>OX438708.1:6563530-9063530 GCA_949316375.1 Mythimna vitellina | reverse complement strand
AGGGTTAATTTGAACTTCGATGTGTTTATCCATGAGTAAAATAAATTTAATTATTAGAAAATCCTTTTTACTAACATTTTTATTTTGTAACATTGCACTTTTTTTTTAAGAAAGGGCTGATTAAAATGTTCTATGTATTATGTTAGGAATTATATAAAAGAAAGTTAAATTTTTAACGATACGGTTGACAGCAGAGAATAGAAAAAAAATGTTTTTCTAACTTTACTTAAATACCTGCCCCTGGTGGTGAAAACCATCATCGGACATTGCTCACTTAATAAACATTTCCAAATAATAGACGCAAAAGTTTTTTTCAAAAGAAAAAAATGGAACCCAAAGTAACTCTATATGGATCACTTTGTTGTCCGTCTCTCTGTCAATATCCCTTAATCTCGGAAACGTGTGTAGGTATCAAGTTGAAATTAAAACCATATACCCAAATCTGCGGTCCCTTGAAGCTGTAAAAAAATCAAACTTGTAAGTTAACGAAAAAAAAATCCTTTATGGCACGGTATCCTAAAAACGTTCAAAATACACTACCATATCAAAGGTGGCGTGAAAACGTGTATGATGATTACCTCTTTTATCTTTTTGAATCATTGACCCTTGGCCCCAGTAGGCTTCGACGCTGCTGGGCCCCCTACGGTTGCTATCATCTTAAGGCGCGCGTGGAACACAACGCACACTACGCGCCGTCCACGACTTGGGTTCGGTGCGGACGGTCGGACGGCGAGCTACCCATTGCTCGCCGTTCGCGAGCTCGCAGATATAGAGAGGTAAGTAATATGCCAAGATAAAGGCAGAAAGAAGCTGAAACTTTTGTTTTATGATCCTTCAGGGATAGTCACTTACTTTGCTGACTACAACAACTTATACTAATCATAAATCTTTAGTTTATGTTTATGACTTCATAAATGTTGTAAGGAGACTTGAAATGGCTCACAATCTGCCTATACAAATAAAAAACCCTTCCACCCACTACTATCAACATTGTTCATAAGCCTAAAGCTTCAACATAGTAATAAACAATGAAATTTGATGGTGCTGTAACTTATTCAATTCGAACCAGTAAATTGAGCATATAAATCGCTTTTAGTACTATACCCGGGCTGTTTGAGTTTTGACTGGAATAGCAATTAACATAGCGGTGATGGGGTGAGATTATATTCGAGGATATGAATTTAGGTACGCATAGTTCAAAATTCGAAATAAAATCTCGAACACAAAATGGTCACATAAAAAGGATGTAACTACAAGAGATTTTTTTCTAAGGGTGGAGTTCACCAATAAAACTAATCGCGTTTTAACGTTTGGCTCGCATAATCGCGTTTAGCCGCTGTCACTAGTGTCACTTGTCTGTATTTTTATTTTGTTGTATATTTACATGTGACAATAGTGACACCGGCTAAACGCGATAATGCGAGTCAAACGTTAAAACGCGATCAGAACCTGTACCATGACGTTTAAAGTAAGATTGTTTCATTCTTATTTCCAGTGTGGGTAAGAGATGGCGCTAGACAACCTGTATAGCTCTGTCTCTTTCCCACACTAAAATAAAAATGAAACAATCTTATTTTGAACGTCATGGTAACTCCGTAGTTTTACTGGTGAATTTCGCCCTAAATTAAAGACTTGTAAAGTGGTCGCCAATGAAACACGCTTACATAGAAATAATCTGTTCTTCCTTGAAATCAGACCACCCAAGTTGATGCTATCAGAAAATTCAGTGCATCATTGCGAATTGGTCTCTTGACATGGCTCGTTTCTCTATCGACTCGAACGCGGCAAGATGAGAGTATTACTTCATACATAATTAATGTTTGAAATAATCCATTTAGAAGTAACCATGGTGTTTCATGCCGGTTCTTTTCCATAGGAAACGACCAATTTGGAACCGTGCACTAGCTTTTGACGTTTTATACGTGCCCATGTAGGCCTATGTAAAATAAAAAACTTTTGACTTTTGAGAGTTTTAATAAACCTGATTTGTCTCACTGCTGGGCAAAACCATTGTGTATTGGGAGAATAAAACGGAAGAATATTAACTGAGGAAGTTTTAGAAAATGTTGGCATGAATATTTGTTGTCTTTTGCAGAAGATATTCCCAAGGTGTCCGCGTTCTGAGTGGAAAACTTATTATTTGAAAACCTCATTTTCAAAACTCACTAACCTCGACATCTAAAATTGATGTATACGTGTCATGTTTCGATTGATTCCATTCATAAATCTTATTATCGCATCTCGAAACAATACCACACCTGTATCAAATCAAATCAGTTTTATTCCTACTCCAAATCCAATACACCTGGAATCTATTCACAAACGAAACAGAATAAAAACTCTCCTAAATCTACATAGAACTACACTTTACACAGACGGATGACAAATCGATCCAAAGCCAGGACGCCATTTTTCGTCGCTGAAACGAAAACCAAGGATTTATTACCGAAGAAAGTAGTTGAAAACTCGATTATTCATTTCCATTGTGTCTTATTAAAGCTGAACTAACAATAAACCAGAACAGTAAACAAGAGTTTAATGGTGGGTTTACACGGGCCGACTTTTGTTTTTCGGCTAGTCGCTTACTATCGTTAAATCGTCTTGCAAAGTCGCCTACGTATGAGATTTTTTTCTAGTTGATAAATCATCTTATAACTTCTCCTGCTTTGAATTTTACTAACTAAGACACACCAGTACCTCTGCAGTTGCTTTTTACGTTACAGGGCCACAGTAATTCAACTATGACATAATTTTTTCATCGAAAATGTTTGACGTACCGAAGTGGAAAAGCTGAGCTATATCTGTAAATATGTACACATCTTAGAGATATAGCGCAAAGTAACGGATAAGTTTTGCAACGTAAAAAAAAAAAAATACTTCGTTGTACTCGAACACTTCGTTTTAGGTACAGATACAGATACAGATACAGATATATTTATTGTTTGTCACAGGTGGAAGTACAGCTCTTAAAATTATTATCGTAACAAGTATCACTGTAACATACCCATGGGGTGTACAATCTTTGATATTTACAATATGTCAATGTCAATTAGGATACAATTATTTATGTCAAAAACCGTCACAATAAACAAGATAACAATATTAACACCACATTATAAATAAATAAACTAAACCTGTCATTTTTTTTTTGTAATTGAGCATTAGAAAATTAAATACATTTTAGTCAAAACATTTGTCATTTAGAAATTCATTGATTGTGTAATATACTTTCTGTATCAGTAATTCTTTGAGTTTGTATTTAAAAGTAGTTAATATTTCAATATTTTTAATAAAATCTGGTAATTTATTATAAATTTTTACACCCATACCAAATATGCTTGATTTAAACTTAATTGTTCTACTCTTAGGTGCTTTAAGTTCATTCTTATGTCTTGTACTTCTCATTGTCTCATAATTACTGATATCGCGCTTTATGATTGAGGCTGCTTCCAATATATACATTGACGCTAGGGTTAAGATTTTTAATCTTCTGAATTCCGCTCTGCATGAATCGGTTTGTTTAAGCCCACATATACTTCGAATACATTTCTTTTGGGCTTTGAATGCAAATTCTTTGTTGGTAGTGTTACCCCAACACAAAATGCCATATTTTAGCGTAGATCCCACATATGCATGATACACATTTAGTAGCACGTTTTCATTCACCACTTTTCGAAGTACATGGAGAGCATATGAAAACTGGTTAAGTTTTTTGCAGACACCGTCCACCTGCACTTTCCAGTTAAGTTCTGAGTCGATATGGACTCCTAGAAACTTTGTGCTATTGACCTGATTTATTGTATTGCCTTTATAATTTATATTAATTTTATTCGATTTAGTATTTTTATTTATGAAGGACATATAGTTTGTTTTATCGATGTTTATTTTTAAATTATTCAGTATCAGCCAGTTTATAATATCTTCAAGAGACTTATTTACTTGTTCTTCAAAATCTTCTTGACCGTTATCAGTAAAAATAGCCGTACTGTCGTCAGCAAATAAGGTGTATGGTACAAACCCTTTTATACCAGCGTAGTTACGCAATGAAAGTAAAACAATTGTACTGATTGAAATTATACTATCCATCACTACGTAAGCACATCTACCGGTATAATAGTGGAAAAGCAGCTAAAACAGTGTACCTTTATAACAAAGCCAGTTACAATCGGTAATAAATAGAAAAACATAAAACAATTTTCTGTGGAGTATGATCACCAGCAACTAAGCATCATCAGTCATCGGCCACATACGGCCTTATATTGTCGTCGCACGAGGGAAGTCGGAACCAGTTTAAAGTTGAGATTTTCAATTTTAGTCACCTGCTGTCAATGAACGATTTTAACCATGTGGTGTAGTAGTGGGTTCAAGGTCGACCCGTCTAAACACACCATAAGATACAAAGTAAGCACCAACTGCTTTAAAAATTCACAACTTGGCGATGCGGCCTCTTTTCGAATACAGTCGAATCCTTTTATTTTCGTAGTTTTGGCCTTTAATTCACTTAATTCGGTGTACGCCAATGCAGACTGCTTGGAATCGTATGTTGGTTCGTGACCAGACTTTCTATTGACTTTTTCACCTTTATTTTTCGTCTTTAATCAGGGTAATGTCTTGGGTTTCTGGGTTTTCCGGGGAACGAGAAATAAATTTCTGAATATGTTAACATTTTCAAGACGTTATAAGATTACGGAATGAATTTATGTTACGTGATTTCGTTTTAAATATGGTTTCTTTTTATGTGACACCCAACAACGATTAGGTACTATTTATTTTTATTTAACTCTACAGTGCATGATTTTTTTCCCGACTTAAAAAAATACATGGGCGTGCAAATACGATGTTATTTCTCAGAAAAGTATCAAAAAACAACCCAATAAAAACGTGCTTATGAATGCGTTTTTACAAATACTTAATAATTACATAATAGTAATTTTATTTAGGTACTATTTATAAATAAAATTAAAAAACGACAAATAAAATAACAAATAGTTGTAAACATAAATGTGTACGCATAATATCTAATATTATGCGGTTTTTGACACGCCCTCTCGCTCCACCCAAAGCGGGAGTAGTCATTGGGTGATTTACCACCTTAAAAAAGTTATGTACATATCCCTACAAATTATTTCGACAAAGTACATAAATTATAATTATCATTAATATGGGTCAGTATATCTAAGCTGGAGTCCAGGACCTTTGGAAGGCGTTCTGGGAACCGAAACCAACTCGCAGAGGCCCTTTAGACACATTTGATGGAAAGTGGTACCACTAAAAGTGACTAAATTTATTATTATTAAAAACTGGGTAAGTGCGAGTAAGACTCACGCACTGGGGGTTCCGTACAAAATTGAAAGGTAAATTGCGGTTTACGATTTATGACGTATTAAAAATACTACTTTCTAGATCTCGTTCAAACCAATTTTCAGTGGAAGTTTGCATGGTAATGTACATCATATATTTTTTTTTTAGTTTTATCAATCGCTTATTTTAGAAGTTACAGGGGGGACACATCTTATCACTTTGGAAGTGTCTCTCGCGCAAACTGTTCAGTTTAGAAAAAGAAAAAATTAGACACCTCAATATCATTTTTGAAGACCTTTCCATAGATACCCCACACGTATGGGTTTAATGAAACAAAAATTTGATTTTCAGTTCTAAGTATGGGGAACCCCTAAAATTTATTGTTTATTTTTTTCTATTTTTGTGTGAAAATCTTAATGCGGTTCACAGAATACATCTATTTAAAAAGTTTCAACAGTATATTCCTCATAGTTTCGGAAAAAAGTGGCTGTGACCTACAGACGGACAGACAGACATGACGAATCTATAAGGGTTCCGTTTTTTTTCCATTTGGCTACGGAACTCTAAAAATACTGATATCACAATAGTACTTACTCGCCTCGATATCGCAAACTTTTAAAATATTAACAATATTTCAGCAGCAGCGTCTAACATCTGAAACTCAAATTCTACTTTGATCTCGCTCCCATTCACCAGCAAACCCCAAGAGTACTATACGTTTAACATAATAAATCGATGGATTGCTTCAAGTTCTACCATGACTGAATAGCGAGCAGGGAGCTCAATAGTTTCCAACTCCATCATCATGGGATTATGATACTTAAGTGAATGTATGGAGGTATGTTAAATTAATAATAATTTGATTGATTTTAACGGAGTTCAGGATGTGTTTGTGTGTAAGGATGGTGTTTATTTTGAAGTCTGCGTTGTTTGAAGGTCGAATCTGAAGTAAGATGAAAGAAAACACTGTATTGTTTGAAATAAACAGAGTTATTACGACGAAAATATAGTTTTCTGACTTGTATAAGTGTTACTTGTTCAATGTATTTGTTTTGAACTTGGATTTCGAATCTATTTTTTTTGAACAAGTAATTCGGAGGCTCAAGGAGGAGTGGTATTCGATAGAGGTTAATGATATTGATTAAGAACGAAGTTTTAAATGTTCGCTCCGGAGATTTCCGAAGCGAATTAAAAATAAACTTGTTTCTTTTGATAAGCCTCGTCATTTATACAGCGTCGAAAGACTGGAACAATTTGTCTGCTGAGGTCTTCCCACCTGATTATAATTTGGGTGTATTCAAGGCTAGAGTGAATAGGCTCTTAATAAACTAGTGCGCTTCACCATCAACTATCGCATCACTGGTTACCATCAAGTGGGATCGCATTCAAGCACTAGTTTATATCAAATAAAAATAAAAATAAATCTACATTACATGAAATCTCATGTAGTTAATCCTTGATATCGCTGATCATAATATCATCATTTTTAGAGAGTTAATTTAGCCAAGATTTTTAGCCAGAGCCTTACCATTGTTCAAAAGAGTTATTGAGGATTTTTAACGCAAAGAGCACCTGAAGTAACAAAGCTGAGTTTTACTCAGTAAAAGTTTGACATTCCTTTTGACTCCACCCAGAGTGGTAGAGGCTTTAATTATTATTATTATTATTAATAAATTATTTCATAAAATGTATTTAGACTAAGTTAGATTATAAGAAGCCGAAAATAATTCCTATTCTCCGCTTATTATTATATCCTTCTTTTGCTGTGTCCATGATTGTTTCTTTTGGCAAATATTTACCACCTAAGTCTACATTGTGGAATGCAATAAAGAATTGAGTATTGAGTATTGAGGTGATTTTATGATTTTCCACTGAAATCCCTTTGCAATGCTATTGTGTTGCTAATGCAACGCAATTCCTGTGGCCCTAGAATAGGGAATTGCGAACACTTTCAAACATTCCCGTTAACATAAATATACTTAAGTAATCATCATCTTCCTGCCTTTGTCCTATGTTATTTCAGGTCGGTGCAACACGTTTTTTTCTTCCATTCTGCCCTGTCACTCGTCATGCTATCAGTAACTTCCTTTTCTTTCATATCGCTCTTCACACAATCCATCCATCCTTTCTTTGGCCTCCCTCTTCCTCTCCATCTATCCACATGTATGCTTATAACTCTTTTAGTAACATGTCACGTAACACGTTTCATCTCTCCTCTTCACATGACCATACCAATACAAACATATTATTTATAATAATATACTAGCTTCTGCCTGTACCTTCGCTCGTCTGAAAGTAGGTTTTTCTGTACAATCTGTAGGCCCGTTTTCATCCCCTTAGGGACTGAATTTTAAAAAATCTTTTCTTATTCTTTGTACACATCATAACAGAAACCTCTGTGCAAATTTTCAGCTTTCGAGGTCTAAGGGTTTTTTTTTTTTAGGTGGAATAATCATCTAATTCTATATCTGGTGACAACCAGCGGGGGTTGTTACTTGGGCGGACTTTACTGACTAAAAACCCACTCCTGTTCCTTCTTTGCCATTGTTCCTGGGCCCCGGGGATCTCTTTCGCATCACCTGTGGCCCCAATAGGCTTCGCCCTGCTTGGCCCCTACGGTTACTGACGTCTCCTTGAGGCGCGCGTGGAACAATACGCGCTCGTGCGTGCGGCCGCTTTCGGCCTGTACCGAGACCCCGCGCGAGAGTTCTCTGCCGCCGAGCGCCCCCAATAGGATACGACGGCGCTCTGCCCAGATGGGGCACACCTCTACCGTATGCTCCACCGTGTCCTCCGGGCGGTCCACCCAATAGAGACATCTGGGCATTTCTTCCGCACGAATCTGGTGCAGGAGTCTCCCAAACTGACCATGTCCGGAGAGGACCTGCGTTATGTGGAAGGTAGGGACGCAGCGTTGTCCTTTCAGCCATTTCTCAAAGAGGGGACTTACCGCCATAATTATGGCGTGCCCACCGTGCCACCGGGTTGCGACATTCGCTGTCGTCATTCCACCATGAGTCATCGTCATCCCGTTAGAACTCTGTCCGTCATGCCGCGATATTGCGCGGCAGAGGTCTTAGGTTTTAGCTGGGCGTTGATAAATCAGTAAGTCAAGTTATATCTGAGTATATATTTATACTTCGATAAGAAGTAAAAATAATAAGAAGACTTCTTCTTGCTGTCCTGGATCCGTTTTATTTGGTGTCGAAACATGTTTCATCACTGCTCTTCCATTTTGTCCTGTCACCTATCAACCTATCACTAATTCCCTTTTCTTTCATATCTCTTCTCACACAATCCATTCATCTAAATGTATGTATACTCATAACTTCTTCAGTAACAAATGTTTGTCTTTCAACTTTTCAGTTACTGGCATCACTTTCAAACTTCCTTTAATATACTCATTTATCACTTTATCTGATCTCGTCACTCCACACATCAGATTCAGATTAATTTATTTGCTCAAACATGAGTGTACATACAATAATAATTATTATGGAAAACAATGCATACAAGGTGTTATGTTCAAAAGAATTTTACTAACATATTTACCATATTGTCATGGTGTTTAAATATGAATACATTTGTAGGATTAAAATAAGTAATAAAAAATAAGTAACATTGACATTAACATAAATAAGCGTAATCAGCCTTATAATGTTCCCACTGCTGGGACTCAGGCCTCCTCTCTAGGAGAGGGAATGGGCCGTAACCCACCACGCGGGCCCAGTGCGGATTGTTGATAACACATGTCTTCGAGTTTTTGGTTCTAGGACATGCCGTTTCTTCACGATGTTTTCCTTCACCGTTTCGAGAGCAGTGGTGATGAAATTGACATTGACATTGCTGACATAGATAAAAAAACGTTACATGAATCTGCTTCACTACAAAATTAGTTATAATAGAAATAAACAGAAGATTAAATCAAAATTGCAAAACATTAAATTATCCATTCATCTCAACATTCACATCTCCACTACATGCAATCTTTTTTCATTCATCGCATAATAAGCCTTATAATGTTCCCACTGCTGATTCAGGCCTCTTCTCTAAGAGAGAGAATGGACTGTAATCCACCACGCGGGCCCATCGCAGGCTGGTAAATGTCACATGTCTTCGAATTTTTGTTTCTAAGACATGCCGGTTAACTCACAACGTTGTCCTTCACCGTATTTGAGGGCAGTAGTGATGATTTAAATTACACAAAGTAATGCACCTGACTGGGTTTGATACCATGACCTACAACTCGTAAATCGGGGCAATTACCACTCGGCTACCACTGCTCTGATCCATAAACAGATGTATTATGTTAAAGAAAACTCAAGAATAATTTTCTCACTACTCATAAAACAGGCACTTTATCAGCGCTCTAAATAATTTTATTATGATCAAGAAGCTCTTTGTCGTAAAACTTCGTTTCTACATTAGCATCATCGATAAAAAGTTACTTACTGTTATAAAAACTTTATTTGTTTGCATTTTTAAATTACTCCTGAATAAGATCGAGCTATCAATCTTAACGAGGGATGAGATCAGGAGATAGTGTAGTAGAGTTTTTCTTTAGATAGATAAATAGATAGATATTCTTTATTATAAACCAAAAATACAATAGACTTAGCTAATAGCCTTAGCCTTAGCTTGGCTTTAGCCTTTAGTCAAAGTCATTTTTAGAGTTCCGTACGTTAAAAGGTATACTGGGGCCATGGGTAGTGTGAAAGTGAAACCCAGGGCCCTGGTACGAAGGCAAAGAAGGAACAGGAGTGGGTTTTTAATCAGTAAAAGTCTGACACTATGTCCCGCTCCACCCAAGAGTGGCATTTGTCATAAGATGATTTTCCCACCCAATAAAAAAAAACCTTAAAAGGTAAAAACGGAACCCTTATACGATCACTTTGTTGTCCGTCTGTCTGTCTGTCAAGACTCTTTATCTCGGAACAAGTTATCGAGTTGAAATTAAAACTCAGATCGGTACGAACCGGTTTTTTGGAGCTGTGAAAAAAAATCAAACTTCTGAGTTAAGGAAAAAGAAGATACGACCGCTTAAAAACATGTATTTCGACATTCTCAGGGGAATCAAAATTCATAGGGTACTTCCCGTTGACCTAGAATCTTGAAATTTGGCATGAAGCCAGGTCCTATAGCACAAGTATAGGAAAAAAAATTAAAACCGTAAAGCTGTTGTTACGTCACAAAAAAGCTTTTTTTACGATTCGTAAAAATCTTCGTAACCGTATTTGGGAATTGACCTGTTTTCATAGGTCTGTACGAAACCCTCAGTGTGCCAGTCCGACTCGTACTTGCGAATTTTTTTATCTTGCGTCTGAAAGCTTGTCCAAATCACTAATTAAGTGAATGAACTTTCGAATGTCATATTGGCTAATGATATTGATGCCCAGAATTTTTATGTCAATATCTCCCTAGCTATTTCCAACTTATTTGAGGGCAGATTTCATTATAACCAGAAGCGATTGAATATCCATATTAATCATTACATTTAATTCTTTCCATTACTCGAATCAAATTATACAGAACAGAAACACTTAAACAATTCAAAAATTACTTAAACGCGTATCTTCAATTTCCATAAATTACATTTTTCACAATGACACAATGTGTCGCCATTTTATATTGAAAGTACATGCAACAGTAAATAAAATTGAGAACCGTATGAACGAAAAGAACAATAAGTTGGATCGCTTGTTTACAAAGCGGCCGCTTGCCGTAATTAATTCCCTTACCTACTTATACATTTTTATTGTTATACACAAACATTGAGCCAATTTAATTACCTACCACAGTTTTATTTACAGTGGCCGAGGCGTGAATACATGAGGCGAGGCATGCTTACAAAAATATGAAGTTAATCGAAAATGTATCATGATAATTACAGTTGAAGGATGTCCCTGTTGTACGTTAGGTCTTCTTCAAGCGACGCTACATCGATGAACGTTGTGCTTTTTGCAATCAGTACATATTCACAGCCCTCACCAGGAAATAGAAGGCCTCTTTTTTTTCGTTTATTAAACAACAGCATTAATACATTCATCCTAACTTATTTACCTACCAGCACAAACCATCGTGGGTTTAACAGCGGTAAATCAAAATTTGGAGTGATGTCCACTTTTTAAGAAACCTTTTATTTATATTTTATTGATTTGGGTCAAAAACAGTTATGCAGACAGTTACAGAATATATAAACAGTGGTTAAAACCAAAAGCATAGAAGTCACAATGTATAACATCATTGTACACGAATTACACATGAAAAAAAAAAAACAGACACGTGTCAAACAAATTTATTTATTTATTTAAACTTCATGTACAGTGGTGGTACATAGGCAGACTTAATGCCACAAAGCATTCTCTACCAGTCAACCATTGGGTTAAAAAGACAAAACTGTGGTAGGTGTGCACAATAAATAAATAACAGATATTTTTGAAATAGAATGTAGTATCATTAAATTAAGTGGCTTATAATAATAAAATACGTTTATATGCTAATATAATAAACTAATAAATACTATGATACATAAGAAAACATTCTAATTAAAAGAACTTAAAATATAGCAATTATGACGAAGACCAAACTAAGATTGAGAGAACTTCAAGCAGTAGTTCCGAATTTTACGCTTGAAGGAAAACTTACTTTCAGCTTTTTTGATGTCAAGGGGAAGCACATTCCAGAGTTTTATGCTAGAGACAGTGTAAGAATTAGCCATAAACCCAGAACGGTGAGAAGGAATATGAAGAAGTATGTTTTTGGATGCTCGAAGGTTGAGATTATGAGAGCTGCCCAATAATTTAAAATATTGTTTAATTAATATATTGTAAATGCTCTCACTAACGATATGAGAAGCAGATACATGTATATATTTTAAGGGCGATGAGCAAGCAATTGATAAGTATTTTTTTCTAAATTTTGGTTTCGGAAAGCGCACAAATTTTTAAATCTATAAAATGTGATTTGTTGTAATGTTGTGTCTTCCAGCACGCGGTCGTCACTTACATTCTTTTGGTTCTACCGCCATCAGTCATCCTGTTCTGCGTGTAATGTGTGCGAGCGTAATGTGTCACTTATGTTGATAATTCTTCGGGTTATGTCAGTTACTTTATTTCTTCTGTGGACCTTTTTCACTTTTTCAGTGTTTGTATAATACGATATAATAAACATCTTATGTGAAATTTAATTCAAATATTATTTTTAAACACAACTTTAGCTTTAAGTAAAAAAATGTGATGAAAGTAGTTTGCTAAATATGTTATGGTTACGTAGAGCCTATTTTAGGAAATGTAACAAAATTTAAGTGTTTTTGCCAGTGCGTAATGTCTTCAGAACTAAATCACCTCATAATTATATTTCATTTTTTAATGTTATTTTGGTGTACAGTCCTTTTCTCTATGAGAAGAAATAGGCCGTAATCTGCCACGGACCAGGACCAATGGGTTGAAAAATCCGACAATATTTGTTTTTTTTTTTTATTCAAGGTTATACAGTGTCTAAATGATATTTTCTTTCACCGTTTTGAAAGCACTGGTAATGAAAATAAAACTCACGAACACTCCCAAGTCGAGGCCCCCACTACTCCACTGGGTCATCACTGCTCCTAAGCAAAGACATCATTATCATCATCTTTAGCCGATAGACGTCTACTGCTGGATATATGCCTCCCCCAATTGTCGCCACAAAGAACAGTCCTGTGTGTCTCGCATCCATTGTATTCCCGCAACCTTCACCAGGTCTTCAGTCTACCTTGTAGGGGGCCTTCCAATACTGCGTCAAAGAAAAGACAAAGACATAATTTGCCCAAAAAACGCTATTTAGCGTCAATAATTTCGCTTTAGGTTTAGGAAAAACACAATTTTTTTCTTCTTCTTTCGTGTAGATCGACTCAAAGGTCCAACCAATATTTAGCCATCTCAACAGCTCTGTCGTTGGTCTCGTTTAAGTCTTGGAAGGTGCAGGTAGTTGTCAGGTAGTCAAACTCAAACCCTAAATTAAAGCAGACCAAATCGTGAACCTAAAATACCGGATCGTGATTACCAGACACGGTAGGTAATCATGGCAAAAAAATCTAACAACTCTTTTTGTAGAGCTCGAAAATTAGGTACATATTCCACACGTCACGCGTTTCCTAAAATAAAATAATAAAAAAACTCAACATTTTTCTCTCATCAAACAAAAAATATTTTAGGAATCCCAGCCGTTAGGCAGTAATAAGAAAATGAACGACACATCTAGAGACATAACTGTAATTTATTCTAGACGTACACGTAAAGATTCTTTACCAAAAGATAGTCGTCTTACTTAAGCTCAGTGCATTAAGACTTTCTTCTTCACACCGTAGTCATAAAACACACCGTATGAAGATATATTTTTGAAGAAGAATTTACAAAGAATTGTGTTTCTAGACTTAGTGTTGGTATATTTATGTTGTTTGGGAATTTTTAGGAACCACTGAGTTATGATGAAGGAAAATGTTTTTAGAAATTTTGAAAATTGTTTGAACCCGCAATTTTCAAGCGTAACTCTAACCTTCAGTTAAAAGGCGTCCATAGCATTAGACATAGGTCTCCTCCAAGTTTCACCAGAACTACCAATTTTATCTTTCTCCTATACATCGGATTCCTGCGACCTTCACCAGGCCATCGGTTGATCTTGTTCGAGGCCTAGATGCCCAACGTACTACGCTGCGTCTTCCAGTATGGAAAAACCAGTTGAGGTTTTATTGGATAACCCATTGCACGGAACACCCGCAGTGAATATAAATATCATTGCTAAAAATATTCTTGGTCGGATAAAAGCGCTTGGCATAAAGTTTGACTGTTATAGCCATAGTCGTAATTATCTCAACTAATTTGTTGCTATTTCTACGAGTAAACAGTATCACAGTAAACAGTAAACTGACACGCTTGGTGGCTAGTAGTGGCAGTGATTTCAGTACTGGCTGCCGTCAAAGTGTCTCAGGGCTTATAGCGCATATAGACTTGACCAGGATAAGATAAATCAGCGAATGTATTGTATGAATTACCATTCTCATCTAAGATAATAACAATATCTACAACTGTATATATGTACATATATTATCAAATTAGCTTAAGCCAGCAGCTTCACTCACGTGACAATTATACCAAGGGGGTCTTCTGGAATAAAAAGTATCCTAGGTCCTATTTCAGGACTAGGTCACCCGTCTGCTAAATTCATCTAAATTTATTTAGATGTTTGAGCGAAAAGGCGTAACAAATATACACTTACATACTTACTTGGCCTTATTATAGGCTTTATAATGGCGCGGAATAATATGATAAACGATGAAACTAAAAATACTATATTGAAAAATAAATTGATACAAGACGGTTTACACGTAATTAAATAAAAATACATGCGGTATCCACACATCTGCACTCAAAGATACATCAAATAGAATCTTGAGCAAAAAATGAACGTCTAGAGGTCATATTCTTTTTTTATATACGAATAATTGAGTTGTCTAATCATTATCAACGCTCTCATTTATTTTTTAAATAAATTGTAGATATTCTCTATTACGTTGGTATTAATATTCTCAGCTCAAATTGATGAGCTGTGTGATGAAGAGTTTTTGAAGATCTCAAGAGGAATTTGTTGATTTTGGGAAATTTGATTTGAGTTATTCAGGTGACTTCTATAATATTTTCAATGCCACTCAGTATTTTGTAGTACGTTGCGTCTCTAAAAACCCGACGAAAATAATTCAGAAATATAATATTATGTTGTGTTTTAATACGTGAATGGTGAAAAATATGTAATTAAAAGAATAATCATAGGTGCCAAGGAAAATCAAAGAAAATAAAATTAATTGTGTGAGAATTGTAATTGAAAACATAAAAACAAAAATTGGATCTATTAATGCACTGAACCAGAGTAATCTAGAATATAAGTAGAAAGAAAATGATGAAGTGATTATAATATTTTTGAAGTGACTTAGTCATCACTAACAATTAATAACTGTAAAGAATTTCAATCGCATTAATATTCTAGAGGCGAAATTTTGTATTTATATTTTCACTAGCTCCTGCCAGCGGCTTCGCCTGTGTGAAAGAAGACAATTATTCCAAGGGAACCAACTCTCAAGATAAAAAGTATCCTATGTGCTATTTCAAAAAAATTTCTACCCTTGTACCAAGTTTTATAGAAAACCGTTTAGCCGTTCGAGTGTCAAGAAGTAACAAACATACACACACAAACATTTTTTTAATAGATATAAACCAGTGCTTGACTGCCATCCCACCTGATGGTAAGCAGTGATGCAATCGTTGATGGTGAAGCGCTCTAGTATATAAAGAGCTTATTCACCTAGCCTTGTCTAGCCTTGAAGACGCCTGATGATGATGATTGCTGAAAAAGAGAAAGTTGGAGAAAGTGGGTGAGTTAGCAATTTTATTCTAGTTAGAATCTTATTAGATTAGGAACGAAAGGGTATGAGATGCCATATCACACAATAATTTTCTTATATGACTTCTCAACCAGTTTTATTCTTTATTTTTCTTAATTCGAAAATAATTACGAGTTCTTTTTTTGCATTTTCTCGACTTTATGCCTTATTTTCAGTATTTATTTGAACAAGTTAGTTTTAGTTTAATTACATTCTGGATTCTTTGAGCTTTTCGTAAATGTTTTTTAACCTAATATAGCTGTAGGCGTCTTGGAGTAGTAATTATTTTTCGAAAGGCTTTCGCGCGGTCATAAAAAGAAAGTGACGAGCGGGGGGGGGGGGCGAACATGTCAGTGGAAATGGATGTGTGTGTACGTTTCTTACATCTTAACGCTTAAGCGGTTGAACAGATTTGGATGAAATTTTGCATTTACCCGTATGCCATGGTTCATAGTACAAAGGATAATATTAAATTATGTATGCCGAGAGAGTTGAGAGCAGTGGTGGCCGAGTGGTAACGGCCCCGGTAAACCTACCAGGCACATTACTTTGTGATAATTATTTCATAGCTGCGCGGTATCTTCTCGTCCAATATAGCACAGTGTTTCAAGACGAAAGTCTATGACCAGTATGTGTTGCTAGTAATGACATATAGTTCCGAAACGTGGTCGCTCACAATATGTCTCATCAAAAGGCTCAAAGCCACCCAAAGGAAAATGGAAAGGGCTATGTTCGGAGTTTCCTTTCGAGATCGAATCAGAAATGCAGATATTCGCAGGAGAACCAAGATTGCCGACATTGCTCGCAGAACAGATGGCCGTTGGGGCCGAAAGGTTCTGGAGTGACGATCGCGTACCGGAAGACGAAGTGTTTGAAGGCCCCCTACAAGGTTGACCGATGACCTGGTGAAGGTTGCGAGAATTCGATGGATGCGAGACGCACAGGACCGTTAACTGTGGCGACATTTGGGGGAGACCCATGTCCAGCAGTGGACGTTTATCAGCTGAAATGATGATGACGATGATGAATTATTTCATCACCACTACTCTCAAGACGGTGTAGGATAACATCGTAAGGAAACCGGTATGTCCTAGAACCAAAAATTCGAAGATATGTGACATTCACCAATCCACATTCGGCCCGCGAGGTGGATTACAGCCCATTCTCTCTCTAGAGAGAGAAGGCCTGAGTCCCAGCAGTGGTAACATTAAAAAAGGCTGATTATGATATTATGCTATGTATGCCAAGAGTACGTGTTCCCCTGGGATATTTTTTTTCATGCAGACGAAGTTTCTTCATAAATCCAACAGTCTATTTGAGAAAATCATTATTTATTTTAGAAAGATCCAAAAAAAAATATATAATGCTTTAAAAACGATATTAACGTATGTAAAGCCATATTAAAGCCGTCATCGCCATTTTTTCAATTCGTCTGAATACAAAATGAGATTATTTAGTCTGTCGATATACTCGTATGTTACAAAATTATCATAAAACTTTACTTTTTTATTAAGTTTCAATTTGGAATGCATATAATTTTTATTAGTGATTTTTGTTGCTATTAGATTTTTGTCAGAACTGGATTCTGTTAAAATACAAGTATTTGTTTTTTAATTAAGACGTAAGTGTAAGTGGAAATACGTACAAAGCATTTTGGGAACACATTCATTATGCGTACAACTAAAGAGTGGAATTCCCTGCCAGAGTCTGTGTTTCCAGATAGCTTCAACATAGGGGCCTTTAAGTCAAGATTGAATAGGTTACTTCTAGGCAAGCATGTTCCATCGTCGGCCACATCATCGTTTGCCATCAGGAGACATAGTGGTCAAACGCGAGCCTATCAATTATATAAAAAAGTGTGAGTTCGAATTCATTTTCTGCAATTTACAATTCTTTATTTTGTAAAGTCTACATTTGCTTCTTATTTGAATTAGGTTTGAATTACATCTTGTATCTTATTCCACGTTTCTTAGACCTTATTACTATTATATCTACACTTTCAAGGAAAATTTCGTCGAGAAAAGTGAAGGGCTTAGTGCCTTTTTTATAGGGATCATAAAAAATATTCCTTAAAAGTAACACAGTAAATATACTATTTTATTACACCATTACACACACATACATTATTTTATTTACATACAATATTACACTATTTTGCATTTTTGGTAAAAATTAAGATACAAAGTCTTGTACTGACGTCCACGATATGTGTGTGGCATACCTTAAAATTGTTTCATTATTATCTTTAAAAAGTTTTATTGCTTTTCTAGCTTTTTTATCTAAATCGATAAGTAAAAAAAAAAAAATTGAACTGTAATATTACCTTTTTATGTACCTATCTATATTCATCACTAAATGCTTCAATATCAAAGAAGCCACTACCAGTTTCGTCTAATAAATCATTATTAGAGCACGCGCTTCTATTATCACGGTCGGCAAATTTCCTCTTACAATTTCTGTTTGTAGATGAAGGAACGGGAATGTAGTTTCAGTCACTCAATTCTCTAGCATAGAACTCACGAAATTGAACAGAAGGTTAGCTTGACATAACCAGCAGAAACATACGCAAAATTAAATGAAATCAAAATATTTTTTTTTTAATTGATATAAATCAGTGCTTGACTGCAATCCCACCTGATGGCAAGCAGTGATGCAATCGTTGATTAGTTTATTAAGAGCCTATTTACTCTAGCCTTGAAGACACCCAAATTATAATTACCGGGAAGACCGCAGCAGGTAAATTGTTCCAGTCCTACGATGTACGTGGCATAAACGACAAGCAAAACGCTTAGTCCGTTCCGTAGAAGTTTCAACAACGTAAGGGTGGATACTCGCCCTACGTCGGGTTGTCCGATGGTAAAACGGAGATGGCAGAGTTAAGTCATGTAATTCTCGTGCACACTCTTCAAAATGCATCCTGTAAAATACCGAAAGGCTGGCTACTCTACGCCTGTGCTCGAGGCTTTTTAGATTGAACTTAACCAAATCTGGATCCCCAATTAGCCTCTTCGCACGCCTTTCCACCAAGTCTAAAGCTGCTAGATGGCATTTTGCAGCTCCAGCCTATATGTATTATTTCCAAGAAATAAGTGAGCAAATAAATCTATGTTTGATTCGGGCATCATCATCCTCTTCCGGTCTTTGTCTCATTCTATTTTGGGACAGATGCAACACGTTTTTTTCTTCTATCTACCCTATAATACATTCATCTTTTTTGGCCTCCATCCATCTACATCTACTTTTAACTTTTTTAGTAACATGGTTTTCATTCAGTGTTTATTTATATAGAGTCGAATTCCTTACACCTTTTTAGTCAGTGTTTATGTCATTCAACATGTTTTTTTTTTAAATTATTATCATCACACTAGGCACGCTTCACGTACAAGACGTGCAAGCATACTCACAACTGTCATTTATTTGACATTGCTGTACCTATGCGTCTACATGTGAGTGTTTTCGTACGCCTGATTTAGCTCGTTGCATGGAACCGACATTCTGTTCTTTTTCTATTAAGGTTAAAGTCACTCAATTCTCTTGCATCGTACGTAAGGCAATAGTCGAAGCGAGGTCGGTCTTGTGGTTTTGGTGTTCACGACAAGAACGCCATCAAATATAGAATTGAACCAATTTCGAAACGTGTATTTATAATTTAAACACAAAATTGCAAATTATTGTCATTGTCAGATAACTTGTATCGGGGTGTGTTTGAGTATATGCTTCCAAAATAACTTCAGTTTTTGAATTTGCTTTAGATATTTTGCATAATTAGTCTGAAATGTTTTAACTGTTACTTAATCACGTTAGAATGATTTTTTAGTATATCCCTATTATAGCCTATTTACTCTAGCCTTGAAGACACCCAAATTATAATTACCGGGAAGACCGCAGCAGGCAAATTGTTCCAGTCCTACGATGTGCGCGGCATAAACGACGAAGTAAAACGCTTAGTCCGGTCCGTAGAAGTTTCAACAACGTAAGGGTGAATATATTTTTTATTATTATACTGTTACTAGATCATAAGGTATTGTAACTTTTTCCTGCGACAACGCTCCGATGGAAATAAACAACAGAAATTGTAAATTGTGTCAGAATTTAGGTAGCATATAATACTTAGATATTATATATGGTAAGCATAGTTTACTATTAGCATTTTTATCACATCACACCAGCCCCCCTAGTCAAGTTACAATCGTTTCGTTCGTCGACGTCATCTCAACGCTCAGTCACTTGGTCAGAACAAAGGAATCGGAAGCGTGGCCGACTCGGGGCTTTCGACGCGAAAGAATCGAAATGAAATGGTCGTAACCTGTATAGGCCTGCTGTATTATGAATGCGAAAGTTTATGAGTGTATATGTGTTTGTTACTCTTTCACGCTGAAACTGCAGCTATAGAGATTTGGATTAAATTGACATGATATGGGTAGGCCATGTTTTGAAATAGCACATAGGATGCGTTTTTATCTCGGGAGTACATACAACATTTCCTAGGGATCATTTTCTAACTTCACGCGAGCGAACTCTTTGGCAGAAGCTAATGGTGTGTCCAGACCTGGCGAATGCGCTATTCGCGAGCCGCCCGCGGGCCACTCACGAGTCGCTGCGAGCCGCTTGCGTACGGCGCTCGTGCATTTCGCGCGCGGCTCATTCGTACGAAACCCCTGCGCCGTGCGCGCTTCGTACGAACATGAAATACACACGCGCAGTTCGCAAGCGGCTTGTGAACGGCTCGCGAGCGGCGCATTCGCCAGATCTGAAAACACCTTAACCTACCTACTTGTAAATTAGGTTTAGCTAGAACCAACTGTAAGTCATCTTTCTATTATCAGCATTTCAGTCAAAAGACTTACACTCTTGGACATGGGGCTCCCCTAAGTGTAGCCACAACATGCGTCTGCTGATGCGTCTCGCATCCATCGGATTCCCACGAAACTCATCTTTCTTTACCGTCAGTTTTATACAAGTATTACGAAAATTTCTTATCCTAATAACAAATTTTTCCGAGTCAATAAAAACAAAAACATTTCAACGCATGAAAAATTATTATTCAGAAAACACACCGTACAAATGTCTTCCCACATTCAAACAATTCAAATTCCCATATTCCACATTGAACTTCATTAATTTGAATTCCCTTCAAAAGCATGCGAGACATCAAATACACCCCATTGACATTTGCAAGGCCAAATGCTTTTGGAAAATTCGTACGATTAATTTTCTTTAAGGCACCTCTAAACGAGCGACATTTTTGTTGCTGCAATAATTTTAACGGCAACATCTCGGTAACTGTTTAGTTGCAAACTTTTGCAAGAACATATTGTAAACTTCACACTTACGGTCATACGCTGGTACTATCACAGTATACACAGTTACGGCAAAAAAAAAACTGGTTAAATTTATTTTGATGCATCAAGAAGATATTTTTAAGTCGGAAATCATCCAATCACCCGGGCATGTCAGACTTTTACTGACTAAAACCGACTCCTAGGTTCCTTCTTTACCTTTGTTCCAGGACCCTAGGGTTTCTTTTGCACAACCCATGGCCTCAGTAAGCTACAAGCCTGCTGGGCCCCTACGGTTTTGCTGACATCTTCTCGAGTTGCACGTGGAAAACTATGCGCCGTTGATAACTTGAGCTCGGTCCAGACGGTTAGACGGCGAGTAACCTATTGTTCGTCGCCCACAAGCCCACACAGTGATGCATCATGAAGATGCCTTTCATTTTCTTTTAAAGGGTCATTATTGGTAGGGCAAACGCTAACGTTAGCAAAAATTTAACAATTTGTATTCATAATAAATGAGGAAAAGAAGCGCTAAGTGTGACTTGTCAGAACAGTCATCAAGCGCAGAGTAATTCTAGTAAATAATTTAAATGTTTGGCTAAGGTGAGTGTTTCACACTAAAAAAGTAGCTGGCAACTTTTTGCCATTGCATTAATTTAAAAATGGCCAGTTTACACACGCCTTAAGACTCGTTAGGCATATGCCTGATGTGAATAAAATTGATGTTGATACAGGACCCGATTGACACGTAATTCGGAATGAGCCTACTTTACATAGGTACACACTGGAATTTACGACGGTTAATTTCAGTGAAGTGTCTCTGTAGTGTTTGACATTGACTTGTATGTCATCTTAGAGTGTTGCCAGGTTGTGTTACTCGCTTTGTAGTGGCAGGTGTGTTTTTCTTGAGTTAAAGTGATGAGATATTTGTCCCATTGAGACTTTGGTTTCCATTACTTTTGAAATCATTTGAAAAGAGACTTCTATACTTGTACTTATAATAAATCTGTAGAAGTGAAAATTCTGTTCATTGAAAATATAAAAAAAAGTAAATGGCAAGAGGGTGTTACTAGACTGACACGAAGCCCAAAAATGAGATTATTTTTTTTTTTCTGTCTGTTTATTCAGGCACCACGCGACAACTACCGGTTCGAGTACGATGAAACTTGGTATAATTATTCTTTAATATCCTGGGCACCACACTGGTTACTTTTTTATCCCGGAAAAGTATATACAATAAAAAACAAACTTAATTTTGCGGTTCGATCCCTAGACCCGATTACTGTACCACCCGCAAATAATAAGTTTGTCGTAGGTTTCGTCACCCGCAGTGGAGTTCAATAAGGGGCGCTGCACACGACTAAGATACTATAATATTTTATCTTAAGATACAATATCGCTCGCCGTAAAATTCAATGGACTATCACACACGACGAAGAGAATAAATAATATTTCATATTTTTTGTATCTCAGAAAACCTGATAAAACCATTTTCGACTTCTACGCGGACGAAGTCGCGGGCAAAAGCTAGTAGGTAATAAAGTTATTTGGATTAGAGTCCAATTAGAGTCCAAGTCACGGGAATTCTTGAACTTGAATGGGTTGATGACTTCATTTATCTTGATATAAACATCAGCTACGTAGGTTCTCAGAAAAAGAAATCCAGAAGGAGAGAAGGTTCTAGGGCGTATTGACGAATCGTAACACTTCACGCTAAATCAAAACTAAATTGATCAAATGTCTAGTCTTCTCCATATTCAGAAATCCAAATATTTCTGTTCAAGTTTTATAAGAAATTCGAAGACATGTGACATCTACCAATCTGCATTAGGCCCACGTGGTAGGTACAGCCTATTCCCTCTCCTAGGAAAGAAGGCCTGAGTCCCAGCAGTGGGAACATTAAAAGGCTGATTATGCTTATATGCTTAAGAAATTTTGAACGTCAGTAAGTCCCTTTGTAAATGAAAATATGTGGGAGATTTAAACTTTCAGTACTTAAGTTCAGAAGGAACTGCGACAATCGCGTCCATATTTTAATAAAATTTACCATAGATTGCGAGTCCCAGAAAAGTCCGACACTGCCACCGTATTCGCGAAACTCAAGTATTTGATTACGAAAGTATTATTAAACAGGGAAATGATGGAGCTGTAAACAAAAAATAGATAGATCCAGAAGGCCAATTCTATACAAAGAGCGTAAACACACGCACACATACACAGGTTTCATGTACGAGCAAGTGCAAGTTCACTCGCGACTGTCATTTGTTTGAGGTACGTATGCTTCTATGTTTTAAACGCGTTTATGTATTTGTTGTTACACTAGCTCTTTTAAGATTAAACTCAAAGCAAAGCTGTTAGAGAGAGGCTTGTACTCATTATAACTTAATATTATTTCCAATTTTCTATTTTACAAATGCTATTAAATTTTGTAACATTATTTTTAGTGCCTATTCATGTTTTAATATTCTTGTTATATTGCGTGTTAATTTTTTGAATTTATATTAATATATACATATGGTACATTAATATATATATTAATGTATCAAACACAATGAAAATGTTCCTGATAAATAAATAAATATGTGTGCGTGCACCTGTTTTTTCTTGTCGTATGGAACGCGCCTTCTGTACCTATCTAATCTGTGGTCAACAGACTGACACAAAACAAGATAAAGTTTCAATTATATAAATTGGAGGGTTTAAACTTCAAAGTGACGCCGGCGGGTGTTCTTTATAGGGTTAAGATGTTGACTACCAATTAGTGGGAGCTATTAAGATATTATTCTTTCCTCAGTCCTGCCTTAAATTTCGTGTGATTCGTGGAATTGATGCAAAAGCTTTTGGAATATCTTTCAGTTGTTTATTTTCTCTCTTGTTGAGAGGAAGCCTGAGTACCAGCAGTGGAAACATTATGAGGTTGACTTTGCTAATCTCATGTTTATTTTCATCTAAAACGGCTGTGACGATAAAACTAAAACATCATGACGTTTAGTCATACTAACAAGTTGCGAAGCTATTTCAAAAAGGTCATTTGTGTAGTACCTACTTGTTAATAGCGTTTTTATTTTTTTTTGTAACTGGCAAATCATGCAAGGACTTCTTCCACTTTAGGGTGCAAGCCCGTGTTTACGTGGCTGGAAATCGCTATGCGACTCTTGACTCCCGGTGTGTCTCCTGTCTTTGCGGCTGGGGACTCGTAAATAGCGTGCTTGTATGATCAGCCCCCCTAGCCTAGTTACAACTGTTTCGTTTCGATTCTCTTTTCGTCGATCGCCTCAAGTACGCCACGTCTCCGATTCCTTTATTCTGACTTCATCTCAACGCTTAGTCACTTGGTCAAAACAAAGGAATAGGAGGCGTGGCCGACTCGAGGCGATCAACGAAAAGAGAATCGAAATGAAACGGTTGTAACTTGGCTAGGGGGGCTGGCGTATGAACATCAAACGAAAGGCGTTCGGCAGTTTTTACAGGGCAAAAATGGTTTGTCTATGGACCTATTAAACTTTATTGTAAAAAAAAACAACCAAAAAATGCAAAATAACTTAATTTTTTTAAGTGGATTGTATTTTTTTTTGTAAATAAAATATTTATGTGTTAGGTACCCTCCAAATGAAATTGAATCGTATGCAAGTTTTATAGTAAAATATATAATCATTAAAATTACTTATAGTCAGAGTACTCATATCAGATTAGTTTAATGTATGTACCTCCTCCCCCTTTTATTTTCTGCTAATCATCTACTACGATCCTATGAGGAGTTCGGTTCCATATCTGCAAAGTGCATCAGATCAGATCATGACAATATTTCATTGGGACCAAATTGGATGTATTGAATAATCTTTTGTCTTAATTTTGACTGGCCTGTTGGTCTAGTGGTCAGTGGCCCTGACTGCTATGCCGGAGGTCGTGGGTTCGATTCTCACCCAGGACAAATGTTTGTGTGATGAGCACGATTATTTGTTCTGTGTCTGGGCGTAATTTATCTATATATGTATGTATTTAGAAATATATAAGTATGTTTATCAGTCGTCTAGTACCCGTAACACAAGCTCTGCTTAGCTTGGGACTAGACGACGTTGTGTGATAGTTGTGGAATATTATATTATTATTATATTATATATTATTATATTATCTTTCTTTAAAAAAAAATCAAAGTCTTTCCATTTCTGACCGAGAAATCGGTCTATATATAAATATACGTAAAAAAATACATTCAGTCAAACATAAATATACCTTTTTTTAAGTCGATTGAAAATAAAACAGTTTTTACTGAAATTATAAAGTACACCAAAGAAATTCTGACAGCTGAAACCGTCCTTCTCATGAAAGAATAAAATAATTTATCTAGCTAAAATATTTGAAGGAATAATCCTTTAAATATTTCAACCAGAAAACAATTAATTAAAATAAACCGAATCTTTTAAACTATCTTAAGAGGATCCTCGTGAAAATGTTTAATTGATGAAAAATGCCGTGGGAAGGAAACACCGTGATTAACTTAAATTAAAAAGGTAAAAATAATGGTTTGAAGGTGCAAAGACCTAAATAACCTATTACACTACTCGATATTCTGACAGTCTTAGTCGATGTCGCGTAGTGTAATATGAGGGTTAGTCCGGTCTTACTCGGAACAAAAAATAAGACAGTTTGAATATCGTGTGCTGATTATCGCGTAGACCCTTTATGATCATATTGTTTATTCAATGGAAAAAAATAGGGTTTAATTGTATTTAGGTACAAGTTGCGTCATTTAGGTAGGGTATTCTTCGATGCGCATTCCCCCTCGAACGCCGATAGTACATACGTCTGTACAACTTGAATGAGCTTGAAAAACACTTAATTGTCGTTTTGTTCATACGTCTGTACGAAAATTTTTTGGCCAGATTTTCGGGCAAAAAAAAAAAATATTATATAAATTTATATAAATTAATTATTTTTACGAGGCAAGTGCGAGTCGGACTCGCGCACTGAAGGTTCCGAACAAACTTACCTATGTAAATAGTTTAATTCCCGAATGGAGTCTCGAAGACTTTCCGAATCTCAAAAAAAGTTTTTTTTTTGTGGCGTAACAACAAATTTACTGTTTTCAGTTTCATTCCTATACCTGTGTTATAAGATATTGCTTTATGCCAAATTTTAGGGTCAACGGGAAATACCCTATGCATTTTGATACCCTTGAGAGTGTCAAAATATACTTTTTTGCGACATAAACAGCCGTATCTTTTTTATTAACTTCATGCGGTCCTTTCAAGCTGTGATTATTTCACAGCTTGAAAGGACCGCAAACTTGAGTATATGGTTTTAATTTCAACTCGATCCCTCCATGCGTTCTCGAGATATAGGATCTCGACCGACAGACAGAAGGACAACAAAGTGATCCAATAAGGGTTCCGTTTTTTCCTTTTGAGGTATGGTAACCCTAAAAACCACCAGGAAAAATTACCAGGAGAGAAAAAATAAAATGGAATTAGATGCTTAAGCGATTTACTACTCAGCTTAATAATTATTTAAAAAATACAGGTTTTAAAAAGTACCAGGGTGACAGAAATGAACAGAAAATAGGTGCCTTATCTCATCAAGATGTGCACCAACGATTAAACACAAAAGAGAAATATAAGTATTTGTTGTTATATAGGTCATCATCATCATTTCAGCCGAAAGACATCCACTACTCGACAATCTATACAAGTACCTATATCTATAGAAGTTTTAAGATTCAACTATCCTATACTTATTCTATCTATTAATGTTGTATCTTATAACTACAACTATGTACCAGGGAAACAGAAATGAACTGACAGTATTTGCTTATATTCTATACTAAGTACTTCGCTCATTGCCGTACTAAGCTCATTAATGGTTGAAGTACACACTTTATAATTTTATCAATAAATTTCTAGTGCGTCTGAAATGAACACTAAAAATAAGCACTCAGGTGTTCTTACAGCACAAAGTACCTACCCAAGTGTTAAAAAATTGATTTTATGTAAAATTTCATCTCAGCTTATGGAGTATATAATTTTTACGGACTCTAAACTCTCATTAAACTTTAGAAACTTCGATATTTTTGCCGATGGAGATTCTTATGTGTTAGTAGTCTATAGTGTATAAGGAGGTGTATAGGTGTTCCCATATCATTAGGAAACAAGAAAGTTTACTTGTCTATGTCGATATCATAGTTATTAATACTAAAGCACACATACACAAAATCCTATTTTTCCGACCGAGCCCAAGTCGTCGACGGCGCGTACTGTTACACGCGCGCCTGAAGGAGATGTCAGCAAATCGTAGGGGCCCAGCAGGGTCGAAGCCTACTGGGGCCACGGGTAGTGTGAAAGCGAAACCCGGGGCCCTGGGACGAAGGCAATGAAGAAACAAGAGTGGGTTTTTAGTCAGTAAAAGTCTGACACTATCTCCCGCTCCACCCAAGAGCGAGATTTGTCATAAGATGATTTTCCCACCCAATAAAAAAAAAACAAAATAGTGTCGAAGGCAGAACCAGAAAACGTCTGTAGTTAAGATAGAGCTAAGACCGGATAAGGCTTATTCAGTATGAGGGATATAAACCTCCCCCAAGTGCCACCACAACGGCCGATCCTGAGCATTTCGCATTTATCGGATTTTCGCGACCCTCACCAGATCATCGGTCTACCATGTGGGAGGCTTTTCTACGCTGCGTCTTCCGTTACGTGGTCGCCAAAACCTTTCGGCCCCATCGACTATTTGTTCTGCGAGTAATGTACCCTGCCTACAGCCACTTAAGTTTGGTGATTCTTTGAGTCAGGTAGGTAAGGTTCTGTAAAAGCTGTGGAAAAAAAAAATTTGTTCTTCTGAAAAAAGAAAGAAAAAACGTTTATTCGTACCTAACACATACAGAATAATTTTAAGTATAGAAAAAAAATAACTTTAAGATCTGTGCAAGGCCAGAAAGACGCCTAACTCAGCATATGCTGCGATATTTAAAACGCTAAATAACGCAGCGCTGGTATTCTGTTAGGGCCCGCGGTGATGCCACGGTCATATTTCTGCAGATGTCTTCATTCTGACGCGATCATACAAAGAAATTCCGAGCATAGCCTTATCCATTTGGGTGTCTTTAAGATTTCTGATGAAGCCCATTGTGAGCGACCACGTTTCAGAGCCATATCTCATCACTGGCAACATGCACTGGTTATAGACTTACATCTTGACGTACTGTAGTATATTGGACGAGACAATATCGCGCAACTTCTCGAACGCTGCCCAGTCTAAACAACGAAACGGTACGGCACTTATCCAAGTAAAACTCTTTTCTTTCCTATTGAATAACTGTTATGTACTAATGTTTAAAATTACTCGCTCCTATTGGCTTTAAAGCCGTCCTAATATCATCTGATAATATTATTTTTCTATTTTTATGAATCATCCAGTTCTTCCGACTCTCTATCGAGGTATTTTTTTATGATATAAACTGGTGCTTGACTGCGACCTGACGTGATGGCAAACAGTGACGCAATCGTTCATAGTGAATCGTATTAGTTTATTAAGAGCCTATTCACTCTAGCCTTGAAAGCACCCATATTATAATAGGACGGGAAAACCGTCACAGGAAAATGAAAGAAAAATTAATGTAAAAATTGTTGAAAGAGGATCTACAATACAATCCTCACGAAATATTTATTGCAAAAATAATGAATAAGTATGAAATATAATGATAACGTGTAAATTAAAATCCTTTCAAACGTTAACAATGTAAGTAATAATAGAAAGCGTTTCCACAAAATTTAATTAATGCGGTATGAAGAGACTACTTATTTTCGAATTTATAATTTTATTAAAATAACGTATTGGTATTATTGATTGAGTCTTTTTGGGGTTCTGTGACGACTGAGTGCCAACGTAGTTCTATATTTGTTTAGTGTATGTTTATCGAGACAGACGATTAATGGATATGACTAGACTTAAATAATGAGAAAAAAAATATATTTAGCGATAAAGAAAAATATCGTAAATAAAACCGACATGAACCAAAAATTCGTAAAGTAACATCTAGGTATTATTATCAAAATAACTATGATGTAGGTAAATACAACTAAATTACTTTTTCTCTTTAAGTTTTATAATTGTATGAGTCAATTTTAAGCACAATCGTATTAGGTATTTATCATTTTTTAAATACCTAATGCGATAGTGCGTAAATAAATCTATATAAAAATATAAATAAATAGCTATTTACTTAATTTTGTATTGCTGTTTGTAACAGTACATGCCGTCGATGACTTGGGCTCGCTCTGGACGGTTACCGGACGGTCAGACGGCCAGCCACCCTTTGCTCACCGTTCTCAAGCCCGCGCCTACGGTGGCCGGAAATCGGCGGCGGTTGGGGCGAGAGGACTGTTGCCTCACGAAATCAGACGCCTCTTTTGCTAGCATTACTGCTTCGCAGAAGGAGGCGACCGCCTGCCAATTCTCCTCGCTCCGAACCATGGCCTGTACCAATGCTCGGCTCAAGAGATCGCCGCCGCCGATCGCCCCCACGAGGACACGGCGTTGCTCTGCCTAGGTGGGGCACATCTCCACCGTGTGCTCCACCGTGTCCTCCGGGCGGTCCACACAGTGGCGACACCCGGGCGTTTCTTCCACACGAATTCGTTGCAGGAACATCCCGAACTTACTATGTCCGGTAAGAACCTGCGTCATGCGGAAGGTGAGGACACTGTGAGGTGGTTTTTCCAGCCACGCCTCAATGAGGGGACTTATCGCCATAATTATGGCGTGCCGGCGTGGCGTGAAGTAAAATTTATTTGTGATTATCTAAAGAAATGCAGTTTGAATGTTAAATAAGTTAGTGATAGTCACTGAACATAGCATGCATACAACCGCTTACTGTAAGACTGACCAATCAGGGACAGTCTTTAAACAGTTGACCATTTAACGCACGATAAATTGTGATATCGCAGTTTCAAAGATCTTCCGATAGTTTGCAATCTCGCGAGATACATTATAATATAACGGTATTTATAATTTTACGATAACATATGCAAAGCACCTTTAATATACGATAACGGCTTACACTTGTCCGTTTTAATTTTAATGAGCCGTATTTTCAAGCACGTGTTTAATTCCGTGCACAATATACAAAAGCATGTGTCTTATTCCGTACAACCGCTTTATACAGCACCTGTGTGTATGTGGATATAAATTGAACAAAAACCGCATTGTCCAAGCGTATCGGGCGTTAATATCGGCACGTGTGGCGCTTCCATTGAGTTAACGATTCAGCGATACAGCGCTATAAGGGCGGCTGTATATTTACGACTGACCTTTGCACTATTGGCTTGTGTGAATGAAATGAACATGATATGAAACACAGGTAACTGACTAACACTCCTTTTCACTCCACCCAGAGCGAGAGAAGTCATCTGAAGATTTACCCTTACAAAAAAAGAGTAAGTAGGTTACTTGGTAGGCAACTGTGATCCAACGCCGACAACATCATTTTTTACCATCAAGTAAGATAATGGTTAAACGCGAGCGTGTCAGTAACAAAAAAAAACGGTGATATAGTTAGAAAAGATGTGAATATTGAGATGAGAGAAATAAAAAAAAATGCACTACACTAACCTCAAATAAATTAGGACGAGAATAAGATACAATATTGTGTTAATGCAACATTAAATACTTTATAATTAGCTGTTTTCAAATGTGTTTAAAATTATTGTATCTTCAATTCAAATCTCAGATTTGCATTGGGTTCCTTTGTCTACACCAGTCGCTACAATATATCTTCAGCATTGCAATATTCTGCCTCAGAATAATGCAGTAGGCTTTCCATTCGTGGGTACTGGTGTTGTCTGTGATTGATTCATAGGCGACCTTACAATAGAATTGATACAGGCCAGTAACTGGAAATAATAAAATCATAAATTAAAATTATTAGACGCAAATGAAAATTATATTATTTAGAAATGTTTTAAGTACATTTAAATATGTCTAGAGACTCACCGACCAGTCAAACCATTGCAACGGTTTTGTCGGGCTTATCTTATAATTTACTTACTTTTTTGGAATAAAGATAAATAAATAATAAGTGGATAATGGAATCGAATAGAATAAATTATATTGTACATCAAAATATGGATACAATGGCGGTCTTATTGTTGACAACGATATCTATCAGACAACCCTAAAGTAACTGTTATAGTCTTCATCTTCATTTCAGTTGAAAGACGTTCAAAACACTATCCCCTATCGCCCTATCCCTATAGCCTATCGGTATTTTACAGGTTACATTTTGGAGAGTGTGCGCGGGAATTGCATGACTTGATTCCGCCATCTCCTTTCTACCATCGGACAACCCGACGAACGGCGAGTAGGTATCCACCCTTACGTTGTTGAAACTTCAACGGTCCGGACTAAGCGTTTTGCTTCGTCGTTTATACCGCGTACATCGAAGGACTGGAACAATTTGCCTGCTGCGGTCTTCCCGTCCAACTATAATTTAGGTGTCTTCAAGGCTAGAGTGAATAGGCTCTTAATAAACTAGTGCGCCTGACCATCAATGATTGTATCTCCGCTTACCATCACGTGGGATCATAGTCAAGCACTGGTTTATATCATTAAAAAAAAAAAAAACTATCTTGTATAAAAAAATCGTGAGTGTGTAGCCGGTATAATTATTCGATGTCAGTGACCACCACACAAGAACGCTTTTGTGAGTTGTGACTTTTTTTTATCGCTCTACTAAACTATGAACATGGATTTTTGGACTATTTCCCGGACTTTCATATCAACATATGCAGGTTTTTCGAATATGTTGCTATTTGAGCGGAGTTCTAGGCTACACAGGTTTTTTGTTAGACCTTTTAATGTTATAGTTGTTTTCATTTTTGACTAACTTCATTTTTGACACAATTACTCTATGATTGCGTTAATATTTCTAGTTAACCCCCTAACTAAATTGTTTAAATTATTTAATCACGTAACTTCTAAACATACGTCTTTTTGACCATAGCGAAATATTTCTGTAGAAAAAACAATGTATCATATAGGGAGTTAAGTTTAATATAAACATTACTTTTGTAGGATGTTTTGTATATTAAAAATATCTAAATATTGAAAAACAATACACAATTAGTAAATGTACCTACTAACATTGTTAAAAGTACATGAGAAATAAACAAAATGACAAAAACTCATATTTGGAAAGTTGTTTTGAAAATGAAAATTATTTATATGTTTTTTTTTATTAATACAAGTGAAATAAAATATATATGCACATAACTTACTTTAAGAGAAATACAATAATATTTTACAAAAGTAGGTTATGATAAGGGTTTTTCCCCTACTTGCTAACACAACCTATTTTAATTGAATAACTTTTTCCCTCGCTGGAGGGAAAAAAGGGATGATTAAATTCCTTATTTATTAATTTATTTGTTGAAAACCGTATCAATACTATTTTATAAAAAAAAACTACCAAAGATGAAGTAAACAAAATAAATTTTTGATGCAAAGTACCAATTTTATTTATTTATGGTCAGAATTTTTTTGGGTAAAGTTTTTACATCCAGATGTTGTGATTAATATGATTTTTTTTTGGTGGTAAATCATCCTTCTGCTGACTGAAATCCACTCCTGCCCCACTTGGGCAGAGCATCGTCGTGTCCTCGTGCGAGCGTTTGGCGGCAACAATCTTTCGCCCCGGGCCTTGGTACAGGCCATGGTCCGGAGCGAGAAGGAGTGGCAGGCAGTTGCCTCCTTCTGCGAAGGAGTAATGTTAGCAAAGGAGGCGGCCGCATGTGTGAGGGAACGGCCCTTACGCCCCAGGCACCGAGATCCCGATCCCGATTTCCGATCACCGTAGGGGCAGGCTTGCAGACGGCGAGCAATGGCTAGCACGCCGTCCGGTTCTCCGGTAACCGTCCGGATCCAGCCCAAAACGTCAATGGCTCGTAGTGTTCCACGCGTGCCTCATGGAGATGTCAGCAAATCGTAGGGGCCCAGCAGGGTCGAAGCCTACTGGGGCCATGGGTTAAGTGAAAATGAACCCCGGGGTCCTGGAACGCAAGGCAAAGAAGGGAAAAATGAGTGGGTTTTAATCAGTAAAAGTCTGACACGCCCTTCATATCCACCCAAGGGCGGGAGATGTCATTAGAAGATTTCCCACCTAAAATTAAATTAATTTCCCAGAGGCTCACTTTCACTTAACCCATGACCCCAGTAGGCTTCAACCCTGTTGGGCCTCTACGATTTGCCGACATCTTCTTGAGGGACGCGTGGATTATTACTCGCCGTGGACGACTCGGGCTCGGACCAGACGGTTACCGGACGACTGGACGGCGAGCTACACATTGCTCGCCAGCCCACGTCTATGCTTACGGTGCCTGGAAATAGGGGTCGTTTCAGCATTACTGTTTCGCAGAAGGAGGCGACCGCCTGCCATTCTTCCTCGCTCTAGACCATGGCCTCTAACAGGATCCGGAAATAATATAAGTTTAACCTACCCAGTTGTAATTGTACGAAATGACATGAATAAGTCATTCATGTGTTCACTTCAGAAAACTATCTGACAGTAATCACACTAATATAAAAAAAGCGAAAATTTATGAACGTCTATGTTCGTATGTTTGTTACTTCTTCATGCTTGAACGGCTGAACGGATTTTAATAAAATTCAGTTCACGGAGACCATGTCTTGGAATAGACACATAGGCTTTTCTTTATCCCGGGAACATGTTTCCATGGGAGAATTTTCTAAATTCACGTGAGCGAAGCTGCTAGTAGCTACTCATAAGAAACAATTAAAGAAAAGGTTCGCTCCAGTAGAGTAAAAGATTAGGTACCGCTGAGATAAAAGAAGTTTTTTTTTTAATTTACTAATTTGATCACAGTATTAGCAAAATTAGCTCGGCTGGCCATTAATCTAAATATAGACAGGTCATCGAGGTGAAAGTTCGTGAGTATGTGTTAACCCCTCGCGCGTGGGGGGTATTATTATTACGTATTGGCGCGTTTTTACGTAAATCACAAAAAAATCAGGTTTTTTTTCCAGGAAAAATGAAAATATAGAGGCCAAAATTTTCGGCCGGATAAATTTCGTACACCCGTGTAACCAATATGAAAATTAAGCGTTTTTCAAGGTCATTTTATTTTTTACTTTTTTATTTATTGATTTTTATTTTCTTATAGTATTTATTTTCCCTTCATAAAGTTTTATTATGTTAGCTAACAATACTTACAATTTAGAGCTTCGCAGTGAGCAAAAGTTAAAAAGCTAGGAAAAAAAAAACTAAATCTTAAACAATCTTAACTAATACATTAAAAAAAAAAACAATTTATGTTTTATATCAATTCCAGGATATAAGTGTGAATTCTTAGTTAATGTGTGATTAACCGTAAATGTAAGTGTTTGGGTGTGCGTGTGTGTTTGTGTGTGTCAGAGTATAAGTTTAAAATGTATGTATGTTTATAACAACATAGTGTTTCTAAAATTTATAGTTCTGGGGTATTACTAACATCAGTTATAAGTTAATTTCTTGTTACTAACAACTTTTATGGACTGTTTAGTCTGAAATAAAATATTTTTATTTTTTTATTTATAACAGGAATGAAAAGAAAATGCCTGTATGTGAATAATTTTAAGTAAATAAATAATAAAAAAACATGCTTTGACTCTGGATTGCAACAAACAACTATCAGAGTGGGAACAGGAGATTTTTCGCTTGACAGTAGTCGAGGGTTTTGAGGTGTTTTGAGACAGGAGCTTTACACTTAGATTTCAATTGTGAGTATGGCATTCATGTTGTACAACCGTACAATCAGCGCTCGAGTGGTGTTTACTCCTTTACGTTCAAACGTCTGATAGGGTTTGACTCACGGGTAGGCTTTCTTCTGGAATTACACATAGAAAACTTTTAATCGTTGAAAAATGTTTTTTTGGATTATTTTGCCATATACTATATACCATATACTTTCGTCGCGGGAATAATATGTACCTATCTTAGAGAAACAATATTGTACTTTCAGGTGAGCATTGGCAAACACAAGTCATATAAATAAAAAAACACTAAATAAAAATCCATAAGTGCAATCCCCAGTTTCCTGGAAACAGAATTATAAACAAACACAAAAATATATATATATATATATATATAATTATATTATTAATATATTAAATTAATTAAAAATTAATTAATAAAAAAAATAAAATAAAATTAATTATTTTTTTTTATTTAATTATTTTATTATATTATTATTATTATAATTATATTATTATTATTATTTATGATTGCGTGGCAGTAGCAACAGCCTCCTGAAAGTGATTTCAGAAAGACACGATGAGAGCCCCATAGTGAGGCATTTTATTAAAAACACACTATCTTTAGTAGTTTATTCGTACTAACATAGTTTATAAGCGAAAAATTGTTACTAACATCCTTTATTGTTTTTATTGTGTTGTGTGGACTATGTTGTCTGTAATAAAAATATTATTATTATTATTAATTAAAAAAATATTTACATTACTTTCTAAACTAGCTATAAATTTCATAAAAATCAGTTTTAGAAATATGAAATTCCCAAATAAATTTTATCAAGGCACTGAAACTATCTTCGACTACACCATAACGACCTTTACACATACATAATAGTGTTAGATAACCTAATAGTACATAGGTACTTACTTGGCCTAATGCAATGTGTCGTCTGAAAGCAATTTGCTACACCGCATGCGGTCCTTCTTTCATCACAAACACCCATCTGGGTTCTTAGGAAAATTCCTGAAAATATAACAGACGATTTCCATCTTTTACGAATCAATTTTTGAGTTCAATATTTTATGAACCTTTTTGAGAGTTAAGACGTTTGTATATTGAGCTAAAGCCGGTTAGTTCAGGAAGGGTCTGCTGTTTTTAAAGCGAATTATTTTAAAGGAATACTTAGCAGGGATGTAGGGAGCTTGGAAATATATGATTTTGACGCGCAAGTTAATATTTTAGGGAGTACTTTAGGGATGTTTAGTAGGCTTTCCGTGTATTAGGTTGAAGGGATCGTAAAAATCTGTATGTACGTGAATTTTATACGTTTTTTATTTCATGGGGTGAACGGGGATTCAATAAAAACGTTTCTGATAATGTTAAGTTTATTCCGCAGGATGTTTTATTTTTGTTTTATTTTTCGGAAGTAAAGTGAGCTTTTGATGGAGTGTAGGGGAGTAACTGACAACGTACTGCTTTTTGATTTCATAACCTTGATACGTTAGATAAACGATTTACTTTATGGTTACTTTATTTGCAGCTCGGTATCGGATAGTATGATAACAAAAATTATATTTGCGACTAGTTCCTGATAGTGGCTTCGCCCGCATAAAAGTAGCTCCTCTCCATACAAACTTTAGGCTCCCGTTTTATCCCATTAGGGCGTGAATTTTCGAAAATCCTCTCTTAGTGCTCACTTACGTTATGAAAGGAAGCCTTGTGCAAAATTTCACATTTGTAGGCTCAGTAGTTTTGGCTGTGCGTTGATATGTCAGTCAGTGTGTTTCTCCTTTATATATATATAGATATCAATGTATATGTATTTATACTACTACAACACTCTTTTAAATCCATCATTCAAATTCTCTAAATTAGAGACAAATTAAAACGTCAAGTTTTTATCAAAATGGGAAATTTTAACTCATCTGTAAGTTAGAGAGTCATTGATATACAATGATTTAAATGGCTGGCGTTCTGTGAAGAACATACAGTAAACATTTAATATTCAAATCATATTATTATGAGAACCATACAGATCAAAGTTTTTTTTTTTTGTAAGTCATCCAATGATTTAAAAAACGTAGAACCACACTTAAAACCACACCTGTGTCCTTCATTGCACTTTGCATTCTAGGACCACAGGTTTCCTTTTGTGGAATTCTCTATCCCCCTTTTTTTAATTGGGTGGGAAAATCGTCTTATGACAAATCTCGCTCTTGGGTGGAGCGAGAGATAGTGTCAGACTTTTACTGACTAAAAACCCACTCCTGCTTCTTCTTTGCCTTCGTCGACGAAGCGGGGCACACCGCCACCGTGTGCTCCACCATGTCCTCCGGGTGGTCTACACAGTGGCGACACCCGGCCGTGTCTTCTGCTCGAATCTGGTGCAGGAACTTCTCGAACTATGGTTTTGCTGATATCTCTTTGAGGTGCGCGTGGGACACTATGCACCGTCGACAACCTAAGCTAAGTCCTTACTGGTCGGGCGAAAAGCGGGATACTCATTGCTTTTCGCCAGCAATCCCATGTGTACGGTGGCTGGACTTCCAACGCCCGGAACGTCTTCTATCGCGGCAGCTGGGGCGTAAGGATGTCCATACCTTCACGTTTGTGGCCATTTCTTTCGCTTGTATAACTGCTTCTTCGAAGGAGGCGACCGTATCCCATTCCCTTTTATACCAGGCCATGAATTGAACCAGGGTCCGCCGCGAGAGGTCTGATTAGGTTCTGGAATGGTTTTTTGTGGAAAGTATCACATAGATTTGAGAATATTTTCTCTACCTGCGTGGGTAGGCAGGCAACGCCAACGACATACGACGTTTAATAATAATTACTAATACGCGTGACACGCTTGTCACCTTGTTTTAATCACCGAACGCCTGGCAGACATTGATTGACTTTCTAACCATCATTAACAATCAGCCGACCCCAAATAAGATGGGACAAGGGCAGGAAGACGATGATGATCAACAATCAGACTACCTAGACTTTTCTCAACAATGGCTTTCAATCTAATCGAATGCAGCCGAGTACAAATATTTCAAGTGAAGCGACTACCGGTCTGAACTTCAGATCCTAGTAACTGGGTAACACTAAACTAGCGATGGGCCAACTCGTTTCTTCGATAAATCGAGTTAATCGAGTTGAAATGGTGACTAACGCGAGTTGCAATTCGATTCAATAATAATAATTACATACGAGTACATAACATGTTTCTTCAAGGTAATTTGCGGTCTTTAACCGTTTTATGTTAAAGTAAAATAAATAATTACGATGCTTTCGACATGAATTGCAAGTACAGAATGATTGTACAGTTTTACTTAACTGTTAACGCAGACGAAGTCGCGGGCAACAGCTAGTTACATATAAAATATTATTAGTACAAATAATTATGTTGTTTTTCAAGAAATATTTAAAAATTTAAATATCAAATATTTATTTATATTTAGCAAATAAATCTATTAATAAATTTACAGTTTAAATAATTTAGTATTCAGTTATAAAAATGTTTACCTGCCTACTTACTCATCTTCCTATGTAAACATCACATAATAATAACAACCATAGTATGAACAACGCGCTCGTCACCTTGTTTTAATTAATGAAGCTTGATTGACATTGATTTAATTAGATGCTTTCAACGCTTTAATGATCCTCGACGATACACACACATATTAGATTTGAAATAGATTAGTTGACGTCAGCGCTGCGTTGCTTGCTTGGTTGTATTAAACTCACAGCTCATTAGGCCTACCCAACACCATCAGTACTATCTCATCGCTCGGTGTCCACTCGTTGTCGACAGGTGGTCCAAGTTGGATGCAGCGTGTCAACCAGTAAACGTCACGTAGTCAACGAGTGAAAATGCGTTGTCCGCGAATTATCAAGGAATGACGAAAAAGTGTGGGGAGTTTTGCCAATGCATCGTCTTTGCGATGCATTAGCAATGCATGCGATGCATGCTTTTTATTTCAACACCACTGCTCTCAAGACGGTGAAGGAAAACATCGTGAGGAAACCGGCATGTCCAAGAACCAAAAATTCGAAGACATGTGACATCCACCAACCCGCACTGGGCCCGCGTGGTGGATTATGGCCCATTCCCTCTCCTAGAGAGGAGGCCTGAGTCCCAACAGTGGGAACATTATAAGACCGACTATGCTATGCTATTGTCTTTGCGTGTGAACTACTCGCAGATAGTACACGAATCATTCGGGGCCAGCACATGGGCAATGAAAGGCAAGCGTGCGAGCAACGGGTGATCACCGAGTCTGTCAGCCCGCGGGCAAGGCGCTCCGAAGTGGAAGAAGTGAGCGTATAACCATAGTGCTATACAAAGAGTACTAACCGCTCGAGGCGAGGTGGTGCTGGTAGGGTGTCGGGTAGCTCTAATGAGCTATGACCTTTATTTTGTTTTGGACAACAAATAGGTAGCATAGAGTTTCTAAATAAAATGCTGTTTAATAAAATGCTGTTTAATGTGCGATATATAGCTAATGTCGAGAAGTCAAAATGTGAGAAATTAATTACTTGATATTTCAATAGCGATTGTTATCCATTTGGAGTTGGACAAGCCATAATCATGGCAGTAAGTCCCCTCTGTATGGAGTGGCTGGAGAGGCGTCACGGCGTCTTCACCTTCCACATAACGCTGATCCTCACTAGGGGAGTGGGCGGCGATCACCTTCTTCTGCTAAGCAGTAATGCTAGTAAAGGAGGCGGCCGCACGCTTGAGGAAACGGACATCGTCACGCCCCAGCCACCGAGACTCCTACCCCAACTACCAGACACCGTAGGCGTGGGCTTACGGATGACGATCGATGGGTAACTCGCCATCGGACCGAGCCCGAGTTATCGACGGCGCGTAGCTTTAAAGAGCCGAAATCCTAAAAATAAAATAGAAGAGTAAAAGGGAAAAATAAAATGTGGTTACTGACAAGTCTTTAAAAAAAAGTAATAATAAAAGAGCGGGTGTATTATAAAAAATTATAACTATTACTAATCTTAACTTATTTTGTAAGTTTAAAATCTCAAAACATGTCAAGTAATAGTTAAGCTAATCAATTTCTCTCTCTATTGCTCTAATATATAATAGGTTTTAGTAAATTGTCTTTTAGTTATCTTACAGATGGTGTAAAATGTTGAGTATCCAACATGGGGATAAAGCTGTCCTTGTCTTGGGTGGCTCGAATTCTTCACTTTAAGCAGCCCAAAACTTAGCTACCTTTGTTTCATTCGAGATTCAACCTACCAACCGTAACTTAAAGACAATGCTTTATCCTCTAGTTACATAATCTACTATTTCATTACTTTTAATCGGTTTATCGAAATTAATCGAAACAGAATGAATCGTGAATAAAAAAGTTTTAAGTTTAATTCAGCGAACCATTAAATGATTCTGTAATGAAAATTAAGCAAATACTTTTCAATTTATTATTCAACGAAAGATGATTTTGCAAAAATAATCCACAAAAATTATTATGTTTGAAAGTGCTGAGTTAAAAATAAATAAAGTAAATAATTTGATTATAAAGACTTAAAAAAAAAACTATTCAACTATTCGGTTTCTCTTTTCAATCAAATAAAAGATTAATTATTGCAAAAGAAAATGTAATCGTATTATATTAGTTTTGCAATGAAAATCCCAAATGTCAGTTTTGATATAGGCCAAAGTCATACTTGAATCATCCATTTCAATCAGACTTGACTAATACAGACACTTTTGAAAGTCAAAATTTATAAACAAAAACGAATCTAATCAAAGATTATGTCCCAATACTGATCGATTGAAAACCAATGAGACCAGCGAACCATTTTCAAACAAATAGAAGACTTTCATTTGGATAAAATTTAATTACTCGATTCTTGCTGTTAGCACCCATTCACGGAGTATCAAGGTAAATAAACAGAAGCTTAGTTTTCTAGCTCTTGCACTCTCGCGGCGTCCTATGCGGTCGTTTGAACGTGGCGCACGTAAAGTCACTATTTTTGACACAATTTATTAAAAACACCACACCACAAGAGTCCGCGCGAAAACAACAAACCAACTTATTGCATTCGCTTCTCTCGTTGCTGAACCGCACCCACTTATGATCCATTCCTATAGAGTCGCTTCGCTTCCCTTGTTGCTGCACCGCACCCACGTATGTTTCATTCCTATAGTGCCGCTTTGCTTAGTAATTGCGCTCTTATTGAATTGCCTACGTACGAGTAGAAGGTACGTACGTACGCGGAAGAAGCATGTCTATGTGTGTGAGCATTTTCTCTCGTACGGAGCTGGCCTTTTCTACCTATCCGCTTTGTGACTATGGACAACGGATACTGAAGCTTTTGTTACCGACTCGTACTTCCGCTCTAAACAATGGCGAACGCCCGCCGTGAAAATAAAGTTTATTGGACGTTTTAGCGCTATACAGTTTTTATGACATCTATACATATAATAAAACAGTAAAATTCTTTTGTGATGGTATTAGTTGGCGCAAAAACTACTGAACCGATCCTGTTCAAATTTTGCATACACAATCCTTATAGGTCAGGGCAACTGATAGGCTATAAACTATCACGCTATTTGCTATGTGGGGTGAGCAATAATCCAAAATGTAGGTATTGAACGACATTTGCCGCGAGTTCAATTCCCAGCTACAGTTAAAAATTTTGACATTATTTTGTCTTATTTTTTTGTATTAAAATAACTTTTACCATTTTTTCAAAACAAAATTGACATTTCTATTCGATATCTTCTAAATATTTTGTAAAAACTAATCAAAACACATAATAAAATCAAAGCGACGAGTAAAATCACGTACTATAATGTTACATTATTCCATTTAGCTGCAAATTTAACTTCTAAAACGAAAATCATCACGCTATCATCGTTAGGGAGCCAACCAGTCAATTATGACGTTTATATAAGAACGTCTATTTTATAGCTTATTCATCGAAGACCGCAGCACAGTGGTTTCGTAACTAGACTTTCATGTAATGTGAAGGTGGTTCAAATCCCATACGGCTCTTTTAGGAGAAATTTTTGTTCTATTTTGTCATCGTGAATAAGATTTTTTTATATATTTTTGCATGCTTACAATTTTTTTTTTTATAAATCTACGTATATAATATATCTGTAGAAATTTTTAGTGAAGTGCGTATTATTAATTTTAGTAATCGATGTAGATAACTTTTATACAATTAAATTGTTGGAATTGGAACTTGATAATTGTCTTACTTAGGCTTTGTTTCATCGCAATGAAACAAAGCATATGAAAGACAAACGGTATGAAATCAAAGTTTTCTAGAAGTAAAATATGACACCATAAGCAATTCAGATACTCGCAACGCCATCTAAAGACTCAAAGTAGAAATAATGATGACAATGACGGTTGAACTTCATATTAAATTTGATAGATGGCATTGCGTATTTTACGTAATTTTCTGAGTGGCAGAAGAATGGCCATCGCCCACGTTTACAGTTATGGTTAAACTGGTGTAAGACGAAGGCATTTTTAACAATCCTACTGCTTATTTTTATTATTTTTTTCCCATTATTGTAGCAAGCTAATTGACCGTGATTATTCAAGGGATACCATCCAAAGACGATAAAAGTAAATACCTATAATTATGTATTTAATTATTCACTTTAAAATAACAGGGCCACATTTTCGGAAGGGGTTACAGGGTACCTTGCGTTGGATGGTCCCCAGGTGGACCGATGACCTGGTGAGGGTCGCGGGAATCCGATGGATGAGAGGCTCACAGGACCGGTCATTATAGCTACACTTGGGGAGGTTTATGTCCAGCAGTGGACGTCTTTCGGCTGAAATAATAATGATGATGATGGCACCTTTTTTCTTTTTTTAAGGGTGGAAATCATCCAATGACTTCTCCCGCTCTGGTTGGAGCGGGAGGACGTGTCAATCTTTTACTGGCTTTTTTTTTTCCGGTGGGAAAATCATCTTATGACATCCCCCGCTCTTGGGCGGGGCGGGAGATAGTGTCAGAATCTTTTACTGACTAAAACTACACCTGTGTCTATCACTACGCGCTGTTGAGGATTGGGCTCGATCCGGTCAACTACAGGACGGCTAGCTACCTATTGCTCGACGTCCGGAAGCCCGCGTCTACCGTGATTGGTAGTCGGGGTCGGAATCTCGGCTCGGCGTGAGGCCGTTCGTTCCCTAACGCGTGCGGCCTCCGCCTTCGCTAGCATTAAGGCTTTGCAGAAGGAGGCGAACGCCTGCCATTACTCCTCGCTCTGGATCAGAGCCCGGCGCGAGAGGTCACTGACGCCGATTACCTCCACGAGGACACGGCGGTGCTCCGCCCTTGCAGGGCACATCTCCACTGTGTCCTCCGGCATTAATAATGGTGTGTTTTATTATTTACAGTCACTGCTTCATATAAAACGGGATCGAATGTGTTTTTCTGATCACAGTTCGACAACGTATAATGTATCTCAGATTCCTTGCTGCCTTACGTCGATATCTGGACGTTACCTCTTTGTAATGAGTGGTGACCAACACTGGAACAACCCTCTAAGGGAGGCCAGTCTCAGGGATAACACTTATCGGCTGCTACATTTGTTAACCGTAATTTCATTGTTTTATGGATAAGCTCAGGACTGTTGTGGGTGTTTCGAACGGTTTCTGTTCTGGGTTCGGTCGAAAGTACCCTGATATTACCATTTTGTGAATCGCCTGGAGGACTCGGTGTAGCATGCGGTGGAGGTCTATCCATCTTGAGTGAACTGCCGTGTCCTCATAGAGGCAATCGGTGTCAGTAATTTCTCGGTTTGGCCATCAATATGCGAGTTCGATTGAACGGGGATACACGCGCACAAGTTTTCGCCGTAGTTCATTCATAAGTTGGAGATTCTTAGGTAGTTCCCACTATGGAAAAATCATTTGTCTTATATACGGGGATATCAATTAAATACACACCAAAATATCCTAGGTAAATGAACAAGTAATTCTAACGCTTAAAATGATCAAACTGCAATAATCAATGCAAGCATGCTCTCGCAAATTCTTCATAAGTACTGTTGTGGAAGAAGATAGTTGATGATTTATTTATTTATTTATTTAATCCTTTATGCACAAATGTACAGCGGCGGACTTAATGCCTGCCGGATGATGATGGTAGTTTTGGGATTCACTTAAGGCTTTTCACTATCAGTGCACGTTATCCAGCTGAAGGTCGGTGTCCCGATTATGCTCCTTCGTTTACCTCTATCAAAGCTGTCTAACTGCTTAAACTCTTCAGTGAAAAGTTATTGAGGCGAAAATTGTTATGGGAAATAACTCTTTCGATCAATCTTGCAGCCCTAGCAGACATCGGCCCTAGAGGGCCCTATCCATTTGCTGAAATCTCTTTGAGTCGCGCGTAGAATACTACGCGCCGTCGATTCAGGACTGCTTTGACCAGACGGCCGGACAGCACCACCGCAATCCCGTGTTTGCAATGGCTGGGAATTGCCTTGCGGCTTCCAACACCCGGAGCGTCCCTTGCAGCGACCGCTGAGGAGTCAGGATGTCCTATCCCTCATAGTTTCAGCCACCTTCTTTGATCGTAGTGCGTCACTGAAGGAGGCTACTGGTTGTCATTTTCTCCACCAATCGCCCCCATAAGGACAAGGCGGCGCCGGCTCTCCGACCAAGCGGGACTGACTTCCACCGTATGGTCCATCGTATTCTCCGGGTGATTCGCACAATGGTGAGACCCGAGTGTTTCTTCCCGCTGAATTCGACACAGATACCTTCCGAAACACCCACAACCGGTGAGTCCTGCACAAAAAGAGGATGCCGTGAAGCCTCTGTAGACACTTCTCAAAGACAGGCATTACCGCTGCGATTTGATTGTGGCGTGCTCACTGTGGCGAGGGGTTAAAATCATACAATGTTGTTTTACCAGAACATAAACCAGAAACATACATAAACTAATGACTTTTCCCTTGGGGTAGGCAGAAATGCCAACTGCTACGACCCATACTCTTTCTATTCATTGACGTTCATACATCTGGATCTGGACGAGTACATAACATGTTTCCTGAAGGTAATTTGTGTTTTTAACCGACTTCTAAAAAAGGAGGAGGTTCTCAATTCGGATATTTTTACCTTTAACCGTTTTATGTTAAAGTACAATAAATTATTGCGATGCTTTCGGAATGAATTGCAAGCACAGAGTGATTGTACAGTTTTACGAACTTAACGCAGACGAAGTCGCGGGCAACAGCTAGTCCTTAATAAGAGAGGAGATAATTAGTTGGGGTGTTTTGTTTATGGTGCTTGCAGATGATGCATGTGAAATTAGCTAGTTCAGAGAACACAGGGTTAAAATAAAAACCGGCCAAGTGCGAGTCAGACTCGCGCACGAAGGGTACCGTCCGTAGCAAAAAATTTGCAAATTAAATTGCATTTGGTTATGGTTAAAAAAAGCATAGGTTTCATATTTAGACGAAAGATTGTTTGAAGATGTTAAATTAGTAAAAACTGGGCAAGTGCGAGTCGGACTCGCGCCCTGAGGGTTCTGTACAAACTTATATACCTATGTAAATAATTCACCTCCTGATTGGAGTCTCGAAGTTTTTTCCAAATCGCAATAAAAAAATTGTCACGTAACAAATCATTTTCTGTTTACAGATTTATTCTTATACTTGTGTTATAAGTTCTTGTTTTATGCAAAATTTTAGGATTCTGGGTCAACGGGAAGTACTTTTGAATTTTGGTTCCCTTGAGTTCCGAAATATACATATTTGCGACATAAACGGCTGTATCTTTTTCTTCCGTTAACTCAGAAGTTTGATTTTTTCACAGCTTCAAGGGACCGCAGACTTGAGTATATGATTTTTATTTCAACTTAATACTTTTACGCGTTCTTGAAATATTTTATGAATTTGTGCTTCTATCAATATAATATAGTAATTTAACTGTATAGAATCGTTTGATTGCGTGTCCCCTTCCACATATGGTGGAGGCGCTGCCGCCGGGTACCTCCGCAGGCCAAGCAAGAGGTACCCGGCGCCTCCACCATATGTCTGGGGGTCCTAAAGCCATGAATGAATAGATTACTTCTAGACAAGCGTAGGTACACCATTTTTGATCACATCATCGCTTACCATCAGATGAGATAGTAGTCAAGCGCGACCCTATCTATATAAATACACAAACAATATACACATATCAATAAAAAATTGGGTATCTATTTTTTATAACTGTAACAAATCTACACTAATATTATAAAGAGATTATGTTTGTTTTTTTTGTTGTAGGAGGTGATCTGTGGAAGTACTGGTCCGTTTGCTAAAAAAAATTAACCGATAGAATGCTACTATATTCCTGTGTGACATTGGCTATATTTCATGTACGCGGGCGTAACCGCAGGCAAAAGTTAGGCTAAGGTTAATAAAAAAATTATCCATATCTCGGTTTGTCTTTATGTTTGTCTGTTTCAGCTAATTTCCGAAACGGCTGGACTGATTTTGCCAGAGCTTTCACTGGTAGATAGCTCATGTTATAACAGGCTACTTTTATTTTAGAATAAATGTGATGACGATAAATTGTCCTGGATGTAATTTATACCGGATGTATGTTTTCTTAATTTTCTTTTCAACTATCATGGTGGTGAAATTACTGAGAGAACCTATTGTAAATAAAATCAAAACACTATGCCATTATTATATTAGACTGGCCTGTTGGTCTAATGGTTAACCGCTATGCCGCAGATTGTGAGTTCGATTCCCACCTCTGTCTGAATGTAATATATATCTATAATATGTTTTTGGAAATATATAAGTATGTTTATCAGTTATTTAGTACTCATAACACAAGCTCTGCTTAGTTTGGGACTAAATAGCACTGTGTGTAAGTTATCGAATATTATTAGTATTTAAAAATATATAAGTATGTTTATTAATTGTCTAGGACTCATAGCACAAGTTTCGCTATGTTTTGGGACTAGATGGCATTGTGTGAAAGTTTCTTATTATTTTGGTCAGAAATCATCAAATGACGTCTTCTGCTCTAGGTGAAGTGAGAGGAAAGGTCAGATTTTTACAGATTAAAACATACCTGTGTTCCTCTAAGAGCCCTTTACGTTCCAAACTCGAGGTAAACTCTCCGAAAAATCCCGCAAAAAAAGACACCCAACCATAGGTAATACTCATTTCGCTTAAAAACCACCCTACCATGATACCATTGTTCTTTACACAAAATAACACAGAACAATAGGTAGGTAATAAACTGAGGAGTGGTTAGAGCGGAAAAACAAAGGAAATGCAATGAATCAACCTCTAAAGAGTCAAGTAAACTTCGTTCAGCTGTGTGTCTACCTTTAAGAAATTCCACTTTCATTTGATAGATGTGGACTTAAGGGGTCGTGCTGTAGAAATGAGTTGTTAGTTTTTGTAGAATTTTCAATACGTTTTTAGAGTTCAATATCTCAGTCCGCAGGAGAACCAAGGTCGCCGACATAGCCCGAAGAATCGCCAAACTAAAGTGGCAGTGGGCAGGGCACATTGCTCGTAGAACGGACGGTCGATGGGGCCGAAAGGTTCTAGAATGGCGACCACGCACCGGAAAACGCAGCGTTGGAAGGCCTCCCACAAGGTGGACCGACGACCTGGTGAGAGTCGCGGGAGTGCGGTGGATGCGAGACGCACAGGATCGGTCGTTGTGGCGTCGCTTGGGGGAGGCCTATGTCCAGCAGTGGACTTCTTTCGGCTGAAATGATGATGATGATGATCTCAGTCGGCATTTGAATTCTTTGTCTAAGATCACTTTGTTGACCGTCTGTCCTTTCCTTGGTATTGTTCATTAAGTCGTTGAGCCCCTTAGTAGTTCTGAGTTGAGCTTTACAAATACTGACAAATGCTTACACTGACTGGACAGGTCCACTCAAATCTGTATGGTTCTTTCTTCAAAAGATCATCTCAGACAAATCTGCATGGTTCTCATGTGATTTGACCATTACATATTAACTGTATGGACTTTAAAAGAGACTTTGATCCCTGAGTTTGTTTAGGTGTTTCTTCTTAGGTAGTCAGCTAGGAAACACCAGCCTCATTTAGTTTAAAATGACGAAAAAAGAAATTTACGTGTAAAAGTGTTTTTTTTAACTTATAAAATAAATATAATTTATCTAGAGTGAATAGGCTCTTAATAAACTAGTGCGCCTGACCATCAATGATTGCATCTCCACTTACCATCAGGTGGGATCGCAGTCAAGCACTGGTTTATAACAAATAAAAAAAAAAAAAAACAAAAAAAAAACATTTATCTGCTTAGACACTTTTGCTCAAGAACACGTGGAGGTATAAAGTTGAAATGAATTTCAAATAAATCAAGTCTGCTACCAATTAGAGCGGTGTAAAATCAAACGTTTAAGTCAACGGAATCGAAAGATGCAGACAATTTTTTTTTTCGTGGGTATATCATCAAAAAAAGTGTCAAACTTTTACTGACTAAAAACCCACTCCTGTTCCTTCGTTGCCTTTTGTACCAGGGTAGAGTCTTCCTTTCAGAAGCAGACCCTTGGCCCCAGTTAGATGCAGACTTCAAACTAAAGAGGATGTTGTCGGTTGGATCTAAAAAAAGGACTATAAACGTTTAGAGGATTTAGAAAAAGTGATATGAAACCAGCATGTTCTGGAACCAAACATTTTAAGACTATTGTCATCCACCAAACCGCATTGGGACTCCACTGCGTATTAAAGCCTAATCTCTCTCCTAGAAACGAGGCCTGAGTCCCAGCAGTAGGAACATTATAAGGCAAGCATAATCGGTTATGCATTAATAAAGACATTTTTCCCGCAAATAAATAATAATAATAATACACCACAACTTTCACACAACGCCATCTAGTCCTAAACTAGGTAGAGCTTTTGCTATGAGTAAGTACTAGACAAATGATAAAGATACTTATATATTTCCAAACACATAGGTACATATTATTAATTGTCTGTATTTTTAGTTGGCTAATGAAAGCATTACCTTCTCGCTTTTGCAGTCGTATTTTAATTACTTTTGTGTAGCAAAACTCATGAAGAAGAAAATGTAATGAATGTTCTTTTCAGGTTGCAAAATTCTTACAGACATTTCTCAGAAACTATTTGGTAATATAATTCTTGCCATTACTCATGACTTTCCAGAAACTGAAATTCTAGACTGTATTTTTCGAAGGAGCATGATCCAATCTCAAATTCAAGCTCCAGAGTAATGATGACGTTTCAATTAAAAACCTAAGACTCATCGCTAAATGATCCCTTATTATGCAATGATAAATTGTTACTTTACTCGATCAAGTCTTGCCCTTAAATTGGCTCACCTACATTCAACGTTATTAGCTAAATACAACTCAATTCAGTACCTCGCAATCAATACTGTTTCAGCTAGTTTTAGACACTACCCCTGATAAGATTAATGTTTTGCTAACTTTAGGCGTAGGTGGAATAAGACCTACGTTACACCAAACAGCTGTTAAATTTGCTAAGGGAAATCGAACTTTATCTGTATGACTTAAAGCTAATAATTGCATGTGCAGGATATTGATTGAAGTTTCCATTTGAGTAACCGCAAGTTGTGCTAGACGGGGCGCGTCGAAGAAATGCAGCTGAATTTCAACTTAGCTTTCTACTTACTAATTAGGTATAATATAAAATATCTGGTCAAGTACGAGTAGGACTCGTGCACTGAGGGTTACATACAAACTTAAGTTTATAATCGCATAAAAGTAATTATTTTGAGCTGTAACTACTTACGGTTTTCTTTTTACTTGTGTTACATGGTATTGCTTATTGCCAAATTTCATGATTGACCAAAACTTATAACGAACTTTCCGTTGACGTACCAACGGAAAGTTCGTTATAAGTTTTGGTTCGTTTGCAAGTCGTAAAATGTGTGCCTTAAACGAAGCATAAACGGCCTTATCTTTTGGATAGCGTTGACTTAAAAGCTTGATTTTTTCACTGCTCCATGGAAAGGAGACTTAAGTCTTTGATGTTAATTTAAGATCGAGACATGTACGCGTTCATGAGAAAAAGTTTTGATGGACAGATGAATAATAAAGCGATTTTATAAGGGTTACCCTAAAAATAACGATCAACATCATCATCAAAGAAGTTCACTGTGGGACATAGGCCTCCCCCAAGTATCGCCATAATGACCGGTCCTATGCGTCTTGCATCTATCGGATTCCCGCGACCCTGACCAAATCATCAGTCCACCTTGTGGAAGTAGTAATTATGAAGCTGTCAGGCTGATAAGTAAAACCATAAATAGAAAAATGGCTTGGGTCAAAAAACATTTAACATAATTTTAGTATGTAGATCTTCTTCTTCTTCCTGCCTTTATCCCATATTACTTGAGGTCAGCGCAAAACGTTTTTTTCTTCTATTCTGTCTTGTCACACTATCACTAACTCCCTTTTCTTTCATATCACTCTTCACAAAATCCATCCAACTTTTATTTGGCCTCCCTCTTCACCCATCTACATGTATACTCAGAACTCTTTTAATAACATGCATTTCATTCCTACTCTCCATATGATCATACCAAGACAAATGATTTCCTTTCAACTTTTCAGTCACTGGCGCCACTTTTGAACTTCCTTTCATATACTCTTTCTCACTTTATCCTTGTTGACCTTGATGCTGACCCAAAATAAATCAAAAGCTGTAAGTCTATGATGAGTAAACAATAAAACTATCGTCTAATCCTGCTATTAAAAAGCAACCTTCAATAAAATCAAAGTTACAAGCGCCACTAAACCTGTCCATACAAATTACACACATACCTGTTCATTAAATTACTCCAAACATCGTTAAACAAAGTTCAGGATATCCCTAAACTATAACGTAACAAAGATGCCTTTACCCTTCAGACTCCAAATTGTTGAAACAGAGATACAGCAATCAGTACCCAAAACTTTCCCAATCCCCATTTAACACCTTTAGACTGTGACCGCAGAATTGATAGATACAGAAGGCATGCTTCATTCAATAACGCGCTGTCCTAACAAACAATTGGTACTCAATTTCGATAGCCTACGAGATAGACTGCACGTGGTTGCGGTGCGACGATGAGCAAAGCGAAGCGGTCGCAATTAGTCGGTTGAAAATTTTCGCTTAAATTCTTGCAGTGCGGTAACTTATTTTATATACGTTGGCTAAAGCGGAGCCTTCACGCGTACTTCAGACAAAGCCGCTGTGTCGCATTGAATTCGCGTGAACTGCGTCAGATCGCTTCGCAACTGCAATCGCATTGAATGGCCCACGAAGCAAAAATAGAAACACGTACACATAGAGGTATACGTACGACGATCTGAAACTAATGCCACTTGCTCACAAGAGTACTTTTTTATTACACACGAGTATAGGTAATAGTGTTTGACTGCAATCCCATCTTATGGCAAACAGTGATGCAATCGTTGGTGGTGAATCGCAATAATTTATTATGAGCCTATTAACTGTAGCCTTGAAGACACTACCTTATAATCGGACGGGAAGACCACTGCAGGCAAATTGTTCCAATCCTTCCATTTATGCGGTATAAACGACGAGACGAAACGCTTAGTCCGGTCTGTAGAAGTGTTAACAACATAAGGATGGACACTCACCGTACGCCAAGTAGTCCGATGGTAAAAAAGTGATGAAGGAATCAAGTTATGTAATACCTGTGCACACTCTCCTCTCCACTTGCACTCTGTTTTCGTGAAACGTGTGTGTGCGCTTGTTTTTGTTCATAGCATGGAAAGCTCCATTTAGCCTTCTGTGTTGATCTATTTTGTGTCAAGAGTGAAACGTTTCAGGTTGAATTGTTTAATTATATTGAAGTACCCACAGGTAGGGATCTAAATTAATAGTACTTTGTATGTTTGTAAGTTCTCGGCACAGTTAAACATAGAGGTTGGAAAAGAACAATCAATGATAGAATAATCGAATTTGTGCAGAAAACTAAGATTTAAAAACTTAAAAAATAAACCGACTTCACTAAAAAAAGAAACAAACAATACGGAGAAACACCGACTTCCGAAATTCAAGTTATTTTGATCGTTTTAGTGTTTTTTTTTAGGTGAAGTCGGTTATTATTATTTATTTTTTTATAAATAGTTTTTTATTTCACACTTTTTAGTTGCGATACACTTAAAGCCAGAATATCTATTTCTCATGACAATTCCAATTAACCCAAACACTGCTTTGGCTATAAGGTACTATCGAACTCACGGGAACTTGTGTCCACCTTTCACCTTCCGGCTCCATCATCAGATCAGTTCGATAGTACCTTATAACCAAATTGCATCTCATGACAATTTTAATATGCCCAAATACGGCTAAGATACATTGACAAATTACGTAGTTCCGGTGCCTATCTTCCGGCTCCATCATCATCGTCAGATCATTTCGATGATACCATTTTCAACATAACTATTCAGAACCATTTATTTATTTGTATTGTCATAGCCGCTTGACTATCTTCATTGTGATATCTATGTGAGTATGAAATTCCGTTGGCCATTTCTGGTCATATTCATCAGTTCCACTTCATCAATTTTCATTAAGTTCTTAAAGAAAATACTAAATCACTATGTTGTTGCCTATAATATTTGAGAAGTTCCATAGATTCCTCATGGATCCAATCTTATAAACTTTATTTTGAAAAAAAATACGGAACCAATCTGGAAGCATATATTTTAAGAGAAAAAGAATTTTGCAAATCGATCCATATAAGACCGAGTTCTGAGGGATCAAACATAAAAAAATAAATTAAAAAAATACAATCGAATTGACAACCTCCTCCTTTTATCGGTTAGTCGGTTAAAAGAATATAGCGTAACTGGGGAGTACTGGAGGATAAAAATATGTGAAAATTAAAAGTAATAAAGATGAAGATCACAAACTGAATGAAAATACAGATGAAAGAAAGAGCCCTACGTCAGAAGTTATTTCAACCCAAAGGTTAACCAATTGATTGACAAAATTAAATTTTTTAGGGACCTTTCTAAGGAGGACCAGGTCTATTATTGAAAGGCAAATGAACTGTAATTTAAAAAGATTATAATTCCCTAATAGGTAAAATATTAATGTTGGTAAGCGTTTGGAGTGCGCGTCTTCGGTGAGATCAATAGCGAAGTGAAGTCCCGCACGCCACACCTCTTGTAGCCAACGCCTTCGCCTTGTACACCAATTTCATTGGTAGGACATAGAGCACGACTCAAATATTTATTAAAGACCTTTATTGTAATACCTATGTTCACAATTAAAGATTGATTGATTGATTGATTGAAAACAATATGCTAATTGCACATTCCAAAGCGTAGATCTCGTTAGATTCATCTCTATGGAGAAGAATGTACAAGAAACTCCACGAACACTCTTTTCAATCATGTTTTGTAATTACAAATATCTCTGTTACATATTTCTACTAACCAACATATTTCACACACATACATTTTATTAGATTCTAATAAAAATATTGTATTACGAACAACCTAATGAAAAAGCAGGGCACGTGTTCAATTAAACTTAAATTGATTCACACAATATATTAGACGAAAATTGCAAATTGTTTCATCGACAGGAAGGGACTGATAATGGCAAGAGTCCGGAAATGTCAGCCTATCGACTGTAAATCTATTTGATTTATTAATCGAAGAGTCCTGTCCACCACACACCCTGATAAGTACAGAAGGCTGGCTCGACACTACATGCGACAACGGAGGTACAAAGACATGGCTCACATTCATTGAGTGCAAGCGCACTCGCGTCATTTGTTTGAGTCACCGTACGTAGATTGTGTATTAGTGTACCCATTTTCAATTTCGAATGGAGCTGATCTTCTATCTTGTATAACTATTGTGTGGCCAGGCTGAACTGAAGTCGTCCTTTCTGAAACCATTATTTTTATTCAATGTCAATGAGGATTGTCGCGAAGAATTTATTTATTGATTTTGTGTAGTGAACAAAACGACAAATGTAAACAGGATTTTTGTCACTCAATATACCATATGCATGAAAACACATTTGTTGGCTAACCATTATTATTAAATATACGAAAATAGAATATATACATGTATGTCTCTTTTTTTAAAACGCTGATTTCTATTGCGGCCGCATGGGCGTGATGAACTATGGCCATGCGGCCGCATTCATATCAGAGTGCTCTTTTTTATAAGCAGCTTTGAAACTTGATGAAGATATTTTAAAAATTATTTCATATTTGTTTGTGAAAACTAAAAATTGTATGTATATTCCCTATTGGTATGTGATTTGGAAAACTCTTCAGAATTTGGTTCATCAGCTTAAAAGTAAAAATGAAGGACTGGACTAATTGTTATTGGCTTTTTGATCAAAATTAAATCATTATCATCAAGTGATTTCAGCAATTATCTCTACTTCAGTAGATTTCTGTAATTCGTTAATAAATAAACCTTTATCTTCTTCCTGCTCTTGTCCTGTAGTCATCGCAATAAATCTATTTCTTCTATATTTCTTAAGCAATCATCGTGTTCTCATCAATCCCCGTTTGTTTTCTTTCTAATCAAAGTTATCAAATGTAATCAAATAAAAAAATGGAAAGATATTACCCGAATTATTACCGCAACAAAATTATAATTTTCATACTTGACATAAACTAAATATAACTACATAATATAAAGTCGTTTCATTCAAACACCATACCAAAGAAAAATAAACACCCCGAAGAAATTCGCGAACTGATACCTAGCAAATTAACGTGAAAGATTAAGGTTCTAACACCCGGATCCAATAACGCCTGGTACCCTGGTACAAATGCACCAACAAACGCGAAGTGTCTCAATAAACTGACGTCGGTATAATTAGCTCTATCAAAAGCAACGAATGGCGTTTCATTAACGGCTCAAAATGCTTTTGGTGGATGTGGTTCAAGTCAAGCGCGGTAATGGAAAATAATTTTGAACTTTTCATCTTTGTTTTTTTTTTTACTTCATCTTCTCTGTGTGTTGTTACTCTTAAATTTAAGCAGGTTTGAGTTTTTATTGTTCTATTTAGATGATATTACTATTTTAATGTGCATTGACTAACAACTCTCCTAATTTCTAAATATTGTGTACGATAATGTACATAGTTGACGATAGATTTATAATCGGAATAAAAGATGTATTTAATAGATGCGTTGCTTAGTATTGCAATAAAATGTCTACCAATATAGGTAGTTTTATATATTTGTATAGAGAGATTCAATAAAACTTATCATTTAATACTTTACAGTCCAACATTACCAAGCATTGTCTACCTTATCGTTTTGGTCACGAATATATCCGTACTAATAGATACGACCAATCGTGTATAATTATAAGCATGCAGGTATAAAGTCTTATATTATTTCCACAGCTGTGTCCCAGGTCTTCTCTCTGGTAGAGGAAATGGGTCGTAATTCCACCTCGCGGGCCTAGTGCGTATGGATGATTTCTTCGAATTTTTGGTCCTAAGACATACTGCCCCCCTAGCCAAGTTACCATCGTTTCGACTCCAGTAGTCCACGCTTCCGATTCCTTTGTTCTGACCACGTGAATGAGCGTTGAGATGACGTCAGAACAAAGGAATAGGGGGCGTGGCCTACTCGAGTCGTTCGACGCAAAAGAAACGATCGTAACTTGGCTAGGAGGACTCATTTCCTCACGACGTTTTCTTTCACCATTTTGAGCAGTAGCGAAGGAATTTAAAACTCGTAAGTCGGGGCCGTTATCGCTGCTATTTCTTTCGTAAGTAAGGGATTTGTTTTTTGTTTTCTTATTTATTTAAATACTCAATTCTCTTTATTCTTAATTGATTACCCATTAAAATAATTTACCACTATTCTCTGATGACTTAGACCATACTCTTACACGCCAGAGGCGGGTGATGAATACTTCATTACCACGGAAATAGGGCGAAGGTTGCCTTTTCAAACGTTTTTATTTGCTTTATAAAACATACGGATCTCACCGTCGATATTTGACGTATTTACATTTTGTGAAAGAGAATTAGATTTTGTTTCTTTTGTAAAACTGATTTGATTTGATTTTATATTAAGTAGATACTAAAGGGCTTTAGAGTTCGCTGTTAACCTATGTGATATTAAAAAGTCTTCATATTAGTGGGAACAAATCAGAATCAGCAATAATTGGTCGTTTGTTTATTCCATTAAAACTCCTTACTAACGACGCTGTTTTTATTTAAGTGAGAAATCACCTACCTACCGAATACATTCTTGTGCTCTCGGTGAAGCAAGAGGTTGTTTCCGACCTTTACTAATTAAAACTAACCTTTGTATTTTATAAAGTGACTCTTTTAAAAAATCTCGTGGCATTAGCAGGCATTGTTCTTGCTAGGCCCCTATGGTTTTGCTGACATCTCTTTGAGGAGCACGTGGAATACTATGCGCCGTTGACGACTCAGGCTCGATTTTTATCGATCTGCATGTCAGTATCACTCTACGTTTTCTTAAACAGGAAATTTTATATAAACTAGTGCTTGAATGCGATCTCACCTGATGATGTTAATGGTGAGGCGCGTAGTTAATTAAGAGCCTATTCACTCTAGCCTTGAAGACACACAAATTATAATTGTATGGGAAGACCGCAGCAGGCAAATTGTTCCAGTCCTTCGATGTACGCGGTATAAACGACAAGGCGAAACGCTTAGTCCGGACCGTAGAGATTTCTATAACGTAAAAGTGGATACTCGCCGTATGTCGGGTTTTACGATGGTAGAAATGAGATGCCGGAATCAAATCATGCAATTTGTTTTCAAAAATTCAATGCAAACACTGAAAGGCTGGCTACCCTACTCCTGTGCTCAAGACTTTGTAAATTGGACTTAACCAGAGCTGGATCACCAATTAGCCTCTTCGCACGTCTTTTCACCGAGTCGAAAACTGCCAGGTGGCATTTTGTAGCAACAGCTCATATGTGGCCGCAGTACTCCACACACAAACGGACCTGTGCTTCTAACTGAAACAAAAAAAAAAAGTATATGCAAGAATTTTTTAATTAGTTTACATATTTTATCATCCTAAACGTATCTTCTTTCAAATAAAAAAAGAGTTATTAAAATCGGTTCACACAATCCAAAATTACCAACGAAAACCCAACATACATAACCCGTCTAGTTTGTATAAATTAATAATCTAATTTCCTGAGAGATGGCGCTGTACTTTGGGCTACTTCGCGCTGTTAAGATTTTTCCTCAGTTGATGGGGTCGGGACGAGTATGAACTATTATATTGTCTAATTATTCGGTTGGTCTCTCTTTGGCATTGATGGTATTTGTTTTTTACTCGTTGTCCATTAACTCTTAAGTGGGGACAGTTATTATGACGGACGGGAAACTACGGAACCCTAGCCGGTTTTTTTTTCAAAATATGTTTCAAAATCATTGTATTCAATCAATATCAATAAATACAATTTATTCCATTTTTTTTTGGGTTTATTTTCTGGTGGTAAATTACCTTCAATCTGGATGGAATGAGAGGGTGTGTTAGACTTTCACTGACTAAAACTTACCTGTGTAGAGTGTGTAGGAATATAGGTGAATTTTGACAGTATTCCTTTGCGTTTCAGAAACTCGGAAGTCCTTCCTATAATCCTGCAGCCGTGGCAGAAATCTTTTTCTGACTGTATTTATATCCAGTCGTTGACCAAAAGATCACTTCTCTATTCTATAAGTTCGAAACAGAATTGGCTTTTGTGAGCCCTTAGACAATACGTTAGAAAACCGACGACTAGCCTTTTGGAAAACCGACGTATTGTTATAATTATTAAAAAAAGAACCGAAAAACCACGAGCATCGCATTGAAGATAATAATAAGCATTCCAAAGAACACAAAAACCTAGATTACAAAGACAAAGGAACCGAAAAATTAAAGAAATTCAACTTAACATTAGGAGAAACACAAAAAGCTGTAGCGCAAATTGTAACCTCACAAGAGAGCGTTTATTTCTATTACAGAGCAAAGAATCTTCGCACCCGGCATCAATATCTTGACACAGCTAATGTAATTCATGATTTATTGCTTCTCGGGATTCTAGATCACCGGGAAGTACCCTTAAGGTTTTTGATTTCCTAGCAAGTTTAAAAATAAGCGCCTAAACTGAAAATAAACTGCTTTATCTTTAGATTGCGTTGACTTAGAAGTTCAATTATTTCACTGATTCAAGGTGTAGAGACTTGAGTATTTGCCATGAATTTCAACTTTATACCTCTACGCATTCTTAAGAAAAAGGACTCTGACCGATGGACTGATGGACAACAAATCGATTCTATAAAAGTACTGTTTTTGCTGACTTAATTACGGTCTCCTAAAAGGAAGAGAAATTATTTTAACTTATATTTTTTTACTGCAAATCTTAATTGATTTTTATTGCATTTTATTTGGCTACTGTTAAGCTCCGTGTTAATCACGCTAATATTATAAATTGGACAATTTGTAGGTGTGTACGTTAGTCACTCTTTGAAGCTCAAATGGCAGAACGGATTTGAATAAATTTAGACATATGTGTAGATCATATCCTGGAATAGTTTATAAAATACTTTTTTCACCTGGGCGTATGCTCCTTCGAGATAATATAGACTTCAACACGAGTGTAATCACTGACAAAGCTAGTTGAATATCTTTTTCTTTCTTTTTCACAGTTGAAGTTAATAGTGGCATGCTTGGTTTATACCAATGCCGCCTCTAGCAGTTGCTGCCACCAAACTATCTCCGTACTCTGTGATCCTTTCTCTCACTGGATTCCGCATAACATTTTGTTTCGCAATATGAGCCACGAAGAAGCGTTTAGTTTTAAAATATAAAACCGTAGCCACACGTGCTCTGTGTAAAAATTCTTGCATTTCTTTCGTAATGAATACTTGATGAGGAGCAGATGTTTGGGATCGGGAAATAATGCGTTAAGTTTCGGAAGATTGTAGTCTATGAATAGATTTGAAAGAAATTATTTTCTGGCATAATTTGCTTTTACCTTAACTTTTTTATTCTTTAATTTTAGCATTACGACGTGCAATGGTCTATCATGGACTGATTGTGGAAACTCCAATAGATGGATAATGTGGATGATGGCTTTTATTTTTTCACACAGTCCAATAGTTACATTTTGGAGAGTGTGCGCGAGAATTGAATGTCTTGATTCCGCCATCTCCTTTCTATCATCGGACAACCCGACGTACGGCGAGTATCCACCCTAACGTTGTTGAAACTTCAACGGTCCGGACTAAGCGTTTCGCTTCATCGTTTATACCGCGTACATCGAAGGACTGGAATCAATTTGCCTGTTGGGGTCTTCCCATCCAACTATAATTTATGCGTCTTCAAAGCTAGAGTGAATAGGCTCTGAATAAACTAATGCGCCTTACCATCAATGATTGCATCTCTGCTTACCATCTAGTAGGATCGTAAACAAGCACTGCTTTATATTATATATAAAAAATACAAAGAAAGAAAAATATTTTGTTTGTAGGAAATAGTAGTGTAAGGAAATAGTAGATTGTTTCACCGTCATCTAATTCTCAGTGTAAAACTAGATTTGTATGTACATTGCTTCCTATTTTTTTTCTATTATCACCTTTACTTCTCGAACTTCATTTTTTCCTAGTACTTTTTCTCCTTTAAGATAATTTTTGGTTGTAACGTCTATTCGATTTGCTAAATCGATTTGGTTTACCTTCAAACATTTCACAACTTAGGTATCTGAGCTTACTATTTTCAGCACCATCTTCATTCTGAATATCAATCCAGCAGCACGTCTGAACCACAGTTTTCTTATAAGAGCAACCGCTGCGGGCCGTTAGGTGAATGCGCAGAATTGTTTTCTAGAGAATTTCAACGTGTAAACGGGGGAATGTGGCCGTTGCACGCCACTGTTCCGCTTCGCTATTGCGTTCTCATTTTATACAGATGATAAAATGGTTTTTAAGAAATGGCTCACAGGATTTTCGGCACTTTGGCTACGAGAAAGTCTTAGGAGAGCAAAGTAGCAATTTATTGTAGGAACGATGGGTGTAACTGTTGAATTTGATATAATTTTGTTTGTTGTTTTAATTGCTGCGTTTTTTTTTAAGTTGGGAAATCATCCAATAAAATCTCACTCTCACTTTTACTGACTAAAACCCACTCCTCTTCCTTCTTTGCCTTCGTTCTAGAGCCCTGGGTTTCTCTTTCGCATCACCCATGGCCTCAGTAGGTTTTGACCCTTCTGGGCCCCTACGATTGCTAACATCTCCATGAGGCGCACGTGAAAAACTACGCACCGTCGACGACTTCGGCTTGTTCCGGACGGTTACCGGTCAGTTAGACGGCGTGCTAACCATTGCTCGCCGCTCGGATCAAAATTCTTTCAATTCGGCTGAGGCTTGAGGCGCTTCTTTACTAGCATTAGTGCTTCGCAGAAGGAGGTTACTGCCTGCCACTCCTCTTCGCTCCAGACCATGGCCTGTACCTAGGCCCGGCGCGAGAGGCCGCTGCCGCCGATCGCCCCCACGAACACACACATAACTATACATAATACACATAACATACATACAGGCACATACATAACATACCTTTGTAATTATTTCTAAGATTTTGTGTAACTAGTTTACCAAATAACTCTAAATAATTATATTTTATATACATACATATAAGTATAATTTGTGGCCCAGGAATGTCATTGTTCAGTTCAAGTATTCTTGTCGTTTTCAATAGTATGTTATTATAACATTACGTGTCCAAACACGTGCTTGTCGTTCAAAAGACTACTTTATAACGAATTTTATAAAAAACTGCTTCTAAAACAAAGTCGTGAAGATCAACAAAGAGCTGTGTAAATTATTATAGCTAAAAAAAGAGGTATACAATGTTCACATATTTTGCTACCACTACAAGCATGATTTTGACAAGGGTCGATTATTATAAATTCAATATTTCATCTACTTGCTAGGCTAAAGCTCATATGTTAGGCAAACATTTTTTACGATAAATAATTCATGTCTTGTCTGGTAATAGAAGAGCTAAATTTTGCTATGATATAAGAGTTTAAGAGTGAAGCGTAAACGTATTGATAGTATAATTAAGTTATTTATGAGAGTGAGTCCTCAGCAATCTTTATGACGAACAGTCTGTCCTAAGGTTGTCTGGTAGATATCGCTGTTAGCGATAAGACTGCAATTGTACCCGTAGATTAAGTTAGTTTAAAAGTTTTTGTTACTACGAGTATTTTGGTGTACAATGTATTCTATTCTATTCTATTCTATTCTATTCTATTCTATTCTATTCTATTCTATTCTATTCTGTTCTATTCTATTCTATTCTATTCTATTCTATTCTATTCTATTCTATTCTATTCTATTCTATTCTATTCTATTTTATTCTATGTCACGCTAAGGGTCTTTTTGACGGTAAATAGAAACTGATCGCGAAGGACACTTTCTCGTTTTTTCTTGATTATGGTAAATTCAAATTAATTTGCAGCAGAAGTACGAGTATACTATAACGTTTGTCTTTTTCGTCTATATTAATTTAAGTTCCAACTATTTTTTTTTGCTTAAGTGAAACTGGGCTGTACATGTTTGCCGCAAGCAGTCGTGTAGTGAGCCAGTAAAAATCAAATTTGGTACCCTGATATCGCAGGACGGGGTCGCAGCAGACCAAGAAGGAAATTGTGGGATGACATAGATGTTTTCCTTAGGAATTAGCAAGAAGTGGCTCAGAGCTGAGAATAATTTAAAGAATGGAGAGAGGCCTTTCCGTATCAGTGGGAAAGTATAGGCTAGATATAATTTCCATATTTTTATTGTGTACAATATAGATTATATACCTATCTATCTATAAGAACCAGACTGTTCTTAATCTTATTTCTATTCAATTATAATCTGTAACTAAAGTTCATTTATCTCTTTCGTGTTTTTGTTAGTATACATTGCCTCAAGAAACGACAACTAACAACGCTTGTTTTAAAACCAAGACATAGTGCCAACAATAACAACCAAATTCAACCCATTGAAAAACTACATCCAACTTCTTAGCTAGATACAAAATCAAAAAAGGCAAATCCACGGAGACACCGTTGACAAACAGGCGGCAAAGGGTCCCTTTATAATTGCAGCCGTAGGCTGAAAGGCCTTTGAGGGAACTCGACGGATTTAAGCGTTTCGCTATACTACTAATACAGAGGACAACAGAAGGTCAGGTCTATACAACGAGCGAAAACATACACAAAGATACACACGTATAGCGATCAGTGCAAGCTCATCCGCGACTGTCATATTTTATGAAGACGTAACGCATGTACGTGTCTTTTTCGGGAATTGATCTTCTGAATTTACTTAGGTGTGTCTGTGCTACTATCTTAGATATATTGGGCATTTCGTTTCTAAATATAGTAAGGGTTGCCGAAGACGAATTTCTTCTTCCCTTTGTGCTGTTTATGAAAATTCTTGGGTCAATATGCTGGAAAATAAATATTGATTGTCTTGATACATTTTACTGTAACGTAATTTATAACTACTGTTTTGATATCTTTCAATAGATTATTTTTATAAAATATTTTTGAAGATTCGATAATCGATAATTTATTTTTGGCACATACATAGTTTGATATTGCAAAATCAAAAATATCTGAAAACTTAGCGATGGATAAAAAAAAAAAAAAACTGTTGAAAATTACAAATATGGCGAGTTGCTAGTTGTTGCTGTTGGCTTTCTATCGTTAAAATTTCGAGGAGTGTGCATTGAAATTCCACAACATTCGTCAATGTTCCATCATCGTTGCACCACCGGTACATGGTGGCCATCCCACCCATGCGTACAAAGTTTTTGGGGAACACATTCATTATGCGTACAGCTAAGGAGAAGAATTTCCTGACGGAGTCTGTGTTTCCTGATAGCTATGACCTAGGGGATCTTTAAGTCAAGAGTGAATAGGTTACTTCTAGGCAAGCGTGCTTGATCGTCGTCTATATCATCGCTTACCATCAGGTTTGATAGTTGGCAAACGCAAGCATATCCAATATAATAAAAAAAAAAAATGCAAAGTCATTGCTTAACTCAAAACTAGTTTATCAAAATATACATTTAAAAAATCTAGTAGATTCGTTAGTAGACAAAATCTTAATCCAACCGAACTTTATTAGAGCTATCGTTTTACCAATTATTTGGAAAGCTTCACTTTCTCTTCAGACGATCCCTTTACTGAATTAATGCGGCAGCAGACCCTGAGAAATGAAGACCGATATTTTGGAATTTCTTAGCAGCATGGACGAATTTGATAAAATCCTATATATTGGAGTAGGTTTGGGCTTTTACCTGACTGCGGTAGAGAGGAAGTATTAATAATATTAGATGCTATGACTATGAAGGGATGTTTGTGAGATACTTAGTTTGATTACAAATAGACTAATATCACTAAAAATGAACTAAGAATAAACTATACATTGTCATATTATACAATATGACAATGCCGCCACACTTTCAGTCGATAGTGATACTTGTTGTCATTTTCTTTCTATTGTGTCTTTAATTACCGTATACGAAAGGTTAAGATATATGTTTTTTACAGTGTTTTTATTTTTAGCGTATTTGTTTATATATCAATTTTTTCTTTACGTGTGTTTGTCACCTAACTTCTAAACGGCTTGATTGGTTTGAAAGTAATTTTATGTGTATATTTGGGTGGGTTCTCTACATGGTGTAAAAATACAATTAATCGGGTACTTAAAATTTTTCAGACAAAGGAGCAGCTTTCGGGAAGATAATTGATTTTAAGTATATATTTATTATTATTTTTTTAATCTAGTTTATCATTATGTTGCACCTACCATGTTGTCGACTGGTAGAAAATGTCTAAGGCATTAAGTCCGCCTTTGTACAGTGTTTCTTACTAGTCCATAAAGTTTTAATAAATAAATAAATAACATTGTTTGCCTGGACCGCTAGTATAGTATCGATTTTTTAATAACGTAAATATATAGTTGACTGTAAAAAATAAATATCTTTAAAAAAGCCATAATTGCTGATTCTATAGTTTTCAAAAATATTAATCCACACTGTAACTAAGTACTGACTATAAAGAACAAGCAATCGGCTCTTATTTTGAACAATTTGAATTTAATAAGTTTAATGTAGGTTAATGTAGTCTAGCAAGGGTTGTGGGAATCCGATGGATGCGATTCGCACAGGACCGTTCATTGTGGCGACACTCGGGGGAGGCCTATGTCACACAGTGGACGTCTTTCGGCTGAAATTATGATGATGATGATGAATGTAGTCTAATTGTACAAAAAAGTAAGAACAGTGGTGGCCCAGTAGTAACGGCTCCGACTTACGAGTTGTAGGTCGCAGGTTCAAACCCAGCTAGGCGCATTACTTTGTGTTATTTATTTCATTATCACTGCTCTCGAACCGGTGAAGGAAAACATCGTGAGGAAACCGGCATGTCTAAGAACCAAAAAATCGAAGACATGTGTCGTCTATCAACCCGCACTGGGCCCGTGTGGTGAATCACGACCCCATTCCCTCTCTTAGAGAGGAGGCCTTAGTCCCAATAGTGGGAACATTAAAAGGCTATGTACTAAAAAAAAATGTAAATAAACTGTTACTTAATCTTCAGGTGAAAATCGCACCGAGATCAGTTGTGTAGTTTAAAAGAATAACGCAGTCATACATATTGACATAAACAATAACTAAATAAGCGGTAGATGGTTGTCCAATGATTTAAAATCATCCACCACGACTTGTATTTATGCACTGCATACTTTTTCAAGTTATAATTGAAGTATGATTTAATTGGATGAACATATAATTATTTTATGTTCATCCAATTTACCAAAATGAACAAATGTGAAGAAATGCTATGCCGAGATATGTTAATTCAGTTTTATTTGGATTGAATAATCCCAAGTGCGGATTTTACGACTTCGCCATTTAATTTAATTTCCTCGGGAGCTTAGAGTTCGAAGCATTTCGTTGCTTTTACTGCTGTGAATTTTGATGTATTGATCAAGTAATTTATTTGAAAGTATTTTTGACTATCCTACCATTCTGACGTACTACTATAATTACTATATTCATCATCATCATCGACATCGTTTCAACCGAAAGACGTCCACTGTTAGGCTTAGTTAGCCCAAGCGATGCCATTTCTGTTCTTTATTATTTATTGTACACACAATTTTATATAATAAATAAAAACACACAGGGCATAGGGGTTGGGGTGTCTGTTCGTCTCGCATTCATCGAATTTCCATGACTCACACCAAATCATCAACCCAACTTGTGGTAGGCCTTCTAACGCTGCGTCTTCCAGTACGTGGTTGCCACTCCAGAACCTTAAGGACTTTAATAAGAAATATGACGTCACCGTGAGATGTTCCCACCGGCGCGGTGGGAACATTTTACTATCTCTTTTGAGCACTCACTTTTCTTCAAACCAATATTTGGGATTCTAATTGCTGCTTCATTTAAATATCTATTTTGATGGTGTTTTCAGAAAAAAAAAAACGTTCTTTTAGTGTTACTTGTTGTTAAGTATAAAATATTGTATAAAAATAAGCACAGGCAAATACCCAATAGCCCTAATTTGACGCGCGGAGAACTTTTATAATTAATAATTTCGCAGCCTTAAGTATACATATAAGCTTAGTTAATGGCAATACGTTTTTCTCTGATTACTTCATCATCATCATCATTATTTCAGCCGAAACACGACCACTGTTGGACATAGGCTTCCTACAAGCATCGCCATAACGGCCGATCCTGTGCGTCTTTCATCCATCGGATTTCCGCGACCCTTACCAGGTCATCGGTCCATCTTGTGGGAGGCTTTCTAACGCTGCGTCTTATGGTACGCGGTTGCTATTCCAGAACCTTTCGGTCCTAATTGCCATCTGTTCTGCGAGCAATGTCCCCTGCGCACTGTCACTTAAGTTCGGTGATTCTTCCGGCTATGTCGGCAACTTTTGTTCTCCTGCGGATATCTTCATTGCTGATTCGATCACGTAAGAAAACTCCAAGTATAACCCTTAGGAGGTAGGCCAGGCCTAGGAAACCGAGTGTAAAGCCCCGCAAAAATCCATTGAAAAGGGAGGATCCTCCGACCAGATGAGTGTTATGTCTGGTGGGCAACTGCCCGATAGATGATTTCGGGCTGTTCTATTTGTTCTAATCGTGCGGAGAACTTTGATTGCGCGATGCAGAATTAGTTCTTATGTGACGCCATAGATGTCACTACAACCCTTTCCATCCTTTCTCAGATTACTTGGAAATTAAAAATAAATTAACACCGTGCACCGACAGTACACACTTTGCAGACTGAGCCTTTGGGAAATACAGAAGTTATGTTGGTATATGTCTGTAACTTTTCCCTCAAAACCAGCTGAGCGTCCTAATGTCACCGCAGGGATCCAGTAGAATATCAGCGTCTGGCTTATTTACCTGACACATGTTGAACTGGACTTCCATTTGGTACAACTTGATACCGAGATACATGTTGCATTATGGTTGTTATCAATAGTATTTCTTTTTGTTTTTGTTAATTTCTACCACAATATGAAGATTGTTACTATTATTTTGATATTTGTGATCGATTTCGTGACGTTATTATTACTTTTTAGGGTGCCGTACACAAAGGGTACAAATGGGATCCTATTACTAAGACCACTGTCCATCTGTCTGTCACCAGCCTTTAACTTATAGACCGTGATAGCTAGACAGTTGAAAATCACAGATGATGTATTTCATACTAAAAACGGAGGCTCCCATATAGAAATCGTAATTTTTTTGCCGTTTTTTGCTACGGATGGTACAGAACTCTTCGGGCGCGAATCCCACTCGCACTTGGCCTTTGTTATATTATGTTTTGCAACAAACAAATGTTTAATACACAGGTTTGTTATTTTGTATCTAACTTCATCTACATTAACCATTCAACTTAGCGACTAAAACTCCACTAACCTATTTATCCAACCAATACAGAATCCACTTACAGCAATCCCAAATTTCAATAACGCAGAGTAGAAGGCCTTATCAGTTGAATGATATCCAACCCAATTATTTGAACAGATGCCTCTCATTTATCTAATGAATTGAAATAAAAGTGCCACCTGTGAACTGCGAGGAATTTTTATTGTTCTGCCATTTTATTATCGAGTTCTAAAGTTGGATTTGGACTTTTGAGTTAGTCTTGTTTTCGGCAGTGATGTAATGATGTTAGCGTAGAATTTGTGATTGGCTTGATACACCAATCAATACATCAATCAGTACATTTCACAGTACTGTACTGTACTGTATTTCACAGTACTGATTGATGTTTCACAGTCTTGATACATCAATCAGTTTTAATGTTGAAATTAATTTATGTTTGTATATTATTATAACGTCTTTGTTTAAGCAAATTATGTAAGGTATTTTTATTTATGTTTATCATCACCATTATTAAATTATGTATTTATTTAAATTAATTATGTATACATACTATAATTATGTCTGTGTATAGTTTTAATAAATGATGTCAGATATTGTTCCTGTCTTCATTATTATTAAATTATGTCAATTATTTCATTTGTTTTTGTAATCATTATTATGAAATTATGTTATTTTTAAATTAATTTATGTATGTAATGTCTTTGTATAGTAAATTGAATGTCAGGTATTTGTATCGTCATCATTTTTAAATTATATATTTATTTAAATTCATTCTAACCATTAGATCAATGATGTCTAAATGAATAAATTATTATTATTATGTATAAATTTAATCAGAGAGCAGTGGTGGCCGAGTGGTAACGGCCCCGACTTACGAGTTAGAGGTCGCGGGTTCAAACCCAGCCAGGCGCATTACTTTGTGTAATTTATTTCATCACCACTGCTCTCAAAACGGTGAAGGAAAACATCGTGAGGAAACCGGCATGTCCTAGAACCAAAAATTCGAAGACATGTGACATTCACCAATCCGCACTGGGCCCGCATGGTGAATTACGGCCCATTCCCTCTCCTAGAGAGGAGGCCTGAGTCCCAACAGTGGGAACATTAAAAAAGGCTGATGATGATGATGATAAATTTAATTTATAATATATGTTATTTACTATTGTAAGTAGCTAAATTGTTACAGTGATACAGTATGTAATTAATAGTTTTTACTGTAGTTTATGTTTATCGTTATAGTATTCATCTATAGTATAGTAAGATTTGTCTATTAGAAATTGTTTTAGTTTATTGTATGTTATTACTGTCTGCATTTTTGATGGATTCTGGTAACTTATTATATATTTTATATATTTTAATAGACATAACAAATGCACTAGAAGAGTGCATTTTAAATCGTGAAGTGGGTATGTTAAGCCTATTTTTATGTCTAAGTGTAATTTTAGTTTGAATGTCCTCTCTTTTGGTATAGAATTGTGGATATTTTCGAACAAATTTGCAAATTTCCAGTATATAAAGACAGGGTAGAGTTAAAATTTTTAGCTCTTTGAAGTAGGGTTTACAGGAGTCGGAATCTTGCATATTTATTAATATTCTTATAATTTTTTTCTGTAAAGTGAATAGTGTAGGCGCATCTGTGCTATTTCCCCATAAGATGCATATGAGTAATAAGTAAATAATGCTGTTTTGAGGTCTGTTGTTTTTTTTTTTCTCTAAGGGCGTATGTGAACTTAGATACTTTAGCTCTTATTTTTTGAATGTGGGGTTTCCAATCTATGTCTAGGCCTAAAAGGGTAAATTTATTTACAACTTCCAAGTTGTGTCCATTGTAATTTAAATTGATATTTATGGGTATTTTTTGTCGTGGGTAGAAAGTTATGATTTTTGTCTTAGTAAAGTTAATTTCAAGGTTGTGTTCGTTCATCCAGTAAAAAAAATATACATATAAAAAATATTTGTAATGGCTGCCCTGTAAAATTCAACATTTGTTAGATCCGTCATTGTTCTACGATCATGACGAAATGGTAATACACGAGTTCATATAATTTCTTATTGGCTCCATAAAAAAAAACGACCAACTGGAATCATACAAAAGTTTTTGTTTTTTCAGAGATTTAATTCTAAAACAAAAAAAATAACAATACCAAAATATGCCGTCAAAAAATTCACAAAAGACTGGTGGCATTGCCACGTAGTATGGCAATGCTTAATATCTGACCGAGGTAAAAGCCAGACCTTGGGTCACGCGAAGTGTCAACTAGGCATTTGGATAATTATTTAAATAGCTTTTGAGCACTTAGACCCCTGGCCCAAGAGTTTCAACCTCAAACGGCTTGATAATATAACCTACCAACGAGGGTGTTATGTATTGGCTGCTTGAGGTTCTTCTAAAGTACATAAAATATTTAGAATTGAATCGATTTGTTATACCGATGACTAGACCACCAAAGCACATCTACGTAAAGCCAGATGCCATAAATCAGGTACATGCTCTAGCACTGTTTTTCTACTGAGAGTTTCTTGATAGAAAAACACAATACCATTTTACCTATCCTGGGAGCTTATGTTCATTCTAGTTGCTAAAGCAGATCAGAACCCCTACCACGAGTTCTTAACGCGATCCATTTTACGACATAAATTGAACTGTTAAAAAAAATTACTCCCGAGAAAGAGGGATGGAGATATATAGGGTGTATCTGTATAGTTCCATCCTTCTTTCTCGATCGCAAGACAGACATTTTAACACGTCATGGTAAGGCCCCAGTCGTTTTTAGGGTTCCGTACCTCAAAGGAAAAAGAACAGAACCCTCATAGGATCACTTTGTTGTCCGTCTGTCTGTCTGTCTGTCAAGACCCTTTGTCTCGGAAACGCGTGGAGGTGTCAAGTTGAAATTAAAACCATATGCTCAAGTTTGTGTTGAAGCTGTGAAAATTTCAAACATCTAAGTTAACAAAAAAAAAAAACGTTTGTTTATGTTGTAAAATACATGTATTTCGAAACTCTCAAGGAAAAAAAATCATAAGGTACTTACTTCCTGTTGACCTAGAATCCCGAAATTTGGCACGAATTAAGGTCTCATAGCACAAGTAAAGGAAAAAATCTAAAAACTGTAAATTTGTAGTCACAAAAAAAAACTTATTCTAAACTCAATTTGGGAATTGAACTATTTTCAGGCCAAAGAAAAGATGGATGGATTGTGTGAACAGTGATATGAAAGAAAAGGAAGTTAGTGATAGTATGACGGTTGACAGGATAGAATGGAAGAAAAATACGTATTGCGCCGACCCCAAATAAGATGGGACAAGGGCAGGAAGATGATGATGAACTATTTTCATAGATAAGTGTGTATGGAACCTTAATTGCACGAGTCCGACTTGCACTTACTCGGTTTTTTTTTATCAATTTTAATAGTAAAAAGTTACTCAATTCGAGAGATTTTTTTTGTTTCGTTTCTACCAAACATAAGTCACGATGTAACAGTCCTTTGAGATTGATTTTTTCTTTCTAAAAGTATCACTTATATTTAATTCATTCTGAGAAATTGTGTGGCTCAATTTTATATTTACGTAAATACATAAAAAAACATAATAAATAACACATTAAGCGAACCACGTCTTTGAAAACCATCTATAAAAGCTTCTAAGAACCCGACATCACTCAAAAATATAATCTTTGTATTCTCATTACGTTGTGATACTTATAATCACGTTAATTAGTTCATAATCACATCTCTTCGTAACATAATTGATCATACGTTGTGCCCTAATTAACTCATTTAGAACTGGGTAAGCCTCTTCTGGGTACACGGCAGGAAAATTTGAACTTTATTTGTAAAACGACAAAGTTAATTTTCGTTCACAAAGGGGTAGATGGAAACTTTGCAAGGCAAAAATTATGCCTAGTCCTTAGTGTTATCTCAAAATTTTCGTTTACAAGGACGTGAAAGAGCCTCCTTGGTTCTGATAAGAGGCGTTTGTCGTTTATACTAAAGTTTTTGAGGTTAAGGTGAAGTTTTTAGACCTTGAAATGTCCTTAAGACCGGTCGTTCTGAGATTTGGGGCGATAACTTAATAGGGGTTGACGTTTCTGGTTCAAAATTGGATGTACCATCTCTGCTGACTATTAAGATTATCAAGAAAAGAAAGAAATCGTTTTTTTTTTTTGAGGTGGGAAATTGTGCAATTATTCTTCCTGCTCTAGTACCCTAAAGCAGAAGCGCCCTCACACTCTACCGAGTGTGAGGGCGTCTCAGACTTTTACTTACTAAAACACACCTATGTCCATAATTTCTAGCCACCACCACCACACCTAATCCCACACCATCACCACGGCTTAACTTCAGCGAACTTCGATTTCACCAGGTGACTCCCGACGCCCCGGGTGGTAAGTTTACTCTTTGAGGAGTGGCTAAAGAGGCGACACGGCATCCTCATTTACCACCTGATGCAGGTCCTCACTGGATTTGGTCGGTTCAGAAACTTCCTGATTCGGATTTGGACCGAAGAAACGCCCAGGTGTCACCATTGTGCGGATTGCCCGGAAGACACAGTGAAGCATATGGTTGAAATCTAGCCCACTTGGTCAGAGCACCGCCTGATCCTCGTGGCAATCATCGGTGGCGGTGACATTTCACGTCTGAACCAGGGCTGGTTCAGGACATGATTCAAGGCGAGAAGAAATGGCGGTTGCCTCCTTGAGCTCAAGAAGTAATTCGTGCAAAGGAGATGGCAGTAACCGTGAGGGAACTGACATCCTCAGGCCCCAGCCGCCGCCATCTCAAAAGACACTTCGGCCGTTAGGAGTCCCAGGGTGATTACCAGCCACCGTAGGCGCGGGCTTACGAACGGCGAGCAATGAGTAGCTCGACGTTTGGGCGTTCGGTAAGGACTGAGCAGGAGTCTACACCGGTACGTAGTGTTCCACGCGCACCTCAAAGAGATGTCAGCAAAACCATACGGGCCCAATAGAGCCAATGCCCGCTATTGCCGCGGCAATATCTGAATGAATTGCTGTTGCCCTGAAACGCATAGGGCAACTGAAGGACACAGTAGGGTTTTAGTCAGTTAAAATCTGACACACGCTGTCGTTTTACCTTAAAGCGAGAGATGAGGTTTGATGTTGATTAAAATAAAATGTCTACGAGTATGTACAAAGAATATTAATTGAATTTATGAGCGCGCTACGGACTAATTCTTAGTGTTTCTAGGAATAATTTAAAGAGTAATAATTTAAGGAGTAATTTTTAGAAATACTAAGAATTAGTCCTGTACCCAGTGCGTTGATAATAAAATTGTCACGTTAGTTACGTGACAATATTATTATACGCGACAATATTTTCACAAAAGAAAAGTACTTTCTACGCGTAAAACCTTAATTAAAGGCTATATTTCACTGGAACACCATGGCGGTGCGACCAGTCGCCGCTACCAACAAACTTGAATTTTTCACTTAAGTATATACCTCATTATTTTTTCTAATACGTAAAAATCCTGTGAGGGTACTTCCCCCACAGAATTTGTATTTTTTAAGTACCTTTTAAGGTTTCTAAAAAAACACGTATGTCTTGCAACCAGTTTTCTAAAACATTCGAGTGAGTGACAGAATTACTGAATGCAAACAAAGCGTGAAGGCGTTATCTTTCTTTTTTCGTATTGCTTCTTCTTCAAACAGTGCATTGGATTGCATTGGATGAAACAAGTAACTTTCAAACCATGCTCATATCGACGATATACAGGTCTGGAAGAGACCTCTCAAGAAGAAAATAGATTATCTGAAAAATATCAAGCATATATTACTATTATAAAAATATCATTCTACACGTTTTCTTAAGTAGCAGTATTCATATCATAGTACCTACACGCTCAAGCAAGCAAGCCCTTATGTAAATTCTTGATTCAACCATTCATTATCTTTGAATAACCAGTAATTAATATCACTGTTCTTCAAATCACAAGGTTATTGTGCGTTACTGTAATTACTAAACAACTATTCTTGGTACCTATCTATGTGTAGCTGTGAAAGTTCCCGGATGATTCATTTTCTACCTTATCGCTAAGAGGTAAGGCAGAAAATTGGTTGATAGGTCAAGTGGAATTTTCGCGTAGTACAAGGTAGAAGGGTCGTTGCCTTCTGTACACTATAACTCTAAGGTTAGGTAAATCCGTGATAAGGAGAGATTTTCGGCAGTTCATAAATTAAGTTAGTGGAGTTGCCTAAATCGGACAGGCTTATAATTTGTACCACTTCAAAATCTATCAAACCATAATGTTTAGTTTTGAATTGGCAACACTAAAAAGCAGTACTACTTATATGACGCAATCGCTGCCATTTTGAAATCGATGTCAAAACAGAGTGAAGTGTGGTGAGCAAAAATAATTATTACGGCGGCTAATCTTATTTTATGGAGGTTTACGAGTACCTAAGGATTTCCTGTGGCAACAGTAGGAGCACCGCAAATATTACGTATGTTTTTGGAAAGACTTTTGTTTTATATTTAGCCTTTCGGGGTTATGATGCCGGCTTTCATAAAAATAAAACCTAGTATTGCCTAATTTGTACCAGGTAGAATAATCCTAAAATGTACCGGTACAATTTAGGTGTATGGTGGTTGTACAAATTAATTGTTAACAAGATTGAAATATTTTCAGATGTCTCGAGAGGAAAAAAGTAAAAGTACGCTAAATGATTTGGAAAAAAACTTAGATTGTTTGAAAAAGAAATGTATGGGAATTAACGAGTGTTCACGCATGTTCAATGTGTATAAACCTACTATAAAGAGACATTTATCAAGTTCAAACAAATAAGCGAATGACCATACCACTTCTAGTTACGGAAACCCGTAATTTTTTTTATAAAAGTCTTATTTTAGGGTGTTGTTGTTGATTCAAATTTAATTTTTAGTTTTAGGTACATTATTAATATTTAAAACTTCATGGATAATGATGTTCGTAAAGACACACATGTACAACAGTCAGGCTGATTTCAGTTTTTAAGAGTCACTTGAATGTCATTTAGGATATCTATGGTACAATTAAGGTAACCGGTTTCCTAAATTGGACCTTTTCAGATTTTTTTTAAAACTTTGGCTGTCGTAATTTATTTTATACTTCCAGATTTTCTAGTAATAAAAAAATAACACCAATAGAAAAATCGTTTTATTTAGTAGTAATATAATCCTCTTAAATTATATAGTTTTTGTGACAGCTTGTAAAGTTCGTTAACTGGTACAATATAGGCAACCTTCCTACTAACTTTTGCCGGTGATTGCCCGCGTGGTACCAGTAGCAGTTAGCCTATTATGTCCCACTGCCAGCGAAGGCCTCTCTCTTTGCACCCGAGATTGAAGGAAATTGTCCCAATGTAACATACTCCTAGAATAAAGTATCGTCTGTGCTATTTCAAAATATGATCTACCTGTGTTTCTTCAAACCTTTCAGCTGTTTTAGTGTAAATGAATTACAAACATACACATGCGTAAAAACTTAAAAAAAAGTATCTCTATTTTTTTTCAACTCGTGGTTTTAGTTTATAATATGAAAATTTCTTTTAAAACTCCACAGATAATCTTCATCATAATTATTTTCTATATTAAAATATTAAATAACAACCAGTCTTAAATTATTTTTACCATTTACGTGTAAATGTTCATAAATTCTTTTCCAGCTAACGTTTATTCTTCCCAGTACATAGTTTTACGATCCTTTCTAATTACAACGCGTTTGTTAGGCTCCTTGCATACTAGTGTGTACGATCGTCAAGTGAACGCGATGTTTGGTGAACGTTTGTAATAACAGTTTACTTTATTCCAGTGTTTTGACACCTTTAAGAAAATTAGGACAAAATAAAAAAATTGAATAAGCTCCTTGACTTTAAAAGGAGAGGACGGGTATAGTACATTTTGATACAAATGGAAAAAGTATGTCATTGTGACCGAGGTGGCTTTCGTCCCGGTGTTATGGAGATGAGGGCTGCAATAGCAAGTTTTCACGTGTATCAAACGGTATTTTTCAAAACACTTACGAAATTACGGGAGTTGACGCATAATTCGTTGGGATTGACATGCAAATCGTGAGGGTTGCTTAACGCTCCCTCTGATATGATAAAATTAATATAATTGTGACAGGGGCAAGTACACGTACTTTTGTGCACTAGTGCGAAAAAAATAATAATGGCCTATCTAAAAGTTGTAGGAATAAGAGCGGGTTACAATTACTATTATCGTATTTGTGACCATAATACCGTCTGGAAAGTTTAAACTCCACAAATAATCAATCTGCTCAGCCTTTTCCCAACTATGTTGAAGATGCAGTTGGATGTCAGTCCTCCACATTCCAGCAATTGGTAACACGATACCTCTTGGCATAACTAGTGGCAGATTTCCTGGATTTATATTGTCAAAAATCTACAATTGACCAACAGCTTCACGCGCTTTCTGAGGCATGAAAAAATCATGATATGATATCATGGTCACCCATCTACAGACTGACTTCAACAAACGTTGGTGAACCTAAGTTTGGATCCCGCAAAAAACGACAAATAAATCCATTTTTTAAAGCAACCTGATGATGTTTAAAGCAATCTATTGTGGACAATGAGCAGTGGGTAGAGCTACCCACTGCTCGGCGGCAACGGCAGTAACCAATTGTGGACAACGAGCACGTTGCCTACAATAGGTTACTGCCATTCAATAAGGATTAGACTTGAGTCGACGACGCGTTGTATCTCACTTGCGCCTCAAAGAACTGCCCCGTCCTGGGTTTTTTTTTTTTTTTTATTTTTTTTTTTATTGGGTGGGAAAATCATCCTAATGACATCCCCGCTCTTGGGCGGAGCGGGAGATAGTGTCAGACTCTTACTGACTAAAAACCCACTCCTGTTCCTTCGTTGCCTTCGTCCCAGGGCCCCGGGTTCCGCTTTCACACTACCCGTGGCCCCAGTAGGCTTCGACCCTGCTGGGCCCCTACGATTTGCTGACATCTCCTTGAGGCGCGCGTGGAACAAAACGCGCCGTCGACGACTTGGGCTCGGTCCGGACGGTTACCGGACGGTCAGACGGCGAGCCACCCATTGCTCGCCGTCTACAAGCCCGCGCCTACGGTGGCCGGAAATCGGGATCGGAATCCCGGCGGCGGTTGGAGCGTAAGGACCGTTGCCTCACGCGATCGGCCGCCTCCTTAGCTAGCATTACTGCTTCGCAGAAGGAGGCGACCGCCTGCCACTCCTCCTCGCTCCGGAGCATGGCCTGAACCAAGGCCCGGCGCGAGAGATCGCCGCCGCCGATTGCCCTCACGAGGTCACGGCGTTGCTCTGCCCAAGCGGGGCACACCTCCACCGTGTGCTCCACCGTGTCCTCCGGGTGGGCCACACAGTGGCGACACCCGGGCGTCGTTTCCGCACGAATCCGGTGCAGGAACCTCCCGAACTTACCGTGTCCGGTGAGGACCTGCGTCATGCGGAATGTGAGGACGCCGTGAGGTCTTTCCAACCACGCCTCAAAGAGGGGACTTACCGCCATAATTGTGGCGTGCCCAGCACGGGGTCGCGACAGTCGCTGTCGCCATTTCTCCATGAGAACTCGCCGGAACTCTGTCCGCCATGCCGCGACTTGTTGCGGCAGCGGAGTTTCGCCCCGGCGTTGCATCTCCATGCGCCGTTCGTGCATGAGTGCAAGGACTGTTGCCTCCAGTTCCCATGGTCGCTGGCAAGCAAGAAGGGTCGCCGCTTCGCGGGAAATCGTCCGGTATCCTCGCACCATCCGTATGGCCATGACCCTCTGGCACGCGTTCAGCCGGGCCGCCGGCTGCTTCCGCAGCCCCGGCGCCCACACCGGCGCGCCGTAAAGGGCCATGGACCGAACGATCCCCGCGTAGAGCCTCCGGCAGGAGGCGTCTGGACCCCCAAGGTTGGGCAGGAGCCGCGAGAGAGCAGCCCCAGTCCGATTTAGTTTGGGAGCCAGACGTCGGAAATGCTCGTCGAAATCCCATCGGCTGTCGAGAACGAGTCCCAGGTACTTCATCGTTGACCCGACGCCGATGTGGACTCCTCCCACCGTTAGCTGGGAACCCGGTGGTGGCGCGTTCCGAGGGCCTCGAAAGCACATGGCCTCGGACTTGTGCAATGCCACCTCGAGTCCCAGCTCCTGGATCCTGCCAACGACCGTCGCGACCCCGCGTGTCGCTAGTTCGACCGCCGCCTGGTACGACTCTCCCTGCGCCAGGACCAGCGTGTCGTCTGCGTAGCAGACCACGCTGACCCCGTCAGGGAGGTCGCCGCGCAGCACGTAATCGTATCCGATGTTCCACAAGGGCGGCCCTAGTACCGATCCCTGCGGAACACCGCACGACATCTCTCGACGTTTCCACACCCCCTGGTGACCGGGGTAGGTTATGTACCTGTCTGACAGGTACGCCTCGACCACACGACAGAGGTAGTCGGGCATCCGGTGATACCGGAGTGCCCTCCCAATGCTACTCCAAGGCAGGGAGTTGAAGGCGTTGGCGATGTCCAAAGACACCGCCACGACACACCTGCCTTGGGCCACTGCATCCCCCGTCGTGAGAGCTCGCACGCACATGATGGCGTCCACCGTGGAGCGCCTCCTGCGAAAGCCGAACTGGCCGTCCGCCAGATCCGGCCCCACCCGTGTTAGGTGTGCGACGAGGCGGTCTGCAATTACTCTTTCAAAGAGCTTGCCCACCTCGTCGAGCAGCACAATGGGCCGGTACGCGGACGGAGAGTCCGCGGGGCGCCCCGGCTTCGCGATGAGGACCAGTTTCCCCGTCTTCCAGCGAAGTGGAAACTGGCCCCTCTCCAAGCATGCGTTGAAGAGCCCTCTTAGTCGAGGCCCGAGAGCCTCCATGGCCAGGACCCATGCCTTCCCAGGCAAGCCGTCGGGTCCTGGGGCGGTATTCTTGGCACTCAGCCTTCGTACCGCCACTCTCATCTCTACCTCGGTCACCTCTGGAGCGTTGTCGTCGTCGTCGCCATCGTGGTCCGCGTCGGGCACCGCTGGTGGCAGAGCCATGGGCGGAGGAGAGTGTTCCCCTCGCGTAGGGAACAGAGTGCTCACCACACCCTCTACGAGCTGGGGCCGGAGACTCTGCGTCAGCGGGGGAGCCCAGGGGCGGAGTTTGTCCCGCACCAACTTGTACGGGCGTCCCCATGGGTCCCCATTCAGAGTCCCCAGCCACACGTTGCGGGCCTCGAGTTTGGCCCGCCTTATCTCCGCTCGGAGGGTGCGCTTTGCAGCTCTGTAGCCCTCGTACAGCTCCGCCTCTCTGGCCTCCGCATCCGGTGGACGGATGCGGCGCCTGCGGTACCTGGCATACCGGCGTCGCGCGGCATTGCACGCGTTGCGCAATGCCGCAATCTCCGGCGACCACCAGTGTACCTGGCGCTGGGCACGTCCTGGAGGGACTCGGGGCATTGCCGCGTCGCAGATTTGCGACATGGCCTCCCGGAACCACTCTGCCTCGACGTCTATGTCGACAGGCCTGTCCGGTGCTTGCACCCAGGCCTGTACCGTCGCGGCTTCCAGGAGGAGCTCCCGGTCCATCTGCCTCAGCGCCCATCGCGGACCACAAGGGTTCCGTCGGACCGGCGCAGTCGAGGTTTGGGCGGAGACGTCGAACCGGATGTACCGGTGGTCTGAGAACGTCTCCACCCCCTCCATAACGCGCCAGTCGACGACACGCGGCGACAGAGCGGGGCTGGCGAACGAGATGTCCACCACTGAGTCACCCCGCATCCGCACACACGTGGGGACAGAACCCCGGTTTAGGACGACCAGGCCTGTCTCCAGAGCCCAGTCCTCCACCATCCGACCCCGTTGGTTCGTGAACCGGGAACCCCAAGCCAAGTTCTTGGCATTGAAGTCCCCGCAAACGACCACGGGGAGGGAACCAAACCCAGCGACGACGGCTTTCAGCTCCATTAGGGAGATGTGAAGATCGCCGAGAGATCTGCTCGGGGACAGGTAGACGCCTACCACTGCGATGTCCCCGAACCGTGCTGCCACGCAACCCCGCCCCCTCGCGACGGCCTCGAGGGTCGGGGTACCGGCGGCGGCCGACGAAATTAGGGTCACCGAGCCGTCCAGGTCCCGCACCCAGTCTCCCCTGGGCAGGACATAGTACGGCTCGGAGACCACGGCGATATTGATCGACCACTGCGCCATGCTCTGGAGCAACAGATCCTGAGCGGGGGCGCAGTGGTTGATGTTCGCCTGGAGGAGACGTAATGGAGCCGTTATTGGCAGTCCATTACCGTCTCCTCCCGAGCCCCCCGTGAGGGCCCTGCCACGGCAGTTGCGGCGGCGACAGCAGCGGCAGCCAGAGAGGAGGCTGCGGCGGAGAGGACGTCGGGGTGGGCTTGCCTTGGGACCTTGCCCTTGGCCTTGGCAGGAGGGTCGCAGGACCTGCTTCCAGCCCGGTGATCGGCCGGCTTGCCTGCCGCCGCACATGCGTAGCAGTGCGGCGTAGCACGGCATTCTGCAGCCTTGTGACCGGCCTGACCGCACTGGAAGCAGCGGTCACTGCGGTCAACCTCCGCGGCGCAATAGGCACCCACGTGGTGCCCCACGTGGCAGCGGTAGCACCGCAGAGGTCTGGGCTCCAGCAGCTTTACCTGAGCCGAGACCCAGCCCACCAAGAGCCGTCGGCCTTCGCCAGTGATGGCCTTGGCCGCCGACACGGGGCAGCTCACTGTTACAGCTCGCATGCCCGTGCTGTCAGCGCGGATGGTGCCCGCCCGCACCTGATCGGCGTGGCACCCTCCCGCCCTGACGATGGCGGCCACCACCTCGTCCACCCTGACGGAGTCGTCCAGGCCCATGATGCGCATGTCGATGCACTTGGTGGGCCTGGACACTCGAACCTCCTCGACGTCCAGGGACGCCCTGATCCTTGCGGCCAGGGCGTCTGCGGCAGGGCCACTGTCCGCACCAGGGACCTCTAATATTCGGGCCCCGGTTGCGGTGCGCCTCATTCGGAAGCCCCCAGTGGCTCCGAACTCGCTGAGGTGGCCCACCACCGCCTGTTTCGCCTTTTGCATGACGGCGTTGTACGTCACGCCCTTCTTTTCCGCCTCTGGCTGTAGCTTAATAACTACAGCCTCGGAATTTGGGGCGCGAAGTCTAGCCGCCATGGCCCGCTTCTTGCGCTGCTGTCGCCGCGCGCGCTTTTTGGCCGCCCTAGCCGCCTTGCCCGCCTTCTTGCTGGCGCCGACAACCGTCCAATCGGCGCCAGCCGAGGGTTCTTCGGGCAGAGGAGGCGGCGGCAGGTGCGGTCTAGTCGCCGCCGTGGCAGGAGGTCCCACCGGTTTAGTGGCAGGCGCCGCCCTGCCCTTCTGCCGCTGCGGTTGTTTGGCGGCCGGGGCCGGCCTCGCAGGCTCCGATGCCACGGCCCCGCGCCGAGCTTGCCCCGACGGGCCCGCCTTGGGCGCGGTTGCAGTGGCCGCGGCAGCGGCGTAAGATGCCGCCTTTCGCTGGCCGGAGCCCGCTAACGGGGGGCGCAGCACTATGCCCTCCAGCAGGGACAGCTGCTGCTGGATCCGCAGCTGAAACTGCTGCTGCTGCTGTTGCAGCTGCTGCTGAAGAGCAGCCAGCTCCCGCTGCACCAGCGTCAGCAACTGGCCCTCCGGCTCTGCGTGGGGCTGGGGCTGACTTTGCCCCTGCCCTTGCTTGCGCCCCTCTCCAGCCGGCCCCCGGCAGCCGCTGTCTTCCTGGGCTCCCGCGAGTTCGGCCCGAAGCTCGGCCCGGAGCTCAGCCCGGAGTCGCGCCACCCTCTTCTCGAGAGAGGCTTCGATAGCCTCCTCGATAGAGGCGGCATGCCGGTGGACCGTCTTCTCCTTGGAGGTCCTCTCCCTCTTCCGGCCCATATCTCGCAGCGCGGCGACGACTAACTTACCGAGGGATCTACGGGACTCCTCGGCGGAGTCCTCCCTGGCATCCCGCTCGCTGCCAGACGGCCCCGAGAGGTCCACCTTAGCGCCGGCCACACCGGGGTGACGCCCCTCCGCGGCAAGTCGGTCGGCTCGCTTCGCGGACTCGTGGGCAGTGAGGCCCCTCCCTCTTCCGCTTACTCGACCCGCACCCCGCCCGCTGGTGGGGATTTTTCGGGCCGAGCCCATCTCTCCGTCGGAGGACGATTGGTCCCCCGGTCTGGAGCGCTTCCGGTAGACACTCGCGTTCCTACCGGAGTCGCCTGCCACCTCATCAACCTCCGAGCCCTCCGAGCTCCTTCCGGATGCCGCGTCGGACTCCGACCGCGCATCACTCTCCATAGGGTTTTTAAAAAATTTTGATTTTCTTTCCATTAAGTTCCCACGAGTAGATAACTTTTTGCACTGGCTCAAGATAGTGGTTCGCACTAGAGACTAATTTAGCTACCCATTAGTCAAGCTAACAACCTCCCTCACGGTGCGCCGCCGCTTGGAGATTTGGGGTAATTTTTTATAGAGGTTGTCTTCCTCGCGGCCCAGGCGGTTAAGCCAAGACCCTCGACCCCCATCAAAAGTCAGAAACATGACCTTGGACAATCTCTGGGGCTACGAGACTAACGGTGGCAGAAGGAGGAGCAAATCTTCCTCCTGCCTGCTCGGTGGCAGGGTGAGTGCGCACCGAGCCCGCTCTTACTTCGCCACTGTGCCCTCTGCTATAGCAGAGGGACACGCGTTGAAGTGATCCTTCAGACAGAACATTCGCAGGCGGACATCAAGACCCCTTAGGCAGAAGTACCCAAGGGGAGTCGTTGGCCGCCTCCCAGGGTGCACCGTCCCGCAGACTGGCTTTCACCTCGGACGTATCCGCAAGGGAACTACAGCCTGCGGGCACTCGTGGAGGTTTTCTGTCGTAGCACCCCCCCCGTCCTGGGTGGATATCTCTGTCAGCCCCTCTAGCCAAGTTACGATCGTTTCGTTTATGTCTAACGCCTCGAGTAGGCCACGCCTCCGATTCCTTTGTTCTGACGTCATCACAACGCTCAGTCACGTGGTCACAACGAAACGATCGTAACTTGGCTAGGGGGGCAGAGCTGTAGGATTGATCGGAAGAATCTCCACCCTAGAACGCAAAGGCAATAATGGTAAATCCATCTGTATGGATTTTAGTCAGTAATAATCTGTCACTCCCTCTCACTCCACCTAGAGTAGGAGAAGTTACTTGATGACCACAGGCCATGCCAAGGAATAGACATACCTACCAGCATTACCCGTACGGCAGTCGGGTAAAAAACTCTAGTGTTTGCGTAAAACATTTGTTTTTAATGATTAACCAATCTATACATATAATAAAACAGTAAAATTCTTTTGGGATGGTATTAATTGGCGCAAAAACTACTGAACCGATCCTGTTCAAATTTTGCATACACAATCCTTATAGGTCAGGGCAACTGATAGGCTATAAACTATCACGCTATTTGCTAAGGGGGGTGAGCAATAATCCAAAATGTAGGCATTGAACGACATTTGCCGCGAGTTCAATTCCCAGCTACATTTAAAAATTTTGTCATTATTTTGTCTTATTTTTTTTGTATCAAAATAACTTTTACCATTTTTTCAAAATAAAATTGACATTTCTATTCGATATCTTTTAAATATTTTGTACAAACTAATCAAAACACATAATAAAATCAAAGCGACGAATAAAATCACGTACTATAATGTTACATTATTCCATTTAGCTGCAAATTTAACTTCTAAAACGAAAATCATCACGCTATCATCGTTAGGGAGCCAACCAGTCAATTATGACGTTTATATAAGAACGTCTATTTTATAGTTTATTCATCGAAGACCGCAGCGCAGTGGTTTCGCATCTTGACTTTAATGTAATGTGAAGGTGGTTCAAATCCCGTACGGCTCTTTTAGGAGGAATTTTTGTTCTATTTTGTCATCGTAAATAAGATTTTTTTATATATTTTTGCATGCTTACAATTTTTTTTTTATAAATCTACATATATAATATATCTGTAGAAATTTTTAGTGAAGTGCGTATTATTAATTTTAGAAATCAATGTAGATAACTTTTATTATACATTTAAATTGTGTGGAACTTGATAATTATCTTACTTAGGCTTTTTTTCATCGCAATGAAACAAAGCATATGAAAGACAAACGGTATGAAATCAAAGTTTTCGAGAAGTAAAATATGACACCACACGCAACTCGCAACGCCATCTAAAGACTCAAAGTAGAAATAATGATGACAATGACGGTTGAACTTCATATTAAATTTGATAGATGGCATTGCGTATTTTACGTAATTTTCTGAGTGGCAGAAGAATGGCCATCGCCCACGATTACAGTTATGGTTAATCTGGTGTTAGACGGAGGCATTTTTAACAATCCTACAGCTTATTTTTATTATATTTTTCGCATTATAGTAACAAGCTAATTGACCGTGATTATTCAAGGGATACCATCCAAAGACGATAAAAGTAAATAGCTAATATTAATAATATTTATAATGTATTTAATTATTCACTTTAAAATAACACGGCCACATTTTCGGAAGGGGTTACAGGGTACCTTGCGTTGGATGGTCCCCAGGTGGACCGATGACCTGGTAAGGGTCGCGGGTATCCGATGGATGAGAGACTCACAGGACCGGTTATTATAGCGACACTTGGGGAGGTCTATGTCCAGCAGTGGATATCTTTCGGCTGAAATAATAATGATGATGATGGCACCTTTTTTTCTTTTTTTAAGGGTGGAAATCATCCAATGACTTCTCCCGCTCTGGTTGGAGCGGGAGGACGTGTCAATCTTTTACCGACTAAAACTACACCTGTGTCTATCACTACGCGCTGTTGAGGATTGGGCTCGATCCTGTCAACTACAGGACGGCTAGCTACCCATTGCTCGACGTCCGGAAGCCCGCGTCTACCATGATTGGTAGTCGGGGTCGGAATCTTGGCTCGGCGTGAGGCCGTTCGTTCCCTAACGCATGCAGCCTCCGCCTTCGCTAGCATTACGGCTTTGCAGAAGGAGGCGACCGCCTGCCACTACTCCTCGCTCTGGATCAGAGCCCGGCGCGAGAGGTCACTGACTCCGATTGCCTTCACGAGGACACGGCGGTGCTCCGCCCTTGCAGGGCACATCTCCACCGTGTCCTCCGGCATGATGGAACCTTGCGGATTAATAATGGTGTGTTTTATTATTTGCAGTCACCGCTTCATATAAAACGGGATCGAATGTGTTTTTCTGACCACAGTTCGACAACGTATGATGTATCTCAGATTCCTTACAGCCTTACGTCGATATCTGGACGTTACCTCTTTGCAATGAGTGATGACCAACACTGGAACAACCCTCTAAGGGAGGCCAGTCTCAGGGATAACACTTATCGGCTGCTACATTTGTTAACCATAATTTCATTGTTTTATGGATAAGCTCAGGACTGTTGTGGGTGTTTCGAACGGTTTCTGTTCTGGGTTCGGTTGAAAGTACCCTGATATTACCATTTTGTGAATCACCTGGAGGACTCGGTGTAGCATGCGGTGGAGGTCTATCCATCTTGAGTGAACCGCCGTTTCCTCATAGAGGCAATCGGCGTCAGTAATTTCTCGGTTTGGCCATCAATATGCGAGTTCGATTGAACGGGGATACACGCGCACAAGGTTTCGCCGTAGTTTCATTCATAAGTTGGAGACTCTTCATATGGTAGTTCCTACTATGGAAAAAACATTTGTCTTATATACGGGGATGTCAATTAAATACACACCAAAATATCCTAGGTAAATGAACAAGTAATTCTAACGCCTAAAATGATCAAACTGCAACAATCAATGCAAGCATGCTCTCGCCAATTCTTCATGAGTACTGTTGTGGAAGAAGATAGTTGATGATTTATTTATTTATTTATTTAATCCTTTATGCACAAATGTACAGCGGCTTAAGGCTTTTCACTATCAGTGCACGTTATCCAGCTGAAGGTCGGTGTCCCGATTATGCTCCTTCGTTTATCTCTACCAAAGCTGTCTAACTGCTTAAAATCTTCAGTGAAAAGTTATTGAGGCGAAAATTGTTATGGGAGATAACTCTTTCGATCAATCTTGCAGCCCTAGCAGACATCGGCCCTAGAGGGCCCTATCCATTTGCTGAAATCTTTTTGAGTCGCGCGTGGAATACTACGCGCCGTCGATTCAGGACTGCTTTGACCAGACGGCTGGACAGCACCACCGCAATCCCGTGTTTGCGATAGCTGGGAATTGCCTTGCGGCTTTCAACACCCGGAGCGTCCCTTGCAGCGACCGCTGAGGAGTCAGGATGTCCTATCCCTCATAGTTTCAGCCACCTTCTTTGATCGTAGTGCTTCACTGAAGGAGGCTACTGGTTGTCATTTTCTCCACCAATCGCCCCCATAAGGACAAGGCGGCGCCGGCGCTCCGACCAAGCGGGACTGACTTCCACCGTATGCTCCATCGGATTCTCCGGGCGTTTCGCAGAATGGTGAGACCCGAGTATTTCTTCCCGCTGAATTTGACACAGATACCTTCCGAAATACCCACAACCGGTGAGTCCTGCACAAAGAGAGGATGCCGTGACGCCTCTGTAGACACTTCTCAAAGACAGGCATTACCGCTGCGATTTGATTGTGGCGTGCTCACTGTGGCGAGGGGTTAAAATCATGCAATGATGTTTTACCAGAACATAAACCAGAAACATACATAATTGCCCATGCATACATATGCCTTTTCCCTTGGGGTAGGCAGAAATGACCACTGCTACGACCCATACATGCTCTTTCTATTCATTGACAGTCATACATCTGGATCCGGACGAGTATATAACATGTTTCCTGAAGGTAATTTGCGTGTTTAACCGACTTCTAAAAAAGGAGGAGGTTCTTAATTTGGATAATTTTACCTTTAACCGTTTTATGTTAAAGTACAATAAATTATTACGATGCTTTCGGAATGAATTGCAAGCACAGAGTGATTGTACAGTTTTACGAACATAACGCAGACGAAGTCGCGGGCAACAGCTAGTTTAAAATAAATTTGTACAGTCGATAAAAATAGTAAAAATGGCCGCTGATATTCCTAAATTCATCTCCTTAATGAGTACTTATGGTTTGTCGGTTAACAAAACTGTAAAGAATATACTTGCTGCTAAAGCAATGATGTGCTGGCACCTTTATTTAGCAAGATAGTAAAAATGGCCGCTGATATTCCTAAATTCATCTCCTTGTTAATGAGTACTTATGGTTTGTCGATTAGCAAAACTGTAAAGAATATGCTGGCTGCTAAAGCAACAATGTGCTGGGACCTTTATTTCGCAGCAACCATTTCATGACCTGAATTTTGTTTCTGACAACTTAATTAAAATTTGGATCTTATTATAATAGGCGTATCGGGTTAAAAGGAAAGCAAATTTAAAGTTTTCGCTAAAGGACTGAAAGATGTTGTAATAATTATAAATTGGAGTAAGTGCCTATTAAGTAGAACGACTTGGAGGAAAATCAAACAATCGCGATATTTCTGTCTTGCGTTTAGATTGATTTTATTCTAGACATTTCGGTTTTGGTTGAAAATACAATTTATTTAGTGATTGGCATAAAGTTATTTAAATACACATACAGTAAAAATATAACATAATAATTAAAATTTAAAACACAAGTCAGAAGTCACGCAGGACTTTTATTGGGACCTATTTAATAAATATTACACAGTCATTAATTTCACAAAATTTCATACATTTTGACAGTATCATCTTCCATTCTTCATCAAACATATCAAAATTGGTGTTTTTGTCTAGGACATAAATGTGAGTAGATTTTAACCTACTATTCATATCATACAATTTTGCGCCATCGGTACATGGTGGACATCTCACCCATACGTACAAAGCGTTTTAGAAACAATCATAATGCGTACAGTTAAGGAGTGGAATTCCCTGCAGGAGTCTGTGTTTCCTGATAGCTACAACCTAGGGGTCTTTAAGTCAAGAGTGAATATGTTACTTCTAGGCAAGCGTGAGTTAAGGAACCCCAACCTACCAGTATTAGCTTTGTCAGCCAATAAGTATTTATTAGACATTTTATTTCCAAACATTCCATTGCTTCATCAGCATCCAGAATAATCTAGGACGTGCGTCATATCTGATCACGCCATGCATGTACTACGTTAGCAATAAAGTTAGTATATAAGATCAATATTTTATTAGATGAGAAGAACTGTTTAGCTGTAACTCTGTCGGAATAAAGTTATTTTTTTAAATACTTCCGTTGTCGCTTACTTAATTCGTGCTCCATCAGCGGCCACATCATCGCTTACCATCAGGTGAGATAGTTGTCAAACGCGAGCAAATCAATAATAATAATAAAAAAACACAATACATCATTCACAAAATCAAAACACACGTCGAATGAACGTTAAAGTACCTACTCCTCCACATTAGTAATTACGAAATTAATCTAGTAAATGTTGTATAAATATTCTTTTCAATAAAAGCCTACTAACCATACTAAATAATTATTATTTTGTTACTTAGAAAAAAATATAATATTATTTTTACCCTATAAAGTGAGGTCTGTACCCAACTGCAAGTGAAGCCTAGTTGTAGATGATAATAATAATTATTGTTATTGATTTTGTCTTAGAGCAGTGGTGGGCGAGTGGTAACGGCCCCGACTTACTAGTTATTGTTACATTGTGCAATTATTTCATCACCACTGCTCTCAAAACGGTGAAGGAAAACATCGTGAAGAAACCGGCATGTACTAGAACCAAAAATCGAAGACATGTGACGTTCACCAACCCGCACTGGGCCCGAGTGGTGGATTATGGCCTATTCTCTCTCCTAAAGAGGAGGCCTGAGTCCCAACAGTGGGAACAGTATAAGGCCGACTATGCTATGCTATTGATTTTATCTTAATGTCATCATCATCGCTCTATTCATGTATTTGATTCGACGTTGCATGCCTTAGTCTTCCATGTTTCTCAATTAGTCAATATCTCAGTAGTCCCCATCTTTTCTTTCTTAATATAATTTCTTACACACTTTATGCATCGTATCTTGGTCTTTTTTTTTACTTTAATCGCCATCCACACTAAGAGTCTGTGGTCGATTGGACCCGCTCGATTTTGGTGCCGCGGGTCCACTTTACCACACAATTTATTTTCTGTATTTTCATTGGTCATATGGACCCACAACCAAATTTAAAAAAATATCCATTGTTTAAAACTACTGGTGGATACAATCAAGCGCAAAAGTGGTAAGTCAAAATATAATAAAACGCAATCAGTTAGATTTAAACTTTTATAATATTGTATGTGTTTATAAAGCTGTAAGTGTTACCTATGGACGGAAAGGTCCGAAATGAACGTTTTATTATTATTCTTTGTAAAAATGTTGATTATTGCTTAGCTTTCTAGCTAGTTTTTAACTACATTAATGGGTTAAGCCAAGTCAATGTAGCGTGTGTGTAGTTGGTGTAAAGGGGATGTTATGAGTAGAAATTTCATTTTCCTCTATCTGCATGAACTTTCTCACTATTATTATTATTCTCAATCAAATTCTAAAATCTTTTTAAATTAGGTTGTACATTTATGTAACATCAAGACAAACATTAAAAAAAGTTAAAATCAACGTAATAGTTGTATGAATCAACTAATTATAACAATCAACAGTAACTCTATACCACTTACTATAAAAAAACATGTATAAAAATAACATTATAAAATCAGTCACATACTCCAGCACGACTTTTTTGGTCACCGTATTTAATAAATATTATTAAAAAATAATCCTTAGTTACTATCTATTTAAAAATCACAGCCATAAAAACTAGAATTTTTAATTATACAAATCAACATTTAGAACATCTAAAAAAATCAATAATAGTAAAAAAAATGTCAACGTTCATTCTGCAATAAAATATTATTTAAAAATAGTAAATCAGTTGAAAATCAGTCTCACTTGATTAAAATATCAATTTTACTAAACAATACCCTACAGTAATCTGACCGCTGAGTAGTTCACCTACAGCATAGTCCATCTTATTCTTTCTTTCCTAAGTTTCAGGCAGCCACTTTGATATTTTGATAACGTAAGGAGATTCCACCGCAGTTGAATAATAAGCCAAATCCTTACTCAATCCTTCTAGAAGTTAAGCGATATTTGGTTTTATACTTCCACGGTGTTATTAGTGTTTTGTGCAATTCTTGATAGGTGCTCCAAGTATTTGCTAGTGTAGAATTTTCCAACCAGATCTTAACATAATAATCGTTAAATTTAATATTTTTTCGCGAGCTGAACTTTCTCCCATGATATAAAGCCAACCTTCATCAATAGATTCTTATCTCAAAGCTTTACTTGTATCCTACCTGTTAATGTTTTAAACAAATCCAGTTCTTTTGCTTTACGCCAAAGACTTCTACGAAAGTGAAAGAAACAGCTCGTTATTTTTACTTCTGGGAAAGTATTTTTCGTTTTGGAAAAAACAACGGTAAGAGAACAAGTTTTATCAAATCAAGTTAATGGCCAGTCTAAGTTTCGCAAAAAAATCGTAATAATTAGATAAGTGTGGTGCGTAAGTGTAAATACGTAATTGAATAAATAAAAAATATATATTGTCATTAATATTATTATATAAATGTATTACATATTTGAAGTCATAAAAATCAAACTATAAGATTCGACTTTCTTCCGTGACTGTACTTATAATAAAATTAGGCAGTGGGTCCAACCGACCCATTCAAAATGGGACTGGGTCGAGTGATCCCGCGGACACTAATAGAGCGGGTCCAATCGACCACAGACTCCTAAATTTAAAAAATATTATCTGTATAAAAAGTGGTTTCGAATGAGTTTTGTGTTCTCTTTCTTATTAACAATGCAATTTGTTATATTGTAAGAGATACTAATTCAACTTAAAACAAACATTTTTGCATATACAACATGCAATTGGAATAATGCACACACTTATGCACACCAATTGGAAAATTAAATTAAAGCAATTATAATTTAAGTACTGAAATTTTACTTAAATATACTTCGTGTTTTTTAAGAAATTAATTATCTTAAATTTAGGCCAAATAATACAAGAATCAACGTTTTATATTCGTAGCACATTGGTCCTTCTTTGAGGAGTGGCTGGAAAGGCAACATGGCATCCTTACCTTCAGCATGACGCAGGTCCTCACCGGACATGGTAAGTTTGGGAGATTCCTGTACCGAAATTGTGCGGAAGAAACGCCCGGGTGTCGCTATTGTGTGGAACGCCCGGAGGACACGGTGGAGCACAAAGTGGAGGGGTGCCCCGCTTGGGCAAAGCAACGCCGTGTCCCCGTGGGGGCGATCGGCGGCGGCAATCTCTGGCGCCGTGCCTTGGTATAGGCCATGGTCCGGAGCGAGGAGGAGTGGCAGCCGGTCGCCTCCTTCTGCGAAGCATTAATGCTAGCAAAGGAGGCGGTCGATCACGTGGGTCAACGGTCCTCACGCTCCAACCGCTGCCGGGATCCCAATTTCTGGTCACCGTAGGTGCGGGCTTGCGGATGGCGAGCAATGGCTAGCTCGCCGTCCGACCGTCCGATAACCGTCCGGACTGAGTCCAAGTCGTCGACGGCGCGCAGTGTTCCACGTGCGCCTCAAGGAGATGTTAGCAACCGTAGGGGCTTGACAGGGTCGAAGTCTTCTGGGACCAAGGGTTTGATTCTGAAAGGAAGACTCTGCCCTGGGACGAAAGGCAACGTAGGAACAAGAGTGGGTTTTTAGTCAGTAAAAGTCTGACTCTATCTCGCGCTCTGCTCAAGAACGGCGACGTCATTGGATGATTTCCCACCTAATAAAAAAAAACTTTATTGGTATCTACGCATGCACTTACAAATACGCTAGAGACATTATCAAAATTTATCAAGAATTTATCAAAACAAGTAATTTTTTTCTCTAAAATAATTCGTGAAAAAAATTGTAGCTAAGAACCATCTCGATTAGGTCAGCTTTCAAACAAAAAAAACCGCATCAAAATCGGTCTATTCGTTTGGGAGCTACGATGCCACGGAAAGACACACAGATATACAGACACGTCAAACTTATATCACCCCTCTTTTCCGTCGGGGGTTAAAAATATTCTATGTTAAAAATACCTAAATTGATTCAATCGCCGATTCTGAACATATTACTTTTCCGATGTATGTTTTTTATGTTGCATGTTGTATACATCTGAAAAATATAGGTATGAACTCGGTAAATATACAGGTGCCTGTTAGTAAACGAACACCAACCTACAGCAACCACTTAGGTAGAGAAAAGCCCGAAATTCTGCCAACTGGTCGAGTTTGCGATATCGGTTTACCGCAGTAATTGGGTAGGGGTCGAAATATGGCAATTGTTCTATTAAAAATATTGATTTGAATTTGATATTTAACTTGATTTCTAGATGAAATCTTATTAGACATTAATCCTTTTAGCAAGACTTACTTTTTAATCATCATCATGACCATTGATAGAAGATATAAGCAAGGAAGTCTGCTGCCATCTTATATCAGTCTGTCGATGTATTAATTATTGCAATACAATTTAAATAGTTTTTTTAATCTGACAAAAGTTTAATAAATAAAGTCTAAAACAAGAATAATAAAAACATTGAACTAATTTAAACTATATAAATATACACTAAAGACAATATCTTCTAACAAAAATATGGCGTTAAAAAATTGCTCCGTATCCCTGTCGACTGGAAGTGTACCCAAAAAAATGGCGGCACTACCACGTTGTATGGCAATGCTTAATGTCAGACCGAGGTAAAAGCCAGTCCTTGAATCACGCGAAGTGTCAATTAAGTGTTTGGATAATTCTTTAAAAAGCGTATGAGCACTCGGACCCTACGGCCCAAGCGTTTCAACCCCAAACGGCTCAAAAATATAACTTGGTATCTAAATATAGTTATATATAATATATTAATTGGTTATCTATTCCATTTTAATCTATAGCGTGATAAAATGGTGGTTTTTGGTGTATACAAAAAACCAATTCCAATAAAAAAAGTGAAATACTTAAACTAAATAAGGTAGTAAATGATAAACTATGAATGTCGTTTCTTTATTTACAGGTATGTAAACAATAGATTTATGATGAAAACTACCACATTAAAATTACTAATATAGTGTTATAACAATAAAAATAAATATATTTTTCTTTACAGTGCAACTATTAGTTCCATTTCATTTCACTCTATGATTCAAGACATACACGTCTTATATATGAAAGAAAATAAAGGCAGATGAACCACTGATTTCGCGAAAATCGGGGCACAACACACCACATAAATTTAAAGAAAAACATTACAAACACATAAAAAGCATCAACGGTTAACGATACAGCGAAAACCATAAACATAAACATCCCTAAACGGGTCGCTTTTGTCGCCCTGAACGATAAAACTGACGCTGATTATGCATCAGAAGATGGTTATCACATTACAGAAACTTATAATCTTGTTAACTCACTTTTAGGCATGTTTCAGGGTGAAGAGCTTAAGCAGGGGCTTAGGCGGATACGAAGTGTCAAACATTTGCCAACACATTGCAAACATTTGTGCCAACGTTTGCTACTATTGTAAAATAACAATAAGCGATAAGAGTGCTAAATACGACTCGCTAAAAAAAAGTTTTATCAGCTGTTTTTTTTATGTATGACATCTGTGTCAACTAGTGCTTGACAGTGATCCCACCTGATGGTAATCAGTGATGAAAGCGTTGATGGTGAATCGCCTTAGTTTCATCATCATCACATCATCATTTCAGCCGACAGACGTCCACTGCTGGACATAGGCCTCCCCCAAATGTCGCCACAAAGAATGGTCCTGTGCGTCTCGCATCCGTCGGATTCCCGCAACCTTCACCAGGTCATCGGTCCACCTTGTAGGGGGCCTTCCAACACTGCGTCTTCCGGTACGCGGTCGCCACTCCAGAACCTTTCGGCCCCAACGGCCATCCGTTCTGCGAGCAATGTACCCTGCCCATTGCCACTTAAGTTTGGCGATTCTTCGCCAAACCTTAGTTGCCTTAGTTTATTAAGAGCCTATTCACTCCAGCTTTGAAGACACTTAAATAAAGAATTGGACTTTAGACAAACAGAGATCACCTATGCCACGTATGCTACGCATTATGACATCTAGATTCTTGAATTAGAAAGAAAAAAGAAAGAAAGAATTTGCTTGAAAACAGACGACTTACGTGGTATGTGTGTATCAGCGTTACATACACTAAGTATGATTTTAAGTTATCTGTATTCTTTTGCAGCAAAATTCAAGAATTTAGACGACATAAAGCGTTGCATATGTGGCATACGTGGGCTCCGTGGGACTTTAGCTTACACTATCAATCAATGACTTAGCATAGCATAATCAGCCTTTTAATGTTCCCACTGCTGGGACTCAGGCCTCCTCTCTAGAAGAGGGAAAGGGCAGTAATCAGTAAGCCACGCGGGCCCAGTGCGGATTGGTGAAAGTCACGTGTCTTCAAATTTTTGGTTCTAGGACATACCGGTGTCCTCACTATGTTTTCCTTCACCGTTTTGAGAGCAGTGGTAATGAAATAATTGAACCCGCGACCTACAACTCGTAAGTCGAGGCCGTTACCACTCGGCCAGCACTGCTCTGCTCAATCAATGACTTGATGTTTGAAAAAACACGTAATATTACAATAAGCGCATGTAATTTCTATGCTATAGACCTTTCAACAGTCATAATCACTGATAATTTGACACTTTTTTCTACTAAATAATGAATGATAGTCTTTTGTTTTTTTTCTATGGGAACACATGACAACAACTAACAACGCACCCGCTACCGCTTTAGACACCACGTGTTCTCTTTAAACGCAGTCTTATACAGTTCTTTTCACTCACTTCCAGAAGAAATGAAACAGTAATAATTCACTAAAACATTAATTCCGGCTGCCACATCAAATATACGAGAATTTATAGCAGGAAAAACTTCGCCAATAAGACTGCACCATTCTCATTTAATGGCTAGCTTTTACGCACGACTTCGTTTGTTCAATTCAGTTAGTCAAATAGTGGAGATTCACCGAAATTCGTTTAGTATCAAAGTGATAGTCAAACATGTAAAATTTTATTGGTTTTGTTCTACTTTGCAGAGTGAGTTCTGATAATTTTGGTGATGTTTGCATGGCCTAGAATATTTGGGGAATCGAAAACGTATTCAAAAACATATTTCTTCAACAAAAATAGAACGAATAATAACCAACCCATTTATTGCTTGGTTATAAATATGCAACCAGTCAGACCGAAATAGTAAACAATTTTGACATTTTAGGCACATTTTTTTTTCTTCAAAAATTCTACGACAGCCTATGTAAAATCTCTGTCACAAGGCTTTACCTCAGTCTTTTTTATTTCCAATAAAACCTGAAAACCACGGTATTTTACCAACAAAAACCAATACTGCTACTAAATAGATATAAGTTCAAAAGGTCGGCTTTATTCAGAGAGCAAAAACGCACGCACACACAGACACCGCTTCGAGTACAGCGAATGCCTGCATCCTCATAACTGTAATTTTATTAGAGATTGCCGGACGTCCGCTCCTACATAGCATGTGCGTAAGCCTATTTTTGATGATCATGTGGAGCTGGACTTCTGCACATCTATTTATTTTGTGCCACAACTGCTGTATAAGGTGCGAACAAAAGGGGAACATTGCATGCACTTTCAGTAGGTGGGTTCTGTTTGAATATTTGATGTTCTACGGCTGCATGTGATGTTCTGTCGAATTCGATTTCTTTGATCATTTGTATTTTGTACCAGTATTAGTTGGTTTCAGTGGTGGTGCCTACACTGCATCATAATAAATGGTTTATGTTAAACCATTAAAATATTATGTGAGTGAAGTAGAGCTTTCAAATGTTTCGTTAGGTATATTTATTATACATATATTATTTTCTAGAAGTAAGTTTCCATCTAACAAACAAAATATTGTTATTTAAAAAAAAACTGGGCAAGTGCGAGTCGGACTCGCGCACAGAGGGTTCCGTACAAACTTAAATATGTAAATAGTTCAATTCCCCAATGGAATATCGAAGATTTTTCCAAATCGCAAAAAGTTTTTTTTTTGTGAAGCAACAGCAAATTTACTATTTTCAGTTTTATTCCTATACCTGTGTTATAAGATCTTGCTTTATGCTAAATTTAAAGATTCTGGGTCAACGGAAAGTACCCAATGAATTTTGATTCCCATGAGAATGTCGAAATATACTTTTTTGCGACATAAACGGCCGTATCTTTTTTAGTTAACTTTGAAATTTGATTTTTTCGCAGCTTCAATGAGATCGCTTCAGACCTGGGTATATGGTTAATTTAATTTCGATACCTCCACGCGTTCCTGAGATAGTCTTGACAGACCGACAGACGGACAACAAAGTAATCCTATAAGGGATCCGTTTTTCCTTTTGATGTACGGAACCTTAAAACGTACATAAAATGCATATGTAACGTATATGTAATGTCGAATTTTTTATTTTCAATTTACATATAAAATATACCACAATATCCACTAGAAATCAATTTACGAATAATTAAAACAGACACTGAACTTCACTCGAAAAAATCCCGCCAAAAACTCATTTCAAGTACTTTAAAATCATTTTCATAAAAATGTGACTTCACTTATATGTACTCGTCTTATTGACATTTAAAATACTATTTTCAAAATAGAATATCATACGTCTTAAACCAACGCAGTGAGATTAATTTATCGAAATGAAACAGAAAACAGCAACAATCACAAAGTTAATTAAATAAAAGAAAACATGACAAGCAAAATGGCGCCAAGCGTGCCCATACCAAAAGGGGTTACTAAGATGACTAAGAAGCTTTTGTCACGAAAAGTAATAAATTATCGTCTACGTCTGTTTATGTGTAGTGGTCACAAAAACAAACATGATAAAGCAGTGTTACTCAAAAGAATTTTCTTTGAAAACAAGCATTAAGAACCTGCTATTTCAGCAACTGAATTATTTTTGACATCTACTTTCACCAAATTCTTCAACACTCATAGTTGACAAAATATTTTCACCATCAAAATCACAACGAACTTTCCCCTTGAGTTTTACAACGTGACAATTTTTCTTCTCACGAATAAACGCCAAAGGAACTCCAAAGTATAACCTTCCGAGGTTCGCTAACTATAATTGCTGCCTCAGGTTAAAAAGGAGAGATGAAAGGACACTCCTCTCATAAAGGCACTGAGATCTCGTGAATGGCATCTGACAAAACTATTCATTCGGTTACAAACACTCTTATTTTGAAAGCGTTACAGTCGAAATTGGAAAAAAATGTGGGTTGGCTTAAGTTTGCTGTTTCACAATGTCTAGTTTTCTGTCTGGATTGCCGTGGAAAGGTTAAGCCGTTGTAACTAAAATGCTGGTAACAGTCAATGACATGAAAGGCGTTTTGCTAAATACAGAGGAGGATTTTGAGTGGCTTTTAGGAACTAACGGTGTGTGTGAATTAATTGCGTGGTTGTAAACTATGATAAGAAAGAAATTGGTACAAGAAGTCACTATTAGCATAAAGTGGCTTAAGAAATTTTTAGGAAAAAATTCAAAAGTCATTTTGGAGTTGTAATAGTAGCTATGTTCTGTTCTTTGGAAAGATGTACTATTGATTTTTTAAGTCATAAAGTTTGATATTTTAAGCTTGGTGTAACTATTTTAAGTTCACTTAGCAAATGAAGCCAGTAAGTAATATATTGATGTTTACAGTTCTGAAGAAAGCAGAATTATACCACTAATCTCCCTAGTTTTTTTCCTACTAGCTTGGGATCTGCTTCCAGTCTACCGAATGCGGCTGAAAACCCATGTTTTATATGGAGTGACTGTCTATCAGACCTCCAAAACACAGTTACCGGACAACACGATATTCTTTGGATTGACTGATTATCTGTAATGGTCACTGCACTGTCAAAGATCTACGATTTACTACCAAGATCAACGGCTTTACATTCTACGACACAGGGTGTCAGTAGTATCCCAGATATATTTAGAAAAGTATATATATATGAATTAAAAGATCACATTAGTACTTTACCTGCTGAGGTCTTCCCATCCGATTATAATTTGGGTGACTTCAAGGCTAGAGTGAATAGGTTCTTAATAAACTAGTGCGCCTCATCATCAACGATTGCATCACTGCTTACCATCAAGTGGGATTAAAAAAACTTACCCGGTTTCGTAACTATGAGAGGCGGGTGCCTTAACCACCGGGCAATCAAGACACTCGTAGAATTATACCACGAAATCGATAAAATTCTAGCCCTCTTTGTTGGCTCTTCTCGCTACAATAACGCCTACCTACGCAGTTCTGTTATAATATAATTCTAAATATGATTTTTCACTGGATCAATAATGTGGATGAAAAGTATTATTTTTTTCTAAAACTTGCAAGCTTACTTTAAATATAATCTTCTTTTCATCTATATATAAAAGAAGATACTGACTGATTGACATATCAACGCACAGCCGAAACTATAAGGACTAGGAATGTGAAATTTGTAAAACAAACAAAACACAAACACTAAGTTTCCTTGTATGAAATAGGCGAGCACTAAGAGGATTTTTCAATATTCACCCCCTAAAGGGAAGTGCCCCGCTTGGGCGTAGCCACGTCATGTCCTCGTGGAGGCAATCGGTTGCAGCGACCTCTCGTGTCTGGCTCTGGTTCGGGCTATGGTCTGAAGCGAGGAGAGATGGCAGGCGGTGGCCTCCTTCTGCGAAGCAGCGAGGCGGCCGCACGCATGAGGGAACGAATGTCCTCACGCCACAGCCGCCTAGATTCTGACCCCAACTACCAGCCACGGTAGACGTGGGCTTGCGGACGTCAACCAATGGGTAGCTTGCCGTCCGGTAATTGACCAGACCGAGCCCAGTCGTCAACAGCGCGTAGTGATCCACGCGCTCCTCAAGGAGATGTCAGCAAACTGTAGGGGCCCAGCAGGGCCGATGCCCGCTAGCTAGGACCGCGGGGAATTTCTGAAAAGGAAACCCGTAGTCCTAGAACGTAAAGGGCAACTGAAGGACCCAGGTGTGGTTTTAGTCAGTAAAAGTCAGACACAGGGCGCGAAAAGTCATTAGATGATTTCTACACTTAAAAAATAAACCTCTAAAGGGATCAAATGGGGGTCCAAAGTTTATATGGAGAAATCTGCTTACACGCGGGCAAAGCCGCTGGCACAAGCTAGTCTCGTATAAGTTTAAACACTTATAGATAATATTTTTTCCCTTTCTTTAATGCGAAGACGAACGAAGAACGTCTGAGTTTCAAAGCAAATGGTTGGCTTTGATTATTCAAGCTCTACGTTTTATAAAAGAAAAAAAAAACGATATACTTATTTATGTTTTTAATAAATTAACATTTTACTCTTTGAAATATTTTATGGTCTTCGTAACTAAAAGTATCGCACTGATGCATTATTTATGAAAACGTCATCATCCTTTTCGAACCATTCCCCCATTTTATTTGGAACTGACGTAATTTGTTTTCTTGTTACATTCTCCCCTGACAACTGTAACCATGTTATCCATCTATTGTGCGATTTCTGATTCTTCTTTGGTCTAAAAACCTGTCAAAATTTGGTGTTAAAGTAAGGTTTGGTACGTTCTTAACTCAAAAATGCGCCCTTAGTCAGTAAGTGTCTTTTTCTTATGAGGCTATAAAGGCGTAAGTTGTTAATATGTTTGTTACTTCTTCACGCTCGAACGGCTAAGCGGATTTTGATGAATCTTGGCACGTGGCTAGACTATTTCCTAGAACAGCTTAAAAGATACTTTTATTGCGGGAATATGTTCCATTAGGACAATTTTCTACTATTTCGCGGGCGATGCCGCTAACAGCAACTGGTAATTTAATAAATGTAGATACAAAACACTAGTATGGTAGTAGCAGTCGCTGCACAGGACATGCGTCATTTGCTATGCTATCCATCCTGCAAGAGGTTGCCAAATACTGGTCAGAAAAAATTTAGTTAGAGTAAGTACATCGACACGAAAAGAAGAAGAAGACTAGTCTACAAATTTATATTTTTAAAATGCAACAGCCATGACCATTAGTGTTTCATTTGATAATATAGTAAGGCTCCTGAGTTTGAATTTGATAGTAGAAAAATTTCACGAAGTCTACATTTTCAGTTGCATCTTAATAAAGTTTTTCGAAAATTGTATGAAAAATACCCTGACATGGCACCAATGGTATTAAAATTTTGAATTGATCATGATTATCTTTTTATTTTCAAAGTAATGATGTGTATAATATGCAAATGTTTTAATAGTAATGTAAACTTTTTTAATTCAGTAGCCCAGCTAGAGTTCTGATGTTGATTCACTCAGGATATCTTAAATAGTTAAGATATACTAATTTAGTTTTTTTTTATATGCTTGTTACATGTAATTCAGGTAAATATGAGCTAAAAATTTAAAAAAAATTAGTCAGCTTATGAATTTTAACTACGTAATAAGTGTATATTTTTGTTTTTTTTTGGTTTTTAAGGTCGAAAATCTCAAAATTGGTACGTGATATGGACTTTTTAAATACAGAATCACATTTCGTATGCATTAATTGATAAAAAAAACCCTTATAGCCACTCTGTTACATATTGGCTGTAGACTAGTGAAATCATTCTACTTAAGTACACGTTAAAATAAAGCCATTATATTTTGTGATTATTTAGACAAATGCATATATGTTGGAAGAGGTTTACGAATAAATAATTCAAACACAAGAGTAGGTATTAGGTACTTAACGTTTCGTGAGACGTTGACGTCAAAAATAAGATGTATCTTGTTCTCATATTTAAAGGAGATTGAATGATTTAGTGAGTTTGAGATAAGTGTGGTACACTTTAATTTATAGACACATCATGCCCGATTATGGAGTTATTATTTGATTTTTGGTCCTCAGCGGAGATGGAAAAATCGGGAGATTCCTGCACCAGATTCAAGTGGAAGAAAACGCTCGGGGGTGTCACCATTGTGCGGACCGCCTGCAGGACACGCTGGAGGACACGGTGGAGCTTACGGTGGGTGTGAGCCCCGCATGGTTGGCGATTCTGAAAAAAATAAAACAAAATAAATCAGAGATTATGTCGGTCTATGCAAATCGATAGAGGCCCACTTTGCAAAATATTGATTGATTTACTAATGCTTAAAGTAATGTTTAGAAATATGTTATGCCCGATTATGGAGTTATTATTTGATTTTTTATATATATACCTAAACTAGTGCAGTTTGAATTAGAGTCAACATGGTGAAAGGGTAATCAGTTAGACCTACGTTACCGAGTGCTAGCTGTCTAGGGTGTGCCGTTCGGATAGACTCCTTTCATGCAACTCTAACTTGACCCAGGTTGGCCACTGCAAAAACAATCTGAACAAATGAGGCTTCTTTGTACCATTTCAAATACAGTGCCAGTGTGGAGCCACTGAACAGGACATGCGTCGCCTGATTTTTTTTTTTTTTGGTGGGAAGGCGTGTCAGACCTTTACTGACTAAAAACCCATTTCTGTTCCTTCTTTGCCATTGTTCTTCGGGGATCTCTTTCGCGTCTCCCATTGCCCTAGTAGGCTTCGACCCTGCTGGGTCCCTACGGTTGCTGACATCTCCTTAAGGCGCGCGATGAATACTAGGCGCCTTCGATGGCTTGGGCTCAGTCCGGACGGTTACCGGATGGTTGGACGGCGAGCTACCCACTGCTCGCCGTCCGCAAGCCCGCGACTACTGTGGCAGGAAATCGGGTTCAGAATCCCGGCGGCTGGGACCAGAGGGCCATTACCTCGCTCGTGCGGTCGCCTCTTTTGCTTGCATTACTGCTTCGTAGAAAGAGGCGACCACCTGCCACTCCTACTCGCTCCGGTCCATGGCCTGTACCAAGGTCTGGCACGAGAGATCGTTCCACCAATCACCCCCATGACGACAATGCGCTTCTCTGCTCAAGCGGGGCACAACTCTACCGTAAGCTCCACCGTATTCTCCGGGCGGTCCTCACAATGGCGACCGGCTGGGTGTCGCCATTGTGTCGACCGCATTTCGTCAGCACGAAATGCGTCACCTGCTATGCTGCCTGTCCCGCGCAACTACTTTTCAAGATTTATACGAGACCAATACAGAGCTATACAGATTACCAAATACTGGCCAGAAAAATTAATAATTTGAGTCCATCAACACGAAAAAAAAAGATTACCAATTTAGTCTTATTTTTTCCTGAAAAATTATCTAATAATATAAGCTTAAGTTTCCTCACGATGTTTTCTTTCACCAATGTCAGTGATGTCAAAGATCGAAGAAAGTTCATATGCATAAAGTCACCTTGGTTTGAATTTTAATTCACAACATGATGCATGAGAGGCAAAGCCTTCACTTCTAGACCTAATTAAATTAATCATTAAGTTTAATTATTTCAATCAAAGGGCAAAAAAACAATTGATCTTACTATAGTTCACTGAAGGTGAACTTTTTGCAATAAAATGGCCACAAAGAAACTTCAATTATTCGTTTGATTGCCTCATTCATTTCGGGTTGAAGAATTAAATAGTTTTAGATAACGTTTCAATATATTATCCAAGGGAGTCATTAGGACAGGTAATCATCGTGCATTATTTAAATATTTTAAATTGTATTAAGTTTTGTTTTTTACTCGACTGCAAGAAGGGTTTTTCGCGCGTATCTTGTATGTATGTATCTATGAATGTATGTATGTATGTAATATTCTTTATTACCTCATATCTTCAAAATCAGTGAACGCATTTACATAATTAAGATATTGTTAGATTTGTCTCGGTAACTCAAGTGCTCTTAGATAGGTGACGTTAATAAAAAACCAACATAACGACTGTGAGACGTTAGAGAAAAAAAAAATGAAATACTGCAATATGGGTATCATATTAAAGAACTAATTATCAAGATTCCAAAATGGTATATCATTACCATATTAAATAAAATATAATAGGAAATATGTTATTTATTATCTACTTGCTGTTACTCGCGACTTCGTTGCTCCCACTCTTACTATATCTACTACTTATTTCCCCTTTTTGAAGCAATCATGTAAAATCGTGTTATCCATTTCAGAGATGTAGATATGCCTTAGAAATTGAGACCCATTCCCGCGATAAAATGAAAAGCAGCCTATCAACATCAGATATCCTTCAGTTGGGTACGTCATATTCAGGGTGGTAAGTCTCCTCTTTGAGGAGTGGCTGGAGAGGAGTCATAGCGTCCTCACCTTCCACATGACACAGGTCCTCCCCGGAGATGATAAGTTCGGGAGGTTCCTGCACCGGATTCAGGTGGAAAAAAACGCTCGGGGGTGTCGCCATTGTGCGGACCGCCTGGAGGACACGGTGGAGCTTACGGTGAATGTGAGCCCCGCATGGTCGGCGATTCTGAAAACAATAAAACAAATGAAATCAGATATCATCTCGGTCTGTGCAAATTGATAGAGACCCACTGACGTTTAAATCCATTTTCTTTGCGAAATATTGATTGATTTACTTATGCTATGTACATTCTGAAGAACACTTAACCAGCATTTTTTTTTTGTCTAAACATATTTCTAAAGATCAAAGCCGTTTGAATGGAGTAGGGAAAACATGCGAAAAATATCATGATGTTATTTTTTTTTTAACAAAAGTATCAGTCTTATGAAAAAATCGTATTGTATTATAGGTACAAGAGTTTCTAATAAACATATTTTTTTCAAACCTATTGGTCTAGCCGTTAAGGCCTCCTTTGCCACTCCTAATGTCACTAATTTTTGGTTCTCTTTTTTTTAGTTTCGTGTTTACATTATATTGTTTGTGTGGCTTGCGTTATGACAAAATAAATTCATTTCTTTCTTTTTTTCTTAATTTATAGCACTGCTCGGGAGTTGCGCCTTAAACCTGACTTGTGTCCCAAAACCTAATCATAATCAAACATGGTTTCTACCATTCGGAATAGTGCATGAATTACCCAACATAGCCTTACATTATCTTCATTCCCATCTTCTAAGCAATCATCATACATATCCCTATCATGAATAAAACTTCTTCAATCAAGCAAATTGTACAGAAATTGCAAATCAATAAGTAAACTTTATCGGACACGTAAATCGTGGCTCAATATTCCTGAACTGTATGAAGCCCAAGAACAGGATTATACAGAAGGCTGGCTTCTGTCGACGAGCGAAAAGACACGCATAGATTTTTTTTGAGTTGAGAATGGATGACGTTGAAGCCGATTTAAGAAGAGGTATCGAGATGACCTAGACACGTACCAAAAAGGCTGGTTCAAGATGACTGGGGGAGACCCAAGTTGTTGACGGTGCGTAAGTTATTATCCATGTGCGCCTCAGAGATGTCACGCCCTCCTGCTTCGCCCTAGAGTGGGAGAAGTTTGGATGATTTCGCACCTTAAAAAATGCACTATATCTCAATGATCTAAGCCTGACATTCGATCGAAATTGAGATTACAGTTTAAATTCTGTCTTTATACGTGCTCCGGTTTTCACTTGTTACGATGAACTGATCTTCTGTACTACTTCGTGTGTATGTAGTCCATAAATGCAATAAGTTGGATTAAATTCTCTACCGACATAAGTTAGGGACGGCTGCTAATAAATTTATACGCGGTACACGGTTGTTGGTGCTATAACCTATGATTTATACCTATCTTGTTAATATTAAAGACTGGGGCGTGATATATTGTCATGTATAATATGTGCTGGTGGGTCGAGTAGCCTTACTTTAGGGTCATGATTATGATTATGTTCTAATCAGGATTATTAAATGTGGTGACACTTAAAACAATGCCTTTATCCTACAGGTTTTAGGTTCCTTTTTATTATGATTATTTTTATTGTACTTTATAGTACAACACTGTCCTTACATAATAAATCCAATATATTGTAACAACCAGAAAATATTGTAACAACAAATTCTTTTTTAAAAGAGTAACCATGGAGTTTCTTGTCGGTTCTTCTCCATAGGAAACGACCAATTTGGAACCGTGCACTAGCTTCTGACGTTTTATAAGTGCCCATGTAGGCCTATGTAAAAAATAAAAAAAACTTTGACTTTGACTTTACAGAAGACAACTTTTTAACCGAATTAAAAAAGGAGGTTCTTAACTCAGTTCTATTTTCTTTTAATTTTGTACACGCTTGTATTAATACGCTTGTTTGGCAATGTTTGCTTCTGCACATGTAGCCCCCTAGTAACTCATAATATTGTGTAAATGTATCTATTAACTGCTCCACATTTGTTGTAATATATACTTTTTTCCTTTTTTTTCTAACACATTGCTTTCGCAATATTTTTTATATTATTAGACCCCAACCACCATAAATTCGTTAGTAATTTATTTTGTTAACGTATCATTAATTAATCATTTTAATTATTTATTTTTCTTGCTTTTATTTATATAGCCTCTTTTTTTATTATGTGAATGTGAGAACACTGTAGACTCCGCGAATTCTTAGGTTACTTCCTATTACGACTCACTTTTTATTGTGATTATTTTTATTGTACTTTTTAGTACAATATAAGCCGGTCTATACTGTTCTTACATAATATCTATTTATACTGTAATATGAAAATATTGTAAGAACAACAACTTTTTAAAAATAGTAACCATGGAATTTCTTGCCGGTTCATCTCCATAGGAAACGACCAATTTGAGACCATGCACTAGCTTCTGACGTTTTATAAATGCCCATGTAGACCTATGTGAAATAAAAAACTTTTGACTTTTAGACCTCAGTCAATTATGACTAGGCTATGGTATTTAGAGGCTTACCAGGACGGCAGATAAGTACTTACCGATAACTCAACATCTCACTGCTAATACCACTAATTGCGGGACTCATTGTTGTTATAAATTGCAGGTATTTTTATAATTTAGTTCATAAACAAATTACTTTTGGAACAAATAACAACACCATGTCAACGGAAACTGGAAATTCTCACAATTTGGAACAACGCGCTGTGATTAAATTCCTTGTTAAAAAAGAAAGTACGGCCAAAAATATTTTCGAAGAGATGTTATCAATTCTTTAGGATTCCGCACATTCATATGCGATGGTTAAAAAATGGGCTTAGCTATTTCAACAAGGCAGAGAGAAATGTGAAGACGACCTTCACCCGGGTCGCCCTGTGACGGTCTTGACCGAAGAAAACGTCAAAAATGACTGTGAAAAAAAGAATTCTGGTCGATCGAAGAATTTAATTTTAGCAGATAGCAGAAGAGCTACAGATTATTAAAGAATGAATTGGAGAGATTTTGCATAATCATTTGCACATGAACATAAAAATTGTGCCCGTTGGGTACCGCAAATGCCCACACCGCTTGACAAGCACGATTAGGCAGCTGTAAAGATTTTTTGGATTTTTGCCAGCTTAATCTGGATGAAATTTGTAATCACATTGTGACCATGGATGGAACATGGATTCATCAATACGATCCCGAGTCCGAACAAGATTCGATGCAAGGGATAAAAAGGGGGAAAGGCCACCAAAGAAATTCAAAATGGAATGGAAAAGTCGGCATCGAAGCTCATGGCTACCATTTTCTGGGACAGTGAGGAAATTTTATTAATTGATCATTTGCCTAAAAAAACTACAATGAACAACCTGTACTACGCTAAGTTACTGAGTCAGGTACCTGAGACAGTCGTACAGAAATGCCGTGGCAAGTTAGCACGCAGAGTGCTTTTTCTGCAAGAAAACGCGACCGTTCACACAGCTCGAGTTGCGAGGCATGCCTTTGTAGCATTACCTCGTTTACGACATCCTAACTGGCTGGATAACTATAAAGTTTTTGCTATTCAAACTCTGTACACTTTCTTCTGTTATAAAAATCTTGATTTATTACACTTCAACAAAAACGTCAATTGATTTTCCTTTAAAATATTTATGATAATTTTCTACGATCACCTGCAATCTGTAGCAACCACACCTTAAAATCTAAAGGCTATACAGAAATTGACTACCCACCTGCAGTCTAGACTTGGACAAAGATTTTCGGATGACAATGAGATGATGGCGGCTGTAGACAGCCATTTTGAAGAGAAATGTAAAGAATATTTTTTTGGTGGTATAAAAGCATTATACTTATTCACGTTATGAAAAGTGTATATAAGGTAGATTATGATAATAATAAATGTGAGGACCAAACAATAATAAATGGGAAGATAAAATACGGTTTTTGAAGCAAGAAATGATCTAATAAATCCTCTCTCAAAATCGGAGTGAGATCCCTGTCAGGCTTTCACTAACTAAAACCCACCCATGTCCCTTCAGTTACCCTTTGCGTTTTAGGGCTACGGTAACATTTCGAACATCCCTGTAGCCCTACCAGGAATTGGCCCCAGACAGGATCCCTCCAACGAAAATTTCGCTGACAACTCTTTGAGGGTCGAGTAAAATTTTACGTACGTACAAGGGCACTTATAAAACGTCAGAAGCTAGTGTACGGTTCCAAATTGTTTGTTTCCTATGGAGAAGAACCGGCAAGAAACTGCATGGATACTCTTTAAAAAAGGGTTGATGTTACAATATTCCCATATTGCAGTATTAATAGATATTATGCAATAACAGTGTAGATCAGTCAATATTGTGCCCAAAAGCACAACAAAATAAAAACAAGTACGGAGTGGCAAAAAAAACCGTCGTTGAGTCAGCAGTTAGAGAGCGAGCTACCCGTTACTCATCATCCGCGACCAGGTAGCCTTTTGCGTTCTCTATTAGCACAGCATATTAACAGCATGTTCCCACTGTTGGGACTCAGGCCTCCTCTCTAGGAGAGGGAATGGGCCGTAATCCACCACGTGGGCCCAGTGCGGGTTGGTGGATGTCACATGTCTTCGAATTTTTGGTTCTAGGACATGCCGGTTTCCTCACGATGTTTTCCTTCACCGTTTTGAGAGCAGTGGTGATGAAATAAATTACACAAAGTAATGCACCTGGCTGGGTTTGAAAAAAAAAAAATCCGCGATCTACAACTTGTAAGTTGGGGTCGTTATCACTCGGCCACCACTGCTCAGTCAGTATTACTATAGAGAAACTGCGTTTCATCGTTTCCCAAAAGCAGGTAACATTCACATTTCTATTTCCGTCTTAATTCCACCACATTTTCTGTAGCACCTAATTTATCAGATTACCCGTTCTTTTTCGCAAATATACATCATAGTTCTTTTTACCCCTACTCGCCTCTTATCGTGCTCTTATTGAAACTAAAGCGGTCCCATGGGCCTAGCGGGCGATGAAAAATGTGCCCACTTTACCCTCACCGCGATAGGTAGGAGATTATCGTGTGGAGCATAATGACCTTTTCACACAATAAAGGGGAGTTTTCTTAGAAGTGAGAAGGAAATTATAAAAAATACGCACTGATAACAGAGTAAGCGTTTTTAATCTACTTTGTGTTTGAAATGGTTGAGTATTGTTTGTTTCATAATTAAGTTGAATTTGTGATGAAGCTAGTATGCCAATGATTTGGTTACTTCTTTGAGCAGCTCTTAATTTAAAAAAATAAAATATCTCGAAATACTATTCGAATTATGATATTATTTCACTGATTAGCTACCATATACTTTTTATCTCAGAAAAATGCACGGGTTCTATATTTCGTAGGACAAATAATCTTTTTAAATATTTATCTTTCATATTTAAAATTAAATCAATAAATACGTTTCAGTTAGACAAACCAACTAAAATATGTTACTGATAGAACCAAGACTTAGTGCTTGACAGCCATCTCACCTGATGGTAAGCAGTGACGCAATCGTTGATGATGAATCACACTAGTTTATTAAAAGCATATTCACTCTAGCATTGAAAATACTTAAATTATAATCGGACGGGAAGACCGCTGCAGGCAAATTGTTCCGATCCTTCGATGTTCGCGATATAAACGACGAGGTAAAATGCTTAGTTCGGACCATAAAGGGAAGTTTTACTATTTATTTGGTTCTTCATCTAATAGACCAAGATCCCAGAGCTGTCTGACATAACTTATTTTCACATGGATGAAAACTTAGGTTCACAGTAGCGTCTAATGTGCTTTGAATACCTGTATGCTTGTGGAGCTCCTCCTTGGAGCCCCAGGTGAGAAAAGGAACTAAAAATAAGAGTAACTTAACTTAAATTTTTATGGCTGATTTTTATAGATGTTTTGTAGAATATTATTCTAAAATAGTTTCACAAGTGTTAGGCACTTTCCATGGACCAAAACTTCTGTCTATAATTTTTGTTTCTATGGCATAAGTATTTTTAAACAAAAAATAAACAGTTTTTTCAAGTGAACATAAACTTTTTGAGTTACGTCTAATTTAAATCACGGATTTCTGAAATCAGGTATGCGACGTGTTGGTTGAAGCCGATATTAACCAGGGTTATAGAAGAAATATTATTAAAATTAAGCAAAGATAGATAGCACTTTCGCATCGAGGAATATCACCTAAACAATTACGTAATTTGTGTATCGTTTCTCCAGGATTTGTCCACCTTTGTAGCGTTGGCGTTTTGCGGTGGTCACCACTGTTGATTCTAGCTTTCAGTTTATGTTTGACTTGTTAGTCCAAGATTCCATGTTTCACATGTGCCACTACACCAATAAGGCATTTATAACTTAATAGCTGCCCAAAAATGTAATAACATAAAAAAAAATCCTGACCAAACTTGTTTACCAGAGGAATTGATTACTCGCAACCATATTTATTTTACAAAATGAAATATTAAAAGCAATAAAATTCATAGTGGTCTGCAGTTGATTGCCAGTGAATTAATCACAAAAACAATAAACATCGAAACTAGTATAAAAAGAGGTGAAAGTGTAGGTTTGTGTATAGAACGTGGAAACAGCGATAAGCCACTAAATAAAAACAACCACTATAGTTAATCGGAATATTATTTTGAGTGACATAAAAAATCTAAATCAAAAGTATGACAAAGTAATAATGAAACCGTACAGTTCTTATCGTTGCTAAATAATACATATTTTTTTACTTTTAAGAGCACCCGATATATATTTTCACTGTTTTTCATACATCAGCTCTTACGCGATTATGACGTTACTACACCTTTTTCATTAAATATTTTGGAAATGCGGTATGTTGTGGATATTATCTAGGCTTCTATTGAAATCAATTTATAAATTTGTGTAACACTAATCCAGTAAAAACCTCCGAATATCTGCTATTTTGCATAAACTTTGCATTCTTCATAATTTACTCAAAAGTCAAAAAGCATAAGAATAGAAGCCTTGCAAATTTTACCAAGATTCTGAATGACGACCACTTTTTTTTTTAACTTTTAAGGGTTTAAAAAAACACGTATTTTTTGGAACAAATTTGGTGAAATATTCGAGTAAATCAAGGAAATAACCAAATGCTAACAGAGTTTTCAGGCGTTATCTCTCTTTTTTCGCGTTACCTTTTCGTCAAAAATCGCGTTGGATTGCGTTATATGAAGTAAAAAGCTTTGAAACCATGCTCGATGTTGACATTAGGCAAATGAAAAAGGAGCCTCTTAATAGCAGCCAGCCCGACATATGTTTTCACTGTCTTTCGTACAACCGCTCTTAGGCGTTTATGACGTCATTACTAATTGTTCATTAGATATTTCGGAAACACAGATATCTTATGGATATTATCTAGGCTTTTATTGAAATCAATATATAAATTTGTTTCCGGCCACTGTAGGCGCGGGCTTGCGGACGACGAGCAATGGGTAGTCCGCCGTCCGGCTGTCCGGTAATCGTCCGGATCGAGCTCAAGTTGTCGACGGCGCGTATTGTTCCACGCGTGCCTCAGGGATGTCAGCAAATCGTAGGTGCCCAACAGGGTCGAAGCCTACTGGGGCCATGGGTAGTGTGAAAGCGAAACCCGAGGCCCTGGGACGAAGGCAACGAAGGAACAGGAGTGGGTTTTTAGTCAGTAAAAATCTGACACTATCTCCCGCCCCGCCCAAGAGCGGGATTCGTCAATAGATGATTTTCCCACCTAAAAAAAACCCTTCATAATGTAATCAAAAATTGAAAAAGACAAAAAATATAACAATAGAATCCTTACAAATTTATTCAAAGTTCTGAATGACGAAAATTTTTTCCAAAAACTTTTACAGTAAAAAAAGACACGTATTTTCTGGAACAAGTTTTGTTAAATATTCGAGTGAATGACAGTATTACCGAGTGCCAACAGCGTGTTCAGGTATTATCTCTCGGTTTTCGCATGTCCTTTTGATTAAACATTGCTAGAATTACGTTGGATGAACCGGTAAACTTTTAAACCATGCTCAGGTTCACGACAAACAAATGGGGAAAGGCCCTCTTAACAATAACAGGCAGGTTTTCTTTCTTTTTTGCCTAGTTGTTATGGTTAAGAGGCCCTTCTCGGGTAGACACCCGACAGCTCCCTCCATAAGAGACGTCTAGTATTTTTTAGTTAGTCCTATAATGCCATCTGTCCAGCGTTTATTTTTATTATATTTATTTTGGTATTAAACAGTCATATACAAACAATATTATTCTTGAGACAATTGTTTTCTTACAATAGACCTATAGTGCCGTCAATGTAATATACAATAGCATAATAAACTCCTACACATTAAATTTTTGTATCAGAACATAAGTTTCTTAAAAGAGCCCTTCTCCTTTCGTCTATCGTCAACGTCGAGTATGGTTTAAAAGCTTGTTGCTTCATCTAACGCAATTCATCGCAATGTTTAATAAAGAAACAAAGCGAGAAAAGAGAGACAATGCCTGGAAACTCTGTTGCCATTCGGTGTTCGAATATTTCAGGGCAGGAAGACGTCATTTCTCCGAAACTGTTCACGGCCGCAATGGATGATGTCTTCAAGGTTCTGAACTGGAGTGGATTAGGCATTAATGCCAATGGTGAGTGTCAATCATCTTCGGTTTGCCGATGACATAGTAGTCATGGCTGAGACTACGGAAGAGCTCAGCACAATGCTTAATGACCTCAGTAGAGCTTTTGAAAGAGTGAGTCTTAAAATGAACATGGACAAAACTAAAGTCATGATAAACAACCATATAGCACCCACTCCTATCTAGATAGTCGTAGCACCCACTCCTATCAAGATTGGAGGCTCTATACTCGAAGTTGTGGACGATTACGTCTACCTTAGACAGACAGTCTAGTTGGATAGATCTAATTTCAAGAAAGAGGTCAACCGTCGAATTCGACTCGGCTGAGCAGCATTCGGGAAGCTGCGCGGTATCTTCTCGTCCAATATACCACAGTGTGTGTTGCCAGTGATGACATAATTATGGTTCCAAAACGTGGTCGCTTACAATGAGCCTCATCAGAAGATTTAAAGTTACCCAATGGGCAATGGAAAGGGCTATGCTCGGAATTTCACAAAAGTTGTTCCAGGAAATAGGTGTTTTTTTAAACCCTTATTAAAAGTTTTTCAGAAAAAAATTCGATATTTAGAATCTGGATTAAATGCTTCTATAGATGAAATGTTTATATCTATATATATAAAAGAAAGTCGTGTTAGTTACACTATTTATAACTCAAGAACTGCTCAACCGATTTTGCTGAAAATTGGTGGGGAGGTAGTTCAGAACCGACGGACGGACATAGGATACATTTTATCGAGTAGGGTAGAGTAGAGTAGGGTAGAGTAGGGTAGAGTAGGGTAGAGTAGGGTAGAGTAGGGTAGAGTAGGGTAGAGTAGGGTAGAGTAGGGTAGAGTAGGGTAGAGTAGGATAGAGTAGGGTAGAGTAGGGTAGAGTAGTAGAATATAGACGGGAGCGAAGCCGCGGGCAAAAGCTAGTTTTTTATATATGCGTACATTATGAACGGCCAAAATTCACGCATAATAGCCGATTTTCAAAGGACCTTACTCGATTATTTTTACATAAATCTATGTTTCGATTTCTGTAGAAGCCTAAATAATATTCACAAGATAGCTGTGTATCCAAAATATCTAGAGAAAGATCTGTAATAACATCATAATCACGTAAGAGCGGTTGTATAGAAATGTACCTCGAGTAGGCCGCCCTTAAGCGTCCCTTGTCATGCCTCGCCGCTGGGTCCTGTCTACAGGGTCGTCTTTATGGTCCATCTTAATTCAATATAACTAACGGATTAATGATGTAATTGGTGACATCAAATCTGATATTGTACTAAAATAAAAGCAATAATTCAAATAATTAGCTTAAGTTTTCTCTGGATAAAAAATATTTCAATCATATATTCCAGGCCAATTATTTATTCCAGGAAATACACGCTTCCACGGTTATGCCTCGGGAGCAATGCCACGGTAAAAAAAAACTTATCTCATTAATATTATAATGGCGAAAGTTTCTATGTACGTGTGTATGTTTGTTACCACGCTGTACATTACGCTCAAACGGCTAATGGATTTAGATAGGTATAGGATACTTTTATTCCCAGGATTATGTTTTATTTTTAGTGTTGTTCTGTGTGTGTATCCGTGGCATCACCAGGCTATATTTTCTGATATGACTAGAGTTGGGTTTTTTTTTAAATCAAAGTATTAACTAAGACAAGAGCCTTTTTAGCCTCACACAGGTCCTTTTTTTCATGTTAATGGCTTTTTTTTTTAAGTTTTTCGTTAGATATTAGTAAAAATATTTTTTCTGTGCTTCGTCTTGTACGAGTCTCAAATTTTCAGTTATTTTCTTTCTTTCTTTCCTTGAGTTTTTTTTTTACTTTAATACAGGCAAAGCCGCAGGCAGAAGCTTTTAGAAATTTTAATAAAAAAGTTCCTTTACAAGGTTATATTGAAAAGCTGTTACGTTTAGAGGACGGAGCTGTATTCGATTAAAATGAAGGCACTCTAGTTCGTTTATTCTAATAGAATATCTTTGAATGTCTTTGACTGACCTTATGCAAAGCATAGTTCAAGTAGGTATAAAAGGCTTTGTCTTAAAAATATTAGATTGAAAATTGTTTACATATTAATAAAATCAGAATATTTTCTTCCCACGCTTTGTTTTACCAGCAAATTCACCCGCGCAGGCGTTGGAATTTGTTCAAACAGAACAAACTGCTAGGCTGTGCCTTCGTGGAGTGTTTAATTATGAAACTAAATGAGGTGGAACTTACTTGATTCAATTTGTAATTGTATTACATAACAAATGTGGATTTAGGAAATGTGCGGTTCAAAAGGTGAACGAAACAGAATTGCCGGTTGTACATGAGTGCCGTTAAAAATTACAAAGAAAATATTCTCTGGCATCGTAAGCTCATAGGGTGTTAGTATTATTAAAAGCACTAAAAAATTATGTTAGTTGCAACAATTAGGCACACATAAGTACAAAAACAAAAAAAAAAAAAAAACAGCATTTGGAGCATTTATTCAGCATAGATGAAGATTTATCAAGTCGCATGTCTGACATCGTATTCCAACTGGATATGATGATATCCAGTTGGGTAGGTCTAACTTTGAGAAAGAGGTCAATTGTCGAATCTGACTCGGCTGGGCATTGTTTGGGAAGCTGCGCGGTATCTTCTCGTCCAACATACCACAGTGTCTCAAGACGAAAGTCTATGACCAGTGCGTGTTGCCAGTGATGACATATGGTATTCAAACATGGTCGCTTACAATAGGGCTCATCAGAAGGCTTACAGTCACCCAAAGGGCAATGGAAAGGGCTATGCTCGGAGTTACCTTGCGTGATCGCATAAAGAATGAAGATATCCGCAGGAGAACCAAGGTCGCCGACATAGCCCAAAGAATCGCCAAAATAAAGTGGCAGTGGGCAGGACACATTGCTCATAGAACGGACGGTTGATGGGGCCGAAAGGTTCTAGAGTGGCGAAGTCGCACCGTAAAACGCAGCATTGGAAGGCCTCCCACAAGGTGGACCGACGACCTGGTGAGAGTCGGTGTGCAGCGGTAGTGCGGTGGATGCGAGACTCACAGGATCGGTCGTTTTGGCGACGCTTGGGGGAGGCTTATGTCCAACAGTGGACTTATTTCGGCTGAAATGATGATGATTATGTCTGACATGTAGCTTGATAAACCTACTATCCATTGTAGGACCGTCTAATCTTTCTAAAAAGACCGTCAGGATGCAATTGCTGCTCCCCGTCACTCTTTCTCGTTGATGTCACTTTCTTGCGCATGTTCGCGAAATAATCATCAGTGTGCGCATCAGCGAACATCTCTGACACAGTAGACTAACGCAGAAGCCTCGACAGCACCCCGAAGATATTTTTAATTGCACTTCTCTTTATTATGTTTTTGTGTTTAGTATCCTGTATAAGTCTGTATAATATAAAAGATTAAGTCGCCCAGCTTAAACCCTTTAATCTAGAACGCCAAAGTTTTGCACATAAGTTCCTTTTATGATGTATATAAGAATAAGAAAGGTTTTTTCAGAATTCACTCCGTAATTGGATGAAACAATAGCACGCTGTTCGGCCAGTCGGTAACCGTCGAGTCGTCGACGGCGCGTATTGTTCCACGCTCGCCTCGATGAGATGTCAGCAAAACCGTAGGGGCCCAGCAGGGTCGAAGTCTACGATGGCCATGGGTTGAAATGAAAACTCGTGGTGTTGGAACACAAAGATCAACTGAACAGTGATAGGTGTGGTTTTAGTCAGTAGAAGTTTGACCTCCCCGCTCAATTCTAAAGTGGGAGAAATCCTTAGATGATTTCCAACTTCAAAAAAAAAACTTTGTCAAAGAAATAAAGTGATCAGCGACACGAGTAGATCTCCTGGAATTCAAGGGTTATAAAGAAGTTTTTAGTCATAACTTTTTTTTTGTAAAATACGTTTGATTTCTACTCTTCTCACAACCATATCCCTCACCTAGCAATATATTGGCATATCTACATTTTTCTTAGTTTACAGAAACTAGTGTCAAACATTGTAAAAATCTCTAAAATGAAGTTCTGAGTACATTTTATATCATTGTTAATATAAATTGGGATGTTGACTAATAGTATAGACCATAATAGGTATAATTAAGGATATAAATAATCCACTTTTAAACACTTAGGCTGTTAAAACTCAATTTCCCATTTATTTAAAACAAACTACCCAAACATGGTTCATAATCATTATACCGCCCAAGAACTATCTAAGTTTAAGAGATCAAGGCATGCGAAACCTAATTGAAAGTTAGTTCTACACGTATCCCTAAAGTAATTAAGTCATGTTCAAACCTACAGAGAATTTCATAGTCGACTAAGTTATTCTAAGATATACCATCATTGATTTAAGACGGAAAGGAACTACGTACCTAACAAGTGATGTGAAGAGATTGTTTTTATATTATTTAAACTTTATGTACAACTGCCCTTCTGGCCAAGTTACGATCGTTTCGTTTGCGTCGAACGCCACGAGTAGGTCACGCCTCCGATTCCTTTGTTTTGACGTCATCTCAACTCTCAGTCACGTGGTCAAAACAAAGGAATCGGAAGCGTAGCCTACTCGAGACGTTCGGTGCGAACGATACGATTGTAACTTGCCTAGGAGGGCTAATGGAAACGAAACCTCGATGATGTGGTCGACGATGGAGCGCGTTTTCCTAGAAGTAACCTATTCACTCTTGACTTAAAGATCCTCAGCCGACGGCGTCATCTCAACGGTTAGTCACGAATCGGAGGTATGGCCTACTTGAGGCGTTCGACGCAAATGAAACGATCGTAACTTGGCTAGGGGGACTGAATGCAACAAGGCATTCTCTACTAGTCAACGTTTAGGTTAAAAAAGGATACTGTGGGGTAGGTGTGCACAAGAAATAAAAATTATGAAATTTTTTTAAAATTGGGTACTTTTAATAATAAAGGTCTTCCAAAGGTCCAGTGAGCAGTGTGGGCAGTAGTGGCCGAGTAGTAACGGCCCCGACTTACGAGTTGTAGTCGCAGGTTCAAACCTAGTCAAGCGCTTTACTTTGTGTAATTTATTTTATCTCCACTGCTCTCAAAACGGTGAAGGAAAACATCGTGAAGAAACCGGCATGTCTTAGAACCAAAAAATTCGAAGAAATGTGACATTCATCAACCCGCACTGGGCCCCGTAGTGGATTACGGCCCATTCCCTTTCCTAGAGAAGAGGCCTGAGTCCCAGCAGTGGGCACATTAAAAAAGGCTGATAATGCTATGCTTATGCTAAAGGTCCAGTACACCAGGTCCTGAGGTATATAATCACATAATAATAATAATATAATATTCCACAACTATCACAACGCTGTCTAGTCTCAAGCTAAGCAGAGCTTGTGTTATGAGTACTACAGACAACTGATATACATACTTATTATTTCTAAATACATACATATTATAGATAAATTACACCCAGACAAAGAACAAATGATTGTGCTCATCACATTGTCCTGGGTGGGAATCGAACCCACAACCTCCGGCATAGCAGTCAGGGCCACTAACTACTAGACCAACAGGCCAGTCAAAGACATAAAAATACATTATAGGTATATCATCATCATCATCATCATTTCAGCCGAAAGACGTCCACTGTTGGACATAGGCCTCCCCCAAGCCTCTCCACAACGACTGATCCTGTGCGTCTCGCAACCACCGCATTACCGCGACTCTCACCAGGTCGTCGGTCCACTTTGTTGGAGGCCTTCCAACGCTGCGTCTTCCGGTGCGCGGTTTCGACCACTTTATTTTGGCGATTCTTCGGGCTATGTATAGTATATATGCTAAAATAATGAACTAATAAATACTATAATGTTTAATGATTAATTATAATTAAGAGGAATCACAATGTAATAATTATGACGAAGACCAGACCAAAGCCAGGTCAGGTCAGGCCAGGCAAGCAGGCAGGCTTTCATTATGATAATCATTTTAATCGTCCACTGCACTGCTAGATGACTTTTCCCAAAATTTACTATATCTACTGAGAGTCCTATTGATTGGAAGTTTAATGCACCTTGAAAAACTGGTAACAATGCGTCTTTTGGTTTGCATTCGCTACTCCAAAAAGGTGCAATCCTTCGTTATTATTTTATGTGGCATTATTAATTGAAGTTATGTAAACAGTTTGTACTTAATTTTATACACTGGGGAAAATAAGGGCGATTTGTACATCAAAAATTTTAAAAATTACAGTAATTAAAAAAAAATGTAATGAAAAAGGTATTCGAACTGATGATTTAGGGTCAAATCCACATCCAAAGCGGGAGCATTTTTTTCGATCTGAAAATGTTTTTTTCTTTTGATAGGATAATAGATAAAAATAATATAATTCGCAAAATTTCAATTTACGAAATATTTTTCTCAAATAAAAACATCTCACCGAAAAATTTCTTAAAAAAGACGCGAATATCCTTAGACTCGCGACGGGAAACCTACTTCAAACTAAATGGCCATAAAGTTCTCTTCCATAATCCATAATGGCTTACACTACATTGATGTGAGGAGCTCCGATTTTTGCTCAATAGAAAATTCGTCTTTCACGGCCAAAGAAATGTTTACGCCCAAACCTTTTGACGCTAGAGTCGAAGAAAAATGTGTTCTGTGTTATAGGCATGACCCGTAAATAAAATGTGGTTGCGCCACTTAGTCGGTTGTTCCACGCTATTAGACAACATTCTGAGAGGAATTTCAAGTGTCACGACCCTTTCTGGATTAGTTTTCGAGACGACGTCATTTTTCTTGCTCTCTGAGGTGTTACCATGACTGATGTTCTACAATTTGATCGTCTGGTTTAAGTCAGTCGGCTTGTTCACATTGACTTAAGATTTTATTGCTTATTTTCTGCTAGATTTGTAGTAGACAGTCATTGGAAGATATAAGTCTTACATCAAATTTATTGTTTTTCTCTCTATGAGTTGGTTGAGTTATTTAAAGTCTGTAAAAGTTACAGGCTAGCAAGGTTAAATAGCATAGCATAGTCGGCCTTATAATGTTCCCACTGTTGGGACTCGGTCCTCCTCTCTAGGAGAGGGAATGGGCCATAATCCACGCGGGCCCAGTGCGGGTTGGTGGATGTCACATATCGTCGATTTTTTGGGTCTAGGACATACCGGTTTCCTCACGATGTTTTCCTTCACCGTTTTGAGAGCAGTGGTGGTGAAATAAATTACAAAAAGTAACGCGCCTGGCTGGGTTTGAACACGTGACCTACAACTTGTAAGTAACTTAAATATTAAGTTTCATATATATTTTTATAGTTATTAAAAAAAAAAACTGTTACTTTTTAGTCTGTGATATCCTCGACTTAAAAGTATGGTTCGAAAAAGTGATATTTTTTTTTAAAGCACGTTGAAACCGCTCATTCACACTAAATTTTACTTAGAGTCAACATTAATGTACAAAACTATTACTGGAACCCAAAAAACTAAAAACAAAGAGCGCAAAAAGTTAATGGTGCAAACAGAAAAAGTTAAGACACCCATTACTTATAATAAAGCTAAAGACACACTAGAAAAAATCCGACTTCGCGCTTCACAAACTTTAGCTACTGAAACTATTTCGCCGAGATCCTTTGGCGACAGAAATAAGTCTGTTCCGGTTTATTAGAAGAAGCTAGATAAATACCTAGAGATATTGTCTATGCCATCCTCGGAAACTAAAAAGAAATAACTCAATCAAAATGAGTTCTGAGAAATGGGAGGCTTTTAAAAAAAAAATCCGTCTTTTTAATCTATATATACGAAATCGAAATACCACTCACTAATTAATCACGAAATCTCAGAAACTATATCACCTATAAACTTAAAATTTGGCAGGTAGGTTCCTTATAGATTATATTATATTATTCCTGATATATATTCACGGTGTCTTCATCTCTTTTCTTTTCAAACTTAACTATGCTGGGAGAAATTTCTATAGAAATAATCTTTGTACCAATTTTTCTGTTTCCTTCTTTTTAGATTGTATTATGTAATATGTGTACATAAATTGTTAAATAGATAATATTTTAAACTAGCCACCAATGGCAATAAGCAAATGGTAGTAAGTGTAGTGGTGTGCTGATAAAAATGATTTTATATAATTATTTAAGAATCAATTGGCATCATGTAGCTCAAAGTCGATAAAAATGGAAGGAATGGAGGGAGGCCTTTGCCCCGCAGTGTGACACTATAGGCTAGATATAATAATAATCACATAATTTTTCAGGCCTAAGAGTATTTTTTTAGGTGGGAAATTTATCCAATAATATCTCCTGCTCTTGGGCGTTGCGCGAGGGTGTGTCATGTTCCTTTGTTGCCTTTCATACCTGGGCCAAGTTTCCCTTTCAGCCCCCCTAGCCAAGTTACGATCGTTTCGTTTGAGTAGGCCACGCCTCCGATTTCTTTGTTCTGACGTCATCTCATTGGTCAGTCACGTAGTCAGAACAAAGGAATCGGAGGCGTGGCCTACTCAAGGCGTTCGACACAAACGAAACGATCGTAACTTGGCTAGGGGGGCAAAAACAAACTCTTGGTCCCAGTAGGCTTTGACTCTGTTGGGCCCCTACGGTTTGCTGACATCTCCTTGAGGCGCACGGGGAATATCGACTCTGCTGGGCCCCTACGGTTTGCTGATATTTACTAGAGGCGCGCGGGGAACAGCACGCGCCGTCGACAGCCCTAAGAGTATGTTTACGTTAAATTTCATTAAGTTAGGTTTAGTTGTTGTGTGAGAATATAACAAACAAATAGACAAATTCACTTTTGCATCTACCTACATACGTAGGTATGTCCCTAATTAAAAGTCGCTATAGATATTGTCTTTTTGACAATGTTTTAATAAAGTTCCGGGCTTATCGACTAGCACATCTAAGGTGAATTTTTCTAAGCTGTCTTATGCAAAAAAAAAAACAGAATTTCTAAATTTTTGAGATACCGCTTTTTGGCTTCCGAGGGTAGTATGCTGAGTCTAGGATTCTAGTGCATGCCGTAAACCCGTGGTTTTAAATCGTTACAATTATTCTCTGCTTTGTTGTGAAGATTTTTCTAAAGAGGACTGTTTTCAGTATTTTTGTTGTGGTTAGTCTTTCTATTAGATAATTATTGTTGGAATTATCTCTCTCTTAGTAACACTGTAAATATAAAAGTCTGCTTCTTCATTAATTACATCCTAAATGCTAACAAAATTAGATAGGAATACGGGTATGCTATGGTCAGGCCTAAAACACAGGATACTGTCTTATCCCGATGGTACATCATCATCATTTCAGGTGAAAGACGTCCCCTGTTGGACACAGGCCTCCCCTGAGTGTCACCACAACGTCCGTCTCGTATCCATTGGATTCCCGCGACCTTCACCAGGTTACCGGTCTACCTTGTGGGAGATCTTCCAACGCTGCATCTTTCGATACGTTGTCGCCACTCTCCAACTTATGGCCTTATCGACCATTTGCAAGCAATATGCCCTGCCCACTGCTACTTAAGTTAACCTTAGTAACCTTGGTTCTCTTGCTGCTGTGTTTTGGTGGAATAATTTTCGTCGTTCGCTCGGGCGAAGTTAGCAAAAGATAAAAGAAAGAAAGAAAGAAAAACCGTTTATTTATGCGAAATGATGCAAACTTAAAACTAGCCAACAAACCTAATCAATAGATAGGGAAGATATGCGTCACATCCGTACAAAACGGCCGAACGCTCGATATAAAGACGCCGCAACGGTGCAGTGTGCAAAAAGATTTAGATAGAAAAAGGATATAAAAATACATCATCATCATCTTCCTGCCCTTGTCTTGTCTGATTTGGGATCGGCGCAACACGTCTTTTTCCATTTTTTCCTGTCAACCGTTACGCTAGCACTAACTTCCTTTTCTTTCATATCACTGTTCACACACATGAATTATAAATTAAAAAAATAAAAATAAGGTGGCAAATGCATTTATATAAAGTGGCAATACCACGACTTGCCTGTACCAGCACAATTTAAGAAACTCGTTTTTATAGTCTGTGGCAATTTGCATTAATTTGTATACTTTAAAAATAAATGGCTCGTTGTGTTATTTTGACATTCTCATTAATAACCTGTTTATTAGGGATTTGTTGAGAGCTTATAAAATAGTACAATTTTGTACTGTGAAAAATAATGTTACTTCAAACTACGTAGGTGCTTACGTAGAGAAAATGCTGATATATACCGTAAATTAATAAACACAAGCAAATAAAGCATAAAGTTCAACTTAAAAAGTTTTTTTTTGTATTAAAATTCCTTTTCAGTTTAAAATCCATCCTTATTTCACTTCAACTAAAAATTCAGATTAAAAACCTGTATCTTGGTATAAAATGCAATATTAGAGCGGACACATAGACCGCAGCCGCGCGTATAAATCAACCCCCCTGACATTATAGTCCACGTATTGTATGGAACGCAATTTCACGGATGGCATTCAAAAATGGATATATAGACGATATGGTGCAACCGTCTGTACCGAAAGAATGTCTAGTGTTGGACAGTCACAGCAAATATTATGACTCTTGAATTTAGGACGTTGCAGTTTTAAACGAGTATAAAGTTGCTAGTGGTAAAAATAATTTTATAGCTCGTAATATTTTCGTAAATGGCATTTTGTAGATTTCATTTTTATTTTGTGTGAGTGAATTTAAATTGATATTGGAACTGCATGTTCTTAAATGGTAAATTTTGTTGACGCTTCTAAAATGTTTTCAATTTATAAAATGTTACAATTTGTAATATGCAATTTTATAGAAATGTTTGAACATATTTTATATTATTAAATATCAATATTAAAGGAGCAGTATAAAGCACGATTTACATTTGACGTGATTTAAAGTTATAAGTTAAATTGTTTGTTTGTAAAAGGTAAATTCTGGTAGTACTGACCCGATCACAGAAACAATTTCAATTTTTGAAAGTTACGTCTTAGGTTAATCTTTTTATTTAGTAAAAATATTCTCTGTTTCGAGAAGAAGAATCTGTGTTTCCTGACGGCTACAACCCGGGAAACTTTAAGTCAAGAGTGAATAGGTTACTTCTAGGTAAGCGCGTTCTATCGTTGACCGCATCGTCGCTTTCCATCTGGTGAGATAGTGGTCAAGCGCGAACCTATCAAGAATAAAAAAAAAATCTCACTACTTTTTGATTTTATTAATTGAAAATAAAAAAAAAAACAAATCTTTCCCCTTTGTAATATTAGAATATAGAAGTATAATTTTATTTGACGTATAATGTCTATCTAGTTACAGTCACTGTAAGTTCAATCTGCGGATAATTATAATTATTTTTTATTTTTTGTAATAATTTTTAATATAATTTAATTATAATTTAATTTTTTTAATATAATTTTGAGTAATTCTAGTTATTTATTGTCTTACATTAAATATGATAAAATAGATATACCAGCTGCTTGCAAAGATTAGCACAAAATAAAACAATAATTATATTTACAATTTAAACAATTAAAAATAAACAAGTCATTTGAACGACTTTTTTTACCAAAATAATTGCGTATTTAAAAAAATCTCTAAAGAAAAATATCACAAGTCACACTTTTATTGCTAACTGTACCTTCCTTTTGAATGTGATTGCATTCTCGAAAATGCAATCTTTCTCAGTATTTCCAAATACACGGAAATTCATCATTTTGTGTTGAGCTTGTACCCCTTAGAAGGTGAATAGATCCCTTGGTTGTATGAATGCACTCAGAATATTTTATTTGACAGTTGTTATTTATTGGAAAAAGCTTTACCCTACTAGCCCTTTCGTTGTGGTCAAGAATTTATGGCTAACACAACATTACAATAAGCGCATATTTTTGTTGAAATATTTTAGGGCTTACGGACTACGAGCAATGGGTAGCATACCGTCCAATAAGAATGTGGGCCAAGTTGATGGCGTGTTTCAAAGAAATGTCAGTAAAACTGAAGGGGTGCAGTGACCCGTTCCTGCTAGGGTTGCGAGAATGTTTGAAAAAATGAGCTTGTCTCTAAAACGCAAAGGGCAACTGAAGGTCTGTCTGGTCTGAAGGTCTGGTCTGGAAGTAAAAGTCTACTTTTACTGAATAAAACTACACTTTTGTCTTTCAGTTGCCCTTTGCGTTCTAGAACCTCGACTTTCCTTTTCAGAATATCCCCGCGGCTCCTGCGGGCATCGGCCATACTAAAAGGGGCCCCCTTCAGTTTTGCTGACATCTCTTTGAGGAGCGCGTAAAACACTACGTGCTGTCGACGACTTGAGCTCGGCCTACCCATCGCTCATCGTCCGTAAGCTTACGCATGCCGTAGCTGGTAGTTGGGGTCGGGGTTGCGGCGGTTGGGGCGCGAAGAGGTCTGTTCCATCACGCGTGTGGCCTTCCCAGAAGGATGACAATGCCGATGACATCGCTCCGGAACACGGCCTGATCGCTTCACCGCCGATCACCTTTACGAGGAACTCCGCCCAAGTGAGGTACACTTCCACCATGTCCTCCGAATGATACCACACAACACCCGAGCGTTTTTTCTATCTGAATCCGATGCAGGAACTTTCCAAACTGAGCATCTCCGGTGAGAACGTGCGTCATGCGGGAGGTGCCTCTCCATCCATTCCGTAAAGAGGGGACTAGGACCGCTATAATTATGGCGTGCCCAATGAATTTCCACCCTCAGCCCAAGAACTAATATTTGGTGAAATCAAACGCAACACACAAGTCAAGTAAGTAATCAAGTCATGTTATAAATATTTGTTGGCTTACAGATAGTTATTCCGGGTCTGAGTTCCCTGCTGTGTTTGCGTGTTTGTTAATGCGCCCACGATATTGAACTAATTTCTTGTATAGGGCAACGTTTAAATATATATATATATATATACATACCTATACACACAACTACATAACAGTTCTACTACAATTACACAACAGTACCGTTCGTTCCAGAAACAATTAAAAAGATTTTAAATTAAAAAAAAAACATGATTAATTGATTCAAAAGAAGACCTAAAAAGCCTGTAGTTGCAGCTGTACTGGAAAACGATAATTAACTTTTTAAAACTCTTTAATTTATATTCCAAATCGGCGACTCAAGGAAGTAATAAAGAGATACCCGACAAAAAAAAAGAAATTAGGAAGTAGAAAAAACCTTTTTCATGTTTTTCGTTCGAGTTTCAAATTAGAAAAGAAAAATGTCATAATTGATGATTCCATAAATCTTTAAGCGATTTCCTTTACTTTCTTAAAAAAAAAAACAGTGTTGTTTTATAATGTATACCGTCGAGCTATCTTGGCAGATAGTAGAGTGTCAAGCTGCTGCAATGCTTCACCACACGTACTGTAAAATTATAGTCCTCGCAAAAGTAGTAGTCATACAATTGTTTATCGCACTGCCGTACTGTCGAACTACTATTACAGGTATCGGCACGGGTCTTGAGCGCTGATTCTTTGGTGGTATGAAGTGAGATGCGGGGGCGGGGAGTGTCAGTGATTGGCTCGCCATGCATCGCATCATAAACATCACTCGTGATGGGTTCCCTGCGCTTGTTGCATGTACCTAACGACGACGAGTAAACTTCCTTGCCAATAAATTGACTTGTGTTTTTAAATCCATCGATTTTATTTTTATTATTGGTTATTTTATTACTGATTATTATGTCACAAATAATGGTTTAGCCGAGAACGCATAACAGGCACACAGAGAAAGTTCCTTTCAAAAGTAAGTAAAATGTTAGGAATTTATTCGTAGGGGTGTTACAAATCTTTGAAATTTTCCTCTTTGCTACAATATGCATACCTTCCGGTAGAAATTCTCTAAAAGATAATGAAAACCGTATGAAAATCTGTTGCATGGTTAATAAGTAAACGGTAAAACAGACAGAGAAACACAGCGACTTTGATTTAAACTATTTATGTTTTTTTTTTTTACCTTCAACCAGAATTAAGAAGATAGCAGCTAAAAGAAAAAATAAAATAAAATAGGTGTACATTTTCTTTGCCATAAGTGTACGATGCGCAAAGCGATCCCCACTCTTTCGCCGAACGCTCAAGATCCGTGCCGATAACTATACACAATTGTTTCTCACACCAACGTGATGTCGAGCTTTAGTGTGTCGCACAAGCGTGCATTCGAACTATGGTGAGTCGCAATATATTTTGACATACAAACGTTAATCGCTAATTCATTTATAGAACTCACGTAGTACACTTCAAGATTTTTCTATATTATATTTAACAGACTCTCTTCCCATGTATGTTTATTGAAATCAAAACAAGATTAAATCCAAGGTTTACACATAATTTACGGGTATGAAGTTCAAAGGAAAACAACTCTTCCTGGCTTGTCACGTATACTATCTTATGTTTAAATCCCCTCGCACGTTGCATGATTTACCTGTGCCTCGTCCTTTTGATGCGTGCTCTTTAGAGAGAGGTCGCAGTGCTAGCGATTTGTTTTACATTAGCTCCTACCAGAGAAATGAGTTTATTATAATGAACTATTTTAATAGGTGCATAAAGTTCTGATTTCCATTTTTTCTAGATTTGAACAATTATTTAGAACTAAATTTGTAAGTTGTTGTTGTTGTATACTCTCAAAACGGTTAAGGAAAACATTATGAGGAAACCGGCATGTTCTAGAACCAAAAATTCGAAGACATGTGACATCCACCAACCCGCACTGGGTCCGTGTGGTGGATTATGGCCCATTCCCTCTCCTAGAGAGGAGGCCTGAGTCCCAGCAGTGAGAACATTAAGACCGACTATGCTATGCTATGCTATGCTAAAGTTGTGAAAATAGAAATAAAACTTTAAAATTCGTGCAAAGTTAGGGCATTAGTACATCGTCACCATTTTTGACGAAAGACGTTTACTGCTATACATTGGCATCCCCTAAGAATCTTCATAATGACATGGTCGGGAACGTATTACGATGGTAAAAGTATCATCATCATCATCATTTCAGCCGAAAGAGGTCCACTGCTGGACATAGGCCTCCTCCAAGTGTCGCCACAATAAACGGTCCTGTGCCTCTCGCATCCATCAGACTTCCGCAACCGTTACCACGTCATCGGTCCACAGTGTCTCAAGACGAAAGTCTATGACCAGTCTGTGTTACCAGTGATAACATATGACTCCGAAACGTGGTTGCTTACAATGGGCCTCATCAGAAGACTTAAAGTCACCCAAAGGACAATGGAAAGGGCTATGCTCGGAGTTTCCTTGCGGGATCCAATCGGGAATGAGGATATCCGCAGGAGAACCAAGGTTCCGACATAGCACGAAGAATCGCCCAACTTAAGTGGCAATGGGCAAGATACATTGCCCGCAGAACGGATGGCCGTTGGGGCCGAAATGTTCTGGAATGGCGACCACGTATCGGAAGACGTAGCGTTGGAAGGCCTCCTACAAGATAAAAGTATACTATATCCTAATTTTCTATGTCTTTTATGTCCAAGTTTCATCCAATTCCGTTTAGCCATGAAAGCATGAAATGTTATGTTATCATTAGTCCGTGTTCCGTAAGTATGTCCGTGGGGTCACAGGCCAATCAGAATAATAGCAATATATCAGCATCAGTGAGGGGGCCTCCGAGGTAAAGATAATTGTCTAAATTAATGAAGACTGGTTACTGGTTGGTGGTTTAGGTTGCCGACATAGCACGAAAAATTGCTAAACTTAAGTGGCAATGGTGTTCTGCGAGCAATGTGCCTTACGCACATTGCTCGCAGAACAAATGGCCGTTGGGGCCGAAAGGTTCTGGAGTGGCGAGAATGACCAAGCGAACAAGATGGACCGATGACTTGGCGAAGGTTGCGGGAATCCGATGGACGCGAGACGCACAGGACCGTTTTTTGTGGCGACATTTGGGGGAGGCCTATATTCAGCAGTGGACGTCTATCGGCTGAGATGATGAAGATGATAATTAATGAAGACTAGTTTCATTAATAATTTAATTTACTATGCCATCGCCATCATTCGGTCCCATTCTTTATCACCAAGCCGCCAATCCGCCATCTTAGAAATGCGTCCTCTCTAATTAAACTTCAAAGGTGGGTAGAACGCGTTTCGAGTTTTCCGTGCAAACGGTATTAAGGTAAACTCGATAATTACTCTGGCTTAATTGTTGCTTGAGTTACAGTAAAGGTCGAATATTGCGAAAGTATAAGGTGTCCGGCTTGTCACAGTTTATTTTGATAGTATTGAGTGGTTGGCTTGTCAGTTTATTTTGATAGTATTGGTTGGCAGCTTGACGTAGTCCAAAAAAGGAGGAATCTCCTCCTTTTTTCTAAGTTCTTTTCAGTTTTTTTTTATTATTATTATTAATTTATTTTTATTCCAAAAAGGTAAGTAACTTATAAGATAAGCCCCACAAAACCGTTGCAATGGTTTGACTGTGGGGTCGGTGAGTCTCTAGACATACTTAAATGTACTTAAAACATTTCTAAATAAACCTTTGTAACTTGTTCAGCGATATCTTTGCCAAATATAAATCAATTTCGACGATTCTTTATTTTATTTTAAAGGGTTTGTCTGCCAAGTGGTCCCATCTAAATTACGTGTAAATCTAACTTTGAAGTTAGAGCACGAAACTCTTCAATACAGGTAGACCTAGGCGTGAGAAGTACAGATTTTGGGTGCAATCAATCTCCGCCAAAACAGCATTTCTAAGAAAGAGTGTAATATGCATGGCTCTAACAATTTATAATAAAATTCCTAATTCGATTAAGACATTGAATATTAATTTATTTAAGAGTGAACTAAAAAAAATGCTACTTAGTAAGGGTTATTATAATGTTGCGGAGTTTTCATACGAAAAAATTTGAATCATGACTATTTAATATTAAATTCAATTTTATTATTCTATTTCTATTTATTTTCTTTATTAACTGTAATTGAATTGATTGAATTTTGACTATTTTATGTATTGACTATTATTGAATTGACAGATTTTTTAATATTTTCAAATTAAATGTTTTTTTTAAATAATTTTGTACGCCGGTTACGACAAAACATGTTGAACTGTATTGACTTTATCTCCATAATATAAACACACATAATTATGTGTATTGTGCATTGTGTATTTAACATACACATTTTTATATAAATGAATGATCTTAATAAACTGTAGGAAATCTTTCGGGATTGGTTAACGGTTTATTGTAAACACATAACACATCATCGCGCCAATACGTTCTGAAGGGGTACCACAGATGTGTAAAGTTCACACTGGTATCTATTTCCCAAATATTTTTTGAACACTGAAATTTAATAAAAAAAAAAAACACGCAATTAAACGAGTTATCTAAAACAAAAAACTGAACCGACATCAAAGTAAATAAACATTAGCACTGCACTTGTTTCTGACCTTTTGTAAGTGCCTATGTTAATTAAAAATATTTTAAATTTGAATTTGAATTATAATAGTCAGTTTAATTCCACCAGAATGCGCGTATGTTTTCATATGTGTGATTTAACTCAATAATCCCTTTAAGGTCCCATCACAAGCCTAAAGGAATTTGCTAATGATGTAATTAATGGCGGATGACAGCTTTAGTCTTCGATCGGCAGCATTTGAAGTAAGCACAATTTGTCTCTTGCATTATTATAGCGTTAAGAATTGATAATGTAACAACATAATTTAAAAATAATGGAGTTTCTTGCACATTCTTCTCCATGAGATCTAAGCTTTGGAATGTGCATTTAGCATCAGTTTTCTGACTGACTGACTTCTTGATAATTCAAACGATTAAGTAATAAATATTTTATTTTATACTGAAGTGAGCAGTTTTATTACATACTAGCTTTTGTCCGCGAAATCGTCCGCGTAGAAGTCGAAAATGGTTTTATTAGATTTTTTGATATACGAAAATATGAAATATTAGTCCATTGAATTGTATGGCGAGCGATATTGTACCTTAAGATAAAATATTATAGTATCTTAGCCATTTGTGGCGCCCCTTAGTGAACTCGACTGCGGGTGACGTAACCTACGACAAACTTATTATTTTCGGTTGCTACAGTAATCGGGTCTAGTGATCGAACCGCAAAATTAAGTTTGTTTTTTATTGTATATACTTCTATGGGATAAAAAGTACCCAGTGTGGTGCCCAGGATATAAAAGAATAATTATACCAAGTTTCATCGTAATTGAACTGGTAGTTTTTGCGTGATGCCTGAACAAACAGAGAGACAGACAGACAAACAGACAGACAATAATGTTTTTAATCACATTTTTGGGTTCGGTGTCGGTCTAGTAACACCCCCGCCAATAATTTTTTTGATATTTTCAATGTACCTACAGAATTTTCACTTCTACAGATTTATTATAAGTATAGATATTTATTGATAAACTTCAAATATTTTTTCTTGGATATTCCTAATTCCATTACTTACATTACTTCCATGTACTTCATGTTGATACATGAAAAATCGTCTGTAAAACAATAAATTAGGCGGACATCAAAGCCCGTTAGTTCGACCAGAACGCTCCATCTCCCATTGGTGTGATTTATCTCAATAATTGGACCTCACGTCACGATAGGAGCTATTTGTTTGAAGATACTCCGATTCTACTTGGATTTTATTCGGAACGAAGGTCTTCGTTTGTTTTTATCGAGGAAAAGGAAGTCTTATGTAAGTTGGGATAGTTAGAAATGATCATACTTATTTCTTGTTTATCACACTGAAGATATTTATTTTTTCAGGATACTGAGAAAAATAATAAAAAATTTATTTGTTGACCGTTTCAAAAAAAAAAACTTTAAAAAATATAAAAAACAAACTCCCTAATATCGACCGTCTATTGTTGTTCCGCAGATAAAAGATTCCTGTTTTTACAAAAATTTTTGAACAATTCTGTTGGCTAAGGGTGTTTTTAATATCGTGCGAATTTCTACAAACACGCACGTGGGATCGCTCCGCATGCGTAACCCCCGCAAATGACTTTTTTATACTAGTATTTATTGTAATGCTTGGAATACGCACGCGGGATGCAGGGCGTGATATTGGGCAGCAGCCCCGCATGCGGAGTAATTCCGCATACGTGATGAAATCCACACTATATTATAAATACCCTAATAACCCTGAAAAAATGTAATGTATTTATGCCAAAAATAAAGCCAAGTTTTTACAATAAAACTTGTTTTAATAGATTTGACCAACATCATTTCTGTTCAATCCTATTGAATAATGTATGCAATACACAATACGGAAAAATAATTCAAAACGTACTTTATGTAGCACCGTAAATAAACAGTGTACCCAATCATAAATAAATTTCATTTTGTATCAGTCAATTAGATACTCAGGCGTATTTCAAATTCACGGAACGAAATATGAATCGCTATTATCTAAAACGCCAGCCTTGAATTTCCTTTAATATCTCACAATTGGCTTACTTTAAGCAATGAGGGGACACTCATTTTTCTCTATTATAATCCAAATTTACTGAAAATAGACTTTATTCATAACAAAACAGAGTTCCATTTCGTAGGCATGAAAGATTTTTCATCAACAAATTCGTAGTATGGAGACAGGTTTCAGTAGTTGGATTTGAAAGATAAGAATATTATGGGTGCTTTCATTTCCGTAGAGTTTGAATTAAAATAGGGTGCATTAGGGTGTTGAACTTTAGACTTTTGTACAATGTAACGACATTAAAATAATGTCGAAATTGTATTGCATTATAAGCATGGTGAATGGTGCAGTGGTGGCCGAGTGGTAACGGCATAGCCAGGTGCATTACTTTGTGTAATTTTTTGATTTCCCTCACAAAAAAAAATAGAGCGTTAAATAATAATTTATAAATCAATTAGACGCTATAGACAACAAATTGTAAGGACAACAATTTTTTAAAAAGAATTATCATGGAGTTTCTTGCCGGTTCTTCTCCATAGGAAACGACCAATTTAGAACCGTCAGTGCACCAGCTTCAGACGTTTTATAAGTGCCCATGTAGGACTACGTGAAATAAAAAACTTTTGATTTTGACTTTGGAAAGTGTTAGTAATCTCAAGTGCTAGTGACATGATGTTTGTTTAACACCTGTCAGTCGCCATCCGGCGGTCAATCGGAGCAGTTATGTGTTGCAAATATATGCGTGTCGTCGTATTGCTGAGCCCTGAATAACTCCAATAAGTAGTTCAACACAGAACTAAAGATGTCAAATACGAGAAGAGGTAGAAATAAAGTCACCCCAACTAAGCTTGCGACTTAAATGATGATAGATACGTATACTGTTCCCGAAAACTAGTTTGGAACTTACTCAAAGATACATCTAGCTGCATGTGTTAAATGGATGAATAAATCGAGCTTATGAAGGCTGACAGCAACGAAAACTGCACTGCAGAATTAAGATGCTGTTCCATTGTTGCGTAGAAAACGTACACTAAGACGAAAAGTGCAAAAAGCACGTTAGGTACGTGGGTATATTTTTCTGGCAATTTTAAGACACAAATTTTATTGATACTAGTAATTATTAATTTTTCGTGCCTTTTTTTTATATAGGCTCTTTTTTATAATGTGAATGTGAAAGCACTGTAGATTCCACGAATTCTTAGATTACTTTCTATTACAACTGACTTTTTATTATGATTATTTTATTGTACTTTTTATTACAATATTGACAGATCTACACTGTCCTTATATAATACCAACTAATACTGTATTATGGAAATATTGTAAGAATAACATTTTTTTTTTAAAGAGTAACCATGGAGTTTCTTGCCGGTTCTTCTCTTTATGAAACGACCAATTTGGAATCGTGCACTAGTTTCTGACGTTTTATAAGTGCCCATGTAGGCCTATGTGAAATAAAAACTTTTGATTTATTATTTTTTTGAAATTTTGTGTCATATTGCTTTGCTTTTTATAAATGACGTCATGAGATTATGTCTCCGTAACTTCACTGCGTACCACGCACATTTTAGCTAATCACGCGGCTTTGAATTTCGCTATTCGATTTAGATTCTCCATCGTTTTAAAATAATCGAATTTGCCTAACGCAGTATGGTAGACGTGGGTTGCGTAATTGTTCGAAAGAATAAAAAAAATAATGAAAGGACAAAGTTCACGCAAAATAGCAGATTTTCAGGGGTCTTTATTGAACCTAGATAAAATTGACTAGTCTATTGTAGTAGTAGTACTAATTGAAATTATCTTTCGATACCAGGCTGCCTGGAAAAGATCGCGGAATGCGATAAGGCCGCCAATTGTATGTTTTTTTTATATAAGGCTCATATGTATCATTTATTATCTTGGTATACAATTAAGTACATATAAATGAATAAATAAAATCCGCAAGATGCCTGTGTTAATATATATCTCGTTTAGGGTGCTCTTAAGAGGAAACCTCGGCTGATCTAGGGCTGCGGGATTGTTTCAAAGAGTTATTGACGGCCCTTGAAGGCAAAAAGCAACTGAAGAAACACAGGTAGGTTTTAGTTAGTAAGGTCTGAAATTCTCTCTCGCTCCACTCAGAGTGGGAAAATTATTTGACTATTTACCCCCTGAAAACATAAAAAAAATACCGGGCAAGTGCGAGTCCGACTCGTGCACTATGGGCTCCGTACAATGTTACCTATGAAAAAAGTTCAGTTCCCGAATTGATCTACGAAGATTTTTTTGTGACGTAACGACAAATTTACAGATTTCAGATTTTTTAACCGACTTCCAAATTGATTCCCTTGAGAGTGTCGAAATATATATTTTTGCGACATAAACGGCAGTATCTTTTTTTTCTTTAACTCAGAAGTATGATTTTTTCTGATTTAAGTGTATGGTTTCAATTTTAACTCGATACCTCCACGTGTTCTTGAGATAAAAAGTCTTGACAGCAGACAGACGGTTCCGTAATTTCCTGGTTTCCATTTCAAAATCAATCCTGCTGGGCCCTTATGGTTTGCTGACAACTCTTTGAGGAGCGTGTGAATTACTACGCGCTGTCGTCGACTTGGGCTCGGTCCGGTCGATTACCGGACGGCTGGATGGCTAGCTACCCGTTGTTCGCAAGCTCACGTCTACCAATTACCTGAAGTTATTTTACGATTTATTACTGTTTGCGGTTTCAATTCAAAGATTTCAGAACGTGAAGCTAAACAATATGTATACACGTGAATAGAGTGAGTAGCAACGGAACACCGCCTTTAGATTCCCCCCAGGGCCATATATCATGCTTTAGCAACGTACTGAGACGATTGTAGGCGTTCAGTGTGGGTGTTGTCTGGTTATGCACTGCTTCAACGATTTGCATGCGATTTGATTTTGTTTTGTTCTGCAAGTTTAGTCTAAGTATGAGAGCAGTGGTGACCGAGTAGTAACGGCCTCGACTTATGTGTTGTAGGTTTAAACCCAGCCAGCCGCATTACGTTGTGTAATTTATTTTATCACCACTGCTCTCATAACGGTGAAGGAAAACATCGTGAGGAAACCGGCATGTCTTAAAACCCTTAAAAATTCGAAGACTTGTGACATTCACCAACCCGCACTGGGCGTGCGTGGTGGATTACGGCCCATTGCCTCTCCTAGAGAGGAATCCTTAGTCCCAGCACTGGGAACATTAAAAGGCTGATTATGTTTATGCTTATTATGCCGTAACTTAAGTTGCTAGCAGTTAAGACTACCTACCCGCCTGCTTTACCTTTAATATAAATTGATCTCATTTTATGAAATGGTTTCTACATTTTTCTAATAGATAACTACTGCTTATTTAAATAGCACCTCAAAAAAGCTACCTAATAGAGCTATTTTAATTTCCAAGTTTTTTACATCATAAACATAAGATAAGACGACACACAAGTAATGATTAATTTTTCTTTTATTGTATTTTTTTAGTTACATTGGATGTTAAACTGGTCATTACCCGATTTATACCTATATATTCGATTTATTTACACAAGTATGTACATAACATTTATTTACTTGTAACTAATTTTTAATTTTATAAAAACCTATCTGCTGGGTTTTGTGTTTAGTAAATCTGTATATTATAAAAAAAAGAGTAGAGTACCTACATAAATAACAATGAATAACTAAACGTGTTGCTGAGCGCAAAACTCGAGAATGACTGAACCAATTTCGATGATTCCTTTTTTAAACAATTTATTCGAGGCTCAAAGAGGTTCTATCGAAGAAAAAAAATACGTAAAAATACAAATTGTTTTCTATTACATTCAAACTATTTTTAGCTGTAAATATTCTAGGTCAATTCTTTTTGATAGCACGCCGATTCGCTCGCCGGTCAGCTCGTTTTTAATAAAAATCTGGAAGTTAGACTTTATACTCTAACTTTTTTATCCTGATAGAATATATTGGAATCCTTTAAGCTTTATTATTATTTATTTATTTGTAAAATATTTATGCTCTTATTTTTGCAAATAAATAATATTATTCTTTTATTTCTTTTTCTGAGGACCCTGGGGCACTGGTTTTGAAGGGCATACGAGGGGCAAAGCCAACTCGTAGAGGCCCCATAAACACTTTTCGTGAAACCTGGTACCAAATGACCTTTATCTCAGTACATACGCGCTATATCACTGGACTCAAAGACAACCCAGGGCTGGTGAGAAACTATAGCGACAGACGGAAAACAAAGATATAGGGCTATGGCTTTGGGAGGCTTAAGTGAACTGTTTACCAAGAACTATGTTAAGACTGTGGTTCCTGCCTGAACAATGTTATTAATCGTCATTGCGACTTTAAGAGCATTCATCTGTTAAAACCACGCAGAAGCCAAAATCTATCATTTCCGACGGACAATATAACAATAATGTGTACTACAATACAATCAATTATGTAGTATAACTATATAATAGAAAGACTAAATATCTGAAAGACCTCGGTCGGGACTAAGTGCTGAAGCGATTCCGCGTCTATTATATAGTAATACTAAATAATTAATTGTAGTGTAAACAAATAAGTTATTAAAAAAAATATTGTACCATGTCTTATATCGTAAATGTGTTCAATTATTACAGCAATCGTGTTTTTTTTTAAGCCATGCACTAGTCAATGTTATAATTTTTTTTAAGTAAAATTGTTGTAAGTTTATCATACATGGTTTAACTACTATCTCGCATCTGCGTATACGGTCAAACGGCTTGGATAAGAACTGTTCTAATGGGAAAACTATACGACCATTTGAAAATATTTTTAAACCATACACAAGATTATGATATTCCCAATAATATGACGTCAATATCATATCCAGTAATTAAGCACATTATTGTTATATTGTCCAAAGAAAATCATTGATTTTGGCTTCTGTGTGGTTTTAACGGATGAATGCTCTTGAGACCCCTTATGTGTAAAATTCAACTTTATGAGAAAATCGATAAAAACCATCTACTGAAAAAAAAAAGTGATGAAACCAACTACCACAAAAAATAAAAGTATCAGCCATATGTTTTCCTGCTTTTAATTTTGCTCTTGTTAGTTGAATTTAAAAGCAGTATAATAGTAAAAAAAAAAACCGTTTATATGTAAAAGTAGTTTCAATGTAAAAGTAGTATTTTATTAGAAAGCACATTGTTGATCTTGAAATTGGTATAAAAATGACGATTAAATCGTCGTATACACATGAAAATTAAAAAATGAAGCAAAATATTAAAAATGCTGGCGTAAAAAAGTGATTTTGCCAAAAGTGATACATAAGACGTCTTAAAGTCGCACCGACATAATATTATTCTTATTCATACTACGCTTGTATCGGCTGCCAGTCATACTAGTTGCTGATGAATAGTTAATTAGTACAATCAGTCAGTGTCAGTTTGATATTCATAATCTTTTAATAATATTAGTTTATATTTGTTGATAGGGGTCTGTGGGGAGAGGGGGTTAGCTTGTGGGGGTTAGGAGGAATATGTGGAGTTTTTCTATTTCAAATAATGATATTCAGCCTCTCTGCTGCTTATTACACTAATATTTTATAGGCGAGGGTTTGTATGTGTGTGTTTGTTACTTCTTTACGCTCGAACGGTTATTTGCATGATGGCACTCAGGTAGACCATGTTCAAGAATAAGGCACAAGTAGGATTTTTTTATCTCGGAAATACATTTCCTTGGGTTTATACAACATTATTTTTATTAAATATGAAATCTGAATATAGTTTGTTCAGAATCAGTAACTGAATCGATTTCCATATTTTTTTTTTTTTTTTCAAAAATATTTATAAAAAGTTCAAAAGTTGGACACCACTGGCAATAAGTACAACATAAGTTACGGCAGGTCATAGCCCTCAGTCACCCGGATGGCCCGTTGACCATGTATTTTTGCGGACAACCATGTAACCTAACAAGTTTATAACTTTGTGATTTTTCATGATACAGTTATGAAATTTTGTTTATAGATTATTAATTTAAAAGTACTAGACACGTGTTTCGGATTTCGCATATACTAAAACTAATGTTGTATATCCTACTTATAGGTGAGTGAAGCCACTGGCAGAAACTAGTACATAAGTTACTAGAACCAGACTTATACCGGTAAAGTTTTTTTCTATTCACTACTTTCTTTCATATTCAGTATTTACATAAAAGATAAATGTTCAGTGAGAAATAAGAAAAACTGGGCAAGTGCGAGTCGGATTCGCTCACTGAGGATACCATACAAACCTACCTATATAAACAGTTCAATTCTTGAATGGAATTTGGAAGATTTTTCCGAATCGCAAAAAAAGTATTTTTTGTGACGTAACAACAAAATTACTGTTTCCAGATTTGTTCCTATATCTGTACTGTAAGACCTTGATTTATGCCAAATTTGAGGATTCTGAGTCAACCGGAACTACCCTGTGAATTTTGATTTGCTTGAGAGTGCCGAAATATACGTTTTTTGCGACATAAACGACCGTATCTTTTTTTTTAACTTAGAAGTTTGATTTTTTCAAAGCATCAAATGACCACAGACTTATTACTTATGGTTTTAATTTTAATTATCGATTTAAAATACGCTTAAAACCTTTACGCGTTCCTGAGATATAAAGGGTCTTGACAGACAGACGGACGAACAACAAAGTGATCCTAAAAGGGTTCCGTTTTTTCCTTTTGAGGTACGGAACCCTAAAAACCGACTCCCTAGATATTGAACTCAAAAAAGATCTTGGCAAACTTCTAAGAATGTGTATGATATTCTTATAAGAACTAAAACTCAATATTCGTACAAAAGCCTCGTGTAAACTTACTTCAAAGACTGACAGAATCGAAGGTTACCAATATGTTCGAAAGGGCAATGAACTTTCCACTTTACTGTCTGCTGAACAATACAAGATCGATGCGACGGGTTTCGATATAAGATTTCTGAACTCATAGATTTCTTTTTGTTTTTGGCTTTTTATCGAGTGAACGCAAAAAAAAATGTATTACTCAGACTTATGAAATGGTCTATCATTTGTAAAGGATCCAAAATTGATATGCACATTATTTTAACTTAAAAGTATAATTTGCTGGTGAAATTTATATTCACTCTGTGTTTGAGCGGTTTAGGAATAAGATTGCGAACTATTTGAAATTTGGGTTGTTGCCGGATTGACAAGCCGTAGGGAAAAATTGGTCATAACGACTTGTCCCTTCAAAGGGAGGTTTACGCGGTACCTAGTTATCCTGGGCACAGCTTAGCACACCCGATGGCACGGTTTCTCAAAGCACAAACACCTTTCACACTTTTGATTTCAGAATTTTGAATGCGTACGCACCATTACCTATACATATAAAAGGGGGAACTACTTGACTGACATATTCACCCACAGTCGAAACTATTAAGATTAGGAGCGTAAAATTTTGCACGAGGGTACCTTTCATGACGTAGGTGAGCACTAAGGAAGGATTTTCCAAAATTCGCTCTCTGAAGGGATGAAGCGGGGGTCCAAAGTTTGTACGGAGACACCTACATTCACGCGAGTGAAGCCGCGGCAGAAGCTAGTCATTGCATAAAAAAATACGTGGGTAGTCTAATCCCTCTTACTTACACAAGTGCGACAAACAAGGGATTGGTTATGAATTGCAACAACCAGCCAAAAAAAATAATCGCGATATAGAAAACAGCGTTACCTTACTGTTTTGTTTCATCATTGAAAGATGTATGAGTTTTACCACGTTTGGTCACTATTTATAAAAAAATTCACGGCAGATTTCCCCCTAAAAAGGTCATCATCATCATCATCTTCCTGCTCTTGTTCCGTTTTATTTGAGGTCGGCGCAATACGTTTTTTTCTTCCATTCTGCCCATCTCTCGTCAAGCTATCACTAACTTCCTTTTCTTTCATATCACTCTTCACACAATCCATCCATCTTTTCTTTGTCCTCCCTTTCTCTCTCCATCCATCGACATATATGCTCATAACTCTTCCAGTAACATGCGTTTCATACCTCCTCTTTACATGACCATACCAAGACAAACGATTCCCCTTCAACTTTTCAGTCACTGACACCACTTTCAAACCCCCTAAATAGGTACCTACTAAAAATAATTTTCTAATTTTAACAGTTATTATTTCTCATTTATTAGTCCCAATCCATTTAAGTTCGGTGCAACATGTGTTGCACCGAATTCTTCTTTTATATGTACATTTGTATTTGCAGCTAAGGATTGAAATTCCCTGCCGGAGTCTGTGTTTTCTGATGGCCACAATCTTTAAGTCAAGAGTGAATAGGTTACTTCAAGGTAAGCGCGCTCCATCATCGACCGCATCGTCACTTTCCATTAGGTGAGATAGCGGTCAAGCGGTAACTTATCTACAATAAAAAAAAACTATATATTATATTTAACTATATATTATCATCGTTCACGTGGTTCCTTTATCATTTCTTTGTTGTTATCACTCTCACAGTTACGTACACCAAACTTTCTTCATGATATTTTCCGCATCACATATTACTAAGAAAGGTCGAAACGAAACGGATGAACACTAAACATTCAAAAAAAAAGAAACTAAAGCATACGAAACTCAGTTCTTTCCCAAAGCATATTACTCAGATACTTCTACGAACACACATACAATCACATTTTTCATATCAATAGCAGGCCAGTTGCCCGGAGCGACTATATCGAACCAGCCAGCTAGTAGCCGGTCTAGAATGTGTAATGCATTCGGAATTCCCGTCCACGTAACATGCAAACTAGTATCGACTATTAGGTTGTGTATTTTTGATGTAAAATTTTGAATATTTTTGTGAAAGCTATGAAGAATTTACAGTAGGTCGCGATTTAGGAAAATCTCTGTTAAACTTACAGTTGTATTTTTGTTGACTGGAGCAGTGGCGAATATATGAACTGCTAGCTAGCTCCAGCAGCTTCTCCCACTCGTACTGACTAAAACCCATCTGTTTTCCTTCAGTTGTCTTTTGCATTCCAGAGCTGCGGTAAATTAGGATGAGAAACATGCCAAGTAGATCATTGGTAATGTTGTACTCGTCGAGTCAAAATTCCAATGTCTTGAGCATCGGCGCCGAATTCTAGCTCCAGCAGCTTCTCCCACTCGTACTGACTAAAACCCACTTGTTTTCCTTCAGTTGTCTTTTGCATTCCAAAGCTGCAGTAAATTAGGATGAGAAACATGCCAAGTAGATCATTGGTAATGATGTACTCGTCGAGTCAAAATTCCAATGTCTTGAGCATCGGCGCCGAGTTGCTAGCCTGTCGGATTTCTATCGTTTAAATTTCGGAGAGTGTTCATCGGAATTTCATGATTTAATTCCAGCCCAGCCCGTTCTATCACTGTACTACTAGAAGTACGGCGGTGCGCCACTAGTACATGGTGGACAACACATCCTTACGTGCAAAATGTTATGGAAATAGATACCTGGCGATAGATACTGCTAAGGAGTGTATTACCTGATAAATACAAAATACGGGTCTTAAGTCAAAACTGAACTTGTTACTTCTAGGTAAGTTTACTCAATCATCGACTATTAACCATTAGGTAAATAATAATAATCTATACATATATATAAAAGGAGAAACTGACTGACTGACATATCAACGCACAGCCGCAACTACCGGGACTAGGAATGTGAAATTTTGCACACGGCTTCATTTTTTGACGTAGGCGAGCATTAAGAGAGAATTTTTCAAAAATCACTCCCTATGGAGAGAAATGGGGGACCAAAGTTTGTATGGAGAAACCTCTATACAAGCGGGCGTAGCCGCTGTCAGAAGCAAGTCTATATAGATATATATATAAAAGGACAAACTGACTGACTGACGTATCAACACACAGTCGAAACTGGTGATGTGAAATTTTGAACAAGGTTTCCTTTTATTACGTGGGCGAGCACTAAGAAAGGATTTTCCAAAGTTCACCCCCTAAGCGCATGAAACGGGGTTCCAAAGTTTGTATGGAGAAACACTTTTAAGCCCCTGGCAGAAGATAGTGAATAATGACTATTTATTTTTAGACTTTGGGGTGATAAATTTTATCTTTGGGATGTAGTACTGGTTAGAGTATGTCCGTCAGTTCAGTGTACCTTTTAGCATAAACCTCTTCCAACTTCTTCCATTAGACTTTGTCTACTGCTATCCTTGTCCAATATGGACTCCAGTTCAGGTGAATATAATAATAATATCTTCTTATCTTTTCATTGAGTGACTCGATTTTCTGACGCCATCTCTTGGGTACCATAGGGCTACTTGCTCGCTCCTTGCAGTGAATCATGTGACCTTTCCAGCCCCTTTTCAGAATGTCGAAAACCTTGGATTTTTGCCTTATTTCCTCATCACTAACTCTATCCTTGAGTTTTATTCCTAATATATTCCTCTCCATTGCTCGTTCGAATTTTGCAAGTTTATTTCGATGGTTTGTCTCGATAGTCTCTAATGTTTCTTATGTTTGACAACTATTTTATCATCAGATGAGACAGTAGCCAAACGCGAGCATACCAATAATAACAAAAATTCTCGCAATCTCTAGTGTGCTGATTTTGACATCATAATATGTCATGCTATGGCGTCATAAGTCGTGCATTTAAAATCAGTAACTCTCAGTCAATCCTACGCAAATAAATCACCAAAATGCGATAAAAAACTGGAGCATTTAACAAATATTAGTCGAATTTATTCGAATCGTCGAATCAATGACTGAACATAACGATTTAGTTTTTACAAAAGCCGATCCAAACATTGTGATTGCTTTTACGATTCGCTTTTGTACGAAAACAAATTAATTTAACATCTATGTGACGTTGAACTATAAAATAAAAAAAGAAGATAGGTTCCATACAATGAGCGAAAACAGACATACGCCCACAATATAATGAGATTGGTATACATGCGTACTTACGTCGATCTCAAACAAAAACGACAGACGCAAGTGCGCTTGCGACTCTGTACGTAAAGTATGCTTATAATACTTTAGTAACATTATCGCGCGAATACCCATGTCCCGTTATCGCGATAAAAACATGGTATTTGGGTAAACACGATATTGTTGTTTTTATTTTAGTCAACCGCATTTTTGGTCAGGTCTGTGGGGTCTACACTAAAAAGCCGTTAGATGTCCTGCGCGACCAATACAATAATATTTTTAGAATATTGTTTAGGCTTCCCCGGTTCTGTAGTGCGTCTTTGATGTTCAGAATCGAACTGACGGCTTTCATGCGATCTTTCGGAAGAAGCTAGCATCTTTGGCGACTAGAACCCGGGACAGCGGCAACAGCATTCTAAAAATAGTCGCGGAGTGTCAGCTTTCTCCCATTTTTGGGCATTTTGTGGAGAAGATGAAACTGTAGTCATCTTCTGTACTGAATGCTTAAAATAGTATAAGTAAATAATTATAATATAAAACTAACACTGGGTTTAAGGCAATTGTTTACTAACTTTGTGAATCTTTTGTTGTCTATGAAATAAATAAATTATACTTATTATTATTTCTATACGGCTGTAAAAGTATCGTGCAGCATTTGTGTTCGCCCAAATACATCGTGATTCGACATACGCGGCCACATTCGTCACAATAACGCGAATATAGCCGCATATCATAAGTGCGTGAGTTTTCAGTAGTTTTATTGCGTCAACCTTTTGTATCTATATTGGACCGACGAAACAATCAGAATCATCAAATAGTTACAGATCTTCGTTATTGTTAGCTTTGAGCCTTGAATTTGTTTTTGTTTTCTTCAATTGTGATTCTGTAATGTCTTTAACTTGTTTTTTCTCGAAGGATTTTCAGTCACAAGCCGTGATTGATAAAGTCGTTTTTCTTTTTATTATAAACTAGTGCTTGACTGCGATCCCGCCTGATGACTAGTTTATTACGAGCTTATTCACTCCAGTCTTGAAGACAACTAAATAATAATCGGACGATTAGACCGCAGCAGGCAAATTATTCCAGTCCTTCGATATACGTGGTATAAACGACAGGGTTAAACTCTTAGTCCGGATCGTAGAGGTGTCAACAATATACGGGTGGATAATTGCCCCAGTCGGGTTGAATTATACTAGCAGTGACTTTTCTACATTTAATCAGATACATAAGTTTTTGAGGCCTACATATTATGTTGTTATGATAGCAAAAGAGATATTAATACAGTTCAACACAGGTTTGAAGAACACAGGATATTCTCCGCCCTCAATGTTACCTGCTGTGTATCAGGTAACATTTAGGAAGAAGATGAATAAGAGAATGAAGATGAGTAAGAAAATAAGTACAATACTTGTATTAATATATAAGTATTGTACTCATTTTCTTACTCAAACCATGATGTAAGAAAACTCATTGCATACAGCTAAACCATTATTCAACACACAACATCAATAATTTGCAACACTGGCCCCAAAGGCGATAGCCGGACTGGTCCGAAAATATTTTATCCTCAAGGTTTCAACGTGAAACTCAATTTTCTGTATCGAAACTCCTACCTGACTGGAATCTGTAATGTCGAGATGCGTCTGACAGAGTCGGTCGACGGATGGTGAAATAAATCTAATCGTATTTGGGACAGATTGCATTTGCAATGCTCGTAAAAAATTTATGAGGTCCCAGTTTTGGGGAGTATGATGAAAGGGTGAGTAAAGTCACAAATTCATACCAACGTATACCCATAAGATCATTCTATAGCCATACCTACTATCTATACCTACTATATATATCAATCTTTATCATAATTATCGACTAGATCTGTCTGTCTGTCAATCTGTCGATCTGTCGTTCTGTCGGCCTGTCGGTCTGTTGTTCTGTCGGTCAGTGTGTTACATCTTCTCGTCTTAACGTCGAAACGGACTTGAATGAAACTTGATACATGTGTAGATCATATCCTAGCCAGAACATAGGATAATATATATGATCCCTTGAGATAATTTTCGAATACGAAGCAGTTGATGTAGGAACGTATTAAAAGGGTCCTGCAGAGCGATGTAAGGATCTACATACATCTCTATATTATCCTTAGAACAATTTTATGAATAATACCGGCTGCTCGACTTATATGAATATTGTATGAAATCAAGCAGCTCACTTGCCAGTAGACTGTCTTGTCTCCTGTAGATTCGGATAAATATAACGAGGAACATTTAAGAGAAAATAGGTTGCTGATGTGAAAGTATTGGAGAAAAGTAAAAATATAATTCAATTCAAAGTGAACCGATGACCGCGATGTGAGAGTCGCAGAAATTCGATGGGTGCGAGACGCACAGGACCGGTTGTTGTGGCAACACTAGGGAGAGGCCTATGTTCAACAGTGGACGTCTTTTGACTGAACTGATGATAATGATGATGAACCGAAGTGTAACTAACGAAACTATTCGTTTCATTCGTCCGTCCGTCTGTTTTTGATCAGTCTGTATAGTAATAGGCAGAAACTTAAAATTTTCACATTATGTGTTTCTATTGCCTCTGATCGCTACAACAACAATTTATGGTAAGTGGTCCCTTCATAATTCCACGTCGCATTTGGCCGGATTTTAATTGTTAAAAATAAAGATCCTAGTAGATGAAATGTTTTATTCAAAAAGCTATTTTATTATTGTCATTTAATAAAAATATTTATGGTTTATCTGTATTGCCAACATTATTTTAGTATCAATATTTTTCCTCCATTAAGTGGCAGTGAGCACATTGCTCGCAGAACTGATGGTCGCTGGAGACGAAAAGTTCTGAAGAGGCGACCACGTACCGGAAGACGCAGTATTGGAAGGCCTCCTGGGAGGGTCGCAGGAATCCGATGGAAGCGAGACGTATAGAACCAGTCATTATGGCGACACTGGGGGGAACCCTATGTCCAACAGTGGACGTCTTTCGGCTGAAATGATGATGATGATGGTTGTACTTCAGCACCCACTGGTCTCACGGCAGCTACCACCAAGTCGCATGTAGAACAATACGCGAGCTACATTGTTCATAATAAATTGTTTCTAAAATTATGTTTATGAAGGTTTACTTATTATTTCCGAGAAAATATATTGATAAACGTCGTTTAAGGGGATGCAACTCGACGTACATTTTCACTGTTTTTCATACAACCGCTCTTACGCGTTTATGACGTTATTACACATTTTTTATTAGATGTTTTGGACACATCTTGTCGACGTTATCTAGGCTTCTGTTGAAATCATTTTATAAATTTGTGTAAAACTAATCCAGTAAAGACCTCTTTTTTTTATTGGGTGGGAAAATCATCTTATTACATATCCCGCTCTTGGGCGGAGCGAGAGATAGTGTCAGACTTTTACTGACTAAAAACCCACTCCTGTTCCTTCGTTGCCTTCGTCCCAGGGCCCCGGGTGTGGTCTTTCCAACCACGCCTCAAAGAGGGGACTTACCGCCATAATTGTGGCGTGCCCAGCACTGGGTGGCGACAATCGCTGTCGCCATTTCTCTATGAGAACTCGCCGGAGCTCTGTCCGCCATGCTGCGACTTGTCGCATCTCCATGCGCAGATCGTGCATAAGTGCAAGGACTGTTGCCTCCAGCTCTCATGGTGGCTGGCCAGCAAGTAGGCTCGCCGCTTCGCGAGAAATCGTCCGGTATCCTCGCACAATCCGTATGGCCATGACCCTTTGGCACGCGTTCAGTCGGGCCGCCGGCTGCTTCCGCAGCGCCGGCGCCCACACCGGTGCACCATAAAGGGCCATGGACCGAACGATCCCCGCGTAGAGCCTCCGGCAGGAGGGGTCTGGACCCCCAAGGTTGGGCAGGAGCCGCCCGAGGGCAGCCCCAGTCCGATTTAGTTTGGGAGCCAGACGTCGGAAGTAAAGACCTCTGAAAATATGCTATGCCCACTGCCACTTAAGTTTGGCAATTCTTTTGGCTATGTCGGTAATCTTGGTTCTTCTGCGGATATCTTCATTTCTGATGTGGTCACGCAAGGAAACTCCGAACATAACCTTTTCCTTAGACTTTGGATGACTTTAAGTCTTCTGATGAGGCCGATTGTAAGTAACCACGTTTCGGAGTCATGTCATCACTGGCAACACTCACTACTCACAGACTTTCCTTAGACACTGTGGTTTATTGGAGCAGCAGAAAGTACGACCAGCCTGATAAAATAAATATAATAAATTGTTTTAAAGGTAGCCGCCGTATTTTTCCACACTAGTGTGAAATACGCCATAGCGACCTCTATGGCGTCACATAAGAACTAAAAAAATATAAAATTCTGCATCATACAATTAAAGTTCTATGTGGGATTTGAACATATACAACAGCCCGAAATCATCTATCGGGCTGTTGCCGAGATCAGACAATACATCCGCTTGGTCGGAGGACTCCCTTTCCAAAGGAGTGTGCAGGACTTTACACTCTGTTCTACATACCACTAAACTGGTGACCCCGACGTGATGGCCCTGAAGAGACTGCATACCTTTAAAACGTTACATTGCAAGCATAAATTCAGTAGGAGTAGGAGCGGGTTTCAAAAATATGGGTTAAAAAACCTTTTTTGTAAAAAAGCTTCAGAAAAAGTGTTGGATAGAACTTTAACTTTTGGTTAGACCACCACTGTACTGAAATTGCATGTCATGTAAATCTTTATTAAAATTTTAATAGCTTCCCTCGCATAACACGTACTTAGGCCCTCTGAAAAGAATTCTAAAATTTTAAAGGATATTCAGAATGAGTAAATAATGATGTAAGCAGGAAAAAATTCAATGCTTCGTATCTTATACTATCATAGTGATATGAGTCCAAAACTATTGGCCTTGCAATAATCGTTTTTGGTTACAAAATATTCCTTTTATCTATTTTTTTTTAATTCCTATCCTTATTTCTAAAAAAAAAAATCTCATTTCTTTTTATAAAGTTAAAAGTATAAAAATGGAATAAATAATTTGGCGTCTGATAGGTGAAAAAGAATATTTTATTTTTTTGAGATTTGTGGTATTTACACTCTGTGCCCCGTATAATAGTTAGTAGTTTTATTTCTTTTTTATACAGACTAAGAGTAAGGTAGAGGAATTTACACTGGGCTCCTACTAAAAAGGCTATAATAGCTCACAATTGCCATTGTGGGCTACTATAATTTATTACATACATCTATGATTATACTTTGCTCAGTATAATCAAAGATGTGGGTGGAAAAAGAGTGAGGAAAGTCTTTGCCAAGGTTAGATAAGTTGATGAGTTTTTACAATTTGGTATTTGACTCAATTTTTACATATGGCACTCAAAAGACATAAAACTTATTTAGTCTAACATGAAAGAACAAAAGCTTTTTAAAAACCATAATGGCTTTTAACTTAACTTATCCAAATGAGTCACCAACATTAGAAGGGGATCTTTAATGGTCATTCTTCTAACCTAACCTAACCAACATACATGATCGCTTCTTTCACTAATGGTCGTTATTCTAACTTGACTTAATAATAATAATATTCTTTTTAATATGAATTTTTCGATACGCTGCGCCAACTTGTATATTTATTAACAATATATATTTTAAGCGATACAACTAATGATTTACGATGAAAAAAACTTTATATCCAATTACGTTATACGAAATAAGATTTCGTGTATATAAATTTTATATCTAAAGAAATTATATTAACAGTTGGTATATCTCACGTTTATTATATCTTGTGAATGTTAGTGAAATGAAAATATACTAAATAACTATATAAGATATTAGACTCATCCCAACACGCTGCCCCCCCTCCGATCACTATGTACGGCAAGCCAATCCCCTGGGAGAAGCAAGCCAAGTACCTAGGAGTGATCCTCGATCGTCACTTGACCTTCGCCGAGCACATAAAGCAGGTTCGCTCGCGAGCCGCTTTCGCTCAAAGTAGGCTCCACTATCTCCTGACTGCCCGCAGCAAACTGTCACTTAAGTGCAAGCTGCGTCTCTTTACAGCAGTTATCCGCCCGATCATGACGTATGCCTGTGCTATCTTCGCACACGCCAAGCCCCGTCACCTCCATAGGATGCAGACCCTCCAAAACCGAATCCTCCGTAAAATCCTCGGAGCCCCATTTTTCATCCGAAATGATAATCTACATCTAGATCTCAAAATCCCCACCATCCAGCAGTTCATGAAACGCCTTTGCAAGCGTTTCTTCGACACTGCTGTGAAACACCGCAACCCCCTTATTGTGTCGGCCGCCCGTTACGAACCCTCCCGTATTTCTAAAATTCGCCGTCCTCGGCATACTCTTCTCACCCCCGATGACCCTATTACCCTGCTCCAAGAGAGCCGTAGGGAAACCAGTACAGTAAAAAGACACCACAAACCGCCGTCTTTCCGTCCTTGCCGCCGAGGCCCGCCGCGACATTCTATTAAACGTCCTCCCCGTCCCTTGCTCGAGCCAGCCCGCGCCGCTGAGCCTGTAGTTTTAAAATCCCCGATAAATAATAATTAATACTGTTCGATCCAGCTCGTCCCTTGCTGCCCCCCCCCCCCCCCCCCCAGCGACGCCCTAAGCCGAGGCCCGTACCCCACAGGGGGTGCCCTTAGCGTGTAGTCGCTTAGTTTTAAGTAGTTTTAAGTAAGCCCTGGCTGGAGGCTTTGATTTTCTAATCGAGGCCGCCACAGGCAAGACCGGTTAAGCAGCCGACAACCTCCTAGGTTGACCTGCGAGAGGCCACACACAAAAAAAAAAAAAACCCAACACGCTGTCATCGTTCTCCCGTCGACACCCATGATGGCTGGTAGTTGTATTGGGACTCCCGATGTTAAGGGCATCACAAACAAACTTACATTGACATTCATAATATTTTGAACAAATAAACAATATTATTTTTGATAATATTTGACTATTTAAATATTATTCTGTACTTTAGAAATCACTGTAGTCTACAATATTTTAAACAATCATTTTGTTAAAAATATATCTCAAATAAAATTTATTTACAAACTTTTTAGGCCAATATTTTTGGTTGATCTTGAAAAACTCGCAAAAGAATTAATTGTAACTTTGCTATTTCAATAGTTTTGATTGGATTTAGATTAAATTAATCTTTGTAGATTAAATTTTCTATATTATTGGATCTTAAAATTACAATTTAGATTAGCAACGGTTAAAATAATTTCGTTAGTATTAAATTTATTTTAATCTTGACCTTTTAAATTTTTAAATCCGTTAAAACGGTTTTAAGAAACGTCGTCAAATAAATATTTTTTGTAGAGTTGTATTTAAGATAAAAGTATTGTTTTGGCGCATTATTTTGTGTAATTTATTTCATAACCACTGATCTCAAAAAGTTGAAGGAAAAAATCGTAAGGATATCCAAGAACCAAAAAAATCGAAGACATGTGACATTCACCAACACGCACGGGGCCCGCGTGGTGGATTACGGCCCATTCCCTTTGCTAGAGACGAGGCCTGAGTCCCAGCAGTGGAAACATTAAAAAGCTGATTATGTTATGTTTATTATGCTATTATTTTACGAGTGGCGACCGCGTACCGAAAGACGCAGTGTTGGAAGGCCCCCTACAAGGTGGACCGATGACCTGGTGAAGGTTGCGGGAATCCGATGGATGCGAGACGCGCAGGACCGTTCTTTGTGGCGACATTTGGGGGAGGCCTATGTCCAGCAGTGGACGTCTATCGGCTGAAATGATGATTATGCTATTATTAACAAAACCAATATTTTAATCAAAATTGACCTCTACTGGCTACAGGAATGTTTGGAAGAGTTACCGTGGACCTATAATCAAAATGGAAACTGAAAGACCACAAGTAGGTTTTGGTCAGTAAAAGTCTGAAATTCCATCTCGTCCTACACAATGCGAGAGAAATTGTGAGAGAATTTTCCAATTCAAAAAAAGGAAGTGTTAGATAGTACCTACTTTTGGGATAGAGGGTACGAATATATAATAACAAACAAAACACAATAGCCACGTTGAAAGGCCTCGGCCGTATTTATTGTAACACATAAACGTCTATCACAACAGTAAATACACTATAAAAACGGAGTCCTTTACTTCATACACGACTTTATACTGTTTCACTGACTCTAAATTAACTTAGAAACTTAGGAAATCAGGAATCTAGGGCCGCTTTACGAGTCTAGGGTACTGAGACAGACTGACGAAAATATACTGCTATAGTACTCTCACAGCTGGTCACAAGTAGTGCAGGAGATTCCCTTCGCTTATTTTCACTTAGCGAATCCTCTCGATGCTGGCTGAACCCTTCTCCCCGATCCCCGCATTCCGCTAACTAGACATTGGTTATCCTGTATATTTACTATCAGCAAGTTTTAGCCAGCCAAGCCAGTTTTTCTGTGTTATTGGCTTCTTGGAACTCGGTATATAGCCCTCCCATCCCCATATTCAGCAAACCGTAGGGGCCTAGCAGGGTAGAAGCCTACTGGGGCCAAGAGTCTGCTTCTGAAAGGAAGACTCCGCCCTGGTATGAAAGGCAACGAAGTAACAGGAGTGGGTTTTTAGTCAGTAAAACACGTCTCACACGTCAGTCTGCCACACCTTTCTGCTCCACCCAAAAGCAAGGGATGTCATCGATGATTTACCCACTGAAAAAAAAGTTGGGTATCATTATTTTATGATTATTTTGATCGTGGTTTTGAGTACAATATTGACTGGTCTACACTGTCTTTACATAATATCTATTCATATTGTAATACGGAAATATTGTAAGAACAAACATTTTTTAAAAGAGTAACCATGAAGTTTTTCTCCAGTTCTTCTTCATGGAAACGACCAATTTGGAACCATGCACTAGCTTCTAACGTTTCATAAGTGCCCATGTAGGCCCATGTGAAATAAAACCATTTAAATTTTGAAATTTATCTCATTTTAGTCATACAGAGAGTTTGCAATACTTTAACATGTGATTTTATGGTGTTATGAAGATTTAGTTTGTTTAGCTCAAAATGTCAAATCTGTGAGCTATAATGACAGAAATAATTTGGTCTTCTTAGATAAAACAACATATAAAACTAAATGATTGCTCACTTCCTAGAGTTTCAATGTTCCTTTGATAGCAAAGGGACATTGAAAGTTGGTCACTTTCAAAGCAATGTCATATACCCTAATCCGTATCAGATTCAGAAGCTAATAAATATAATAAGAACATTTCTCTTCATAAACTGTGGTAGTGAATGTAGTAAATACTAGGAGAGTACCAGGAACTTAGAATCTTTAAGTCAAGAGTGAATAGGTTACTTCTAGGTAAGCGCGTTCCATCGTCGACGGCATTGTCGCTTTTCATCAGGTGAGATGGCGGTCAAGCGCGAACCTATAAAGACAAAAAAAGAAACAATAATGTATAAATGTGAATAAAACATTTTCTTTTCGCCTGGAATCCCAATTGCCGAATCCTCCCTACGACTGTTCCAAGGTCTCGTGCTACCAGTTCAGCCACCGCCTGGTGTGACTCTCCCTGTGCTGGAACTAGCATGTCGTTAGCGTAGATACTTGAAATAAAAAATTTATACCTTTTTGACATCACAATATTCACAGGAATCACTTGAAAAAAGTCCCTGAATGAAAATGGTCCAAAGAATAACAAGGAAATAGACAAGAAATAATAAAAGTTGTAACCAATTTATCTCACGAGTTACAACAAAGCTATAAAAACGTTAATGTTGCCAAAATGAAAGTGTTTGTTGAAGATAATAATATAATTTAGTAACGACACAAGTAGCTTGGTGATCACTCACAATGGACCTCACCAGTAGGTTCAAAGTCACCCAAAGAGCTATGCAAAAAAGAAAGGAAAGGAAAGAAAAGGAAAGGAAAGGAAAGGGCTATGCTTAGAGTTCCCTTGCGTGATTGCATAAGGAATGAAGATATCCGTAGAAAAACCAAGGTTGTCGACATAGAACGAAGAAGAATGCCAAACTTACAGCAATGCTTGCAAATTGCAGCTTGGCAATGGGCAGGGCACATTGCTCGCGGAACAACTGGCCGTTGGGGCCGAAAGGTTCTGTAGTGGCGACCGCGTACGGGAAGACGCAGCCTTGGAAAGCTTCCTACTAGGTGGAATGATGATCTGGTACGGGTCGCAGGAATCCGATGGATGCGAGACGCACAGGACCGTTCATTGTGGCGACACTTTGGGGAGGCTTATGACCAACAGTGGACGTCTTTCCGCTGAAATGATGATGATGATATACCTATAATGTATTTTTATGTGATTATATACCTCAGGACACCTGACACCAGGATGATACCTCAGCTTTGCACGAGTGTTAGAAATCTTAGATTTTGGCTTTTCTTAACTATGTTATACATGAAACCTTTCATGAATAATTCTGTGTATTGGTGGAAATTGCATGAAAATCCGTACATATTTTTGAGTTTATCGCAAACAGATAGATTGACGCGTTGAGGAATTTTATTTTTTAACATATATAAGGACGGATGTAAGAATTTAGATAGTTTGTGTTTTCGGCTATTTGTGGAGCATTATCGTGTTACAATGCTTATCCTCTGTCCAAGGTAAAAGCCAGCCCTTGGGTCAAGCGAAGTGTCAACTAGACGTTTTGATAGATCTTTATACAACTTGAGAGCACTTGGACCCCACGAACCGAGAGTTTCAGCCCAAAATATTACCGCCACTTGAGATTCTCCGCAGACGCAGCGGCAGCACCAGCACAACACGACAAGCTAGGAAGAGGGGAAGGCGCAAGAGTACCGACACAAGTAGCATCCCATACTAAAGGCCTACCCATCTTTGATGGAAATAACGATATACCGTCCGGTCTCTTGTTCCAATTAGCTGGAATGCCGACGGAGACAAGAGCTTGTCTGATGATGTCGTTGATATTTATGTATTTTAACTATAATATGTTTACTTTTTTCTCTTGTCTGACTCTTGTCTTATAAATAACACATATATCACAACGTTAATATTTTCCTATTGTCGATTTGGACCAATTGTTTAAGTATTTAAGTGTATGTATGTATGTATGTATGTATGTAGTGTATTAACTTGAATATATTTTGTCTAATTGTATTATATTTATTCTATGTTTATTGGTATATCTATTCTATGGTCGATAAGTAAATCTGTTCCTGTGTTTGCCTTTTTATCTCTCTTTTATTGCACCTACCACTACTTTTTTCTGCATCGCCCAAAGGTTGACTGGTAGAAAATGCCTACGGTCTTTGTACTTTTGTGTGCCTAAAGCATTAAATAAATAATAAATAACATTTGCTTTTTATGCACCTACCATATTATCTCTTCACCACCCTAGGTTAACTGGTAGAGAATGCTTAAGTCATTAAATCCGCCTTTGTACTTTATGTTACAAGAAGGTTAAATAAATAAATCAGTATTCCGGAAAAAATCTGCAATGAAATAAAAATAAAACCTTATATTTCAATTCTGCAAAGCGCATAACGAACGTGATAAAAAAGTTTCAGAAAACTAGTCATATAAAAACATAAAATCCTAACTCTATGACAAGCCCAACATACGAGTAGCTTCGAAATTCAAAACTGAAATTATTATTTTTTTATGTTAGGTTTATTGCAGTATTCAATACTAACTGGCTAGATTTAGCTCGTGTTATTGATGCGTTCGAAATCCTATTTTAGTTTTTTTTATACTTTTCTTTTTTTATTTGGGTTATTGGTTATCTATCATCAATTAATTATTTCTTTCGCTCCGAGATTTTTCCGGCTTTAGGCAGACTTTTATCAACGTATTTGTTCAGTTGTCTTTTATTGTAAGGACTTTTTTTTGAGGGGAAAAAAACATCTAAATGACTTCTCTCGCTCTAAGGTGGAGCACGAGGGTGTGTTAGACTATTACGGGCTAAAACTCTGCCTATGTTTCTTCAGGTGCCTTTTGCGTTTTAGAACCACGAGTTTCCTTTTTGTATGTTTTTACATAGCCCTATTGGCCATCGGTCGTGCTGGGCCACTACGCGCCGTCGACGTTTCGCGCTCGAGTCTTACCGGACGGCTGAACGGTGAGTTACCCATTGCTCATCAACCGCAAACTAAAGTATGATGGCCGGAGATCACCCTACGACTCCCGACGCCCTGGGCGTCTCTTATCACGGCGGCTGGTGCGTGGAAATGTCCATTCCCTCATAGCTGCGGTGGCCGCTTTTGATAGTTTTAGCTATGCGACCGCACCGCACGTCATTCCCTCTCTCTCTCTCCAGACCATGGCCTGACTCTCAAGCAAAGAGGTGACTTAACGCCATGATTATGGCGTGCCGAGAATGAACATAGGTGGGATTTTGTTAGTTAAAGTCTGACACTCCCCCTCCTTCCACCCAGAACGGGAGTATTTATTTGATGTTTTCAAACCAAAAAAAAACCTTTATTCATAAAGGATATTCAACTGTTTATTAAATAGTAACTATCAAAATTGAGTAGTACGTAACAAACAGCTTTATAAAGTCACAAAAAAGTCGGGTTTGCTCAATTTTTTAGTTTAAGGTTTGAAGAGCCCATGCAATCAGTGAATTTCCGACGCGGATATGAAATTCCTGGCTAGCAAACCGTGCACTTTTGGTATGAGTTCCCACGATTTCAAATTGATAACGTTTGTTTGAAAAGCAGTGAAATAGATGAGAGTCCATCTTTTAGATAACAATTATACAGATGCCATTTATTAACATCCTGCCTGTATTCATATATTATCTAATTTATATGAACAGAATGTAGAGTATTTTTTTTTATTCTATTCTCTCTATATACGTATAAACGTTGTGTCTCATTTTTTCGTGGGTTTTATCATTATACGAAGGCTGAATGCTAAACATACCGCCCCAGGACTCGAGGGCTTGACTAGAAAAGCCTCGGTCCTGGCCATGGAGGCTCTCGGCTCTCAATTAAGAGGGCTCTTCAGCGCATGCATGGAGAGGGGTTAGTTACCATTTCGCTGGAAGACGGGGAAACTGGACTCTTTGTGCGCGTATCAGCCCATTCTGCTGCGCAATGAGGTGGGCAAGCTCTTTAAAAAAATATTGCAGAACGCTTCGTCGCGCACCTAGCACTGGCGGGGCCGAACCTTGCGGGACCTTCACGAGGGGGGATGCTGTGTTCCAGGACAGATGGTGGTGGTCTTTGGACATCGCCAACGCTTTCAATTCCCTGCCCTGGGGTAGCATTAGGAGGGCACTCTGGATCACTGGGTGACCGAATACCTCTGTTGTGTGATTGAGGCCTACCAGTCAGACAGATACATCATCTACATTTGTCACTAGGGAGAGCCTAAACGGCAAGAGATGTCGTGCGGTATTCCGTAGGGATCGGTACTTTCTATCGGACCGCCCTTGTGGAACATTGGGTACGACTACGTGCTGCGCGGTGACCTTTCTGACGGGATCAGCGTGATCTGTTACGTAGACGAGACGCTGGTCCTGGCGCAGGGAGAGTCATACCTGGCGGCAGTTGAACTAGCGACACGCTGGGTTGCGATAGTCGTTGATAGGATCCAGTAGTTGGGACTCGAGATGGCCCTCGGAGCGCTCCACCATGGCGTTCCTAATTAACGGTAGGAGGAGTTCACATCGGCGTCGGATGGACGATGAAGTACCTGGGACTCGTTTTAGACAGCCGGTAGAATTTCGAGGAGAATTACTTCCGACGTCTGGCTTACAAATTGAATCCTAAGGCTGCCCTCAAGCGGCTCCTGCTCAACCTAAAGGATCCAGATGCCTCCTGCTGGAGGCTCTACGCAAGCATCGTTCAGTCTATGGTCCTTTATGGAGCGCCGGTGTGAGTGACCTTCGCTGCGAAAGCGAACGGCAGCCCAGCTGAACTCATGCCAGAGGGTCATGGCCATATGGATGCTGTGGAGATATCACACGGTTTTCCGCGAAGCGGCGAGCCTCCTTGCTGACCTGCCACCATGGGATCTGGAGGCAACGGTCCTTTCACGCATGCACGATTTGCGCGTGGAGATGCAATGCAGGGGCAAAATTCCGCTGCCGTGACAAGTCGCGGCATGGCGGACAGAGTTTCGGCGAGATCTTATGGTGGAATAGCAACAGCGACTATTACAACCCAGTGATGGGGACGCCATAATTATGGCGGTAAGTTTCTATTTCAGTTTCACTAATTGGTAATAATGTACATGACGCTAATTATCAACAACATAATTTATAGAGAACATTCTAAATAAGCTTAATAATAACGGCATTGATTAAGAAAAAGACCCTTTGACTTTTGCGCTTAATAATAAATATGGAGGAGCACTACTACAACTTTAGATGTAAACCCCTTGATCGTTATCTATCTATATACATATAATAAAACAGTAAAATTCTTTTGTGATGGTATTAGTTGGCGCAAAAACTACTGAACCGATCCTGTTCAAATTTTGCATACACAATCCTTATAGGTCAGGGCAACTGATAGGCTATAAACTATCACGCTATTTGCTATGTGGGGTGAGCAATAATCCAAAATGTAGGTATTGAACGACATTTGCCGCGAGTTCAATTCCCAGCTACAGTTAAAAATTTTGACATTATTTTGTCTTATTTTTTGTATTAAAATAACTTTTACCATTTTTTCAAAACAAAATTGACATTTCTATTCGATATCTTCTAAATATTTTCTAAAAATTAATTAAAACACATAATAAAATCAAAGCGACGAGTAAAATCACGTACTATAATGTTACATTATTCCATTTAGCTGCAAATTTAACTTCTAAAACGAAAATCATCACGCTATCATCGTTAGGGAGCCAACCAGTCAATTATGACGTTTATATAAGAACGTCTATTTTATAGCTTGTTCATCGAAGACCGCAGCACAGTGGTTTCGTAACTAGACTTTCATGTAATGTGAAGGTGGTTCAAATCCCATACGGCTCTCTTAGGAGAAATTTTTGTTCTATTTTGTCATCGTGAATAAGATTTTTTTATATATTTTTGCATGCTTACAATTTTTTTTTTTATAAATCTACGTATATAATATATCTGTAGAATTTTTTAGTGAAGTGCGTATTATTAATTTTAGAAATCGATGTAGATAACTTTTATACATTTAAATTGTTGGAATTGGAACTTGATAATTGTCTTACTTAGGCTTTGTTTCATCGCAATGAAACAAAGCATATGAAAGACAAACGGTATGAAATCAAAGTTTTCGAGAAGTAAAATATGACACCATAAGCAATTCAGGTACTCGCAACGCCATCTAAAGACTCAAAGTAGAAATAATGATGACAATGACGGTTGAACTTCATATTAAATTTGATAGATGGCATTGCGTATTTTACGTAATTTTCTGAGTGGCAGAAGAATGGCCATCGCCCACGTTTACAGTTATGGTTAAACTGGTGTAAGACGAAGGCATTTTTAACAATCCTACTGCTTATTTTTATTATTTTTTTCCCATTATTGTAGCAAGCTAATTGACCGTGATTATTCAAGGGATACCATCCAAAGACGATAAAAGTAAATACCTATATGTATTTAATTATTCACTTTAAAATAACACGGCCACATTTTCGGAAGGGGTTACAGGGTACCTTGCGTTGGATGGTCCCCAGGTGGACTGATGACCTGGTGAGGGTCGCGGGAATCCGATGGATGAGAGGCTCACAGGACCGGTCATTATAGCGACACTTGGGGAGGTTTATGTCCAGCAGTGGACGTCTTTCGGCTGAAATAATAATGATGATGATGGCACCTTTTTTCTTTTTTTAAGGGTGGAAATCATCCAATGACTTCTCCCGCTCTGGTTGGAGCGGGAGGACGTGTCAATCTTTTACTGACTTTTTTTTCCGGTGGGAAAATCATCTTATGACATCCCCCGCTCTTGGGCGGGGCGGGAGATAGTGTCAGAATCTTTTACTGACTAAAACTACACCTGTGTCTATCACTACGCGCTGTTGAGGATTGGGCTCGATCCGGTCAATTACAGGACGGCTAGCTACCTATTGCTCGACGTCCGGAAGCCCGCGTCTACCGTGATTGGTAGTCGGGGTCGGAATCTCGGCTCGGCGTGAGGCCGTTCGTTCCCTAACGCGTGCGGCCTCCGCCTTCGCTAGCATTAAGGCTTTGCAGAAGGAGGCGAACGCCTGCCATTACTCCTCGCTCTGGATCAGAGCCCGGCGCGAGAGGTCACTGACGCCGATTACCTCCACGAGGACACGGCGGTGCTCCGCCCTTGCAGGGCACATCTCCACTGTGTCCTCCGGCATGATGGCACTTTGCGGATTAATAATGGTGTGTTTTATTATTTACAGTCACTGCTTCATATAAAACGGGATCGAATGTGTTTTTCTGATCACAGTTCGACAACGTATAATGTATCTCAGATTCCTTGCTGCCTTACGTCGATATCTGGACGTTACCTCTTTGTAATGAGTGGTGACCAACACTGGAACAACCATCTAAGGAAAGCCAGGCTCAGGGATAACACTTATCGGCTGCTACATTTGTTAACCGTAATTTCATTGTTTTATGGATAAGCTCGGGACTGTTGTGGGTGTTTCGAACGGTTTCTGTTCTGGGTTCGGTTGAAAGTACCCTGATATTACCATTTTGTGAATCGCCTGGAGGACTCGGTGTAGCATGCGGTGGAGGTCTATCCATCTTGAGTGAACTGCCGTGTCCTCATAGAGGCAATCGGTGTCAGTAATTTCTCGGTTTGGCCATCAATATGCGAGTTCGATTGAACGGGGATACACGCGCACAAGTTTTCGCCGTAGTTCATTCATAAGTTGGAGATTCTTAGGTAGTTCCCACTATGGAAAAATCATTTGTCTTATATACGGGGATATCAATTAAATACACACCAAAATATCCTAGGTAAATGAACAAGTAATTCTAACGCTTAAAATGATCAAACTGCAATAATCAATGCAAGCATGCTCTCGCAAATTCTTCATAAGTACTGTTGTGGAAGAAGATAGTTGATGATTTATTTATTTATTTATTTAATCCTTTATGCACAAATGTATAGCGGCGGACTTAATGCCTGCCGGATGATGATGGTAGTTTTGGGATTCACTTAAGGCTTTTCACTATCAGTGCACGTTATCCAGCTGAAGGTCGGTGTCCCGATTATGCTCCTTCGTTTACCTCTATCAAAGCTGTCTAACTGCTTAAACTCTTCAGTGAAAAGTTATTGAGGCGAAAATTGTTATGGGAAATAACTCTTTCGATCAATCTTGCAGCCCTAGCAGACATCGGCCCTAGAGGGCCCTATCCATTTGCTGAAATCTCTTTGAGTCGCGCGTAGAATACTACGCGCCGTCGATTCAGGACTGCTTTGACCAGACGGCCGGACAGCACCACCGCAATCCCGTGTTTGCAATGGCTGGGAATTGCCTTGCGGCTTCCAACACCCGGAGCGTCCCTTGCAGCGACCGCTGAGGAGTCAGGATGTCCTATCCCTCATAGTTTCAGCCACCTTCTTTGATCGTAGTGCGTCACTGAAGGAGGCTACTGGTTGTCATTTTCTCCACCAATCGCCCCCATAAGGACAAGGCGGCGCCGGCTCTCCGACCAAGCGGGACTGACTTCCACCGTATGCTCCATCGTATTCTCCGGGTGATTCGCACAATGGTGAGACCCGAGTGTTTCTTCCCGCTGAATTCGACACAGATACCTTCCGAAACACCCACAACCGGTGAGTCCTGCACAAAAAGAGGATGCCGTGACGCCTCTGTAGACACTTCTCAAAGACAGGCATTACCGCTGCGATTTGATTGTGGCGTGCTCACTGTGGCGAGGGGTTAAAATCATACAATGTTGTTTTACCAGAACATAAACCAGAAACATACATAAACTAATGACTTTTTCCCTTGGGGTAGGCAGAAATGCCAACTGCTACGACCCATACTCTTTCTATTCATTGACGTTCATACATCTGGATCTGGACGAGTACATAACATGTTTCCTGAAGGTAATGTGTTTTTAACCGACTTCTAAAAAAGGAGGAGGTTCTCAATTCGGATATTTTTACCTTTAACCGTTTTATGTTAAAGTACAATAAATTATTGCGATGCTTTCGGAATGAATTGCAAGCACAGAGTGATTGTACAGTTTTACGAACTTAACGCAGACGAAGTCGCGGGCAACAGCTAGTAATTAATACAATAATAGTGTTGGAACCGTGCCCTAGCTTCTGACGTTTTATAATGCCCATGTAGGCCCATGTGAATTTATGAAATTTGATACTTACGGGAAAAAAAAGAAAACAGTTATAAACTAAGTTAAATCCTTAAAAACATGAATCTATTATATATCTGCCTTTGGAAATATCAGCTAAAATATTTAAGCTGAAATTTAAAACTCGAGATGTCACTAAAACATCATCTATTTAAAAATCATTGACAGAGTGTTCTGTTATTTGCCAACTGATTCATTAATATGCAGTTTTGCTAAGAGGTTTAAGTTCAAGGGTACTTGATCAAATGAGGGTGTCAATTTTGAAAACGAAGCAAAAAAACTGATAACACCGTAGATTTTTATAGATCTATTGGATTGGAAATAAGAAGAACCCGTGAAGGAACAACGAGGGACCAATATTTGGGAAGAAAAGAAGATAGTGTTGAAATTATTACAATAAGGTAAAAATGAAGCAAAGACCGATGAATCGGAATGGATGGTGTGGTATATAGCTAGAAAGAGGTGGCTAGTGAAGTGATGACCAATAAGATGTTTGAAAGAAAAAAATATACAGAACTGGATAGTCTGGATACATTATAAACAAATTGGATTAAGGAATGGAGAATGTTGATGCACGGATACGAAGCAAACAAATTAAGGCAAGGAAGTGGAAAACAAAAAGCAAAATACGGGGATGGAACTTTAACGTTAATTAAACACTTTGTTTAACAATGTCGATGTCAAGTAAAAAACTAAAACGAAATTGAAAAGAATTTTTATTTAGTTTTTGAGGCAGGTCTTCTAAGTCATTAATAATTTAGTAACTTTTAGTTCAAGCATTGTTAATGTAAGTAACATTTTTCAATTTTTTTTAAATTGTTTAAGTACCATGGAGCAATTTATTTTATTAAGTAACAACTAGTTTGACATAAAAAAAAACATGGTAGTTGACCCTTAGATCACTCAAATGTGTGACTGATGGTGACGCACGTTGTTAGGTCATTCAGTTTCTTTCAAAATGGTTGAGCAAACCAGGGCTGATGCATGCATCAGAGATAACCAGTTTCATCGCCAGTTATCGATCGGTCATCTCTTAACTGCTAGTGGAATTCAATTTATACTATTTTTTTACATTGTGCTTACATATTAGTAGCTACACTTGTTATAATATATGTTGCCATGTTCAGTCGTTGTTTTCTAAAGAGGGTAGCCGTATCCCATCCGGAGATTCTTTGCACTCCTTGCGTCGCCGTAACCATGACCGCTACCGGAGTCAAGGGCGCTATGCTTATCATAACACCCCCAGGTTTTGCCATAATCGCTTCGCTTGGCATGCGGATTGGTGATCGCAGCGTGGTTGTTGCAATGCACAGAGAATGCTGCTACCCACTCTCTGGTGTTTCCCTTAGTTTCCTCTTACACACCCCTTTCTTCTTACGGCACCCACGGGAAGAGATGGGATAGAGTTATTCTTAACGTCCAGACCCCATACGGACGATGCTATGCTCGGAGTCTCTTTGCGAGATCGCATCAGGAATGAAGATATCCGCAGAAGAACCAAGGTCGCCGACATAGCGCGAAGAATCACCAAACTTAAGTGCTAGTTGCCAGGGCACATTGCTCGTAGAACGGATGATCGATGGGGCTGAAAAGTTCTAGAGTGGCGACCAGGCACCGGAAAACGCAGCGTTGGAAGGCCTGCCACAAGGTGGATCGATGACCTGGTGAGAGTCGCGGGAATGTGGTGGATGCGAGACGCACAGGATCGGTCGTTGTAGTGACGCTTGGGGGAGACCTATGTCCAACAGACGTCCAGTCTTTCGACTGAAATGATGATGATGATATATAGCTACAAGATATTCGTAACCATGATTTTTGAAACTCATAGCACAAGTACCTCGGGTCACTCATCCAAGGGAATGGTGAGGTAGACCGGGACGTAACACATCGGATCAACGCAGGATGGATGAAATGGAGACAGGTCACGGGAACAACTTGTGACCCACGGATGCCTCTCAAGTTGAAGGGTAAAATCTACAAGTCCGTGATAAGGCCTGTCATACTATATGGATCAGAATGTTGGGCTGTGAAAAAGACGGATGAAAAAAGATTGCATGTAGTGAAGATGAGAATGTTAAGATGGATGTGTGGTGTGACGAGAATGGATAAAGTGAGAAATGAATATATTAGGGGAAGTTTGAAAGTGGCGCCAGTGACTGAAAAGTTGAAAGGGAATCATTTGTCTTGGTATGGTCATGTGAAGAGGAGGGATGAAACGCATGTTACTAAAAGAGTTATGAGTTTACATGTGGATGGATGGAGAGGAAGAGGGAGACCAAAGAAAAGATGGATGGATTGTGTGAAGAGTGATATAAAAGAAAAGGAAGTGAGTGATAGCATGACGAGTAACAGGGCAGAGTGGAAGAAAAAAACGTGTTGCGCCGACCCCAAATAACACGGGATAAGGGCAGGAAGATGATGATGATGATAGCATACTCTTAATTTTACAAAATGCCCATAGAGTTTCTTGCACGTTCTTCGCCATAGAGTAAACTGAAGCTAATTGCAATTAGCTTCAGTTTTCTGACTTCGAATTTTTGACGATTCAAAAGTATCTGTAAATACTCGTAGCTAGTTTATTTTTATTTTTTTATCGGATTTGAAAAGTTCTGATGTACTAACATTTTGACTTGCAGATGAAAACTGTTAAGTGTGGCGTTTCCGAACGTCATAATTATTTTACGACGACAATATAACCATAAGTATACGGAGCGCACTAACAAATTTTCTGCAAACTAAGGGTTAGTGTGCTGAAAAATAGAATTTTTATAGCCTAGCCTTAAATTCTAGGCAGTTATATTGCCTTCAATATGACTGACTGACTGACTCCAAAATAAAGATAAAGATTTTCTCTCAATTCCTCGATCCGTATCGAGGAATTGAGAGAAAATCTTTGTTGAGTTTGAGTTGGGGTGATTTTTTCTTTTTTTAAATCTTTATTTTGGAGTTTTGTCAATAATGACTATGTCGCTCCATCATAGCCAAATCCAGGATTTCATAAATTTTATATTAAAATAATTATGATTGCAGTATATTTTGTAAAGTAGTCTTGCCTCTTCTGACGTTGGCTTAAGTAATATATTGTTGCAAATACCAATTTCAATCATATGAGTGCTAAACAAATTTCTCCTGAGGCGTTCACCCCGCTCACATTCCACCAAAGTATGACGTACGTCCTCGATTAATCCACATTTTTCGCAATTAGGTGAAGATATGATTACCCATAAGGAAAGTAAACTTCCTCGATGGGATGTGACCAGATCGAAGCCTCATGGCTGTTACAATATCTTTTCTCATCATCATCATATCTTTTCTATTAAAAGCAAAATTATTTATCCAAGGAATTGTTAGTGGTTCGGGTTGGATGGTGTTGTACCAGATACCTTTCTCTCATGATCTCTCATCATGAAATTCTTTCCATGGTTTATTACAATGTTTTCTAATCAGATAAAAGTTATCTGAGACAATTGGAACTATATTTATTGGAATAACTTCAAAAAAGGCTCGCTTTGCCACCGAATCTACCATTTCTTCTTTATTTTCTTGATTTTTTACTTTATCTCAATATAAATATGAGTAATTTTACGAATAAAACTATGACCTTGCTATGGGCAGCCGCTGACAAGAGCGAATTAACTAATTAATTTAGGTAGGCCAGTATCTAAGGTCTACTGACTATGGACGCGTAGCTTCAAAGACGCGTATTCGTCGTTTTACGCTTGGTGTACGCCTGTTCACAACTTACATACAAAACAACGAAACACTCGGTGGCACGACGTTCCCGCGTAGAGTTTTTTTTTAGCTGTGATCAGGCGTTTACCAAGCGTATAATGAAGAATATGGGTCTATGAAGCTACGTGTCCGTGGACAGAAGACCTAAATTTTCACGAAAGATAATTAAAGAATGCTCAAATAAAAGATTATTACTACTCCAATAGCTAATAAAAATATATACTAAACTAACAGGGCCAAATTCTAAGAACACACATAATAATCCAGTATAATCGCGAACAAAAACAATATCCACTGAAACTGAAATAAAATAAAAGAGTGTGGAAAAAATAGAATACTGCAATGTAATCCTACGGTTGCGTGCTGAAGTTGTAATGGAAAAACTAAGTGAACTCTGATTTTGTTCGGCTATATTCTGCGGGTCTATTTTTCCTGTTTGTCGAAATCTTAGTTTATACCTCTTTTGTTTATGATTGTACCTTTTTCACTGTTGGAATTAATGTGTGTTTCATCTACTCGTGTGGATAAAACTGCGGGCTTTCAAATATATTTCAGAGTATATTTTACTTCGCAGTGTCCTTTGTTCGAAAGCAGAGTTTGTGAATAGGACCTTTAGTGTTACATTTAATTAATATATTTAATATGAGTATGAGGGGTTGGAACAAAAATGAAGTAAGTTATTTGGGGCTTGGCCGTGTTTGTTTGAGAATGCTGCAAAAATCTATTTGGTCGTTTATCATCATGACCTCGGGAGAGATTTAAGAATCTCTCCTGAAATGTAATTTCAATAATGTTAATGTAATGTACGGTTTTTTATATGTACTTTTACATCCTAAAGAAAGTAAAATTACATTAATGTGAAAATAATATGTTGTTAACTAGTAAGTCTATTTTTGGCTTGTTAGTGATTTTTTTTTATTGGGTGGGAAAATCATCTTATGACAAATCCCACTCTTGGGCGGAGTGAGAGATATTGTCAGACTTTTACTAACTAAAAACCTACTCCTGTTCCTTCTTTGCCTTCGTCCCAGGGCCCCGGGTTTCGCTTTCGCACTACCCGTAGCCCCAGTAGGCTTCGATACTGCTGGGCCCCTACGATAGGGGATATCGAGTAATTAATTTAATTACTGATCTCAAAACATCTTAAAGAAACCAATTTCGTGACCGGTAGGTACATGTTGGACATGCCACTCGTACGCACAAAAAGCTTTCGGAAGACATTCATTCGTACAACTAAAGAGTGGAATTCCTTGCCACAATCTGTTTCCTGACTGCTACAATCTGAGGGTTTTTAAGCTATGAGTGAATAGATTATATCTAGGGAAGCGTGATTTATCATCGACCACATCACCGTTTACCATCAGATAAGATAGCGGTCAAACGCGAGCGTAGTTTTATGTGTCTAAATCCTTTTTCTTCTTTTCGATTCGATGGTAAACTCGTCAAACTATTTGGGCTCAGTAGGTGGCTACATTAATAGCAGCTTCGGTGGCACACGATGCTCCTTATTAAAGAAAAATTTGATACCTATGTTAAAAACGAATAAAACAAAAACTCTCTGTTTTTTCTAGCTAATCTCCAAAACAGCTGGACCGATTTTGATAGGATTTTCACTAATAGACAGCTTTTAGATAAAACTGGTAGATGTTTTAAAGACCAACAGTAACTTAGACTAATTTTATTTTAGAAAACGAATCAGAGTTCGAAAAACTCATGAATTCATAGCCCTGTTTTACGAGTCTGACGCGGATGAGGTCGCGGACACCAGACAGTCAATAATATAAAAAGCAAGTAGGATTCGGACTTGCACACTGAGGGTCCCCTACAAACTTAACTATGAAAACAGTTTAATTACCGAATTAAGTCACGAAGATTTTTCCAGATCGAAAAAAATATTTTTTCGTGACGTAACTACAAATTTACAGTTTTCAGATTTTTTCCCATACTTGTGCTGTGAGACCTTGCTTCTTGCCAAATTTCAGGATTCTAGGTCATGTAACCTACAAATTTTGATTCCTTTGAGTGGCAAAATATACGTTTTTCGCGACGTAAACGACCGTATCTTTTTTTGTCGTTAATTCAGAAGTTTTATTTTTCACAGCTGCAAGGAACCACAGACTTGCGTATATACTTTTAATTTCAACTTGATACCTCCACGCGTTCCCGAGATAAAGAATCTTAACAGACAGACAGACAGACAGACGGGCAACAAAGTGATTCTATTTTTTTTCTTTTGAGGTACAGAGCCCGAGAGAACTGATAATATTCAAATCTTACAATTAAAAAGATTAAGCCTGTAATTTTTTAAAATAATATATAATAATAATTTATTCAATAAGCAGTTTGTACAAGGCATACAGAGTAGTCTACTAGAGAAAAACAGTACATTCAGTACAAAGTAGGTCTTAGGACTCCCTTTCCTAAACTAGGCAGAAATGCAGTCTGTATCTTAGGAAAGAGTTTCCAATTATAGGGCGTCGTATTACGGTTACAAAATAAAATAAAGACATTAGTACGTGCAGTGGGTGAACATATACGTATACCAACTATGGTATGCTTATTACTTACTAGGCTTGACAGATTGTCATCCCAAAAGATTATGAAAGCGTAAGAAGAGCCGTTGATCATTCGCCGCCGAAATGGTCAGTTGTGTCTGGAATCATACAGGAGGACTTTACTCTGAATAGTATGTAAATAAAACCACTGATTGCTCCACCGATACATACCGCTAAAAAACCAAAAAAAAAATAAAAAAAAAACATTTGTAATGTCCCGATAAAAACGTTGTGAAACTACGTACATAGAGAAAAGCCTGAAACTCATTCTAGTGGAGCATTCGGGTCGTCAAGCTCTATCCGATAATTCCTTGTCACGCATCCATTGTGTTCGCACCAAAAAGGGTTTTTTGTATGGAACTCACTACGAAACATGGGCGTTTCGGTCCGAAAATTGAAATTCGATATTTTGTGCTTAGTATGTGCACGATTACGGAAACCATAAATGTTTTGGGTGAGGTTAAAAACATTGGCCTTTTTGTGTACGGGTTTTATTTTTCATGGGGTTTTCTGTCATACTTTATGGAAGGGACACTCTAAACAGACTCTGCACCCAAGTTGGGCGCAGCAAAGACAATCTCCACAGATGGGGGTTCTCGGACGGTTCCGATCTTCAGTGCTTGTGCGATGTCTTTCCGCAGACCATGTCCCACCTTCGATCCTGCATCACGTGTCCTGTTACCGGTTCACGTAGGGACCTAATGACAGCATCAGCGGACGGCACTGCCGTGGCCGAATACTGGGCCATGCAAGGAATTTAACTAGTTTTGCCATCGAAAGTAGAGAGAACACTAAGTAGAAGATGGGAGGGGAAAATAAATTAGGCCCATTGATCCCTTCAAATACGTGGCCACCAATATAAAAAATCGGCCTATTTATTAAATTATAATACGAAAAAAAAATTGAAAAAGAAAGTTAACGTAGCGGAGTATTTCAGGATCGTAGCAGGTGTCGTTCAGTAGTTTTTGCATAAACCTATGGAAATGTGTGAATTTATGTATGTATGTGTAATACAAGAATACTCGTTGTATAAATTCAGTATTTGTTGAGCGATATCATCATGAAAACATGCCTCACAAGTTGAATAGGAATGTTGTTGATTTCTGGTCTATAGTTTTCCTTCAAAATAAATATGGTTCAAGGATTAGTGTTGTGCAACCTACTCTTTAGATAATCTAAGAGGAAAAAATCCCGAAGTATGAGGTCTGGACTCTATGAAGGAGATATAGTAAAACTATCTTACATTCCTACTCAACTTCTGAGGCGCGTTGTCATGAATTTTTGTCACTACTGATTGATATGCTCAAAATATCTTGAAGACACTATTTCCAACAGACGTACGGCGATGTGCCGCCGCGCTGCTAGGGACATGGTAGACATGCCACTGATACACATAAAACGAGACACATGACATGTTTTTTTTTTCGGTGGGAAAATCATCCAATGATATCCCGCGCTCTTGGGCGGAGCGAGAGGGTGTGTCAGACTTTTACTGACTAAAACTCCACTCCTGTTCCTTCGTTGCCTTTCATAACAGGGCCCAGTCTTCTTTTTAGAAGCAGACCCTTGCCCCAGTAGGCTTCGATCCTGCTGGGCCCCTACGGTTTGCTGACATCTCCTTGAGGCGCGCATGGAACACTACGCGCCGTCGACGAAATCGGGATTGGGATTACGCTCGAATAATAGAATAGATTTTGATAAAACATGACTCACTGGTAGACTATATCCTGAACGAAAACTCAGGATATTTTATACCCCTCTTCATCCGCTGATGGATAGATTAATTCCTACTGTAAACTCGGCAAAAAAACCCCAACTACCAATAACCCATTGATCACTGCCTAGATCCAGCTCAACACTATCAGTAATTATCCATTTAAAAAGGCTAAATAAACCTGCACAGAGACTCTGATTGAAAAGGACTAATTGGCAACACCGCACAGATTCAGCAATCAATGACGCACTCTGTAACTCGCGGCATGAAACGGTGACGTCATGAATAGGAAAATTAGTGATAATTAAGGTGACTATCACGTAAATAGAATCGGCACTAGTTTGTTTGTGAGTCTTGCTTCTGTATTTCAAGTCTTTCCTCCACTTAACTTCGTCTCTCAGCCCCAATGAGTCACATTGGAAGTAACAATTTGTTTAGATATTATTTATTTTTTTGATGTGGGTAATCATCCAATGACTTCTTACGCTCTAAGTTGGAGCGAGAGGGTGTGTCACACTTTTACTGACTAAATAATTATAATATAAAATATAATAATAACAATCATTTGGCCTCATTAATAGGCAATGAAAAGGGCTATGCTCAGAGTTTCCATGCATGATCGCATCAGGAAGGAAGATATCCGCAGAAGAACCAAGGTCGCTGACATAGCCCGAGGAATCGCCAAACTTAAGTGGTAGTGGGTAGGGCTATTGCTCGCTGGATATTGCTCGTAGAACGGATGGTCGATGGGGCCGACAGGTTCTAGAGCGGCGACTGCGCACCGGCAAACGCATCGTTGGAAGGCCTCTCACAAGGTGGACGACGACCTGGTGCAAGTCGCGGGAATGTGGCGATGCGGGACGCACAGGATCGGTCGTTATGGCAACGCTTGGGGGAGGCCTATGTCCAACAGTAGATGTCTGTCGGCTGAAATGATGAATAATCATTTCATTTTTATGTAACGGAGTAATAATCTGCAATCTTAAACAATAATAAACTAATACATATGACCAAAAACTCATTAAACTATAATTATACTCGTAATGTAGTCGCTATCGTGTTGTGCTGTATGGTGTCGCATAACCGCCCTCGGAAACGTCGATATACGACTCCTTTCGGCCAGAAATACTCTCTTAAAAAGGTCTGTAGCTGGTGTGCTGGAACTCGTACCATGAATCTATGTCGTGCTGCGCTTTCAACCGTCAGAGGACTCTCTTTCTCTCTTCAAATAGATAGTTGATCGTGGTGATTGTTATATAAGAAACTTAGTGATAATTAAAGCGGCTATGACGTATATATATATAGTATCGGCATTGGTTTATTTGTGAGTTTAATGAAAATCTGTCCTCCACTTAACTGCATCTCCCAACCTCAATCAATCACAATGCAAATAAAAAATTGTTCCGACAATTTTTTTTGTATGTGCTCTAATCCCTTTTGCAATAACTTTATCCGCTCAAAAGACGAGTAGGATGTCAGACTTTTACTGACTAAAATCACACCTGTATCCTTCAGTTGCCCTTTATGTTTTAGAACCACAGTTTCCCTTTCAGAAATTCCCAGTATTCGAGCGACCGTGGTTTGGTTTGCTGATATGGCTAGGAACACAGTTTATGCTGCAGAGCCTACATGGAGGAAGACGAGACGCCAGCTCATCTGTTTCTTAGCTGCCCAGTGGTCGCTGGATACAGGGCAAAGTACTTCGAGAACCTAGGTCCTACCCTCCGCGAAATGTTCAGTTACACCAAGGTGCTTCTGGGCTTCCTTGAGGAGCTAAGGTTGATCGAATAACACATCTGTCCCACCCGTTGGCCAAATACGCACTTTCGAAGTGAAGTTGTGGACCCTACCTCGATATACAAATTAAAAATTCATTTGTTCGTAAAAGTCTCTCTCGCTTCATATAAAGTGGGAGAAGTCAACTGAAGACTCCCTACTGAATAAAAAGGATTAAGAACATATAAAAGCATATTGTATTCTAAGTTTAGCATCGTTATTGTGTTATTTTCCATTAATATGATATTCTAGCACAAACGAATCCCTGAATAATAAGATGAAATAGTAATGGCCTTAATGCCACACAGAAATATCTAAAAATACATATAAAATAAAAGCTAAGGGTACGACGATAATATAGAAAAAAAACGGGCAAGTGTGAATCGGATTCGCGCTCTGAGGGTTCCGTGCAAACTTTCATAAGAAAACAGTTTAATTCCCGAATTGAATTACGAAGATTTTTCCGAATAGCAAGAAAAGCTTTTTTTGGGACGTAACTGCAAATTTGTGGTTTTCAGATTTTTTTCTATACTTGTGCTATGAGACCTTGCTTCATGCCAAATTTTAGAATTCTAGGTCAACAGGAAGCCTATGAATTTTGATTCCTTTCAGAGTGTCGAAATACACGTTTTTGCGACATACAAGGCCGTTTTCATTAACCCTGAAGTTTGATTTTTTTCACAGCTTCAAAGAATCGGAGACATGATTATTTGGTTTTAATTTCAATACGATACCTTCACGCGTTCTCGCGTTAAAGGGTCTTGACAGACAAACAGACGGATGGGCAACAAAGTGATCCTATAAGGGTTCCGTTTTTTTCCTTTTGAGGTACGGAACCTTAAAAAACGATATCAACCAGATGACCTTTCAATGAATACAACGACCTCTAACAAATTGGTATCTTATAGGGCAAAAAATTGAATGTGACAAAATTTCGGAATTACTTGGAATCATGTAATTGTTAGGTTGACCCGTGGTATACTTGAGTTTCGGGTATTATATGTTCGAGTTCCTGTGCATTCGGTGTAATAAATTGTAACGTATTATATACAGTACTTTGATTATGGTATGGTACCATATCTGACCTTGAATACATGATGATTGTACGGTAAGCGCAGTGGTGAGGTGATTGGCTGCTGCAGTGTGTGTTGCGGGTTCGATTTTCACATGGAACAAAAATTTGTATGGCCTACAAACAGTTTTTCCAGGTCTGGGTGTCTGTGTTTGTGTGTTGATTGATTGCACCACCACAGAACGAAGAATTACTTGATGATAGTCGGTTCACCACTGGAAGAATTAAACTTAATTTTGTATATACCCAATAAACATTGTTCAAAAGTAAAGTAAAGTAATAAAAGTAAAGTAATAAAATTGGACAGTCATTGAAAAGCTCCTGACCTCACACAAAAAACACGCAAACATATTGGTCATCACCACACGACACAGAGAAAATTTTTGTGTAGGTGGGTTTTGTGTATGTTTCCTTAGATTTTTTTGCATTTCCCATGATCACAGCTCGAGCGTTATTTTATCGAATTATCTGCTAAAAAGATAAAAATATTAACACGTCTTTTTTTTAATTTATATAAACTAGTGCTTGACTGCGATCTCACCTGATGGTAAGCGGAGGTGCAATCATTGATGGTCAGGCGCACTAGTTTATTGAATTCTAAGATCACCTTTACAATGACTAGCTCGCTATCCGGCCGTATACATAATTTATTTATTTATTATATGTCAGGTACTCTCTGCATTTAGAGTCGAAACCAACACGTGCAGAGAGTCATTATTATATTACAATATAATATTTAGAAAAAAATAACACAATTAATACAAATCATCAACATTATGATTATCATTACAGGTAAAAATCCCAAAAAAAAAAGAAAAAAAAATAGTAATCAATTCGCAATATAGATAAAAAATAAAATCAACCGCCAAAACATTCTCTGCACATCTCCAAAAACAATCGCACACTAGATTGAAACAAGTCTATATCCGAATGCTGAGCAGTCAGTGTGCTGATAATATTCTTTAATTTAAACATATGTCAGGGGAGTGTACAAAAAAAGTTAAATGAATGCATAAAATGATTTAAATTTGTTGCAATGTTGTTATTGATTGAATTTTGTATTTTGAGCAAATATCTTTTAATATGGATGGGTTTTTTTCCTAAAATAAGTGTTTTTTTTTATGATAAATGACGGATTAATTAGTCCCCCATATTGGATTAAGAGTGACGTTACTCATCCTAATATGCATTGTCAACCAAACTGAACATATTTATTACAAAGTTTCAGCTCAATAGATTAGGTCTAGATCAGGTTTAAAAAAACATTTGCAATAACGAACTAAACATATTAACATACATACAAAAAAAAAACATTACAAGTTAAAAAAACTTAAACTTAAAAACTTAAAAAAAAAAACAGTAATCGTTTTGCGATCACTACTCAACTATCAAACATCACAGATCTCTAAAACCCACGACAGCACATTCCGAGCCAAACGTAGCTGCCTTACAATTTCTATTTCATATTCTTTCATGCCTGAAAGAGTGACCGAGGCCCTAGAACGCAAAGGACAAATCACTGACTCACGTGGGTTTTAGCCAGTAAAAGTCCATGCCTTTCTGTTCCATCCCAATACGAGAGAAGTCATTTGTTGATTTCCCATCTCATTTACATTTTTAAATATTTCTTAAAAAAAAAAGCATATTATAAAAACATTTAAAAATACAAAAAAAACAGCAGCCCACCGGCATCGGGAACAGGTTTCAAGCTGCCGGAATCTCCTTACAATGCGCATCGTGACGTCGTGTAATATTACTTTTTGGATCAGGCCCTTATTATAGCCCTAACAGCTGAGCGATCAATTGATCGAGAGATCGAGATCCTCTTCAGATGTTGTTCGAGGCTCTGCCGTTATGACTATCTGCACACTGACTGCTCCGTTCACTTCCCACATGTCTACAACCTTGCGAGTTAAAACACTTAGTTTGCTTATTTTTCTCAGCTTTCACAACGTTCTCGTTATGAGGGACCGCTATTATCAACAATCATTGTGCGACGCTCCGGTCGATCAATCACCACTATATCAGGTTTATTGACAACAATAATCCTGTCAGTGATGATAGATCGATCTCAATATAGTGCGATATTGCCATTGCAATGACATTGTCGAAGAACTGGGTTGGGCACATACCTCTAGTATGGTACTTATATACTCGTATATACTTCTGATATTTATTATTATATCTAGCCTATATGGTCCCACTGCTAGGCGAAGGCCTCCCTCAATTGCTTCCATTGTTGCCAGTTCCTAAGGAAGACATCTAAGTTGTCCCGACATCTTCTTCTTGGTATCTCGCGACCCCGTCGTGCGATAAACACAATAATATATTAATCTTTTGTTTTCTTTTCTTTTTTTATAAACAAACTATTCCTACACAGTGACCAACATAAGTCTTAAATAAATCATCAACTCTCAAGAAACAATTGTAGAACTTAATTGAAATTCACTACCGTCAATTAAGTCCTGTGTTTAAGTTACAGTTAGTTTCCAAGTTATTTTAAATTAACTATCAGATAGATGGCTCGAGGGGAGTTGTTTTAATGTTCAGTTGGTACCGCTCATATTACAGCTGAAAAAGTTTTAAAACATTTGTGTTTTAAATAATTTATAGTAGGACTACAGTTGCTATTTGAATAGGATTTTAACTGTGGTCTTTTTTATCATAGCATAGGGAGGGTTTTTTTTTAGGCGGGAAATGATGTAATGACTTCTCCTGCCCTTAGGCGGAGTGGGAGGGGGTGTCATACTTTTACTGAGTAAAACCCACTCCTATGTTCCTTCGTTTCCTTGCATTCCAGACCCACGAATTTTCTTTTGATAGCAGAATGAATAAATATGCATCTTTAAGTTGAGAGAAAAGGCTAGGTTTTTTTTTAGGTGGGAAAATCATCTAATGACAAATTTCGCTCTTGGGCGGAGCGAGAGATAGTGTCAGACTTTTACTAACTAAAAACCCACTCCTGTTCCTTCTTTGCCTTCGTCCCAGGTCACCGGGTTTTACTTTCACACTACCCGTAGTTATCATAGGGGTTCACAAAAAAAAAATTAAATCCAGCATCTTTACAAGTCCGCCATATTGAATTAAGAGTGACGTCACTTAGTTAACTAAGCAATTTTATCCAAACTGTTTGAAACTCAATCGGTTAAGGTTAGAAAAAGTTTAAAAAATCATCAGAAATCTGTAACCTAGACAAATTAACATCCTACCATTTATACAGTAAAATATTGCAAGATAAATAAATATTTGTACAAAAAAAAAAGCAGTAAACGTTTTGTGATCACTATTCAACCAGCAGACATTATAGACCAACCCTAAAACCTTCAACATTACACTCCAAGCCAAACGTAGCTAGCTTACAATTTCTATTTCATATTCTCTCATTTCTCTCTAATCCTGAATATAATACGAACAATGTACACATAAGTTACATTAAATATTACACCCTGTTGAACTTCGCAACTTAAACAATGTTGCGTATATTAGCTAGCACTTATTTGTTCGGCACTGTACGTTATTAAAACCGTATGCACTTGCCAAGTGTTCATTGGAGAAAGTAATTTGTTTTAGTCTCTGCTTTATTGGTAATAGTTTGCAGTATTATGTGATTTAGGTTGACGAGACTAGATTTTATTGCTTTGATTTATGCTTTATTAAACGTCTTTCATATTATTAATGAAAATTAATGAGTATTGGAATTGTGAAATGATTTGATTGTCTTTTTTATTTAATAAACTAAAGTAGACTTAGCCCACAAATTAAATTCTCGCCGTCCGATCGACTGGTAACCGTCCGGACCGAGCCCTAGTTGTTGACTGCGCTTAGTACTCCATGCGTGCGTCAAGAAGATGTCAGCATATTGTACGGGCCCAGCAAGGTCGAAGCCTACTGGGGCTTTTTTTTTTTTTATTGGGTGGGAAAATCATCTTATTACAAAACCCGCTCTTGGGCGGAGCGGGAGATAGTGTCAGACTTTTACTGACTAAAAACCCACTCCTGTTCCTTCGTTGCCTTCGTCCCAGGGCCCCGGGTTTCGTTTTCACACTACCCATGGCCCCAGTAGGCTTCGACCCTGCTGGGCCCCTACGATTTGCTGACATCTCCCTGAGGCGCGCGTGGAACAATACGCGCCGTCGACGACTTGGGCTCGGTCCGGACGGTTACCGGACGGTCGGACGGCGGGCTACCCATTGCTCGCCCTCCGCAAGCCCGCGCCTACGGTGGCCGGAAATCGGGAAGCCTACTGGGGCTGTGGGTTAAGTAAAAATGAACCCCGGTGCCCTGGAACACAAGGCAAAGAAGGAAGAAACGACTGGGTTAGTCAGTAAAAGTCTGATACGCCCTCCCGCTCCGCCCAAGGGCGAGAAACGTCATTAGATAATTTCCCAACTAAAAAAAAGTAACACCAAATTAATATTATTTCTTTATCTGTCATAAAAAAAAAACATTTCAAAATAAGTATAGATTATTATTACTCGTTTATTTCAGGCAGTAAACCCTTAAAAAAAATATTAAATATAAGTTAAATTAATTAATTAGGTTAGTAAAATATTGAATTACATTAATAAGATTAACTATTGCAGTAATCGCAGGTAAACTCAACGAAATATTTCAGACTCTATCTGATTATACCTAAGCCATTATTAACATTTAGTTTGTCACAGCCGTCATTTCTCGGCCATCTTCGTTTTCACACTACGTTTACTGATACGCAATCTTCACTCAAGGACTCGACTGCTCCAACGTCCGTCGGTCCTTCAACACACATGATAAGTGCACTACCGTCTACCACACAAGCTTGCTAACTCTGCAAGCTTTCTAAGGTACTTGGTCGTGAATATGACACATCGAGATTTATAAAGAGGCTGTCAAATAGACATGATTGATGGAGATGCCAAAAATTGGTACTGTTCGTAACAGATTCTTTCTCAATAAGATTGTTCCAGTTTTTTTGGCTGGATTTTTCTAGTCAAATTTAGCGGATGTTTTTTATATTCCTGAATTGATTCATAATGATTATTTATATGTTAAGTATCTACACAACTGGACGAAATGTGAAACAGACGCAAACTGGTTAAAATGAAGCTAAGAATTTTATTATGGTACTAGCTCTTGCCAGCAGCTTTACCAGCATCATCATCATCTTCATCTTCCTGCCCTTGTCCCGTGTTATTTGGGGTCGGCGCAACACGTTTTTTTCTTCCATTCTGCCCTATCACTCGTCATGCTATCACTAACTTCCTTTTCTTTCATATCACTGTTCACACAATCCATCTATCTTTTTTTTGGTCTCCGTCTCCCTCTCCATCCATCCACATGTAAAATCATAACTCTTTTAGTAACATGCGTTTCATCCCTATTCTTCACATGACCATACCAAGACAAACGATTACCTTTCAACTATTCAGCCACTGGCGCTACTTTCAAACTTCCCCTAATATACTCATTTCTCACTTTATCCATTCTCGTCACACCACACATCCATCTCAACACTCTCTTCCCCGCTACATGCAATCTTTTTTCAACAGCATCACCAGCATGATTGTAGAAAATTATTCCAAGGGAACCTACTCCTAGGATAAAAGAGTATCCTATATTATATTATTTCAGGATATGGTCTAACTGTGCACCAAATTTAATCCAAATCCGTTTAGCCGTTCGAGCGTGAAGAAATGCACACACTCACAAACTGTCGCCTTTATAATATTAGTGTGATAGTATAGATTACATATCTTATTGTATACCTTATAATGTGAACAGGACAAACATTTAGGGCCGAAACTACGTCAAGCTGACGCCAGTGACGGGCACCCGTCGCGTGATAAAGCGCGTGTGTTTATGCGGAAGGTATACGCCGTAAAAACCGCAGTCTCGGTAGTTTAATTTTAACGGTGTGCATGTAGTCGTGTCGATAAAGAACTTAGTATATTATTTAAAAAAACAGGTGTGGGACCCGGCTCCCCTTAACCGATAACCACGCAGGTCCCCGTTTCATAGCATTTTTGTATAGGAGCGCGAGGGCATCTGCTTTACACAGTTTCCCTTACAAAAACAAGCGTATAATTGGGCTGTCTTATCGTCCTAACGTCTTATAGATTTGCCCTTGCAGAATTAAAGATACTTTTTGTTTGATGTGAAGCTTTTTCAGAATAGAAACGTTAGTACTGTGAGCAGTTCATTTTGTTCTCGGCAAACTTCTCCAGCACCATACAAGGGCAACAATCTTTTAACAGTGCTATTGTTTTTTTCTTCCATGTTTCAGCTTCGACCGGAAAACAGCAAAATATTAAGAATCTTGTTAAATTGTAGCGACTAGAACCTTGGTGTTTTTAGTAATACGGTTATCTTTCAATATCTTCGTGAGGTACGTAGGCGTGGGTTTGCGGACGATTAGCAATGGGTAGCTTGCCATCCATACCAAGCCCGAGTTATCGACGAAAGATGTCAGTAAAACCGTAGGGGCCCAGCAATGGCAAAAGCCAAAAGTCTGTCTCTTTTATACAAGTAAAATAATAAAGTTAAACGAACAACAGTTATTGTGTTACATAATAATAACATGATTTTAATCAACACCGCGAAAATGGTAAATTTTTTGAAGCCATTTTTTTTTCATTATCTACTTATACTTACAGTTTACACCACACACATAAATTATAGGCACACATTAATAGCGATAATACAACAAAAAAATTTAAAAAATCTCAGCAAAATAATAATGAAAATAATGTCAAAAATAATAAAAATAATTTCAAAACGATTTAAACAAAATCAAAGTCAAAGTCAAAGTTTTTTATTTCACATAGGCCTACATGGGCACTTATAAAACGTCAGAAGCTAGTGCACGGTTCCAAATTGGTCGTTTCCTATGGAGAAGAACCGGCAAGAAACTCCATGGTTACTCTTTTAAAAAAGAATTTGTTGTTACAATAAAAACAAATTAAATAGTTTGTATTGTAGGAGTAGTTTTTAGTACTCAGGCGATTAATGTATTTACTGTATTCGCTAATTACCAGTCGGAAGTATTGAAATGTTTACGGTAGTGATTACATTGTTTTATTTTAATTAAACGGTCATTAAATATATGTTTATATATTTTTAAACAATACGTGTACCGGTGAGGATCATTTGGTTTTATTTCATTAATGCCATTAATTAATAAATAAATATCAAAAGCCTCATTCAGTTGATAGCAGTTATTTTAGTTCAATTTCAGATTTGATCTCACCGACTGTATCTTTCTACCTCGCCTTTTTCCGGTCAAATCAGATGTAGCTGGATACAAGTATTGTACATGGAGTGACTGTTTATCTATATTTTTACCTATTCAATTACTGGGTTATAGAGGTCATACAACCCAGTCATTGAGTAACAAGATACACCTTGGCAGGATTGGTGACAGATTTCCGAACTTATGACTTACTGACAACTAAGACCAACGGTTTAACGTGAGTAACGAGAGGAGTTTCTGTGTAGTGAGATGTTCACCCATCCACAGACTAACCTCAGTATAAGTGTTGCTTAACCTTGGAGATCGACCCGTGCACCTACTTACTTGGTCGCAAGTTCAACGAGCTGCAAGCTATTACTCTTTTATCAGTTGCATCAGATTCTTAAAAAAAGGTAGTTTTGTTTGGAGCTGCTTGCTTCAGAACATGGTAAACGACTTACGTGTCGGTACGCACTACAAACGAACTTGAATCGAAAAATATTAAGGTGTTTTTTTAACTCAAGAGGGACAGATTGGCATTATTTAAAATTAACATTCAATTAATGAAAAAAGCTGCTTCGATGCGCTACCATAGAACCGATTATAGATAACTCTGCAAATAATTGCCTAATATTTTTTTCAAAATTCTATATTTATACCGCGTACATCGTAGGACTAAAACAGCCTTCAACGGTCTTCCCATCCGATTTTAATTTAGATATCTTTAAGACTAGAGTGTATAGGCTTTTAATAAACTACTGCGATTCATCATCATCGATTGCGTAACCTTCAGGTGGAATCGCAGTCAAGCACTAGTTTATATCATTAAAAAAAAAAAACTAGGCTAAAATACCCTTTAACCTCCGAAGACAGTCGGCTACAAAGTAAAAACTTTGTATTTCGATCAAATGATCCACTTTCACACAAGTGTGTTGAAAAGTTCAAGGCTTTCGCGTTCCCGGATTTACTGGTTTCTATAAAGGATTGCCAGCCGGGTAGATTATGATAATTGGGTAGTCTGACGTTATTGAGTGACCTTTGCATCTTCTAGTGTACCTTTGGCTTCCTCATGGGTTATTTATTTATTCGTACCCCAAAGTATGGTTTGGGACACGCATAAGTTTAGTTACGTAATACATAAATTAAATGATCCGTTTGAAATACCATAATAAGTTTAACTGGCCAAAAACTTTGACACACGGTTGTGTTTGATGAGATGAATGTGTGGACTGATGAGAATGGATAAACTGAGAAATGAGTATATTCGAAGAAGTTAAGAAAAGTGGCACCAATGACTGAAAAGTTGATTAAGCTGGGTACGTGCTGGGTCATGTGAAGATGAAAAATGAAACGCACTAAAAGAGTTAGGTACTGTTATGAGTATACATGTGGATGGATGGAGAAGGAGGCCTATGATGGCCATATGAAAGAAAAAAGAGTCTGTGATAGACTGCCGGTTGACACCCCAAGTAATATGGGACGAGGTAGAAAGACGATGGTAGAAAAGCATAGCAATTCCATAAACAAAGCTTTATGGTGTACAAGATTATTTATAAAATATACGTGGGGCATACTGAAAGTCTCTGGATCTGGCCACTTACAATAGAAGAATGAAAAAAACAATTTTAGAATTCGAAAATGGAGCTCTTTGCGAGCATGTAACTTTTTAATTTGCCAGACTGTCATTTGTTTTTCATTGTGGCGTCCTTTCAAAGATTTCTCGAAAGAGAAGAATCATTGAAAGAAAAGCTTTCAATGATTTTTTTATCATTTTCGTTGTGGCTTAAGTCAACAAGAAAGTTGCCAGAAACATCAATTTGCATTTGGTGATGAAGCACCATGTCACAGCTCTGTGTATGCTAGCTCTGTGTTTGCAGAATTTAAACGTGAAAGTGATAATCTCTATAACGAGGTACGTGAAGTTGGGCTGGCTACCGCGGTTACAGACTTGAATATTGACACCGTACAACAACTTATTGAAAGTCGCAATAAAATTACTTGACTTTGATTGACTAACTAAAAAGTGACATTAATGCCAGTCAATTTCAAGTTTCTATCAGAAACATTGTATTTTCTATAATAATGTTTGTCACTTTTGATTTTAAAGAATAGGTGTGCTCCTAGTTTTAAATTTATGATACAGGTACCAATTTGAAAAAATTATAATATTATTAGGATTTTTTTTTTATTTCTGGTCACTGCTAACAAAAAAGAAACCAAAGTGGTCCCCGGTCTATAAAAGGTTTGGAAACCACTGATTTAGAAGGTCGTTCACTCCAATCTACTTAGCTACCATGACAATGGAAAAAATCTGGTTTAGTATCAATAAATAACAAGTTTTATGATTGAATCGAGTAGAAACAATAATTTGGAATATACACAGGTGTTAATGTTTTAAATAACCTAATTCATAATCTTGTGAATGCCTGAAGCTTGACGATCTGTTACTAAAGTGAAACTCAAATGTTGCTTAGAGGCAGAAATGGGTAATGAGTAGATCTTCAACGACAAAATCACGCTCAAAGAGTTCTACGTTGTTCTATGCATACATACATAATATTAAATTAATATAAATAATTATTAACATTAACGGATCAAGTTTAAAACACTATACTGCGATCTAAAACGCAAACGGTTGATGTAAAAAGCTGCCCAAATTAAACGGGACTGGGCAGGACATATTTGCCGAATATTTAGCAAGCTGTAGGCCCGTAAAAGACAGGATTAAGCCAGAAACAGCGACAAGTCACCGCGGCAGACCATGAAGGAAATGGCATGACCTAGATGAATTTTAAAGAGGAAGTAAGAAATCGTTATCTTTGGAAAGAATGGACTCGGGTTGGTATTTTCTTACCACTGGACAAACCAGCGGTAAGAAAATACCAACCCGCACTGGGCCCGTGTGGTGGATTACGGCCCATTCCCTCTCTCCTAGAGAGGTGGCCTGAGTCCCAGCAGTGGAAACATTAAAAGGCTAATTATGATTATTATGAAAAAAATAAGGGCCAATAATAATAAAATATTCTATATATAAAAAGAGAAACTGAGACTGACTGACATATCAACGCATAGTCGAAGCTACAAGGCCTAGGAGCGTAAAATTTTACACAAGGGTTCTTTTTATGACGTAGGTCGGCACTTACACAATTTGTCAAAATCCACCTCCTAAAGATAGTGTACCTGTATAAATATTCAAAAGAAAATTATTCAATATTCTTTTCAAAATATATACATTAAACCATCTTGATCATGACCTTACGAATGTTCTTCAATACAACATACACACGTCCCGAAGATAATAATCTCACATCAATAGAAAAATCGCGATGCGAGAAAATCTTCGCACGTCTCCATCTATTCGAGTCATTCGATTGGCATTCGATGCATAATAATAATCGGTATGCGTTTATACGAATTCCACGCTTGCTAGCGATTCGATTCGATTCCGTGGCTTCTATAAGAACCTTTTTTCGTACGCGACTTGAAAACGAGATAAGGTAGTGGTAGTGATTATTTTTATGGTAGAAATGTTTAATGCGTATTTGAATGCCAAAGTATGGAAGGTGAGAGGATGGGAATGATGCAGCAAAATTTTTGTAGGGGTGTTTTTTTTAGGTGGGTAAATCATCTAATGATAAATCCCGCTCTTGGGCGGAGCGGGAGATAGTGTTAGATGCTTTACTGATTAAAAACCCACTCCTGTTCCTTCGTTGTCTTTGTCCCAGGGCACCGGGTGTCGAGCTGAAATGTTTGTAAGGGTGGTGGAATATTTTGGATCAGAAATAATTATGGCGTTACATAGCTATAATAGTATTGAAATGTTAATGAAATGTGAATTGACATTGGCACTAATATGACACCTAATAACTGTATCTTTTTGACATTTTGTTAAAACTAATTTCTTATTTAACTTGTAATGATATGCATATGCTTATTGATATTGACTTTTATAATGATATAGAGTTTACATAATTAATTTGCACATCATTTGACCTATATTGATAATCCTGAATTGTATTTGGCATAAGCATTAATATGACATTAAACTTTATCTCTGACATTTATTGAAACTAATTTTACTTAATTTGTAATGATATGCATGTGCCTATTATTATTATTGACTTTATATAAACGTTGACCTATTTTGATGGTTCTGAATTGTATTTGACATTAGTATTAATATAACATGTAACTTAATCTCTGTGGCATTAAGTGAACCTTTAATTTGTAATGATACGCCGATTAATATTAATTTAAAATTTATTAATTATGTTAAAGTTTACATCATAAGTTTAGTTCAGAAGTTAAATAAAAACTGACAATGTCATATATATTTATATTTTTAACACCTCACAATCTGTTGTAATCTATCCTGTGTTTATTAATAAATTATTTTAGTTCTGATCCTGATTCTGAAGCATGGAAAGAAACACGACATAGTCTGCTAAGCCTGCTAAATCGTATCAACTGTGTGCCATACCAGACGACATGGTTGGCGAAGTGGTTGAGCAATAGGCTGATGCGCTATGGGTTGCGGCTTCGATCCCCACATGGAGCAAATAGTTATATAGCCTACATACACATATATATATATATATATGTCGGTGAACTTAATAGTACGGAAGCTTGAGAATGAATGAACGAGTTAAGTGAAAAGTGACACATGTCATTTTGACAGAACCCGGGCTGACGTTTGCATGAACGATAAAGATGCCGACCGCAGAAGCTCTTTCCTCTGTCGGCAGTCTGTATTCTTGCGTCAAGCAGACGCGTCAGTAAAAGTGAGAGAAAATTATTTGCAACAATCGCCAAAATTTATGAACTTTCTAATGTCTTCATTTAACGGCCTTAGAATGGTCATTGTACGCGGTTATAACCCGTATACTTGTTTGTCAACATCACTTGGCATGCACGGAGTGTATCGGCGCTGGCAAAATATAACGCTACGATGTTGTACGGTGACGGTACTAGACTGTTTCTAGTAAAAATAGTCCGATACTATTCTATACACAGATATTTTTACCTGTTACATTTTTAGTACGGTCATGGTATGATCATAGTATGGTACGGTGTACTGGACAGACTCTTTTATTGGTAAAAAAGATAAGCTAATTTTATTATGAAAGAAATGCCTCAACTAAAAGCCAAGAAAACCAATAAATATATTTATAAAAGGGTAGAAAAATAAGACCAAACTCAAACAGAAAATATAAAGCTCAGTTTAACAGCCAATTTCATTCGGATTAATAGACCAGGAGTGGTACAAAAGGTTTGGAAACAAAGAAAAATGCTAGCGTAACTTTACTGGGATGCCTGAGATTTTTGAGAGCAGAAATTTTTCTTGGTAACTTAAGCGAACTGATTGAAAACTAAGATTGTGAAATGATTGCAACCAATCTGTTGTTATCAGTTTTCGAAACAGTAAGCTTGTTTTTTTTTGTTTTGTACAAATTAAATATCAAATGCTTAACCTATTCAAATTTTAAGTCAAGAGTGAATAGGTTACTTTTAGGTAAGCGCGCTCCATCGTCGGCCGCATCGTCGCTTTCTATCAGGTGAGATAGCGGTCAAGCGCAAACCTATCAAGAATAAAAAAATAAATTTAAAAAAGCGGTCAAACCACCATTTCAGCGATAAGTCCTCTTTAAGGAGTGGTTACAGAAGCTTCCTCCGCTGATGCAGGTCCTCACCGGACACAACAATTTCGAGACATTCCTGTTCCTGGTGAATTCTAGCCACCGAAGACGCTGACCTGCAGACAGTGAGTAATAGCTGGTTTACAATCCGATGTAGTTATTACTCCCTGATATTACCAAGTTTATTTTATTTTATTTTATGGGGATGACAAACAGCAGTATACAATACTATAATATGGCACTTAGTCAATAGAAGTAACACACAATACAATAGAAGTAATACAAAATAGCTGGTTGTTAAAAGACAAAATCGATTAAATTTAATTGTTAGGAAGAAAGAGAGGGGTACAAATCAAGAAAAAGGAAAAAGTAATCTAGCTCTATATGGAATCCGTAAGCAGTTAAATGATTTACAGAGTTAACATGCATATCCTCATAGACTACTGTTTTACTTTTGAGATGTTATACATTTCCCTTTTAGTTGACCTCCACACCCAAAACAGTTTGATTATTATATCTAGCCTGTCCTATAGCTGAGTCAAGGCCTCCTTTCATTTCTTCCATTATTCCCGGCTCTAAGCCACTTACATATATGCCAATTCCTAAAAAGACATCCTAGTCGTTCTGCCATCTCCTTCGTGGTCCACCGCAACCTCGTTTCGTGATTTTAAGACACCAGTGTTAAGTATTACAGGCCTATCAATCGATTGCCATATGATAGACATGTTCAATTCAGTTCTACTTAAGCTGGACAACCTTCTTAGTCACTCCAATAGGTTGATACCCTTTGGCAAAACAACATTTAGTTTTAAAAGTATCACATGTGTAAAAACCGCTCTTATATTCGTTTGCCAAACTTAACGTAGTGGTGTCCAACGTTTGATCGATGTGCCAAACTCCAATGTTGGTTCAACAAACATTGAAGATTCTATTTGCTACTTCAAATACTTGGCAAGTAGGGATATATTCTTATATTATTTATTTTGGATACGATCCGAGACTTTGTAATGTCGAGAATGTTTTTTTTTCTGGTATTAGAGTTTTCTGAAGGGCCGCAACGATTCTAAAGTATCTACTTAATAAGCTTTACTGTCTACTTTCGTATATTATGCTATATTACCACGATACAGAGAAAAAGGCCCGGTACTTGACCGTCGTGCAATTATGCGACGAGTCGCAGTACGGTATAGTATCACGGTGTTCTATGACACCTTGTTCACCAAAACATTTTCGCGACGTTGCTTTATCGTGCATTTACACAATGCAGCACTCTATCGTGAATTCACTCAACAAGGCTCGGTACCGATTATGTGCACGATGTGGCAACGTGTCGCAGTCAGGAGCAGCATCGTGATAATGTGGCCAGGCTCTTAGCCCGCGGGTGCGGAAAGCGGTGCGGGCTGCTTGACGCGCGACGTCCGCAGGCAACTCACACCTTTCATAAAAGTGGATGCAGTGAATGCGCGGGTGACAAGCGGTAACCCGTGCAGGAGCGAGTATCTCAAACTAGTTGGAGCTGACCGCGTACGATGCTATGATATCTCTTCTGCGAACAGGCAAAACGCGCGTATCCCCACACCCGCACCGCTCACTGTACGGCACTGCCAGTCCGACCGAGCAATAAGGGTGTTTTTAATATCGCGCGGTTTTGATCACGCATGCGGGATTGCCCCGCACGCGTAACTCCCGTAAATGAACCTTTTATACAAGTATTTATTGTAATGCGCAGAATACACACGCGGAAAGCGTTTTTTGCATTTTCTGGATTTGGAGCAATCCCGCATGCGTGTTGATATCCGCACGATATTAAAAACACATATAGCGTTTCTTCGATCGTTCGTTTGGTGCTTACATAGCATAACACTCCTGAAAGCTATTTTAAAGCACCCCAATTTCGGCTAATCTCATGTGACCTAATTGGCTACAATTTTCAACACCGTCACAAAGTCCATTAAGAACTATAATGAAAGTTATAATAACATGTAGTGGTCTAAAAACTGTAATAAACACTTCATGTTGACAATATTGAACCTAAAGCGCTAGGCTGATATTGTCAATATTCAGTTTAAACTTTATTCACTGCTTTTCCAAGATGCTTTAGTGCAGGATAAGACCATAGTGTTGTTACCGTGTCAGCTTTGTTACCATTTTTGGTAGGAGTTTTGTTAAGAGAATCACTGTTTGTGTTACGTAGACAGAAAACTTTATTAAATTAAGCTTATTAGCTTCATCTTATAATCCATACAATACGTTTATTTCGCGATGTGTTTGCATCAGTTATAGCACAAAACGCGTCACGGTGGAATGGAACTATTAATACGTATATTCAGCAATTTTTTTTTTACTTACAATACCTATCTATGTAGGGCACCATCTTCAATATTTGTAATTAAAAGTAAAAAAAAAATTTGGTCAATATGAATAAAAAACATAATATATAACTTTATATAACCCTTTCCACGTGAGTCCGACTCACACGTGGCAGATTATTTTTAGATAGCTTTAAATTCGATTCCTAGACATTCAACGTATATGTAATTAAGCTGTATTTACTTTTGTGAAACTTGTGTTTTTAAACCGTAAAAGTTTAGGTAGTAAATATTACTACTAAAACCATTGTACGGATATAATGCTCCTACCAGGAATTCTATAATAATCTAAAGTAAAATACGTATTAACTTTGCTAGTGATTTTGTCTGGATAAATATTAAAAATAATACCAATAGAATAGCCTACTGGCATTAAAAGTATCATAATTCTGGTTTTCAGATCATGGTCTCCCCATAAACCAAGCTTCATCCAAATTCTTTATTTATTATTTATTTATTTCATACTTCATGCACATAAAGGTACAGAGGCGGACTTAATGCCTTAGGCATTTCCTACCAGTCAACCTTTGGGTGATGCAGAGAAGAATAGTGGTAGGTGCAATAAAAGAGAGAGAAAAAAAAGGTTAATATAAAAATATATACAAATGAATCACAGATAAAATACAATAAATGTAATATATACTATATAATTATTTACCCGTTGAGGCGCGAGAGGTTAACGTCTAGATACATTTTTTACACTTATATAATAAAAAGTTTGACAAAAAAATACAGCATTTTTATAAACTATATGTTACGTATCCAAACCACACAACCGCCCATCAATTTGGTAACCAATAGTTTGCCATGAACCCCAACATATGGGATTGTTACCAAACTTTTTGGATGGGATTCAAAACGACTATCACACTTTATGTCTGTCGAATATAAGGCACCCATGAATCGGCTAGTTTTCTGAAAAGATTGGATGAAAATAATATTTTTTTTTTGTTTCTCATGTTTATAATATTGAATTACTTACTTCGAAATAGAGGTCAATCGTTGAATCCTACTCGACTGGTCAGCGTTCGGATAGTTGCGTAGTAGTTATTTTATGATTCAATATCTCACAATGTCTCTCTCTCATAAACTGGTGCTTGACTGCGAAAATACCTGATGGTGGTGAGTAATGCAATCGTACATATGTGAAACGCACTACTTTCTTAAGAGCCTATTCACTCTAGCCTTGAAGACACCTAAATTATAACCATTTGGTGGATATCACATGTTTTTAATTTTTTGAATTCTAGGACATGCCGGTTTTTTTTGCGATAATTTCTTTCACTGTTTTTAAAACAGTGGTGACGAAGTAAATAATACATAGAAAAGCGTCTGCCTGGGTCTAAACGCACGACGTACAACTCATAAGTCAGGGATGTTACTACTGGACCACCACTGCTCTGTATATTTATGTGAAAAATTATATGTAATAATTATAATAATTATGAATGGCATACACTACAGTCTTTTGGCTGAAATAATGATATAGTAGGTATTAATATCAATTAAAGTAGTAAATCACAGGAATTAGACTCCTTATCCAACCTTTTAAATTCTAAGAATTACTCATTGAAAGTTTAAATTCTACATTACAAGTTCCTGTGTTGTAATTTCGAGGGGAAATTTTAGTTGTTCCCATAATATCTATTTAAAGTGTGGTGTAGTAGTTTCGTGTATTTAGCGAAGATATTAGCGTTGGCAATATTGAGCAGTTTCCAATTTGAAAATGGCAGCCATTTTGAAAATAACGTTGTTTATTGTAAGGATATTGGTCGATATTGTTATTGCAAACTTTGATTTGAATGCTTCTAGAGATACTTAAAAACAAAGATACCCAAAGAGGAATGATGGGATTCTGCAGTTGATAGTTTCATTCTCCGCCTTTACAATTTGTGTCGGTCTGGTTAGAGTGAGAAAAACTGTTCCACAGCCCTAGCAAAATACGGTGCGTAGTGTTCCATGCGCGCCTCAAGGAGATGTCAGCAAAACTGTAGGGGTCCAGCAGGGTCGAAGCCTACTGGGGCCATGAGTTCGCTTCTGAAAAGAAAACCCGGGGCCTCTCGCTCCGCCCAAGAGCGAGAGTAGTCATTTTAAGATTTCCCACCAAAAAAAAGTCTTACAGGATGCTTCTATCAGAACTTTTTCGTTAGATGACGATTAAAAGGTATAATATAATATTCCAGAAATATCACACAACGCCGTCTAGTCCCAAGTTAAGCAGAGTTTGTGTACTATATATGTATGTATATTTCTAAATACATACATAGTATAGATAAATTATACCCAGACACAGAACAAATGATCATGATCATCACACAAACATTTGTCTTGAGTGGGAATCGAACCCACGACCTCCGGCATAGCAGTCAGGGCCACTTACCACTAGATCAACAGGCCAGTAGTATGTATGAATCTTGTATTCCATAGTGTTATAACAACATCTAAATGGTGGTTAACTATAGGATCATTAACACAATGTCATAAAATAACCACTTTAAGAACGTACCAATTTCTGGTACGATTCCTGGTTCCGTAGCTATTAACAGATATAGCTTGTCCGTGGTATTTAGAACAACCGATCAACAGACTAGCTTTACTTTTTTAGTAGACCGATCATTACAGTTCGAAAGTGTCAGTAAATATATATAAGCATAATCAGCCTTTTAATGTTCCTACTGCTGGGACTCAGATCTCTCTCTAGGAGAGGGAATGAGCCGTAATCCACCACGCGGGCCCAGTGCGGGTTGGTGAATATCACATGTCTTCGAATTTTTGGTTCTAGGACATGCCGGTTTCCTCGCGATGTTTTTCTTCACCGGTTGGAGAGCAGTGGTGATGAAATAAATTACACAAAGTTATGCGCCTGGCTGGGTTTGAACTCGCGACCTACAACTCATAAGTCGGGGTCGTTACCACTCGGCCACCACTGCTCTTAATCATTTGCTCTGTCAGTGAATGGTTCGTCTTAATCTAACTGCCAGCGGTCTCGTTCGCGTGAAAGTAGAAGATTGTTCGAAGGGAGCAAACTCTCGGGAAAAAATTAGACATACCCACACACAAACCCAATAAAAACTTTCGCCTTTGTAATAATAGGTCTTTACCTATGAAATTGCTGTTTTTTAAAACGGGTTGCTTTCATGTATTATTTATTATCTTTGCATTGACTTGGGATTATAAAGCTAGAACTACATTAGACCGACGCACACGTGTAACACGCCTAATTTGTACGTAGAACGAAGTCGCGTGGCGTGGATCAAGTGTAGCTCTACAAGTCTAGTTGCCATATAAAATGTAAGGAAACCGTCGCGCCCAGATCAGCGTACGTGGCACACGTGTGCGCAGTGTAGTTCTAGCTTAAGTTCAAATAAACTTTGTATCAAAGGTACTTTATCCTTTTATTGAAATTAAGTCTTTATTGGTTTCTTTGTGTTTTGTATTTATTGTTACTTTTTGCCTATTATTAGTATGTTCAGTGTGATATTAGGGTTTCAAATACTTTGTGTTTGTATTTGTAAGACCTAATAAAGGATTATTATTATTATTATAATAAGAATAATAATAATCCTTTATTGTCCAGAAAAACATGACATAATGCAATAAAATACACTATCCTCCACACTAGGATTCCCTGTGTTGTGGAGGTTAGTCTGTTTCGTCAGAACATACACTGTACAATAATCGGAAAAAAAGAGTAAAGTAAAAAATAAAACAAAACAAAAAAGTGCGAGTGGTACATGCGTGATGAGTTTGTGTGAGTAAGTTTGAGAGTGTGTGTATATATGTGAGGGTGTGTGTGTATTGGGGATGTGTGCGAGTGTGAGCATATGTGTGAGATAAGATTGATATTCCCGGCTGTAATTACCATAAAGGCCATGGCTGACTGTGACAACCCTGTTCACTATCTAAACTGACTCTATAGTGCGACAGGATTCAGGTTGACCGTTTAATAACGGTATATATATATATATGTATAACTTAGTTATTTGCATGGGTCTACCTTCGCTGCAGATAATTATAATCGAATCTCTGTAGTTTATGTGAAATAATATAAGATCCTGTGTTTATAAAGATAGATCATCATTTCTTAGCTGCCAGTTGCTATTTTAATATCTATATTTAGTTTTTATTTTTACTTTATTTACATTGTTCTCACATGATAGCGACAAGAAACATGTAACGGAGATATTTTTAATTACAAAACATGATTGAAAAGAGTGTCTATGGAGTTTCTTGCACATTCTTCTCTATAGAGATCTATGCTTTGGAATATGCAATTAGCATCATTTTTTCTGACTGACTGACTTCATGACATTTCAAAAGTGCCTGTAAATGGTTTATTTGAAATAAAATGATTTTGATTTTAGAAGAAACACAATCCACGATATAAGAAGCACAGGATCGATCCAATAGTGATCGTCTTTCGGCTGAATTGATAAGGAGGATACATGACAAATGATGAATTTCTGTCAACACATCAGACAACAAAAATCTGATATTAGGTCACTACTTTTACATAAATTACACGTTGAATTAAATGCACCACTTTGCTTTTCGTATATACAGTACCACAGCACTCCGTCTTACGTATGGAACTTAGCAAACTGATCTTCCCCACATAGACAAATAATCAATTTATATACAAAGTGAACAGGTTACTTTAAGGCAAGCGTGCTCCAGCGTCGATCATATTATCGCTTACCATCAGGTAAGGTCAAGCACAAGATTAACAAAAACAAAACTGGACAAGTGCAAGTCGGACTCGCGCACTGAGGGTGAGGGTTTCGTACAAACTTACCTATGAAAACAGTTCAATTTTTGAATTAAGTTACGAAGATTTTTAAGAATCGCAAAAAAAAAAAATGTGACGTACAAATTTACAGTTTTCAGATTTTTTCCTATATTTGTGCTATGAGACCTTGCTTCATTCCAAATTTTAGGATTCTAGGTCAACGGAAAGTACCCTATGAATTTCGATGTCCTTGAGAGTGTCGAAATACATGTTTTTTTGTGACATAAACGACCGTATCATTTTGTTCGCTAACTTAAAAGTTTGATTTTTTTACAGCTTCAAGGGACCGCAGATTTAAGTATATGGTTTTAATTTCAATTCGATACCTCCACGCGTTTTCGAGATAAAGGACCTTGGCAGACAGACAGACCAACAGACAGACGGACAACAAAGTGATCCTAAAAGGGTTCCATTTTTCCTTTTGAAGCTCGGAGCCCTAAAAAATGAGAAGTTTCATCTTTGTTTAAAATTTACACTCGATTTACCAATTTTAGACGAAGTCGCAGCTCAAAGCAGTTGATCTATTTAGTCGCATCAATCAATCGACAGAGCCAAAGAAAATACAATACCCCGCTTCCTCGCATCCTGGGGCCTTACTATGAAGTATTAAAATGTCAGGCGTGCGAGAAAGAAACAGGCATGGAGCTATACACCCTATATAGCTCCATCTCTATAACAATATTCCGAAATGTGGATAGCATTAAGAGGTCGTGGTAGGGTCTCATGTTGCGTTAACTGAATTATTTTGAAGCAAAATGTCGAACTATTGTGTGTATGTTATAGTATTAAATGATACAAAAAGTTGAGCGATAGTTTCAAACTCTTATTACCCGCAACTAATTTTCCTGGAAAAAATGTTTCTCATATTTTTTCTCTAAAAAAGAAGATTCTGTACTGCTAAAATGGTTCTACTTTTTTTTTAGTTTTATTTTACCAATAAATTTTAACACCTCGCGCGTATAATACGGGGGATATTAATACGTGTTTGCGCGTTTTTTACGTAAAATTAGCAAAAAAAAAAACGTTCTAGTATTTTCTAGGAAAAAAGAGAAAATAGAGACCAACATTTTCGGCCGAGTAAATTTCGTACACCTGTGTGTACAAAACGTTTTTAGAGGTCACTCAAGTTGTACAGATGTATGTACAGTCGGCGTTCGATGTGACTGTATATGTATTTTGTCAGTAGTAACGATAAGAAACTGAAGTAAATGATGATAACGAACAATTGGAAGCAAAAGAATACAATATTTTCTGCTGTTTTAAATTTTTAAAAGTTAGCAAGAAATTGTCACAAATTCTGCCAGATAAAAATATCCAAACATCATTTTTTCGAATTGAAACATTAGTATGGCAAGTAAAAAGTTCCTTATTTTCATAATTTTACACTTTTTTGGTTGTTGTGTGGCTTTAATGGAACAATTGTTATGCAAGCCACGCCAATAAGTAGCGGGTTGGTTTAGGCCATCATTTTCTCTTATGGCACAAATAAAATGAAATCGCATGTTATTTTGTGTTGAGAGAATAAAAAACGGTACAATCATGTTTACAGATTATGCCTTCAACTGTTTTACCCGACTGTGGTAATCTCGAAAAGGAAGGTAATGTTTTTTTTTTTCTGTACACTCGTCGAAGCTTATAGAGCAATCTACTGATAAAAGTTTTAGTTTCAAAAAACAAACACAGGATTTGATTTTTGATTATATATTTCAAACTGTAACACCTATGTATATTTTAAACTATTTCCTTGACTGGATACAATTTAATCGAGTTACATTTAACTTGTTATAATATATTGTCATTAATCAAGGGATTTTTTAAATTGACATGGCGCCTGAGTAGATTGGTGTGAACAACCTTCTGGAGGACTTAAAATATACATAGTTGTAACCTTATAAGGATTTGGTTTCTCATTAGTAGTTGTTTATAATCGTGAACAACTTAAAAAGCTTTTTGTGTTTCACAAATAATTTTGTAAACCATATTAACATACTCACATACATACACTGTCAAAGTCATAACCCTCCTTTGGCTTTGCCATAGTCGGGTAAAAAGGAAGCTTGTGCAAATTTTCACGTTCCTAGGTCTAGTAGTTTTGGCAGTTCGTTAATAAGTCGGTCAGTCAATTCCCCCTTTTATATAGATAGCTAAGTTGACGTCATTCAGCAATCAATAAATCAAACAGCAGTCTAAATGCACCATAACGTCAAATTTTAATTAAACGAAATCATTTCATCGAATTCAATATTTATAATTCCAATAATTCTCCCAGATCAACGGTGATTCCAATACCCGTTGAATTAATTTAAACAATAAAGTTCATGCGGCTGTAATTCACAAAGATAGTACCGCAGTCCTTCCGGGAACCCTAAATTAAACCGATTAACACCTGTTCAACTAAATATCAAAGTGTAAATCATTGTGACTATAAACAATATAGTTTGACATTTAGTCAAACACTCGGATCTAAACCAGTCTATTTGATCCGTTTTACTATTTTATGTACATCGAACGGTAGCGCATTTACACCATTATCATTCATGCTATCTATCTCATCTTTATGTCTTCATAGATTAGCTTCAGTTTTGTTTAGCCCAGTTCCAACTATTCATTTTCATGTAGATATCCAAATTTACAATTGCAGTTTTCGTCAACCGTATTTTCTAATGCCTATGGGTGAAAGTACCTTAAAGTAGCGAAACGTATAGATGCTTCAGGTGTGGTATTCCGCAACTGTAGCACGTATTCCGGGTATCGTATACGATTTATGAGTAACGTATGTATTTGGAAATCTGTTCCGCTAATTAAAGGGGTTTGTATATAAACATTACGCTTTTGTTGGTACAGACCTGTATTAAGATTTAATTTATGAGAATTTCTATGTATGGTGTTTATGTTTGGGTGTTTTGACGGCTGTGGTTCACTGCTTGCTGGTAATAATAATAATTACTCCACAGTAATAGCTTTTTCAATATATCTACTTACTTCGTCCCTCGTTTCCACTGCGAGGGCGTGGAGGGCTTTGGGGTTCACGACTATTTGGAGAGCCGGATCATTCGTATCAGTCCTTCATAGCACTTCGAAAATCTGTTCCTAGTCCTACCGCTTTTAGGATCGAAATTTACTGTTCTTGCACTAGTTCGGAAAAGGGCGCTAGCTTAAATTTTTACATATTCGGAAAGAGAAATGCCTATAGAGCATTGTATGTTTATAAATACTTTACAGTAATTATTCATCAATTTGGAAATTTATAGTCATTAAAGAAAGCAGTAGTAACGGGAGCAGTAGTGGCCGAGTGCTAATGGCCCCGACTTACGAGTTATAGGTCGCGAATTCAAACCCAGCCGCCAAAGAAATTCGTACTTTGTGTATTTTATTTCGTCACCACTGCTCTCAAAACGGTGAAGGAAAACATCGTGAGGAAACCGGCATGTCCTAGAACCACCAAAACCAAACCAAAAATTCGAAGACTTGTGACATTTACCAACCCGCAGTGGGCCTGCGTGGTGGATTACTCTACTAAAGAGGAGACCTGAGTCCCCACAGTGGGATCATTGAAAGGCTGCTTATACTTATGCTATTATAAAGAAAGTAACCAGTAATAATTAAAAAAGCGCAAAAAAAAAAATTGTATTCATTATCATCTTTCTGCCCTTGTCCCGTGTTATTTGGGGTCGGCGCAACAAAAAAATTGTATTATCAATTTTAAATCAAAATCAAGTAGGTAACACAAAAAAAATAATAATAAAAAAGTAAATTTATTTGACACTCTTGTAATTTGTTCAATTTTATTGGTAAAAACATTGGGAAACACAAAAATGTATAGTGAAAAAGCCATCAAAACCAAAAAATAACGGAAAAAAGCCTAATCCTACTAATTACTAAGCGCTCACTTCTTTAATCATGGTCTTCTCGAATAAAGTAAATTTTAACACAAAGAACATGAAATACGTATCAATACTCTAGTTAAAGGCACACAAAGGATATTTTGACATGCTATTGAAAGGGTGAACTTTCAAATTTCCATATTCATCGGTGCCATAATTACAATTGAGAGTCGATAAATGGAATCTACAGAATCAAATAGTAGCTTAGTAGCGTTCAGTGAAGCACATTGAGATTTTCGAAGAGACTGTGTTATAATATAGGCACTAAATTTCTATCAGAAACCCGAGAGCTTCTGATAGACGCTAATTAAATATCCCAAGAGTAGAAAATTATCCCAAAGGGGAATACTAAAAAGCATCTTATGTTGTATTTCAGTATACGGTCTACCCATATATATCCGTCTACCGGAATGTGCCATCGTGCTGGTTGGCGACCAGACGAGAGGGCCCGATGGACAGTCCCGGGGGGGCTCAGGCGTCCCCACAGTCTCCAGACAAGTCCCCCAATGATGTCGTTCTATCAATGCGTGCCTGAAGGTTAGCTGCATGGAACCTCATTTCACTTCCTTCTCCTCTCCTCCCTTCACTCAAATAAAAATGAAAAGGAAAAGTAAGAGACATATAAACAGAGGCTACACTCCCTCTCTCACAAAGTACGCCTCACGAACATACAAGGTCTACACTCCAATCTTGTCGTAGTCTACTACCACCTGGAGACTGAAAAACCAGCTTTTTTTCTTACTTTCGGAGATGCATATCAAAGGTTCGTCCGACGTCGTACCTTTCTTACATAGGGTTTACCTTTGAGCTCAATTTCAAACCACGTGCGGGTGTATGTATGTATGTACGCCCGGGACGACATCTGCTATCGGCGTCTCCGTAACCTTGAGGACTCCAGATATAAAATAATCTACGTTTGTGTCTACCACTTGCACAGCGGAGATCAGAAGGCATCTGAGCTCAAACAGCATCTGAGTGAGGCGGCGGATGCTGCTCAGCAGCAGTAACCTTTTGCCCAATCGGTGTTACTGGGGAATTTCAATGCCCACCACCAAGAGTGGCTTTTCCCGTACCAGTTCACAGATCACGCCGGATGTGGATTCGCACACAGCCAATTGCCTGGAACTTCTGCTGAAAATAGATCCAGACCGCTACTCTGTGTCAATATGTTCGCCTTTATGCAGTTCCGGGCACTGTCTGGTTAAGTCTGTGTCTGTCTACTCCTTGCCCGATCCCAGCCTTAGAGGCACCCGACGAGTTTGGCAATACAGGTCAGCAGATAGCGTTGGCTTGCGATCTTTCTTCGCATGCTAACCAAGCTCGTCCATGGTTTGGCGCCAAATGTGATTGCGCAGATGAGCAGCATAAGCACGCGGCATATCGAGCTTGAGCCGACGCTCGTACGCGCAAAGCAAGCGACGTCGTCGTCCACATCATCGCTTACCATCAGGGAAGATGGTGATCAAAAGCAAGCCTATCATTAAAAAAAAAAACCCTCGTGCCATTGAATCTAAATCATTTCGTCTGTTTGAGTGTGAAAAAGTAATAAAAGATACACACACACAAATACAATTCTTCATCTTGATAGATAAGACGACTTAGAATGATATTTTTTCTAAAATTCCAATTGGTTGATTGGCAAGCATGTAATAGTTTAAGTCTACTAAAAGAACTTACTAATGTCTGGAAGATGTGAGTTCTAGCTCGAGACAATACAAAGTACTGCACTTATTTTCGCAATGTTTTTAATTGATTATTTTAAAGCCAAATCATTCAAGTCAAAACTGATGCATTAATCCATTTGCATTTTATTTAAAATATTTAAAAAATAATCTAGCTATGGCCATTATCGACTTCGAAACCATCCTATTGATGTGTCCCAAACCGGTTTCATTAGAAAGGTAAATAATGCTAGGATCGGTTTTAGACCATTAACTAGAACATTTAGAAAAAATGATGAAGTCCTTTCATTCCAACAAATATATAAAAATTCAAGAAATGGCAATACTAGTGAAATTGGTGTTGCTATGATTGACGCTAGCAGTGCTAAAAAAAATGATTATAATGGCAGCATTATACATGAAGGTGGTCTCTAACAACACAATGTTTGGTAGTGTAACAACCTTAGTCAAATCTAATATATTTATTTGTTTTAGCATGGTAGCACACGTCAGTTATCCGTTCGACAACATGACTTATAAGTTATCATAATTGTTACGTTCATGCCTAATGATAACCCTAATAAAAAGAGTTTGTTCCTAATTTTGACTGGCCTGTTGGTCTAGTGGTTAGTGGCCCTGACTGCTATGCTGAAGGTCATGGGTTCGATTCCCACCCAAGACAAATGTATGTGTGATGAGCACGATCATTTGTTCTTTGTCTGAGTGTAATATATCTATAATATGTATTTAAATTTAGAAATATATAAGTATGTTTATCAGTTGTCTAGTATTCATAGCACAAGCTCTGCTTAGTTTGGGACTAGATGGCACTGTGTGATATTTGTGAAATATTATTATTATTAATTTTTAAGGAGGAAAAGGAATTCACCATGCCTTAGGAAAAGTATAAGCTGATCGAATTAACTTTATTTGAAAGCTTTGGAGAGAATTCAATGCATATGCCATTTCTATTCCCTCACTAAGTTTTCTGTGGACCCGATCAAAGTTCGGGATCCCAACGATAGTTGTGTGACGTTGCTTAGTAATTTGCATTTTGCATTGAGTGCAATTAGCTGTTAGTATTCTGGGTACTTCTTTTATTTTAGTGTAGTTCTATTTGTTTGTAGAGTTTTAGATTCGGATGAAAATAGCAAATTGCAAGTAGTCTTTCCTAAAAAAATTACAATAATGTTGATTTTTCCTTTTAAGAACATTAGTTCAATACTACTGCATCATGAACACCTGTTAGAATGTGTAGAATTAATGATGCATGTGAAAGATTTTTGTACGTGCATTAGCTGCCATGGATAGATCAATAAATTTTCATTCGATTTGTGTTTGATTCTAAATAGTCAAATAGTCTCTTACCAGGCAAAGTATTACACGTACATAATAAACTACAGATCGTTAAGGTGGCTCAAAAAAGTGCCCAGCTTAAGTAGCCTTGAGTTGAACTGATGGGCCCATAATATATAAAGATGATATATTAAAAAGACCATCTCAGTCACCGTAGACCACATACGGGATGTTTATTTTTTTAATTGATATAAACTAGTGCTTGACTGCGATCCCATCTGATGGTAAGCAGTAATGCAATCGTTGATAGTGAAGCGCACTAGTTTATTAAGAACCTAGTCATTCTAGCCCTTAAGACACCTAAATTATAGTCGGACAGGAAGACCGGGAGCTGCAGGCAAATTGTTTCAGTGCTTCGATGTACGCGGTGGGACGACTTATATATCTTCCTTAGGAGTTGGCAAGAAGTGACTTAGAGCTGGAAGCAATGGAAAGAATAGATGTATTTACCCAGCAAAAAAAACGCATATGCTAGACATAACAATAATTGCTTTTACTTCGATTATTTTCGCATTGGAGATAGCTCCAACAAAACAGGGTGACAACAAACTGCAAGCTGCATACTAACAAAGATATTGTAAAAAAATTACATACAACATACATAGACCCATTACGGTCCTAGTTAAATAAACAAAATTCCCCTAAACTGAGCTCAGAACACAATCTGGGAATATGGTAAAACCTCTATCATGTTTCAAAACAAGCAAATAAAAAACAAAAGAAATACATTTTCGGAAAATGCAACAGAGCCCCTGTTGTATTTAATTGTATTAACAGAAATAAACGATTAGTGGACTATCACCCTAAATTATCACCAAAGGCCCTTAAGCTTCGTTCGTACTTCACCTAATTTCCACCCCTAAAAAACAGTTTCAACTGCAATGCAAAACTTTGCGTCCCTATTTCCTTGTTTCCCCTTACATTCATATTTTAATATTCCATCAGCGAACGCCTTCCGCCCCGGTCTTGCGTTTATTAAAAAAGTCCTATATTTAATTTAAATCTTTCAATTAAAATGCTGTTATAATGCCTGCTTTGTTGTGACAGAAACAAAAAATAAACAAAATTAGAGCAAAAATTAAGTGCACTGTGGTAGATATTTTTTCTTGTTAGAAATGTAATGGACTCTGCTTTTGTATTCTATCTGTCTTGGTGCTTCAAGTAGAGTAGCTTGTTTAATTTCAAGAAACCACTAAAGCACGGTACATCACCTCATTACCTTCTCTACTAGCCTTTTACTAACTAGCTTAAGATCGTCTTCTAGTTTAACCTTAAGCAACTGAATACTCGAGTTTTACATGGAGTGACCACCACTGCTCTCAAAACGGTGAAGGAAAACATCGTGAGGAAACCGGCATGTCCTAGAGCCAAAAAGTTCGAAGACATGTGACATTCACCAACCCGCACTGGGCCTGCGTGGTGGATTACTGCCCATTCCCTTTCCTGGAGAGTCCAAGCTATGGGAACATTGAACGGCTGATTATGCTACATGGAGTGACTGCCTATCAGACCTCCACAATCCAGTGAGTGGATATCACAATACTCCTTGGATAGATTGAAGGTCAGATTTTTTGGCATCTGTCTACCTGTATCGACTATCAAAGATATACGAATAACAACCGGGACCAACGTCTTTACGGGCTTTTGTTACACCACTGCTAATTCATCATCATTTCAGATGAAAGACGTCCACTGTTGGACATAGACCTCCCCAAATGTCACCACAATGACTGGTCCTGTGCGTCTCGCATCCATAGGATTCCCGCGACCCTCACCAGGTCATCGGTTCACATTGTGGGAGGCCTTCCAATGCTGCGTCTTCCAGTACGTGGTCGCTATTCCAGAACCTTTCGTCCCCATCGACCATCTGTTCTGCGAGCAATATGCCATGCCCATTGCCACTTAAGTTTGGCGATTCTTCGGACTATGTCCGTAACCTTGGTTTTTATATGGAAACTCCGAGCATAATCCTTTCCATTGTCCTTTGAGGAACTTTAAGCCTTCTGATTAAGTTACTGCCACTGCTAATTAGGTTATCATAATGCTACCATATTAAGAGGTCACCCATGGCGCCCGTTTCCAGGGTTCCGGTAACGACACAGTCGTGATGCTCTTGAATATTTTATATACCTTTGCTTACATAACCATGAGCTGTTATGTGTTACACTACCGCCTCAAAGACATATCAAAATAATAGATGGGGCCTACTAAAGCCAATATCTGCTAAGATAGCGGAATTGTTTGAAAAATGGCCCTGGAACACAAACGGCAGCTGAAGGAAAATAAGTGGGTTAAAACTAAAAAAAAAACGTAAAATTGTAACAGGGAGTGTTAGCTCCATCCAGAACGGGATAAGCTATTCAATGATTTTGAGGAAGCTCAAAAAAAAAAACACAATGTGCAAGGAAAAAGTTACGCGTTTGCATCCAATACGGCAAGCTGCCAACAGTAACGACGAAGCGCGCTACAGAATCGCTACAAAAAGTTGTCATGGGTTGCGGTTGGGTCCTTAGCGAGGCCAAAGCAATCAACAGGACCTAGCCGCTTCTGTTTTCTGCAGTTGCTCAAAATAGTGGCTCATTTTTAAAAACAGTTTTGGACTCCGAAGAAATAGATGGGTGGCTGTGATCGAATGTGAATAAAACCTAGTGGCCACTGTTCCAAGTTGCCGCGTTCAGCGGCGATTTTTGCACAGAATATCACTGACTAAGAAATAATAAAACTGTATTTTTATTTAATTATTATACTCCACAGGGGCACGCAGGTGTACTCAATGTTCCAGTATGAGGCTGTCGAACTTATCCACTACGGTTTTCAGTATGAAATAATAATAATGTAATAATGATTATGATTTGTGTGTATAATAATGTAGAGATAGATGGACGTGTGGTATGACGAACGTGACAGTACAGAATTGAAGAAAAAAAAACGTGTCACGCCTACCCAAGTAACATGCGACAAGGACAGAAAGATGTATAATGATTGTAGCCACAAGCTTCTAACATAGCATAGCATAGCATAGCATAGTCGGCCATAGAATGTTCCCACTGTTAGGACTCAGGCCTCCTCTCTAGGAGAGGAATGGGCCGTAATCTACCACGTGAGCCAAGTGCGAGTTGATGGATGTCACATGTCTTTGAATTTTTTGGTTCTAGGACATGCCGGTTTCCTCACAATGTTTTCCTTCACCGTTTTGAGAGCAGTGGTGACGAAATAAATTACACAAAGTAATGCGCCTGGCTGGGTTTGAACCCGCGACCTACAACTCGTAAGTCAGGGCCGTTACCACTTGGCCACCACTGCTCCTGCTTCTAACATAATTATTATAATAAAAATTTAGCAACAATTTGAGGAAAGTATTTTTTATTTATTTTGTTCCCTTGAAAAGATAAGAACTCTTCGCGTAGTTAAAACAACATTTCCGCAAAGCAAGTAAATCTTGAAGGCCTCCTTACATGCCGTAAATCTTTGGAAGAAAACAATGTGAATAATGTACATGAAAAGTAATCCTAAACGGCATAATGTACATTTCAAATGTCTGACAGTTTTACGGAAAATAGAGATGACGGTTAAAGGGAAGGATACACGTGAAGATTTTGGCAAAATCCGTTGTTTCAACATGTGTTAACGAGGTGTTTTGTGTTTTTTTGGCGCCCTTAAAATGAATAAACAAAACAACACCTATCACTTTGCTGTCCGTCAGGAGCCGTCCACCAAATGACAGTACCTGGAAGTAGAAAATAATAACATTTTTTTTTAATTTATGGGCATTTTGAATGGATATATTGGAAGAGACAGAAATTTGAAAGTTTACACTTCTTAAATGCTCATTTTGCTTCATCAACGTTCATAATATAGGTCTTGAATATCTCTTTATTGCGAGTATCACTGCTACACCTGTTGTGTTGTTTAAGAATTTTATGCTCTAACTCGTTTAGCAGTTTATGCCATCGTTTCTTTATTTATAATATATTTTCGTGTTTGTCTATCACAAAGTTTGTCTATTGGAATTACCATGGCAATATGATGTTTTGATTTTGATTAGTAAGATTATGTATCAATGTTAGGTACTATATGAACTTACTATAGCTGTTATTGACCCATTTACATTTCATAATTAAAAGAAAAATACAATTAAATTGAGAATCCCCTTTTTTGGAGTCGAATGTCTTTGTTGGGTTTAGAATATAAAGATACACACAAACATAATTATACTGAATTGATATCGATGGATCGTCATAGATGTACGTGGCCGACCAGATCAATTCCTAAGAAATCACTATGCAATATTTTTATTTTATTTTTGGTTACATTCTAAGAATACAGACTCGTCTCTTGTTGATTTGTGTTATCCTTTTCAGAGGTTGTATTGTATTGTATTTTGGGCTGGTGTCCGCAACTCCACGGTTAAGTACCTATTTTGCGTACGAGTGGAACAAATGTGTCATTCGATCCATTCTAGGTCCTCAAGGAAGGCCAGTAGCATCTTGGTATGACTGACCATTTCAAAGAGGGTACCTGGGTTTCCAAAGTTCTTTGTCCTGTATTCTGCGACTACTGGGCTGCTTAGAAGGAAATTTATTTATTTATCTTTATTCCAAAAAGGTAAGTAAATTATAAGATAAGCCCCACAAAACCGTTGCAATGGTTTGACTGTATAATGAGCTTCTGTCTCGTCCCTTTCAGATAATACAGACGTGATGTAAACTTAATCTTATTAATCATGCGTCTGGTATTAAAACAGCACACCATGCTTCTCTTCTATCCCTGAAATTACTAATGCAATTCCAATATCTTTTCAAAACATGTCTTTGCAAAAAGGTATTTCACATTTTTAGGACCATTTTTGTACAATAGATGAAATAGAAAATTAGATTTGTATAAATTAAATTATTAAAGCTATAAAAAGATTATTGTGTAATATTTACTCAGCATAATATCTTACGGACAGAAGATCTCCTTTTAGTTTATAAATAAAGCATGCTTTGCTTTTACTTAATTAAATTTTGGTTATTTAATATAGTCAATGTAATGATTTTTAATTTATTATTTCTTAGGTTCTTAGTACTTTTTAGCCTGACATACAGGTCCAACCTAGTTCAGGCAAAAATGCAATGTATGCATTATAATTGTTTTTATGTACCTTAATTTAAATGTGCCACTTTTTATTAAATAAACGATATTCTATTATATTCTATTCTATTCTTGTTCTATATCGTCACTTCAGAATGAAAACCTCGAGACTCTAACTGTTAATTTATTACATTTTTAGAAAATAAATCATGAGGCGCACTTCTTAATTCCATACAAAAAAGTTTTGTAACATGTAACACTGTCAATGACGGTTCATGATTAATTTCATAAAAAACCACAAGTGTCTTTACAAAATGCTCGTTTCACAGTAATAACTTGAAATAATTATACAACTTAAATTTATAAAACTTATCTAATTTGCAAACTAAAATAGACATACAGAAATAAAGTGAATGATAATATTTTACAGGATCTATTTTTTTCTGTAAGGTTTCGTTTTCTGTATAAATTATGAGATTTTTCACTCTAAGGTTTCGATGAAATGTGGTTTTTTCTAGCAAAGGAAATTGGGTGGTTTCAATTCCCTCTCGAAACTCAAGGTCTACTATTAGAGTAACAGGAAAATATATTAAAAGATAGATTAAATGTAGGCATACAAAACATCGTTACATATCATATTTTCTGACATATTTTCTTATTATAGTTCCGAAATATTATATATCTACGGGAATATTTTTTTGTTAGCCTTCTGAGAATAAAAGAAAACAAATAATATACGAATAGGTATAAGGAACAAAACAACCCTAGGATATAAACAGAAATAGCTAGCTATAATCGGACCCAGAAATAAACTAAAATATTGTGGAAAATTTTGCGTGCGTATATGACCCTTTTTTATTACTTTTTCTTGGAAATTCATCAAGTACTCCCCATCTGGGTGGAGTGAGAGGGAGTGTCAGACTTTTACTAACTAAAAACCCACCTGTGTTTCTTCAGTTACCCTACGGTACCCACGGTAACTGTATCCCGCAGCTTTAGTAGGCATCGATGCCTCGAGGGCCGACCCTAAGGGCCAATCTTGCTGCCGTCTTTTTGAGGCATGCGTGGAACAGAACAACCGTCGACCCGGGACTAGTCCTTATCGAATGGAGAGCCACCTATATTACTCGCCGTTCGCAAGATTTTTCCTACCAACTGTAGGCACGGACAGATGGTGGAGAAAAACCTTAAGTTTGTGTTTGTATGTGTATTAGCTATGCTTACACTTGTTCTAATTTTTATGACTTTGTGGATTGTTACGTGCTCGTGGGGTCCAGCCTTGATGACACTTTGCGTGATCCAAGGGTTGGATTTTACCTAGACAGAAAATGAGCATTGCTATCATCATCATCATTCCAGCTGAAATTCGTCTACTGTTAGACATAGGCCTCCCTCAAGTCTTGCCATAACGACCTTCATGTGCGTCTCGTATCCATCTGAATTCTGCAACACTCACCAGGTCATCGATCCACCTTGTTCGCTTGAGCGTTCCAACGCTGCGTCTTCCGGTACATGGTCGCCACTCCAGAACCTTTCGGTCCCATCGAACATCTGTTCTCACGACAACGAAAATCAGCGCGGTGGCTCTGTTCAATACATGAGCCCCAGCATTTTGCTGAGCGCTGGCCGTTTTGCGCGGATGTGTCGCATAAATCATTATTTTTTATAGATTTGTTATAATGCTATATATACTCGTATATATATATTTTAAGTTATGTGCCATGTTTGTCAAAAATAAACTCTTCTTCATTATTTTTTTCTGGCCAATGCCTTTTAAGTTTGCCGATTCTTCGTGCTATGTTCTGTGGATATGTTCATTTTTGATGCGATCACGCAAGGAAACTTCGAGTAAAGCTTTAAGAAGGCTTAAAGTCACTTAAAGAGTAATTCAGTATTGCTATATAAAGTGACAATTCCGCCACTTTTCCTATACCAGTTGATAGCGATGTAAGTTTTTGGAGTTAATAAATTCATAAAAATAAAATCATAAAACCTTAAATTTAACCTTAAAATTTCATATAAATGAGTTCCACTCGCAATTCTCATCGATATTCCAACTTCAATGATAAAACCTAAATCTACTGCAATCAGTTTAATGGTGAAAGTGACTTCTTTATCTAATAGCAAATCTGAGCTTAAATTAATGTTTAAATACCAAAGAGCGACCACTTTTTACTTTGAATAAGTGGTTTTCAAAAGTAATTGTTCTACCAAAGTTGGATTTATTGTTGCATAGAGTTTATTATGGGAGCACTTTAAAGTGGTGAACCGAAGAATTTGTCATTTACTTAAGTCAATGAAGTTGAAGGGCCGTTTGGAGGGCTGAGGCTAAAAGTATAAGTATTTTGTAGTACTATAAATGTCTGACCTAAAAGTAGTCAAAACAGAATGTTATTGTTGGCGTAGTTGGCGTACAGCTAGCGTGCAGTTGGCGTGCAGTTGGCGTGCAGTTGGCGTGCAGTTGGCGTGCAGTTGGCGTGCAATTGGCGTGCAGTTGGCGTGCAGTTGGCGTTTAAAAGAGTTACTGTAGCCCTTCAACGCAAAAAGTAATTGAAGGAACATAAGAGGGTTTAATCAGTAAAAATCTGACACGCCCTCTCGCGCCACCTTAGAGCGAGAGAAGTTATTTTATTATTTTCCAACTCAGAAAAAAAACTTTTTGTTGTTGATATGATGTTCATTTACAGTTCGTCTCTTAAGTTAGACCTCATAATGTTCTAAAATCTACTACTACTATACTATAAGTTATTTATTTTAAGTGTAAATTAACATGAATATAATATCGGTCAGGATAAAAAACTATATTCACAAACAATTTAATTCATATCAAAACGTTATTAACCTAGCTAATAGCAAACCATTACAAAAATCTAGACTGAAAACTTCTAGCAATATGTCGGGAAAACGAGTTCAGAAGGCCAACTACGTACAGGGAGGAAAAACAATAGTTTCGCTTTAGGTGGTGACAGCAATATTAAATATTTATGTATGTTTATTTTTTATATATATATACATTAGATCCCTTGTTTTCCTATTAATCTTTTCTTTTTTTATGGACCTACAATGTTTTCTCTTTACTACTCTTGGTTGACTGGTAGAGAATGCCTAAGACATTAAGTCCGCCTTTGTACCTTTGTGTTGCATGAAGTTTTAATAAATAAATAGCAATAAGATGTGTCCTGATTGCGTTTGCAAAAAGTGAAATAATGTGCCTATAATAACCGGTATCCTGTGCAGAAACTTTCAGAACTTACAATGTCTGGTGAGGACCTGCGTTATGTAGGAGCCACTCCTCAAAGAAAAGACTTATTGCTGCGATTGTGGCGTGCCCAGCGGTGGAGACAAACTAGGCTGTAGAGACAACAAAAAGGCTTTAGACACAGTGTAATTTGACCAACGTTCAAAGATTTAAAAAAAAGTTCAAATTGCATGTTGAGTACCATGGAGTGTGCTCCATGCTAATTAGCATATGTTTTGGACTTTATTACTTTAATATTACTGGTATATAATACTGGTTATTGTGCTCTATGTTTAGTAGTCAATTCCAAACATTTTGAGTTCTCGGTGATCGCTATAATAATAGGTGATTAAATATCACTTTGTCTCTGTTGTTCTACTAACGTGGAAGGGTCATTTAAGCCACCCCATGGTCAAGTAGTTACCGAGTCAAGCACAAGTTTATATCATTTAAAAAAAAAAAGCAGTTAAAGCACATCCTGAAAGGTCCATAATAAATCGACTTCTGCGATTTAAAAAAAAAACATTTCTTACTCTGTAATAATCATGGATTATTTTAGGTTAAAGAAATACTATGATAAAATTCTGGATAAGTATTAAGTCTTGAGAAGAGCAGTGGTGGCCGAGTGGTATCGGCTCCGACTTACGATTTGTAGGTCGCGGGTTCAAACCCAGCCAAACGCACTACTTTGTATAATTTATTTCATGACCCCTGCTCTCAAAATGGTGAAAGAAAACATCGTGAGGAAACCGGCATGTCCTAGAACCAAAAATTCGAAGACGTGTGACATTCACCAATCTGTACCAGGCCCGCGTGGTGGATTACGGCTCATTTCCTCTCCGAGAGAGGAGGCCTGAGTCCCAACAGTGGGAACATTAAAAGGTTGAATATGCTATATGCTATGCTTGAGTCGCTAGGATGTTTGTACGTGCGTGCGTAGGTACTAATACCATTACCCTTATATCGGACATTGCTGTAGCAAACATGTTGCTAACTATATTCGATAGTGTAATAATATGTATTTGTTTATGTGTGTGTGTTCTGTTTTGTGATTGTTGTATGGGTGCTATTAGTTGCCTAAAATAAATGCTTTTTATTTTATTGTCTTACCAATTAAGTATGGCGATGTTCATATTATTTGCTTAGTATGTGTGTTTGTTTCACTCCTTATGTCTGGCGGCAGATTATTCAATAGGTATGGTATTCTCTTTTTTAGTGTTCTGTCATCAAAGTAATTGGTGACTTTGGGTACATTGAATCTACCAGCAGCCATAGATCGTGTATTATCACAGTGTCTTGTATAATTTTTCAACGATATCTTTTGACAACTTCCTTCGCTAGCAAACCTTTTGTACCTAACTATTTAGTGGAACTAATGAGTACCGGCAAGATTTATAGTCAGAAAAGCTCATTGGCCTATGTGATTAATAGTCCTAAGTAACGATGCTAACATTTCGTATGTAAATCCTCTTTCAGTATTCAAAGCAGCCTAATGTGTGTATTGAAAGTATTGAGGGCACTTTTTTTAATACAATTCGGGGAATGAATGAAGCTGAACGAAATAATTACATTAGGTTCTTAAATTTAATGCCTAATTCTGAAAAGGGAAGTACTCTTCACTCGTTCACGGTCCAAGCGGTGCGATTGTGGAACGCGTTGCCGGTACCAATTAGTCAAGCCCAGTCACTAGCTTCTTTCAAAAACCTAGTCAAAGATCATTTCCTTTCACTCTAATTGCTATCCTGCCTCTACCTAAATTCAGTTCTTCCGTCACTAACCCACCTTGTTGTTCTTTTCTTTTTCCATCTCTTTGTCTGAAATTGTGTAGCTTATAATATTTATATATATATATAATATTTATATGTTATCTTTTATATATAATAGCTATATTACGTCTATGTATAGTCTAGTTTATAATTTTAATCTAATATTTCCTTTATTAATTTGCAGTACACCGCAGACTACTCCCCTTTTTCTATTTCAAATTTTTACATTCCACCCTAAGGTTGTCTGGTAGATATCGCTGTCAGCGATAAGACCGCCTTTGTACCCATAGATTTAAGTTTGTGTAAAAGTTTTGTTACTATTTTAGGTGTACAATAAAGTATATTCTATTCTATTCTATTCTCTTGTCAGTAATTGTGGGGGCCTAGCAGGGTTGTAGCCTACTGGGGCCAAGGGTCTGATTCTGAAAGGAAGTCTCGGCCCCAGTACGACAAGCAACGAAGGAACAGGAGTGGGTTTTTAGTTAGTAAAAGTTTGATACTATCTCCCGGTCCGTCCAAGAGCGGGATTTGTCATTAGATGATTTTCACACCTAAAAAAAAAAACAGGGAAGTACTCCAATATCAGATTTTGTTTAGCTTTAATTTAATTGTTTGATACTTTGAGCTTTAAACAAACTGCAGGATTTTTTGAAAAAGATACCCTGGCTGTAGAACGTAAACGGCAACTAAAGGAACACTTTTAATTCAGTAAAAATCTGGCATTCCCTCTCGCTCTACCCACAAGTTGTTTGATGTTTTTTTTCTTCTGTTTTTAATATTGCATGTAAACACGCACACATACATGAACACTACTTACACAGCACAATTTAGTTAGTTAATTATAAACATATTTTGGATTTATAACCTTTAGTGCGATTTGATATCGTTTGCTCATCTTACAAGGACCGAGCTCAAGTTGTCGACAGCGCGGGCCGTAGTACTCCACTCGTGCCACAAAAAAATGTCAGCAAAATCGTAGCAGGGCCGATGCCTGCTAGGGCCATGGGATCGATTGTGAAAAGGATATCTGAAATGTCAGCAAACTGTAGGGGCCCAGCAGGGTCGAAGCCTACTGGGGTCATGGGTTCGCTTCTGAAAGAAAAACCTGGAATGAAAGGGGTTTTCGTAAGTAAAAGTCTGACACGCATTCCCGTCCCGCCCAAGGTCAAATGTCATTAGACGATTTCCATTAGAGAAAAAAAAAATGTAGATCATACGAAACCTCACATTCTTTCCTTTCATAAAACAAAATAACTGATTATTAAGATAACAAAACACTGGAATATTCGGCTAATGAGCCAATTATAATTGAGGCATGTAATTATTAGAGTCTACGAAATTAGGGAAAATAATATAAGCCTCAGTTTCAATATTAGTCGTTACTGTATTATTAGGTAAACGTAGCATTATTAGACCAATAATAACTATACAAAGCTAGCCTTTGTGCGTGTCATTATGAAACGACACATAATTAATAGTTGGTTAGTCGACGATATTGTTTGATTCGACCTTCACTATTTTTTATTGAATCGAGGCTACGAAGTCTTGAGCATCGACGCCGAGTTGCTAGCCTGTCAGTTTTCTACCGGTTGCATTTCGGGGAGTGTGCATCAGAATTGCATAACCTAATTCCGCCTAGCCCTTTCCATCATCAGACTACCAGACTTACGCCGATGCACCACCGGTAGATGGTGGATATCCCAACTTTACGCACAAAACGTTTTGGGAACACATTCATTGTGCGTACAGCTAAGGAGTGGAATTCCTTGCCGGAGTCTGTGTTTCCTGATGGCTACAACCCAAGAATCTTTAAGTCAAGAGTGAATAGGTTACTTCAAGGTAAGCGCGCTCCAGTATTGTACCGCATCGTCGCTTTTCATCAGGTGAGATAGCGGTCAAGCGCGAACCTATCAAGAATTTAAAATAACTATTTATTAGAATTCAAAATGGATTTAGCTTGTTTCTATGGCTTTAGTTCGGTCCTACGAATACCAGGGAAAAACAACGTGTTGTCCGAAAAAGTTACAATGGCCCTAAAGGGCAAAGGGCAACTAAAAGAACACAGGTGGATTATAGCCAATCAAAGTCTCATACACGTTTTTGATCCACTCTGAGTGCACACTATAGTTTCAGACTATAGTCACCTTTTTTAAAGTGGGAAATCATCCAATGTTTTCTCTCGCTCTTGGGCAGAGTGAGAGGGCATATCAGACTTTTACTGACTACAACGGAATCCTATTCCTTCTGTGCCTTTGTTCTGATCAGAGGGCTTGGATCAGCGATAACACTGATTGTCAACTCCAGGTGATGCGCTACTGAGATGCACAATATGGGTAACTTGCTGCTGCCTGTGGCCTCGGCCTCGGGAAAGAAGATAATTGTAAAAAATATCCTATGCAGGTACTATTTAAATGGATTTGTCCAGAGCGGATCGGAAGACGTAGCGTTGGAAGGCCTCCTACAAGGTGGACCCATGACCTGGTAACGGTTGCAGGAGTACGATGGATGCGAGACGCACAGGACCGTTCATTGTGGCGGCACTTGGTGGAGGCCTATATCCAGCAGTGGACGTCTTTCGGCTGAAATGACCCTCAAAAATATACGGAGAAACAGACCAGTAACAAAGACCAATCTCGTTAAAATATTAATGTTGCCAATAATTTTATAAACCGCTGAGACATGGACAGGCAGCCTTGAGGAAAGGTGGATATGACGAAGCCACGTGGCAAATCACCGATACGATGGATAGACCAGATCAAAGCAGCTGTTGGCGGCGCATTGAACGAGTGCGCCTGGATGACAGTCAGCTGGTAAAAGTAGCGTATAGTCGTGCGGCGTACCCTGACAGCACAGACAGTAAGAGTAAAACGATCAAGATGAACATGTGCTATTTCAAGAAATGATCTACCTGTGTGCCTAATTTCATCCAAATCCGTTCAGCTGTTCGAGCTTGAAAAAGTAACAAAAATACACACACGCACATACAAACTTCCGTCTTGATAATATTTAGTGTAATAATGTCCTAGCCCAGTTTATGTTCAATATGGCTGCGTTTGCCTTGATAAACACATACTAATTAAGCATATGTTATGTTGTGATGTTATTAATTAAGTTTAGAGGTGAATACACTATTCATTTATTCCCTTCATTCATTTCATTGGAACCCAGAGCTGCGACTTTAATTTAAGCGCATTATTCCATTTAGCAGCTTTAGACTCAGTGGAAAGGCGTCCGAAGAGGCTAATTTGGTGATCCAGATTTGTTTAAATCTTATCTACGAAGCCTGGAGCATAGGCGTAGCTTTTGATATATTACAGGATGCATTTTGGAGAGTGTGCACGGGAATTGCATGACTTGATTTCGCCATCTCATTTCTACCTTTGGATAACCCGACTTCGGCGAGACCCTTGTATTGTTAGCACCTTTACAATCCTGATTAAGCATTGGCTCGTCGTTTATACTGCGCATATCGAAGGACTGGAATAATTTGCCTGTTGTGTTCTTCCCGTCTGATTATAATTTAATTGTCTTCAAAGCTAGAGTGAATAGGCTCTTAATAAAATAGTGCACCTAACTATCACTGCTTTCCATCAGGTGAGATTGCAGTGAAGCAGTTTATATTATTATTAAAACCAAATAACCACATAATTTCAGCGGAAGGCCTCCCCCAAGCATCGCAACAACGACCAGTACTGTGCGTCTCGTATCCACCAGGACACAAATTACTTTAAATTAACATTATATAAATCATAAAATCAGGGATATTGTTAACATTACTATCGAAAGCAGTGGAGAGCAGTGGTGACTTAGTAGTAACGGCGTCAACTTACAATTTGAAGGTCGTGAATTCCAACCCAGGCAGGCGTTTTCTTTTTGTGTAATTTATTAAAATTTCATCACCACTGCTCTCAAAATGGTAAAGGTAAACATCGTAAGGAAAAAGGTATGTCTTAGAACCAAAAATCCGTTTACATATGATATCCACCTACCTGCACTAGGCCTGCGTGAAGGATTATGGTCCATTCCCTCTCCTAGAACAGAGGCCTACGCACCAGTATGGGAATATTATAAAAGCTGATTATGCTTCTACTGAAAAGCAGTTGCCGATGGCTGAAGAGATTGGCATCTACTCACGGTAACATGGTCTTGCTTTGTTTTCGTGTCGATCTGACTCAAATTTCGTCCGACCTATATATGAACATCTAAACAGCTCTGTCGTTGGCGTCGTATAAGTCCTGGAAGATGTGGGTAGTTTTGCATGCTGTCTGACACGATATTCGATTACAAACTTACTTTTTCAGTTGGAGAATTGTATGGAAGAACACTTGTTTAACTACTAAGTTAAGTTTAACGGCGAGTATCCACCCTTACGTTGTTGAAACGTCAACGGCCGGACCGTTGACGTTTCAACAACGTAACTAAGCGTTTCGCTTCGTCGTTTATACCGCGTACATCGAAGGACTGGAACAATTTGCCTGCTGCGGTCTTCCCGTCCAACTATAATATAGGTGTCTTCAAGGCTAGAGTGAATAGGCTCTTAATAAACTGGTGCGCCTGACCATCAATGATTGCATCTCCGCTTACCATCAGGTGGGATCGCAGTCAAGCACTAGTTTATATCAATTAAAAAAAAAAAAAAGTTTGTTCTAAAGGATATCGTTCATACCTTTATTATCAGAAATAAAATAAAATTATTGAACCCTTCCTGTCAAGTCCGTCACGCAATTTCCCATTTTTTAGTCCTCCAGTAGTTATATATCCCAGAATCTATTTAAAATGGAAAAGTAGGTGGCAAAAATGCTTAAGTTAACTGTGTGATAAGTTTACTAAATGTGGTTACGGATTCAAAGATATCTCTTAATTATCATACTACTCGTTGGTACAACAGTTGTAAAATAAAGTGTTTAAACACAATCGCACAGAAGTCTATCAAAACTATGATAATTGACGGCTGATGAAGTTCTTAAGGTGGGTTTACGCTAGGCAGGAAAGCACAGACTTATTGAGACTATGGGCCACTAGGGCGAAAGATGAACTAATGGCGGGCCAGCAACAAAAAAATAAAATAAAAAAAAATAACGCGTAATTCGGAGTGAACGCTCTTTAGCTACTAGGACCTTCTTCTAAGACAGCGGTGGCGTACTCAAATTATAATATGGTCGCGTGCCATGTAAGATATAGGTACCACTTGGTGGTGATTAAAATTTAATTAAAAAAAAATATATATATTAATTTGAGGCGTGGTACTGCATTGTGCACACAATCTTTTTTTATATTTGGCTCAAAATTACACGTAAAATTGCTTCCAAACTTTTATTAGCAAGGCGGTTTCGATTTTTTGTTTTGTTAGTATTCAATACCATATAAAAGTAGATATAAATAAGGTGGCGCATTTCAAGACATTTGTGCGCAACTCTTCGTACATATTTTTATCAATGAAGCGGCAAAATTTCAGCAAGCCCCCTTCATTGAATTTGTTGCGAAAATCTTGATTGTTTTGAATATCGATTAATTCTAACTGCATTGACTCTTGTGCAGTTTCAGCTGAAATGGTAAAAGGATTGCTAAATATGTCCAATAGAAGTTTAACTTTATGAAACTCAGAAAATCGTTCACGAAAATATTGCTATTATAACTTTTCGACAAAACTAAGATTAAGCACAGTTTTATTACATTTTTCAGCCATTTCCTTGTAATTTGGAAAATGATTGTAATTTCCAAATCTATTTGTAATCTGAAAAGAGCTAGCTTGCTGGCGGTCCACTGGTATGTTATTGCGGGGCCGCATGCGTTCACGGGCCGCGGTCTGTGCATCTCTGTGCTAGAGAAACCAAGCACGAGCGGAGCACGAGCCGAGATCAAATTCGTATAGTGTGGATCAACTCTGACCTGGTAACGGTTGCTGGAGTACGATGGATGCGAGACGCACAGGACCGTTCATTGTGGCGGCACTTGGGGGAGGCCTATGTCCAGCAGTGGACGTCTTTCGGCTGAAATGATGATGATGATGATGATGGATCAACTCTGGAGGAGCCGAGCACGTGCGACACTACACGAATTTGAGCTCGTCTAGAGCTTGGCTTATGTATGTGTAGGCCCACCTTTAGGAGGCGTGTTGGTAATATTCTGCTAAAGATGAAAGGAAGCCCATAACTATTACTGAATTACTAGCGAACCCTAATACTGGGTATATAAAATAAACCCTGTCCTTAAGATCAGAGCAAAACCATAAAACAGTTGTTTCACTCAATGTAAGCGTAACCAATATTATAAGAAGTTATATAATAGTGTTTGACCAAAAATTGATTTCATGCCGAAGCCGACGTGGTAACAAACCCAAGAAATTTTTATCAAGATTGTTTTTTTCATCTTTTTTTTTCAATTCGGCTAATGATGAGTGACCCCTAGCATCCGAGCGTCTTCCATAAAGAAAGTTAATCTATTGGTTCTTCTGGTTAGCTAGATGACGTCAGAACAAAGGAATCGGAGGCGTGTCCTACTCGAGGCGTTCGATGCAAGAGAATCGAAACAAAACGGTCGAAACTTGGCTCCCCTAGCCAAGTTTTGACCGTCGACCGGCAGAAGTATTGTATTATCCAGCTACTGGGTTGTGGAGGTTAGATAAGCAGTTGCTGCTTGTGAAATTTTATTATTCATCTGCATTCGGTCAGACTGGAAGCCAAATCCAATATTGATGAAAAAGGTCGTAATTGTGCCTGATCAGTAGCCCAGAGCCACTGGTGGCCCAGAGCTGACGGCTCCAACTTACGAATTACAGATCGTAGGTCTGAACCCAACCAGGAACCACTTTGTGTCATTTATTTCATCACCACTGCTCTCAAAACGGTGAAGAAAAACATCGTGAGGAAACCATGTCTTAGAACTAAACATTTTTAGATATGTGACATTTGCCACGTAGTGGATTAAGACCCATTCCGTCTCCTTGAGAAGAGGCCTAAGTCCCAGCAGTGGGAAAATTAAAAGGCTGATTATGCTATGCGCCTGATCAGCAAAATAGACATTTGCGACAGTTCTTTTTGTTACGCCAGAAACTTTTTTTTTTCCAATAATTTGACACAATATATTCGAAGCCGAAAAATTTGTCGAAGGTGGCCGAAACCGAAGCTTCAGTCGGACACTACCGTATAATATAAGATCGATATTTTACCGGTGTTACATATATGAATGGGCAGCAAACCAACCATCGGAATTTCTCGTTTTATATCGGTTTTTATGTGCACCCTAATACGGTCTGGGATGTGTGGCCAGCCTTTATTATTTCCAGTTTGTGGAGGTCAGTAATAAATCATCTTTGCCGATAGAACGGTAAGCGATACATGCCAAGTTATATACTGGTGGTGTATTATACCTATGTATATACTTTTCTTTTATATTATTATATTCCGTGTTTATGTCATTTCAATTATCGTATTTTTAGTTGGTTTGTGTGAGTTGTGTTATTGTGATGTCATTGAAGGCGGTTACATTCATGTAAATATATTTTTTATTGTCTAGTTGAGTTTATCTTAGATATTACAAAAACATAAATATTAAGGTGTAAGGCTTTATGTATTGGTCAGTTCGGGAAATTCCTGTACTGGATTTGCGTGGAAGAAACGCTCGGGTGTCACCATTGTGTAGACCTGGCGGTGCCAGGAGGACACATTCAAGCTCGTAAGCTTGACAGTCAAGCTCGTAAGCTTGACTGTGTACCGTAGTAGATGCTAGCAAAGGAGACAACCGCACGCGCGAGGGAACGGACCTCACGCTCCAGTAGCCGGGACCCTGTTCCCGATTTCTAGCCACCGTAGGCGCAAACGACGAGCATTAGGTAAGCTACGACTGATAAAGTCTTCGTAGCTTTTAAGTCAAAACTTTCATAAGAGCTCAAGATAGAAATTCAATTTTAGAAAGTATTTCACTGGGTGACGATAAACGAGCGTCCAGAAATATGCAAATAACTAAAACAGCGAAGAATGGAAATAGCGAAATTTTAGGGCTCCATAACTTTGTTGAATGAGACTATCACAACACCATCACGCACACAAAGATTGCACGTAAAACACACTTGAATTGAACATCAAAACTATAATTCTACTATACATCCTCACTCTAATGTTAGAAACTGGCTTTTTCCCGAGACTTCGTCCGCGTAGAAGTCCAAAATGGTTTTATTAGGTTTTTTAAGATACGAAAATGTGAAATATTATTTATTATCTTCGTCGTGTGTGATACCCTATTGAATTATATGGCGAGCGATATTGTATCTTAAGATAAAATATTATAGTATCTTAGCCGTGTGCAGCCTGTAGTGAACTCCACTGCGGGTGACGTAACCTACGACAAACTTATTAGTTGCGGTTGGTACAATAATCGGGTCTAGGGATCGAACCGCAAAATTAAGTTTGTATTGTATAGACTTTTCCGGGATAAAAAGAACCCAGTGTGGTGCCCAGGATATTAAAGAATAATTATACCAAGTTTCATCGTAATCGAACTGGTTGTTTTTGTGTGATGCCTGAACAAACAGACAAACAGACAAAAATTGTTTAATCACATTTTTGGGTTCGGTGTCGGTCTAGTAACAACCCCTGCCATTTATTTTTTTGATATTTTGAATGTACAAAATTTTCACTTCTACAGATTTAACACAGAGTGATAGTCCATTAAATTGTATGGCGAGCGATATTGTATCTAAAGAAAAATATTATAGTATCAGCCATGTGCTTATAGTGAACTCCACTGCGGGTGACGTAACCTACGACAATCTTATTATTTGCGGTTGGTACAATAATTGGGTCTAGGGATCGAACCGCAAAATTAAGTTTGTATTGTATAGACTTTTCCGGGATAAAAAGAACCCAGTGTGGTGCCCAGGATATTAAAGAATAATTATACCAAGTTTTATCGTATTCGAACCGGTTGTTTTTGTGTGATGCCTGAACAAACAGACAAACAGACAAAAATTTTTTGATCACATTTTTGGTTTCGGTGTCGGTCTAGTAACAACTCCTGCTATTTTTTTTTTATATTTTCAATGTACAGAATTTTCACTTCTACCGATTTATTATAAGTATAGATGTGTAAGTTTGTTTGGTACGTTGTTATTCCAAGATTCCTTAATGTTTCAACAGAATTTAACGCGTTCAATGCTGAACGAGGTCTAATACGTCTTGTACGTGTCTCCTTTGCGGTGCGGCTAAGAAAAACTTAACCAGCCTATCGGTATTTTACAGATTGCATTTAGGAGGGTGTACGTATGACTTAATTCCGCCCAACTCAACCCGACGTACGGCGAGTATTCACCCTTACGTTGTTGAAACTTCGACGTTCCGGACTAAGCGCTTCGTCGTTTATATCGCGAACATCGAAAGACTGGAACAATTTGCCTGCTGCTGTCTTCCCATCCAACTATAATTTAGGTGTCTTCAAGGCTAGAGTGAATAGGCTCTTAATAAACTAGTGCGCCTCACCATCAATAATTGCATCACTGCTTACCATCAGGTGGTATCGCAGTCAAGCACTGGTTTATATAAATAAATAAAAAAACATAGTCTTGTCTGCCGTGCGGAAACCTTAACTTCAATTTGGTTTAGTTTAGTAAAGAGATGAATATATACCTATGATGCCCATTAGAACAGAATTCAGACGACTGCTTTCTGTTATGTTTTGAGATACAAATCTAGTATAGTAGAGTATCTCCTTAAAGACGGGTCATTTTGACCTCGTACCGCACTTAGGCAAGAAACTTGTAGTTTTTTAAATGATACGGGGTCTAACAAACCCGTTACTGTCATAATGATGTATGAGTTTTCAAACGAAGTCCAAAACGCCCAAATCTCCAAAAATGAGATGAAAGACGGCAACATTTTTCGATATACATAAATTGGACGTTTTTTTTTTATTGGGGGGGAAAATCATCTTATGACAAATCCCGCTCTTGGGCGGAACGGAAGATAGTGTCAGACTTTTGCTGACTAAAAACCCACTCCTTTTCCTTCGTTGCTTTCGTCCCAGGGCCCCGGGTTTCGCGTCCCAGGGCCCCGGGGGTTTCGCCCAGGGCCCCGGGTTTCGATAAATTGGACGTTCATATTTTTTCTAGAAATACGTTATAGAAGATAATTTTCGGCTTTCTTGCGGGTGAATCCGTTTCAAAAACTAGCACAACATCTATCTAGCTAGTAAAACTCTACTTGAGCAATAAAACCAAACTATTGGTCCTTTAAATACACAACAACCCTCCCTTACCTTTGCCTAAAGCGCAGATCTTGCAAGAATCTCAAGCAATATCCCCGCCATGTGTTGTGAAACATGCAATATAAGATGTATTGCAGCATCTTATGGCGACTCGTAAACCTCTAAGGGTCACCCAACAGTACAACTAGACGGGCAACATTTTGATAATTACTTGTTTACTGGCAACAGTTGCTGATGGTAGCAGAAAAAAATTAAACAATTGTGATTCAAAACAAGCAGTCTAATAATAGCTAATGAATGGCAATTTGAGTAAATTCTGCGGCCTACCCAAATGTCCTTTTCTTGATATTGTTCGTCAAGTCGTTGAGCTCCTTAGTAGTCCTGGGTTGAGCTTTGCGAATACTGACAAATGCTTGCACTGACTGGACAGGTCCACTCAAATCTGCATGGTTCTTTCTTCAAAAGACCATCTCAGACAAATCTGCACTGTTCTCATGTGATTTGACCATTATGTATTAACTGTATGGACTTTAAAAGAGACTTTGACCCCTGAGTTTGTTTCGGTGTTTCTTCTCAGGGTAATCAGCTAGGAAACACCGGCCTCATCTAGTTTAAAATGAAAAAAAAAAAACAAATTGACGAGTAAAAGTGTTTTTTTAAACCTACTTACAAAAAAATAAATAAAAAAAAGAATGTCACAGTATTGCCAAGTTTATTAAGTTTCTCTATAATTGTTTACCATACTATAACGCTTACTTTAACAAATTGTTACAAGTAATTTTCTCAGTAATTTTCTATATGATAGCAAAAGTCTTATTATGTTAAAGACTCAGTAAAAAACTACAACGTTATGAAGTAAACAGCTATGCTTTTTTCTGCAGTTTGTTAGGTAATTGTTGCTCACAATATAATCACAGAAATAGCTGCTCGTGTACCAATATCTTAAGCATCACCTTAGGGATATATTTCACTGGGAATGTGTCGCAGTTGTGTCGTCCAACTCGTAAAGTCGTCTTGAATAGAATGTTAGACAAAATTCCCTTCATTTGTTGAGTATAAATTATTTGAAGGTCGTGTGGATGGGTTGTTGAACTTTCACTTGAGAGGGATAAACTGTAGCCTACGAAATGAAATTAAAATTTTCTTACTTTGTAAAAATTTACAAGCTGAATTTTAAGCGTTTTTTCTTTTCTCTTTATGCACCTGGCATGATATCTCTACCATACTTAGTTGAATGGCAGAGAATGCTTAAGGCATTTAATTGCCATTTGAACCCTTGCGACTCATAATATAAAATATAATAAAAATTTAAAATTTTACGTAATAATAATACTCTCGGGGCGCTCGAGGGGTTAAAGACGTACTTACGCGAAAAACAATTGAATTTTGTTTAAATATTATTGATTGCATATAATCATGTTTTGCTAGAAGTTCCAAATCCTAAATGTATGATTCAGGTCTGATGGAGCGAAGCGAGGTGCTTTCAAGCGCAAAGGGACGGGACAAATTAACGTAACCACGAAGTTCAGAATGAATCGAGTAATTTATGTTCAATCAATAGCACATTCTAAAAATAACGATGAACTTATACCTATTGATAAATAATATGGTACAAAGAGCCGATTTTGAAAAAGGATTTGTTAGAAAAATACACACGAATAAGAAGAATAACGTCAATAACTCATTTTAGTTAAAAGACATCCACTGTACATGTTACAATGTCGCTTGTCGAATCAAAGTCAAAGTGTCGTCTGTCGAGTCAAAGTGTCGCTGTCGAGTGTCGTCACAACGACTGGTCCTGCGCGTCTCGCATCCATTGTATTCCTGCAACCCTCACCAGATCATCAGTCCACCTTGTTGGTGCTGCCTTCCAACGTCGCATCTTCCGGTACGCGGTTCCTTTCAGTCCCGCCGACCATCGAGCAGATAATCCTTCGGTGAAAGCAATGTGCCCAACTCTTAAGTTTTGCAATTTTGAACTATTTCGGTAACCTTTGTTTTCTTGGATATCTTTATTTCTAACTCGATCACAAAAGGAAACTCCGAGCATTTCGTTTCCCTTTTCCGTTTATCTTCTGATGCCACCAAAACGGTGCATTTATATTAATAATTAGTTATCTGTGACACTAAGTGATATTGTAGCTTTCAATTGATAATAGAAAATATATCGGTCTTCAAAAAGCTAGTCAAAGAACATTACCTCTCTACCATCTCCTAAGTTATACATTATAGTTATATGTATTTTTATAATTTAATTTATGTATGTATCTATCTACGTGTACATTTATTTACTGTCATTGATATATATGTATGTATTATATGATTTAATTTAGATAATATAGTCTATTTAATTCTTCTCTATATTTTTTATACACTGTGTCTACATTTCTCATCCAACTCTCCTGTCGCAGGTCTGCTGGAAGAAATTTCGTTAAAAATAAGTAGGTCCTTTGTACTCTTTTATCTGTATTAGATCTTTTCGATTTTCGGTGTTTGTGTGTACATAAATAAATGAATAAATAAATAAATCGAATTTTCGTTTCCAGATCATACCATCTCACAATTATTTATTCCTATGTGTAAGAGAAACAGAGCTATACAGGCCGTATAGCACTATTCCTTTCTCACACTAAATTCATTATTAATTTCAAGACGATAGGATGAGGCTCCAGTAGTTATAAAGATTACCGTTTACAATTTCATGAACAATTAAAGAATCAAAGCTCCATCTTTCTTTCTTTAAAAATAGAACGTTTCATTTTTTTTTCCCGGCATTGTTGGTTGCCAGAGTTTGCATTTAAAACCTCAAATATCTCAAGGGAAATTGTATCTGAGTTTGGTGTTTAAAAAGAAAAATTTAAAACCAAAAAAATAAAAAGTTGCAGCAAATGATTACTTCGTCTCAGAATATTATGGTTTTTTGAACAAAGAAGAGACTTGTAATGAGAAGAAATTCAAACAAAGATTTGTTTCGTCTATTTTTCGAGATCATTTTGAGATTTTTTACGAGTTCTATTGTTTTTTTTTCTTATCTAGAGGAAAAAATACCTATATATAAGGTGTTAAAAAATTAACTTTAAGAATTTCGAAGGGACATTATACTCCTCATTATGAAAAACTTTTACTATGCGACCAAACCTGAAATCGCGAAAAACAATCAGCTGTTCCCTACATTTATGTTCGCTTAACTCGTCAAAATGTATGGAGCAGCTGTTTTTTTTTTTAATTTCTTTAATTTTTTTTTGTTCCTTTTTTTTCAAAGTAATATTTAGAAAAAACAATCAGTTTAAAAGCCATGCATAGCTTTTTGATCCATTAATTTAACATAAATTAATGTCAATTTTAAACACCTACTATTTCTATCTTCACGATCTCCATTTACTCAAGCCACCGTAAACAGCTCCTCCAACTAATCCGGCACATCACGGCTCCGGTCCGGTTCGGACGTACATCTATCCGTTGCATGTGGTTACACCGCATACCAGTACATGCTCGGCGGACTGTGTCTATTAATTCAGATATCGGACTCGACTCGGGGTTATTGTGTTCATGTGTTCTGTTAGTTACGGATCTTGATAGTAGACTGACCAGCCTAGATTTAGGGTGGGTTTTACTACCATAATTGTGGTTATGCTAGTAAAACCCATCCGAAATCTCCATCCTATTTTATCATCCTGCGGCCAGCAGCGAAATGCATTGGGATGGGAAATTCTGAAATAACTACAATCTTCATCATCATCATTTCAGTCGAAAGACATCCACTGTTGGACATAGGCCTCCCCCAAGTGCCGCCACAATGAACGGTCCTGTGCGTCTGGCATCCATCGTACTCCCGCAACCGTTTCCAGGTCATCGGTCCACCTTGTAGGAAGCCTTCCAACGCTACGTCTTCCGGTACGTGGTCACCATTCTAGAACCTTTCGGCCCCAACGGCCATCCGTTCTGCGAGCAATGTGCCCTGCCCATTGCCACTTAAGTTTGGCGATTCTTCGTGCTAATAATATAACTATAATAATAACATAATAATATTCACACAAGTATCACACAATGCTGTCTTTAGTCTCACGCAAAGCAGAGCTTGTGCTATGAGTACCAGACAACTGATAAACATACTTAAATATTTCTAAATACATAAATATAATAAAATACAACTAGATACAGAACAAATGATTATGCTTAACACACAAACATTTATCCTGGGTGGGAATTGAACCGACAACCTCCGGCATAGCAGTCAGGGCAACTAACCACTAGACCAACAGGACTGTCCAACTCCTCCCATTCTTAGTGAAGTGAGAACTTGTCAGACTGTTTCCGACTAAAACCCACCCGTGTTTCTTCAGTTGACCTTTGCGTGTCAGGGTCACGGCAGCTTTTTCGAACAATCCCGCAAGTATAGGCAAACTGCGGACACCATCATGCACGTGTGAGCCCTCACGATGGGGGATGCGGTGTCCCAGGGCACGGTCGTCTTGGCAGTGTCTTTGGACATTGCCAACGCCTTCAACTCCCTGCCCTGGAGTAGCATAAGGAGGACTCAGGTATCAGCTGGTGCCTGACTACCTCTGTCGTGTGATCGAGGCCTACCTGACGGACAGGTTCATCATATATCCAGGTTACCAGGGAGAGTGGAAACGGCGGGACATAGCGTGCGGTGTTCCATAGGGATTGGTACTAGGACCACCCTTGTGGAACATTGGGTACGGCTACGTACTGCGTGGCGATCTCCCTGACGGGGTCAGTGAGGTATGCTACGCAGATGACAGGCTGGTCTTGGCGCAGGGAGAGTCGTCCAGGCGGCGGTCAAACTAGCGACACGCGGGATTGCGACAGTCGTGGACAGGATCCGAAGGCAAAGAAGAAACAGGAGTGGGGTTTAGTCAGTAAAAACCTGACACGCCATATAACCCCGCCCATGGGCGGGAGATGTCATTAGATGATTTCCCACTTAAAAAAAAGGGGCAAACTCATGCCTTATTTCGAGGAATTTAGGCGCGATTTTATTTATAAATATGTCGGCAAATGTATGGAAGTGTCGATGAAGTCAATAATACGGAACGTCAGCGGATATGCCACACCGCTTGACAGAGTCTGGGCTGAGTTCGCGTAAGCCAAGCAGATAAAAGGGTCTTGTGATCTTTTCTCTGTTGGCAGCTGCGGGGGCAACTCTGCTCTAGAAACTATCTTAGGGCTCGTTATGAAGTGAACACTTAAAGCCTAAATCATAATAAATCACTTGCGTAGTTTGGAATACTTTGATTATTGTTCGTTAACCACTCATCGCCCACAAAATAGGGTCTCTGGAAAGGACTTCACTGTGATTGGCCTCCTGAGCCGATAAATATATACTTATGTTCTTGCAATTCGTAATCACCGAGTAGTTTCAGAGTAAAATTGTTGTTACAAAACACCACAGTCACAACTTCGTGTTTATTTTAACCATTTTTGCCACGAACCTCTAAAAGGGAATTTGAGATCAAAAGAATATAATTACACGCGACAAAATTATGTTATCCATAATATAATTTAAATAAATATTTAGCTAATGTTATTACAAGAAATTATGCGCACGAGGAGACATCTTACCGTTAGAGAAAATAAATACCTATAAGACGGATTTGCGTGTTTCTTTCCTATCTTCGTATTCTGGTTGAAAAGATGGGCCGATAACCTGGTGAAGGTTACGAGAATTCTATGGATGCGAGACTCACAGATCGGGACCTGTGAGTGGGCCATTGTAGTGACACCTGAAGGAAGATTTTGCCCAATAATTGAATTCTTTCAGTGATACGATGATGATGATGGTGGTACAGCCAGATGCGTCAATCTCTAATGTTGAACAACGCTTATCGAGGAACACCCCAAGAAGAGAGACCAACCATTAAGTTTTGAGACCCCTGCGTCCCTCGAAAAGGACACTAAGCTGTTGGACAGGGTATCAATTTTTTTGTTTGTTTGTATTTCTGTAGTCTTTACGAGAAGCTAAAAATCTGAAAATCTAACACAAACACCAACAAATAAGTATGTCTTCAACGTAGTCTTTATTTTTGTAATACGCTTTTGTTGATAAGGATATGCTTGATCTGGGATTCAAACTTTCTGTAACTGACTTTGTGTATATCATTGACAGTTTTTTACAAGGAATAGCTGTCTTTTTTACCTTCAAAACCCAGTAGGTAACTGGTTAACACGATATCGCTTGGCCAAACTAATCAGATTATTAAAATAGGTACGGAATTGTGAATCTTTTATCAGCGTAACTGTTCTGCTCTGTGTCAGATATCATTCCATTCTGAATAGGAATTGTTCATAACTGACACAATGATTAGGTTCTGGACCATTGTTACGAGAGAGAGAATCTCTTCAGTAAGAATTTACTTGTAATAGTAAATGATTGTGCTTGAATACCGTTTTGTAAGCTGGCTACATAAAAAGATTGCCTTCAGAAAGAACAATGGAAGTAGTATGAGTATGAGTAACACTTCTAGGTATTGTAGGATTTGATAGTTCGTTTTCTCGTTGTCTGAATAATAGTTCAATAAAATTGTTGGATTTGCTTTTACAAAAACTAGTTTTTGTTAGAATTTTTTTTTTCAGTAGAAAATTACAAATGTAAAGTTGTAAAAACGATTTCCAAGAAATAGAAAATCCAACAGATTGATAAAAAACTGAACTGCTTTTGTTCCACGGGTAGTGTGAAAGCGAAACCCGGGGCCTTGGGACGAAGGCAACGAAGGAACAGGAGTGGGTTTTTAGTCAGTAAAAGTCTGACACTATCTCCCGTTCCGCCCAAGAGCGGAATTTGTCATAAGATGATTACCCCACCCAATAAAAAAAAACTGCTTTTGTTTTTTCTAGTTGTAACTGTATTTAGGGCTTGGTAATATTCTTTTAGTATTCTTTACTACTCATTCGTAGATCTTTGATAGTCGTTATCGGTAGATGCCAGAAAGTCTAAGCGAAATCAGAGTATTCAGTCAAGTAAGAGTCCGATTCATCTCACAGTATACGAAAGGTTCCGTACTAGTGATGCAACCGAAGTGTCATAACGGAAGCGGAAACGGAAACAGATATCAAAAGTAAATCTTTGCTGATGCGGAGGCGAAAACGGAATCGAAAGTGTTAATACTGTGAAGAAAATCCACAATTAAAAAAATATATATATAGAAGGATTAAGTCGTAATCACGTCACGAGGCGCGGTAATGCGTAGAATGAACCAAAAAAATATAATAATAAAGAAACTCGTTGCAAAACGTTTGTACCGTGTAACCTCCCCTCTCCCCCCCCGTGCCTCTTCCGATGTGTTCAATCATCCACGCACCCTCCACCCCCGTGCTCTTCGCTGTATTCTTCCGTTTAGAGTTCTGTTATAAATTTTGCGAAAGCAGAAGCGGCTACGAAAGTGAGAAAGCTTTTGGAACTTCTGCAGAAGCGGAATTAGAAGCAGAGTTCTGTTGCAACACTATTCCGTACTATAATATTAAAATATCGAACAAAAAAATACCGAACAAATAACATTTCTTGTATAGGAACCACCTTTAATTTTCAACTTTATTATTTGTTGTTGCAGTAGCAATAAAAATACACGTTCTGAGAAAAAATCATTTCTCTACATTACGGTTTATGAGATACACCTTGCTAACAGACGGACGGACAAACAGACAGACCGACGAACAGCAGAGGCTTAGTAATAGGGTTTCGTTCACAGTCTTCGGGTACGGAACCCTTTTTTAGGATTCCGCAAACGAATTCAAAATGGTATCCGTAACAAAAACCGTGGCGTTTGCGTTTTTTACGCAACGCACACGTCAGCACCAACGCACTGTGTTAGCTGTTGTAAATCATTCATGATTTATTTCTGCATAAATTACCTTTTGGTTACAAATTCGTGTTAACTGAAATATACCGTGATAAGAGGCAGTAGTACTTGAGTTATTATTAGTAGGTAACTGACCTACAATTTTAATTAATAACTGGTATGTAGTTCGTAATTTAACGCATTTTAGTCACGCCTTGGGTAGTTGAAACCAATAGGAGTTTGACAGTTGATCAATATGCTGGAGAAAGAAAAACACTTTATTTGGGGGAAATGACGCAATCTTAGGACTAGCTTACAGATTATGAACATTCTATAGGGAAAATATGGGCCACGTCCGCTCAAAACGGCCGATCTTTCAGCATAATACCGTGGTTACACACATAGTACGACAAGTCTACAGCGCTGGTTTCTGGTGGGAGAGCCTCAAGTATCAACACACCTGAACTTATGATTACCTAATAAACACTACTAAAACTTCCAGTCAAATAAATAGGCCACATACCTACTGAGCATAATTAATTTGAACACTTAGGTTTGATACCTAAGCGTTTAAATGAATAGCATAGCATTGTCGGCCTTGTAATGTTCCCACTGTTGGGACTCAGGCCTCCTCTCTAGGAGAGGGAACGGGCCGTAATTCAACACCCTTGTGCGGATTGGTGGATGTCACATGTCTTTGAATTTTTGGTTCTAAGACATGCCGGTTTCCTCACGATGTTTTCCTTCATCGTTTTGAGAGCAGTGGTGATGAAATAAATTACACAAAGTAATGCGCCTGGCTGGGTTTTAACCCGCGACCTACAACTCGTAAGTCGGGGCCGTTACCACTCGGTCACCACTGCTCTATAGTGTGTGCGGTTGAATGCTATAATTCAAACACAAAGCACTTTATGAACAAAGCTTTTTTATGAAAAGTCCAAATCGTCTTTAACTTCATTCATTCTAGGATCGAGCGAGAGGGAGTGTCAGAATTTTACTTTATTTTAACTAACTAAAAATCACCCGTGTGTCTTCAGCTGCCATTTCCTTTTTTTCCGAGGTGATAAATCATTAAATGACTTCTCCCGCATTAGTGTGGAGTGAGAGGGCTGTCAAAATTTTATTGACTAAAGCTTACCCATGTTCCTTTTTTAGTCCTTTGCATTCTGGGGCCCATGAAGGTTCTTTCAAACGTTCCCGTAGACTAAAAATGTGAAACGCTTTACAATTTAGCGCGGCATCCTTGCGTAGGGGCTATACTGATCCTCTCCACATCTGACGAATTTTAGTAATCACCAAAAAATAAAAATGAAATAAAGAAGCTTTTTCTGGATTGTAGGAAAAACGAAGATATAGAGATGAAAATTTTCGGCTGAATAAATTTTGTACACCCGTGTGTACAAAACGATAATTAAGCGGTTTTTCAAGGTCATTCAAGTTGTACAGACGTATGTACAATTGGCCATCGAGGAGATGGTATGTACTGCCGAAGCAAGTCAACACAAGGAAACACAGGGTGCCTTCAGATACCGCCTTTTTTTTAAGCAAGTTTTTTGGGCTTGGTCTGGACCATTACCGAAAGGCTGGACTCCTCGTTCCAGACTAGGGCTCGGTGCGAAAGGTTACCGCCGCCGATCGCGTCCCCGAGGACACGGCGGGACACACCTCCATCATATACTCCACCGTGTGCTCAGGGCGGTCGTTTTTCAGTTGCCATGTGTTTCCAATGCTGCAACTTACATATGCCTCGTTTCTATAAGTGGAAGTGGACTGTAATCGCAGCACAAATTTGTCGTTTATGCTGCAACTAAAGATTTGAGCCGGGCGATAATCTGTTCAGCGCATAACGCGTCAATTTGTATAAGTAAACTTACTTATTGTCACACTTGGTTTATGTATGGATAGCTTTGACAATGCTCTAGAAACGCCCACTAATTCTCCTTAGTCTTTTGTGGCCATAAACACATTTTTTCATGGTTAGTTGTTTAACAAATCGGAAGACGTAGCGTTGGAAGGCCTCCTTGGAGCATACTACAGGTGTCGCCTTTATGTATAGCAATCGACGTCTTTCGGCTAAAATGATGATGATGATGATATTGAGCATCAAAATACTAGAGATAGATGCGACAGATGAAACACTCGATTATGATTATGATGAAAAGACGAAGAAGAAGGGAAGGTAAGTCATATTTCACCTCTTAAATACTGCTGCTTATTCAAACCACATGATGGTTTCACCGTTAAAAATATAGCAAAATAAAAAACATCAAAACATAAGCAGACGCCGAAAAAATATAGACTTACGAGCAACACCCGTTGAAAGAAGAGAAAAACAAGGTAATTTGTACTCCATAAACATAGTCATACAAAAAACAGCCTGTGATTTCGGCCCGAGGACATCAATCCAACTTTTAAATTAAAGCGAGCAAAAAAGTTCAGGATAAACGCGAAATGAAAGAAACACATTCAAGTTTTACTGAACAATTTATGGAATCGCGATTTTTTTTCAACATCAGCGCTTGTTTCTTTAAGGTTCCGCACACTGAAATAAAATACAAAAGTGCTTGGGATTGCGCTGTTGTTAGTCGGCTTAAGGTTCCGTAGAAGTAGCTGTATTTGTTTGAAAATAATATCAAATATATTATAGGGTTAGCAGCCCTATAAAAGGAATAAATCTAAAATGTACGAGTAAGAAACGTAAAATCCTTTTTAAGCTTATGTTTCATCATCTAATAAGTTGTTAGAATAAAATTTTTTGCCTCACTAGGAATTACTTCTGTATTGTGGGTGCGTTCGCAAACATTTAAACTCACTACAACTATATGTGCAACCGTGCAGTGAAATTTCTCCTACTCTTTTTGGCCTGGTTCGTTCAGTGGCCGTTTGCCTTTCAGGGCCACAGTGACATTTTTAGACGTCATGTTTCAATGCCGCTACAGCTTGTGCAGTCCTACGTCTTTGGATAGTTCTCCGCTCCTGTAGGTCGTAGCGTGGTGTTATATAGGTGTTGGACTCAGTGAAAAGACGTGTGAAGAGGCTAATTGGGATCCAGATTTGGTTAAGTCCAATCTTAAAAGCTTCGAGCACAGGCGCAGGGTAGCCAGCCTATTGGTATTTTACAGGTTGCATTTTGGAGAGTGTGCGCGGGAATGGCATGACTTGATTCCGCCATCTCCTTTCTACCATCGGACAACCCGAAGTACGGCAAGTATCCACCATTACATATAGCCAATACCATTTATCACGGTAGTTCCAGAAATAAACGCGTTCTAAAAAACTCTTTGGTAGAACTCTTCTGTATTCTAATTTCATTAATATTTAAACATTTTCTATCAAAAGAACTGAGCTTCATAAGGTTAGTGAAAAGAAAATATTGCGCTTGTACTGTTATGATAAGGTACGGAACCTCTGATCGAGTAAAACATGTTTTTTTTTTTGCACTGGAACGGGGTAGCAAAATGAGGTTGAGATAATACTGTTACTCGATTCCTTTTTCCTGCTCATCTAATAGGGAAACAACAAAGCTTGGGATCCTTTAAAATAGTCTTGCTAGTTAGATCCTTTAAAATAGGTTTTAAAATTACCTGTAGTCACTGTCGGACTGCTTGGAAAAGAAAGGAGTGATTGGGTCACGATGTTGTGCATTTTTTGCAAAATATGAAGTATTTTATGGTTTTAGTAAAAAAAATTGCCGAGTTATTAAAAAGATCAGACCAAGATCTACGAAATTTCGTATTAACTTTTTGAGTTCATTAATCAAAAGTTTTTTTTTAATTCATTATACCCCAAGTGAATCGCGTTCGGTCTCTTTGTCTTTCTATTGTGTCTCTAATTACGGTATTCGAAAGGTTAAGTTAGAATAGCGAAGTTACAACCGTTTTGTTTCGATTTTCTTTTCGTCTATCGCCTCGAGTAGGCCAAGCTTCCGATTCCTTTGTTCTGGCGTCATCTCAATGCTCAGTCACGTGGTCAGAACAAAGGAATAGGAGTCGTGACCGACTCGAGGCGATCAACGAAAAGAGAAATGAAACGGTTGTAACTTGGCTAGGGGGGCAGATGTGCGAGTTTCATGCGGAGGCATATTAACTAGTAAGCTTATACAATGCTAATAAAAGACAGCTGCTATAATTTAAAAAGCGTGACAAAATCTATTTTAGGTTATTGTGTATTGTTTCTTTTGTTATTTTTGTTTATTTAGTTACTTTGGATTTGGATTTGAGTCACTAAATAAAATTCAGTGTATGTATGTAGTGTGTGTGGCCCAATGACTCAGTGGCCCAATGTCCAAATCATAGATTATTGTGCAAAGAAATTTTGTTTCTTACTAATGAAACCCTATCCGAAAATTTACTAAACTTTTATCTATTTTTTCTTACACAAAATCTATTTTAACCAACAAAACTGCAAACAGCTACAAGTTTATATCTTTTTCTTAGAGCGTTTTCATATTATCCAATAGAATATTATTTTCTGAAGCCGTAACTCGCCACGCCAACATTGGAGTATATAAAATTTAAGACATTAAACGCTTGCTTACATAACAATTCATACTAAATACGTATATGTTATATTAATAATAATATTAAATATCATTGTGAAAGTAGCTCTTTCTGTCTAAGGGTATAGATACAGTTCACATTTTATCGACTTAACGGATTTGGATGAAACTTGGCACGTTGGTAGAATATGTAATAGAATAGGACACATACTTCAACTTCAATATATAGATAGACAAAGTAGTTGAATAGATAAGTACAATATAACATATATGCCATAAATCCCGATAGCATAAACTGATACTAGTGAATACATTGCAGCCACTAAATGAGTATCTTCCTGCCCTTGTACTGTTTTATTTCATTAGCACGTTTTTTTATTCCATACTGCCCTGTCTTCCGTCACGGTATCACTAACTCCTTTTTCTTTCATATCACTTCTCACACAATCCTTCCATCTTTATCTTGGCCTCCCTCTCCCTCAACCCACATGTATATGTACTCATAACTCTTTTAGTAATGTGCGTTGCTTCTCTCCTCTTTACATAGCCAGTAAACGATATCGTACAAAATATTATTCAAAAACTTTCAACAACAAAATCGCATACAACAGTGTAAAGTCACTCTAAAGCTTCTTAAGGAAGTTATCAATAGAGTTGCAAGCCAGCCATTTCCAAAGCCATTAAATTATTTCCATCCTGAATGGAGGAAAAACTTAAAATGCTGTTTATCAATCGAGGAAGCTGGATAGAGCTTATACAAGGTCGTTCAATAAACTGCCAACCTGTTGCAATATCGAGCTCGGCTTTAAAGATAGCTTTGTAATTTTGTTGTCGATTGAGACTTAGGTTTCGATCCCAATTATTTTAAGTGATCATCATCATCATTTCAGCCAAAAGACTTCCACTGTTGGACGTAGGCCTACCCCAAGTGTCGTCATAATGACCGGTACTATGTGTCTCGCATTTCATTCGCATGATTCTCACGACCCTCACTAGGCTATCGATCCCCCTTGGGAGGCCTTCTAACGCTGCGTCTTCTTCCTATCGACCATCTGTTCTGCGACCAATGTGCCCTGCCCTCAGCCAATGAGTTGCCAAACTTTTTAGTGATAATTGCATATTTTTTCTATAGATTCAAAATTGGTTAAATAACTTACAGCTTAAGACCCAACAACTGAGCAGAGCTGACTAATTCACATGCCTTCTCGCTTCGTATCATAACGTTGACCATCGCTGGATGCAAGAGGTTACTGTGGCCGACCTCTTTCACGAGAATACAGCATTGCTTTGCCCAACTGTCGTGGACCCCCACCGTATGATTCATCATGTCTTCTAGACAATCCACACATTGGTGATATATCTATCCCCGGATATGTCCACCCGCCGGAACTAAAACACGGGGACTTATCGTCGCTATTGTCATGTGCTCACACCTAGCACCTAACAATTTAACAAGCTTTAATGAATACAACCCGATGGAGTTTTCCATCGGTAAAATATAAAATTTACACATGAACTTGAATTCCAACTGCATTTCTCTAAAGTACAATATTTCCCAAACTATGGAACCCCACCCATTGGTGACTCGCGAGCAAAGGAGACAGATACGTTTTCATACAATCTTGGGCCTGGATACTAAAGAATTGTAGAAGAAGAATTGAAGATAATCACTTTCAATTCTTTAGTATGCGAATCGATTGAACTTATTTTTTTATTATTATTAATTTAAACGGTATTTCATTCATATGCACTATAGTTTTTGTTTTTCATAAAGGCCAAGAGTTTAGTCCGGATTTAAGTATTTTTTGTCAGGTGGGTAGTGTTCCTGTCAACTTTGGGAACCACTAAATTCTAGTTTGCTCTTTCAGTGTATGTAAATTCTTCATAAAATTTATATTATACCCGTAGCAAAAAATCGTTATCGTATTCTCACGTTGCTTCTATGTACATGTGCCCTGATGAATATTTTTATGCGTTTCGAGCCACCAATTTAAGTGGTTTGGTATATGTCAGTAAATTAATTTATATTAAATACACGTAGATATGTATAATGAAATTGTTATGGGACTAGTTTTTGCTCGCGCCTTCGCGCGTCCGCGTAGAAGTCAAAAATGGTTTGATTAGGTTTTTTAAGATACGAAAATATAAAATATTATTTATTATCTTCGTCGTGTGTGATAGTCCATTTTATTGTATGGCAAGCGATATTGTATCTTAAGACAAAATATTATAGTATCTCAGCCATGTGCAGCGCCCCTTAGTTAACTCCACTGCGGGTGACGTAACCTACGACAAACTTATTATTTGCGGTTGGTACAGTTATCGGGTCTAGAGATCGAAACGCAAAATTAAGTTTGTTTTTGTTTATACTTTTCCTGAGTAAAAAGTACCCAGTGCGGTGCCCAGGATATTAAAGAATCATTATACAAAGTTTCATCATAATCGAACCAGTAGTTTTTGCGTGATACCTGAACAAACAGACAGACAAAAATTTTATATTCGCATTTTTGGGTTCGGTGTCGGTCTAGTAACACCCCCTGCCATTTATTTTTTTGATATTTTCATTGTACAGAATTTTCACTTCTACAGGTTTATTATGAAATTATTATTATGGGATAAATTCTCTTGACAAAACACAGCCTGGACCTTTTAAGAGTCATTCCACTCGTATAAGTAATTTCAACAAACGTTAATACAATTTTTGTCTCATTTCAAGACTGCAGTCTCTTTAAATGTAACTAGTATAGCGAGCAAGCAGTAACCGTCGCATCGTATAATCATTAGAACTAAGTTTTATTAGTAGAAATGCTATAAAAGACATCTGCGAAAGTTAGAGTGTTTTTCTTTGAAAAGATTTTGTTTTTCTCCAGCGTAAAAAAAATAAATCGAATTCAATTAAGGTATGACTTTTTTAACTTCACTTTACTTCATATGAAAAGACTATAAAGTTGTGACTACTGAGGAGTTTTTCATAAATTACGTAACACAAATTTTACGTTATTTTGATTGTTCTTTCATCCTTGTCACAGCTGATTACATTTGCGACACCCTGTTCTCAAGTGTGACGTCGCATGTTTTACAAAACATCTAGAAATGATTAAATTCAAACAGTAGTTCCGAAATTAGTTTTGGTTCTATATAAAATATTTTTTTAGAATTTTCTTTTTAGTTTCAATGAATAACATAGTTAAGAAAAGCCAAAGTCTAAGATTTCTAACCCTCCTGCAAAGCTGAGGTATCATCATCATCATTTCAGCCGATACACGTCCACTGCTGGACATAGGCCTCCCCCAAATGTAGTCACAATGAACGGTCCTGTGCATCTCGCTTCCATCGGACTCTCGTAACCCTCACCAGGTCATCGGTCCACCTTGCAGGGGGCCTTACAACACTGCGTCTTCCGGTACGCGGTCACCACTCCAGAACTTTTCGGCCCCAACGGCCATCCGTTCTGCGAGCAATATGCCCTGCCAATTTCCACTTAAGTTTGGTGATTCTTCGTGCTGTGTCGGTGACCTTGGTTCTCCTGCGGATATCCTCATTCCTGATTCGATCACGCAAGGAACCTTCGAGCATAGCCCTTTCCATTGCCCCTTGGGTGACTTTAAATCTTCGGATGAGGCCCATTGTAAGCGACCACGTTTCAGAGCCATATGTCATTACTGGCAACACGCACTGGTCATACATAGCCTTTCGTCTTGAGAGACTGTGGTATATTGGACGAGAAGATACCGCGTAGCTTCCCAAACGCTGCCCAGCCCAGTCGGATTCGATGATTGATCTCTTTCTCGAAGTTAGATCTTCCCAACTGGACCGTTTGTCCTAGGTAAACGTAGTCGTCCACAACTTCGAGTGTAGAGTCGCCGATCTTGATAGGAGTGGGTGCTACATGGTTGTTTACCATGACTTTGGTTTTGTCCATGTTAATTTTAAGTCCCACTCTTTCGGAAGCTTTACTGAGTTCACCAAGCATTGTACTGAGCACCTTCGTTTATCAAGGTATTTATTAGTTAATAATATTAGCATATATACTTGTGTATTTTATTATTTTAAGTAACTTAATTTAATGATATTTACTACATTCTACTTGAAATATCTGTCATTTCTTTATTGTGCACACCTACCGCAGGGTGGTCTTTTTAACCCAAAGGTTGACTGGTAGAGAAAGCCTTGTTGCATTAAGTCCACCTATATATCACTACTGTACATAAAATTTAAATAAATCATTTATAAATATGACAGTAGGTGTTATCGTTCACTATATAATCAGATTTTGACGCAGATTGACGGCCCGTGATGATTCTGACCATACCATGACTGGAATAGACCCAATACGTGAAATTAGACCGCTATCATTAAGCGGGCGAGAACAGTCGTGGCCGAGTGATTACGGCCCCGATTTACGGGTTGTAGGTCGCGGGTTTAAATCCAGCCAGACGCATTACTTTGTGTAATTTATTTCATCACCATTTTTCTCAAAACGGTGAAGGAAAACATCATGAGGAAACTGGCATGTGCTAGAACCAAAAATTTGAAGACATGTAACATCCACCAACCCGCACTAGACCTGCGTGGTGAATTACGGCCCATTCCCTCCTAGAGAGGAGGCTCGAGTCCAAATAGTGGGAAGATTATAAGTCCGAATACGCTAAAAGCGTTAGTCTCAGAACACAGGGTAAGCCATGATGTGTTAAAATGTCAGTCGATCGAGCGAGAAAAAGGGATGGCGCTATATACCCTATATAGCTCCATCCCTTTAACAATTTAGTTTAAATCGTAAAATAGATCGGTTTTTGAGCTAGTGCTAGAGCCTCTGTGGTCTATCATATATAACACGTACTAAGCATGCGTGAATATCTATTCTGTATAAGCCAAAACCTCAAAACCTGCAGCCATAACTGTAGCAACATCTATGGCATCACTTAAGACTTAAGATTCATCTATCGGGCAGTTGCCCATCAGACATAACGCCCGTCTGGTCGGAGGATTCTCCCTTTTCAACGGAGGTTTGCGGGACTTTACTCTCTGTCCCGCAACCCTCCAAATAACTTATTTTCTCATTAACAAATTGTGTGGGACTGAGCAGTATTAGTAGGTATATACTTTGAACGTACGCATACTTGCTGGTTTATACTTGATATAGAGTTCATTGTCCTGTAATCGGGCAGTGACAGTTTGGATAGATATAATCCTACTTATTTCTTTCTAGCATTCTAATATTATATAGGGAAACGTTTGTATGGATGTTTGTTTGTCTTTTTTATGGAACTGGCTTCTACTAGTATGAAAGTAGAAAATTATTCCCGGTATAAGAGTGTCCTCTATGTCCTATTTGTTAGATATCACTGCATAGTATAAAACAAAGTCACTTTCCGCGGTCTGACCCTTTGTATGCTTAGATCTTTAAAACTAGGCAACGGATTTTGATACGTTTTTTTTTTGTAGAAACAGTGATTCAAAAGACAGGATTTATATGTTTAATACATGCATAATATAGTAGAGAAACACTGGTAATTTTAGAGGTTTCTAATATGATGTCGTAAACACAATGCTGGCTGAAACCTACGAGATAGATCAAAATAATGTACTGCAGTATTGTGCACCTTAAACAGTCTACAAAAAATTTCGTATAGTATATGTCTATCTCTTAGGGATAACCCACAATAACCATTTTTATCCTTTTCTTTTTACGAGAAATAGTAGCTTATTTACGAAGCGATTTTAAGCAATACAGCATTAATCCTTATCCAAATAAGTACCTTAAATATATTGAGCATTTAGTAAACATTAATATGGCTCTTTATAATATGTAATTTAAATTAATGTTGTCGAAGATATTACAGATTTAAAATGTAGGGACATAACAGTTGCGGTGATATCTGCATTGTAACCGTGTGAAGCCGGGACAGGACGCTAGTATAGATATCAGGAAAAAACAGCCAGGTTGAAGCTGAAATGGGAGGCCGACGCAGTCGAGGTAGACCGCGGCAAAAGTGGTGTGATATTCTGAACATGTTTGTGGGGTAAACTTGGTCAGACATCACCATAGACAGAGAGGTTTGGAAGGAAAAGGAGGCCCTTGCCTAGCACTGAGACACACAATAGGCTATTAAAAAAATGTCTATTTAGGAATATGGTGTCCTGTCCTATGAATCTGCACACTCATGTGCAGATTTTCATCAAAATCAATTTGGTTGTATTTTTTATTTTTTATGTGTGTTACCTCAGAACTCCATCGTTTATGGACCATGTGTAGTGAAGTCGGTTATTTTTTTTCGTTCAGGCATTTGAGCGTGAAGGAGTAACACGAACACACACACCCGTATATAAAACTTCCGTCTTTATAATATTTGTGTGCGGCAAAACGGTGCGTTTGGATATTTCAATGCTTCTTAATCAATTAAGGTACATTATGCCCTAAATTAGTACGTAACATACTCTCGGTCCTCGTGGGGAAGCTCGGCGACAACGATCTTTCACGCCGGGCCTTGGTACGGGCCATGGTCCGAAGCGAGGAGGAGTGGCAGGCGATCGCCTTCTGCGAAGCAGTAATGTTAGCTAATGAGGAAGCCGCACGTGTCCGCGACAGCGCGTGGCCGTCACGCGATTTCCGACCACCGTAGGCGCGGGCTTGCGACTGTCCGGTAAGCCCAAGCCCAAGTTGTCGACAGCGCGTACTGTTCCATGCGCACCAAAAAAGAGATGCAAACCGTAAGAGCGCAGCAGGGTCGAAGCCTACTGGGGCCAAGGGTCTCCTTCTGAAAGGATGACTCGGCCCTAGTATGAAAGGCAACAAAGAAACAGGAGTAGGTTTTTAGTCAGTAAAAGTCTGACATACCCTCGCACTCCGTCCGCAAGGAATGTCATTGAATGATTTTCCCACCGAAAAATAAAATAAAACATACTCTCGGTAGAACGTTTCTATTAGATAATTTTCAAGAATCATGTAAGCAAACCCACTGTCTTCACCTAGTTTCGGTATAAACGTGAACGATATAGTATCGAAAAATACGCTTCCTTTGCTAAACTTGTCAGCGCTCTTTGGCTTGATTCCAAATTGATCTGTAATTTATATTGAATTGATATGGCATCTCCAAACTCCTCTGTTAACGAACCATTTTGATTGTTACTTTGTCTGAATTGTTCCTAACATTAAGTTTTACCAAATCACTGGACCGTATCTACAATTCTCAAAGCATATCTTGGCTTCTTTTTCTTTTTGTGTCGATAAACTCAAATTAAATGTTATACACACTGTCTTTATTCCTCACCTAACCCTCGTGTCGTAGGTCTACTGGAATAAATTTCTTTTGAATTAGACAGCATCTTTGAGCTTCCCTATCTGTATTTGTTCTTTTCGTTTTATATAGTTCGTGTATACTTTTTTTTTACTTATATCCCCTCGGGCGCCCCGGGGTATTATTATTACGTAATTGCGCGTTTTTACGTAAATAAAAAAAATGTAAAAAAAAAAACTTTTTCTGGATTTTTCTAGGAAAAACAAAGATATAAAACCAAATTTTTGGCTAAAAAAAAATCGTAAAATGAGTGTACAAAACGACAATTAAACGTTTTTCGGCCTTCGAGGGGATATTTAACAGACTGATCAGTTCTCTCTATTTTTGGTCTCATATAAACCGTAGGGTGCAAGTCGCATTTGAATAAATTATTTGTGTAGTGAATTTAATAACTTACGTTTTATTAACTTGGAATGTTTGTATAAATGTGTGTTTCGGGTAAATCTTGTAAATGGATTTTGGAACATATACCTAACCAGTTTCTTAAGTGAGAATGAATCAGGCCATAGGTGACTTCAGTTGTTTACTGAGTGCGATAAGATAATTCCATCACGTTTAAGCTCTTTGAAATGGTCTTGATGAGTAGTATCTACTTTACCAACTGATAAAAGCTTGTTTAGAAAAAAAACAGGTAGCTATAATCTTCAAAAGTACAAAACGTTCAAAATTCATTAAGTGAGAAACTTTTTAAATCTGTTGGAAGAGTAAACTGCCATCATCACCTTCCTGCGCTTGTCCCATCTTATTTTGGGTCGGCGCAACACGTTTTTTTCTTCCATTCTATCCTGTCAACCGTCATGCTATCACTAACTTCCTTTTCTTTCATATCACTGTTCACACAATCCATCCATCTTTTCTTTGGCCTCCCTCTCCCTTTCCACTCATCCACATGTATACTCATAACTCTTTTAGTAAGAGTAAACTGCCAATTAACAGAAAAAGGATACGCAAGTTGAAATGAAAACCATAGATTAACATTTCAAATTCAACATAAAAACAAATGACTTTAGATTGCTACGAGTATAATACACACCTCTGTTACATGTTACCTGCCAAAGCTGTCATAACTGAAATTCATAGTAAGGCATCGTTCCTACCTGTGTTGGGGCATGCATTGATAATCTATCAGATTTCATAAAATGAAATGGTCTTGATAAGTAGTATCTACTTTACCACGTGACAAAAGCTTGTTTTGAAAAATTTTGGGTAGCTATAATCTTTAAAAGTACAAAACGATCAAAATTCAGTGAGAAACTTTTCAAATCTATTGGAAGAGTATACTACCATCATCATCTTCCTGCTCTTGTCCCATCTTTTTTGGGGTCGGCGCAACACGTTTTTTTCTTCCATTCTATCCTGTCAACCGTCATGCTATCACTAACTTCCTTTTCTTTCATATGGACTGTTCACACAATCCATCCATCTTTTCTTTGGCCTCCCTCTCCTTTTCCACCCATCTACATGTATACTCATAACTCTTTTAGTAAGAGTAAACTGCCAATTAACAGAAAAAGGATGCACACACTGAAATGAAAATCATAGATTAACATTTCAAATTCAACATAAAAACAAATGACTTTAGATTGCTACGAGTATAATAACCACCTCTGTTACATGTTACCTGCCAAAGCTGTCATAACTGAAATTCATAGTAAGGCATCGTTCCTACCTGTGTTGGGGCATGCATTGATAATCTATCAGATTTCATAAAATGACGAAATTCTGCCAGCGATCTCTTAGGTTATAACACAAATAATAACATCAATAACGTCACGCTAACCAAACATAAGTAAAATTGCACAATTTTAAAATGCTATGGAATGGTTTAAATAACTTTCATTGAAACCATTTCCACGCATATTGAATTACTCGCATTTAGGCCTTATCATCTATAAAAATCTTCAATTCACGATATAAAAGTTCATTTTCTGCGGTTGAGATCATGCCAAAACATTCCTGAGACCGAATATATTATTTCAAAGAACTTTCTTGAAATTCAACCTCATGTTTAAGTTATTTGAACTTAGAATTTCATTTCAATATGGTTGCGATCAAGCGTGCAAAATATTGTACTTTTCACGAAACATATTCAGACATTTTTAAATTAATTACTGTGGTTTCGAATGGCTTCGTATTGTTAGAGCTCATATATCAACTTAATTTAAATAAATATCAATTGCATATGAAAGCTCGTTGCCAGGTTCATCGATCTACTTGACAAGTAAACTAAATAAAAAACTGAAGAAACGAATTGAGTATGTATTGAACTTTTCTATCATCGGTCATATTGATGTTTCGTAGACTTCATTAAACAGTAATTCTGAATCACAATAACAGACATGTCATTTTCTAAATACAAAATAGTCAACTCGCATTGCTTTAAATAAAGGTAAAACTTTGAATAAATTGTGTAATGTACAGTCCTAACACGTTGATAGCGACATTCGATTCGTATTAATAATAATAATATTCCACAACTATCACACAACGTCGTCTAGTCCTCCGGCATAGCAGTCAGGGCCACTAACCACTAGACCAACAGGCCAGTCAACATAACTTACATAGATATGGATAACATAACTTACTAAATCATCAACTGCTTGCTGTCTAACGCACTGGCTGCTGTCATGAATTTCATCTAATGTTCGCATACTTTATTAGATATCTCACTATCAAAGGAACAAAGCACGTGTTATCAAGGCACGTGTTATTGGATCATTCGACTCCCTTCAAAATGGTTGAGCTGAGTGGGGCTGATGTACGCGTCATGCTCGTGAACGGGTGCCGTCAGTTGAGACTGGTCATCTCTTAGCTGCCAGTGGCTTAATTCAATTTCTATTTTTTTATTAGTTTTTTTTTGTAATTATTATTACTTATTTACATTGTGCTCACATATTGGTGCGACAAAAAACATGTAACCAAAAATTATTTAATTCATAATATGATTTAAATAGCCTAAATAGCCATAGAGATCTACGCTTTGGAACGTGCAATTTAGCTTCACTTTTTATTTTTTTGTCTGACCGACATTTTGACAATTCAAAAGTGCCTGTAATTGGTCTATTTGAAATAAACGTTTCTGAACAAATATTTAAGTTTTAGTAAAAATTGTCTACACCAAGTCCTTTCAGCCAACTCTAAAGGAAAAATTGGACGAAACAGGATATGTGGAATCGCCTAAGTTTTAGGGACCATTAAAAATATCACAGTAATATTATTAAAAGCAAAACTTTATATGTAAAGGTGACATCAACAAATTAACGATTAGCTGTCATCGGTAAGGTTTCACGTAGAGGGTTCATAGCGTGGAATTAACAAATAACAATTCACTTCACAATCAATTTTATTTCACAAGAGATATAATTTGGTAATTAGAGACTTATGTACATCTTAATCCAAGAGCACCAGTGATCTCATTAGGAGTGTTATCATTGTGCTATGCCTGGAATGGAATGGTACTTTTTGTTCCGGAAATACTTACTCCTAATAGAAAATTATTTCTACAGAGCATACGTTATTTAGGAATTATTTTCTTCTAATATGAAGGCGAAGCCGCTGGCAAAAATTTTATAAAAATTTGGTCAATTTTCAATTCACGTTGATTCAACTTACTCAAGAACACTAAATGGCATAGTGTTAACCTCCGTAATTGAATTCTAATATAATTACTTAAATAATTGTTAAAAATATAAATAAATAATTTTTCAAAATTTTATAATCTTTGAAAATTAAAGTCAGCCAAAGTTTTACCGAATTTCGTTTGTTTTTAAATTTATTCATAGGCTCACTCTAGAACACTATTTCATCTGATGGTAAGTGATGACGTGATTTACAGTGAATTACTTAAATAAATATAATGTTTAATGGTCTCAAAAAGTAAACGAAAAAAAATGCTTATCACAAAACAACAAATAGTAGCAAATCAAAACAGTGGCAATAAAAAATGTTATAAATATATTACATTTGGCAACCCTATAAAAGAAAAATTCAGTTTAAAAAAATCAGTGAAAACGGCGCACAATAAATGTACTTTACCAAACCTTGTATTTGTAAAAGTTGTTTTAATATTTCATCACGAGTGTGTTGAAAATGAATTTATCCATTAACGATAGTATAAATTTACATTTTTTTAAATATCTTTTTTTAAATGTACAGATTTACGAAAACGAAATCCATTAACTAAGTACATTTCAAAATAAATCTTTAAATGAATTCCGCTTCGGAAGTATTTTATTATTTTATTTATGCATGCATGCTAATTATATTTAATGTAATATTTTATAGCATCAAATTAATGATTTCAATATGTAATTTTAATGTTTTATAATTTTGTACTTGCTATTTTATTTCATTAAGTTTATTTTTTATATTTTTACAATTCTGCTTGATAGCTAATGGCTAGCATATATTTATATTTATTATTTGAGGAAATTGTCTATTTCGGCTATTGATGTCTAATTCTAATGACTGGCCTGTTGGTGTAGTGGTTAGTGACACTGGCTGCTATGCCGGAGGTCGTGGGTTTAATTCCCACCCAGGACAAATATTTTAGTGATTAGCGCGATCTTTTATTCTGTGTCTGGTTATAATTTATCTATAATATGTGTGTATTTAGAAATATATAAGTATTTTTATCAGTTGTCTAGTATTCATAACACAAACTCTGTTTAGCTTGAGACTAGACGGCGTTTTGTGATAGTTGTGGAATGTTATTATTAATTATTTTGTATTACAATAATATTGCCTACAAATCTGTTGCAACACTGTAAATAATTTAAATAAATTTGTTTTTATATTATTACACAAAAATAACTGGCCAAACAAGGTCCTCTGTTAAAAGCTATACTACCAAGTAGACCACCGGGATTCCGATTCCGATTTCCGGCCACCGTAAGCGCGGGCTTGCGGACGGCGAGCAATGGGTAGCTTGCCGTTCGACCGTCCAGTAACCAGCATAAGTTGTCGACAGCGCGTACTGTTCCACGCGCGCCTCAAAGAGATGTCAGCAAACTGCAGCGGCCCAGCAGGGTCGAAGCCTACTGGGGCCAAGGGTCTGCTTCTAAAAGGAAGACTCGGCCCTGGTACGAAAGGCAACGAAGGAGCAGGAGTAGGTTTTTAGTCAGTAAAAGTCTGACACTATCTCCCACTTCGCCCAAGAGCGGGGGATGTCATTCGATGATTTTCACACCGAAAAAAAAGACCGTTAACCCTTTGAACATAAAACTAAAAAACCCGACAACCATTCAGACGTTCCTATAAAACTACAATGGAAGAGAGAAATCCTAATTAGTACAGCACACTTCTGGGTTTTCGGAGCAAGAAAATTTCAATGGGAACGTCAGAGCATCTCATCTAAATTTTTGCAAGAGCGCTACCCCTTGAAATAACAAAGCCAACTGTAATTGTCTGACTGTCGTTTTCTTCAAATCTTAGGAGTTGAAATGTTCGGACTGAGTAAGCTACTCGCGGTAGGATAACGGAAAAAATGGTCGCTTCTCCATTTTTATGATTTTCTGAAGTGTGTCGTTTGGATGGTTCTACATAATTGGGCCTGTTTTTGGATTGTTTTCTTTTGGTGGTTCAACGTTTTGAGGAGTTGGTGCGGTTTTGATGGCGTTTTATTTTTGGAATTTTTTGGGCTATCGTGAATGAAGTGGTTACTTCGTTATCTTCTTAAGTGTGCTTAGGAGTACGCTAGTACTAAGAAAGGATGTTTTCAAATTTAATATTTTTCTTTTGCATTACTTACTTATACACACTTATATATTTTTAATAAGTTGTATTGTTTATTTTTTCAAGTTTTCTTATTTCTTCAGTTACAAAGCAGTTCATCACCGCGCTTTCAAGGCACGGTGATGGTAAGCACACACGCAAATAACGCAGATTATAGATTTCGAACTAGCACTTTTACCACTCGCCCCACATTGGACGCCACTTACAATCTTTTGTGATGCGCTGGCTCTAGATAAAAGCTCTTATCTACTTCTTCATCATTTCAGCCGAAAGACGTCCACTGTTGAACATAGACCTCCCCCAAGCGACGCCACAATGACCGATTCTGTGCTTTTCGCATCCACCGCACTCCCGCGACTCTCACCAGGTCGTCGGTCCACCTTGTGGCAGGCCTTCCAACGCTGCGTTTTCCGGTGCGCGGTCGCCATTCTAGAACTTTTCGGCCCCATCTTCCATCCGTTTTACGAGCAATGTGCCCTGCCCACTGTCACTTTAGTTTGGCGATTCTTCGGGCTATGTCAGCGAACTTGTTTCTCCTGCGGATATCTTTATTCTTTATGTAATCACGCAAGGAAACTCCGAACATAGCTCTTTCCATTGCCCTTTGGGTGACTGTAAGCCTTCTGATGAGGCCCATTGTAAGCAACCATGTTTCAGTACTATATGTCATCACTGGCAACATGCACTGGTCATAGACTTTCGTCTTGAGACAGACAGACTTGAGTCTGGTATGTTGAACGAGAAGATACCGCGCAGTTTCCCGAACGCTACCCAGCCGAGTCCACTTCTTCATTATACATATTTTCGAAAGACGTAAATTTAGAGCATATTTGCCGAATCGGACAGACCAAAATTTCATACGCATTTTTGTAAAAAACTTCAATACAGCCTGCTAAAAAATGTATATAAACCCAACACTTTCCCATTTCCTTTTTAATTTCCCAACAAAAACAAAAAGGCCTAACTGATTCCGTTTCTAAGGTAAATTACTAGCTGTTCTTGTTATTCGAGTATGAAATTAAACGAGGTCACTCCGTTATGGCGTCAAAGTGAGTGTGTAATATTAGGCACACTGACTTCTATATTAATTAAAAAGAAATTGCGCTCAGCACGCGCTTGTTGAAGCGTGTGGGTTTTTTAAGGTTCCGTATTCGGTAGCCAATTTAATAACAAAAATGGAAAGCTTATAACTTTCGTCCTTTCCGTCAGTTTGAATGTAGAATAATCATAGACAATTTTAATTTTGACATTACTTTTCTTATTATCTGCCTTCAAAATTGTTTTTTTTTTCTTTGTTTTGTCATATCGCATGCCAATTATCAGCTCTCGGTTATGCATTAGCTGTGGTTGGCTATAATTGTAGATGAGGTTAGGCGTACCAATCATCCCTTAGCTTACAACACCCCTCAAGTCGAAAATTGGTGGTTTTCACATTTGAATGCCTTTAGATGGAAGACCTTCTCATTGCGCGTCTAACCATTTATCACATGATATAGATTTCAACCAATCAGAAGCCATAATTCGAAAAGTAGTGACAGCGTGCAAGTCGGCTGGCCTCTCAACACAGTACAGTTTTTTCGTTTCCTGTAAAGTTGGTAAAAATGAGGTTTTCACATTTAAATAACTTTAGATAGAGCTGCCCATTGCACGTCTAAACATTGGCCACATGATTTCAACCAATCAGAAGCCATAATTCGAAAAGTAGTGATAGTCGGCTGGCCTCTCAACACCGCACAGCTTTTTCGTTTCCTGTTAAGTTAGTAAAAATGACTTATGCGGGGTTGTTAGCTAAGGGACGAATTTTTTTATTTCTGTAAGGTTTATTATTTTGTAACACTCGTTGGTGATCCTTAAATAAATAAAGAAACTTTTGGTACTATATCCATAACATTTGAAAGGGTAGTATACTGAAAACAAAGGCGAAGATTTTATTAGAGGTAAAGGTGCTTCTACTATTCCATACTTTGCAAACCTATATTTTAACAGTCGACAAATAAATATGAAATCTTTCTTCAGCGTAAATACTTATGCTCACTACGGAACCTTATTTGTACATTGCCTACCACGCATTTGGCCTGTTTTATACTTAGCAATTAATATTTTTTCAAACAAAAAGCTGTGTACAGGGGTTTTTGGGGTTCCGCAGGTAAGTTGTATTTAGCTTGATTACGGTTTCAAAGTCTCATTGTAACTTAAAAATGCTGGGATCAAAAGTGTATTGTTGTGTCATGCTAGTATTTGTTCGTGTGTCACAAAATATTTCAGGTCCTAGGGTTTTATGACTAGGATTAATGAAGGGATAAAGTGGTCGTTAAACATTAAAGCGTTTTTTTTTATAGTTGGAAAAATCATCTAATGACAAATCCCGCTCTTAGTCGAAGCGGGAGATAGTGTCAGACTTTTACTGACTTAAAACCCACTCCTGTTCCTTCTTTGCCTTCATCCCGGGGCCCCGGGCTTCGCTTTCACAATACCCGTGGAAACATTAAAGCGCACCTTTTGTTACTTTTGATAGATAAAGGAGAAAGATTATCGGGGTTACCGTGACGTTCAAAGTAAGATTGTTTCATTCTTATTTTAGTGTGGGTAAGAGATAGAGCTATACAGGTTGTCTAGCGCCATCTCTTACCCACACTGGAAATAAGAATGAAACAATCTTACTTTAAACGTCACGGTACAGGTCTATATCGCGCGCTTAATTAAAGATTAAGCTCGCTTAAAAAAATAAATCGAATCTGCGATATGTTGTGCAGCAACCAGTCGCTCAACCAATGCGCCAACCATGTCATATGACATGGCGTCTATCGAAATTAAAGAAGTCAACTCAACAATAGTTAAAAGCCCAAAAAATTGAGACCATGTGACATTTCGTTGACATATATTATGTCAATTCTCTTTATTTACGACTTTTTTATATTTTTGGTTTCTCTTATAGAATGTCAATTTTTCTAGACTTTCTTAGTTTACTTCTTCTTCTTCTTCTTTTCGATTCGATGGTAAACTCTTCTTAGTTTACTGAAATAACGAACTAACTGTAAAAATCATAAAGAGAACTAACTCAAAAAGAAAACATTTGGATCTGAACACATATGTTTCAAAAATAAGGTTGAATTTTTAAATGCTTTTGAGTTATGTCTCTTTTTGATTAGGCATGCGATATTATAGGTTGTCACAGGATTCAATATCTTGGTTTTCGTTCCGTCATATTCCGCACGGAATCCTAAAAATGTCTTTGTACGATATTTTTCGCTCACCCTTTCAAGTAGGATATAGGTTGGTCCCTTAAAATCAAGTTGAGATTTCCCTTATGGGCCCCATGAGTGGCGGTTGCATAATTTTCTGTTATAACGTGATATCAAAGGGTCGGTCGGAATTTAGAAAAAAAAATCCGTAGGGTGCTTATAAAATGTCCGGGTTTTTGCGAATTTCCGCAGTATTTAGTATATTTCAGTAAATAATTGTAGGACAAGGCAGACATTTTAACCTTTGAACAAGAAAAAGTTCTTTGAAGATTATCCTTGCATTTATGATTACTTGCATTTTTCAAACATGAAAACACTATTCAAAGAAAATGGCCGAATTTCATACAAACTTTTCTGTTTTATTTTTGAATAAGATAAATTAAGAGCAGTGGTGGTCGAGCGGTCACGGCCCAGACTTACGAGTTGTAGGTTTTGGGTTCAAACCCCGCCAGGCGCATTACTTTGTGTAATTTATTTCATCACCACTGTTCTTAAAACGATGAAGGAAAACATCGTGAGGAAACCAGCATGTCCGAAGAAAAATTCGAAGACATGTGACAACCACCAACCCACACTGGGCCTGCGTGGTGGATTACGGCCCATGCCTTCTCCTAGAGAGGAGGCCTGCGTCCCAGCAGTGGGAATATTATAAGGCCGACTATGCTATGCTAAGAAAAATCTAAGTCGAGCATGAAATGATTTTTTTTTGATGCACCTAACCTAACTGAACTTCGATTTTTTTTATTAAGTCAATAGATACTAAGGTCATAGGTCCAGGAGGTAGTCATAGCAACCTAATTTTTTTTCTAATGAAAGTAAAGTGCGGACATCGCCAATTCAAATTACAAAAACTTATTCAGCCGAAAGATGTCCACTTCTGCACATAGGCCTCCCTTAAGTGCCGGCACAACGAACGGAATTGGTTACAGTCGTCCTGACACTGATGGTGGATCGATCCCAACACCTTTCGATCCCCAGCCGCCGAGATCCCGATCCCGATTACCGGAAACCGTAGGCGCGGGCTTGCGGACGGCGTGCATTTGGTAGTTCACCGTCCGACCGTCTGGTAACCGTCCGGACCAAGCCCAAGTCATTGACGGCACGTACTGAGGTCACCAAGCATTATACTGAGCTCCTCCGTAGTCTCAGTCATGACTACTGTCTTCTCTGTATATTTTTTTTTTGTTATTATGGTTGTTTCACCCCGGCGTTGCATCTCCATGCGCAAGTCATACTTATTTGTGCACAAGGGCTATTGCCTCTAAATCTCACGGCGACATACAAACACAAGAAAAAAGATGACATCAAAAAGATGAACATATAAATAACATACTCAGATGCAAAACATTATTCTATAGGCCATACAAATATTTTATTTTGTGTGAGGATCTAATCTGCGAGACGTAACGCAGCAGCCTATCGATCAACAATTGACCACCAAGCTATGTCAGAAAGATATTAGTAGAAAAATATCACGTCATCTTATGCAAAGACGAAGTCATAATTTAACAAAGAAAACCGATTCACACTCTCTTGAACATTCACGTATAAAACATCCTTCTGAAATCTGAAGTATTAGCAATCTCACAACCAAGTTTCAAGAACTAAATGTAGAGAATATAAATGTTCGTGCGATGTGGTAATCTGTCTGTACTTACGCTCTATTGTAACTAGACAGAAACTCTGTTATTACAATGTGAGCGGTATCATTTAGTATTGTTATAGTAGTTGGAGTTCTTGGTTGAATTCTGCTGGTATATTTCGTTCGTATGAAGGCTAAGTTCCATCTGATTGATGTATCTCTGGTACTTTTTGGGGTCAAATATCTTAAAATGGTAATTGTGCACTAGATGGCAGTGTTTCTTCAGGTTTGCTGCGTAGGAACAAGGTGGACCGATGACCTTATGAAAGAAGTGACATACTTATGGTATGATCATTTGTATGAAAGCTAATTTCCATCTGATGGATGTATCCCTGGTACTCCTTAATTGCGACGGATGGGGCCAAATGTGTTAGAGTGGTAATTGCGCACTAGATGGCATAATTTTTTCAAGTGTGTTTCGTAGGGACAAGGTGGACCGATGTTCTTATGAAGGCCGTGAGAATTCTTATTGTGTCATCATTTGTATGAACGCCAAGTTCTACCTGATTGATTTCCCTTGGTACTTTTTAATTGCAACTGATAGAGTCAAAATATTTTAGAGTGATAATTGCGCACTAGACAGCACAGTTTCTTTAAGTGTGCTTCGTAGGAACAAGGTGGACCGATGTTTTATGAAGGTCGTGATAATTTTTATGGTATGAAAGCTAAGTTCTACCTGATTGTTGTATCCCTGGTACTTTTTAATTATGACTGATGGGGCCAAATGTTTAAAAGTGGCAATTGTGTACTAGATGGCACGATTTCTTTAACTGTGCTTCGTAGGAATAAGGTAGACCAAAGTCCTAATGAAGGCCATGAAGGTTCTTTAATTACCTATGAAAATTTAGAAACAATGATATGAAGGAGGAGACATTTCCTCCATTAGTTTGAAAATTGAAAAATTAAAATAAACAGCTTATAACAAATTATGCCTCAGTTAATGTGAGCGCCATAACAGGACACAGCATAGAAGGGAGCAAGGGTAGCGAGAGTTGGTTAGTATCACAATACGTCTTAGAACTTTTGATTTCAGGGCGATTTTTTGTAAGCATAATTAGCACAGACCTAGTTTCTGTGAAAGGAAGTGGGCGTAAACTATCGTGCGGTAATTGTTTAGGTTAATAGAAGTGATTCATCTTCCAATTTTTTGATTTAAGGTCATGACGGTGTCCTTGCAATTGTTTGTACACCATAATCTGAAGTTTCTAAGTGGCAAATTTATAATTAAGGAAAAGAAAGAAAAAAAAAGAAATCGTTTATTTAGCACACAGACACACAATGAAGAAACAAGTACATAGAAACTGAAATAAAAAAAAAGAACGTCATAAGTATTACGACAATCATGAAATTAGTAATGACAAAATCATCAATGGCAAGATTGACAAAACCATTATTTATTAACATTTAATAGCTGTTGTCCGCGACTTCAACCACGTCAAGTTCGTAAAACTGCACAATGTAACTAATAATTCTATGTTTGCGATTAAATCAGAGAGTATCTAAGTCATTTATTTTACTTTCACATAAAACGTATTTATAGTAAATTGAATGAATCTATTTGCATTTCACCCGACATAAACTCAATATCCATGAAATAATTTAACACAACTTTTGATTTGTGGTCCTATAACATGTGTTCATCTTAGACGATAAGCTGCATTATTAATATTACTGACTGATTAATTTTTTTACACTTCTTTGTAATATTTTCATAGCTTAAAAAACTTTTATAGCTTAAAAGTATACTAACAAAACCACCACTCAAAGAGACAAAAATGATCACTTTATAGTTTGACTTATCATATCACCAGACAATACAAATTGCACATGCAAATATCACAGATACAAGACCAATTTTATCATCAGCTACACAAAATGGCCAACCGCCCACATATCCATATGGAGACATGATAATCCCCTGTCACTTCAAATGACACTGCTAGTCAATTGTTCGACAATTACGGCACGGCTAGCTGTCAACACGGGAAGCAATCAGCTGGGCTGGGCGACCCTTTCAGAGTTGAGGGTCAATGCACTGAGGATGCGGATTGACTGACAGTTCGATGTATGTGAGAAGATTGGATGTGTGGTTTCAATTTTTACGGTGTTTTCGATAGCTGGTTATATTTTTGATTGTTACTTTCTTGAAAAAGAAGTAAATAATTTACTCAAGGTGATCACGCCACCAAATTTTCAATGATCGTATTGATAATACCATTGGAGTCAATTTTTTTCAGAATTGTCAGAAAAGTAAGGAACTTTAGCTTGAAATTATTTGGGCAATAAGTATAATCAATACAAAAAGGTGCAGATACACAAATATCTAGATGTTACATTTATACAAGCTAAGTTATTTTCCGCGGGAGTGCGGTGGATGCGAGACGCACAGGATCGGTCGTTGTGGCGTCGCTTAGGGGAGGCCTATGTCCAGCAGTGGACTTCTTTCGGCTGAAATGATGATGATGATGAAGTTATTTTATTAGACAACAACTGATTTTTTGACGATTGAAAATGACGCCAGTGACTGAAAACTTGAAAGGAAATCGTTTGTTTTGGTATGGTCATGTGAAGAGGAGAGATGAAACGCATGTTACTGAATGAGTTCTGAGTATACATGTACATGTAAATCGATGGAGAGGGAGAGAGAGGCCAAAGAAAAGATGGATGGGTTGTGTGAGGAGTGATATGAAAGAAAAGGGAGTTAGTGATAGTGTGATTGATTGATGGATTTATTTATTTCATAAACAATTTTTACATTGTATCGAAAATTTATGATAATAATATGTGAATCTAATACCAACTACAAAGCAACACAAAGATAATTGTAACGCAAATTACAGAATTGAAGTTTGAGAACAAAATATACAATCAACAGAAATTTCAAGAACAATAAACAAAGTGCTTTCAATAATATTTTACAATTTCCCTTTTATATAGACACCATATAAGTAAGTAATCTTATTAGTAATATCAAAATAATATAAATCTTGGTTCCACCATTGCAAATGGCAGTTGTGTCAGTGATTACAAATTTAATTTCAAAAATATGTGTCAATAAAGAAATAGCGATTAAAAATGTCAAAATTGAAGACGAAGTGATGGCTGACAGAATAGAAGATAAAAACGTGTTACGCCGATCAATAATGTAGGATAAAGACAGAAAGTCGAAGATCTATTGATCAACATAATTGATTTGTCCAAAATGTAGCATTCACTTATTTATATTTTACAGGAAATTACAAACATTTCTTAATGACATAGGGTTAAGTTTACAAAAATATATATTCTTTTTCTCTATGTGTGTACTCGGAATAATAGCAGCAGTAGTGACAAGAAGAAAGTGATTCCCTCGTGACCTTTATTAAGACTTTAAAAGTTTATAGAAACTTGTTGAATCCTAGCAAAAGTTCAAGAGGTTTCTTAGGAAACTTCACAATGCAATTTTATCTGTGGTCACGGTGTGGTCTCTAGATGGCGAAAATGTCATAGTGACCTAAAGATGTAAGAAGTCTTAAATAAGATTAGTGTCGAGATGTAAGTTTAAAACCCTATGCAACGCTGCTGTTTCAGACTTATTTGACTAAAATAAGAATCTCAGAATTAACTAACGGTGTGTGTGACCCTTGTTCTAAACATTCTACTGAACTTTTGTTTTTTTAACGAAGCTGACCAACGACGCGACGAAATTGTGACTGTGTGTTTGCTTTTTTTATATTTATTTTTATTTAGGGTTTTTATTATTCCTTGTAGGACATATCAAACCCATTGTACTATACAATATATAAATCATTCCTTAACATTAACCTAATAGATATATTTCTCTATTGGCTACTGAGGGAGCTGTTTGCTTTCCTTCATTAGTCCAATAGTGTCAAGACAATATGGTCAAAAAATGTTGACCAAGATAACGCAACTTAGTACAGATAATTCTAGAAAAATATATTATTAGTTTTATTATGTCTTTGTGTTTGTACATGTAGATGGATGGAGAGGGAAAGTGAGGCCAAGGAAAAGATGGATGGATTGTGTGATGGTTGACATGAAAAAAAAGGATGTTAATTGATAGCGTGACGGGTGACAGAGCAGATTAGAAGAAAAAAGACGTATTGCCCCGACCCCTAGTAACGCGGGACAAAGGTAGGAAGATGATGATGATGAATGGATTCCAGTCGTCTCTCTTACAGAGAGGAGGATTCCATTCTTGCAGACAAAACAAGCATGTTTATTTATTAAAACTTTATGCACTAGTCAGAAACACTGTACAAAGGCAGACTTAATGCCTTAGGCATTTTCTACCAGTCGATCTTAGGGTGGTGCAGAATTATAACATGGTAGGTGCAACATAATGGTAAACTAGATCAGAAAAACAATAATAAATATATACTTAGATACATACATACAAATTAACAATGTCATTATGAAAAACGAATTTTTGTGTAGAAGAATGGACTCTTGGTTCTTATCTATTCTAGTCTTACTTATTTTATCTACAAGAAGTAGATAAAATAAGTACTTTTGTAGGTGCATATTAAACTTGCGATCAATGTGGATTTTTTAATCTAAGTTTCATCTTTTTAATATTCATGACAATATGAGTTTTATATTCATGTCTGAATCTGAATTTAATATTATGAAAATTTTGCTATATTAAGTTTCATTTGATTGACGTACAATACTTCTTCAAATAATCTTATCCCCATAGGTCAATGATCCTTTAAGAAAGTTACTTCAATATTCCTTCAAATTTGTTCCAACTACATCTTAGATTAAATTCCGGCAACGTAAGAACCTTCCCTTGATGACAGAGCACTTTGTGAAGCTAAGGGATGAAAGGTATATCACGGTAAGTATGGGTTTTTAGGCAAATATCTACTTGGGAAGCGTAATTGGAAATTTTGAAGGGAGCATATGTTTATCTAAACTAATATGTGAACGAGGTAAAACTTATTAAATTTATAGAAATAAATCTGTCAAACACAAAAAAGAAAAAAAAAAACGTGTTGCGCCGACCCCAAATAAAACGGGACAAGGGCAGGAAGATGATGATGATGATATCTCTCAAGAAACTGATATGATTCATAAAATTCTGTCACTGATAGAGATGTTTCACTAATGCTGAGTGACATATGTTATTGTATTTTGAAACAAGTACAAAATTTCTAAAGTAATCTACTATAGGCAGGTAAATCGCAGGAAAAAACGTTTTTAGAGTGGTAAATAGTATAAGTAGTAAGATAAACTATGATTTTGAATGTATTTGGTCTTTTAGTGAAAGTTGATACGAGTATAATGCACAATGTTTTTAAATATTTTGTTCAGATAATAATATTATGTATTTATAACCTCATTTGCTCTGTTCCTCTCTAGGCGGGAAAATCTATGTCATATCAAAAATATTTATGCTTAAAAGTACAATTTTTCATGGCAGCGATGTACAAAAAAAAAAAAAAGTTTTAACCATCATTTTTGCATCAATCATCATCAGTAAGCTCTTTTTAATCTTCATGTCAAATATCTTAATAAATTAATCAGTTTCGTTATTTTTATTTTTTAATAAGAGAAACAGTGTGGAGCTGTTGTTCAATAAAAACACACTTTTCTATAAAATCTGATATGACATTATTATACGCGTCAAGCAAATAAATATCAATTATATGTGTTTCATAATGAATCGATCAACCACAAATATTTGAAAATAAACTCACATTTGAATTCTAATCCCCATAATAATTATTTCCAACAACACCAATATTTGCTTCATCCGTACCTCAAACATCAATTACAAGCTTTCCATCGTCACCATTTTGACATTATACATCACAAAATCCACATTGCCTATTCGCACCTTTCCACTATTAAAGCCAACGTTAATAAACCGAATTTCGTTTCTAAATCAAATATCAAAGCCTTTATGCCTGCAAATTGGTGGCAATAAAAGATCCGTAAATGGATCTCTCTTGCCTTCCGGCTATGTAAGCGTGGCGCGCGCATTGGACGATTCTAGTCGAACTTTTTCATTGATAATGTCGTGTTGGAAATTTTTAGTGTTATTTAGACTGTTGGTTGTTTCGTTTGAGCGTTTATTCTTTTGCACTTTTTTTTTTTTTGTAGATCTGTAGTTTCAAATAAATATTGAACTCCCTTGTAGCATAATTTAGTTATGATGTTTTTACTTAATTTTTTCTTGTGTTAGCTAGCAAAACTTCGTAAATAATAATGGTTGTATCTTTAGTTACTAATATGTTGTAAAGTATTTTGGTTATTATGTACTACTTCTAAAATGTATACTCACTCTTTTGCTCTCTTCTCTCTCTTTTTTCTACTTTAGTATGTATTCTCATCCAATATTTACTGTCCTATCGCAGATCTGCTGGAAGGAATTTCATTTAAAATAAGCAACACCTTTGTACTTTTACACTTCTATATGTATTTGTTTATTTTCATTTACAAGTGTTTAAGTGTACATAAAGAAAAAACTGCAGGTAGTGTGGAAAAAACAGTTTTCTAAGGTAAAAAATATTCGTATTTATTTAATAAATTCTGAAAAAATTGTTATCTAAATACGATATAATTTCTAAACTCACATTTTAAGAAATTGCCTGTTTTGTGGACTTTGACTGCGTAGCTACCTGGAATATGACTTCGTCATTATAATTTATCAATATGCATCAGTCGCCACTCTTGAAAAATTTCACTATGTACTCGTATATTAGTTATTATCCCAGTCACCATGGTCTGTCCGTGTGGTAGTCGCATAACGCAGCACGCAAATATTAAAGACGTCATCCGACGTGTTTCTGTCGCCGTCAGCGTTCCGGCTGCATTGGAACCCCGCGGCACGCGACAATGGCAAGAGACCGGATGGCATGTCATTATTTTACATGGAAGATTAGAAGGTCTTTCTTTAGTGTGGAAATTTAGGTACTTACGCCGATACTCTTAGGTATCCCATTTTTCTAGTTCATTGCTAATAATATAATGCTAGTCGGAAATATATTAACTTTGTTAGCAGTTATATTTTCGAGCTGTTTGGTGTTAAAATTCTCGGATCCCACGGGTTCCGAGTGCTCACATATTGTATAAAGACCTATCTAAACAACGCTGGTTTTTATCACTGACAGAATATAAAGTTGACAGCGTTTAATTTAGTTTTAGAGGCTCAGTCTCGATCCGGGCGTTTACCAAATGACCAGACGGCAAGCCCAAGCCTATCATGGCTGATAATCGGGGTCGGGGTCGCGGTAGCTTGAGCGTGAGGATGTACGTTGCCTCACGCTGCTGCCCTCTCTTACGCTAGCATTACTGCTTCCCAGAAGTAGGCTTTTCAGAAGACGACTAATGGCCCTAATAGGCTTTGGCCTTGTTGGGCCCCTATGGTTTTGCTGACCTCTCTTCGAGGCGCGTGTAGAATACTACGCACTGTCGATGACTTAAGCTCGGTCCAAACGGTTTCCTTACGGCCAAATAGCGGGCTAGCCATTGGTCGTCGTCCGCAAGCCTGCGCCTACCATGGCTGATAGGGTTGGGGACGCGGCGACTTGGGTGGCCTTCTCTTACGCTAGCATTACTGCTTCGCAGAAGGAGGCGACCGCTGCCCATTATCTCTCGCTCCGGACCATGGCCTACTGTACCAGGGCCCGGCGCGAGAGGTCGCTTCCACGAAGACACGGCGGTACTTTGCCCAAGTGGGGTACACCTCCACCATGTCCTCTGCGATCTACGCTATGGATCGTTTTTTTTTTTTTTTTTTATTCTGGATAGGTTCGCGCTTGACCGCCATCTCACCTGATGGAAAGCGATGAGGCGGTCGACGATGGAACGCGCTTACCTAGGCGCGTCTAAATAGGTTCACCTTTTTTTTTTGTATTGTGGCTGACTGACCTTGATAGTTCAAAAATGCCTATAAATAGTTTAATTGAAATAAATACTTTGAGTTTTTTAGTCTGGTTACCATCTAAAGTTCTCAGCATACCTAAATATTAAATTTGTCTTTGACTTTACCAACCTTTTGATATTAAAGTCACCTTCAAGATTATTATATTGCTTTTCCAAGTAGTCAATATTTCTTCGTTTGAGTACTTAGGCGTTTTGATACCTTTACGTAAAATCGACTGTTTCCTTAGAATTTCCTAATGGTACCTAATCTTAACTTTCTTGTTATAATCAAAGTCGAACATTAAGAACCTAACTTTCAATTCCACTTTGTTGAGTTCACAGAAAAAAATTGATAGTCCTTGAAAGTGTAGGCAGTGTATTTTAACCTTATAAAATATAATGTTGTTTTAGGCTTCAGTGCCCAAAAGATCAAAAAATCCTTCCTCTTCTGATGTACTCGCCCTTCCTTTTATCACAAGAGTCTACCAGCTAAACCGTGGAGGCTAAAGTCTCCATATTTTTGCGCTATTATTTATTAAAATAAAAATCATATTTAACTTTTTTATCGAAGGACTCCTATTATTTAGGAAGCACCATGAGCCATGTATACCTATAATAATTAAGATTAGATAATAATAATAAATAATTAATAATTAAGATTATTATAGGTATATACCCTCTAATAACTCTAATTAACTCTAATTTTCGTAATATTCTTTTGTATTTTTATGCACCTGCCACATTTTCTCTTTATCACCCCAGATTGACTGGTAGAGAATGCCTAAGGCATTAAGTCCGCCTTTGTACTATTGTGTAGCATGAAGTTTTAATAAATAAATAAATTATTATAAGGAGATTTGTATTTTTGGATTATTGTTTGTAATAAATAAACTAAAAAACTACTGGACCAATTTTTTAATTTTTTTTCAGCAGTCGAATGCTGTTTTATCACTGAGTGACAGAAGCTACATTTTTTTTTTCACGCTGACAAAGTTAATTGAATATAACTAATTGATAACTAGCTTTTATAACGTATTGATAACAAGTATACAATACTTATCTACTATCTTTAGAAAAAGTAAGAAATAAGTTAAATTATGAATTTATTAAGCAAAATTGAAGAAGATAAGCTTTTGTTACTATAGAGTTCGAGTGATTACAAATTTCCAATTTTACATATAAAATGAACAGTATCATCCGGGAAAAATTTGTCACAAGCGGGAATCGAGCCCGCGATACACAAACTACAGTCAATCGCTCAGTCACTGCGCCAACAGTATTACCTTCAATTTAATACTCTCAGCGCCAAAGAATCAAACGTAGCTGAATATTTAAAAAAAAATACTAGTCCATGTGCCCATACGTGACAACTTTGTCCTATGAATTCCTAATATATTTCGTGATATCTACTTACGAAGTAAATCTTTTCAAAATGAAAATACTAAGAAATGTTGTTATAAAGAACGTGTATAAATCAGGCCTACAGTTTTTGGAACTTTCCAAAAATCATAACTTAGTAAAACATTATGCATATTGGAACAGCAAAGTACGGTTTCCAGTTATCTTGATGAAATACTTAGAGTGAATAAGAAATTTAAATGATTGAGAATATTGGACGCATATAATTATCATATCCTAAAACTTAGAAAGACTTTGATCTATAAATCTCTAAAATACAAATAATTATTATTCATCTCTGAACATTTTTATTTCACTCTGATGTCAATTCAAAACCAAGGTAATCAAAAGATGTCAATTCAAAAAAAAGACTCTGAAGCACTCGACGATGAAGCACACTTAGAATGAAGAAAGATAGAAAGAAAGACAAAAGAGTTTATTTCCGACAAACATGGCACATACCTTATATATATATATATATAATATTATAACAAATCTATACAAAAAAATAAGTTATGTGACACATCCATGACTTGTCCACTACTCACTACTCATTCTTCGTTATTCACTCTTCACTCACTACCATAATTCACTCACTATTCGCTACAAATGAGGGCTTCTTAAACCTCATTTGTTTTTGATAGTTACAGACCATGGCAGGGAGTTCCAGCTTAATTCTTAAATGAAATGAAATAAAAATTAATGTCGGTTATCATTTCAGTCAAAAATATCACAAATTCTAATATCGTAAGTTCCAATTTTGTTCAAAACGCCAAACCAGCCCAAACAATAAGTAATCCTGAACGAAACAAACCAAAATTGAACAAAACCGTTAGACTGAACTCACAAAATATAGTTCACGAACAAAAACATGCAGAATTTCTCGGAACTACTGCAAGCGATTCAGGTTCCGGTACCGTATCGCGAGAACGAAATTTGAAATTCGATAGCAATCGCCACCGGACGGACGTCACAGACGTGTCCGGGATGTATCCGGGCCGGACGAGTCGAACTAATCATCCGGCAAGTTTGATGGCACTGATAATTGACTATTGAGTTGTTATTTTTGGAAGTAGGTAGTTTGGTAATTGGGTGACTTCCCTATTTGGCTGGAGGTGTAGTAATTTATTTTAAAGGACTCATTTAATTACCGACGAAAAGGAGAAGTGAAGAGTACTAACAGTAATGAAATTGCAACGAATGAAGAAGATGAAAATATTGTTACTGAAAATAAAATCGATGAGACAAATAAAAAAGAAAATAGAAATCTTCTAAGTTTAAATATTTACAACAAAGAATGGTGGCACCCTGTACACAGTCAAACGGTTGAATAACGACTATTTAAATTATTAAAATTTTATTAAGTAGAAACAGGCATACGAGTAGATTATGATGAAATATAAATGATTGGTAATTAGTGACTGGTGACAGGTAATTAGTGACCGATACTTAAGCACGTGATTGTACTCATGATTACAACAACTTTCCCAAAGAAACTTTTTTATATTATCATATTTTTTATTATTTATTTTAGTCTCCTCACCGTGTCATAAACATATAAACTTTATGTAGGTATAACACTATACCTAAATGGTCACGCGGTGGCCGGGGCGTCACATCTGCAGCAAAGCCCTATGTTCCATGGCTCAGATTAGGCATTTAAAGGCTCACGGTACCTAGTCCGATTAACTAACTGTCTTTGGATATTATTTAACCGAAACATGTAGGTACACATTATTAACGTACACCGTTGGGTTTGCAAGCCGCGCGGACACAATTGCAGGTACGACGGCGTCACACGGCTAACAGTTGAACGGTCACCAGTCGCAGGCGCGCGCGTATTACAAACAGCCTTAGATTCAAACAGCTGTTTTTTATTATGATAAAACTATTGAGTGTATAAAAAAGTTTCTTTGGGAAAGTTGTTTGTATTCCTAAGCACTATCACGTGTTTAAATATCGGTCACTAATTACCAGTCACCCTACATATATTATGTCATGTATTTCATCACAACTACTCTCTAAAATATTAAAATGAAATATTATGTAAATTCATGTTCTTAAAATGTAGTTAGTTTAGACAAATCTAGTTTGTTCTCACCGAACGGTAAGCGATACCAAGGTAGACGATGTAGCACGTCTAGAAGTAATCATAATAAGAAATAGCAGGCAAGAAATTCCACTCCTTAGCTGTATGCATAATGAACCCTTCTTTTTTATAGAGAAAATGTTTGCGTTACATATCTTTCAACGGCATTAACAATAAAATTTGATTTTTACTCCCACTGTTTATTTATTTATTTAACAATTTATGTACACACAATAATAATAGAAAAGAAAAAGGAAACAGAAGAATAGTACAGAGGTGACAACCCGCACTGGGCCCGCGTGGTGGATTACGGCCCATTCCCTCTCCTAGAGAGGAGGCCGGAGTCCCAACAGTGGGAACATTATAAGGCCGACTATGCTATGCTATGTACAGAGGTGATGCTTATTTTTTAAAGAAATCTTCCAGCATACCAATGCTGGAAGATTTCTGCATAATACTATTGTGTATTTTCACACGTCATTAATCAATTACCAATTAAGTGCGCAAAGGTGTGATTCGTAACAAATGTGGAACTCGAAATAGGATTTAACGTATTAGGCACGGGTCAACAATACCCTGATTAAAGTGGCGTATGATCCCGAAACTGTACTCCACTTAATAAATAATGAAACAGAAGTCTTAATGGCAACAAAAGGGATGAGAATGAGTTCCTCATCTCGAAAACCTTACAAAACAAATAAATTTCACTAAAGATTATATTTAAAATTCTAATTAAGCTTTACACATTGAAGTTTTAATTGCAAAAACGACTGTCAAAAGTCTTGCTTGCTGCTGTCAAATGTTTGGGACTGACTATATTACGTACTGACTTCTGAAAGCGGATTTTCTCACGTGAAGTTAAAAAAATATCTTGATTATAATAAAATAAGCCTTTATTCTACTACTTACACTAATTTTTTTCCTTCTCTGTCAAATCCATCCAAAGGATGTCTGTAAAGAGCCCGTTGTGACACCCTATTAATTTTAAGTTCCTAGTGTAATTTGTATTTTTGGTGTACAATAAAGAATATCTATTAATTGAGTTACTTACCTATTTTATAATTATTATGTTTTATACTATAAACTATGCCTCTAAGTAGTAGGCACCTTTTAGTAGGCTTAGGCGTAGGCTTCCTCCATCACTTTCCAATGGTTCCTATCCCTAGCCATAGTCATCCACCCTGGTCCAACTCTCTCCTAAAAAATGTCTTCCCAACTTTTTCTTGCTCGGCTCCTATTTCTGCTTTCTTCTCTGGTTATCCACTCCGTTACTTTTTTAGTCCATCGATCATTCTCCAATTTGCAAATATGGCCAACCCAATTTATTTATTTATTTAAACTTCATGTACAGTGGTGGTACATAAGTGGACTTAATGCCACAAGGCATTTCCTACCAGTCAACTATTGGTTTAAAAAAGACAACACTGTGGTAGGTGTGCACAATAAATAAATAACAGATATTTGAAATAGAACGTAGCATCGTTAGATTAAGTAACCAATTCCATTTAAGTAACCTGATTTTTTTAATCACGTCTATTAATTTTGTTTGACTGGACAACAAAAACTTTAAGAGGCAAAGGAAAATACTGTCAGGATAGAGTTGTTCCTAGAAGTCCATGATTCTTTTGTTCTTCATTTCCCACCGAATCCTTGAAAAAAAAATGACTCTACATCAATTCTTAACGGGTCCACAAGATTTGTCCAAAGTACAGTCAGTAAAAATCATTTCTTGTCTGCCATAATCAGTTTGTGCCTTGGGAAAAATAAATAGGTACTAAATGCGATTATTGTGATTTACTGTGATAATTGAAACTGTGATTTATAATGCTAAGGTCTATTTTAGGATAGGAATAAAATTATTTACTGTAATAATTTCAATTTTATTTTTTTCATGGTTATGACCATTCCCTTCTTTGGAGACATGCATGTAGAGTAATGATTACCGTTTCATACGTGCTGCATATATGAAATAAAAATATTCATTGTATTTTATTTTATAGAAATCGAAATAATAGAAATATATCCCTTAGCAAAGCTTTTACTGCTAATTGTGCCAAACATTCTTATGAACTTATAGGGAAAGACAATAATTAATATTTTAAAATGACGTGGACTCATTGGGAACTATAATTTTTCAAAAACAATATGCTTGTGGACCTTTGGAAACAAACCTCGGGATATACCTATCAGGAAATGTTCATATTTGTTGATTCGTTTGAGCATGAAGGTGTAATAAACATAATATACACACATATAAATACCCCAAAAAAATCATATACATACAAACTTTTCGCCTTTATGGTGATCGGTAACATATGTCAGTCTCATATATTTTTGATTTTCATGATAGAATAGTTTTTTAAGCACAATTTCTTTCATGTCATCCGTCTTGATCATTTTAATATTCACTTCTTTACTTATCAATTTCACCTTTCACTAAATGTACAGTACTATTATGAGTGTATTTTTTATATTTCATTGATATATCAAAGTTCAGCCTGTCAAAATAATCATATTTATTTGCTTTTAAGTTTATTTTAGATCTAGTTACAAAAATAGAACTTCTGGCAACATTTTTACTGGAACACCACCGCCCCGCTCTTTGCAAAGGGCTGACTAGGCACGAAGCTTGTTAGGGATTACGTCGACCTTTCATTCTGCCAATACTGCATGTCGTCGAGATATGGAAATTCGGGGAAATTAGAAAGGTCGTTTGATTTGTATAGGCTGAATGTGATGTTGGCATTTGTATTAAATAGCCGATTTAAATTTTGCAACGGTTACATTTGCTATTATATATATCTAAAATTTTGTTTTCATTTGTATTCACACATTGCACATGTTAGGGTTGACTATTTGTAACATCAGTCAAAAATAAAATCAAACCTAAGCATTTATTTCAAATCATCATCATCATCATTTCAGCCGAAAGACGTCCGCTGTTGGACATAGGCCTCCCCAAATGTCGCCACAATGACGGGTCCTGTGCGTCTCGCATCCGTCGGATTCCCGCGACCCTCACCAGGTCATCGGTTCACCTTGTGGGAGGCCTTCCAACGCTGCGTTTTCCGGTACGTGGTCGCCATTCCAGAACCTTTCGTCCCCATCGACCATCTGTTCTGCGAGCAATGTGCCCTGCCCACCACTGCCACTTAAGTTTGGCGATTCTTCAGGCTATGTCCGTAACTTTGGTTATTTCAAATATGATAGCCAAATGTATGTGTATGTAAGCGAATCACTTCAGAACAGCGTCATCTATTTGGCTATTTTTTTTATGTTCGTAACTGTCATGACACAAACTCTTTGTTGAAGAAAAAACTACAAATTAACAAAAAAATAAACCCGGGTGGAGCCGGAGCGGGCTGCTAATTTCAAATAAACCACATACAGACACTTATAAATTGTCAATAAATCAGTTAGTCAGAAAAATAAAGCTAATAGCACGTTCTAAAACAGAGATTACTATGGACAAGAACGTGCAAGAAACTCTTTAGACAATTTTTAAATCATTATTTGTATGTATTTCGAAAATTCTGGTAACATATTTCTTGTTGATTTTATTATATGAGAAAAAGGTAAATAAATAAAACTTAAAATATAAAAATTTCAAATATGCCACCAACAATATGGCCATTCTTAACTGAGGACGTCCATTCACGAGCATGTCATGTGTATCATCAGCACCACTAAGCTCAATCAGTTTCAAGGGAACTGAATGATTCGACGCACGTGCTTTCAGCCAAATATTGGAGTGAACATGATAAGTTCTCAACGCGTATGCTCGTTTATGTGAAACAACGAGTTACCTAATATAATAAGTTGTTCCACGATACCTTCTCACATATTTTACAGAATTTGAAAAAACTATGCTTCTACAATATACAATTAATTATACCACAGTTTGGACAGACTGTTCTGGTTCAAAATTGTGAGGAGACCCGACTTCAAATAATGGAAGCAGGGAGAGATAAAAAAGAAGACAGTTTTTGTAGTTTAAAGAAAATTAAAAATTATTATTAACAAGTCAAAATAATTAAAATAAAAGGATAAGAGCATATATTTCAATATGTAAAAAATAGAAAAATAAGACATATCCACTACATTAGTCACAGAACGTATACAGTCATGTCCTAAATTACCTTAACACCAAACCCACAAAAACCATTGACAATGTTTTATAGATAGTTTTAAATTAAAATAGGTGTGGTAGTCGTCGAGTTAGTGGTAAAATTTAAATAGATAGTTAGATATGCAAGTTGGTAATAGAACACTAGATGTTGTACATTATTGTTTTATAAGCTCATAAATGTCATCTTAGATCATTTTGATCTACCTTTTTCCAACGATATTGGGGACGAATTTCAGTCAAAGCAACTGCAGCTGGATATCAAAATTTTACATTGAGACCCGCTCAATGTAAAATTTTGATATCCCTATCTGTCCTCTATAATCCAGTGATTGGTTAACACGACAGCTTTTGGCAAGACTGCTGACAGATTTTCTGATTTTTGACTAACCGTAATCACTGTTAAAGGTAGTCATTGACTTAATGTGATTTCAGAGGCATGTAATCTTGACAAGTTAAGATGGTACCCCTTTATAGACCGACCTCAGCAAGCTTTGCTTACCCTCACAGATGTGCCTGTTGTTTATTTATATTTAATAATAATTTAAGAAAGATTATAGACGAATAACAATAATAAATAACTATATTGCTAATTATAAGCTTTCACAAATAATAATATTACCATACTTATTACTTTCAGAATAATTTTCTTGCTCAAAATGGGTACAATCCCTTAAACTGTTATAATTTTAAACTTACCTAGACAATATAATTATGATTCAAGTGCAGGTAGGAGCCTCTTGTAGCTTAAGAGCTTTCTAATTATGCTTGTATTGGTGCAAAAAAGGTAAATGCTGAGTTTACAAGATATTTTATTAAAACTGCTGACTGTCTCTCAGGAATTTTGTATTCTATCTCTTTCTTCTAACATCATTGATAAGTTCAAATTAATGTCCTTAATCCAATTATAACGGAACCATTAAAAAGAAGAATCCAAATAAAAACAAACTCAATAACAGCTAAATTCTCATCTATTTTGTGATCCGCCGTTTCATCACAATGCAAAGAAGAAAAAAAATAAGAAGGAATCGAATCGAAATTAAACACATTCGAAATTCGCTCAGATAGTGCTGTGTGAGCGGATTCTTTCAACCGATTCTGTACCATTGTCGATATGAGCTCGAATTTTGATTACTGGCACGGCTATGCTCCACTGTCTGCTATCGAAAGCACGTTTGAATTTTTCGATTTAAGCGAACGATTTGTTACTCTGTTAATGGAGTGTTTTGATTAGTTGGATTCTCAATATCTCATATTCCTATTGATTTAATTTGAAAATAAGAAACAACTACTATGAGTGAATTTTGTTTTTCTAAATTAAGTGACGATTTATCAACGATAATGATTGTCATGTTTGCAGGGCAGAATTGACTAGTGATCGCCCTAAACAGAAAGATACATATCTTTCTGTTTAGGGCGATCACTAGTCAATTATAATATTATATAAGATCAAAGAGAAAGAGGATGTTTCTGCTTTGTTCAGATATTAATACTATTATAGTCTTTTATTTATACAATTAACATAAAACTATTTTTTGAATACACTTTTAACTTAATATCTAACATGCTTAAATAGCTTTGATTTATTTTTTCTTAATTCATGGATCTCAATTTTGTGTACAGGCCTCCTTTAAGATTTTCTATTTATCTCTATCTGACGCTTTAGTCATCCAGGCTGTTGGCTAATAAAAAAGCATAATTTTGAAAAGTGTTTGCAGGTTAATACCATACAATTTGGATAGTCGTTAATGCTGACAGAATGTCACTCTAAAGTTAGGGTAATGTGTTTTACTAACCAGCAATTATCATCATCATCATGATTTCAGCCAATAGACGTCCACTGTTGGACATAGGCCTCCCCCAAGCATCGCAATTACACCACAACAAATACTTATCAATACAACAATAGAGATACACTCATTATTTTTGTAGAGACCAGCCCCCCTAGCCAAGTTACGATCTTTTCGCTTGCGACGAACGCCTCGAGTAGGCCACGCCTCCGATTCCTTTGTTCTGACGTCACCTCAACGCTCAGTCACGTGGTCAGAACCAAAGTGGTCAGAGCCTACTCGAGGCGCTCGACGCAAACGAAACGATCGTAACATGGCTAGGGGGGAACGCTGTGGTTTTCACAGACTCATAAATGATTTTTTATTTCAGTTCACTCCTAAAAATAATAATATTGGAATGTGTTGACTAGTCTGCGCTGTCCTCTCGTCACTTTTTATACGAGTATAGCAAAAATATATTTTTTTTAACGAGTAACCATGAACTTTCTTGCCGATTTTTCTCCATAGAAAATTGCCAACTGAAACTATGCACTAGCTTCTGAATTTTTATTAGAGCCCATGTATCCTACATAAATATGTGAAATATAATATTTTGAAATTTGATTCATTACTCAACACATTCTTTTATTAAGCACAAATTATTAATACCACAATTCATTTCGTTATTATTGTTCTCAATAGAAATTGTTATCTCAAAGGTAAAAAATCCAGACTATTTGATTATATTACCTACACTAAACGCATAATGTAGGCGTAATGAAAAAAAAAATGAAAAGACTACCGTTTTCGTACAGTTCAATGAACGAGTACACTCAGTTGCCATTTTAGAAGAAATTCCATTGTCTGAGAAAGTACCTAACTTATGTTTAATGGTCGGGAACTTTGACTGCGCATTTGATTGTATTAATATTCTAATGTTTTCAATCTATTCATAGATTCTCTTTTTTATCTCAATAAATAAGGCATTCCCCTGTGGTTTCACATTAGGATTTTTTTTTTGAGAATTACATTGCTTTTATCATTCAGCAATCTGCAGCACAGCGCTGGAAGGCCGCTCGCAAGATGGACCGATAACCTTATGGTTCGCAGGAATTCTAGGCGCACAGGAACGGTCTATGTGGCTACACGAGCGGAGAGGCTTATGTCCAGTAGTGGACGTCTGTCGGCTGAAATGATAATGGTGATGATGAAAACCGTACAGGCATGAACGATTTTGACGTCAGGGTGAATTTTGTCTCCGATGTTTTATAACTTCGTCGATAACGAAGATATGTTATAATTTCTTCTATAATTGTATATACTGGAGCTGATAACAATTTTATTTAGCAAATAAAAATTTTGTATATTCCTTATTTTTGAGGATTTTTTTTTATTTTTTTATAGGTCGGAAAATCATTTTATGACAAATCCCGTTCTTAGGTGGAGTGGAAGATAGTGTCATACTTTTACTGACTAAAAACCCATTCCTGTGCCTTCGTTGCCTTCGTTCCAGGGCCCCGGTTTTCAATTGAGGATTTGATTTTCCTTCTGGCAGGGGATGATCCACACCAGGGGTTATTTTTGCATTATGAATGCGACAAACATTTAAATTTACATGCACAAGATACTCAGAACAACTATCTGCACCCCATAAAAATATTTGTTGCGTGTGGGAATCGCACCCGCTATACGCAGTACGGTAGCCAATGTCTCAACCATGGCGCCAACCATACTGTCTGTACCTGTAAAGTACTTTGAGTTTTAAAAGCTTAAATTAACTTGAACTAGACTTAAATTATCATTGCTTTTAGTGATGTGCGTGTCATGGAATACATCGACAGCATTGAAAAAGGTACATATTTATTTTACATTTGAAATTCAATTTTGTAATTGTAGTAGACATTCAATAAAATAACAGCGGTGACAGTTTTATTAGAATAGATAAACGTACAATTCACTGAATTTGAACAATAGAGGTATTTCAGATTTGCCGATAAAATAATGGTAGGGATTGTTGCTATTTCTTTGTTCCACGCAATTTCTCCCGCATTGAAATTGTATTATTTGACAATAAACAATGTCAAGTGCATACAAGGCGTTGACATCAAGCAACATCTGAAATGAACGAAACAACATTATGTTTCAGGCCGTTTTATAATAGCCTGAAGGTACTATGAATTCCAATTCGATAACAATAAAACTTCAACAAGAGTTGACTATCGGTATGATAATGGTAGCCTCGAAAATCACATCTTTTTGGACGATGCTTTGCGTTCTACAAATCTAGAGTCCTCATTGTCCAGTTAAACAACAAAACTGGATTCTCAATATTTTCTTACTAATGACTCCGTAGTTATTTTGTTAATATTGCCTAGGGAATAGTTGAAAAGTATCTGCAAAAGTTTATGGAAAAAGTACAAGTGGGGGTTTACTTCCTCCTCCTTGCGTCGTACTCCTCAATGCTAAGGAGTGTGATCTCCCTGCTTAATCACTTTCATTCAAACGATATTCCTCCATCTGTTTTTGTCTCTGGTGGTGTGAAAGGCATTGGGTGTTCACTTACTTACTGGTGTTTTTATCAAGTCAAGGCAATAATAGCGAGACTCACTATTCACCACCAAGAGACAAGTACCTATAATATAAGTGGCCTGGAAACTGCTGATCAACGCCTTTATGAAAGCTTTATATTAATCACTTTGAATGCTACAAGATAATCGAGCATATCAAAAAGCACTTCTGGCAGCTTTTCTTGCTCGAATATGTAGCTCTTATTCAGCAGAAAGTGAAGTGGCGCTCGTTAAAGACAGATCTGAAGTTAGGCTCATTTCTCGCTCAAGGATAGAGCTCTTTCTTCTTTATTTTGAACCTTAGGAAGGGTTGATAAGGTCTACCTTGACAGCGACAATATCTCAAGAGAGATAAAAACGAAGAAAGACACCATATGGAGGGCGTTTAATAACATTTGCCCTCTTCCAGAATTTTGACGTGTTTGCTTCAACTCGAGCAGCAACACCTCCAAACTATCAAACTGGCTTTTACAAATCTCAGCCAATTAAATTTAGTATGAACTAATTAAGAGGGCTTGTATGTGTGTGAAAATGAGTTCCCTACACTTTTACATTGAAATACCTCTATTACTTTAGGTCTTCGTACCCATTTCATTTATTGATAGTTATAATTGTTATTTTTTCTTGCTTTTTTATGGCTTCTTTTTTATTATGTGAATGTGAGCACACTGTTGGCTTTGCGAAATCTTAGATTACTTTCTATTACGACCCACTTTTTATTATGATTATTTTTATCGTGCTTTTGCGTACCTATATGCTTGCTGTCCTTACGTCTCTATTAATATTGTAATATGGAAATATTGTAATTAAAACCATATTTTTTAAAGAGGATGGATTTTCTTGCCAGTTCTTCTCCATAGAAAACGATCAATTGGAACTGTGCTCGTTGTACACGTTTTATAAGTGCCCAAGTAGAACTATGTGGAATAAAACATTTTGTTTTTTTTTTAAATATTCTCGGGACTTTTTAGTTCAATAGCATCAGTAAGTAAGACAATTAGTTGATAACTAAGCATTTGAATATTGCGTCAGATAGGTTGCGACACGTTTTTTTTTGCAAACATTCGGATTTCTTCGTGGGGTTTACAGCAAATGAGAGAACGTCACTTTAAACTTTAAACGCCTTTAAAATTGTCCAAAAATAGAAAAAAGACAAGAAAAAAAAATATTTGGGCCCACATTTTTTTTGTGTTCAATATTTCGATTTGTTTTATTGTATTCTATTCTATAGTGTAGGATAGATGTAGGATACACATAGTGTAGGAACTTAAGAATAAAAAAAGGAAACTAATATGTGTTTCTCACAACTGCGCTGAACAGGTCCAGTTAAGCAATAATATCAGACAACCGCGTGGTAGTTGCCTTACAACTGAACCTCATTGAGCGTGTATGAATGAAAATTAGATTAAATAAGATCCATTAAGCTCCCAGATAACTAAGTTTTACAGTTTTTATGAGTTACTGAATGGTTAGACTGATTTGGAAAAAATCTTATATCTACGCACATCCACAGTTTGGGTTTATTATTATGCAAAGGATTGCAAGGTTATTAGCATGGCGGAGCAGTTAATATATTATGCAGCTGGTAATCTCGATGGTAACAGGTGCTATGTATATTATAATTCAGTTGGCGTCTATCATCGTCGGTTTATAGCGTCTGGGATGGTGAATATATTTCTACTTCTAAATCGTATTCTGTCTTATGTATTTTGTTTTTAGTTTTAACACATTCCTGGGTTAAAATCGTATCCTATGTGCTACTATTCCAGGAAATGTGTTTTCAGTTTCGTCCAAATTCATCCATTCTTCCATTGGAACATGAAGAACTAAGTAATATGTGTGTACATATATATATATACAGACCTCGCGCTTTTTATAATAGCAGTGTTGTGTGTGTACAACAAGCTAATACAACTTGGCACGTGGATTGGCAAAGGCCTAGTCTTTTGTCTTAGGAAACTGTATCGTGATAATATGTCCCCTTTGGAATATTCTTTGAAATTAAGTGCAGGCGGACGATTCGTGGAAGATTTTATCTTACCGGCAATCTTATAAGTGAGAAAATTCACACACTCACATATACAAGACACCAAGACTAGGAACAACTATAAACCAAACAAATATTGTTCTCGTGCGGGAATGGAACCCACGAAACGCAATGCAGCAGCCAGTCGTTTAACCACTGCGCCCATCGTGCCGTTATCGTTTGTCTTGCTATGGTCAAATGATAAGGAGGGATGAAACGCATGTTACTAAAAGAGTTATGAGTATACATGTGGATGGATAGAGAGGGAGAAGGAGGCCAAAGAAAAGTTGTATGGATTGTTGGGAAATGATATAAAAGGAAATGGATTCAGTGATAGCGTGACAGCTGATAGGACAGAATAGAATTAAATTTTACTAGCGATAAAAAATGTTAAAAGTACAAAATGTTGGTATTGAATACGTGTTTTTTCGCTCGCATCAATCAATCCCATAGGTACATTTCAGATTGGGCCCTGGAACACCTGGAAGAAACATAAAAGTGGCCTTTAGTCAGTGAAACTCTGACACGCCCTCACGCACCGTCCAAGGGCGAGAAAAGTCATTGGGTGATTTCCCACCTTAAACCTACCCTTAACCTACCTGGCGGCGATCTCTCGCGCCGCGCCTTGGTACAGGCCATGGTCCGGAGCGAGGAGGAGTGGCAGGCGGTCGCCTCCTTCTGTGAAGCAGTAATGTTAGCAAAGGAGGCGGCCGATCGCGTTAGGCAACGGTCCTTACGCTCAAACCGCCGCCGGGATTACGATCCCGATTTCGGGCCACCGTAGGCGCAGGCTTGCGGACGGCGAGCAATGAGTAGCCCGCCGTCCGACCGTCCGGTAACCGTCCGGACCGAGCCCATGTCGTCGACGGCGCGTATTGTTCCACGCGCGCCTCAGGGAGATGTCAGCAAATCGTAGGGGTCCAGCAGGGTCGAAGCCTACTGGGGCCATGGGTAGTGTGAAAACGGAACCCGGGGCCCTGGGACGAAGGCAACGAAGGAACAGGAGTGGGTTTTTAGTCAGTAAAAGTCTGAAACTATCCCGCTAATCCCGGAGCCTCTCGCTCCGCCCAAGAGCGGGATTGGTCATAAGATGATTTTCCCACCCAATAAAAAAAAAACCCTTAACCTACCTAACCTTTGGTTCTGGAATTCCAAACGCCCGGCGCACCCTGGACAGCTAGCTCTCGATAACGCAGAGTCTAGCTGACTAATCCTTTCATCACGATGGTAAACCCAAACGTTTCTCTTCAGGACCACGACCAACCGTCTTTCATAAGGTCACCTTAAAAAAGGTGCATTTCGGATTTTCAGACAATTTTTGTTGCTGATGAATGTCCCTTTCTCTAGACCCTCTTATATTTGAAATTCTATTATATCTGAAAGTGTTGCAATAACAACAACAATAAACCTAAAAATATAAAAGTTATTTTGAAAATATAGACCGCAAATATTTGATTCTCCATAGAGACCGAAACGCTTTCAGTTCCCATAACTTGCACTGAATTCAGAATCAATACCATTTTGACGAAAATTTTCGCTAACAAAGACGAAACAAAATGTCACAAACTGCGAGATATTTTACAAAATATGAAACAAATTGAGGAAGTCGCGTCAGAACTTGTTCAATAAATCGAATCAGTTAATTGAGGTGTTAAATAGAATGGATTGCGTACCCCCAGACGGTTTTCATTAATCCTAACTGTGTTTACTCACGTACACTACTTTTTGGATGGCGAGCCAATAAATTATTGAATTTGGACGTACTTTTTTATTAAATGTGAAGTGAGTGTATTTTCATATGTAGAATTTATAAAACCAAAAAAAAAACGACAAATGAAAAAATGATAAAGAGATTTTGAAATGGGATTACCGCTACTGGTTAAAAATGAAATGAGAGAAATGTGTAAAAGCAGAACTTTTGTCATATAAACTGCAACTTTTGATATATTTTAATATGTAAAAATATATTATATTTTAAATATATTTTTTGTGCCTTTTCTTTTAGGAATAGAGATCATCTTGACTTTTCGCGCTCAAGGGCAGAGCAGGAGGGTGTATATGACTTTTACTGAGTAAAAACGTTCCTATGTTCATACATAAACATAATATGTTGAGACTGTTTCGAAAAAATTTCAGCCTCGCATCTGGGTTTCGGGCAAAGAGGGCTGCGTGGCTGCCGTATACGCTTTGTCAACCTACCTAAATTCTAACTTAGGAGGGCTCATCCTGAAAGTGGACATAAAAATGCCTTCAATTTGGTTACAATTTTTTATTATTAATAGGGACACCTTGCTGACAGAGTCTAAAAAAAAGTACCCCAAATTTTTAGTTTTTCTTGGCAATGTTATAGACAACCATTTAAGTTACTAAATATCAGGACAACCTTTTGGAATCCGCTGTTGGCTGTCAAGAAGGTGATACCCTCGGGCTAGTGATTTTTAGTTTAGCCATTCACCCAATTATTCGACAGTTAAATTCCAAATTCAACGTTTGGTATCTCGACGATGGAACTCGAGGAGGTGATGCAGACACAGTTTTAAATGATTTAAATTTCCTAAAAAATCAACTCCACTTGATAGGACTTGATCTGAACCTTTCAAATTGTGAACTATTCTTATCCGACAGTACCAAAAGACAACTGATTCTTCCCAAATTTAACACAATAGCTCCAGAAATCAAAATGATTGAAAAAAGCTCTCTTCGTCTCCTTGGGTCACCTATTTTTAAGGATTACTTTCCCAATTTTGTTGAGCAAAAAATTCTAAATTTTAATGGTGTTTCGGAAAGATTACTCGAAATTACCATGCATTCGGCCAACTCCTTAATTGGTTTCTTCTCTTTCGGCGTACTTTTGGAAAAAAATGAACCAAATTATCCGACATAGGTACTCTTTCATCGATTTTAAATGTGGCCATGGATGATCGGACTTGGGCTCAAGCTACCCTTCCAATCCGTATGAGAGGCCTCGGCATCCGTAAAATTACCAGAAACAGTTTACCATCTTTTATACCCTAGTTTCACGGCCCTGAAAAATTAATCAGGAATTTCCTATCTTCCTCACTGATTAATTTTGATGTGCGCACGGCTTATCACCGAGACTATATACGCTTGGAGTCTTGCTTGCTCGAATCCTAAACAGCCCAACGACCTTTCTTCCCAAAGACAGTAGGATGAGCCGCTATGCAAAGTAGTTCAAAAAAATCTGTTGGCAATTTTTGATATTACGTGCCTGCTAGCTGTGGGGACGTGGGAGTCGGATCATACATCACTGCACTATCATCGTCGAACATAAGCACCTTGTTCGACGATACTACCTTCCGCCTTGCTATGTCCCTACGTCTTGGTGCACCTTGTTACTCTTCTCATCGCACGAATTTGTCAACAGCCTCAGACACCACGGTCTGTCATGCAGCCGAAGTGCGGGTCGCATAGCGCGGCACGCAAATATCAACGATATCATCTGACGCGCTCTTGTGACCATCGGCATTCCAGCCGTACTGGAACCTCATGGCCTGGCAAGCGACGATGGCAAAAGACCGGACGGTATGTCTTTATTTTCATGGAAGATGAGTAGGCCTTTAGTGTGGGACGCTACTTGTGTCGATACTCTTGCGCCATCTCATTTTCTAGCTCGTTGTGCTATGCCGGTACTGCCGCAGCGGCTGCAGAGAACCTCAAGCGGCGTAAATATTACAACCTTGTTGGTGTGTAACAACCAACAAGGTTTGTTTTTAATGACATCTCCCACTCTTGGGCGGATAGATAGGCTTTGAGATAGTGTCAGACTTTTACTGACTAAAAACCCACTCCTATTCCTAATTTGCCTTCGTCTCAGGGCCACAGGGTTCTCTTGGGCATCACCTATGGGCCCAGTAGGCTTCGACCCTGCTGGGCCCTACGATTTTGCTGAAATCTCTTTGGGGCGCGCGTGGAACACTACGCGCCGTCGACAACTTGGGCTCTGTCCGGACAGTTATCGGACGGTTGAACGGCGAACTACCCATTGCTCGCCGTCCACCAGCCAATGCTTACGGTGGTTGGAAATCGGGATCGGGATCCCGGTGGCTGGAGCGTGAGGGAAGTTCTCTCACACGTGCGGCCGCCTCCTTTGCTAGCATTACTGCTTCACAGAAGAAGGCGGCCGCTTGCCACTTCTCCTCATTCTAGACCATGCCCTGTATCAAGGCCCGGCGAGAGAGATCACTGCCGCCCATCGCCCCCACGAGAACACGGTGGTGCTCTGCCCAGGCGGGGCACACCTCAACCGTATGCTCCACCGTGTCCTCCGGGCGGTCCACACAATGGCGGCACCCAGGCGTTTCTTCCGCACGAATCTGGTGCAGGAACCTCCCGTACTTACCATGTCCGGTGAGAACCTGCGTCATGCGGAAGATAAGGGCGCCATGTTGTCTTTCCAGCCACTTCTCAAAGAGGGAACTTACCGCCATAATTGTGGCGTGCCCAGCACTGTGTTGCGACAGTCACTGTCGCCATTCCAACATGAATATTTTCGCCGCTTGTTAAGTATATTAATGTATTAGTTATATGATAAATAAATTGATTATATATATACTTTATTGTAAACCAAGATAATAAATTATAAAACATATCATTATCACAAGACACATATACACCACATCACACAACATTATCAACAACATCTATATCTTAAGCAATTTTTTTTCGAAAAGTTAGTTGTTTGAGCCGCAACATTTTGCAAATCAACATACTTTCCTTTTAAAAGGCTGTCTGTTCTGCAACGCAGTGTGTAGAATTGAAACGGTGCGGGCTTTTTGGATAATGACCAGTTTTCGCTTTCGAACCGAACAATAATCGAACTCGTATTAAATAAAGCTATTAAAAGTTTCCCCAGCGGATCCGGTCGGTGCCTGTCGGATATTTTTGGGATTTAAATAATGTAAACACACAGAGAGGTGTCTATAGACACTTTAAGGTTGTATTTTCCTATTGAAAAAAGGTTGATTATTTGTGACCTTTAAATGTTTTGGATACTTCTAGGCAATACTGCAAAAAAATACAAATTGAAAATGAGCAAGTACTCATTGATTACGAATGGCGAAGATTATGCTACTACCTATCTGTATAGGTAGGAATGTGGAACAAGGTGTAATGTTATAAATACTAAGTCAATCATAAAACACAGGTTCAAATGTGTGTGGAATACTGCAGTCACATATGGGCTGAAGCTGCAAAATGCCATCTAACAGCTTTGGACTCACTGGAAAGGCGTGCGAAGAGGCTAATTAGGGATCCAGATTTGGTTAAGTCCAATCTACAAAGCCTCGAGCCCTGGGCTCGAGGCTTTGTAGGGTAGCCAGCCTTTCAGTGTTTTACAGGTTGCATTTTGGAGAGTGTGCGTGGGAATTGCATGACTTGATTCAGCCATCTCCTTTCTACAATCGGACAACCCGATATGCGGCGAGTGTCCGCCTTTACGTTGTTGAAACTTCAACGGTCCGGACTAAGTGTTTCGCTTCGTCGTTTATACCATGTACGTTTATACCATGGCGCGAAGGACTGGAACAATTTGCTTGCTGCGGTCTTCCCGTCCAACTATAATTTAGGTGTCTTCAAGGCAAGAGTGAATGGGCTCTTAATAAACTAGTGCGCCTCAACATCAATTATTGCATCACTGCTTACCATCAGGTGGGATGGCAGTCAAGCACTGGTTTATATTAATTAAAAAAAAAAAACAAATCTCTATTAAAAAAGAAGGAAAGAAAGAAAACACGTTTATTTACCACACAGATACACAAATTAAGATAACAATTGTAATATAGAAACTAAAATACGTAAACTTAAAATACATCATCATTGTGTGTCTAACGGCTGCGCCAAAAAGGTCCAGTTCAGTATAATATCAGGCCACTACGTAGCAGTTGTCTGACGCTGGCTTTCAACTGAACCTTGCTATGAGTTTGGAGAAGAAAGATCCTGCGACCAGGTGGATATTGTATTTGGTCTTAGCAACCCTATAATTGCTGACGGGTAGTTGATTATGTTCAAATCACGCAGAAAACTTTAATATCACATTACAAGATTGGGTCTATTTTGTAGTTCTTTTGTGGTGGGATAAATATAGGTCATCAGAAGTCTGAAGATTTGAAAACCGGTTTTGTTAGTGTGTGTACAGTGTTATGGAGGTTATATAATAATAATAATTTAATAATATTCCACAACTATCACACCACGTCGTCTAGTCCCAAGCTAAGCAGAGCTTGTGTTATGAGTATTAGATAACTGATAAACATACTTACATATTTTTAAATGTTCATATATTTTTTTCTATTCGTCATTCTAAGATTCTATTACTCGACGACGAACATACGATTGACTCTGTTAAGGAATATAGGACCCTAGAGCCGGAGAAGTCATAAGATGATTTATTCCCATTTTCAAAAAAAAAGATATCATTCTGTATTGCATATATTTCATACATGGGACTAGTCTAGCCATTGTAGTCACTGGTATAAGATCCCTCTTCCATTCTACTCAAACTAAATATGCAAATTGAAAACACATTTCTCGAATCAAAATACTGACTTTAAACGACGCCATTTTATGGTCGTTAGATGAAATATTTTTTCTGGTTCTCCCACCATTCCGGTCGACCTCGTTTAAAAACCTATCAGACTTTTGAAATATAAGCGAAACAGAGCGATGTTGGCTTTTTTTTAACTCTGTGAAATTTCGAGGTATTGTTTTGTATATTGACAGTTTGTAGTTTATTTTTGGGTGCGTACAATAGCAACACATAAACGGGTTTTTGTTTCAATAGATAGTAGATTGAAATTAAAATTAGAAACTAACGAAAGGAAAGAGGCGACTGAAATGCGATTGCATGCAGCTGACATCATGGGGATTTTCTGAAAAGGAAACTTGTTGTCCTAGAACACAAAGGTCAACTAAAGGACACAGCTGTGATTTTAGTCAGTAAAAGTCTAACACGCTCTCTAGATCAGAATGGTAAGAGGAATATATTATATTACGCGAATGAATGTAAGAAATTATTATCTGTCACCTATTAAGATTTCTTCAACGCATTAACGTAAACGTAACGCAAACATAAACAATTTGACGTAAGCTAACGTTCACGGTATTGCGATCGAGTGCATTAAAAATCAAGCTAAGGCATTTCACCCCTACAATTCAGGTATTGGGTCATATACTACCCTTAGGAAAGGAACAGGAACAAGCTACTAATGCTACAAATACACAGTTGGAACCAACGCGACAGATTGAATCTCACGCAGGTTTTTTTTTTTTTTTTCGGGTTGAAAAATCATCGAATAACATCCCCGCTCTTGGGCGGAGCGGGGGATAGTGTCAGACTTTTACTGACTAAAAACCAACTCTTGTTCCTTCTTTGCAATTTTTTTCCAGGGCTCCGGGGATCTCTTTCGCATCACCCATGGCCCCAGTAAGCTTCGACCCTGCTGGGCCCCTACGGTTGCTGACATCTCCTTGAGGCACGCGTGGAACAGTACGCGCCGTCGACGACTTGGCCCGGTCCGGACGGTTACCGGACAATCGGACGGCGAGCCACCCATTGCTCGCCGTCTGATGATGTATTTCTGTTGCCGCTAGAACAACAAATACTAAAAACAGAATAAAATAAATATTTAAGTGGGGCTCCCATACAATAAACGTGATTTTTTGCCGTCTTTTGCTCGATATTTTGATAGGGGGAGACGCAAATGAAAGGCTTTTCGTTCAATTATACTGTTATTATATTGTAATAAGCACTTTTTAGTACATTTTATATATAAAATTACGTCTAGATTTTTATTGACATCCCCCTCTCTCAACTCTATTGTTTTTTTCATCATCCTAAACTTTTTAAAATATAAATCTTAAAAGTATAAGTTTTCAGTTTGCAAGTTAGTAGTATTAATGTGACCTCCATGGTCACCACAATATTATTAATAGTTATAATATAGTGTCTAATGTTATATAGATAATGATAAAGATCCCTTCGTGCACGAGTCCGACTCGTAATTAGTCGGGTTTTTTTTTAATATAGATACCAATCGCCTATATATGTGTTTAAATGCTTTGAAAGGCACGTAGAGGTCACGACTAGGTAAGCTATGGACATGGTCACTGATGCACGGATCTATATTTTAACTATGTTGATCGTCCTTTATGGTTGTCACTACTTAACCTTTACTTACATTAACCTAAATAAACTCAAGTGTAAACACCACTTTTATAAATATCTTGTGTGCTAAATTGAAGCGGAACTCAAACTTCAACATAACTTTAAATCTAAAATTTAATATATTAATTTCCTAAACATTTCAACAACTTCTGATATTTGATTTTGTTGGGTCCCGTCATCGCAACGGTTCAGTCGAGTTACTTTTCTGCAAATGCTTAGAAACGACAAAGTCGAAAGTAAAGCTTGGGTCGCATATATAGCGTCGCGATCTGGGAATAATAATAATAGGAGAAATAAGGTTACGGAGATAGCCCGAAGAATCGCCTAACTTAAGTGGCAGTGGGCAGGGCACATTGCTCGCAGAACAAATGGTCGATGGGGACGAAAGGTTCTGGAATGGCGACCACGTACCGTACCGGAAGACGCAGCGTTGGAAGGCCTCCCACAAGGTGGACCGATGACCCATGACATTTGGGGGAGGCTTTAACATTCATATGTATGGGTATGTAGTTCATTAATTTGAGTATATAATGCATATCTATTCTTATATTTCTTTTATTGCACCTACCACTATTTTTTTCTGCATCACCTAAAGGTTGACTGGTAGAAAATGCGTAAGGCATTAAGTCCGTCTCTGTACTTTTGTGTGCATAAAGCATTTAGTAAATAAATATATATAAATGAATACCTGTTCGTTAGTCTCGCTAAAACTCGAAAACGGCTGGACTTATTTGGCTAATTTTGGTCTTAAAAGATTCGTAATAGTTCAGAGAAGGTTTAAACGACGAGAAAATATGGAAAAAATCACGAAAAAAAAAATCGAATACAACGCCATCTCTTATTAAAATGTCCTGAGACCTTTTTTCCTCAAGACGTTATCGCTTACAAATAACGCTTTGTGTTGATGAGAATTGGAAAACAATGTCCAATTCTCATCAACACAAAGCCAATGACTGACTTCTTCTTAGCGTATCGATGGCAAAATTAGTTAAATTCCTTGCCTGGCCCAGTATTCGGTCACGGCAATGCCGTCCGCTGATGCTGTCATTAGGTCCCTACTTGAACAGGTAACAGGGCACGTGATGCAGGATCGAAGGTGGGACATTGTCTGCGGAGAGACGCCGCACAAACACTGAAGAATGACAAACTCAAGGCGCGCTATACGATTTTCAACTTTCAGTGTTAAGCCGAGTGTTGAAAATCAATCACCGCCTGATATGTTTTGAAAAGTTTTTTTTTTAGGGACCTAATTTTTTGTGGCTCTTTTCGCATAACAAGGGGATAAACTTCCTAAAAACAGGCTCTTGGGTTATTACCCAATATATTTATTTGGTTTAGCCTATAAAAGAAATAAGATTATCATATTCATATCTGGCCAAATATTGTTTGACTCATCCTAAACCGGCTAACCGGCTAATTGCAAGAAATACTTCTACTGCCCCAAAAAAGGAGTGTTATGTTTTCTTTTATATTATTTAGACTTCAACAACCTTAAATTCGTTAGTAATTTATTTTATTAAAATCTCATTTATGGATAGTTGTAAATATTTATTTTTTCTTGCTTTTTTAGGGTTACGTACCTCAAAAGGAAAAAAAACCCTTACAGGTTAAAAACATATAATCAAGTCTGCGATGCCTTGAAGCTGTAAAATAGTCAAACTTCTGAGTAAAAAAAAATATACGGCCGAAAAAAAAATATATATTGCAAAAAACGTATATTTCGACACTTTCAAGGGAATCGAAATTCATAGGGTACTTCCCGTTGACCTAGAATCCTGAAATTTGGCACGAAGCAAGGTCTCATAGCACCAGTATAGGAAAAAGTCTGAAAATTGTATTTTTTTTTAGTTACGCCACGTAAAAAAACCTTTTTTGCGATTCGGAAAAGTCTTAGTAACTCAATTCGGGTATTGAACTGTTTTCATCAGTAAGTTTGTTTGAAACCCTTATTGCTCGAGTCCGACTCGCACTTGCCCGTTTTTTTTATATAGCGTCATTTTATAATGTGAATTTTTATAATGGATTACTTCCTATTACAACTCACTTTTTTATTATGATTATTTTTATTGTACTTTTGGGAACAATATTGACTAGTCTACACTGTTTTTACATAATATTTATTAATACTGTAACATGGAAATATTGTAAAAAAAAAACATGTTTTTTTTGTGTTTCTTTCCGGTTCTTCTCCATAGGAAACGACCAATTTGGAACCGTGCACTAGTTTCTGACGTCTTATAAGTGCCCTTGTAAGCCTATGTGAAACAAAAATATTTAATTTTGATTTTGAACCCAATGGCTAAATACTGGTCGAACACATTTTTAGCCAAAACAACATAAAAAAGATATCCTTATCACGCAAATCCGCTCCACTCTCAGTATAGCCATTTTGTTATTGAGTTGCGAAATAATTACGCAGATGTTCAAAGTTGTATATTTCTTCGAATTTAAAACGTTTTAATGTTTTCCTTTTGAAATTGACCAGTATTTGAACTAACTTAAACGCATACAAATTTATAAAGCTTTGATTCAACTAAGCAAATAAACTCAAAATTAAATCTGAAAGCACCAATAATGTTTTTCCAAGAATATTGTATGGGTTTAACTATGATTCACTAGTCGTAGATTTTATCTCTAACTACTCGTGGTTATTTATTGAAGAATTAGTTCAGACTGATCCCGAGTCGTCGTTGGCATGTAGTTTTTCACGAACGCTTGAAAAAGATGTCTTGTGCAAAACCACAAGGGCCAAGCAGAGCCGAATTCTACTTGGGCCACGGGTCGACTTCTGAAAGGGTTACCTGTGATCTGGGATGTAAAGGGCAACTAAAGAAACACAGGCGTGGCTTTAGTCAGTAAAGGTCTGACACGCCCTCCTGCTCCGCCGCGGGAGAAGGCATTAAATGATTTCCCCCTCAAAAAAATGGTTAAGTAATTCCTTTTTTTTCTCATCGACTCTCCAGCGTGTCTCGACTGTCATTTGTAGATATTTGGGAGTCGGTACTGCCCCCTAGCCAAGTTACAACCGTTTAGTTTCGATTCTCTTTTCGTTGATCGCCTCGAGTCGGCCACGCCTCCTATTCCTTTGTTCTGACCACGTGATTGAGCGTTGAGATGACGTCAGATTAAAAGAACCGGAAGTGTGGCCTACTCGAGGCGATCGACGAAAAGAGAATCGAAACGAAACGATTGTAACTTGGCTAGGGGGGCTGGTACTCAAAAGGCAAAAATCCAATAACAGTTGTCAAAGAGTAAGTGAGTGTTACACAGTTATTCGGTTATGGAGATTATTTAGATAGTCACTCCATGTACAATAGATTAGACTTCGGTTGGAAGCCGAATGCAAAATAATTGATAAAAGGCTGGGAGATGTGTAATCATCATAATTTCAGCCGAAGGACGTCCACTGTTGGACATAGGTCTCTCCCAAGTGCCACAACGAATGGTTCTGTACGTCTCGCATTTATCGGATTCCCGCGACCGTCATCAGGTCTGCCAGACCAAAGAGGCCTTCCAACACTGCGTCTCACGGTACGCAGTCGTTACTCCAAACCCTTTCAACCTCATTGACTGTTCTGTGAGTAATGTGCGATATGTCTGTAGCTTTCTTTACTATAGCATAGCATAGTCGGCCTTATAATGTTCCCACTGTTGGGACTCAGGCCTCCTCTCTAGGAGAGGGAATGGGCCGTAATCCACCACGCGGGCCCAGTGCGGGTTGGTGGATGTCACATGTCTTCGAATTTTGGTTCTTGGACATGCCGGTTTCCTCACGATGTTTTCCTTCACCGTTTTGAGAGCAGTGGTGATGAAATAAATTACACCAAGTAATGCGCCTGATTAGGTTTGAACCCGCGACCTACAACTCATAAATCGGGGCTGTTACCACTCGGCCACCACTGCTCCACTATATCCTCATGTTATTATAAAATTTCATTTAGCTTGAACCTGCTGTCGATGTTGGTTGATTGTAGAAACAAGTTTATATCAAAAACAAATGTATATTTTGTAACACGTGTCTTTATGGTAATTTTATCCTTCTTTGTTCTTAGAACCGGGTCGACTTCTCATTAGCAAACGTAGTTCCTTAATGAGGGTGAATGCAGACTTATATTATTCCTGTAAACCCCCTCCAACTAGCATAATAGGCTTATAAGGGGAGTTGGGATCATTAATGATAGAGTTTCTAGATGGTTTCTCATATTACGTTTTTATGTATTTAGACACAGTCCAGGGACTTTTTTTGAGGTGGGAAATCATAATCATTTATTCTGCAAACATGGGTATAGCTAGTATAGGTTTTTCATAGGTGTTTTTTTTATATCATCCATTGACTTCTTTCGGTTTGCGGCGCTCCGGGAGGGTGGAGAAAGAGAGCGTGTCAGACTTTTACTGACTTTTGCTGACTAAAAACCCACTCCTGTTCCTTCTTTGCCTTCGTCCCCGGGTTTCACTTTCACACTACCCGTGGCTCCAGTAGGTTTCGATCCTGCCGGGCCCCTACGATTTGCTGACATCTCCTTGAGGAGCGTGCGGAACAATACGCATCGTCGACGGGATCGGAATCCCGGTGGCGGTTGAGGCGTGAAGACCGTTGCCTCACGTGATCGGCCGCCTCCATTACTGCTTCGCAGAAGGAGGCGACCGCCTGCCACTCCTCCTTACTCCGGACCATGGCCTGTACCAAGACCCGGCGCGAGAGATCGCCGCCACCGATCACGGGACACGGCGTTGCTCTGCCCAAGCGGGGCACACCTCCACCGTGTACTCCACCGTGTCCTCTGGGCCACACAGTGGCGAAACCCAGGCGTCGCCTGCGCACGAATCCAGTGCAGGAACTTCCCGAACTTACCGTGTTCAGTGAGAAACTGCTTCATGCGGAAGGTAAGAACGCCGTGAGGTCTTTCCCACCACGTCTCAAAGAGGGGATTTACCGGCAGAATTGTGACGTGGCATGAGTGGTGGTGGGTGGTATTTATCATATATTTTGTTATAGTAAATTTATTTACTGTAGTTTTACTATTGTAAATTGAATCCTACTCTCGAATGTGATCCCTATCATTCAAATGTTTGCTGGGAGAAAACTCATTGTTGAGGTAAATTTGCCTTTGTGCATGAAAAGTCATAACACTGTATCTAATGTTAAGTTTTTGTATAAAGGAACATTTAAATGTAAAGAAAGATAAATCTGAAACATAAAAAACCTAGTCAGGAGTGCTGCCAACATGAAACACAGAATTTGATAGCAGAAAAATGCACTACAGTAAAATTTTGAAGCTACTTTTCTACGTCAAAATAGAACTGACATAACCAAACCAATAAATTACTGTATTAAGTAAACCCCTAATCATCCTAATATCCAGCCTAATAATCAAATCTACCCACGCTAATCTAATATACATGCTAACCCAACTAATCAGAGGAAACTCCTGTTGAACAAAATCGAACATTGACCCAGAAAGAAAATAATATATGGCATTCGGAACTGTCCTGGCTTTACTCGGTCGTGGAATTAATAGAGCAAGAGCACCCATATATCAACAGAGAATGTAGGGTCAGCAATTATTTATAATATTTAATCCTTATTCAAAAAAGACAGGGAAATTGGGAAAGGCAAAAGGGACAGATACCTATACTGTTTTGTCTAGTGGCATTTTTTTAAAGGACGGTAATCATCCAATGACTTCTCCCGCTCTGGGCGAAGCGAGAGGGGCGTGTCAAACTTTTATTGACTAAAACCACAGCTTTGGTCTTCAGTTGCCCTTTGCGTTCTACAACTATGGGTTTCCTTTTCAGAAAATCCCCGCGGTCCTAGCGGCATCGGCATCTCTTTGAGGAGCGCGTGGATCACTACGCGCTGTCGAAGACTCGGGTTTGGTCCAGTCGATTACCGGACGGCCGGACGGCGAACTACCCATTATTCGACGTCTGAAAGACCGCGTCTACCGTGACAGGTAGTTGGAGTTGGAATTTCGGCGGCTGGGGTGTGAGGTCGTTGGTTCCCTCACGCGTGCGCTTCGTTGGCATTATTGCTTCGCAAAAGGGATTTTACTGCCGTAATTACAGCGTGCCCAAAATATCTAGTGAGTAATAAAATTTGAAGTAGAGCTACAAGGTAGCTCTAGTTTTTGAGACTTTATAATCTTACCACATTTAAGGTTATTTGGATTATCAAGTCAATTTTAATTTAGTACATTAAACATTTTTCACAATTAAAACAATGGCCACGAAGAGAAGACGTTGTTTAAACGATCCAAATAGTTTGTGTGTTATTTGTGGCTTATACACCTTTGTAAAGTATCGTAAATCGACCAAAGCATTCGTCAACTTATTTACGGAGAAAGGGTAAGAGGAGACAGAAAGACTGCTTAATAAACATAGAGATTTTTAAGACAAACGAATACACGTACTAAGCACTCGAACACGCATAAACACCGGGACAGCTTCTAATGTTATATAAAACACAGGTCCGATCGTGTGTGGAGTACTGCAGTCACATATGGGCTGGTGCTGCAAAATGCCATCTAGCAGCTTTGGACTCAGTGGAAAGGCGTGCGAAGAGGCTAATTGGGGATCCAGATTTGATTAAGTCCAATCTTCAAAGCATCGAGCACAGGTGCAGAGTAGCCAGCCTATCGGTATTTTACAGGTTACATTTTGGAGAGTGTGCGCGGGAATTGCATGACTTGATTCCGCCATCTCCTTTCTACCATCGGACAACCCGACGAACGGCGAGTATCTACCCTTACGTTGTTGAAATTTCAACGGTCCGGACTAAGCGTTTCGCTTCGTCGTTTATACCACGTACATCGAAGGACTGGAACAATTTGCCTGCTGCGGTCTTCCCGTCCAACTGTAATTTACGTATATTCAAGGCTAGAGTGAATAGGCTCTTAATAAACTAGTGCGCCTGACCATCAATGATTGCATCTCCGCTTACCATCAGGTGGGATCGCAGTCAAGCACTGGTTTATATCAATTAAAAAAAAAAAGCACACCATCACACACATAGACATTCAAACATGCTTGTCAACATTTTCTGAACTAGCACCCTCCCTTAATTTTAAATTCCTAATCAGTGTATTTTCTTTTAATCTGTTCTTTAATGTTTCTGAGTAAAGGTGGCCGGGAGACCCATAACATAAATTTTCTCTCTATGGGCTCCTGTTTTCCCACCAAACAATATTGTTTAAAGAAATTTTGTTGTATGTATCTTGTGGGATAAAATAAATAAATTTTATTATATTTTCTAATTTTTTATTATAATTTATAGTAATCATTTTTGAAATCAACAGAAGTCATGCGGGCCAAATACTGCTTGCCAAAATTGTGTTGTCCTTTGCGAAAATTGTCAGTTGGAAAAAGATCTACTCTTAAGTTCAAGAAACCCATGATTTTGCGGGAACATCGTAATCATCATGATGATTGCTTCGAAATTCCATATTCCGGATTTAAATTCTGCAAACTGGAATAAGTGGACATATCCAACGTTTTCTTCTACTCAGAGGCCACATATTGTGATCAGTCACCAGTACCAGTATTCATATACCGGGCGGTATTATGGAGCAGTTTGTTAAAGGTCTTAATAAAGTTGGCAAATGCTTTTTGACACAAAACTGTCAAAAAAAAAAAAAAATACTGGGAGAACAATGAAAAGTTAAAAGTAGGCATTTTTAATGTAGTGGTAACGGCCCCGACTTACGAGTTGTAGGTTTCAGGTTCAAACCCAGCCAGGCGCATTACTTTGTGTAATTTATTTCATCACCACTGCTCTCAAAACGGTGAAGGAAAACATCGTGAGGAAACCGGTATGTCCTGGAACCAAAAATTCGAAGACATATGACACACGCTAACCCACACTGGGCCCGCGTGGTGTATTACGGCCCATTCCCTATCCTAGAGAGAGGAAGCCTAAGTTTCAGCAGTGGGAACATTAAAAGACTGATTATGCTTATGCTTATTTTCAATGGACCGTAAATTAGACAACTGATAAAAGACCCAACTTTTGTCAGAACTATAAAAGCGAACCTGGAAATGTTTCGTTTTAGTGATTCAAATTTTTCTCGAGAATCAAATCAGAAAACTATTTCCATTTAGTTACCGATATGTTGTCTAATTTGAAATACTTAGAGTGTACTATGAGCATTAAAATATATTCTCATTTGGATCGATTTTCCGAAAATATTGGAAATTATAATGAAGAGCCAGGTGAAAGGTTTGATCAGAATATTCGCGTAATGGAAGAACGTTACCAAGGGAGGTGGGACATACATATGATAGCCAGCTTATACAAAAATGTTTGTCGGGGTCTAATACAGGCACAATATTCATAAAAATCTAAGAATAAAACATTTTTTCCCACAACCACAGTAATGTTTTAAATAAAGTATGAAAAAAATAATATTTTTATTAAAAAAAGTAACCTACGTATAAAACTAAAACTGGAGCTGCTAGGAATTAGTAGTATTTTCATGAAACACACACACACACTCACATACACACACACGCACACACACTTACACACAAACACTCACGCTTACACTCACACTTGATTCACTTACACCTGATTTTAGTGAAATAAATAAAAATAGTCTGTAAAATTTTACATTGCTGACTTGATCATAACGAAATTCCAGAAAATTCTAAAAGCGTGTCCAAAGACTTCAGTAAAAGTTTTTGTAGAATTTAAAATCTTAAAGACTTCAGAAACACTGTTGAACTTGTTTATAAATCAGTAAATACCAAAAACCTCAAATTCTTTGTAGGAAAGTTGGAAATATTATCGTAAACAAAAACTATAGCTCAAAGTTGGCTAAGAGCCACTTGTTAAGACTCGAGAACAATGTGTTTGCGTACCACACAAACTTGCCGAGTTAAGATGGCGGCCGGAAGTTTGGTGGGAGCAAACATGGCCGCTATCGTTTCCGGGTTTAGAGTTTAATTATTGACATATTGGTTGATGGGGTGATGGAGAATGGGGGAATATATTTTTTTGTACGTGCTTTGTATTTTGTTGTAAAGTTTTTCATTTTTCATTTTTTTACTACATATCTGCTTTTGAAGATTGAAGCCATAAACGACGGAGTTCTGAGGTAACAAACATAAAAAAAAATACAACCGAATTGAAAACCCCCTCCTTTTTTTTTAAGTCGGTTAAAAAGACTATGTTTTACTAATAAATTTGATTTAATAATAAAACTAACACGGTAATAATAAAACGGGACATTAAAATTGTAATGTGATTCATCAAAATAATCATGGTCCAATTTTCCGCCATTTATTTGGATCCTCAGGAAATCTTATTCAGCTACTTCGAGAATACCTAATTCAGATAAATAGATCAATTATCTTTTATTTTTCGGAAAGTGATCTGGAGTTATATACGGCACAATTGATGCAGTGGCTGAGCAATTTTTCGGGTTGGAAAATCATCTACTCTTGGGCGGAGCGCAAGATAGTGTCAGACGTTTACTGACTAAACACCCACCCCTGTTCCTTCTTTGCCATTGTTCCAGGGCCCTGGGGATCTCTTTCACATTACCCATAGCCCCAGTAGGCTTCGACCCTGCTGGGCCCCTACGGTTGCTGACATATCTATGGCCTGTACCAAGGCTCGGAGCGAGAGATTGCTGTTGTCGATCGCCCCCACGAGGACACAGTGGTGCTATGCCCAGGCGGGGCACACCTCTACCGTATGCTCACCGTGGCCTCCAGGCGGTTCATACAATGGTGGCACCCGGGCGTTACTTTCGCACGAATACGGTGCAGGAACCTCTCGAACTTACTATGTCCGGTGAGGACCTGCCTCATGCAGAAGGTAAGGACGCCGTGTTGTCTTTCCAGCCACTCTTCAAGTAAGGAACTTACCGCCATAATTATTGCTTACCCAAATCAATTAGGTGGTTCGATACCCGTAGGGCAAATATATGACCTACAGCTGAAAGTGGTTCTGGGTCTGGGTGTCTTTTTTATATAATTTTACATATTTATAAACATACCCATTATACAGGGGTAATTCTTCCATAACAACGGCTACGTATTTTTTTTAAATACTTATAAAAAATCTGAAAAATTATTAAAGAAGTTTGACATGTATAATGAATCAAAATTTTCTTAGAAAGAAAAATCTCCACAACATTTTTTTCTTAAAACGCAAACCGAATGAACATAATTCGACTCAAAAATTCAACTTTTTAACCTCGTAATAATGATGTAGATAGACCTTTTAAATTAATTATTAAGCCTTCAGAAAGTGCGTTATAAGCGTTATGCCTGAAGTTTTAATGGCGGAAATTTTTCTTTCAGTCCATAAGAAGTCCCAAACTTTTAAGAAGAGCTGTTTTTTCTTATTATTGGAGGTTATGAGGTCATTGGCCTGATTAGTGAAGATAAATTTTATTAATTTAGGTAAGTAGATACAGTAATTTTACAAAGTTTGTTGGATCTTTATCGAGTTAAATTACTTACTTATAACTACTGACATTTATTGTGGAACGCTGTATTATCTGTAGCATTGTTAGTTTTCATTTTTCCTGCTAGTTTTATGTTGAAAGAGCACTAAGTCATATATATATTTTTTTTTAATAAACTATGTTTTTATTTTACTCTTAAAGAGAGAGCCTACGACCAACTTATCCAATAACTTTTTTTTTCTCAATTGCTGTCTCCTAAGATTCGCACACGGGAGCGCCAGTAACGCAACTTTTTCGCAAAAATTTGCTACCAATAGACTGGGCATCAGTTGTGTCGCAAGCTTATCGCCAAACTCGCAGGTAAAAAAGTCTCTCCGCTGTCGCTTTGCTACATGCGCGCACTTTCAATGATCCTGTTGACTTGATATGAGAAACAAATTAGTTTTTTTTTTATTATTATTGATAGGTTCACGTTTGACCTCTATCTCAACTGATGGTAAGCGATGATGTGGATATATGTATATGATTCGTTGCAGATACTAATGTAGCTCCTGCGCGCTGTCTCTTATAAAGCAGTATTTTGACCCACAAGTTTGGGCACGCCATAATTATGGCGGTAAGTCTCCTCATTGGAAAGGCAACACGGCTTCCTTACATAGTATGCAATATGCATAGCACAAGTATGCAATATAAGGTTCCTGCACCGGATTCGTGCGGAAGAAACGCCCGGGTATCACCATTGTGTGGACCGTCCGGAGGACACGGTGGAGCTTACGGTAGAGGCGTGGCCCGTCTGGGCAGAATACCGTCGTGTCCTCGTGGGGGCGATCAGCGGCAGCGATCCCTCGCGTCGGGCCTTGGTACAGGCCATGATCCGAAGCGAGGAGGAGTGGTCGCCTCCTTCTGCGAAACAGTAATGCTAACAAAAGAGGAGGCCGCGTGCACGTGCGAGGCAATGGCGCCCGCGCCCTAGCCGCGAGGATTTTGATCCCGATTTCCGGCCACCGTAGGCGCAAGGAGATGTCAGCATCTGTAGTGGCCCAGCAGAGTCGAAGCCTACTGGGACCGAGGGTCTGATTCTGAAAGGAAGACTCGGCCCTCGTATGAAAGGCAACGAAGGAACAGGAGTGGGTTTTTAGTCAGTGTAAGTCTGACACTATCTTTCGCCCCGCCTAAGAGCCGGGGATGTCATTGGATGATTTTCCCACCAAAAAAAAAATACCCACAATTTGTTTGATCGAGATTTTTTCAATAGCTACCCTTGGTGGCCTTCTTTTGAGGGTGAGTATTGGCAATCGTCAAATAACTGCTCCTTTTCTGGTTAGGGCGAAAGGAAAAGTCAGACTTTTACTGGCTTTAGTCAGTAAACACACCAGTTTTCCGTAAGATATCCTTGGCATTCCAGGGCAGCTGCGGTGACTCCTTCGGGAAATACTGGCTTTATAGCACATTATTTACGCACCAAAGGGTTTTTGTAGTCCGAATGTCCCCGTATTAAAATTGCTAAGTGCAAGAATAGGCCGAGTAACTCAACTTTGTTGAAACAATTTAATCGACAAATCATACTCAATCAGTAACATCAAATAGTGCTTCGTATAATCTATCGATCCTTAAACCCTTAGCTAAGCTTTCCATTTAATTACCGAACAAACACTATTACTAACTATACCAAGACCTGCTTATCGTGCCTAATAAATAGGTATAATCAGTTGGTCCCAATTTCGGTAGCAGAAGGTCGAAACTTCGCGATTCAGGGAAGCAAACTTGAAGTGTTAAACGGATTAGAGTTTGGACGAAATTCCGGGCCGTTCATTAATCGGGTCTAAGAATCGGGTAACCGGATCCGTGAGTAGATAAGGCTTTTTGTAGTTGGTAGGTTAAGTGATTTTGTATCGGTTTTTGTGGGAGTCGTCGCAGATGGGATTGGGTTGAAACGTTTATTTGGCAGTTGTATTGGTATTAGCTGGTGTACGGTTCACAAAAGAGTTTTGTGGTCAAGCAAGGAATTACTTTCTTCCATTAAAGACATTACTGATGACCTGGTGAGGGTCGCGGGAATCCGATGGATGCGAGACGCACAGGACCCGTAATTGTGGCGGCATTTGGGGGAGGCCTATGTCCAACAGTATTTCGGCTGAAATGATGATGATGATGATTAAAGAAAGAAAAACAGTTTATTCACGCGAAATGATGCAATCTTAAAACTAGCTAACAAACAATCAATTGATAGGGAAGATATGCGTAACATCCGCGCAAAACGGCCGAACGCTCAGCATAAAGCTGCGGCCGCACGCATAATGTAATGAGCTCACAGCGCTGGTCAGAAAAGAAAATCTTTTATTCACCAAGACAACGCGCCGTCTCATACCTCAGCGGTTGCCACGGTGAAATTCTACGAATTACGGTTTGAATTGCTTGATCATCCGCCTTACTCACCAGATCTAGCCCCAAGAGACTTCTTTTTTCACTTATAGTCGAGCTCGCAGCATGAGATTTTATCAAATGCGGGAGCAATCACCTTCGTGATCAAATATTTTGCTAAGAAAACGACAACTACTATTTGAATGGGTTAAAGAGGTGCGAGCATCGCTGGGAAAAGTATGTAGAGTTACAAGCAATTAATATAAAAAAAAAAAAAAAATTGTATGAAAAAATGTCTTGTATCTTTCTTAGGTCGGAAAGTTTTCAAATCGCCTGTGTACATTCAAGCGAATAATTTTAGAAAAGAAGTTTTATAGTCAAATGCATGATGATTCGTTTATTTAAGTATTGACAGAAGGCAGTCCTCCCACAACGACTGATTAGAAGCGACAAGAAATATGTAACCAAGATTTATGTAACTCATAATATGATTTAAAAGAGTGTCCATGGGGTTTCTTGCACGTTCTTCTCCTTAGAGATCTACGCCGTAGAAATTAGCTTCACCGTTTTTTTTGTCTGACCGACATTTTGACAATTCAAAAGTGCATATAATTGATCTATTTGAAATAAACGTTTCTGATTTCAGATTTCTAGGCAAGCGTATTCAGTGTCGCCCACATCTTAGCTTTCTGTCAGGTGAGATAGTGGTTAAGCGCGAGTCTATAAAAATAAACCAAAAAATAACTCTCGCAAAACCTTCCAGCTAAAACTGCTAAATAACTAAACTAAATATTACGGCTAATTTCCTCAGTGACGTAATAATAGAGAGAGGATTGCTACAGGTCAGCGAGATCATGATATTAATTTGGGCCGTCATGTTCCGATAAGGAAGATACTGTTGAGGAAGATAGTGAGCAATATTGGATAATGGATTTAGATGTATCAAAGATAATAACCATGACAGATTATTTTCTTATGATAAGCCTCGAATATAATGTAAAATATGAATGAAAATAACATAAAAATATTTGATATGCAAAATCAGAACTATGAGCCTTCTTAACGTATTTTTTTTCAGATTTATTATGCGTAATTATATTATGCGAAAATATAATTATGCCAAACAAAATTATGCTAAGTTATATTAGGTCTTAAAATTTTATGCAAATGGATAGGGAACCCAACTCGATACCTCCACGCATTCCCGAGATATAGGGTCAAAGAGAGACAGACAGACGGACAACAAAGTGATCCTATTAGGGTCTCTTTTTTTTGAGGTATGGAACCATAAAAAATTTAACTTATCCCAGCTAGGCAGTAAAATTGTTCGAAATAGTTGCACTTCCCGCGGTTTTCCCGCTAAGGAGAACTCAAGATACACAGGTGGGTTTTTGTCTGTAAAAACCTATCACTCTCTGTGATTCCACAGCAAGCGAGAAGAAATATTTGATGGTTTCACACCTAAAATACTACACTAATCAGGATTTCATTAAAACCATATACAATATTAATTATTAACCATGACCCCACTGTTTTAATAGTTCAACTTGTTAATCCGCCTTAGCAAACAAATCGATAAGACCCATTAACTTACTTTAAGTTAAGGTTAGGAGTGCCACGAAAGATCTCAAGGGTCGGAGTGTAGCCAGAGTTCATAGGTAAGCCCCGCTACCCAAAAGTTGGTATTGTTTTTGGCTCTATAATACCTTTTGATCTGTGGATAAAATAACGAATATATAAAAAGCTGTGGTTACAGAAATTTTGTAAGACGACATTCCATTTTATTATTATTCCATTCCATATATTTTTATCATTTAATTTGTTATCAACATTTCAGCCGAAAGACAAAGTTCTAAGACAGTTTAAAGAAGGGACTTACCGCCATAATTATGGCATGCCCAGCCACTGGGTTGCGATAGTCGCTGTCGCCATTCCACACGGGATCCCGCCGGAACTCTGTCCGCCATGCCGTGACTTGTTGCGGAAGCGGAGTTTCACCCCGGGATTGCATCTCCACGCGCAAATTGTACATGCGTGCAAGGACTGTTGCCTCCAGATCCCATGGGTAGGGTCGCCGCTTCACGGGAAATCGTGCGGTATCGCCGCACCATCCATATGGCCATGACCCACTTACCCGTTGATACAAGAAATATGTAACAGATATATTTGTAATTACAAAACATGATTGAAAAGAGTGTCCATGGAGTTTCTTGCACATTCTTCTCCATACAGATCTACGCTTTGGAATGTGCAATTAGTATCATTTTTATTTTTCTGTCTAACTGACTTCTTGACATTTCAAAAGTGCCTGTAAATGGTTTATTTGGAATAAATGCTTTTTGATTTGTAACTTATAACTTATCTGTATCCTAAATGATTTGAATTTGAAACTAATTTGAAATAATGACTGATTTTTGTTTGTTATAGAAAGCTACGCTAAACTGTCATCAAGTGCTTTCTTAACTCGAAAAAATTACGGTCTTTGTGGCCACATGTAAGAAGAAACAAAACAAAACTTTTCAACAAAAAATTAAGATACAAAATTACAATTTTCATTTTATTGATCATCAGCACATCCACACGATCCCACAACCCAATACAAAACCGTTATAATATTGATCTAGCTTCAAACTCTGAAAGACATTCCGACCAACTCGATAACAAATTCAGAACTGCTATACAGTAACTAAAACTTTCACATATAGAAGATAGTAACGATCACATAGCAGATGGGTACAGAAGAAGGTCGGTTGCATACGACGAGTAAAACAGGCTCGCATACAGAGACGCGTATGTACAAGGATTTTAGACCAGGCGTCTAGAAAGAGTTGAGTGTGAAAAATATGTGAACCACATCCTGTGCAGTATTTTTAACTCGTTTTTTTTTTTAGTTGAATAGCTATAAGTTACATCTTATATTGTCACCGAAACCTGCATTAAAATGATTCCAAAACATTTGTTTCACTGACCTCTACCATTTACCACACTGGACTGGTAGCTGTCAAAATGCTTAAATTATGCCCGTTTGATATTCGCCATTTTGGTGCTGTTGGCCATAACGAGGGTCTACGGTACTAAAACTAGTTTTAATGTCGTGCCGCTTACAATATACATATGATCTAATTTTTCTTAGATTTTATATTCATGAAAAAGAGATAACATGGAATTCGAACGAAATTAGTTCAAAATTTAAAAATTCTTCAGAGTACTGTACACTTCTCTGCAGCCATTAGCATTATACGTCAAAATTAGTTTTCTGGACGCTCGCAAGTGGCGCTTCAAATATGCACAAAAAATTAGCTGTCAAACATATGCAACAGTCTGTCCAGTGGTAAGTAACAGAAGTCAGTGATTTGTTTAGTCCATTTACTTGATAGCTAAAAAGAGTAGGGTGTAAAAAAATGGACCAATAAACTTCTTGGTTCTTCTTCCCGGTTTTATTTTCCTTAAAAGTTCGGTAACTCTTAACGACTGTCAAAGATATTCAAATGATGATCGGAACCAACGGCTTAATGAACTTTTCCACAGCATTTTTAGGTGGGTCAACGCTAGAGAAGCCAAGCACAAGCGGAGCACGAGAAAAGCTCTTTGAGCTCTAGTCGCTCGTAGTCAGTCCAAACTACACGAATTTGAGCTCGGCTCGTGCTCCGTTTGAGCTCGGCTCCTCTAGCATGCGTAGAACTATCTTAAAGGATGGTCACTCATCCACGGACTGAACTCAGCAAGTTTTGCTTAAACTTCAAAACTCGCACGCTCGCGCGCGTGCGCGTTCAGTTAAAATCACCCTTTTAAGAGCATACTGTAAAGTATTTTACACGTGTAGCCTTTGGACTAACTACACTCTGAAGGCCGTTAATGCTCTTCGCGTCCAGTAAAACAATGCATTCAGGATGCTCTTGGGGCTACCTCGCTTCTGTAGTGCCTCAGAGATATTCGCGGATGCCCAAACTGACAGCTTCGCTGCGGTCAGGCATAAGCGAGCAGCATCTTTGTTGTGCAGGGTACCAACGGCCACCAGAGTGTCATTGCCAATAAGCTGGATTGTCCTATTATCTGCTCCTTGAGCCAACTACATGCTCTTGTAAATTCTGTCTACTAACATAGTTGTTAAGTTTTTTGTGTTATCTGCTGGCTGTATCATCTGGTATTTCTGTTGCGTGTTGTTTTTAATATTGTTGTAAAAATACTGTAAGTGTTACTTATGGACGGAAAGGGCCAAAATAAACGTTTATTATTTATTTAAAACTGATCCGTGTGGCGAAAAGTGTTTACGTATCTGTTTTCTCTCATTGTATGTCACTGACCTTCTGTCCCTATTTAATTTTGGTACGGTATTTCACGTTGCAAACAGTTCAAACATATTGGGTTCAAAGATAACAAAGATACAGTAGTTCAGGGAAATTTCTTCCTTCTGTGAAGTTAACGCTGTTAGACCAATATGAATTATTTAACAGTCAGTTCCCGTATTCTGAAAGTGGTGGTATTTTTCACAATTACATCGTTGATTGGTTTTTATTTCTAAGAAACCATTTCATATGTCACCCTATCTACTCGTACCTATATAGCAATCTATGAGTAGTCCGAAAGGGAACCCCAGGGTTCTGGAACGAAAGGCAAAGAAGAAACATATGGAAAGGTTTTAGTTACCAAAAGTCTGACACGCCCTCCCATTCCGCCATAGAACGCAAAAAGTCATTAGATGATCTCCTAACTAAAAAAAAACCTATATGGCAATGCTGCCAGCGTTTTTGTCACAATTTTGTTTCCTTATAGGCACTTCCTCCCTTTTCTAACTGACAAGTTCAAATCTGTGTGGTCCTTTTCTCAAATGATCACCTCAAACATTAACCTAGATGGGTCTCACATGATTCGATCAGTACTGTCGATACAATATGGACCTTAAAAGAGACTTTGATCTCTGAGCTTAGTTTGGTGTTTATTTCCAATGTACTCATCTAAAAAACAGCGGCCTCATCAAACCAAACTGACATTTTTTTTAAATATGAACCTAAGACATAACAACACACATGTAACATATATATATATATTATTACTAACCTCTTTTTTGGCCATTGGGGCCGAAAGATTCTGAAGTGGCGACCGCGTATCGGAAGACGCAGTGTTGGAAAGCCCCTTACAAGGTGGACCGATGACCTGGTGAAGGTTGCGGGAATCCGATGGATACGAGAAGCACAGGACCGTTCATTGTGGCGACATTTGGGGGAGTACTATGTCTAGCAGTGGGCGTCTATCGGCTGAAATGATGATGATGATGATGAACCTCTTTACAAAATAAATATAATAATTTTCAATATTTTCTCTTGTTTGCTTGTATATATCGCTGGCCCCGGGCAATAAAGCGGCAATATCAAAAACCAGTTTTTACAGGAGAAATAAAAGAAGCTAATTTGTTTATAGTGCAGCGTACAGTGATCCAAAACAGGCGTGCAAAACGTCAAATGAAAGCTATTTTTTTTACCTATTTAACCTTTTAAAAATAATTGTATTGGTATAAATATTTAATGAAATAATTGAAAAAATGTATAATACAAATTATAGACGCTATTGTTTCAATTGCAACATCTTTAATGACTTTATAAATACATCAACCACTGAGATTCAGGACTATAAGAATATAATACGACGTATTTTCCGCTTTAGATCTCGAGCGTACCAGCCGATTACCACTTTCTTCAGGGAAATTTTATAGCCAAAGCTTAGCTGTATCATCGGTTAAATTTATTACTGTTACTCTTTGTTTAGAAATGTAGTGTAAAGATGTTCACCGGTTTTTTGTGTTATGGTTCATAGAGTAATGCAATAAAACATTTTTAGTCGTAAGATAATTCTTCATGCAATAAAGCTGTTATTGTCATTTATTTTAAAGAAATATTAATTTTAAAAAATTGAAAAAAATAAGAGTGATAGACTGATACTCAGAGAAGCCAAAAATCAAATAACATTAAAAAGGGCGTAACCGGTGTTTACCGCTATATTGCCCTGGGCCAGCGATATATGCTTCTTTCTTTAAAGGGAAGAATATTATGTGGATAGATGGACAGGGTAAGAGAGGAGTATTATGACAGAGTCAGTGTTTGCGTAATGGTTGCCCTGCATTAGGAATAACTTTCAATACGAGATTCTTTATTCTCCTGTAGGTTATACAAACATTTTTAACGTATGGGAATCAAACGAACAGTGCAATGCTGAGCCAGCATTTGGCCACTGCGCCAACCATACCATCTTCTCTGCCATCATTCTGCCCATAAAGGACATTGCAAATCTTTGTATGAGAGTTGGATCAAATGCTGCTCAGAATGAACACATAGTGCATTTTGTTTCTCATGCCAACTCCAATCAGTAAACTGAAGCGCTCCAAAACCCGTCCCAGGAGTCGACAGAAAAAAAATATGTTATTGTAAATTAAACTGGTTCAACGGTACTTCACACCGGGACAGCTTCTAATGTTATACAAAGTACAGGTCCGATCGTGTGTGGAGTACTGCAGTCACATATGGGATGGTGCTGCAAAATGCCATCTAGCAGCTTTAGACTCAGTGGAAAGGCATGCGAAGAGGCTAATTGGGGATCCGGATTTGGTTAAGTCCAATCTACAAAGCCTCGGGCACAGGCGCAGATAGCAGGTGGCAGGCAGCCTTTCGGTGTTTTACAGGTTGCATTTTGGAGAGTGCGCGGGAATTGCATGACTTGATTCCGCCATCTCCTTTCTACCATCGGACAACCCGACGTACGGCGAGTATCCACCCTTACGTTATTGAAACTTCAACGGTCCGGACTAAACGTTTCGCTTCGTCGTTTATACTGCGTTCATCGAAGGACTGGAACGATTTGCCTGCTCCGGTCTTCCCGTCCAACTATAACTTAGGTGTATTCAAGGCTAGAGTGAATAGGCTTATATTAAACTAGTGCGCCTTACCATCAATGATTGCATCTCTGCTTACCGTCAGGTAGGATCGCAGTCAAGCACTGGTTTATATCAATTATAAATATATATACATATATATATATATATTCGAAAAGTAGGTTAGTAGTTATTTTTAGCGTAATTGATTACTGAATATAATATATAATCAATAATCAATTACACTGAAAGTTAGGCAAACTTTTATTAAAATAGAGTAAAAACTTCTAGCGACGCATCGATTTAAAACAGTCTGAACAATTGAGTTTTATTTGACTGACAAGTTAATTTTAACTTTTCAGACTTTGTCCTACAATTTACACACACTGACTTATTTAAAGCTAGGTATATAATACTTGCACTTAGCCCCCAGGTATGTTCGTGAGAATGTTTTCTTAAAAACTTTAACACCATTTAACGTTTTTAGGGTTCTGTACCTCAAAAGGAAAAAACGGAACCCTTTTTGGATCACTTTATTTTCTGTCCGTCTGCCTGTCTTTTTGTTAAGACCCTTTATCTTGGGAACGCGTAAGGGTATTGAGTTGAAATTAAAACCATATAGTCAAGTTTGCAGTATCTTGATGTTGTGAAAAAATCAAACTTTTAAGTTAACTAATAAAAAAGATACGATCGTTTATGTCACAAAAAAAGTATATTTGACACCCGCAAGGAAATCAAAATTCATAGAGTAGTTTCCGTTGACCCAGAATCCTGAAATTTTGCATAAAGCAAGGTCTTATAGGACAGATATAGGAATAAATCTGAAAACAGTAAATTAATTATTACGCCACACGTCACATGATTTTGAAAAACCTTCGAAACTACATTCAGGAATTGAACTGTTTACAGAGGTAGGTTTGTACGTAAACCTCAGGGTGCGAGTCCGACTCGCACTTGCCCAGTTTTTTTGAGTGGTTTTGAAAAAAAATGACAGTTTTTGGCATTCATTTTGGTAACAATTTGTGCCAAGGTCAATAAACTTGTAATAACCCGAAATATGTTAATCTACCATACAATCTTAAAGCTCCTTAAATTGTTCTATTAGGGGTAGTTTTGAAAAAGAAATAAAGACAACCTTTATTATTTATGTTACTATTGTGCTAACTTTCATGTATATTGGTAAAAGGAATGAGGTTTTGCGTACAAACTAAATTCCCTCCTTTGATTAAAAAAACTAAGCAAACGAGCAAACTGCTAAGCAATTGGGATGCTCTTAAGGGCATCCAACTAGGGAAGCAGCAATGCTAGCGAAGGAGGATGCTGCACGCGAGAGCGAACGAAGATCCTCACGCCCCAGCCGCCAAAATTCCAACCCCGACTACTAGGACATCCGGTAATTAACCGGACCAAGCACAGTTATCAACAGCGCGTAGTGATTCACGCGCTCCTCAAAGAGACGTCACCAAACTGTAGGGGCCCAGCAGGGCCGATGCCCGCTAGCTAGAACCACGGGGAATTTCTAAAAAGGAAACCCGTAGTCCTAAAGCGCAAAAGGCAACTGAAGGACACAGCTGTGGTTTTAATCAGTAAAAGCCTGACACGCCCTCACGCTCCACCCAGAGCGGGAGAAGTCATTGGATTATGTACAAACTTAAAAAAAGGCATCCAACTCGACATACATTTTCACTGTTTTTCATACAACCGCTCTGATTCGATTATGACGTTATTGCACATTTTTCATAGATAGAGAGATATAAATATTTGGAAACACAGTATCTTGTGGATATTATCAAGGCTTTTATTAAAATCAATTTATAATTTTGTGTAAAACTAATCCAGTAAAGACCTCTGAAAATCTGTTATTTTTCATGAATTTTGACACTTGATAATTTACTCAAAAATTAAAAAGTCAAAAATGTATAACAATAGAAGCCTTGCGAATATAATCAAGATTCTAATTGACGACAATTTTTTTCAAAAATTTTCAAGTGTTTAAAAAAAACCCGTAACAAGTTTTGTAAAATATTCGATTAAATCACGGAATTACCGAAAGCTAACAGAGTTTTCAGGCGCTTTCTATTTTTTTCGCGTTACCTTTTCGTCAAACATCGCGTTGGATTGGGTTAGATGAAGTAACAAGCTTTTAAACCATGCTCGATGTTTATGAAAGGCAAGTGAAAAAAAACCCTCATAAATGTGGAATTTCCAAAAAACTCTTGTCAGATAAACTCTTTCAAATCTTCGTGCTCGCCTAAGTCTAGGCCCAGTAGTTTCAGCCGTGCGTTGATATGTCAGTCAGTCAATTTCTCCTTTTGTATGTGTGTGTAGATCTAAATACTAAGTCTGCGCGTAAATTTTTAATGATAACGTTACTCCCTGACCCTAATGATAGTCAAACTGTTTATTAAATCGATCGAATCCAATCACGGGTTATAATTACACTAACACATAATAAAAAGTATTCATGACCTTGTCAATAAATTTCTATCAAGAAAATGCTACTACCATTTCACAACCGATATCATAGTCATCATCATTTTGGTACAAAGACGTCCACCGTTGGATATAGGCCACTCCCAAGTATCGCCACAACGACTGGTTCTGCACGTCTAGCATCCATTGAATTCCCTCGACCCTTATCTTTTTAATTTAACGGCAATCACCGACAATCAATGTCCTGGACATTGGTTGTCGGTGATTGCCGTTAAATTTGAATATTATTGAGTATTTAGCCGAATATGATTACTGATCATGACATGCAAAATAATCTTCATCATCATTTCAGCCGAAAGCCGTCCACCGTTGGACATAGGCCTTCCTCAAGCGTCGTCGCCACATTGACTGGTCCTGCACGTCTTGCGTCCATCAGAATCCCGCGACCCTCACTAGAACATCTGTTCACCTAGTGAGTGGCGTTCCAACACTGCGTCTTTCAGTAATCGATCGCCACTCCAGAACCTTAATATTTTTACCTCTTTAAAATACCCCAAACAGACTAACATCACTAAAGTTATATCACTATAAATCGAAACCACAGACTTCTCACAACAATTTCAAACTACAAAACATAGATAACAATATCCCATTGATAAAAAATTAAATAAAAGAAAAAAAATTATACGGACGCAAGGCGCGCAGACACCAATTTGGAAATAACGCGTCAATTATGATACCACAGTCTATTGATATTTACTCCATACAGTTTGTCAACACGAGTGTTTGCAAAAATACAGTATCGAAGTCCAGGATCAGGCCCGGGTCGACGACGTATTATTTTCCAGGCACGCCTCCAATAACTGCTACGATGAGTGACGGGGCTCGCTAGAGCCAGTTCTTGATGAAGCTATGGAATTGTTTTGGCAGAATCATTGCGGCTCTGGATTTCAAAAGGCAAATAAAACTTGATGTTATGTTTGTATGTTTGTTACTTGTTCTGCTCGAACTGATTTGGATGACATTTGGTACACGGGTAGACCATATCTTGAAATTGCACAAAGGATACGTTTTACGTACGGCGACAGCTCACGGGAACAACTTGTGACCCACGGATTTGAATGGTGAAATTTAAAGTCCGTGATAAAACCTGTCTTACTGTATGGATCAGAATGTTGGGTTGTGGAAAAAATTGGTTGAAAAAAGATTACATGGAGCGGAGATATTGAGATGGATGGGTGGAGTGATACGAATGGACAGAGTGAGAAATGAGTATATTAGAGGAAGTTTGAAAGTGATGCCAGTGACTGAAAAGTTGAAAGATAATCGTTTGTCTTGGCATGTGAAAAGGAGGGATGAAACGCATGTTACTAAAAAAGTTCTGAGTATCCATGTGGATTCTGTGAGGAGTGATATGAAAGAAAAGGGAGTTAGTGATAGTGTGACGGGTGACAGGGCATAGAGGAAAAAGAAAACGTGTTGCGCCGACCCCAAGTATTATGGTATAAGGGCAAAAAGAAGAAAAAGCACATAGGATATGTTTTATCTCGGGCGTATGTTCTCTTGGAAAATTGTTCTTCTGTCACGTGGGCGAAACTGCTGGTAGCCAATTTTAACCATAACGTGCTCCCCAGAAAAACTTCGTAGCAGAGGTATGCGATGGAGGCTGAGTGACTTGACGTTGTTATGTGCAAAATTGGTCACACCAGGACAAGTCAAAGGAATGGAAAGAAGAAATGGAGGCCTGGGTGTGAGACAACGCAAGCTAACAATATAAATAATAGTATTTTACTTAGGTACCGCTTTATTTCGAATAACAATCTTTGTAAGTTAAGATTTATATTTTTAAGACGTTGCCCCAGACTAGGAATTAATTCCGTATCATGGAAGAAAATGTTTTTTTTAATCACACTAATACATTTACAGCAGGTACGTTAAAAAGAGTGACTGTGGCCCTAGAATGCAAAGAGGAACTGAAAGACACAGGTGGGTTTTAGTCAGAAAAAGTATGACACGCCCTTTTATATCACCCTAAACCGGGAGAACACCCTCGCAAAAAAAAAACCGGGCAAGTGCGAGTCGGACTCACTAAGGGTTCCGTCCAAACTTACCTGTGAAAACAGTTCAATCCCTGAATTGAGTTACGAAGATGTTTCCGAATCGCAAACTACAAATTTTCAGATTATGATTCAGATTTTTTTCTACACTTGTGCTATGAAACCTTGCTTTGTGCCAAATTTCAAAATTCTAGGTCAACGGAAAGTACCCTATGAATTTTGATTCCCTTAAGAGTTGCATCTCCGCTTACCATCAGGTGGGATCACAGTCAAGCACTGGCTTATATCAATTTAAAAAAAAAGAGTGTCGAAATATATGTTTTTTGCGAACGGCCGTATATTTTTTTTTCGTTAACTCAGAAGTTTGATTTTTTCACAGTTTAAAAAATCCACAGACCTAAGTACACGGTTTTAATTTCAACTTGATACCTTTACGCGTTCCCGAGATAAAACATCTTGACAGACAGAGAGACAGACAAACGGAGAACAAATTGATCCTATAAGGGTTCCGTTTTTTTCTTTTAGGGTCCTACCTAAAAAATTCAAATGCATGAGCATACTGTAAGATGCTACACTGTGGGCTGCAATTGAATCAATTTAGCAAAAGGGCTCCTGACATAATAGTTTGCAATGCAGACGGTTGCAACGATGCCGAATATTGTCACGGCCGAAGACATAATACGAGAGGGGTGCGAAGAAATATGAATGCTATCCGTAAGGTAATGACGCGAAGTTGATGCATTGTTTCAATTTCGAAGAGTGTGTGGATTTTAATCCAATTTATATTTTTCTTTTTTATTGATATAAACTATTACTTGATTGTAATCCCAGCTGATGGCAAGCAGTGATGCAATTGTTGATGGTGAATCGTATTTGATTTATTAAGAGCCTATTTTTTTTTGCCTTGAAGACATTTTAATTATAATCGAACGGGAAGACCACTGTAAGTAAATTGTTTCAGTTCTTCTATGTACGTGATATAAACGACGATGTTTCTTTATAAAATTATTTTTATATTGAATCGATGAAATTTTAGGTTGTAAAATTTTTTTAAAGACTAAAAATGGTATTATGCACTTTTAGTGTGCATAACATACAGTTCACTAAAAATATTTGATTCAATGTCCGCCCTACGTACACTTTTGTGCCTTTTAATCACTAAGTGAATTAATCTAGTTAAAGTAGTCATGCTATATTGCCATTAGGGGCTCTTTCAAATCCCTTGATATACACTATGATATTCATTCTAAACTAATATTATAAAGAGGCAAAGATTGTAAGATTATGAATTTGTTTGTAGGAAGTAATCGCTGGAATTACTGAACTGATTTTGAATATTCTTTTACCAGTTGAAATCGACTTTATTCTCGAGTGACATGCTACTGACATGCTACATGTGAGAGCAGCGGTGGCCGAGTGGTAACGGCCCCGACTTAAGAGTTGTAGGTTGCGGATTCAAACCCAGCCTGGCGCATTACTTTGTGTAATTTATTTCATCACCACTGCTCTCACAACGGTGAAAGAAAACATCGTGAGGAAATCGGCATGTCCTAGACTCAAAAATTCGAAGACATGTGACATCCACCAACCCCCACTGGGCCCGCGTGGTGGATTACGGCCCATTCCCTCTCCTAGAGAGGAGGCCTGAGTCCCAACAGTGGGAACATTATAAGGCCGGCTATGCTATGCTATGCTATGACATGCTACTATATTTGATTGTGATTAATATTTTTTTAACGCCTAAAGTTTTTTATACCTAGCGAAATTTTAATGTTCACAGGGCAGCAAACTGCATATTCTTCAGCCTATGCGTTGTTTTTATGACTTATTTAACCTTATTTTACCCACGGCTTCGCTTTTCTGACATATGTCAGCTAAACGAATCGAGTATTTTTAAGATAAAAAAGTAGTCGAAGCTGGGCAGATTAGAAATTACCTCCAATAAACTAATAATTTTATCTTTTTAAATAATGGGTTTTGATAGCCATATGTCTTGCACTAATGTTGTGGAATAAAGGTCGTTTCCTCTCTTTGTAAATCTTTGATTTTTCAAACAAATTTGTAAAAAAATCACTCGGGTACTTAGATTGTAATTTAGATTTTTTTTTAATAGCTTGAAATTTTTTTAAAATTAACAACAGGTTAATTTAACTGTCATGCGTGGACAGCCTATGTCCTAGCAATTTAAAATCAACTCATTAATGGTACCTAATGTGTGAACAGTGCTATGGGCTACATTATTTCAGTTAGTGAGCACAGGCGCAGGGTAGCCAGCCTATCGGTATTTTACAGGTTGCATTTTGTAGAGTGTGCGCGGGAATTGCATGACTTGATTCAGCCATCTCCTTTCTACCATCGGACAACCCGACGAACGGCGAGTATCCACCCTTACGTTGTTGAAACTTCAACGGTCCTGACTAAGCGTTTCGCTTAGTCGTTTATACCGCGTACATCGAAGGACTGGAACAATTTGCCTGCTGCGGTCTTCCCGTCCAACTATAATTTAGGTGTCTTCAAGGCTAGAGTGAATAGGCTCTTAATAAACTAGCGCGCCTCGCCATCAATGATTGCATCTCTGCTTACCATCAGGTGGGATCGTAGTCAAGCACTGGGTTATATCAATAAAAAAATAAAAAATGTTAATTATCGCTAAATGTGGCTGTTGGTCCAATTTGTTAAACATAAAATATTTTAACTTTAGGCCAAAATATGAACTTTAAGACCTCTTCTGCCCGTCTGAAGTAAAACTTGAAAAGTTACTATATATAAACTGGTTGATTGATGAGAGTTAGCCACTACTTTTAGTTTTGCTCCTTTCGGATAGGTCTTGTCGGCTAATACTAGATATTTTCTAAATGTTTAACGGTATTTCAGGTGATTTATTAGGTAGTGATATTATTAGCAACGAATTTATAATAATTCTTATTGTTGTTTTAGTACAAACGAATAAAGATTACTTAAATCATAGCATTAGAAATATAAAATCAAGAAACAGACTTCGATTTTATATTTTTAAGTTGATCAACAATAATTGGGGTGCGCACCACATGTTAATTTCATTTACATCGCCTCATCTAATTTATTCATCCAATCGCTGATCGCGAAACTTTGGTGACAGGATGTGCAGCAGTGGAAAAGGTTCAAAATCGTGTTGATAGTTTTGACAAAAGCTACGTCTTCCATATGGGTAGGATGACCAGTAATAATAACATTTTTTTTTTAAATTTAGTATTTAATTTATTTCCTAAGCTTAAACTTTCCGCCCACAAACCGGCCAACGCTTTTATTCAAAACCTCTATTTTTATTTCACACGACAAAAAGTTTCCATCTGTCCACGTTTAATCCATTAGCTATGGATGACGTACCAAAAGCACGTACGAGGTAGGTGACACAATAAAGGATATTTAATTTAGAGTCTGAAATAGGTACGAAATACATTTATGATATTGTGATATACTGCGAATGCTAATTTAAAATTGAAGATCGAATCAGGGATCAAACAGAACTTTTTCTGTATCCCCTCGCGCGTATAGGGGTATTAGCATAGCATAGTCGGTCTTATAATGTTCCCACTGCTGGGACTCAGGCCTCCTCTCTAGGAGAGGGAATGGGCCGTAATCCACCACGCGGGCCCAGTGCGGGTTGGTAGATGTCACATGTTTTCGAATTTTTGGTTCTAAGACATGCCGGTTTCCTTACGATGTTTTCCTTCATCGTTTTGAGAGCAGTGGTGATGAAATAAATTACACAAAGGGGTAATAATATTATTATTATAAGGGGTAATTTATTTATTAGTATAGGGGTATTATTGTTAGGTAATTGCGTGTTTCTACGTAAAATCACTAAAAAAAAGGAATAAAAAACTTTCTGGATTTTTCTAGGAAAAACGAAGATATAGAGACCAAAATTTTCTGGCGAATAAATTTCGTACACCGTGTGTACAAAACGATAATTAAGTAATTTTTAAGGTCTCTTAAATTGTACCGACGTATTAATGTACAATTGGCCCGCGAGGGGATATTTAAAATTGTTTTTTACATACCACATTGTCTCAAGACGAAAGTCTATGACCAGTGCGTGTTGTCAGTGATGACATATGACACTGAAACATGGTCGCTTACAATGGGTCTCATCAGAAGGCTTACGGTCACCCAAAGGGCAATGGACAGGGCTATGCTCGGAGTTTCCTTGCGTGATCGCATAAAGAATGAAGATATTCGTAGGAGTACCAAGGTCGCCGAAATAGCCGGCAGTGAGCAGGGCACATTGCTCGTAGAACGGATGATTGTTGGGGCCGAAAGGTTCTTGAGCGGCGACCGCGCACCGGTAAACGCAGCGTTCGAAAGCCTCCTGCAAGGTGGACCGACGACCTGGTGAGAGTCACGGGAGTGCGATGGGTGCGAAACGCACAGGATCGGTCGTTTTGGCGACGCTTGTGGGAGGCCTATGTCCAACAGTCAACGTCTTTTGGCTGAAATGATGATGATGATTTGCTTTGTTCTTATATAATAGTAGCGACAAGAAATATGTAACAGAGATATTTGAAATACATAACATGATTTATAAGAATCTCCATGGAGTTTTCTTGCACATTCTTCTCTATAGAAATCCACGCGTTGAACAACATCTTATCATAACCATGCCTAATCAGTGCCTAATCACTTTAGTGACCATAATATCAATATATCATTCGCGTATCATCCACGGTCTCATATTGCATATTATGTATCGTGTACTTATCTCGTGGTTGTTGGTAGTTTCTTGACAATATTTTTTACATGACACGCGTATCACAGTCATAGTATGATTTAGTGTCATGAATAGACTTCTTCATAGAGCATTGGTGGCCGAGTGGTAACGGCCCTGACTTACGAATTGTAGATCGCGGGTTCAAACCCAGCCAGGCGCATTACTTTGTGTAATTTATTTCATCACCACAGCTCTCAAAACGGTGAAGGAAAACATCGTGAGGAAACCGGCATGTCGTAGAACCAAAAATTCGAAGACATGTGACATCCACCAACCCGCACTGGGCCCGCGTGGTGGATTGTGGCCCATTCCCTCTCCTAGAGAGGAGGCCTGAGTCCCAACAGTGGGAACATTATAAGGCCGACTATGCTATGCTAATAGACTTCTTAATACCTATCCAAATCATAAGTTACATATCTAATGTCTAATTGAAACTAGCGGATACCACGAGAATTTATCCGCATGCATTTCGGATTTAAAACTGCAGTGGCTAACCCATTAACCAGTAAAGACCAGAAATGTTAATAATACACTTTTGCCTGAATCACATTAGTAACCAGAACATCCTCAACACGATTTTATGTCAACGCCAAAATACTGAAATAATTTATTATGCATAAAATTATTTAAATTTTTTGAAATCACATGAACACCGATGGATCAACTGTATTATTTTAACTTAATCGAATCATACACGAATGAAATTCAGAACTCAGTTTACGTTAAATCCGTGATTAAAAATATCAATGAAATGATAAATGAGTGCTACATTACATATGGTATTACATTGTTTAAGTTTTTACGTGAAGTTAAACTGGATTAAACATATCAATTTATTTGGGATCAGTGCTGCGTCTTTTCCATACTTCTTAGTTAATTAAAATATCAATAGTAACGCTCTTTTCTTGGTATATCAGCGCTTACATAACTCTTTTTAGTTGCTCGTGTTCGTAAGTGTCTTTTTTAAATTTTTTCCTTGATTATCTCATAACTCCCTGTTTTTGTAGAACTTATTTGAAAAAAAGAAAGAAAGAATAGCATTCACGTGAAATGACCCAATCTTAAAACTAGCTAACAAACATAATCAATTGATAGGGAATAGAATAGCATAAAGCTGCGGTCTCACGCATAATGCGATGAGCTCACAGCGCTGGTTTTCAGCGTGGGCCAGTGGCGGTGTCGGCGTAAAGACGCCTGACGATATTTCACGAATTTGAACGAAATCTACGAAAGTAAATCTTAGATTAGCCATATAGATACGTGTACTTACACAAAAATATCAGATAACTCGTTTTCATTTTATTCATTTCCATAAACTGATGACACATCGAAGAGTATATGTGGGGAGGATCTTTTTCAAGATTAAATTTTAATAAAGTAAAATAATAGTCGGTTTGGAATAAAATAGGTGGTAAAATAAAATTGTGGTGTATCAAATGAAGAAAAGTGTCGGTATATAATAAATATAATTAAGATACCATTGCCCGTTTTTTATTTATTTTTTTGGTAGGAAATTATCTAATGACATCTCGTGCCCTCGGGCGGAGTGAGAGGGCGTGTCAGACTTTTAATGACTAAGCCTCGTTTGTTCCTTCTTTGCCTTGCGGTCCAAGGCCCCGGGGTTCATTTTCACTTAACCCATGGCCCCAATAGGCTTCAACCCTGCTGGTCCACTACTTCCGTGGGTATGTTCATTTTAAGCTATCGTGTAATCTTCTTCGACATTAAATATAAAAAATTAAGAGCAAATGTCGAAAATACTTCAATAAAACATCTATACTGCATTCACGGGCTATCAACACAATATTCAATGACAATGATGACATTGACCGCTTTGTAACTTGCGTTCAGTTTAAGGCCTTAGCTCCCGAGTAGTGCCGCAGTGTAAAACAGTGACTTTCGAATCCTCGGTAACGGACAAGTCAATAGGTTTGTAAAAAATAATATGTTTATTATAGATTCATGCAAAACATTATGAACATATACAACTTTAGCTACATACCTTTATAATTAAATAAACAACTAAACAAAGTAAAAAGGAAATCTCCACATGGCTTCAAACACTAGATTATAAACAAACGGAAGATTTAATACATCAGTAGCACTCATGAATATATATTAATAATGCTTTATTCAATACTTAGAGCATGCGTGCACTTTCATTTATTTTATTTTACTATGTTCTTTTTCTTTTTTTTATCAAATATTTAATCAAATGCACCAAATACAACTGGGTGAAGATACCTCAGGAGTCATGGCTTCAAAAAGTATTTTACCTATATAATTTTTGTATCAATAAACTTTTTTATTATTATTAACATATGATTTTTTCGTATGACTAAAATTTTGGCAAAAAAAATACCGATATGATATTTTTCACTTGTTTTCCTTACTCTTTCCAAATGAAATTTTCTTTAGAAATATGTTCACATAAAAAAAATATTGGTTAAGTATTCTTGAGAATGTACACGGCATATGTAAATCAATCAATATTTCGTAAAGCAAATGGCTGGGGCTCTAAGCGGGCGCAGGCGGTAATACGCCAGATGTTCAAGGAACTATACGCCTTAAGTCATGAAAAGCACCCTAATACGACGAAACTAAAAGGACAAAACTATCTTCAAAACGACTGGCTTCTGTTTTGTTAGGTACCAATTTAATTCTAATGCTGCTATTATTATTAACTTCTAATACTTATTTAGGACCACGAGTTACGTGGCTACCAACTTTTGTAATGTGAAAGATAAACCTCCATCTAACTTTTGCTCTATCACTTTGGGACGGACAAAGAATGTGCTGCTAAGAAACTCAAAATCCATTCACTCATGACTCTTATTTCTACATGATAGAGACTAAACTCGGAAGTCGATTAGTTTCAGAGCCGTATTTTTAACTTTGCGTGATGTAGTTGCGGATGGCCGCCAAAATTGTGGTTCGATTTTCGACGTGCTAAATAACGGTAACTCGAATTATTTTTCAATCAAGCAAGCATGTGATGCAAGTTTGTAATTTCAAAATATCCTTGTACAATATTAACGAAATGAGGAAAACTATTTTGATTGGCCTCCTGGTACCTCATTAATATTGTGTCTATTAACTGTTCCATCTTTGTTTTAATATATATATAATTTTTTCTAACACAATGCTTCTGCAATTTTTTTTTTAAATTTAATTATTCGAACTTTTAGCAAAATGACAATGGGATCGTGTTGGAATGACGAACTTATAAAAAATAGCAGACTTGGGCCCCTGGTGAGAGTCGCAAGAATGCGAAGGATGCGAGACTTACAGGATCGGTCCTTGTGGCGACGCTTGAGGGACGTCCACTGTTGGACGCCTATGTCAAACAGTGGATGTCTTTCGGCTGAAATGATGATGATGATGATATCTAATGCAACACCTGAAGATGTTGACTTGCAAAGCTGAAACTTTGCAGGAACATTTTTAAAACCATGGATCATACATTGGTAATCCAGGAGATTTGAAATTTTAAAAGTATTTTTATCGCTCCACCCTAATGAACATACCGTAAGAGTATGAGAATGAAAAGGCTGTGGATAAAGGCATTTATATAAAAAATGGAACAAGTATGAACTTTGATATCGCTTATTTCCTCAATTAAAATATTGGACTAATTCCATACAAAAATTGCACACAGCAAGCTCAAGACAGACATCATCATCATCATCATCATCATCTTCCTGCCCTTATCCCGTATTATTTGGGGTCGGCGCAACAGACGCACAAAGAATATCATCTCGTATTATTATAACCTCTAAATACCAAATTGTTATTCCAAGAACAATATCGCCAGAAAAGATATACAAAAATATCAAGTCACAAAAATAAAGGCTGCGTTTTAGATATTATTACTCGTTACATTTCAATATGGCGGTACACTTAGAATTAGAGAAAGAGGGGTTTTATTAAGGAAAATGCAGCAATGTGTGAAACAGAATATAGGAACACACATACATAATGTATTAAGGACTGCTCTAATTATTGTGGCCTTCTCGAAAAGAAACCGTTTTCAATTTCGCTTTGTGAGTATTATGTTCTTACTTACTTTTCTGCTATTTTGAGGTTAAGTATAAGAGTATTCCTTTAATTCTTATTGCAATTAAGATTTTGTACGTCAGTAAATCCTTTTTTATAAATGTTCATTTGCAATGTAGTGTATGTTTTTCTTATATGATATGGTATCTAGATAAAACTGTCTCTGCACTTTCTCTTATCAGTTCAGCTGGTTTCATGAAGTTACAGACGATTTAAAATATTTTTACAATATGCAATTTAGATACAACTGGGTATATTTGTAAAAAAAAAACATATACGTATAAACTGCCACACATATGTCTCATTGACTATTTTACTTAAACCACTTAACCCACTTATTCAAAAACCTTCATACCAAATTACACAAATGAGCAATACAATAAATTTGAAGATGTGAAAAATTAGGAAATAAAAACTTATATTCATAACACTAAAGTGGCTAAAATATGGTTTATAACAAAGGCAGGTGCATCTGAAATCGGCGTTTTACGGCGGCGTATAATGCGAGCCGTCAATTTCTCTTTATGACTTCGTCTCGCATCGTCGATGAGGGTGACTAGCGGAGCGATTCAAGGGTCAGTTAACAATGCTAGCGGATTCTACAATTTTTGCAACAGATTTTTGAAAAATATTGTAAAGCAATCGGTACAGGATGAGATTCTTTATGACCAAAATACGTTTTAACTAACGCTATTATTGTTCTCTTTGTTTCCTTACCTTGTTCAGTTTAGTTCACCAGTTAATGGAATCGTTTGTCCTTCTCGCATTTTTTTGTGCTCAAATTATTAGGATTTATCTGGTTCATATTTTTTGGTAGTTTCTTGTTAGTAGTGTTCGGTCTATGCTTTGTGTCTGTATATTATTACGTAGATCATTTCCCTAACGTCAAGATGAAGTTGTTCAATCTCAAAAAGTTGTTCACTTCAATCATCTGTCTTGAACTGTTGAGAATAGGTGTTACCAATCATATTCAAAGTTTTTACAAAAATGATGTCTACATATTTGATCTCTGACACTACCACCCCAAATTTTAAAACAGCATACATTATTATCCAACAGCCTTGTATAGGGGCTCATTTCTGTGGCTTTTTAACGTTATTACACGAACATAAAAGGTCGGAGAGTAGAAGCCACTAAGTTTATGGTTTTGGCGACATTCCATAAAGTTGTGACCTTTGCAGGTTTTCCCTTTTACAAAAGAAATGGTAATGAATTGCTGTGCCCTGCCGTAAATATATATACATCGGTGCTAAGAAAAATGCGGTTACGATTGTTATGCGTTTATCATTTTTGGATGAAAGAGACTACTTACTGGTTTACATTATAAAACGTAGTAACGTTTTAAGCTATTCCTTAATCATTATGTCTTCAATAACGATTTTAGTTTGGTCTACACATGGTTCATCACCATTTTTGTCATCTGATCCCTTACCCCTGGTTTGATCTAGATGCAATACTCTTTTGCCACACATTGATGATATATGTTTGTTGTATCTTTGTATCTTGTTCTTACTTTTTTACAGCTCAACGCAGCATGCTTTCCACTTCTAAATAACATCACAATCAGATGTCATGTCAGTATTTACACTCTTTTATTATTATTGTTATTATAACTAGCCCATACTGTCCCACTGCTGGGCAAAGGCGTCCCTCCATTTCTTTCATTGTTCTCGGCTTTAAGCCGATTCTTGCCAATTTCTATGAAATACATCTAAGTTGTCCCACCATCTCTTTCTTTCTTTCTCGTCGTGCGATTTCAGGGCACCAACTTTATGTTTTATTGGCTACACCCTTTTCGGCCTTATAATTTTTTATTCATAAATCTACGACCAAAATAATTCAAACAACTATTTTATACCTACACCACGCATTTATAAATTTATTACTCCTACCGCCCTCCAGAGCAATCAAAACACAATACATTGTCATTGACATTTCTATTGTAACGGGAGAACCTTGAAGGTCATTATTTTATGGAATGAAAGTAGATTTAGTGGCTATATGATTAGAGTAAGCCTAAAGAATGAACAAATGAATAATGTGGAAACCTCAAATTAGATGGAATATGGATATCGATGAATGATATTATGTTATACCGTTTAAACAGTGTAAAATTGTATCTATTCTTAGTTCTATCTGAAATACTGGGACCACGGGTAGTGTGAAAGCGAAACCCGGGGCCCTGGGACGAAGGCAACGAAGGAACAGGAGTGGGTTTTTAGTCAGTAAAAGTCTGACACTATCTCCCGTTCCGCCCAAGAGCGGGACTTGTCATGATGTCAGATGATATTCCCACCCAATAAAAAAAAACCTTAATAAACCTTACAAGTTATTTTAGACGCCTTTTGCTAAAAACGTGTCCCAGTAGTTTGTCAGTCACTCAGTCAGTTTGTCTTTTTACCTTATTAAATCTATATATATAAAAGAAAGTCGTATTAATCATTCCCATAGGAATATTTCGTGGCCCTCGCGAAGATCAACTCTAGTATTAATTTTCCACGAAAAAAAAAAAAATATTTCTTACTAATTGTATCTCTTTATTAGACATAAAATCTATCTCCCACTTCAATAAAATACGAAGTCATATAAATTACACTAACAATAAAACCGTCCAATATGGATCTAAAAATCTGTTATAAGACTTCAGATGTCCTATTAAGCCGAACATCATTATAATAATCAGATTCGGATTTCGGATTTGCGCCGTACCTATAACCGGTACAATGACCTATAGCCAACCATGCAAATTGGCTTCGCAAATCAAACCTATTTTGCCCTTTAGAATGGAATTATTGAGTGAGGAAGGTCAAATTAGATTGCTCGTGTATTTACAGTATGTATGGGAGACACTGTAATAGTGTTTTGTGCGTATATTAAAGTCGTTTTGTGAAAATGTGTTTAAGGAAGTAATACCATTACGTTTGTTTTGTCTGGTTAGGAAGTAATAATTTTTAAAAGCTTTACCATGGTCCAGAACTCAAAGAGCAACTGGACGACACAGGTCTGACAAACCTTATAGTTCCATCCTAGAACAGAACCAATTTTATGGTTTTCCACGTCTAATTTACAGCATTGATCGAGACATAAGTTTATTTGTTTTTAACCGACTTCAAAAAAATGGAGGAGGTTCTCAATTCGGTCGTTTTTTTTTATGTTTTTTACCTCAGAACTTTGTCGTTTATGGACCGATTTACCATTTTTTTTCCTCCTAAAAGGATATGCTTCTTTAGGGGTAGGCGGAACAGACTGTAAAGTCCCGCAAACCTCCGTTGACAAGGGAGGATCCTCCGGCCAGACGGGATGTTATGTCTGGTAGGCAACTGCCCGATAGATGATTTCGGGCGGTTCTATATGTTCTAATCGCGCGGAGAACTTAGATTGCGGCATGCAGGATTAGTTCTTATGTGACGTTATAGATGTCGCTACAGTTCCAAATTAGTCTCATTTTTCAAAATCTAATTCTGGTGATGAGATTCATGAGAAATCGATGGAACTCTTCAAATATAGGCAACCATATACTGATTTTAGTATTTTCGTCGAGAACCCAAGCTTTTTTAGTCAAAAAGTAACATTTGATGAAGTGGAGTTGATGGAGAAGACCAGAAATGGCCAACGGAACTTCATACTTACATAGATACTACAATGAAGATAGTTAAGCAACTACGACAGAACAAATAAATAAATGGTTCTGAATAGTTAAGTTGAAAATGTGTCATCGAAGTAATCTGATGATGATGATGGAGCCGGAAGGTAGGCACTGGACCTCCGTAATTAATCAATGTAACCTAGCGATGTTTGGGCTTATTAGAATTGTCATGAGATGCATATAGACACCGGAACTCCGTTATTAGGTTATCAATGTATACTAGCCGTGTTTGGGCAAAGGAATTATTCTTGTATTATAAGTGCATTCAGAAAAAAAGGAAGATATAGACATGGTGGTTTTCAACCAATTAGTTTTATTACCGATATACTATTAAACAATCCAGCTTAATTTCTATAGTGTCTATTTTAAAACTACCGGTTACTAAATAATTATTTTTACAATCTTCATTTTAAGCGAGACAATTCAGTTAGTCGATCAGAAGAAAAAGTAAATAAAAACCACCACAGACAATAATAATCTGAAATCAACATTTAATAATACCAAACATTTATATGTAAATAAACCTTAGCTATTTGAATATCATATTTATTCTGAAACGTTGGATAGTAAATAATATTCATCCCACAATATCCTAACAATATGTGTTTAGCCAAAACCACAATTTATAACCTCTTCACAATAAATAATTCATACAACTAAATGTATTCTATTTAAATTCTCATAAAGCTGAGTTCAGACAAGATAGTCTTACGAAGCCACGAGACTCACAAAGACCGATGCCTACTAAGGCTACTAGACTGTTTAATACCCACTCAAACCGCAAGCGAACGCCGGCGTTCGCGCGTTCGCCATTTAGGATAAACGATAACGTCTGCATAGATTATACAATATTGAGCTTTTTATATATTTATAAAATGGATTATTGGGTATTTATCCAAGTACATAAATAAGAAGTTATTCATAAAGTAGTCTGTAAATATCGAAAATAAACAAACTTTTCCGTTATTCCCTATATACCTATACATATCCATAGGATACAGATGTCATGGCTTGGAACGCAAAGCTTAACAAAAGAAACACAGGTAGTGTTAATAATAATTTTCCACATCATTCACAAAACGCTATCTAGTCCTAGCTGAAGCAAAGCTAGTGCTATGAGTACCAGACAACAGATAAACATACTTGTATATTTGTAAACACATACGTATTTTAGATGAATTACACCCAGACAAAACAAATGATTTTGCAAATTAGACAAACGTTTGTCTTGGATCGGAATCGAACTCGTGACCTCCAACATAGCAGTCAAGGCCACTAACCTGTAGACCAACAGGCCAGTCAAAAAAAGTTTTAGTGAGTAAAAGTCTGTCACTCGCCCTCGCTCCGCCCAGAGCGAAAGGACTTATGCTAGATAATATCAGTTAAAAAAAAAACACTTGCTTTGAATAAAATGAAATTATGAGTCCTATTATGTCGTGCTGTAGTGATCATGATTCTGGTGAGAGAGAGAGAGAGAGAGAGAGACAAAGCTATACAAGCCAAAAAGTACTATTTATTTTTCACAACGGATTTTTGATCACGTTAGTACAGAGTAGCCATGCGCTGACGAGCAATACTGCATGTATGTACGGTGAAAAATACGACTAGGTACTGCATAAACTTGTTCAAGCAGCTAATGCATCATTCAAGAAGAAACAGCTGCAGCAGCTCAATGCATGTATGTCATATTACATTGATATATTACAGGCCAAATGTAGTCCTCTTGGTCGAGTTTTGGTTATAGCAGCCAATCTTAACAAAGGCCTAACCGGTAAGAACTGAACTTCGTCGATGTTTGTGTGCTTACCTGATATCGTAGGCAGTCAAATTACAGTTTAAGTAAAAAAAAAATCTCTATGAGCAGACGCTGCGCAAGCAGAGACACTTTTTGTTTCAGTTACCGACACCGAACACTTTTTGATCGTCAAGAGCTCACAAGAGTATGTGTTATGTGGAAGCAACTGAACAAAAAAAATGTTTACGTATGCATAGGGAGTGTATGATTTCAGACTCATCATCATCATCATCATTTCAGCCGACAGACGCCCTCTGCTGGACATAGGCCTCCCCCAAGTGTCGCCACAATGAACGGTCCTGTGCGTCTCGCATCCATCGTACTCCCGCAACCGTTATCAGGTCATCGGTCCACCTTGCAGGAGGCCTTCCAACGCTACGTCTTCCGGTACGTGGTCGCCATTCCAGAACCTTTCGGCCCCTTCTTCTTCTTAGCGTATCGATGGCAAACTAGTCAAATTCCTTGTATGGCCCAGTATTCGGCCCCAACGGCCATCCGTTCTGCGAGCAATGTGCCCTGCCCATTGCCACTTTTATTCAGACTGGTTCTATAGAAATTAAATATTCATCCCTAGCTTACAAGCTAGACAAAATCTTTGTGCAAATCTTTGTGTCTTGTGTCATACATGACACAAGACACAAAGATTTGCGCCCTGTCTTGGTGACGAAGACACCAGGCACAGTTCCTTAGAAAAAAAAACCTCAAGGATCAGCGCAAAAGAGCTATGGTTGAGTCGAAATGACTTCTAATGCCTATAAAGATAAACATTCCATATGCAAATCGAATTTTATAATATTCAAGCAAAGAGACCCGCGAGCAAAGCTAGGCATATAAAATCTAATTCGCAGTAATTGCTCACACATTATTTCGGCCAACAATTTCAAATTATATTCAAACTCTAATCATACTAATAATATACGTTGTACATTTTATTGCCAGCTAACTTACCGCCATTTTATTCAGGCATATGATTATAAGCCGTAGTTAGACCAAATTCACGATCAGTTGCTAATTTTGCCATTAATTCTAATGTTTTATTGATTTTCATTAGTTTGTACGCACTACGACACTGCGGTATACTATTATGTTCTAAGCTGTACTTAAGTTAGCATAATCAGCCTTATAATGTTGTCGATGCTAGAATTTAGACCTCCTCTCTAGGAGAGGGGTTGATTCGTAATACTTCACGGGGTCCAGTGCATGTTGGTAGAGTGGCATCCAAAATTATCTTCAAATTGGAAGATGCAAAAATACTCCAAGCTAGGTAGCAAGAGTTTCCATAAAGTAGGTGCCTTAGAATGGACGACGCATGCCGCCAGGGCCAACTGAGAAGACGTGGTAAGACGATTTACACACCTACCACAAGAGTTGGTTTCAGGTGGTTCGAGAGAAAAATGCCTGGACGGATTTGGGGGACGCCTTTTTCTAGCAGTGGGAAAGTATAGAATAAATGAAAAAAAGAAAGAAAATTAGATAGGTTATTTCGTATCCCTTGACTCTATCAGTCCTTACCCATTAAAACAAAAACTCTAATATCATTATAGTTTAAGGTACTGAAAACCCAAAACATACACCCGCTCCGTTAAGTTTATCGACGCGTGAAGGTGAATTCCACATAATTAGTTTAGATTTCGGTCGCTAAATAGATCGATGCAGAAGGCCTGGTTCATAATACAAGCGCAATCGTACGCACACATAGACGCACTTCACGTACAACGAGTCCAAGCGCTAGTGAGGTAGTGATTGCCACCGTAAGTAAACATCTATGTGTGCGAGGGCTTGTTTTCACTTTTTTTGTAACGTCGACCTTCTGAACCTCTCTGTGTAGTGTTCGGGTGAGGGGTGATTAATTTTGTTACCAAACTTATTTATGAATGGGAAAATGTGGATTTTAGTATACGTCTCGATGGAATTAAGGATGATAAAATTTAACATTCGGCGAATGTAATTGGGTGTTTTATTGGCAAATGAGAGCAAAGGACTATTTTGAAGTTTGATGGGTGTTTTAATCATTAATTTATTTATGATGATGTGGTTTGTCGGCAAATAAAGAGTGTGTCAAAGTTTCAACTAAATACCATGTTTTTATTGAAACACATTCATTGTGCATAGCTGTACGCTAAGAAGTGTAATTCCTTGAAAACAAGCTCCAACCTATGTTATCTTAAAGCGACAACCTAGGCGTCTTTAAGTTATGACAGGACAGGACAGTCAGGAGGGTATGATAGGACTTCTAAGTAAGCCAGCCCACCATCGTTGATCACATTATCGCTTGCCATCAGGTAAGGTAGTGATCAAACGCGAGCCTATCAATTATAAAAACTAAAACTAATATGACCTAGTGATGCCCTTAAAATGACAGTCGACATTAACGGGCAGAATAAAGAACGCTTAAAATCGGGATATTAGGCAGTAAAGGACGCCTGAAAGGTCACCATCACCATTTCCCCCACCGACCGTGTTCCCACGTTGTCGTCGTGGTGGGGCTTGCGTGTCTCTATGACCTTGAGGGCTATGCCGGTAGAGCTACTCATGCCGGAAGGCCTCAAGCGAGAGACCAGACCAAGAGGAACACACAGGCGGAGTCCAGACGGACCGCCACGGAGGGTGCACTGTCCAGAAGCATCGGCACCAACAGCTGTTGGTGTTTTTGGACAGTGGTTTTGAGAGAGTGGGTTCGCCTCGGGTACGCGTCTGCTTATCAGACGTGACCACGATGGCGAACGTGGTTATTGGGGACCCCACCCCACAAAAAAGGCAAAGCTGAGTTCAGCACCTCATCATGGACGCGACTCTCAAAAATTTATTACCCCAGGAGGGTACCGCCTGCACCGCAGGTGGAGAATCCCTCCCCGAGCAGAGCTCGGGCTGCCCCTCGTATTCTGGGGGGGGCAAAGAGCGCGTCAGGTCCCAAAAGGACCTGTTACCGTCCTTCGTGGACGCAAAGAGCCAGGGTGGCTCATCCACTGGCAGCGTGGAGTCCCTGGGACCTGTTCCCAGCACGTCCGCTGCGCCGGTGGGTCCTGCAGAGGCCGGCAGGCGTTTCGGCCTCAGGGAGGTGAACGGAGACATGGCGTCGGACTCAGATGCCGCGTCTTCGCTCAACTCGGAGAGAATGGAGGTGGATGAGGCCACCTCCAGGAAGAAGAGGACCCTTTTCCTCAAACGCCCCATATCCGGGGATGGCCGGAGGACGTCCTCTGACGATGGGCGCGGAGCTTCGGTCCGCAAAATATCCACTGCTGGACGAGGTGCGGGCCGAATGACGGGGAAAGGGAGAAAGCCCACCGCCGAGGAGGCGACCCAGCGGTCCCTTAAGATCGCCAGGGAGGGGCGCCACCCCGGGGCAAGCAGTGCTCAGGTCAGCCCCTCAGAGCCGGAGCCTTCTGGCAGCGAGCCAGAAGGCATGGAGGAGGCGCTGAACCAGTTCACCGCGGTCGTGGCAGCTGCCATATCAGGCGTGGCCAAGAAGAGGGAGAGGGTCGCCAAGAGGCGATCCATCACTCAGGCCATGACCTCGATAACCGAGGCACTGGGGATCGTCCTGGAGCCGTTCAGAAAATCCCTGAACAAGAGGATTGAGCGGCTCGAGGCAGAACTGGCCGGTGTCCGGGGCGCTGGCCCTGAGGTGGCGCCAAAAGGAGGACGCAGGGAGGGGCAAAGTAAGCCCCAGCCCTCGCCCCAGATGGAGAGCGAGGTGCTGACTCTGCTGCGGCAAGAGCTGGCTGCCTTCCGGCAACAGCAGCAGGAGCAGCAGCAGCAGTTCCAGGAGCGAGTCCAGCGGCAATTCGCTGTCCTGGAGGGCATTGTGCTGCGCCCCCCGCTTGCGGCCTCCAGCCAAAAAAGGGTCGTCTCGTACGCCGCCGCCGCCGCGGCCACGGCTGCTGGGCCAAAGGCGGGCCCGTCTAGGCAAACTGGGCGTGGAGCCGTGGCGTCGGAGCCAGCGAGGACGGTCCCAGCGGCCAAGCAGCAGCAGCGGCAGGGGAAGCTTACCCCTTCCCCGAAAAGCAGAGCAGTGCCTGCCGCTAAACTGGCAGGTCCTCCTGCGGCGGCGGCGACTAGGCCGCGCCTGCCACCTCCCCTGCTTGAGGAAGCCTCGGCTGGCGCCGAATGGACGGTCGTCGGCGCCAGCAAGAAGGCGGGCAAGGTGGCCAGAGCGGCGAAGAAGCGCGAGCGGCGACAGCAGCGCAGGAAGCGGGCCATGGCGGCCAGACTTCGCGCCCCGAATTCCGCAGCTGTAGTGATTACACTACAGCCAGCTGCGGAAAAGAAGGGCGTGACGTACAACGCCGTCATGGCTAAGGCGAAGCAGGCGGTGGTGGATCACCTCGACGAATTCGGAGCCTCTGAAGGCTTCCGAATGAGGCGCACCGCAACCGGGGCCCGAATTTTGGAGGTCCCTGGTGCGGACAGCGGCTCTGCCGCGGACGCCCTGGCCGCAAGGATCAGGGCGTCCCTGGACGTCGAGGAGGTCCGAGTGTCGAGGCCCACAAAGTGCATAGACGTGCGCATCATGGGCCTGGATGACTCCGTTAGGGTGGAAGAGGTGGTGGCCGCCGTCGTCAGGGCGGGAGGATGCCAGGCCGATCAAGTGCGGGCTGGCACCATCCGTGCTGACAGCACGGGCATGCGGGCCGTTACGGTCAGCTGCCCCGTGTCGGCGGCCAAAGCCATCACGGCTGAAGGCCGTAGGCTCTTGGTGGGCTGGGTCTCCGCGCAGGTAAAACTGCTGGAGCCCAGACCTCTGCGGTGTTACCGCTGCCACGTGGGGCACCACGTGGGGGCCCATTGCGCCGCGGAGGTGGACCGCAGTGACCGCTGCTACCAGTGCGGTCAGGCTGGCCACAAGGCCGTCGAATGCCGTGCAACGCCGCACTGCTACGCATGTGCGGTGGCAGGCAAGCCGGCCGACCACCGGGCTGGGGGCAGGTCCTGCGACCCCCCCGCCAAGGCCAAGGGCAAGGTACGGAGGCCCATCCACCCGGACGTACTCACCGCCGCAGCCGCTTCCTTGGCTGCCGCCGCTGTCGCCGTCGCACCCGCCGCGGCAGGACCCTCACGGGGGGCTCGGGAGGAGACTGTAATGGACTGTCAATAACGACCCCATTACGTCTCCTCCAGGCGAACATCAACCACTGCGCCCCCGCTCAGGATCTGTTGCTCCAGAGCATGGCGCAGTGGTCGATCAATATCGCCGTGGTCTCCGAGCCGTACAATGTCCTGCCCAGGGGAGACTGGGTGCGGGACTTGGACGGCTCGGTGACCCTAATTTCGTCGGCCGCCGCCGGTACCCCGACCCTCGAGGCCGTCACGAGGGGACGGGGTTGCGTGGCAGCACGGTTCGGGGACATTGCAGTGGTAGGCGTCTACCTGTCCCCGAGCAGATCTCTCGGCGATCTCCACATCTCCCTAATGGAGCTGAAAGCCGTCGTCGCTGGGTTTGGTTCCCTCCCCGTGGTCGTTTGCGGGGACTTCAATGCCAAGAACTTGGCTTGGGGTTCCCGGCTCACGAACCAGCGGGGTCGGATGGTGGAGGACTGGGCTCTGGAGACAGGCCTGGTCGTCCTAAACCGGGGTTCTGTCCCCACGTGTGTGCGGATGCGGGGCGACTCAGTGGTGGACATCTCGTTCGCCAGCCCCGCTCTGTCGCCGCGTGTCGTCGACTGGCGCGTTATGGAGGGGGTGGAGACGTTTTCAGACCACCGGTACATCCGGTTCGACGTCTCCGCCCAAACCTCGATTGCGCCGGTCCGACAGAGCCCTTGTGGTCCGCGGTGGGCGCTGAGGCAGATGGACCGGGAGCTCCTCCTGGAAGCCGCGACGGTACAGGCCTGGGTGCAAGCACCGGACAGGCCTGTCGACATAGACGTCGAGGCAGAGTGGTTCCGGGAGGCCATGTCGCAAATTTGCGACGCGGCAATGCCCCGAGTCCCTCCAGGACGTGCTCAGCGCCAGGTATACTGGTGGTCGCCGGAGATTGCGGCACTGCGCAACGCGTGCAATGCCGCGCGACGCCGGTATGCCAGATACCGCAGGCGCCGCATCCGTCCACCGGATGCGGAGGCCAGAGAGGCGGAGCTGTACGAGGGATACAGAGCGGCAAAGCGCACCCTCCGAGCGGAGATAAGGCGGGCCAAACTTGAGGCCCGCAACGTGTGGCTGGGGACTCTGAATGGGGACCCATGGGGACGCCCGTACAAATTGGTACGGGACAAACTCCGCCCCTGGGCTCCCCCGCTGACGCAGAGTCTCCGGCCCCAGCTCGTGGAGGGTGTGGTGAGCACTCTGTTCCCCACGCGAGGGGAACACTCTCCCCCGCCCATGGCTCCGCCACCAGCGGTGTCCGACGCGGACCACAATGGCGACGACGACGACAACGTTCCAGAGGTGACCGAGGTAGAGATGAGAGTGGCGGTACGAAGGCTGAGTGCCAAAAATACCGCCCCAGGACCCGACGGCTTGCCTGGGAAGGCATGGGTCCTGGCCATGGAGGCTCTCGGGCCTCGACTAAGAGGGCTCTTCAGCGCATGCATGGAGAGGGGCCAGTTCCCACTTCGCTGGAAGACGGGGAAACTGGTCCTCATCGCGAAGCCGGGGCGCCCCGCGGACTCTCCGTCCGCGTACCGGCCCATTGTGCTGCTCGACGAGGTGGGCAAGCTCTTTGAAAGAGTAATTGCAGACCGCCTCGTCGCACACCTAACACGGGTGGGGCCGGATCTGGCGGACGGCCAGTTCGGCTTTCGCAGGACGCGCTCCACGGTGGACGCCATCATGTGCGTGCGAGCTCTCACGACAGGGGATGCAGTGGCCCAGGGCAGGTGTGTCGTGGCGGTGTCTCTGGACATCGCCAACGCCTTCAACTCCCTGCCTTGGAGTAGCATTGGGAGGGCACTCCGGTATCACCGGATGCCCGACTACCTCTGTCGTGTGGTCGAGGCGTACCTGTCAGACAGGTACATAACCTACCCCGGTCACCAGGGGGTGTGGGAACGTCGAGAGATGTCGTGCGGTGTTCCGCAGGGATCGGTACTAGGGCCGCCCTTGTGGAACATCGGATACGATTACGTGCTGCGCGGCGACCTCCCTGACGGGGTCAGCGTGGTCTGCTACGCAGACGACACGCTGGTCCTGGCGCGGGGAGAGTCGTACCAGGCGGCGGTCGAACTAGCGACACGCGGGGTCGCGACAGTCGTTGGCAGGATCCAGGAGCTGGGACTCGAGGTGGCATTGCACAAGTCCGAGGCCATGTGCTTTCACGGCCCTCGGAACGCGCCACCACCGGGTTCCCGGCTAACGGTGGGAGGAGTCCACATCGGCGTCGGGTCAACGATGAAGTACCTGGGACTCGTTCTCGACAGCCGATGGGATTTCGACGAGCATTTCCGACGTCTGGCTCCCAAACTAAATCGGACTGGGGCTGCTCTCTCGCGGCTCCTGCCCAACCTTGGGGGTCCAGACGCCTCCTGCCGGAGGCTCTACGCGGGGATCGTTCGATCCATGGCCCTTTATGGCGCGCCGGTGTGGGCGCCGGGGCTGCGGAAGCAGCCGGCGGCCCGGCTGAACGCGTGCCAGAGGGTCATGGCCATACGGATGGTGCGAGGATACCGGACGATTTCCCGCGAAGCGGCGACCCTTCTTGCTTGCCAGCGACCATGGGAACTGGAGGCAACAGTCCTTGCACTCATGCACGAACGGCGCATGGAGATGCAACGCCGGGGCGAAACTCCGCTGCCGCAACAAGTCGCGGCATGGCGGACAGAGTTCCGGCGAGTTCTCATGGAGAAATGGCGACAGCGACTGTCGCGACCCCGTGCTGGGCACGCCACAATTATGGCGGTAAGTCCCCTCTTTGAGGCGTGGTTGGAAAGACCTCACGGCGTCCTCACATTCCGCATGACGCAGGTCCTCACCGGACACGGTAAGTTCGGGAGGTTCCTGCACCGGATTCGTGCGGAAACGACGCCCGGGTGTCGCCACTGTGCGGCCCACCCGGAGGACACGGTGGAGCACACGGTGGAGGTGTGCCCCGCTTGGGCAGAGCAACGCCGTGACCTCGTGAGGGCAATCGGCGGCGGTGATCTCTCGCGCCGGGCCTTGGTTCAGGCCATGCTCCGGAGCGAGGAGGAGTGGCAGGCGGTCGCCTCTTTCTGCGAAGCAGTAATGCTAGCTAAGGAGGTGGCCGATCGCGTGAGGCAACGGTCCTTACGCTCCAACCGCCGCCGGGATTCCGATCCCGATTTCCGGCCACCGTAGGCGCGGGCTTGCAGACGGCGAGCAATGGGTGGCTCGCCGTCTGGCCGTCCGGTAACCGTCCGGACCGAGCCCAAGTCGTCGACGGCGCGTTTTGTTCCACGCGCGCCTCAAGGAGATGTCAGCAAATCGTAGGGGCCCAGCAGGGTCGAAGCCTACTGGGGCCACGGGTAGTGTGAAAGCGGAACCCGGGGCCCTGGGACGAAGGCAACGAAGGAACAGGAGTGGGTTTTTAGTCAGTAAGAGTCTGACACTATCTCCCGCTCCGCCCAAGAGCGGGGATGTCATTAGGATGATTTTCCCACCCAATAAAAAAAAATAAAAAAAAAAATAAAAAAAAAACCATCACCATTTCGTTGCCGATCAGTTACCTACTCATTGTATGTGAATGATAGAGATGTACTGATGACTGATGACTGACGTATCCTTTTTTTTAAGGTTGTAAACCGTGTCATGCCTTCTCTCTTCAAGGGCGCAGTGAGAGGGCGTCTCAGACTTTTACTGTATCTGTTGTTTGTTACCTGATGGCCGGACAGCGAGCTTCCCATTACTTGTATTCCGCAAGCCCGCACAAACGGTAGCTGGTAGTCAGGGTCGGGGTTTCGGAGTCTGGGGCTTGAGAATGATCATTCCTTCATGCATACGGCCGTCTTCTTTGCTAGCGTTACTGCTTCGCAGAAGGAAGCAACCTTCGCTCATTCCCTTTCACTCCGGACCATAGCCTGAACCACGACCCGGTGCAAGAAGTTACCACTGTCGATTGCTCCCAAGAGGATATAAAGTAACTTCGCCTCAACGGGGCACCTCTTCACCGTGTCCTCCGAGCGGTCCGTACAACGGTGACACCGGGTGTTTCTTCCGCCTAAATCCGATGCAAGAACCTTGTGTACTTACCATGCCCGGTGAGGGTCTGCGTCATGTGGAAGATGAGGACGCTGTGACGACGCTCTAGTCACTCCTCAAACGGTGGACTTATCGTCATGTTTATGGCATGCCAAGCGCTGGATTGCAACAGCCCCTGTCGCCATAAAGCCATGAGATTCCGCCAGAACTCTGTCCGCCATACTGTGACTTGGTATTGTATCTCCATGAACAAATCGTGCATGCGCGAAAAAACTGATGCCCTTAGATCTCATGGCGGCAGGCGGGTAAGGAGGCTTGGCGCTCCGCGGGAGTCCGTGCGGCATCCCCACACTATACGGATGGCCGTGCTCATGGGCACAGTGCTTCAAAAAGGGCCATGGACTGCACAATCCCCGTGTACAGCCTCCTAGATTGGCCAGAAGTTACTTGAGGGCAGCTCCGGCCCGCTCCAGTTTTAATTATGGAGATAACAATAATCGACAGAGGAATGTTGTAAGTCGAATTGATCGATACCCAAAAGGTTAGTTTAGCTTTTCAGTTTCAGAACCACAGTTTAGCTGCTGCTGCAAATTAGGTGAGTGACGTAAGGCTCGGTTCAGTGCCGTCAAATTGGCAATCCGTTGGTAAATCCTTTGCTGTTGAATGTGTCAATTAGTGGCGTTCTCCATCAGGCGCCGTCACATCGTCCTATAGATGTATACTGCAATCTAGTATTGACATCTAGTTCCAGTAATACCTACAGTTTACTTGCTAAGGCACTAGAAGTAATTATCTAGAAAAAAAGGTTGGTAGATATATGTCGTTGACTGGTTTTAAAAAACGTGAGATTGTAATAAATTTTTCGAAAATATGAAATAACTCACAACTCGCCATCAAAGATAAAGAGTATCCAATTTTATAAGATTTTTTGTTTACTGACTATGTTTACAATTATCCGGTGACATATGTATGTCGTGGCCAGATCTTAGAATTGATCACTTCATGATGTGACCGGCCATATCATAAAATGATTGCATTTCATGATATAGCCAATTGAAACTGGCCAGATCGTTTAAACGTCAACGTTTGATGATATTTCGATCCACGTTTGGCCATATCATACTTTTTTTCTTTTTACTAGGTCCTGGGGCATCCTTACTTGGACAGTTTAGGTTAGAAGAAGATGGCAGGGTCTAGTGTAATTACCTTCGTGGTTATTTTTTTAGACTAAACTTTATACATATGTGAAACTAACCAACAATAATGAAGATGTGGTATACACGGTTATTCGTTCATCATCATCATTTCAGCCAAAAGACGTCCACAGCTGGACATAGGCCTCCCCCAAGTGTCGCCATAATAAACTGTCCTATGCGTCTCGCATCCATCGGACTCTCAGAAGACTTAAAGTCACCCAAAGGGCAATGTAAAGGGCTATGCTCGGAGTTTCCTTGCGTGATCGAATCAGGAATGAGGATATCCGAAAGAGAACCAAGGTCACCGAAATAGCACGAAAAATCTCTAAATTTAAGTGGTAATGAGCAGGGCACATTACTCGCAGAACGGATGGCCGTTGGGGCCGAAAGATTCTGGAATGGCGACGACGTATTGGAAGACGTAGCTTTGGAAGGCCTCCTACAAGGTGGACCGATGACTTGGAAACGGTTGCAGGTTATTCATTCGCCATTGTAATATTTTAGTGATGACTCATAAAATTACAGCTACATGTGTAAAATATTTGCCTAGTGAAAGCCGCAGAAGTTCGCTAAATGAGAAAAATAGAGGATCAATCGATGTGGTGACAGTTGATGACGGCCACTTGACTGTTTGGTAGATGATGATAGTGAAACAACTATCAAAAGTCACATAAAATATTCGAGTTTTGACCGCGTAAGACGAGCAGATCGAATTATTTGCGATAAAACTCATAAGAATTCTATCATCCAATATTAGTGAAAATCTTTCTTTTCTCATCAAAAACACCACAATATTATTATCAAGACTCATTATGCTCTCTTATCAATTACCAGACCCAAATAATAACCCAAAAATTTCCATAAAAACGCAATTGTTTCCATACAATCAGTTTCAGAATCTCCTAAACACACTTATGACGTCACATACCAGCAACGTGGTCAAAACTAGAATTGTATTTAATTAGGCGGGCCATTGGTTCGGTTATTATTATAATTGTACACATAACAGGCCGTTATCACGCTACCTGCTTGCCTTTGATATTGATACACGCTAGGGATTTGTACACGTAAACTTTTTTTTTGGATATGGTAAAAGGGATTTTGATTTTTTGATACAGAACGATATTAAGACTTGCTGTTAGTGTTATCAAATCAAATCCTTTATTTTCATAGAATGTAGGTATTGTACAATACAGATGATATAAAAATATAGTAAGGCAGGGTTTTTTTTTGGGTGGTAAAATCATCTTATGACAAATCTCGCTCTTGGGCGGAGCGGGAGATAGTGTCAGAATTACTGACTAAAAACCCCACTCCTTTTCCTTCTTTGCCTCCATCCCAGGGTTTTACTTTCACACTACCCGTGGCCCCAGTAGGCTTCGACCCTGCTGGGCCCCTACGATTTGCTGACATCTCTTTGAGGCGCGCGTGGAAAAGTACGCGCCGTCGATGACTTGGGCTCGGTCCAGACGGTCGGACGGCGAGCCATAGTGAGCCAGGTATATTCTGCCTGAGTTTTGGCAAGCAAAATTAAATTATTAATATTACCTATGCAGAATTAAATAACAAATGTCATAACAATGAGATTGATATGATTTCAAAATAATAGAATTATTAATAAAGAAAATTGTTACAACACCAAAAAAAAATATATTTAAAAAGAGTCTAGGTAAAATACAAAATTAGAAATTATAGTAAATTCAATAATATTACACTGTCAAAATGTCACACATAGGTCATTCAAAAAATCACTTACCGAATAATAACATTTCTTTCTGTATCAAAAAAAACTTATGTCTCATTTTTTTTAATGGTTTAAGGGTGTCATTTTTTATGCTGTCTGCTAGCTTATTAAATATTTTTGGTTAGTAAATGTTTTACTTGCAATGTTAATTGTAAAGATCAATATAATTGAATCAATCCATATAAATATTTGTCACAAGAGGATTCCATACGACCTTTGGTAGGTGACTCTTGCCTGAACACGGGTTGCCATAGCCAACCTAGAAAATTTTAAATAGACTCCACACCCAGGTTGTGCACAGCAAAGACCATCTCCGGGGTTCTCGGAAAGCTCCGATTTTTATGTGGCGTCTCTCCGCAGACCAAGTCCCACCTTACCTGTTCACTCACTTGTATCTGTCAGCGTTAGCGGACGGCATTGCCTTGGCTATAAGATATTTAATAAAAAAAAAAAACTATTTTAAACCGTCAACACGCTATGAAGATATAATTCTATTTACTAATCTGTGTATATGTGATCAGTCAACAAAACGTTTTCAAAAAAAGCTGTAGCAAGTATTTTGATGATATTATTTAATATTTAAGTGACATAATATTATTAAGAGCTGAATTCAGAATATAAGTAATCTTAAATGTGTGATATCAGCTCAGAAGAAGTCAAAAATATTTGAATTAATAATACAAACTACAAATCAAGCAGTAATAAATTCATATCAGGCAACGATAAAATAAACAAAATACGAATCGTTAGCTAATAGGTAAAAATATTTAAAAAAAATTAATTACAACGAAAAATCAAATACAAAGTTTCAGTATATAATATTAAAAAAAAAATATTTTTCATAACAACAGAGTAAAGCAGTTTAACAAAACAAAATCTCATAGCAATTACTTTTGATTAAAACGGATTCAATCAAATTCTCCAATAACAAGTTAATCTAATATAAACGAGTCGCAAATAAAATTATCAGCATAAGAAATTCATGAATTTATTAAAAACCGATTCCTTCGTAATATGTTTCGAAAATCTTGGACAAGAACGCAAATTCCTAAGATTTTCGATGTAGCATAAAAGTAAATAGTTGAAGAGTTACAATATTGTTAAAGAGCTCTTAGTAAACGAGCTCATTCAGGGAAGTTCTATCATCCATATTTTTGTTACTAAGAAGTATTACTGCGTATAAATGATCTGTGTATGTATATATTCGAGTATTGAGCAGTGGTGGCCGAGTGGTAACGGCCCCGACTTACAAGTTGTAGGTCGCGGGTTCAAACCCAGCCAGGCGCATTACTTTGTGTAATTTATTTCATCACCACTGCTCTCAAAACGGTGAAGGGAAACATCGTGAGGAAACCGGCATGTTCTAGAACCAAAAATTCGAAGACATGTGACATTCACCAATCCGCACTAGGCCCGCGTGGTGGATTACGGCCCATTCCCTCTCCTAGAGAGGAGGCCTGAGTCCCAACAGTGGAAACATTATAAGGTCGACTATGCTATGTATATATTATACAGACACATGGAAAATTGTAGCTTTGTAGGTAGCTTCTGAAGCCATAGAGCGGAGAGCTAAGAGGTTATGTTGCTTAATAAGGGTTGTTCCCAAAAGGCCACGAGTCTATTGTTCTCGAAAAATATAAGTTTGAACATTAGTAATTCCCGATGAGTCCACGCAATTTTTTTTTCCTACGCGTCCATGGAAATGTTTGATACAGTCAGCAGTAAAAGCATTGATAAGGGATAAATGTTTGTTGATATTTTTATTTCTATAAAATTAAAGACAATGAAGACATTTACTTCATATACGCGGTACTTATGAAACGGTAAACATTACTCCACATGTATGTCTCCAAAAAGGTGAATGGTCATAACCATGAAAAAAAAAGCTTTATTACAAACACAGTAAATAATCTTAATCTTACACTAAAATAGAATTTGCATTATAAAAAATCACAGTTTCATAATTATCACAGTAAATCAAATTGAGCGTTGTTAGTAACTACACATTTTTCCCAATGATTAATACAGACAAGAAATGGTTTTTACTGACTGTTTTTTGGACAAGTCTTGTGGACCCGTTGAAAATTGATGTAGAAACATTTAAATAAAGTTTTTTTTTTCATGGACTTGGTGTTAATTGAAGAAAAATAGAATCATGGACCTCTGGAAACAACCCCTTAATAAGCCGTTCCATGTGAAATTACATTCAGCTGGATTCTATTAAATTGAAAGGCAACCCAAATATATGTAGTTAGAAAAAGGTAAGGCCGATGATGATAATTATGACAGCAGTATTATCTCTAGGATAGCCATTTACCCTTGAATTTCCTGGTATGGCAGATAGAGAAGATAGAAGATATCGCGTATCGCCATGTGAGTCAAATAATAAATCAACACTGCTCTCAAATTGTTATCGAAAAACTTGACGAAGACACATGTTTGGCTGAATCGAATTTAAAGACTTGTAACATCCATCAACCCGCACTGCCCGCGTGGTGAAGTACCCCTTCACTCTCCTAAAGATAGGAGGCCTAAGTTAAGCAAGGTAAAGTTAAGGAGGCATTAGGAATATTATAAGGCTAATAAGTCTGATTATTAGGCGTCAGAATAAGGTAGAGTTATTCACGTACTTGCATCAAAATGTTGATATTGATATGGATTTTCCCGGGATTTCTAATGAAAAATCTCATGTGGCCAACAATATTACAAATGAATAATAATAAAAACTTCGGAGATACATAAGAAAAATAAAACAAAGATAATTAACATACAATTTTTATTAGTGTTTTTCATTGAAAAAGATGTCTCTACGTCAACTGAGGTGAGGTTAACAATTTTATACGCTTCCTCCTCCCATCATTAATGCAGGAAAAAAAAATTCTGCTGAATTCTGATAGTATCATAAAAGAAAAATTGCTCTTTAAAATTAATCTCGGGATTTGAGGCATATCCACTTAATTCGTTTGCTATATGAAATCGGTGTAAGTACATGTTTAACTCTACCTAATTCCGACCTCTGCTGATTATGCTATGCTATATGCTAACATAAAAATGCTAAATATCTTATTCTTGAAAAACACAATGTCATGTAATGATACTGTAACCACATTGTAGCTAATTTGCCACTTCGGCCCAAATCCTTCAAGGACAATTGGTTCATTGAATAGAAATGTGAAGATTACCCCAGAAAACATTTCGTGCTATAATTAAGGTATTCCGTTATTTAGTGTCCAATATGCTTAATGTGAAGTTAATTGAATTAAAAGAAAAGTTGCTGCTTTGGGATTGCGTTTTATTGAAAACAGAAATAAAATTGGATCTTTTTTACCGTTAAAAGAAAAATTGAATTATTAAAAGTGATTTTTTATTTATTTTAAGTGGAAAATTATCAAATGATTCCTTTTGCTCTTAGTAGAGTAAACTTTCCTGCCCTGCCCCTCTAGCCACATGTTCTGACTACGTGACTGAGTATTGAGATGACGTCAGAACAAAGGAATAGGAGGCATAGCCGACTCGAGGTGATCGACGAAAAGAGAATCGAAACGAAACGGTTGTAACATGGCTAGGGGGCTGGGGCTGTAACATGAGGTGTTAATATATCAGGCGTGAGAAAGTGCGGGTCGAAGTTTACTGGGGCGATGTAAAGTGTACTCAGGGGCCCGGGAACGAAGGGCAAAAAAGAACAGGAGTGGGTTTTAGTCAGTAAAAGTCTGACACGCCCTTGCGCCCCGCCCAAGAGCGCGAGAAGTCATTAGATGATTTCCCACCTAAAAAAGAAGCGTGGCTGAGAAAGATTGATGGGCGATACACCCTAAATATTTCTTTAACGAATCAGTTTAAGTCATAAAATGGATTGCGTTAAGCAGGTCCTTTATCACTCGCCTATCGCGAACATCGAACATGGTTTAAAAGCTTTTTACTTCATCTAACGCAATCCAACGAAAAAAAAAAGAGGTAACGCCTGAAACTCTGATAGCATTCGGTAATTCCGTGATTTACTCGAATATTTTACAAAACGTGTTCCAGGAAATACGTGTTCTTTTTTTTTAAGCCCTGAATAGTTTTCGAAAAAAATTCTTCATTCAGAATTTTGATTAAATTTGCAAGGCTTCTATAGTTATTCTTTTCGACCTTTTTTCTTAATTTTTGAATAAATTATGAAGTGTCGAAATTCATGCAAAATAGCAGATTTTCTGATGTCTTTACTGGATTAGTTTTACACAAATTCATTATTTGATTTCAATAGAAGCCTAGATAATATCTAACTGTGTTTCCAAAATATTTAATGAAAAATGTTCAATAACGTCTTAATCGCGTAAGAACGGTTCTATTAAAAACAGTAAAAATGTATGTCAAGTTGCATCCTCTTAAGAGCGTGTAGCCTCTGATCTTTTTTACTCGAAAAAGATTTTTTTATTCGAATTAGATTATTTTACTCGATTAAGATTATTTTCGGTTATCTAAGAAGCAAATTACTAAGTGGTAACTGCATAAGCTGCCTAAAGACATATTGAATACAAAAAAGCACAGGTGCTTTGCCGCTCTAAACAAAAAGTAATAAAACCATCGCGGTAAAAAAGTTAATTTGTCAACAACAATAAATAAAATAAATTGAAATAGAAGCTTAACAAACTTAATTCAAACATCAATAGCAACGCTTTTATAATAACAACAATCAAATCACAGAATCAGCCAAACTCAGAATTTTGAATCTCGAAAACGTTCCCGGAAAACCCAGCAAACATAATTTTCTCCCCAAAAATCCATCAGTTGATTAATAGATACCCGAAATGCTTAACGGAATTCCAAAAATTCTTACCGAACAACAATTCTTCGAGCTTCGACTGCCGTATTCACTCGTATTTCGACCTCCTAGGGTTGGGCCTCCCTCCGAATAGAAATGTGTTGATTATTTACAAATAGCACAATTCCGTGATTCGTTGGCAGGTATTGTCCGTCTGCGATTGTTGGCTTGTTTTATACCTGCGTTATGATGAGCCCTTTAACTTCATTTCCTTAGAAATTGACTGAATTTCGAATTATTTAATCAAATTAAAGGCGTTACTTAGAGTGTTTGGAGTGATTTATTTAGCTGACGTTTGGTAGAGTGGATTAAAATGAAGGGGAACTCGGTGTCCTTAGTCATTGAAATCCATTTAGGGATTGGCTGTACAAGGGCTCTCTTTGTATTAAATACCAATGATTTACTAAAGAATGAGTATTAGATTTAATGAACTTTTAGCTTTTGCCCGCGGCAAAAAGAATAAAGCAGCTTTCTATAGGTGAAAACATTTTAGCAATCGGACCAGTACTTTCAGAAATTACCTCTAACAAAGTAAAAAAAAACAAAAAAAAATTATTAGTGTATGTGATTATTTACTAAAATTTTTGGCAACTACAAAAGATTGTTTTACTATATATATGGGCACAGTTTACAATTTTAAGCCGACAGAAATACTGCCGCCAAATAATTGACAATAAGTGGCTCAATAAATTATAGTTGGTACGTATTTATTTCAGCCCGCTATATATCTTCGCTTTTATCATAATTAACAAAAAAAATTCAAAAAAATAAAACTACTAATCAAATACAAGTAAACATCACTCATGTAATCATCATTTACATGCTCCATAACAAAGTTTCGAAGTTGAGAAAACGAGACAGTTGAGCGCTTGGATTTTTATTATTATTTTTAATTTTATAATTAAGTATTTTTTTTAATTTTTACTACCCATTGTAACGCTTTACTTTTTCTGTTTTTGTATTTATAATAATTATAATGATGTATCTGTCATGCATACAATCTAGCAATTTAAAATTCTACTCATTAATAATAATACGTGAACAGCGCTGTGGGTTACATTATTATTTAATATATTTTTGATATCACAACGCTTAATGTAGCTGTTTTTTGTTCTTTATCAATAAAAGAAAATGTAAACATCAAAAATCATCATACAAACGTACTACGATTGTAAAGTAAAAATACAGTACAAAATGCCTCTTGCAAAACAATTCACAAAAAAATTCTTCACCAACTTGCAAAACAATCTCATTTAGTAAATTGCAGCCCATTTTCATGATATTCGTTTGATACACAATATTTTTCAAGTTGACTCCCACAATTCCCCGAGGAATGTAATGCACAGGTAAACATTTTACGAGCCATTTCAAAGTTGACAGGTATCGTTAAATGCATTCAAAATTGAGGATTGCAAGTTTGACGATAAAAAAGTTTAGGCTGAAGCGAAAGCCGAATTATTTAATAATGGAAACATGAATAGTAGAGTGGATGTAAAAGTTGATTATGATGGTGGTTTATTACTAGAATGTGGAGTTACGATAAGTGGCAGCACCTGGATTGCTGAGACATATTCTCTTGAAGACGAAATTTTATATGCGAGCAAATTTCAGACCATATTAAAATGTTTTTAAACCGTTAGGTTAGGTTAGGTTTGCTTTTTTCACTGCTAGTGTGCGTTGTTTTATCTTGAAATTCAAAGGCCAACCACATCACGTTTTTCTAGAGGATATGTTTTATCTTTTTGTAGGTTGAGGTTCTATCAGTATCGATATCTATCACTATATATATATAGTTTATGGTTTATCTACAATATCTTTGTCTTTTAGAGGTGCTTGAGGTTTAATAGGTTGAGTTACATATTCGTTGTTAAAAATTATAATAGTTTATTTTTTTGCTTGTTATATTTATATCCTTGGTCCAATATCGTTATGTTAAAATAATTAGTATATTTCCAAAATATCAATTATTTAAATTTTGAATGTCATTTCGATCTTACAGACACAGTCATTTTGTAATGAGTGTAACAGAAATAATTCCATAGTGTGTCCATAATGTGGGTCATATCATTCATGAATATTACATGGAGTAATGTACACTTAGGAGGCGTTGGGTGCCATTTTAAATCAGATACGGGTCATTAATGTTCTTTGGTGGCAGTAAAAATTATACGTCCATGACAACTTTTTATGGCTTTCTTTTTTCAAATTATGTGGGTGTTTAATACGTTATATTTACACCGACATTATCCTTCATTTATATGGCGGTTAATGCACCTTTTTTAGTCATACGTCAATTTGTCATTTTGTTTTAACTTCTTGGCATACAGCAAACTCTTTTCACATATATGAACAATTTTAAGGCATTATGGTGGGGCCCATATAAAAAAAACATATTCAACTGTTCATATAGAAGATCACGAATTGGCAAATGTAAGGTGTGACGATTTCAGGTCGGAACAACGATTACTACGGTATTGCTGCCGTATAAGAAAACTGAGTGAATGAATGATGAATGTCGTACAATTGAAGAATTCAATTCCAGCTGTAATATCATAAGTTTCTTTATTTATTATTAATACAAACAGAAAATCAGAGTACGATACGTTTGTGTATATCAGACACAGTTTTTAACAACTATTATCGGGGTATGTGAATTAGTTATAATAGAGTCCACAAAGGCTGATGCAGAGAGCAAAGATACAATGGATGGCATATCGATTTCGGATTTCGAGTCAGTAATTATATGTATATCCAATTAAGTTATAATTGTTCTGTTAAAAATACACTATTGTATGTTTGTGGATCAAAACTGAAAAAGTTTTGGCAGAAACAACATGAAATTCTTCTGACTGACCCGATTTTACCATCAATGATTGCATCTCTGCTTACCATCAGGTGGGATCGCAGTCAAGCACTGGTTTATATAAATTAATATATATATATATATATATATATATAGATGAACCAGAATAATATGTAAACAAGATTAATAAAAACAAAAGTCTGTTAAACTTTGAAAATAGCAAAACAACCGGCTCACTAGAGAAGTGTACAACAAAGAATTAGATTACTCTTAACGTCTGTTACCCAATTTTATTTTAGTCGTCAGATCTAAAAACTCTCAATAAAGACCTCCTTTAAAAAAAACATGATGAAGAAATTAATCAAAAGTCCGCACACTTAGCAAACAACGTTTATTTTGAAGTAGAATCAACAGAATTGAATGAAGAACACTTGGAAGCGTGTTATTCTATAATGTAAACGAAACACTTGTGTTGGACAATAGCTGTCGAAGATTGAAGCGGACCACTCGTTGGTTTAGATTCAGATGACATTGTTTGTTAGGGTTTAATTTTGGGGAAGTGGCGAGAGCGACAGTTTTTGATTAACCAGTTAGATACATGTGATTTAGAATGGAGATGGATAACATATAATTTATTGATAGATAGATAGATATATTCTTTATTGTATACCAATAATAAAATTACATTAGGAACTGTATTTTTTTTGTTAATTTTAGTGAAGGAAAACGTATTTCCAAAGAATTAGTTATTTATAAGAGAAAGTTTTATTGTTATTATTGATAGGCTCGAGTTTAATCACTATCTCACGTGATGGTAAGCGACGGTGTGATTGACGATGGAGCACGCTTGCCTAAAAGTAACTTATTTAATTTTGACTTAAGGACCCGTTTTTTTTTCTGTGGCAATATCATCCAATGACATCCTGCGCTCTTGGGCGGAGCGGGAGATAGTGTCAGACTTTTACTGACTAAAAACCCACTCTTGTTATTTCGTTACCTTTCATTGGGACACGTCGGTGCTCTATCCAGGCGGGGCACACCTCTACCGGATGCTCCACCGTGTCCTCCGGGCGGTCCACAACAACAAACAAACAATACTAAGAAACACCAAGTTCCAAATTTAAAATTGTTTTGATCGTTTTAGAGTTTTTTTTTTAGTAAAGTCAGTTATTTTGTTTTTTTATAAACAAAAATTATTCCACGCATTTGGTTGATAGTATTGACACACTGCAGTGTCTAGATGTTGCTTACCACTGTTTTTCCTTAATTCCGTAGTGTCAGTTGCCACACAGTAAACCGCTTCCCCCTTTCATTTACACCAGTAACTGTCACTCTAAACTTTCAAGGGGTTTTGTCGTCATTGCTTCTCCAGTTTGGCAGCCTTTGGATCAACCTGTAATGCATAAGTGATCAAACTTAAATGGGTTTTTTATAGCTACACCGATCGGTTTTTTATGGGATTGCAAATTGGATAAGTTTTGGTATGAGATTTTAAAGTAAACAAAACAACAGTAAATACAACTTTCCTTGAGGCTCGTGCAGACGGGTTATCCGACAACATGACAAATATCGTCCCTTAGCTTACAACACCGCTCAAGTCGAAAATTGGCGGTTTTCACATTCTAATGCTTGAGATGGAGCTGCTCATTACGCGTCTAACTATTAGTCACATGATATATATTTCAGCCAATCAGAAGCCGTAATCCTAAAAATAGTGACAGCCTGCATGTCGGCTGGCCCCTCAACACCGCACAGTTTTTTTCGTTTCCTGTAAAGTTGGTAAAAATTCCTTATGCGGTGTTGTTAGCTAAGGGACGATATGCGATTGCTTTTTAAATTACACACAAAGAAATATTCCTACAAGTAATATAATATCTGCAAAACCGTTATTATAACAACATCGAAACATATTTGTAATATTCTGTAATAAAGCTGTCGATGTAGCATAACGGCGAGAGACAGCCTTCTGGTTAAATTGGTCACTATTGAGGTAGGACACCATTTTTTTCTTGCATTATTGTAGCGACAACGAATATGTAAAAAGATATATTTATAAAGACAGACAGAGTGGTTAATTGGTCATGGAGTTTCTTTTACATTTTTCACCATATAGATTTACGCTTTGGAATGTGCAATTATCATTACTATTCTGACTGACTGACCTCTTGACAATTCAGTTTTTATAGTACTTGATTAAGCTTGTTACATTTTAAAACTAAGGTCCTCTCCTAGAGAAGAGGCCAGAATTCTAGTCATGGTAACATTATAATGCTGATTATGTTATGTTTTGTATCTAAAGGTTTTCTTGTCTATTCTTTTTAATACTTTCCCTCTATTTAGATTTCCTTTGTTTGTAAAACAATTTTTTTTTAATAGGTATAAACTACTGCTTGTTTGCGATCCCACCCTGTGGTAAGCAGTGATGTAATCGTTGATGGTGAGACGCACTAGTTTATGAAGGGTTTATTCACTCTAGCCTTGATGACACGTAAATTATAATCGAAAGGGAAGACCGCAGCAGGCAAATTGTTCCAGTCCTTCGATGTACGCTGTAAAGCAACAAATTCTTGGAAATACTAAAATCCTCCCGAGATATGGCACCATAGTATTGAATCAAAGTTCCCAAACTATAAGCACTAAGTAAATTATTTTAAGATGTTCAAAATATAACCTTGATATTGATGATGATGTATCGGAATTTGCTTTTACAATGTAACACAATTCATAATTAAGGCATTCCCTACAGTCCAATGTGTTATCTAGCTTCGAGTAACAAGGTACGGTGTATAACTTTACCCCAGTTGCAAAGTTTTCATTCGTCCTCTGTCGTCATGCTGCCCTAGTACTTTGAGATAACTTTCTATTATTTTACAACCGTTATAAGTTAAGTTTTCTTTAGCCTAGTTTTTATGTTACTGACCTTATTTCGTACAGAAAACTAATCAAGAAAAGATTTATTAAATTAATTGTTTATTTCTTCTTTTGGTTTGAAGGTCCCTGTTTTTGATGCTTCAAATTGGAAAAAGAAATAAAGAGAAGGTTGTGTTTTGTTTTAATACGATGACTTTCAGTCACTCTGTTTTACACTAACTGTTGCCGCATATGGGCCACATGTCACAGTCAAAGAAGCCACGGGTGATGCGAAAGAGAACCGCGGGGCCCTGGAACGAAGGCAAAGAAGGAACAGGAGTGGGTTTTTAGTCCGTAAAAGTCTGACACTATCTTTGGCCCCGCCCAAGAGCGGGGGATGATTTTCCCACCGCAAAAGTACCCTAGAGTAAGAGAAGTCAATAGATGATTTCCCACTTAAAAAAAAAATGGTATTATTGTTGTTTATTATGTGATAGTAATCGAGCAACTATATGTTGTGGTGGTGGACATCATTTGGAATCCCAGAAATTTTTTTATTTGTAATTATTATTAAGCTATTATTGCTAAACACAATATGCCAGATAAACTATCAAAATATTTGCGTGTCAAAAACGAAAACCAACAGTATATTCATTCTCTAGTCCCAGAAAAATAAAATGAATAAATTAAAACATCAAACGATCATAACAAAACACGTGAAACCAATCTAATCGCAATAAATATTCATATTTTTGTTTTCATTTAATTATTCCGGTTCAAATTAATTTCGATACGGACTAAATTTGAATTGTTGGACTACGTTTGTAAACACTAACAAATAATTTATTTTACGCCCTTAGTTTTGTAACTACTAAATTCGAATTGTGTGAATATTTGTTAATATTTACTAATATTTACTAATAAACAATTTGTTTCGTGCCCTAATTATTTATTGAGACTTTAACATCACATTAATTTTATAAAGGAAATAGTTAATATGTATGATTGTTAGTTTTTTACGTTCTTTGTATGGAATTTGGCACAAAGTTAGACCATGTCTTGAATTAGTATAAATATTCATCATTTCATCCGAAAGACGTCCACTATTGGTTCTGTGCGTCTCGCATCCATCGGATTCCCGCAACAATTACCAGGTCATCGGTCCACCTTGTAGGAGGCTTTCTAACGCTGCGTCTTCCAGTACGTGGTCATCACTCCAGAACCTTTCGGCTCAATGGCCATCATGGTTCTTCCTGGCCAACCAATGGCCCTGCCCATTGCCACCTAAGTTTGGCGACTTTTCATGCTATGTCAGCAACCTTGGTTCTCGTGCGGATATTTTCATTTTTCTATTCGATCACGCAAGTAAATTCCGAGCATAGCCCTTGTCATTGCCCTTTTGGTGACTTCAAGCCTTCTGATGAGGCCCATTGTGAACGACTACGTTATATGGAGATACAGACAGTTCATGTACAAAGGTGAGCTTAACTCAGCAATGAGTTTTCTCCCAGCAAACCTTTGAGTTATAGAGAGAGAACATATTCGAGGGTAGGATCCAGTGCACAATATAAGCTTATTTTGGAGAGTATGCGCGGGAATTACATCAATTGATTCAGCCATCTCCTTTTTACCATGAGATAACCCGTTGCTTACTTTTTGAAACTTCTACGGTCCAGACTAAGCGTTTTGCCTCATTGTTTATACCGTGTTCAACGAAAGACTGGATCAATTTGCTTGCTGCAGTCTTCCCGTCCGATTATAATTAGGTGTCTTAAAAACTAGAGTGAGCTCCTAAACTAGTGCGCCTCACCATCAACGCTGCTTACCATCGGGTGGGATCGCAGTCAAGTACTAGTTTATATCAATCAACCTTTCGAATACCGTAACTAGAGACGCAATACAAAAACACTGACAGAGCGAACGCCAGCGATCGCTTGGGGTTTAATCAATTTAAAAAAAAGATGGTTTCGAACCGGTAATGGTGGAAACAATAGAAGTAGAAATTTTTGGTAGATTTAAATTCGGCTGACTGCTGCCAACGGCTTCGCTTGCGTAAATGTGGAAAATAGTCCCAAGGGACTCTCGAGGTCTAAAATATCTTGTGTGCTATTCCAGAACATGATCTACGTGTGTGTCAAATTTTATCCAGTTGTATTCTGCAATTTCAGCGTTAGGAAATAACAAACTAGCTGTTGCCGGCGACTTTGTCCACGTTTAGTTCGTAAAACTGTACAATAATTCTGTACTTGCAATTTATTCCGAAAGCACGACAATTATTTATTTTAATTTCACATAAAACGGTTAAGGTAAAAACGCTAATTATCTACAGGAAACATGTAATGTACTCGTATTATATCCAGATGAATGAACGTCAATGAATAGAAAGAGTATATTAGGGTCAGGGTCATAGCAGTTGGCATTTCTGCCTACCCCAAGGGAAAAGGTATTAGTTTATGTATGTTTCTGATGTAGCATAATCATAGCATAATCAGCCTTTTAATGTTCCCACTGCTGGGACTCAGGCCTCCTCACTCTAAGAGAGGGAATAGGCCGTAATTCACCACTCAAGCTTAGTGCGGGTTGGTGAATGACACATGTCTTCGAATTTTTGGTTCTAGGACATGCCGGTTTCCTCAAGGTGTTTTCCTTCACCGTTTTGAGAGCAGTGGTGATGAAATAAATTACACAAAGTAATACGCCTAGCTAGGCTTCAACCCGCGACCTACAACTCGTAAGTCGGGGCTGGGGGGGATGTATCAGTATATTCATTTATTTAACAACATATAAGAGTTTTTACATGTAAAAAAGAAAAAGAAAACGATCAGTGGAACTGATCCTGAGCTCGCAACCCGCAGCCTTATGGGTTTGCACCTTCTCTTTAAGGTAGGTAAAAGATTAAATACCTTCTTCCTCTCTGGGTGGAGCGAGAGAGAGTGTCAAACTTTTACTGACTAAAACTCACCTGTTTTCCTTCAGTTGCCCTTTGCGTTTCAGGACCACAGTAAGCACGCCACAATCGCGACCTACAGAGGCGTCACGGCGTCCTCTCTTTTTCCGGACTCACCGGATTTGAGTGTTTCGGGAGGTATCTGTATCGAATTCAGCGGGAAGAAACACTTAGGTCTCATCATTGTGCGGATCGCCCGGAGGATACGATGAAGCATACGGTGGGAGTTAGTCCCACTTGGGTGGAGAGCCACCGTGTCCTCATGGAGACGATTGGCGGAGAAAATGGCAACCTCCAGTAAGCACTAATGCGACAGAAACTATGAGCGATAGGACATCTTCACGCCTTAGCTGTCGCTGCAGGTGACACTCCGGGTGTTGGTAGCCGTAAGGCGATTCCCAGTCATCGAAAACACGGGATTGCGGTGGTGCCGGTACTTCACTAAAAAAATCACTAAAAGGATTAAAATAACTTTGATTTCGGTAGTCGCTGTTTCTCGGTATTGTGTTTCTTATTTAACACCGACTTCCGAAATATATTTTGTTCCTTTAAGTGTTTGTGTAACTTGATATATTACTTAGGCTTTGTTTCATCCTAATCGGTTGATTATATCAAAAGACAAGACATTCATTGACTGTTAAGCGGGATCAGGTAGTCAGATATAAAATAAATAAGAGAGCTTCGGTAATTCCTAACAATTCACAGCTTTGGCAGGCTTCGGCCCTGATTGGCCCAGTCATATCCTATACAAATAAAAATTTGGCTTTTCCCGTTGGAAGGCTTGCCACAAGGTAGGCCGATGACCTGGTAAAGGTCTCGGTAATCCGATGGATGCAAGATGCACAGGACCGGTCGTTTTAGCGACACTTGGAGCAGGCCTATGTTCATCAATTTTTTAGGAACGACGTTCGACGTTTTTCGGCTGATATGATGATAACAATCTTTCACTTATCACCACTCACCTACCGGATTCTCCAATGAAGCCGGTTAATATAATATAATATAATATTCACACAAGTATCACACAACGCCGTCTAGTACCAAGCTTAGCAGAGCTTGTGATATGAGTACTAGACAACTGATAAACATTCTTAAATATTTCTAAATACATACTACAGTTAGTAAAATTACACCCAGACACAGCACAAATGATTGTGTTCATCACACAAAACATTTGTCCTGGGTGGAAATTGAACCCACCACCTCCGGTATAGCAGTCAGAGCCACTAACCACTAGAGCAACAGGCCAGTCAATATATATATATATTTTTTATTCTTGATATGTTCGCGCTTGACCGCTATCTCACCTGATGGAAAGCGACGATGTGGTCGACGATGGAACGCGCTAACCTAGAAGTAACCTATTCCCTCTTGACTTAAAAATTCCCGGGTTGTAGCCATCAGGAAACACAGATTCCGGAAAGGAATTCCACTCCTTAGCTGTACGCACAATGAATATAATGAAATACTTGTAATTGTTGATTTCTTAATTGAGATTATAACCTTATGAGAGCAGATAAAGTTACTTAGAATACTTAGAAGTTGACTGGGTAAAGCAACCAAATTCTAAGAACTTAAAAAAACTTTACAAATACAATAACCTAACTTTTGAAGGTTCGTATCAATTTCTTTGGAAACCTTTTGGAGAACTGTGTAATTAAGTACAAATCAAACAATAATTGAAGTATTCAATTAATTTAAAAGTGGTTAAATTAAAATGAACATTATTAAATCGCAGGTGAATTTATCAATAAATTCGAATATAAACGTGCCGGTAATATTGGAAGCTTTGGCGTTTGACAGGTTTCACATGGAATCAATTTCGACAAATAAAAGATAAATTTCGCAGTAGGTTGACGGACGGATTTTGCAGAATAGCTAGAAGTTAATAGGTAGACAAAAGGACGGCAATCAGTCGGTTCTCCTTTAAAGCTAAGGCACGAAAACACATTCGAAACAAATTTGTAGAATCATCACACTGTTTGGATTCGTTTTTAGGGTTCCGTACTTCAAAAGGAAAAAACGGAAGCCTTATTGGATCACTTTGATTTCCGTCTGTCTGTCTGTCAAGATCCTTTATCTTGGGAATCCGTGAAGATATGAAATTGAAATTAAAACTATATTGTAAAATCTGCGGTCCCTTGAAGCTGTGAAGAAATCAAACTTCTGAGTTAACGAAAAAAAAATATTAGGTCGTTTATGTCGCAAAAACATGTATTTCAACACTGTCAAGGAAATCAAAATTCATAGGGTACTTGCAATCGTTATAGAACCCTGAAATTTGGAATGTAGCACAAATATAGGAAAAAATCTAAAAACTATAAATTTGTAAAAAACAAAAAACTTTTTTGCCATTCGGTAAAATCTTCGTACCTCAATTCTCGAATTGAACTATTTTCATAGGTAAGTTTGTGCGGTGCCCTCAGTGCGCGAGTCCAACTCTTACTTGCTTGGTTTCTTTTTCTTTTTGACTTCTATTAAATTGCACCTACCATGATAAGTCTGTGCCCTACCCTAAAGTCGACTAACTGCAAATGCCAAAGCCATTAAATCAGTATTTGTAAAAAAAAGCAAGAGATAATATTTGTGCAATACAATGTTTCATTAGTACATAAAGTTTTACAAAATATATTTTTTAAATTATTATAATAATAATTTAAAAAATATATAGCAGGTATATGTGCATAAGCTCGTGTCATTATCGCTTACCATCAGGTGGAGCGATGATGTTGGTGACGATGGAGCACGCTTGCCTAAGTAACTTATTCACTCTTGACTTAAAGATCCCTAGGTTATAGCAATCGGGACAAAAAAAAAAACAGACTCCATTCCTTAGCTGTACGTATAATGAATGTGTTCGCAAAATGCTTTGTACGTACGGGTGGGATGTCTACCATGTACAGATGGCGCAACGCCTTACATCTTGAGGTCCGTTGATGAAGGAACGGACTTGATGGAATTAATTGTACAATTCCAAGTATGCAGACTCTCCGAAATGTAAACGATAGAAAACCGACAAAATAGCTACTCGACGTCGCGTCGACTCAAAACTTTGTAGTTCAAAACTCGACAAGTGAAAAATAAAACCTTCGGTTTCCCCAAAGAGCACCAAAATGCAAAGTTACTGAAATACAGCCAGGCTATGGACGCTAATTGGTCTTATTGGTATCCACATTCTGAAGTCTAGATTTCTCCAACTACGTACCCAACAAACATTGGTCTAACGTAACTGAAAAAACGTTCACATCTCTACCAACCCCTTTAGGGATTACCAGCATGATGTTACGTTATCTCCTCCGCACTTTGACCTTTTGTAGTTTCGCGAATTCGTTTGTTTTCCTTGTTTATTTATCTTGTAGTTTGATGGCCCGTAATAACATGATTTATCATGTATCCCACAGAGAGTTGTTCACGAGAACGCCTCCCGTTGTTTTAATGAGCAGATAAAAGTGGGTAATCGAGGTAATATAATCTGTATGTAAAGGAATGGGGTCTTAATAGATTAATTAATTATTTCTTGAGTGATGGAGTGTTAGTCTGAGGTGTTAAGATTTTGAATCTTATTATTTAATAACGACGTATTTTTTTTTTAAACAACAATCGCTTGACCCTTCGGTAAGTAATTTTTAAATTTTCTTTTATCTTACGTTTTATTTTTATCAAATTTCCGGTGAAACAGTGTGAACTAATTACTAGTCAGATTTTTTTGTACTGATCGATTAATAATGCATTTTTTTTTATACGCTACAATCGCGGCGCTAGCTCCCTCTTTCAGCAGTGGCTAGAGACGTGCAACGTCCTCACCTTCCGCCTAACGCAGGTCTTCACTGAATAAGGTCAGTTCAAGTCTGTTCCAATATCGGACCACAAGACGTGTGGTGTTTTGCCACCGGTAAATGGTGGATGTCCCACCCATACGTACAAAGAGTTTTGGGAATACGTTTATTATGCGTATACCTAAGGAGTGGAATTTTATTCCCTGCCGGAGTCTGAGTTTCCTAATAACTATTACCTAGGAGTCTTTAAATCAAGAGTGAAAAGGTTACATCTAGGCAAGCGTGCTCCATCGTCGGCCACATCATTGCTTACCATCGAGCCTATCCATAATAAAAATAAAAAAACTTAACGAGTCCTGGAGAAACCATTCAAATTTATTAGATTCTGCAAACGAAATTAATCAAAAAACAAAGGGAAACCAGGAAAACATAATTCAGCACTCGTCAGATAAGAAACCTGCCCTCCTAGCCAAGTTACAATCGTTTCGTTCGCGCCGAACGCCTCGGGCAGGGCATGCCTCCGATTCCTTTATTCTGACCACGTGACTGAGCGTTGAGATGACGTCAGAACAAAGGAATAAGAAGCGTGGCCTACTCGAGGCGTTCGGCGCGAACGATACGATTATAACTTGTCTAGGGGGGTTGAGGTGACTAACGCATCGATGTAAAAGATATACTGATCGAGTCGCCTTCGGTAAACCGAAGTCGTTTACCGAAGTTAGCAGTAGTCCACTGTCAATGAGACTCTACTTCAATATGATTAACATAATAAACATTTTTAGTATTTAAACGTGAGCCGATCACACTAATCTCACTAATACAAATATATATAAAAGTGAAATACCACTCACTGATTAATCACAAAATCTCAGAAACTATAACACCTACAAACTTAAAATTTGGCAAGTAGGTTCCTTATACAGTGTAGATATCCGCTAAGAACGGATTTTCTGAAATTCACCCCCTAAGGAGATGAAACGGGGGTCCAAAGTTTGTATAGAGAAACCGACTTTCACGCGGGCAAAACCACTGGCAGAAGCTAATATTATATAGGCAAAAGTTTATATAAGATACGTACTTGTTTCTTGTATGTTAATTTAGTTTAATTATGTTAAGTATGTTATGTTATTGTTAAGTATAATTCCTTGACATAATTTTCTACATTTGCACGACCAAAATTTTTTAATTTTTTTATTTAAACCAGTGCTTGACTGCGATCCCACCTAATGGTAAGCAGAGATGCAATCATTGATGGTGAGGCGCACTAGTTTATTAAGAGCCTATTCACTATAGCCTTGAAGACACTTAAATTATAGTTGGACGAGAAGACCGCAGCAGGCAAATTGTTCTAGTTGTTGCTTGCAGCAGTTAGTCAACAATAATAAACAGAAATTAAAATGAATTGTCAAATCACAGCTTTGATTAAAATATATTATGTAAATAACCTATTTTATTATTAATCCTGTCAAAAACAGAGTCACGTGCGAATCTATGCGAATATATAAAAATATATCGCAACTGCGGATTCTAAAGCGGAAAATTGTCAAATACACCTTATAAAATATACGAACATAAAGACATTTAATGAAAAACCCCCATTCACTTAAATTACCCCTTTGTAAAAGCATACTGCTTTTATAATCTGTCGCTCGCATCAGTATTTAAATAGCGCGAAACACAATTTTATTTTTCAGGTCTCTTTGGGCATGCGCGGTGGGGCGCACAGTCCGATTCTCCCGGTTGTACTGTGCACACATACAGCTGCGTTCGTAGGTGATCGGACACACACACAGAGACAAAATTGTACCGGGACGCAATCACTGACGCGAGTCTAGGATCACTCACACACCAACATTGGCTGTATCTACACAGTCCACGGACTTCCACGCACACATTTAAACATTTACCCTGGCGATGCTGTGTTCGTTAGCCAGTTTTCCGCAAGGTGTCGTGCACGCCAGACGTGTTGTTACGCTTTTTGACGGATGACGTACGCCGAGTGCAACGAAATGTGACGTCGCTCGTAAAACACGGAATATCTGAAAGTGATAAGATTTATGACACATAATAAGGGTTGCCGGTAAAAGTTTGTGACAAACTTGTGCACTTAGAAACTTTGTACGGTTAATAGTTTTAGTGAAGTGTTTAGTGTGGTTTACTGTTTAAGTGGAAATTATTATAAACAGGAAAGTTTTTACTTGAAGTGACTTCGGTTTATTTTTCTGGATTTATCAGGTAAGGGTGAAATTCTACTGTATATTCTATCAAAAGTTACGGTTAGTTAAAATATCTTAAAATAATAATTTCGTTTTCTGAAATTTTATATTTAAATTTAAAAAAAATGACATTTTAAGAGCATTTATTACACATATTAAAATAATATTTTAAAATGGACTTGAACACAAATGCTGTGCAAATAAATTTCAAAGTCAAGATTTTTGTTTTAAATTTAAAATCAGATTTTGAGAACTATTTATTTATTAGAGATTTTTTCAATGTTTCTTGCAATTAAAATCTACAGTGTTTATAGTGTCACAAAAAAAATAAAAAAAATACATAAATGAAAAATTACTAGAAACGTGCGTGTAATTCGACGAATTTTCTCTTTGAAAAGCCGCAGAATATGCTCGTAAAATCGTTTTCACAAGTAATTTCAACACTTTCTACGAACTGACGTTATAACTAATGGGTGCGGTTGTACCAGAATGTTAAAACCTTCACAGAACTTATTAGGTTTTTATCGATTTTTAACACTCGGCAATATTTCTCCTGAAGTGCCGATAGCACAGAATTGGTTCAACGAATTACTTGTACTTTAATTTTGTCGCAATTGGCAAAGCGATAATTCTCGCGATCGTTTTTACGGTTTTCGTGTTTAGAGACTCATCAACTTTGTCTTAACACTTAAATACGTTTCAAGGATTTTAGGAAAACTTCACTCAGGTGTTCTACTTATACCAGATTTTTGTAAGAAATAACTTGATTTTAGGAGTATAGCTATAGGTACATACAGTTTCCTGCTCATTCTTCTCTATAAAGATCATCTTTACAAATAGGTCAAATAGTTTCAGCTTTCTGATCAACTCCTTCAATACTCTGTAAACAGAATAAATGAAATGAGTTTAAATTTTTTACCAGTTATAAAATTGAGGTTTCCCTCATAATACAGTTATGGAGCAGGCCCCGATCCAGAGACTGTATATTTATTCTGATAAGGTTTTTAGATATGAGATTACTATAGCTATTGGGGTAGTCTAAAAAACGATGAATGGATTGTGTGAAAGAAGACAATAATGACGATGGCTAGATAGGAGGTGAATAGATAGATGAAAACCAATAAAGACGTACGGAAGATTAAGACTTATTATCTGCAGTTAAATGAATACCATTGAGGGAAGCATGTGCATAATAAAAACTTTGGAATAAGTATTTGTGCGTGCACACGCTTAATGAATATTGTGCAAATTGCAATAGCATTGAGATATTTTATTTTCTCGTGGAAGACTTAATTTTCAAATTCCCCAGAAGAGGTTTCTATTGAACATGATGCTAGTTTATATAAATTTCATGGCGTAGACCAGTTCGGTTTCATCATTGTCATTATCATCTTTTTAGCCGAAGGTTTTGATATTTGAGAATACTATAGCTATTGGAGAAGTCTAAGAAACGATGAATGGATTGTGTGAAAGAAGACAATGATGACGATGGCTAGATAGGAAGTTAATAGATAGATGAAAACCAATAGAGACATACGGAAGATTAAGACAAATTATCTACAGTTAAATGAATATCATTGAGGAAAGCATGTGCATAATAAAAACTTTGGAATAAGTATTTATGCGTACTCACGCTTAATGAATATTGTGCAATCGCAATAGCATTTAAATATTTAGTTTAGTGTTGGAAGATTTAATTTTCAAATTCCCCAGAAGAGGTTTCTATTGAACATGATGCTAGTTTATATAAATTTCATGGCATAGACCAGTTCTGTTTCATCACTGTCAGTATCATCTTTTAGCTGAAGGACGGCCACTGTTGGAATGAGGTTTCAGTTTTAGCTATCTAACTTAGAGTGTTACATGTCTCTTTTCTCTTAATCCTTAATAAGTTATACTTTACGCATTGTTAAAATGGTAGCCAATAGTATAAAAATCTAACATTATTCGTGATATCAACGAGAGTTTTTAAAGATATTCGTAATTCAACCAAGCAAATGGCAGAACGGAATTTCGATAAAAGACTTAGTAGGACGTTTCTGCGAATGAGTCCGACTGAAGTGAATACTTAGTCTTGTAATCGTAAATGCTACTACTGAGAATACTGTTCATAGATTTGATTCCCGGGTTGGGGAAAATGTCATTGTACTTTCACAACTGAAATTCATTAAGTCGTTTTTTTGAATTGGAGAATTATTAAATACTTCTCCCACTCTGGGAGGAGTGAAAGCGAGTGTCCGTTTTTACTGACTAAAACCGAATTGTATTCCTTCAGTTGCCCTTTGTATTCCAGGATCGTGGTGACTCTTTTGTACAATGAATTCGAACGTGCCATGTGAATAAAATGGAATATGATAGTTCATGACCGGTGTGCCGAGAAATACATTCATGATGTTTGCTATTATGTATTCTTTTGTTATTGAATGTTATTGAAGTTTATGAAGATATTTGTAACTCAACCATACATAGCCACATCTATGAAATATAGATGAAAGACATATAAGAGTATATTTGTCAGACTCATTGCATTAAAGGACCTATAATGCGCTATGTTCCATATAAAATACAAATATTAAACTGCATTCAAAAAGAATGGAACTTGACCCCTAACTAGTTGAAATTTTAATAGGCTTTGCAGACGATGCAAACGAACTGCAAGGAATATAAAATATTAAATACTGAAAACTAATTTCGTAATTCAAGTTTAGAGACCAAAATCTCTGACAGGGCGACGGACATCGTTGCCAAAACGGACTTGATTATACTCTTTAAATGATAATATAGGACATTAATACTTCTTGTAATGAATAATCTGTATACTTTTGGCAGAGAAAACTTTTAAATAAGATTTTGACCTCGATTGTCTGTGTCGACTGTCGCGTGGTTTGAACTGACCGTTTTAGGAGATTGTATCATTTTGAATAATTAAGTATCCTGATATTTCTGACTTTTTTTGAGATTCCTATTAGATCTTCTGATTGTAGATAATGGGTAAGAACGGCTTTCAAATGAGGCTATAATATACCAGTTCTATACATATTGAACTTTTTGACATCAGTTATGGTTGTGTAGGCTGACTTTATAGCCTTTTTGTGTTGTAGTTTTTGCGTTAGTCATGTTCTTTACATTCTAGTACCGCGGCGTCTGTTTAAACCAATTCCACATCCTTATATGGACTTGGTGGCTTCTGAGCCAGAGCTCATATTTTTGATTAAATATTCTAAATTTGTACTTTCATAAAAGCAGTTGAGGTGTGGAAGTATTACTAGCCTTTGAATGGCTATATTTAATAATGATATGTATATCGTATCTCGCATATCTTATAACTATTTCGGAGAATCTAGCCTAAATATTTTCCGAAGAATGCGACCCAAAATAGGGCTAGGTATTATTAAACCTACCCTTATTAAACCTCTGTAGTACGGTAACCTTTCAGATCGATCGTTTGGCAACAACGCCATTGTGAAGTGATAGATAGGTGAAGGATTTTGAAACGTCGGTATTTCTGTATGCCTCGAGTATAATCCTTAAGCCGTCGGGCCTGTGGTTGTTACGCCAATACCAACGTGCGTTACAGGGATTTTAGATTGGACAGCAACTATAAGTCTATATTGGCTTGGCCTTTCAGAAACTGGAAATATAACAAGTGAATGAAAACAAAGGAATGAGTGCTATTGTCTCTATATTGATGACGTTAGTACATACAGTCTTACGACAGAATTTAGGCACCATAGATGAGGTGGTTAACAGTTTATTATCGGTACACATTTAAACTTAAACAAACGCCTAAATCCAATGGGGGTATGCAGAAACTAAATAACGTCTTTAACAGAGCCGTAGAGGTTGCCAAATACTGGTCAGAAAAAATTTAGTTAGAGTACATCGACACGAAAAGAAGAAGAACTGATTAATGTGGGAAGTCAAAATTTTGTCAATAAAAATTACTTAATATGACTAATTTAGAATAGAATTCACTAACCACATACTACGAATTTAACAACTTGCAGTAGTAGTAGTATTAGATAGAACATAAAATAAACGGCAATTGATACGAGATTGACGCGGTGTTGAACCAAATGTTCGCTATACAACTTCAGGTATCAATCAAAGACGTAATGTCTGCTCCTGCTCTATCGTGTCTGCCTTCTATTGACTAATAAATACCACACCTATGTTCACCTAGGATCACGGGTAGTCACCAACCTCCACTGGGCCGCGTGGTTGATTATGGATTCCATTCCTTCTAGAGGAGGCTTGAGTCCCAGCAGTAGGAATTTATTAAGGCTGATTAAGTTATGTTTGGACAATAGTAGTAGTACATCATCATCATCATTTCAGCCGATAGACGTCCACTGCTGGACATAGGCCTCCCCCAAATGTCGCCACAATAAACAGTACTATGCGTCCCGCATCCATCGGATTCCCGCAACCTTCACCAGGTCATCGGCCCACCTTGTAGGGGGCTTTCCAACACAGCGTCTTCCGGTACGTGATCGTCACTCCAGAACCTTTCGGCCCCAATGGCGATCGGTTCTGCGAGCAATGGTCCCTGCCCATTGCCACTTAAGTTTGGCAATTCTTCGTGCTTGTGCCACCTTGGTTTTCCTGCAACTCCAAGAAACTCCGAGCATATACCTTTCCCTTTTCCGAGCATGGCCCTTAGGGTGACTTTAATAAGCCCTCTGATGAGGGCCATTGTAAACGACCACGTTTCGGAACCATATGTCAACACTGGCAACACGTACTGGTCATAGACTTTCATCTTGAGACACTGTGGTATATTGGACGAGAAGATACCGCACAGCTTCCCGAACGCTGCCCAGCCGAGTAGCATAGTAATTAAGGTTTTTACCGGTGCCGGTGATGTTATGTACTTTGAAGGAGGTCTCGTTTGCAAAATTAAAGTATACTTGTAATATACGCTCCTCAATATTATGTTCATTACATACCCTTGGCTGCTCCAAAGTCGATTACTTTGTTCGTGTATCAGGTTAACAAAAGTTCGTTCAAATGATTGCCTTCAAAGTCTTTCGTAACGTTCAAAGACTTTTATTGATTTGTTGTTGCCACTGGTACATTTTTCTATTGCTTGTTAACGTCGTCTGGATGTTATTGGATATTTAACTTCAAAAAGAAAAAATTGAAAAAGGGAAAAAGAAAGTCGTTAAGGAACCTACACGAGCATTAAGTTGTATTTTTGTTAGCCACTGGACATATCTCATTAATTCCTAATTGGACTTTTCTTGGCAGTAACTCGTACTTATGAGATATTTCTTTTTAGTTATATTTCTAAGATAGACAGTACTGTTTATTTTGCGCTTTATTTAACCTATAGGCGTATTTGTACTTTCTTCAGTACACACACAAGTTTATTGACAATATTATTTTCAATAAGATTCACTGGTTGTTTTATTTTTTTGTAGTTTGATTTCTAGTAGATATTCTGATGTAAAATTGGTGTAGTTTTATATATCTAATGTAGAATCATTAAAAACCACTTTTTACAAAAAAAAAACACTTAAACGATTCAAATAACTTTAATTTCGGAAGTCGGTATTTCTCGGTATTGTTGGTTTCTTATTTTACACCGACTTCCGAAATTAAAATTATGTTGATCTTTTTAGCGTTTTTTTTTTTAGTGAAGTCGGTTAGTTTTTTTTTTGTAAAACTTTTTTTATTTCACACTTTTTAGTTGCGATACACTTATGATTAGTGTGTCTATTTCTCATGACAATTCCAATTTACCCAAACACTGCTAGGTTACATTGTTATATTTTGAAGTTCCTGTGTCCACCTTTTACCTTCCAGCTCCATTATCAGATTAGTTCGATAGTATCTTACAGACATAGTGCATTTAATTACAATTCTATTAAGTCCAAACACAGCAAGGTTACATTGATTAATTACGGAGTTCCAGTGCCCACCTTCCGGTTCCATCATCAGATCAGTTCGATAGTACCTTATAGACAAATTGCATCTCATGACAATTATAATAAGATCAAACACGGCGAGATTACATTGATTAATTACGGAGTTCCAGTGCCTACTTTCCGGCTCCATCGTCATCATCAGTTCACTTCGATGATACTATTTTCAACATAACTATTCAGAACCATTAATTTATTTGTATTATCATAGTCGCTCAACTATCTTCATTGTGATATCTATGTGAGTACGAAGTTCCGATGACCATTTCTGATTTTTTTCATCAGTTCTACTTCGTCAAATGTTACTTTTTGGCTGTAAATGCTTAACTCCTTGATGAAAATACCGATATCACCATATGATTGCCTATAATATTTGAGGAGTTCCCTCGATTCCTCATGGATTCCATCATGACAACAAGATTTTGAAAAAAATGGCACCAATCTGGAAGCATATCTTTTGAGGGGAAAAAAAATTTGCAAATCGGTCCATAAACGACGGAGTTCTGAGGTAACAAACTGTTTTTTGGAAGTCGGTTAAAAACAGATGCGTTTCGGTTTCGGTAAATTGGAACTGTAAATTTTATTGTAGCATTGATTGCCTTACCAAAGCTGGCCGTAAAACTGCTAACTCAACACATTGGCTGCCACAATGGCAAAAAAAAATGTTACATTCGCATTCAAATAGAAGTAAAAAAAAAAAACTTTAATAGACTGTATACGCTAAATACTATATAAACTTGACGCTGGCTTGATGTAAAATAAGCGTGAAGTCAAAAAGAAATATTAAATATGCAGTAAACTGTAGGGTTTGTACCTAACATATCAATGAATTATAAACAAGATTATTTTTTTAAATGTAATGCTTTATCTCTTAAATTTTATCTCACTGAGATCGTTGTCAAAAGAATTTTGATTAAAACTTCACGTTTTTTGATTATTAGTTATATTCTCCTTACCTATATATATAAAAGGAGAAACTGACTGAATGACATATCAATGCACAGCGTAAAATTTTGCACAAGGGTTACTTTTCTGACGTAGGCGAGCACTAAGGAAGGATTTCAAAATTCAGCCTCTGAAAGGATGAAATGGGGGTCTGGAGTTTTTATGGAGAAACCTACATTCACGCGGGCGAAGCCGCTGGCAGAAGCTAGTTTTTAATATAAAATGGAGTAAATGGTAAGTAGTTTAATAAGTACAATAGTACTTATAGAAACTACTCACAATTTTCCTTCAAACTAGAAACTAGGATTTGCGTTGCTATTTTATGTTTTCTAGTAGGTAACTAAAGAGCGGCAAATACACTTCAAGCAACTGATACTAATATTGTTAGGATAACAAATGACATATTGAACGTAAAGATCATATTATTAAGCCTGACCAAAACTCTATTTTGCGAACTTGATGTCTGTTGTGCATTATGTGCAATGTTTTCTATTTTCAAATTTCGTTTGCAACTTGTAACACAATTCAAATACTAACTCAGTGAAAAAATAAATATGATTTTTCCACACAATTTTTTATTCAAAAAACGGTTTTATTTAATTATTTAAAACATTTCACATATTTACTGTCTGCTCAGATATTTTTGGTAGTATGTAGAGCTGAAAGGCCTGTCATTATATTTATAGTGACAGCTAGCTTGCCCAAAGCTTACGGGCCCATTGACCTCATTTTTGCAGTTGACTTTAGCATGTTGGCCGGGATACTAAGTAGCTGACCCTTACCAATGTTTTTTTTTTTTGTTTGGAATGATTTTATTCTGTTTGGAGCAAAATTTTTATTTTCTAGTTGTATTCTCATGCTGCCTGATCTTTTTGTTCGTCGGAGAAACTACCGTTTTGAATATCGTTACGGGTTTAATATTGAAAATTCTTGCAACTAGTTTGTCAGTCTTCAGTATTGTGTATTCAGATTGTCAACTGTTGCGTTACTGTCCCCTAACTACGCAACTCTATTAGTGATATTTAGTCGCACCTGTTTAGAATAGAAACAGGCCTCAATATAATTGGAAAAATTAAGCACATTAATCTGGTAGTATAGGCGTCAACTACTATAGGCATCGTCTAATCTGACACTTATAAGTTTACTAATTTCCTTATCTCAAAATTAGGCATCAAGTTTTGGCACCGCTCATCTCCTGCAAATTACTTTGATCCTTATTTGAACATCTCTTGATTAGAAATTGCCAAGCACAACAGACGTTTGTAAAAATATTCATGAGAATGATGACGCTTTTTAAGATTCTCCTACACCTAGCAATTAACTCAATCAAATATCAAAATTATTCAAATTTCAAAAATAAAATTTAAAAATAAATAAACAAAATTAAATAATTATTTTTTATTTTAATTAATTCATTAAAATATTTCAAATTTATTATTATATTTTTAATGATCTAAATATCTCTATTTTAATAATGAAGATATTGGTAATCAAAAGCTACATCCTCACTACATCGAACTAAATATCGTTGTGAAAAAGGACGGGTAAAAGCGACAACCGACTGATGCCAGAACAGAGATATCTACATTACTAAAAGCGTTTACGTCAAAGACTTTTGACATTTGATTCTGTGTGCGGATAGTAACAGGCAGGTCACTAGTTACTTGTCACTCGATATGGAATCTAGCTGAATCATTTCTAAATATCGAGTCGATTCTATGTTATAGAGCTATGTTACTATGTATATATGCATATGAATGGGTTAGTCCATTCTGTGAAGTTCAAAATTATTCGAGAATTGTATTATTCTGATTATGTCATATCAGTAATTTTGATATCGTTTTTAAATCTATTATCCTGTATAATTGTAAAGTCAAATTATAGTACGATACTTAATTTTGAAGGGCTTTTGCGAAGGACAATGATGTGTTGCTACGTAACTCAAATCTCATACTCAAAGTTGCTACGTAATCAATTTCGTTTAAAAATATGGTCATTAGTGATAATATTATCAGTTACATCTAATGTTTCGAAAACAATTGATACTCGATTAACTACAAATAATTGACTTCATCTCTCTGAAATTGAAGAATTCATTTCAACAAAAACATTTTACTTAAACCTACATCTGTTCTTTGTCTAACAGCATAATCTGTCTCAAACATATCCAAAGTAAGCAAGTAACGTGACTTAGCTTTGGGCCTCAACGTGTTATTCTGAAGAACCTTTGAAGGATAGAATATTATGTTTCGTCAAAGGCTAGATATGGATCTATACAGAGCACGTTAATCTTTAGGGATCGATGGAGTTACCTTTTGGTAAAGTTAAATTTTAGAATAACAATTATTTAGTAATCTTGTGATTAAATTTTGTGAAAATTTATAAACTGTTATGTTTATCGTGTTACTGCATATATGTTTTTATTAAGTTTATATCTGATATAAGTTACTCGTAGCTTAAGGTTTTTTTTTTGGTGGGAAAATAATTCAATGACATCCCCCGCTCTTGGGCGGAGCGAGAGGGAGTGTCAGACTTTTATTGACTAATAACTCTCACCTGTTCCTTCGTTGCTTTTCTTACCAGGACGAGTCTTCCTTTCAGAAGCAGACCCTTGGCCCCAGTAGGCTTCGACCCTGCTGGGCTCCTATGGTTTGCTGACGTCACTTTGTGGCGCGCGTAGAACAGTACGCACCGTCAACGAATTAGGTTCGATCCGGACGATTACTGGAAGACGAGCTTCTCATTGCTCGCCGTCCTCAAACCCACGCCTTCGGTGGCCGGAAATCGAAATCGGGACCCTGGCTGGGGTGCCCTCGCGTGTTCACGTGCGACCTCCTCCTTTGCTAGTATTACTGACTTCTTCCATTCTGCGTGGAGCGGTTTCTTCCGTTGCCATTGCATTATAGGATCGTGTTAATTTTTTAGAGTAATCCTACATTCTTGGACACACACACACACAAATACACACACACACACACATTTGTTGACACTAATATAATGACAAGACAATTTAAAAAACAAATATTTTATCAATAATTTTCACATTTTTGTTGTTATTGAATTGATCTTCTACACTAATATTGTATAGAGGTAAAGTTTGTTTTTGGTTTGTTTGGTTTTTGGATTTCTACATTTTTTTCATCGATAGAAAGCTGCTATAATCCTGAGTGACATAGGCTATGTTTTATGTACGCGGGCGAAGCCGCGGGCAAACGCTAGTATACAAAAAATAAAATCATGATGGGGTTTCAGTATAATCATAAAACTAGTTTGCCCAAACTGTCCAAGCTCATCTTTGACCCTCAAATCAGTCCTAATTTCATCTCGCTCTAGTGACGTCAGAGGTTCGTCTACATTTATCTTGTATTCTGCCTCAAATTGGGCTTTATCTCAGCTATCTGTTACTTAAGGTTTCATATCACTAAGTGGTTTTGCTCCTTCTATAGTTTGAGCTTCATTTACTTAATGTAAGGCATTATTCTTGGTCCAATTTTTTGTTAGTAAAGTATCGCTAAACTATCTTGTGAGTATTTTAATGCTTTAGTTGTATCTTTATCGTTATCTTTAAAATTATGAATAAAATTATTTATCATAATTCTTTCGACTTCAAACGCAAGACAATCAATTCAACATCGATTTCTTGTAAGTATCGACACACAATTAGTTTCTGTTAACTCTTTAACTGGGGATTTTTCAGTACACCCACATCGCCATGAATATTGTCTCATATTGTAAAGGTCAGTCCCACTTTCTATGACTAATTGACTGCAGTTTTGTAGGCGTTACACTAACAATTTATCACTACTTACTATTGCGATTTAAACTCAACATGTTACAAAGAGGCGAAGTGCCAACGAAATATTGGCACAGGCTAGGCTTCTGCCTACGCTTTATGGTGAAATAGGCGTGGCGATATACATAATTTTGCCCGTAATTGGAGCAAAATTGTTTTTTTTTCCTGTTCTAGGGCTTCTTACTTCTTAAGTTGTTTTTTGGACTTATTATGTTTTTGCTTTCATTGCACCACCATAAAGGTCCATTAGCTTTGAGATTTTCCTTAAAACAAGAGGATTTAATATCATAAAATAAATTTATGTCTCGAGATGTGATTAGATGTTTTAATTAGTACACTGTTATACCTTTAGGGAAAAATAACATTAGGTAATAATAAATTATGATAGGTAAACTGAGCAGGTAATAATAATGCGAAAAAATAACCATGAGGTTTCTTACCGATTATTTTCTTAAAGAAATAACCAACATTGCAATCTAATACCTAGTTTTCTACGTTACATTAGTATTCTTGGGATGTATGTGAAGTATGCTACTCTAACGATGACGGTTGTAGTATCTTCTAACATTTTTATTTAAATTGAAGAAATTAATGATAAAGTATAAGATTCAGAAAGATATATTTCATAGCTAGTGCTGCACTATTGCTAGCAGTCAACGTAGGAAATTTCGTTTTTATGGTCTCGTGAACGATGAAAGTGCACACAGACACGAACGTTCCATTTTCACACTCAATTTGAAGAGCCGATCTCGCAGGCACCCTGCAAATTGCATGGATATCTCTGTAGAGGAGCCCAGATGACTATATAACCACTGACTGTTATATGCTATGGGTCTACCCGATAGATATTTCACGTAGATCTATTTTGTGAAATAAAATTTTAGTCCTCGAACCTAGTTTGAAGTCTGACACTACGCGGTAATCATTAGTAAAATCTCGATCTTAATCAAGTTATATTTATTTATGATTCGTTGTTGCTACGTCATTTATCCATACCCCGACTTCGCAAATTTCTAGGCCTTTTTTCTTATGCTGATCTCCAAGGTTCATTGCCAACCGTATCTAAGTCTGTGATTAGTTAATAGTTATTATCTTCTCATGATCGTATTAACTATTAACTAATCATAGTTTCGTAAACATGCAGTTTATTTTCTTCTTCATTATCATCATCTTCCTGCCCTTATTCCATCTTATTTGGGGTCGGCGCAACACGTTTTTTTTCTTCCATTCTATCCTCTTAACCGACATGCTATCACTAACTTCCTTTTCTTTCATATCACTGTTCACACAATCTTTTCTTTGGCCTCCCTCTCTCTCTCCATCTATTCACATGTATACTCGTAACTCTTTTAGTAACATGCGTTTCATCTCACCTCTTTACATGACCATACCAAGACAAACGATTCTTAACAAAGTTAATACACTTTGTTAAGAATCGTTTGTCTTCTTCTTATGTTTCTTTAAATGTGAACAGCAAATATGAAATCTCAAAGCTAGTTGATTGAAGAAGGTTTTTTTACTACACTCTACCTCAATTACGTAATAAAATTTACTTTACTCACCTAGCTGCGTTTTATCACCACGCCAATCATATCATAGAAATTGAGGAAACGTAGATTCTAAATAAGCTACAGGATATATCTACCTCGAGCAATAACCGTTTTTATTCCATTCCTTGGCCCAATTTCGACTGCAAACGGAGCCGCGGGCGTACCAAGTGCTGAGTAGAGTAATATATCCTATATTCTTTTACGTCAAATCATATTTGACGAGTAAACGAAGCGTGTTCAGATTGTCCTTCTATGATTCGGATTTGTCGTACGAAGTTTCTTTTCGTTTCTTTCCACTAATATTTTATTCATGTTCTGTTTTGTGAAATAGATGAATAGAATCTGTGTGTCTATTTATTTATTGTGCTGTTAATATCTTCTTCTCTTAGACTAAGAATTTTACTAAATAATGATAGACAGACGCAGTGTTTTGAAGGATCACTAGCGTAGCTTGATTGAAGCGTAGCGTAGTTTACCTTCATGATTCATGCAAGAGTTTGTCTCTTAATAAGATGTTTTTTCTCTAAAATCACTGACGACATTCTCTATTATTTGCCAGTATGTCAATTTGTTTATTTTTTTTATGTTATTTTTATTCATATTTTACATTATATTCACGACTTATCATAAGAAAATAATCTGTCGTATTTATTATCTTTGATACATCTAAATCCATTATCCAATATTGCTCACTATCTTCCTCAACAGTATCTTCCTTATCGGAACATGACGGCCCAAATTAATATCATGATCTCGCTGACCTGTAGCAATCCTCTCTTTATTATTACATCACTGAGGAAATTAGCCGTAATATTTAGTTTAGTTATTTAGTAGTTTTAGCTGGAAGGTTTTGCGAATTTTTTTTTGGTAATTTTTATAGGCTCGCGCTTGACCACTATCTTACCTGATAGAAAGCTATGATGTGGTTGATATTAGATACGCTTGCATAGAAATCGGAAATCAGAAACTTTTATATCAAATAGACCAATTACTTGCACTTTTGTTTGTCAAAATGTCGGCCAGTCAGAAAAAAAAGTGAAACTAAATTACGCGTTTCACAGCGTTGATCTCTATGGAGAAGAACTTGAAAAAAACTCCATGGACACTCTTTTAAATCATATTATGAGTAACATAAACCTTAGTAACATGTTTTTTGTCGCTCCTATATGTGAGCACAATGTAGAAAAATAAAAAATAAAGGAAATTAAAAATAGAAATTTAATTAAGCCATTGCCAGCTAAGAGATGACCAGTTTCAAGTGATGGCGCCCGTTCACCAGCACAACGCATGCATCAGCCCCTCTGAGCTCAAGCATTTTGAAGGGAACTGAATGACCCAATGACACATGCCACCATCAGCGAGACATTTGAGTGAGCATGACAAACTCCCAACTGCCATGCAAGTAAGGTCAAAAAAAGTTGTAACCTAATAAAAATTCTCCATGATACTTCACATTTACAAAGGAGAAAGGAGTAACTTATTCACTTTTAACTTAGAAAAAGTTTTAGCTATCAGGAAACACAGATTACGACAAAAAATTCTACTCCTTAGCTGTACGCACAGTGAATCATCATCTTCCTGCCCTTATCCCGTATTATTTGGGGTCGGCGCAACACGTTTTTTTCTTCCACTCTGCCCTGTTACTCGTCATGCTATCACTAACTTCCTTTTCTTTCATATCACTCTTCACACAGTGAACGCACAGTGAATATGTTCCTAAAATGTTTTGTACTTATGGGTAGAATATCTACCATGTGCCTGTACTCGAGAGTTTCAAAAATTAGTAATTTATAGATTTTGTCATGTTTTATTAGGATTCCGTACCTCAAAAGGAAAAAACGGATTCCATATAGGATCACTTTGATGTCCGTCCCTCTATCTGTCTGTCTGTCTGTCAAGACTGGGGACAATTGGAGGTATCGAGTTGAAATCAATGCCATATAGTCAAATCTGCGGTCCTTTGATGCTCTGAAAAAATCAGACTTCTAAGTTAACGAAAAAAAAGATACTTATTTATTTATTTTTTATTTTAATTGATATAAACCAGTGCTTGACTGCGATCCCACCTGATGGTAAGCGGAGATGCAATCATTGATGGTCAGGCGCACTAGTTTATTAAGAGCCTATTCACTCTAGCCTTGAAGACACGGTCGTATATGTCACAAAAAAACGTATATTTCAACACTCTCGAGGAAATCAAAATTCACTGGGTAGTTCCCGTTGACCCAGAATGATGAAATTTGGCATGAAGCAAGGACTTATAGTACAAATATAGGAATAAATCTGAAAACGGTAAATTTTTGTTAAAACAAAAAAAAAATGTTACAATTCGGAAAAATCTTTGAAACTCCATTCAGGAATTGAACAGAAATTGAAGTGCGCGAGTCAGACTCGCACTTACCCAGGTTTTTTTATTTTATCTTCCCATCAAGTAATTTTCACGCCGCCACACCGCCGTAATATCTAAAATTATGCTCAAAAAATTATATGAATGATTCATATACGTTTTTCATAATAGCTCTATATCGACTAATTTTACGATGAATATAATATATGATAATAGCCATGAAACAAATGAAATTAGAAAAAAGTCTGTCATAATATGTAAATATATTATGTGTACCAATTTGTTGTAAGTATATTATTATTTTTTTAGTGTATTTTAGCCTAATTTGCCGCAAAGTCTTCTCTCTAACAAGTTTACTCAAAAAACTTATTTCCAGAACAACAAAATATAATGTTTTCAAGTAAATTGTACACTAAATGATTATATTGACTATTATAGATTATAAATTGCTGCAATATACTATAATTTTCTGAACAGTACTGGCAGGTAAACGCTGCGGCCATTTTTTCATCGAATTCATTAATCTTTTACTGGTAATGGATTCTTTTAAAGTCAAGAAATATAACCATGGCAAATGTTGTGTTCGGAAAGTAGCTCGTTATGGTCAAGATAAAGTTTTTGTCGAAGATACTCCTGTTATACATATGGGATTACTGGGGCCAAGGGTCTGATTCTGAAAGGAAGACTCGATCGCGGTACGAAAGTTGACGAAGGAACAGGAGTAGGTTTTTAGTCAATAAAAGTTTTACACTATCTACTGCTCCGCCCAGGAGCGGGGGATGTCATAAGATGATTTTCCCACAAAAAAAAAAATACATGTGGGATGATATTCAGTTATACATTTCTTTTAAGGCCAATGACACATCTCTAGCAGTGCAGAAGATGAACCAAGAATTGGATAGAATAATATTATGGTCGGAAAAAAAAAAACTAATTTTAAACCCTCTAAAGTTTTTTTGTTATTTATTTTAAATTTGTGCTTGACTGCGATCCCACCTCATGGTAAGTAGAGATGCAATCATTGATGGTGAGGCGCACTAGTTTATTAAGAGCCTATTCACTCTAGCCTTGAATACACCTTCGATGTACATGGTATAAACGACGAAGTGAAACGCTTAGTCCGGACCGTTGAAATTTCAACAATGTAAGGGTGGATACTCGCCTTACGTCGGGTTGTCCGATGGTAGAAAGGAGATGGCGGAATCAAGTCATGCAATTCCCGCGCATACTCTCCAAAATGTAACCTGTAAAATACCGATAGGCTGGCTACCCTGCGCCTGTGCTCGAGGCTTTGTAAAGTCAAAATTCATTGTGCTAGGCACAAGAAAAACAAGTCTGTGCTACTAAATCTTTCAATCCTTAGATAGTTATAAAGGGAGAAAAAATAGTACAGATCGAGTAGGCATGTAATTTAAGGTTGCTTATGGATCCAGGGCTACACTTTGAAGCACACAACCAAAGTTCTCTGAAATTGCTTTTATAGACTAATACTTGAGCTTGCCAGTACGGAAACAACTTATTGACGGCCTCGTACTGTCTAAATTAAATTACTGCTATACTATGTATGAACCATGCCTACTCAATAAAACAGAGAGAGTGATTCAACGTATACAAAATGCCTGTGTTCGATTCTGTGTTACAGTACCTAATAGAAATCACATAACCCCGTTCATGAACCAGATAGGGTTGCTTAAAATGGCTGCCAAGGGGAAGGTTCACTTAGCCTGCTTACTGTTTGGCATCATCAAGACCAATAAACCTCACTATTTATTTGCAAAGTTGATTTGGAAGCAAAACTACTTACAAAACAAACTTCGTTCTATGGTTAGTCCGCTAACCGTGCCAATACATAGAACTGCAGCTTTCAGGGGCTCCTTCAGGTTTGCATCCGCGCACTGCTGGAAGTCTCTCCCGCCTCCAATAAGATGCCTGAATTCGTCATTCAGTTGATCAATCATAGATCAACTGAATGATGTGACGAGCATTTTTCTTATATTGGCACGTCACACTTGTTGTCGGGAGCCTTGAGAATGTGCAAATAATTATGACAAAATTATAAGATTATTTCAAGAATTAAAAAAAAAAACTTGAAATCATTTTATAATTTTGAAGTAGACAGTCACACACGTGAGGAAACGGATTATCCTTACGTCCCAGCCGCTGCAAATCCGACCCCGACCTCCAGCCACGGTATGCGCTCGCCGTCCGGCCGTTTGGTAATCATCCTGACTGAACTTATGTCATTGACAGCGCGTGGTATTCCCCCCGCTCTTCAAAGAGATGTCAGCAAAAGCCCGCTAAGGCCGCGGAGATTTTCTGAAAAGGAAACTCGTCGACTTGAATGCAAAGGGCAACTGAAAGATCTTATTCTTGAACGTTTCATTCTTGCCAGAGTGGTCGTGGTTATCACGAAGGTGGCTCTCTGGAGGCCGTCAGGGCACGCCGCACGACTTCCCGTCACTTTTGCCTGCTGGCAGTCATCCGGGCGCACTCATTCAATGGGCCGCCAACAGCCGTTTTTATTTGGTCAGTCCATCGCATCGGGGAAATAACGGTGAAGGGTCATTGGTGAACTGAAAGATACAGGTGTAGTTTTAATCAATAAAAGTCTGACACGCTCTTCTGCTCTACCCTAGAGTGGGAGATTTTATTGGATAATTCTCAATTTAAATAAAATAGGGCCTATGTTAGCCGACAACGCTGATAGCCGCATTTCTACTGGACGTACGATTTAGTACCGCTACTTTTAACAACCATGTTTTTCCAACAAAAACAACACATAACTAAGTACAGGATCCGTTTTTTCATTAAATTAAAATACGTTCTGTAATCCAAAGTTATTATGACCGTTAAAATTGCATTCCTGAATTATGCTAAAAACCACAGCTCGTGAAAAAATCTGTGTTTTCTTTCTGTTACAAATTCACAGCTATTCCTAGTGGTATTTTTTCAGTTCCGTTGTGATCTCACTGCTTGGAAAAAGCTTTTTTATACAAAATTGAAACGAGCAGTTATCACAAGGCTTGCTCAGGGCTTGTTAGTGATTTAAGGTATTATTGTGAAGTGTATTACTGTATGACTTGCTGTTTGAGAGCTTAACAAAGTGATAATGACGTCACGATGTAAATCCTCGACTATGAAACGTTGTCGTTAGAAGAACAGGTTGTCATCATTTCAGCCGAAAGATGTCCAGTGTTAAACAATGGCGTCCTCATGCATCGACACAATGACTGCCCCCCTAGCCAAGTTACAACCGTTACGTTTCGATCCTATTTTCGTTGATCGCCTCGAGTCGGCCACGTCTCCTATTCCTTAGTTCTGAACACTTGATTGAGCGTTGAGATGACGCCTGAACAAAGGAATCGGAGGCGTGGCGAACGAAAAGAGAATCGAAACGAAATGGTTGTAACTTGGCTGGACCTGTGCGTTTTGCACTCATCGGATTTCTGCAACCCTTACCAGGTTAACGGTTTACTTTGTGGAAGGCCTTCCAATGCTGCGTCTTCCCGTATGTGGTCGCTATTTCAGAACCTTGGTGCCTAAAACCATATGTTCAACTAGCAATATGCCCGTAACAGCCACTTAAGATTAGCGGTTCTTCGGGCTAAGTCAAAAAACTTGGTTCTACTACGAATATATTTATTCTTGATTCGATTACGCGAGGAAACTCCGAGCATAATCCTCTCAATTACTCTTTGGGTAACCTTAAGCCTTTTGATGAGGCTCATTGTGAGTAACTAGGTAGCCTTAAGTCATCGCTGGCAACACACACTCGACATTATGTAGTAGTTTTCCGACTAGATGGGTATTGTGTCTAGTCGAGGCAACTGCATTATTATTAATTTTAGACCATTGAATAAATTAATGGCATAATTACACGGACAACTCTTCTAATATCACGATGCAGGATTTTATAATTTAGTTCCTATGTGGTGATATAGATGTCGCATCATTTTAACTCTCATCATAGAGTCGAAAATACCTAGCTTTTTCTCTTGTAGTCGGCTATCAAATAAACAAGATGCAGTTCAACATCCGTGACTATAATTTATTACACTTTCACAACCCATTTATTAAGTACGCGATACTCCTTGGGAGTATTGTCATACTTTCAAACTCCTGATGATCAAAGTCTATATAAATGACAGCCGGGATTTAACAAGCTTTACAAAACACGAAAGGATCTTGTCATGTACCTAATATACTGTATGTATGCTTTTCGAAATAATGTTGAAACTGAAAGAATCGTAGGAGTACTAAGAGGCTATGAAATGGAAATGATGAGATATATAAAAATTCTTTAGGTAAATCTATTGACGAAATTGTGTAACCTTCAAGAGCGTATATTCCTTGCTCATATTTTTTATCGGATGTATCAAAAATATTTGGTTATCGCTAAACCAATTTTTGCATTTCAAAGCGATATTTTATTTGTCCTAGCTTACCTAATAAATAATCGTATAACTTAATTTATTTCACGTTTTGTTTTTATACTCTTGTCTATCATGACTTTGTTATTGCAAAATTTGTCACGGACAAAATGGTGAAGTACAACTATTTTAAATGTAATTCTGCATTGATCAAGAGTGGCCATTAAAGCTCTTGTTTTATCTGTGGAATGGTGGCTTTTATTATTTAATTAATCTTCATGCAACACAAAGTACAATGGTGAACTTAATGCCTTAAGTATTCTCTAGAATTCTTAGAAGCGACATGAAATATGTAACCAAGATTTTGGTAACTCATAATATGATTTAAAAGAGTGTCCATGGAGTTTCTTGCACGTTCTTCTCTTTAGAGATCTCCGCTTTGGGACGTGCAATTTAGCTTCACTTTATTTTTTTGACTGACCGACATTTTGCGTTTTCTGATTTCTACCGGTCAACCTAGGGTGGTAAAGTGACAACATGGTAGGTGCATAAAAGAAAATTTTATTTAGAATGCAAGAGTAAAAAAGTATCAATATAGTTAAAATACATATATATATATTAATGAAAGAAGTTTTGAGAAGATTCTGCTATTGGTGGAGAAAATGATTACGCAACTTCTTGACAGGTACAAGTATAGTAGCAGCTGCTAGCTTCTTTGCCTGCTTAAAAGTAGAAAATTGTTCCAAAGAAAGATTTTATTATTCCAGGACATTGTCTAACCGTATGCAAAAATTTATCCAAAATCCGTCTAGCTGTTCAAGCGTAAAGAAGTAACAATAAGTTTGTTACTTGTTTAAACTCAAACATATTCACATATTTGCATTTAAAGTAATTGTATGATTAAATTCAATAGAGCCAAGCCCTTAGAATTTACACAGGGCTTAAACATAACCACCATAAAGTGAGAGTACTTAGTATCACGTGCGTAGTAGGGAAATACTAAGGGAAAGTGAGTTTTTGTGTTGAGCTTTTCTTAGCAAGTCTTGTTATATTTTTTCTTGCTTGTAATAAGATGCTTTTCTTACCAAGAAATTACCTGAAGAAAGTGTCGCTAAGGAGTTTATTTTTGTCACGTCTGTTAGCTGAAAGACTCTTTTAGTGTGTAACTAAAACTAAAGACACTGTTAGAAGGAGCAGACTCAGCTTGATGATTGTTATAGGATTTAGGGGCTTGTGATAAAATAATAACAGCTGCATGTTTGCAGAGGTGGGACGTGGTCAAAGTCAAAGACAAAGTCAAAAGCTTTTTATTTCACATAGGCCTATATGGGCACTTATAAAACGTCAGAAGCTAGTGCACGGTTCCAAATTGGTCGTTACCTATGGAGAAGAACCGGCAAGAAACTCCATGGTTACTCTTTTAAAAAAAAATGTTGTTCTTACAATATTTTCATATTACAGCATAAGTAGATATTATGTAAAGACAGTGTAGACTGGTCAATATTGTACAAAAAAGTTTAATAAAAATAATCATAATAAAAAGTAACCTAAGAATTTGCGGAGTCTACAGTGTTCTCACATTCACATTTAAAAAAAAGAGGCTATATAAATAAAAGCAAGTAAAATAAATCATTACAATTATTAATAATTGATACGTTAACAAAATAAATTTAATAATAATAAAAAAATATTGCAAAAGCAATGTTTTTTTAGAAAGAAAAAAGTATGTATATTAACAACAGTAGTGGATAGATGAACTTCCTTTACCTATCTGTGCCTCTTAAATCATTTTCAGTTATTAATTCCGACTATTATTTGTATATCTTTGAGAGCATTTGGCAGTTACAAACCCGGAAACTGAGAGCCAAGCTTGCGAAGAGGTTTCAAGTTTCTTAGTTGCTAGTTTGTGGTACCAACTGATTTGTCCGTAGTTAGTATTACACTATGTTAAAATACCGGCTGTTTTCAATTTGACTTTTGACCGATCATAAATAGTCGGTAAAACGTTAGGCAGATTACAAATTTTAGGAATTCTGCTGCGGGATTGGATTGTTTGAAAGAATTACCGCGACCCTGAAATGCAAAGGGCAACTGAAGGAACACAGGTGGGTTTTAATCAGTAAAAAGAGGAGATTGATTTGTTGATTACCCACAAGAAACAGATTTTAAGGAATCTAGCGTTAGAATTTTTAAACGTTTCAACGCTTAAATATTTATAGTAGGTATTATAATACAAAATGTAATCAAAGATAAGACCTGAGAGATATTCCTCGTATTTTTATACCTACCAGTAATATAGGACCTTAATTCGGGAATGCAAAACACCGATTTTAAACGTCCAGATTTGCAGTAAAGATATGTAAATGAGGCACTAAAACTCTCCTCGCATTTAGAACAACTGTTCAAAATGTTTCAGAACTTTCTCAAATCATTCGTACTTGTTCTACAGAAATCGAGTACACTGGAAGTCCTATCGAAAACCATCAGGCTCCTCTATATAGCCGTGCCATAATGAGATTTTAATTACTTCTCTACCTTTCTGGTCCGCTACTTTAGTGCTATCAGGATCTTTTTCCTTATTAATATTAATTGCTAGTATATTTTGCTCAACAAAATCGATAACTGTGACCCAGTTAAATTATCTAGCTATTAAGGTTTCGTTCAGACGGGGCACGAACTGCAATGATTAAAATTTTGCCAGCTTAACGAATATTAGTGTTTATGTTAAGTAAATTTTGTGAAGGGTTTGATATCGTAGCCAAAAATATGACTTAATTAGTCACAAAGTGGCCGTTGAATTGACGGTGCTGCGAAAAAAAATATTTTTTCTTTCTGAACGCAAGTGTTCAACAAAAAAAAAATACAACTAATATTTTTATTAAAATTACAAATGTCTTCCAAAAAAGCATTACAATATAACTTTAATTTCGATTATGGAGTTTTGTTCTTTTCATTTTTTAATAACGAATACTAAAATTAAAATTATTTTGTAAAAATTAGGTTTTTTTTATGGATATTGGTTGTGTTTTGTTTTTCACTTTTTAGTTGTGGTAGTAATTAAAACTGATACTTAAAGGAATGACCAAATACCCAAATGACTTAATCTATATGTTGATTTGGGATTAGCAAATGAAATATAAGTAATGGGACAACCGCGTAATTATAACCGAACCCAATACAAAAATAATCATTAAAATTACTCTAGAAAGAAAAATCACAGTGTATGACATCATTTGTAGTGTAGTCTGTCTACATAAAACCCTAAGCTAGCACATTCTAAAGATAGGCCAGCATCTGAGTTTTGCAATTCAGCTACTATTTTTGGCTGAATACTGGAGCCTAAAGTCAGGCCAAGCTAAAGTTTCTAGTGATAAAACAGTACTTATTTAAACTTTTGGCCAAACGATTTTAAAGTTTTTGGTATGAAAATAGATGTTTAAACATCAAGTTGTTCGCGTTAATATGGTTTCTTAGGAGACAATTTCGTTTTCGGAAATGAGTTTTCGTGATATTTATAGATCTGTCACTTTTCTGTAGGATTTAAGTTTTCTATTGACAGTTAACCCGTAACCTTTCTGTGAATTTCTATATTCACGGTTAATATTGTTTTTTAATTAACTGCTAGCCTAGCCAAGTTACGACCGTTTCGTTTTGGTTCTCTTTCGTCGATCGCCTCGATTCGGTCACGCCTCCGATTCCTTCGTTCTGACCATGTGACTGAGCGTTGAAATGACATCAATAAATATCTATCTTAAATATATATTTTGGTAATCTATTCAGAAAGGTTAATAAATTATTATTATTAATATTAACCTTACAAAAAGTATAACAATCATTAATTATTTATTATAATACATAAATTTAATTAAAAGTCATATGAAAAAGTACGTATGATATTGAAGTGGTTCCTACGTTTATTTAAATCAGTCGGCTTTATTTGAATTTAAATTTAAAATTTACAAAAATATTATAATAAATGAGTATAGTATTTTAAAAACTGAATTTTCATCACTATCTTCCTGCCCTTGTCCCATGCTATTTGGCCTCGGTGCAACACGTTTTTTTTCTTCCATTCTATGCTGTCACCCGTTATGCTATAATTAACTTCGATTTCTTTCACGTCTTTTCTTTGTCCTCCCTCTTTCTCTCCACCCATCCGTATGATTGTATACTCATAACTCTTTTAAGTAACACACTTTTCATCCCTCCTCTTTACATTACCATACTAAGACAAACGATTTCCCTTCAACTTTTCAGTCACTGGCGCCACTTTCAAACTTCCACTAATATACTCATTTCTCACTTTATCTATTCTCGTAACACCACACATTCGTCCATTTAAAAAACGGAATTAAACTTTCATAAAGGTACCAGAATCTAAGACAACATCCACTGTATTAAAACAGAAAAAGGATAAAAAAATACAAACCACTGGAAAATGTTGCCAACGACTTACCAGCGTTCGTCATTCGATAATAAGGGTTAAAATCCTGCCTTTACCCAGCATCTCTCACGGGATAAATTTAAATAAAGTGACAATGAAAAGCTTAAGAATACAGAAGAGGATTAAATCAATATTGCACATAATCTGGCCCACTCAGAAGCCTGATTACTCGACGAACAGAATAAATATTTACGTTCTTAATAAAATTAACTTATAGCTCAGTTCGCATCAAAAATGCAAATATTTTCCTATAAAATCTCAGTATTCATTTCAATATATAAGATTTTATAGCTTTTATTAAAATTATGGATTTCAGTATTTATATTAAAATTGTTGATGATTTTTCGTTTTATATAAAGTGGCTGCAGTAGATAAGGTAATATTATTTATGAGCATATAGCATAATCAGCCTTTCAATGTTCCCACTGCTGGGACTCAGGCCTCCTCTCTCTAGGAGAGGGAATGGGTCATAATCCACCACGCGGGCCCAGTGTGGGTTGGTGAATACCACATATCTTCGATGTTTTCTTTCACCGTTTTAAGAGCAGTGGTGAAGAAATAAATTACACAAAGTAATGTACCTGGCTGGGTTTGAACTTGAGACCTACATTTCATAAGTCGGGGCCGTTACCACTCAGCCACCACTGCGCATATCTTTTTGAGGGGGAGTGAACCGTAATCAACTATGCGGGTTCTTTCCTATCTGGTGTTTTCAAAAGTTGGTTCTTAGTCCTCTTGTCTCAGTCGTACGCTCCTGGCGGAGTGGTCGTGGTCCTGGATCGTTTGATAGGTCGGTTGCAGCTTTTGTGAGATTTCTCCATCTCTCTCTATTCGAGGCACTGCCTTTATAAATAACCATATCTTGGTCCTAGAATATGGTAATTTGTTATGCAGGACTTTTACGTCGTATTGAGTGCATTGGTTACGAAATAATTTCAGCAAAACATAAGGTGCATTGGATCGAACCTACGATATTTACTCAAGTAAAATTCGCAAATCGGGGCAGTTACTAAAAGGTACATCACTGCAGGTCGTTTAAATAAACTAAATGATACTAATATTATCTTTTTTATAATTATATTTATAGCTGAACGAATTTAGAATATACCATATCCTGGAATATGACCTAGAATATTTATTTATTTTATTTAACGATTTATGTACACACAAAATAAATTATAAGAAGAAGGAAACAGAAAAATAAGTTCAGAGGTGATGCTTATTTCTAAAGATTTTTTTTCCAGCACACCTGCTGAAAGAGAGTTGGAATAAAATAGAGATGTTAACATCTTGTGTAAAAGTAATAGGAAAAAATACTTATTATCCCAGGAGTTTTTACCCCTTGGAATGATTTTCGACTTCCACGTTGGCAATGCCACTAGCAGAAGCTAATTGGTATCTTAGACTTCCACGTTGGCAATGCTTTTAGCAGAAGCTAGGCGGTATTTTCGACTTCCACGTTGGCGATGCCACTAGCATAAGCTAGTTGGTATCTTCGACTTCCACGTTGGCAATGCTATTAGCAGAAGCTAGGAGGTATTTTCGACTTCTACGTTAACAATGCTACTAGCAGAAGCTAAGCGGTATTTTCAACTTCCACGTTGGCGATGCCACTAGCAGAAGCTAGTTGGTATCTTCGACTTCCACGTTGGCAATGCTATTAGCAGAAGCTAGGCGGTACTTTCGACTTCCATGTTGGCAATGCTACTAGCAGAAGCTAGTCGCTATTTTCGACTTCCACGTTGGCAAGGCGACTAGCAAAAGCTAGGAGGTATTTTCGGCTTCTACGTTAACAATGCTACTAGCAGAAGCTAAGCGGTATTTTCAACTTCCACGTTGGCAATGCGACTAACAGAAGCTAGGCGGTATTTTCGACTTCCACGTTGGCAATGCTACTAGCAGAATCTAGTCGCTATTTTCGACTTTCACGTTGGCAATACTACTAGCAGCAGCTAGTCGGTATTTTCGACTTCCACATTGGCAACGCTACTAGCAGAAGTTAGTCGGAATTTCATAATCAGCCTTATAATGTTCCCAAATGGGACCGAAGCCTCCTCTCTAGGTGAAGGAATGAGCCGTAATTCACCAAGTGGGCACAAGTGACTTCTTTCAGATGCCACATCTTCGATTTTCTTGGTTTTGGATATTCCAGTTTCCTATATAGGGCCAGGTAGAGGCATTTAAGTTACACCAAGTTAAACGCCTACATATCGTAAGTCGACTCCGTTGTCACTGGACCACTACCGCTCCTTATCAATATTAAGCATGAGCTTAGCAGCAGGAGAGGGGCTTATCAATATTATTTTTCCATAAATTAATACACTGCTCATTGATTTTACTGACTCACAATTCCTTTATCACTTCAGAACCTCCAATATTTTTATGATGGCACTCAGACCCAATCGCCGTTTCTTTATTAAATTAATACTTAAAAGACAAACGATTTGAATACCTCATTGAACTCGAAGAATGGGCCATAAAAGAATTAAGCCTCTGAATATTTTTAACGCACCTTTAAATTGCATCTACTTCAATGATTTAGAATTGTATGGAGAACAATTTCGACTTTTTCAAATGAATTAATTTTAATGTTTTTTTCAGTAATGAGTACAGAGTAGTAAAAGGACAAGCTGAGTTCTAAAAATACATTGTAATATTTTATCCGTGACATCTTCTGTTGAAATGATTAAATATTTGAGATTAAGCACCTGATATTTTGCACAAGTCCGTTCCCACATAGTTTGGTATTTAAACAATCATCATCACTCTAATAATGTCACTATGTCATCAGTGTCTTTTCAGACTAAAAACTTTGTCTACAATAACAGATATTTAATTTTTAAACTGATTTCATGAAAATATTATTAAAGTTTATTACCTTATTCGCACACAGAAAATGCTTAAATAATTTTAAGTTAATCTCATGATTGCAATTATTATGCAACAGGCCTCCTAATGCCCTAGCCGTTGACACAGGAGTCAACCCAGGGCATCGGGAATCGTAAGGTGATCTCCGGATACCTTAAATGCCGGTTTGTGGACGTCGAGCAAAGGGTAACTATCTATAAGACCATCTGATAAGACCCAGCTTGAGTCGTCGACAGTGTGTAGGGTGTTCCTCGCGGACTTCAAAGAGATATCAGTAAAAGTGTAGGAACCCAGGGCGGCCCATGCCCGCTAATGTCACGGCTTTTTTTTTAGAATTACCGTGACCGTGGAACACAAAGGGCAACTAAAGGACACAGATGGGTTTTAGTCAGTAAAAGTCACTTTAGAGCGGGAGAGAAGTCAATTTCAACGAGAAGAGTTAATACCGAGATTTTCTCATATAATAATATTCCACAACTATCACACAAAGCTGTCTGGTCCCAAGCTAAGTAGAGCTTGTGTTATGAGTACTAGACACATACTTATATATTTCAAAATACATACATATTATAGATAAATTATGGGTGTAATTAATATAGAATAAATAATCGTGCTCATATCACTCACATTTGTTAGGACCACCTAGGGGTGGAAATCGAACCCACGACCCCCGACTTAGCAGTCAGGGCCCCTAACCACTAAACCAATAGGCCAGTCTGAATGATGTTTGATGAATATAGCATCCCTTAGTGTAGAAAAGTCACATTCTTCTTGGAATCACAACCTCGTAGCTATTCCCCCACCGACCTTGTTCCCACGTTGTCGTCGTGGTGGGGCTTGCGTGTCTTTATGACCTTGAGGGCTATGCCGGTAGAGCTACTCATGCCGGAAGGCCTCAAGCGAGAGACCAGACCAAGAGGAACACACAGGCGGAGTCCAGACGGACCGCCAAGGAGGGTGCACTGTCCAGAAGCATCAGCACCAACAGCTGTTGGTGTTTTTGGACAGTGGTTTTGAGAGAGTGGGTTCGCCTCGGGTACGCGTCTGCTTATCAGACGTGACCACGATGGCGAACGTGGTTATTGGGGACCCCACCCCACAAAAAAGGCAAAGCTGTGTTCAGCAAACCCATGGACGCGACTCCGAAAAAGATACTACCCCAGGAGGGTACCGCCTGCACCGCAGGTGGAGAATCCCTCCCCGAGCAGAGCTCGGGCTGCCCCTCGTATTCTGGGGGGGGCAAAGAGCGCGTCAGGTCCCAAAAGGACCTGTTACCGTCCTTCGTGGACGCAAAGAGCCAGGGTGGCTCATCCACTGGCAGCGTGGAGTCCCTGGGACCTGTTCCCAGCACGTCCGCTGCGCCGGTGGGTCCTGCAGAGGCCGGCAGGCGGTTCGGCCTCAGGGAGGTGAGCGGAGACACGGCGTCGGACTCAGATGCCGCGTCTTCGTTCAACTCGGAGAGAATGGAGGTGGATGAGGCCACCTCCAGGAAGAAGAGGACCCTTTTCCTCAAACGCCCCATATCCGGGGATGGCCGGAGGACGTCCTCTGACGATGGGCGCGGAGCTTCGGCCCGCAAAATATCCACTGCTGGACGAGGTGCGGGCCGAATGACGGGGAAAGGGAGGAAGCCCACCGCCGAGGAGGCGACCCAGCGGTCCCTTAAGATCGCCAGGGAGGGGCGCCACCCCGGGGCAAGCGGTGCACAGGTCAGCCCCTCAGAGCCGGAGCCTTCTGGCAGCGAGCCAGAAGGCATGGAGGAGGCGCTGAACCAGTTCACCGCGGTCGTGGCAGCTGCCATATCAGGCGTGGCCAAGAAGAGGGAGAGGGTCGCCAAGAGGCGATCCATCACCCAGGCCATGACCTCAATCACCGAGGCACTGGGGATCGTCCTGGAGCCGTTCCGAAAATCCCTCAACAAGAGGATCGAACGGCTCGAGGCAGAACTGGCCAGTGTCCGGGGCGCTGGCCCTGAGGTGGCGCCAAAAGGAGGACGCAGGGAGGGGCAAAGTCGGCCCCAGCCCTCGCCCCAGATGGAGAGCGAGGTGCTGACTCTGCTGCGGCAAGAGCTGGCTGCCTTCCGGCAACAGCAGCAGGAGCAGCAGCAGCAGTTCCAGGAGCGAGTCCAGCGGCAATTCGCAGTCCTGGAGGGCATTGTCCTGCGCCCCCCGCTTGCGGCCTCCGGCCAGAAAAGGGCGGTTTCCTACGCTGCCGCCGCCGCGGCTGCTGCACCCAAAGCTGGCCCGTCCGGGCAGACTGGGCGTGGAGCCCAGGTGTCGGAGCCGGCGAGGCCGGTCCCGGCGGCCAAGCAGCAGCAGCGGCAGGGGAAACCTGCTCCTCCCCCGAAAGGGAGAGCGGCGCCTGCCGCTAAATCAGCGGGGCCTTCCGCGGCGGCGGCGACTAGGCCGCGCCTGCCGCCTCCCCTGCCCGCAGAACCCTCGGCTGGCGCCGAATGGACGGTTGTCGGCGCCAGCAGGAAGGCGGGCAAGGCGGCTAGAGCGGCGAAAAAGCGCGAGCGGCGACAGGAGCGCAGGAAGCGGGCCATGGCGGCCAGGCTTCGCGCCCCGAATTCCGCAGCTGTAGTGATTACACTACAGCCAGCTGCGGAAAAGAAGGGCGTGACGTATAACGCCGTCATGGAAAAGGCGAAGCAGGCGGTGGTGGGCCACCTTAGCGAGTTCGGAGCCACTGAGGGCTTCCGAATGAGGCGCACCGCAACCGGGGCCCGAATATTGGAGGTCCCTGGTGCGGACAGCGGCTCTGCCGCGGACGCCCTGGCCGCAAGGATCAGGGCGTCTATGGACGCTGAGGAGGTCCGAGTGTCCAGGCCCACAAAGTGCATAGACATGCGCATCATGGGCCTGGATGACTCCGTCAGGGTGGACGAGGTGGTGGCCGCCGTCGTCAGGGCGGGAGGATGCCAGGCCGATCAAGTGCGGGCTGGCACCATCCGTGCTGACAGCACGGGCATGCGGGCCGTTACGGTCAGCTGCCCCGTGTCGGCGGCCAAAGCCATCACGGCTGAAGGCCGTAGGCTCTTGGTGGGCTGGGTCTCCGCGCAGGTAAAACTGCTGGAGCCCAGACCTCTGCGGTGTTACCGCTGCCACGTGGGGCACCACGTGGGGGCTCACTGCGCCGCGGAGGTGGACCGCAGTGACCGCTGCTACCAGTGCGGTCAGTCTGGTCACAAGGCCGTCGAATGCCGTGCAACGCCGCACTGCTACGCATGTGCGGCGGCAGGCAAGCCGGCCGACCACCGGGCTGGGGGTAGGTCCTGCGACCCCCCCGCCAAGGCCAAGGCCAAAGTTCGCAGGCCCGTCCACCCGGACGTACTAACCGCCGCAGCCGCCTCCTTGGCTGCCGCCGCTGTCGCCGTCGCACCCGCCGCGGCAGGGCCCTCACGGGGGGCTCGGGAGGAGACTGTAATGGACTGTCAATAACGACCCCATTACGTCTCCTCCAGGCGAACATCAACCACTGCGCCCCCGCTCAGGATCTGTTGCTCCAGAGCATGGCGCAGTGGTCGATCAATATCGCCGTGGTCTCCGAGCCGTACAATGTCCTGCCCAGGGGAGACTGGGTGCGGGACCTGGACGGCTCGGTGACCCTAATTTCGTCGGCCGCCGCCGGCACCCCGACCCTCGAGGCCGTCACGAGGGGACGGGGTTGCGTGGCAGCACGGTTCGGGGACATTGCAGTGGTAGGCGTCTACCTGTCCCCGAGCAGATCTCTCGGCGATCTTCACATCTCCCTAATGGAGCTGAAAGCCGTCGTCGCTGGGTTTGGTTCCCTCCCCGTGGTCGTTTGCGGGGACTTCAATGCCAAGAACTTGGCTTGGGGTTCCCGGCTCACGAACCAGCGGGGTCGGATGGTGGAGGACTGGGCTCTGGAGACAGGCCTGGTCGTCCTAAACCGGGGTTCTGTCCCCACGTGTGTGCGGATGCGGGGTGACTCAGTGGTGGACATCTCGTTCGCCAGCCCCGCTCTGTCGCCGCGTGTCGTCGACTGGCGCGTTATGGAGGGGGTGGAGACGTTTTCGGACCACCGGTACATCCGGTTCGACGTCTCCGCCCAAACCTCGATTGCGCCGGTCCGACAGAACCCTTGTGGTCCGCGGTGGGCGCTGAGGCAGATAGACCGGGAGCTCCTCCTGGAAGCCGCGACGGTACAGGCCTGGGTGCAAGCACCGGACAGGCCTGTCGACATAGACGTCGAGGCAGAGTGGTTCCGGGAGGCCATGTCGCAAATTTGCGACGCGGCAATGCCCCGAGTCCCTCCAGGACGTGCTCAGCGCCAGGTATACTGGTGGTCGCCGGAGATTGCGGCACTGCGCAACGCGTGCAATGCCGCGCGACGCCGGTATGCCAGATACCGCAGGCGCCGCATCCGTCCACCGGATGCGGAGGCCAGAGAGGCGGAGCTGTACGAGGGATACAGAGCGGCAAAGCGCACCCTCCGAGCGGAGATAAGGCGGGCCAAACTTGAGGCCCGCAACGTGTGGCTGGGGACTCTGAATGGGGACCCATGGGGACGCCCGTACAAATTGGTACGGGACAAACTCCGCCCCTGGGCTCCCCCGCTGACGCAGAGTCTCCGGCCCCAGCTCGTGGAGGGTGTGGTGAGCACTCTGTTCCCCACGCGAGGGGAACACTCTCCCCCGCCCATGGCTCCGCCACCAGCGGTGTCCGACGCGGACCACGATGGCGACGACGACGACAACGCTCCAGAGGTGACCGAGGTAGAGATGAGAGTGGCGGTACGAAGGCTGAGTGCCAAAAATACCGCCCCAGGACCCGACGGCTTGCCTGGGAAGGCATGGGTCCTGGCCATGGAGGCTCTCGGGCCTCGACTAAGAGGGCTCTTCAGCGCATGTATGGAGAGGGGCCAGTTCCCACTTCGCTGGAAGACGGGGAAACTGGTCCTTATCGCGAAGCCGGGGCGCCCCGCGGACTCTCCGTCCGCGTACCGGCCCATTGTGCTGCTCGACGAGGTGGGCAAGCTCTTTGAAAGAGTAATTGCAGACCGCCTCGTCGCACACCTAACACGGGTGGGGCCGGATCTGGCGGACGGCCAGTTCGGCTTTCGCAGGAGGCGCTCCACGGTGGACGCCATCATGTGCGTGCGAGCTCTCACGACGGGGGATGCAGTGGCCCAGGGCAGGTGTGTCGTGGCGGTGTCTCTGGACATCGCCAACGCCTTCAACTCCCTGCCTTGGAGTAGCATTGGGAGGGCACTCCGGTATCACCGGATGCCCGACTACCTCTGTCGTGTGGTCGAGGCGTACCTGTCAGACAGGTACATAACCTACCCCGGTCACCAGGGGGTGTGGGAACGTCGAGAGATGTCGTGCGGTGTTCCGCAGGGATCGGTACTAGGGCCGCCCTTGTGGAACATCGGATACGATTACGTGCTGCGCGGCGACCTCCCTGACGGGGTCAGCGTGGTCTGCTACGCAGACGACACGCTGGTCCTGGCGCAGGGAGAGTCGTACCAGGCGGCGGTCGAACTAGCGACACGCGGGGTCGCGACAGTCGTTGGCAGGATCCAAGAGCTGGGACTCGAGGTGGCATTGCACAAGTCCGAGGCCATGTGCTTTCACGGCCCTCGGAACGCGCCACCACCGGGTTCCCGGCTAACGGTGGGAGGAGTCCACATCGGCGTCGGGTCAACGATGAAGTACCTGGGACTCGTTCTCGACAGCCGATGGGATTTCGACGAGCATTTCCGACGTCTGGCTCCCAAACTAAATCGGACTGGGGCTGCTCTCTCGCGGCTCCTGCCCAACCTTGGGGGTCCAGACGCCTCCTGCCGGAGGCTCTACGCGGGGATCGTTCGGTCCATGGCCCTTTATGGCGCGCCGGTGTGGGCGCCGGGGCTGCGGAAGCAGCCGGCGGCCCGGCTGAACGCGTGCCAGAGGGTCATGGCCATACGGATGGTACGAGGATACCGGACGATTTCCCGCGAAGCGGCGAGCCTTCTTGCTGGCCAGCGACCATGGGATCTGGAGGCAACAGTCCTTGCACTCATGCACGAACGGCGCATGGAGATGCAACGCCGGGGCGAAACTCCGCTGCCGCAACAAGTCGCGGCATGGCGGACAGAGTTCCGGCGAGTTCTCATGGTGAAATGGCGACAGCGACTGTCGCGACCCCGTGCTGGGCACGCCACAATTATGGCGGTAAGTCCCCTCTTTGAGGCGTGGTTGGAAAGACCTCACGGCGTCCTCACATTCCGCATGACGCAGGTCCTCACCGGACACGGTAAGTTCGGGAGGTTCCTGCACCGGATTTGTGCGGAAACGACGCCCGGGTGTCGCCACTGTGTGGCCCAGCCGGAGGACACGGTGGAGCACACGGTGGAGGTGTGCCCCGCTTGGGCAGAGCAACGCCGTGACCTCGTGGGGGCAATCGGCGGCGGTGATCTCTCGCGCCGGGCCTTGGTTCAGGCCATGCTCCGGAGCGAGGAGGAGTGGCAGGCGGTCGCCTCCTTCTGCGAAGCAGTAATGCTAGCTAAGGAGGCGGCCGATCGCGTGAGGCAACGGTCCTTACGCTCCAACCGCCGCCGGGATTCCGATCCCGATTTCCGGCCACCGTAGGCGCGGGCTTGCAGATGGCGAGCAATGGGTGGCTCGCCGTCTGACCGTCCGGTAACCGTCCGGACCGAGCCCAAGTCGTCGACGGCGCGTATTGTTCCACGCGCGCCTCAAGGAGATGTCAGCAAATCGTAGGGGCCCAGCAGGGTCGAAGCCTACTGGGGCCACGGGTAGTGTGAAAGCGGAACCCGGGGCCCTGGGACGAAGGCAACGAAGGAACAGGAGTGGGTTTTTAGTCAGTAAGAGTCTGACACTATCTCCCGCTCCGCCCAAGAGCGGGGATGTCATTAGGATGATTTTCCCACCGAAAAAAAAAAAAAAAAAAAACCTCGTAGCTATTCTTACGTAAAAAATGGGACGTCAGTGACAACGAACGAATTTATCACAATTATTATAAAGATCTCTTCACGATTTAGAACCTCTAAGTATTTAAACATTCTTGAGACTTCAATACTGTTTTCTTTCGCCATCCTCATACAGCAACTACATTTACTTGGATTCGGCCCAAGATTTTTTCTACTTCCACATCTCTGTATGATAATGAAGAGAGTCACTGCCCGCTGAGCATTTATTATACCAATAGTAATGTCAGTCATCGGCAACCATAAGCTTCAACCAACAGCTCTAGAGGCTCTCGTTAGGCAGCTGGATCAAGGGTTTAATTAGAAAACTCTTCTCCTGGAAACAGCTCGTATTGTGAGGAGTTTCCTCTTTCTTTGGATCCTTAACCACCGATAGTTTCGACCCTGTTCCTGAATCCAGTAAAGTTCACTGTTTTTCTCGCCTGTCATCTAATTAGCCTTTTCCTGTCTGCCACATTGGTTTTCTTCAAAAATTATGAGGGTCTTGATCTTTAATTGAATGTCTTTCTTTCGTATTTTTGTTTAACGCTTTTGATTCCACAAATCCTTTGAAGATTTTGATTGAAGAGTGAAGTGTTTATGGCTTCGTTTTCGAGATTAGCTTCTTCATTGAACAGGTCTTCGAAATTGAAAATAGGAAGAGGGGATTGAATGGAATGCTTATGGTGTTTTTATTGGATTGCGTGTTTAATTTTATTTGCAATGTATTGGTTGTTGAAAATAAAATGAGAACGTTATTTCTATAATATAGCAGTTAGCCGTTTGATTTTTTAGTTTTTATTTTAGCTATCAGATATATTATTTTGATAAGACTTAGCAGAATATAAGATTTTAATATAGGTAAGAGAAAAATATGGCCGATGATTTGAGAATTAAAAGCGTGAAAGAAGACTTAAATGCGTGAAAATTAAATGCGTGGAATTAAATGAGTGAAAATTAAAGGCGTGAGAATTAAATGCGTGAAAGAACATACGGTTTTCTTTTTTTTTTATTTCTGCCCCATGTTAAGAATTCTCCTATATCTCACGATACCGTGCCTTCACAAATCTGCCATAACTATTTGTAAACCAATGTAAAATTTGTTCCATGCGGGATTAAACCTGTGATTTACAGATCAGCAGACAATCATTCAACTACTGTACAAACTCTAAAAAAAAAATTGAATGCCACCTACCCGCACTGAGTCTGTAAGGTGAGTTAGTTACGGCCCATTTTCTCTTCTAGAGAGGAGGCCTGAGTCCCAGCAGTGGAACATTACAAGGCTTTTTTGAAGTGGGAAATCATTTAATGACTTTTCCCATTTTAGTGTGGGGCGGGAGTGCGTATCACTCTTTTACTGACTAAAACCAAACCGGTGCACCTTTAGTTGCTATTAGCGTTCTAGGACCGTAAGTATCCTTTTCAGAAGTTTTGCTCCGTGGCAAAACTTAATGACATAACATAAGCCTTAATATCTTTATGATGCCTGCTAGCGCCATCCCTAGCGGGCATCATAAAGCTATTAACAAGGCTTATAAAAAAATAACTTTTCACCAACCATAAATAAATTGGATTAAGAGAAAGATAATAATTCAACATAATATTTAGATATGATTGTAATCTAGATTCACTCATAAAATTATACAAGGTTTCTAATTCCTTAATTAAATTAACATTTTGGTAAATATTTTAAGTAAATAAGTTGTTAAATTTATCGCTCTTTCACATACCCACTGAAATCAGAGATGAAACTGAAATAGCAATCTAAATGGAATTTAATTTTCACTCAAATGTGTGTAGGTAAGTCAAATGATAATTTAGTTTCAAGAGTGTTTTAATACCCGCTGAGTCTAGAAAATAATTCTGTGGGTTTGGAATGGTTGTTTACTAGAATGAAATCGAAAGATCTGCTATGGCTAAGACGCACTTTTAGTCAAATGAATTCACATTGAGGTTCTAATTTTAATTTATTATAGGGCCATAGTAGATAAACACGCAGTTTTATTTTCATTTTTTTGGAAGGCTTCCCATAAGATTGATCTACTTCTTAGTAAGGGTCGCGAGAATCCGATTTTTTTAGAAAGCCTCTCGTAAGGTTTATCGACGTCTTATTAAGGGTCGCGGGAATCCTATTTTTTTAGAAAGCCTCTTACAAGGTGTATCGATGTCTTAGTAAGAGTTGCGGAAATCAGATTTTTTTAAAAAGCCTCTCACATGGTGGATCGACCTCTTAGTAAGGGTTGTCGGAACACTGTTGTTTTAGAAAGCCTCCCACAAGGTGGATCAACGTCTTAGTAAGGGTTGCGGGAATCCGATTTTTTTTAAAAGCCTCTCGTAAGGTTTATCGACGTCTTATTAAGGGTCGCGGGAATCCTATTTTTTTAGAAAGCCTCCTACAAGGTGGATCGACGTCTTAGTAAGAGTTGCGGAAATCAGATTTTTTTAAAAAGCCTCTCACATGGTGGATCGACGTCTTAGTAAGGGTTGCAGGAATCCGATTTTTTTAGAAAGCCTCCCACAAGGTGAGGGCCCCTACGATTTGGCTTCGCACCATCGACGACTTGGGATCGGTCCAGACAGTTGCCAGGCGGTGAGCTACCCATTGCTCACCGTCCACAATACCCACGCGCGGACGCTCGATGGATGCGAGATGCACAGGATCGGTCGTTTTGACGACACTTGAGGGAGGCCTATGTCCAGCAGTGAACATCTTTCCACTGAAATGATGATAATATTTATTTTTTCTTACCATAACTGTCTCACTGCTGGAAAAGCCCTCTCCTAAGTCATTCCAGACATTCTTTTTCCACTCCGTCTGGAGTCAGTGACATTATGCTGTGAACATCAATATATTTCGTCATACCAATATACTGAAAATTTCTCCTGTATTTCTAAATCGTGTTCTCCATTCGACACAATTGCGCGTTTTATCTTTATTGATATTCAATAATGGTCTTTATTTCTGTTGCCATGGCAACTGACGTGAGTGGTGGAAGTTTCTATCAAAAATAACTAAGTAAAAAAACACTCAAAAAACTGGGTTTACTTGGAAAAACTGAGATAGATTTATTTATCATAAAATACAAAGTTATAAAACTTATACAAAAAACAAAAACCATTCATTCCTTCAAGATATTTTTATCATCATCATTTGAGCCAAAAGATGTCCGCTGTTTGACTTAGGCCACGCCCAAGTCTCGCCATAATGATCAGTCCTGTGCGTCTTGCATCCATTTGATTCCCGCAACCCTCACCAGGTCATCGGCCCACCTTGTGGGAGACCTTCCAACGTGGTCGCCACTCGAGAACCTTTCGTCCCCATAGACCATCCGTTCTGTGGGCAATGTGCCCTGCCCATTGTCACTTAGGTTAAGAAAATATATTACTAAAATAATAGTAAGTAATCTTAAGTACGTTGGTAAAAGTAATTAAACATCTTACGATAACAACTCTATTAACAAGATTTGCCTATTGATAAACAACCTTGGCTTCAATTTATTTACATACACCAGTTTCTCTGACATAGTTTGCATTGAACAGTATTGTTTTAACCTAGAAGAATGAAACTTAATTAATTATTCGTTGAAAGACCTATAAAACAATATGCTCTCGTTCGAACGTCTCGATTGGAACTTAAATAAATCGAACAAGTTTAATAGCTGTTAACATTAATTTGAATTAAAATTTTCAATTCACTTACTTCAAAATCTACTCTTATCCCACCGCATTTAGGGACGCAATTTACAATTTTTGGCACTAGTGCGGAAAAGTGCTCGAGCTCGAGCGAACCACAATTTATTGTATTTATCGTATCAGGCTGGTCTTCGGGTCATCCCGTTTATTTATTTCTTCGTAAGCGTAATGAAAAATGTCGTTTGGTACACGTGGAAAGTAACTGCAGGACTCAGTTCCAGAACACCCTCGCCTGTGGCTCGGACAAATTCCGCCTCGGTCGCAATGACAAACTTTCTCCATTTGTATTAAAATATACTATTTCATAATAGATTTAGGAATGGCCTTATGAAGAAAGCCATTTCAGTTTATCATCGTGGCGAAAGGTCAGCTAAACTCTACGTTACTGAGTGCTAGCTGTCCAGAGGATGTTGGGGATTTAGGGATCGCAGAACAATATGCCACCAAGATGGGTTAAATCGGTTGCGCATCCAGATAGGCCGCTATAAACACCACTTGGCACTATAAGATTTTATAGACCCGTCAGATACCCGATGTGGGTGCGGGACCCCTTTTCAGAATATGAGACCCAAAAATATGCCCCAACTGCTGCAGCAGCAGGTTTTCATCTGCATTTTGGAGGACTTAATGAGTACCACTGAAGCTGTAGTTAACGTAACTACTGGGCCCAAAAAGTTTAAGGTCATCAATGATTGGAATAGAAGAATAAATGGTGTGAAGATTGCTATAAAGTAAGCGGAAAATAAATAGTTCTCGCTGGTTTTTAATACTCATATTTTAAATTAAAACACGTTTTTAAAAAATTGTTTTAAAGTGGTAGACTAGCAAAACAAGATGAAACTTGACTTGTCATACAAATATTATAAAGGTGAGTAGGAGCAGTGATGTACGAGTGAGAGAGATCGGGGGTTCAAACCCAGCCAGGCATTACTTTGTGTAATTTATTTCATCACCACTGCTATCAAAACGGTGAAGGAAAACATCGTGAGGAAACCGACATGTCCATAAACAAAAAAATTCGAAGACATGTGGCATCCACCAACTCGCACTAGGCCTACGTGGTAGATTACGGCCCATTCCCTTTCCTAGAGAGGAAGCCTGAGTCCCAGCAGTGGGAACATTACAAATCCGATTATATATGCAATGAAATTTGTATGTTTTTTTTTTTTTTTTTTTTTTTAATCAAGATTTTATTTAGGGGCTTTTGTCCAAAAAGGATATGTCAGCCCCATCGTACCTTATAACAATTACTACACACACATACCTTTATTAACTAATACATATTTACCTAAAATACATTACAGATATTAAATAGATATTAAATAGGGCGAATCACTGTTGCAAAGCATATATTATCATGACTGTTGTTACCCATTATTAAAACTAAAAATCTTTTCCATACATCCGCCACTAGAACACAAACTTATAATAAACTTCTTACATTCTTCCCAAATAATTTTCATGACTGATCCCACTTTAACTTCTAAATTATCTTTCGACATAAAAATACCTTTCATTTTTATCATAAATTTTAAGAATTCAAATTTATAGTGTAATTGCTCATCATGTGTGTTACCGTTGTCTCTCTCACATTCCGGTGTATGTCCCTTTATTTCTTCTGCTACCTGGTCTTGAGAAGGCCGAGTGTCTGTTCTCTGCTGTGCAGTCCGCGTCACACTGGATTGGTATCGAGACGTGCGCATAGGTCGTGCAGACGCAACGTTAGTGTCTTCCATTGGGATTATCTCCATTGACATTGGTTCTTGATGTACTATCGCTCTAGCGACTACGCTACTGTACGTTTGTGAGGTTCTTGCGTTATCTTTATTTATAACGAGATTAGGTGAAGTTTGGGGTAAGCGTGCCATCTTTTCGTGCTTTTCAATAATTTCAATTTGTATGTTTGTGTGTGTTTGTTTCTCTTTCACGAATAAACGGTTAAGTAAATTTGGATGTTTGCCACACTAGTAGACCATGTCATTTTTTTTCGTTTGGAAAATCATCCAATGAAATCCTACGCACTTAAGCAGAACGGGAAATAGTGTCACACTTTTACTGACTAAAAACACACTCCTGTTCCTTCGTTGCCTTGCACACCAGGGCCGAGTCTTCCTTTCAGAATCAGACTCTTGGCTCCAGTAGGCTTCGACCCAACTGGACTCCTACGTTTGCTGACATCTCCCTAAAGCGGGCTTGAAAACCTAAGCGCCGTCAACGACTTGGGCTCGACTATGTCCTAAAATAGGACAAAGGATTCATTTCGCAGAATTATGTTCCATTAGGATAATGTTATACTGTCATGCGGGCTACACCACTGGTAAAAGCTAGTACTAAAACACACTGTTATATCAAATATTATTTTTCGTTTTGTATTGGTGGCGCCCTCTGGCTTTTTTTCGAGTTTAGAAATTATTAAATATTTTCTCCCACTCTGGGTGGAATAATAATAATATATTCCACAACTATCACAAAACGCCGTCTATTCCCAAGCTAAGCAGAGCTTGTGTTATGGGTACTAGACAACTGATATACATACTTATATATTTCTAAATACATACATATATAGATAAATTACACCCAGACACAGAATAAATGATCGTGCTCATCACACAAACATTTGTCCTGGGTGGGAATCGAACCCACGACCTTCGGCATAGCAGTCAGGGTCACTAACCACTAGACCAACAGGCCAGTCAAGGAATGAAATGAAATTTATTTTATATCTAGAATATAGATACACATGTTGAAATTTTTTTTTAGACTCACTATATTCGACTTAGCACGACTGATACGTGCAAATATTTTTAGAATATGCATAATAATAATGTGATGAAATTTCATCACTTTAATTAGTCACATTAGTCAAACATAATAAAAACAGTCAATAAAATTAATTGTACACATACCATTATAAAATATATTAAATTAGTGTAGAATTTATTGGTTAGAAAATTTATAAATAATGTCAAAAGTTATAATTTAAATAAATCGCACCTTTAATTCAATACAGCCACTAAACGAAATTCTTCAAAAAACTGTTTTTAACGCGATCTGTAATCTTCATCATCTTGTTCCTTCAGTTGCTCTTTGCGAAGGCCTCGGTTACTCTTTCAAATAATCCCGCAGCCCTGGGATTTTCGTAAAAAGTCAGAGAGAGTTTCCAGCCTAAAATGTTTCTAATACTGGGGTACCATTCCTTTCTGATGATTTCAAAATCATGCTGAATTACATTAGTGTATCCATTTAACTATTTTAGAGCAGTGGTGGCCGAGTGGTAACGGCCCCGACTTACGAGTGGTAGGTTGCCGGTTCAAACCCAGTCAGGCGTATTACTTTGTGTAATTTATTTCATCACCACTGCTCTCAAAACGGTGAAGGAAAACATCGTGAGGAAACCGGCATGTCCTAGAACCAAAATTTCGAAGACATGTGCCATTTACCAACCCGCACTGGACCCACGTGGTGGATTACGGCCCACAACCTCTCCTAAAAGAGGAGGCCTGAGTCCCAACAGTGGGAACATTATAAGGCCGACTATGCTATGCTTGCTATCCATTTAACCGCCTACGTCGATATATCCGATGAAGACTCTCGCGTTTATTCCGCCAGGGTCATACATCCACGACCAAATACTACATCTCATCAGCTCTTCTGTCACTTATGGGGATCGAAGATCTAAACGAGATGAAGTCATCATTCATCATTATCATTTCAGCCAAAAAACGTCCACTGTTGAACATAGGCCTCTCCCAAGCGTCCCTACAACGATCGAACGATCATGTGCGTCTCGCATCCACCGCATTCCCGCGACTCACATCAGGTCGTCGATCCACCTTGTGGGAGGTCTTCCAATACTACGTTAACGCTACGTCGCTACTCTAGAACCTTTCGGCCCCATCGACCATCCGTTCTACGAGCAATGTGCCCTGCCCACTGCCACTTAAGTTTGGCGATTCTTCGGGCTATGTCAGCAACCTTGGTTCTTCCGATATCTTCATTCCTGATGCGATCACGCAAGGATACTGTGAATATAGTCCTTTCCATTGCCCTTTGAGTGACTGCGACGAACGACACACGACATTATTGAATAGGACACGAAAACACTCGTCGGAATAATTCGAAGCAAAAGCTTAAAGGGATATCAATATATCTAGCCTGTACTAACCCATATCCCGGCAAAGGCCGTTCTCTATTCCTTTCATTCTGCAAAATTACTATAATAAAAATAAATCCAAATAAGAATGGCTATTTTGGGTAGGAACCTAAAACAGCTGTCCGTAAATTCACCTAAGACATAAGAATAGAAAATCCTTGTAAACGAAGCTTATTTCTAGGAAAACTAAATAAGGATAACGGTATACTAATTACTGTGAAAACATTTTATTCTATTTTTACTTTTGCTCCCAATTCCTTTTAAACCGACTTCAAAGAGAAGAAGGTTCTATTTTCAGCTGAATGTATTTTTACTTATTTATTTCACATTACATTTTCGATTCTTTCTTCTAGTGTCGATCTGAGTCAAATTTTGTCCGAACAATATTTAGCTGAGAGTAGTGGTGGCGAGTGGTAACGGCCCCAACTTACGAGCTGTAGATCGCGGGTTCAAACCCAGTCAGGCGCATTACTTTTAGTAATTTATTTCATCACCACTGCTTTCAAAATGGTGAAGGAAAATATCGTGATGCCGATTTGCATGTCATAGAACTAGAAATTCGAAGACATTACGGCCCATTCCCTCTCCTAAAGAAAAGGCCTGAGTCCCAGCAGTGGTAACAATAAAAAATGCTGATTATGCTAACATTTGGCCACCTGGACAGCTCTTTTGTTGGCTTCGTATCAGTCGTAGAGGGTGCAAGTAGTTGTGCATTTTCAATTAGCAACAGCAGAAAGTACTAGGAGTCCAGAAAAAACAAGAGGTAATGTAATTAGCAAAATAACTCGCGCTCGAACGCAATACTAAGCTGTGCTCAGAATAATGTTGCTTGCACAGGAAAATCACACTAAGGTCTTTTAAGTGCAATGTTAACTAAATAAGTTTTAGGGTAACAGAATTATTTAGAGTGTTTAAGTTTGAAGGTAAGAAGTAAGCTCTTTTTTTACATTATAAATGACAATATACACTAGCTTCTGACATTTTATAAGTGCCCATGTATATTGAAATATAATATTTTGAATTGAAATAATATATAAAACAGGATTTTTTATTTTATTTTTTATTCTTGATATGTTCGCGCTTGACCGCCATCTCACCTGATGGAAAGCGACGATGCGGCGATGATGGAGCGCGCTTACCTAGAAGTAACCTATTCACTCTTGACTTAAAGATTCCCGGGTTGTAGCCATCAGGAAACACAGATTCCGGCAAGGAATTCCACTTCTTAGCTGTACGCACAATGAATGTGTTCCAAAAACGTTTTGTGCGTATAGGTGGGTTGTCCAACACGTACCGGTGGCGCATTGCCATACGCCTGGTGGTCCGATGATGGAACGGGCTAGGCGGAATTATGTTAGGCAATTCCGACGCACACTCCTCGAAATGCAACCGGTAGAAAACCGACAGGATAAGGATAACTTCACAAATAAAACGGCTGTGTATACTTGTAGAGTTTATATTTTTTTGTCTATACTCGACTGCCGCAGAAGGAAGTTTTTCCTAATGTAAGAAAGATAGAAAGAATTTTAACAAAATGAGGAGTCGTTCTAATTTTGTTGACACTCATCATCATCATCTTCCTGCCCTTATCCCGTGTTATTTGGGGTCGGCGCAACACGTTTTTTTCTTCCTCTCTGCCCTGTTACTCGTCATGCTATCACTAACTTCCTTTTCTTTCATATCACTCTTCACACAATCCATCCATCTTTGACACTCCGTGACAAAGGTTATAAAAATTAAAAAAAGAGATGCCATTAGGTAAGCATAGTCGTATTTTTATCTATCTATATATATAAAAATCAATGCCATTTTTCGTTGTAATTTTATAACTAAAGAACGGGCTCACCTGTCCAAACCAAATGTTTAGGCTTTGTTTGGACTATTTAGTAGATGGTTTATGTGAAGTTTGCACAAAATCGGTCGAGCGGATCTTCATTTATCACATTATTAGGCGGTACGAAGTTTGCCGAGTCAGCTAGTATACATATAATTATATGAAAATAAACAGCTCGAGGAGACAATTTCAAAATATTGCGAGATGCATATAGAGTCACCTTTTAAGTAATCTCATAGAGTTGATGGTTTTACTTCTGAGATTTATCACAAATAAATGCCACTAACTGCGTCATGCTTCTTAAAAAGTGCCTTGTTCGCAACTTTTCAGACATCCTTTAAGTCTTGAAAAGTTGGGTTCTTTCTTATACGTCTGATGTCTGCAGACTTTTGTGGGTATGTTTAATATGACCCTGTGTAGGTCAACGTTTAGGGTTCTGACGAGAATCAACATAATAAAGGTCACGAATTCAATTTCGATCCACACCTGGGACCAGCTTACATACTTATTTAGCACAAACTTTTTCTATTTAATTATGGACCCTCTTGAGTTAATATATAAAACCTCTTAGGGTTTAAGGAAAACTTCATGCAAAGATCTGTGGGATTATTACGTAACTCACATTCTTCTTCTTCGTCTTTTTTTTTTAATTGATATAAACCAGTGCTTGACTGCGATCCCACCTGATGGTAAGCAGAGATGCAATCATTGATGGTGAGGCGCGCTAGTTTATTAAGAGCCTATTCACTCTAGCCTTGAAGACACCTAAATTATAGCTAGACGGGAAGACCGCAGCAGGCAAATTGTTCCAGTCCTTCGACGTACGCGGTATAAACAACGAGGCGAAACATTTACATAGGCTTTCTCCCAACTAAGTCAAACCGTATGCAACCGAATACCAATATTTCACATGAAGCGACTAAATATCTGACTTCCGCAACCTACCTCTTTAAAATTACCACGCTACGTCTAGGCTAGACTGTTGTCAGATTGTCTAGCTTCAACGAACGAGAAACGACAATTGGGACCAAAAGATTCCTCCGCGTCTCAGATCTTGATTATGCAAAGGAAGTTTTTGGTCACCCATCCACGGACTGACCTCTGTAAGTGTTACTTAACGTTAAAGAACAAATAGTTTGGTTGTTATCTTTTATGCTGAGCGTTTGGCCATTTGGCGTGGATTTGACGCATATTTTTCCCCATAAACTAATTTTAAGATTGCGTCATTGCTAATTTTAAGGTTGCTGAAAACCAGCACCGTAGATGGCTGGATTTGCCTAGCGTCTCGGTATATGCTGAGCAACGGCCTATTCTTGCTAAGATACGACGCACAACTTTGATTTTTAGTTTTTATTGTAAAAATTATGTTATTTTCTTTTATATTTTGATTTTTGTTTATGTTTGTCTCTGTTATGGCCGGCATCAAAATGCCACAAATAATCTGGACAACTGTGTTGTCTATGGTCATATAAAGCTAGATACACATATGGCCTGTCAGGGAATTTTGTTTTTATATTTTTGTAAGAATTGTGCGTCTATTTAGGCAGAATAAACATGTTTTCTTTCTTTCTTTCATTTTTCACAAATTAATTGTTTTTCTTTATTTTCTTTCACTCGTTTAACCCCAACGCTAAAAGACCGGTTAATTTAATATAACTTAACAAGCTTATTCTATAATTAACAAGTCGCTATTTATTAACTTGAAAGCCACATTATAACTTGATAAGCTTCGATACCGATCTTTCTCGGGATACGTTACTTAATTCAATTTGTGTCTTGGCTTGAAGCGATTAACTCTATGAAATAATAATGTTTTAATACATTTTGCTGCTATTTTCTTATATTCAATTATAATAACATCATTTGAGGCAAAAGACGCCCTCTGTTGGATATATGGTTCTCCTAAGTGTTGACACAACGGCCAGTCCTTTGAGACTTGCATCCATCGCATTCCCGCAACCATTACCAGGTCATCGGTCCAGTTTGTGGGAGGTCTACCAACGTTAAATCTTCTATTACGTGGTTGCCGTTTCAGAATGTTTCGGCTACATCAACCATCTGTTCTGCAAGCAATGTGTCTTACTCACTGCCACTTAATTTTGAAAATAACGCCAACTTGTAATATTTTCAAGATTGATTAAGTAATTAAGCTAATAATAACAATAAAATAATGTATTGTTCTTTCTTTACAAATATTTGCATAAAATTATTATCTTAAAACAAAGTTACCTAAATAAATAAATTAACAAACAGTAAATAAGTGAGTAAAAAGCTTCTTTGTGAGAGACTGGAGGCCGTACTACGAATTAGGCAGACACCTGTTTTTTTTTTTTTGTGGATCTCGTCAAATCTACTTGAAGGATAAAATCTACAAGTCCGTGATAAGACCTGGCGTACTGTATGGATCAGAATGTCGGCCTGTGAAAAAGACGGATGAAAAAAGATTGCATGTAGTCGGAGAAGAGAATGTTGAGATAGATGTATGGTGTGACGAGAATGGATAAAGTGAGAAATGAGTATATTAGAGGAAGTTTGAAAGTGGCGAAAGTGACTGAAAAGTAGAAGCGGAATCGTTTATCTTTTTATGGTCATGTGAAGAAGAGGGATGAAACGCATGTTACTAAAATAGTTATGAGTATAAATGTGGATGGGTAGAGAAGGAGAGCGAGGCCAAAGAAAAGATGGATGGATTGTGTGAACAGTGATATGAAAGAAAAGGAAGTTAGTGATATAATGACGGTTGACAGTATAGAATGGGAGAAAAAAACTCGTTGCGCCGAACCCAAATAAGACGAGACAAGGGCAGGAATATGATGGTTCTCATCAAATAACATCTCCCGCTCTGGCTCGAGTGAGAGGAAGTTTCAGACTTTTATCGACCCACTCGTGTTCTTTAGTTGCTTTTTGTGTTCCAGAGCCACAGTGCCTCTCTAAACATTCCTGCAGTTAGATTAGGAAGACCCCGTGTTAGTATTACGTATCGTCAGCAAATCAAAAAGTTATGGGATTTCCAGAAAATAGAACTATAAAACAAAGAAGACAGCGATAATTTCTGACAATTCAAAACATACATTTTTAAAGTTTAAATATCTTTTCGGATAATATTAAATGATAATGTTAATACTTACAAGGTTTTTTCTGTCGCATAACTTAATTGAAAAAAAATAATAGGTAATACTATACTACACTGGCTCCAGTATTATAGTTTCTACCTAGCTAAGCCTTTAATTTACATATGTAAGAAGCTTATGTCAAAAAACGATCTTTATCATAATAATAATTATGATAAAGGTCGTTATAATTTATTATTTTTACTTATATAATTTATTACAAGCTTGTATAAAATAATATTTCTGAATTAAACAAGATTTTTCTTTTGAAAACTTATTATCAGATATTTATTATCTATTAATTTTTGGGTTCTTATCCGATGGATGTCGTCATTCTGAGTTCATAACTAGTGGGTGTTGTCTAGAGTGTTCTATTACTAGATTCGAATTTCGATTGTTGATGCATTTATACCTAACTTCATTGTAGTCTTAAGGTACCATTCGAACCTCAGTTGCAGGCTGCGAATGCAAGTAGTACACGCATGAGACGCAGCTGTTGCCTGGATCCGCAGCCGGGAGTGATTCCGAGGCTGGCTGCATATTTTACCAGTCGCAAATCTACGTTTCAATTCAATATACGTTTCAATATGAGCGCCATCGGCTCCGAGTAATGTAGCGATTATTTCGGGACTTGTCTAAACAGGTTGAAGTGTCGTAACTACGTGCGCATCGACATGCGGCCGCAGCACGACTGGTTTGCGATTAGTTGCAGCTGCAGGTCGCGGAAGCACTCGTAGCCGAAGCTCGGCAGCACGTGCGGCTGCAGCCGCGTTCGGAATAGTTTTCACAAAAATCCATACTACTACATAGAAAACCAGTCGTGCAGCTGCAGCCGGCTTCGTGCAGCCGCCGCATGTGCTGCTGCATCCGCAGCGTTCAGCAGAGATTCAAATGGCAACTTTAGTTTCTTTCATCTAGTAATGCGATACTGTTACTGTTATACTCGCGTGTACGGAACGCTCGGTGGGCGAGACTGACTCGCACTTGTCCGGTTTTTTTTACGTGTGTTTCAGTTTTGTTGTCACTTTTAACACTAAAACCTGTATGTGTGTAAGCACTCAAAAACTGGTTAAAATTAAAAACTCGACCTCGCAAAACCGTTGTTAATGACTGGGATCAGAACCAATCTCGTACAATTCTCTTTTAAGCTTATAGGAGCAAAATTAAGCATAAAAATCCGCCACCAAGGTGGGAACAAACACGGTGGATAAACATTGTCCAAAAAAAAATATTTTGAATTCAGAACAAAGGTAGCGATGAAAATTATGTAGGCCGACCTCGTAAATGTTTTAATACGGAATCTCCAGTAGGTCCGAGTTAAAATTTTGCTTCGTTGAATTCTTTGCTGAAAGAGAGTTTCTGAGTCTGCCGAGGTCAATGTTTGATTTGTTCCTAAAGTTGTTGATTGTAAGTTTAGTGATATTTGAAATGGAATGGATATTTTTTTGGGCGTAGATTAAACGAAATTCTAACAGCGCTAACTTCTGCACCGGATTCGTGCGGAAACGACACCCGGGTGTCGCCACTGTGTGGACCGCCCGGAGGACACGGTAGAGCACGCGGTGGAGGTGTGCCCCGCTTGGCCAGAGCAACGCCGTGTCTTCGTGTGGGCAATCGGCGGCGGCGATCTTTCGCGCCGGGCCTTGCTTCAGGCCATGGTCCGGAGCGAGGAGGAGTGGCAGGCGGTCGCCTCCTTCTGCGAAGCCGTAATGCTAGCGAAGGAGGCGGCCGATCGCGTGAGGCAACGGTCCGTACGCTCCAACCGCTGCCGATTTCCGGCCACCATAGGCGCGGGCTTGCGGACGGCGAGCAATGGATGGCTCGCCGTCCGACCGTCCGGTAATCGGACCGAGTCCAAGTCGACGGCGCGTACTGTTCCATGCGCGCGATAAAAAAAAAACAGCGCTAACTTATTTTTTATTATTATTGATATCATCGTTTTTGTCGATATCGAAGCACACGTGCCGAGAAATAGGATTATTACAAATAAATATTTACTCTTGGCTTAAAGATCTGAAAACATTGTAGCTATCAGGAAACACAAACTGACGGAAAATTCCATTCCTTAGCTACAAGATAAAAGTGTTTTGAAAACGTTTAATGCGTATAGGTGGGATGTTCACCAACGATTCAATAAAGATAATAATCAAACAGTTCAAAATAAATGGGCTTCTGAAATGTTGTGGTTAATTTTAAACATATCAGGTTTTTGATAATCGTTTTCGCTCACAGGACGTCACTATGTCAAGAGTACCCTTTTTATCGATGATGGAAAATCATAGAATTACTTCTTCCACTCTGAGTGAAGTAAGCCGGAATGTCAGACTTTTATCGAATACAATCTGCTCTTATTTGTTCAGTTGTGATATGCGTTCTAGGCCCGTGGTGACTCTTTCAAATACTCCGCAGCACTGGCAGCCTGATGCCTGTAGATGTCAGCATAATGGTTTAGACCCACAACAGCTGATGGCCTAGCAGGTCCCGTTAATATTTATGATGATAGTTTTTTGAAGCAGGCGTAAAACACATGCGGCGCGCGTGCGGCGTCGACTGTAATTGATAGCAGGGCATCCAACTCAACATACATTTCTACTGCTTTTTATACAACCGCTTTTACGCGATTATGACGTTGTTACACATTTTTCATTACATATTTTGGACACACAGTATCTTGTGGATATTGTCTAGGCTTCTATTGAAATCAATTTATAATTTTTGTAAAACTAATCCAGTCCTCTGAAAATCTGCAATTTTAGATAAAAAAAGGATAAAATACAAATTTAATCAAGATTCTGATTTTTTTTTCATTTTTAAGGGTTTAAAAAAACACGTATTTCCTGGAACAAGTTTTGTTAAATATTCGAGTAAATCACGGATTTACCGAATGCTAACAGAGTGGTTCAGGCGTTATATCTTTTTTCGCGTTACCTTTTCGTCAAACATCGCGTCGGATTGCGTTAGATGAAGTAACAAGCTTTTAAACCATTCTCGATGTTGACGATAGGCGAGTGAAAACATACCCTCTTAATTGAAAAATGAATAATTTTACTATTTTTTGGAGAGTATTGAACTTTTGCAACGTGACTTTGAGAATATCAACATTCACAAAATCAAACTTTGAAAACACAGGAAATAATATTTAGGTTGGTAAAAATCTCAAGGCCCAGTAGACTCAGAAGGCTGCTGCCTGATAGGACTACAGGAACGTCTGAAAGAGTTACCAGGAAGAAAATTCATGGGTAAAACCCTTGGATTTTCAGTGTGAGCAAAGGTCTGACATACCCTCTCGCCCCACTCTAGAGTGCAAAAAATCATTTGATGACTTCCCACCGCAAAAAAAGTTTTTTATTCTGATTTTCAAAGGAAACATCTAAAATTGTTGAAGGTCGAAGATGATCTTTTTACTTATATATTTTCAAAATCTAAAAATTTTACTCAATTTCGCCTATCATTTCAAACAAGCAAATAAAAACTTTAAATACTTTAATGAACCATTTAATCACGTACCAGAATTTAAATTAGAAAATTGTTTTTAACCTAACAGCCGTCCAATCAACCTTCAATAGTCCTGATGTCACCGAAATTAATTGACGTCATTTAAAATAGAAATAACGAATGGTAAAATTTAAATATTATTTGTGTAATAATATCTATTTGAATTGGCCCAATCAAAAACCCATCAGGTTGTTTTTTAGCTTCTCACTATTTATGCACTAATTGAGTATCAAATTTAGAAAATATTTTGTGTTTTGAAACTGTATTCAGTTTCAAAACACAAAATATTTTCTAAATCTTATAATACTTTTTGTAAATAATCTTATAATCGTCTCTATATCTTATTAAAAAACCCACATAATACTTTTTGTGAAAAGTTTTAGTACCCAGTGGTAGAAAAGACGTTTTTTTTTTCTTTTTAAACAAAACTGTCATATTATGAATTTCGATTAAAAAAAAAACGTTCTAATCTGATCCTGTAACCTCAAAAGATAATAAGGTTCTGCTTAAAAAAAAATATGCTGACATTACGATCGTCAAAATTATAACAGTTTCTAAATGGAATATTAATTAATCTTTAATTGATTGAATCCTCACAATAAAATTTAAAAATTTTAGTCGGAGAACGAAATGATGAAAAATTCCATCATATTTTTATAATATTTTATGTATAGTATAAAAATGATGAAAAATTCCATCAAAAATATAACTACAATTTTTAAATTTTATGTTGAAGATTCAATCAATTAAAGATGATCGACGATCGTAATGTCAGCATATTTTTTTAAGAAGAACCTTATTTTGCATTAACCTTTTGAGTAGCGTAATAAGAGACACAATAGAAAGACAATGACCGAGCGAACGCCGGCGTTCGCTCGGGGTTTAATGAACTAATCACAAAAATACAATCAGCAACGATAACTTGATTCTCGACTGTATATATTTATTGTAGAAATTAATAAAATTCTATAAATAAATACGCACTTCCTTCACCTATATCATAAAATAAGACATAAATCCGATGGATATATTCGAGTTTCCTTAATGATTCTTTCCATCCAATGGTTGTCTGGAAGAAATTGCTTTTATCGATAAGACCGCCGCTTGTACCGGTCTTATTTATGTTTATTCCTGACGTACGAGTATGTGCTTCTTCCTTCAGTTTACGTACTCTACTAGAAAGTTTATATTCTTGTATAGACAGACCAATCAGCTTTCAATTGGCCTGTCTATACAAGGATATAAACTCAGAAATCTAAGAAAATAATGAAACTTAACGAAGAAGAATTTATGTATATTTTATTTCATGAAGTTTAAATAAAAAAGTTTGGCCTGTCGGTCTTGGCCTTAAAAAAGGTAAGATTTATTTTTTATTGTTAATAGGTTTGCGCTTGACCGCTATGTCACCTAATGGAAAGCGACGATGCGGTCGACGATGAAGCTCGCTTAAAATCTATAGTTATAGCTTAAGGTATAGTCTTCGTTTGCTGAATGATATGTAAAGTTTATTATTCTCTTTTTTTTATAGGTAAGTTATCATCCAATGACTTCTCCCACTCTAGAGAGAAGGCGGAAAACGTGTCAGACTTTTACTGACAAATACAAAACCTATGTTCCTCCTTTGCCTAGCGTTCCAGGACCCCGGGTTTACCTTTCGGAAGTCAACCCATGTGCTAGTAGGCTTCGGCCTTACTGGGCCCATAAGGTTTTGCTGACATCTCTTTGAGGCGCTCGTGGAACACTTCGCGCCGTCGACTACCCGGGTTCGGTCCGGATGGTTACAGGACGGCGTATTATTAAAATTTGTGAAGGATATTACTCGTATTTCAAATTTGACACTTCAAACTATTTGATCAATAAATAAATAATTGATTCATAATTACTGACACATTCAATAATTGTCAAATTTATTTGACCTATCATTATCAACAGCCTTCAATATTCCAGTCATTGTCGATTGGGTATATTCCTTTTAGTATTAAATTATACGGCTAGCTTCGGTACTATGTTTCTGATCCAAGTTTGACCTCTAAATTTAAAATTACCGACAGACGATTAATACATGTCTTAGGGCCTTTAGGATCGATTCAGAAACGCGTTTTGTTAATACAAGAGAAGCAATACAACTCTGTTTAAATTTCGGACAGAAGCGGTCAGGTAGTTGTGAAGGCACAGACAGGCAGAATACTGCATTGTAATTATTTTGGAGTTATATCACGATAAAAGTGATACAAAATCTTGCTCACGTGAGTGAAAGTGAATGGGCGACAGTATCGCGAGTGAATAGCTACAAATAGTTCTTTGGCTATCATCTGTTGAAAACACTTTTTCAAGGAGTGGTTAGAGAATCTTTCGTAATCTATATGTATTCTAAGACAGTTTAGATTAAAGCAGACGTCTAAAGTCATGACAATAATTATTGACTTGCCTTCAGTGGTTCTTTTACAAGCATTTTCGTCATACCAATATCTTATTACCCATTTCACTCGTACCTTGGAGTTTGAGGCATCCGTTTTCTTCTCTCATTCTCCACTATTAATTGTCACTCTATCATTTACTCCCCTTTCTGTCTTAATCCAGTAAAACAGTCTAAACATGTTTTGTTTAAAATTTTCTCTCTTTCCTCATCCATCAAAATATGAATCTCAATTTTTTAACATACTTCTTATCTTCCCTCATAACATACCATACCGAGACTAATGATAGTTTTTCAACTTATATGTCACAAGCGCAACTTATAACTTATATGTCAGAAGCGTAATTTTCAAACTTTTTGGCATTCGCGTATCGCCATTTGTTGAAGTGGTACTGGCAATAATTTGTACATGAATTTAAGTTCTGGACTAAAAAAAAAAAGTTTTATTATTAATGTGGTGATTATTAATCAGTCCTCCTATCCAAAATTTTGCCATGGTGGCTAACCTCATTAAATACTACCAAGTGCAACTCCATTTTGTGTCCAGGCAATCGCTATTCATTCTAGTTTGCCTGGAAGATATTGTGAAATGCAATAACATTGCTTATTAAAATTTAACCTTTTGAGTAGCGTAATTAGAGACACAATAGAAAGACAATGACCGTGCGAACGCCAGCGTTCGCTCGGAGTTTGATGAATTAAGGCTGAAATTCTAACATTTATTATCCAGGTGTACAATCATAAGCATAAGCATAATTAGCATTTTAATGTTCCCACTGCTGGGACTCAAGCCTCCTATCTAGGAGAGGGAATGGGCCGTAATCCACCACGCGGGCCCAGTGCGGGTTAGTGAATATCACATGTCTTCGAATTTTGGTCCTAGGACATGCCGGTTTCCTCACGATGTTTTCCTTCACCGTTTTGAGAGCAGTGCTCTCAGTCGTCAACAAGTCAAGACTCAAGAGGTGTACAACCAATTATATATAAATAAATACGAACTCTCAATGTGGTTGTAAAAGTGAGTGTATAATCACAAAATGTATATTTTCTCTCCCCATAGTTAAAGTATATAATACAGAGAAAAGCACCATAAAATAGTGTGTTTTCAAAGCCACATATACTACTACAACTAGGTACTTTTTTGTCCCAGTGGATACCAAAAACTTAAAAAGAAGTGTAGTATAGCAAACAACCTAAGATTACTCTTTGTTTGAAACTACGTATCTTTAAGACACAAGAGACTCTCTGATGAGAAAACGTTTGTTTGTGGTGTTTTGAAACTAACGTTTCATGCGGAGGTTGATCTAAAAAATATGACCTAATTTTTTTTAGACAGCTCCATTATAAGTTTTCTTTGGGTAAAACAGTCGTATCTAATATGCGTGATGGATGTCACTTTAGCAAATATTATAATATACGGTCTTCCCGTCCAACTATAATATAGGTGTCTTCAAGGCTAGAGTGAATATGCTCTTAATAAACTAGTGCACCTGACCATCAACGATTGCATCTCCGCTTACCATCAGGTGGGATCGCAGTCAAGCACTGGTTTATATCAATAAAAAAAATAAAATATAAAACATTATTTTTAGTATATGCGAAACCTGAATATAGTTGGTTCAGAATTAGTAACTGAATTAATTCTAATGATTTTTACACCATGCTAAATTTTCTCCAAAAAAAATTAATAGTTGGACACCAGCGACACTAAGTAGGTACAAAACAGGTCACGGCAGGTTATAGCGGGTATTAAGAAGAAGCGCATAACTGGGTGCGGGAGGAAAACAACACCTCAGTAACCCGAATAGCCCAGAGACCATGTATTTGTGCGAACAAACAAGTAAAATAAGAAGCTTATTACTTTATGTTTTTAAATGATACATTTAAGAAATTTTTTACATAGATTCTTTATATAAAAATACAATGCAAGTGTTTCGGGTTTATCATAATTATATACAACTAATGTCGTAAACTTAAAATTTGTGTTTATTTGTTTGTAGCAGATAATCTTTGAATGTTACTGATCTGCTTATTAAATTATTTCACAAATAAAACACCATCTCTTTTGAGTACCTATACCATACCTTTCTTATTATTTTGGAGAATTGAACGATCTTGTTGTTCAGGTCACGGGAGCGATGCTGCGGCAAAAATAATTGTGTGCGCTTTCTGGAAACATGGTTTCCCATAAGGGCGGCTGTCTTTGTCCGTTTTGTATTTTCTCCGCATGACAACGCAAAATACACCGAACAAGTTTGTATACGCACGACTAACTTGTATCCAATGTGCAAACTCCCATGGTACTCGGAGGAATGGAATCGTTCGTGCGTTTTCGTACGACTCAAATACAAAAATGCGTCTGAAGTGCGACAGACCTATTTGTTTATCAGTTTTATTGTTTTGAGACCAACAATGTTCGGCAGTTATCTTAAAAGTTTGTTACGCCAGATTCATTATATATATCTAGGGTGTTCCGGAGAGTACTTTATTTTAAAGTGGGAAATCCAATAACTTCTTCCGCTTTAAGGCGGAACAAGAAAGCGTATCTGATTTTTACTGACTAAAACCACCTCTTTGCCTCGTTATTTTTTAGGAGACTTTGGCCGTGATGAGGCCCTACGTTTTTGCTGCAATCTCTTTAAGACGCACGTGAAACACTACTCGCTATCGACGATGACGGTCCGGTCGGTTACCGGACGGCCGGACGGCAAGCTACCCATTGCTCATCATCCACAAGCCCACGCCTACGGTGGATGGAAAACGGGGTTGAGGTTCCGTTGGCTCACGCGTGCCACTGCCTCCTTCACTAGCATTGCTGCTTCGCAGAAGGAGGCGACTGCTTACTATGCCTTCTCGCTTCGGACCATAACCTGTATCAAAACCGACTATCTATATGATATGGAAGAATAAAGAACATATCCCAATTTTTCGGTAAAGACTATTAGAGATGCTTCACAGACTCCAAATAAATTCATAACAGGGATGATGACGGAACTGAGGTGTTCTATTTAACCCCCACAAACCTGTTACTGGGTATACAGCACCAGAAATACAGATTCAATTTTCAAGATAAGGAACACCCACGATTTTTCGCCAAGAAAGTACTAGGGAGTCATAAGTCTCTCAGATAGTAGCCTCACTATTGTACCGAAGACAACAGGGCTAAAGTCGTATGAGATATCCACTTTAAATATTGAAGTGGCATTGTGTGTTTCATTCCTTTATCTGCTTAGAGCACTCATGTGTGTTTGTCTTTAATTTCTTTAACAGTATGGAGATAGTCGTTAGGTTTGGGTTAAGTAACGTTGGGTATTTGTTTTGGTTTTATTTATTGTTTAAATAAAATAAGTCTTACTAATATTTTCTGGTAGTTGGTATTTTTGTTTCATGATTTGATTCAACATTATTTCATTGTATGGGGATTCTATATCAAACATTGCAGTAACTTTAACTCACCATAGAAATAATATTTTCTTTTTTCCATCAAATTAGTAATATTTTGCTTTCTCTAGTTTTATCATTTTTCTACCATTCCCTTGTCTGCGCAGATATTTTAATCTTCTTTTCAACTCACTATTGCAACCTATAGTAACAAGAGACAACTGACCCAGATAGATTGAATCTCGACTCGGTCCGTAAAGGTTAGAGAAATTCTAGTCTTGGATTCAGATTGTCTTATGTCGGTGGCTTCCTCTTAGTACATAGTACTTTCATGAAATTAGTTTGATTGAACGTAATAATAATAAATTCCTGGCATATTTTGCAGTCAGTTCGCTGTTATTGCAGAGGGATTTTTTGATGAAATATTTTAATATTTCAGTTAAGTTTTTTTTTAATATTATTGCATTGTTTTTAAGTATATTAATGGTTATATTCTGTTGCGACTGAAAAGTTGAAAGGGAATCGTTTGTCTCGGTATGGTCATGTGAAGAGGAGGGATGAGACGCATGTTACTAAAAGAGTTATGAGTTTACATGTTGATGGATGGAGAGGGAGAGGGAGACCAAAGAAAAGATGGATGGATTGTGTGAAGAGTGATATGAAAGAAAAGGAAGTTAGTGATAGCATGACGAGTGACAGGGCAGCATGGAAGAAACAAACGTGTTGCGCCGACCTCAAATAACACGGGACAAGGGCAGGAAGATGATGATTCTGTTGCGAATCTTCACAATGACAATAAAAACTACCTAACTTTAGAAAATGACTGACAAATTGTAGGTTTCTACATTTTGATACAAAGTAAATTTATATTTTTACAAAGTATTTTTTTAATTTTTATTTATATATACAGAAATAATATCTTTTATATCTTTTTGTGATTGTAATCAGTGTTATACTTGTATTTAGGATAACAAATTATCACGATATTATAAAACAATATTTTGTAACTAAACGGGTTAAAAAGCTAATTCCATATTGATAATAATACAGCAATTAATACATATAATGAACAAAAGCATTAAGTTATACATTAAAAACTAATTAACCTGAGCACAAAATAATTTTCATGAAATTAATAATGCTCAGATGACTTCAAATGTTCATTCACTTTGAAATGAGTTTTAATAATGTCAACGAGGTGTACTACAGAAAAATATATATTTTAAAGCATTAATTATTGTGAAATATATATATATATATATATATTTAATTCAAGTTGTTGAGTTGGTGGCCTTTGGGGCCGAATGGTTCTGGAGTGATGACCGCGTACTGGAAGACGCAGTGTTGCAAGGCCCCCTACAAGGTTGACCGATGACCTGATGAAGGTTGCGGGAATCCGATGGATGCGAGACGCACAGGACCGTTCTTTGTGGCAACATTTGGGGGAGGCCTATGTCCTGCAGTGGACGTCTATCTGCTGAAATGATGATGAATTAGAGTTATCTGTGGATAAAATCGGTTACTAAGGTCTTTTGATTTCAAATTTGGAACTTTACGATTTGCGAGTAGATAAGGATGATAAAGAAGCTTTGGAAGCCCACATACAAAGTGGGTCGATGATCTGGTGAGAGTCACCGGCTATCGGTCATTAGACCAACATGGCCACCCCATCGTCACTTCAGCTTGCTAACCCTGAAAGTTATGTCCGTCTTATGAATGATTAATTGCTCTCAAATATTTAAGTTACAACTAACTTAATTTCTTAGAAGATTTTGAACAAAATTTTGAAATACAAAGAATTCTTGTTTTCTTGTTTCTTGTACCAGAAACTGGAATCGGCCTTTACAACCAAAAAATGATAAACATCTTCCTTCGTTTTCTCTTGAATTTAAAACAAAAACGCTTCCGAAATTCTTGGCAAGAAAGTTAAATGGAGAAAGGAAATTAAATACATTTTCGCTTTAATTGAATGTCGGTGAGAAAAATTACTTTTACATGGTAATTTTGGAAACTTTGTAAATGTCCTTGGTTGAACATTTATGGGTTTCTTAATAGGCAAAGTGTTGGCACGCTAGTCTTGTATGTTTTTAATACAATTTAGTATTTATATGAGGTTACCTGAAATAATAATATTCTACACAACGCCGTCTAGCCCCAAGCTAAGCAGAGCTTGTGTTTTGAGTACTAGACAACTGATAAACATACTTATATATTTCTAAATACATACATATTAGCTATATTACGTCTATGTATAGTCTAGTTTATAATTTTAATCTAATATTTCCTTTATTAATTTGCAGTACACCGCAGACTACCCCCCTTTTTTATTTCAAATTTTTACATTCCACCCTAAGGTTGTCTGGTAGATATCGCTGTCAGCGATAAGACCGCCTTTGTACCCATAAATTTAAGTTTGTGTAAAAGTTTTGTTACTATTTTAGGTGTACAATAAAGTTTATTCTATTCTATTCTATTCTACATATTATAGATAAATTACACCCAAACACAGAACAAATGATCATGCTCATCACACAAACATTTGTCCTGGTTGGGAATCAAACCCACGACCTCCGGAATAGCAGTCAGGGCCACTAACCACTAGACCAACAGACCAGTCAAAAAACAATGTATAATGAAATGTTTAATAATTGGACGCTAATTTTTTTTTTGTTTTTATTATTATTGATAGGCTCGTGGTTCACCACTGTTACACCAAATGGTAAGCGATTATGTGATTGACAATGAAGCAAGCTTGCTTAGAAGTAACCTATTCACTCTTAACTTAAATGAGACTTTATTCCCTGTATTCTAGGCGTAAAAAGACAGTACAGAAAATTCTAAACACCATGCTACCTTCCAAAACGCGAATAATTGACGTGGGAAAGAAAGCGGCCAGGTAGAAATGAGGTTAAACAAGTGACTTCAGGTGCATACATTGTGTAAATTACTGTCCTGTGATAACAGAGAATTAGAAGACGGATGGCGCCATCGAAGTCCAGAAAGATGTGGCCAGACTTTTTTGACGCGGTGGTGGTATAGCGGCGCGGGAAAGAATTTCTAAAAGGACTTGGGAGAAACCTTTGTCCACCTGTGAGATAGTATCATTCTCATCATTTCATCCGAAAGACGTCCACTGTTGGACATAGGCCTACCCCAAATGTCGCCACAACGAACGGTCCTGTGCATCTCGCATCCATCGGATTCCCGTGAGCCTCACCGGGTCATCGGTCCACACTGTGTGAGACCTTCCAACACTGCATCTTCTGGAACGTGATCGCCGCTCCAGACATAGAATAGGTTAAGCTTTACTCAAGATTTTAAACCCATTACCAATAAAACCCTGTCAAACTTCTAGTCAGTCACGGGACCGAATATTTTTTAGTAAATTTTTTTGAGGTTAGAAATCATCCAATGATTTCTCCCGCACTACGGTGGAGCGAGAGAGAGTTTTAGGCTTTTACTGACTAAAATCTTAAACTTAACTCTTTAAAAACGTTACCTTTTTCTAGATTTAAAAGTAGCTTGACGAGGTTTTTAATCGAAAAGTGTTTCTATAGTGTACATGAGTTCTTAGGTTACAAATTGTAAGTTTTGACATGATTATTATAATTGACATGGGTATTATTGACATGATTATTATTGACATTATTATTATTGATAGGATTATTATTGACATGATTATTATTGACATTTGTGATTTTTTTTTTTTTTTTTATTAGTTTTTATTGTTATATTGTCAATTTTGTTTTTTTAATTCAACAATACAATTTTAATTTTATTGAAATGGAAATCTGTTTAATGAGTGCATGATTTTAATAAATAATTAATTTAATCTCAAATATAATGTTTATATTTGCACGCCGAAATTAAAGGCAGAATAAGAGATCAACTTTATTTATATTGTCAACCTTTTGTATCTTATTTACGCAAATAAACGATTTATTATTATTATTATTATTATTAATCAGGTTTAAGTCCTTCAGTCGCCCTTTGCGTTCTAGGACCACAGGTTTCCTTTTCAACAATTCCCCGTTACCCTACGAAACCGAAGCAGCGGGATTAAGTTAGTGAGCGAATATAGAACTGTAGCATTAGTTACCTAGAGACACAGGATGTGTTTCACGTAACATGTTTGTGAGCTATTTTAGTCGACACTTACAAGGGTAGTGGAGTGGAATGGATTAGTTTAAGGGTACGAGGATATTTTCGCAGAATTTAAAAAAGCAGGACATATTATTTTAGAATAAATTTGGATCTGTGTGTTTCATGGTGTATATTGTTAAGGATTACTAAGTATATTGTGACAAACTTACTTGAATATTATAAACTAGCTGTTGCCCGTGACATTGTCCGCGTAAAATAGCACTATACTATTTGGTCACTATTTTTGTATTATGCTATGTCACCTGATGAAAGCGATGATGCGGCCGACGATGGAGTACTCTTTAAAGAAGCCTAAGTTACTCTTTATTTCATCAGTTATCTATTAATGGAAGTCACGTCAAAATTAATCCGAAGGTCGTTTTGGAGATCAGCTGGAACAGACAGACAAAAAAAATCTGCTATTTTCATATCCAAAGAGGGCAAGTGCGAGTCGGACTCAGCCCACTCAGGGTTCCCTACAAACTAATTTATCTAAATAGTTCGATTCCCAAATCGAGTCTCAAAGATTATTCCGTTTCGAAAAAGTTTTTTTTTTGTGACGTGACCAGAAATTTTGAGTTTTCAGATTTATTCCTATAATTGTGCTACAAGACTTTGCTTGATGCCAAATTTCAGGGTTCTAACGCAACGGCAAGTACCCTACGAATTTATTTTTTGCCGCGTCTTTTTTGTCGTTAACGTTAGATGATTGGTTTTTTCACAACGTCTAGTGACTGCAGACGTGAGTATATAGTTTTAATTTCAACTCGATACCTACACGCGTTTCCGAGATAAAAGGTCTTGACAAACATACAGGCACACTGATGGACAACAATGATGTGATCCTGTAAAGGTTCCGTTTTTTCTGTTTGAGGTACGGAACCATAAAAATATAAATATTTTGATGTTACAAACACACACTTCAAATTTATTTATTAGAGATCAAAAAGTTTGTATTTTTAAGATTATTTTTATTTACAATCAAAAATACAAAAATCCAAATTTCAATGAAGCTGTGACTCCAGAGCTAGATACATAATACCTGTATTTTAAGAAGTTGGTTTCTTTTTCCTAAATACATGGTGCTTACTGTATGTAAGAATTAACAAAAATACAGCTTTGAAACAAAAATAAACTGACAATTAAATGAATTATAATTGTATTAACATACAATTAGGGGGCACGGGTGTGCCCCCACAAAGGCGAGCAAAAAAGTTTCCTTTTACAGGTAGTAAAAAGAATTACTTCCAATACCTAATCATTTATTCCCGGTTATCATTAAATGCGACAAAGTAACTAATACACGACCTTCAAATTCCACTACTGATCAATCCGAAAGCACAAAATTAGTAGGAGTCGCAGGCGGTCGCCTCCTTCTGCAAAGCAGTAATGCTAGCAACGGAGGCGGCCAATCGAGGCAACGGTCCTCACGCCCCAATCGCCGCCGGGATTCCGATCCCGATTTCCAGCCACTGTAGGCGCGGGCTTACGGACGGCGAGCAATGGGTGGCTCGCCGTCCCAACAAGTGAAACCCGGGGCCCTGGGACGAAGGCAAAGAAGGAACAGGAGTGGGCTTTTAGTCAGTAAAAGTCTGACACAATTTCGCGCTCCTCCTAAGAGCGGGATTTGTCATGAGATGATTTTCCAAACAAATAAAAATAAAAAATGGTCCTACTCAATTTCAATGATAAATTTAAAATGAATTTATTTTGTGAGGGCAAGTATTCGTGTAGCTCCACACAATACTAATAACAATACAAGAAGACCTACACTGAATAATGGAGTCATAGAACATAGTTGAGGACGAATGTGGGAGTTACTATTACTAACTCTATACTAAAGTATCTTAAACATAAAGGAACATACTTGTTACTTAATGGTCAAGAACCTTGAAAGTTTAAGGGTTAGTTACGACAGCAACATACGCAAAGTGAGGCATAATTCAATGTCAGTATGAAACTTAGCTTTAACATTACTTCAGGCGAATTCCACCAATGAAACAATGCGTTCAAGAACTGTCAGTGGCAATATTCCACTACAATGATGAGAACGACAGCTTTTAAACGTGGTTTTGATGTGAAAAGTTTATTATTTACATTACAATGTATTTGTACATTTAAATTGATCGAGTTGTCATATGCTTTTTATAGTTTTGTGTTAGACTAGGTGTATTTTGTTTTTTATATGACCATATTAGCCACAAATTGGCTAATTTGGTCATATAAAAAACAAAATTCGGAATTCGGAGTTCACCAGTGAAACAATAAGGTCAAGAACTGTCAGTGGCAATATTCCACTACATGAGAACGACAGCTTTTAAATGTGGTTTTGATGTGAAAAGTTTATTATTTATATTACAATGTATTTGTACATTTAAATTGATCGAGTTGTCGTATGCTCGTATAATTATTTTGTTAGGTTAGTATAAGTGAATTTTGTTTTTATATGACCAAATTAGCCAATTCGCACTTAAAAGAAGTGGCGTCGAACCGAGGTAGGAGGCACAAAACATCTGCAACATTGCATGACGATTTAAATTTGTACATTTTTATTGATCGAATTGTCGTAAGCTTGTCATAGTTCATACTTCGTGTCGTGTTACACTAAGTATGTTTTATTTTTTATATGAGCTAATTCTCACTTGAAAGGAAGTGATGAACAGTACGAAGTTACAATATGTATAGTTGCACAAAGCACCTGCAACAATGCGTGATAAATTGTATTTGTACATTTTTATTGATCAAGTTGTCGTAAGCTTGTCTTTAGTTCACAGTTTTGTGTTACACTAAGTGTACTTCATTTTTTAATTCTCACTTGAAACGAAGTGGTGCTAAACCGGATTAGAATAAAGCAAAAATTCGATTGCCAGTATTCACATAACGTACAGTTACACAAATCACCTGCAAGATTACAAGACAAACTGTACATTTTCATTGATCGTGTTGTCGTACACTTGTCAGAGCGGATCCTAGCAAAATGCTGACACTGCATTATTTCTTATTTTTAAATATCCAGCATATTATTATGGTGAATTAGGGACCTTTTTGATCTTGCAAAGTATTTTCTCTTTTTTCATACAAATAAATATTGTTTCGTTTTTTTTTATCCTTTCTTTCTACCATGACAAAAAATAAGACAGACAAGAAATTTGCATACGACACTACACTTCCACAAATTTTAATGTCAGAATTCCCACAACAATTACAAAAGACGTAGTTCGTCGAAATTACGAGTAGCGTTAGAGGAAATACTATGTATGTAAATGCATGAAGTTCACATCTAGAGCAAGAATGTGATTTACTAACAGGAAATTTAGTTTTGCAGTCAGAGCTTCTAAAATTATGTGCACTATTAATTTTTTTACTGAATGTTAATGTTATGAGTCGTGTAAGCTCTAGAAAATGGATGGGAGCTTTGCATATTCTTTTAAATAAAAGTTTTGCAATTTTACTTAGGAATAGTAGATGTAATTATAAATAAAAAAACATAAACCATTTATTTTCAGACAGAGACCATAGCTGCCAGTACATAAAATCTCACATTTAAAACAGGATAAAATTTTATTAAATCAAAATAAATAGATTAAATATATTTATTTATAGTGACCAAAAAAAAAATACACCTGCTGATTTTTCTGACAACATTATTCCTTTCTTTTTTTCTGAAGCGTAAATTCATCTACATGCACATCCTAACCAACGGTGTTCAGACTTGGTCGCAGATCGAATTTTAAAATTTTTGCCTTAAGGTTTACTAGAGAGCTATGAAGCACAGCATTCGGGGTGTAAAAGGAATAAACCGAATATCACGTTGCGTTCCAAAGCGGGCATAATATACGGGGGCAAAATGGTTACCATGTTTAAGTAGGATTGGGTGTGTCACGTCACCCAGATGCATAGTGATACACGCTAGACAAGAGTCTCCACGCAGTAGGTTCTTGCAGATGAAAAGTGCCGTCAAGACCTGCCTAGAAAGAGACGGCGAGATGATTTAAAAGTCTACCACGAGGACACGTGGTTCGGGACAGCGGGGAAGATGAATATCTCTGTGGATTTGGGGAAGGCCTTTGCCCAACAGTGGGACGGTAACCTTTGCTTTGGCCTTTTGTGCATTCATCTTGGAATTACGTTTTCCCTGCACTTTATCAAAAGATTTTATCCAATATGCCATGGCTGGGACATACCTAAGTTTTTTATATGTGTAAGTCAGAAATTTTTATTCAATGTAACCTCGCCTTCTCTAATCCTGTCTGATGAAAATGTAATCTCAATATTTTACGTTAAATAAATAATATTTAATGTAAAATAATGAGATTACGTACGGTATTAAACCTGCCTTTAAATATTTTTGTTGCATGAAGATTAAATAAATAAATTTCACATCCCTATAAAAAAATAATTATATAGATAGACATACTTTTGATTGTACATACATCAAAATAAAAATACAACACTCACTTTTTCAGATAAGAAGAATTAACGAACGAACGAGAATTAATAAAATAAATAAAAAATATAATAGAATTTTTAGAGTTCGGTGAAAAACATTTTATTTTAATAGACTATTGTTTCTTTTGGTACAAACTGATTGCCACAAAAACAAAAGACGTTCACTAATACCGCTCTATTTTCCTTTTTGTCACAGCTTAACTTCCTAAGTCTACTCCACAGTACCATAAGGCAGAAAATATTGAACATAAAGAAATTCGCTCGCGAAATGGACACTGTATTTCTCAAAGGATCGGTATAAAATTTGGTTTATAGCTTTAGTCCAAATCTTGCTAAGCCACCGGTGGACCGAACTGGAGTCACTGACATACAAAATGGAGTTGCTTTAAAATGTACTGAAAAGCACTGAAATGTTGACGGTATTAGTGGTTCGGGATTTAGTAGTAACTTTGTACCTATAAGTGGAGGGAACTTGTTTTTGAGATAATCACACTAATATTAACTACTATTTACTTATCAATTACTAGATTTTTACTCGATTGAATGGTAGAAAATGCCTAAAGCATTAACCCGGGGTGATGGGGGCGGAAAAGTGTTACACGGCCGTTGGGGTGGGTCTCACAGACCCGTTTATTAGATGACAAATTATTCAATACTTTATGAATAATAAAGTTAATATTTTATTCGTGTTTAGTTTTTGAGGTATTTATGTAAATAAATGAAACACAAATATCGTATTACCTGCGTTGAATAGAATGACTCAAACAGCTTCAGCTATTGAGAAGAACGACAACGTCGCATGCATAGTAAACGAACTAGAAGCGATAAAAAATGTGACGGGTCTCACAGACCCCACCCCCATGACGCCGAGTTAAGTCCGCCTTTGAACAGCGTCTTTTATAAAGTTTGAATAAATAAATAATATATATTCTATGGTCAATAAGTAAATCTATTCCTGTATTCGCCTTTTTCTCTCTCTTTTATTGCACCTACCACTACTTTTCTCTGCATCACCCAAATGTTGGCTGGTAGAAAATGCCTGAGGCATTAAGTCCACCTTTGTACTTTTGTGAGCATAAAGCATTAAATAAATAAATAATATAATAAAGGTGAAAGTTTGTGTGAGAGCATGTGTGTGTAGGTTCGTTACTCATTCAAGCTCAAACGGTTAAATAAAGAGTGCATACGTGGATAATAGTCTAATTTCACACGGACGAAATTCCTAGCAGAAACTAATAAAAAATGTGAACTAAATCGCAGAATAATACAGTTTAATTATTAGAGGTTTTACTTATAAAACTTATAGGCAAATATTCTTCAACGTTGACCTGTTAAGCTCTTTAGGAGTCCAGTTTCGTTTGCGTCGAAAACCTCGAGTAGGCCACGCCTCCGATTCCTTTGTTCTGACGTCATTTCAACGCTCAATCGCGTGGTCAGTCAGTCAGAACAAAGGAATCGGAGGCATGGGCTACTCGAGTCATTCGACGCAAACGAAACGATCGTAACTTGGCTAGGGAGGCTGAGTTGAGCTACACGAAAGCTTGCACTGACTGGACAGGTCCACTCAGAACTGTGTGGTTCTCGCTTCAAAAGACCATCTCAGACTCCAACCTACATGGTTTTCATATGATTTGATAATTACATGTTTGCTGTATGAACTTTAAAAGAGACTTTGACCACGGAGTTTGTTTCAGTGTTTTTTTCTCAGGGTAGTCAGCTAGGAAACAACGCCCTCATCTACATAGTTTAAATTGAAGAAAAAATTGACATATAATAGTGTTTTTAAAAACCTATTTGCAAAATAAATATTTATCATTTTTCGCATCATCACTGTAAGTGATCTCGCGTTGGTTATATTATCATTCTGATGGTACATCAGAATGATAATATAACCAACGCGAGCCCATCGTCAACAATAAAAATATTTTTCTAACAATTTACTTATTGTATTATATCACTGGTTTATATCAATTTAAAAAAAAAAACTTATTGTAAATATTGATTAGCGTTTTCATCAAAATTGTCCACAGACGTTTTTGAACTGAGAATCCGCTATTCATTTTTCAAATAATAGACAACTGTCAGTTTCAGACACATGTTCCTTTTTTGTTTTTGATAAATAAAGCCCTATAGTTTCAATGTGAAAAAAAAAATATTTATATATTGTTGTTGCCTGTGACAAAAAGATGGATCGGTATAAAATAAAATAAAGAAAGTATTATAATAAATTGATTTTTCAAGCCAACAACAAGATTTTCAGTCAATTTTTTCAAAGCTTTCAATCATAAAAATACATACTTCACACAATACATTTATGTAAAGGTATTTTTCCTACAGTGCGACTTATAACAGTATTTTATCATAATTTTTCCGTCAGCATTATCAGACTATACACTCTGAAAATCTACGCTTCCCTTCAGAATTCATTATTGTAATAAACTACATACTTAATTTAATAAATTGGGGCTAATCCCGTCCACTCAATTCAAGCTGTCAACTTGTCCTGAGTGATTGAGTGGACAAATAAATGAAAAACACTCATACATTGAATATAAGGGCCGGGACAGTTCTCATCCCCACTTAAGAACAACGGGGAGTAGGTAGGCGATCTTGACGTGGGATGGATATTTTTTACGTTGGGCTCATAATTATAGTCTTATTTTTATGCCTTAAAAAAGGATAGATTTTTTTTAGTTGGGAAAATCATCTAATGACAAATCCCGCTCTTGGGCGAAGCGGGAGATAGTGTCAGACTTTTACTGACTAAAAACCCACTCCTGTTCCTTCTTTGCCTTCATCCCAAAAAGTATAGATGCGTACTTAATGCGCTAGGCATTTTCTACTAAGGTCGCGGGAATATTTGAAAGAGTTACTTCGGCCTTCGAACACAATAAGCAAATTATAGACCTTATATAAGTTTTAATCATTAACAATCTGACACGCCCTTTCAATTTAGTCGATTAATATCGGATTTTAGAAATGTCAGATGAGTTTAAAGCGCCAGATTCTATGAATGCCAGATTTTACAAATGCCAGATTCTATTAACGCTAGATTGATAGAATGTCATATTCTATAAATGCGATTCAGATGCAGATTCTATTAGTGTCATATATTTGTTACAATTGCAATATAATAATTTCCGTGTATAAAAAATTTGCTAATTTCAAATGTTGGTGTTGTTGTTAGTTGTTACAGTTATTAATAAATTATTTAATAATAAAATAAGTATTGGAAATCACAAAATTACACCGGTATTGTCATAAACTTTTCTATCAGTTTAGTTAAAAAAAAAACTAGTAAGATGTTGAAAGAGAATAAAATATTTTATAATTATAATATAATAATATTACACAACTATCACACGATGCCAGCCACTCAAAACCCAAGCGAACGCCGGCGTTTGCGCGTGATTTCGCGCCATTTAGGTTAAACGCTAGCGTCCGCATAGATTAAGTATAAAATTTTTAGCGTTTTATTTATAGACTATTTATCCAAGTACATAATTACGAAGTTCTTCATAAAGTAGTCTAGTAAATATCGAAAATAATCAAACCTTTCCGTTATTCCCTATATACCTATACATATCCATAACCCGTCGGACCTTTGCAAGAAAGCCTAGTTATGAGTACTAGACAACTGATAAACATACTTATATATTTCTAAATACATACATTTTAAAGGTAAATTATACAGAATAAATGATAGTACTGGCCAGTAGTAGTAGCAGTTACTGGCAGAGCAGTGGTGGCCGAGTAGTAATGGCCCCGACTTACGAGTTGTAGGTCGCGGGTTCAAACCCAGCCAGGCGCATTATTTTGTGTAATTTATTTCATCATCACTGCTTTCAAAACGGCGAAGGAAAACATCGTGAGGAAACTGGCATGTCCTAGAACCAAAAATTCAAAGACTTGCCGACAAGAGCCGACGATACTATATGGATGCAACATTCTCTTTTAGATCACACTTTGAAAGTCTAGTTAAAAGAGAGCGCAAATTAATGTATGTTGTTTGCTCTAAGAAATTACGAGCGATCGCAGATTCAAAGCTGGTGACACAAACTTATTTAGCCCTAGGCCAATCAGTCTGTAATCCAATACTGTTTCACTTCCTGGGGTGGAGCACTTAAAACTTACCTACTGCCTCTTGTAAGAGCTCAGAGAGCTTTTTGAAAAACAGTCAATTTCCTTCCCTTTCTCTATCCTACAAATCAGCTGTACAAATCCTGTGACGTGCTTACTATTCGCCAACTTTCTATAATGCACTTACATTAAAACACCACACGCAATGATATTGTTTGCCATTCTAATGCATCATCAAAATATGTATTAGTGAAAAGATCTCATTTCTGTACAATAAATTAAATAGAAAATTAAGTAACTATAAATTAAATAAGTATAACTGTAAAAAGATTATTCTCAAATATTTTTTAAGCATATCTTATGTAGAGACAGAATATCTCCTTACTGTATGTAAATAAAACACGCCGTTATCTTTAAGTTTTAAAGTAAAAGTCGGTTGGTTTTTGCGCAGTTCAGATAAAACATTGCAAACTATTTGAAAATTGGTTGATACACGGTGTAGATTTGACAAGTCGTGGGAAAGTACAGGTCAAAGCGACTCGTTATTCAAAAGAAAGGTTTGCACAATACCTGGTTAGTCCTCGGCACAGCTCAACACACACGATGGTTTAGTTTTCAAGGCTCAAACACCAAATTTCACACGATTTCCGAATTTAGTTGGTGGTCGCGAAACTCACAGTTCAGTCATTTGACGCCATTGAAAAATGCGGTGTATACATAGAAATGTCATTTCAATGATTATGCGAGTAGCTTAGCTCCTCTCACTCACGAAAAGCCCCAGACACGTGCAGGAAAGTAATGGAAATGAGATTGCAACAATCACCCAAAAAAAATGAATCTATATATCTATATAGCATCAGCGTAACCAGATGATAATCGCTATTTATAAAATTCAGTGCAATTAGACATACTTTATATATTATATCAAATCCATCGGACGGCAATGTAGTTGATTGATAAGCTGCTGCGTTGTGTGTTGTAGGTTTGATTCCTGCACGAAACAAATATTTGTATAGCAAACAGATACTTGTTCCGGGTCTGTGTGTCTTATGGGCACGCTAGGTGCATTCTACTCTTTTGTTTTTGTTTACTTTGTGTTTGTAACCGTCTTACAGTGTCTGTCCTAAAACGAAATATTTTCTATTCTATTTTAGTCCAATGTACAGTCATGACACTAAATAGAAGGGTTCAGAAGTCAATATACGCAGCGCGCTCAAGCACACATGCATAGACACCGCTCACGGATACGATATCTCAGCTCAATTCAGCTCAATGCGAGCTCGAGTGATATTCGTTTGAGATTTTTTGTGGAAAAATGGACCAAAAAAAACCGAACTTCTAACTGTTTAGCGGACGGTTGTTTATATTCAAAATTAAACATGAATTGACGTTTTTTAGGGTACCAGTTGTTTCAGAGAGGTAAGTAGATATTTGTTTGTATTTTGATGTTTTGCTTTAACGTAACAGAAAAGGCGCCGCGCCGTGAAAGAGAAGATAATTTTGTAGCCATGTAATATTTTTAAAATTCAGATTAGGTAGGCATTTATCACCGCGCCCGGTCGCAGTTGGACAGTTCGGCGCCACGCGCTGACTCTAGTACAATCGCCGAGCGTAGGTATGAAAAGCGAAGTACATACATGAGATTGACTTCAATACCAATCTATTTTGCGGTCGCGAGCAATAAAATATATACATTGTCACATTTTCTCTTTGTCTTAACTTGCCATTAGCCATTTATTAAAAAAATATGTGTACGACTTTTTCTAAATTACCTATTTAATGGTAAGATAATTAAGACACAGTAAACAATTTTAAAACGTTGACGTAAAAGACGAAAATGAACTTGTAATGGAAGGTATAAGATAAGACTACCATTGTATTTTTGAATAGCAGAAGTTAACAATGTTAAATATTATTGCTCGTATGTGTAGTCAGGTGAGTTCAAACATTTGTGGATGCAATTAAGATACAGGAGTAATTCCTAGTGTAGAGTTGTTACTCTACTTGTTGTTACTATTAAAAGAAGAAAAAGAACTTGTAGGGGAAGGTATAACATAATGCTAGCATTGTATTTTTGAATAGCAGAAGTTAACAATGTTAAATCTTATTGCTCGTAATTGTAGTTAGGTGAGTTCAAACATTTGTGGATGCAATTAAGATACAGGAGTAACTCTTAGTGTACAGTAACATACTATGAAAAGAAGAAAAAAAACTTTAGTGGAAGGTATAAGATAAGGCTAGCATTGTATTTTTGAATAGCAGAAGTTAACAATGTTAAATCTTATGGCTCGTGTGTGTAGTTAGATGAGTTTAAACATTTGTGGATGCAATTAAGATACAGGAGTAATTCCTAGTGTAGAGTAACATACTATTAAAAGAAGAAAATGAAATTGTAGTGGAAGGTATAAGATAAGACTAGCATTGTATTGTACTAAGTACAACGGCATCAATGCAACAAGGATGTTGGAACGCCTTCAGAATCAAAAATAGATTTCTAATATCATCTTCACTGATCCAACAAATTGTCAGACATCTGTCATTAAAAACCTACAGATCTATCTAGAAATAGAAATGTCCTGGCAAGTCGTAAAAAATATAAATGAGTTTCTATCCTTCGGGAGTTTTCGCGATTCGGTCTGAGATCATGCCATTTCAGTTTTTTTCTCGATTCAATTTCCAATCATAAGTTGGTGTCTAGCTGTGTAAACGGTTATCCGGCCTTCAAGGTCGTCTGTTTCGCGAAAATGGCGGTATAAATCTTTCGTTTAGAATGTATTGATGTTCTGTAATAGGATTTTGGTACTTCATTAGGGTTCCGTAGCCAAATGGCAAAAAACGGAATCCTTATAGATTCGCCATGTCTGTTTGTATGTCCGCCCGTATGTCACAGCCTTTTTTTTTGAAACTATAAGAACTATACTGTTTAAACTTGGTAAGTATATGTATTTTGTGAACCGCATTAAGATTTTCACACAAAAATATAAAAAAATCAATAATTAGTATTAGAATGTTAGCAATTGTAATATAATATAATAATAATATCACAATTAAGTTACATAATGGTCAATAAATATTGGGGGTTCTCCATACTTAGAACGGAAACTAAAAAATTTTTTCTTCAAACCCATACATGTGGGGTATCTATGGATAGGTCTTCAAAAATGATATTGAGGTTTCTAATTTCATTTTTTTCTAAACTGAATAGTTTGCGTGAGAGATACTTCGAAAGTGGTAAAATGTGTATCCCCCCTGTAACTTCTAAAATAGGAGAATGAAAAAAAAAATATAAAATGTACATTACCATGCAAACTTCCACCGAAAATTGGTTTGAACGAGTTCTAGTATGCAGTTTTTTTTTTAATACGTCATAATTCGTAAACAGCAATTTACCTTTCAAGTTTGTACGGAACCCTCAGTGCGCGAGTCCGACTCGTTCTTGCCCAGTTTTTCATTTAGGTAGATTACTCCATTGGCTGCCATATTTTTTTAAGCCACGTCAAAGTGCCCTAAGTGCCCATACACCTGCACCTTGGAGGATTTAATTAGTGCCACCGATGCTGTAGTTAACGTAGCCACCTACTAGGCTTGAGAAAAGTTGATAGTAGTTAAACGGTTTGAACCGTTTAACAAATTTACCACCGATTCGAAAAGTAGAAGAAGGGTGAGGAAGAAGGGTGGAAGTCTAATACTATCTCGAATCCCGCTCCGCCCAAGAGCGGGGGATGTCATTAGATGATTTTCCCAAGGAAAAAACCACATATTGGGCTTGAGCAAAGTTGATAGTAATTAAACGGTTTGAACCATTTAACGAATTTACCATCGATTCGAAAAGTAGAAGGGTGAGGAAGAAGGGTGGAAGTCTGACACTATCTCTTGCTCCGCCCAAGAGCGGGGGATGTCTTAAGATGATTTTCACACAGAAAAAAAATATCACCTACTGGGCTTGGGCAAAGTTGATAGTAGTTAAACGGTTTGAACCGTTTAACGAATTATTATCGATTTGAAAAGTAGAAGGGTGAGAATGAAGTTGACAAGTAAGAGCGTTGGAAGGCGGACGTTCTATAAGGTGGACCGATGACCTGGTGGGTTGCGGGAATCCGATGGACACGAGACGCACAGGACCGTTCGGTGTGGCAACACTTGGGGGAAACCTATAGTTTTAATCTGACAGACCCTCTCGATCGACCCAGAGCGAAAGAAATTATTTATTTATATTTTTATTAATTTATAAATTATCTAAATTATTTAATGATTTTCCACCAAAATAACAATAAGGTTCATTCATGGAATACCTACTAGTTTCTGACAGTGGCTCCGCCCATGTGAACAAATAAAATTATCCCAAGGGAACATACAGTTGGGACAAAAAAAATCCTGACGTCAGGATATGATTTACCGGTATGCTAAGTTTTATCCAAATCCGTTCAGTTGTTTAAGCGTAAAGCCTCAGATACACTAGAAGCCAAAAAGTCCCCCAACATGTCATGCATCATGCAAACACTGAACGCGTCGTAAAATTTTGGGACGCAAGTTACGGGACATTGGGCAACGTTGTGGCGTCACATATATTGAGCGTTGTGCGTCATGTTAGGGGACATAATGCCCCCTAATATATCAAAGGCCTAAAGAAGTAACAAACATGCACATAAACTCTGGTCTTCTGGAAGAAATTTCTTTTTGAAACAAGCAGTACCTTTGTACAAATTTTTATAATAAGATACCTATCTTCTTTTGTATATTTGTGTGTACATAAATAATAAAATAAATAAATAAATATACAAATACATATACATATTTCTGCCTATATAATATTAAGTGTTATAATACAAGTCGTTATTTTGAAAGCACTTAAAACATCATAAAGAAAAATGTACAATTATATATAATTGGTATTTCTTCGTACATTAAAAAGCAATAAGAGTTAAATGAAGGAAATACCTATTGTTATGCTGAAAGGCTGAGGAAGTAAGCTAATGGAGGAACAGCTATTATTAATTCATGATGATTCTTTTGAATGCAGCCAACTTGAAAATCTGCTTGTCTTGCTTTACAAAACAAAACGTTTTTACTACTCAAACGTAATGAGTAGCTTTTTGTTTTCTTTTGAACTTTAAGTGAAATGTACAAACGTATAAAGAAAATGTATAATCTTAAAACTTACCTTAGAAAGCTAGTTATATTAATATAAGGATAAATGTATATATTATTATTTATTTATCTTTATTCCAAAAAGGTAAGTAACATATAAGATAAGCCCCACAAAACCGTTGCAATGGTTTGACTTTGGGGTCGGTGAGTCTCTAGACATACTTAAATGTACTGAAAACATTTCTAAATAATATAATTTTAATTTGCGTTTAAATCTATTTGTGTTTGTTTCACTCCTTATGTCTGCCGGCAGACTGTTTTTTAATTTTGGAAGTCAATGTTTCCCGGTATTGTTTATTTCTTACTATTTAAAACCGATTTTCGGAAATTAAGTTATTTTGGTCGTTTTAGTGTTTTTATGGTCCCGTATCTCAAAAGGAAAAAATGGAACCCTTATAGGATCACTTTGTTGTCCGTCCGTCAGTCTGTCTGTCTGTCAAGACCCTTTATCTCGAGAACGCGTTGAGGTATCAAGTTAAAATTAAAACCATTTTCTCAAACCCGCGATCTCTTAAAGCTGCGAAAAACTGTTACATCTAAGTTAACAAACAAAAAAGATACGGCCGTTTATGTCGCCAAAATCGTAAATTTAACTCTCTAGAATCCTGAAATTTGGCATGTAGCACAACTATAGGAAAAAAAATCTAAAATCTTTACGTCACAAAAAAAAACATTTTTTGCGATTCGGAAAAATCTTCGTAACTCAATTCGAGAATTGAACTGTTTTAATGGGTAAGTTTGTACGGAACCCTCAGTGTGCGAGTCCGACTCGCACTTGCCCAGTTTTTCCATTTATATTGAATTTAGCCTTCAGTCGTGCTACACTCCTCGCTTCTGAAGCCCGCCAAGGCCCGCACCGCTAAGCCTCAAGTCTTAAATTTGCTCCGAAATAATAACATTAAAATAAAAGGGATATGATAAATGAAAATAAAAAAATATATGTGTTTCGTTTTTTCTGAAGGCTTCTTATTTCGAATTTGATAACAAAAAACTTCCATCACATCTAGATTTATTTTCGATTGCATTTTAGTTCTTTGAGAAATAGTAAGAAAAATACTCTTACGTGACACTGGTGATAATAATAATAATATTCCACAACTTTTACACAACGCCGTCTAGTCCCAAGCTAAGCAGAGCTTGTGTTATCAGTACTAAACAACTGTTAAACATACATTTATATTTCTAAATACATACTTATCATAGATAAATTACACCCAGACACAGAACAAATGATCGTGCTCATCACACCATTTTGTGATCACACAAACATTTGTCCTGGGTGGGAATCAAACCCACGACCTCCGGCGTAGCAGTCAGGGCCACTAACCACTAGACCAACAGGCCAGTCATATAATATCAAAGTTTTAAAGCAGCGACCTTTAGCGATGCACTAAACCGAGGTATGCACTCCAAAGAGGGAGTTTTTACCGTCTGGTTGCTTAGATTATAACTTAACTTTAAATAATATATTTTTTGTGAGTAAGGGGAAGCGGCTTTAATTTATTAAGACTGCTACAGCCAAGTCTAGGTAACCAGACGACCACCTCATACATTGACCTGTAAGAACTCTCAATTAAAAAAAAGTTAGGTCACGATTGACCACCGGTATTAAACATTGAGCAACTACCTATCTCTCCCGCAAAATAATAATAATAATAATAACGTTTAATTCGGACAAATATCCATATTTTGTTAGTAGTACAAATTGCTTAAAAACCTATGTTAGTAAGAACCATTAATGAAAATAATAAATTATGTTGCTTAATATGCAGGCTCAGTTATATATTTCACACTGTCTAACTAGAACCCGCATGAAAGCCTGCATTACTTTTGAGTCGACTTTGTCAGCGACTACCTTCAGGATGCTATTAGTACTGCCCCGCACTCTGCGCAGCAAGGAGGCGGTCCTCTTGCGTATAATGGTATGAAAACCATCAACGCGAGCCTCTGCAAACATGCTAGATAAAAATAAAGTGGTAGATTCTTATTAAGCATAATGCAGTATTTTCTTTAAAAAATAATAACATTGAATCGCTAAAGCCTTAAAGGAAACTCGGAACTTCACGATCGTTTTATGAGTTATGACCACCACAAGATCAAAATTAACGAGAGCCATAAAAAACAAGAACGAGTATTAAAAAAAATTCTATGAAAACAATCATTGACCGTTTCGTAAAGCTGAGATATAAAAATGTAACAAAATAAACCGTAAACTTGACTTTATGCTATGGTTTATCTTGACATTTTTATGGCTACCAGAAATGAGATTACAAAGAATATTATAATACACTTACTTATTCAAGTAAAGGTGTAGATTTTTTTCGGTGTTAGTTTAAGATGTCTTATTTTTTGGGTCATCAAATATCTTCTGTCGCTCTGAGTGAAACCAAAGAAAGTGTCATATATTTTAGTGACCCACTTTTTTTTTTCGGTCGGAAAATCATCTTATGACATCCCCCGCTCTTGAGCGAAGCGGGAGATAGTGTCAGACTGTTACTGACTAAAAAACCACTCCTGTTCCTTCGTCGCCTTTCGTACCAGGGCCGAGTCTACTTTTCAGAATCGGACCCTTGACCCTAGTAGGCTTCGACCCTGCTGGTCCCTTACAGTTGCTGACATCTCCTTGAGGCGCGCGTGAAACAGTACACGCCGTCGACGACTTGGGCTCGGTCCGGACGGTTACCAGACGGTCGGACGGCGAGTTACCCAATGCTCGAAGTCCGTAAGCCCGCGCCTTAGTGACCCACTTGTATTTCAGTTGCTTTTTATGTTCTCCTGTAACTCTTTCAAGTACCCGATTCTGAACATACTACTTTTCTGAACATTCTACTTTCAGGATGTGCTTTTATTATATTACATGTTGTAGGGCAGTGGTGGCTGAGTGGTAATGGCCCCCACTTACGGGTTCAAACCCAGCCAGGCTCATTACTTTGTGTAATTTATTTCATAACCACTGCTCTCAAAACGGTGAAAGAAAACATTGTGAGGAAACCAGCATGTCCTAGAACCAAAAATTCGAAGACATGTGACATCCACCAACCCGCACTGGACCCGCGTGGTGGATTATGGCCCATTCTCTCTACTAGAGAGGAGGCCTGGGTCTGAACAGTGGGAACATTATAAGGCCGACTATTCTATGCTATGTAGGTAACATAGTATACTAAATAATACAAAATAAATTAATGTACAATACATAGTTCTTGACTAGCTCTGTTTCTGCATTATCTATGGTAACAAATCTTAGATCGCACATCATAACATCGCTAAGATTTGTGTGTTAGCAGTGAATGTTGTATTTTGATGGCATATGTACAATGTTTCGAATGGACAAGACGAGATAAAAATATACAGAAAATTAAACGCTAATTAAGTGTATTAAAACATTCACGTGATAATATTATTATTTTCACCTACCTATGGTTCAGTTTACCAATTGGGATAAAAACGGCGAGTATCCACCCTTACGTTGTTGAAACTTCAACGGTCCGGACTAAGCGTTTCGCTTCGTCGTTTATACCGCGTACATCGAAGGACTGGAACAATTTGCCTGCTGCGGTCTTCCCGTCCAACTAGAATATAGGTGTCTTCAAGGCTAGAGTGAATAGGCTCTTAATAAACTAGTGCGCCTGACCATCAATGATTGCATCTCCGCTTACCATCAGGTGGGATCGCAGTCAAGCACTGGTTTATATCAATAAAAAAAAAAAAAAATGTCAGGAATAAAGCAGCTTTCTAACGGTGAAAACCCTTGGCAGCAGGTCTGCTTCTCTTCTGAAAATCCGTCGAGCTGTGCAGATGCTATATCCGATGTGATACGTCAAGCTATGGAGTTTTTCATCCCTTATAGAGACGTACCCATCGGAGGCTCAGCTCAACCATGGTTCAACGCCGATTGCGCTCAAGCTGAAGAGCGTAAGCATTCGGCGTTTCTCGCATGGGTTGACGCTCGTGATCGCAAAGCTCCGGATCTGAGCTCAAAGAAGAGAGCTTTCAACCATGCTGCCAAGTCCTACAAAAAGGCACTGAAGAAGGCTCGGTTCGACCGCATTACACATATTGGCGCAAAGCTCTCTGCACAGCCGTCCGGCAGCAGAGCATTCTGGTCCCTTGCCAAATCGGTCGAAACGAACTTCTGTAGGCCCACATTGCCTCCGCTGGTTAAACCTGATGGAACACTGGCTCACACAGCGAGAGAGAAAGCAGGTCTCTTTGCAGCTCTCTTCGCCCACAATTCTCGTCTTGACACTAGCAGTGCTACTCCACCAACTCTACCTCACTGCGACACCTCAATGCCCGATATTCGCATAAGGAACAGAGAAGTTTTGAGAGCACTGTGTCGTCTAGACGTGAATAAAGCTAGTGGACCAGATGGTATACCAGCAATAGTTCTCAAGGCATGTGCGCCCGAGTTGTCTCCTGTATTGACGCGCTTGTATCGCCTCTCATTTAGGACTGGTATAGTGCCCAAGTCCTGGAAGCTTGCCAACGTGCAACCCGTGCCCAAAAAGGGCAGTCGTGCCGATCCTGCCAACTATCGGCCGATTTCAATAACCTCCATACTCTGCAAGATTATGGAGCGTGTATTGAACTCGCGCCTCCTGGCATACCTGGAAGGTAACGATCTCCTCAGTGACCGACAATACGGGTTTCGCCAAAATCGGTCTACTGGGGACCTACTAGTGTATACCACTCACATGTGGGGCGAGGCCCTCGAGAAGAATGGAGAAGCGATTGCTGTCTCCTTGGACGTCTCGAAGGCCTTCGACAGGGTATGGCACGCCAGCCTTTTGAGTAAGCTTCCAGCGTACGGCATTTCCCCTGGCCTGATTAACTGGGTAAAAGACTTTCTGAGTGAACGGTCTCTCCGAGTTGTTGTCGATGGATGCTCATCAGAGCCCATGACGACTAATGCCGGAGTTCCTCAGGGGTCAGTTCTCTCTGCAACTCTTTTCCTGCTGCATATTAACGATCTGCTGATGCCCGGTATCTATGGGTATGCAGACGATAGCACAGTTGTAGAGAGGTACCTGCCAGGTCCTCGGGCCAGTAAGGAGCAAATTCGGTCCGAACGAGAGGCTATGGTAGAGCGTACGAATGTCTCACTTCAGGCAGTCTCCAAGTGGGGCGAAACCAATCTGGTAAGATTCAACGCCGCCAAAACACAAGCGTGTCTGTTCACCGCTAAGAGGAGCCCGTTCACCTTGGCTCCCGCTTTTCAGAATGTATCCCTGGAGTGCACCGACCGCCTTCAACTCTTAGGAGTTGAAATTTCCTCAGATCTCAATTTCGGGCGGTTCATTGAGTCCAAAGCCAAGGTAGCTGCTAGAAAACTAGGCGTTCTTGCAAAGGTCCGACGGTACTTCACACCGGGACAGCTTCTAATGTTATACAAAGCACAGGTCCGATCGTGTGTGGAGTACTGCAGTCACATATGGGCTGGTGCTGCAAAATGCCATCTAGCAGCTTTGGACTCAGTGGAAAGGCGTGCGAAGAGGCTAATTGGGGATCCAGATTTGGTTAAGTCCAATCTACAAAGCCTCGAGCACAGGCGCAGAGTAGCCAGCCTATCGGTGTTTTACAGGTTACATTTTGGAGAGTGTGCGCGGGAACTGCATGACTTGATTCCGCCATCTCCTTTCTACCATCGGACAAGCCGACGCACGGCGAGTATCCACCCTTACGTTGTTGAAACTTCAACGGTCCGGACTAAGCGTTTCGCTTCGTCGTTTATACCGCGTACATCGAAGGACTGGAACAATCTGCCTGCTGCGGTCTTTCCGTCCAACTATAATATAGGTGTCTTCAAAGCTAGAGTGAATAGGCTCTTAATAAACTAGTGCGCCTGACCATCAATGATTGCATCTCCGCTTACCATCAGGTGGGATTGCAGTCAAGCACTGGTTTATATCAATTAAAAAAAAAAAAAAAAAAAAAAAGAAAAAATTTTAGCAATCAGACCACTAGTTTCAGAGATTACCTGCCCCCTAGCCAAGTTACGATCTTTTCGTTTGCATCGAACGCCTCGAGTATGAAGTTATCTCAATGCTCAGTTACGTGGTCAGAACCAAGGAATCGGAGGCGTGGCCTACTCGAGGCGTTCGACGTAAACGAAACGATCGTAACTTGGCTAGGGAAGCTGCTACAAACAAAAAAAAAACAAACTAATATAATATTAGTGGAGATTATATTGTTTGTGTGTTAATGTTTTCGTCTTTTTATCTTTCAGACCAATTAGCTATAGATATATTGTTTCTTTCAAAATTTGTTATTTAATATGAAAAACAACACAAACACAACGCAAAAGATCTACTCTTATCCAGTTTAAAATTCCAATAACGTTTATTTAGAAGGGTTAACAAAAACGAGACCAAAGAATATCATTTCTGTTTCAAAATAAAAATAAGAAACTGTTTTCATAAAAGCAATATTATTAAATTCTCTCAAAATAACCTCACACAGAAAGTTATTTATCTTCTTAGCAATAAACTTACTAATCGATATTTTGCTCTCATATGGATAATATATTTTTATTGATGTGAGCTCACGTACTGGCAATAAGATAAAATGTATTCTTATATTATATTGCCCCGTTCTCAGTTTCTTTGAACCCGATTGTCAGATACTAGAAAGTCTGATCATCTATTTAAGGAGTGTCGTGTTGCGCATTAACTGGCTTGTGGAGGTCTGGTAGGCAGTCACATCATGTAAAACACAGATATTCAGCAGTATCCAATTAGACTGAAAGCCGACTCCAAGCTAGTTGGGAAAAGGCTAGGGATGTTGATTATTATTTGAAGTTTTCAAAGCTACATATTGGAAAAAAAATCATTTAGGAATTTATTATTTTAGGGTGGCATAAAGCACTTTGGCAAAGACTTGAACAGGAGACTTTTTAGTATATAGTAGTTACCTGCTCTTTCTTTGAATAAGTAATTACAGTTTATTGAGTTTCCGGAAGAGTGAGACTTAAAAGAAATTTGCAAAAAACTAAAGTAATGGTTAACATTAATGTAGCACCCACTCAAATCGAGATTGGAGACTCTACACTCGAAGTTGTGGTTGACTTACAGGAAGCTGCATGGTATCTTACCGTCGTACCACAGGGTCTCAAAACGAAAGTCTATGACCATAATATATGGCTCCAAAACGTAATCACTTACAATGGGCCTTATAAGAAGACTTAAAGTCACCCAAAGGGCAACAGAAAGGGCTATGCTCAAAGTTTTCTTGCGTGATCACATCAGAAATGAAGATATCCGCAGGAGAACCAAAGTTACCGATATAGCCCGAAGAATCGCAAAACTTAAGTGGCAATGGGCAGGGCACATTGTACGCAGAACCGATAATCGTTGGGGTTGAAAGGTTCTGGAGTGGCAACCACGTACCGGAAGACGCAGCGTTGGAATACCTCCCACAAGGTGGACCGATGACCTGGTGAATGGATGCGAGACGCACAGGACCGGTGTTTGTGGTGACGCTAGGGGGAGGCCTGGCCTGTGTCCAACAGTGGACGTCTTTCAGCTGAAATGATGATGATTTAAAACTTTATGCACTTTTGAAACACTGTACAAACGCGGACTTAATGCCTTAGGCATTTTCTACCAGTCAACCTTAAGGTGGTGCAGAGACATAACATAGCAGGTGCAACTTAATAGAAGACTAACTGAAAGGAAATAAGTACAATAATAAATATATAATTATACTTTTTTTACGATGGGAAATCATCTAATGACGTTTTCTGCCATGCCGCGACTTGGTACGGCAGTGGAGTTTCGCCCTGGCGTTGCATCTCTACGCGTAAATCGTGTATGTGTGCAAGGTCTGTAGTATATTGTGTCCAGTGGTGGCAGGCCAGCAAAGAGGTTCATCGTTTCGCGGTAAACCATGCACACCTCTACCGTATGTTCCACCGTGTCCTCCAGGTGGCCCACACAAGGTTTATAACCTGGCGTTTCTTTCGAACGAATCCGGTGCAGGAACCTCCAGAACTTACCATGTCTGGTGAGGATCTGCGTCATGTGAAAGGTAAGAACGCCGTGTTGTCTTTAAAGCCACTCCTCAGAGGGATTTTATCACCATAATTTTGGCGGGCCCAGCACTGGGTTGCAACAATCGCTGTAGCCATTCCACCATGAGATCCCGACGGAACTCTGTCCGCCATGCCGTGACTTGGCACGGCAGCAGAGTTTCGCCCCGGCGCTGCATCTCTACACGCTAATCGTTCATAAGTGCAAGAACTGTTGCATCCAAATCCCATGGTGGCAGGCCAGCAAGGAGGCTCGCTGCTTTGCGGGAAACCGTGCAGTATCCACGCACCATCTGGGTAGCCATGACCCTCTGGCATGCGTTTAGCCTGGCCGCCGGTTGCTTTCGCAGCGCCAAAGCCTATATCAGCGCCTCATAAAGGGCTTTGGACCGAACCATTCCTGCGTAGAGCCTCCGACAGGAGACGTTTGGACCCCCTAGGTTGAGCAGGAGCCGCTTCAGGGCAGCCCCATAATAAATGTATCTTTTTTTAATTGTATGTATACATAGAAGTAAAAAAATATATGGTGAACAAAACGAATCAACCAATCAATAGTGTGATGATCCTACCAACTTTTTGCGAATGTGAATTTGTGCCTTCACTTTAAAGGAGAACCAACTGGTTGCCGTCCTGATGTTCAGAGGGAGCGCATTCCAAAGAGAGATCGCCTGGACAGAGAGAAGAGTGTCCAGAGTGGTATGAAGGACATCGTAGAAGGCGATTTTTTGTCGATAGAAGATTTTTACTGTGCGCTGAGCAAAGAAATTGAGTTTCTGAAGTCTGATAAGAAGAAGATAAAGGCTTATCCAGAAAAGAAAACGGGATTAAAATAAGTTAGTACTTTTGAATTATTTTGCAATTACGAACACAGTCTAAGAACACCTGTGTAATTGTGTAATTCTAGATTTAGAAATGTGCAAATTTAAGCACAGATTTTCCCTTATTAGTATACCCTATTCAAAGAGGGGTCACATTGAATTGGGCCGTCCGAAAATAGGTTGGCGGCCATTTTATTTTCTAATTTGAGAATATTATAAAGATTCGCTAGGCTTTTCTTTTTAGAAATCCTTGTACAATTGTACATAATCAAATATACTCACGACTTTTGCTCTTGGGGCTGAGTACACATACAGAATGCTAGTTGTGCTCTTTTTGCTTCGTTTACGGTAGGAAATCCAGTCATACATTCACTGATCATCTCATAATTAGCTACATCAAAAAAGTCTCATTTTTGAGGTAGTCAGTGATCAAATAATTCTTCCCCTTCTGAGTGGAGCGAGAGGATGTGTCAGACTATTGTAATAGTTAGTAGTTTTTCTGAGGAAACAAAGGTATAATCTGTAAGATGACCTGGTGAAGGTTGCGGGAATCCGATGGATGTGAGACGCACAGGACTTTACATTGTGACTTTACAGTTACAGGACGTCTATCGGCTGAAATGATGATGATGAAAGGTATAATAATAATAAATCATTTATTATCGGGCATCTTGGTCCATAGATACTATACCTTACAGACTAACATATATAGAGTAAATACAATTTATCGTTAGTAAATAAGACTAAGGATTTTTAGTAACCCTTCACATTGCACTATGTTCACTTCGTGCTGTTCTGTGGCACCTGTCCACGGAAGCGACGGAACACCACGCACTGCGGCCAAAAGTCTTCCTTCAGCATGAGGGGCAGGAAAGTGTTCGGGACTCGCACCACGAATGCCTTGAAATCGACGTTTCGGTGCGACTCCAACAGCTGTACCCTCAGTGCGAACTTCGTCTTTTGACACACGTACTTCACGAAGTCTTCTACATTTTCGGTGTGATCCAGGCAGGAGTTGTAGACTAGAGTGTTCGGCTGAGCTATGTTTCTTCAGTCGCCTTGTGCATTTTTTATAAATGACATAAACTAGTCCATGACTGCGATCCCACCTGATGGTAAGTAGTGATGGAATCGTTGACACTGACGCCCACTTGTTTATATATTCCAAGGTTACGGTAACATTTTCTAACAACACTGCAAATAACGGGATACATTTAACATATACTATATAATTGTCAAAATTATCACAATATTTAACACTACGACCGACTCTAGACAACACCAACGTCACTCAAACTGATAACAGTCCCCGGAGCAACTTGTCACGAGTGTTCGTCTCGCTAAGGAGACAAATTAGTCCCGAGCGTCCGGAAGCCTTCCTAAAGAGGTCACCTAATTATTTTGATAGAGCGTCTAACGTCCTCTGAAGTACTAACTGACGATCGTAATGCCAGCTAATGATGGAACTATTTTTCATGCTTATTTTATAGGAGATGGTAGATTCTTATTCCTGATAAGTACTTATTAATATCAAATTAATCTACCTCATCTTTTCCTAACAATGTTGGGGTCGGCTTCCAATCTAGCTTGAAGAAGCTGAATAACAGTATTATATTACATTTGCTAATGTCAGTGGTTTTGCCCGCGTGTATGTAGAAAATTGTCCCAAGGATATACTCTGGGAATAAAAAGTATCTAATGTCCAAGAGATGGTCTACCCGTATTACAAATTTCATCGAAATCCGTTCAGCGGTTTGAGCGTGAAGAAGTAACAAACATAAACACACACAAAAACTTTCGCCGTTTTAATATTAGTGCGATAATACATAGCTTCTGCCAGTGGCTTTGTCCGCTTGTGTCACTCAATATTATAGTAGCATTCTACTAGTTGAATAGTTTTTTAAATCGGCACAGATTTTTTTGGAATTAATATTATTAAAAAAAATACAAATTGTTTCTCTTAATAGAAAGAAAAAAGAAAGAAAATACGTTTATTCGTGCCTCACACAATCGTATAAACTAAAGATACACAATAAAAAAAAAAGAAAGGTAAAATCAGTGCAAGACCAAAAATGCACCTAACTCAGCATATGCTGCGTTATTTAAAACGATAAATAACGCAGCGCTGGTATTCTGTTAGGGCCCGCTGTGATGCTCGAACACGCTTACGGTCGTTAAATAGTCTATCGAAATGAAATAATAAATAATTAAGAAATAGATAAAATTCGTGAATTTATATTTATATGTGTAATGTAAATGATAAACCATTATATTTAAAAATTGTGCATACATTCTTGTATAAATAATAAGCCATCGACCGATGCCTGGCGCGTTTATAATATTTGTATAGAAGTATAGATACATGAAACGACTGCCTGCCTATCCAACCTCCACAATCATTCAGTAGTTGGAAACACGATACTTCTTGAGAAGACTGCTGCCAGATTTCCCGGCTTCTATCTGTAAATACTGCCAAAGATCTTCAAATAACAGCCAACCGGGACCAACCAGGACCAACTGGGACCAATCGAGACCTCGAATCGATAGACTCTTCAGTGCTTTTCGAGGTACTGAAGTGTCTCTGTACGTGCCTTCGTCCCAGGGCCCCGGGTTTCGTTTTCACACTACCCATGGCCCCAGTAGGCTTCGACCCTGCTGGGCCCCTACGATTTGCTGACATCTCCCTGAGGCGCGCGTGGAGCAATACGCGCCGTCGACGACTTGGGCTCGGTCCGGACGGCTACCGGACGGTCGGACGGCGGGCTACCCATTGCTCGCCATCCGCAAGCCCGCGCCTGCGGTAGCCGCAAATCGGGATCGGAATCCCGGCGGAACACAATATTCATATGAGCTAAAACTAACAATATTGAGTACCTGAAATTGAAATGCTGGAGACAGCTTTATATTCAACCAAATACTGAACTATTTTTTTTCCGAAATCACATAGTTGGAAATGGGAAACGAAATTCGATTCTAATTTAAAGGGTTTAGGATTATAATCTGCGTGTTCAATTAATCGAATTTGTATTACAATGCTCTTCATAACATTTATTAGTTATTCACGGAGAGAGTGCACATGACAATGCTTTTGTATTATCATAAAAGCATTAAATTAGTCTGATCTGGAATGGGATTCGATCGAGTGGCTATTTTGCTTGTTTTTTCGGAAAGAAAAATTCAATAGAGGTAAAAATGTAATCTTTTCACTAGTTATTCCATCTTCAGCATAGCATAGTCGACCTTATAATGTTTCCACTGTTGGGACTCAGACCTCCTCTCTAGGAGAGGGAATGGGCCGTAATCCACCACGCGGGCCCGGTGCGGGTTGGTCGGGTTGGATGTCACATGTCTTCGAATTTTTGGTTCTAGGACATGCCGGTTTCCTCCCGATGTTTTCCTTCACCGTTTTGAGAGCAGTGGTGATGAAATAAATTACACAAAGTAATTCGCCTGACTGGGTTTGAACCCGCGACCTACAACTTGTAAGTCGGGACCATTACCACTCGGCCACCACTGCTGCATTCCATCTTCACCAGTTACTAAAACAGAGGTGGTCCAGTGTCAACGAAATTTTCTTTGTCTTCCTGCCTAATGCCATATGTTTAAAAAGTAATAAAAATAATGATAATCCCGACCCAATTGTCGATAATAGCGATATCACATTGTACTGGGATTAGTCCAACATCACTAACTAGACTATTGTAGCCAATAAGTCTGATATAGTAATAGCGGACCGAAACGAGAGGCGTGCAATGATTGTTGTCATTTCTTTTTCGCATGACGAGAACCTCGTGAAAATGGAGAAAGATTAACAAATTAAGTATATTGACGTGGCTCGCGAGGTTGTCGCTATGTGGGATATGGACCCAGTAGTCAGTGTAGTCGTGTCAGCTAATGGCTTAATAGCCAAGAGTCTCAACCAACACCTCAAGAAGCTCGCGTTAGGCGATTGGATTAAAAGTTTAATAAATTCAGAAAGCAGTACTCCTGGTAATATGTTTCGTGATACATCACCTGAAGAATTTCAATTGCAATTACATTTTATTTGTTAGCATAATAATATTAATATTGAAATTTAATATGACAAAGAGATTAAATTGTTTGTGCCACCAGTGCGTGTTGCCAGTGATGACATATGGTACTGAAACATGGTTGCTTACAATGGGCCTCATCAGAAGGCTTACAGTCACCCAAATATCAATGGAAAGGGCTAAGCTCGGAGTTTCCTTGCGTGATCGCATAAAGAATGAAGATATCCGCAGGAGAACCAAGGTCGCCGACATAGCCCGAAGAATCGCCAAACTAAAGTGGCAGTGGCCAGGCACATTGCTCGTAGAACGGACGGTCGATGGGGCCGAAAGGTTCTAGAATGGCGACCGCGCACCAGAAAACGCAGCGTTGGAAGGCCTTCCACAAGGTGGACTGACGACCTGGTGAGAGTCGCGGGAGTACGGTGGATGCTAGACGCACAGGATGGGTCGTTGTGGCGTCGCTTGGGGGAGGCCTCTGTCCAGCAGTCGACTTCTTTCAGCTGAAATGATGATGATGATAATGAAATTGTTTGTATACTTTTATAGGTAATCTCGTGAAGTATTGATCACTTTCAAATCAATTCTTTATTGCTGTTCGTAGGTACTACATAATGTCATAATTTCATTTCAAAATGTTAATGAATGCGCAGTTAACTGTGTCCTACAAATTATACCGTGCGGAATGTATCACATCCAAATTCTAATAAAAAGTCAAGTACCTGAGTTCTATCAAAAATTTAATACTTTGCTAGTTTGACACTGGTTAAATGCAAAGCCAAATGAAAAAGAAATACATATACTTCCTGTTATATAAACCTATAGGAGCCAAGCCAAAATAATAGGTAGATATTGTAATTATATTTAGGTTACAAATAAAAAAGCCAAGTAATAGCAAAAACCACAGAATATGTTATTGTGGTAAGTTATGACCAGACAAGCACAATTTATTTATTGATGAAAATGTTTCATCTGGATAAGTAGAAAATTCATTTGGATTACCACTTTTATAGGTTTAATTCCATACTGTTGGATTATGATGTAATTAGTTTATTGTACAACATCAATTATTAAAATTAATGATAGAACGCATTAAAACAAATTAAACATAGTTAAAAAGTGTTTGGTTTTGTAAATTATGTTTAATTAATTATTTTTATTGTAGATACAGCTATAGAGTCATGATATTCCTACCCTTGTTCCATGTTATTTTGGCTCGGTGGAACATGTTTTTTTCTTCAATTAACAGAAGAACGTAGTTAAGAGTCAACAATCATTCTATCACTAACTCACTTTTTTCATATCTCTTCTAACTTATGTAGACATTTTGTTTGACCTCTCTCTAAGGCTGGACGCCTTAGAGAGAGGTCAAACAAAACGTTCACGGTCATGCAGCCGTCAATCAATTCCATCAATCATGAATGATAGTTTTCGTCAGTCAGTACCATGTAAACCTTAATCGTTGTATTAGACGGTAGGTTTTTCGTCAATCAAAACATTGACTGTGGCAAAACTGACAGCAAAACCTATCGTGTAATGGACGTTTAAATCTATCCTCATGTAAGGTCTAGTAATTTACGTATCATCCCCTTTTTTATACGACCATACCAAGACAAATTCCATTTTTAACCATTGGTACTACTTTCAAACTTCCTCTAATATACTAATTTTTCACATAATTTTTATTGTTTTCAGGTAAAATGAATACATAAAACACTTAACTAATTAAAACTATATATACACTTAAATCAAAAACTACTAGCTAAAATATGGCGTCAAAAAACTCCTCCGCATCGCTGTCGACTGGAAGTCTGCCCAAAAGGCTGGCGGCATTGCCACGTTGTATGGCAATGCTTAATCTCTGACCGAGGTAAAAGCCAGCCCTTGGGTCACGTGAAGTGTCTACTAAGCGTTTGAATAGTTCTTTGAACAGTTTATGAGCACTCGGACCCCACGGCCCAAGAGTTTCAACCCCAAACGGCTCAAAAATATAACTGCCGACGAGGTTGTTATATTTCATTAAAAACAAAAAAATGTGAATTTTTCAATTCATATTTACTTCAATTTATGTTAAATCTATGTTAGAGATATTTTTCACTAAATCAATTCTCGTCACATATCCATCTCAAAATTTTTTCATCCGTGTTATTTACACACCATGTAAAATATAGTTAAAGAATAGAATTCACATATCTAACAAATGTTTGGAAACGGTGAGAGATGTCGTGCGGTGTTTGGCAGGGATCGGTACTAGGACTGCCCTTGTGGAACATCGGGTACGACTACGTGCTGCGCAGCGACCTCCCTGACGGGGTCAGCGTGGTCTGTTACACAGACGACACGCTAGTTCTGGAACAGGGAGAGTTGTACCAGGCGGCGGTCGAACTAGCGACACGTGGAGTTGCGACAGTTGTGGACAGGATCCAGCAGATGGGACTCGAGGTGGCACTGCACAAGTTCGAGGCCATGTGTTTTTACGACCCTCGGAACGTACCACCATCGGGTTCCCAAATAACGGTAGGAGGAGTTCGTAAGCGTCAGAACCCCTGGACTTGTTACTACATTAAAATCAGTAGTCAACTATAGATTTATTAATCAACTAGCTTCGCCCACGCAAAAGTGGGTTTCCATTCAAACTTTAGAACCCCATTTCATCCCTGAATTTTGAAAAAAAAAAACAATTCTTAGTGCTCACTTACGTCATAAAAAGAAGCCTTACGCAAAATTTCACACACCTAGTCTCAATAGTTTCGGTTGTGCGTTGATGTCAGTCAGTCAATTTCTTTTATTATATAGATTACTAGCTCTTGCCCGCTGCTTCACCCACGGGGTGACTGGTAATTAGTGACAGATACTTAAACACGTGATTGTACTCATGATTACAAACAACTTTCTCAAAGAAACTTTTTTTTTATACTAATTAATTTAATCACAATAACAAAACAGCAGCAGCAAGTCTTTGGATATTATTTTACCGAAACATGTAGAACATTGTTTACATCATCGATAATGCGAGTGCGGGCGCCGCGCCGTTAACAGCTGATAGAGTAAAGCGCGCGCGAAATTCAAAGTTTCAAACAACTCTTTTGTTATTGTGTTATTAAACTAATTAGTTTAAAAAAAAGTATCTTTGAGAAAGTTGTTTGTAATCATGAGTATAATCACGTGTTTAAGTATCGGTCACTAATTACCAGTCACCCTATATATAGCCTATACAGCTCTAGAATAAAGCAGTTTTCTATCGGCAAAAACAAAATAGCTTTCGGGCCAGTGCTTTTAAAGATTACGTCTTACAAACAAAAGACTACCTCTTTCATTATATTAGTGTCGATAAATCTCTAGTTTCTGCGAGCGGCTTCATACGCGTGAAAGTCTGAAATCATCTCAAGGTAACATATTTTATATTTATAATAGTATACTAAGCTATGTCCTACACCTGGACTTGGTCTGCACATATGACAAGTTCAAAGGCAATCCGTTCAGCCGTTTAAACTTGTCAACAATGACGTATAGTGTTATGTAAATAGGATACTCTTGGTCCTAGAACGCAAAAAAACAACTGAAGGAACATAGGTTTTGTTTTAGTCAGTAAAAGTTTGACACTTCTCTCACTTCATCCTAGAGCGTGAGAAGACACTGCACGATTTCCTACCTCAAAAAGAAAAGTAAATAAAAATTCATCAATCATTCAGATTCAGATCCATTTTTGGTTTATTTATTTCTGGTTAAGAAAACACTTGAATTAAAATTATAGAAGACCCACCAACTTTCTAGGTTCTATTAGTTCAAAACTATCCCCCAATATCTTATAAACAAACTCTCAAACAGACTTGTACGCAATGCGCAATGATAAATAGATAGTTTGATACGTTTCCGGCCTTATTCTCTCCCGACTTCCAAATCAACATGGAAGTTCGCCTATCTTCAGTTTATCAACAAAAATAGTTGTCATAAAACTTTTTTCTAAGTAAATATCCCAACATTTTCACAAGAAGCCGTTCAAATAAACAGAATGATGTTTTCATAAATATGATTGTTGTTTTCATGAATCAAGAATGTAGGAAAACAGTATCAGATGGCGTCTTTCCCAAGCAAGCAAGAGATTGTGTAAATCAAGATACTGTTACAAAGTCGTTGGATGGGAATATCTTGAGGAAATACGTAGGGCCTTGATTTTCAAACGACAATGTTTTCACGCTATTGTGAATTTCGATAAAATATTTTCAAAGTCACCTACCACTTAATTTTTTTTTAAATGACATTTAATGACTGATAACTTAAAAAAAAGTCAATTCTACCATGTCATCTTAAAATCATCACGATTATATTGTGAGAAAGGGTTAGCGCTATTCGTTCTATATAACTCTGAGAGCACTGGTGGCCGAGTGGTATTGGTCCCGACTTACGAGTTGTCGAGAGTTCGCGAGTTCAAACCCAGCCAGGCGCATTACTTTGTGTAATATATTTCATCATCACTGCTCTGAAAACGGTGAAGGAAAACATCGTGAGGAAACCGGCATGTTGCAGAACCAAAAATTTGAAGACATGTGACATTCACCAACCCGCACTGGGCCCGCATGGTGGATTACAGCCCATTCCCTCTCCTAGAGAGGAGGCCTGAGTTCCAGCAGTGGGAACATTATAAGGCCGACTATGCTATGTATGCTAACTCCGTCTCTCTCTCTCTCACCGGAATCGTGATGATTTTAAGACGTTATAGTAAAGCTCTAGTGGTCAAATTCGAGGTACCTATACTCCATTCTCTTCTGCATTAGACAAAAGAGCTTCATAGAAGGTAGGTGTGTACAAAATTTATTTTTCGAGATAATTTCAAACAATTTAAAAAATAATGGTTTCAATATAAAATTTTAACATTACCTACTTAGATAATTTTGATTATTGTAAGGTAAGTACTAAACACTGAGATAGGTAAATGAAATCGTTTTTTTTTTAAATAAACGTAACTGTATTTCAAACAATATTACACTATTTTTTTTAACTGCTTATCGACAAGTTTTCTCTTTACAAAACATATGAATTGTACAGTATATAAGGCAACAAGATAATTATTTAACATTCACACAAATATAAACAACTATAATAGTATAATGAAAAACGTTCCAGGTACTGACAACCCCTGCTTCTTTTAGGTTTTTAACATAGACACTAGAAGTATAAGTAAGAACTAAATAATTTATTTAATTAAAAGCCTCATAAATTCAGAAGATGGATAGTTCTATAATGAATTTATTTAAATATAACAGTTGGTATCTAAGTTGATTATAATAAATTCAGCATCATACTTAACTGTTATAAAGCACAATGTATGTACATTGTGCTATTGTACTTTTATTACAAATTGTATCTCGCTACGCTATCGCGAATAGAGTACAAATAGATAGAGATATACAAAACATTAAATTGCATTGCAAAATTTGCAATATATTTATTCTTTTTGTTCTTCTTTTCATTTTTCCCGTAATAAATACATTTGCTCACTTTCTACCACATACTTACACTAATACTGCACACTATCATACACTATAAATGATCACAAACACACGCGCATATTACCAACTCAGAAACACACATGCTACACACCCACACTACACATGCCTAACACACACACACACACCCCCTACTTACAGTTTATAACATGTCAATAAATAAACAAAAAGAAAAAAAAAGCAGATAAATAAGAATCAACTGAGTACCGTTCACTCGTTGTTTTAAATCATATTTTATTCTAAGGAATTAACTAGCCGAACACTGTCTCTTAAAATACAGGTTTATCCTAGTTTAAGAGGCAGGGTCATAAACTTGAATTTTACAGGTTTACCAACAACTGTTTTACGTAATAAGTACGTACTATCTGTATTTTTCTTTGAATAAACTTTTATTATTATTATTTTCGTATCGAAAAAAAAAGCAAGAATACACTCTTACATTTTTTTTTTACCTGTATTCGGCAACCTGTATGGCTCTGTTATTGGCCTCGTATATATCCTGAAAAGTGCAGGTGGTTGTGCAGCATGGGCAGCATAGCAGGTAATGCATGTCCTGTGCAGCGGCTCCACACTGGCACTGTGTTAGAGATGGCTTGTGGAAGCCCCATTTGGCAAGATTGTTTTTATAGCGGTCAAACTGGGTATACAGTAGGTTAAAAGATTTTCAGATTGTATATTTGTTATTTAAAATCGACAATTCTATGAGTCTGTGGTCGATTGGACCCGCTCGATTTTGGTGCCACGGGTCCACTTGACCACACAATTTATTTTCTCTATTTTCATTGGTCAATTGGGCCCACATTCAAATTTAAAAAAATATCCATTGTTTAAAGCTACTGATAGATACAGTCAAGCGCAAAAGTGATAAGTCAAAACATAATAAAATGCAATTCAGTTAGATTTAAACATTTATTCTCAATCAAATTCTATAATCTTCATAAATTAGGTTGTACATATAAGTAAAATCGAGACAAACTTTAAAAAAGTTAAAATCAACGTAGTAGTTTTATGAATCAATTATAACAATCAACAATAACTCTATACTACTTGCTATATAAAAACATGTATAAAAATCACATAAAAAATCAGTCATATACTCCAGCACGACTTATGACTATATCGACAATCTTTTAGCGGTCGGTAAAAATAAAAACACAATTAAGTAAGATTGATCTTGATTCATTTCTTTGTGATAATGCTGAACTGGATTTTCACAAAAAGCTTAAGTAATAACTCGAAGATCTTTACGACAATGTTTACGATCGCCATAAACCAGTAAGATATCAAGTCAAAACACGACTAAAGATTCTAAAACTCGTTAGTCACATAAAATCATAAAGCTAAGCTAGAAGAAAATATCTCAAATTATTTTTAGGGTTCCGTACTTCAAAAAAAAAAATGGAACCCTTATAGGATAACTTTTTTATCCATCTGCCTGTTTGTCTGTCTGTCTTACAATACTTTTTTTTTATCTTGGAAACTCGTGGAGGTGTCGAGTTCAAATTCCATATACTCAAGTGTACGGTCCCTTGAAGCTGTGAAAAAATCAAATATCAAAGTTAACGAAAAAAAAAGATACGGCCGTTTATGTCACATAAAACTTAAATTTTGACACTCTCAAGGGAAACAAAATTCATACGATACTTCCCATTGACCCAGAATCCTGAAATTTGGCATAAAATAAGATCAGCACAGGTATAGGAATTAATCTGAAAAAAGTAAAGTTATTACGTGGCGTCACAAAACAAAATCTTCGTGACTCCATTCGGGAATTTGTACGGAACCGTCAATTTGCGAGTCTGACTCACACTTACCCAGTTTTTATAAGACTAACAAACTTGCTAGCGAAAACTGTCAGGAACTAGGAGCGAACAAGAAAGCTTTTGTAAACTTTGAGAGAGGTGATGGACTTACACAACCTTATGATTTTGTTACTGAACTAGCATTTTTCCGCCGTTTCGCTCGCGTACCATATATTATTTATTTATTTAGTTAAACTTCATGTACAGTAGTGGTACATAGGCGGACTTAATGCAACAAGGCATTCTCTACCAGTCAACCTTTGGGTTAAAAGAGACAACACTGAGGTGTGCACAATAAATAAATAACAGATAAGTATCAAGTGAAATGTAGTATCATTAAATTAAATATTACAACAACTATACACCAACTCAGTCGTTCTGTAACGTTCTATCCGGTGAAAAAAGTTTCCTAATTGTATCAATACTTTTAAAGATTAATAAAAAAGTATATTAGAACAGCTGTACTTTTGTTTTTATTTTACTGTGACCGTTGTGTTGTGTCTGTCCCGAATAAAAGTTTTTCTATTCTATTCCATACTTGTATGTATAGTAAAATTATTCTGTATATAATTTTGTGGTGCTAGAGACTTGTAAGGGCGTATTATGGCGGATCATTCATTCATTCAATTAAATAAATTTAAGATAAATGTTTGGGGCTGTCAATATTATTATGACTAAATTATTTTACTAGTATACTACGTTATCACTAAGTGACACAGTTATATTTTCCACGCTGGTGATACCACTGGCTGAAGCTCTTTTTCTTCTTCTTCTTCCTGCTCCTATCCCACATTACTTGGCGTCGGTGCAACACGATTTTTTTCTTTCATTCTGTCCTTTCACCCATCACACTATCACTAACTCCCTAGAAAAAGCAGAGGCTAATAATGTTATAAAAACAAAAATATATAATTAATAAACTTTGTTCCTTCTTTTTTTAAAATTATATAAACTAGTGCTTAACTTCGATCCCACCAGAAACTTAACTATAAGCAGTGATACAATAGTTGATGTTGAATTGAACTAGTTTATTAAGAGACTATTCACTCTAGCCTTGAAGACACCAAAATAATAAAAAAAAACATCAAAATACATTGTAGTGTTTTGGAAAACTAAGGGCACATAGAGACACAAAAAGGGATCTCTTTTGAACTTCGTAATTTAGATTTAGATACAAAAGTACACACATTAGCTACAGAAAATTCTTTTCTACTACTGTCATGTCATGATGAATATGTTTGTGCCAAATTCAAATAGAAACCACATGTTATTTTCAAATGAATAATTTATTGATGTAAATGTCGTAACGGATTTTGTATATAAAACGCCGAGTGCCAGGACCAAGTATTTTGAATATGGAAACCTGAATAAATAAATATTATATATCATTCTGTCAGAATCTATTCTATCAAAATGATAATATTTTAGATCTTCGTATCAATATTTAATGTCAGAATTGATTTCCTTTTACACATCAATCCGATAAGTTCAATATCGAAAGACAACTGAATAGGGTAATATTTATTGGAGAACAATAACAAAATGAATAATGGCAAAGGCAAAATACCAATGTATTAAATTCATTAACAAGCCCACGTGATACGTATCAAAACTTAACATGACTTGAATTTCTTAACAAGATTGATTTGAAAGGGACCATCATAATACTATAGAATAGTGCAAAAGATTCACTTCATCCAACTAAAGGGTAACAACAGCACGCGCACATAGTTGCAAATTTATAATAATAATAATACGATCTCAAGCAAGTGACAGTCGTAAGTGCTCTTGCACTTACTGAACGTGAAGTATATAATTATGAGTGTGCATGAGTGTTTGCTTGTTGTATGGAGTCAATTATACTACGTAAACTCGACAAATAAACGTGCGATAAATGCTTTTGCGACTCACCATAGTTCGAATGCACGCTTGTGCGACCGTACTCTAGTGTGACATGAAGAATTAACATAATTAGGACACTTGATACGGACAGGTTAGGTTAGAAGGTTAAGGGCGCTCCGCTTCACTCCCGCCTTAGCCTTCGTGGTCTCTTTTTTTATAATCACCCAGAAGTAGGAGCTCCGCAACTACTGTCGTACAATTGTTTGTCACACGAGCATGATGTCGACCTCCAGTGTGCACAAGCGTGCATTCGAACATACGTTTCTCGAGCTCACGTGGTACATTTGTATAGAGTCTGCCTTCTGTACTACTCTGCGATTGCACGGAAGTAAGATCTCGGCAAGTTTTGAATTTCAGCAGCCTCTAATCTCAAGCTTACTCGTGCTCTAGTTTCAGCCCATCATTTGACTACTCAAGTACTCGATTGGCACAGCGGGACCAACATTTGTTTAACCTACAAACTGTAGTTTCGGAACTGGGTATTTGTATATGTGTATATGTTGCAGTCAAAACTCTTAACCAGTCAAAAGTACTATTGACTAGCAAAATCAGTCAAAAGTACTTTTGACCGTATGCTTTAAGTCAATAATACTTTTGACTAAAATAACAGTTAAAAGTACTTTTGCCCAACGGAGCTGGTTAAAAGTACTTTTGACTAAGTGATTCCGTCAAAAGTGGTTTTGACTAGTCGTATCAGTCAAAACTCTTAAAAATGTAAGGTAAATAAAAATAACGCACATATAAACTTTTATATTACTCATTATTACTGGAGATCTGCTGATATTAGAACAAAAATGAGTGACTACGAAAAAAAAAGAACGCTTTTTGCAAAGAATTATAGCAATAGAAGATATGAAAGATAGTCATTTCAATGTGATGACAAAAGAAAAAAAATAATTTAATTTTTAAGTGTATGTTTTCTTTGTATTTATTGTAATGTAAAATTTTTCGTAATAAACGATTTCACATTTAGTAAATATCTTCTTTGTTCACACCTAGCGAATTAATAGTGCTTTTGACTGATACTTTATTACAGTTAAAACTACTTTTGACGAAGAGCGTCAGTCAAAAGTACTTTTAACCGCAAATTTGCAGTCAAAAGTACTAATAACCAATAATTTTCAGTCAAAACCACTTTTGACCAACCTGTTCAGTCAAAAGTACTTTTGACTGATTTTGCTAGTCAGTAGTACTTTTGACTGGTTAAGAGTTTTGACTGCAACATATATACTGTTCCATCTGATATAGGATCACCCATTGAACCGTTTTGAATACAAGCGTTATTATTGGCCTTGTTTATTTATGTCTCAATAACAACATTTCTCTATGATAGCTCGGATTTATGTTATAATACGTTGATGGCGATAGGCTTACTACTATATCATGGGACCTCTAATATAGTCTGTGAAATATGGGTTTAATCAACTACACAGGAGGTTTTTGACGGGACTTTTTGGTTGGTTAGTGAATTTCAGTTGCTGTTTTAATTGTTCACACATTGATTCCTACTGGTAATTATGGTGTACAGTTAGTGTACTTTTATATCTCAAGTGAAACCAATAAATACCGAATTTTGAGAAAAGAATAACGTACCTTCAATATAAAGTTTATTTAAGCTTATATCATCATCATCATCATTTCAACCGAAAGACGTCCACTGTTGGACATAGGGCTCCTCCAAGCGACGCCACAACGACCGATCCTGTGCGCCTTGCATCCACCGCACTCCCGCGACTCTCACCAGGTCGTCGGTTCACCTTGTGGGAGGCCTTCCAACGCTGCGTTTTCCGGTGCGCGGTCGCCACTTTAGAACCTTTCGACCCCATCGACCATCCGTTCTACGAGCAATGTGCCCTGCCCACTGCCACTTTAGTTTGGCGATTCTCCAGGCTAAGTCGGCGACTTTGATTGAACTTATAATTCCAAATCAAAAAACGGTAGTTTCATAATTAAAGTCCTTATATTAGAATGTGTTACATCTCTATTTTATTGACACAAAAAGTAACTACTTCGTATGAACGAAGACATGGTTTGAAAGTCTTAGTATCCCAGCCAACTACAAAAAAAAGTCTAGTATATATGCCCGACTACTCCTACTTACAAAAGTAAAAAATTAATGTTGAATTACCAAAATAGAACTGTACACTAACTTCTGATGTTTTGTAAGTGCCTATATACTCGTAAGCTAGTGTAAAATATTCAAATTTGGAATTAATTTAATTATATTCTGTTCTTCCCCACGCTCCTTATATTGCCAATATCGGTTTGACCGTAACAAGTTTGTATCAAACCTTCCTATATTACCTTCATTATATTGATCTTGTTGACTTTGGAACTACGTGATACAGTGAGTATTAGAAAGCAATTTAGGAAGTTCAATTAAGGTAAAGTTTCGTCTATGTTAAATAGACTACAATCATGAAATATAGACGTAATATTACTTTACAAGTATGCGGAATAGAATGTAGAGTCTCCATACCTCCGTTGAAAAGGGAGGATCCTCCGACCTGACGGCTGTTAGGTCTGGTTTGGGCAACTGCCCAATTGATGATTTCGGGCGGTTGTATATGTTCCAAACGCACGGAGAACTTTAATTGCGCGATGCAGGATTTCGTAGTTTAGTTTCTATGGGATGCCATAGATGTCGCTACATTACTATGCTTGTGTTATTTGCTCTACACCCATTTAGACCACCTAAGTAAGTAGAATTTATGACATTTAAGCAGAGTTTACACACGGCCCATATATCATTATAGTCAGCCTGTCCAATGTTACCTTTACAAATTGACTCAGCACTCGGCCTGGCTCACGCACAGCCCAATCAAACAATCAAAAGAATGATTTGGTTGCATCTTACACACATAGGACACAAAGAAAAAATTAATTAGTGTGTGTAGTATACAAGCAAAATATTTTGTAAATAGATCAGATTTGAATTTTATATTCTTGTCTCATTACCCTTCACTGTGGTCAAGAAACATTTAGCCATCTTTGATCAGTTTCGTGCGCCTGCGGAATTGGTAGTAAGTTTACCCTTTCCAAACCTGGTTTTCCAGTCTACTATCCGTCTGTAACCTTAGGTTGCATGGTGCAGACATCCCGAACTTATTTATATGTTTATTTATCATATTTGGAGGTAAGCGGAACAGAGGGTAAAGTCCCGCAAACCTCCGTTGCAAAGGGAGGATCCTCCGACCAGACGGATGTTATATCTGGTGGACAACTGCCCGATAAATGATTTCGGGCTGTTCTATATGTTCCAATCGCACGGAGAACTTTAATTGAGCGATGCAGGATTAGTTCTTATGTCACGCCATAGATGTCGCTACACATATATTGGGTATGTAATACATTGGGGCTATATGACTTATAGGGATAGGATCTTAAAGACGCTTCTAAAGCTTTGTAGATTCCTTTAACTTATCATGTATGTTCATAATTATACCGTCATACCCTTGACAGTATTGCGGCCTTATGTGACGTTTGTTAAGGATGGATGTACACAGCCTTTCATCTTTTCCAATGGTACAAGACTTTTTGAAGTTTTGTTACGTCTGGCTCCGTGCAGGACAACCTATGAGGTGGTAGTCTACTTAACCGAACTTCGAAATCCGTAAATTTCCTAACCTTTTAACCGTCTATATCGGATGTATTCGACAAACACTCTCGCGTTTATTCCACCGTGGGTCGCACAGGAGTGGAAGGTGGTCCAGGCTAGCAAAGGAGACGGCCGATGGCGTTAGGCGACGGTTCTCACGCTCCAACCGCCGCCGGGATTCCGATCCCGATTTCCGGCGATCACCGTAGGCACGGGCTTGCGGACGGCGAGCAATGGGTAGCCTGCCGTCCGACCGTCCGGTAACCGTCCGGACCGAGCCCAAGTCGTCGACGGCGTGTATTGTTCACGCGCGCCTCAGGGAGATGTCAACAAATCGTAGAGGCCCAGCAGGGTCGAAGCCTACTGAGGCCATGGGTAGTGTGAAAACGAAACCCGGGGCCCTGGGACGAAGGCAACGAAGGAACAGGAGTTTGTGTTTAGTCAGTAAAAGTCTGACACTACCTCTCGCACCGCCCAAGAGTAGGATTTGTCATTTGATGATTTTCCCACCTAAAAAAAAATCCGTAGGCCGCACATCCTCAACCAAATACTCCATCTCGTCAGCTCTTCTATCACCTACGGGGATTGAAGAACTAAACGAGTACCCGATCGCAAACACACGAACCTGGCGCATAGGATACGAAAACACTCGTCGGACCAATTCAACACAAGTGGTTAAAGGATTTCAAATTAAAACCTCCAATCAAGACGAGCCTCATTGTGCGTCAGAGTGGACTGTTAACCACCACGCTGACCCATACACACACAAGTCAAGTCACAAGTTATGACTTTGAATGTTTTGTTTTATTTTCAAGATCCCGTTTGATAATGATAATGTTTTCCTTCAACATTTTAGGCCTGGATGTAAAACCACGATCTTCAACTGGTAAATAAAACGAGAGCCACATCCAGGATAGAATTCAGAGTCCAAACCGAGGTGACTTTGCCAGTTTCAATTCGTGGAGACAGCAGATGTAATCTAACGATCCGACAAACCGACAATCAACGCAATAATAATTTCATTCATTCATTTATTAATTTCAAGTAACAGAGACTTATTTTAGTTAAAAATCATTAGCATATAGGCAATATATATCATAAATTACATAAAAATAAAATAATTAATCAATCAGAATGAATAAAGTCAACAATTACAATTTTCTAACAGGAATAGAGAGAGTAAAATGTCTGTCACAGACATGTCAGATATATGGACAGTCTAGCCTATCGACGATCATTGTCAAGATGGCATTGGGGCTCGCCCACTCTCGGCGAACCAGTGACGGGCACCGCTTGTGCATAGTAGTGTAATTTTTGACTTGGTTTACAATCCGCAAGTTCCCACAAAGGTCACCTTTGTTTGGACGCTGGATTACATCCGTGTGGCCCATCCTTTAAGCTCATTTATAATATTTATTAGCTGAAATTAATTTATTCTACTTCACGCTTCAAAACGATGAACATTTCACAAAAAGCATTCACAAACTGACTGCTTAAAATTTAACGTCCCAACAATATATCAAGATGAAGCAAATTCAACGACACAAAATACAATTCTGTAGCCATTACCTAAATATCAGAACGGTACCTTTGACAAAACCATCTCATTCAGCTCCTTTGAGAAAGATTATTAGCTTTTTGAAGCACAATGTTATAAATGAAATAAATGAGCGTCTTGATACCGCAGAGTTTGTTGGTTATTTATTTAGCAATTATAATGAGAAGGCTGTTATTAATTTTTGGGAAAATTTATTTGTGAGTAAAATGCGGGACCTCTGCGTAACCTATTGGTTGACACAGGCGTTTTTTAGCGTTCCGTACCTCAAAAGGAAAAAAACGGAACCCTTATAGGATCACTTTGTTGCCCGTCTGTCTGTCTGTCAAGACCCTTTATCTTAAGAATGCGTTGAAATTAAAACCATAGACTCAAGTCTGCGGTCTCTTGAAGCTGTGAAAAAAAATCAAATTTCTAAGTTAACGAAAAAAAAAGATACGACCGTTTATGTTGCCAAAAACGTATATTTTGACACTCTCAAGGGAATCAAAATTCATGAATTTCCGTTGACCCAGAATCCTGAAATTTTGTATAAAGCAAGGTCTTATAGCACAGGTATAGGAATAAATCTGAAAACTGTAAATTTGTTGTTACGTCACAACAAAAGAAAAATTTTGCTATTCAGAAAAGTCTTCGAACTTCATTCGAAAATTAAACTGCTTACATAGTTTTGTAGGGAACCCTCAAGACGCGAGTGCGAGTTGCACATGCCAAGTTTTTTTTTTTTTTGATATAGAGCATGAAAACTTGGAGAAAGACTCGCTTTTTACTTCAGAATATCGTCTTCTTGCGACAATTTCTGATTTTAGCAAGCAACGTTGCTGGCAGAAGCTAGTACATAATAATGCTTGTTTTGACAAGAGAGTAATTAGCCAATCCAACTGTATCAATAATACCTAGACACCAGTTATAGTGTCCTATTTCGCTAATTATCTCTGGTTCATTGATTACACTGCAGCAGTTTTGCTCGTTATGTCTCTATTGTATGTCATGATGGTGTCTTTAACTCCATATCTAAAGTACGTATTTTGCATATGGGAAGGAAAAGTATGTCATTTGATCCATCCCAGTTACTTAAGAAAGGACAGCAAACTGTAGGGGCCCAGCAGGGCCGATGCCTGCTAGGGCCATGGGAAAAAGTATGAAAATGATACTGTTGATGGTAAGCAGTGATGTAATGTTCATTCAATCCATGTTCCTTTTCAACACATGATCCGTGATCTTTTCACTATTCTTCACAAACTCATCATCATCTTCCTGCCCTTATCCCGTGTTATTTGGGGTCGGCGCAACACGTTTTTTTCTTCCACTCTGCCCTGTTACTCGTCATGCTATCACTAACTTCCTTTTCTTTCATATCACTCTTCACACAATCCATCCATCTTTTCTTTGGCCTCCCTCTTCCTCTCCATCCATCCACATATTATATTATATATTACATTACATATTATATATTCTTCACAAACTATTGTAAATAATAAAAAAAATAATGTTTTCGAACTTTGAAACTCATATTCTTATGGTTTCATAAAAAATTAAAAAGGTGTCCCTAAAAATTTGGCTTTGATTCCCAAATGATTTCGTTAATCACAAAAAACCTGTCAATATTAGACATAAGAAGATTCTATCCTGTCCTTACATAATATTTACTTATACTGTAATATGGAAGTATTGTAAGAACAACAATTTTTTTTTTAAAGTAACCATATAGTTTCTTGCCGGTTCTTCTCCATAGGAAACGACCAATTTGGAACCGTGCACTAGCTTCTGACATTTAATAAGTGCCCATGTAGGCCTATGTGAAATAAAAAACTTTTAACTTTGACTTTGACTTTCACTTCGACTTTGACTTTGACATTGACCTTTACTTTGACTTTGACCTTTACTTTGATTTTGACTTTGACTTTATCAGAAAAACTTGAACATCGAGACTATTTTCAAACCAATTTATGTTTACAGCCTACGAGGTAATCTCTTTAATATTTGTGTTCTTAATAAAATATCTGCACCCAAATTTATTAGCCAATAAACTTAGTCGTCACACAAGCAATTTAATCTTGCCTTTGATAGCTCTACGAATCGCAATAAAAACGGATTAATCTTTGGCAAAAAACTCTAACGTAACTGAAGGTATCTTAGCTACCCCGGGGAAAGATTTTGGTGTGAAAAGCAATAGAAATTTACATAAAAGATTTAGTTGCGAAAGAGTAATTTTGGACGCTTTTTCCTTATGCCGTGAACGGAATTCCGATGGGAGTGAACGTCAAGATTGTCGCACTTTTAAAGGTTTTTGTAACATGTTTGGTATAGGAATTACTCTCTTTCAAAGAACAGCTTTGTGTAGATACACAACGGCACGATAATACTAAAGCATTTTAACATATTCAGTATCGAGCATAGGGAATATGGAAAATGTATACAATTCTTTTATTTGATAAATAAAATCTGACCATCAGTCTATCCATTGCTCACTGTTACTGGGTTCCGTAGGCGCAGGCTTGCGGACGGCGAGTGAATGGGTAGCACGCCGTCGAATTGTCCGGTAACCGTCCGGACCGAGCCCAAGTCATCGACGGTGCGTAGTGTTTCACGCGCGTCTCAAGAAGATGTCAGCAAATCGTAGGAGCCCAGCAGGGTCGAAACCCACTGAGGCCATGGGTTAAGTGAAAATGAACCCCCGGTTCCCTGTAACGCAAGGCAAAGACAGAACAAAAGAGTGGGTTTTAGTCAGTAAAAGTCTGACACGCCCTCTCGCTCCGCCATTGTCCGCCAAAGTAGTTGGATGATTTCCCACCTTAAAAAAAGGATAGTCTATAATATTTTTCGTTGTTTTGTGTGTTGTACTCACTGGGTAGGAAGGGTTTTCCTCACACACAAAACAACAACGCTATCAGTTTATGGTGAGTCACCCACAAATTTTAATGTTGTACAAGTTATATCTTCAAAGAACTCGGAGATTTTATTAAAACTTCTTTCGCACGCGCTTTGGTTCAAGATTTTCATTTTCTCGTCTTATGTTGAATTTTACAACTGCCACAGCCTGTGAACTTTATATTTTTCTTTCGTCCCAGTTTGAAATTAAAAGCAAATATTATAAAAGTATTTCATGTACATATTGGACGGTGGTCTCCACCACGCATATCGAGTGCTTTTCTTCAAGGCCCGCGTTCATAGCATTATTGTGTTCCTAGTGCTATAGGAGAGGGTACAGACTGAAACTCACCATGCAGGCTCATTGCGGATTAATGGATGTCACATATCTTTGAATTTTTGATTACAGGACATGCCGGTTTCCTCACGTGTTTTTTTAAACCGTTTTAAAAGGAGAAGTGATGAAATAAATTGCACTAAGTAATGCGCCTGGCTGAGTTAGCACCTACGACCTTCAACTAGACCACTACTGCTCAAGTTGGGCATTCCTATGGGATAATTTCCGACTCTCACATGAGCAAAAATGCTGGAAAAATCCAAAAAATGTCAGAAGAAATACAAATACCCAATAATATTTTTGGCTCGATACATCGGAAATAAATCAATGCCCATAATTTCTAGGCCTGTTGTCTCCTCAATATAAATAATTCAATATAATATTTTCGTATTCTTTTGATATTTTGCCAAACCCTTGCCATAAGTTTTCATTCAGGCCTTTTTTTTGGAAGTTATTCCAATTATCGTTATGTAATTTGGTGATAATATTATTCTAACCAAAGGAGTTTATTTCTAAGAAGTTACGCTTTCATCTTTATGAATATTCTAGATGTACTGCCTCCCTAGCCAAGTTAAAACCGTTTCATTTCGATTCTCTTTTCGTCGATTGCGTCGAGTAGACCACGCCTCCCATTCCTTTAATCTGACGTCATCTCGACGCTCAGTCACGTGGTCAGAACAAATAAATAGGAGGCGTGGCCGACTCGAGGTAATCAACGAAAAGAGAATCGAAACGAAATGGTTGTAACTTGGCTAAGGTGGCTATTGTACATCTCAATAACTGAGTAACTTTCATAAAAATGTAAAACTTTTTAAAGCTAGCTCCACTCAAAAACACTAAACTGCAAAAATTTAGGATCATTAAAAGTGTGATATGTATATATCCTTAACCTAGGTTACCTACATAAGATGAATTTGTTAATCTGTATAATGTTAGATAGATACTCGTAGATATATTCTTTATTGTACACTAAAAATACAAATTATATTAGGAACTTAAAATTAATAGGATGTCACAATGGGCGGTCATATCGCTAAAAGCGATTTTTTACAGACAACCTTTCCATGGATTGATTGTTGACGATGATGATTTATATTCACAGACTGTATTTTATGGGAAAGTCCGAAAGGGCTATTGTGGCCTTGAAATTGAAACGCAAAAGAGCAACTGAAAGAACACATGTGGGTTGAAGTAAGAAAAAGACTCTCACTCCATCAAGAGTAGAAGTAGATTACTCAACTCGAAAAAACAATTAACATGTTTCGAGGAAAGTTTTAAACATGAATAATTACTAGACTTAGGCCTCCCCAAGTGTTGCCACAGCAACCGAACTTATGCGTGAACATAATAATTGTGTATGGCTTTTAGAGAGACTAGCTTCTGCCAGTGACTTTGCTCGCGTTAAAGTAGGTTTTTCTCCATACAAACTTTGGACTCCCCATTTTCATCTTCTTAGGGTGTGAATTTGAGAAAATCCTCTCTTAGTGCTCGCTTACATGATAAAAGGAAACCTGATGCAAAATTGCACGCTCCTAATCCTAGTAGTTTCAGCTGTGTTTTGACATGTCAGTCGGTTAGGTACTCTTTTTATGTACATATATAGACTATTTCCTGCCAGTGGCTTCACTCGCGTGAATGTAAGTTTCTCCGTACAAACTTTGGACCCTCGTTTTATCCCTCTAAGAGGTAAATTTTGGAAAACCTTTTCTTATCGGATGACTACGTCATACAAAGAGGATATACGCTTCAAGTTTCAGTTCTGTACTATCAACGGTTTAGGTTGTGCGTTGATTCGTCAGTCATTCAGAATAAATAGTTTTATAAGTATAGATAAGAATATTTTTAGTAAGGCACAAATATTTGAAATTACGATCAAAAAGAGAAATCTGGAAAATGCATCTTGCGCCAACCCAAAGAAAATAAAAAAGGGCCAATGAACGGTGATGAATCGGCATTTAATTTTATTTCGCAATTTCTGTATAAAGAAAACAGATATTGACATGTTTTTTTTTCAGCACATTGTTTGAGACGTCAAATAAATTATTCGGTCTACATTTTTGGCCAGATACTACTTGTATTATGTTTTTTCTTGATTATTTATTTATTACTAGCTGACCCGGCGAACTTTGTACCGCCTCACAGTCGATGAAGTCAATCTTTCGATATAGTAAAGTATAAATAATATATCAAGTTGCACACAATTTTAGTGTATAAAAGTTATCTACATCAATTTCGTACATTTTACGTGATGCGCGCACAACTAAAAACTTCTACAGATTTATTGTATGTGTAAATAATTGTATCGCTGATCACATTACTTATGTAATCAGTATTAATTTATTAAGTGGATAACTACAAAAAGATTATTCAAGCACGATTTACTGCCTAATCGTGCCTGAATAACTTGTCTATCTACACAAACTATGTTTGGTTATACGTGGGATACTCAGAAGTAACTTTAAAAAACTATAAAACTAACTTCTATGGATATATTTTTATTTAATCAATCTTTTCAAAGAACCCTCCACTAGCCTCTATACAAAGTTTCATACATCTGAACCAATTTTCGAAAAAAAAAATCCAGTCCACCGCAGACACCTTTTCCACGGTCTTCTCGAACGCTGCTAGCGCGTCTTCCGGCGGTGAAAACTGTCAACCTTTCAGCTTATTTTTTATTTTAGGGAACGACTGTAAGGAGGGTGCTCCAAGACTCTGACTGGTATATATATATATATATATACAAAAAGTATAATGGTATACCATTCGGTGTTGATCCTGCTTTGGCCTCGTAATGGAATTGAAATCAGATATCCCGTCAAAGTTAAGTTAAGTAACTAGCGATCAAAATTTTCCCTGCACTTCTTGATTGCTTAACTTTCATTGGCGTTGGTTCGTTTTAAAACAGCCAAACTGTCAACTGACGCTTTGTTTCTGGATCGTATTGATAAATGCAGGATTCGTCACCTGAGCCTGCTAAAATTTTCGAATCATATTATGGCACCACTCCATACGGGCCTGTTTCTGAGCTTCGGTAATGTTGTGCGGCACCCAACGGTAAACTATCCTCTTCACGCGAAGGTGCTCATGTAGAATCTTTTGAACGCTTCCCGATTCAATCTGCAATGTATGCTGAATCTCTTCGTTTATAATTCGCCCGTTTTCTTGAATTAATTTTTTTACGGCCAGCACGCTTTCTTCCGTGACAGCCATAGTAGATTGACCAATCCTTTGTTCATTCCCCAAACTAAGGCGACAGTGCTTGAATTGTCGTGCATTTAAAATCATCGTACGAAAATTTTCTCGATGCAGATTCATTTTTAAATGAGACACGATAATTTGATTTGGCTCTAGAAAAAATGTGGGGGAAATTAAAAATTCGAACAATGGTATTTTTACTTTTAAATAACCAAAGTTTTCAAAATAATTACAAGTGGCCAGTGCCTTATACATAAAAACTGAGTGGCCTGGTATATATATCCTGCCGTAGGTTTCATTGAAGACTTTTCTGGCCTTTGCCATAGGTCTATCCATAACTCAAAGCATCATCTAATAAACGCAGCAAACTATTATACTCCAAAGCAACAAATAAACCAACAGTGGCGTGAGCTACAAATTTGAATTTCAATGGCAGCAGTACCTCTTCTGCCAACAAAAGGGAAAGGCAATCAATGGACCAAAACAGCCGATCTATAGGTTATTATTCTTATATCCATCGCAAAATAGCTTTATTAGAAGGTTAGCTCCAAACAACGGTACAAAACGCAAGCACACATAGAAAAGCTTCACGTACAGCAGGTGCAAGCGCACTGGCGATTGGCGTTTGTTGAGCCGGGTACAGACTGCCGTAATGTAAAATACAAGGAAACATGAAAGGAACATTTCATAAGTGTGGTTGCAGCGCGTGCACAAACCAAGCATGTATCTACTCACGTTGTTAAAATGCTCTGTTCGTGCGCGTAGTGTGCGCAATTCACGCGCGCAAGGCATCCACACCATTGGAATTCTGTTACAATGAATGATACATTACGACAATCTTGACGGCAAATTCTTTCATTACGTGTTACACTACAGCAGTCTGTACCCGGCTTAAAAGATCGCCGCACGTACGTGTCTAAGTGTGCGCTTGTATTCGATCGTTGTTCGAAGCCAACCTTCTGTACATATCTACTACTGTGTGTTATCTACCCAACCACCTTTTGTTCTGCGGTATTAATAAGGGCATCGTTTTTTGCGCCGTCATTATTGATCGCTCAAATTTCTCTGAGTCATACTTCTAATGTGTGGTTTTTATCTTTTATGTGCGTTTCTTGCGTAAAATGGATCAAATGAAATATACACAACGATGTACGTGCAGCACTCAAAAATAAACTTACACAAATAAACTTTGTATTTGTATTTGTACTCGCCAAGTATTTTTTACACCTGAACTAAAAATTTAAGATGTGGAATTTTTGTCACCTATATATTAATACATATATATAATATATATATAATTGTTATAACCTAGTACTACACGCATTTTTGTGTTTAGTTAATTTTACTTTCTTTTATCTCTTTTTTTCATTTTACATTAGTCTTTAACAATGGAGTGTGTCCGTGGCATCAAAGTAGGCGCTAGCACAATACCAGCGCTGTGTTGTTTTTAAATATTGTGGCTTACACTGAGTTGGGCGTCGTTTTGGTCTCGCACATATATATATATATATATATATATATATATATATATATATATATATATATATTATTTCAAATGTTCTTTTTGAAGCACAAGTAAACATCTGTTTCTTTCTTTCACTGATCCCATTACAAAATTATTTTTGTCAATAGAAATCTACAATACTACTAAATGTTACAAGTTATTTTTTTGCGAACAAATATTTAGTTCCTGCAGCAAAGGTGATAATACAACATTTACAATTTTTTTTTTCTGCAATATGAAAAAGGAAACAATAAAGGAAGATACACTAGTGGTTAGTACAGCAAGCATCTGTCAATTTGAGATATGAAAGCCCGTTTTCAGCACCCCACGCTTACCTAAAGGCTATTGATCCCAGATTACTGTAATGGTCCATTACTTTTTTCATCCCGATCCATTTGATTTGGTTTCAGAAAACTATTTTAGTCTTTTCATGGTTAATGTTCAGTTTAATTTGGTAATTCTTGACCTTTGATAAAATGTAACAAAATACTTAAATGTTTTTGGAGGTAGGCGGAACAGAGAGTAAAGTCCCACAAACCTCCGTTGAAAAGGGAGGATCCTCCGACCAGACAGGATGTTATGTCTGGTGGGCAACAACTGCCCGATAGATGATTTCGGGTTGTTCTATATGTTCTAATCGCGCGGAGAACTTTGATTGCGCGATTCAGGATTGGTTCTTATGTGATCGGAGATCGATGGTTCTTGATGCTTCTTGACGCGTGCCAGGCCATTGGTAGGTTGGTTCCAGTGAGTCGGAACCGAATGCCGCATAGTTCTCGGTGAGTCGGAACTGTCTGCGGTGATGCCCCATTGAGTCGGGGTGATGATGTCCCAGTGAGTCGGGATGATGCTGCAGGCTCCAGTGAGTCGGAGTAGTGCTGCTGGCTCCAGTGAGTCGGAGCGGTGCTGTGCGACATAGTGGCTTGACTGCTTGCGTCGACCAGGAGAGGTTCTTCATTGCTCTTCATGTGACTGGCCGAAGGTGCAGTGTGCTTCGCCAAGGTCGCTGATGAGGCTGAGGGTGATGACCAGGTATGACCATGTAGGCATGCTGGTGGTCAGGATACCCTTTATAGCCGTGGGTGCTGGCTGTATGGCTCGCTGCTCGAAAGCTTGTGGAAGTGATGATGACGTCACGAGGTAGTAGCTGCACGAAGGCTGCGCTGACGTTCTTTGTCGAGGGTCACCAGTTTGGAGGTAGTCGGAACAGAGAGTAAAGTCCCGCAAACCTCCGTTGAAAAGGGAGGATCCTCCGACCAGACGGGTGTTATGTCTGGTGGGCTGCAACTGCCCGATAGATGATTTCGGGCTGTTCTGTATGTTCTAATCGCGCGGAGAACTTTGATTGCGCGATGCAGGATTAGTTCTTATGTGACGCCATAGATGTCGCTACATGTTTCTACGAATATTGGAATCTGATAGCACAATCATATGTTTACTACACTATTTACTTTTATTATTTACATTTACGACTAAATTTTAACGATTAGAGATTATTTAATAGTAATGTCAAACTAGGATAAAGCTTCATTATCATCTTCCTGCCCTTGTCCCGTTTTATTTGGGGTCGGCGCAACACGTTCTTTTCTTCCATTCTGTCTTATCAATCGTCACGCTATCACTAACTCTCCTTTCTCTCATATCACTTCTCACACAATCCATCCATCTTTTATTTGGCTTTTCTCCCTCTCCATCCATCCACATCCCTGCATCCTTCCCCTAGGATAAAACATATCATCCAATAATAAACCCTTGTGCTTATTTTAATCCAAATTTGAGTCGCCAGTGTGAGCAACTGTTGAAGTGTTTTTGATTAACAAACATTGCAAATATTAGGGATTAAAGTACGAAATTGCTGGTTTGTACTGAAAACTTTAAATTCGTTTTTTTCTTTTTAGTTTAAAATATTTATTTAATCAAAATAATTACAATTATTATCTATATATTGCTACCATCTATTAGGAAGGTCATTTATGCCTTTGCATTAGAACTCTGGTGATTTAGATTCGACAAACTGTATGAAAGCATTTTGTATTGCCTCCTGAGAAGAAAACTTTTTATCACGTAGAAAGTTGTCCAAATCACGAAAAAAATGGACATTTGCAACACAATATTTTTTTTATTTAATTGATTTGACGCAAATGAATCAATATAGTTGGTAAGGTAATGTTAAACCATGACGCTAATTATAACACTCAAAAATCTAAAACCATTAAGGTTCGATTGAATTCGAAATACCTATTACAATAAAACGGCAATTTCATACTTTAACCCCTATTATTTAAACTTTTACAAATATATATGAATTTGCAGCATTCTAGCAGCGTTGTCTCTCTCGCCACTGAGCATAGGCTTCATCCTTTGTGTCATGCTTCCCTAGATTATCATAATAATTTATTCGTTCCTTACAAACAAATCTCTTCTTCTGAGAAGAAATTATCGTCGTTTATTTTTTAGTATTTTTTTCTAGCTTCTCCGAAGTACTTCCGCTTGTCACCCTTTATTTGTTCAAAATTTTCTTATTACAACTTGGAAAGAGTTTTTGAATAATCAAAGCCCGTGAAAAATATTTTTCAAGTTAATTAAAGTTTCTGATATTAAAATCTTCTCATTTTATTTATACTTTCACCCAGTTTCTCAGATTGTGTGGTGTAAATAATAAGATGTTTTTTTTTAATTATTATTTCTCGGTTCATTTGTTACAGTCATTAGTCCACCTCCCACAAGGTTTGCCAATGACCTAGTGAGAGTTGTGGGAATCCGATGAATGCAAGACGCACAGGACCGGTCGTTATCGCGACACTTGGGGAGGCCTACGCCCAATAGTGGACGTCTTTCGGCTGAAATGATGATGACGATTTTCCTGTTAGCACAATTTTTAAATCAAGTAGCACTTTGAAACTGTGTTTGATAAACTACCATTTCTTAACAGTCAATAGAATATTTTTAGGTACACTGAAAACATTACAAAATTCAATTGTTCCTAATACCTATGAAACTACAAGTGTTAAGCATAATTATGTTATAAGAAGTCATACATACTATGGATGAAATATAGGAAAGTTCGTATGACTAGAATTCAAATAAATTGAAGTAAAAGCAAAAGAACCTTTACTGATATCTTTTGGTAGGCGTCTTGATGGTAAAAATAGTATAAACTTTCAAAATTAAATCTCTGCCTTGCCACGTTATTTCCCTATGGCAATACAGTCCGATGATATTGTCATTAGATCCTTATATAAACAGGTAACATATGGCAAGATGGGACATGATCTGCGTTAAACTTTCCATCATTATGAATGCAAACGACAAATTGAAAAGGTGTCTTGTGATTAACTATGTACTTTGTTTTACGAGTAAACGTACTTAGAGTAGAAGATAGACTGATAGATCTGTTAAATAGGTACAACAAAGATATTATTATCAATTTAAAAAAAAAATGGTCAAATGCGAGTCGGAATAGCACAGGAAGGGATCCATACCATTATCTTTACAACATTAGACACTATATATAGGCAAAAAATCACGTTGGTTGTATGGGAGCACCCCTTAAATATTTAATTTATTTTTAATTATTTATTTTTGAAGTGAATATACAACTAAATATTCTGTGAATATTCCAAGCGTCTAACTGTCGACATTATTAATTTCGAGCAAAAAACGGCAAAAAAGTTACGTTTGTTGAAAGGGAGACCCCCTTCATTTGTTTATTTTTCCGTTTTTAGTATTTTTTGTTATAGCGGCAATAAAAATACATAATCTGTAAAAATTTATATATCTCTTCTCTAAATTTATACATATATATCTTTGTTTTTCCTAGAATAATCCCGAAAAAGTTTTTTTGTTTTTTTTTTGGTTATTTACATAAAAACGCACAGTTACATATTAATAATACCCCGGGGCGCCCGAGGAGTTAAGACTCCACTATCTTTGGGTACGGAACCCTAAAAGAACTAACCTTTTCCATAGACGTATTTTGGCAGTAGATAAAGGATAAAACCAATCACTTTCAACTAAAAATGCATTGACAGTTGTTTGCAGCAGAGGGTAACTCTCGTGGGAGCGTACATTGGCTTACGACTGTTGGAGACAGGGGTCAAACATGGGTTTAAGTGGACGATTGATTTGATTCGGCACGTGCCTGTATAGATTGGTGGAACAAGTTAGACAACGAAGATTGTAATCGAATTCACTTGGAAAAGCAAAATAAAAAGAGGTGAAAGAAAGACAATGGAAAAAAAAATTATGTTACAAATTCAATTTGTGAAACAGCAGTTGTAAACGACAATAATACTCTTCAAGATGAAATTGAGATTGAAGAAATGAAGTAAAAGAAAATGGTAGATGTAAAAACGGATATAACTAATATTCCTAAACATGAAGGTGTATTCACAAGAACTCTTGACTTACACCACACAATGTTACGCAGGGAAAATGTAGCGAAATGATTTGGCAAGCGTCCAAACCTCTGCTGCCTACAGCCTTTGGATTTGTCGTCTTTATTATAGACTTTACTTCTTGCAATTGCTCATAGCCTTTTGAGGTAAATGTTAAGTACGGATCTGAATTTATCGCTACTTTCTTAGGACCGTTGAAACTATTAGTTCAATGACTGACGATTGATTTACGGTTGAGATCAAGTTTACGATGGGCGACCCTAACTTTATTGGTTTAGGGATTTCTTTAATATCTTTAGAGGAGGTTTTGCTAGTAGGTTATGTTATTTGGTCATTCTTATTTTTGATATTGCAAGAACTTTTCATTTAAATAGTGGTAATGTTTTTGAGCATAGGATAGCTCAATTGACGTAATTCAACAATAAAATATAGGTATCCTTTATTTTTTTGGTAAGGGAACAAAATTTAGAACAGCATAAGCATAAGCATAATCAGCCTTTCAATGTTCCCACTGTTGGGACTCAGGCATCCTCTCTAGGAGAGGGAATGGGCCGTAATCCACCACGCGGGCCCAGTGCGGATTGGTGAATGTCACATGTCTTCGAATTTTTGGTTCTAGGACATGCCGGTTTCCTCACGATGTTTTCCTTCACCGTTTTGAGAGCAGTGGTGATGAAATAAATTACACAAAGTAATGCGCCTGGCTGGGTTTGAACCCGCGACCTACAACTTGTAAGTCGGAGCCGTTACAACTCGGCCACCACTGCTCACCACTCGGCCACCACTGCTCACAAATTTAAAAATTAGAAACGAATTGAATTGAATTTTTAAAATTTAGAACGGTTTACTTAAAATATAAAATCTAGTTAATGACCTGTGACATTTATAATTCCATAACCAATCTTCTTTATAACTATTTCATACATCACGACAGCCCTGTTGGTCTAGTGGTTACTGGCCCAAGACTAATATTTGTGTGATGAGCACAATCATTTGTACCGTGTCTGGGAATAATTTATCTATATTAGTTGCCTAGTACTCATAGCAAAAGATCTGCTTAGTTTGGGACTGAATGGCGTTGTGTGAAAATTGTGGACTATTATTATTATTGCATATTTAGTTTATTTTTATGAGGAGTCTTCTAGCTTTAAATTTTGTTGAAAATTTATACTAAAATTGCTGGCAAATAAATTAAATACCTACCAAAAATGTGAATCACAAAAAGCAATTTACACTATAAATTGCGAAAAGGATACGATAGATTGAAAAGCGTAGGCAGGGTAAAAAACCTCTTTTAATTATTCCCCTAAATGGTGGTTCGTGATTTACATTTTCATTTCTTTCTTTCATGATTTATTAAATTGTGGAGTAGTTTTGTTGATTAATGGCCCAGCTTTGTCGGTTTGCAAAATTATTATTTTTTTCATTTGTCGGTTAACCAGATTTTGATTGCTCATAGTCTGTGCGTGCCCTCATTATTTTTCGGCCATTACTACAATGAATATTTTTTAACTTAATTTTATGTTAATCTCTTCTCACTTCTTTGTTTTAAAGCTAAGTCGGCCCATTAAGCCTGCCATGAATAATTAAATTAGGTGGTTCTTAAAATTAGGCATGAATTTGAGAAGTGATGGTAGTTTAATGTTGAGTATTGGTTGGGTTTCGGCTACGTGATCCATATATATATGTTTTATCTACGTTCCTATTTTATTGCTATTGGACATTACATATTATAGCATTAGTAGAAGCAATTTTCATTAATGATTTTGTTTTATGTATTACTATTTAACTACCCACACTGGGCCCGTGAAGTGAGTTAAGTCCCATTCCTTTTCGTGGAGAGAGGGCCTAAATTTTAGCAGTCAGAACATTATAAGGCTGATTATGCTAAAGCAAGACTTTATTTTTTTATTCCTTTCTTTCATCAAAACTCGTAAAAATAAAGATGCTCAATATTGGCAAAAGTAAGACTGACATTAAAAACCGGCCAAGTGCGAGTCGGATTCGCGCACTGAGGGTTCCGTACAAACTTACTTATGCAAACAGTTCGATTCCCAAATTAAGTTACGAAGATTGTTTCGACTTTTTTTAAGTTTTTTTTTGGTGAAGTAACAACAAATTTACATTTTCCAGATTTTTGCCTATATTTGTGCTATGAGACCTAGCTTCATGCCAAATTTCAGGATTCTAGGTAAATGGGAAGTACCCAATGGATTTTGATTCCCGTGAGTGTCGAAATACACATCTTTTGCGACAACAACGGCCATATCTTTTTTTTTCGTTAACTCAGAAGTTTGATTTTTTCACAGCTTCAAGAGACTACAAATTTAAGTATATTTTTTTAAATTTAAATCGATACCTTCACGCGTTCCCGAGATAAAGGGTCTTGATAGACAGACAGATAGACGGTCAACAAAGTGATCCTATAAGGGTTTCGTTTTTTTCCTTTTGAGGTACGGAACCCTAAAAACAAATTGTAAAAGCAAACCTAACACTCTTCCGTCTCCAAAACCTTCAAAATTGAACACAAAACAAGGTAGAACAGTTTAAGCGAAGCAATAACGTCGGCAGCGAGCCCCAATGTTGTACACATATAAATTACATCAATTAATATAAGGGTGTTTACGAAACCCCTATCAGAAACCCACGTCAAAATCATTGTGAACGTGCAATAAATTTGTTTTTGTCTCTCTAACTACAAAGAGGCGGTCTTATATATGATTATAGAGATACAGAAAGGAATTTCTGCGTATACATCGGGATATATTGGAGGAGACGATAGAAATTAATAAGGGACTTAGGCATACCAAAATTAAAAAAAAATATATATATTGAATAATATTGAAAATGCAGGACCTAGTTAAAAGTACGTGTAATAAGCAAGAACGACAATGTATGAATATTATGTTTCACAGTTTAAAATTTTACAGAAAAACATGGGCATAGGGAGAAAAGACGAAAGAGAATTTAAAAATAGTACATTTTTATACAATTGGAGAAAGTTTGTCATTTTTTTATTATTGTTTAAGTTTATTTATGTATTTTGTCTATGGGCCTCTGATGCCTGAAAATAAAATTATTATTATTATTATTATTATTATTATTACGACAGAAGTAGAATGTTATGGTGCCATGTTTTTTTTTTTGTTTTTTTTTCAAATATCCACTTGTATCAAACAATGTTTTTCAATACGCTTACGAAGATATAAATAAACGAGGGTTGATGGGCGATTCGTGGGGGCTGCTTACCGCCTAGCCTGAAATAATAAATGTAATAAATTGTGGCGGGAGGCGAGTCCCAGCACTTTTCAGCACTTGAACGGAAATCAGTAAATTGCATACTTAGGGGGCGAGTGCCAGCACTTTCCCGCACTAGAGCGGAAAACTACGTACCTAAAAGCAGTAGGATTAAGAGCTGGTTTTCGAGTAAGGGTATTAAAAATGAACTTCATCACTGATCTGAAATTTATATATTTGCGACTATACCTTAATCAGCAAAAAATATCCATTTTTAAATCACGTTTGGAATGCAAAATAAATTTGAATTGCTGTCGACAATTTAAGCCATAGCCATGCATATACTGGTTACTCAATAAATCAGTAACAACTAATACACATCACAGTAATTATGTTAATAAATGATCTATGCAAGACAATATTAATATTAACATATTCGCAATTACATTAGATCGTTTGACTAATGGCTTTATGAATCGAGTGCTTCATTTAATTGGCAAACAGATGCACAGGTGCAATTTGTAGATATATTTGTTTTCACTTTTATATGTATCTTTATTTATTTTTATTATAATATATTCCTTACTGAACACCAGAAGAAATGTGTATATGTTGCAAATCATCTTTAAGGGGATGCAACTCGACATGCATTTACACTGTTTTTGATACTACCGCTCTTTCGCGATTATGACGTTATTACACATTTTTCATTAGATATTTTGGAAACACAGTATCTTGCAGATGTTATCTAGGCTTCTATTGAAATCAATTTATAAATTTGTGTAAGACTAATCCATTAAAGACCTCTAAAATCTGATATTTTGCATGAACTTTGACACTTTGTAATTTACTCAAAAATTTAAAAAGTCAAAAAAGTGTAATAATACAAATCTTGCAAGTTTAATCGCAAATTCTAAATAACGACAATTTTTTTTGGAAAACTTTTAAGGGTTTAAAAAAAACACGTATTTCCTGTAACAAGTTTTGTAAAATATTAGAGTAATTCACGGAATTTCCGAATGCTAACACATTATATCTCTTTTTTCGCGTTGCCTATTCGTCAAACATCGTTTTGGATTGCGGATGAAGTAAAAAGCTTTAAAACTATTCTCGATGTTGCCGATAGACGACTGAAAAAGGACCCTCTTAAGTGGTTCTGTTATGTAATTTTTAGCAGTTCAATTTGGACTTACTGACTTGGTGACTTAGTGCAATGATTATGACGTGCCCAACATTCATATGTTGGGCACGTAATAATCATTGCACTAAGTCTCTTCTTTGAGGAGTGGCTAAAGGAGCGTCGCGACGTCCTCACCTTTCGCATGACGTAGGTCCTCACTAGACATGGTGAATTCGGAAGGTTACTGCACCGACTTCAGGTGGAAGAAACGCCCGGATATCACCATTGTGCAGACCGCCCGGACGACTACATGAACAGCGATGCACCTTCGGTCTATAGTGAACATCTCACTCTCATTATGCGTACAACAAAGATATGGAATTCCCTTCCGTACTGCTTCTTGGTAGCTACAGCCTGGGAAACTTTAATTCGTGAGTGAATAGATTTTTTCTAAACAAGCGTGCTCTATCGCTTACCATCAAGAAAGGTAGCGGTTAAACGATAGCCTGTCAAGAAGAATAAAAATTGTTATTTTTTGGCTTGATTCTAACAGGATTCTTATCATGTTAGACAGTAATATCAACAGTACAAGCCTAGGCATACCTCTGGGAAATACACATAACGATTCCTAGAAAGAAACCTAAAAAACAAAAGAATACGTTTCATATGTTCCATTTCTTCTGATATTCTCAAACTAATATCATAACTAGAGGTCAAAAGCCTCTAAAGGTAGAATTTAGAGTACGTTCTATTACAGTAACTTGGGCTTTGTATAAAGTTATGACATCTTACGAGATATATTATGACTGGCGACACTAACGGCTGGGCTACGCTAAAAGAGTTTTCAAATAAAATTATTCTTGGAAATAGTCGTCACTTTTTGAGAATATGCGATTTTGTTCCAAAAATAAATGTTTTTTTTTTCGGTCCAGAAAACTGTTATTCAACCTACGAGTAAAATATTTGTAACTTGGTAAGCTATTTCAAAGAGAGTTTCAAGGATTTAAATACTTGAAAAGTTTGTTATCGAAATAACGTTGGTGTTTGTAACTGCGTGGGATTAATATAAGATCGATGTTAATATTTACAGAGAGCCTTTCACGAGCTATTAATGCGATCTATTTGACGACCTAAACTGAACTGTTAAAGGGATAGAGCTATATAGGGTAGCTCCATCCCTATTTCTCGTTCACACGAATGTCATTTTAATACGTCTTGGTTTTGGACTTAACATCTATTATCAGGTCCAGAAGGAGAGAAAAAATAATCAGACACTGCACATTGAAACAAAAAAAAGGAATAATAAAGAAATTAAAAAAAAATGAAAGACGAACATTGTATTTACAGCATAATAATATAGTAGTCAGGAGAGCTGTGGTGGCAGAGGGAGAACAAACGGTGGCCGAGTGGTAAAGGTCCCTACTTACGATTTTTAGATCGCGGTTTCAAACCCAAACAGGCGCATTACTTTGTGTAATTTATTTCATCACCACTGTTCACTCCACTGTTGGTCAAAACGGGAAGGAAAACATCGTGAGGACATCTGCCACCGAACGCCCCCACGAGGTCACGTCGGTGCTCTGCCCAAGCGAGTCACACCTCTACCGTATTCTCTACCATGTCCACAAATAACTTCTCCCACTGTGGTTGGAGTGAGAAAGTTATCACAAGGCTAACGAGCTCAACCAAAACGCTAGGAGCCGATGCTAGCAATCAATTTGCCTTACCTCTATCTAACAGATAGACAGTCGTTTCATGTAAAATACTGATTTTGGTTAAGATGGTTACTCATCTATATGATGAGATTGTGTGAACAGTGATATGAAAGAAAAGGAAGTTAGTAATAGTATGACTTTTGACAGGATAGAATGGAAGAAAAAAACGTGTTGCGCCGACCCCAAATAAGATGGGACAAGGGCAGGAAGATGATGATGGTTACTCATCTATACAACGGCCTTGGCAAGCATAGCTTAACCTTGGAAATCCGAATGACTCTTATTTCTTATCCACAAACAGGTCAAAAGCCGAAGCTAACATAGTTAGAAAAAAGTTAGGCAAATAGATTGTGAGGCTTTAACGAAATCTTACTTTGAATGGCACATGAAGCCCTCTCATATCCGATTTTCATTCAAATATCAAGGATAACGTTACGGGCGGTCACAAGCCCGAAGTTTGACAGCTCAATCTGACCTCAAAATATAGGTATTAGCCACAAATTGGGTTACGAATTTCAGATAGCAGTTGCTTCATTGACAATTATGAAACTCTGGTTACGTTGGAACTTGATTTCAACGTACATAGTAAACATAAACTAGTAGGCCATAACCTTAGACTACTAATATTATAAAAGTGAAAGATTGTAAGTATATTTGTTACTCCTTTATATTCAAACGGCTAAACGGATAAGATGTTTAGTTAGATAGATTGAAAAATCAGAGCAGTTGCTGACATCTCCTTGAGGCGCGCGTTGAACAATACGCGCCGTCGATGATTTGGGCTCGGTCCGGACGGCAAATAGTGAAAGTTAGACTGAACACGAATCGTGTGGGTTCAGTCATTGGAAAACGATCTGAGATTACTACTAATGCTGACAATCCTAAATCTTCCCACTCAACAACCAAAATTCACAAAAAAGATACAAGTCAAGCCAACGAAATATTTCAACTACCAACTAGAAGGGATTACAACAAAAAATATATAGTGAACTAATATCAGCTGTTCACGAAACTTGGCTAGTAGCTCGCCCCACTTGGCAAGCTTCAGTGGCTCATGTTTCCCTTTTATATTTACTGCCATCTAACAGCCATCGCCTTGGTTTTAAACGCCTGGGGTCATTCATGGCCGTTGGTTGTCAAAAAAAAAATATGCATAGTACCTATACATTTTGGAGTAGTCAAGTGCTGATGGAGATGCACAGGACCGTTCATTGTGGCAACATTTGGGGGAGGCCTATGTCTAGCAGTGGACGTCTATCGGCTGAAATGATGATGATGATGAGCTCATAAAACTCAAATGCAAACTTAACAAAGGTTTATTGAAACTTAAAAGGCTACAGACATTAAGTAACAAGAAGACATATTACAGGTAAAAAATCATTGTATTGAACACGGATTGAATAATTATAGTCTTTTTATTATTATTGTTTATTTAATCAATTAATTACAACGGTTAAAAACCTATAACAGTAACTGAACAAAAGTTTTAAGTTATAAACAACATGTACTTACATCAATTTCTCTCACACTACTTCTAAAATACCAATAAAATCATCTTCCATTCGTCCGCAAACAGATCGTTTGTTGGATAAGAATCCAAGACATCATTTAGTGCAGCCAAAGTGCGAGGTGCGAAACAGTGCGAAACTGAGGCACAGCAATCATTCTGTGCTTTTTGCCGCGGCAGTAATTGTCCGGAACGATTGGAGAAACGCGCTAGCACAGTAAACAGATCAGGCGCGTCAATAGTACCACGGAGCGTTTTGCAGGCTATGGTGAGCTGATCTCGCGCTCGTCTTTCCTCTAGTGAGAAACCGATCCGAGGCAACCCAATAGAAATTTTGTCGCATAGAGGTATAGGTAATAGCCGTGCTTCCGCTTGAAAGGTATTCTTTTTTTTTTGTAATAAATTTATTGATTTCTTAGTTTTTGTAGATTCTATTACTAGATAGATAACTATTTTCGTACGAAATCTATCTACCTTTAATATAAAGTTTATTGAAACTTATAATATAAAACTTATAACATAAAACGAAATCAGGTGGTTTTTAGTCATTAAATATTTGACACACATTAGGATCACCCAGAGGGGGAGGAGGTATTTTATAATTACTACCCACCAAAAAAAAAGAACTGTGCAGTACATCATCTATCAAACCATCTAGTATACCTATATTGAGACCACATTCAGCGCTGGACTGCGACATGCTGCTGATGGTGACGATAATAACCTTTGCTGTCACACATCAAACGCGGTTTTCTATTCAGTCCTAGGCTTTGTATCAACACTCCATTACACATCAGTGCTATACCGAAATATCACGATTGGTAACTCTCCCTTGTTTGCAACACACGAAATAAAACTTGAGATAAATGAAGGTTCTTGGAAAATAAATACTAGGCTAGGTTTCCTTTAAGTGATTGACGGTCATTGGATTTTGTTGCACATGTGTAATGTAGAACACAAAGGTATTCGAAATTTTGAGGCTGTGAACATTTTGTCCGTTATGTTTTGAAGTGGTGAAAAATCTGCTAATGAAAATTGAGTTGCTAATTATTATAACTGAACCAGGTTATGGAGTTTTTTGGCAGACTTTTTTAAAGTTTAGTGTCTGTCAGATTCCTCGTGAATATCATGACGTAAGATTGGTGTTATTTTGTAATTCAATTATTTACACATTGGGACAGTGTGGAGTTATTGAAGCAGGAGCGATCATGGTACGACTAAAACATCGATGGCAAAAAAATAAGAAAGAATATCAAAAACACCATCTTCTGAACTTTAAGTTTTATTTTTATAATCGGTTGTATTTTTTTATCAAAATTAAACAACTGTATGGGGCAAAATTAATTCACTGCAGAATTTGAGACTTGCTTTAAAGAAAAACATTTCTATTTCGGGTTACACCAAAAATAACATTCAGACGACCGTAATGTGGTCAACCAAAGCTACACTAAGCGTTGACCGTCGACCGGCGTCATCACCCGTAGCCTACACACTGGGAACCCAAGCGATAAATTCGACAATTTATACACTTCCCGAGACGGGTAATATAATAAAGTTGCCTCACGAAGTTCCATTTTAGTTCAAGTTAAGCGATAAGCATCAGCGATCTCAAAATTTAGGCCTGATACCCAGTAAAGCAGGTACAGTTATTCGATATTCTCGAATTTACTATGAAAATTTTGAAGAAGGTGAAATATTTCGAGCAATCTGGATTGTTCTAGACGATATAATAAGAAAAGAAAACTTTGGCAATTTCACAATTGTGAAGGTTAAATAAAATATAAATTCTAACAATCTGGAATATTCTAGTAATCTTGATTGGGCTCGTTACTACGAAAAATTCAAACAAGTCATTAAAAAATTGCGGAGACGAAAAGGTCATTTCTAGAAAATTGGGCCAATCAGTGCGGAGTTTAAATCCCAAACTTGTTCCTGAGTTTTGTTAATTTATTATTCTTTGCAAATGTTTGTCTTTTAAATGAATTTTTGTTTTGATTTCAGGTACTTGTCAATTTGACCATTCGTATGCCGTAATAAGCGAAAGAATTAAAAGGCGATTTTGGTTGGTGTAGATCTGCGTTCCGACATCTGACTTAACTAAAACTTAAGTTTTATTAACAAATAGATGAGTAACTAAATCTACCACAAAAGGATTCATGGAGGTAAGTACAAATACCGTAACAATAGAACCTACAGCTTTCGACACGTAAACATTTTGAGTTTCCACAGACTTCAAACGAATCAGCAAATCCTTACTTAATAGTAAAGTCTTAATACTCTCCTTTCAAAGCAAAATGCCGTGCAGAACAACCGTCAAAAACACGAACCACATACTCAAAGGGCTCATAAAGTTATGCGAAGAAAATATCCTGTAATAATTCAGACATGTAATTAACAAAGATGTGAGTACTCTTTGTTTAGAGGTAGATGTTTTATCCAAACGAATTTTACAGGAATGTAAAGGTACAGAAGGTTGGCATAATATAACATGTGAAAAAAAGCACGCATATTTATAGACTTAATTTAAGTACGGTCCCTCTCCTGGAGGAGAGGAGAAATAAAAATGATTATTATTATAATTTCAGCCGAATCTACTGTTGGACATAGGCCTCTCCAAGTGTCACCACAACGAACGATCCTGAACATCTCGCATCCGTCGCAATTCCGCGACTCTTACCAGGTCAGCAGTCCAGCTTCTAGTAGGCCTTCCAACGCTGCGTTTGGTTGCTAATCTAGAACCTTTCAACCCCAACGACCATCCGTTCTATGAGTTATGTACCCTGCCCATTGCCAGTTAAGTTTAGAGTATCTTCGGGCTATATAGGCAATGGCCGATTATGCTTATGCGGCGACCCCAAAATCTATAACAGTCGTGAGCATGCATGCACTCACTGTTAGAAAAGCGTATCTATATGTGCGTGCGTTTCCACCCGTTATATGAAACCACCCTTCTGAACTTATTAATTTTCTGCGAATTTCATACATGCCCCCATAGATGCCGGAAGACATTAAAGTTAATTCGAAGATATATCAACGTGTGCAAAGTTTTGGCGTAAACTCAAGTCAACTTTAGACAATGTGAGAAATGAGCGATACTGGAAACCTTTTGAGAATACTCGTGTAAATATATATGGAATTGTTAGAAATGATAATGATGTTCGTTATGTTGATGATGCTCTTCGGCACTTGGAATTCATTTTTTTATTGAACACTATCTAAATGATAGTGTTCAATAAAAAAAAAAATCTGTAAAATTATGAATGGCTAATTAGCTATGGCCACCAATAAAATGAAATGTAAAATAGAATAGAATAGAATAGAATAGAATAAAACTTTATTGTACACCAAAATAGTAACAAAAAATTTTAAACTAAATCTATGGGTACAATACAATGGCGGTCTTATCTCTAACAGCGAAATCTACCATACAAGCTTAGGATGGACTGCAAGAACTAAAAAAGGTAGGTAGGTATTAAACAAAAAGGCTACGGGATTGTTCAAAAGAGTTGCCGTGACTCTGAATGGCAAAGAGCAACCGAAAGGCCTCGGTTGATTTTTAATCAGGAAAAGTCTACAACATACGCACGAAACATTTTGGGAATACATTCATTGTGCTTACAGCGAAGAAGTGGAATTCTCTACTAAAATCTATCTTTCCTGATAATTGTAACCTTGGAGTATTTGAATCAAGGGTGAATAGGTTACTTCTAGGCAAGCGTGCTGCATCATCGATCATATCCGGTACAAAAAAAAGGTAAAGTGTGAGTTGGACTTGCATACCAAGGATTACGTATGAAGTTATTTTTTTAAAATAGTTTTGTAAATAAATCTCAAAATGAATCGCAACAATGTAATTGTTTTGTTAAGTGCCTTTGGAGTGTTTGAGTTTGAGACATCGTGGTGAAAGGATTAGTCAGCTAGACTCTGCCGAATCTCTTAACCGACTGCGGACCCAGGTTGGCCGTTGTAAAAACAATTTGGCCAAATGGGGCTTCCTCGACCCATCTCTAACACAGTGCCAGTGTGGAGCCGCTGCACAGGACATGCGTCATTTGCTATGCTGTCCATCCTGCACAACCACCTGCAGTTTTCAGGATCTATACGAGGCCAATAACAGAGCCGTAGAGGTTGCCAAATACTGGTCAGAAAAAATTTAGTTAGAGTACATCGACACGAAAAGAAGAAGAAGAAGAATTGTTTTGTGAAGTAACAACATACGGTTTTCAGATTTATTTACATTTCTTCTTGCTAAATTTCATATTATTAAGTCAACTGAAGGTTATCTATAGGTTTTGTTTCCCTTGCGAGTATCAAAATATGCGCCATAACTGGAGTATACATCAACGCAATCTAAAGATAAAATCGTTTCTTTATTTTTAGATTGCGTTGACGTTTAGAGTTTAACTTTTCCACTCCTGGAATACTCAGGTATTTGTTGTTAATGGCTTAACACCTCCCACGTTCCTGAAAAAAGGGTCTTGACAGACGTATTGACGGACGATAAAGTGTTTTATAAAAGAGGAACTCTAAAAAGGACCATGCGCAGCTATTTTTCGTTGCTAGTTTTTTTTTTTTTTAATTGATATAAACCAGAGCTTGACTGCGATCCCACCTGATGGTAAGCGGAGATGCAATCATTGATGGTCAGGCGCACTATTTTATTAAGAGCCTATTCACTCTAGCTTTGATGACACCTAAATTATAGTTGGACGGGGAGACCGCAGCAGGCAAATTGTTCCAGTCCTTCGATGGATTCTTTGAAAACATGTTTTCAAAGTTTTGGTTATAAGTCGTAAGTCCGATTTCTTCACTGTAATTTCTTACAACGTTTAACTTAGGGCTACTTTGTAAATATTTAATATCATTTTTGTTACCAAGAAACGATTTCTTTTTTTTGTTTCTTTTTTTATATATCTTATTGAGAGTAATATTTCCTTTAATAATTTCTTTGAAAGGATTGATTTGGTTTTGTTTATTTTAATTGAGAATAATGTTCCTAGCAACAGATTTTTATTTCTATATAGTAACGGTAATAGAAGCTTTTAGGTTGATTCAGTATCATCAGGTTTCTCTTTATTTTCACAAACATTGATATCGAAACCACAAATAAATTTAGAAACGTCAATATGTCGTTGTTTACAAGCAACAAATTTTTATTGAATTTTTCATTTTAGTATCAAGTGTACTCTTGCAATGGTATCATTTCTAGTTTATGAATAATAATGCTTTGCTACCGTGTTTCATTTAATGGCACGTTGTTAAAAATCTGTTTGTATAAAAAGAGATACTGATTGACCGACATATCAACGCATCACTGGGACTAGGAGCATGAAATTGTCGTCCAATCATCCTTTTATGACGTAAACATTAAGAAGGGATTTTTGAAAAATCAGTTTTTTAAAGAGGTGAAAAAGTGGAATTTTATTTGTATGCAGATTCTCATTAAGTGCACCAATATACTTGAAAGTTATCATAAATAGTAACCGAAATAAATAACAAAGGTTGTCATTATTTTTTTTCAGAACCACCCCCAATTGAACAATTTAAGGCGTTTTAAAGATTGTAAGGGGATTCTTACTTTGTGTAAACTTAAAATTTGGCACAAATTTTAATCAAATTGGAATTTAGGAATTTAGGGCAGTGGTGGTCGAGTGGTAACGGCTCTGATTTACGAGTTGTAGGTCGCGGGTTCAAACCCAGCTAGGCGCATTACTTTGTGTGATTTATTTCATCACCATTGCTCTCAAAACGGTGAAGGAAAACATCGTGGGGAAACCAGCATGTCCTAGAATCAAAAAATTGCAAGACAGTTGACATTCACCAACCCGCACTGGGCTCGCGTGGTGGATTACGGCCCATTCCCTCTCTTAGAGAGGAGGCCTGAGTCCCAGCAGTGAGAACATTAAAAGGCTGATTATGGTGATTATTCATATGCTAATCAAATTGAATAATAAAGAGTGTCATATACCAGTTTTTTAAAACTGCCCTTAAAATACGATTTAAAAGTTGCAAAGTTTTTATGATAACATTCTCACGAACAAAGTCACTGGCCAAGTTCTAGAATATTGTAAACAACATTTGGCTAACAATGTAACGTAAGTATCAAAACTAAACCAACCATGATATCCTAGTAACCAAATCTCCCCACAACAGACATCAAACATAAAACAGTATATCCTGAGATATATGCAATAGTTGCCAACTTGTTTCACTTAAACAAAACAGCGATATTGAAACTTACACAATTATTCAAGACGACTCAGTAGTAAGACGTCTCAGATATGAAAGCATAATTTAACTTGTTAAGGATTACTCTTGAAGGGGAGATAACATGACTGGTAAACGAGAATCGTAACAAGCAAGTTGTATGTAAGTTTGGGCCTGGTATTGTCATTTTAATGACGTACACCCTTAGGACACATTTACAAGGTACTGTAGTCCCGCAGAAACAAATTGGTTGGCATGGATATATTAATTTTATTAATTTATTTATTTGTTTACCATCACGTTGTAGCATTGTATGAGCAGTGGTGACCAAGTGGTAACGGGCCCGACTTACGAGTTGTAGGTCGCGGGTTCAAACCCAGCCAGGCACATTAAGTACTTTGTGTAATTTATTTCATCACCAAAAGACAAAAGTGATGTAATTTTACATACAGAATTTCTCAACAGCACGAAAAACGCGTTTTTTTAGTTCTATTTTTTTTTAAACAAATTTTGCCCCACACAAGGATTTACTACTGTATCTTATTGCGTTCACAAACATGTGAATTCACATACACAAGACACCCGGAACAAGTATTTGTAGGCTATACGGATCATATATTTTATCCGTCCTGGAATCGGACCCGTAATACGCAGCGTAGCAAAGGCTCAACCACTTCGCCAACCTGCCAAGCTTGTGATAGGATCGGCTTCCATTGAAAATTCAAAATAAATGGCGACATGTGACTTTGGAATTATTGGTGTGATTTTATAAATTTATTTATAATATTTTATAAATTTATTTATAATATTTTATAAATTTATTTATAATATGTGAATAGTCTAACTGCAGGCTTCTTATATTTGTATTGCATTTAGTAAACGTGTGTTAGACACTAAAAGTGTCTAGTCTTTAGGGTTCCGTATGTCCAAAAGAAGCAACAGAATTGCTATAAAAGCTGTCGTGTGTCTATTTGTCTACCCATCTACGAGAACCATAGTCCATTTTTGTGTTTGTGTTACTTCGATTCGCTAATGGATGCGATGTGGTTAAGATGTCGGTATCGTCAACATGGACGTGGCTTGATCGACAAAATTTAGTCCGTTTGTATATGTCACAGAAAAATTTCAGGCTCCGCTTGATTGTAATAAATCTTTATTGAAAAAATCGTTTTGTATACGATAAATCACATTCAAATTCATTAATTTCTAAAAGACCATTTATTATTTAGAAAAAAATTGTTTAGAATTTCTCACGGTATTTTACAATCATACGGTGTTTGCAATTTTCCGATGACAAAATGTCCCGGGAATCCTAAAGACGCACAAGACCGATTATTATGGCGACGCTTAGGGGAGACCTATATCAAACATAGTACGTCTTTCGGCTGAAATAATGATGATCATGACGATGTATTATTATATTCATACTTTGTGCCCACCCACAAAGTAATCTTTGTAATGTCTCATCGCTGCGATATGTGTGAATGCGCCCTTACATCAAAGTACAAAGACACGGTAGAATTAATTTTAAACGTTTTCGGCTCGAATTTGATTGAAGATATGTAATGGAATATGGTTTTAGGAGTTTTGATGTGTGTAAAACAGTAGGCTGTTGGTATTCATGTTTACTTGCTCCTCGATATCTATTCCGAGATAATTATGTGTTGTATACGTTGGAGTAATAACTGACAGTTTTCGTTAGTAAAATACAAAGATGATGAAGAATTCTAATATGACACTATAATCACATTAATGAGCAGCGAGCAGTGGTGACCGAGAGGTAACGGCCCCGACTTACGAGTTGTAGGTCGCGGGTTCAAACCCAGCCAGGCGTATTACTTTGTGTACTTTATTTCATCACCACTGCTCTCAAAACGGTGAAGGAAAACATCGTGAGGAAACCGGCATGTCCTATAATCAAACAGTCGAAGACATGTGACATCCCCCAACACGCACTGGGCCCCCATGGTAGATTACGGCCCATTCCCTCTACTAGAGAGGAGGCCTGAGTCCCAACAGTGGAAACATTATAAGGCCGACTATGCTATGCTATGCTGTATATATGTGTGATTGTATATGTTTATGTTTGGTATTCCTACGTGAACGGGGGTAAACCATGTCCTTTTTATCACAAAAATATGTTCCTATGGGATAATTTTCAACTTACACAAAATGCTGGCAGCTGGTGATACCATAAAAAATATCGAGGGCGCGTAGTGTTCCACGCGCGCCTCAAATAGATGTCGTCAAACCGTAGGGGCCTAGTAGAGCCGATGACTGCTGGGGCCATGGGGAGAAGTACGAAAATGATTCACGTGGTCCTGGAACGCAAAGAGCATAGGTTTGGTTTTAGTCAGTAAAAGTCTGACACGCCCTCTCGCACCACCTGAGAGCGAGAGAAGTCATTAAATGATTTCCCAACTTTAAAATTTTCCTTAGATTAACTAATTTGAAATTTTTCAATACGTTCCTAAAAAGTTTATTATGGCATCAGAAACAATTACTATAAAGTACAATTTATGACTTTTTTAATGTCTTAAGTTGTGTACCGAAAAACACCTAAGTCTACAAAACTAAATACAATTAAGACTAAAAGAGGTTGTAAAAAAGCAATTACTACACCAGAACTACTACAAAAAACTTTGTGTACTCAATCGTTACAAATATCGCCATTGTAAAGAAAAAGGGCGCATCTGACAAAAACACAAAGTTGAGAAAAATAAAAATAATCTTAAATCTGAACACTTGATTGGCGAAAAAAGAGTTCACTTATGTAACTTGAGCATTACTGTTACGGAAGCTCGTAGAAAATATAAAAAAAAATTCACTGGATAGACCTTGTTTTTCTGAATCTAAATATATTATGTCAATAATTCAAATTTTACGTTTCAAGACCATGGTAACTCTTTCGAACATCCCTTAGCATAAACCAATATCGCTTAAATTGATAGATGCGCCATTTTTTCTTCAGACAGCAGAATAGACTTCTTTATCTATATCAGAACAAAATAAAACCACACATAAACTCTTAACAGCAATGAGAAGACTATATATTTTTTTTTATTAGTCCATCTCTACTAGCCCTGAAGTGTACGCTCCGTCATTACTACGTGTTACTGTGGCGCTGTTCAAATAAATTACTGCAGACAGCAAAACAAACACATATAACAAACCAACTTGGTCGAAAACAAGAAAATTCTCGAAGAGAATAACATTTTTGTTTTGATGTCGATTCGACTAGATTTACACCGGACTCGCATTTGGTCGTTGACTCGGCCATAATCGTATTATAATCTTTTAATTAAACTTGTAGTCTTATCTAGTCCTACAGTTTTTGTGTGTGCTCATACTGTCAAATAAATCTTGTACAATGGTCGTGTTTATTTTCAGCTGTCTAGGAAAGAATAGTGTAGAACACTGCTGAGGAAAATACTGACCTATTTATCTTTCTTCGCGATGTTATTACTAAGTTCCTTAGCAACACGCACAATGTTGTGTAAAAATACGGAAGTCATTTTTTTTACTGGAGATTTGTAAAGTTCTTTCATAGATTGTTTGACAAGAGTATTAATAACATTCATTAACCCTTTAAGAATTGGTACTAAAATGGGATTGCTTCTAAAAATTTTAACCCCTCGGGCGCCCCAGGGGTATTATTATTACGTAATTGCACGTTTTTCCGTAAATCACCAAAAAAAGTAAAAAATGAATTTAAAAAAACTTTTTCTGGATTTTTCTAGGAAAAACAAAGATATAAAAACCAACATTTTTGGCTAAAAAAAATTCTACAACCGTCTGTACAAAACGACAATTAAGCGTTTTGCAAGGTCATTCAAGTTGTACAGACGTATGTACAATAGGCCTTAGGGCTTAATAGAATATTACTTTATAATATAACAGGACTTAGTAAATACTTATAACGTCATTATAACACTTTTGGGTAGCCCAATAAAGAATACAATAAACAATTGAGTGCGGAGTGAATCATAGTTACTTGTTTACGAGCAGCAGAATCAACCATTACCCTCAGTTGAAATTTAAATTTTACGATTCACTCGACGGAACTTGCATTTATCGCCACATTAATACTGAATCGATGTTCATAAATTTTCAAAGAACTTCATCAATATTGTTTCATAAAATTTGGGTTATAACAGAAAAAACCAGGCAAGTGCGAGTCGGACGCGCACACTGAGGGTTCCATACAAACTTACCTATGAAAACAATTCAATCCCGAATGGAGTTACAAAGATTTTTCTTAAATCGGATAAATTTTTTTTTTGATGTAACTATAAATTTACAGTTTTCAGATTTTTTCCTATACTTGTGCTATAAGACCTTACTTCATGTTAACTTTCAGAATTCTAGGTCATCGAGAAGTAGCCTATGAATTTTGATTCCTTTGAGAGTGTCGAAATAAACGTTTTTTTGCGACATAAGCGGCCGTCTTTTTTTTTCTTTATCTTGAAAGTTTGTTTTTTCACGGCTTCAAGGGACTGCAGACTTAAGTACACTCGATACCTCTACGCATTTCCGAAATAAAGGATCTTGACAGACAGACAAACGGACAACAAAGTGATTATATAAGGGTTCATTTTCTTCCTTTTGAGGTACGGAACTCTAAAAATAATAATTTGACGTCCCGGAATTTTTCGCTATAAAACTTCCTCCGGCAAATCTCCCAAACAAACAAGATCCCCTTTTGTCACAAACGTTACTTTCATTTGTTGAAATATTAATAATGATTGTATAAATTTCTTCCCCAGTTCCTTAGCCGATAACATAGTGAGCGAAGTTTCCTTAAATTGCTTTCATTTTAACAAAGTTGAGAATATATTGTTAGAAGTTTTATATAAAACGTTGAACGAATATTATCCTGTAAGTTGCAATTTGTTCTAGGCGTAAAAAGGCCCAAAATAATTTTCTCAGAGATAATCATCGGGATACGGATTTTAACAAAGGCGATCTGAAGTAGTTCATTTAAGATGATTTATCAAGGCCTAACTGAGATATAAAACAGGGTTTTTGTGAGAGCGAAGTGACCAGATTATGAAAAAAATGGGACAAAGTGGAGACACAAAGGCTGAGAGTTTTTAACTGGATGTAGAGATAGGATAGATCATGCTTGGAGGTAGAGTTTAAAACCGTTATTATAAGAAAATATAAAGCAATTTATATTCAATTGTTCTTATAAATAAAAATAGATTCGTTACTTAACCTTAATAAAATTTGTTACAATCATTATAATTATTTTCGACCATGAAATAGGACAAAAAAAGTAAGAACAACCAAAAAATAATTAATCTTAAAATAAAATTACAGAAAATATCTCAAATTAAATAATGTACTTTCCTGTGTTATAATTGGATAAAAAATAAAGCCCCTAAATAAATTAGTCTGTTCCCAACCACTTCTAAATTTTCCTCCGTTTTCCGACCAATTAGCTTAATTGAATGAAGGATAGATTGTAAAAACAACCCCTGTGCTGCCTTTGTAATGTATTTGTTTAGTAATTGGTGCGTCGTCACAAGCTTTTACTCCTTTCTTGAACTTTTTGATTATTGTAATGTGAAAAGTTTGTTCATTGCTGTCTTTCATGAATCGCTTTGAATTTGCTTTCGTAATGTGAGTGTATCTATATGCGTTAGTAGTGTTTCTTATACACACAAATAGTTTAATAATTGCGACTTCATCCACATTAAACTGGTGAAACATTGAATCGGATTTGGTTTACAGATTAATAGGTTTTGATTCAAAAATATTCGATGTATTTGTTTCGAAGATTATCAGAATACAGCTTAATAGGTTAACTTTACAAAAAAATATATATTTCGCTAAAATTTGGTACATGGGTAGACCACGTCCTAAAAGTCCTTAGTTCTTATTTTTCCGTTTTAATGTGGACAAATCTGCTGGCAGAAGATAATCTATCATATTTGCATTACCTGCACCTTGCACCTTGGTAGACTTGAAGGAGTCCTAACCTAACGTAATTGAAAAAGGACAGATAAATGAAGTATTTATTAAAAAAACTTCATTGAAGAAAAGTCCTATCATCGCTGCCTTTAGTAACATGAACATCTACTAGAAACCATCTATCTCTATTCGAAGTTCTACTAAACGTCTTAACTCAAAGCCCACTTTCCTTAGAACTTCTAATTGTATTATATAGTCTGTTATACACTTCAACCGCTTAACCACATACAGTTAAATACTAGCTAAGTTGGTCAGTGCTAAGTCACCAGCGAATTTACGATCTCACAAAGACGGAGCCACATTTGTATCTTAATCCTCACGGTTGACTTCTACAACTTGAGTTAGTTTAAAGCCATTAAAGCGTTCTGGTTTTTCTTTAGAGTTTAAACTATCTGTTTTATCAGTGACACGTTTTTCTCCTTTAATTATGTTTTCTTCTACATTGTCTAGCTCATTTGTTGCTCAAATTTTATTAGCTATAGCTAGATGGTTGCCCAAATTATCTAAATATGCTTATAATCAACTCTTTTACATTAACTCTAAACGGGTTATTCTATACCATAATGCATTTAAAGGTTTGACCAGCTTAATTAAATCCAAGATTTTGTGCCTGGTAATTTCTGCTTCCCATTTACTTTTTTCCAGAAACTTCATTAATCTTGACTAAAGTTGGTACTTGAATAACTATATTAATTTAATATGGCATCAACTAATTTTGAGTAAATAGATGGTATGCACAATAATTCTCATAGCATACAACAATCTCATAACTAGGAAACATATTGGTTTCCTTACGATGTTTTTCTTCACCGTTTTGAGAGCATTACTGTAATTTATAATGTGCCTGTTATGCAGTCGCCTAAAGTGCTTACAAAGAGTAAATGAACATAATACAACGTAATGGCTACTATTCCTAAATCGGAGTCACTAGAACTGTACCACTACTGTAAAATAACTATATTAACTATTATGTTATCAACAAATTTTAAAACAAACAGATAACCGGAACGAAAAACTCAATAATTACGCAGATAATTGCGTAAACAATCAAACAATGATCCCTAAGGTACAATGTCGACGAATTCTCTAGTGTTCTGTAATACTCCTGTCAATATTAATTTAGGAAGAGTTGATTATGCTCCGTCAAGGGATGTTGTATGCACGGAGTGTTTGCCCGATGTCGTATAAATTTCGTTTGCCTTTAAGTGAATTATCACACGATTTGTACGTTGTTGAGAGATTGTTCGTGAAGTTCGTGAACTGTATCTATGTGGGCATTATGTTTATGAATATTAATGCCATGTTTGTTATAAAATTCATCTCCAATTATAATGCTTTCTGTACTAATACCTTTGCTGTTGAAAGGGTTAACAATGGTCATCATTATTTCATCACCATCATAATTTCAGCCAAAAGACGTCCACTGTTGGACATAGGCCTCCCCGAAGCGTCGCTACAATAATTGGTCTTGTGTGCTTCACACTATTCGGATTCCTGCGACCCTCACCAGGTCATCGGTCCACCTTGAGAGAGGTCTTCCAACACTGCGTCTTCCGGTTCGTGGTCGTTACTCCAGAACCTTTCAGCTCCATCGACCATCTGTTCTGTTAGAAATGTGCCCTGCCCACTGCCACTTAAGTTTGGTAATTCTTTGCGCTATGTCGGTAACCTTGATTCCCCTGCGGATATCTTCATTTATGATGCGATCACGTTATTAGACTCCGAGCATAGCCCTTTCCACTGATGTTTGGGTGGGTGGCAACGGTTTTGCTGAGTTAAAATTATTTTCGTAGACTATCAGGAACATCAGAAAAGATAATTACTCAAACAAGAATATCGAACTCAGATTTAAACAATTATAACTAGAACACTTGTAAATAAAAGTAAACAGTCAAAAAAGTATCGGGAATGGATGATTTGTTTATGGTTCCAAATTAAAATTTTTGTTTTTTTGTAGTTTTTAGATTGGCACAACTGTTTTCCATTTTGGCGCGGAGTTTGAGTTGCATCTGTTATTTATATTAAATACAGTGCTGGTTTTAGTAATATCATATATAGTGTGTATTGCGAATTTCATAATGGACAAAAATATCGAACAAAGAGTTTGTCTTAAATTTTGCATCGCCAATGGAATTTCGTATTCGGAGTCACTGAAAATGTTACAGAAGGCTTACGGTGAATCGACTTTATCAAAAACTCGTGCTTATGAGTGGTTCAAAGCGTTCAAAAGCGGTCGAGATGTGATGGAAGATTTGCCTCGCTCTGGTAGGCCGTCAACGTCTGCAACTGAAGTTAACATCGCAAAAGTGAAGAAAATAGTGACTGAAAATCCCCATTCAACTCTGAGAGAGATAGCCGCCGAACTTTCTGTATCTCACGAGTCAATCCGTACCATTTTAACTAATCATTTGGGTATGAAACATGTTGCTGCTCGGCTAGTCCCAAAAGATCTGAATTTTCTCCAAAAACTCAAACGCATGAAAGTCTCTGAGTACATGCTAGAACGAGTCAGTTCGGACCCAACATTCATGAAACGCATTGTTACTGGTGACGAGACGTGGGTTTACGAGTTTGACATGCAAACTAGTCAACAAGCTTCGGAGTGGCGCCTTCCAACTGAACCGAAACCGAAAAAACCACGCCAAAGTCGATCAAAAGTCAAAGTCATGTTGACTGTTTTCTTTGACTATCGCGGTGTTGTGCACTCTGAATTCTTACCGGAAGGTCTAACGGTAAATAAAGAATATTATTTGAGCGTTATGAGGCGTTTAAGAGAGCGAATTCGACGAAAAAGGCCAGATTTATGGAAAGAAAATTCTTGGATTTTGCACCACGACAATGCGCCTTCGCACAATGCTATCATTGTGAACGAACTTTTGACCAAACACTCAACAAATACCATCCAGCAACCACCATATTCACCAGATATGGCTCCTGCTGACTTTTTTCTTTTTCCTAAACTCAAATTACCACTTCGTGGCACCCGTTTTCAATCGATAGAAGACATAAAGGAGAATTCGCGGCGAGAACTGAACTCAATTCCGGAAGCAGCGTTTAAAAAATGTTTTGACGAATGGATTATTCGTTGGCGCAAGTGTATCGTTTCTAAAGGAGCATACTTTGAAGGTGGTAAAATAAATTTGCATGAATAACAGACATTTTGTGTATAAGATCAATAATACACAACCCGTAGTTCCCGTAATCCCGGTACTTTCTTGACAGAGTAGTATTACTGTAGACTAAGCACAAATACAGATGTAAATTTGAAATGACAGACATTACTTATTTGTTTACTAAAGGGATGTATTTCTCGGTAAATGTACCTAACATAATTGCTTATGATACCACTTTTTGTAACTTTGAGGAAAATGATAAGAATACAGCACGTGGACGTTTTTTTGTTTTATTTTAATGACAGTATATTGTTCGTATACTTTACTTTGAAAAACCTTATTATTTTTAATGGGAATATCATTTACTAATTTTGCTTTAGTAAACGGTATGATTTTAATTTGTTTATGTCTTGGATAGTCTGTTTCTTAAGGGACTATTCTAAACGTTAATATTTTATACATTTAATTTAGATAACGATTTTTATAATTGATGAGAGCTGCCGTGGATCTAGGAAAGATGGAATGAATAGAAATAAGACTTTTAGTATAGTACTAGTATAAGGTACAGCAGGAGAGCAGTACTGCCGCGCTTATGATAATTACAGTAAGTCACATTTTGGTCAATATTGAGTTAAGTATATATTTGAAATGTAGAGATTGAGATCTACATTTCTGTATATTTAAAATTTGAAAATGTGGTATAGATAATGAAATAAGCTTAAGCATAATTACAGTAAGGCACGTTTTGCGCCAAGGCATACTAATTATGATTGCAGTAAGGGCACATACGGTTGATCTTTTTCATAAAGTTAAAACTATTTCCTAGGTATTGCTACAGTAAGTAATTTTGCTATTATTATTTTTAAGTTAGGAGTGTTTTTCATCAAGTATCCCTGAAACATATTAGCAGTAAGTACCACTTGCTATAATTATATTAAGTATTGGAAAGTAACATTAGTATACTAAACCTTAACATATCTACAGTAAGAGTATATACTATATTAATGCTTAAGCATTTCGCAACGTATTATTGTATTATCTTGGCATAAGTACAGTAAGTAGAACTTACGGTGTTTATGATAAGTCAGCAAATTAAAAAAAAAAATTGTACGTGTAGACGTAATAACAGCAAGATTCACTACTGTAATTATGTTTAGGAATATTTCATCTTATGTGTAGACTTGCCTGGAATAAATTAGATAAACACGTTACTTACTGCAATTATTCTAAGGCGTTAAGGATCCGAATGGGTAGTGCGGGGTGGGGCAAGTACGTTAATTTTGCAGTCACGGATCAATGTGAAACGGTCAATCTCAAAACCCGCTGCAAATCTAGCAAACGACCCAAAAGCTACATTGACTCGACACTATACCGAAAATATCCCGGACGTCAGCCTGTACGAGATTACGATAGCTCTGAAGCAGCTTAAAAGCAACAAGGCACCGGGTGAGGATGGAATCACGGCCGAACTCCTGAAGGTGGGTGGGATACCAATCCTTCAGGCCCTTCAGAAGTAGTTCGGTACCGTCATACTCGAGAGAAAAACGTCACAGGCATAGAGCAGAGGTGTGGTGGTACTCTTTTTTAAGAAGAGAGACAATACCTTGCTTAAGAATTACAGGCCCATCTCACTTCTGAGTCATGTTTACGAGCTGGTTTCCAATGTCATCACAAACCGTCTCGCAGGCAAGTTCAACGATTGAGTGACTTCCAGCCTCCCGAACAAGCTGGATTTCGAAAAGGCTTCAGCACCATGGACCACATACATATGCTGTGGCAGATTAGTTATAGAGAAGACTGAGGAGTATAATCAGCTTCTCTGCTTAGCGTTTGTGGACTACGAGAAAGCCTTTGATTCGATCGAGACACAACTGCAGTCTCTCCAACAGCACCAGATTGACTATCAATACATCGTAGTGCTGAAGTATTTATACAAAAATGCCACCATGTCAGTCCGACTTTAGGATCAGACCTTGAAGCCTATCCTCTTGCAGAGGGGTGTGAGGCAGGGAGATCTAATTTCTCGGAAACTGTTCACGGCCGCAATGGAGGATGTCTTCAAGGTTCTGGAATGGAGAGGGCTAGGCATTAATGTCAATGGCGAGTACATCTATATCATCATACAGTATCACCTTTGGTTTGCCGAAGACACAGTAGTCATGGCTGAGTCTAAGAAGGAGCTCAGTACAATGCTCGGTAACCTCAGTAGAGCTTCCGTAACAGTGTAGTGAACATATCCGCAGGTGGACCAAGGTTACCAACATAGCTTGAAGAATCGCCAAACTTAAGTGGCAGTGGACTGGGCACATTGCTCATAGAACAGATGGCCGTAAGGGACGAAAGGTTCTGGACCAAGTACCGAAAGACGCAGCGTTGGAAGGCCTCCCACAAGGTGGACCGATGACCTGATGAAGGTCGCAGGAATCCGATGGATGCGAGATGGACAGGACCGGTCATTGTGGCGACACTTGGAGAAGGCCTATGTTCAACAGTGGACGTCTTTCGGTTGAAATAATGATGACTTATCGTCCTGAGAGATTAAATGACTTATAAAGAATTTATTTTATAATGAAAAAATTCAAAGAGAAAACTGTCTTTTGGAAACAAAGTATTTATTTTAAATGTTTTTTTTTTTAAGATATGTAGTATAAATACGGATTTAAAAAAAAATACTGTAATTATTTAGAAACAGTGCTTAGTTTACTTGGTTTATGATTGTTTCTTGTACAAAGCCAGTTGCACAAACACGAATTGTATTTTTTTTTTATTTAGTTTTTATTATGATTCTAAAGAATTCAAAAAATACAATAAATAGAACAGATTTTTTATTTTTATAGTATTAATAAAGCTGTGTACTTTTTCTATTAAACTTTAATTTCATGAGATCTCTTTTGTTTTGAATTATCTACCAATAATATTGAGAAAGCGAAATTAATAATGATTCATGGTAGATGCCAGAAGTTTACATATTGCTCCTAGCTATAATTACAGTAAGTGATTAAGTAATATTAGGCAAATTGTGTAATTTTTGTTATTCTATTTAAACATTTACCTCATTTCTTAATCATTGTTACAGTATGTACTTCAAACTAAAGATTGTTACAGTAAGTCACACACTTACTGTAACAATTACTAAAAACACGTTATTTTTTAATTGATCATTCCTTAACATATATATTTTTTCAAGCTTTATTATTTAAATATTATTACTACATAAAAATAATAATATACAAATTGTTAACCAAACACATGTTTATCTAAAACATTTTAGAAAACTTAGGTTTAATTTATACTTCGGGAGCAACGTCAAAAGTAAAAAAAAAACTTTGACCGCTTTTTTCTCGAAAGTGTCTGTATGATACTTACTGTATATATCACAAGCACGGCAGAGTAGTGGCCGAGTGGTATCGGCCCCGACTTACGAGTTGTAGGTCGCGGGTTCAAACCCAGCCTGGCGCATTACTTTGTGTAATTTATTTCATCACCACTGCTCTCAAAACGGTGAAGGAAAACATCGTGAGGAAACCGGCATGTTCTAGAACCAAAAATTCGAAGACATGTTTTTTTTTTTTGTTTTTATTGGGTGGGAAAATCATCCTAATGACATCCCCGCTCTTGGGCGGAGCGGGAGATAGTGTCAGACTCTTACTGACTAAAAACCCACTCCTGTTCCTTCGTTGCCTTCGTCCCAGGGCCCCGGGTTCCGCTTTCACACTACCCGTGGCCCCAGTAGGCTTCGACCCTGCTGGGCCCCTACGATTTGCTGACATATCCTTGAGGCGCGCGTGGAACAAAACGCGCCGTCGACGACTTGGGCTCGGTCCGGACGGTTACCGGACGGTCAGACGGCGAGCCACCCATTGCTCGGCGTCTGCAAGCCCGCGCCTACGGTGGCCGGAAATCGGGATCGGAATCCCGGCGGCGGTTGGAGCGTAAGGACCGTTGCCTCACGTGATCTGCCGCCTCCTTAGCTAGCATTACTGCTTCGCAGAAGGAGGCGACCGCCAACCACTCCTCCTCGCTCCGGAGCATGGCCTGAACCAAGGCCCGGCGCGAGAGATCGCCGCCGCCGATTGCCCCCACGAGGACACGGCGTTGCTCTGCCCAAGCGGGACATACCTCCACCGTGTGCTCTACCGTGTCCTCCGGGTGGGCCACACAGTGGCGACACCCGGGCGTCGTTTCCGCACGAATCCGGTGCAGGAACCTCCCGAACTTACCGTGTCCGGTGAGGACCTGCGTCATGCGGAATGTGAAGACGCCGTGAGGTCTTTCCAACCACGCCTCAAGAAGGGACTTACCGCCATAATTATGGCGTGCCCAATTCGAAGACATGTGACATTCACCAACCCGCACTGGGCCCGCGTGGTGGATTACGGCCCATTCCCTCTCCTAGAGAGGAGGCCTGAGTCCCAGTAGTGGGAACATTATAAGGCCGACTATGCTATAAGATATTTTAGTTATATAAGTATTTATTAGTATATTTAAGATTTCACAAACTCCTCTTTGCTTATTTCTACAAACTATAGTCTACATCTTTTCTAATCTCTTCTTTTGCAGGTCTGCTGGAAGAATTTTTTTTTTGAAATAAGCAGTACCTTCTTCTTCTGTATATTTATGTGTAAATAAATAATGAAATAAATACACAGACTTTTTTAAACTCTGGAGTCGTACAAGCTAGCTATAACTACATATAACCAAAAACAAGTTTAATATACTCATGAAAAGTCAGAGCTTAAGCACAAGGCTCTTTTAACATATCATTTCCTACAAAGAAAAACCGACAAAAACTTTCTCCTCTTTTGCTTGGACTATGTGCTAAAGGTTTCATGAATACAGATTGGCTAATTAGGCAGTGAATAAAGTATGGTCTTGATTAAAAATAAATAAATAAGTAGCTCTAAAAAGCTAAACTCAACGAAGTAACTCACGAAAGTCTAAATAGTGTTAACCAAACATTGACTTTGTAGATAAAAAGGGGAACTATCCACAAGAACTTAATTTTAACGCACGAATGGCTAAGTAAATAGCAGTACGGGTTGAATTACGTGTGAAAACTGAGAAACTAGTTCTAAATGTATAAAAGAGGGTAGCAACGGCTACCAAATTAGAAGGGTCAGTCCAGGGCTGGCCTAATAAAGCGTGAAAAATTTAACATTGCGTAGAAATTTTGTACGAAAAAGGTAAAAATGAAGCGTTATTTTTTGGATATTTTGGAGAAGTTTGAGGCTCGATAAAAAATATAAAAATTGCTGCACGGGTCAATTTGTAGGGTTAAGCAACGCCGGTTAGTACATATACTTAGATGGGTGATCATGCATCATATAATCTTAGTATTTAAAAAAATAAGTTAGTCTATGTTGTCTGCTATAATTTGTATATCTATAATAGTCAATATGGGTGGATAAAACCAACCAACTTTGACAACTAGATATGAGAGACTTGTAGTTGCGGAGGTCAGATGGTCAGTCATTTGTATTGAACTACATTAGATTTAACTGGAAGCTAACATAGTTTGGAATAGAATAGGCAGTTATCTTATTACTTTCAACTAATAAGATATTTATGTAACGTTAACTCATTGCTTGCATCTGGACCGACAGGAACATCATCTCATATTCTCCATCTTCCTGTATGGTGCAGAGACCTGGACCCTTAAAAAAGCTGACCGTTGCCGGATGGACGCTTTTGGGTTGTGGTGTTGGAGGAAAATGCTTGGAATCAAGGACAACATGGCGAAATATAGTCAAAAAATATCTCACGACCCTCAGCACTGAAGATAAACGACGCAAGGAGGGAGAAACTCATTGTGAAAAGAGCTGTTTATGCTCACTTCTCAATTTTAGATCTGACATTATACGTGAGGACATGTAATTGGCTTGCTATCTATGATTGTTTTTCTTGTCCTCAAAGTACCTGTAATAAATATAATTATAGATATAATAATATCTTTGTATTTATAATTCTTCCGTGCGTGTGTTTGTTACCTAACTCCTCTTTAACGGCTTATATTTGAGTGGGTCTTTGGATGGTTTGAAAATACAAATGATGGTTTGAAGCAATTGGCGCCGCAATCGGGTACATATTTTTTTTTTCAATATAAAATTCCAGCTTTCGGGCAGGACAACGTCCGCCACTCCTTCGACCGCTAGTATAGATGTAAAATAAAATGAAAAAATTCTTTAGTGCTTGGTTCCTACCAGTTATCCATAATCATTAGCTAATACTATTAATTAATTGGTTGAAACATATGTATTAATTAAGTTTATCAGTAGCTTAGGGAAATGGAATAACATTGAATATTCTAGTCCATCTGTGAAACTTATGAGCCTCTGATCTATATAGATAGGTAATAATCCAATTATAGATTCTGTTCCAATAATAATCATAACTTTGGTAGATGTTTTACTCCTTGCGGCTTCACGACATTTGTATCTATTAATTTTTGGTAATAAGATCTTAGACGGTTACCTCAATATAACTTTGTTTACACCAATCACTTTTTATTTCCCTGACTTGCTCGTTATGGGGTTGACAACCGACTGCTAGAACCACATGCGTACCACAGGAAAATAATGAAGTGGGGACTAGATTAAGCGCGCCGCCTCGGCAGAAACAGTAAACTATGAAATTCCGGTTTTTTAAAACGAGTTTTTAATTAGTTCACATCAACTTTATATTAAAGGTACAATATTCTTTTTTTTAATTAGGTATTTATTGGATTCTTTATGTTTTATATTTTTTGTAATATCGCAGTTCTTATAACTATGAAGGCTAACAAAAAAACGTTAGTTTTTTTTGAGAGAAAAGTTATTCGTGAGATAAAATTTTCCGTCAAAGTGATTGAAACAAAAATAGACATCCCATTCATTAGCAGTTTTAAGTCCATATACATCATCAATAATGCATACTGCTTGAGACACATTGTTTCTACGGGAGAACTAATGCGAGTTTTCTTATAATTTATACAAAAATAGTTACAAGTACTGCGATATTACAGAAAATACAAAACACAAAGAAACCAATTAATACCTTATTTTGAAAAAATAATAATGTTCCTTTAAGTAATTTGAAGTTATAATTCCAAGTCAATCCAAAGATATAACACTTCAAAGCTACTTGTTTTAAAAAATGGCAATTTCATACCTCTATTATTTATTCAAATCAGAACAACAACCAAAATCATTCTTACGAAGATATAAATATCGAAAAGAGATACACGTAAAGATTAATTTGTAACTTCAAAATAACAGCTGTCACATACGGCAATTACAAGTGATAAAACATTTGAGAACTTCATCCAAACCATTAAATTGAAACAAATGAGATAAGGATTAAAAGAATTTTACAATCCGATCAATAGACCAAAACGCAACTACTGTACTGTTACATTATGTTTATCCGATTGTTTAACATAACATTACATCTTTGTACACTAAAAGCTTAAGCAAAGGCGTACCTGTAGTACACCCAAATATATTCATAAATGTTTTCAAGTCCTATATTAGTAAACAAAATCATCTTTTTTTATTGTCTAGAAACATTTATAGAGTAATGGATTTGTCCCCGCTTGATGGCAACAGACGTGAGCTTCCCAAATCAAATTTAGACTCCAGACTGCTAATAAAAAAATTCAGTAGGATAAATCCAATCACAATACACACGATATAAAAATCAAACTTAGAACCTCCTGCTCAGCAGTAAGACACCCATAGATCACAGAATAGATCATTTACATAAGTTTTATCAACACTAAATACAAAATAACCGACTAAACATTTATAATACATGACTTTATTAAAAATTCTTACTCATTGAAAAATCTTTTTGTTCTAGCAACCCTATCTCCACATCCCATATTAAAATTTCGTTTCATGTTTCAAAGACTCTTAGTACATACGTAATAAGGTATCTTTGCGACAGTAGTATCAGAGCTTTCACTGAAATTTATAGGATAATTATTATAATATTCAGTTTGGGGTAAGATCTTTATTTTCTGGCGTACGTTGGGAATTCTGTAAAGATATTGGTATCTAATTTAGGAGGTGGTAGAGAATACTAATTCAGGGTTACGTGAAATCATTTCTAGGAAATCAAAATTGTGTTTTTATAATTTTTCAAAGAAAACCAATCAATGAGTGTAGTTTTTATGAAGGTAAATTAAGTTCAATTAATTCGGTTTGAAATTGCAGTTGATGCCAAAAGACAAATTCGTTCAAACATGAAATAACTGTTACATGTTTTACCTTATAAGTACTGAAAATTATATAAGCTGACCTGGCAAATGATTTTCTGCTACATAAATTATCAAAGAAAAAATAGAGGTTGAGATAAAGAAGGTAACAATTGCTTACAACCTGTTCTTGGACTTACCAAATATACTCAAAAAAAAACATAAAAATCCGTCAAACCGTTTCGGAGCAGTTCGATAACAACACTGTGACACGAGATTTTTAAACATGGATAAATATTTTAATCGATCCATTTATCATATTTATTTTCATCATTGCAGCAGGCAGCATAACAGATGAAATAATTGGCATTGTAAAACTACAATATAACAAGAAAGCATTTATAAATACAATATAACATTCCAAATAAAATGCCTGTTAACAGAAATATTTACATCATGTTTCAACAATATATACAATAAAACGTCCAATGTAAATGGCTAAAAGCCAGATATGATCCTATTTTCGAATACCACAAACGTACAGAATTAACGAAAAAACCCAGCACATTCGTGTTTGGAATTTGGATACTGAAACAACAAGCGATTTCATACTTTATCAGAAAGAGATAAAGTAAAATTTGGAGTGTGTCATTTGAGGTGCCGGAGCTGAAAATGTGTCAAGGGTTTTATTGCATGCCAAAATATCCAATCGCCACGGTTTTGTGATACCTCAGCTATTAGGGATAACTAGTAGGAATCCGGCACAAGAGGAAAAATGTATACGACGTGATGTGTCCATTTTTCCTGAACTAATTTCCAAAAAAGTAATTTCTGAGGTGAAGATTTTATAATGCTAATCAGAATTTTGGTAACATTAACGGATATTGATAGGATTATTATGAAAAGCAATGGGCCATTCAGAATGAGATACGATGCGACTTCCGGTACGCGGGCGTCACTCCAGAACCTTTCGGCCCCAACGGACATTAAATGACTCATATGGATTTTTAATTTAAATTTGGTCTAAAAACAAACATAATTAAAATAAGTAGGGCAAAATAATTTAAATAACAATATAATTTAGATTTTGTTACAAATAAATGAACTGATTTACTTACCTAATGTTCATAATTTAAATTAAAGTTTTCAGCATTGTGTGCTAAGTTAATTTTGAGAGTTTCCACCGGCTTCCAAAATTATTAAGTTTACTACTTGTCCCTTTCATACTTCGAAGGATGTTCAAACTTGCCTTTGTGGTAAAATTAACAAATTACTGATGCTTGGCTGACTGTTAACAACTATCAGCTGACTAAGTCTTGTTACCACTTCAAAACATTAATTCAGACATTTCAACAACATAATTTCTCGTGTTATTTTTAGACTACCATTGATTTACCCAGTTGATGGTAATTATTTAAATGTGGATGAACATTGACAAAGCCAAAGTCATGGTAAACAGCCATGTAGCACCCACTCTTATATTTTCATCCCTTAAGGGGTAAATTTTGCAAAATCCTTTCTTGATGCTCGACTATGTTATAAAAACAAGCTTTGTGCAATAGTTTCGGCTGTGCGTTTCTCCTTTTATATATATAGATAGACGGCACAATCGGTGCAATGATTGGGCAATTGGCTGTTGCCGTTAAGAACAAGTATTTGTATGACCTAAAGATGAAGGTGTTCTGGATCTAGGTGTCGTGTGAATGTGAGTTTACAAAGTTGTGAACCCTTCCACGATGCAGGACGTGACATTCTTAGTAAACGTCCCCATTTAACTAAAAAAAACCGAGTAAGTGCTAGTAGGACTCGCGCTTTGATAATTCTATACAAACTTACCTATGAAAATAGTTCGATTTCCGAATCGAGTCTCAAAGATTTTTACGAATTGCAAAAAGTTTTTTTTGTTACGTAACAAAAAGTTTTTCAGATTTTTCCTATATTTGTGCTATGAGACCTTGCTTCATGCCAAATTTCAGGATTCTAGGTCAACAGGAAGTACCGTAAGAACTTTGATTCCCTTGAGAGTGTTAAAGTATGTTTTTTTTTGCGACATAAACAGCCGTATCTTTTTTTTCTTTAACTTAGAAATTTGATTTTTTCACAGCTTCAAGGGACCGCAGATTTGAGTATATGGTTTATTAATTATAATTTCAACTCGATACCTCCTTGCATTCCCGAGATAAAGGGTTTTGACAGATAGACAGACATACTGTCGGACGGACAATAAAATGATCCTATACGGGTTCAGTTTTTCCTTCTGAGGTACGGAACCCTAAAAAAAGAAAACTTATTTGATTTACTCTCAACGAGATCACGAATTCTTTTAGGATCCTATTTATATCCCCAGTCAAAAACATCAAAAACACGATTTGGTCACGTAATCCGAAAACTGATCGCATTGTGTCAACAGCAGGATTGATATCAAAAGCAGTCGTACATAAACTTATAGCCTACATAATGGCTGAACTAGATTTCATGCACACACCTGTTTACGGCACGGGTCTACAACAGCCCACGGCTAAGCTGTACGAGTGAACTTAGCTTTGCTTTATATAATAATATAGGTGAGATAGTCCACTGCGACTCTCGGCTACGTTACGTATAAACTGAAAAAGGCTGGCAACCGTTCATATTCTTCGAAGCTGAGGGTGGGTGCGAGACACACAGGACCGTTCATTGTGGCAGCACTTGGGGGAGGCCTATGTCCAGCAGTGGACGTCTTTCGGCTGAAATGATGATGATAATGATGATGAGGGTGGGTGAATTAGATGCAGCGAAAGATGTATATTGACACATCTTTCGCTTCGACTTAATAAGTCAATATGACTAATACTATCATTCCGTATTGTTTGATTCTCGTAGCTTGGTTTTAACAAACTCAGATAGAAAAGGGAAAAATGATATTAAGTTTGTAACGGCCCTGACCTACGAGGCGAGGCGCATTACTTTGTGTAATTTATTTTTCATCACCACTGCTCTCAAAATGGTGAAGGAAAACATCAACCGGCACGGCCTAGAACCAAAATTCGAAGACATGTGACATCCACCAACACGCACTGGGCCCGATTACGACCCATTTCCTCTCCTAGACAGGAGGCCTGAGCCCTAGCAGTGGGAACATTAAAAGGCTGATTATGCTGGCTTAAAGCGCATCTTACCTGCTTTGCAACGCTTCTTTGTCCGAAGGTCAACTCTCGACTGTCAGTTATAAGTAGGATCTGATCTCGCTTGCTAAGTGGTAATATGAACAGGGGACCAGCCTCACGGCTCAGCTCGTGCCGGAGATGCCCTGGTTATTGGGGGTTGCAGGACAATTTCCGGCGAGCAATGTTTAGCTCCGTCCGGCTGTCCGATAAAAGCCAAATCCGGATTGACGGCATCCAAAGGATTTACCGTGACTCTCATAAATGAGGAACAGAAGGAACACTTTAGATTTTAGACGGTTAAAGACTGACACTCCTTCACGCTTCCGCACAAAGCAAGAGACTGAAGTCATTAGATAATTTACCACACAAAAAGGTGGTATGTGCGCAGAGGGGTTTACAAGAAATATACTGTGTGCAGTGAGTGATCTTTTATTTTTTTGAGGTGTGAAATCATCCAATGATGATGCTGGACTCCTACGGTTTGCTGATATTTCTGAGGAGCGCGTGGAACACTACGCGCTGTCGACGACTGTGGCTTGACCTGGTCAATTACCGGACTACCGGACGGCATCCATTCCATTGCTTAACGTCCGCAAACCCGTGCTTACCGTTCCCTCATGCGTGCGGACTCCTTCTTCGCTAGCATTATTGCTTCGTAAAAGGAGGCGACCGCCTACCATTCCTCCTCGCTTCAGACCATAGCCTTGTCCAGGGCCCGGCGTGAGAGATCGTTGCCGCCGATTGCCTCCACGAGGACAAGGTGGTGCTCCGCCGTGTGCGGAGTGGGGTAAACCTTCGCCATATCATCCGGATGGTCCACACAGTGGTTACACCCTGGCATTTATTCCGGCTGAATCCGATGCAGGAACCTCTGAGGTTCCTGCATCTTGGAGGTATTTACCGGTAAGTTCTTGAACTTACCGGTAAAGACCTGCGTCATGTGGAAGGTGAGGTCGCACCGCCATAATTATGGCGTGCCCAGCGGTGAGTAACTTACACTTTCATAAATAGCGAAGCTTAGCCGTGGGCTTTTATGAAGCGGCACCTTTATTTCGTAAGTTTGTTGTCAAAAACATTCTCGTATAATATCTCACGGGCTCACCTACATCAAAGTACCTCTCTCAATCGGAATGACGTTCCATTAGCGTATCACGTGACGATGCGTGACGAAATTTGTCCCGTTTTGAAGATTTGCTTTGTTTGTGAGTGATTTTGTCTTTGTTATTTTTTTAGGGTTTCGTTATTAAAGGATGAGGGACAGTTATTAAACCTATTTGGACTGTCTGTTTGTGGCAGCTCTGTATCTTTTTGGACAGCTCGATAAAGATGGGACATTTTTCTCGTCTATCGACTATAGCTCATTATAAAAAAAAGTGGACGAAGGTGGAAACGATTTTCTTCTATTCTGTCACATAATAAAAAAAAAGTAAAATATAAATTGAAAGTTTTAGAATAAAGCTTTGTACTAGCTACCTAATGCCCGCTGCACACAAATCCACTGCTTTGCTGTGTGAAAATAGAAAACTGTCCCAAGATAAAAAGTATTATATGTGCGATTCTAGAACATATCCTAACCATGTGCATGAATAGAATAGAATAGAATCGTTTATTTCCGAATACATGGTATATGAAGATCTTAATATTAGACAGAATCACATATACTACCTTTGTCGGTGTAGAAATATTAAAAGATTATCTAATTTGCAAATTCACACAATTATAGATCATGCAAAATTAAGTTAAATTAAAAAAAAGAACTGAGTCAATAATTATTATTACTGCAAGGTCATGCATGCATGGAAAAGTAACAAACAATAATCTTTATAATATTAATGCCATTTTACTTATAACCTCGAGGAGATAAGCAATTGTTGGTTTGTACCAATAATCGCTGATCTCCAAAAAAAAAATATTTTGAGACGTTCTACTATTATAGCAGGAAGTCTCAATATATTTTTTTATGAAATTTTACTACCCGATCAATCAGGCTCTTCGACTTTTATGTTGACATATATAATTATGATAATGTTAGATTTGACATAAACAAGACGTAAAGTTTGACCCACTTTAACATTGGTGTCATAGAAAATACAACAACAGATTTCATTAGTCGTCTTTGTGTCAATAGCATTTAAAATTACTTACGCCATCTTAGCATAGTCTATTGGCTACACATTTCAATAATAAACTCAATAATTGACGTAATGTTTCAAAGTAATTTTTTTTTGTTACTATTATCATCATCATCATTTCAGCCGAAAGACGTCCACTGTTGGACATAGGCCTCCCCCAAATGCCGCCACAATGGCCGGTCCTGTGCGTCTCGCATCCATCGGATTCCCGCGACCCTCACCAGGGCATCGGTCCACCTTGTGGGAGGCCTTCCAACGCTGCGTCTTCCGGTACGCGGTCGCCATTCCAGAACCTGTCGTCCCCATCGACCATCTGTTACTATTATTATTACAATTTAATTTTATTCGTACATTTTTGACATTTTAATTTAATAGTTAATTAATTCCATGTTTCAATTTTTTTTTTTCGTTTCCAATTTTTTAACGAACTGACCGAATGAGATTCTATGTTCGATTGTTTGGTTTATTTTTCATATGTATGTTTGTGTGAAGTTTGTTTTTTCACAACTTTAAGGGACCACAGACCTGGTTTTAATTTCAACTCGATACTTCCACGCGTTCCCGGGATAAAGGGTCTTCACAGACAGATGGACGGACAACAAAATGATCCTTTAAAGGTTCTGTTTTTTGCTTTTGCAATCTAGCCTAATTATAATAGCATCCTTTTGCACTTCTACAAAAGTCCGTATCACTTTCTAAGAGTCTGGTATTGATAAAAACACTTTGTTCATGTTTTATATGTATAGTAGAGTATTATTCACTTTCACATACTAACTTAAACGGTTTAATTCATAACTTCCATACAAAATATTTCCGCTACATCAAAAGTTATTGCACTCATAAAGATTGATTTCTCCCTCGGCTTCCCAATTTAATTTGATGTCAAAACCTATGTCAATTCATGATTGATTACGGCTATTTTGGTCAAGCAATTACAAGTACATCACCAAAAATGATTTAGGTATTGATAGATATTGGGGTCGGGCATACTTATTTTGTACTAAGTTGACTGATCTACACGGTCCTTTTCATCATCATCATCATCATCTTCCTGCCCTTGTCCCGTGTTATTTGGGGTCGGCGCAACACGTTTTTTTCTTCCCCTCTGCCCTGTCACTCATCATGCTATCACTAATTGTTATATAGAAATACTAACTTCTACCAGCGGCTTCGCCCGCTTGAGAGTAGTCTCCATATCAGTTTTGGACTTCTTCCATCCTCTTAGGGCTATTATTTTACCGGGACAACATGGCAGCGCGACCAGTCACCGCTACCAACAAAATGTATACAGCTCTCTATACAGTTACTCACCTGGTGTCCGTTTGGTTGCGCCATCAATTCGGCGGCGTGACGAACTCAGACCCGTGCACTTAAGGTCCATTTTGATACTATCTCAGTGTGGCGACTCTGGTGTCCGTATGGTGTGTAGTTAGGTAGCTTACGGACACCATGGCGGCGCAACTGGTCGCGCCGAATTTTGGAAAATTCTCTCTTAGTGCTCGCCTACGTCATAAAAGAAAACATTGTGCAAAATTTCACCCTCTTGGTCCCAGAAGTTTCGGATGTGAGTTGATATGTCAGTCAGTCAGTTTCTCCTTTTCTATGTGTAAATATATATTGGAGTGAAGAGTATGAGTGGAGAGCAGTGGTGGCCCAGTGGCTTACAAGTTGTAGGTTGCGGGTTCAAACCCAGCCAGGCGCGCATTACTTTGTGTAATTTATTTCATCACTACTGCTCTCAAAACGGTGAAGGAAAACGTCGTGAGGAAACCGGCATGTCCTAGAACCAAAAATTCGAAGACATGTGACATCCACCAACCCGCACTGGGCCCGCGTGGTGGATTACGGCCCATTCCCTCTCCTAGAGAGGAGGCCTGAGTCCCAACAGTGGGAACATTATAAGGCCGACTATGCTATGCTATGCTATTTACTATAATTTTGAAGACAACTAAATTGTAATCGGACAGGAAGACTGCAGCAGGCAAATTGTTCCAGTCCTTCAATGTACGCAGTATAAACGACGACACGAAACCCTTATTCCGGGGCCTAGAAGTGTTAACAATGTAAGAATGGATACTTGCCGTACGTCGGGTTATCCGATGGTAAAAACGAGATGGCGGAATCAAGTCATGCAATTCCTGCGCACACTCTCCAAAACGCATCTTGTAAACTACCGAAGCTGGCTACCCTACGCCTGTGCTCCAAGCTTAATTAGGCTCCAAGTTTTCTAAACATATATTTTTAGTACCTATCTTTCAATCATAAGTCATTTCATACTATGTTGCAGGCATGAAAGAAAGACGTACCTATGAAACAAAAGAAAACATTCCTTTGTTTTCAGCCTTAGTTCTAAGACTTCAGTGCAGATTCTTTCAATTCAACGTCATACAGTTGCAAGCTTAACTGACATAGACCCCTATTGTTGATACGTCAAAGTTGAAGAACAATGCCTTGAAAGTCTTTGTACTTATAAACTTAATATCATCAACGTGTTATCCGTTTTGTTTGAGTTAAGTTTGTGTAAGGATTATTAATTTAAACTACATGTACAGTCGGTAGCCGAGTGGTAACGCCCCGACTTACGGGTCACGGGTTCAAACCCCGCCAAGCGAATTACTTTGTGTAATTTATTTCATCACCACTGCTCTCAAAACGGTGAAGGAAAACATCGTGAGGAAACCGGCATGTCCATGTCCAAAAATCGAAGACATGTGACTTTCACTAACACGCGTTGGTTTGCATAGTGGATTACAGCCCATTCCCCCTCTCTTAGAAAGGAGGCCTGAGTCCCATCAGTGGGATCATTAAAAAGCTAATTATGCTATGCTTATGCTACATGTATAGTTGCGGTACATAGGCGGACTTTATGCAACATGGCATTCTGTACTAGTCCACCTTTGGGTTCAAAAAGACAACACTAGATAGGTGTGCACAATAAATCTAGATATATAAAAATAAAATGAAGTTACATTGAAATTAGGTGCTTATAATAATAAAATACATGTAATATGTGATTGTGTGATATATATGATGTGTGATGACAAGTTCAAAATTCAAATGTTTTTATTTCACTTAGGCCTACATGGGCACTTATAAAACGTCAGAAGCTAGTGTACCGCAACTCAAGTAGAGATACCATTGTTGATGTTGAAGCGCACTAATTTATTAAGACTTATTCACTCTAGCCTTGAAGACACCTAAATAGTAATCTGATGTGAAGACCATGACCGGCAAATTGTTCCAGTTCTTGATTAACCTACTAAATTATACATAGTCTGTTCTTACACCTTTCACTACTGTGGAAGTTAGTTAATCAATTAGCCTAGCCATTTCCCAATCTGCTTATGTTGGGATCAGCTTCCAGTCTATCTACATTCAGCGGAGAAACACTGATTTTACACGGAGCAACTGTCTGACAGCCAACCGCTAATTCCGCCTCCATAATTAAAACAAATGCCGGCCACCAAAACAGCTACCACGTTATCTCTTCAGCGGTTCCGTATAATGACCGTGATTTATGCCCAAGCGAGTCGCCGAAATCAATACCCGTGTTTGTCGACGTACTCTGAATTCGGAATGAGACTGGTTTTTATCAATATAATGTTTAGCTGGTTTGATTTAGATTCGGCCGTGGTTTCGTTGAAATGTAAGCTGATTTATGTCAAGAGATCAGGAAATGGTAAGCGGATTATTATGGTTAGGGATATTGATTTTTGCACGATGCGGTGGTATCTTCTCATCCAATATACCACAGTGTCTCAAGACGGAAGTCTATGTCCAGTGCATGTTGCTAGTGTTGACTTACGGTTCCGAAACATGGTTGCTCACAATGAGCCTCATCATAAGGCTCAAAGTCACCCAAAGGGCAATGGAAAGGGCTATGCTTGGAGTTTCCTTGCGTGATCAAATCAGAAATGAAAATATTCGCAGGAGAACCAAGCTTGCCGACGTAGCACGAAGAATCGCCAAATTTAAATGGCAATGGGCAGGGCAATTTGCTCGCAGAACAGATGGCCGTTGGGGTCGAAAGGTTCTGGAGTGGTGACCGCGTACCGGAAGACGCAGTGTTGGAAGGCCCCCTAAAAGGTAGACCGATGACCTGGTGAAGGTTGCGGGAATCCGATGGTTGCGAGACGCACATGACCGTTCATTGTGGCGACATTTGGGGGAGGCCTATGTCCAGCAGTGGACGTCTATCGGTTGAAATGACGATAATGATGATTCACGATGATTTGAAATTGTGGGTTTGTTCTAAAGATTCACCATGGCTTTGGAATAGAAAGGTCAACTAAAGGAACAAGGGTAGGCTTTTGTTAAGTCTGACATTCCCTTTCGCTCCACTAAAAACGAGAATATTTATTTGATAAATTTTCACGTCAAAAGAAAATTCTATCCAGTTGAACAAGTGGCAGCAAACGCCATTATAAATATGAGGTCCTGGTTTCGAACCCTGCAGCGGGTAAAATGTTAACGGGATTTTTATATATAGGATTCCTCAGCAGCAACCTGCAGTTACGATGTGTGCCCAGTTGATGGCAAGAGGGTGATTCAACTCACATGGAACTAAAGCTTATCTAGCGTCGGAGGCGAACTCTCTCGTCCAGCCCTGGTTCAAGTCATGGTATGGGGCAAGAAGGAATGTGAAGTATCACATTCTTTTTCGAAGTAGTAATACCAGTGAACAAGGTGACTGAAACCGTTAGGGGGAACATGATCATGCAGCAGCCACCGCCGTAGGAGAAGCCCCGAGCATCGGGAGTCCCGGGCGATTCCCGACTACTGAAAGCGCTGGCTTGCGTACAGCGAGCAATGGATAGCTGGCCGTCCGCTTTTCAGTAAGGACCAAACCCGCATCAATGGTGCTTGTGTTCTACGCGTGGAAAGCAAAGGAACATAGATGGGTTTTAGTAAGTAAAAGTTTGACACGCCCTCTCGCTCCATCCAAACAGGGAGAGAAATACCTCTGCCTATATTAAAGGTTTAGTTTTTCGAGGTGGGTAATCATCAAATAAATGGTATTGATGGTTTCTCACCTCAATAAAACAATCTAGCCTAATATCTGTAACCCTAGTGAAAAGGGGTATAAGTCCGTTTTTATCGAAAATGAGTTAAACTGTATACAGAAATGATTAGAAAAATATAGGGAAAAAATATTTATTTGCATTAAGAACTTGGTAATTATAAAAATCATTTTAAATGCATATCCCTTTTCACTTGTATGAATTATCATTTAACTTATAGGAGAAGGGGTATAACTTATTTTATAACCTCAAGGAATTATTTTTGTGGTTGGTATAAGTCATTATGTTACTGTCATTAATTTGAAGCGCGTGGAGTTTTTTTGCGTCTCCTGTAAAGTTCCATTTTTGGACTTAAATCCCTTTTCACTAGGGCCACAGATATAGGTGATCTCTGCAAAGAATTTGGAATTTAGGTAAGTTTGTTGTCTCTTGACCATGCTGGAACAGTGTAGACAGAACTGTATTCAGGCAGCTACCCAATTTACTCCACCCGCCTACCTCATTCGTCTTTCTCATGCGACAAATGGAGGGGCTGTAATCCAGGCCATTGACGATTGACGGGTCGCGGTGACACCAGTACAATGACTAGGTTTAGGGTCACTTGCTTTTCACGTTAGGTAACCTTCATTAATCATATTATTCCGTGACACTTCTACTGACAACGTTTATCTCTATAATCGCTAAACGCCCAGTCAACAGGAAAAGTGGATGTAATATTTTTAGGGTCACGTACCTCAAAAAGAAAAAACGGAACCCTTATAGGATCACTTTGTTGTCCGTCTGTCTGTCGGTCTATTTATCTGTCTATCTGTCAAGACCCTTTGTCTTGGGATCGCGTAGAGGTATTGAATTGAAATTAAAACCATATACTCAGGTCTACGGTCCCTTGAAGCTTTATAAAAAATGTCAACTTGTAAGTTAACAAAAAAAAAATGATACGACCGTTTGTGTCGCAGAAAACGTATATTTTGACATTCTCAAGGGAATCAAAATTCATAGCGTACTTCCCGTTGATAGAGAATCTTAAACTTCGGCATGAAGCAAGGTCTCATAGTACAAGTATAGAAAAAAATTTGAAAGCTGTAAAATTTGTAGTCACGTCACATAAAATTTTTTTTAGCTATTCAGAAACGTTTTGGTGACGTATTTATGTCACAAAAAAAAAACAGCTTTACAGTTTTCAGATTTTTCCCTACACTAGTGCTATGAGACCAAAACTGAAAAAAATAATAATCAAAATTTGGTTTATGCCAAATTTCGGGTTTCTAGCTCATCGGGAAGTATCTTATGAATTTCGATTCCCTGGAGAGTGTCGAAATACATGTTTTTTGCAACATCTTTTATTTTTCGTTACATCAGAAGTTTGATTTTTTCACAGCTTCAAGGACCGCAGACCTGAGGACAATTACAATTATAAACACTATATACATCCATCCCTCTTACAGTACTCCTAACATGCCAATAGAATCATCTTCCATTCATCCGCAAACAGATCGTTTATTGGATTAGAATCCAAGAGATCATTTAGTGCAGCCATAGTGGCTGTATCTGAGCACGGACAGTGCGACACTGAGACACAGAAAACATCCTGTGCTTTTTACCTAGATTCGTGGAAGGATTGTGTAGTAAAGGGAGAAGGAGGCTCTCGCTCGACAGTGTGTTACTTGGCAAGTAAGTTTAGATTCAGAAAATAACTACAAACAACAGGCTCTACATATTGATGACTTGATCGTTTTCGAAACTAAATATAAAAAAAACTTTCAAAAAGTATTATTTTTTTAATTGTTCGACCTACAGAAATAAAAAAAACTTTGTGTGCCAAGTGTGAGTTGGTCTCGTATATATGGGGCACTGTGTTATAAGCTGCATATATCGGCAATATGCTGTGCATAATATGCCGAAACTTAAGTGGCAGTAGGCAGGGCACATTGCTCGCAGAACAGATGGTCGATGAGGACGAAAGGTTCTGGAATGGCGACCACATACCGGAAGACGCAGCGTTGGAAGGCCTCCCACAAGGTGAACCGATGACCTGGTGAGGGTCGCGGGAATCCGATGGATGCGAGACGCACAGGACCGGTCACTGTGGCGACATTTGGGGAGGCCTATGTCCAATAGTGGACGTCTTTCGGCTGAAATGATGATGTTGATGATGAATATGCAGTACCTTTTAATAAAGCAATTAACTTCAAAGACTTAGAAGTTTCTTCACAACTTCAAGGCAATTCAAAATTAAGTATTAGATATTAATTTGAACTTGATCCTTCCACGCGTTCTTGAGAAAAAGAATCATGGCTAAGGTTGCTCTTGCTCAATCTCTTCTTCTACCGCTCATAGACTATGCGGATGTCTGTTTTTTAGATGCTACGGAGGTACTTCTAAAAAAACTCGAGCGATTGCAGAATTTGTGCATCCGCTTTATTTTTGGCCTCCGCAAATACGATCATGTGTCGGAGTTTCGGACCAGGTTAAGGTGGCTGCCAATTCGGCGTCGGCGAGATGTCCACATTCTATCCCTTCTCTTTACTATCCTGCACAATCCCAATGCTCCTCAATACCTTCGTGAACGCTTTGAGTACCTTGTGCCATGGGGTAAACCCTGTCGCACTATCAATTATCCTTCGTACTCCGCGTCATACTTCTAGTCGCTATGATGGCTCCTTTATTGTAACTGCAGTGCGTCTTTGGAACGCTCTCCCACATTCCCTTCGCGATAGCCCTTCTCTGGACGTCTTTAAGAGGAAAATTAAAGAGCACTTCCTTTCTCAATTGACATAATATTAGTATATATTGTTATATATATTATATCTGTATGTATATATATATATTAGACGAATTTATGTATGTTTATGTTGTACACTGGATCCTACCTTCGATTGTGATCTCTCTCTGTCACTCAAAGGTTTGCTGGGAGAAAACTCATTGTTGAGTTAAGCTCGCCTTTGTACATAAATCAAATCCATGTATTGTGGTTAAGTTTTGTTTTTTTTGTGTGTACAATAAAGAATAAAGGATGGCAGACAGACGGACAGCGAAGTGTAGAGCCCTAAAAACGAATATTTTCAATTTTCATTCAAGTTTTTAGCACACTCAGTCTATGTCGTGATGACCCAGTGGTAAAGGCACACGCTTCTCATACATGAGATTGCGGATTCGAACCGGGCAAGCACTAATGTGATTTTTTCTCTCCATATGTCCTTTTCTAAGTTTTCTAGGACATTACTGATATCCAGTTCCTCAGAAAGCATGAAAAGCAATTGGTCCCGGTAGTCACGCCATCGTACTATTCAAGGAGTACCATGTTGGTCAGTTACTGGGTTGTGCAGGTCTGATAGGCAGTTGCTCCAAGTAAAACACGGGTTAGTTGTGCCCCAAGTTAGTTTGGAAAAGGCTAAGAAGATGAAGATTCAAGTCTTCAGAAAATCTTATCCGATTATAACACAAATCCAATGACCTGAATACCCAACAGTACCGTATAACAATCTATCTAACACAAATGTTACTGGGGTGCAGTATTGAAACAGCATATTAAACAGCTACTCGCGTAGACTGAAGCTCTGACGTCATCGATGCAACATGTCGGGAATTTATAAGAGCTAAGGCTGCGAGTAGATGGGTTAAAGTAGTGATGGGACTGATAGGCAATCAAATTATTGAACCTATTAGGGTCCAATATAAAATTAATGTTTCTCATTGCAGGAAGTTTTTGACTTTTACCGATTTTAAAAACAAGAAGCTGATGATTTTTTCATAGTGTTGATTCTGGCTTTTATTATTTAGTATCTAACACATCATGAATTTCTAAGTTTTAAAATTCAAAGTCTAAGCGACTTAATATTACTTATTCCCAAAAAGCCTAGATTATAAACGACGACACCGAAGCGAACTTTACGAACGAATTTAATCAACGTAGCTACTAAAAGGGGTATTTGCACTCGGTCTTACGGTTGACTCATTCCATTCAATCAAACCATGATCGGCAATGTAGCTGACGAAAGCCAGACTCGTAAAATAATGGCCGAGCAAATACGTGCCTACCGAGCAACTTTTTTCTTTAGTAGTCAGTGATTATCCATTATCTATAGATAGTTTAAGTTCTAGTACATGGGCTAGGTTCTGGAATGGCGATCACGTACCGGAAGACGTAGCGTTACAAGACCTATTACAAGGTGGACCGATGACCTGGTAACGGTTGCGGGAGTCCGATGGATGCGAGACGCACAGGACCGTTTATTGTGGCGGCACTTGGGGGAGGCCTATGTCCAGAAGTGGACGTCTTTCGGCTGAAATGATGATGATGATGATGATGACAAGGGCAAGTTAGCAATGCTAGTAGCATTGTTTCTTCAAAAATGGAGTAGGTACTATGGGTATTTAGGGTACTCCAGCATGTGGGTCTTTGTTTGGACAGAGGTTAACATTTATGTTTACTACTTCCTAGCTTCTGCTAGCGGCTTCGTTTACGCAAAAGGACAAATTATCACAAGGGCACGTACTCCCGGGTTAAAAGTATCACAAAATGGTCCATTCGTGTGCCAAAATTCGTCGAAATCTGATTCACCGTTTGAGTGTGAAAGAGTAACTTAATAATATTGACGACACAAGATAAACAAACATACCTGACATAATTATTATAATAATGAACATGCAGCATAATTAAACGCATCACATTGGATCTACAATTCTATTGAATTCCGTGAATTACCACTTAGCTCTCTTCCTTTCTCCTAACTTTGCTGTGCCTGACAGGGTCCATATTGATCTTAGACAATTTACAACACAATATATGTTTACATATGGATTGCAATAAAGGATTGAGTATTGAGTAACTAACATATACACTTGGACACATTTCACTTTTCTAATATTAAGTGTAATTCCGTAGGGGCCCAGCAGGGTCGAAACCTACTAGGGCCAAGGGTCTGCTTCTGAAAGGAAGATTCAGCCCTAATAACAAAGGCTACGAAGGAATAGAAGTGGGTTTTTAATCAGTAAAAATCCGACACACCCTCCCGTTCCGCCCAAGAGCAAATGAAGTCATTGGATGATTTTCCCACCGGAAAAAAAAGTGTGATTAGTCGAATATTTAGTCATATTTTATCAAATTGTGTTTAGAACGACCTGCCTTCTGCTAGATATGAGCACTTAGGCAGTTAAGATACTCTAGCATATATTTATTTTTAAATATGGAGCGCTACTATCTGAAACCCGAGACCCATCGGTAGTACCACTTTAAAGAATGCTAAAAGTCTACAAACGACAGATGATACCAACTGCTCAACTTGGTATCCAAGACGGGGAGATACAATTGAATAAATATACAAAGTTTAACCGTCCACGTGCCTTGTTCGGCAAGAACTACACTTAGGGCCGTTATGCCAAAATAACCATAATGTATCTGGTAACAGCCTTATTATGCAGATGAGGATAATACACTATTAACGTGGGTTAATGTCGAGTTATACGCAGTAAATGCCGCGTTAGTTGCTAAGTGGAGTGGATGGGCGTGATTAATGTCTCTCATGGTGAGGTAGATCTGTTGTAGTGTTGTCCTACCTTGTCCTTGACGAGGGAGTTTTTGGCGGTAAGCCAGTATTTTGAGTTCTACTGAATTTTGTTAAAGCTGGCCTCATCTGTGTTACTGAGATTATCATAATCATAATTTCAGCCGAAAAACGTCCACTGTTGGACGTAAGCCTGCCCCAAGTGCCGCTTTAACGCCCGGGCTTGTGCGTCTCGCATCCATCGAATTCCCGCGACCCTCACTAGATCTTCGCCCACCATGTGGGAGGCCTTCCAATGCTGTGCCTTCTGATACGTGGTCTCTAGTACAGAAATAGTAGTGCCTTATGATAGTGAGCTGGGCACATTGCTCGCAGAACAGATGGTCGATGGGGACGAAAGGTTACTGGGATAGTTGTACCTTTTCCCGCAATGACTTTGTGATTAATTCATTTATCTCGTATTTCTAAGTCCAAGTTGAAAACGCCTCGATGAGCGATGGGTAGCTTACCGTTCGGCCGTCCGGTAATCATCCGGACTAAGTTCTGTTCTTCGACGGCACGTAGTGTTCCACGTGAAGAGATATCAGCAAACCGTAGGAGTCCAGCAGGGACAATGCCGTAAAGGAAACCCGTGATAATAAAACGCAAGAAGGCCAACTGAAGAAACTGGTGTGGGTTTAGTCAGTAAAAGTCTGACAGGCACTCACAATCCACTCTAGAGCGAGGAAGTTAATGGATGATTTCCCATCTCAAAAAAAGGCCGCTTCTGTCAAAATGTAACTGTACCACGTTATAGTCGACGGCGCGTACTGTTTCACGCGCGCCTCAAAATGTCAGTAACTGTAAGGGCCAACAGGGTCGAAACCTACCGGGGCCAAGGGTCTGATTCTGAAAGAAAGACTCGGTCCTGGTACGAAAGGCAACGAAGAAACAGCAGTGGGTTTTTAGTCAGTAAAAGTCTGACACTATCTCCCGCTCCGCCCAAGAGCGGGGAATGTCATAAGATGATTTTTCCACCGAAAAAAAACCACGTTATAGATGTAACAATACGACTGTCATATTAACTGGGGTAAACCATCAACTGCCCGAAAAATAATAAGAACCGCTACTTAATTTAGTACTGTAAAAAATTGGAAGTGGAATTACAACAAAAATCTTCAGAAAAATATATAATATCCTTCACTCCTTGGTGAAATTGGTACCGACTCCTATCATTTCCCTTCCTAGCAGTCCTGGAAACCGCCAAACGTGAGCAATAGAACAATAAATCGTGCAAAATTCAAGTGTTAGCCTAATTTCTATGACGTCACGTCTCCGTACATCCCCTCTGCGTCACTTTAGCTGAACGCTTCTATGCATTATTCACCCGGTATAAAATTTACCACACAACAGTTAAGAGCCATTATCGTGATACGCAGAGAATGTGGGTTTCAGAAGGTTAATTCTGTACAAGTATTGATCGATCTAAACTGATAGAAGTATTGATCGGTGTCACTGAGATTATCATCATCATCATTTCATCCGACAAACGTCCACTGTTGGACATAAGCCTCCTCCAAGTGCCGCTATAACGACCGATCTTGTGCGTCTCGCCTTAAGTGACAGTGGGCTGGGCACATTGCTCGCAGAACAGATGGTCGATGGAGACGAAAGGTTACTGGGATCCTCTGATTCTTTTTCTTCTTTTCGTGACGATGTACTCTAATTTTTTTCTGACCAGTATTTGGCAACCTCTACGGCTCTGTTATTGGCCTCGTATAGATCATGAAATCTGCAGGTGGTTGTGCAGGATGGACAGCATAGCAAATGACGCATGTCCTGTGCAGCGGTTCCACACTTTTAAAGATGGGTCGAGGAATCACTATTTGGCCAAATTGTTTTTACAGCGACCAACCTGGGTCCGCAGTCGGTTAAGAGATTTCTAGATTGTAACTCTGACATTATTCAATCTATGACTGGCTAAAATTAATGTACTCATGCTGGCAAAATAGTCATATAATTTAGATTAAACCACAAATTATCGTTTGGAGTAGGTTCAGAGATGTTGCATCATATCACATTTCAATAGAGGGTTGTCAAAACTCTAGATAGTTCCTCCTTTTAAAGAATCCTTACGGTGCGAAATAATTGCACAGACAGTCTCTTATGTGTCAACAGAACGTCTTTGGTGATTATCGTAAATAATTGACTTATGATCATCGTGGTAGCTGTGGGTAAAGTTTTTTGACAAAACTCTCAAGACAGCATCTGCACAAAAAAAAAGACCTTTTCTGTCCGTCATACTTTACGAAAGCGGAGGTAGATAAATGTGCCTTCTGAATTGTTTTTATCTGCACCACGAGGGCTGTGCCCATGACCTTGATTACGCAAAATGTCACTGTGTTAAGGACTCTTACCACGTAGAACGTGACAAATGACGTGATATGAGAAGCAGCCCTGAAGTGCTACACAAAACATAGATTAAAGCCAACCGTACACTCCTACGCAAGATATACACGGAGATTTGATTTACTGCATACAAAAAAAAGAAATGCGTAAATACACAATGCTGGCAAATGTGAATCATTTTAGTAATTTACTGAAATTCTATAGATTTGATTATAAAATGATAACGCTAATACGATAAAAAATTCATTGAAGATTAATAAGACAAAGTATCAAAATGATTGCATATATATTAGACTGATTTTAAATAGCTAAAAATAGTTTTGAGAGGCTACTTTTGAGAGCGATCTTTGTGTGTTTTTTGTTTCTATTATACTAAATTAGCTACGTTATATTTTGAATATACTATTTATCTAGAATTTATCTAGAAGAATAACATTTATATTCTTTTGATTCTGTTTACTGCACTGCGTATTATAAAACTCGCGATTAGCTTCTCTTGTCCACTAAAAAACTGCAAATTTCTTTTTTTTTTCAATTAATTTAAGTTACAAAATATGCTGGGTTTTTAGCGTCGTTGTCTTATTTTCATATCAAACTTAGCTTACTAGTCAGCTTAGCTGTAAGTCTCTATAGAACGAAACCTTCACATAAAACACATCTAAAGAAAAAAAAGAAAGAAAATGAATTTATTTGGTACAGCACAAGGCTCAAACACAATATAAGGTAACACGAAACAAACACTTTTTATTTCACCACTTTGTTGGCGTGATTAATATACAAATTGGTACCAAATTTCAGCTTTCTAGTGCTAACGGTCACTGAGATTATCTGCGGAAGAACGGACAGACAGACAGACAGACTTGGCGAAACTATAAGGGTTCCTCAACTAGGAACCCTAAAAAGAAGCAAAAATGTAATTGTGTGCCTCACAAAGTCCCCTTGTTTTGGACGCAAGGAATTCCTAAGTGCATATCCAAGAATTTTATCAAGTAAATTAGTGGAATAGGGTCATAGACTGTAATGGTAATGAGAAAGTTTGCAGTAACATTACACTTTATAGTGTGTTTAGTCTTTGGGAAGTGACATTAACCTTGAAAATGTAGAAACACTTTGGCAGGTATGCAGAGGTGGTAGTAATTTACTTTGGTGTGTAGGATACTGAACTAACCGCTATTAGTTCAGTATCTTACTGAAAAAAATACTTCTTGAAGTATTTAGGTAGCAGGGTTGAACCCTACTGGGGCCATGGGTTCGCTTCTGAAAGGGAAACCTGGCATTAGTACGAAAGGTAAAGAAGGAACAGGAGTGGGTTTTTAGGCAATGTTTTTTTTTAATTGATATAAACCAGTGCTTGACTGCGATCTCACCTGATGGTAAGCAGATGCAATCGTTGATGGTGAGGCGCACTAGTTTATTAAGAGCCTATTCACTCTAGCCTTGAAGACACCTAAATTATAGTTGAACGCGAAGACCATAGCAGGCAAATTGTTCCAGTCCTTCGATGTACGCGGCATAAAAGACTAAGCGAAACGCTTAGTCCGGACTGTTGAAGTTTCAACAACGTAACGGTGGATACTCGCCGATAATCAATAAAATCGGACACATCCTTCCGCTCCGCCCAAGAGTCTGAAATGTAATTAGATGATTTTCTCACCTAAAAAAATAATAATACAGTGTTAGTTACAAAAAACCAAGAAGAACCAAGCCCGGATCAACAGCGTGTTGTGTTCCACGTACGCCCTAAAGAGCTGTAAGCAAAATCGACTGGACCCACTTAGACTGATGTCTACTGCAGGAATATACGAAAATATTACCGTGGCCCTTGAATACAAAAGGCAACAGAAAGAACATAGTTGGGCTTTAGTCAGTAAAAATCTGACACACAAGTTATTATTTGTTACATTTTGAAAAATGGGGATGAGCTGTGACATTGCAGCAGTGAGAGCATGTGACTCTGTCTCTTGAAATTTCATCAATCCAAGACTCCAGAACATATGAATTGACCAATCCAGACGTTCTCTCGTCTTCGACTATCGTTAACGCAAGAACGTAATTTTTTCTTAAACCTCGTCTCACAGTCGGATCTTACGATGACGTAAGCCTTTAGTCTCGGCCTTAAGCTGTCTGCAGCGTTACACTTCGAGCCCTATTTCAATTTGGCTGAGAGTCTGCGTCATATTATATGTACGAGACAAGAGCATGGACACACTTTTATGTTATTCTTTAATTCCCTCACCAGCGACGAAATATTATTCTTTGCTAGAGAGATGTACGTTACTGTGTTGTTTTTCTAGCCTATAAAGATGGATCTTTCTATATAGCATAAGCATAGCATTATAAATTAGCCTTATATTATTCCCACGGCTGGGATTAAGGCCAAGGCATCTTCTTTATGAAAGAGAACTGGCTGTAATCCACCATGCAGGCCCGGTAAATGTCAGATATATCCTCAAAGTTGTGGTAATTAATTAATAATAATTATTTATTAATAAGACAACGAAGTGAGGATATCCGCAGGAGAACCAAGGTTACGGACATAGCCCGAAGAATCGCCAAACTTAAGTGGCAGTTCCCAGGGCACATTGCTCGCAGAACAGATGGTCGATGGGGACGAAAGGTTCTGAAATGGCGACCACGTACCAGAAGACGCAGCTTTGGAAGGCCTCCCACAAGGTGGACCAATGACCTAGTGAGGGTAGCGAGAATTTGATGGAGGTGAGACGCACAGGACCGGTCATTATGGCGACATTTGGGGGAGGCCTATGTCCAACAGTGGACGTCTTTCGGCTGAAATGATTATGATGATAAATAAGACAACATTTGGTCCACAATGTCTATTAGTAATTCTTATATCTACGTTAGTTCATCATCAAACATAAATAATAATATACGAAAACAATTTATAGGATATGCATCCTCATAAATCACCGTTTTGAGAGTAGTAATTATGAAATTATAAGTGACCGCAGTCTGTAACTGATTTTGAACCCACAACGCTCAAACTAGTAAATGGGAGTCCTTTGTGGATCGAGGCCGTTAGTGAAATGGAGCCAGTGGTAAGTTTTTCCTTTAATTTGTTCGTTAATAAGACTTAATTTAAATTAGCTTTTATTTCGAATTTTTCTTCGTGTACTTGCACACTACGGTGGTATCGCAAAAATCGCTTCTCCAGTTGCTTTTGGTACACATAGAGAAGGACAACGGAAACATAGTCTGCGGTACAATTGTGTGTTGGATCATTCGGTTCCCTTCAAAATGATTGAGCTGAGTGGTGCTAATATTTCCGTCATGTCCGTGATCGGTCGCTGTCAGTTGAGACTGGTCATCTCTTAGCTGCCAGTTGCTATTTTAATATCTATATTTAGTATTCATTTTTTACATTATTTACATTGTTCTCACATAATAGCGACAAGAAACATGTAACAGAGATATTTGTAATTACAAAACATGATTGAAAAGAGTGTGTCCATGGAGTTTTTTGCACATTCTTCTCCATAGAGATCTACGCTTTGGAATGTGCAATTAGCATCATTTTTTTTATGACTGACTGACTTCTTGACATTTCAAAAGGGCCTGTAAATGGTTTATTTGAAATAAAATGCTTTGACTTTGACTTTGAATTCTACATATTTGTTATTGTTGCAAAAATAGAGCTTTTCTAAATTAAATGAACGTTTCATATTTTTCTGCTTGTTTCTCTGTATGGGCGGCAAAATGCTTTTTAAGTGACTACTGACGTTACAACATTGCAAAATGAGCGGCAAAACACTCCCACGTTACAGCAAAAAGCGAAACTACTTTAGAGTTAATTCAACATGACTAAATATTATGACCTCTCAACATACCTACGTACCTACTATATTTTAGGCCTTCCCCATTAGTTTCCCAAAATAACATAGTTAATGTAAAACTAACATCGTTAGCCTACATACCTTTAACCCTTTCATAGTAAGCTGGCTATTAAGGACTTTGGACCTTAAAAATACATCTTCATTTTATAAATATATTCTAGGTAATGTGTCCGGGTGTCAATTAAATTATTATTATTGTCGTGGACTACAAAGAAGGTGTGAAACTCTTATATATATCTTATAGTTTCTTTTGAAAACTGAAACATTTTTTTGCCCCGGCCACCGTTGTCGCGGACTTGCAGACGATGAATAATGAGAAGCTCGTCATCTGACAAGGACCAAGCCAGAGTCGTTCACAACATACACTTAATTTTATTTTATCGCCCCAACCACAATGTTTTCCTAGACTTACAGCGAACATATTGGACACTGATATTTACTTTTTTTGTCTTCAGAACATCCTTGCTACCGCCATGTACTCTACCTAACAGCGACGATACACGCCTGCATCTTATTGCATAAAAGTCATCCGTCCACGTCTCTGTAAACATTGTGGACGCACAATAGAACCGCAACAATATTCTAAAGACGTTATTATATTGCACTCGCAGACCGCTGTAAGCCTTTTGGGTTTTATTAACCCAGAGGCTGTTCGTGTAGAAAAATAGACAATATCCTATGAATATCGCTAACTTGACTTCAACTGTACAACGAACAAACCTTCAAAGCTCTGCGCTCATGATCAACATTTTTTTTTTATTGATATAAACCAGTGTTTGACTGCGATCCCACCTGATGGTAAAGAGATGCAATCATTGATGGTGAGGCGCACTAGTTTATTAAGAGCCTATTCACTCTAGCCTTGAAGGCACCTAAATTATAGTTGGACAGGAAGACCGCAGCAGGCAAATTGTTCCAGTCCTTCGATGTACGCGGTATAAACGAAGAAGCGAAACGCTTAGTCCAGACCGTTGAAGTTTCAACAACATAAAGGTTCATACTCGCCGTACGTCGGGTTGTCCGATGGTAGAAAGGAGATGGCGGAATCAAGTCATGCAATTCCCGCGCGCACTCTCCAAAATGTAACCTGTAAAATACCGATAGGCTGGCTACCCTGCGCCTGTGCTCGGCATCTTCATTGTCTTTCAGATCGTCGGTGACAATATGTCTTAGAAATCTAATTTTTTCATTGTACTAAGAAGAGAACGGTTCAAATAAATAGGCAGAATATTATCATCGAGCCCAAAAACTATAGGTAAGTATAAATAAGTAAGTGTAGGGCTCAGTCATACTCAGTAACTTTATTTCTGTATGATATACATACACACATGTATTGACAGGCCTGTTGGTCTGGTGGTCAGTGGCCCTGACTGCTAAGCCGGAGGTTGTGGGTTCGGTTCCCACCCAGGACCAACGTTTGTGTGATGAACACGATCTTTTGTTCTGTGTCTGGGTGTAATTTTATCTATAATATATATGTATTTAAAAATATATAAGTATGTTTATCAGTTTTCTAGTACTCCTAGCACAAGGTCTGCTTAGTTTGGGACTAAACGGCTTTGTGCGATAGTTGTGAAATATTATACCACCTCGATTAAAAAATCAACTTTGGGCACTAAGCCAAACGCTAAGGAAACCAAATGACTGTCTACTCTTGATTAAATTATCCAAAATTATTTGACTTAATGAATCTATTACTTTGTATCTCCTTCCCATAAATTATGTAGCCTACTACTAGATTATAATTATCCAGTTTGATTGATATTGGGTATCAATTTATCAAGCTATTAGTGGTCGCAGGTGCTCGTGCATGCGATGTAATCCTCTAATGTATTGTCTATGGGAAAGTGAAGACGGTATGGGAGTATTATGGGGTATTTTCAGGGCATTAGCAGAGGAGTCTTATCTTCTCAAATTTTGCTTGTATAAAGTTGTGCGTAACAGGGAGTAAAGCTCCACATACCTCCATTGAAAAGGGAGGATTCTCTGACCAGACAGGTGTTTTGTCTGGTCCTGGCAGCTGCCCAATAGATGATTTCGGGCTGTATGTGTTCAAATTGCGCGGACAACTCTAATGCAGGATTCCGTACTTTTAAGTTCTTATGTGGGGGCAAATAGGGGTCCTAAACATGATACTACATAACTTCATAAGAGAAAACGCTAGACACCGAATTATATGAACCTACTGATTATGATCATACAGTGGTTCTCGTTCTGATCAGAGGGGGTGAGGGACCATCTAAAAATTTAAATAAATACATTTATTTCTTTTCTTTTTTAATTTTTTTTTTTTACGTTTTTAAACGTTGCCCCACACTAGGAATTATTTTAATATTGTAGGTGCGTTAACAAACTTTTAAACACAAATACACAAGACACTCAGATCCGATTACATTATCTGTATAACACACAAATAACTGTCTAGTGCGGGAATCGAACCCACAATACGCTGCGCGGCACTCAAATGCACAACCATTCCGCGAATCTTGCTATCGATTATCTGGCCCACTTTTAAGCTACTTCTCGTTTTACACAATCTACCCATGTTTCATTAAGTTTTCTCTACTGCACTACTGTGACAGGACCCATGCCGAAATAAAGCACATCAATATCAAATTAAATCATCGTATTTTCGTGAAAATCTGAACAGGCAATGAGGCAGGCAGCAATGGGTAGCTCGCCGTCCGACCGTCTGGTAGCCGTCCGGACCGAGCCCAAGTCTTCGACGGCGCGTATTGTTCCACGCGCGCCTCAGGGAGATGTCAGCAAATCGTAGGGGCCCAGCAGGGTCGAAGCCTACTGGGGCCACGGGTAGTGTGAAAGCGGAGCCCGGGGCCCTGGGACGAAGGAAACGAAGGAACAGGAGTGGGTTTTTAGTCAGTAAAAGTCTGACACTATCTCCCGTTCCGCCCAAGAGCGGGGGATGTCAATACGATGATTTTCCCACACAATAAAAAAAAATACACCATCACAAAATACCTGCTATCTTCAAATACAAAATAAACTCTGCCGACCCCAAACCGTAGGAAAACAAGTCGTGAAAACAGCTATGTAAGCCGATTAGAATTTCCAGTTCAACAGCATTCACTATTGAATTCGTAACAAAAGTCGAATGAAATGGCGGAAACCGACTCCAGTAATAAAGTTTACCTTTTCATACAATGTTTTCGAGTGATATTATTTTTTTAAATTGTGTGAAGAGTTGAAACGAGTGGGTTATTTGTTCTTACTGGCTTGACATTGTTTTTTGGCTGGTTTATGTGTATACATATAACATACTTTTTCTCCTTGAATAAAAAAACATTATAATTATGTTTTTTCTTCAACCAGAAAAAGTAAGTTCAAATCAATCAATCAAAATTTTTATTTGCTAGAATATGGTATATAAGGTGTTACAGTACATTTACACATACAGTAGTTACACGTACAGTTTCAGCATATCCTGCCATAACATGACGTACAAATATATTCACAGACAGAGTTGTCAATTACTGTAACTTGCAGATTACCGGTTCTATTGATTTGTCTTCTAAATAGTCCTTAACGGTATATTATCTTTTAAATAACACATTAAAAAGTATTTTTTTTAGCTTTGTAGCGGTAAGCATTGTAAAGTATTTGGTAAATGGTTGTAAATAACAATCGAAATGCAGTATACATTTTTCTTAAATATAATTATAACCTTATTTGTGGCAGCCGAAGTTTTTCTTAGTATATTCGTCTGGCTTAGCACAAATAAAGCTCAAAGCGTTTTGAGAACACATTTATTATGTGTACAGACAAGGAGTAGAATTCCTTGCCGGAGTCCATGTTTCCTGATAGCTACAACTTAGGTGTCTTTAAGTCAAGAGTGAATAGATTACTTCTAGGCAAGCATGCTCCATCGTCGACCACATCATCGCTTACCATCAGGTGAGATGGTGGTCAAACGCAAGCATATCATTAACAAAAACATAAATAAAATACCTGCGTGTGGTTCATAATCGTAGCCATTTTGTTTTCTAATTGTGCAATATAGCATAGCTTTGGGTATGAAGGTACAAACAGGAAACATTCCAAGCAAAAATCATAACTAATATGGTATTTTAAATAATTCATGTAATTATCCAAGTCCTCTTGATCAATTTATTTCCGAAATGGCGGCCCATCTCAGCGAACACTAGCCAATTAAACTGGAGACACAATAGCGCACAAGTGTGTGCACAAACACAGGAAAGTGCACTCTCTCTTACATTTCTATCATGTTTTAAGTGCTTTACTATCATCACCCATCAAGTTAAATGCACTCAAGTGTTTAGCCAATAGCTCGTCTCTAGGTCGTAATTTAAACTTTACAAGATAGCCAGCACATTCTGCCCCACAGTATATTTACTGCCCTATATAACGCTTTTCTAGTAGATAATGAAAGTAAAATTGAGAACGTAAGCTGCTTTTCTTGAAAGTTTTAGTGCTCAATTCCTTAGGGGATCCACTAAGCTGTCAACTCGAGCACTTTCAGAAGCAGCGCTTGAGAGGAACCGGCTTAAGTTGCAATCGAAGCTGCAACTGACATCAGGGGTAGTCCTGATTTTAAATGTACGAGTATGTCATAACTTGCTTCTGCCAATGGCTTTGCTCATTTTTTTATAAGTGGAAATCATCATCTAATGACATCCACCACTCTTGTGGCGCGCGTGGAACACTACGTGCCGTCGACGATTTGGCCTTGGTCCGGACGGTTACTGGACGGTCGGACAGCGAGCTACCCATTGCTCGCCATCCGCAAGCTCGCGCCTTCGGTGACCGGAAATGGGGTTCGGAATCCCATCGAGGCCCATAGTCTCGCGCATGCGGCCGCCTCCTTTACTAGCATTACTGCTTTATAGAAAGAGGCGACCGCCTGCCACTTTTCTTCGCTCCGAACTATAGCCTGTACAAAGGGCCGATTCGAGAGATTGCTACCGCCGAGCGCCCCCACGAGTACACGGTGGTGCTCTGCCTACGCAGGGCACACCTCTACCGTATGCTCTATCGTGTCTTCCGGGCGGTCCACAAATTGGTGACACACGGGCGTTTCTTCCACACGAATCTGGTGCAGGACCAGGTCCAGTGAGGACCTGCGTCGTGTTCTCTTTCCAGCCACTCCTCAAAGAGTCCTCTCTTATCGCCATAATTATGGCGTGCTCAGCACTAGGTTGCGACAGTCGCTGTCACCATTCCACTATGAGGTCCCGCCGGAACTCTGTCCGCAATGGCTTTGCCCATGCAAAAATAGGTATCTCAATATAAACTTTTAACTCTCGTTTAATCTCCTTTGAGGTTTAATTAGGGAAATTCTCCACTTCTTCTTATTCTTTGTATACATCATAAAAGGAACTTCTGTGCCAAATTTCAGCATTCTAGGTCCAAGAATTTAGGCTGACAAAATGGGCGTTTATTTTTTTTTTTTTTTTTTAATTGATATAAACCAGTGCTTGACTGCGATCCCACCTGATGGTAAGCGGAGATGCAATCATTGATGGTCAGGCGCACTAGTTTATTAAGAGCCTATTCACTCTAGCCTTGAAGACACCTATACCGTTTATGAGTCAGAGGAAGACGATTTTGGCTATTACAAATACAGATATATTGGTAACCTGGATGGATGGACTAGTTTAGATGGATGGTTTGTGTGAGGAGTTGATATGAAAGAAAAAATGGAGGTAGTGATAGCTTGAACGTTGACAGAACAGAAAGGATAAAAAAATATAATCAAGGGCAGGAAAATTGTGATGATTTTGTCTTGTTAACCTGTGTGAGGGACGAAGGTGGTCGCTGGATGCGAGAAACCAAGTTTTGATGTGGAGAAAACCTTAACCAGCAGTGAACAATTTTCGGCTTAAATGATGACGATAATCACAAGGTTGCTTTTCCGCAGCTGTAGCCGATTCAACGGGAAATATGAATTTTCCGGGATCAATAAACTATGGCACTTAACAAGATAGCTTTATATCTATGAAAAAGACTTCGTAATCAACGTTTTACAAATTTCTTCTTGATGTACAAATAAAAGAATGAGTACCTCATCGTTTGACATAGCATAGGTTACGTCGTTTTTAGGCCTCCCACAAGGTGAACCGACGACCTGTTGAGAGTCGTGGTATTACGGTGGATGCGAGACGCACAGGATCGGTCGTACTGGCGACGCTTGGAGGAGTCTATGTTCAACAGTGAACGTCTTTCGGCTGAAATGATGATGATAATGATGACTTCGTTTTTGATAAGCTACATTGGAAAGTGACGTGACAATCAATAACCTTTTTTTGTTTATCCTTGACTATACATAAAAACAACCATAGTTTATGACTACCGCTTATTATATAGTCATCCAGTGTATATATAATCTGAACTAACATCCTGTTGACTTAACATAGATACCAAAAATCCATTACCCCTATTTGTTATTCAGACTTTTTGGAATAAAAAAACCACTGCATCAACCGGAATGGGTGTTAAAGGGCTTTTTATTTACAATGTTTTTCCAATACAATTTTAATATAGACGATGTTGGTTGAAAGCTATCGCGAGCTGTATGTGGAATACAGAATATTTTTGGGTTTATTATTTTATTAATAAAGTGCCAATCAACGTGGCAGTGCCGCCAGTTTTCTGGGCACACTTCCATCGTGCACAGATGACAGTAATTTGGAGGAGTACTTTGATGTATAATGGTATTCATTTTTGCTTGTACAAATATATATATGTAGATAGGTTATAAACTGCGTGTGTGTAAATACAAGGTAGTACATGTACAATTTTAGGCTATGTGGTTAAATCTGATAGACAAGGTAGGACCAGAGTATAAAGAATAAACATATTACTGTAATCTGGGTTTAATTGCGACAGTCTTAATCCTTACACTGTTTTCAAAACGGCGAAGGAAAAAATCATGAGGAACCCGGTATATCCTAGAAGCAAAACCGTTGAAACTTCAACGGTCCGGACTAAGCGTTTCGCTTCGTCGTTTATACCGCGTACATCGAAGGACTGGAACAATTTGCCTGCTGCGGTCTTCCCGTCCAACTATAATTTAGGTGTCTTCAAGGCTAGAGTGAATAGGCTCTTAATAAACTAGTGCGCCTGACCATCAATGATTGCATCTCCGCTTACCATCAGGTGGGATCGCAGTCAAGCACTGGTTTATATCAATTTAAAAAAAAAAAGCAAAAATTTAAAGACACGTGACATCCAACAATACGCACGCCCGCGTGGTGGATTACGGCCCATTCCCTCTCCTAGAGAGAAAGCCTGTGTCTCCTAGAGGGAAAGGCTATTTTTATTGATCTATTATGCTTGTACTATGAACTGTTACAAGGCCATTTTATCTAGCGACAGTTAAGTCAGTTTTCTTATGCGTGTTCAAAATAAAACAGAAAAATGTATTTGTCTTTGAAGTATTAGTATTGATAATAATAATAATATTCCACAACTATCACACAACGCCGTCTAGTCTCAAGCTAAGCAAAGCTTGTGTTATGAGTACTAGACAACTGATAAACATACTTATATATTTCTAAATGCATACATATTATAGATAAATTACACCCAGACACAGAATAAATTGATGATTTCTTGTACCCATAATAAGGTGATATGTAGCTATCTATAAAGAAATATAGTAAAGTCCAAAATAAACTGTAAAGTTTTTAACGAGCCATTCTGTCACTTCACTGACTCGAAAAAACAAAACGTTTCCTTAAAAAATGATCTCACTCAAAAATAATAAAAGACATTCCGCAAATAGAGTGAAATAAAACGAATATGCTCTCATTCAATTTGAATCGTTCATGAACGAATGAAATGAACTGAGTATCTGTCGAGTTTTACACAGCCGTAACAATGCTTTTATCGGTGCTTACTGTCTTATGGTTTAAACCTTTAAATGTTGCTTTTTATGATGTCATAAAATTGTGAAAAGCCTAAAGTACGGGGTACGAATGCAATTATGTGTGCGGTTTTCCGCTTGTTTATCATATTAGATTAATGTTTTAAATACCTACTCATTTAGACGGGTTATTTATGGTTCTAGAACGCAAAGGGCAACTGAAAGGGCATAGGTGTGGTTTTAATCAGTATAAGTCTGACATGCCCTTTCGCTTCGCTTTAAAGCAGAAGCAATTATATGATATTTGACCTTAAAAAAAAATTACTTAATTAGATAGACAGTGGCAATGCGTAAAAAACTTGTATTCGCCTGTTTGCAGATAGAATGGAAGCCAGCTCTTACAGAATTGGTCAAAATATGAAAAAAAAAGATATTTTTTTCTTGGTTTATTGTAATGTTCGAAAGACTTTACGAGGCCACCCTTGGAACCCAAAAAGAAACTGAATGATACACGTAGGTTTAGTAAAAGTCAGCTGCCCTCTCACTCCACCCTAGATGTAAGTGACTTAAGGAAATCCCACCTAAAAAAATTGCTTGACAATTTTTTTACACATTTAAATAAAAAAATAAAAATGTAAGTGTGTACGTTTGATGCTCCTTTAGAATCAATCGACTGAACGGATTTGGACAAGTAGACCGTGTCCTGGAACAGATAAGACAAAGGATATTTTTTATGTCCGATGTTTTGTATCCTAATGTAAATACTACTGTATTAGCTTTGTTACCAGTAATACTTTTGAAAGTAATTTTACCGTACATAAAAATGTAAAAACAAATCCACTCATTTATTTGAGGTAGGTCAAAAAGTTGAGCTACATCACTGGTCCCATTCTGCGCCATATTTTTTCACTACTTTTTTTTAGTAAGTCAGGCAAAGACACCACATTGTCGCAGAGGTATGGTCTGCTACAATCTCGTAGCGAGCGTAGCAGATAAGCTACACCGTAGCCGCCCTCTACGAGAACAATTAGAACAAACATGACCATCAAACGTAATTTGCCGAAGTTATTGCTTTGATGATTCTAGTAAATTCTTTTTCTTTGGCTATCCCTGCTTCCACAATTCTGCACCAGGACCCTCTGTCCCGGGTTGTCAATTTTGGAAATTAGGTTTTCTTGAGGTCTTTCTAAATGTTTGACCACCAGGTTACCTCAATTTGTTCGAGTAAATTTAGTGCTGTTTGATGATTCTAGTTAATATTTTATTAAAAATTAAAATCCCAATCAATATTGGTACAACATAATCATTTTAATATTGAAAATATTTTGTATGTGTATTACATACAAAATATTTTATGATTCATTCCATTCAGTTGCTTTTAATTCCATGTAGTAATGATGTACTCAAATATCGTTGATGACTTAAATGTACAAATTACATACGCAAATAAACCGACTTGCATTCAAAAAAATTTTTAATGATTATAATCATATCGGAAAACACGAATGTAATATGCAGTAAAATACATACTGATACATATTTGCTACATTAACTCTATCAAAGCATCAGAAATGTTGAAGTAAGGTCTAAACAAAAATCCAGAGCATTTATTTCAAATAAACCATTTACAAACACTTTTCAATTAATTGTTTGGACCATCTGGGGTCACGGTGGAGCATACGGTAGAGGTGTGCCCCGCCTGAGCAGAGCACCACTGTGTCCTTGTGAGGGCGCTCGGCGGCAGTGATCTCTCGCACCACGCTTTGGTACAGGCCATGGCCAGGAGCAAGGAAGAGTGGTAGGCGGTCGCCTCCTTCTGCGAAGCAGTAATGCTAGCAAAGGAGGCAGGTGCACGCGCGAGGCCATGGCCCTCAAGCTCCAGCCTCCGGGAGTCCGATCCCGATTCCCAACCACCATAGACACGAGTTTGCGGACGGTGAGCATTAGGTGGCTCGCTGCCTGACCGTCCGGTAACCGTCCGGACCGAGCCCAAGCCGTCAACGGTGTATAGTGTTACATGCGCGCCTCAAGGAGATATCAGCAAACCGTAGGGGTCCAGCAGGGTCCAAGCCTACTGGGGCCATGGGTGATGTGAAAGAGATCCTCGAGGCCTTGGAACAATGGCAAAAAAGGAATAGGTGTGGGTTTTTAGTCAGTAAAAGTCTGACACGCCTTCTCGCTCCGCCCAAGTGCGCGGTATGTAATTAGATGATTTACTTTCAAATTTTCAAGAAGTAAGTCAGTTAGAAAAATTATGCTAATTACACATTTCAAAGTTTAGATCTCTATGGAGAAGAATGTGTAAGAAACTCCATAGACACTCTGTTCAAAACAACAACATGGCTACAAAAGTGGTGAATAAAAGCGAGTACATGCTTTGTCCACGTCACTTTTACACTGCGGAAAGGTCTCGTTGGATTTGGATAACGTCATACTACCTCATCAAGACACTGAAGTACCTGGACTATACACTGGACTACTGCTTGACTGGCGTTTCACGTAGACGTTCTTCCGTGCCTTGGAAATTTAAGCACGTAAAGTTGTCCCATTGATCTCGGGTGTCATTTGTAGATATTTGACGGTCATTACGAAAAGTCAGAAGACAAAAAATCAGACAATAGTCTTGCATATACAAGCTACCGGGTTATAGAGGTCAGAAAGGCAATCTTTCCATATTATCCATGGTCCACCAAATAGTCAAGTCAAGTCAAAAGTTTTTTTTATTTCACATAGGCCTACATGGGCACTTATAAAGCGTCAGAAGCTAGTACGCGGTTCCAAATTGGTCGTTTCCTATAGAGAAGAACCGGCAAGAAACTCCATGGTTACTCTTTTAAAAAAAATGTTGTTCTTACAATATTTCCATATTACAGTATAAATAGATATTATGTAAGAACAGTGTAGACCGGTCAATATTGTACTAAAAAGTAAAATAAAAATAATCATAATAAAAAGTGAGTCGTAACAATAGTGTTATACATTCGATTGGACCAGAGGCTGTAGTATTGGAATAAAAACTAGATGATTGATAAACTCAGCTAAAAGGTAATAATTGATCACTATCAATTTCGCAAAAAAAAACAATGCTTGTCATTTTGAGCCATACGGTTCGTCCCACGCCACAAACATACCTCAACTTCATCAGCGTTCAACAACGAACATAAATGACATAAAAATGATAAACGCACGCTAATCTTCCCGCATCCATCACCGTTTAAAAATCACACAAAAGGTTTTAGGAAACATTGTATTACCGATGGCGTTTGAATCACTGGTTCTGACAGCAATTGTTTTATCTCTGTTGTGTGTACGGTTCAAAATTGTGAATACCTACAATTTGATGAATTTTGACTGTCGCGCCCTATCGCCACATTTGTAAGTGTCAAAAGCGAGTGACAGCCAACGGTGTTCGGAAGCCGCTACATTTTATAAGCCGATTCCTTGATGCACAGCCTTACAATGGACTATATAAATATGCCAACATCCATTTAGGCGTCGTGCTTCATGGTGACACGTGCAATACGTAGAACATCTAATGGTTAACAGTGCGGGGGGTGGAGTTGTGTGACAGTGGTGGGTGTTGGCGTTTCGTGTGGCCCATAGCGACCAGAAATGGCTAGTCACGGACACTGCTGAAGCGAGTGGCCGCCACTGACTGCGGCGCGTTTATACAAAATAGTCGCTGTCGCTGGCCACCAGTGTCTGCGGTTGGTGGCTCGTTTACGCCGTGCCTTATATTCACTTGAGTATAGTCTATTCAGTTAGGATTTTGAGTACAAACACTGGTTGTTTTTACACTGTGTCGGTTTTCCTTTTCTTCTTCATGTATATTATGAAGGTCGTCTGTAAATATTGTTATTTTGTTTTTGTTATCTATAGCGCCAGACATTGCTTGTTTAATTTTGTTGTGTTTTATTACTTCGTTATTTATGTTTTGTGACGTCGTTCAGTTAATTTTATCTCAAAACTTTGCATGTAATGAGTCTAGATTTGATCTACGATCATTATTATTGGAATATATTTTCTTTAAAAACACTGCTCATTTCTAAATATAGAATCATCAAACATCAAAATCCTATATATAATTCCTTTCATCAAAGTATCTAGAATTCACATTACACCAGAGTAAAAATAATTTACCGTCGCAATTCAAAAGCCATTTCCAAAGGGATATTGGGTATATATTTTCTAATTTTGAACCCTTTACGCCCTTTTCGGTGCGATGAAACAAACAGTATCTATATGATAAAAAATACCATCAGTTGCTACGAAGGATAGATATCAAATAAAACGAAATATGTCGGAATGTTATTAAAAATAACATTGAGGCTGAGGCAGGTTTTGCGATATGTAAAAATGTTTACTTCAAAAATATACAGTATATACAAGTAAATTAAGAAATATTTTTCTTTGAACTTAATTTACATGTATGTGGAGAAAATACAAATTAAGTATATATGTAAGTATGAGTATACCTGGAGCATTTTATCAGATATTAGTTACGTGATTATTAAGCCCAAAGTGAAGTCAAAAAAAATGCTGAGTATGTCAAAGAAAGAAAAATAATATTTTTCTCAAAACTACACATTATTTTAATTTCTACTAAAAAGTCCATCCTCGTGCTAGTAGAAAATTATCCTAAGGGAACATAATACTGAGATAAAAAGTATTCACGATAATTAATCTTATGTGCTTTTGCAGGACATGCTCTACCAATGTAGCAAGTTTTATCGAAATCCGCTCAGCCGTTTGAGAGTGAACAAGTAACAAACATACACATGCAAACTGACTCTCTTTATATCTTAGAAAGTATTTTGTATGTTCGTAAAAACTTGGGACTCTTTAAAAATAGATTTTCATAACTAAAATACGCGTAGTAAACACAAAATTGTATTACCTAAATGGAGATCAGCTAAGACCAGCAAGTCATTCTTAGTAAACAGCATACGCTTTTATAACAAGCTGCCAAAGGCGGTAACAGAACTTAGCGAGGGAAAATTCAAGTTCATCCACTGATTTGGATAAAGCTTGATACATGGGCAAACCATGCCCTGAATTCATCATCGTTTTTGCCGAAAGACTTTCATTGTTGGATCTGCCCCAACTGTCGTCACAAAAACTGGTCCTCTGGGTCTGGCATCCATCAGATTCCCGCGACAATCACCATGTTATCGGTCCATATTGTGGGAGGCCCAAAGCTGCATTTTGAGCGTCTCGGCTAGAACCTTTCAGCCTCATCGACCTTCTGTCCTGCGAGCAATGTGCCCTGCCCATTGCCCCTTAAGCTTGGCTTAAATTAGGGAATATGATTTTTTTTTTTAATCTCGTAGAAGTGATAGCTGCTAGCGGAAACTATTTTTTATTTATTTATAATAAATGGAAAACATAAAATATAAAAATGATACCTTTACGGAATAAAATCTGACCCAAAAACATGAACAGGAAAGCGCATAGTCACACACGGTCCAAAATTAAATTATTCACAATATAAATATTTAACTTCCATAATAAAACCGGTTGGTTAACGATTTATTGAAATGCAAATATTGTTGAAAACAAGCAGCTATATAAACTTCGGTTCTTGTACTGTGATAAATGAATAAACAAATCATTTCAATTGACAGAAAGCGATTTCAAAAGTCTTAGAACTGTGAATAGACTTTTTTAAGGGTAAACCTAACCTAAGTTAGCAAAAACGGATCCCTTATTGAATCACATTTTTTTCACATCGCTTTTTTGTCCGGCTTTCTGTCTGTCCTAACTATTAGCGGTGGATCAGAATATATGGCTGTGAAAAAGAAGTAAAAAAGATTGCATATATTTTTTTTTTATTGAGTGGGAAAATCATCTTATGACAAATCCCGCACTTGGGCGGAGCTGCAGATAGTGTCAGACTTTTATTGACTAAAAACACACTCCTGTTTCTTATTTGCCTTCGTCCCAGGGCCCCGGGTTTCATTTGTTGAAGGTGAGAACGCCGTGAGGTCTTCCTAACCACGCTTCAAAGAGAAGACTTACCGCCATAATAGTGGCGTGCCCAAGATTGCATGTAGTGGAGATAAGAATAACCAGATGGATGTGTTTTAGGACGACAATGGATAAAATGAGAAATACATTGTTTAGATATACATCTCATCTCGTGTGATGGGAAAAAATGGATAAATTGAGAAATTCGTATATGAGAGGAACGTTGAAAGTAACACCAGTGACTGCAAAGCTGAAAAGGAATCTTTTATCTTGTGTATCATGTGAAGAAGAGAGATGAAACGCATATTACTAAAAGTGTTATGAATATACATGTGTATATATGGGGAGGGAGAGGAAGGCCAAAGAAAAGATGGATGAATTGTGTGAGGAGTGATATGAAAAAAAGGGTGCGTGAAATAGTTGTTAGTGATAGTTTGACTGCTGGCAATACAATGGAAGATAAAAATATGTATATGTACCTAGTATTGTTTTTCAAGCCGAAAGACGTCCATTGTTGGACAAAACGTTTTGGGAATACTTTCAATGTGCGTACAGATAGGTTACTTCTAGGTAAACGCGCTCCATCGTCGACCGCATCGTCGCTTTCCATCAGGTGAGATAGCGAGCGGTCAAGCGCAAACCTATCTAAAATTAAAAAAAAAAAAACATAAGCCTTCCCAAGTGTCGCCACAACAGCCGGTCCTGTGCGTTTCGCATCCATCGTATTCCCGCGACCATCATCGGTCCATCTTTTGCTTGAATTCCGCTACGTAATCGCCACTCAAGAAACTTGTTTTTTAAATGAGAATGATTCAGTAGATATATTATGTTTTATTATGTATACCCTTTTGTAACAAATTCCAATTTCACGTAAAGGTGAGACCACGATGTGAAATATTACTTAGATTATTTGATATTATCCCTGTAAGGGAGAAATTTCAACGTTATTAGGATTTAATAAGGAAAATTTGCACTTTATCCTGGTTTTGTACGGAAGTGGTATTTATTTGGATTCAGCTCAGTCACTGAGAAGCGAGTGTATTGTTCAACATTGTCTTATATGAATGCATTATCATGTTTATGTAGAATCAGGACTTTGAATGCAAAAGCACATTAATCTGAATATCTTGTATGAAAAGCCGTGAAAAATTTGTATATTTATATATATTTTTAAGTTTTTTTTTTGTAAATAGCGTCACATAAGTACTCGTGTTTAATAAGTTTCATTACAGTCTTTAATCAGGAGCAGTGGTAACAGAATCCTAAACACGATCGTTGGAAACCCAGAGTCACCAGTGTGGGAGAGGTTTATAAAACTGCATGTTTTGTAAATTGTTTAGTTGTATTATGCTCGGACAATCATCATCATCTTCCTGCCCTTGTCCCGTGTTATTTGGGGTCAACACGTTTTTTTTTTCCACTCTGCCCTGTCACTCGTCACGCTATCACTAACTTTGTATTATGCTTGGACAAATATTACGATTATTGTTAATGATTTATTTTTATTTTATTTTTTATTGTGTACTAATTGACTAATTTAATGCATTTGAATATTATACTAACGTAGTTTTAAGTTTTAGTCACTGGCATAATATGGACATTGAAATTAGTCTGAAATATTTCTTTCATTTTTATTTTAAGATTTTAGAGTATATGGTAAGTGTTTCGGTACTGTTCTGTTAACTTGTATTTTTAAATATATCAAAAGTAGTCACTCCTAAACCGATAAATCGATTATTCTTAATGTAATGTAGTATAGAAAAATAAATAAATAAAATATTACTTTGTGGAATTTCTCTCAAAAACGGTAAAGGAAAACATCGTGAGGAAACCGGCAGGAAATCTCTTAGAACCAAAAATTCGAAGACATGTGACATCCACTAACCTGCACTAGGCCTGCGTAGTAGATTACGGCCTATTCCCTCTCCTAGAGAGGAGGACTGAGTCCCAGCAGTGGGAACATTATAAGGCTGATTATGTTATACTATGCTTATGATATATGATCCGTGGCCAGATCTTAGAAATTGATCACTTCATGATATGGCCAAGTAAAACTGGCCAGATCGTTTTAAACGTTAAATTTTGATGATATATGTTAGTCCTTGTTTGGCCTACTTTCTATAGAGCTTATAATTATCATAAAAATCCTGTATCAATGATATTGCCAAAAGAGAATTGACATATCATCAAACGTTAACGTTTAAACGATCTGCCCCCCTAGCCAAGTTACAATTGCGTGTTCTGACCACGTGATTGAGCGTTGATATGACGTCAGAATAAAGGAATCGGAGGCGTATCTTACTCGAGGCGTTCGACGCAAACGAAACGATCGTAACTTGGCTAGGAGGGCTGGCCAGTTTTAGTTGGCCATATCATGAAGTGATCAATTCTAAGATCTGGCCACGACATAGACATAACGTGGCGACGAAGCTACGGGCTAAAAGTTATCAAACAATTATTTTATTTCGCTCTTCAATTCGATTTAAATGTAATTTCGTCTCTCTTCACAATTGGTTGCCTTAAAATAGCCATTGTTTGAAAACAATACTCATTGTAAGAAGCAGGTACCTGATACGCAGTTCGCAGTTTACCCGACTACGGCAATGCAAAAACGGGGTTATGATTTTCATCTGTTTTCTTTTAATATTGCCCCATATTAAAAGTAACTCCTCAATCGTGGGTATGTTCACAAACATGCGAACTCACATACACAAGATACCAGAACACCTATTTGTAGGCCATACTTATACTTGTTACCGTAAGCGCAGGCTTACGGACGGCGAGCAATGGGTAGCTCTCCGTCCGATCATCCGGTAACCATCCGGACCGAGCTCAAGTCGTCGACGGCTCGTACTGTTCCACGTGCACCTCAAGGATATGTCAGCAAACCATAGGGGCTCGAGTCGAAGCCTACTGGGGCCAAGGGTTTGTTTCTGAAAGGAAAACTCGGCCCTGGGACGACGGCAAAGAAGGAACAGGCGTGGGTTTTTAGTCAGTAAAGTATGATACGCCCTCACGCTCCGCCCAAGAGCGAGGGATGTCACTGGATGATTCCCACACCTACAAAAAAAAAAATTTATTTGTTCCGCGTGTGGATCGAACCCGTGACGCGCAGCATATATTTGTATCTTCAATCGTATCGTCATAATATATATTTATATCTTCACTTGTTTCCTTATAACTTTTGAACTACTTATCAACACGTGTAGGTTAATTTGACAGTTGAGGTATAGTTGATAGCGACTTGATTTTCTGATGGCTGTTATAGGCTTTGTGACGTCACACTAAATTCAATATGGCTCCCTCGAGAGGACTTAAAGTAATGAACAAAGACAAAGTTTTTTTTAAATGTACCATTTTAGGTTGATACCATCTGCTGATAAAAAGGCCTTATCTTGCTTGCTGATTTGCTAGCATTTAGGTACTGCGACATGCACGATATTTCCACATAATTGTGTATTTGTGAACCCAGGTTACCAACATAGCACGAAGAATCGCCAAATTTAAGTGGCAATGGGCAAGGCACATTGCTCGCAGAACGAATGGCCGTTGGGGCCCAAAGGTTCTGGAATAGCGACCGCGTACCGGAAGACGTAGGTTTGGAAGGCCTGCTACAAGATGGACCTTACGATATTGCGGGAATCCTATGGATGCGAGACGCACAGGTCCGTTCATTGTGACGACATTTGGGGGCCGCCTATGTCCAAGAGTGGACGTCTTTCGACTGTAATGATGATGATGATGTGTATTTGTTATAGTACTTACCTACATACTATACTCGAAGTGGTGGAAAATCACGTTTACCTTGGACAGACCGTCCAGTTGGGTAGATCTAATTTCGAGAAAGAGGTCACTCGTCGAATCCGACTCGGCTGGGCAGCGTTCGGGAAGCTACGCGGTATTTTCTCATCCAATATACCACAGTGTCTCAAGGCGAAAGTCTATGACCAGTGTGTGTTGCCAGTGATGACATATGGTTCCGAAACGTGGTCGTCTCATCAGAAGACTCAAAGTCACCCAAAGGGCAATGGAAAAGGCTATGCTTGGAGTTTCCGTGCGTGATCGAATCAAACATGAAAATATCCGCAGGAGAACCAAGGTTGCCGAAATAGTACGAAGAATCGCCAAACTTAAGTGACAATGGGCAGGGCACATTACTCATAGAACAGATGGTCGTTAGGGCCAAAAGGTTCTGGAATAGCGACCGCGTACCGGAAGACGTAGCGTTGGAAGGCCTCCTACAAGATGGACCTATGACCTGGCAAGTATTGCGGGAATCCGATAGATGCGAGACGCAGAGGTCCGTTCATTGTGACGACATTAGAGGGTCGCCTATGTCCAAGAGTGGACGTCTTTCGGCTGAAATGATGATGATGATGGTTACGATGATATGTATTTGTACTTACCTACATATATAAGGTTTGTAATTTAGTCACAAGATCCTTAAGAAAATATAAGAATCTGTCAAATTTCGAAGTATTAAATTATAAAGGAGAATGGATCTTCTGTCAGGTTTAAATGAGGGAACAGAGCTCATAGAAAGTTGCCTATCATCCTTTGATATTAAGGGATAATCGGCATTTTTGTTATGATGAGGTGATACCCTCTAAACATCAATATATCGATTTTTAGTTACTAAACTAATTTTTATTTATAAATGATTATATTTATAGTTTTATTATTTCAAAAAGTTGGACTTTTGTGACGCAAATACGGATATATACACAAAAGTATAGATATTCATTTTTTTTTAATAGGCTCGCATTTGACCACAATATTATCTGAAAGTAAACGATGATGTGGCCGACGATGGAGCACGCTTGACTAGAAGTAAACTATTTGCTTTTGACTTAAAGACCAGGTTGTAGCAATCAGGAAACACAGATTCCGGCACGAAATTCCCCACCTTACGCCTCAAGGAGATGTCAGCAAATCGAAGGGGCCCAGCAGGGTCGAAGCCTACTGGGGCCACGGGTAGTGTGAAAGCGGAACCCGGGGCCCTGGGACGAAGGCAACGAAGGAACAGGAGTGGGTTTTTAGTCAGTAAGAGTCTGACAGTATCTCCCGCTCCGCCCAAGAGCGGGGATGTCATAAGGATGATTTTCCCACCCAATAAAAAAAAAAAACCTTAGCTGTACGGAAAATGAATATATATATATATATATTTATATACTTATAAAATAATATTAATGTATGTACCTTTTCCAATCAAGGTTTTGAACTCACCTGAGCGTGACACCTCATATATCTTCGCGCTTTTCTTTCACGCGATCGACGTCGCGGGCAGAAGGTAGTCCACAATAAACATATTTCTCAACGTATATGCAGATCTTAGGATACAGGCCGCCCCATTTTTAAACAGACAGTGAAAAATTACAAAGCCAAAATGATTGATGGGTCGGCTGCTACGTTTAAAAAACGTTTCCGATGCTTAATTTCAGTGTCGTCAGTTGTCGGTACTGCCTGCTCGTGATGGATCGAGTTTGAGGAGAATGCAGTCCGAAATCCCACTGTTTCGGACGAGTGGGATCAGTCTCAGATCTGTTTTGTTCATTATCCTTTTGTCACTGCAAGTGTGCTCAAGTTTTAGATTTGTGAGTGCTCTGTCAAATGTCGTGTTGGTTTTTTTTATTAATTAATTAATTATTATTAAGTTTTTTAACAATTAGTACAAACACTATAACATTATTATTTGTATATTGTTAACTGACGTCTAAGCGCCATATCTCTTACAAAATAATACAGCATGCATTACATTACACAAAAAAATAACATAATAATTTAACAGTCTGAAAAAAGAAAAAAACTGGTCATGTGCGGGTCGGGCTCGCGCACTGAGGGTTCCGTACAAAGTTGAAATGTAAATAGCGGTTTACGATTTATGACGTATTAAAAAAAACTACTTACTAGATCTCGTTCAAACCAATTTTCGGTGAAAGTTTGCATGGTAATGTACATCATATATTTTTATTCTATTTTTTTAGTTTTATTATTCTCTTATTTTAGAAGTTACAGGGGGGGACAGATTTTACCACTTTAGAAGTGTCCCTCGCGCAAACTATTCAGTTTAGAAAAAAAAAAAATTAGAAACCTCAATAACATTTATGAAAACCTATCTTTAAATACACCACAAGTATGGGTTTGATGAAAAAAAAAAATGAGTTTCAGTTCTAAATATGAGGAACCTTACCTTTCCATTTTGTGTAATAATATTAATGCGGTTCACAGAATACATCTACTTACCAAGTTTCATCAGTATAGTAAAAAGTGGCTGTTACATACGGACGGACAGACAGACAGACATGACGAATCCATAAGGGTACCGTTTTTTGGCATTTGGCTACGGAACCCTAAAAATATAAATTAAATTATCTACAATAGTTCACAAATGATAAAATTAGATTATACAGATTGAATTAAATTAGAATAGATAATTAAATTAATATTTGAATGGGATTATAATTTTTTTGATTGGTGATAGAATAAATTGAAACGGTTTGTATTAACAATGCCATAATTTTAGTGTGAAAGAGATCATAGATAGATTCATGTAAATCTAATATCACCATCTTGTTTTCCTATTGTTATCCTGTCATTTTGTTTTACGTGAGAAATAATTAAATGACTTCTTATGCTCTGGAGCGAGGAGTAACAGATTTTTACTCACTAAAACCCAGTGCTCATTCAGTTTCTATTTGCAAGAGTCACGGTTACTCTTTCGAAAAATCCGCAGCCTTGACAGGCATAAGCTCTAACTAGCCCTGTTAATCTTGCTGACAACTCTATGAGGCCCGCGTAGACCACAACTTATCGTCGATCCGGGTTTCCAAAATCCCTGGTGCCGTATTACTGAGTATTAAAGCTTGCATGAGAGCAGTGGTGACCGAGTGGTAACGGCCCTAAATTACGAGTTGAGAGCACGGGTTCAAACCCAGCCAGGCGCATTACTTTGTGTAATTTATTTCATCACCACTGTTCTCAAAACGGTGAAGGAAAACATCGTGAGGAAACCGGCATGTCCTAGCACCAAAAATTCGGAGACATGTGACATCTACCAACCCTCACTGGGCCCGCGTGGTGGATTACGGCTCAGTCCCTCTCCTAGAGAGGAGGCCTGAGTCCCAGCAGTGGGAACATAATAAGGCTGAATATGCTATATGCTATGCTAACGTTTTCACTATTTCAGTCCAGCTAGCTGCTAGCTAAGATCTGGAGCCTTACCATCACGTGTTAAAATGTCATTCGTGTGAGCGAGAAAGAGGGATGGAGCTATACACCCGCTATAGCTCCCTCCCATCCATCCCTCTCGTTTAACCGGGAACGGGAGAAGTCATTTGATGATTTTCACGTAAAAAGAAAAGTATTTTTCAGTCAGATTAAGAATCAACTTCGATCTCTTCAGTGTCCGCAATTTGCATTCTCTTGGCGTTGCAGGTGTCTTTAATTGGCGCCATCCACTTACCTTCAGGTGGAGTGTTGGCATCACTTGCTACCGGGCACCTTTCCAAAATGAAAATTACCTGACCAAAAACTGATTCATACTTTGTTTTGTAACCACGCATTCACAAAACCGATTACACTGCATTTTGTGACTTATCTAGCTTCTACCAGTGGTTTCGCCTCCGTGGAATTACTGTTTTCCTCTTTCCCCATTGAAAATTATAGCCTGAGGGAACGGACGTCCTCACGCCTCACCCACCGGGACCACGACCCCGATCACTAGCCACCGTAGGCGTGGGCTAGCGGACAACAAGCAATAGGTAGTTCGCCGTCCGGCCGTACGATAACCGACCGGGCCGATCCCGAGTCGTCGACGGCGCCGTCGAGCGCCTGAAAGAGATGTCAGTAATACCGTAGGGGTCCAGCAGGGTCGAAGCCTACTGGAGTCATGGGTTGACTTTTGAAAGGGATACCTTTGTTCCTGGAACACAAAGGGCACCTAAAGGAACATAGGTGTGGTTTTAGTCAGTAAATTTCTAACGCGCTTTCTCGCTCTGCTTTAGTGCGGGAGAAGTCATTAAATGATTTTCCACCTCAAGAAATAAAGATCAAGACGAATCATCGCTGTGTCGGTTGAAATCCGTTCAGCAGTTCAAGCTGATTAGTGTAACCAACCTTCTCATAAACATTATTCATTTTACTTTTTTTCGTATTCGAATAAAAATGTCATTTCTTCCTCATTTGCATTTAATTAAAACACCAGAAAACTCTCAAAGAAGCCAAAAACACAACATGTAAATAAATTTTCCATACTTCGCGTTAAAATTCAGGATTTGGTATCTAATATATTCGTTGCCGTAAATAAAACGGTCACGGCACCCCGAAACCTATTTGGAGTGTGTCCAAATATGTATAAATATCGCGCGATGTACGCTAAATAGCTTGGATATGGGCGCTATGCTTTATCTTATAGCGTGTTGGACACTTTTGGTATTTGTTGCAAGGTTTTGGAACCAATGTTTGCGAGTGTTGGATGGAAGTAACAGTTTTGATTTTTAGTGGATGAATTTTGTGCACTGGAAATCGTGTTTTCATTCATCATCATCATCATTTCAGCCGAAAGATGTCCACTGCTGGACATAGGCCTCCCCCAAGTGCCGCCACAATGAACGGTCCTGTGCGTCTCGCATCCATCGTACTCCCGCAACCGTTACCAGGTCATCGGTCCACCTTGTAGGAGGCCTTGTGCTTTCATTATGTGTAACTAAATCTTGTTGGTCTAACCTGTATTGAAATATGGTTGTCCATTGCCAAGGTTAATATTATAATTACTTGCCAATTTCAAAGTCTTACTACTACCTAATAATTACAAATATTAACTCTGTATATATATTTTTTTTTTGTTCTTGATAGTTTCGCGCTTGACTGCTATCTCAAATGACGGAAAGCGACGATGTGGTCGACGATGGAGCGCGCTTACCTGGAAGTAACCTATTCACTCTTGACTTAAAGATTCCTGGGTTGTAGCCATCAGATTCCAGCAAGGAAAATAGTTAAATGCTTATTAGTTAATCACGTCTTGACGACTGTACCTACGATTTTCCTATTATGGCCTGAATTAGAACAAAATCTATCTTTAATTTGATAGTACGTTCCTTTGAAAATAATCAAATTTAACGTACGTAAACAAAAGGCATAGTTAATACGATACTTGCACATAAGAATTTTTACTGTAAAAAAAAAAGAAAAAATAATTTATTTATTTGGTGACAGTTAACAGACACACAAACGATGATTAAAAAAAAATAACATCGTGTGGGCGTGACGGTTGCGCCAAAAAAAGTTTATTTCAGTAATGTTGCCAGACAGATGCTGTCTAGCGCTGGTCTTCCAATGAACCTTAAGTGACGAGTGACGGAGAAAACAGTTTCAAACCTAATGATTATTATATTATATTCAGTAAAATAAATAAAAACAAATGCAAGTCAGACTCACGCCCTAAGGGTTCCATACAGACTTACATATGTAAACAGTTCATTTCCCGAACGGAGTCTAGATGATTTTTCCGACAAGCAAAAAAAAATTTTTTGTTGTGATAACAACAAATATACAGTTTTCAGATTTATTTCCATATCTGTGCTATAAGAACTTGCTTTATGCCAAATTTCAAGATTCTGGGTCTACGGGAAATAAGTACCCTATGAATGTTGATTCCCTTGAGAGTGTCGAAATATATGTTTTTTTTTGCGACATTTACGGCCGTATCTTTTTTTTTCAGATAACTTAGAAATCGGATTTTTTTTACAGCTTCAAGAGAACGGAGACTTGAGTATATGAATTTGATTTAAACTTGATACTTCTACGCGTTCTCGAGACAAAGGGTCTTGATAGACAGACAGACGGATGGACAACAAAATGATCCTTTATGGGTTCCGTATTTTCCTGTTGAGGTACGGAACCCTAAAAAGTAAGCTAGTCATCACCTAGCTTCATCATCATCGCCTTTGCCCAACTAGATTGTGGTCAACTTCCAGTCTAACCACATGCGGCTGAATATACGTGTTTTACACGAAGACAGTGCCTGTTAGACCTCTACAACCCAGTTACTGTGCAATGCGATAGGTACTCCTTGTAGACTGATGGTTAGACTTTTTGGTATCTGATGACCTGTAACAACTGACAAGGATCCACAAATGACAACTGCGATCAACGACTTATGTACCTTCCGAGGAATAGGGTGTCAGTAATATCCTAGATAAACTTAGAATAGTGTATATGAACTGAAAAAATCATATTGATACTTGACTTGATTCAAACCCGCAACCTCATGAATGACAGGTGGGCCAAAGCCTTAACCACTGGGCCAAAGCTCACCTTATGCAAACGGAGTTCATGTGTTTAAAAGAAGAAGAACCAGCCACCGCTAATGTACTTTATTATTTTATTTATTTATCTTTATTCCAAAAGGCAAATAATTTATAAGATAAGCCCCACAAAACCGTTGCAATGGTTTGACTGTGGGGTCGGTGAGTCTCTAGACATACTTAAATACTTGTTTTATTCCCCAAAATAAATTGTAATCGGGAATATTTTACAGCTCGGTCACTACGGTGACCTAATGGGAACAAGCTTGTCTGCATAATTGATGCAGTATCGAATCGAATCGTTTAAAAGCGTGAATGTTACAGTACGGTGTTTAAATACAAATTTTAATAAAATAAATTATTATCATAAATATCTTTATAATGTGCTATTTAAATAACACACCCCTTGCGCGCAGGGGTGTTTTATTATTACGTAATTGCGCGTTTTTACGTCGTCATCATCATCATTTCAGCCGAAAGACGTCCACTGCTGGACAAAGGCCTCCCCAAGAGCCCCAACATTGAAAGGTCCTGTGCGTCTCGCATCCATCGTAGCAACCGTTACCAGGTCATCGGTCCACCTTGTAGGAGGCCTTCCAACGCTACGTCTTCCGTTTTTACGTAAATCACCAAAAATAAATAAACAAAAAATCTTTTTCTGGATTTTTCTAGGAAAAAAAATCGTACAAATGTGTGTACAAAAGACAATTTAGCATTTTTTAAGGTCATTCAAGTTGTACAGACGTATATACAGTCGGTGCTAAAGGGGTTAATCCTTGTACCCCGTTTTATCTTAAGGAACGCTTTCAGTTTCTCAGTGACACACATAGTAGGTCCTTGAGATTATCGGAAAACCTAAAATTAAGTATTCGCACGCATTCCACTTCTTTCGTTGACAAATCTTAAACAATTCAAGCAGCTCGTTTGTGGAATACGTTACCCTTAGAAGTAAGGCGTGCTCAAACGCTACCTACGTTTAAAAAAATGGTGAAGGAGCATTACCTTTCACTTTGATTTTTTCTTCTCCAGGCTCAATTATATATTTATTTTTTATTAGTATATTTTTTCTTTTATTGTATGTATGTATTTGTGTTATTATGTCTTGTTAGTATTTTTCTGATGTTGTACACTGACAGTCCAAATCTATCTCATTTATTTCAATCCATCCAAAGGTAGTCTATAAGAAATTGCCCTGTGCGATAAGACCACCCATTGTACACTTATTTTTAAATATGTTTGTCTATTCTCTGTTTCTAATCTGTTTGTATTTTTGTTCATGTGGTGAAGAATATAATAAATAAATACATAATAAACTTACACTTTCAAATGTAGGTGGGCAAAAACTGCTGATTTTTACTTGTATTGATCATGTTTTAAAAGTTATTTCACATCATTTAAGGGCCGGCGCTATTCGTTTCTGCAAGCTTAGCCAATTTGATAATCTACAATCGTTAACGCTAGTAGAAAACTAATCAAATGTATGGGAATGATATCACAACGTACGTAAAGCATGTGGTCAGAAAAAAGAATAGAAAATTCGTAGCAAATTACACATCGTTCAAAATGATAGAATGAAATGTAATCGCTTCTACAATGTTCATGGCTTCATCCTGTAGTTTTATGTTATAAATTGTAGTCAAGTTACAAGTTCAATAGAACGAGCGATCGACTCAGGCGCGTCAACCTGGCTACCAACTTGTCATTTTCTAAAATTGCTTTCGCATCGAGGCGTTCAATCGACAATCGGTATTGTAGAAAGAGATTCGACACGAAACGGTCGTAACTTGGCTAGGCCTGCTGTTTTCCATTCTGTCTTTTCAAACGTCACACTATCGCTGACTACCAACCTTTGGAGAAAAATGAATATGAAAATGAAACATGATATTTACTAAATAAGTTGGCTCAATAAAAAAAAACACGAATCTGACCTGACGTCACGGAAATATTTGAAAGTATTTAAGTCGTACAATAATAAAGCTTATTTTTTAAAAGGGTCTGGCAAAAACAAAAATGTTGACAACTATGTTCTTTTTTAATAAAAAAATAAAATCGCTGTTACGAGGCCGCGAAGTCGACATCGACCTGACTCCCTACTACCTTTTTGGCTGCTGCCGGCTTTTAATAAAATCAAATAATAGGAAAAAAAAATAGCGCTGTGACGATTCTACTGCCAACATTACGAATGTACTCCCGAATATTAACTTTGAAGATTTCACGGTCATAATATATAAACGGTAACAGCATCTCCACTACCAACGCGCGCCTCAGGGAGATGTCAGCAAATCGTAGGGGCCCAGCAGGGTCGAAGCCTACTGGTTGGGCCATGGGTAGTGTGAAAACGAAACCCGGGGCCCTGGGACGAAGGCAATGAAGGAACAGGAGTGAGTTTTTAGTCAGTAAAAGCCTAACAATATCTCCCGCTCCGACCAAGAGCGAGATTTGTCATAAGATGATTTTCCCACCCAGTAAAAAAAAAAACTTCACTACCAATTCGTGTATTCATTCCCAATTTTCTCATAAAAAAATCACAGAACCCTCCTAATCTTCACTGAAATCCCTTTAACCCATCCTTTTATCATCTTGAAATTATTTCTCTCAGGATTGCAAAGTTCGGATATCATCCTTCCACATGCAATCGAAATTTTACCATATCCCTAGGATAAAGGAAGTTCCCGTGCTCCTGCATTAATGAGGATCGAGCAATATCTTTTAGCAATGCGATATTGCTTAGATGGGAATTATATTCGTTCGTTTTCTTGAATACTTTTGTAACTTAAGTTTTGTTTTCTTTTTTTGTTATTCGTCATTTACACTGCGTACATCGAAGAACTGAAATAATTTGTCTGTTGCGGTCTTCCCGTCCAATTATCATGTACGTGTTTTTAAAACTAGAGTGAATAAATAGGCTCATAATATACTAGTGCGATTCACCACTAACGATTGTATCTCTGTATACGACCAGGTGGGATCGCAGTCAAGTACTAGTTTAAATCAATAAAAAAACTGGGCAAGTGTGACTCGGACTCGCGTACTGAGAGTTCCGTACACACTTACCTATGAAAACAGTAAAGTTCAATTTCCCGAATTGAGTTACGAAAATTTTTCCGAATCGCAAAAAAAGTATTTTTTGTGACTTAATAACATATTTACAATTTTCAGATTTTTCCTATACTTGCGTTGTGAGACCTTTTTTCACGCCAAATTTCAGGATTCTATATCAATGGGATACTGCCCTATGAATTTGGATTCTTTTGAGAGTATCGAAATATAATATTTTTATTAACTCAGAAGTTTGTATTTTTCACAGCTTCAAGAAACCGCAGACCTGAGTATATGGTTTTAATTTCAACTCGATACATCCACACGTTTCCGAGATAGAGGGTTTTGACAGACAGACAGACAGACGGACAACAAAGTGATCCTATTAAGGGTATCGTTTGAAAAACGGAACCCTAAAAATCAAGACAAATACAAAGGCAAGTTTAATCAAAACTAAATACTGTAATAAGATAAAAATACTTTAGATTAGATTTACAAAAAACGTCTTAGACTTATATTCACAAAGAATATTCTTTCAAAATATAACGTGAGACCACAAACAGCTGACCCAAACAATATTTTCTTTCATTTGACCGAAATCTATCTTAGTCCAAAGGCTTAATACGAAAGAAAGGGAATAAGAATCTCTGTGTCTCGCACACACTCAAGTGAGATTTTCCTTTCATAGCAACAACGTGAAAAATAGATATCTTTCCTAAACAATCAATATTGCATGACGTAACTTTTCTGAACTGTCTCACTATTTTTGTTCCCTGTCCGTCATAGGATGAGAAAAAAACATTTTTTCTTCCACCCTTTGTGCGAGCATCATGAATAAATTCTCGAGATTTCTTAAGAGCGGCTTACTCGATCCTTTCCAATAACGTTTTGTGTATCCAACGAGCTAAGATGTGGATAGAAAATTTATGACTATGGTGCTATGTAATGTGGATTTTTTTCTGTGGATTTTCGGAGGAAAGGAATTGAGATTTGTGTGTAACGACTCTGTGCGTTTAATTGTGTCATGTTACTTCACTTATTTTGGAAAAAATTGGAGGAGGCCTTCTCTCGTGGTTTTTCTTTTTTTCGGTGTGAAAATCATCTTATGATATCCCACGCTCTTAGGTAGAGCGGAAGATTGTGTCAAATTTTACTGACTAAAAACCCACTCCTGTTCCTTCGTTGCCTTTTGTACCAGGGCTGAGTCTTCCTTTTAGAATCAGACCCTTGGCCCCGGTAGGCTTCAACCCTGGTCTCCTGCAATAGGACTCATAGTCCAAAGAACTTCATCATCATCATTATGATCATTTCAGTCGATAGACGTCCTATGTCCAAACATAGGACTCCCCGAAGTGTCGCTACGACGAACGGTCCTGACAGTCCCATCGGTTTCCCGTGGCCTTTACCAGGTCATCGGTTCACCATGTGGGTGGCTTTTAAACGCTGTGTCTTTCGGTACGTGGTTGCTACTCTTCTGGAGTAGCCTTTCGGCCTCATTGACCATTTGTTCTGGGAGCAATGTGCCCTACCCACAGCCATTTAAGTTTGGCGATTCTTCTCTTTTGCTCTCGGGCTATATCGGTAACCTTGGTTCTCCTGGGGATATCTTCGAATGCGATCACGCAAGGAAACTCCGAGATTGTAATAAATAAATCTATCTATACATATAAAAGTGAAATACCACTCACTGATTAATCACGAAATCTCAGAAACTATAACACCTACAAACTTAAAATTTGGCAGGTGGGTTCCTTATAGGTTGTAGAGATCCACTGAGAATGGATTTAATGAAACTCTACCCCTAAGGGGGTAAAACGGGGGTTGGAAATTTGTGTAGAGTTATTTGTATTAGGATTTTGTAACATAATTATGTAGAAAAATGACGGAATTTTATAAGATATAGAAAAAATTCCTTGTTTTTCATCAACAGGCTTGAAAAGTGTGAAACGTCAAACTCTTCTTAAATTTGATGGTCTATAGAAATAAAATATATTATATTCAAAATACGTTAAGAGTTATGGGAATTATAGGGATTTTTTATTTATTTTATTTACTTTAGTTATATGACCGTCGATGTATTTCGAAGTAAAATTGTATATTTATCATCTACATTGGTAAGTCACGCCTCGCCGTGCTATGTGCTTCGCTACGTGGAGATTTATTATTCATAGCATCACTTCTGAATTTGATGGAACGCTGAGACTATCACCTTGTTTGTCCGTGGAGATGGCCTTTGGCCAGATATCATAGAAATAAAGAAAGAGTATGTCTATACTTTATATAGTATAGTATCTATTAGATTTTTTCATTTTCTTGTCATCCGGACTGAGCCTAAGTCGTTGACGGCGCGTACTGTTTCACGCGCGCCTCAAGGAGATGTCAGCAACTGTAGGGGCCCAGCAGAGTCGAAGCCTACTGGGGCCAAGGGTCTGGTTCTAAAAGGAAGACTAAGCCTGGTACGAAAGGCAACGAAAGGAACAGGAGTGGGTTTTTAGCCAGTAAAAGTCTGACACTATCTCCCGCTCCGCCCAAGAGCGGGTGATGTCATAAGATGATTTTCCCACCGAAAAAAAAAACTTCTTTCGCTTTGTCTTCTTGATTTTTAGGAATACATACCCAAGGCGGTAAAAACATAACCCTTATAGGATCACTTTGTGGTCCGTCTATCTGTCTGTTTGTGTATCAAGGCCCATTTTCACAGAGACTCGTGGCTACTTATCAAGTTTTTATTTTATTTACATGTTAAGTTGTTACCATACGGAGCAGTGAAAAAAATCAAACTTCTTATTCAATGCAATCTAAACATATCGCCGCTTAATGCACGGAGCATTTTGACAGTCGCAAAATAATCAAAACCTATTGGGTACTTTCCGATTCTACCTTCTATAGCAGAAGTTTTATATCATAATATTATTTTGTATAACAACGAACAGCATAAATTTCATTTCGCAGAAAATCGTTTCGCATACACTCATGCACGCAGCAGGCAAGCACAAGCAATCGGGCATGCAGCATGGAAGCAGGCATGAAAAATACAGTAGGCATACAGCATATAAGCAGGCATGCAGCACGCAAGCAGGCATGCAGCACGCAAGCAGGCATTCAGTATGCAATCAGGCATGCAACATGAAAGCAGGCATGCAACATGAAAGCAGGCATGCCACATACAGCAGGCACGCAACATTCAAGTAGGCGTGCAGAATGCAAGCAAGCGTGCAGAATGCAAACAGGCATGCAGCATGAAAGCAGACATGCAATATGCAGCAAGCATTGTTTCTGTCACGGCTCCAGCGCTGCGAGGTTTGGGCGGCCCCACGCGAGCTTAGCTTATCGTTGCAGATGGTTTTAACGTTCACCACCGCAGCTTCGACTTGCTGGCCGCCTTACCCCTCCACGCCTACGTGGGCTAGAATAACACTCTAGGGGTAGGGCAGATGTAAGACTGCGTGAAGTCGATTTTGCAGCAATTCGTTTCTGTCACTAAATTTTGTAGCACAACGTATTGACTTTTTATGGCACTAATTTAATTTAATATTGAAAATGCTATCAAGTAACCGTCCATATATTTGTGACCAAAATTCCGTATTATGTTGTTACGGTCATCAGTCATTTGACAAATGAAAAAAGTTTAAAAGAGGCTTCGGCCAATAGCAAATATTTATTTTGTAAGTCGGCAAAATATATTTCGGTACAATAATCCACATGATACTTCAATGATCTTAAAATATGTTAAATAATACATAAAGTAAAAAAGACGTCGGTCAATAGGTTTTGGTAAAATTAAATTCGAACAAAAAAATTTCGTCAAAGTTATCGGTTCCCCAAATAATCATCTCTAAATAAACGTTATGCTAAACGAAATTATGCGTAATATTAACTATGGCAAAGGCAATTATGCCATATAAAATTCTGCCATGTTAAAAGTATGACGTTGTAAATTCGGACACGTAAACATTCTGCCAAACAATAGTTATGCTAAATAATTTTATGCCATAAAAATATTTGATTAATGAAGATTATGCCAAATAAACTTCGGAGTATCAAGATTCTGCCAATTAGAAGGAACTCTTTCCGATGACCTAGAATCCTGAAATTTGGCAAGAAAGAAGGTTTTAAAGCACAACTAAAGAAAAAAAGTTTGGAAACCGTTTTGTAGGTAGGTAATTACATAACAAAATAATTAATTTTTCTGACAGAGTGTACAGAGGCCAGCACAAGTGCTTGGATACCTTAACGCCTATTTTCCCTTGCGCGTTAAAGTTTAAGTTTTCGAAAATTTAACTAGATGGCGTTGGTTTCTTCACAGCTAAGTGGCGTCCAAAAGCAATCTCACAAAGTATAAACTTGACTTTTAGTCTGACAGAAAATAGACACATGCGTCATCATTGTCTTAAACAACTGACTGTAGTTCATAATTTCATCATTTAAATTGGAGTCAAGTTGACCTAGCGGTTTAGCATGTGCAGATAGATGCGTAAATCAATAAGCCGTGAGTTCGAATCTCACGTAGTACTCACACTTTTTGTAAGTTATGAATAACAAACAAAAGAAATTGGTAGGAATATTATATCAAAGCTACCAAATATTATATTCAAGTGGGTAGTTACTCAGCAAAACGAAAAAAATGCAGGTAAACAGGCTCATCAAACAAAAAGACACTATTAAAAAAATAATATGTTTATTTCTTACAATTTTTTATTCAAATTCAACAATCACCGTTTATTAATTACCGTTTATTAATCACCGCGTATTAATCACCGTTTATTAATCACCGAATAAGATTATAATATTATATATAACTTCTTATTTAGGCCATAGCTTAAGTATTCGTTTCCAAAATTGGAAAGAGGATTGAAGCTTATGTAACCTTAACAAACAAACTTATAACTTATAAAATTGCACAACAATATATCAAGTGTTCATAACATTTTTAATTTGTTTTAAATACGAGTATTAAGTTAAACACACATAACAAGGTCTCATTATAATTATTTATCATCTTGACGCCACAAACATAACCGACCGTGTTCACTGGACTTAAAAGATTTTTCATCAGTAAAGATGACACTACTCTAATCAAAGTTTATGTGATCCATATAGCAAGGATTTCACAACATGCCTCCGATAATGCATCTTTTCACTAAGTATGAAGAGCACGACGAACAGTGTCAACACTTGTGTCAAATAAACCAGCATAGTGGTTCATCGGCAGACGTCCATTTTCTTCGTACTCCCTTATAATGGTTTGACGCTGCAACATGTTTATTAGTTTTAATCTGCCAGCTTTTTTATGGTTGTTCAAAGAACCCTCTTCTTCAAATCCCTCCTCCAAAGAACCCTCTTCTTCAAGTCCTACCTATAGAGCAACTGTTTTTCTCTGCAACAATAAAACAGAAATATATAATACCCAATAATGATTATTATATAGGAGGTTTTTGTTATATAAAAGAAGAAAAAAATCTACTTACGTTTACACCGGTCTCTCTGGCTATTCCTGACAAGTTTTAGCCTTGATTATGCATAGCAATTATTTGAGCTCTTTTTACTAAATCCAACAATGCATATCTACACATTTTGGTAAAATAAGTAGACAATACACCTGGTTAAAAATAAAATTCAACGAAAAGTTCTGGAACGAGATAATCGAAATTAACTTAGCGAACAATCAATTGAGCTATGTCATAACTCTGGTCTAAGTATTATTTATACTACCTACTAGTTATTATTTATAAATCCATATTCAACCTACCCTCTCAAGTTTGAAAACTAACACATAGATAATAAATATTTATAAATTGATATTCAATTTTAATATCTTCATCTGCTTAAAAGAAAATATAAATTATTTCAGTGTTTGAAGAAACAAAAAGAAAGTACAAAAATAAACATTAATTAAGCATTAATCATTTAAAGCACAGCGACGCCATCTATTAACATTATAATGTAATGTTGCCGATAAAAACATTTTAATCTGAGTTTACGCTAGATGGCGTCATTTCTCGCTTCACACGATTTTTTTTCTGCACTACCCAGGCACTTTCACAGCCTTTCGTACAAGAGAGAGTGTGTGTAGAGTGTACGTGTGTGTGTGTGTGTGTGGATCGGTCGTTGTGGCGTCGCTTGGGGGAGGCCTATGTCCAACAGTGGACGTCTTTCGGCTGAAATTATGATGATGATGACAATTTATATTCTCACTTGGCTGGTTTTTTTTTTTTTTATTAAAAAACAATTTTTTTCCTCTGGTCTGGAACTAAGATCTAAACATCGTATTTTGTGAACATCACCTATACAGATCACCAATATGATGGAACATACTTTCAAATTGTTAAATGGGGTAAAGCCTGAGGCGGCGTATTTAACTGAATCAGTACTTTAAACGTATGAAATAAACACGAATGCACAATAAAAGAATATGAATATAAGGCCCAATTAAAACCATTTTGTCATGAAAGATACTCTGCAATATAAAGTCAAATGCAGACAATTGAGAACAATAAAAAAATATTACTTGCACAAAGGCTTAATTTTCCATATTCGTAATTTACGCCATGCACTCTTTTCATATCATTTTCCTTATTCTTTTATTATAATAATATGCTACCAAGAATCTAAATGAAAAAAAAAACGAAAACGGTCAAGTGCGTTGTGCTCATATTTAGTGAGGGTTTTGCATAGACTTAAATCAATAGGGTTTTGTATGTTTTTGTAGCAAATCATTTAATTTTATCATAAGTGATCAACTTCTTCATCATCATCATCATCATTTCAGCCGAAAGACGTCCACTGTCGGATATAGGCCTCCCTCAAGTGTCGCCACAATGACCGGTCCTGTGCGTCTCGCATCCATCGGATTCCCGCAATCCTCAGCTTACTGGGGCCACGGGTAGTGTGAAAGTGAAACCCGGGGCCCTGGGACGAAGGCAACGAAGGAACAGGAGTGGATTTTTAGTCAGTAAAAGTCTGACACTATCTCGCGCTCCGCCCAAGTGCGGGTTTTGTCATAAGATAATTTTCCCACCCAATAAAAAAAAAAAACCACGTCATCTGTCCACCTTGTGGGAGGCCTTTCAACGCTGCATCTTCCTGTTCGTGGTCGCCAACTAACCGTACTCAAGTTATTATAACAGAAAAAAATCAAACTTTTAAGATATCGTATTTTTTTTTTTTTTTTTTTATTCACGATAGGTTCGCGCTTGACCGCCATCTCACCTGATGGAAAGCGATGATGCGGTCGACGATGGAACGCGCAAAAGAAACAGCTGTTTATGTCACATGTGGTAGCATGGTTTCCACAATGGTCGAACGATTAGCGGCTGCGCTGCGTATAACAGGTTCAATTCCCGTTCGAATATAACTTTTACTACTTTACACGAATACTAAATTACCTTTTTATAAATCTTTACTTTGTGTATGTGAGTTAACCTGTTGAGTCCAGAATTTGTTAATTTGAGCCTCATTCCGGTTTTTGTACAATTAAAAACATATATTTGCAATTGGACAAAGACAAAGCATTTTATTTTAAATAAACCATTTACAGGCACTTTCGAAATGTCAAAAAGTCAATCAGTCAAGAAAAAATTATGCTAATTGCACTTTCCATTGTGCATTTATTGTGCACACCTACCTCAGTGTAGTATTTTTTAATTCAAAGGTTGTCTGGTAGATAATGCCTTGTTACATTAAGTCCACCATTTTACCAGTACTGCACATGAAGTTTAAATAAATAAAACCAACTTAATGCACAAGAACAAAAATGATTTTGTAAAAGTTCCAGATTTTCTCTTTGGTATACGGAACTCTGAAACGCAATATTTAAGTAAAAAGCAAAATGGGAGACTCAACGGTTGGCTTTTGTTTATTAGCCGGATTTTTCCGTATCTTGGAGTTATAGAGAAAATACGAAATGTATCTTGCTTGCCTTGATGTTAACCAATTTGCTGTAGAAGTTGATTGAAAAGATATATTATCGTAATTAAAAAGACGGTTGGTAATGTGATTACCATCACACTAATGATATAAAGGCATAAGTTTGTTAGTGTTTTTTTTTTAGGTGGGAAAATCATGTAATGACAAATCCCGCTCTTGGGCAGAGCGGATCATAGTGTCAGACTTTTGCTGACTAAAAACCCACTCCTGTTCCTTCTTTGCTTTCATCCCAGGGTTTTACTTTCATACTACCCGTGGCCCCATTAGGAAGTTTTTTAGTGTGAGTGAGCATTGCTTGTTTTTTACTTATTCACGCTCGAACAATTGAGAGACTTATTTTCTATATATATAAAAGCGAAATATTACTTACTGATTGATCACGAAATCTCAAAAACTATAACACCTACAGACTTAAAATTTAGCAAGTAGGCAAGTAGGTTCCTGATAGGGTGTAAACATCCGTTAAGAACGGATTTTACAAAACTCTAAACTTAAGGGGGTTTTTTTTTTCCGGGTGGGAAAATCATCTAATGACATCTCCGCTCTTGGGCGGAGCGGGGGATAGTGTCAGACTTTTACTGACTAAAAACCCACTCCTGTTCCTTCTCTGCCATTTTATTTCCAGGGCCCCGGGGATCTCTTTCGCATCACCCATGACCCCAGTAGGCTTCAACCCTGCTGGGCCCCTACGGTTGCTGACATCTCTTTGAGGCACGCGTGGAACAGTACGCGCCGTCGACGACTTAGGCCCGGTCCGGACAAACTTAAGGGGGTAAAACGGGGGTTGGAAATTTGTATGGAGAAACCTTCACACATCTTCACCTTCATTTTCACGCGGGTAAAGCCACTAGCAGAAGCTAGTAATATTATAAAGCTGAATAGTATTTTTTTCTACACCACAAATTTTCAATTAATACAAATGCTTAAAGGGCGTATCCAGGTCACATTATTAATTAAGTAAAGTCTCAATAAATAATATTCATAAACAGAAAAGTTATAAGAGTTTGTTTATATTCCAAAATGTCTCTCAAAAACTCAATTTATAAAAATATTGTACAGGCTATTTATTATGAATGAGAAATAATGAAAGAAACGCTACACGTAGTATTTTCTATTAGCAATTGTTATGAACAGGTAATTGATTCAATTATGAATTTACCAGTTATGACAAATTCTTGTGAATAATTTTGTTTTTTTTTTTACTTTTTACTACACAAATATGATCAATAACGGCTACGGATAGAGCCCCATTATTTTTTGTACTAAATAAAAAATAGGCGTGTATAAACAGTAGCTTTATCAAAGAAGTAAAAATACGTATAATTCACACGATTGACCACGAAGTTACGTATGAAATAGGATATTTTTTATTTCAAAAATATGTTAAGAGGGTCCTTTTTCACTCGTCTATCGTCAATATCGAGCATGGTTTAAAGCTTGTCACTTCATCTAACGCAATCCAACGTGATGTTTGACGAAAATACAACGCGAAAAAAAAATAACGCCTGAAAACTCTGTTAGCATTCGGTAATTCCGTGATTTACTCGAATATTTTACAAAACTTGTTCTAAATAATATAAAAGGGAAATATGTTTTTTTTTTTTAAACCCCTTAAAGTTTTTGTTTTAATTGTCGTCATTCAGAATCATGATTAAATTTGCAAGGCTTCTGTTGTTATACTTTATTGACTATTTTAATTTTTGAGTAAATTATAAACTATCAAATTTCATGCAAAATAACAGAATTTTAGAGGCATTTACTGAATTAGTTTCACAAATTTATAAATTAATTTTAATAGAAGACAATATGCACAAGATACTGTGTTACCAAAATATCTAATGAAAAATGTGTAATAACGTCATAATCGCGTAAGAGCGGTTGTATGAAAAACAGTGAAAATGGGTATCGAGTTGCATCCCCTTTCTACTCTCAGGCAGGTGAAACCGGCAGCAATAGCTAGCAATAAACAAACTGCAATCTTAAACCCTCTAAGCAGTTGCCATACCATTAATTTATGAATAAGATCATAATCATTTGAATTCTACTGAAGTCACGACAACTGTTGAGATAAGTGAAAAGACAATTTATAAGTAATCTTACTATCTAGAAGTTTTGTATAAATCTAGTCAAACTTTTTGATGCTGGCTCTTAAACTTCGAAAGAAATCAGATCAAATGAAAGATGAAATGGCAAATTATGATAAAATATTGTTTCTTTTTTTTTTGGCAGAACTCATTATTTTATACTCGGACCAATTCTGAAACTGAATATTAGTAAATGGCCGATATTGGAGAGTCAAAATACGGAGTGTGCATTTCTCATAATTATTAAGGCGTGTATTCCCTTGAATATCTGGCTGGAGTTAAATTCCTACATACTCGTACCTGCTGCCTGCGTCCTCATAGAACACTGCTGACCTTTGAATTCATTTTCTTTGACGAAATATTAACTGATTTACATATATTATGATATGTAAATTCTGAAGAATACTTTGTAAACATATTTCTAAAGATCAAAACCGTTTGAAAAGAGTAGTGAAAACAAGTGAAAAAATATCATGGTATTAATAAAAAATTTTCAAACATATTGACCAAACCGTCACTGAGGGGTAGGCTTCAGAAAATCACGGTTTTAGCTCTTTCGGTGTTTTCTCGGAAGCTGGGGCCTTAAACAATCACCTGCTGCGGGATTCTTAGATAGACTTACCATGACTGAGGGCAACTTAAAGATCACTTGTGGGTTTTTGTCAGTAAAACTCTGACAGTCCCTCTATCACATACAGCAGGAAAAGTAAATTATTGATTTTCCACCCCAAAAAAAAAAAACAAATACCTCGTCCGTGTTTCTTTACACTATATTGATAAAATAATAACTTGCTTGCCGTACTATGCTTCGTCTATTTTGAATGCCAACCCTACTAGGAAAAACAAACAAAAAAAAAATGGCGTAACATGCTGCGGTGCTGGCTACCATGAAAATAGAAATAAACGGAGCTCGTCCGTGTCACCACAATCAACTAACTAGGTTGTTAGTGTAGCACCTAGTTCCTTTTTTTAACATAGGTTAAGGATTTGAAGTTAAGACTGGACTTTTTAGAATAACAAGCAAGTGCCCTGTTTGAGTTTTTTGAACTAAAGAGATAACTATAATTTACTAGCAAGCTTCATCATTTTCATGCTTAAAAGTTCCATTTAATTTACGGTTGACATAACAAATATTTTTTCCTGCAATTTCGTTCTGTTTACCATAATGCTTTTTTTAGCTGGGAAATCAATGACTTCTCTCACTCTAATGATGAAGATGACACAGATTTTTACTAACTAAAACCACGCCTGTGTCCTTCAGTTGCTTTTTGCGTTCTAGGACCATGGATTTCCTTTTCAGAGAATCATTGTGGTCCTGTTGTCTCCTTCTAACTTTCTTTTTTTTTTCGTATTAGTCTCCATGTAAACGACTTGTAAGCTTATTGTTAGTGTACGAGTAAGCATAAGCATAGCCTTTTAATGTTCCCACTGCTAGGACTCAGGCCTCCTCTCTAGAAGAGGAAATGGGCCGTAATCCACCACGCGGGCCCAGTTCGGATTGGTGAATGTCATATGTCTTCGAATTTTTGATTCTAGGACATGCAGGGTTCCTCACGATGTTTTCCTTCTTAGTTTTGAGAGCAGTGGTGATTGAAAAAATCACACAAAGTAATGCGCCTGATTGGGTTTGGACCCGAGACCTACAACTTGTAAGTCAGGGCCTTTACTACTCGGCCACCACTGCTCTCACTACCAGAGTACGAGTGTACGAGTAATTACAAAGAAAATTGTTTTAATTGCTATTATTGACTAGATAGGCATCAAATATTATTATGAATATCATTATTAGTACCAAATTCTTTTCGAGACTCGACTTGACTCTTTTAGTTAGTGACATTATATTAGCAGTAACTAACGATTGTACTTGAACTAAACATCAAGACTAGACCGTCAACTATCTATTGCTCAGACTAGGGATGTTACGTTTATTCGCATTCGCTTCCGCAACTGCGGAATATTCGCATCAATTTGCAACAAATTAATGCGGATCTTTAACGGATGCGGATTTGTAACTTTGACAGGTAATGACATGTAAAGAAAGTGGGCAGAGCCAGCAGAGTGGCGCGTACGTGGGGCACGTTTTTTGTTACCATGCTATTTTCGTAAGCTTACTAACACTGATCCGTAGCAGAAGCATTGGTGACAAGATTCTGCAGTTTTTGTTTTACTTATTGACGTGATTCCTACTGAATTCTTTAGTGTTTGTATGCTCTGTGTAGGTATCCAAGTTTTTTCAATATTCGGACATATATATTAAATGCAATATAGTTAAAAAAAAATGTCGCCACCAACTAAAATCAGTATCTGGACTTATTTTATATCGGAAAACTCCGAGTGTCAAATTTGTAATAACATTTAATAGCGTATTTTAAGTTCCTTTTGTAATTTTAATGTTGGTGTACAATAAAGAATTGAACTATTTTGCAAAAAGAAGTAAATCCCTTAATATGGTTGATGGAGCGCTTGTTTCAGAAATTTATATATAAATTATATTGAAAAAATCAACAACAAAAATGTACAAAAATGACGAAACACTCTCTGTTTGGAAAATAATTGTTTTCACTTACTATATTATCTATCATGTAAATGTCTGAATCCGTCGTCATCGTAAGGAAACTGGCATGTCTTAGAACCAAAAATTCGAAGACATGTGACATCTACCAACCCGCACTGGGCCCGCGTGGTGAATTACGGCCTGTTCCCTCTCCTAGAGAGGAGGCCTGAGTCCCAACAGTGGGAACATTATAAGGCTGGCAAAACAAAAAAAAACAAATGTCTGCATAAAAAATGCATATCTTTTAATATACAAATGCTTTTAAAAATAGTTTATTATATAATAGTTAGTTAGAACTTTTCTTTTGAGCGTGTTATGTCCACCTCCTTTCCTCAATCAATTTTCTATTACATGTAAAACGCAAAGACGTTATGTAATAACTTGATGCGCTATCTACCATACTTAAAATTGAAATTTTTTTAATAATAATCTTGAAATAAGCATCCGCGAATGTGGCTCTCTAATAATCCGCATCCGCATCCGCGAATGTGGCTCTCTAATAATCCGCATTCGCATGCAGATCCGCATCCGCACATATCGAAATTTTGGCATTCGCAACTACCCTAGCTCAATCTACTAAAGTTTTTTGGTCACATGGTCAGTAAAAATAGCCTCAACCTTGAACAGTTCATTGACACGAGCATGGTTAATGGCAAACGACCAAGAGGCTGCAGCCCAAAAAGATGGGTAGATCAGGTCCACTCCACACTGGACATCTAATTGCACGTCGCACTTCATACCGCCAAAAACCATCAGAGATGACGAGACTCCATCAGTAAGAAGCTAATCCAAGAGGAACTTCACGACCGTCTGTTATTAGGAAAATTACTCAAGGATTATGACTAGGAGGTATGATTGCAGAAAAGACCAATTAAACGTCCAAATACTTTTGGCATAATTATCGTCCCTTAGCTTACAACATCACTCAAGTCGAAAATTGGCGGTTTTCACATTCGAATGCCTTTAGATTGAGCTACTCATTGCGCGTCTAACCATTGGTCACATGATATAGATTTCAGCCAGTCAAAACCCATAATTCGAAAAGTAGTGATAACGAGCAAGTCGGCGGGCCTCTCAACACCGCACAGTTTATTTCCGTTTCCTGTAAAGTCGAAAATTGGCGGTTTTCACATTTGAATGCCTCTAGATGGAGCTGCTCATTGCGCGTCTAACCATTAGTCACATGATATAGATTTCAGCCAATGAAAACCCATAATTCGAAAAATAGTGACAGTGTGCACAGCGGCCTCTCAACACCGCACAGTTTTTTTCGTTTCAGTCCAATGTTGGTAAAAATTACTTACGCGGTGTTGTACTCTTTTCAACACGTACTTTGAAAACGTGTCCATTATCCGATGTGAAATCCGTTTTAAACACCGTTGTGTACTGACAACGCGCGGTTATCGCACGCTCAATCGCAAAGTTTTATTGACAAAGCTCGCTCTATTGTTTTACACGCATCAAAAATTCAGCCATTTTGTACACTATTATATAACCATCGTGGTATTAGGTTTATTTGTGTGGGTAACCGCTTAGTGAATGCTGTTGATTTTATGACCGGTTTTTGGGATATAATCTACCTATAAATGTTGTTTTTAGGGTTCCGTAACTCAAAAGGAAAAAAACGGAAGCCTTATAGGATCACTTTGTTGTCCGTCTTTCTGTCTGTAAAAACCTTTTATCTCGGGAACGCTTCGAGTTGAAATTAAAACCATATACTCAAATCTGCGGTCCCTTGAAGCTATGAAAAATTCAAATTTCTGAGTTAACTTAAAAAAAGATACCGACGTTTATGTCACAAAAAACGTGTATTTCGACACTCATAAGGAAATCAAAATTCATAGAGTACTTCCCGGTCACCTAGAATCCTGAAATTTAGCCTAAAGCAAGATCTTATAGCAAATGTAAAGGAATAAATCTGAAAAATGTAAACTTGTAGTTATGTCACAAAAAAGTTTTTTTTTGCGATTCGAAAAAATCTTTGTCACTCAATTCGGGAATCAAATTGTTTTCATAGGTAAGTTTGTCAGAAACCCTCAGTGCGCGAGTCCGACTCGCACTAGCCCTGTTTTTTTTTTCATATAACTATAGAGAGTACTTGGAGTATCATGTTACCCAGTTACTGAGTTGTGGAGGTGTAATAAGCAGTCATAGCATAGCATAGTCGGCCTTATAATGTTCCCACTGCTGGGACTCAGGCCTCCTCTCTACGAGAGGGAATGGGCTTTAATCCACCACGCGGGCCCAGTGCGGGTTGGTGGATGTCACATGTCTTCGAATTTTTGGTTCTAGGACATGCAATCATTTGGTTTCCTCACGATGTTTTCCTTCCCCATTTTAAGAGCAGTGGTGATGAAATAAATTACACAAAGGAATGCGCCTGGCTGGGTTTGAGCTCGCGACCTACGACTCGGTAAGTTGGAAGCGTTAGCACTCGGCTCTCTCTGTTCTAGTCGGAAGCGTAATAAGCAGTCGCTTCATGTAAAACACGGGTATTCAACCCCATATAGGTTGGACTGGAAGCTGACCCCAAGTTAGTTAGTTTACTGACTAAAACCACACCTCTATCCTTCAGTTCTCTTTTGCGCTCTAGAACCACAGGTTTTCCTTTCAGAAATACCCTGTGGCCCTAGCGGGCATCAGCCTTGCTCCCTACGGTTTTGTTGACATCTTCTTGAGATATGCGTGGAACACATGCCGTCGACGATTCGGGTTCTGGAAGCGGCGGCTGGAAGCCTATCCCACCACAGTTGGGAAAAGGCTAGGGAGCTCATGATTTCTAGTGCAATGTGAGAGGACTGAGAATACAGATTAAGCAGTTTACGCTGTGCAAAACGCACAGCATTGTTAAATACAAATATTATTTACGACCACTACCGATCATTTTACTTTCCTTATTATCATTGTCTCTTTCACAAAACCATGTTTCAAATCCTTTTGAAACAACAGCTCGTATAAATAAGAGGTCTCCAATCCAGTGAAAAATATTAGCAAAAGCGTATAACAAAAAATGTCATAACGGTAGTTGGATATTTTTATTTTCTTCAACACGAAAATGTATGCGACTCGCGAGACGAATCTCGTTCACATTTATGTGTATATTCGTATCAAAGCAGTGTTTCTTGCTTTATTTACTGAGTGAGTGTATTTTAAAATTATGGTCGTCTTTTTTTCAGTTAGTCTGTGAAAGTAATAGTAGCTGTAGACATTATGTTTAGGTCTAAAATGGGAGTTTTATATTATGGTTATTGATCAAAAAAGCATTTATTAGCTTGGTTTGTTTGGCTCATCATCATCATCTTCCTGCCCTAGTCCCGTGTTATTCGTGGTCAGCGCAATACGTTTTTTTCTTCCATTCTGTCTTGTCACCCGTCATGCTTTCACTCTCTTTTCTTTCAATTCACTCTTCACACAATCCATCCATCTTTTTTCCTTTGGCCTACCTCTCTCTCTCTCGATCCATCCACACGTATACTCATAACTTTTTTAGTAACATGCATTTGACTTATCATCTACCTAATATAAGTTTGTTTTTTTTGTACAGTTCCGAATGCAACATTTTTTTCACCGATATAAAGCTGCTTTATTCTTGAGTGACATAGGCTATATTTTATGTACACAGGTGAAGCCACGGGAAAAAGATATTTATCAATATTTTGTATTGCTTTTGTCTTCATTGTTCTATTGTGTTTATCATAATTACTACTTTCTTTTTATATAGGCTGTTACTCACATAAATAGTCTTTATGAAAAAACCAGAAGCGGTTAGAATTCATATGGCACAGGTATCCTGACTTGTTTTTGTATGGCGAAGCGGGCCCTACCACAATGATGTCCTACTTGAAGTCCTCTCAACCTTAGTTCAGTCTTGGTCAGAATTTTTTTAAAGTTCTCTTAATGATTTCATATTTTTCATAATATTTATTAGTTTATAATTTTAGCAATAGGTTAGTGTTTTATTATTATAAATAACGATTTTTTTCTGTTTGAAGAATCTTTTATTTGTTAAAACCTACCACAGTGTTGTTTTTGTAACCCAAAGGTTGACTGGTAAAGAATGCTTTGTTGCATTAAGTCTGCCTATGTACCACTACTGTACATGAAGTTTTAATAAATAAAGAAAGAACGCACGAGGACCGTAGCATTTCCTACGTGGTTGATTCGGTACTCTTTATTACTATATCTTTAGAATAATTTGTTACTTTCACTTGGACAGAGCCGCTGGTAGAAGCTAATATATCATAAATGGTTTGTTCATTAATCCGAAAAACAATCCAGACAAAACTAGACCACACAATTCGGGGAAATGTAATTAGCAGACAATCAATCATAGACGGTTATTGTCTTGTTATAGTTTTTCTCACTATAATTAATTTCATTTCGTGGGATGTTTGTTCTGCCGTGAACTAGTACTAAAAGCTTCATGATTTGTATTTTTGTTCTAGTCATTTGCCCAGCTAGCTTTCTCGCAATTATTATAATAGTATTTTTTTTTTGTGATGTCCTAGTGATAAACACCCGCATTTTATGCAAGAGGTTGGGGGTTCAAAAACAGGCAAGTACTAATGTAAATTGTTCAATTCATATGTACTTTTCTATGTTTATCTAGGGCATTATTGACACCTCGTATCTCAGAAAGGACAGTTGTTTTTCGTAAATAAAAAATGTCAGAAAGTCTGACCACTATCCAAAGAGTAACGTGTTGCCCAGTAACTGGGTTGTGAAGGTCTCATAGACAGTCGCTCCATGAAAAACACAGGTATTGAGCCGCATCTGGTTAGACTGGAAGCTGACTCCAAGTTAGTTGGGAATCAACTAGGAAGGTGATGAGGTGGTAAATCATCCAATATCTTCTATCGCTCTAGGATGGAGCAAGAGGGCGTGTCAGACTTTTACTGACCAAAACCACAGGTTTCCTTTTTAGAAATAACCTGTGGCCCTAGCGGGCATCGGCCCTTTTTTTTCGAGGGGATACCTTCAAAAGGCGCCCGGACTTTGGGCATAAGTTCGAGGAGTGTGGGATTTTTATCTCACTAAAACCACCTCGGTGATCACTATCAGCACATACAGAAGGGGCGCCGTTACCTCTTATAAGACCATTCCAGGACCCACTCTATGCAACTCCTGTTGGGACACATCCCTGAGGAGACTGTACAAGGTCTCCCCTGAGCCTCTTTGTGCACGGCAGCACGTGATCACTGTGCCACCGTCTTCCTTAGAATCACGCGATTTGCGGACAGAGTCCCCACTCTGCACACCCGTGGTTCCAAGGTCCCGTCTGCATAGCGGGCATCGGCCCTGCTGGAACCCTACGGTTTTGCTGACATCTGGTTGATTAGCGTAGAATACTACGCACCGTCAACGAATCGAGCTCCTCCCAACTATATTGAGGTCGGATTCCAGTCTAGCTAAATGCAGCTGAAAACCAATATGTTACATGTAAGGATTGATTAGTTAAATATAGTCATGTTATTCACGTACTTACCTATAATTCTAAAAGCTATTACCCACAATATTAATGTACTAATGCAACTTGAATATTGGATCTACGCACACAGTGATGAAGCAGTATTGTTATGGCTAATGAGAAGCGGTGTTTAATAGTATAAAAACCAAATAAAACTGTAAAAAAATATTCATTAACGAACAAAAAGAACAAAACATTCAGTTAGCTACTGATTAATGCGAATACGATCGCTTTTGAAAATACCAGCCTCAAGAAATACGATAAAAATAACCTTTCTTGCCGTCGGGTAATAAAAACAGTCTATTACTACCTATCATTTCTAGTCTAAGCTTCTTTGGACTGTAGAATTGCTCGAAAGAGTTAAATAGCCCTGAAAAGTCAAGGATGATTTCAGCAGTGAGAATAAATACTTCTAGGAAAGTATGGTTCACCGTCGATCAACGCTTACCATGTGTTGAAATAATGGTCAAACGAGAGCCTATCAATATTAATAAAAAAAAGACTGACACATCCTCTTTCTTTACCTGAACCAGGAGGAATTCCTTATTTGATGATTTTTTATTTATTTTTTTTAGGTGGGAAAATCATTCAATGACAAATCCTGCTCTTGGGCGGGAGATAGTGTCAGACTTTGACTGACTAAATACCCACTCCTGTTCCTTCTTTGTCTTCATTCTGGGGCCCCGGGTTTTGCTTTCACACTACCCGTGGCTCCAGTAGGCTTTGACCCTACTGGGCCCCTACGATTTGCTGACATCTCCCTGAGGCTTCTGGCAGGCATCTGCGCTTGCAACAGTAAGCGCCGTCAACGACTTGAGCTCGGTCCGGACGGTTACCGGACGGTCAGACAGCGAGCCACCCATAACTCGCCGTTCGCAAGCCCGCGCCTACGGTGGCCGGAAATCGGGATCGGAATCCCGGCGGCGGTTGGGGCGTGTGAACCGTTGCCTCACGCGATCAGCTGCGTCCTTTGCTAGCATTACTGCTTCGCAGAAGGAGGCGACCGAGCGGGAGGGAGAGCAGACATTTTTTTTTCATTTGATGACGGAAAATCAACAAATAAAGGTAGAATTACATTGGGCACATGTGGGCCACGTATGGCATCTGGACGCATGTGTCTCCATACATTTCATCCATAATTATAAAATAAGCCTAATAAGTAATAGTTATAAGTCTAGTTGCCATCAACTAGACTTGTAAAGCTACATTAGATCCACGCCACGCGACGCGACTCTACGTACGAATCAGGCGAGGCCCACGTGTGAGTCGGTCTAATGTAGTTCCTGATTTATTCCTCCCGCTCTGCCCCCCTAGCCAAGTTACGATCGTTTCGTTTGCGTCGAACGCCTCGAGTAGGCCACGCCTCCGATTCCTTTGTTCTGACCACGTGACTCAGCGTTGAGATGACGTCAGAACAAAGGATCGGAGGCGTAGCCTACTCGAGGCGTTCGACGCAAACGAAACGATCGTTCCTGATTTATTCCTCCCGCTCTGCCCCCTTAGCCAAGTTACGATCGTTTCGTTTGCTACGAACGCCTCAAGTAGGCCTCGCCCCCGATTCCTTTGTTCTGACCACATGACTGAGCGTTGAGATGACGTCAGAACAAAGAAATCGGAGGCGTGGCCTACTCGAGGCGTTCGACGCAAACGAAACGATCGTAACTTGTCTAAGGGGGCTGAGCCGCAAAAAAAAACTTTTTTTAGTATTAATAACCACGCTTGCTCAAGACAGGATCAGCAATCAACAATATGACAAGCGATAAACTTCCCTACGCCTTTAATACAACTCTCCATGATGTAACCACAGTTTCCTAATAACTAAAAGTGTTTACCGTAGAAACTATTAAAACTTTTCACCTTCCGCCTTCCAAGATAAAGTCGTTTTCCTAAGAATAGTACATAAAAAGGATTCCCAATGGAACTACCATAGAACACGGAAGCCGCATCAGCGGTCGCTTCTATAAAAGGCATTATCAAATAACTTATTTACTTGTGAAATGAATACTTTGATGGTATGGCAGAAATTTGTTTGAGGTGGGAAATCATTAATTTAACTGGCCTATTGATCTAGTGGTTAGTAGCCCTGACTGCTATGCCGGAGGTCGTGGGTTCGATTTCCACCCAGGACAAATGTTTGTTTGATGAGCATAATCATTTGTTCTGTCTGGGTATAATTTATCTATAATGTGTATCATCATCATCTTCCTGCCCTTTTCCCATCTTATTTGGGGTCGGCGCAACACGTTTTTTTCTTCCATTCTATACTGTCAACCGTGTATGTATTTAGAAATATATAAGTATGTTTATCAGTCTAGTACTCATAACACAAGCTCTGCGTAGTTTGAGACTAGATGGCGTTGTGTGACAGTTGAGAAATATTGTTATTATTATTAAATAACTCTAATCACTCTACTTGGAGCGAGAAAGAGTGTCAGATTTTTACTAACTAAAGCCGCATGAGTTGATGAGTTTCTTCAGTTGACTTTTGCATTCCAATAGATCCCTGATGCTTGCCTATTCCTAACTTTCCTAATGAGAAAAAGCTGTCAGTTTATGTAATACATTACAACGAAGGCAACGAAACACATATTTATAGTTAACTTGCCAGCCACGAATAAAAAGAAAAAAAACTTTGTAACACAAAAACAATGCTTGCTCAAGTATTGTTATCATTTTTTGTAAGTTTATGGTAGAAATAATAATATACTTTTATATACCAAAACAGTTGCGGTCCAACATAACATCAGTTACAGCTCTAACTTTTTTTAAATTATATAAACCAGTGCTTGACTGCGATCCCACCTGATGGTAAACAGTGATGCAATCCTTGATGGTGAAGCGCACTAGTTTATTAAGAGCCTATTCACTCTAGAATTGAAGATACCTAAATAATAATCGGGCGGGAAGACCACATCGGGCAAATTATTTCAGTCCTTCGATGTACGCGGTATAAACGACGAGACGAAATACTTAGTCCGAACCGTAGAGGTATTAACAATGTAACTCTAAATATTATTTTTAGAATCGTCTCTAGTCGATTCCACACTCTATGGGTATTACCATTGTTTCCACAGGATGTCCGCGCCACCTAACGATGTTAGGGTTCCGTAGGCGTCTGATTGGAGCATTGTTTCTCATTCTGAGTCATTGGTAGTCAAGAAACTACAGTACTATTTACATTGCGAATTTAGTAATCTATTGTTGTCTTCGTATTATTCGGGGTTAGCGCAGCATGTTATTTTACTTTCATTCTTTTCTGTCACTTACCGGTGACAGAAAAGAATGAATGTTACCTTGTACACAGACAAAAAAATATTTTCCCTGGGGCAAAAACAATATTTTGAGTTGAAGTTTGAAATAAAAACAAAGTCGCAGACTACAGTTGTGATAGGTCACATTGTTTAACAACGAGTAGGCATACTGTAAGAAACTTGCAAAATACATATCAATACATAATCGTAGAAATTACTTATGATTTGAACAATAGATATATAGATAGATAATTATTCTTTATTGTACACCAAAAATACAAATCACATTAGGAACTTTTTTTTTTTTATTGGATGGGAAAATCATCTTATGACAAATCCCGCTCTTGGGCGGAGCGGGAGATAGTGTCCCGCTGTCACAATGGGTGGTCTTATCGCTAAAAGCGATTTTTTACAGACAACCTTTGGATGGATTTGATAGAGAAGGAGAAAAAAGACACGCAGGTAGTTCGTGGTGTACTATTTATATATATACAATACATAAACTAAAAAATTGCATATAATACAAACAATATATATAATTATGAGGGCAAAGAATTTATGTACTTAATGACGACGTTCAAGAGGAAAGGTAATGATCCATAACCATATTTTTTAAAATTGCGATTATTTGAACTTGCCTTACTGACACGGGCAAAGCATGCCAAAGCCGCACTGCTTGAACTGCAAACGACTTATCATAAAAATTGGTGGAATGGAAAAAAAGAAAGAAAGAAAAATATTTTATTTGGCACACGTACACAGATACACACAATGTAGAAACAACATGTATACACTTAAGAAAATAGGAAAATAAAATAACTAACATTGTGTGTCTCGTTGTATGGCTTGGCATCTCGAGCCTCAAGTTAAATAAAATGCCTTGATAAGATGAGAACCACTTATGACCACCCACACAAAATCGCATTTACAAATTCCGCTCAAACACTTAAAACTCTGCACTTTGAAACAAAAATATACGTTACTTAGACACGGAAGCTTTAAAATATTCACTGAGGTAGCACTTGACCAATTTTTTGTTTGCCCACCGAACCGACCGGTACAAAGAGAATCCGTGAGGGACATTAAAACTTATACTGTGGCGATTCTAAAAGACTGTTTTAATGGTCCAAAGAAAGTTGGAACCACTTTCCGAAGCAGTGAACTTACTAATTGAAAAGTTTCGAGATTAGACGGCGAAGCTGTTTCGGATTAAGTTGTTCGGATAATATTTTGTAAAGGGCAGAGAATTTTGATGGGCTCGAGTGTCGGAAATTTTAATGTGATGGTTGAATACTGTCAGAAAGTATTGTTATAAAATTATATGAATAGCAATGTCTTATCTAAATTTTAATATCATCATTTCAACTGAAACACGTCCACTGTTGGACATTGGCTTCCCCTGTGTGTCGTTACATAGAACGGTCCTGTGCGTCTCGCATCCATCGCATTCCCGTAACTCTCACCAGGTCATCGGCCCACTTTGTGGAAGGCCTTCCAATGCTGTGGTCACCAGTTTAGAATCTTTCGGCCCCACCGACCATCCGTTTTACGAGCAATGTGCCTTACCTACTGCCACTTAATTTTAATAAATTTGTCACAAGTTTTTGCCAACGGCTTCGTAGAGATATATAATAAGCCTATGTTACTCAATGAAAATGTAGCTTTCTAATAGTATTTTTTTTTTAAAATCGGTCTTGAAGTTTTTGAGTTCAATCGTAACATAAAAACAAACGTTATATGCACAAACAAAAAAACTTCTACAGTAAAATATTAAATTAGTATATTATTAGTACTAGTTTTATTAATACTTAAGAGTATTATTTCAGGCAAAGTTTCTTTATCAAAAAATATATGTACTTGAGCTATTTTTTCAATAACCTTGGCAATATTATTTCTTTACAAAAATCGCCTACTTTCTTCCCACTCAAGTTTGTTGCCGACGGGTCTAATTTTGATTGAGTAGATTTACTCTTCAATTTACTTCAATTTGTCTGTCCTCCGTAAATGTATAATCTTTTGTTATTGTAGGTATGTCCTCGAGACTCTTGGATACAGCTTCTAATAAAGATCTATTGTGTCTACGTATCAAGGTCTTGCTTTTTTAACCTTTCATCAACATCTTTCCTTACAAAACAAAACCTCTCATCGTGTTTGTCTGTCTTCATAAACGCGATAAACTTAAAAACTATAAAACACATTTTCATTGTTTGGTTGACTATCATTTATTTCTTTTTTTTTCTAGTTTTTTTTTCACCTATGAAATAAAAATTGACAGAGTGACTCATGAGGAAAGTTTAAGTGTTTAATACAATCATGTAATATGTGCATACTACAAAAAAGTCGAGAATTTAAAAAGGCTTTCCAACACTCGTACAAAAATGGGGTGAATCGACAGTAAAGTATATAAATAAATTGTCACTTCTTGTCAGATTAGTTAAAGTCAGGCTGTAGGGGGACTTCCAACACTGCGTCTTCCGGTACGCGGTCGCTACTCCAGAGCCTTTCGGCCCCAACAGCCATCTGTTCTGCGAGCAATGTGCCCTGCCCATTGCCACCTAAGTTTGGCGATTCTTCGTGCTATGTCGGCAACCTTCAAGCTCCATGTTTAAAGTTCATAATTAGTTCTGGACTTGCATGATATTAAATGTATAGAGATTGTAGAAGTTGGCGTATCTACTTAGATTATCTCTCTGGCAATTTGTGGGGCTCATTGAAGTTATAAGTTGGTAGCTTGTTGATTACTGTGTAGTTAAAGCTCTCCTGTAACATATTGTGTTCTCTTTATTCTTTATTGTACTCACAATTTTATAAGATCAATAAAAACATAGGACAGTTGATGTATGTAGCGACATCTATCGCGTCACATAAGAAAATCCTGCATCGCGCAATCAAAGTTCTCCGCGCGATTAGAACATATAGAACAACCCGAAATCATCTATCGGGCAGTTGCAGCCCACCAGACATAACATTCCGTCTGGTCGGAGGATCCTCCCTTTTCAATGGAGGTTTGCGGGACTTTACTCTCTGATCCGCTTACCCCCAAACTGGTGACCCTCGACAAAGAACGTCAGCGCAGCCTTCGTGCAGCTATTACCTCGTGACCTCATCATCACTTCCTCAAGCTTTCGAGCAGCGAGCCATACAGCCAGCACCCACGGCTATAAAGGGTATCCTGACCACCAGCATGCCTACCTGGTCATACCTGGTCATCACCCTCAGCCTCATCAGCGACCTTGGCGAAGCACACTGCACCTTCGGCCAGTCACATGAAGAGCAACGAAGAACCTCTCCTGGTCGACGCAAGCAGTCAAGCCACTACGTCGCACAGCACCGCTCCGACTCACTGGAGCCAGCAGCACTACTCCGACTCACTGGAGCCTGCAGCATCATCCCGACTCACTGGGACAGCATCACCCCGAATCACTGGGGTATCACCGCAGACAGTTCCGACTCACCGAGAACTATGCGGCATTCGGTTCCGACTCACTGGAACCAACCTACCACTGGCCTGGCACGCATCAAGAAGCATCAAGAACCATCGATCTCCGATCTCCGGAGGGGAGTGATGTAGCGACATCTATCGCGTCACATAAGAAAATCCTGCATCGCGCAATCAAAGTTCTCCGCGCGATTAGAACATATAGAACAACCCGAAATCATCTATCGGGCAGTTGCAGCCCACCAGACATAACATCCCGTCTGGTTGGAGGATCCTCCCTTTTCAACGGAGGTTTGCGGGACTTTACTCTCTGTTCCGCCTACCCCCAAATGTACATAGGCGAGCTTAACCCACAACTGGGTTTTCTTACAGCAAACCATACCATGTTCTCTTATGTTTTTTTAGGTGGCTATGTATATGTCTAAACACGCGCATTCAAAAATATATCTTGTCTAAATAGTTGATCATTAAAAATCTGATATCCTCCTTTTTGCTCCACCCAGAGTGAAAGCCAGTGGTTTAATTCAATATATATTTTTTTAATTACTTTTAGTTTTTTTTGTAATTATTATTATTTATCTACATTGTGCTCACATATTAGAAGCGACAAGAAATATGTAACCAAGATTTATGTAATTCATAATATGATTTAAAAGAGTGTCCATGGAATTTCTTGCACGTTATTCTCCATAGAGATCTGAACGTGCAATTTAGATTCACTTTTTTATTTTTTTGACTGACCGACATTTTGACAATTCAAAAGTGCCTGTAATTGGTCTATTTGAAATAAACGTTTCTGATTTCTAAAAGAAAGTTAGATGAATATTTTATTTGGTATGCATTTAAAAAGTGTAGAAAAATATGTTGAAACTTAAGAATAACAGAAAACTAACATTGCGTGTCTTACTGTTGCGCCAAGTGAAAGTGAGATGTAATGATTTCCCAGGTGCAAAAAGTGGGTTGTAACCACTGAGCTACCAAAGAACAGACAAGCCTCAACACTCATATTTTTGGTATATTAAAATAGACATCTAAAGCCTTTTTTAAGGATTTTTTGTTCGCAAAAGTGTACAACTATAACGCGAGAATAATCGTGTTTGCAGAGTTGTCTCAAAGAAGTAAAATCTTTTGAGCCCTGATCAGTTTCAACAAACAGTTTCTAGACAGTAAAGTTTCAGGATTTGATTATAAAGACTTTTGTAAGGTGCTAGTAGCAGATGTAGGCAAAGCTGAGCTAAGCTAGGCAAGGTAGCTTTGCTTCCTTAATTGCATATTAAAAAGAAGGAGTTAGCTACGTTGACAAATTAAAAAAGAAAGGTTGAAACTTGTTAAAGTTTCAACTGAAGTTTTTAACATGATTAAAATGAAAAGAATCCTGCAACTAGAATTGAAAGAAATAATACTTGCATCTATAGAAATAAAAATTGTATGTATATAATAAAGTCATGTTGTAATTTTAATAATGATTAAGTCATTTTTAATAATGTTTGCTTTTTAGGATTCATCTCCACCCCGTGTAACAGAATAGCTATTCATATATTGAAAAAAAAAAATAGACGGGTTGCACTCCGGGAGTGCCGGCAGAAGTGAAAACTTGATTATTAACGTTGAGCATGTTTGATATTTTGGAATGGTTAGGGAATAATTTTGCACCAATTGCTTTATCAGTATAAAAGTACTATCATTTATGTGGTAGAATACAATATTCATTTATTGCGCTATCGTACACAAACATGACAATTTCGATATTACACACATAAGTTTAGACTGCGGATTGTTGTGATACCGCAAGTTTAATTCATTCATTTAAAAACTAAAGTCTTAACTTCTTGCAGATTCAAGTAAAAATGTCAATTTATTTTTGTAATCCCAGTGATTACAAAAATAAATGAAGTAAATAAATGAATAAAAAGACTTAAAATATAACTTGCGAAATGTGGGTGTACTATTCGGTGCACCCCTGCCTGAGCCTTCGGGGATTACAGGATGTTATGTTATCATTGAATCCTGCCTAAAGAATTTGTAATTAAAAGTGTGGAAGTAATCTGTCGCACATAAAAATGTGTGCGATACATCTTTTCACAGGCGCTTAGTAAGCACGTAAGCAGGAACGTCACATTCGATCTTACTACAGAATTAGCTGAGAATTTATCGGTTTCCTATAGTTAAAAAGTACGAGTGTTATTGACACTCGTACTTTTTAACTTACTTGTAAATACTTGTAATCAAATTATTTTTAAAGCAGATTTAAATAAACTGAACTTTATTTTACCAAACAACAAACGCCTTAGTGAAAATGTTTAGCGATTTAATACTCGGAAGGTACTTATTGCGATTGAACGATTTCCTTTTTTATTTTATTATCATGATTGTGCTTGCATCTTAAAAGCCTTCACAAGTACTTTTAATAGCTACTAGATACTAAGAAAGCTGCAAACTCAAAGACAACACTGTCTTATTGATTTTAGAATCTCTTGTCATTAAGCGTCAATCAATAAAATTGCAAGGAAATACGGAATTTTAGCTACACTAACATACCTACAGGTACGTAACGTTTGTAAATAGCACGTAAATTGCCTTCGTAGTTAGCGCGGTGCGAATCCCCCAAAGACCACGGTTCTATCACAATCTTAAGGACGATGAAGATAGCCAGAGGACTAGGTTTCGCGGCGCTGCGCCGGCGCGCGGTGGGTGGCAATTTATTTAATAGATTTGTCAGCTTTATCCCTAAAGCATTAGGTTCAAAGTTGATTGGAAACATTTAAAATTTTCTTTAAATGATTTTAAACCATAAAATGTTGAAGGTTAAGTTCAAAATCGAATGAGAAAATTTGACTGGTGGCCGTCTTACGCTTTTTCGATCAGGTCACGTGTCCTGACGCGAGTTTAAGATTTTATACCCATTACAGAAAAAGTGCTCAACGCCGCTAAAGAAGTTTTCACTTCAAAAAAATACAAAATATCCAAGTTCTTTGAAAAATGACAGCAACTGTCAAAAATATTGGTCTCAATCATTCTATCATTGCAATTGACTGTTAGGCAGTACGAAGTTCACAGCTCAGGTCTAAAACTAGTGTTGTATAGGTCATAAATGAGATGATAAATAAGCGGAAAATAATAAGCTTTATACCATTGAATTGAAACATAAATTGTCTCTAATATGACAGAGTAAAATATGAACTCAGAAATTTTACATCTTATCAAAGGGTTACCAGGCTAAATATTTGATAAAATCAAACTTTGTCATTAAATTGTAATGTAAGCATCTTTTGAAAAGTCTCAAAAACTTCTGTTGATAATTATAACAAAGTGCTGTTTAGTAAATACAAAATACTCTTTGAATAGAAATTCAGTACCTAACTTAGTCTGTTTATTTGATGAAATAAATGAAGGACATTATTAAAGTTTTGCGAAGTTCCGCTTGATTAATATGGTGGGTCAAGACACAAATGCGAAATTACTTTTAGAACAAATATCATTTGACTTAATTTAAGGTTTAGTGTTATTGTTACTTTCCCAAAATGATGTTTTCAATATACTTTCTCAAAAAATCGGTCCAACCACTTTAAGGCACGCAATTTACTGTTTTGCGTACTAGTACAAAAAATACGCCAGCTCGCCACGCTTCAACTTATTGTATTTATTGTAATAGGCTGGTATCTGGACAGTCCCCGTTTATTTATTTCTTCGTAAGTGTATTGAAAAACGTCATTTGATATTCGTGGAAATTTGTCACTGCAGCCTTCGGTTCTATAACACCTTCGCCTGCGGCTCGGGCCAATTCCACCTCGGTCGCAGTGACAAATTTTCTCTACCTGTACCAAAATGTACTATTTTAGAGGACATTGTACTGAAAGGTAAATTCATTTCCAATGTCTATTGTTTCCACCATATCTATCCGACTTTTCAGTTTAAGGCCCAGGCGTTAGAGAATAGTACAGATAGTACAATTTCGTTGTATTTTTTGACCCGTGAACATTGAAACAGTTGGCCGACATTACTTGCTTCCACACTTTTTTCTTCCACATCGCGAACTTTGGATGCCGCGAAATGCTCTTTTATGTGTACTTTAAAATGTTCTGAATTTTTACACTCTCGCCTGGGGTTTGTTCACGTCATCATTTCATTACAAATGTACAACACAATACCTCGGCATAATCCTTTGGGGATTTCAATACAAACCGACTTTATCCCTACCTACATCACATTACACTATTATTAAAAAGGCTAAAGTTTGTATGTATGTCTGTGTATTTAATAATACTAGTTTTTGCAGGCGGCTTCGCTCACATTAAAGTAGAAAACTGTCCCAAGGAAATATACTGCTGGGTTATAAAGACTCTTACATGGTCATGGTCTAGCGGTGTAATAAAAAACATTCAATTCCGATAAGGAGTTTGAGCGGAAAGTAGTAACTTTCTGGATGGGGAATCATCTAATGACTTCTCCCGCTCTAGGGCGGAGCAGGAGGGCGTGTCAGACTATTGCTGACTAAAACCCACTCATATGTTCCTTTCCTTTGCCTTCCTTCCTGGAACACTACGTGCCGTCGACGACTCGGGTTCAGTCCGGACGGTTACCGGACGGCCGGATGGTGAAGTATCCGTCGCTCACCGTCCACAAGCGTGAGGAAGTCCTTTTTCTCACGCGTGAAATAGTAGGGCAGGCTTGCGTTTCCGGTCACGATATTATTAGTTTACAAAACTAATTGTTAGATGGCGCCATCTATAGTACCATATATTATAATACATTATTATTGTTACAAATTACTTTTATTTTTCATTAATCATGCCGCATTTGCATGCCGTAAGGTAGAATGTAGCGGAAACCCTCACCTATGTATCATCTTATATTTATAATAATAATAATAATATTTATTTATTATAAAAAGTACATGTTTGACAACAAATGTAAGTACAAAAAAAACAATCAATACAACAGTCAATTTGGTTTGAAATACCCTGACTCCTAAACTAGGAAGATCCTGTATCTTAGGAGGCAGTGTCTTCGCATAAATGGTGGACGAACAAATTAAGAGCGTACAGCGTAGATATTATTGCCAAAATGTGGACTAATGAGGAAGAAATATATAAGTTTATAATTATATATATATATATTTACTGATAGTTTGTATATGTATAGTGTATGTATGTGTATGTAGAGTATGAGTGTAGTGTACATGTATTTGTGTGTGGTGTCGTGTCATGAGCAAATGCAGTGTGAGTGCGTGTGAGCGAGAGGGGTGTGTGGTATGGTCTGAGTGATTAGCTGATCCAGGTAAGTAGACTTTCGGTTGTATCGTAGTCTTGCTCCTTTAGCCACTCCTCAATTTTCAGTTTAGCCCTATATGTGTTTAATGCATTTATACCTACATTGATAGCAAATAAATATATCTGCAAAGACAATCTCCACAGATGGGGGTTCTCGGACGGTTCCGATCTTCAGTGCTTGTGCGGCGTCTCTCCGCAGACCATGTCCCACCTTCGATCCTGCATCACGTGCCCTGTTACCTGTTCACGTAGGGACCTAATGACAGCATCAGCGGACGGCACTGCCGTGGCCGAATACTGGGCCATACAAGGAATTTGACTGGTTTTGCCATCGATACGCTAAGAAGAATATATCTGAATCTGAATCACTTTTTTCACACCCTTCTTTTTTGTTCCAGATGATGCATTCGAGTAACAAAGAACAGGAACACAGTGGAGGTACAAAACTGTACAACGAATGGATGAGGCAAGGTTGAGTCATGCTGGCGCTGAACTGGGGGGTCGATATGCATGCAATGGGATTCAGCTACCGGCTCAAGATCGGTATTGTCGTGATCGTCATTATGGTTTTGGGGTTTTTTAACGAAAGTCAAGGTGAGTTTTTGTTTTAATATTTTATGTTATTTAGTTGATACTCCAAAAACCCCAAAGAAAAGATGGATGGATTGTGTGAAGAGTGATTTGAAAGAAAAGGATGTAAGTGATAGCATGACGAGTGACAGGGCAGGATGGAAGAAAAAAACGTGTTGCCCCGACCCCAAATAACAAACACGGGACAAGGGCAGGAAGATGATGATAATGATGAGTTGAAACTCCAAAAACAGCTGACAATAATTGTTTCAAATAAACTAGAATTAAATTGAATTACTAATCGCAAGATAAAGTACATTTTGATACAAGTAGAAAAAGTTTTTCACTGCGACCGAGGCGGAATTTGCTCGAGCCATAGGTGAGCGGGTATGTATTAAACGACTTTTTTCAATACACTTAAATAAACAGGATTTTACGCGTGATTCGTGGGGTGTCGCCTCGCGCCCAGCCTGACACAGAAAATGTAATGTGGCGGAAGCTCCCGCACTTTACCGCACTAGCGCGAAAAACAGTAAATTGCGTGCCTAAAAGTAGTAGAGATAAGAGCGGGGTTCATATTAGGATAATTGGAAAATAGAATTAACATGAAAGGAAGAGGAAGGGTATACCAAAGTATCAAACGACGTTCTTCAATACACTTAAATAAACAGGGTTTTACGCATGACTCGTAGGGTGTCGCCTAGCGCCCAGCCTGACACGGAAAATAAAATAAATTGTGGTGGAAGCTGTCGCACTTTACCGCACTAGCGCGAAAAACAGTAAATTGCGTGTCTAAAAGTAGTAGAGATAAGAGTGGGACTCATATTAGGATACCTTGAAAATAGAATTAACATAAAAGGAAGAGGAAGGGTATACCAATGTATCAAACGACGTTCTTCAATACACTTAAATAAACAGGGTTTTACGCATGACTCGTAGGGTGTCGCCTAGCGCCCAGCCTGACACGGAAAATAAAATAAATTGTGGTGGAAGCTGTCGCACTTTACCGCACTAGCGCGAAAAACAGTAAATTGCGTGTGTAAAAGTAGTAGAGGTAAGAGCGGGGTTCAAATTAGGATTATTCGACAATAGAATTAGCATGAAAGGAAGAGGAAGGGTATACCAATGTATTAAACGACGTTCTTCAATACACTTAAATAAACAGGGTTTTACGCGTGGCTCATGGGGTGTCGCCTAGCGCCCAGCCTGACACGGAAAATAAAATAAATTGTAGCGGAAGCTGCCGCACTTTACCGCACTAGCGCGAAAAACAGTAATTTGCGTGTCTAAAAGTAGAAGAGATAAGAGCGGGATTCATATTAGGGTATTTCGAAAATAGAATTAGCATGAAAGGAAGGTCAAATAAGACCCTTCTTCCATGTCTTTGAAATATGATATTTAAACCTACTATACAGGTTTAAATATTATATATCAAAGACACGAAAAACCTAGGTAGTTTTAATACTGTTTTAGTGTACAGTCAAGTTTATTCTACTCTATATTAGGGCTTTTACAGCAATTACAATGAAAAGAAAATCTTATATAGCAAATATAAGATTTTTTCTATTAAGTATTATTTTATAACATACAAAACATTTGCTATTATTATTTAAAAAACAAAGTGAAAAAAAATCTTATATTTGCTATTATTATTTAACGTGCTAATACTGTCAGTATTCAGGCCTGTTTTCCTTTTGATAACGATGTGGATGAGTTTTAATACTCAACGAATTCTTTTTACACGCCTTTTGTCCTTTCAAGTCTGAGCTCTTTTTCTATTGACAATGATGTGGAGGAGATATTTGATACCCAAAAATATATTTTAATATGATTTTGTTACATGGTATTATTATTTTCATTAAATGTATGGGTTACTAGCCTCTGCCAGCGGCTTCGCCCGCGTGTGCCCAAGTACGCCCAAGTCGTCGACGGCGCGTATTGTTCCACGCGCGCCTCAAGGAGATGTCAGCAAATCGTAGGGGCCCAGCAGGGTCGAAGCCTACTGGGGCCACGGGTAGTGTGAAAGCGGAACCCGGGGCCCTGGGACGAAGGCAACGAAGGAACAGGAGTGGGTTTTTAGTCAGTAAGAGTCTGACACTATCTCCCGCTCCGCCCAAGAGCGGGGATGTCATTAAGATGATTTTCCCACCCAATAAAAAAAAAAAAAACCTCAGGATCTTGGAACGATGGCAAAGAAGGAATCCCTCGCTCCGCCCAAGAGCGGCGGATATCGTTAGATGATTTTACCACCGAATACTACTACTAATATAAAAATAATTAAAAGCTTGACCAACATCTTCAATGCATTTATCTCAACTAAAATGCAGCTTTCACTATTATAAAAGGCCGGTCTTTCACGTCGTTTAATCCTGAAACTTATCCATAGCAACTATTCAAAGTGAAAACGATAATCGATATTTTAATTACTGTACTAGAAGCTGGTAAATTCGAACAAATTGCTCAAACTCAAAGCTTTTATTTCAATTAAACCTTTTACAGAAATTGTAAAGGTCGGTGTATTGAAAAATATGAAACTGTTTACACTTATAAAGAGTAGATCTCTTTGGAGGATAACGTAATAAAAAAAAACTACACAGATACTCTTTTCAATCAATAAATGATTACAAAATTATGGTAGTACCTATTGTTAATGTTGAAATTTACTTTAATGATATAAACTAGTGCTTGACTACGATCCCACTTGATAGTAAGTAGTAAATTAGTCATTGATAGTCGCATTAGTTTGTTAAGAGCCTATTTAATCTAGCTTTAAAGACACCTAAATTATAATTGAATATATAATATTTAAAAACGATGTGAAAATACTACTATAAAAAAGGTCCGGAGTAAACGACAACAGAATTATCAAATAATTAAAATATGTGTTAATAACATGTTAATTTAAATTAGTAGAAATATACCCAGTCGCAACTGACTTCAGTGCCCGTTCACAAACACGACTCATGCGCTAGCATCATTCAAATCAACCATTTTAAAGGCTACTGAACGATTTAGCAGATCCACCATCTTGGGCTGAACGATTGAGTGAATATGACACTCCAAACCACCAGAGTACATAAAAGTCAAAAGCATAACTAGTAAAATGGATACGTACTTGAATGGACACGTGTTGTTATGTCCATGAAGTTATGTAATGTTGAAGATATTGAATTTATACAATGAAAAGAGAATATAGAGAAGTGTTGGCCGAGTGGTAACTGTCCCGACTTACGAGTTGTAGGTTGCGGGCTCAAACCAAGCCTAATTTGTGTAATTTATTTCATCACTATTGCTCTCAAAACGGTGAATGAAAACATCGTGACACATGGCATCGGCATGTCCTAGAACCAAAAATTTGAAGACATGTGAATTTCACCAATCCGCACTGGACCAGGTGGTGGATTACGGCCCATTCCCTCAGCTAGAGAGAGGAGGCTTGAGTCCCACAGTGGGAATATTAACAGGCTGATTATGCTGATGCTAATGAAAATACTGTCTTACAATCTTCTTTGGATCCAATAACGATTTCAAATGTTAATCAAAGGCATCGCCTAGTGGTTTTGGAGCAGGACCCGCGTAGAGCCAAATATTTTTATTATATTACTATTATAAGTTGTGGCTTTTTTGAAAGTCTAATCGTAACCGTGGAATGCAAAGGGCAGCTGAAGAACACAGGTAGGTTTTAGTCAGTAAAATTTAGACATGCTCTCTCATCATCATCATCATCATCATCATCATAGGCCTCCCACAAGTTTCGCCACTATGACCGGTCCTGTGCGTCTCACATCCATCGGATTCCCGCGACCCTCACCAGGTTATCGGTCCACCTTGTGGGAGGCCTTCCAATGCTGCGTCTTCCGGTACGTGGTCACCATTCCAGAACCATCTATTCTGCGAGCAATGTTCTCCTGCCTACTGCCACTTAATTTTGGTGATTCTTTGGGCTGTAACCTTGTTTCTCATGCGGATAAGCTCTCTCACTCCACCCTAAAACGGGAAAAGTCTAAATTTTATGATTTCCCACCTCAAAAAAATATCTTATTTGCTCAGTTAATTTCAAGTTCGTCATTGGTACTTATGTTTACTCACACAATACTAGCTACCAATATCTCAAATCACATTCCAATAGCCACTTAACTAGTGTAAACACGTCAAATCCATTTGCTCTGCGTCATTGGGAACGTCGTAATTAATGTTTCCTAATACCTCATTAATTAGATCATAAGTTCGATTTAGTGGACCAACGTACTGGGCTATTAGGCTACCATAAACTGTTGAGTATGGGCCAGTAAACTCCGGAAAATTATAGACTTTGGTACTATGTTTGTGTTTTGCGTTCTGCTCTGCAATGAATGGTCTTTTGGGGAATATTAGAGCGAGTTTGTAAATTGACTACAGACCGTTGCTGTAGGCGTATAATTGTTGTATTTTCAGACAGCGTGGAATGAAAATGGTCATTTTAGTTCTACCTGGGATACAACTTTTTCAATTAAAATTTATAATAAATTTTCAATAGTCGATTCAAAATTTTGTGTATATTTTAAATGAAATGTAGAAAATTACAATTTCTCAAAAAAACCATAAGTCTAATGACAGAAGGCTTTTGTTTTTAAAAATCTTTTTAAATATATTTCCATAATTGAAAAATTTAAAGTAAAATTATTGTTTTTTGTTTAGTAATAATGTATATGAATCTAGTAAACAAGATTCAGATGTTCATTGAAATGAACGCGATTATCACAAAGACGAAAGACAAACTACCATTTAGGTCACTCCGATCATCAATAAACATACCGCGCTTAGTCACCAACAATACAAATAAGATATTGCCAAACTTAGTACAATACTTGAGAATAATTGGAAGCTCTAGGTAAACTTGGCATTGTCCACGCTAAATTTATGGATGCCACCAACTAATTTGGCACCTCACGTTAGAAACTTGCTGTTTAATCATACAACAGTTGCTTAGCTTAGCTTATAATAGACAAGATTGTTTTATTAACGTCAGATTTCTGAATATCAAGTATCTGTTCCATCTGTTTACATCTGCATATAATTCACATAGGATCTGACTAGAATTGAATAGATTTCAGGATAACAAATGAAATATTGAAAAGCCGAGGATTGAATTGGTTACAACAACCAATAGTAATGATTTGTTCTGTAGAAAACTTTTTAAAGTCCAGAATCAACTAGTTCGTTTTGAATCAATTAGGACTAACACAGCTCACTACTAGTTTATAAAACTCCATTAAATTATTTTCTACAATCGAAACCCACTGACAGCAAAGCAGAGGAGTTTTTTTACGCAATATTTTAGATTCTTTTTAAATTGGTTAAAGGTTTTTTTTTTTGTATACGTAGTTAATTATTTTTAGTTACGTTTTTCTGGAAAAACTTATATTCAAAAATTATATAACATTAGTTTTAGTATATGCGAAACCCTAAACACGTGTCTCGTATTTTTATGTAAAGAATTTATGAACAAAATTTAATAACTCTGTCATGTCTTCTCTGGGCCATCCGAGCGACTGGGGGGTTGTTTTACCCCTACACCCAGCCATGTGCTAGCGCCTAATGACCGCTATGCCCAGCCGTGACCATTGCTGTACTTAGTGTCGGTTGTCCAACTCGTGACTTTTTTTAAATATCTTTGCGAAGAAATATAACATGGTGTAAAAATTATTGGAATTGATTCAGATTGTAAACAAACTATATTCAGGTTTCGCATATATTAAAAATAATGTTGTATAGAAATGAATGTAATCCACAATTATTTTGAGATGTAAACATAAGTTGCTATATATATACTACAAGTATGTAACAACAAACCAAGAATCCACTAAGTCCTAAAGCGTTTGATATACATCAAATATGAATAAGGGAGGCAGGACGGCTTCAAAAGGATTACCTAATACCTATATCAGAAAGACAGACAGACCAACATACCTTCGCAATAATCTCTCTTACGACCACTAATCCTAGCAAACGTGATGATTATGACACATCAATGGCTAAATACATGGTAGAATCAGAAATGGTAAAAGGTTCAAGCGAATCTTCATCTTATGTTGTTTGTTGATAAATTCGATTTTATGATCGAGTTATTAGCTTCTTTAATATTGATCGTGAATAGAATACTTTCAGGTGGGGATTAGAATTGCTGCATGAGAATGTAAATAAAAATACCTTCTATTTCTGGTTTAGTAACTCTTTATTTTATGATGAACTGTTTCTTGCCCTCAATCTTACCTGACGAAAAGTTACTGGATGTAGATAGTGGATGTAATTTACGATATAACAAGTGACATCAAAAGATTTGTATTTACTTTTGCTTTATAGATTAATGGGTTATACGAAGTAGGGAAAGACTTCAGCAAAGTTCAACATTTTGTCATTTTTGCATGACAAATGTAGACGAGATGCGCTAGTACGCCTAATTTATTCATTATCGTTTGCGACTTTCTATGTAACAGTTAAATGACGGGTAATGTATCAAAAATATGGCATTGACACTAAATTATGTAGCGATGCTATAGCTATATTGTAATTTTATTTATTTATTTGTATGAAAACAGATGTACCTGAATCAGTTATACAGCCACTAGGCTGTCCTTTTAAATATGGATATGGATAAATCTATTATTTATTTATTTTGCACTCATGTTGTGAATAGATGTTACATTATTGTATTGTTTCAAATATGAACCACGATAGAGTACAGCAACATTTATATTTGTAATATTCCATGCATTATACAAATGATTACAATTTCATACATTATTTATTATAATAATAATATAATAATCATTTTATTTCAGACCATGGTGTTAGTGATACTTAAAACTACCCACAACAAAACATGTAAAAAGAACAATCAATCAGTCTTGCGCCATTCCATGACAAATGGTGGAATAATGATTGATGTAGCCACAGTCCAGCTGACTAACGATCATGCTAAGGATGCTGTTGGCGCTGCCCCGCACTCTACGCACCAGAGATGCGCATCTTTTACGCATCGTAGTGTAAAAACAGTAAACGCTGTTCAGCAAACATCCCTGATGCACTACAGAATCGCCGCAGCCCCATCAGCATCCTGAACGCATTATTAAATTGTACTCAGGGGGCACCGTAAGATTTTTGGGTATAATCCGCCCACAGGCTGCACGAATAGAATGAAGTACAATAAGACCTAAAAAGTGTAATTTTGACATCTGTTGAACAATGTACAAACCTGCGAGCTATCATGTTCGCCCATACTGCTAGCGCCCTCCGTTCCCTCTCAATGTCAATCATTGTATCAATCATTATCCTTGAGGTCAGAGGTCAGCAAATGTCCTAGGTACTTAACTTTAGACACCCTACGCAAAGCTGTACCATTAAGCGTATATTGGGAAACACGTCACCTGTCCTATTTCCTCTGGCCTCAAAGACCATGATTATACTGAGTCATCCGATATTATTATTATTTTATACATCATTACATTAAATTATTAATTTCACAATTATTTCCATTATTATAGTGTTACTTATTTGTTTATATATTTCAATAGTTTATCCTCCATAAATTCTTACACTATAATAACATTTTTCTAAAAGTTATACATTAATTCAAGAATGGGCACTGGCAAAACTAATTTATCTTTATAGCATACATTCTTAACAAAGTTAAACATATGTATATGTTGTCTAACGACAAAGGCTATTTTATTAATATGTAGATTAATGGTAATATAAGTTTTTTTTCTTTTATGAAGTATAGTCTGCAGCCATATTTAGGTTTTATTTATTAAATATTATGCGGAGGCATTTTTTGGGCAATAAATAAGTAATTATTAGCGTGATGATTCCATTTTTAGAATTTATAACCCAGATTTTTTGTAGTGCATAGTTTTTAGTAGCTGCAAGCTTATGTATTAACTTTTCCATAGTTATATATTCAATCTACGTATCGTATATTTAAAATTTTAAATTTTTGTTCAGTTTATGTTCTTATAGGCAGTTCATCTTAAATTTGTTTTTTACATATCACTGTCAGCGATAAGGCTGCTATTGTACCCATAGATTCAAGTTTCTGTAAAATAGTTGCTATTTTAGTGTTTAAAAAAGTTTATTCTATTTTATTATACAGTCGAGTCCATTAATAGAATTCTGTATTGCTTACATGTACTATGTTCTCTACATATAGTATTGATATGGGTTCGCGATATAATATGGAAAACATCAGCAATAAAAATATAAAAAACAACACGGTAAATATCAAATCGTATCCATCAACAAATAACGTGTAGAGTGCTACAATATTTGTGCACCACTACATGTGTTTGTGAACCTAATGTGATTATTTTGTTGTTGTAATATTTACTCATAGTAGTACAATGTTGTATATATGGAGGGCTTTGTTTGGATTATTTTACTTCCAACGTTTGTATATTGTTTGTCACATTTGTTTGTTGGTTTCAACTTGGATTCCTGTTGTTCGAATGCTGTGCCACAAACAAGTTTAGGGGAATTGTTTTTCCAATTAAAAGTTACTTTATTAACACTTTATTTGTAAATCGTTTTGATGTCGTGATTTTTTTATCGAATATTTTTCGTTGTTTATAGCGATGGGATTTTATTGACTGTTTTAAATACTTTTTGATAAATTATTTTTATAGCGACAAATATTTATCGTCAATACAGATTTATTCTTAACAATAACTATTCAAAGCTACTATCAATGTCAGCTTTTTTAAAAAAAAAGAAATATTTAAATTTGAAACAGAAATTTATAGCAACTCTATAATGGCATGCTTGAATTTAAAAATATTAAGCAAAAGAAACCTTTACCGAATATACACAAAAATGAACATCAAATTATATCCATAAATAAAGATAAGATCGGCCAAAATGATCAAACGAAGGCGAAACAGAAACGGATAATTAGAGCAATAAAATAATCAGGAAAACCATACGCGTTTACGATATCAATTTTTCTTCTAATAATTGGGATCTTACTAAATGACCCTTAATTAGGGACCTTTTGGAATTAAAAGATCTTTCCTAATGGGATAATATAATATTGTTTTGTTTGACAAAAATAAAACTTTATCAATATAACTCGTGGTTAGTTACTTTAATAATGAAGTAACTTGTTTGTCAGTATTCATTTGTGCATTTTTTCATTATCTTGATTTACTATTTATACATATTTCTTAATAGATTTAATTTTTTTATTATTGGAGAAAATATGGGTTTTTGAGTTTCTCGGTGAACTGTTTATGACCGGCTTTATGATTTTATGATGGACCTATGATGGTTTTATGATGACCTATGATAGAGTGGTTACGGCCCCGACTTACAAGTTGTAGGTCGCGGGTTCAAACCCAGCCAGGCGCATTACTTTGTGTAATTTATTTCATCACCACTGCTCTCAAAACGGTGAAGGAAAACATCGTGAGGAAAACCGGCATGTCTCCTAGAACCATAAAATTCGAAGACATGTGACATGGGGTGCTACGACAGAAAACCTCCACGAGTGCCCGCGGGCTGTAGTTCCCTTGCGGATACGTCCGAGGTGAAGGCCAGTCTGCGGGACGGTGCACCCTGGGAGGCGGCCAACGACTCCCCTTGGGTACTTCTGCCTAAGGGGTCTTGATGTCCGCCTGCGAATGTTCTGTCTGAAGGAACACTTCAACGCGTGTCCCTCTGCTATAGCAGAGGGCACAGTGGCGAAGTAAGAGCGGGCTCGGTGCGCACTCACCCTGCCACCGAGCAGGCAGGAGGAAGACTTGCTCCTCCTTCTGCCACCGTTAGTCTCGTAGCCCCAGAGATTGTCCAAGGTCATGTTTCTGACTTTTGATGGGGGTCGAGGGTCTTGGCTTAACCGCCTGGGCCGCGAGGAAGACAACCTCTATAAAAAATTACCCCAAACCTCCAAGCGGCGGCGCACCGTGAGGGAGGTTGTTAGCTTGACTAATGGGTAGCTAAATTAGTCTCTAGTGCGAACCACTCATATTGAGCAAGTGCAGATTGTAAATACTCGTGGGAACAACTATGGAATCGAAATTTTTCAGAAAACCCATGGAGAGTGATGCGCGGTCGGAGTCCGACGCGGCATCCAGAAGGAGCTCGGAGGGCTCGGAGGTTGAGGAGGTGGCGGGCGACTCCGGTAGGAACGTGAGTGCCTACCGGAAGCGCTCTAGATCGGGGGACAAATCGTCCTCCGATGGAGAAATGGGCTCGGCCCGAAAAATCCCCACCAGCGGGCGGGGAGCGGGTCGAGTAAGCGGAAGAGGGAGGGGCCTCACTGCCCACGAGTCGGCGAAGCGAGCCGATCGACTTGCCGCGGAGGGGCGTCACCCCGGTGTGGCCAGCGCCCAGGTTGACCTCTCGGAGCCGTCTGGCAGCGAGCGGGATGCCAGGGAGGACTCCGCCGAGGAGTCTCGTAGATCCTTGGGGAAGTTGGTCGTCGCCGCGCTGCGGGACATGGGCCGGAAGAGGGAGAGGACCTCCAAGGAGAAGACGGTCCACCGGCATGCCGCCTCTATCGAGGAGGCTATCGAAGCCTCTCTCGAGAAGAGGGTGGCGCGACTCCGGGCTGAGCTCCGGGCCGAGCTTCGGGCCGAGCTCGTGGGAGCCCAGGAAGACAGCGGCTGCCGGGAGCCGGCTGGAGAGGGGCGCAAGCAAGGGCAGGGGCAAAGTCAGCCCCAGCCCCACGCAGAGCCGGAGGGCCAGTTGCTGACGCTGGTGCAGCGGGAGCTGGCTGCTTTTCAGCAGCAGCTGCAACAGCAGCAGCAGCAGTTCCAGCTGCGGATCCAGCAGCAGCTGTCCCTGCTGGAGGGCATAGTGCTGCGCCCCCCATTAGCGGGCTCCGGCCAGCGAAAGGCGGCGTCTTACGCTGCTGCCGCGGCCACGGCAGCTGCGCCCAAGGCGGGCCCATCGGGGCAAGCTGGGCGCGGGGCCGTGGCATCGGAGCCTGCGAGGCCGGCCCCGGCCGCCAAACAACAACAGCGGCGGAAGGGTAGGGCGGCGCCTGCCAGTAAACCGGCGGGACCTCCTGCGGCGGCAGCGACTAGGCCGCGCCCGCCGCCTCCCCTGCCCGAAGAACCCTCGGCTGGCGCCGAATGGACGGTTGTCGGCGCCAGCAAGAGGGCGGGCAAGGCGGCTAGGGCGGCCAAAAAGCGCGCGCGGCGACAGCAGCGCAAAAAGCGGGCCATGGCGGCCAGACTTCGCGCCCCGAAATCCGAGGCTGTAGTCATAACGCTACAGCCAGATGCGGTAAAAAAGGGCGTGACATACGACGCCGTCATGGAGAAGGCAAAGCAGGCGGTGTTGCCCCACCTTGACGAGCTCGGAGCCTCTGGGGGCTTCCGTATGAGGCGCACCGTAACCGGGGCCCGAATACTGGAGGTCCCTGGTGCGGCCAGTGGCCCCGCCGCGGATGCCCTGGCCGCAAGGATCAGGGCGTCCCTGGATGCGGAAGAGGCCCGAGTGTCCAGGCCCACCAAGTGTATTGATATGCGCATCATGGGCTTGGACGACTCCGTCAAGGTGGACGAGGTGGTGGCCGCCATCGTCAGGGCGGGTGGGTGCACTACCGAGCAGGTTCGGGCGGGCACTATCCGCGCTGACAGCACGGGCATGCGAGCCATGACGGTAAGCTGCCCCGTGTCGGCGGCCAAGACCATCACCGGGGAGGGCCGACGGCTTTTGGTGGGCTGGGTCTCCGCACAAGTGAAACTGTTGGAGCCCAGACCTCTGCGGTGCTATCGCTGCCACGTGGGGCACCACGTGGGGGCCAGTTGTGCCGCGGGGGTGGACCGCAGCGACCGCTGCTTCCAGTGCGGTCAGCCCGGTCACAGGGCGGTTGAATGCAGAGCAACGCCGCACTGCTACGCATGTGCGGCGGCAGGCAAGCCAGCCGACCACCGGGCTGGGAGCAGGTCCTGCGACCCCCCCACCAAGGCCAAGGGCAAGGTCAGGAGGCCCATCCCCGCCGATGTCCTCACCGCCGCTGCCTCCTCTTTGGCAGCTGCTGCTGTCGCCGCCGCAACCATCGCGGCAGGGCCCTCACGGGGGGCTCGAGAGGAGACTGTGATGGACTGCCAATAACGGCTCCATTACGTCTCCTCCAGGCGAACATCAACCACTGCGCCCCCGCTCAGGATCTGTTGCTCCAGAGCATGGCGCAGTGGTCGATCAATATCGCCGTGGTCTCCGAGCCGTACAATGTCCTGCCCAGGGGAGACTGGGTGCGGGACCTGGACGGCTCGGTGACCCTAATTTCGTCGGCCGCCGCCGGCACCCCGACCCTCGAGGCCGTCACGAGGGGACGGGGTTGCGTGGCAGCACGGTTCGGGGACATTGCAGTGGTAGGCGTCTACCTGTCCCCGAGCAGATCTCTCGGCGATCTCCACATCTCCCTAATGGAGCTGAAAGCCGTCGTCGCTGGGTTTGGTTCCCTCCCCGTGGTCGTTTGCGGGGACTTCAATGCCAAGAACTTGGCTTGGGGTTCCCGGTTCACGAACCAGCGGGGTCGGATGGTGGAGGACTGGGCTCTGGAGACAGGCCTGGTCGTCCTAAACCGGGGTTCTGTCCCCACGTGTGTGCGGATGCGGGGCGACTCAGTGGTGGACATCTCGTTCGCCAGCCCCGCTCTGTCGCCGCGTGTCGTCGACTGGCGCGTTATGGAGGGGGTGGAGACGTTTTCGGACCACCGGTACATCCGGTTCGACGTCTCCGCCCAAACCTCGATTGCGCCGGTCCGACGGAACCCTTGTGGTCCGCGGTGGGCGCTGAGGCAGATGGACCGGGAGCTCCTCCTGGAAGCCGCGACGGTACAGGCCTGGGTGCAAGCACCGGACAGGCCTGTCGACATAGACGTCGAGGCAGAGTGGTTCCGGGAGGCCATGTCGCAAATTTGCGACGCGGCAATGCCCCGAGTCCCTCCAGGACGTGCTCAGCGCCAGGTATACTGGTGGTCGCCGGAGATTGCGGCACTGCGCAACGCGTGCAATGCCGCGCGACGCCGGTATGCCAGATACCGCAGGCGCCGCATCCGTCCACCGGATGCGGAGGCCAGAGAGGCGGAGCTGTACGAGGGGTACAGAGCGGCAAAGCGCACCCTCCGAGCGGAGATAAGGCGGGCCAAACTTGAGGCCCGCAACGTGTGGCTGGGGACTCTGAATGGGGACCCATGGGGACGCCCGTACAAGTTGGTACGGGACAAACTCCGCCCCTGGGCTCCCCCGCTGACGCAGAGTCTCCGGCCCCAGCTCGTGGAGGGTGTGGTGAGCACTCTGTTCCCCACGCGAGGGGAACACTCTCCCCCGCCCATGGCTCCGCCACCAGCGGTGTCCGACGCGGACCACGATGGCGACGACGACGACAACGCTCCAGAGGTGACCGAGGTAGAGATGAGAGTGGCGGTACGAAGGCTGAGTGCCAAAAATACCGCCCCAGGACCCGACGGCTTGCCTGGGAAGGCATGGGTCCTGGCCATGGAGGCTCTCGGGCCTCGACTAAGAGGGCTCTTCAGCGCATGCATGGAGAGGGGCCAGTTCCCACTTCGCTGGAAGACGGGGAAACTGGTCCTCATAGCGAAGCCGGGGCGCCCCGCGGACTCTCCGTCCGCGTACCGGCCCATTGTGCTGCTCGACGAGGTGGGCAAGCTCTTTGAAAGAGTAATTGCAGACCGCCTCGTCGCACACCTAACACGGGTGGGGCCGGATCTGGCGGACGGCCAGTTCGGCTTTCGCAGGAGGCGCTCCACGGTGGACGCCATCATGTGCGTGCGAGCTCTCACGACGGGGGATGCAGTGGCCCAGGGCAGGTGTGTCGTGGCGGTGTCTTTGGACATCGCCAACGCCTTCAACTCCCTGCCTTGGAGTAGCATTGGGAGGGCACTCCGGTATCACCGGATGCCCGACTACCTCTGTCGTGTGGTCGAGGCGTACCTGTCTGACAGGTACATAACCTACCCTGGTCACCAGGGGGAGTGGGAACGTCGAGAGATGTCGTGCGGTGTTCCGCAGGGATCGGTACTAGGGCCGCCCTTGTGGAACATCGGATACGACTACGTGCTGCGCGGCGACCTCCCTGGCGGGGTCAGCGTGGTCTGCTACGCAGACGACACGCTGGTCCTGGCGCAGGGAGAGTCGTACCAGGCGGCGGTCGAACTAGCGACACGCGGGGTTGCGACAGTCGTTGGCAGGATCCAGGAGCTGGGACTCGAGGTGGCATTGCACAAGTCCGAGGCCATGTGCTTTCACGGCCCTCGGAACGCGCCACCATCGGGTTCCCAGCTAACGGTGGGAGGAGTCCACATCGGCGTCGGGTCAACGATGAAGTACCTGGGACTCGTTCTCGACAGCCGATGGGATTTCGACGAGCACTTCCGACGTCTGGCTCCCAAACTAAATCGGACTGGGGCTGCCCTCGGGCGGCTCCTGCCCAACCTTGGGGGTCCAGACGCCTCCTGCCGGAGGCTCTACGCGGGGATCGTTCGGTCCATGGCCCTTTATGGCGCGCCGGTGTGGGCGCCGGGGCTGCGGAAGCAGCCGGCGGCCCGGCTGAACGCGTGCCAGAGGGTCATGGCCATACGGATGGTGCGAGGATACCGGACGATTTCCCGCGAAGCGGCGAGCCTCCTTGCTGGCCAGCGACCATGGGATCTGGAGGCAACAGTCCTTGCTCTCATGCACGAACGGCGCATGGAGATGCAACGCCGGGGCGAAACCCCGCTGCCGCAACAACTTGCGGCATGGCGGACAGAGCTCCGGCGAGTTCTCATGGAGAAATGGCGACAGCGACTGTCGCGACCCCGTGCTGGGCACGCCACAATAATGGCGGTAAGTCCCCTCTTTGAGGCGTGGTTGGAAAGACCTCACGGCGTCCTCACATTCCGCATGACGCAGGTCCTCACCGGACACGGTAAGTTCGGGAGGTTCCTGCACCGGATTCGAGCGGAAACGACGCCCGGGTGTCGCCACTGTGTGGCCCACCCGGAGGACACGGTGGAGCACACGGTGGAGGTGTGCCCCGCCTGGGCAGAGCAACGCCGTGTCCTCGTGGGGGCAATCGGCGGCGGTGATCTCTCGCGCCGGGCCTTGGTTCAGGCCATGCTCCGGAGCGAGGAGGAGTGGCAGGCGGTCGCCTCCTTCTGCGAAGCAGTAATGCTAGCTAAGGAGGCGGCCGATCGCGTGAGGCAACGGTCCTTACGCTCCAACCGCCGCCGGGATTCCGATCCCGATTTCCGGCCACCGTAGGCGCGGGCTTGCAGACGGCGAGCAATGGGTGGCTCGCCGTCTGACCGTCCGGTAACCGTCCGGACCGAGTCCAAGTCGTCGACGGCGCGTATTGTTCCACGCGCGCCTCAAGGAGATGTCAGCAAATTGTAGGGGCCCAGCAGGGCCGAAGCCTACTGGGGCCACGGGTAGTGTGAAAGCGGAACCCGGGGCCCTGGGACGAAGGCAACGAAGGAACAGGAGTGGGTTTTTAGTCAGTAAGAGTCTGACACTATCTCCCGCTCCGCCCAAGAGCGGGGATGTCATTAGGATGATTTTCCCACCCAATAAAAAAAAAAAAAAAAGACATGTGACATCCACCAACCCGCACTGGGCCCGCGTGGTGGATTACGGCCCATTCCCTCTCCTAGAGAGGAGACCTGAGTCCCAACAGTGGGAACATTATAAGGCCGACTAAGCTAAGCTATGATGGTTTACATCTTTCATGCACATGTCATTAAAATCCAGCGCTAGATCAAACGTAACTTTTTTTATTTCCTATATTCTTTTTAAGATAATCTAGACATCATGGTGAGGTGAGGTAAAGAAACCTGGGCTATGACTTAAATAAGTCTGAAATTCTCTCTTCTCTTTATGAGATTGCTATTTAGTTTTTCCTTTAAGAATTACTCTGTAGTAACACGGACTTTGAATGTTGGTGGTGTGCCACGCATATATATATATCTATATATATCTTCAGCGCTTTTAGCTAATCTTCGTTGAGATTAACTCCTGTAATCAAAATTCAGTCGAGGGAATTATTTTTAATAGGCTGCTATTATTTTCGTTATTAAAATATTTATTGCATAGCATAGCATAGTCGGCCTTATAATGTTCCCACTGTTGGGACTCAGGCATCCTCTTTAGGAGAGGGTATGGGCCGTAATCGATCGAACCGACCACCCAGTGCAACCCGCACTATTGTTAAAATATTTATGAAAACATGTTTTCGCACCATTTCGTTCGCCTAAATTTGGTGCATTACAGTTTCAAATAAAATGAATATAAATTCTACTTCGACGGCACTGAAATATCGAAATAGAACCTGACACATATTTGGTAATTTCACCTATATTTGCAAACAATATGACCCTTATTACGAAGCATAAGCCCCTACGCCGTTTCTATACAATATTTTGCCGACATACCGAGTTATTAACTGAATGTAACAAAACAAAAGAGGGGTACAATTTCCGAAATCGCAAGAAACAAAAGACATTTTAGTGAGCGCAGATGTTATTAATGTGTTTCATTAGTGAAGGGGCACGGATAGTGCTAAATGGAAACGGTAGAGCAAAACTGGGTGGAATTTGAGCGTGGTTTGAAAAGCATTTGGGTCGTTCTTATTTCCATAATTATAGGAGGTTGTTAGAATATGTGTTGGTATGTTAATTTTATCGATGTTAAATTGCTTTTCTAGTTAAAACAACATCGTGTGAATTTTACTCAGATACAGGTTTTTTTTAATTCTTTTTAAATCAATTTGCCATTACGTAGATGACTGACTTGGGTCTTTTCTGGAACGAAAACGTATAGTAACAATAAATCTTTTACAACACAAAAACTAAATAATATTATGTCCATTTCCAAGCCCGCCTTTATACCTTTGGTTGCATAAAATTTAATAAAATAAATAAATAATAAATGTTATGTCATGTTTTATATTTTTATTCAATAGTTCACATCGTTATGTAGTAGTGAAAAAAATATTCAACTTCGAAAAAATAATTAAAAGTATTATTTAAAACCCATTTTTAAATATGCATGTGCGAGTCGGACTCACGCACTGAGGGTTCCGTACAAACTTACCTATGTAAATATTTCAATTCCCAATTTGAGTCTCGAAGATTTTTCCGTGTCACAAAAAGTTTTTTTTTTGTGACGTAACAAAAAAAATACTGTTTTCAGATTTATTCCTACATCTGTTCTATAAGAGCTTGCTTTTTTCCAAATTTAAGGATTCTGGGTCAACGGGAAGTACTATATGAATTTTGATTCCCTTGAGAGTATCGAAATATACGTTTTATGCGACATAAACGGCCGTATCTTTTTTTTCATTAACTTAGAAGTTAGATTTTTTTCACATCTTCAAGGGAGGCAATTTAAGTATATGGTTTTAATTTCAACTCGATACCACAATGCGTTTCCGAGATAAAGGGTCTTGATAGACAGACGGACAACAAAGTGATTCTATAAGGGTTCCATTTTTTCCTTTTGAGATACGGAACCCTAAAATTATAAAAAAAAACAACCGAGTAGAATAAACGCTCGTCATATTGGCGGCTTTATGTAACGCTAGATTCTATGTTATCAAACTCCATCAAGTGAAGAGGTTCAGTTACATTAGATTTATACGTAATCAGTGATATGACGTTTGCTGTCATAGATTTTGACGTCACATTTAGTATAATCAATGGCGTCGCGTTATTAATTATTTTGCACGTTTAAAATAATCACATCTCACGCAAAGTTAGTTCAATTCAAAGTTATTTTTAATTAAAAAATATATTTGATCCTTATTGAATCTTTTCTATATTTGCTTAATTGTATCCTACAAATTTGAAAATAAGAAACAACTTATGAATGCAAGTAAAAAAAAAATATTATGAATAAATAATAAGTAAAGGTAAATTGCGAAAAATAATTTGACTGAATACATTTTGTGTTAAAAAATTTAAGACTCGCCTCACAAAGGCATCATGAAATAAATTATTAAGAACTTTATGAACGAAGGTTCAATTAACAGTAAACAGATTTCATTGAATTTTTTAATAGAAATCCATCACAAAGGCTAAATAAAAAATGAAACGGAATCACTTCACTAATCACAGACTCAATTTAAATCGACTAACAGCTTTTATTTTGTTTCTGTTTTAAGAATGTTAAGATGGATTCTTGCAAACTATTTTTATAACTTATCTGTAGGATAGGATTTTCACGGTGTCATTGAAACAGAACCGTTCCATCATTATTTTCTTATCTGTATCCCAATTTATAAGATCGGTGCGTCATATCTATTACGTCCATCTTTAATTCTCAGTTAGCTGTTACCTCACTCATCACTCCCTTGCTTGCGGACGGCGAGCAATGGGTGGCTCGCCGTCCGATCATCCGGTAACCGTCCGGACCGGGCCCAAGTCGTCGACGGCGCATACTGTTCCACGCGTGCCTCAAGGAGATGTCAGCAACCGTAGGGGCCCAGCAGGGTTGAAGCCTACTGAGGTCATGGGTGATGCGAAAGAGATCCCCGGGGCCCTAGAAAAAAAATGGCAAAGAAGGAACAGGAGTGGGTTTTTAGTCAATAAAAGTCTGGCTCCGCCCAAGAGCGGGGATGTCATTAGATGACTTTCCCACGCAAAAAAAAAAAAATCTTCACCCCCTTTCTAAAAATATTGTCCTTCACATATACCATCCATGGATTATTTTTTCACCCCCTAAGACGACCCTAGAACAGTGCTTTGAACTAGAGACGCGAACTATGGAGGAAAAGATATTCCACTCCTCCAAACTTCATCTCCCCGGCGTCATCATCCGAACTTCTGGTACTTGAACTCGAACTGCAGTCTGGAAATCTCTGAATCCATTGCGGGCTCAGGTTGGCAGCTGCAGAAGCAATCTGAACAAATAGGGTAAATATCTTTGATTCATCAGGATGTGGAGCTCCTTCTTAGGATATGTGTCTTTTCTGCTCGGCTTGCACAACCACCTGTACCTTCCAAGGTTTAAACGAGGCCAACGATAGAGCTATTTCCAGGTGGCTACATATTGGTCGACAAAATTTAAGTCAAATCGATCATCATCATCATCATTTCAGCCGATAGACGTCCACTGCTGGACATAGGCCTCCCCCAAATGTCGCCACAATGAACGGTCCTTTCCGTCTTGCATCCATCGGATTCCCGCAACCTTCACCAGGACATCGGTCCACCTTGTAAGGGGCCTTCCAACACTACGTCTTCCGGTACACGGTCGCCACACCAAAACCTTTCGGCCCCAACGACCATCTGTTCTGCGAGCAATGAGTCCTGCCCATTGCTACTTAAGTTTGGCGATTCTTCGTGCTATGTCAGCCACCTTTGTTCTCCTGCGGATATCTTCATTTCTGTTTCGATCACGCAAGGAAACTCCGAGCATAGCCCTTTTCATTACTCTTTGGGTGACTTTGAGCCTTCTGATGAGGCCCATTGTGAGTGACTACGTTTCGGAACCATCTAATATTGACACTAAAAACTTTCCTTTCTTTATTTCTCTCAAAATGTTCCTCATTTCCGCATCACTTGATTATCAAAACCATTTTAATAGAAACTTGTGTTGTTTATGTTCATACACGTCTATTTTTAGGTCTTGTCATTTCCACAGCAACTCTGATCCTTGTATAAGCAATATTTATGAAATGGAAACACGAGTTATGAAGTCGAAGCAACTCAACTAATTACTGAATTTCGAAGCAAGCGTTCATTTGTCCAAGAACTGTTGGCTTGCAATATTTTGTTAAATATCTCGGATTTCAAATGCTTTAGCAACACAATTATGTTGGGAATAGCGCAATTATTTTAATGGGCGTTTGAATTATATTTGAAGGAGGCTGTATTATGAAATAGATTTTGTTAGTGGATTTGTTATTCCAAATCCAATTTGTTTTCGTCTTCTAATAATCTTCATTCCAGCCGAAAGAAATCCACTGTTGGAGATAGGCCTCCTCATCATAAAACAATGGTCCTATACGTCTTGCATCCATCGCATTTCCGCGACTCTCACCAGGTCATCGGTCCATCTTGTGGCAGGCCTTCCAACGTTGCGTCTTCCAATGCGCAGTGGCCACTTCAGAACCTCTTGGAGCCATCGAGAAAACCCATTAATTTTGGCGATTCTTCAGGCTATGCCAGCGACCTTGATTCTTCTTTAGATTTATTTTCCCTTGCCCTTTCCAGTGCCCTTTGAATGACTTTTTGCAATTAAATAACGATCATTTTACACATCAAAATATTTCTTAGATGAGATTGATTGAGTCGGTAAAGTCACGTCAGCCGTATGTACATTAACCGCTGCACTAGAGGTTCCACTGAATGGTTGCCTGAGGATGAAATACGCAACCGAGGCTGACCTGAGAAAAGATGGCGAGAAAGCTTACGACTAAACAGAATATCAGTTGAATCTAGGGCCTTACCATGACGTGATAAAATGTCAAGCAGGAGAGCGAGAAAGAGGGATAGAGCTGTATACCCTATATAGCTCCATCCCTTTAAAAGTTCAGTTTAGGTCGTGTTACGAGGTTGCAATAGGGCCTTAGGAATCTAGGCCCAATCAACAACAGGCTCACCAATTTCTCTTAGCGTAAGCGATCCTTTGTGTTGCTAACCTTACTGACAGTTAAATCTTAATGTTTCAAAGGTAACTATCTCAATATATCGTGATCAAAGATGTCATTTGAGTATGTAACTGACACTGTAACAGACGTTTGCTTACTAGTAAACCAAATTTAGATTATCCTATCCTTAAGGTGTATCGTAGCGTTGGAAGGCCTACTACAAGGTGGACCGATGACCTGGTAACGGTTGCGGGAGTACGATGGATGCGAGACGCACAGGACCGTTCATTGTGGCGGCACTTGGGGGAGGCCTATGTCCAGCAGTGGACGTCTTTCGGCTGAAATCATGATGATGATGATGAAGGTGTATCCAGACTTGGCGAATGCGCCGCTCGCGAGCCGTTCGCGAGCTGCTTGCGAACTGCGCCACTCGCGTGAAAACAACGCGCCGTACTCGAGCGGCGCAGGGGGTGCGCGTATGCCACTCGCGGTACACATACATAGTTCAAATGCGAAAGAAGCTACGTGAACGCCATCAGCGCGCGAGCCTTGTTAGAGCTACACTAGAGCGGCGTACCAAGCTTAGGCTGTAACCGCACGCGAGCAGTACGCGCGCAGCTGGCAAGCGGCTCGCGAGCGGCTCACAAGGGGGCATTTCCCAAGTTTTGACACACCATTACATGTCAAAACAACAGGGCTGTGGAATTGTTCATAAGAGTTACCAGGGCCATGGAACGCAAAGAGGTTTGAGTCAGTCGGGCACTTCATCTCGCTCCACCCGGACTGGAAAACATCTTTCACTATTTGATGATTTCCAACGTTAAAAAATGATTTCATAACCAAAAAACAGAAGTGTAAGTATATTTTTACTGTCTTAGTATAATAACAAATGCAGTTCTTCCAAAATGACTGATTGGAGTAGAGAAAAATGCGATTTTTTAAATGTTTTTTTACACGTATGTTACACGTGTCTCTTGTGTTACACGTGTCTCTTATGTTACAAGTGTCACACGTATCACATTAATGTTCGAGGTACTCTGGTATAACTTCGTTCCGCGCTAATTAAAAGGAGGTAACTTTTAGAGTGGTACTTTTATATTTTTCCCCCTTCCTAGAGAAATCAGAAATCAGAAACGTTTATTTCAAATAGACCAATTACAGGCACTTTTGAATTGTGAAAATTTGAGAGGAGACCTGAGTCCCAGCAGTAGGAACATTAAAAGGCTGATTATGCTATGCTATGCTAACTTTTAGGGTTTCGCGACCAAGTGAAAACGCTGCCGACATAAAAACAAACATACACTCCTTTTTGAAGTTTAACTTTTTTGACAGGCCTGTACCTCTAATGGTCCACTGACCCTGACTGCTATGCTGAGGGACGTGGATTCAATTCCCATCTAGGTCAAATGTTCGTGTAATGAGCACGATCTTTTGTTCTGTATCCGGGAGAAATGTATCTATAATATGTACAAATGTACTTGTATAAGTATGTTTATCAGTTGTCTAATACAACTCCTCACGACTACCTATAAGCTCTGCTTAGTTTGCGACTAGATAGCATTGTGTGAAAGTAGGTTTTCTAGGTAGGTCTATACTTCTGCTCACAAAACGGTGAAGGAAAATATCGTGAGGAAACTGGCATGTCCTAGAACCAAAAATACAAAGACATGTGATATTCACCAATCCGCACTGGGCCCGCGTGGTGGATTACGGTTCATTCCCTCTCCTAGAGAGAGGAGGCCTGAATCTCAGCAGTGGGAACATTAAAAGGCTGATTATGCTAATTTTCAAAATACTGAGCCCAATAAAAAAAAAATCTAATAATCGAATAACATAAAAAATGATTCGCTAATAATAAATGTCTAGTTTAGTTATAAAGAGGAATAAAAAATCAATAAAAAAACAAAAAAAGAACACACACTATTGTGCAACAACCAACTATACACACTAGTACCCAAATAATCAGCTTATGGCCCCATAGAAGCAAAAAGGTTATTGTGTTCATCACGAACGAGAGCTTATACCCAGCCGCAGGTCACTCGAATCGGCATGCAAAAACGAACCTTCCTGCATGGAAATAAAGCCGAGGGCGATGTTAAATTATAAGCATGGACGTTTACTATTGTCAACTTGAAGCACACAGGTCTGCGATGACGTGCCTTTGATTGAAAGTGACGCTTCATGAGCTAGTAGACTCGATGTAAAAGGAATATTGAGATTGTGTGGATTTAGGCTGTATTGTCTTGAAAAGGCAAATGTGGAACGTGTAGGGCCATCATTTAGAACACAAACTATTTGCATCTCAGACAAATCTGCATGGTTCTCATGTGATTTGACCATTATATATGAACTGTATGGACTTTAAAAGAGATTTTGACCCCTGAGTTTGTTTTGGTGTTTCTTCTCAGGGCAGTCAGCTAAGAAACACCGGCCTCATCTAGTTTAAAACGAGGAAAAAAAAATTGACGTGTAAAAGTGTTTTTTTAAACCTACTTACAAAATAAATATCATTTATCATTTACATCGATCTTGTTACAAACAAAGGAACCCAGAAAAAGTAACATTCCTAACCTAAGTGATTACTAGCTTCTGGCAGCGGCTACGCCCGCATGAAAGTCGGTTTATCCATACAAACTTTGGACCCCCATTTCGTCTTACTCACCTTAGGGGATGAATTTCAGAGAATCTGTTCTTAGTGAATGTCTACACCTTCTAAGGAACCTACGTGCCAAATTTTAAGTTTATAGGTGTTATATTTTCTAAGATTTCGTGATTAATCAGTGAGTGGTATTTCGCTTTTATATTCATAAATTATTGTTATTATCGCTGAATAAATGTCACATATAATAGTATAAAGGTAAAACTTTTTGTATGAAATTTGGCACACGGGTACACTGCTGGAAAGGAATAATAGGTAGTTCAAAGCAACACTTTGTGAAAAGTTTCGATTTTTTTGCGGGCAAAGTCGCTAGCAGAAACTAGAGCTTTATATAAACATTAAGTCTATTACAAAAACCTACTCATCATTGTAAATATAACAAGGACGAAAATAAAAGTCTAACAATAATAGTAACGGAGTTACTTCGAGCCTAAAATCTTCACCTCCCGCAATTACTTTTCCTAGCAACTTAAAAGTCTTTTAAAATCCCTAATGGTCTCCAATATAGCTATGTTTTCATTGTGGGTATTACTACAAATGGGCCAACACTTTAATGCCTAGTCTCTTAGATTAGATTGTGAGACATTTAGGCCTTTAGGGCACTTTGGGAGTTTGAGAAAAGAATGGAATAAAGTGTCGTTTGTAGTTGATTTAGAAATTAGGATTGTTAGTAGTTTCGTGTAGTGCAATAACGGAAAAAAATCTTTTTGTAAAAATATGCTGATTTGAAATTACCTGGAGAATGTACTTTTAAGGGTTCCTCATGTACAAATGGTAAAACAGAACTCTTATGGGATCACTCTTGTGTCTGTCTATTGCTGTCTATTTGTTCCAAAACTACGGGGCCGACTTGTACACATTTCCTCAGACCTTAACTTTGGGTGGTTCATTGAGTCTGAAGCCAAGGTAGCTGCCAGGAAACTTAGCGTTCTTGCAAAAGTTCGGTCTTTTTTTTTACAGGATATATTTTGAAGAGTGTAAGCAGCAATCGCATAACTTGATTCCGCCATCTCATTCCTACCAACGGATAACCCGATGAACGGTATCCAGCCTTACGTTGTTAAAACCTCTGCGGTCCAGACCAAGCGTTTTGCCTCCTCGTTTATATCGCGTACGTTGAAAGACTGGAACAATTTGCCTGCTGCGGTCTTCACATCCGTTTATAATTTAGGTGTCTTTAAGGCTAAAGTGGCTCTTAATAAACTAGTGCGCCTCACCATCAACGATTACATCAGTACTTATGCGGCGGCGAACTCTCGCGCCGGGTCTTGGTACAGGCCATGGTCTGGAGCGACGAGGAGTAGCAGGCGGTCGCCTCCTTCTGCGAAGCAGTAATGCTAACAAAGAAGGCGGCCGATCGCGCGAGGCAACGGTCCTCACGCCTCAATCGCCGCCTTGATTTTGATCACGATTTCCGGCCACCGTAGGCGCGGGCTTGCGAACGGCGAGCAATAGGTGACTCACCGTCCGATCCTCCGGTAACCGTCTGGACCGAGCCCAAGTCATCGACGGCGCGTACTGTTCCATGCACGCTTCAAGGAGATGTCAGCAAATCTTAGAGGCCCAGCAGGTTCGAAGCCTACTGGGGCCACGGGTAGTGTTAAAGTGAAAGCCCTGGGGCGAAGGCAAATGATAAATGATATTTATTTTGTAAGTAGGTTTAAAAAAACACTTTTACACGTCAATTTTTTTTTGTCATTTTAAACTAGATGAGGCCGGTGTTTCGTAGCTGACTACCCTGAGAAGAAACACCGAAACAAACTCAGGGGTCAAAGTCTCTTTTAAAGTCCAGTTAATATGTAATGGTCAAATCACATGAGAACAGTGCAGATTTGTCTGAGATGGTCAAAGATGATGGTCAAAGATGGATGGACAAAGAAGGAAGAGGAGTGGGTTTTTAGTCAGTAAAAGTCTGACACTATCTCCCGCTCCGCCCAAGAGTTATAAGATGATTTTCCCACCAAAAGTCAAGTCAAGTCATTTAAAAAAAAATACCATTGCCTGACCAGGGTCAGAAGCGACACATTGCCGCTGCCGATCGCGGCATGATCTCTACCGTATGTTCCACAATATCTTCTATTTATTAGGCAGGCAGTTACAGAAAATGATACGGTAAAAGAAACAGGCAATGAAGGAAGAAAACAATATTATTCTTTTGACAAAAACATTTGAAATAACATTTACTTGTTTGTTTAACAAACTGGGTTATACAAACCTCCTTGAAAGAAAAACATAGATTAGTATCTATGTTTCTCTGAAAAACAGAATTTACGTCACAAGAAATATTTCTTTTGACAACACTAAACTAATATGGCGAGGTTGAGTTCTATCTACTACAGCAAAATCAGGGTTGTCTGCTGGAAAATTTTATCAGGGCATTTATTACATTTTTTCTTTGCAATTTTTTGTGATGTTCTGAAGAAAGGAGATCGATATAATATTTATTTGCCGGTACATGATGCTGATCACCATCGAAGTCCTTTCTAGATACTCTATTTTGTGGGCGATGCACATAACTGATTTGCATGATGCATGCTTTAGGTATTCACTTCACAACGAACCGTAATACAGTCTCCAGACTAGATGTTGTTCACACAGCTACGTACTATTGACTTCACCGACATATTTAATATTGTTACATAGAAGTCCTGCTGGGACTCAGGCCACCTCTCTACGAGAGGGAATGGGTCGTAATCCACCACGTGAGCCGATGAATGAATGTCACATGTCTTCTAATTTTTGGTTCTTGGGTATGTCGATTTCTACACAATATTGTCTTCATCATTTTGAGAACAATGGTGGTGACATAAATTACACAAAGTTTTGCGCCTGCTGGGTTTCACCCACAACCTACATCTCATATAGGAGCAGTTACGATTGGACTACCACTACTCTCATATCGGTACATACTATCTACCCAATCATATAATTATATACTATAACAAAAAACATAAATCTCTATTTCCTGATTTCAACTTGACAACCCTATGCTACCTATCGAGTCAGGATGAATAAATGACGACACTTTTTCATCTCGGTAAGGGATCAGAGAACTATAAATTATTAAAGACGCTACCGAAGCAGAGAATAAAAATACCGAACACCTGAATGTAGACTATGAATCGATTCTGGAAAAGAAATGATAGGGAATTCAATTATCATCTTGAGAAGACTTTTTTTGAGGTGGGAATTCATCTAATGACTTCTCGACCTCTAAGGTGGTGCGAGATGATATGGCAATTTTTACTGACTAAAACCATATCCATAGCCGAAGAATCGCCAAACTTAAGTGGCAGTGGGCAGGGCACATTGCTCGCAGAACTGGTCGATGGGGACGAAAGGTTCTGGAATGGCGACCACGTACCGGAAGACGCAGCGTTAGAAGGCCTCCCACAAGGTGGACCGATGACCTGGTGAGGGTCGCGGGAATCCGATGGATGCGAGACGCACAGGACCGGTCATTGTGGCGGCATTTGGGGGAGGCCTATGTCCAACAGTGGACGTCTCTTGGCTGAAATGATGATGATGATGATGAAAACCATTTCTACGTTCTTGAGTTGCCCTATGTGTTCTAGGCCCATGAGCTAACTTTTCAGAAGTCCTCCCATGGCCTTAGTAGGCTTCGGCCCTGCTGGGCTCCTACGGTTTTGCTGACATCTCTTTGTGGCACGCGTAGCGAACTACGTGCCGTCGATAACTCACACTTTGTCCGGACGGTTACCAGACGGCTGGACGTTGAGCTATCCATGGTTCGTCTTCCGCAAGGCCGCATCTGGTCACCGTAGTCAAGGTCGAGCTCCAGTGTTTCCTCCGAGTAGTTCGCACAATGAACCTGCGTCATGCGAAAGCTGAGGATGCTGCATCTTACATCTCCAGCCACTCTCGTCTTGTCTCCAAGATTATGGTTTGCCCTTGAGAAGGTACCATAAGTTGACCTCAAAAAATCAGCGCCGTGCTGTGAGTATTAGCAGAGGTAACTGCCTGTCAACACGTCGGCGGCAGCTTTTAACGCATCGACGGCAGCTTTCGACATTCCAACTTTAAAAATCAGCAGCGGATGAGTGGCAAATATCACACATCCACTCCGCTGCTTCCACCGTATATAGACCGACGGCTGCACTTACCTCTGCCGTTGGAATCATGGCGTGTGTTTGTGTCTTACAGATCACTATACTGAGCTCGTGGGATTCAGAAGTGTTCCTAGATGTAATGATATTATATCAGAGTTAGGTATTTTACAAAGTCAACGCCTAGCGTTTTTTAACCGACTTCAAAAATGTGGAGGTTATATGTTCGGCTGAATGTTTTTTCTTATGTATGTTCACCGATTTCTCGGTCAATTGTGGGACGATTTTGAAATTATTTTTTTTCGATTAGAAGTGTATGCTTCCAAGTTAGTCTCATATAAATATTGTTATAATCTGATCATGAACTTCAAAGATATGAAACAAAACTCCTCATATGAACACAGCAGAACTGTCGTAACAAATAATATTGCTTTATTTATACGTGTAGCCGATGACTGACTGAAAGAAGAAGGGGAATAATGTCGGACTGATCTGATGATGAAGCCTGAAGTTAGGCACCGGAACTCTGTAATAAATTAATGTAATCTAACCGTGTTTAGGATCATTACAATTGTAATGAGTTGCACTCTGGCTATAAGGTATTTAAGTATGGCTGAGGGGTAATTTTTAGTGGTGGTACCATAACTAAAAAATGCAAAATTACTTTAATTTTCGAAGTCGGTGTTTCTAAAATAGTTTTGTCTTTTCGTTATTAAACGCCGACTTCCTTCCGAAATTAAAGTTTTTTCACTTTTCAGTGTTGGTTTTACATAGAAGTCGGTTGTATTTTTATTGTAAAAAGTTTTTTCTCTCAAGCAAAAAACAAACTCAAAGCGTCCATTTCAATTAAACGATTTGAAATGCACTTTGAATTGAAAAGAATTCGATCAGTCAGAAAAATGAAGTTAATTTGCACATTCCAAAGCGTAGATCGTAAAAGAATGCACAAAAAACTACGAGAACACTTTTAGATTATAATGTATTAGTATTACAGAAATACAGGTTACATTAATTTTGGTTGCTTCTATGTGTAGGAACAACGTAAATAAATAAAAAATATATTAAAATATGAAATTAAAATAAAGCTATTCGTAATCAAAACGTGACCAGCCATGACTGACGCATTCACAAACATGACGCGTGTTTGTAAGCGATGATGTGGTCGACGATGGAGCACGCTTGCCTAGAAGTAATCTATTCACTCTTGACTTAAAGACCTCCAAGTTGTAGCTATCAGGAAACAGACTCTGGCAAGGAATGTTTTCTTTCAATAGTGTTAAAACCAACAAAATTCTGAAGTATCTTCAGAATACTGATGACTTTCCCAAACTTCTATTACCTAGTTTTACAACACTGCCTTATTCTCGTAAACCGCAATGAATGTAAGCTAATTTCCTTTCTCCTTAGTACTTGACTCATTAGTAAGGATCGTGACTCCTTAGTTCTTCATCAATTTCTGCCAAACGCTTTATGTAATACTGTGAACTTAAGTTTGTATAGAAAATTTTGAAGCATCGATGCTTAAATACAATTTGGGCTGATTAGCATCTTTAAAGTAATAAAAGGAAGTCTTTATTTCATCATCATCAACATCATCATTTCAGCCGAAAGACGTCCACTGTTGGACATAGGCCTCCCCCAAATGCCGCCACAATGACCGGTCCTGTGCGTCTTGCATCCATCGGATTCCCGCGACCCTCACCATGTCACCGGTCCACCTTGTGGGAGGCCTTCCAACGCTGCGTCTTCCGGTACGTGGTCGCCATTCCAGAACCTTTCGTTCCCATCGACCATCTGTTCTGCAAGCAATGTGCCCTGCCCACTGCCACTTAAGTTTGGCTTCATTTCATATTTAGGTTCGAAAGAGTTACCGTGAATTCTGACACTCCCTCTCGCTCTACCCAGAACGGGAGGAAATATTTGATGATTTCCAAACAAAGGTAAGTAAGCGGTTGTAAGTCAGTTAGTTAAAGTCGTTACCTCAAATAACTGCACTAAGGGTTACGGCGTGAGGGCCGCGCCCTCGCGCGTGCATATGCGGCCTCCTCTGCTAACATTACAGCTTCGTAGAAAGACGCGACCGCCTGCCACCTTCCTACCATATAAATGGTATAATGTTCAGATTGGTTAAAGGCTTAGGTATAATCACAAAGCCAGCTTCACATTTCAACCTAAAAATAAACCAAAGTTTGTTCAAAAATTACGACCACGCCGAATTTAGTAGGGTCAAAAACCTTTAAAATAACTTCGGGAGCTATCGGAACAATTCGTAGCAATGTACGGATATTGCTCTAATCTTCTGTAGAATGTTCAGGAATTTCCGTAACTTCACCTTTATCTCTGATGTCTTCTTCTTGATCAGCATTTAAATTGGAAATCGAATTAAGTCCTGCATTGGAAACTGATACGGTTGCATTTATACAAGAATTAAAGGTGAAATAAAACAGTGAATGTTTACTTTTAAATATTGAGAATTGCAATTTTTTAAACGATATTTTGTTGTTTTATTTAAATCGTTTGCTGTAGTGAATTCATAAATATTAAAATGTGCTTAATTCATTAAACCGGCGTTCGCTGTCTCATTGTCTTTCTATTGTGTCTCTAATTACGGTATTCGAAAGGTTAAAGTAAATTAAAGAACTAATTATTTTTAAGATAATTTTAAAATAAATATATCACTCAATCAGACATATAATGCTGCTTTTGATAAAACTGTGACATTCTTTCTTGGAAATGAAATGGACCGTAATCCACCACACGAGTCTAGTGCAGGTGTCACTTGTCTTCTCAGCCGCCGGGATCCCGACCGCGAGTTCTAGACACCGTAGGCGTGGGCTCGCGCACGGCGAGCAATAAGTAGCTCACCGTTCGGCCGTCCGAGCCTAAGTCGTTGATGACGTCGGCCCAGCAGGGTCGAAGCCTACTGGGGTCTTGTGTTATGTGAAAGTGAAGCCCAGAGCCCCGGAAGGAAGGCAAAGAAGGAATAGGAGTGAGTTTTAGTCAGTAAAAGTCTGACACGCCCTCGCGCTCCGCTCAAGCGCGGGAGAAAACATTGCATGATTTTCCACCTAAAAAAAACATTTTGTCTTTGAATTTTCGGTTGCCAATTTCCTCACAAGGTTTTCTTTCAACGTTTTGAGAGCAGTGGTGATGAAATAAATTACATAAAGTTATATAACCCACTGCAATTCAGAACTATGATATAGAAGCTTGTAATTCGAGGGCGGTACCCTTGGGCCATGATTGCTCTATAACTATATTCAGCTCTCAAGTAAATTACACAACATTCAATTTAGAGGAGTTTCAAATAGTGCTGAAGTACTTTTGGAGATTCGTGCATAGTTCTAGCGTCATTAATTTGAGGGTCTTAATAGTGTTGATGTATAATAATTTTGAAAAGAAGACGGAAGATGCAGCGTTGGAAGGCCTTCTACAAGGTGAATCGATCAGCTGGTGAGAGTCGCGGAAATTCGATGGATGCGAGACGCACAGTCCTCCTAGCCAAGTTACTATCGTTTCGTTTGCGTCGAACGCCTCGAGTAGGCCATGACTCCGATTCCTTTGTACTGACGTCATCTCAACGCTCAGTTACGTGCTCAGAATAAAGGAATCGATGGCGTAGCCTACTCAAAACGTTCGACGCAAACGAAACTATTGTAACTTGGCTAGAAGGGCAGGACCGTTCATAGTGGTGATCCTTGGGAGAGGCCTATGTCCAACAGTGGGCGTCTTTGTCTTTCGGCTGAAATGATGATAATGACCTTTTGTTAAGGTGGGAAACATCTCTCGCCCTTGGGTTGTCCGGGAGGCGTATCAGTTAATAGACATCTTCACAAGAGGAAACTTTTGCCAAGCAAACAAATTTTGTAACAAACCACTAATGCTCATCCTATTTCTGAACAAAACCACACAATGTTTAGCTCAGAAACAATAGAATCAAACTGTTCCTAATCCGCTAATCCCCTGGTAACTCAAATGTATGTCAAACTAGCTTTTGCCCGCGGCTTCACTCCCAAACAAAAAATATAGCTTATGTTACTCAAAAAAATTTAGCAATCGGCTAAGACAAGTTGATAATCTACAATCGATTACGCTAGTAGAAAATTTCAAATGTATTGGAATTATATCATCTCAACGTTGAATCACGTGGTCAGAACAACGAAATCGGAAGCGTTACCGACTGGAGAAAGAGACTTGAAACGAAACAATCATAACTTGGCTAGGCTTGCAGTACTTTCAGAGATTGCTTCTTACAAATAAAAAAACCTGCCAAATGCGAGTCGGACTTGCGCACGAAGTGTTTCGTACCATCTGTGGTAAAAAACGGCAAAAAAATCACGTTTGTTGCATGTAGCATAATCAGCCTTTTAATGTTCCCACTACTGGGACTCCTCTCTCTAGGAGAAGGAATGGGCCGTAAACCACCACGCGGGACCAGTGCGAGTTGCTGAATGTCACATGTCTTCGAATATGTCTTCAAATGTTGTATGTGAGCCCCTTTAAATATGTATGTTATCCTGTTTTTTTTAGTAATGTTATAGCGGCAGCAAAAATACATCATCTGTGAAAATTTCAACTGTCTACCACGGTTCTTGAGACACAACCTGGTGACAAACGGACAGCGGAGTCTTAGTAATAGGGTTCCGTTTTGCTTTAAGAATGTAACCCTAAAAACAAAAAAAAAACTAATTTTACCTCTTAATAATATTAGTACAGACAAAATCGAAAACTAAACGGTGCGTTGAAAATTCTCCTCAAAACTTCACGGTAGGAAGAAAAGCTGTAAAAATAGACGTAATCATAGAAATTCACCCATTTATACGTCAGTGCGCGCTCAATGTTACGAGCTGGGTCCCCAAGGTGTGCTGAGAATCCATATAAAGGTTATCTCTGTGTAAGATATTTGGGTCTTATGTGGCTGTATATTTTGAGTGCGTTGAAATGTGTATGTATCACTCTACCTTATCTTGGCATGGCGTTCCTGTATGTCAGAATGTACGTGAAGCATTGAGATATTTTAGGAATTTTTCAGGTGTGATTTCTCTCTTCGAGAAGAAATTATTTTATCTGAGGTGTAAAGTAAAATCCTATTGTGTGTGTTAAAGTTAATTACATCAGAATTAAACAGAATTTTGACAAAACTTAATGCGGTGAAAGAGACAAGAATTAGCTAGAGCTGATTGGGGATCTTTTATTTTTTTTGTTTCCTTATACCTGTAACCTAGGGGTCTTTCATAATCAGCCTATACAATATTTTCCCACTGCTGGGACTCAGGCCTCCTTTCCAGGAGAGGGAATGGGTAGTAATCCACCACGCGGGCCCAGTGCGGGTTGATTGATGTCACATGTCTTCGATTTTTTCCTTCACCGTTTTGAGAGTAGTGGTGATGCAATAAATTATGCAAAGTAATACGCCTGGGTGGGTTTGAACCCGCGACCAACAACTCGTAAATCGGGGTTGTAACCACCCAAATCAAATCAAAAAAATAATAATAAAAAAAATATTTTTATTTCACATAGGCCTACATGGGCTCTTATAAAACGTCAGAAGCTAGTGCACGGTTCCAAATTGGTTTCCTATGGAGAAGAACCGGCAAGAAACTCCATGGTTACTCTTTTAACTAAAGTTATTGACTACAATATTTTCATATTACAGTATTAATAGATATTATGTAAGAACAGTGTAAACCAGTCAATATTGTACCCAAAAGCACCATAAAAATAATCATACTAAAAAAAGTGAGTCGTAATAGGAAGTAATCTAAGAATACGTGGAGTCTACAGTGTCCTCACATTCACATTATAAAAAGAGGTTATATAAAAAAAAAGCAAGAAAAATATCACTCGCTCACCACTGCCCTACTTAAAATAAAAGGCACAAAAAAACAAAAACAAACAATATATCAACATGAGTTTGTTCAGTGGTCACAAAGCTACAACAGGAGCATTACGCTAAAACATCTCGATAATTAGAGATTGTCACGTCACAAGACCATTATTTAAGGGGAAGTAATTATCACGTCTCTTTCAGTCCGTCTAGCTAGTCGGGAAACGTCCAATGCAGCAAGCTTCTCTTTAATTGGAGAGTAATTGCCATAATCGGTGCGCTCAACAGGCTCGCTGTGTGATGTTATTAGGTTACTTAGTGAAGAGAGAAATACTGAGAAATTTATAAACCTTTACGTGAGAATTATTGTTATTATATCTAGTCTATACTATCCCACTCCGGGCATGGGCACGCCATAATTATGGCGGTAAGTCCGTTCTTTGAGGCGTGGCTGGAAAGATCTCACGGCGTCCTCACCTTCCGGATGACGCAGGTCCTCACCGGACCTGGTCAGTTTGGGAGGTTTCTGCACCGGATTCCTGCGGAAGTGACGCCTGGGTGCAACCACTGTGTGGACTACCCGGAGGACATGGTGGAGCACACGGTAGAGGTGTGCCTCGCTTGGGCAGAGCACCGCCGTGTCCTCGTGGGGGAGATCGGCGGCAACGATCTCTCGCACCGGGCTTTGGTACAGGCTATGGTCCGATAGCAAATTTAGCTAGATTTCCGGCCACCATAGGCGCGTGCTCGTAGCTCGCCGTCAGACCGTCCGGTAAACGCCCAGATCGAGCCCAAGTCGTCGACGGTGTACTGTTCCACGCCTGCCTCAAGGGGATGTCAGCAAACCGTAGGGGCCAACAGGGTCGAAGCCTACTGGGGCTAAGCCTAAACTGGATCCTGCCCGAAGAAGAATTTGTTTTGATAAACAACAAATAACTAAAGTTGGCGTACATCAAGTTTATTTTAATAAAACTGTATTTTAGTAGTGGTTTCATATGTGTCAAAGTTGTCAAAAACAGGAACATAAAACTGACATAAGAAGTATCAGTAGTACAGATAGCGGCACGAATCTTTAGCGCTCGCCGAAAGAGCGGGGATCGCTTTGCGCATCGTACAACATCGGCGAGCCAATCACTGTACAAGGATTGCACTCCCCGCCCCCGCATCTCTTTTCATCCCACTAAAGAGACCCGATATTTCACTTCTGCGTGCTTCTGCGCAAGTAGAACTGTAGAAGTTAGCGCTCAAGATCCGTGCCGGTGTTTAAATTTTGGTCTAGTTTTTTTTATTATTATTATGTATAGGCTCGCGATTGATCACTATCTCATCCGACGGGAAGTGATAATGTGGTCGACGATACCATTATAGTTACAAGAAGTAACCTATTCACTACCTAGGATGTAGCTATCAGTAAACACAGACTCTGGCAAATAATTTCACTCCTTAGCTTTCTGCTTAGCTGTACGCACGATGAATGTGTTCATAAGGCATTTCGTGCGTATAAGTGGGATGTTTAAATGTAATCTTATAAACCAAATTTCGAAACCTATACAGGTGTTGAAGCGTATTTCATTAACAAACAGGCAAGCATTCTCCTTTTTAAGTCTATAATATTGTTAGTAGCTGTAGATAACAATAAAAACCTTCCAATTTTGAAAATTTTATATTGAAGTAATTTTAATTTTAATCGTGGTTAAACTACTTGGTGCAGATAAACAGTTAGCAAAATGGTAGGAGACCGTGCCAACGGATAAAACAGAATATTTTTATGACAGTCTTCCTCTTACAATGACTCATTCTCTATCAAAAACAAATCAATGCTGTTTCCAATAAGCATGATCTTTGCTTTTAAGTTTTTATCCTTCTCATATCCACCACCACCATTCACCATTTGGAGACCTTCCTCAAAAGAGAGTTTTGGCCGAAGGGTGTCGTGTATCACCGATTTCGTGGAAAGATACTGACCTGGCAACGGAACACGACGCCGTCACTTCGTGTGCAATAGTACCTATAGTTTAGTCATTGTTATAGTTTCTTTTATGGTAATAGTTTATTATTTTGAAAGATTATTTGTGTATTTTATATGTGAGCCTTAGTTACCTGACAACAAATGATTATTATTATTTGCTTCATTCTCTATCGAGAACAAATCAACGTTATCTCCATTAGGCATAATCATTGATTTTGAATATTTCTATCTTCCATTCTCTCTAACCTTCAGATCATCTACCACACATCCTGAAACACAGTCATTAACTCCACCAAAATTACCGTCCACATTACCATCAGCAGGTGCGTCCATTAACATATACCCTTCCACAAAGTACACAAGTACATTTGAAGTTCTCTTCTGGGAAAGCCTAGCCACTTACGCTCCTATAGGCCTTATTCCTCTCTCGTCTTTATTATAAAAGTTGTGCTCGTTCAACAAACACTGTATTACACATCGCTGTAATATACCGCCTTTATGAGCTTGGTGAGGACCAGGTTATGTTGTTAGCGTGGTTTTAATGGAAATTTTATTTATGGGCAAACATTTAGGCAGGACAAAATTATGAGCGGTTACATTTTACCTTAAAATTAGTGGATATAGCACACTTGAAACTAGTGGTATGGGCTCAATGATGTGGATGGAGGTCGTTATGTGGGTTAGTATCACTTAAAAAGAAAATTTAATAAGAAGATAATTTTGCTAATACAAAAAACAAATTGTCATACAATAACCATATTTTTCGCTGCTAAAATTATATTGATGTAGTCAGAAAAAAAACTGTGCTAATTGCGTATTTCAAAGCGTAGATCTCTAAGGAGAAGAATGTGCAAGAAACTCCATGGATACTATTTCAAATCATGTTACGTATTAAAAATATCTGTAACATATTTCTTGTCGCCACTTTTATGTGAGAACAATGTAAATAAAGTATAAAATCGTAACCGTATTGTATAAGTGACAGCAAATAATTCTTACAAATGTTATTGTATTTAGCCACAAACATTCAAATGCGCACGAAACACCATAATTGTTTTTCTTGTACCTTTACAGATCTCTTGCTCATTTCCTTGATTAGATACTTCTATATCTCCTAAATTATTTTTAGGGCAGCGTTCATCAGAAAGGTTTTCATGAAAGAGGCTTTTATCAAAAAGATTTTTTATTAGTACTCAGATCGCCTAATGGATTTTGCAGACAAAAGAAGATATTCTAGACATACATAAACGTAAGCGACATTCTACGGTTATATAAAGCTATGGACAGCTGCGTAATTGAATAAGTATACTTTTACGTGAAGCACTTTACCTGGGTCATGTTCTACGGCTTTAAATAGTACTTTAAACTCGGAATGTGCGACATTTTACAGTAATTTAGGGGAAGAAAGTTCTGATTCCTGATTCTGAGCTTGTATATGTTCTCTAAATGTTAAAGTCCCTTTATTCACATTTTTCTAGTCAAAGGAAAGTTAAATTGTTTTGTTTTTTTTTTCTTTAATCTTTATTGAGGAGCTTTGTCACGATATTGCCTAAGTCGCTCCATCATTTATTTTCAAATGATTTAATATATAATTCTTATTTTAAAGCTATTTCAAACAAACAATATCAGTTCCAAAATGTTCTTTACCACTTACAAACATTGCTTGTTCATTCCATCTCATTTCACCAATCGTTGTTTCCAGAACTCAGTCTCATTTATTGTCATCCGAGTGATTGTTTCAACTTCTGCATTCATCGTAAGTGGGTCAAACATTTATAAGACAATCAGCATATATAAGGAATTCTTCAGACCCATTCCTTTTTATTCGTCCCTGACCTAAACTTCGGTATAATAAATCATTGTTTTGTCTAACTTTTGGGGTACACGAATGCATAATTTCTCCATCAGTAATACTCGTTCGACAAGCAATATTATGCATTCGGATGTATGGCACGCAAAACCAAAATAGCTTTCCCATCGTATATTGTTTGTTTCGTCGAATAATCTATTGAGGAGGTATTGAAAATAAATAGGCATTCAGTATTCCAGCTGCTTATCAGCGAAGCGAAGTCGTAACAGTTATTAAGTAATAAATAATAATAATAGAGCCTTTTTGGAACAACTTAAGTTTACAGGTTACTGGAAACACGTAGATAACCAGAAAAGTACAATATTGTCCAATTTAACACTCATAGATATTTTCCAGATTATCCGACCAGAAATTAAATTAAGCACACAGGAATGAAAATAGTATTTTTTTTAATATTTAAAATTAATATAATGTACTCTGTAGTTAAGTATGTTGTATTTATGTACAGTGGAAGTGGAGATGAAGTGTGTATTTGTGTGTGCAAGTATATATATATAGCAATATATCATTGTTTATTCTGAACCATGCTTATTTATTTATTTATATTTTTCATAATGTATGTACACACATATACAGAAGAAGATATCTTCTAATAAAAAATTATACAAAGGCAGACCTGCGAAAGGAGAAGAGATGTAGACAATAGAGTGTATAAATAAGAAGAGTTTGTGAGATCTTAATACATAGGAGAGGAAAGATAGTGCTCTTTTTCTTGAGTCTTAAAGAGAGAAATAATTTTCAAATCACCGATTCTGGGCAGAAGAGAGTTCCACAACCTTCTGCATGGGCAGAGAAAGAGTAGGAATAGTAGCTGGATTGATTTAAGAAGGGATCTAAGGTGTGATCTGCACGGTACGTCGCTAGGGCGCGCGTAAGAAAATCGGTCGCGTAGGTAGAAGGGGTAAGATGGGTTGTGTAGGATGTTGAAAAGGAGACCAAGTGTTCCTGCAAAGACGGATAGGGAGCCACTTGAGTTCCTTGCGAAGATGAGAAACATGATCATACTTTCATAGACCAAAAGCAAACCGAATGCATAAGTTTTGAAGTCACTCAAGCTTGTTTAATAACTCCTTCGTAACATCCAGGTAGCAGGCTTCGGCATAATCTATAATCGGCTGAATAAGTTGAAAAGATTGGAGTCAATAATGACACCCAGATCTTTTGCAGTTTCAGTGTAGTCAATACAGACACCATCGAGAACTAAAGGCTGCAGAGAAGAAACTACAGCCGTATTGCGAACGAATCTACTGTCTATGATCATGGCTTGTGATTTAGTTGGGTTGATCTGCAGGCCAAATAACTTCGTCCAAGCGCTGATACAATCCAGGTTATGATATCAGCAATAGCAGAATCTACGTCAGCTACAGTAAAATCTTGGTATAGCTGTAAGTCATCTGCGTAAAGATGGAAGCTAGAAGAGATTACTCTGGTAACAAAGTTAATGAAGACAGAAAAAAGTAGAGCAACGAGAAAGCTACTCTGAGGAATACCCTCAGTGAGACTACACCAGTCTGAAAACAACTCTTCAAGGCGGACACACTGAAAGCAACCCCAAAGATATGAATTGAACCAGGACGCAAAAGAAGAGAAATTAATAGATTCAAGGATGCCGAGTAAGATGTCAAAATCCACTGAGTTAAAGGTGCTACTAAAGTTAAGTAAGACAAGGACTGTAAAGGACTTATTCTCCATAGCCCAGCAGATATCGTCAGTTACTTTTAAAAGCGCTCTTACAGTACTGTGACCCGAGAACCTGATTGGAAAGGATAAATTATCAAGTTTAACGCTAAAAAAAGATAGCTGTCTATGAACTAAGTGCTCAAAAACTTTAGAAAGTAATGGGAGAATATAAATAGATCTAAAATGAGTTAATAAAAATTGTTAATTTTTGGTAAAGAAATAATATAAACCTGTTTCCAGACTGACGGAAAAGAGCATGAGACAAAAGAGTGATTGAAGATATGCGTGAAAACAAGAAGTAATGAGGGAAGGAGCAGAGTAATCATTCTAGAGCATAACTTATCATAGCCAACTGTAGAAGAAGTAATCGCGAGAACAGATTTCGTTGTCATACTCAGTAACATGGCTAAAGTTAAAGTGGGGATACTGTGGCAACGGCAAACTAGAAAGATCATCCAATGTTGTAGCTTTGACACAAGCATCTAGAGAATTGGAAAGGGAAGAGAAATTGCTTGTTAAAATCATTGAGGTTCACATCCTTACACCGGTTTGTTGATGATTTGCCTATGCCAACCGACTTAAGAAACTTCCACACGTCGGTTATGGAGTTGTTCGTGGAAATAACGTCTCTCAGCAACTTGATACATCTGTATCAAGTTGCCTGCAGCAGTTACGCCGAAAAATAAAACAGAAAAGATTCTGCTCAGAAGGTCTACGCTTATACCTGCTCTTTATTTTATCCCTGCGAGCCATAAGCTTTTTAATATGAAGAGTTACCCAAGGTAGAGGATTATTTTTTACCTTGACACGTCGTACTTAGTAATGTCACTTGCTAACGTTAAAATTGAATGAAAATATTTACAGTTTAAGAATTTATTTTCTTGAATAGCTTTTTTTGGTCCAAACAGTGTAACCGTAATCCAGTTCCGACAGATTTGATAATGTCACCTACACTAAATTAGTAGGAACTTCTTGCGTTATTTAATTGCTCAGAAACAAATAAATGTGCCACCATGGCAATGTAAAGAAAACTAAAAACGTAACGAAAATTAGTGACCAGCCAAAGGTATCAGAGCTCTCTCAACAAATTACTCAGAAGCATTCATCAAGTCTATTGTTACATCAAAAATGTCAATTATACAGCCAAAACGTTTGTTAAATTCTTTTGATCGCATGTACCAAACGTGGTATGTATGTTTTTGCAACTTTTTTTGCTGTTGTTCACGTTTACCGACCCGGCGTGAAAGTCAATATAAATACATTGACACCTCTGAACTATTTAGAGAATTTGTGTGAATAGAATTTAACAATTTTGAAAGTTTAAAATGCCATATAAATTAAATAAATTACCTTTAGTTCTCCTGTGCATATCTTAATTTCCGATGCGATCATGCAAGAAAACTCTGAGCATAGCCTTTTCCATTGTCCTTTGGGAGTGGCGATCATGTAACGGAAGACGACAAGGTAGACCGAAGACCTGGTGAGAGTCACGGGAATCTAATGGATGTGAGATAGGGATGCCAGATTTCCAAAAGTAGACGATTTTCGCTTGAAATGATGATGATGTTTGTAATTATTGGCCAGACAGTCCTAACTTATTTAGTTTTAGAAGAACTCGATGAAGGCTGCAAACATAGTTTTACAAATCAAATGGCTATACTAAGGACATTTGAGACAGTTGGGTTTTAGCCATGTCGTAACAAAGAGATGCAAATTAGTTACAGAAGAATAATTCAACTAAATACGCACACTAAAAGATACAAATGGAAAGGAAAATACAATCCGTAAAATTAACAATTAGTAGCTGCTTTGTGCTAGTACTGTAGTGATTAATGAACACAGTATAAGTACGTACTAAGTAGAGTAGTTAACAATTAAAACGGAAATATAAATCATCTTCAGACTAAAGTAGCCGTTTCTGACAGAACCAATGTAATGAGAACTCTTGTCTTGTGTGAGATATATGTGGATTCAAGTCCAAGTTAAATCTAAATGTAGTTTGTAAAATTTAGAATGTTTAATTTTTTTATAAAATTTATAGGCATATGGTAGGCTAAGTACATTACTCTCAAAACAGATGATCGATGAAGCCAAAAGATTTAGGATTGGGAAATTCGAGTAACTGTACAAGATGAAATAACTTTGCTAGCAAATTGTTCCCCCACACAAAGAACACTTTGTCCAACTCTTTCGGGAGTTTGAACGTGAGTTGTTTACCAAAAAACCAATATTGCAAGTAAACAATTAACTGTTTCTATCAGTAACTATTGATTAGCCCGCTTGTCGCTACTTTTCTGACCTTGTCACTGTTTCATTGCCCAGAAAACTTTGGGGCCTCTCGAGAAAAACGGTAATATGTATTCAAAGTGCGTTTTGCGGTTACCTTTCACTTGACCGACCAAAAACGTTACCACTTCGGTTGATGGCTCTTGCGTTTGAGTTTGAACCTTGAAAGTTAAAGGCAGGTGTTTCGTACAAGTGTTGTTCGGGTTTTTTTGAAAATATATGTGCAGGTTTGAGGTAAAAACTTCTTGCTTTGAAAGAGGCACATGTTTAAAATGTAAATGCGTTGTGGTAATTCCCTAGGGCTCTTATATACAAAGTACCAATCTTTTTTTTTTGAGATATCGGTCAACCGCTATCTCATCTGTCGTTTTGGAGTGGACGCAGCGAGACAAGCCTGCTTGAAGTTTTTGAATCATATCACGGCACCACTCCACACGGGCTTGCTTCTGAGCTTCGGTGAGGTTATGTGGCACCCAGCGGCAAACTATCTTCCTCACGCGAAGGTGCTCGTGTAGAATCTTGTGAACGCTTCCCGAACCCTTTGTTCATCTTTCAAATAAATTTGAAGTCGATCAAATGACTCATCAGGTTTTAGGCCACATTTAAAATCATAGAAAATCATCGTACCTACGAAAAGGTTCTCGATGCAGATCCATTTTTAAATGAAACACGATAATTTGATTTAGCTCTCGAAAACATGTGGAGGGAAATTCAAAATTCGAACAATAGTATTTTTACTTTTAAATAACCAAAGTCTTCAAATTAATTTAGTGGCCAGTGCTATAAACATTAAAAAAAATCGCAATACATTCTGAGTGGTACATGTTGAACATTTTGCCAATGACTTTCGCTTGTAGTGTCAATTCGATTATACACCCTTGTCTATCACTTGTTCCTGCCAGAGGCTTCTCCCGTTCAAAAGTAGAAAATTATCCCAAGGGAACATACTCTTAGGATAAAAAGTATCATTGTCCTATTCCAGGTCTACTCATGTGCCAAATATAATTTAAACCCGATCGGTTTGAGCGTGTAGAAGTAACAACCACACAGCACGATTGGCGTAGTTGTTTATCTAGCTGTTGCGCGGCGTTTCATATTCGGTTCCTGCACGTAATAGATATTTGTCTGGTCTACAATATTTCCTATTACTATCATTCCGGGTTTGAATAACTTGCGTATGTGAGTTTAGACGTTTGTGAACGCAACCACGTTACAAGAAAAAATACAAATGTGGGGCACGTTAAAAAAATACATGCAAATACATAAGAATTTTCATCTTTATAATATTACTAATGATTGCCTCTTTCTCAGAGCATCTTTGAAAGATATATGATATACCATTATTTTAATTTAAACTAATTCATATACTTTACCTAACTAAGAAAAAAGCTAAATATTAATACTATATTGTATCTTTGACATAGCATCTGTCTCACGTCATTTGTTTTTCATATATTTTAACAGAGAATTTCAATTGTTCGTGACAGATTAATTTAGGTTCTATCAAGGCACGCGATGTTTTGAGTAAGGACTTTCCAAGAGCTTACAAAACATTTAAATTAAAATAAATAGAAAGAAATTACAGTCCAAATCCTTAATCATATTAATTCAAAGTACCTATTTCACTTACAAAAGAACCTTCTACAGAAATCCCTACTTTCATTATAATTAAATTACCACTCAAGAAGAGAAAACTTCCAGTGTTTGTCAAACACTTTTATGTCAAAAGTTTTGTGAATAGTAAAATTTCTTAGCAATAAAATCAGATCCAATCTAATAGGAATCTCTTTAATACTATTGGAAAACAAACAATAAGAGGCATAAAAGAAAATTTGGAGGCTGTTCTGTTTTGCAATGTTTTTACGTATTTTACAATACAAATAAAAATGGTTACTGAAGATGTTTTGGGTTAAAAGAAAGAACAAATATTTGCCGTAATAATATGAAAACGTGCGCGTTAATACTGAATTCTTTACTTTATTAACTTTGCCCACAATATTATGTAGGGATATGTTCATGAAATCGAGAGAAGTATAAGGTTTTGCCATAAATAAGCTTGGTTCATTTTGCGATATCACGTTCCTATCTAAAATCTCAATTTGTAGAAATGTCTTTATTTTAAAATAGAAATTTCATTTTCTATTTATTGTCAGTTTTTGTTTCATTATATCTTAAATTATCAACTATTTCACAATTTAGTACTGAATTTGTTTAAAAATCATTTTTTTTTTTTTTGAGGATTGTATCATCTACCATTTCCATTTCATCTTTTTGTCCGATAATAAATTATTATTATTAATTTAAATTTAAAAATACTTAACTAATTATAATCACAATAAAACCGAAAAATAATAATAAAACCCTAAACTAATTAAAACCGAACTGTAAAAACGACTTTAAAGTTTCAAATATGTAATTTTTCAAGCAGTTTCGTGCAGTCAGTGTTATCAAATGTATTTGTCTAAATTAAATACCGCTAACTGCGAACGATTTCCTTTAGCCAAACCAAGTACTATAATCTCAAGGGTTTCAATATCCAATACCATACCAACCTGATTCTACACCATATCGTCACCAAATATCTGCATTAAAGTTTGCAGGCGATTCCAGGATTCTTACTAATGTAACAGGCTTAGCTGGAAGCCACACATGACGGCCACTTGACCTAATAGCCTTACACTAAGTCTAGGCTTTAAAGGAAGTAGTAATATCTATCCATCTAAACGCATTACGTTGAGGATGCGAATGCAAAAAGGTTTTTCCTTCAGCATTTCATTTGTGAGGTTTTTTCCTTTGAAGGCGATTTCTGCAAAAGGTTGTGAAGGATATTCTCGTTAGCTTGGAGTTTTGTCGTCTTTTTCAGGAAAGGAGTTGGCTGTTTTATTTATTTGTATGTTTAGTAGTAAATCTTGTATAGAATTTAGGTAGGAACTTTATAATATTTTTGCGTGTTATAAATTTGTACAAGCAACAAGACTACACGTGTACTCATAGAATTTAATTTTAATCAATAATAGTTCTATTTCTGGTTTTTACAAACATTAATTTAACGATAATTTTAAAGACTAACAATGATCTACTTAGTGGTATTAATAGAACAATGCATATTTTCAATCATACGCTAAAATAAATTTAAATAATTATATAAGTTAAGACATGGACCCCATCGATGAGAATGACAAAACTCTTCAAAGAAATATATACTCGTACCTACCTTTTGATAGCTTACTACGAGTTGTAGGCTTACTTGGAGGCTTCCAAGTAAGCCTACAACTCGTAAAATGTAACTACTTATGACCAATAACTTATATAGGGTGACTGGTAATTAGTGACCGATACTTAAACACGTGATTGTACTCATTATTACAAACAACTTTCCCAAAGAAACTTTTTTTTTTAAACTAATTAGTTTAATCACAATAACAAAACAGCTGTTCAAAACTTTGAATTTCGCGCGAGCGCCTTAACTCTGTCAGCTGTTAGTGGCGCAGCGCCCGTTATCGTTGACGTAAGCAATGTACCTACATGTTTCGGTAAAATAATATCCAAAGACTCATGCTGCTGCTGTTTTGTTATTGTGATTAAATTAATTAGTATAAAAAAAGTTTCTTTGGGAAAGTTATTTGTAATCATGAGTATAATCACGTGTTTAATTATCAGTCACTAATTACCAGTCACCCTATATAAAGTTGACTAAACAACACAATACAATATGACACAGTTGTAAACCGAACTGTTTACATCCGATTGTAGCAGAAACTCTATTAATAGGCTTACGCTGCTTACCTTTGTATAATCACATTAAAGCTACTGTAATACTATCTATTTTCTATGATAGGAAGCAGGTAGTACTGTTAAATTGAATTAATTAGGTGGAACATGGTGGATAGTTTTGTCGTTCAAATTGAAATTTTATTTCTTTAAATAATGTATTAGGAATATGATCTTCTTTTCACTGTTATTCATAGCTTTTCTTCCAAAGAAAGTTTATTACTTTCTCATGCTTTAAATTTTTATCTTGGTAAAATGAGATTGGAATACAAACGTTTATAAAAATATGGGAACTGACGAACCCAAATAATTTAATTATTGATACTGTTGGAAACATTGTTATTTTATTTTTTTTTGTAGTTGGGAAAATCATCCGATGACATCCTCCGCTCTTGAGCGGCGTTAGAAGGCGTGTCAGACTTTTACTGACTAAAGACCCACTCCTGTTACTTCTTTGCCTTTCGTACCATGGCCAGTCTTCCTTTCAGAAACAAACTCTTAGCCCCAGTAGCCTTCGACCCTGCTGGGCCCTACGATTTGCTGACACTGAGGCGAATGTGGAACAGTACGCGCGATCGACGAGTTGAGCTCGGTCCGGACGGATACCGGACGGTCAGACGACGAGCTACCCATTGCTCGCCGTCCGCTAGCCACGCAAGACAAGTTTGTGCTCTGCCCAAGCGGGGACTCCTCTACCGTGTGCTTTGCTGTCTCCTCCGGGCGATCCACACAGTGGTGGCACCCGGGCGTCAATCCGCACCTATCCGGTGCAAGAACCTCCCGAACTGACCATGTCCCGTGAGGACCTGCGACATGTAAGGACGCCGTGAGGTCTTTCTAGCCACGCCTCAAAGAGGGGACTTACCGCCATAATTATGGCGAGCCCAACATTGTTATTATTTAATCTCTTATCATCTCCTCCTTTATCAAATTCAAAAAGATCGTAACATTTCCTTTATTTTACACCAGCGTATTGGACCATAACATTTAATGTTATTGTTTGACCTTTCCATATCTTATAATGACCATTTGACCCCAAAAATTATATCCCAAAACTACTGAATTTTAATTAAATGGCAAACCACATTGACAACCATAGTATAATAACTAAACATTATATCAATCTGATCGTCTACCTGAGAACATAGACGAACAAAAATATACCCTAAACGTAGAAAGAAAAGACATGATTTCCGTTTGAGTTTGTCTTTTAAAATATAGGAATCATAAGCATAGCATAGTCGGCCTTATAATGTTCCCACTGTTGGGACTCAGGCCTCCTCTCTAGGAGAGGGAATGGGCCGTAATCCACCACGCGGGCCCAGTGCGGGTTGGTGGATGTCACATGTCTTCGAATTTTTGGTTCTAGGACATGCCGGTTTCCTCACGATGTTTTCCTTCACCGTTTTGAGAGCAGTGGTAATGAAATAAATTACACAAAGTAATGCGCCTGGGTTTAAACCCGCAACCTATAACTCGTAAGTCGGGGCCGTTACCACTCGGCCACCACTGCTCATCATAAAATCATAAAACAGGGTAAATGAGATGTAAACTGTACGATTTAAGTCAGGCAATTTGGCAAAATGGCTGCCGCAATGTAAAAGGGTTTCATTGACGTTCAATATAATTGGTAACGGATGCGGTATATCTACCATCAATAAAATAAATCAAGTACCTTTTGATTCGGTTGTTTGTCTGCTGGCCAAAGTGTCACAGTTTCGCGTAATTTGATTCAGAGAGAATTGAAACCAATAAAATTATTTTTGTGAATGGTTGGACGAGATATAACAGAATACTATTTTATTCGGATAGTTTTTATTCGCCACGAGGAATTCTATTTGTAATTGATACGGATTTAAAAATAAAAAACGCAAAGTACATAGGTCAAATAATCTAAATATATTTTTGCTAAAACTGCTTCGCTGGTCTCGTGGTCGCAAATGCAAGTGTCCAGCGGGATGTTCTTTTTTTTACGACGTAAATCATAAAATTATTTCTCGGAAAGAGTGTCAACTTTTACTAACTAAAATCTACAGTATTCCTTTAGTTGCCCTTTTTGCAAGAGCTTAGGTAACTCCTGCGAAAAATCCGCAGCCCAGGCAGGCATTAACTCTAACTGGCCCTGTCGGTTTTACTGACATCTCAAGCGAGCGGTTCCCAGGTCCAGCCAGTTTAAAGAAACCGTTGTAGTAGAAGTAAAAACGTTGGAAAGACTAGTGCCTGATCTCTCCTAGATCGTATTAGATTACCGTCTCTTCGGACTAAGAGTAAAGTAATAGGGAGCGGCCCTGTTTGCGAGCACACTTGTGTATAGAACAAAACTATGCTTGCAAACACAGGGCCACTCTCTTGTGTACTACAACGTGGGTACTATAATATATCCTGCATACTTGACTTACCTCTATTGAGTTTGGGAATCACAATTCGGTCAGGAGGATTACATACTAATTTAAAATTGTTGAGGTTAAATTGTTTGTTTATTCTTTTGTTAAAGGTGGCTTTGGACTGGTCCAATCTACTAAGACTTTTCCCAACTATGTTGAGGTTGTCTTCCAGTCTAACCAGTTGCAACTGAATATTGGTATTTTACTGCCTTTCTACTGCTTTTCTGACCTCTACCGTCCAGTAATTAGGTTAGTTTAAGGTTAACAGAAAGACTCATAATAGGCTAGTTTCAATTTCCAAGCTTCTGACTGTCAGAAACGACTATAAAAGATCTGCAAATGACCAACGGCTTGGACATGCTATCCGAGGCATGAAGGAATCTTGGTATATTAAGATGGTCACCCATCTACAGTCTGATCACCGCAAGCATCGCTTATCCTTGAAGATCGACCAATGCAACTATTATTATTTTAGCAATGAGCTCCTCTGAACTGATCTTATTACGGTACGGTCCATAAACAACGGAGTTCATAGGTAACAAACAAAAAAAAATACAACCGAATTGAGAACCTCCTCCTTTTTTTTGAAAAAATAATTTACTAATGAGTTTTTTTCGGTTAAAAGTATTTTACTAATTAGTTTTTTTCGGTTAAAAATATTTTACTAATGAGTTTTTCTCATCAGTGAAATATTTATTGATGAGAGAAAGCTACTAATACAGTCGCTGTGGGTCGTAAGCTACTTTTTATTCCCAACAAAATCTAAGTTTTAAGGAACGAGTACAGCTTCTAATAACAATGCTTTGATATAACAGCTGCTACTACTTCAGATGTGGGACGTTATTGCAACAATACACTGGGTTGCTAAAATTGGCAATTTGTTGGTTTACCTAGTATTGTAGGTTTTGCTCTCTTTATACCACGACACCACACCGGACATGGCAAGTTCGGGAGGTTCCTGCATCGGTTTCAGGCGGGAGAAATGCCTTGGTATCACCATTGTGTGGACCGCTTAGAGGATATGGTAGAGCATACGATAGAAGTGTGCCCCGCTTGAGCGGAGCATCATCTTTTCCTCGTGGAGACTGTCGGCGGCAGCGACCTCTCCCGCTAGGTCCTAGTTCGGGCTATGGTCCGAAGCGAGGAAGAAAGGCAGGCGGTAGCCTCCTTCTGCGAATCAGTAATTCTAGCGAAGGAGGAAGTCACACGCGGAGAGAACGAAGGTCTTCATGCCCCAGCCGCCAAAATTCCGACCCCGATTACCAGCCACAGTAGACGCGGGCTTGAGAGAGATGTCAGCAGGGCTAAAGCCTGGGGCCATGGGTTTTTTTTTGGTGGAAAAATCATCCATGACATCCCCCGCTCTTGGGCGGAGTGGGAGGGTGTGTCAGACTTTTACTGACTGAAAACCTACTTCTGTTCCTTCGTTGCGGCTTGCTCGTCGTCAGCAAGCCCACGCCGTCGATCGAAGTGAAAGGTGTAGTAAATATTTAGATATTAAAACATATTGATTGCACCTTTACCAGAGGATTAACACTTTAATGCAAGTAGGGAAACTAAGTTATTGCAGCCACCACAGAATACTCACCCGAACCAAAGGCGAGGTTTTTTAGATCCGGAAAACTGTAATGACAAGAGTCCACGTACCAAATGACGTTTTCCAATATATATTTACTCGAAATTACTTTAAAAAAAAATTATAATATATTAATAATAAAATTAATATATAAAATACTAATTTTTAATATATACATCTTAACTACTAAATATTATAACTTAATAAATATTTAAACAAACTGAAAACAATAATATGTACAAACGTGTAGAAAAAGAACTCATAGGGCATCAAAAAATTCGTCCACATCGATGTCAATGGGAAAAGTTTTAAAAAATTCATGAACATCATATTTATTTTATAGTAATTTATTCATTTCCGGCTGCTTTTTTTGCAACCAGTTGAGGCTGCCAGTTAACCAGCCTGTTAAAATAAATAACATTAAGCACAAAGACTTTAAGTCCGCCTCTGTACTTTTGTGTGCATAAAGCATTTATTAATAAATAAATATTAAAAATTGTTTCTGTTTTGTGAGGTTAGGTTAGATTAATGATTATCAATAAATATTTCTCCTGCTCAGCGTACCCCTGGATCGAATGAACTAGCTTAGTCTTAAAATTTTCAACATCTTTTTCATCATTTTCAATCTTCTTTTCCCTTACATCTTTATTAGTCGTCATCTCAAAAGCTAGTCCATTCTAGAAGTAATAAATTCAAAAGTAGGATGAGTTTTTTTTTATTTTAGATTTTTTTTCATTCTTGGTCAGCAATATTTTCGCCAAAGATTAACATGATTTAAAGAATATTCTCTCTATTTGAATTTGGTAAAAATCTGATAAAGAATTTCGGAGATGGACCATGGAACTCTTCAATAAATGATAGTAGATCTTAACATAACATCACGCCAATACGCAGATATATAAAGTACACCCTCATTTCACCAAAATTGTGTTCAAATGTCATGTTATTGGGGTGGTTAATTCTGGCGTAACTTTTTGTTTATGGAGCAATTTTGATGATCCCTTTTGTGTTGGGTTAAATTATAACTTCGCGGTAGTCCCATTATTTATATTTCATTTACATTGGACCTTGAACTTCGAAGATACCAGTGTGCTCCTTCAATCCAACAAATTTGAACAGGAAATGTATAGTGATTATATATTATTAGGTTTATTTCAAGCACAAAGCAGTGTTATTCAAATAAGTACTTTATCAGAGATCATGCTCTCTATTTAGTTATAGTTTTTTTTTTTAAATGACCGTGTTTCTAGTCATCATCATCATTTCAGCCGAAAGACGTCCACTCTTGGACATAGACATGTGCGTCTTGCATCCATCGCACTCCCGCGACTCTCACCAAGTCGTCGGTCCTTGTGGGAGGCCTTCCAACGCTGCGTTTTCCGGTGCGCCTTTGCTACTCTAGAACCTTTCGCCCTATCGACCATCCGTTCTACGAGCAACGTGCCCTGCCCATTGCTACTTTAGTTTGGCGATTCTTCGGCGTGTTTCTAGTGTTGTTGTTTATTTTTTATTTTTTAGTTTGTTATTTGGAAATCGTTAAAATTGTTTGTAAAAATATTAGCTCAGTCCCTACACTGTCATATCCACTAACAACGCTATGAAACATGGATTCTTAGCATGTAAAATGCTTCCTACTCCTATTATCCAACAACATAATCTCTTGCAAAACGACAACGTCTCTCGTAAATGCATATTCGGTTAAATGTAGATGGAACTTCCACAAACGATTGCATAAATATTTGACTTGGTATACGCGTTGCTAACGAGTTAAGTGGCAAAGTTTCGGTTAGTACTAAAACATTCTGCTCAAAATGATATTTGACGTGATGTACTGCTGATACTAACTTTGTTAAGCGTTCTACGAATGTTATGCTTTCGTTAACTAGATTTAACTAGTTTTAGGTACATTATAATACGTTAAGCACGGTCATTGCTCGGAACGCCCGTTTACTGTTTTTTTTTAATTAGCATATTAATTTTGAATCATTTCTCTATATTGGTGTTAAACGCCAACTATAGAATTATATCTTTATTATATGATTTTAAAATGTCATTAATATAAACAAGGAAAAAGAAAGGGCCAAGAATTGAACCCTGAGACACGCCTATCTTTACTAAAGTCCCCGAGGACGTCTCTCTATTAACGTTTACTACATAGTTACTACAATATCAGAATATAGCAGGATTGCAAATAACCATTTTTACTATATATCTATTGGTAGGATCCCCTTCTAAGCTTACTGGATATGGCTAGACATAGATATTTTACACGAAGCGCTTGCTTTCCGCAATCCAATTACTGAGGAAAACCGATATTCTAAGGATAGACTTCGGTCAGACTTTCAGGTTACATACAAACCGTAGCAATTGCTGGTTCGAGTAACTTAGGAACAGACAACCCGATATACATTTCCATACAACCGCTTACACGTAATTTTGACTTTATCACACATCTTTCTCTAGATATTTTGGAAACACAGGTATCTTGTAAATATTATCTAGGTTTCTATTGAAATTAAAACAAATTTGTGAAAATTGAATCCAGTAAAGATATCAGGAAATCTCCTATTTTGCGTGAAATTTAGTCCTTCATAATGTACCCATAAATTAAATATACAAAAAGAATACATCTATTGAAACCTTGCGCATTTGATCGAATTGGGGTTTATGTTTCTTAATAGCTACAATTTATGGATATTAAGTCAAGAGAGAGAAAAAACAGCCCCCCTAGCCAAGTTACAACCATTTCGTGTCAAATTCTGTTCTCCAATCGGTAACGCCCCAGTGTCAGGAATTGTAGAAAACAATAAGTTAGTAACCATGTTGACGCGCCTGAGTCGGCCGCTCGTTCTACAATGTCGTTCTACAATAACAAAGGATGTAGCGTTGAAAATTGTAGAAACGATAACAACTACCAGCTTAATATCTCCACGCATTCTTAAGAAAAAAGACGGACAACAAAGTGATCCTAGTAAGGTTCCCTTTTTGCTGACTGAACTTGAGGTACGGAACCCCAAAAAGGGGCTCAAGTGACCCATAAAATTAAGGCTGTTTACCTGAATAGGGTATAGTAGACATTATAGTTCAGATGTTTGTCCTTTCAAAATAATTCCTTAATCAACACAGCCTTTTGTTTAGGATAATTGTGTCATTTTGTATTCTTTATGATACAAACAGAATCTCTATGAACGATGTAATGAGCTGCATTAGTCGTTGCGTTTGTTATGTATATATAATACTAGTGACGTCCTGCCTCAGCTTCAGACAAGTTTTTTTTATGTAGGAAATCATTTAATGTCTTCTAGCGCTTTAGGGTGGAGTGCGAGAAGGTACGAGAGCTAGATATCTTTGAAGTTCTCAGCTTTTCTTTACTACAATATGATTTTTTTTTTTGATGGGAAAATCATCTTATGACAAATCTCGCTTCTGGGCGGATCGGGAGATAGTGTCAGACTCTTACTGACTTAAAACCCACTCCTGTTTCTTCGTTGCCTTCGTCCCAGGTGCCCGGGTTTCGTTTTCACACTACCGATGGCCCCAGTAGGCTTCGACCCTGCTGGGCGGCCCCTACGATTAGCTGACATCTCCAAGAGGCGCGCGTGGAACAATACGCGCCGTAGACGACTTGGGCTCGGTCCGGACGGATACCGGACGGTCGGACGGCGGGCTACCCATTGCTCGCCATCTACTACAATATGCATGTGTTTTACATTTGAATCTTTCTTATGAATCACTCTGCCTATTTGTGAAAACCACATGAAAATCCGCTTATTGGTTTTCGAGTTTATCACGAACATACAGACAGACGCGATATGTGTCTTTGTTTTATAATATGTAAGAATTTAGTGCCAATGGTGGTTAAAAAAAAGAAAATAAAGAACTTGAATATTTCAAGTTGTGTCATCATCATCATCTTCCTGCCCTTGTCCCGTGTTATTTGGGGTCGACGCAACACGTTTTTTTCTTCCACTCTGCCCTGTCACTCGTCATGCTATCACTAACTTCCTTTTCTTTCATATCACTCTTCACACAATCCATCCATCTTTTCTTTGGTCTCATTGGTCTCTCTCTCAAGTTGTGTCATAGATCTTAAAAAAAAATATTATAATGACAAAATCGGACAATCAGATGTGTTATAAAGAACGAATGATTACAAATTCAAACATCCATGTATTTCATACGTCAAAGTGACCCTTTCCACATAATTTATTAGCTACCGACTTGCTCTAAGATTAAAAGCATTTCTTATCCTATTTTGACTTGCAAAGAAGATAAATTGGACCAATTTATCTAGGAAAAGGATGCAAAAGAGAAAGCAAATACGATGTTAATTTGGAGAAAATGGACAGAATCTTAGAAGAAAAAGGTTCTCATTGTAGCAGGCTTAAGGATCCCACCTACTACACCGTATCATACCATGGCCATAGCATAGTCGGCCTTATAATGTTCCCACTGCTGGGACTCAGGCCTCCTCTCTAGGAGAGGGAATGGGCCGTAATCCACCACGCGGGCCCAGTGCGGATTGGTGGATGTCACATGTCTTCGAATTTTTGGTTCTAAGACATGCCGGTTTCCTCACGATGTTTTCCTTCACCGTTTTGAGAGCAGTGGTGATGAAATAAATTACACAAAGTAATGCGCCTGGCTGTGTTTGAACCCATGACCTACAACTCGTAAGTCGGGGCCCTTACCTTACCACTGCTCTCTTACCACTCGGCCACCACCATGGCCATACTAGGAACGTATCAAGCATGGACAGAACTTCGTCACGAACTAATATGCCTTCTAGAACTTGTCAGGTCATGTGAAGAGGAGGGATGAGACGCATGTTACTAAAAGAGTTATGAGTTTACATGTGGATGGATGGAGGGGGAGAGGAAGACCAAAGAAAAGATGGATGGGTTGTGTGAAGAGTGATATGAAAGAAAAGGAAGTTAGTGATAGCATGACGAGTGACAGGGCAGAGTGGAAGAAAAAAACGTTTTGTGCCGACATCAAATAACACGGGACAAGGGCAGGAAGATGGTGATGAAAGTATTAACAGCGTATGGGTGTAGTAACCGTAGCATTCATGTCTTCTAGATTCACGTTTAACCTTAATAAACCAGAAAGCTTTTGTTACATAACTGACTAGTAGTGTCTTGCAGACACAGTATAGGGAATGTAAGGGATTGAAAAGTTACTTTATATTAATATGATACGATTTTTTATTTTACAGGATCATTTATTACTCAAAATAAATAGTATTTTTTATTTATTTACAAGCCCACAATAATTTTATTTTTTTTCAAACTATGTTCTGAGCAAACGTTGCGTGCATTTAGCGTAGCATTATTTCGAAGCTCTTGATATTTGAATTTGATATGGCCAAATTTGTGTAAACACTTTTTTCTCTTAGCAGCAGGTTCAGATGATGGAGAAGCTCTTTGATCTACCCCTACCACGTTTTGCATAGCTCGTAAGTGATGGAAGTTAGTGATAGTATGACGGTTGATAGGATAGAATGGAAGAAAAAAACGTATTACGCCGACCCCAAATAAGATGGGACAAGGGCAGGAAGATGATGATGATAAGTGATAACTTATCAAAGAAAAAGGAGTGGGTTTTTATTCAGTAAAAGTCTGATACTATCTCTCCCTCTGCCCAAGAGCGGGGGATGTCATATTAGATGACTCTCCCACCAGAAAAAAAAAAACATAATTATACACATATTATGTAGTAATATATTTTTTAACTCAGGAATCTTATGTACATTTGCAAAATACTTAACTAACTATAATTACAATAAAATAAAAAAATACAATAATAAATAATGTTAATATAAATACATATATATTGTCCTTTTTTCAAGTTTTTATTTTTCATAAAAAAAATTATTAGTTGTCACTCCATTGTGCCCAGTGTTAATCACACTAGGCACAATGGAGTGACAACTAATAATTTTCAGCAACTTCAAAATCAGATAAACATTTTCAGTCCACGACTGTAGGTACGCGTCGTGCGCAGCCTGACTCGGCAAATGTCAACGTCACGTCAATACGCTTGAATGCAGCTTGATTACAAAATATTGGCACACAGTCATAACTGGCTTATACGTTCGCTGAAAGTTGGTATCTGAATAGATTTGAAAGGTTTGTTTGGTCACTAGTTACACTCTAGTCACTAGTTACTGGTTAGTTTAGTTAGGTTTCCGAAACAACTTTTTCGTTTGAATGACTTGTTTTTAGGCGTTTTCGGAGTGAACTGATGTCGTTTGAGTTGATTAATTTGAAATTTCAATTCTATTTTGTAATAAGCATCATCAGCCCTCTAATGTTTCCACTTCTGGGACTCAGGCCTCTACTCTAGGAGATGGGGTGAGCCGTAATACACCACGTGATCCGCGGTGCAGATTAAAGGATGTCACATTTCTTTGAACTTCGAGGAGGAGTGGCAGGCAGTAATGCTAGGTGCAACATTACCAAGCAAGGCGTTACCTGCTGCTACTGCGAAGCAGTAATGTTGGCAAATAAGGTGGCGGAAAGTGTAAAAGTTACCTGGCCACGGACGGCAAGCAATGAGCAGCTCGCGTCCGATAAGCACCAAGCCCGGTTTGACTGACGTTGTGTTTCATGCACACGTCAAAGAGCTGTCAGTAAAAGTCTGACACACTCTCTCGTTCCAGTCAGGAGGAACAGGTACAGTCATTTGATGATAGAACATCAAAAAAAAAAACATTTACTCTTATCGACGTAAAAGGCATAATTGTGTACCACGCCTATATAATAAAAAAACAAATTGTCATGAAAGTCCAACATTGGTGATTGGCGGAAGATTTACATAGAAAGGAAAATGTTACTGAATGAACCCAAACAAAAAAAGAAAAAAAACTTAACCCTAACTAATCAACTCCAAAGTAACAATATTTTTTCTTTATCCACAGGTACAGCACACTACGGCGAAGACAGTGTGGGGTCATTTCCGTACTTCGAGTACAATGTGCCCCGGAATGTCACCACCGTGGTCGGACAGACCGCGTTCCTCCATTGTAGAGTTGAACAACTCGGGGACAAAGCCGTAAGTTACATTGTTTGTTTTGGCTTTTGTGAATTAGTAGGTGAACTATGTGGATTGAGGATGTTAGGGTTATTTATAGGTGGTAAGGGTTGCGGGAATCCGATGGGTGCGAGACGCACAGGACCGGTCGTTATGGCGATACTTAGGAGAGGCCTGTGTCCAACAGTGGGCGTCTTTCAGCTAAAATGTTGATGATGATAGCTTGAAGATAAGTTAAAAAACTCCATTTTGGCACGTTATATACAATTAACGATCGTGCGTATGCCTAAGGCGTGGAATTCCCTGCCGGAGTCTGTATTTTCTGATAGCTGATTGATATATCAACGCACAGCCGTAACTACAGGGCCTGAGAACGTAAAATTTGCACTAAGTTTCCTTTTATGACGTAGGCAAGCATTAAGAGAAGATGTTCAAAATTCACCCCCTAAGGGAGGCCGATTTTCGCGCGGGTGAATTCGCAGACAAAAGCTAGTCAGTCATATAATGTTCTCAATGCTTGGACTCAGGTCACTCAAGCCTCCTCTCTACGAAAGTCGGTGATCCCTCATTTGAGCACGTATCTTCAAGGCGAGATTGAATAGGCACTTAATAAACTTGTTCGCCTCACCATCAACGATTGCATCACTGCTTACCATCAGATGGGATCGCAGTCAAGTACTAATTTATATATCAAATTAAAGAAATTGTTTTTTTGAATGATACTTTTTTTTTAATGAAAAAAATACTTTTTTTTTACTTCTCCCGCTCTTGGTGGAGCAAGAGGGAGTGTTAGGTCACATGTCTCCTAAGATCGGATTTTCTGTACATCACACATCATGCATCATTAAAAAACTGTCTTACCTCCCTCTACTGAGGACAGATCCCTTCCTTAAAGGTTCATAAATAAAACATCTTATTTTCAACAAAATAACCCCAATTTTCTATTATACTATTCTACCAAAATGCACGTCATGTCCCATTGCGTCGTAGCCTGGCCCGTAAATGGCATAAGGGACATTCACGCTAGCGACCTTGACCTCTTTCCGATTCTGCGGTAGAACGTAGAGATATTGCAATTATAGGTCAATCATATGCGTCTGTCATTATGTGGTTAATGGTGACGCGAGATAATGTTGACATTATGTGGTTGAATTAAGAGTGATGTTGAAGAACGTCATAAAAAGATTAAATTTATACAGTCATAATACTGGGTGTCTCAGAGAAATACTCACTTTTGTTGATGCATAAAAAAATTACAAATTTATTGGAAATAGAAACTGAAGACACGGGAAAATTACTTTTCCAAAAGTTATACAGCAATCTCTAACATTTATAAAAATGCACCTCAATTCTTTTTCTTGTCTGATTTTTCTAATATTTCTTTTCTCACAAAATTCCTTCATCTTGGGCCACATCCATTTCAATATTCTTATCTTCACTACATGCAGTTTTTTAGCATCCGTCTTTTTCACAGTCCGACGTTCTGATCCATGCAGTATTACTGGTCTTATCATAAACTTGTTCCAGTGGCCATATTATCAATCTATCCCATACTTAAAAATAATAAACACTAGAGATTAGTAACTATACTTTGAAATCATCATCATCGTCATCATCTTCCTGCCCTTGTCCCGTGTTATTTGGGTTCGGCGCAACACGTTTTTTTCTTCCACTCTGCCCTGTCACTCGTCATGCTATCACTAACTTCCTTTTCTTTCATATCACTCTTCACACAATCCATCCATCTTTTCTTTAGTCTCCCTCTCCCTCTCCATCCATCCACATGTAAACTCATAACTCTTTTAGTAACATGCGTTTCATCCCTTCTCTTCACATGACTTTGAAATAATAAAGAAAATTTTGGTGAAATTGATCGGTCAGGCAATTGCGTAATTTTGACACTAATAGTGACGAGATGATTAAAACGTTTTTAACATCCCGAGATTTGCCCTTCTTTATGTGCACAATAATGTCTCCAATCACATTTCAAAGTATTTTGATCGTTAAAACGTACGAATTAGATTAGTTTTTAGATTGGTCACGATTCAACATAATTTATGTGGTGTATCAAGATTGAGTGGAACCTTAATGTGTCCCAGTTAATTCGTGACCAACGCAGTGTTGACATGGACTGTTGCTCTCTTGGGTATTACATGTTAGATTATCTTAGAACAATACGGTCGTACACTTAGGCCCAGTTCGCTATATATTGCGAAGACAGTTTAAATAGGCCTGTAGGTACAAAAACGTCTTTTTTATGGAGGTAATCATCAAATAACTTGTGGGAAAAGTCTAGGGTGAAGCGTGAGAACGTGTCAAACTTTTGCTAACTAAAAATAATATGTGTCTTTCGCGTTTTTGGGTCACTCTTTCAAATATACTTTCAGTTTGAATCGGAAAGTGAGGACGTGGCGCCTCTATAACCCCTTCGAAAAAAGGGAACTTACCATACCACCATAAGATCCTACTGGAACTCTGCCCACCACACCGCGTTTCAAAGATTCAAAGAATTTTATTTCAAATATACCATTTACAGACACTTTTGAAATGTCAATAAGTCTGCCAGTCAGAAAAAGAGCACATTCCAATGCCTATGCATTGGAATGTTGTTGTTGCTATTAGCATCTTTTTTCTCTATGGAGAAGAATGTGCAAGAAATTCCATGGACACTCTTTTCAATCATGTTTTGTATTACAAATATCTCGGTTACATGTTTCTTGTCGCTACTATCATGTGAGAACAATATAAATAAAGTAAAAATAAAAACTAAATAAAGATATTAAATTAGCAACTGGCAGCTAAGAGAAGACCAGTCTCAACTGACAGCACACCCGTTCACGGACATGACGCGAATATTAGCACCACTCAGCTCAACCATTTTCAAGAGAACCGATGATCCAACACATGCGCCACCATCAGTGAGACATTTGAGTGAGCATGACAAACTCTCAACTGCCATTTTTATGTCAAACAAGTCCAATAATAACCTAAAAACAATAAATAGCTTCATGGTACTCACATTTACAACTTTGAAAAAAAATGCCTCTTTATTATACAATACTATAATAGTAGTTTTTTTATTTTTTGTGGTACCATAGTTTCACTCAAGCTATGCATTAGCAAGCCATTCATGTGTGCAAGGACTGTTACCTCCAAATCCTACAGTGACTGGCCAGTAAGAAGGCTTGCCATCTCGCGGGAGGCCATGCGGTGTACCCGCACCATCCGGATGGCTGAATCTTAAAATAGTTTATCGATATGAAATTGATACAAAATTAAAGATACGGTAACTTCTTCATAGAATTCTTAGTTAGAGACCTTTTTTTCCGAAGGTTAGGAAATCATTGCGAACTGTAAATTTTGAAACTTTTCACACTCTGGGTGGAAAGAGAGGGAGTGTCAGACTTTTATTGACTAAGGGTAACTGGAAAAACACGGTTGGGTTCGTGTTTTTCCAGTTACCCTCTAAGTACCAGGGTCACGGTGGGTCATTCGAACTAACTCGCTGGTCTTTAGTATAATCTGCAGGATTACCACAAGGTCATAGCGCGATTCATTTTACGGCCTAAACTAAAATGTTTAAGGAATGGATCTGTATAGGGTATATAGCGCCATCCCTCTTTTTCGCTCAAACGACTGACAATTTAACATGTCACGGTGAAAGTACCCTGTATAAGCATACCGAGTCTTCCTTTCAGAATCAGACCTTTGGCCTCAGCCAAGGTTCTGATTCTGAAAAGAAGACTCGGCTCTGGTACGAAAGGCAAAGAAGGATTTTAGTCAGTAAAAGTCTTATACTATCTCCCGCTCCGCCCAAAAGCGATGGATGTCATTGGAAGATTTTTCCACCTACAAAAAAAAAGGCCCCTGTATAATTGTATTGAATAATGAGCTTGGCTTTGCAGAACAATATTTCACTAATTGAGATTCTCTAACATTTTGAGCGTTGTTACTAAGGGGATGCAACTCGACATACATTTTCACTGTTTTTCATACAACCGCTCTTACGCGATTATGATGTTATTATATATTTTTCAATTGATATTTTGGAAACACAGTATCTTGTGGATATTATCTACGCTTCTATTGATATCAATTTATAAATTTGTGTAAAACTAATTCAGTAAAGACCTTTGAAAATCTGGTATTTTGCATGAACTTTGGCACTTCATAATTTACTCAAAAATTTTAAAAGTCAAAAAAGTATAACAATAGAAGCCTTGCAAATTTAATGAAAATTCTAAGTGACGACAATTTTTTTCAAAACCTTTTTAAGGGTTAAAAAAAAAACACGTATTTCCTGGAACAAGTATTGAAAAATATTCGAGTAAATTACGGAATTACCGAATGCTAACAGAGTTTTTAGGCGTTATTTCTCTTTGTCGCGTTGCTTTTTCGTCAAATATCGCATTGGATTGCGTTAGATGAAGTAACAAGCTTTTAAACCATGCTCTATATTGATGATAGGCGAGTGAAAAAGGACCCTCTTAAGAACGGCGGTTCACGCTACATTTACATGAGTAGATAACATTTGAGGATATGTAGGGCAAGTCAAGTAGTTGACGTCATGGCAGTCTTGATCCGTCCCGGGGAATGACGAGACGTCATTCTTGGGTTGTCAATGCTTACTGATAATTTGGTTGTTTCATTTATAAACCCGAATCCCTAACTAGTGATTCTAGTGAATATCGCATTACGTTTTGAGGTACATTCTTAAAAATGCAGGTGGGCCACATGTCTACTTGGTCCAATATGTTTAAAAATGATCCATCAATTAAAACAAAAAGTGTTAGTTTCAAGAAGTCGAATCCGACTTAGCTGGGCAGTGTTCGGAAAGCTGCGCGGTATTTTTCCTCCGACATACTACAGTGCCTCAAGACGATAGTCTATGACCAGTGCGTGTTGTCAGTGATGACATATAGCCCTGAAACATGGTCGGCAAAAATCATCCAAAGGGCAATCGAAAGAGCTATGCTAGGGGTTTCCTTGCGTGACCGAATCAGGAATGAAGATATCCCCAAGAGAATCGAACCGACATAGACCGAAGAATCGCCAAACTTAAGTAGGCAGGGCACATTGCTCGCAGAACAGATGGTCGTTGCGACCAAAAAGTTCTGAAATGGCGACCGCTTACCGGAAGACGTAGCGTTGGTAGGCCTCTCACAAGACTGGTTACCTGGTGAGGTTTACGGGAATCCAATGGATGCGAGACGCACAGGACTGGTCGTTGTAGTGACGGTTGGGGTAAGCCTATGTCCGGCAGTGGACGTCTTCCGGCTGAAACTTATCAAAAGGTCTTTAAAATGAAAACTACTTCATTATTATAATGTCTTAAATCTAACATCACCGGCTCAACCTGACATAGTTTCCGCAACAAAAATAAACGCAGACCACAGCCCACTGGATATAGAGTGCTCCAGTTCCACACAATACCAGTAGGGTAACAAAGAGAATAGTATTGATTATTAGCTATTTTAGTATCGGTATCTAGATTGGAGACTGCTTCGAGAAGTTTGCTTAGTAAATTATTCTTGTAAACGGAAATTAAACGTTGGCTTCAAATTAAGGATTGATCAAGTATTTGTTTTATTGTTCTGTTTGTTAAGGGGCTTATTGAGGAAATTCTGCTAAATTTTTAGGTCGGAAATCATCCAATGTCTTCGCCTGCTTTTGAGTGGAGCGAGAGGCGTGTCAGACTTTTTCTGACTAAAACCCACTCCTGTTCCTTCTTTGTCTTCATTCCAGGAGCCGGGGTTATCTTTCGCACAACCCATAGCCCCAGTGGGCTTTGAAGCTGCTAGGCCCCTACGCTTTGCTGACATCTCTTTGAGGCGCGTGTAGAACACTACGCGCCGTCGACGACTCGAACTTGGTCCAGACGGTTACGGAATTACGTCATCATAATCATCATCATTTCAGCCGAAAGACGTCTACTGTTGGACATAGGCCTCCCCCAAATGTCACCACAATGACCGGTCCTGTGCGTCCAACCATCCGTGTCCGTGTCGTCGGAATTACGTATTGTGAAGGAAATTACTCCTTAATTTTCTTTTTGAAGACAGTCAACGAGCCTATATTTAGTATTTAGCAGAATTTTCTCAGAAACATCAACAGGCAAACTCCTGCCGTAGTAGGTAAATACAATAATTTACCTTTAGAAGCTATATCAAAATAGGAATTGGTTAATTCTCAGAAAGTTATTTGACATAAAGAAAAGCTCTTTATTTTGAAGTCACATCAAAATACTGTCAATAGACAAAACGACGACATTTACTTTGATTTTCTTAAATGAAAATTAAGCTATAATCACTATTAAAATCTATAATAAGATAGACAACTATACTTAGAAATCGTAGTTTATATCATACTATCTTCTGCTAGTGGTTTTGTCCGCGGATGCGAAATTGAAGTCAAAGCTAAATAAAAAGTAGTTTTTGCCTTTCATGGAGTTCAAGCTTACTCCGTACCAAACAAATTGAAATTGCAGTAGTTTAACCATGAAAGCGCAACAGATAGGCAGAGTTACATTCTCATATAAAATATCACAAAATGGGGCTTATTATATATAAGTTAACTCTGTGAGTCGTTTAACTGCCTACGGAGTCCATATAGAGCTAGATTACTTTTTCCTTTTTCTTGATTTACCCCTGTCTTTCTTCCTAACAATTAAATTTAATCGATTTTGTCTTTTAACAGCCAGCTATTTTGTATAATTATCTGTGGATAGCGTCGTTAGTAGTGTATATGTTACTTCTATTGACTAAGTGCCGATATTATTGTATTATATACTGCTGTTTGTTATTCCTATAAAAAGAAAATGGTTCTTTTTTAATGATATAAACTAGTGCTGGTCTGTGATTCCACATGATGCAATCCATGACAGTGAAGCCTTGAAGACACCTAAATTGTAATCGAATGAAAAGACCGCAACAGGCAAATTTGTTTCAGTTCTTCGATGTCCATGTTATACTGTGTGGTTCTTAGGATAGTCCATAGGCGAAAGATGCGGGTTAGTAGATTATTATCAGTGGGTTCTTGCAAGTCTAACTATAGTTTGCGTTCGCCTGTTCGCTCAGCAGGGTTGAAACCCGCTAAAGCCACAGGGGACTCCTGAGAAAGAAACCCGTGGTTCTAGAGTGGAAAGGACAACCGAAATACATAGGTGTAGTTTTAGTCAGTTAAAGTCTAATATGCTATCCCGCTCCACCTTAGAGTGGGCCTCGAGAGACGGAGTATCGGCAGCGGCCGACGAAATTAGGGCGCGCCTCAAGGAGATGTTAGCAAACCGTAGAGCCCAGCAGGGTCAAAGCCTACTGGGGCCAAGGGTCTGTTTCTGAAAGGAAGACTCGGCCCTGATACGAAAGGCAACGAAGGAACAGGAGTGGGTTTTTAATCAGTAAAAGTCTGACACTATCTCCCGCCCCGCCCAAGAGCTGGGGATGTCGGTGGTAAAAGTAAGAAACTCGACCAATATAAATAAACAATTTAATAAATTAAATATTGTTCTAGAACACAGACCACAACTCGTTCCTCAACAACCACAAACTGTCAACCACAGTCCACAAACATTTCCACAAAAAAATAAAAAAACAATTACAATTCTTACAGAAACAAAAACAAAAACTTTATTTAAGCACGTTCCCTTTGAGTTTCATAACGATGAACGATTCTGCGAGTGCTGAATTATTAAGTACCCTGACGAAAAGTCCGTTTATGTGGAATCAAAAGTGGGTCATGGGAAATGGTTTAAGTTGATACCTTCTGAAGTTTCCCTTCGTTACAGGTCTCTTGGATCCGGAAGAGAGATCTTCATATATTAACGGCGGGGATCCTGACTTACACATCGGATCAACGGTTTCAGGTATGATTTATTTTTGGTAATATTAATTTTGATCACGTATACTTAAATGTGTAGCTGTACATTTTCATTTCACTTACGTATCTTAAATTGGACTTTAAAATTTGACTGTATTATTAAAAGATGCACGTCACGTCCTCATCCCTCCCTCAATAATAATGGTAACTTTAAAGTTTGAATTTTTTTTTGTTAGGTAACAGCGTCCGACAGAAAGTAGTTTCCACAACCGACATTGGAACTTAAACTTCCATATAAGGTTTTATTTCATCTGGAAAATAATAGTCAATCTTAATTAGTCAGTCTTCCTTTTTTTTAAGTCACCTGTTTTGAAATAATGTTAATACCAATTTTTTTTTGAACTGAACTATATTGCTACTTGAATTATTTAGAATTTGACTTATATTTATTTGTAATTTATTTTTTTATATTTTTGTTTTACTTTGTCATTTAATTTTTTATTGATTGTTTTATTTTATTTTGACGTTTAATTTTGTATTGATTTCTTAATTTAAATTTGACATTTTAATAATAATAATTCTCTATAATAATTCCATAACTGTGACTGTAAATTTTTATCCTGTACCTATTTTCATTATTTGCATACACATGTGATGGTTAAACATGGAGAACTTTATTATTCATTTAAAAACAAAACATCAATGTATATTTTTACCCATGTTTGCAAATTAATAAATTATTTATGATTTTTCTAGTCTTCGAACATAGGTCTATCGAGTGGTTATCGCGCTCATTTCATTTTTACTTCAGACTGAGTTGTAATCTAAAATTTAAAAACATATTATTATAACGACATTATTGCAAATAACGAAAATTTAATACTAGGTGCTAATGTGTATAGAAATACAGTCAGCTGTATGATTTCCGACAACCTAGCCAACTGACATACTAATTTATGAACGGAAACTCAGTTGCACATACCACCATATAATATAATTGTACCATATAATACGAATATTTGGTATGCCATGTTACAATATACAAGTATATAATCTAAAGATGAATACTGAATTATATCAATAATAAGAATTCAATTCAGATTTAATCGAAAAAATTGCAATAAATCTAACTCTTTGAAAACTTACTGGTATCAAAATCGTCTTTTCGATAAATTCGACAAACAGGAAATTCAATTCTTAAATAAAACTTATGGAACTGCTACACTTTGAAATAAACTCCTATTTCTTTATGAAACTAGAGTTTCAAACTCGTTTCGAAAGACATGACATTGACTGACTTGGCAAAAGTTCTGCAAACGAAACGATGGAGTCGTTCATTCTATATTCAGTTTAAGGTAGACGCCTCAAGGTAGCTCAAGAAATTCAAATTTACTTAAGTTTTTTTTTTATTTTGTTGGTCAGTCAAAAGTCATACGTCACTTATTTTTCTTAACAATGTAATATAGTGTAGAAAAAAAAATTATATTAAAAATAAACTAGATATAAGTGATAGTAAAAAAATAACACTACAAAATTCTAATAATTAGCAATACATATAGCATAGCATAGTTAGCCTCATGATGTTCCCACTGTTGGGACTCAGGCCTCCTTTCTAAGAGAGGGAATGGGTCGTAATCCACCACGCGGGCCCAGTGCGGGTTGGTGGATGTTACGTCTTCGAATTTTTGGTTCTAGGACATAGGTTTTCTCACGATGTTTTCCTTCACCGTTTTAAGAGCGGTGGTGATGAAATAAATTACACAAAGTAATGCGCCTGGCTGGGTTTTGAACCCGCGACCTACAGCTTGTAAGTCAGGGCCGTTACCACTCGACCACCACTGCTCTCAATAGCAATAGATAATTAGCAATACTTATTAATAAACAGAGTCAGATTCCATATTGATTAAAATATAATACAATTCACTTAGTTCGTCTTATTCTTTTTAATGGCTATTTCATAAAAATAGTCATTCAATAGTTTTAGCTCAACTGGGAGAGATTTTAATATTCATGATTCCGTAAACACATACGTGTTATGGCCGTCAATCACATTATAAATAACTAGCTTTTACCCGCGACTTCGCCCGCATACATAAAACCTAGTAGTCTTTGTCACTCAAGAATAAAACAGCTCTCTACGATGAAAAAATTTCGCAATCGGAGCAGTACTTTCAGAGATTACCTCCTACAAAAAAAAAAAACATACTTCATCTTTTTATAATATTAGTGTAGATGAACATTGTTGAATTTCACAGTAATTGGTCGAGATCAGGATAAAATAAAAACTGACCAAGTGCAAGTCGGACTTGGGCACGTACCGCCCGTAGCAAAAAACGGCAAAAAAAACATGTTTATTGTTATAACGACAACATAGTTAGTTGTTTTTTTTTGTGTTATCAGGACTTGTTCATGTACCTACATTTTTGTGATTTTTATTTTTTTAAAGGCTGTATAATGGATCTAAGTAGTCTGAAATAAAAGTTTATTATTATTATTATTATAAATACATCATCTGTGAAAATTTCAACTGTCTAGCTATTAGGATTCATGAGATACAGCCTGGTGACAGCCTTTTGGGTACGAATCCTTGAAAAAATCTCTTTAAGCTTGTTCAAATGAAGCCCTTTCATACGATACCCCAAGCCCGGGCCCGGGCCGAATACGGCCTCGGGTGAGATAGCGGTCAAGCGTAAACCTATCGAGAATTAAAAAAAAAAATCTCCTCATGACATGGTTAACTCACTTCAAAATTAAGACCCCCGTTCCTTGCATAAAGACTCTTTTTTTGTGATTTAATTAAATATCCAAAATTTTAAGTTATAGATCAACGGCAAGCACCCTATGAATTTTGATTCCCTTGAGAGTAGAGAAATGTACGTTTTTTGCGACATAAAAGGCCGTATCTTTTTTTCGTCACTTTAGTAGTTTGGTTTTTTTACAATTTCAAAGGACTGCAGACCTGAGTTGTAGCTACCATGGCGTCCCAGTGCAGCATGGGTCTAACAGATATACAGAGTTACACAGCAAAAATAAAAAAATAAAAATCTTGTGTTACTAACTTTTAATAATAATAACTTTTTGAGTTCAAAATTCAGACTAATAACAACCTTAACCTTTTTCACACAGGTGATAAGACCAGAAAAATCAGAAAATTGGACGCTCCAAATAAAATTTCCTCAAGAAAGGGACGCGGGTATCTACGAGTGTCAAGTCAACACCGAACCAAAGATGTCTTTGGCCTTTCAGCTGAACGTCGTGGGTAAGTCCAATTATAGCAATTACTTTAATTTTCTAATCTTTCTGAGGTTCGTACGTGACAGAAAGTTGAACAAGAAATGACTTCGTTAAACGTAGTTAGGATCCAATTAATATAAGAGAAAGTTTTACTCGATTGGTGGAAATAAAATTGGGGAAATCATTTTAGAGATTTCGTAGAGATCGAAGTAATTCTCACCAGGTAATCTGTCACGCAGCGTCCTCCCACAAGGTGGACCGATAAATTGGTAAGGGTCGCGGGAATCCGATGGATGCGAGACGCACAGGACCGGTCATTGTGGCGACATTTGGCGGAGGCCTATGTCCAACAGCGGACGTCTGTCGGCTGAAATGATGATGAATCTGTCACGGATTATTAGAAGCCCAAAAGTCTTTATTTATCTTTTGAAGATGTATAATGTCGGCTGCAGAGGCGCTACAGCGTCCTCATTTTCCACCTAGTGTAGGTGTTCACCGAACATTGGTGTTTGGGAAGGTATCTCTTTCAATTCCAGCGAGAAAAAACGCCCGAGTGTCATCATTTTTTTTTTTATAACGTTGAAACAGACTAGGAGAAACTTCTGTACCGTGGGTGTGTTTATTTATTTAATCTTCATGCAACATAAAGTACAAAGGCGGACTTAATGCCTTAGACATTCTCTACCAGTCAACCTAGGATGGTGAAAAAACAATATGATAGGTGCATAAAAAGAAAATGTTGACTTTAGCCAATCCGTATATCGAGAGGAACCCGATTCACAGCAGCAGTAAATTGTGTGTGTCGGAGCACATGGTGGCTTTGCCTTCTCCTCCTCGTTACAGTAGTTTTAGTAGAAGATAAAGAAATCATGTTTGTTAAGCACACGATAAAGAAACTTAGCCCACGTGTCTATCATGTAGATTGCCAGGAGGTTAATACGGTAAATTTGATTGGTTGTATAGATCAGATAGTTAGTTACCCTAAATTAAATACTGGTATTGAGCTACATTCAATTAGACTGATAACCAACACATATAGTCTTGGGAAAAGACCTATTTTTCTTAGGTGAGAAATCATCCAATGACTTCTCTCACTCTAGGATGGAGTGAGAGGTCGTGTCAGACTTTTACTTGCTATAACCCACTCCTATGTTCTTTATTTGCCTTGCATCCCAGGACCCCGGAGCTACCATTCGGACGACCCATGGTTCCAGTAGGCTTCGGTCCTACTGAGCCCCTACGGTTTTGCTCATCACATCTCTTCGAGGCTTGCGTGGAACACTACGCGCCGTCGACGATTCGGACTCAGTTCGGACGATTACCGGACGGGTGGACTTGGAAAAAGGCTAGACAGTGGATAACACTAATCCTAAAATAGCCAATCCTAAAATAAATCTACTTTTTAAACATTTTTAGGGTTCTGTACTTTAAAAAGAAAAAACGGAACCCTCACTTCACTTCAATTTGTTGTCCGTCCGTCTGTCATTCTGTCTGTTTGTCTGTCTGTTAAGACCCTTTATCTCGGGAAAGCTTTAAGGTATCGAGTTGAAATTAAAACCATATACTCAAGTCTGCGGACTCTTGAAGCTGTAAAAAAATCAAACTTGTAAGTTAGCAAGAAAAAAGGATACTTTGGTTTTGTGGCAAAAAAGGTACATTTCGACTCTCTTGAGGATATCAAAATTCATAACGTGCTTCCCATTGACCCAGAATCCTGAAATTTGGCATGAAGCAAGGTCTTATAGCATAAGTATAGGAATAAATCTGAAACCTGTAAATTTGTTGTTGCGTCGTAATTTTTTTTGCGGTTCCAAAAAATCTTTCAGGACTCCATTCCGGAATTGAACTATTTACATAGGTCAATTTGTACGGAACCCTCAGGGGTCTGACTCACACTTGCCCAGTTTTTTTGTTAAAAAGAGCATTAATTTCCGTTGAAATCTACATAAAGGTGCTTAAAACAAGGAATTGTTTGTATTCACCCAAAGAAAGGTGTCAACGCTCTCGTTAGAACTCTAATTTTATCATCCGCATTGCAGAGTCGTTGAAAGGAGTTTTTATTTCAAAACACAAAGCTACCGGAACCATTCTTTAGTTAACGAAATGGTACGCTCTCTCCAGATATTTTTGCCTTGACTTTCGTGTTTCGTTCTCAATTCAATCGTTCGAAAACCCATTTAAATCGTCACGCCAGCGTTTCCTGATTGATTAGATACACGAAACTACTTTCATACTGATTTTTTTATCAAATAAATTCAACGCAGTTTTATCGTAGATCACGCTCAAGTTTTATCGTTGGTATTGTTATGGTCACACTCACAACTCAATAAGTGACTAATATGACTGAGCGTTATTACTTACCAATAATATTATACCCAAATCACAACATTTTTAGAACAAAAATACAGGCTTCGGGATGCAATTGAGAAATTAATTACCAGAAAAACGAAATGATAACCTTACCCAACTTAAGGATTAGGCACGCCATGAATAAGGCAGTAAGTCTCGAGATATGTCACAGCGTCCTCACCTTCCAGATGATGCAGGTTCTCACCGGATACTTACTATATCTAGTGTCGATTCGGCAGGATCCTGCACCGTATTCAGGTGAAAGTAACGCCCGGGTGTCACCATTGTGTGGACTACCTAGAGGATTTGGTGAAGCATACATTGGTGGTGTACCCCGCTTAAGCAGAGCACCACCGTGTCCTCGTGGACGCGATCCGCGGTGGAATTTCTCACACCGGGCCCTGATTGAAAGAACGGCCCGAAATGAAAGGGAATGGGAATTAGTGGACTCAGAAGAGTGGCAGAAGCCAAGCAGTAATTCTGGTGAAGCAAACGGCCGCACGCGTGAAACAACGGACATTTTCACGCCTCAGCCGCCGTGACCCCAACCAGCTTCGGTAGGCGCAGATTTGTGGATGACGAGCAATAAGTAGCTCGTCGGCCGACCATCGCTTAGTGTTCTACGCGCACCTGAATGAGATGCCACCAAACCGCAACATGGCCGATGCCCGCTGGTGCTACGACGAATTTCTGGAAAGGAAACCCGCAGTCCCAGAATGCAAGAGAACCTGTATTAGGTGTTATTTTAGTCAATATAATGCTGACAAGCCCTCTTGCTTCACCCTAGAAATTTCCCTACGTAAAAAAACCAACCTTACAATCACAGACGTAAACTCACCCAAAAAAGCAGTGCTTGTGTCCAATAGATGAGCAAGCCAAAAAAGGCAAAATCGAAAATACTTCATGGTGTGTTTGAAACAACAAACGTCTTTAATATATCCCATCAATATAGTTTTTGTTACTATTTTGGTGTACAATAAAGTTTTATTCTATTCTATTCTATTTAATCATCATCTTCCTGCCCTTGTCCCATCTTATTTGGGGTCGGCGCAACACGTTTTTTTCTTCCATTCTATCCTGTCAACCGTCATACTATTACTAACTTCCTTTGCTTTCATATCACTGTTCACACAATCCATCCATCTTTTCTTTGGCCTCCCTCTCCCTCTCCACCCATCCACATGTATACTCATAACTCTTTTAGTAACATTCTATTCTATTCAATCATCCACACAAAATTTAAACTCTGAAACTCTAACAAGATAATCTCAAATCCAGAACCAAAGCGTCAAATAACTTAACCGAAGAATAAACTAAGCAAAATAGGAGCGTTTACTACTGACGCAGTCTAAGTTTTGCCGCAAACTTTCCAACTACATACAATACAAAGGCTAAAACTGGCGTCACTTGACATTGCAATTTTCCTAGCTTCCTGAGCACTTAATGCTACACTGTCTTGCCACTTGCCTCCCTTGAGCCGGTCTAATGACACAGCAAAACACGTTTCTCCAAACTTGAATATTTACGAAGTAAGTGGGTCAAACGCTAAGATGTTTTTGGGGATTACGGCTGTCACGAAAAGTTTTGATTTATATAGATATTTTGGTGAGGTTATAATAGATGATGGATTCGGTGGTGAAATTATATCAGATAATAACATCTTTGGAATAAAAGATCATATTTGTAAAGTACCTAGTTAATAGATAAGGTCTAGAATAATATTGCATTGCACAAACAATATGTAACAGAATATTGTTAGTATAACTCAAGAAATCTAAAAATGAAATCTGGGATTGATTCAATAAGTTCTTAGCAAGCAAAATCTAATATAATATTTTCGACTAAAGCTACACAATATGAAAGCTGAATTTCATTATCTTTATTCATGGTTCACAACGTAATATATTTCATAAGATCATAACGAAACCTATTTACACGTAAAATGTTGGTAATTGCGCCATAATTTAATTTATTCTTTGGCGTGCTACACTAATATTTATCGTTAAGCTTGATATCATTCATGAAGCTAACGAATAAATTAAATTTATGAATGTATTCATTTCCATCATTCAATCCTATTGCTAGTTGCTCAAAAAGAAACAAAAAGCAATTTTCTATGAGATTCATTATTTTCATAACTTAATTGGGTTTACTTAACTTTCTTGGAAACTGTTTCACTTTGTAGTTATTGTTAGTTGTCGCTGTAGTTAACACAGCGACTACAAAGTCTATAGTTACAGTTATGCAAATTTAAAATTGTTTGTTGAGATGATTATTTACTTAGTTACAGAACTCGACTTTTAAATAAGACCGTGTACAACAGCATAATATTCGTTGTTAACAAGCACTTTCTTTTCGTCAACATTGTTAATCTATTTACTGAACAAATTTTAATAACGGCCTCCGATTTTCTTTATTCTTACTTATTAGCCGTGACTACAGAAACTCCTTGCATGAACCCTCTTGAACTTTTCAAATCCCTCGATAACAATGTGAAATGAGGGCTTCAACGCAACCTTCGCCAGATTTAATCTTGGCCTAATTTTTTCTTCATCGTTTTAAGGAGCATTTTCTTTCTACTATATACGTGCTGTATCACGGTTTGAAGGTACTTGATAGGCTCTTGTGTCTTTAATATCTTAACAGACAACATCTCTTGCGGAATTAGGACAGTAAAAGAGAAAATGAGCTTTTTTTACTCAGCTATTATACAACACACTTAGATATTCATAGAATTATTATTGTTATGGAGAACACTTGTGGTATTAAGAATTTCAGTCGTATGAGCCGAGTGGATTTGGCGAATACATTTTTCATATTATGGAGTATAATTTGAATTTTAAATGTCGTTACGGTCTTGATAATGTGAACCTAGGAGATTTCGTTTTTTTTGGTAATTTCAGGACGGCAAAATATAAAGTCTGGAAATTGTCTGCTTTATGAAAAGACTTTGAATTAGTCGGTACAAAATGTACGACACTTTTCTAAATATATGAGGGTTTTTGTTGCTGAATATTTACTTCTTTAAAAATATTACTACGGGGAACCACAAAATGTATTCATTAACTAATTCTGTGATGAATATTTACAGACTTGTGTGTAAGAAAATAAATCATCTAAATTCTTGATCCAACTCCATTTTGAGCCGGGATTAACTTGATTATGTAGTACTAAATAAACATCAATAAGATTAACATGTGGTGTACTACTACATAAATACTGATGAATTAAGGGAATTCATTACAAAGTTCTTTAAGCTAGTTAGTAGCTGAGAAATCTTACCAAGTAATTTCCCAGAGGATGTGCACAAAGTTGTGCAACATCTCATGTGGTTGAACACAATGAAAGGATCTAATTTAGAATTTGAGTTTCAATTAACTCACAAATCATATGAAATAACAAAATCTATTATTAACATATATGACTAAAATATTAACTAACTACATCAATTTATAATATAACTGCATACATAAATATAAATAAATTTAGTTCTGTATACAGGATTGAACCATTTTGAACAAACACTTTCACGATAACAAATACAATTTTAAAACTAGATGAGGTCGGTGTTTCCTATCCGATTACGTTCAAAATAAAATACTGAAACAAACTTAGAGAAATGTTTTAAAGTATCGTCATTATTTTTGTTATATCGATCATATAAAGAGTAACACCACCTTGGAAAGATGCGACCATCCGCAGGAGAAACCTAAATTCCCTGATGATTTTATAGACCTACAAAATATTTTTACGTTTCAAAGAGGCTCGTGGGGAAATCATTTCAATATTAAAGTAACATCATCATCTCTCTAATCTTTTTTCCCAACTAGCTTGGTGTTGGTTACCAGTCTAACCAGATGCTGCATAATACCCGTGGTTAACACGAAGTGACCACCTATCAGGCCTCCACAATCTAGTTACTGGCCAACATGATACTCCTTGGATAGACTGATAGTCAGACTTTCTGGCGTCTGACTGCTTGTCATCATCATCATCATCATTTCAGCTGATAGACGTCCACTGCTGGACATAGGCCTCCCCCAAATGTCGCCACAAAGAACGGTCCTGTGCGTCTCGCATCCATCGAATTCCCGCAACCTTCACCAGGTCATCGGTCCACCTTGTAGGGGGCCTTCCAACACTGCGTCTTCCGGTACGCGGTCGCCACTCCAGAACCTTTCGGCCCCAACGGGCGTCCGTTCTGCGAGCAATGTGCCCTGCTTATTGCCACTTAAGTTTGGCGATTCTTCGTGCTATGTCGGCAACCTTGGTTCTCCTGCGGATATCTTCATTTCTGATTCGATCACGCAAGGAAAATCCGATGTAGCCCTTTCCATTGCCCTTTGGGTCTGATTGCCCTGACTGCTTGTGACGACTGACAAAAAAAAAAAAGCGATACCAAAGGCTTTACGTAAATTCACGTTGGTACTTGCCTGGTTTCGAAACCGCAACCTCAACAACTGCCATCGCAACCCTCCTTTCAATATATGAATGTATATTCTTTATTATCTTTCAAGTCATTGTGTGATATCTAAAAATGAACGAGTATTAGTATCGAAACTTTTTGGATTTGATTTTTTCTCATTGTACGAGTATCTGTATCTTTAGTCGGCTTTTATGACTACTTCATTGGAGTAGGAACTAAGTGATTGAATCCTCGTAACATGCTATGTAGTCTCACGGACGCATCAAATATTTGTACAGACTACGGATACTTACATATACCTACCTACCAATAGTTCTTTCAAGATTTAGGTGATTTATATTTTGTTAAATTTTCCTCGATATATGATAAAATCCTAGTATTATCAAAGTTACATTATTTGTTTTGTCGTGACTGGTAAGGTTAATATTGAATTTTTCTTCAAGATTTTATCAGAAGCGGTTTTTATAGGGGTTGAAAATCATCATATAAAATTTTCCACACTACGTAAGGCGAGACTAGGGAGTCAGACTTTTAATAATAAAAATAAACTAAAATGAAATAATAAGTGACTAAATTGGAATTGAAATTGAAAGTATTTTTTTTTAAACACAGTAATAACACAAGTCCATATTATCTTAGTACAAACTTATAACTATGTTAGTAAAATTTAAAATTATTATTATTTTGGATTTATAAAATCCAAAATAATAATAATTTAACCCACTCGTGTTCCTTTAGTTTCCTTTACATTTCAGGGCCATGGTGACTCTTCAGAAGCAAAATATATGATGTTTAGATGTTATATGTGTTTTTTTTTAGTAGTTGTGAAGTGGGTTTTGCAGGAGATAAATTAATAAGAGATTAAAATAGATCCGTAATATATTTATTAGAAGGTGAAAAACCAAGAAAGTGTGACAGTATGACACTTGCTACAATGTTTTTTACTAATGCTACACTTAGGAGTTTTAACAGGCGGTCGCCTCCTTCTGAGAAGCAGTAATGCTAGCAAAGGAAGAGATTCCGATCCCGATTTATGGCAATCGTATGCACGGGCTTGCAGACGGCGAGCAATGGGTAGCTCGCCTTCCGACCGTCCGGTAACTATCCAGACCGAGTCCAAGTCGTCGACGGCGTATAGTGTTCAAGGAAATGTCAGCAAATCGTAAGGGCCCAGCAGGGTCGAAGCCTACTGAGGCCATGGGTGATGCGAGAGATATCACCGGGGCCCTGGAACAATAGCAAAGAAGGAACAGGAGTTGATTTTTAGTCAGTAAAAGCCGGAGTCGAGCTCCGCCCAAGAGCGGGGATGACATTATATGACTTTCCACCCAAAAAAAAAATGGACTTAAAAAGTTCCGCTACAGTTTTTTTTAATAATAATAATAATTTTTGTAATTATTTTTGTTAACAGAAGCAAAAGCGCACATCCTGGGTCCAGTGGACCTATACGTGAAGACTGGCAGCTCGCTCTCACTGACGTGCATACTGAGCCAGGGTCCGCACGACCTGGGCACGATATTTTGGTATAAGGGTAAGTTGATTGGATTGTTGACAATACAGACGATTGTACACTAAGGCTTAGTTTAAGATTAGCTGCCATAACTGAAGTAATTTTCCTAATTTGTAAACGGTGCTATGTAAGTATGCAAAGGCTTAACGAATTTATATTAGCTCTTAATGTTCAACTATATGATTTTACCTGAGATAGAAAAATCAATAAACGTCAGTATATGTACTCGTGTCATATGTTCGCAAAGAAGATATGCTCGAAATTCAGTCCTATAAAAGAATTGCTATGTTCTGACTGATGAACTTATTTTTTCACTGTGAAAGAGTCAATAAGTATATTTTTTTTTTATTATAAGTCAATCAAAAACAAAAAGACTAAGATAAATAAAAGTAATAATAAATATAAATAATAAATTTATTGATAAATTTAGAACTAGCTTAGGTACATTCTTGTGTTACACAACCACATATTTTCTTATACTAGTTAGTGGGTGCAGTACTGCTCTTCTAGATAACGTTACGAGGTAACCTGTGTTTAAAAGAGTCAGTTGCGACCCCCTGTCATAGGTTGTTGGTTGACTTGTATCTAGTACGTGTGTTTAGTCACAAGTATATAAACATTATTTAAAAAATAAAGACAATAATAAACTAAATAAAGTGAATCTAAAACGATTTTCTGAAAACCTTGTCTATTTATGAATTCTCGCGTTAACATTGATCAGAAGATTAACGAAAACCTTAAAGAAATAAATAAAACATATTCATTTTTTTTTTCAAGATTTCAAGTTCCAAATGATTAAGTTTAAATTTAAAAAAAAATCTCTTGTTAAAACTATCTCAAATGACAAAACGTAACCAAAAGCGTCTTCCCCAGGATCAAACATAATAGAATATAAGGAACTAGAAGAGAACGAGCTACAGGAAGAACCTCGTGTGAGACTAAAGACGGAGTGGACGGAGCAGCTGACGTCTCGGTTGACGGTAGAGAAGCTCCTGCCAGGAGATAGCGGGAACTACAGTTGTGTGCCGACCATGGCCGAAGCAGCTTCGGTTAACGTGCATGTTATAAATGGTGAGTTTTTATTAAAAAAGGTTATTATTATTATTAGCGTTATTTCTATATCCCTTACATTAACTAATATTCTATGTGTGTGTACGTATTTGTTTGTTACTAACCCTAGTTTGCGTATTTAAAATAGGATTTATACTGTTAGGTGTCAGGGCCGCTTATTGCGGTGACAGCTTTCTCCAAACTGTGTCTGGTCTCTCTCTTTTTTGCCAATTTCGGTCATATGTTTCTGACTATTTGTTAAATATCATTTCATCTTTTTAATAGTCTGCCTTTCGTTCTGTTTTTGTACACTGGGTACCAATTTGTGACCATATTTCATTCATGCAAATAGCTTGTTATGAATATGAGACAGCTTATATTATGGAAACTAGAAGTAATTTTTAAGATATCGAACTAATACTTAGAAAATGGACCAGGCCTAAGCGTATTTAAGGCCAGGCGTAAGCGTAGTAACTGATGTGACAAATAAAGCCAAAGGAATACAGAACTATCAAAAAATACTTATAGATGAAATACCAAAATATAGAAAACTTAAAATTACTATACCTATTTATGTTGACTATGAAAAAGTTAAATCAGATCAAATCAAAACAATTTTCACAGATTGCTATTATTATTTATTTTTGATTATTTCAAAATGGTAAATAAACTTATAAACTAAGCCCCACAAAAACATTACAATGGTTTAACTGTGGAGTCGGTGAGTTTATAGACACTCATAATACGTAATTAAAACAGATATTCTATCAAATCACAAAACCATTAGGCATTGTTGGTGTTTTGTCCGTCCTCCATATTTCAGAGCGTCCTAATTTACAACAACCAATTTAAGCCTTCTTATACTTTATGGCCTACTAAAGCACACACTCCAAGTGAATTTTCTAAACCCTCCATCAGATATAATCTCTAAGTTGCCACTTACATCACCCTTGTTAAGATATGGGGTGACCTACTTACCAGTAGCACGGGTCATACGGAAGCTGCGTTGATTGTATTATGAGGACTTAAGTAAACTTAAAGCTAGCTTTCTTTTACTTGCCCATGAAATCGGAGTAAAATTTTTCTGATTTCGAATTTCAATAACAGTTTAGAGACGGTACGCTGAAATATGCTGTTTTGACTTAGGCCTAGTTGACAATTGCTGCAAATCGGGTAAAAGTAGGTTTGCTGTAATGTCACGTACACAAGTACGTCAGTAGTGTATTTAGCACCGAATTCTCGCATTATTCAACATAATAATAAACATTTTGTAGAATATTTCTTAATCATTTTTAAGTAACATTAAAATAGTAAAGTATATTATTAAACATTATTCATAGAACATTAAAATCCTTTTATTCTACAACATTCAACATATAACTTATTTTCACATAGATGAAACCTTATGTTCTCAGTAGCGTATCATGCTTTCTTTGAATACCTGTGTGCTTGTGGAGCTCCTCCTTGGAGCCTCTGGGCAGGTACCAGGTGAAAAAGGGAACTAAAAATAATAGTAACTTAACATATTTTTTTATGCCTGATTTTTATAGATGTTTTGTAGAATATTATTCTAAAGTAGTATCATAAGTGTCAGACACTTTCCATGGACCAAAAATTCACTTATTTTTACATGTCTGATTTTTTAATATGTTATTGATGTAACTATTACAAAGTTATATTTCAGTAGTCAGTTAAGAGAAGGACCGGTTGATTTTGTGACATTTGAAGGAGATTTCTATCTAGTAACAACCGTCTTTTTATCAAAATAATGTTGACGGTCTTAATAAATATAACTGTCTCTTAAACAAAGACATTATTAATCATTAACATTTCTATTAACAATCTGTTATTTTAATTCTATTATTTCGCCTATGGTTTTGTAAAACTACCTCATTGAGGTTTTATCTTCTTGGTTTCAATTCAAAGTAATATTCTTTTAAAGAAATAAGAACAAGAGGGAATTTATCTCCAGCAGTGTATATCTGTTGGTTGAAAAAAGTGAATGAATGTCTTGTTTCTTCAATCTTTTAACCGCCTCCGTGATATACATCTGACAAACACTCACGTTTATTCTGCCAAGGTCGGACATCGACGACCGAATACTCCATCTCATCAGTTCTTCTGTCACCTATAGAGATTGAAGAGCTAAACGAGATCGAGTACCCAGTCGCAAACACTTGCATATAGAATGCGAGAGCATTTGTCGGACCGAACTAATGCGAGCGATTAAAGGGCAAATATATATATTTAATCATAATAAATCTAATAACCAAAACCATTACTTAACAAAATCTTCTTTCTCAACAGGCGAGCATCCAGCGGCGATGCAGCACGGCAACGCAAACACAGCATCACCCTGTGCATTGTCGGTTAATTTACTCATTTCATTATACTGCACGCTTGCTACTTTGTACACAAGCACTGTAGATGGATTCAGATGAAAATTACACAAGGTACTATGAAACAACGTCATATTAGGATGTTGTTATTTGTATAAATGAGTAAATTTTCGTAAGGGGAAGTTTTTGTTAAGGACGTGAATTTTTAAGTGTGGGTTACCAACAACGAAACAAATTTTACTTTATCTGATAAGACACTCTGCGACTGTTATGTTCTTTAAAATTTATCTCATCAATATTAAGTTAGGGTATAAGCTAAAATTGTTGCTTACATTCTACGAGTATATATATTTTTTATTTGTGTGAGGTATGTTGTCTGAAATAAAAATTGTTATAATTTGTCAGTTCAGGTAAATGATGTGCAGTAGTATTTATTTCATGTTTCATGTCTTATGTGTTCAATTTCTTATCAAGAAATTAATTTTACGGACCGAATACTGTTGATGTTAAGATAGATGTGTTTAAATTTTGCAACTATAAACATCTCGAAAATTAAATACTATTTAGAAATATAAAAATTTATTGAAATGCTTAAATATCCTCTTAACGAATGATTAAATTTGTTCCTATCTTGTCGATACTTAAATGTGTCAGAAACGGTCCAATGGGTTTTAAATGTGTCAAAACCGGTCCAATGGATTTTAAATGGAAACTTTTTAACAGACGAACTGTTGTCGGCTATCAAATATTCAAGTAACAAGATACCCTTTGCTTGCTCTTTGATTCGAAACTATTAGTTTCAATTTTGTCAACGTAATTTTTAGTTCAAAGAGAATGTTCAGTGGTCTTAAAGTATTACGTTTTGGTTTTAGTATTAGAAAACAGGTTTTACTTAGCTTTATTTTCGTCTAGATTCAGATTATTGGTATTTATAACTAAATTTTTCATAATTCGGATGTTTAAAAAAAAAATTAGGAAGTCTACACTTTTTATATATCTGCCCTTCACAAACTCAGAAATGATATATTATGTATTTTTTGTTTCAAATTCAAAGTTTTTATAGTATATTGTACTGACACTCATGATAATTCACGTTCGTAACAATAAATTCATAAAAATACCTTTTTCATTGAACTGTGTATAGAATAGCCTTCATGTTAATGAGATTTAGTCTAAGATACGAATATAGTAATTAATATAAATTGTTAATTTCACTTTATTGCCGAAATTATCTTGATGTAAGTATAGTTTCTTTATAAGAGACTTTACCTGGAATGTGAAGAAATAAAAATTTTTCATTGGAAGAAGTTACACTTTTATATAACTTGTTTTTCTTTTATTTTTAGTTGCCTTTTTAATTGTAAAATTTTTATCAAAACAAAATTTAAAAAAGTTAAACTATTTTCAAACTTAGAACAGCAAAATTTTAAATGACATTTTTGTATCTCTTAAATAAAAATATTTTATGAAAAATAAGTTAATTTTCAATTACAGTATACTTTAATAAGTTTTATAAGTGAGTTAGAAAAAAATAAAAAAGTAAAATTGCAACATTTTTTACTGGAACACAATTTACGAGTAGTTTGCACCATCTCAAAAATTCTACGATCACTTTGACCCAGCTTTACCTTCTATAATATTTTATTCAAGAAAATGGCCTTCTAATTTCGGCATAATGTAAATAAAACTTAATAATGTTAGATAGGAATATTATTGAGAAAAGTGTGGTATAATTTTTAAGAAATAGCGATTGTAATATAAAAAGAATAGAATTTTCAACTGTTATTGTTGTATATTATATTACACCTGCTTTTTTTTTTGTTACTTAATTTTTCGAAAAGAGACAACAAACTTGCAATATAAATGCGTTTTTAACTCTTTAACTGGGCTGTGGGAATATTCACTGCCTTCTTGGATTGGAAACTGAAAGAAAACAGGTGGGTTTTAGTCAGTAAAAATCTGATACCTCCAGAACGGGAGAATTAATATAATGATCTCTCATTCTAAAAAAACCTGTCCTTATATTTTTACTCTTGTGCCTCTAATTATCGAACTATCAATCTACCGCCACCAATTTTGCTTTTAAACATTCACAAAGCATATTGAAAAAATAAAAACTATCTTCTGCTTTCAGTATCTTGAGTTCAGCCGTTTTTGTCAAAATTCTGTAAAGTGACACCCATCAGCGATGGTGATTTTAGAAATTACTAAATTTTTACAAAAAAAAAATCACAATCAAGGCTGCAGGTTATTCAAAAGAGTCACTGCAGTCCTGTAACGCAAAAGGCAACTGTAATAAAACGTATGTTTTTATGTAAACAACACTAACACTCCACTCAGAACGGAAGAAATTATTTAATGATTTTTTACTTGTCATATCCGTTTGTATTTAAGCAACTGAAGGCAGAGGTGCTTGTTATAAACAAATATTCTAGAGCCATCAGAAAATTGGTTTCATTCCATTCTTATACCAGAAATTAATACGACTTTATTTTTATTTTCCATTCCAAACGTATACCAACTTGAATTTGGTACAGTCAGCTCATTCAAACCTAATCAAATATATTACAAATGGTTTTTTTTATATTTTTACGATTTTTTTTCGGATCTTAGGTACTGCTTTTTTTCTATAAAAGTTCTTATTATTACACTCAAAGCATTTTTACTGACTTTACTATGAGTCAAAACAAATACCAGTGGTATTAGTTGTTGGTATTAAAATAGAATAAATCAGAAAATGGGGCGATAAAATTACTGACACAAATAAGAAATTTTGCTCATATAATACTAGCAAATGGTAATATCTCTAAGTATTCAGAGATGTTGTTATAAGTAGATTTTTGTCGAACTATTTATTTTTTTCTGGAAATAAAACACGTTAAGAACTATTCGCCGAACTAGTGTTTTGTTGCCTTTCTCTTATAGTTTAAGCTACCATTTATACATTTCCTTCAATTTCCCCGGCGAAATCGTTTTAGCAATTTCGTTTAAGTATTTAAGTATTACTTAGCAATTTAATTTCTATTTCAGAAAATTGCGCAAAAAGGAAAAATAAATAGTAAAATAAAATGAAAGCCTACTTTCTTTAATTTTATTTTACTATTTATTTTTCCTTTTTGCGCAATTTAGTAATGATTTATATAATTTTGTAAATGTTATTTTATTTGAAATTTCTTATTTAAATCATAAAAGACTTGTAAATTTAATAGGAAATAATAATTCTTTCTTCTTTGTTTTAAAAATTAAATATATATATTCTAACAGATTATAACTCAATTATTGTTTCCAGATATTAACGTTATATTTACTTGTTAGGAAAGTTATTGTACATAATTATATTGAAACAGATTTTTAAGTACACGATCGAAAATAAAATAGCACAGAATTATACATACATTGTTATTTTGTAGTTGTTTTCCTAGTCGAGTGTTTAATTAAAATAGGATAAAAATGATAAAGTGTAATATAAATTGTAAATAATTATTTGTAAATAGTAAAATAATAATTATTTATTGAGAAAATTAACATTTGTTATTTTTATTTATTATAATTATGCAATAATGTGCGGTAGACAAATATTGGTTTAAAGTTGGATTACTTTTCAAAAACAATTTACAAATTGTAGAAAACTGATAAATAAAATGATTATGTAACTAATGGTAAGGCAAACTTTGACAAATAAAGATAGAAACATTAAAGTTGTGTTTTATTTACTTGATTATATACTTTAGTAAATATAATACGTTTGTTTTTCATAGTAAAAAAGACAGACAATGATACTGAAATTACCCGTAATTCAATTCGTCATGACCATAATCATCATCATTTTAGTTGAGAGACGTTCGTCATCATCACCATCATTTCAGCCGATAGACGTCCACTGTTGGACATAGGCCTCCCCAAAATGTCGCATGGACATGAACGGTCACATTGGACATTGGACTCCCGCAACCTTCACCAGGTCATCGGTCCACCTTGCAGGGGGCCTTCCAAAACTGCGTCTTCCGGTACGCGGTCGCCACTCCAGAACCTTTCAGCCCCATCGGTGGTCTTTTGTATGAACAATCTGCCCAACCGAAGAATTTTCAATTGCCTTAGGGTAAGGCAATTGAAAATTCTTCGGCTTAAGAACGTCCTACCCAAGGTACATTTTCATACAACCACTCTTACGTGGTAATGACGTTATTACACATCTTTCTCTTGATATTTTCGAAACACAGATATCTTGTGGATATTATCTAGGTTTTTATGGAAATTAAATCATAAATGGGTCAACTAAGACTTTATTATATGTAAAATGGAATCTATCAATACATAAAACACTTAACATATATACACTAACTTATATATACACTTAAATAAAAATCTAAAAGCTAAAATATGGCGTCAAAAAACTCCTCCGCATCGCTGTCGACTGGAAGTGTGCCCAAAAGGCTGGCGGCATTGCCACGTTGTATGGCAATGCTTAATCTCTGACCGAGGTAAAAGCCAGCCCTTGGGTCACGCGAAGTGTCTACTAAGCGTTTGGATAGTTCTTTGAACAGCTTATGAGCACTCGGACCCCACGGCCCAAGAGTTTCAACCCCAAACGGCTCAAAAATATAACTGCCGACGAGGTTGTTATATTTCCGCCGCTTGAGGTTCTCCGCAGCAGCAGCGGCAGCACCAGCACAGCACGAAGAGCTAGGAAGATGGGATGGCGCAAGAGTGTCGACACAGGTAGCGTCCCACACTAAAGGCCTACCCATCTTCCAAGGAAATAAAGACATACCGTCCGGTCTCTTACCATCGTCGCGTGCCAGGCCATGAGGTTCCAAAACAGCCGGAACGCCGACGGTGACAAGGGCTCGTCGGATGATGTCATTAATATTCGCGTGCCGTGCTATCCGTCCCGCGCTTCGACTGCATGACAGGCCGTGGTGACCAAGGCTGTTGACAACTTCGCCACAGTGGCAGCGATGAGGAGAACAGCAAGGAGCGCCTAGGCGTAGGGCAACAGCTAGGCGGAAAGTAGTGTCGTCGAACAAGGTGCCAATATTCGACGACGGCAGTGCGTGAAGCCAAAGACCTGACTCCCAATTTCCCACAGCCAGGAGAAAATAAATAAAAAAAAAATCAAAATCATAAATTAGTGTAAAAGTAATCCAGTTTTGAAAGTCTGCTAACTTTGGCCTTTCATAATTTATTCCTAAATTAAAAAAAAAAATATATGTCTATAAAATCCTAGGACACCGACTAATTTTTGTTTTACAATACTGAACAAGTTTTGTGAAATATTTGAGAATCGACATAATTGCTGAATGCTGACAGAACTTTCAGGCATTGTTTTTCTTTTAACGCGTTGCCTATTTATCCTGATGGATTTTGTTGGATGAAACAGCAAGCTTTTAAACCATATTCATGGCGATAGACGGCTCGTGAAGGGCGCTCTTAAGTCGGTTACTTTACTCCTGCGGTTCTCTCTGTTCCTGTTCATTTCATCTCAGAGAAATAATACCCAAAATACAATACCTACAATATCTAAATCCCACAAAACCAAACCGAAGAATAAAATCTCAAGAATAACACAAGACTTATGATAGACTGAAACATAAATATGACGGCGGCATATTCAGAAAAGATGAGGCCGTAAAAATGTATAATAAAGTTACATTTATGATATTTTCCACTATTTTACTATTCTAGGAAACGGTACGTGCCTACGGAGAGATATTTTTATAGCTCGAATCGTGGTGACTGGCTGCATGAAATAAGGTCTTGGTTTGGTTTTACATAACGGGCTGTTTGAGTGTTTTTTTCTTTCTTATTTTTCGCAAAGTTGTAAATTTTATAAAGAAAAAATAAAGTTTTGTTTTTTGTGTCCACGGTCCCTAAGCTTGGGGTAATTACCCCTGCGTAGGTAAAACCCAGCCAGGAGCATTACTTTGTGTAATTTTTTTCATCACCACTGCTCTTAAAATGGTGAAGGAAAAAATCCTGAGAAAACCGGCATATCCTAGAATCAAAACTTCAAAGACATGTGACATTCACCAATCCGCACTTGGCCCGCGTAGTGGATTACGGCCTATTCCCTCTTCTAGAGAGAGGAGGCCTGATACCCAGCAGTGGGAACATTAAAAGGCTGATTATGGGGGTAAAACTGGTAATATGAGGGGTAATAAGTTAGTAACTTGTAACAGACTTATAGGACTAAATCTAGCTCGCGACACATGAGGAAAATATATTTAAATTTACATTTTAAAGACTTTCTTACTCAATTTTCACAAATTGCAATTTTTGAGTTATGACATTTTCTAAAGGTGTGATTTGTATGTCATCATCTGGGGTCCTCCCGGGATTATCGTCATCTGTGCAAATACGAATCCTCAAGTTCTTCGGGCATATCACCCGTACTTGAAACTCGTTGTGACGATTGAAGGTGTAAGGGAAAATCGAGGACGAAAGATTGCGATGTGGGGAGAAGGTGGGGTTAAGTAAACATCTTTACTTTATACTTCTCCATGATCATCCAATGAAACGTACCTTTGATAGTTTCCATGCATACAACAATATTTTTAGTTTATGCGAAACCTGAATATAGTTTGTTCAGAATCAGTAACTGAATGGATTTCAACAGATTTTACACCATGTTATATTTTTTCCCAAAAACATTTAAATAGGTCACAAGTTTGACACCACCGACAGTAAGTACAACACAGGTTACGGCAGATCATAGCGGGTATTAGGTGCCAGCAAACAGCTGGGTGTAAGTGCAAAACAACCTCTTAGTCGCCCGAATGGCCCAGTGACTATGTATTTTTGCTGATATAACAAGCTTATAACTTTGTGATTTTTCATGATACAGTTACGAAATTTTGTACATAGATTCTTTACATAAAAATACTGGACATATGTTTCGGGTTTCACATATACTAATGTTCTGTAGTCGAAAAATGCAGTGGAGAGGGCACATTTCTTGCAGAACAGATGGTCGATGTGGACGAAAGGTTCTAGAGTGGCGACCACGTATCGGAAGATGCAGCATTGGAGGGTTTCCCACAAGGTGGATCGATGACCAGGTGAGGGTCGCATAAATCCGAATGGATGCGAGACGCACAGGATCGGTCGTTAAGGCGACACTTGTGGGAGGCCTATGTCCCACAGTGGATGTCTTTCTGCTGAAATGATGATGATGACGCGACATATGGCACTATTGTATTGAACTATGACAGATATATTGTCTTAACTTAAACTATGTGTTAGACATGGCATGCTGATGAACGTGACATCACACCATTAGATCCCGTGGGCGCTCTTCAACAGGGTGGACGGACCTCATCAAATCTGTGACTCACTCCAGCATCAATGACAAATCCCAAGCCGCCAAACAGAGCTGCATGTCGTTGCATCTTGAGAAAAGTAGTGATGTAAGACCCGATCGAGACATTCATCCGACTGTCGAGGTCATTCATGTCAACGGCGCGTAGTGTTCTATGCGCGCTTCAAGGAGATGACAGGAAAACCTTAGGGGCCAAGTAGGGACGAAGCCTACTGGGGCCATGGGTCGTCCGTAAGGGAACCCCGGGGAACGCAAAGCAGAGAAGAAACATAGTTGTAGATTTAGTACGAAAAAGTCCGACACGCCCTCATGCTGTTAGCAAAGGAGACGGCGATCGCGTGAGGCAACGGTCCTCACGCCCTAACCGCCACCGGGATTTCGATTCCGATTTCCGGCCACCTCGCCGTCCGACCTTCCGGACCGAGCCCAAGTCGTCGACTGCGCGTACTATTCCACGCGCGCCTCAAGAAGATGTCAGCAAAACGATAGGGGCTAAGTAGGGACGAAGCCTACTGAGGCCATGGGTCGTCCGTAAGGGAATCCCGGGGAACGCAAAGCAGAAAAGGAACATAGTTGTAGTTTTAGTCAGGAAAAGTCTGACACGCCCTCATGCTCCACCCTAGAGTGGAAGAAGTCATTTGATGAATACCCATCTTAAAAAATTAAATAAAAATCTCTGTCAAGAGTGTATGGATGAAAAGATCTGGGTGCTCCTAAATTATAGTTAGTCCAGCAAAAGTGCTTGTGATTTGTCAACAAGATTTGACTCTTCACGAGTAATGTAATCAATTAGTTACTTTTACGTTTTGTGCCTTTAGAGACCAACCCCGAGAAAACCGAACGGGACTCTAATTAGTTGTTAATGAAAACAGATCACATATTTATAAATTAACCAAAATAAAATGAAAAAAAAAACTGGGGTAGTGCGAGTCGGACTCGCGCCCTGAAGGTTCCATACAAACTCATCTTATGTAAATAGTTCAATTCAAATTTTTTTTAATTTACTTTTTTTGTGTCGTAGTCTTAAATTTATTATTTACAGATTTTTTCTTATATCTATATAGTACAAGACCTAGCTTTATACCAAATTTTGATTCCCTTGAGAGTGTCGATATACGTTTTTTTGCAACATAAAACTAATAATAAATATAAATAATTTTATTACAATACTTTGACGTGTTCCCAAAATAAAGAGTTAATAGACAGACAGACAGACGGACAACAAAGTAATCCTATAAGGGTTCCGAATTTTTCCCATTTGAGGTACGGAACCCTAAAAAAAAGAAAACAAAATAATTTCAAAAAGCTTGATCTCCCAATGGTATTTCAATTAAGATAACTACCTACCCAAAACATTTCAGTGAGCCCAATGCAATCAAAAACATTACACACACGATAAAATTATTTATTCAATCACGTATATTTGTAGAACGAGAGTAATTCAATAATACAATAACAATTTTACATTTAAATGAATGCAATACTGCATAAATTATCCCTAATTATTTAATTTAAACATCATCTTATTTGCTAATGTAATTAATGAAACTAAGAACCAAGCGAAATTCCAATTCGTTATTTCGTTCGAATTTATGACGCAGTGTAATTTGGAAGTATCTTTATTTATTTGTGAGTTGGTGAGCAATGGTGGCCGAGTGGTAACGGCCCTGACTTACGAGTTTTACGTCGCGGGTTCAAACCAAACCAGGCGCATTATTTTGTGTAATTTATTTCATCACCGCTGCTCTCAAAAAGGTGAAAGAAAACTTCGTGAGGAAACCGGCATGTCCTAGAACCAAAAAATCGAAGACATGTGACATCCATCAACCCGCACTGGGCCCGCGTGGTGGATTACGGCCCATACCCTCTCCTAGAGAGGAGGCCTAAGTCTCAGCAGTGGAAACATTAAAAGGCTGATCATGCTATATTCTATGCCATATGAGACCTTACACACTTTTCCACATAGCTCTAAAATCCCACGGATTTGGCATGGTTTTAATAACATTTAGAGCCGGTTTGGCATGTCTTAGAACCAAAAATTCGAAAACATGTGACATCCATCTAACCGCACTGGGCCCGCGTGGTGGATTACGGCCCATTCCTTCTTCTAGAGAGGAGGCCTGAGTCCCAACAGTGGGAACATTATAACTATAATATATAACTTAGGAGATTGTTGAGAGGCAATGTTCTTTGACTAGCTTTTTGAAGACAAATATATTTTTAGCATCACGGATCTTAGCTGGAAGTGAGTTCCATAGTCGTACCACATGAAAAGAGAAGGAGTTTGAATAAAAATGGGTTTTATGGGCTGGGAAATTGAGATGGTATTTGAGGTCGGATCTATATGGGGCATCGGCAGGGCGAGTGAACGAAAAACGATCACACAAGTAGCCAGGAGAAAACAGGAGGTAGCAGGAGGTTTTATTATGCAAGCGTGAAATTTTCAAAAATATACCAAGACTTATATCTGTTTATTTTTACTTAACCATGACACGGTTAAAGGCCAATTATACTAGACACGTTTTTGATATAAAATATCTACAAAATAATAACGAGTTATACTAACTGCAAGGCAGTCATACGCTCATCTTACAGTACTCTAGACAGATGACAAGATTTTTTTCCGTTCATCCGCGAACACGTCACAAACAGATTAATACATAAACAATACGTAAATAGCAAAGGTAGTCTTGCTAAGCAGTATAGTGTCACACAGTTTCTGAGTTACTGGGTTCTGGCTCTCATTTCTAAATCTTTAGCAGTCGTTACGGATAATCCGAAGACATCTGACACTAATTCTCGCCAAGGGGTATCGTGTTTCTTCTTCATTGTGTGCCAAATAAATATCGATCTCTTCCACGAGGATATGGCGGTACTCCGCCCAAAAGAGGCTCACCTCTACCGTATGTTCCATCGTGTTCTTCACGTGGTCAGGGAAATGGTGACACCCAGGCGGTCTGCCGATACCTCGGAACAGCAAAAACTTGGTTAGTAAAACGAGGTACGCATCTAATGACGTTGTTGTATAAATTCAAGCTCGGTGGTCCGTACTGATACAACCACGGTACAAAAACCGAGCTGCTGACTGACGCAACCACTGTAACTATACATCATAATGAAAAAAGGGTTTCCCGAAATAGTCACCAGCTAGCGTTTTTCCGGCCACCGTAGGCGCGGGCTTGCGGATGGAATGAGTGGCTCGTCGTCTGACCTTCCGGTAACCGTCCGAACCGAGCCTAAGTCGTCGACGGCGCGTACTGTTCCACGCGCGCCTCAAGGAGATGTCAGCAAATCGTAGGGGCCAGGCACAGCAGGATCGAAGCCTATTGGGGCCACGGGTAGTGTGAAAGCGAAACCCAGGACGAAGGCAAAAAAGGAACAGAAGTGGGTTTTTAGTCAGTAAAAGTCTGACACTATCTCCCGCTCCGCCCAAGAGTGGGATTTGTCATAAGATGATTTTCCCACACAATAAAAAAAAAAACCAGTTCACCCTTGGTGCAATTTTTAACGCCATTAAATACGTTAAAAATTGCACCAAGGCTACTAAAAACAATGAAAAAGTTAAAAAAAGATTTGTGAATAAATAAAATTGAAAGATTAACTATGTTTGAAATAATCAAGGATTAAAAATACTTGATTTTTATGTAGTACACGTACTAAAACGTGTTTGTAGTTACGATATAATCGCTACTCTATAATTGACTCCAGTTCCTTTTTTACCAACCGTGTCACGGACTGTATTATGCAACAGTCAGCCATCACATGAAGCATATTAAATAAACAAAATATTATACAGCGCGTGTGACATATGCCTCTGTATGGCTTCCCCAATTTCAGTTATTGCAACGGTCTCATGCATGTTGGATAAGGCTGGCAAAATGCAATTATTTCGTTGGTTCCGTTTCGCATAGTGTTAGAATTTTATTTTGATGATTTTTGATGATGTTCATTTTAGTGTTAGCTGTTACTATTAGTGTTGTTTAGAGGAACTGCTGTTAATTTTAATAAGTAAATCATCTACGCCCAAATGTCGCAAACTAACATGTGCCAGTGGTTTCGCCCTTATGGACGATGATTAATGGGTAACTCGCAATCCAGCAGTTCAGCCAGGACCAAGCTTGAGTAGACCCTGGTATCAAAAGAAACGAAGGAACTGGAGTGAGTTTTTAGTCGGTAAAAGTCTGAAGTCCGCTCAAGAGCGGGATCATTGCATGATTTTCTCACCCACAAAAAAAAAGTAGGTCATAAAAATCTGACACAAAGTTTTGTTCGTGATATCGTCAGAAATGACGATATCCGCAGGAGAACCAACGTTACGGACATAGCCCGAAGAATCGCCAAACTTAAGTGGCAGTGGGCAGGGCACATTGCTCGCAGAACAGATGTTCGATGAGGACGAAAGGTTCTGGAATGGCGACCACGTACCGGAAGACGCAGCGTTGGAAGGCCTCCCACAAGGTGGACCGATGACCTGATGAGGGTCGCGGGAATCTGATGGACGCGAGACGCGAAAACCGGTTTTTGTGGCGACATTTGGGGGAGGCGTATGTCCAACAGTGGACGTCTTTCGGCTAAAATGATGATGAAGCTTTTGTTCCACCCTCGAGTGGAAGAAGTTATAGTCATGGTAACTTACAGGAATTTAACAACGGGATAATAAGTAAATATCCTAAATTCTGTTCCTAGCCATGGTTTACCTGTTTTTTATCAGTGCAGAGAAGTGCTGGCAGTAGTAATGGCCACGACTCGTCGTGGTCGTGGCCATTACTACCGTTTTAATGCAGGCAAGCTCTGTACCTTGTGTACCTAATTTATATTATCACCACTACTCTCAAAATGGTGAAGGAAATCACTGTGAGGAAACCAGCATGTCTTAAAATCATTCGAAGACCCGTGATATTTACCAGTCTGCTCTGGGCCCATGTGGCAGATTACGGAGAAAAAGGACTAAATCCCACCAGTAGATACTAAACTAGAGCTATTTTCAATGAGGTAGGATATTTTTGGCCTCCGTAAGTACGACCACGTGTCGGAATTTCGGACCAGATTAAGGTGGCTGCCAATTCGGCGTCGGCAAGATACACATATTCTATCTCTTCTCTATATGCTATCCTGCATAATCCTAATGCTTCTCAATACCTTCGTAAACGTTTTGAGTATCTCGTCCCTAGGGGTAAACACTGTCGCACTGCCTCTCCTCTTCTCCTTCGTACGCCGCGATACACTTCCAGCCGCTATGGCGGTTCTTTTTCTGTAACTGCAGTGCGTCTCTGGAACTCTCTACCACACTCTTTTTGCGACAGCTCTTCTCTGGATGTCTTCAAGAGGAAACTTAAAGAGCACTTCCTTTCATTATTGACATAATAATAATATATATTAGTATGTATTTATATTATAATTATATATTAGACTTATGTATAATATAATTATATTTTAGACTTAGTTATTGCAAGGATTATATTGTGCACTGGTTCCTACCCTCGAACGTGTTCTCACTCTGTAACTCAAAGGTTTGCTGGGAGAAAACTCATTGTTGAGTTAAGCTCGCCTTTGTACATAAACTGTATTATCTCCGTGTACTATGTATGTTTTTGTGTGGTTTAATGAAGGGAATATTATTAAAATATCATAATCCATTCTTCAAACACTTGGCAACTGATTGCGTTGCACTTATCACAAAAATCAAAACGAGTGTAATAACGAAAGCGTCATTTTTTAAATTTCGTTCAAAGAACGTCATCACACCTGCAATCATCGATATATAATTGTACTACACACACCCTGCAATAGATATAGTCAATATGGAATATGCGTGCAATTTTTTATTTGTTTAATTAAATTATTTTTAGCTCTAGTATGGTCGATGGGGCTGAAAGGTTCTGGAGTGGTTACTGCGCACTGAAAAACGCAGTGTCGGAAGGTCTCCTGCAAGGTGGACCGATGATCTCGTGAGAATCGTGGGAATCCAATCGACCTGAAGTTCACAGGACCTTTCGTTGCAGTGATACTTGGGGAAGGCCTATGTCCAACAGTGGACGTTTCTCGGCTGAAATAATGATGATCATAGCTCTAGTAAAAAAATATTAAAAAAATGACTTTATCAACAATGAAGTTATAAAGCTTCAAAGCTTACAGCTGCCATAGAAAACGGCGTTTTAGCGAGAGAGACTGACATATATTATGTGTTAATAACAAATATTTTGTTCATGCATATTCCCTTAAGTAATATGAAACACGTTAACAGCCAACCAATTAAAACCAAACAGGATAAACACACTGACAGTGTCGACCAACGCTTCCATACATCGAGTGGAGCGCAAAATTGAAGTAGAAATGTCGTAATAATGTCGAGAGGAGGTAACATCACCATTCACTTCTCATCAATTATGGAGGCGCACAATCAAAGCATTCAGTACGAGGGTTTTGTAGTGGGGAAATTGACGATGTAGCTGGTACATGTATTTTTGACGGTGAAATCTCGGTTGTTTGAGGTATATTGTTAGTTAGATATTCGAAAACGAAATGTGAAAAACACTGATTTGAAATTTAATAAACTAACAATATACTTGTGTAACTCATCCTCATCATTCCAGTCAAAAGACGTCTACTGTTAGATATAAGCCCTCCCACCCCCAAGTGTCGCCACAATGACTGGTCATTTGTGTCTCGTATCTATTGGATTCCCACGACTGCATGCGTGCAGCATCGGTCCACCTTATTCACCTTGGGAGATGTAGCGACATCTATCGCGTCACATAAGAAAATCCTGAATCGCGCAATCAAAGTTCTCCGCGCGATTAGAACATATAGAACAGCCCAAAATCATCTATCGGGCAGTTGTAGCCCACCAGACATAACACCCGTCTGGTTGGAGGATCCTCCCTTTTCAACGGAGGTTTGCGGGACTTTACTCTCTGTTCCGCCTACCTCCAAACTGGTGACCCTCGACAAAGAACGTCAGCGCAGCCTTCGTGCAGCTACTACCTCGTGACGTCATCATCACTTCCTCAAGCTTTCGAGCAGCGAGCCATACAGCCAGCACCCACGGCTTTAAAGGGTATCCTGACCACCAGCATGCCTACATGGTCATACCTGGTCATCACCCTCAGCCTCATCAGCGACCTTGGCGAAGCACACTGCACCTTCGGCCAGTCACATGAAGAGCAACGAAGAACCTCTCCTGGTCGACGCAAGCAGTCAAGCCACTACGTCGCACAGCAACGCTCCGACTCACTGGAGCCAGCAGCACTACTCCGACTCACTGGAGCCTGCAGCATCATCCCGACTCACTGGGATAGCACCACCCCGACTCACTGGGGCATCACCGCAGACAGTTCCGACTCACCGAGAACTATGCGGCATTCGGTTCCGACTCACTGGAACCAACCTACCAATGGCCTGGCACGCATCAAGAAGCATCAAGAACCATCGATCTCCGATCTCCGGAGGGGAGTGATGTAGCGACATCTATCGCGTCACATAAGAAAATCCTGAATCGCGCAATCAAAGTTCTCCGCGCGATTAGAACATATATAACAACCCGAAATCATCTATCGGGCAGTTGCAGCCTACCAGACATAACACCCGTCTGGTTGGAGGATCCTCCCTTTTCAATGGAGGTTTGCGGGACTTTACTCTCTGTTCCGCATACCTCCAAAGAGACCTTCCAACGCTATCCGCCACTCCAGAACCTTTTAACCCCATCGAGCCTCTGTTCAGAGCAAATGTGCCCTGCCTACTGCCACTTAAGGGGGGCAATTCTTCGGTTTATGTCGGTAAGCTTGGTTCTCCTGTGGATACCTTCATTTCTGATAAATTTTCAATGATATGACTGGTATTAAACTGTATTTTTTTCTCAGCAAATCAGTACAGTTGCATAAATATTAATTCTAATCATACTAATCAATTAAAATCACATTAGAACAGTCGTGCCTATCAGATCTAGCATCTAACCACTTCAAATTCTCTCTCAAATCTGATCACTGAAGCAGCATCACAAAACACGACGTTCAGAAGTACGAGTATAAATGTCCATTCTTATATATTATATATCATATCTGTACTTTTTTTTTCTTTTTGTGTTGTTATCCATTGTATTGCCTGCATTGAATAAATACTATTCTATTCTATTCTTTTCTATTCTATTCTATTCTATTCTATTCTATTCTATTCTATTCTATTCTATTCTATTCTATTCTATTCTATTCTATTCTATTCTATTCCATTCTATTCTATTGTTATTTTCGTATTTTTTAAGAAATTAGTTATGCTAGTATTATAAGAATTGAATATCGGAATCGACGCACTATGTTGATAGCTCTTTGGTATCTAAGCACGTACATACTAATACGCTAGTGACGGAATCAAGATTTATCAAAAATTTATCTAAATAGGTAATTTTTTATCCTTGATTAATTTCGGGTAAAAAAAAATACCTATTTTAAAAATAGCTGAACATACATAATTTATTCAGGTTGTGCGTTTATTATGAAAAAAAAAAACGATGGACAAAAAAAAATTTACAGTGGATATTTGGATGAAATGGATATTTCGATATAGTGTACAATTTGATTTAGCGGACATACTGTGACTAAAGCCCATAAAGCAATATAATTACGAAGTTTCTAAAGTTAGAACATCAATTTAGTTATTTTCTCATATAAGTGTATTGAAAACATGGATCGACATAGGTGGGCATTTGTTAATGCTGTTCTCGGTTGCATAATAGCCACACCTTTGACTCGTGTGTCTACTCCGCCTTGAATGTAATGGCAAAGTTTGCCACTTTCATCAAAATGTACTATTTCAATAGCGCTTGTCAATTTACACTACATAAATTTTAGACTTTTAACTATTTTTCATCATTTCTGATTGAATGCATATCTCTTTGACATCAAGTTAGGATATTGGTGACCAGGGTAATCATTTGGACCCAGTATGTTGCTTGGACAAGGCTAATCTTGCTAAATGCGCTTTAAGTTCATAGAAAACAAAACATAGCAAGGCAGCTAATAGTGGTCGCTAGATGTAAAGATATGACAGCTACTAGACTCATATGTGGCTTCTTTAATAAATGGATGGTAACCGTTCAAGATTATGTGAGCATGTGAGTAAATGTCGTCTACATTTCACTTAGGACCTAGGTGAGATTGGCAAAGAAGCGTGGAAGTATGAACCAGAAAACAGAGGTTTATTTATTAATTAACAATTCATTTTCTAACACACTTATATAATTAAAGAAAAGAAGAGAAGAAAGAAACAGAAAAATAGGTACATGGGTTATGTTTATTTCTACAGAAATCTCTTTCAGCATACCTGCGAAAAGAGAATTGGAAAAAAAAAAATGTAGACACGGTGTATAAGTGAAAGAAAAAAAGAAAAATACGAACAAAACAGCTCTTGTTGAAATATACAATATAAAGATATATAACATAAATATGTACATACATATAGTAGAATAAATATCACAATAATACATATTGTGTAAAAAAAAAAAATAGTATGCAAAACTGGGCTTTTTTTTTCGGTGTTAAAAATTCATCCAATGGCATCCCCCGCCCTTGGGCGGATAGTGTCAGACTTTTACTGACTAAAAACCCACTGTTCCTTCGTTACTTTTGGTACCGGAGCTGAGACTTTCTTTCAGAATCAGACCCTTGGCCCCAGTAGGCTTCGACCAGCAGCTGGTCTGAAAATTTTTAGGAAGATAATACTAGTACGTCCTCTTTCAGCAATTGAGACGTTATCGTTTTAGAAACATCCATACACATAGATTTGAGAAATATAAACTTCTTTCATCTAACTTTGCCCTCTAAGCGCAATGAACGAAACTTAGCTATCACTTTCGGGTCGGTGACGCTGAATCGGGTATGGTCGGCTACTACTCGTGCTCGACCCCAGTCTTCATCAGCTGTCAGCTGCGTTTACTATCTAACAATGAGTGCATCGTATAAAAAAAATAATGTTTCATTTTATTTCTTTAGCAGCGATTCGTCCCAGCTTCGCATGGGTGGCGATTCTTTGAGTTTCTCTAGTTTTGTCATGCATGTCTTATACACTTAAATCTCCCTCATGAATGCTATTGTCTACTAGTGTAAATTACAGTTATGTATTTAAATAAAAACGTATAGTAGTAGACTGACACTGTAGGTTCTTTGTTTTATAATATTTATTGTATAAAAATTTAGTGTATTTCATGTATGATATGAATTTAATAAATGTTATTGAATACTTCAATTGTTTTTATTAATAGTATTTATATTTTATTTAAGAGAAGTTTTTATCAAGCACATGAATTTAATTGTAAGCTTGTGCGGCGTTATGTGTTCATAAGCACACTCCTTCTTTTTTCAACACAATCGGAATATAAGTAAAATAAAGATTTCAAATGCCTTCTTGACACTTTGCGTGACCCAAGGGCTGACTTTTATAAATCAGGCAGAGGATAAGCATTGCCATACAGCGTGCCAATGCCACCAGTCTTTTGGGTACATTACCAGTCGACAGCGATGCGGAGGAATTTTTGACGAGATAGGTACTTTAGATTACTTTTAAACTAGTTTTTCAATTATAGTTGTTTTTTTTAATATGTGAAATTTTATTTAAAAAAAAAAAACATCTTATCCTCCCTAGCAAGATATGAGTATGACAATACACCGAATGCTAAAGTTGTAAAAAAATAAAAGATCAGTTTTGACATTTGTATTTTGACTACCTTGAGACTTGTCCGGTGTAGTGTAGCTACTACTTAAATAGCTAAAATAGACTACTACTACACCGGACCCCTAATTATTATTTTATTGTTTCTTTCAGTTTCGTTCTAAGTTACATTCTAGCGTTTTTCTCAAGTGTCAAAACAAGCTTTTTATTTTTTAATGAGTTTATCTTCCAAAATTGTTGTGTGTTGGAACTTCTGCAGCAATATTATCCATTGTCCTACCCGTCAATATTGCTTCGAACTGCCTTTAATGCGGTAACCGTTCTCCAGCATTCAATGCCAATGTAAATCTAGGAATAGCTCTGTCTGAGTGGCAAGTGGCACGCGTGGGCCATTAGGGAATATAAGGGTCTGACGGATTCAACGAAGAATTGCTTGAATGCGTACGCAAATGAACATTATTATATTGTGAGGATAGTACTCCCACGTTTAGTTGGTTATGTAAAAGACACGATTGAGACCAATGAAGCGAAGATTTAACCAATTCATGTCTAATATTAGGTTATAGAAATCATAGCGACGGTGAAATGCCAATATCTTCTAACTCGGCGGCGATCTCTCGCGCCGGGCCTTGGTTCAGGCCATGCTCCGGAGCGAGGAGGAGTGGCAGGCGGTCGCGTCCTTTTGCGAAGCAGTAATGCTAGCTAAGGAGGCGGCCGATCGCGTGAGGCAACGGTCCTTACGCTCCAACCGCCGCCGGGATTCCGATCCCGATTTCCGGCCACCGTAGGCGCGGGCTTGCAGACGGCGAGCAATGGGTGGCTCCCCGTCTGACCGTCCGGTAACCGTCCGGACCGAGCCCAAGTCGTCGACGGCGCGTTTTGTTCCACGCGCGCCTCAAGGAGATGTCAGCAAATCGTAGGGGCCCATCAGGGTCGAAGCCTACTGGGGCCACGGGTAGTGTGAAAGCGGAACCCGGGGCCCTGGGACGAAGGCAACGAAGGAACAGGAGTGGGTTTTTAGTCAGTAAAAGTCTGACACTATCTCCCGCTCCGCCCAAGAGCGGGGATGTCATTAGGATGATTTTCCCACCCAATAAAAAAAAAATATATATCTTCTAACTGACATTTTTCGATAAAAATTACATATTAGCGCTTATAACTTAAATGCAATTTTCCGCATGTTTCAGTGAAATATCCGAAGCGGATATTTAGTTACAACTGCGTCAAATTAAATTCATCATCTTCCTGCCCTTGTCCCATCTTATTTGGGGTCGGCGCAACACGTTTTTTTCTTCCATTCAATCCTGTTAACCGTCATGCTAACACTAACTTCCTTTTCTTTCATATCACTGTTCACACAATCTATCCATCTTTTCTTTGGCCTCCCTCTCCCTTTCCACCCATCCACATTATAAATGAGTTATAAGTATAAACTTATAACTCAAACTGCGTCAATTTAAATTGTGGAAGCAAATACTTAACTAAACCAACGCGTCAATTTATAGTATTACTTCCTTACGTTTTTAGGACAGAAAATTTTGACTTCGACAGTTAGGAGTTATTGGTACTTCACCGTCGATAGGCTCATCCAAAACCAGCTTTTTAGCCAATATCATACCCGAATGAGGAAGATACGGATCTACAAATGAATGCAGAAGAAAGGTAAGGCCTACATCCAACAGTATGTGATTACAGTTTGAAAGATGAAGTTCAAGTAGTAGACCAGGGATTTTTTTTTTCGGTGATGAAATCATCCAATTACATCCCACCGCTCTTGGGCGGAGTGGGAGATAGTGTCAGACTTTTACTGACTGAAAACCCACTCCTGTTCCTTCGTTGCCTTTCGTACCAGGGCCAAGTCTTCCTTTCAGAAACAGACCCTTGGCCCCAATAGGCTTTGACCCTACTGGGATAATGGCCCTGACTTAGGAGTTGAAGGTCACGGGTTCAAACCCAGCCAGGTGCATTGTGTAATTTATTTCATCACCACTGCTCTCAAAACGGTGAAGGAAAACATCGTGCGGAAACCGGCATGTCCTAGAACCAAAAATTCGAAATCATGTGACATTCACCAACCCGCACTGGGCCCGCGTGGTGTATTATAGCCCATCCCCTCTCTTGGAGAGAAGGCCTGAGTCCCACCAGGGGGAACCGCTCCTTAGTTGTACGCACAATGAATGTGTTCCCAAAACGTTTCGTGTGTATAGGTGGGATGTCCACCATGTACCGGTGGCGCTTTGCCGTATGCCTGGTGGTCCGATGATGGAACGGGCTAGGCGGAATTAGGTTATGCAATTCCTACGCACACTCCCCGAAATGCAACCGGTAGAAAACCGACAGGCTAGCAACTCGGCGTCGATGCTCAAGACTTTGAAGCCTGAATGTCACATGTCTTCGAATTTTTAGTTTTAGGACATGCCTTTTTCCTCACAATGTTTTCCTTCACCGTTTTGAGAGCAGTGGTGATGAAATAAATTACACAAAGTAATGCGCCTGGCTGAGTTTGAACCCGCGACCTACAATTCGTAAGTCCAGGCCGTTACCACTCGGCCATCACTGCTCCAATCCTAACATATCTCGAGGGAAATCTAGATATAAGTAGTCTTAATAGAGTTTTATTACAATTTCTTTATTACTATGACGATGAAACACGAACTAGGACACAAGACAATGACCTGAGGAAAGTAACGAAACAAATGAACATCAATCATAAAGAAACAAGTACTAATTAATTACTTGCTGAGTACTTTTATCGGATGAATGAAATTGAACTAATCTAAGTAGAGAAAATACAATATAATCTAATTCGGAATTGAGGATATCATTTTTTTTTATATATATTGTAGGTATCATTACTATTGTCCTGAATATTTCAGGCTGTTAAGTATAGGTCTCTATAAGACGCGACGTTTTACGATAAGATACAATCTAAATAAAGTAACAATGCACCATCGATAATTATTGGAAAAATATTATAAATGGGAATGAGGTGTACCCCGTATGGATCCCGATCCGGGTTTCCAGCCACCGCTTGCGGACGGTCCCTCCGGTAACCGTCCGGGCCGAGCCCAAGTCGTTGACGGCGCGTACTGTTCCGAGCGCGCCTCAAGGAGATGGCAGTAAATTGTAGGGGCCAAGCAGGGTCTATGCCTACTGGGGCCAAGGGTCTGCTTCTGAAAGGAAGACTCGGCCCTGGTATTAAAGGTAATGAAGGAACAATGGGTTTGTAGTCAGTAACAGTCTGACACACCCTCGCGCTCCGCTCAAGGTGGGGGATGTCATTGGATGATTTTGACTCACTCTTTTGTATGTTATGTAATAATATTAGGTATATATATTTATTTTAAGTTATGTGCCATGTTGGTCGTAAATAAACTCTTTTTCTTTTTTTCTTTCTTTCTATTTTACCACCGAAAACAAAAGAAAGAAAAAAGGTGTATATCCAAAATTACACATAATAGTTTTTTTAGGGTTTGAACTCGTCAAATATTTTAGGGGGGTGAAAAAGAGTAGCAGACTTTCGTTGACTAGAAGCCACCGTGTGTCGTCAGTTGCATTTTGCATTCCAGGGCACGAGGGCTCAAACTCAAATCTGATAGGTTTTCGGTTAATATAAGGCCTATTATATAAAAATGAATAGTTGTGCATTAGTCACGCTAAAACTCGAGAACGGCTGGACCAATTTGGCTAATTTTGTTTTGTCTTGAAATATTTGTGATAGTCCAGGGTAGGTTTAAGTGGTGAGAAAAATTTGAAAAAATCACGAAAAAAAAATAACCGAATACAATGCCATCTCTAAATAGTTCATTAAACCCCGAGCGAACGCCAGCGTTCGCTCGGTCATTGTCTTTCTATTGAGTCTCTAATTACGCTACTCAAAAGGTTAAGATGTCATTATAAAATGAATTATGCTATTCTGGTACTGCAAGTAAATGGCGTTATCCTTTTTATTAGACGGTACGAAGTTCTCCGAGTCAGCTAGTCTATAATAAATTCAATCACCAGTAAATTTAGAGAAAAAACAGAACTTATCAATCTCTTGGAAAACCACAATTTATCTAATAAAGCTTCCAAATACAACTTTAAATCTCAATGCAAACATTACATATCGCACCTACAACTGAAATTACCAACACAACGAATTTATACTCCCACATAAACATATCTGTATATATTAGTACCATTTACACACATAACTGCTACTCATACAGGACTGCAGAACTAATATATTTATGAGTATGCTAAACAAGGTATTATTGAGAACTACTATGGTATTACGTATGTATATATGAATGTACGAACAGCCACTAATCTTAGTGCGATGTTACTAATGAATATATATTACCTCTTCAACAGAGCAACGAAACATATCGTGGTTCATTTTAAGCTTTTGCTTGAGTATACGTATTTGAATTGGTGTAGTGGGTAACTTTGAAGGAAATTTCTGATGAAGAGATGCTATACGTATCTGTTCTAAAATCTATTTCTGCATCGTCTATAGTCATGAGAGCAGTAGTGACCGAATGGTAACGGCCCCGACTTAAGAGTTGCGGATTCAAACCCAGCCAGACGCATTACTTTGTGTGATATTTTTCAAAACGGTGAAGGAAAACATCGTGAGGAAACCGGCATGTCCTAGAACCTAAAATTCGAAGACATGTGACATCCACCAACCCGCACTGGGCCCGCGTGGTGGATTACGGCCCATTCCCTCTCCTTGAGAGGAGGCCTGAGTCCTAACAGTGGGAACATTATAAGGCCGACTGTGCTATGCTATGTTAAAGACATTACTTCGACTACAACTGCGAGCTTTTGCCCTCTGTAGCTTTTCTTCCTTTCCTCGTATCTTGAAGGGATTACTTTCTAAAAATAATTTAATATACAGTACATACACACATCCAAAAAAGTTCACATTCACTTGGAAAAAAATTAAGATAAATATTTAGTGATTATAATAAAACAAAAGAGAAAAGCTTTTAAAAAAAACAATAACCGACTTAACTATAAAAAAAATCACTAAAACGATTAAAATAAGTTTAATTTCGGGATTCGGTGTTTCTCGGTATCGTTTGTTTGTTATTTGTAGTTGTGACACACTTATAACCAGAGTACCTATTTCTCATGACAATTCAAACTGACCAAATACTGCTAGAATACATTGTTTTATTATGAAGTTCCCTTGTCTACCTTTCACCTTCCGGTTCCATCATCAGATAAGTTTGAAAACACCTTATAGCCAAAGAGTATCTTATTACAATTCTAATTCGCTCAGACATGGCTGAAATACATTGATTAATTACGGAGTTCCGGTGCATACTTTTCGGCTCCATCATCATCATCTGTACCGGAAAACGCAGCGTTGGAAAGCTTCCCACAAGGTGGACCGAAGACTTGGTGAGGGTCGCGGGAATCCGATGGATGCGAGACGCACAGGACCGGTCATTGTGGCGACATTTGGGGGAGGTCTAGGTCCAAAAGTGGATTAATTTTTGAATACGGTTAAAAATACTACCTACCTCATTATACGTCACATTTGAGTTGAAAAATAAATTACCATTGTTTTGTATTTTTAACTTCCATTCGTGAATTTTCTTCTGATCTTTAACTGATTCCAAACATCTTGCTTATGAGCATTCCTTTTGAATAATTTACGTCCAATATTGAAATTGAATATTAAATGAATTAATATTCTAGTAACATACATTGATTAAAATATTTGACTGATAGAAACCAAAATAATCTAAGAAGAGAAAAAATATACATAAATATATATACATTTTAATAAATTCAACATAAAACATAATCTGTTTTTTCAAGTAAACGCAAACTTTTGACGCTAAAAGGATCTAGAACGGAGAGATTATACCGAAACGCAGCGTTGGAAGAAGATTTTCAGAGTAAAGTGTACACAGTGCACTAGCACTGGTCGATGAGAAACACAAAACCTGATATATCGGATACTAGCTTTTGCCCGCGGCTGTGCTCACGTACATAAAATATACCATTATGTCACTCAGGAATGAAGCAGCTTTCTATCGAAAAACATTTAGCAATCGGACTTTCAGACATTAATTCCTACAAACAAAAAAAAAAAACAAACTATACCTCTTTATAATATCAGTGAAGATCCAATAATGGTAATTTTTCTGCTGAAATGATAATGATTTACTTATCAAAATAGTTATTAGAATCAACAGGTAGAGACAGAAACTCGAAATGACTGATTTGTTAAATAACTTTTTCAGACATAATTATACTTAAGTGTGGATACACTTAACTTTAATTCTTACTACTTATTACAATTTTCTCTCCATGAAACCATTGAGCACCAAAAGGCAATATTCTAATAAATCATCTCTAAAAAACGTTCGCACAAAGAGCCAAAACCTTCAATCGCGCAATCACTTCACCACAGCTCTTCGAAATTCCAAATAACACCTTTAATATTAAAATACATAAATAAAAGCCATTCGACTTTTTAATTCCACCAGATCCCCGAGAATTCGAGGGTCGACTGCTGACAAAAAAATTTAATATTGACAAAACGTCTTTTATATCGCACCAATTTAGAAAAGTAATTTTTCCCTTTTGAGAAATTCTTCCTTTTGTAACGTACCCATTGTGAGATTGGTCTTCGTTCTCCTTATATTGAATAAGTGTGGGTATTATGAAGATTTCTACCTTGTTTACTAGCAAATTTTGTTTTTTTTCTGGTGACGTAATGGGTATTTATGTTTTTTTTTGGCACAGACGTCTTTATTTTCAGCTTTGTACTGAATATACATAAATAAGAATCTGATGTTTATTGTTGTTATTTCTTTGACCCAGTAATTCATAATATTTGGAGTAAAAAAAGCAAAATAATTATACAGTAATAATATTTTATCAAGAAAAGCAAAATACACTTCATCTCAATACAACATTCTTAATCAACACTTTCATTTTCAAAATTAAGACTGTTCTATGTTCATTTAATATAGGCACTAAAGCACTCGAATAAAACTCTTTACGTCATTCAAATGGACAGTCTAATCATTTTCAACCCAATTTTATGTTCCCAAATATTTATCCAAAATTAAAAACCAGTCTAACCAGAAAATGTCTCGTAATTTTAATGTTACCTTTTCATAAACCATTACAACGAATGGTCAAACGCGACGCGAGCGAAGTAATAGCGGTTATTAGGACACAGGTGGCCAATGTACGCATGCACGAAGGATAATCCCTTTTTACGACTCCCATGGCGAGTGTAGGGTTATCTAAGTTTAAACTGTAAACCAAAACGGATTAAAAGCGTTTCTCCACTACTTCGATCCGATAATTATTGGTTCAATGATAATTGTATCCTTGCCGGCTTTTTTTTTTGTTGGTTCAAATGCTGCCCGAAATTCCACCAGCTGTCAAGGAACAGTCCCAGGTACTTCATCGTCGACCCGACGTCAATGTGAACTCCTCCTACCATTAATTGGAATCCTTGCCGGCTTGCTACCATGGGATCTGGAGGCAACAGTCCTTGCGCACATGCACGATTTGCGCATAGAGATGCACAGCTAGGGCAATACTCTGCTGTTACTGCAGACCAGTTGCGACATGGTGGACAGAGTTCTGGCGGGATCTCATGGTGGAATGGCGACAGCAACTGTAGCAATCCAATGTCGTACCAATCATAGTCAGTCTCCTAATGTTCACACTGTTAGAACTACGGCCCATTCCCTCTACTAGAGAGGAGGCCTAAGTCTCAGCAGTGGAAACATTAAAAGGCTGATCATGCTATATTCTATGCCATATGAGACCTTAAACACTATTCCGCATAACTCTAAAATCCCATGGACTTGGCATGGTTTTAATAATATTTAGAGCAAGGTACTGATTTGCTATTATATAATTAATTGCATTTAGTTGTAGTGTTGCTTGCAAAGGACATTTTAGACAGTAATTGACTGCGTCGAATTCGCGTTCTAATTTTACACCGACATGTTATGCAATTCGGAATGTTAACACTTTACTCATGCAGTCTGTTTTTAGGCTTCCGTACCTTAAAAAGAAAAAAATGAAACCCCTATAGGATCACTTTGTTGTCTGTCTGTTTGTCTGTATGTCTGTCAAGATCTTTTATCTCGGTAACGCGTGGAGGTCCACGCGTTCCCTCGCATGCGAATCTTGAGAGATCGAGTTAAAATTAAAACCATATTCTCAGGTTTCCAAACACTAATGATTTATTATAGAAGCTTTACGCAATTATATTTGAGAAAACGCACTTATTTATTTTTTAAGGAAAAACGTAGTATCTCATTTCTTTTAAAAACATAATTATCCTGGTATATTGAGACCGAAAAAGGAAAACCATGATAGGGAAACATTACATAAAAATAAAGGTAACATTTAATGAACTCCAAAAAAATATCCCTGTCCTTCCTGGAATTGTGACATGATATTATTAAAAATACAAAACCATAATTCTATTTGGTAGACCAAAAAATGGTATTTTGTGTAATAAAATGATAGAGAGTAGGGAAAAATTTAAGAGTAAATTAAAATGGTGCCAAAATAATAAGGAGCAGATAAGAATTAACATCATTGCGAGTCAACACGATACAAAAAAAAATTGTTGTTTCTAGCAATCCACGAACAGTTTAAATCACAGGCCGAGTCTGCCCGTGAGTGTGGAGGGAGTGAGTAACCCCAAAGAGATCGCAAACCTATTCAGCAGAGTTTATAAGGTTGAGTCTCCACTAGGTCCATCGTCTGATGTGTCGGGGGTGGTCGGGGGGTCTGGGGATGTGCCTATTAGGTTTGTCGTCAGGAAGGAAGGACACGCAAGGAGGCTTGAAGAGGGGTAAGTTGCCTGGTCATGATGGCTTGAGCGTAGAGCATCTTAGAGGCACAGGCAAGCACGTGCCGAGGGTACTAGCTGTGTTCTTCAGTTTTTGTGCGAGTCACTCTTATCTGCCAGCCGACTTACTTAAAAGTATTGTTGTTCCTATCAAGAAAACTGGAGATTCGAGTGAGAAGAGCAACTACAAACCTATTTCCCTGGCGACTATTATTGCAAAGGTGTTGGACGGTTTGATTGATCGGCAGCTGGAAAAGCATCTATCACTTCATGATGCTCAATTTGGGTTTAAGCCGCATTTATCCACTGAAACTGCTATCCTCTGTCTCAAGCAAACTGTGTAGTAGTATACAAGTAGGAAAGCACCTGTGTATGCATATTATCTGGACCTCTCAAAGGCTTTCAACCTAACATTTCTTACGACTGCCTATGGAGGAAACTATCACAATTCACCAACCTTTCAAGCGATCTCGTTGCTATGCTCAAGTATTGGTATAATAAACAATGCAATTATGTAAAGTGGGCGGGTGTCCTGTCGGATGCATACGGGTTGGGATACGGGGTAAGGCAGGGGGACTCAGCTCACCCAAGCTTTTCAACCTGTATCTAAACCAGCTGATCTGTGAGCTCAGCAATGCTAATATCGGGTGATCCATTGATGGGCACTGCATCAATAATATTAGCTATGCGTATGATATTGTATTGCTGAGCCCATCGATCAGCGCACTTAGGAAGCTTCTCCGCATTTGTGAGGACTTTGCGGTGGCCCTTGGATTCAGGTATCATGCAACTAAAAGCGAATTTTTGGTTTTTAAGCAGGTTACAAATTTTACGACACAGTCCCACCAGTCACCTTGGCGGCGCTCCGCTTTCTAGAGTGACGCAGTTCAATTACCTTGGGTCATTGGGTCTTCGATAGTCTGTCCGACGATGTGGACATAGAGAGGGAACGCAGAGCGCTGGCAGTTCGTTGTAACATGCGGGCCCATAGGTTTGCATGTTGCCCTATGGGTCGGCTATACAAAGAGCACGTATAGTGCTCGGCGAGTCCAATATAATAACGCTTTTAGGGTTGTGTTGGAACTGCCGCGCTTTTGCAGTGCGTCGGGGATGTTCGCGGAAGCAGGGGTGCCTGATTTTTACGCTGTCATGCGAACACGAATAGCAAGATGATGATGCGGCGGGTGCGCGATAGTTCCAACACCCTGGTAGCTATTGTGGCCGACAGAATGCTGGATAATGACGTATCTATATATCTGTTAAATAGGGTGGGATTTGTCCACAATAAGACGCAGTCACTTGGTAAAATCGAGTATATTAACACTTCACAACTAGGCAAATAGAACTCGGGTCAATTACAGTAAGATTAGATTACACACATAAAGCTACATTAGATAATATAAAGAGATTGAGAAAGTTTTAGCGGGAACTTACACGCCCGCGCACGTCTGGTTTTTGGCGGCGACTGCTCTCGGCGTTCGAGCGGCGCGAGGCGTGGGCGGGGTTCCACCGTTCAAAAAATGCGTACGAAACAAAAATCAAAATCACAGTCACAATTTGTGTTCGCGCGTAAATAAGCAAACTTAAACCGAATAACAAAAAATACATTTATAAAAATTAGTTGCCTACATTCCACCCCCTTGTTCCTGAACAAACTCGTCAGTAGGCAACACAATGACCTTAACAACTGGTCGCTTCATGAAACCTTTGCTGGTTCTCACAGTCACCACACGAATATGGCCATCGCGGCCTGGGTGGACTGCGCTAATAACGCCTTTAGGCCATGTATTACGAGGCTGATTCTCTTCCAGAATCAGCACTATGTCTCCCACTTTTACGGGCGGCACTTCATGTCGCCACTTTTGACGCTTTTGAAGAGTGGGGACATACTCTTTTAGCCACCGTCGCCAAAACATGTCTGCTAGAGTTTGAGCCTTTACCCAAGCTTTTCTACTGTTTAAATCCGACGCTTCAAAGTAACCTAAAGTAGACGCACCGGTAGCTGTGCCTATCAATAAATGATTTGGGGTCAGTGCGATGGGCCCATCGGGGTCCGTTCCTACGAAAGTTATAGGCCTACTGTTAAGGGTCATCTCTAGCTCAGCCATCAAAGTATTTAACAATTCCTCTTTCGGCGCACGCGCTGTCAAAGTAACTTTAAGTGCGGTTTTTATTGAGCGAACGAGGCGTTCCCAACATCCACCCATGTGTGGCGCTGCAGGAGGGTTAAACTGCCAAGAAATACCCTTGGTAACGACGAAATCATGAACTTTATTCTCCATTGCTTGAAGAGCGACTTTCATCTCTGCGTCAGCACCTACAAAGTTGGTGCCTCTATCACTAAACATAATAGTCGGTTGCCCGCGGCGAGCTATCAAACGTCGGATTGCCGTTATGGCCGAGTCAGCTGACAATGAAGCTGCCAGCTCAATATGGACACCGCGAGTGACTAAGCAAGTGAAAATAACGCCCCATCTTTTTTCACGACCTCTTCCTATCGAACCTTCCATGGGACCGAAATAATCTACCCCACAATGCACAAAAGCTCTACGTGTGTTTACAAGCCTAGCGGCCGGTAGATCTCCCATTTTGGGCATTGAAGGGCAAGCGCGACGCACCAAACACAACTGACATTTGGAAACGGCTGTTTTGACTGTCCGTCGCAATCGAGCGATCCAATATTTTTCCCTAATACTTTTAATGACAGTTTCAGTATTGGCATGGTGAGCGCGCTTGTGATATTCGAGGGCAATGAGCCGTGCGGTGTAACTTTGACCGTCTAAAATAATAGGGTACTTTTCATCGAACATTAATTGCGGAGCAGCACTCAGGCGTCCTCTGACGCGAAGCAATCCATCACCTTCATATAAAAATGGATCTAAATCTCGAATTTTACTGTCCGCAGGTAATGCACTTTTCATTTTAAATAGTTCGATTTCCTTGAAAAAAGTCTCAAGCTGGGATTGTTTCAATAAAATATTCTCAGCCTCGCGAATATTACTAGCCGTTAACTTCTCAACCTGTTTCTTGCGACACATATTTATAAAGGCAAGAACTCGACCTGTTGATCTAACTGCCCGTGTCCAACTAGAGAACCTATCGACATTGAACAGCGGTACATACTGCTTAACAAAGTGAACCTTCTCAAGACGCTCCAAATCAGTATCACCTACGTCCTCAAACTCGTTGACCGGCCACTGGTCTTTGTCCCGGTACAAAAAAGATGGACCTGTAAACCACAACTTACAATTCGTCGGCCAGTACAACTTGGTAGCTTCATCAGCAGGGTTTTCTGCAGATGGCACCCAACGCCATTCGCTTGGGCTGGACTTCCGGTCGATTTCTGCCAATCGATGTGAGACAAACTTTTGGTAAACGCGAGGATCCGACGAATGCACCCATTTTAATACGGTTTTCGAATCAGACCACAAGTATTTTTGAGTTATGGCTAAACCTTGCTCCTTGATAACGACGCAAGCCAACCTGCACGCCAGCACAGCTGCCTGCAGTTCGAGACGCGGCACAGATATAACCTTCAACGGGGTGACGCGAGCTTTACCAATTACAAGTGAGACAGTAGGCATGCCTAACTCGTCCCTACCAACCAAATATGCGACCGCAGCATATGCCGATTCCCCAGCATCACCAAAATCATGTAACTCAACATTTGAAGGGTCAAGCCTGTACCAACGTGGCACACGTATGCTACTTAACTGCTTTATGTCTACCAGCCACTTTTCCCATTCAATGAACTCGGCCTCCATCAGCTGATCGTCCCAACCTATATCAGATTTCCAAATTTTCTGCAACAAGATTTTCGATTTTATCGTATAAGGATAAAGTAATCCTACCTCCCAACCTCCGTCGACACGGCGGCTGGTGCTGTCTAGAATTTTACACGCGAGTTCAATTTCAACATTTTTGCGTGACACTTCTGTGATGCCGATAGACTCCAGCAAAAATTGCGGTTTCACAAGGTCGTTGAGATCATCTAAACCATCGAAAGCTAAATTAATTGACTCACTGTCAGACTTGTCACAGATACCTACTGTTACAGGTCCGTGAACAACCCAGCCTAACTTTGTAAGAGACGCTACGGGTTGCCCGGATTTACCCTGTCGTATTTCCTCATTTACGATCAACTTCCAGTTATCTTGACCAATTAAAACCATCGGTTTAGCGCACGACATCTCACAGAAATCTAAATCACGCAAATGTTTGTTATTATTCAAAACTCTAGCAGGCACGGTTTGGGTAGGCAAATCTAAATTCTCTATTGTTCGAAATACTATATCATGACATACGCCGTTTGGGCCGCGAATTAGCGCAGTTACTCTACGGGAATTGTTATCAGTCATAACAAGACCGCGTGCACTCACAATTCTTAACGGAGATGATGGTCCACTAAAATTACACATACTAGAATCTACTAATGACACAGTGGCCCCATCATCTAACAATGCGTATACACTATGTTCAACATTATTAACAATAATCTTTACAGGCATAATCTTTAATAAAGATTTAGTGGTTCGACACCGCTCACCCATACTCGTTACCGACTCGGCGACAGACGGCGACGGCGCGGGCGACTGTATATGGGCCGCCTGCGTCGCGGCGGCCGGCGCGGGCGGCGCTCCGGTGCCATCGGCGGCGCCCGGGGCTCTCGGCTTCTCGTAGTGTAGAAGTGTGTGATGCGGAAAACGACACTTCTCACATCGTTTTGCGCGACAACGATAACGAGAATGGCTATGCACTAAACATTTGAAACATAGTTTATTGACCTTTACAAAGTTCCACTTTTCAAGTTCACTTTTTGTAACGAATTTATCGCACTCGGGTAATCGGTGAGCCGCACTACAACACAACGCGCACTCACTTGATGACGACGTACTCGGTGACGCTGACGTAGTTTCCTCGCTGGTGAGGTGTACTCGGTCTGTAGGTTTCCGGTGTTGACGCGTGACCTCAGCGCGCCTGGTACAACTCGACGTTGCGGCGTTAGCAGGATTCGCAGCTGCGGTGGTCCGGTTACGATTATTATTATGCTCGGTGTTTAAACAAAGCGGTAGGTAATAAGCCGATGCCCGCGATAGGTGACTTAGAAACTCGAGAACTATGTTTATATTTGGTGATAAACGAAGCTCTTTGCTGTCGGTGTTCCTTTTCATAACAAACTCGCCATATTGCGAACGTTGTACATTTGTTAACTTGCTGAGAATTTCGTGTGTTAATTGGGGGTTATTTATGTATCCTTCCGCCTTTATATTTTTCAAAATGTACACACAATTTCGAACGACGCAAGTCATATTTCGCAATTCGACGCCACTTTCGGACACACGGGGCAAACTTCGTATCTTATTCAATGCCGTTTCTAGTAGCAAATTGGGGTGACCGAATTCCTCTTCTAAGGCATTTATCACATCTATGGGGTCGGACCCGGTACGCAGTAGATCTTCAACGGCACTCTTTGCCGCGCCACGCAGTGATGCTTGCAGTCGTACTGTGTTTTCGAAATTACTATACGTGGCCGCGGTAGCTTCATAGGTACGACGATAAGCCAGCCAGTCTGCCGGGCTGCCATCAAACACGGGGAGATCATAATTTTGTCGTGGTCGCTTCGACATATTCGTAATAATAACGTCGGCTAGATGCATGATATCAGAGGCCGCGACGGCGCCGGCGGCCAGGGGCAGAGCGCCCGGCGCCGGCGTATACTTCGCGGCGGTCGGGGACGACGCCACCGCGGGCGCGAACTGATCGCGGACAGTTTTGTGCGCATGCGCGATGTCGCGCGCGCCGTCTCGTTCTAGGCCTTCGGTCGGTTGCGGACACGCGCCGGCCAGCGCATTTGGCACTGGCGGCTTTTCCGCGTGTTCGCATGGGGCTTGACCAGTGCTTAACCACTCATCTACGTTATTAGGACCACTGTAAATACTCATCGCGCGATTTTCAGCTTCTTCATCTTCAATCTCGGCGATTTCTAACGCTAATTTCTTCTTTATGAGCTGTTCTTTTACTTTGGCGAGTTCTTCTTCGGCCTTATACTCGGCACGGAGGCGAAGCGCTTCGCGGCTGAGGCGGCTTGATCGCGACCTGGAGGACGTGGCAACAACTTCACTACGCGGGTTCGTAGTGACACACGTGGTATCCGCACCAGATCGTTGTCCAGCTTCAGCATGGGCTCTGCTCCGTGTCACGACACCAGTAACTTTGTCATTCATTGTGATCCGGCTCGAAGGACCAATGTTAAATAGGGTGGGATTTGTCCACAATAAGACGCAGTCACTTGGTAAAATCGAGTATATTAACACTTCACAACTAGGCAAACAGAACTCGGGTCAATTACAGTAAGATTAGATTACACACATAAAGCTACATTAGATAATATAAAGAGATTGAGAAAGTTTTAGCGGGAACTTACACGCCCGCGCACGTCTGGTTTTTGGCGGCGACTGCTCTCGGCGTTCGAGCGGCGCGAGGCGTGGGCGGGGTTCCACCGTTCAAAAAATGCGTACGAAACAAAAATCAAAATGACAGTCACAATTTGTGTTCGCGCGTAAATAAACAAACTTAAACCTAATAACAAAAAATACATTTATAAAAATTAGTTGCCTACAATATCGTATACTTAAATGACGCACATTTAAGTATACGATATATAGATACGTAATTAGATAATTTACTATGTTTTTTTGTAACCAAAAATATTTTTTTTTTTTTTTGTATTCAACTAATTGCCCTGACAACACTAAAACGTATTTGTGATTATCTGCAGTAAAGCTGTTTTTTTTTAAATTGTTATAAACTAATACTTGACTGCGATCCCACTTGACGGTAAGCAGTGATGTAATCGCTCTTGGTAAGACGTACGTCTACTATTAATACATAACATAATTTATATCTATGCTTTGGAATGTACATTTTTTCTGAATAATTCAAAGGATAAGTAATTAACACATTAATTTGTTGTACATAGTTAGGTTTAGTATAATAGTATTTATAGTTTTTATGTACATGGTTAGGTTTTAGTATAAATAGTTTACTTAATATTATGTAATAATTTCAAAAACCATTTAATAATAATATTGAATAAATAATAATCTAAAATTAACACATATTATTTTATACTGAAGTGAGCAGTTTTATTACATTGGTATTGTTTATTCGAGACGTTTGTCATACGATGATTTGTATCCGGCACCGCATACCGCAACACATCGTTCCGTTCCGATGAAGAGACCAACAAATACTATTGTCTATAATAATATTATCTTGATTACAAAGCGCACCAAGTATCCATAGATTACGAGTACCGGTGCAAGAAGTACCATTTTCTACCACTAGATTACAGACGACTCATCAATGATATATGTTTTTTGATTAACATAGCGAATGGCTCGATTGACTGCTCTGAGCTCGTTTCTAAACTGGCATTTCGAACTAACCTTATTGGGTTGCGTCGGAGGCCCATACTGTGTGTGCCTTCTACCTCCACTAATTATAGGCGTAATGCTTATCTTATTAGAAGCGCTCGTTGCTTTAATGGATTATCTCGTTGCTCACGAGATTGATATTGATATTGACTTGTTTTGCACTAAGACGAAAGTGAAAAGAAAACTTTTAGCCAAATCATTTTTTGCGAATGAAGCACCGGCTGGTGGTACTCAAGCACACGTCATGTAGCAACGGAAAATGTAAAATTAAATATAAAAAAATAAAACCATAACTTCAACTTTCAAGCATTAGTTAATCGTAATTATTATATATCTGTGGATTCTTGTTATTCGCAACTTAATTATATATTTTTGTTACCTATAATGTTATTAGTCTGTAAGCCTTCTTAAAATAAACAAAATAAAATAAATAAAATACAAACTTGAAACAGGTACCCAACCCTTTAACAAACAATTCCGATTGACTGTGTATTAGCCAACCACCCATTTGATTGATTCTAAACAAGCCTGTCGGACTATTACCCACTTAACTCGCTACAAAGGCTAATGTGTTACTGGGTCAGGTTTACCGGAAGAACCGGCTGCCGAAATGTGTGATTAACAAGTGTCATTCAGAAGGCGGCCAAATTGTCCTATATACTACTAAGTGTCCTACTTAGTATCAAATATTAAAGTTACTAGCCTGTTGGTCTAGTGGTTAGTGGCCCTGACTGCCCTTCCAGCGTCATTATGTCGACACCGCCACCGGCCCACGCTAAAAATCAGCGCTGTGAGCTCATCGCATTATGCGTGAGGCCGCAGCTTTATGCTGAGCGTTCGGCCGTTTTGCGTGGATGTAACGCATCGCTGAAGCTTCCCTATCAATTGATTACGTTTGTTAGCTAGTTTTAAGATTGCGTCATTTTGCGTGAATAAACTGTTTTTCTTTCTTTCTATGCCGGAGGTCGTAGGTTCGATTCTCACCCAGGACGAATGTTTGTATGATGAGCATGATTATTTGTTCTGTGTCTTAGTGTAATTTATCTATAATATGTATGTATTTAAAAATATATAAGTATGTTTATCATTCTTCTAGTACTCATAACACAAGCTATGCTTACCTTGAGACTAGACGGCAATGTGTGATTTTTTTTGGTGATTTTGGTATTTTCTTTGAGAAATTAAGCACTTACGAGTTAAGTCAAAAAGTAACATTTAATGAAGTGGAACTGATGAAGAAGACCATAAATTGTCAACGGAACTTCATACACACATAGATTTCACAATGAAGATAGTTAAGCGACTATGACAATACAAATAAATGAATGGTTCTGAATAGTTACGTTGAAAATGTTATCATCGAAGTGAGTGAAGATGTAAGGTAGACACAGGAACTTCATAATAAAACAATCTTACCTTTCAGTGTTTGGGTTGGTGAGAGATGAGAAATAAGCACTCTATTTATAAGTGTATCGCTATAACTAAAAAGTGTGAAATAAAAAACTTAAAAAAAAACTGGCTAATAAAAAACTTCACTAAAAAAACAATAAAAGGATCAAAATAACTTAAATTTCGGAAGTCGGTGTTAAATAAGAAACATACAATACCGAGAAACGTTTAAAAGTAATTGTTTTTTAAATAAACACAATCGACGAAAATCTAAGTGATAAATTCAAAAACAAATAGATTTAAAACATTTTTATTTTTTCAATTTGACATTATATTTGGTACTTCATTATTAATGATATCACTTATTTTTTTTTGACGAATTATTTTGTACTTATTATTGATATCAAATTGTGAATTTTTTTTTATCTGACATTTTAAAACATAGGGATATAATTATTAAGTATTAATTTAAATTTAAATATAAAACTATAGTATATGCTCATAGCATAGCATAGCATAATCAGCCTTTTAATGTTCCCACTGCTGGGACTCAGGCCTCCTCTCTAGGAGTGGAAATGGGCTGTAATCCACCACGCGGACCCAGTGCGGTTTGGTGAATGTCACGTCTTCGAAATTTTGGTTCTAGGACATGCCGGTTTCCTCACTATGTTTTCCTTCACCGTTTTGAGAGCAGTGATGATGAAATTAATTACACAAAGTAATGCGCCTGGCTGGGTTTGAACCCGCGACCTACAACTCGTAAGTCGGGGCCGTTACCGCTTGGCCACCTCTATACTCTACTCTCTCATAGCAATAATAAGTAATTAGTTGAAATCTGTACGATATAACAAATATACAGATAAGAAAATTAAATAGGTACTTAAGTATATTAGTGCTCTTTCTCTCCTACCATTTATGTTGACATTCAAACATGACATGTACATTATGGATTGCAATAAAGATTTGAGATTTTAAACTTTGGGATCGACCTGTGTGGTTAATGATAATACTTGACCACGAGCTCAGTATTAACTGACAAATATCTAATCCACTAAATTCTAACGTTTCATTTTAGTAGTCCACATTTCAAACCGCAATTAGTTACTACAAATGTATTTATTTGAAATGAATTTCTGGCATCACTAAACCAATGAGGTTATTCAATTTCAATATCTAATTTAATCACAGTAATGGTTTTTCGCAAGATTTTGACTTTAATGAACAAATTTTGATTTAAATGGATGATGGATCGTGTTTTTTTTTAAATCGATATAAACTAGCGCTTGACTGCGATTCCGCCTGATGGTAAGCAGGGATGCAAGCGTTGATGATTTTTTTAAAGGTGGAAATCATCCAATGACTATTTCCGCTCTAAGGGATGCGGGAGGACATGTCAGTCTTTTACTGACTAAAACCACACCTGTGTCCATCAATTGCCCTTTGCGTTCTAGGACTACGGGTTTCCTTTTCGGAAATTCCCCGTGGTTCCAGGTAGTGGGCATCGACCCTGCTAGGCCCCTACGGTTTTGCAGACATCTCTTTTAGGAACGCGCAGATAACTACGCGCTGTTGACGACTGGGCTCAGTCCGGTTAATTACCGGATGGCCGGACGGCAACCTACCCATTGCTCGATGTCCGCAAGCCCGCGTCTACCGTGGCTGGTAGTCGGAGTCGGAGTCGGAATCTCGGCGGCTGGGGCGTGAGGACGTTCGTTTCCTCACGAGTGTGGCCTCCTCCTTCGCAGAAGGAAGCGACCGCCCGCCATTCCGGATCATAGCCTGAAACAGCGGCGCGAAAGGTCGATGCCACCGTTTGCTTCCACGAGGACACAGCGGTGCTCCGCCCAAGCGGGGCACACCTCCACCGTATGCTCCACTGTGTGCTCCGGACGGCCCATAAAATGGTGGCACCCGAGCGTTATTTCCGCGTGAATCCGTTGCAGGAACCTCCCAAACGTGCCATGTCTGGTGAGAACCTGCGTCTTGTTGAAGGTGAGGACGCCGTGTTGCTACTCCAGCCACGCCTCGAAGAGGGGTCTTACCGCCGTGATTATGGCGTTCCCACAATCGTTAATGGTAATGCGCATTAGTTTATTAAGAGCCTATTCACTTTAGCCTTGAAGACACATAAATTATAAATGGACTGGAAGACCAGGCAAATTGTTCCAATTCAATTTTATAAGATTACTTCTTTAACTAGTATTCAAACCGATTTCTAAGAACGCTGAGAAAGCTGAGAAAGAGTAACAAGTTTAATATCACGAATTAGCACACGGGGTTGTCGACATGTTGAATGTGAACTCGGCTGTCATTGTGCCGATTGTCGTAACCGAGAACGGCCTCATGGCCAAAAGCTTCGACGACCATCTGTCAAAGCTGTCGATAAACGGTTGGATCAAGGATCTGACATAGATGACTGTGCCTCTCAAAGCGACTCGTATTGTGTCGAGGTTTCTGACTTTGAAGTCCAAAGTACCAGTAGGTTGGGCCCTGTTCCCGACATCGCCACCGATGAATTACTATTTTATTATTATTATATAACTTTGTTACACACCTTAACATAGCACAGGACAAGCATTTATATAAATAGGTGTACAATGAGCGGTCTTATAGCACAGGACAATTTTTTCTACCAGACAACCGTTGGATGGACTGAACGAAAGGAAAAGATTTCGGGCTGTCAGTGTACAATAACATAGAGAACAATGTGTGTTTTTTATTTTGTAAGACTTGTTTGTTAGAAATATTTAAAAACATGGTTGAATGTGAAGTGTGTGAATAAGCAGAATAATAAAAAATATAAACGTAACGAGAAACCTGGATCTTACGACACAGGGAATACCAGAGTGAGACAAAAGTTTTTGAAGTTGCATCAGCGCAGGTATATTGGAAGCGAAAGAATGAGGGTTGCGGGAATCTGATGGATACGAGACACATGTCCAATCGTTATGCGACCCTTGCAGGAGGCCTTTATCTAGCAATGGACGTCTTCTGTAATGATGATTGATATTGATTAAAATAGATTGGACACTTTGTTGCCTGGGCATAGGTTACTCAGGGTGCTGCTGAGAAATCAGAAAGACGAGCTTGACTGGGGATTCACACCCATAATTTCAGCAGTAGTATATATGCCCAGCAGTTAGTGCTTGAGACATTCCATTTGTTGTAAACCGGATTTTTTAAGGGTTCCGTACATTGAAAGGAAAAACGGCCTTGATCTCGGGAACGCGTGGAGGTATCGAGTTGAAATTAAAACCATGTATTCAAGTCTGCGGAATCTTGAATCTGTAAAAAATCAAACTTGTAAGTTAACGAAAAAAAAAGATACGGCCGTTTATGACACAAAAAACGTATATTTCGACACTCTTAAGTGAATCAAAATTCAAAGGGTACTTTCCGTTGACCCAGAATCCTGAAATTTGACATATATCAAGGACTTATAGCACAGGTATAGGAATAAATCTTTACGTCTTACTTTTTTTTTGCGATTCGGAAAAATCTTCCGAGACTCCATTCCGGAATTGAACTATTTACATAGGTAAGTTTGAACGGAATCCTCAGGGCGCGAGTCCGACTCGCACTTGTCCAGGTTTTTTAATTAGTCCAGTAAGCAGAAACAGCTGCAAATAAGTAATCAACCAGTGATATTACCATCCACCTTTCAATAAAGTTTAATCTATAGAATTCGTTTTGAAAATATTTAGCACCAATCGTACCAATCTGAACTTAGGTGAAGGAAAACATCGTGAGGAAACCGGCATGTCCTAGAACCAAAAAATTCGAAGACATGTGACATTCACCAACCCGCACTGGGCCCGCGTGGTGGATTACGGCCCATTCCCTCTCCTAGAGAGGAGGCCTGAGTCCCAGCAGTGGGAACATTAAAAGGCTGATTATGCTTATGCTTATGTACCAATCTGTATAACAGTTAAATATAAATAAAAATTAAAAACAATTGTTGTCTCTTAAAAATATTGAACCCAAAAACAATGGTTTCAAAATATAATATCTTTTAATTATAATAATGAGTACAGAGAACCCTTATCTCTCATATTTAAAAAATAATGGATTTATAAAACTTGTAATTTAGCTACTAAAGGTTCGGTCTGGATGCAGTGACACCGGAGAGGTTAGAGGTCAAAATAACTTTTTATTTTATTACAATTATAATTTGGACAATTCAAGCCATTTTATTAAAAGTTTTACCTCTTTTATTTGACTGTGAAAAAAATTCCCCTGAAAATTCAATCACTCTATTTTTGGATATTTTGGAATACCTGTAGAGTACACAAATTGGGTTGATTAGTATTGCAAAATGAACTTTCATGATACGGAATTTCGTAAAATTGACGAATTTATTTTTATCAAATTCCTTTATTTATTATTTTTTATAATTTTTATTGCGATATCACCTGCAGGTTTGCAAAACATGAGCTCTAAATGCGATCTATTTTACGACCTAAACTGATCTCTCACTTTATTCCTCTTTTTCGCCGACTGACATTTAAACACGTCATGGCAAGGTCTAGGCGTGGGCAAAGTTACCTTTTTTTTAAAGTGTGTAAATCATCTAATGACTTCTCGCGCTCTGGGTGGAGCGGGAGGGCGTGTCAGACTATTACTAACTAAAAACACACCTGTGCCCTATCGGCCCTGCTGGGCCCCTACGGTTTGCTGACATATCTTTGAAGAGCACATGGATCACCACGCGTTGTTGACGACTGGGCTCGGTCCGATCAATTCCCGGACGGTCGGACGGCAAGCTACCCATTGCTCGACGTCCGCAAGCCTTCGCGATTGGAAAATTTTCATCTGAATTACTGAAATATTCCGGAACAGTGATATGTATCATTTGGAACATTTGGAACATCGGTTCAAATGAATCGTGATCGCGTTACGTTGCGTCATAGTCATACTAAAATATAGAAATTTTAGATGATGTGTACCTGTATCATTTGGAACATTTGGGACAACAGCGTGAAACGTGATCGCGTCGCGTCATATACACTAACAGTTTTATTTAATTGAATTTTGATTTAGAATAAGTTTTTAGTTCAGGTTTTTATAAATTTAATTTAGGTACACTATGTTCGTTTTAATTTGAATTTTAAAAAGACTGCCAAACTGTAAGTAAAGTATTTTTTTTTATGATGTAACTGCAAATTTCAGTTTTCAGATTTATTCCCATACTTGTGCTATGAGACCTTACTTCTAGGTCAACGGGATTATATATCGTAAGTACCCTATTGGTTTTGATTTCCCAGACAGTGTTAAACTATACGCCTAACTGGAGCATAAACGGCATTAACTTTAGATTGCGTTGACTTCGACATTGAAGTTTGATTTTTTCACTACTGCTTAAAGTAAAGACATCATCATTTCAGCCGAAGGACGTCCACTGCTCGACATAAGCCTTCCCCAAGTGTCGCCACAACGAGCGGTCTTGTGTGTCTCGCATCCATCGCATTGCTGCGACTCTCACCAGGTCATCGGTCCACCTTGTGGGAAGCCTTCCAATGATGCTTCTTTCAGTACGCGGTCACCACTTTAGAACCTTTCGGCTCTATCGACCATCCGTTCTACGAGCAATCTGCCCTGCTCAAAGCCACTTAAGTTTGGTGATTCTTCGGGCTATGTTGGCGACCTTGACTTACAGACTTGAGTCATCATTAACATCGTCATTTCAGCCGAAAGACGTCCACTGTTAGACATAGCCCTCCCCTAAGTGTTGCCACGATGACCGGTCCTGTACGTCTCGCATTCATCGGATTCCCGCGACCCTCACCAGGTCATCGGTCCACCTTGTGTGAGGCCTTCCAACGCTGCGTCTTCCAGTACGTGGTCGCCACTAAAGAACCTTTCGTCCCCATCGACCATCTGTTCTGCGAGCAATGTGTCCTGCCCACTGCTACTTAAGTAATCGAATCGTCAAACCGACTTGAGTATTTGTTATTAATTTCAAGAGAAAAAGGGTCCTAACAGATGGACAGACAGACAAAAAAGTGATCCTAACATAGGGGTTACGTTTTTGCAGACTTAGGTACGGAACCCTAAAAAAAGATTTTCTTTTGTATGACGGCATTTATCTATACTCAAGTCATTTTCGGGAACGCGTCTGTTTGCATCCAGTTTCGATCACAAAATGGAATAACTTTTATCGGAACAATATCTTTCACTGGATCCTGAATACTTCCGTGTTTGTGAGCTCGCACATTATGTCATTAGCGTAAAATAACGGCTCTGTATTGGATTTTTTGTATGAGTTAAAAGTCACCCAGCTTGCCAAGCGTCATTGTGGTTGTTTATCTATATAGGAATGTATCTCCTAGCTAGCAGAGTTTTTTTGAGTTTTCTTTATTTTATTATATTTAGATGCTTAGTTTCTAGTATGTTTAAGAGTTGTTTAGTACTCATAGCAGAAGCTCTGCTTAGTTTGAGACTAGATGATGTTATGTGAGTGTATTGCTCGCAGAACAGATGGCCGTTGGGGCCGAAAGGTTCTGGAGTGGCGACCGAGTGTCGGAAGACGCAGTGTTGGAAGGCCCCCTACAAGGTGGATCGATGACCTGGTGAAGGTTGCGGGAATCCGATGGATGCGAGACGTGCAGGACCATTCATTGTAGCGACATTTGGGGGAGGTCTATATCCAGTAGTGGACGTCGGCTGAAATGATGATGATGATGATGATTGTGTATCGTTTGTTTATTTTTCCGTTAGCAAATATCTTATATCCGTCTACCTACTAAGAGAAGCACCCTCTTGTGTAACTTCATACTCGTATAATTTACGCTCGATGTCTGAATTTGAATATTTGTTACATTAATATGAGACAATGTTAATTTAACACAATCTACTCAACTGAAAAATCAACCCCTAGTTTTAAATCGCTCCCGCCTTAGTTCAATCTACAATCATACTTTGCTGTTTCATTTAGTTTATTCACAACAATGAGTTTTGATATCTCACTGTAATTAAAATCATTTTATTAACAACAAACTTTTGCCCGCGACTTCGTCTGCGTAGAAGTCGAATATGATTTTATTAGGTTTTTTGAGATACGAAAAAATGAAATATTATTTATTATCTTCGTCGTATGTGATAGTCCATTGAATTGTATGGCAAGTGATATTGTATCTTAAGTTAAATATTATAGTATCTTAGCCGTGTGCAGCGCCCCTTAGTGAACTCCACTGCGAGTGACGTAACCTACGACAAACTTATTATTTACGGTTGGTACAGTAATCGGGTCTAGGGATCGAACCGCAAAATTAAGTTTGTTTTTTATTGTATATACTTTTCCGGGATAAATAGTACCCAGTGGTGCCCAGGATATTAATCAATAATTATACCAAGTTTCATCGTAATCGAACTGGTAGTTTTTGCGTGATGCCTGAACAAACAGACAGAGAGACAAAATTTTTTTTTATTTCATTTTTGGATTCTGTGTCGGGGGTGTTACTAGAACACCCCCTGCCATTTATTTTTTTGATATTTTCAATGTACAGAATTTTCACTTCTACAGATTTATTATAAGTAGATATAGTTAATAACTTTATTTATCTCAAGGAAATCGTGATTGTTATTATAAGCTGGATATTATACAGAAAACTAATTGTGAAAATTCAGATTTAAGCAATAATCTTTTCAATATATTTTTTTTAAATATGGACTTCTTCTTTTTCTTAACGTGTCGATGGTAAGAAAAACTAGTTAAATTCCTTGCCTAGCCCCGTATTCGGCCACAGTAATGCCGTCCAGTGATGCTATCATTAGGTCCCTACGTGAACAGGTAATATGGACTATGCAGGCTCACTAGATATGTAACAAAGCAACGAGGTCACGGGAATTTAAGGACAAACGTATTGAAAAATCTTGCTCATTTGTGGTTGGAAACAATCGAATAACTGTTTCCACACTAGGTTGAGCGAGGGAGAATGTCAGAGTTTTACTGACTAAGAGCCTATGCACACCACGTTTTTTAAACGCGCCGTTAAGGCACGTTTCTAAAACGCTCGTCAGCGGCGCGTTTATAAAACGTGGTGTTCACAGCCTTAAAACCCACCTGTATTCGTTCAGTGGCCTTTTTCCTTTCAGGACGTAATCAGTACCTATATGGATCAATTATTCACAGAGATAAAAAAAAGATTGCAAATAGTTTTTTTATTTCAAGCAACAAAGACTATGGTTCTGACATAGACCAAAGAATTGCTAAATTTAAGTGGCAGTGGCAAAGCATTAATCGTAAAACAGATGGTCAATAAGTCAGAAAGTTTCAGGAGTTGCGATAGCGTACCAGAAGACGGAGCATTCGAAGCTCTTCCACAAGGTAGACAAACAACCTGGTGAGGATCCTCGGAATCCGAAGGATGCGAGACGCATTTGACCAGTCATTGTAAGGACACTTGAGGGAGGCCTGTGTCCTGCAGTCTGTGGACGTCTTTCAGCTGAAATGATAAGTTTCTTGTAGCGACATCTATGGCGTCACATAGGAACTAATCCTGCATCGCGCAATCAATTAGAACATATAAAACAGCCCGAAATCGTCTATCGGGCAGCTGCCCAGCAGACATAACACCCGTCTGGCCGGAGGATCCTCCCTTTTCAACGGAGGTTTGTAGGACTTTACACTCTTTTCCGCCTACCTCCAAACTGGTGACCCCGACGTGATTGTGATCGTGGTGTGACGTACGCTGACGTTCTTTGTCGAGGGTCACCAGTTTGGGGGTATGTGACGCCATAGATGTCGCTACATTCTAATATTTTTGTACTTACAAACCTCCAGACTAATAACTCTATCACGCCCAAAGCTCTTAAAGCCCAGAGTTTTAATATTTTTAATTTCAAAAACGTTCCTAATTGCCGTGTCAGTTGACGGCCGGGTTAGGGTAAACATCGTAAATGTCCCCCTCGAGTTGACTGGACCCGTTTTATTTAATTAAGTGGGTACCACCGCGGTAATATTTCATTGGCTAACCCGTTTTTCCTAGAAAAGTACTCCTGTATAATATTTGTCGTGTACTCGTGGTTTTGAGGTCATTTGATTAGTTAATTTGTGGTTTTGAGTTGGACGTAATTTTTTCAGAGTTCATTGAGTGAAGATTTGTGTAGACTGAATTTAAAATGAAATACTAATTGCCTTGTGTGCGTCGTTTAATAGAGATGTATTTTTTTTATTGATATAAAATAGTGATTGACTGCGATCCGACCTGATGGTAAGCATTATCGAGGTAGATATTTAATCTACCGAAACGAAATAAATTAGGATATTGGTAGAAGAATAATAATGTCTGAATTAAGTCTCAGTTACAATGGAGGACAAAATGTTCCCATGTAAAATGGCCCAACAACATTTCTTGCGTCACATGAATGCGCGAGCATGTACCAGTAGAGGCAGCGTTGGAAGTCCTCTCTCCGGTGTACCGACGCGTTAGTGAGGAATCCGATGGATGTGAGATGCACAAGACCGGTCATTGCGAGGACTCTTTTGGCTTTGGTCTGGTGTTGAATATAGGCCATATTCAACACCAGACGTCTCTCAGCTGAAATGATGATGATAGCAAATAGGACATATATCAAGCTATGAATCTATCTACCAATATTCGTTGGACATTTATCAAACACATCACTCCGTATTGAGCTAACCAGCAGAATATCATACCGAAAATATCTAACAAAAGGGCCAGATGTTGACACGGGATCCTAATATCTGACGGATAAAAATGATCCTGAACTAACAGATCTAGGTTGTGTTGCGTAATCTCGAGTTACCACACTTCTTCAAGATATCTTTGATTTTCGACGGTTAGGCCGTAACAGTAGATTTACTCGTAAATCAGTGATATTGGACTGGTCGAAGTTTGATTTATGGATCGAAATTATCGGTGCTAATACAATACTTGTTTTCTGTAGTATTATATTTTTTCTGGAATGGGCCTAAGATTCTTACCAGCAAACTATGAAATGGACCAATTTAGATGATTGAAATAAAAGGAAAACACTTTATCAAATTTACTAATGAAACCTTTTATTTTGAGGTGGGAAATCCTCTTAAAGACTACGATTAATGGGTAGCTCGCCGTTTTGCCATCTGGTCCTTACCGGACAGCAGAACGACGAGCTACGTTGGACCTGGTCCTTACTAAATCCGACGTTGACGACGCGAAGTATTCGAGCGCAACTCAAAGAGATGTCATCAAAATTATAGGGGCACAGAAAGACTGATGCCTGCTAGGGCCATGGAAATATTTTAAGAGTTACCATGGCCCTAGAACGCAAAAAGCAACTAAAGATCACAGGTGGGTTTAGTCCGTGAGATATTTCCTCTAAATGTTGAAATATTTTAAACTTACCGTGGCCCTAGAACGCAATATACAACTTAAGGTCACAGGTGGGTTTAGTCCGTGAGATATTTCCTCTAAATGTTGAAATATTTTAAACTTACCGTGGCCCTAGAACGCAATATACAACTTAAGGTCACAGGTGGGTTTAGTCCGTTAGACATTTCCTCTAAAAGTTGAAATATTTTAAACTTACCATGGCCCTAGAACGCAAAGGACAACTAAAGGTCACAGGTGGGTTTAGTCCGTAAGACATTTTCTCTAAATTTTGAAATATTTTAAACTTACCGTGGCCCTAGAACGCAAAAGACAACTAAAGGTCACAGGATTTTCTCCAACTCTACCCAGAGCGGGAAGTTATTTGATGATTTCCTATCCCAAAAAATTGGTTCATAGAACAATGAAACGGCAAAAGAATGGGATTTTCTTATGAGCCATGATAGGTAAGTATTTGTATACTTTGTTACCCCAAAGCCATGTTTTATTGAAGCCAGAGTAATAAGAATTATTGATAGTCTAGAAAACTTCAGCCCGATATTCCCTTCATCTACATTTTATTAAGATGGTACTTATGTTAGAAAACTTCTCGACTGAGCAATTGAATTTTTGATTTAAAATTCTCAGGGTCAAGGTAAAGTTGATTTATAATGAATTCCTGGTGACACCTACGGCAGAAACGACCAGCTTCGGAATGACTAGAACCTAGTTGATCCATTTACGACGCAGGACATTTTTTTACGTAGGAAAGTGCCAAATGATTTTCGCTCTAGTTGGAGCTAGAGGCAGTGTCAGACTTTCACTGACTTAAACTCGCCTGCATTCTTTCAGTTGCTCTTTGCGGTCCGAGGTCAAGAAAACGCTATAGAATAATCCCGTAGCCCTGTCACGCACCGACCCTAACGGGCTGATCTATCATACTGATATCTTTTTGAAGCACGCGTAGAGCACAACGTGCCGTCAATTTGGGCCTGGTAAGGAACAGGCAGCAGAAGGCAGCAGGAGTACTTGCTGTCCGATAAGGATCGGACAGCGAGCTACTCATTGTTCACCGTTAGCAAACCCGCTCCTACGGCTTCGAGTCACGCTGTAATACCCGCGTCATTTTCAGCGGGGGCCAGGGCGTGAGGCTTGTCTACGCTTCACCCAATCCTTCACCTTCTTCCCTCTCATAACTACTTCCCAGAAGAAGATGACTGCTTCCCGTTCCCTGTCACTCCGTACCATGGCCTTGACCTAGACTGATCACCACAGTTCACCGTCACCAATCGGCCCCATGCGTCAAACTTATGTGACAGTAGGCAGGACACATTATTCGCAGAACAGATGGTCGATGGGGACGAAAAGCGTTCTGGAGACCACTCCACCTCTGACGTGGTCACCAGACCACGTACCGGAAAACGCAGTGTTAGAAAGCCTCCCGCAAGGTGGATCGACGACCTGGTGAGGTAAGTCCGATGGATGCGAAACGCACAGGACCAGTAATTATGGCGACACTTGGGGGAGACCTATATCCAACAGTGGACGTCTATCAGTTGAAATGATAATGATGATAAATCGCCCCCATGAGGACACGGTGGTGTTGTACCCAAGCGAGGCAGCCCTTCACCGTGTCATCCGGACGATCCGAGCAACAGTAACACCTAGGTGTTTCTTCCCCACCACTGTTTTTACCCTTCCCACCTCCACGTCGATGGTCGTTCCATCTTACCTTGAAACACAAACAATTTTAATTATATTTCCTCAGTAATAAATTTTAGATCGAGCCGTATAATTCGGTCTAAGTATGTAATCCAGCCTCGCTTTATGAATATGTAAATAGTATAATTAAGAACGAAATTCGCTTCCCATTTGAGTACCTCGATTATACTTCGGGGTAAGGTTTTATCGAATTTTTTTGCTTGTAAATTATTTCTGTGGTTGCCTTTTTATTCTTGCTTTTTGTCGTTGTAATTAGAGAAAATGATGGCCTGTATTAAAAGATCACTCTTATATAATATATTTTATTTTTATTTTTTTATTCTTGATAGGTTTGCGCTTGACCGCTATCTCACCTGATGGAAAGTGTCGCGGTTGACGATGGAGCGCGCTTACCTAAAAGTAACCTATAATAATCACCATACACACGCGCAGACACCATCACACTCGTACCATCACTTACACCACACACACACACAACATCACACTCTCCCTTTCTCACACACACTTTCTCACACGTACTACTCAAGCATGTGTAATCAAACGTACATAAATTATTGTTATTATTACACGTTTGGTTAATCTAATTCTGGTAATTCTAATGAATGGTTGTCTCCTATAGCACAGGATTTTTCTAGTACAGGGGACATTATTCACAAAATATGTAAAAAGAACTCAAACTTATAAATGTAACATGTCATGTATTTTCTTTTTCTTTAGGCATTAAATAATTTAATATTTATTATTATACGGGAGCTCAGCAGTAAAAAAAATCGCCTTTAGCTTATGCATGCTTTGACCATCATAACATAGTAAACTGACGGTTATTCCTAATATTTCCATATTTTTTTGAGGAGTAAAGTTTTTTTTAATGCGGATATTCAAATTTCCCTCAGAAACGTAATTATCTCCAAAACTTAAAACAGCAGTTCTTACTTAATTTTCCACTCTCTTTGCGCCACAAAACTCTGTTATCTTCAAACTTTCTTGTAGCCACAAACTCTCCCCACATGCATTTCTTGCGACACCCTAATCTTGTATACATTTTGCTCAAAGAACTCTGTACATGAAAATTTCATAACATTGTAAGACATGCTACTATTACTGACGAAATACTTTGTATAAAGTCTTGAAAAAACTAATAAGGCAACGTTTGCTGCACAAGAAGTAAGAAGCTTTGTATTACGAAATAAAGTTTTTACTATATATTTTAATTAAGGCTCTTGGTCTCATTGAATGCCATAAAACAGTAAATTTCTGAAGTCTACTCCTCGGTAGCGGCTGGGTTAATTGATTCGAAAAAAATAAATAAAAAAATTACAAGCTTTTGCCCGCAATTTTGCACACGTACATAAAATATAGCTTATGTCACTCAGGAATAAAGCAGCTTTGTATCGGTAAAAAAATTTTAGCAATCGGACCAGTACTTTCAGAGATTACCTCCTACAAACAAAAAAAAAAACATAAAGAAAACAAACTTTGCCTCTTTATAATATTCGTGTAGATAGATAAATAGATTCATGTACAACATTATCCACGTGTGATTTTTTCATATGACTAAAACATTTTCAAAAAAAAAAATTAACAACTTGATATTTTTTCTCGTTTTTAGAAATATGTTTAGGTATACACAAAAAAACAATTGCTGATTAAATTTTCTTCAGAATTTACATACCAGATGTAATTCAACCAATATTTTGCAAAGAAAATGGTTTTAAAGGTCAGCGGGTCTGTATGTCGGAGGAGCTCAGTACAATGCTTGGTGACCTCAGTAGAGCTTCCGAAAAAGTGGGACTTAAAATGAACATGGACAAAACCAAAGTCATGGTAAACAGCCATGTAGAACCCACTCCTATCAAGATCAAGGACTCTACGCTCGAAGTTATGGACGACTACGTTTATCTGGAACAGACAATCCAGTTGGGTAGGTCTAACTTTGAGAAAGAGGTCAATCGTCGAATCCGACTCGGCTAGGCAGCGTTCGGGAAGCTGTGCGGTATCTTCTCATCCAACATACCACAGTGTCTCAAGACGAAAGTCTATGACCAGTGCGTGTTGCCAGTGATGACATATGGTACTGAAACATGGTCGCTTACAATGGGCCTCATCAGAAGGCTTACAGTCACCCAAAGGGCAATGGAAAGGGCTATGCTCGGAGTTTCCTTGCGTGATCGCATTCAGAATGAAGATATCCGCAGGAGAACCAAGGTCGCCGACATAGCACGAAGAATCGCCAAACTAAAGTGGCAGTGGGCAGGGCAAATGTGCCCACAAGCACATGCATGCATGCATGTGTGCATGTGTGTTGTGTGTGTGTGTGTGTGTGTGTGTGTGTAATGTGGGCATGTGTGGGCATGTGTGTGTGCATGTGTGTGTGTGTGTGTGTGTGTGTGTGTGTGCGTTGTGCGAGCAATGGCTCGTAGAACGGACGGTCGATGGGGCCGAAAGGTTCTAGAATGGCGACCGCGTACCGGAAAACGCAGCGTTGGAAGGCCTCCCACAAGGTGGACCGACGACCTGGTGAGAGTCGCGGTGGATGCGAGACGCATAGGATCGGTCGTTGTGGCGTCGCTTGGGGGAGGCCTATGGAGAGCATTGGACTTCTTTCGGCTGAAATGATGATGATGATGGGTCTGTATGCATACATACTCGTACTACCGTCTGCGCATTTTACTCCGGCGAAATGTTCAAGAGACTACACGCCTTAAAATATTCCGTCTGTGGCGGTTTATGTGGCTCAAAACATTCATTTTGGACTGTTTTAGTGTTTCTTCTTGTTTTACCGCATTGAAGGTGTTCTATTGTATTAAGCAAGGTGAATGTGTCCGTATATTAAAAATGTTCTCAGAGGAATGAACTTTCATGTAGATGAAATTAACTGATTTACTATGTTGCGTCTTGGAAAAGCTTTTGTTCATTTCATAAATATATTAAGATTGTTGCTTGCATTCTTAATTTTAGTACTTTTTTTCTATTTGACTACGTTCCCACCTGATAGTAAGCAGTGAAGCAAATATTGAGGGTGAATCGCACTAGTTTATTATGAGCCTATTCACTCCAGCCTTTAAAACACCTACATTATAGTCGGTCGGGAAGACTGTTACAGGCAACGCCTTTGATATCATCGTTACCTGGTTTTCCGTACAAATACATTGTCACCGGGCCATCCAGGCGATTGAGGAGTGGTTTTACTCCTGCACCCAGCTGTGCGCTGGTGCCTAATGCCCGCTATGACCTGCCGTGACCTATGTTGTACTTAGTGTAGGTGGTGACCAACTTGTGAACTTTTTTAAATATTTTTGGGAAAAAATATGACATTGTATAATAAATATTGAAATCGATTCAGTAACTGAACAAACTATATTCAGGTTTTGTATATACTCGAAATAAAGTTGTATATAATAGAACTGACAACCTTTGAATTTGGCGGTCATACAATACTTAAGTTTTTAATAAAAATTATTCAATGACGTCTTATATTCAAAGGATTCAAATCTTATTAGAAATTCAATTAAAACAGCAATTCGATTAATTTTAGAAATATAATTTATCGCTAAAATGAAAAACAAAAATAATTTATTCTAAGGACATTTTATATTTTGCGCCTGGCAGATTTCTTATAGCAAAATTAATCTTGAGAGAGAAAGAGAGTTTTTTATACAACCCACAGGCGCCAACTAGTTTATTAATTAAAGGCTTAATGAGCAAGTTCATTGACACTTTCATATTGCAGAACAGAGATGATAACCGGAGTATTACTGACAATATAATTTTTATGTTTAATTATTTTTTATCAGCCAGTAGCGACCGTTTCATGAAACAAAGGAACGTGCAGTTTGAATAAAAATTAAATGTTGCCAGTAAAAAAGATATGACATCTGCATTAAACAAAACTGCCATTTTGGTCTTGTCTAACTACTATGATGGACCATATTCCATTACCGTGATAGTAAAATCATTTTTCAGTATGAGCCCGGAAACAAGTTTTTTCACTGAAATAATTAGCAACATCGGACTAAATTGATCAAAATAAGAAATATCATGGGGTAAATAAATATAAATCACTTTTTTTTCGGTGGGATAATCATCCAATGACATCCCCCGCTCTTGGGCGGAACGGGAAATAGTGTCAAACTTTTACTGACTAAAAATCCACTCCTGTTCCTTCTTTGCCTTTCATACCAAGGCCGAATCTTCTTTCAGAACCAGACCCGTGGCTCCAGTAGGCCTCGACTCTGCTGAGCCCCTAAAGTTCATGGCATGTCCCTGAGGTGCGCGTGGAACAATACGCGCCGTCGGCAACTTGGGCTCGGTCCGGACGGTTGCCAGACGGTCGGACGGTGAGCTAACCATTGCTCACCGTCCACAAGCCCGCGCCTACGGTGGCCGGAAATCGGGATCGGATCCTGGCGGCGGTGGTTGGGGCATGAGGACCATTGCCTTACGCGATCGGCCGCTTCCTTTGCTAGCATTATTACTTCGCAGAAGGAGGCGACCGCCTACCATCCTCCTCGCTCCGGATCATGGCCTGTACCAAAGCCCGGCGCGAAAAATCGCCGCTCCCGATCGCCCCCACTAGGATACAACGTTGCTCTGCCCAAGCAGGGCACACCTCTACCGTTTGCTTCACCGTGTCCTCCAGGTGGTCCACAGAATGGTAACATCCGGCTGTTTCTTCCGCACGAATCTGGTGCAAGAACCTCCCGAACTTACCATTGCGGCATGCGGAAGGTAAGGACGCCGTAAGGTCTTTCCAATCACGCCTCAAAGAGGAGACTTACCGCCATTAGTGCGTGCCCGTTTCTTCATTTATAAATAGGTATGTGAAGTTTGAGCAAATAACTTTGTCCTTTAACATTGGCCTACTCTTTCACAAAATTCATTAGAACTACCAAAGTTTATTGATAAGAATCAAAATACTCATCATAATAATATCATCTTCCTGCCCTTGTCCCATTTTATTTGGGGTCGGCGCAACACGTTTTTTTCTTCCATTCTATCCTATCAACCGTAATACTCGTACTATCACTAACTTCCTTTTCTTTCGTATCACTGTTCACACAATCCATCCATCTTTTCTTTGGCCTCCCTCTCCCTCTCCACCCATCACATGATAACTCATTAGAATCAAAATACTAATATATTGTAATACATCTGAAAATATCAACCATTAAACAAATTATAGCGCATTAGAACAGAAAGTATCACAAAAGAAATAAGTACCATAGTTACTAAATATTTTGCAAGATTTGAAACAAAACTATAGAAACAAACAGACACACACACACACATAATTATACAAAGTTAAGCTAAATAAAACCGTTAAGAACATCAAACGAAATACTTAAACAAAGGGAGAATACCTGTGTCATGAAACACTGTGGTTGAACTAAAGGATCAGCGTGAATACATTACGAGTAAAGTTGTTTCATTTTAGCATGGTGTGAGCGGTCATTGCCTTTTCCTTAAGATAAACACTACGAGCCCTCATGTGGTCATGGATCGTTAGATGGCGCTGAAATATTTTCTTTTGTTTATTTTGCTTTTAGCTTATAGGAGCATTCAAAAAAAATCGGAGCGTAATTCAAACCAAGGTATTTGAGAAAAAGTGGACATTCCTCTTTATTAAACGTATGACGTAGTCAAGTGATTTTTATTTTTTGACGACGTATTTTAGATTTTAAATCAAAAAATATAATAAAAACATTTTAAAAAGCGACATCTACAAAAATCCTTCGCACCGCTGTCGAATGGTAATGTGCCCAAAAAACTGTATGGCAATACTTATCCTCTAACCGAGGTAAAAAGCCAAACCTTGGGTCACACGCAGTTTCAGCTGCCCGATACACATTTCAGTCATGAGTAGCGTTTAATAGAGTGTTGGTAGGCACCGGCGTCTTTCGGCATGCCGTTGCCTACTGCAGTGCGCCATGGCATACCGCTATGGGTGTCCGTGATACGTTTTTCAATGCTGTGCAAGTGTGTAATGATATCTTTTTCGAAACAACGGGATCATTTTCAAGCATAGAAATTTATATCGTATTTCTATTTCGATATGTTTGTTTGAATGTCCACTGGTAAAAGTTCATATCCTTTGCCATGCCATCCATGGGGTTACCATGACGTTCAAAGTAAGATTGTTGCATTCTTATTTCAGTGTGGGTAAGAGACAGAGCTATACAGGTTGTCTAGCGCCATCTATTACTCACACTGGAAATAAAAATAAAACAATCTTACTTTAAACGTCATGGTACAAGTCCTGGTCTGCGTAGGTCTTTTAGAGTCAATGACTGTTAATGTCATGCTAAAACGCAACACCTTTAGACTCAACTTCAAGCATTACAGAAGCAAGTTCTGATTAATTATGTACTTACAACGTGTCAGGCAATTGGAATTAACCCGCCGTAGTCTAGCATTATAGTGCTTGGTTTAACGGAGACTGACTGTCAGGGATACGTTTATACTAGCTTTGACCTGCGGTTTTACTAATATGTTCTAATCTAAATGATAGTCTTAGTGTGCTAAATGTTAACCAAAACCTTTTAGTTGATTAATGATTTAGTATATTGCTGCTGACCAAATTTCGATCGCGGGCCAATGTTAACAGAGATTTAACAAAGTACGTAGGAGACATTTTAGAGAACAAGTGCGTGTGCAAACATAACTGCACTCTTTATCTTTTTACTTCTGATGAGATGGCAACTGACACGTCCAGAGATATTTTAGGTTTTTTTAAGGGGGGAAATTATCCAATGAGGTATCATTGCCCAAGGTATTGGGCAGAAAGGGAGGGCGTGTCAGACTATTACTGACTAAAACCCACTCGTTTGTTCTTTCTTTGCCTTCTTTCTAGGGCTCCGGGGTTCTCTTTCGCTCAACTCATGGCCCCATTAGGCTTCGACCCTGCTGGGCCCCTATGGTTTTGCTGACATCTCGTTGAGGCGCGCGTGGAACACTACACACCGTCGACGACTTGGGCTTGGTCCGGAAGTTGTTATCGGACGGTCGGACTGCAAGCAGATGACTTTATATCAATTCCAAAACGGGGGTAACACATCACTAACTTCCAAACTCCAGAATACTAGAGATTAATTCTTCTGTCATCAAACCTAAGCTAGTCCTAACGAGGCAGTTCAATAAAGCCGAGTCAAGCCGATTGAGAATGATCAAGCGTAACAAACATACTTTATGTGCAATCGACATTAAGTTACTGGAACCACATAGGAAAGAATAGCTAAAGCAAACTGGACCATAGAAACCGAAGAAGTCTGGAAAAACTTTATCAAACTTTCCACTATTATTACCCATTGTAATTTTAGCTGATGAATGTCCATTGCTGAAAATAGGCCTCCCCCAAGTATTGCTACAACGACCGGTCTTGTGCGTCTCGCTTCCGTCGGATTCCCGCGACTCTGATCAGGTCATCGGTCCACCTTATATGAGGCCTACCAACACCGCGTCTACCAATATGCAGGTGGTGACTGTAGAACCTTTCAGCTCTATCGACTGTATCTGTTTTGCGAGCAATGCGATCTACTCACAAAGGCTATACACAATCGAATCAGAAATGATTATAGCAGTTGCAAAACCACGTCGTTTCTCCATACAAACTTCCAACCCCCCGTTTTACTCCCTTAGGGGTGGAGTTTCGTAAAATCCGTATCTTAACGGATGTTTACACTTTATAAGGAACTTACCTGCTAAATTTTAAGTTTGTAGGTGTTATAGTTTCGGAGATTTCGTGATTAATCAGTGAGTGGTATTTCGCTTTTATATATTTAGATTATGGGGAAATTTCTTAAAGGCTAATAAATAAAATGTGTTATAATATAATTGGCTTCATATAATTATTATATTCCACAACTATCACACTGTGCCGTCTAGCCCCAAGCTAAGCAGAGCTTGTGTTATGAGTACTAGATAAGTGATAAACATACTTATATATTTCTAAATAAATACATATTATAGATAAATTACACCCAGACACAGAACAAATAATCGTACTCATCACACAAACATTTTTCCTGTGTGGGAATCGAACCCACAACCTGTGGCATAGCAGTCAGGACCACTAACCACTAGACCAACAGGCCTGTCAAATTAACCTCTTTTATAATAAAAAAAGAGGATAATATCTTACAGTGTCTTTAAAGGTTCATAAGGTTTTAAAGGATTAAAAGGAAGGAAGGAAGGTTTTTAAAGATTAGCTTTAAATGTATTATTGATTCTTGCGAGGTTTTAAACACACTATTTAATATTTAAGATTCACATCAAATAATTATTAGATCCATTTAAGCCTCTATAAAACAGGTCTTTAAAATCCGACTTGGCCACAAGGGACCAAAAATAAAAATTATTCAAATCTCCTGATTACCCCTTTTCTTGTTCTGCCTTCTTATTACCCTAATTTTTCCAACCCTTCTTTAATGCAATTAACAGTAACAAAGAGAGGTTTAATGCTAAATCACGGAGCAGTTAATTACTCGTCAATGGCTTAACTGATCATAATCAAACCTCAGGAGATAGGCGTCCGGTAGTGTGCTGAAATGTCAATTAATCATGGCATAAATAGGTTATAATACCTTGTGACCGAGTAATGCTTCCGTAGCAGTAGCTTGTGATCATTGAACTTGTTTGGACGGAAGTGTCAAGGCCTCTTTAAATTTATTAACGCTTGTGGCGGATTGGTCCAAAGTGTTTTTGTGTCCTATACGCCAGGGTCGCGAGTTTGTGACTGGGTACTCTATCTTGTTTAGCTCTTCAATCCCCATAGATGACAGAAGAGCTGACGTGGATGTGCGACGCTTGCGGAATAAGTAGTTAAATAAAATGACGAAATAACTGACAAAATATAATAATAATAATATTCACACAACTATCACACAACGCTTAACTTAAACAGCTTCTTCTTCTGATGATTCTAGTTCTAAGCTAAGCAGAGTTTGTAGTATGAGTAGTTTACAACTGATAAACATACTTAAATATTTCGAAATAAATACATAATTATTATAGATAAATTACACCCAGACACAGAACAAGTGATTGTGCTTATCACACAAACATTTTTCCTGGGTGGGAATCGAACCCACGACCCCCGGCATAGCAGTCAGGCTGACCACTAGACCAACAGGCCAGCCAAAATAAAAAAGGTTAATACGATTTTTCATTAATTTTAACAGGGATATTAGTAATTTAATTAAAAATTAATTTTAGCTGGGAAATTAGAAAAGCAAATGAGATATAACAATTTTAAACTAATATATCTGTCTCTCTCGCCAAGACACTATTTACTATTTTTGACATCAACGGCCGTATTGGAATTTTATTTCATAATAGCAGCTTTGAAGCTTTACTACGTCGTTGTTGATAAAAATAGTTTAATTTTTTGAATAGAGCTTTAGTATAAAAGTATTTAAATTATCATCATCATTTCAGTCGAAATTCGTCCGCTGTTGGACATAAACTCCCCCAGATTCTGTGCGTCTCGCATCCATTGGATTCCCGCAACCCTCATCAGATTATCAGTCTACCTACAGGGGAAGGCTTATTTAAATGAGCAAAAAATAAATAAATTATACTTATTCCCTATTACACACTTATTTTTTCTTTTGTCACGTAAACAATAACTTAAGGCGATACGGTGCACTGAAATTTCATAATACGTCATACCTTGGTAAACAATTTTTACTTAGAAGTGTCGTCACAGCCCTTCCCGCTCCTAAACATTGATAACATTGATTGATTTTTGTTAAATGCAATAAATATATATTATATTTTTTTTAAGTAGAAATGACACACTTTTCTGCAAAGTGCCCATCCAAGCTTTAGACCTACAGCCGCCGCAATACCGATCCCGATTTCCGGCCACCGTAGGTGCGGGCTTACGGACGGCGAGCAATAGGTAGCTCGCCGTCCGATCGTCTGGTAACCGTCCGGACCGAGCCCAAGTCATCGACAGCGCGTACTGTTTCACGCGTGCCTCAAGGAGGTGTCAGCAAACCGTAGTGGCCCAGCAGGGTCGAAACCTACTGGGGCCAAAGGTCTGCTTCTCAAAGGAAGACTCGGCCCTGATATGAAAGGCAACGAAGGTGCAGGTTTTTAGTCTGTAAAAGTCTGACACACCCTGACGCTCCACCCAAGAGATATCATTGGATGATTTTTCCAACGAAAAAAAAAACTATTAACCTATAGAACCTAGAAATTGAGTATCAGCCAAAAGAGTGGCTTATTGTTATGTGACAGATAGTCACAAAATACTCATTAAAAAAAAACACAAAACTGTATCAGTCTCAGTAGTTTCGGCTATGCGTCGTAGATATACGCGTATGACCACTACCTCACCTGATGCAATACGAGGGTGTTGTAGCCGATGGAGTACGCTAACACTAACCAAAAAAAAATGTTAAAGGACTAAAATAAAACCCGTATACATTTAACTTTAACAGATTTAACGTCTACAAAATATTACATTAAAGTGAATTTATAGAACCATTAACGAAAGCTCAGATAGATAAGAAAAAGATTGAGTAGACTACATTGTCTTCGCAAGTATCTACTCGTAGTAAAGCGGTTTTCACCGAAACTGATATAAATAGGCAACTGTATTATGTTCTTATCTATAAGTACATTATGTAAAGAGCAAAAAACGCAAAGGAGGAGGCCGCAGGTGCACGCGCGAGGCAGCGGCCCTCACGCCCCTGCCACTGGGATCCCGATCCCGATTTTCGGCCACCGTAGGCACGAGCTTGCGAACGGTGAGTAATGGGTAGCTCGCCGTCTGACCGTCTGGTCGTCAACAGCGCGTACTGTTCCTCGTGCGCCTCAAGGAGATGTCAGCTAACCCTAAGGGCTTAGCAGGGTCGAAGCCTACTGGCGGCCAAGGCTTTGCTTTGTCGCGTAGCCGTACCCAAAAACGTCGATACACTACACCTTTTAGCTTAAAGTCTTCTGTCAAAAAGATCTGCAGATGGTGGATGGTTATGGTAGAGGAGTCGCAGGTAAATATAAAATATTTAAGTCTTTCTTTTCTTCATAAGACAAAAGTAAGGCTGACTTGTGTTCTTGTGTCGTTAGGAAGTCGTGGCACCCTGAGTAAGCTTAGCGGTCCATCACACTGCTCAACGAGGTGGGTAAGCTCTTTGAAAAAGTTTTTGCAATCCGCCTTTTCGGACAGCTGGTGCGGGTGAGGCCGTAAATGGCGAGGAGCTAATTTGGGTTCCGCAAGGGGTGCGGTTGCGGGAGTCCGATGGATGCGAGACGCACCGGACCATTCATTGTGACGTGATACTTGGGAAAGGCCTATGTTCAGCAGTGGTCGTCTTTCGGCTGAAATGATAATGATGATAAAGGGGTGCATACACGTGCAAACCTTCACAATGGGAGATGCGGTTTCCGGAGTGAGGTCGTCCTGGCAGTGTCTAGGAGGCGATCCGGTATCACTGAATGCCGACTTACCTCTGTCAAGTGGTTTCAATTTATTTGATATACAGGGCAATCACCTACCCTGGTTACCGGGGACAGTAGAACCTTCGAGAGATGTTATGCGGCGCTCCGCAAGGATCGCTTCTGTGGGGCATCGGGTATAACTGGCAGCCAAGTCGACCTCCGTAGCGGGCGACGGACCCTGGATAAACGCACAACCACCGGAATCCTAAATAACGATAGGAGGGGCTCACATCGGCGCCGAGTCGGTTATGAAGTACCTGAGACTTGTTTTTGACAGCCAGCGGAAGTTTGTGGAGCACTTTCGACGTTACGATTTCAGATTAGAGCGGGCGGGAGATGATCCCGAGCAATTTCAAACGCTCATAATAGTAGTCTCTATTTGTGGATCAAGCTGGTAGTCCAAGTGCTACTCCGGTGCGGGCGTGTTCGCTATAGAAGCGAGTGTCATGGCTATCCGGATGGTCTTTGGCAGTTTACCACCATGAGATCCTACAGGTAGGAGCTAACAGTGCACTTGCAATTGCGTGTTGCGTAATTCCACTGCTAGAATAAATCTCGGTACGTCAAACAGAGCTTCGGCAGGATCTCATGGCGACAAAGACAGTGTAACTGTCGGAATCTAGCATTTAGCACGCCACAATTGTGGCAGTCAATTGAGGAAGCTTGATTAGAATTTCAAATTTAATATTCGATAAATTTTTGTTGTTTTCATTCTTTTCTGGTGTTTATTCTTGTTCTTTTTCTGTGGTTTAATTATTAGTAGCTGTTTAGGCATATTAAATAGTGCATGCAGAACTCTTCTTTAAGTGTTGGGGTACTTAGACTTAAGATCGAATTATTTTCCTTTACATGTAATACTGTACTCATTGCTGAAGAGCCAAATAGAATAAATAAATAAATAGATGTAGTTAGAGAGGCACCACGGCATACGCGGTTTTCACCTGGCGCAAGTTCTCACCAACACGGTTGTCCTGGGTATTGCTATTGTGCGAATCGCCTAGAGAACGCAGTGGAGTATACGGTGGAGGTCTGCCTCACTTGGGCGGTAGGCAACCGTTTACTCGTGAAGGCAATCAGAAGCTGCGACTTGGCAAGGGCTAGATGCGAGAGATCGCAGCTCTCACTCTGCCAGCAGAGAGCATGGGAAGCTGTCACCTCCTTCTGCGCTCTCTTCGTCCTTCTTTCTTTTCTTTTAGCTGCAATGCGAGCGTCCCAGCGCAGAAGCTGCCTATCGATTAATAACACTGTGCAAACATGCCGTGATTTAACCATATCTTTACAGGTCTATAACTTTACCAATACATACCAACCAAAACATTTGAACGTGACACTTCCAGTACCAAAACATCATAGTAAAGCGCATAATTCCAAATCTAACATGCACTAATGAGATGGTTAACCGACCATTAATTGGTGTAGCCTGGCCGTTCGGATTGTCATGATAAATTACACCAACTAATGAATTTGGAGAGCCACAGGCCGGTTGACTTGTGCGTATCATTTTATTGAGTGACGAAGAATGGATGAGTACAAAGTGGTGGGAAAGTTTTTGAATAACGAAGAACGATACTAAAGAAGAGATTCATGCACTGTTTGGAGCTGAGTATTGGTATTGCTAGATAGGCCTTCTGCCTGTTCTTATGTCATATCCACTTGATAAGAATAAAGCCTGGAATGTGCTGATGAAGATAAAATGATTTGAAAAAATATAAACGAGGGTAAAAAAAATCCACGAAATATCATCGTTGGGTTTTCGCGTCACACATTTCTGTGGCTATCTTGAACTATTTTTACGTGTTTCTATGTTTTGAGACAGGTTTTATTCTATGTTCAAAGAGTTGTATATTTGTATTAGGTACTCGTATATTGCAAATAAAATTGAGTGAATGGAATGAATGGCTATTAAGCCATAAAATGGTATGTATATTCTACAAAACATAAATCATATTCCTATAGTAAGTTCAATGAATATTAATCCACAATTAAATTGTAAGCCAACAAGTATTCCCAATAACTTGTCAGATAACATTTATTCAATGAAATGTTTTAATTGATTTACTACGAATTATAATTATTTGCCGCCAATATTTGCTCTTTTGATTTGAAATACAAATTGTTTGGCAGTTGATTTTAGTTTTCAATTAAAATAGAGTTCATGTTTGTATCTCTAATTGGATTTAGAAAATTATGTAATTGGTCTGAAAATACATACTTCGGTTTTTTTTAGGGAAAGTCGATCAAAAGTCAACTGAAATTTATTAAAAAATAAACAAATTCAAGTCTGAGTATCAGCACAACTTGTGGAGGCGATCGACGGTGGCAACCTTTCGAGCTGGGCCCTGGTTCATGCCATTGGCCGGAGCGAGAGGAAATGGAATGTGGTTGCGTCCTTATGGGAAGCAGTAATGTTAGTGAAAGAGACACAACTGCAAGAATGAGGGAAATTACATCCTCACGCCCTAGCCCCCGCCACAGGATACCCTAGGCGCTAGAATACAGGGTGATTTTCAAATTCAGATCTTCAAAAAAAAATATCATACTCGTAAGAAAAAACTAACATTCATTAAAGATAAAAAATACCAAATTTTCTATATTTATTTATTCTTGTTGGTATATTTAATACCCCCTTAATTGTCCATACACTTAAGCATGTTTAATGTCTTCCTTAAGCGAAAATCTGTCACAATGCCGTAACAAAATAATCCTTAATTTATCACGACTGCGTTTCGCTAACCGAAAAGTGTAACCAAAACATTTCCTTAACGAAACCCGGCAGCCTAAACAAATTAATTGTTTTAATTTCCCCAAAAGATTTCTTTGTCCCTCTCATATTGTTCGCTGTCCTCTTAGTCTAAGATTTTTAATTAAAATAGTTAGCAACTTTCTAAAAGCTAGGTGCTTAAAGGCACGTTTAGACGGGGGCTGTTTCTCGCCCACTCCGATGAAATTCATTGAAGAAACTCTCTTGACAATTATTGCACGCATGTTTTTGTGAAATATGACTTGTACTATCTACTTTTTTATCGTAAGTCATATGTCGGTCGAATCCTCGAAATAATATTTTGAAAAATACATTTTTCTTTTTACGATTGCTTGGGATTGTGAGACATTTTGCGCCGTTTTGCGCGGATGTGTAGGCATATCTAGCCTATCAATTAATTATGTTTGTTAGCTAGTTTTAAGATTGCATCATTTCGCGTGAATAAACTGTTTTTCTTTCTTTCTTTACATTGCAAACTAGCAATTAGCTGGATGAATTGGAGACAATTAAAATTCGATAAACGAGCAGATGGAAAGAATTGAGAGCTACTTGACCGGTGTGAAAATTTTCGTTTTATGATTGTCTAAGTAAAACCATTGTGATATGAAACCATTGTGATACACTATCGAAGAATCAAGAGGTCGATTTGGATCATTTTGGCATTTCGAATGTTCGGCATGGTAGATGCAGTAATAACGTGGAACATACTATATGGCGTAAAGAAGCCGGATCAGAGTGTTTTGTGTGTGAGAGTTTATATAACTTGTAAACACACCCATGTCAGAGGAGTAACTCCTAGTGTGGTGCAACGGTTTATTACAAAGGAAAATAAAATGTCAGTTTCGAAAATTTATTCACTTGACATCTTTATTCTAAAACTAGCTTTTGCCCGCGACTTCGTCCGCGTAGAAGTTGAAAATGGTTTTATTAGGTTTTTTGAGATACGAAAATATGAAATATTATTTATTATCTTCGTCGTGTGTGATAGTCTATTTAATTGTATGGCGAGCGATATTGTATCTTAAGATAAAATATTATAGTATCTTAGCCGTGTGCAGCGCCCCTTAGTGAACTCCACTGCGGGGGACGTAAACTACGACAAAGTTTTTATTTACATTTGGTACAGTAATCGGGTTTAGGGATCGAACCGCAAAATTAAGCTTGTTTTTTATTGTATATACTTTTCCGGGATAAAAAGTACTCAGTATGGTGCCCAGGATATTAAAGAATAATCATACCAAGTTTCATCGTAATCAAACTGGCAGTTTTTGCGTGATGCCTGAACAAACAGACAGACAGACAAAAATTTTTTTAATCTCATTTTTTGGTTCGGTGTCGGTCTAGTAACTTATTATAGTGCCATTTATTTTTTGATATTTTTAATGTACAGAATTTTCACTTTACACTACAGGTTTTAGATAACCATGGAGTTTCTTACCGGTTCTTCTCCATAGGAAACGACCAATTGGAACCGAGTGCTAGCTTCTGACGTTTTATAAGTGCCCAAGTAGGCCTATGTGAAATAAATAATATTGAGTTAGAGCTTTAAGTTAACCTTGAGGCGAGAAACTAAATTCAGTGTAAACGAGCCATAAAAGCATGGTACTTAAATAAGATTCGAAACTTTTACATCGCCGTAAACAGTGTGAGGATTAATTACCGTCTTTTGTTTTTGCTGAGCACGTTCTCAGTTTAAGAGAGATAATGGTTTATAAATTTTCTTGGTAGGTAACCTTGAGAGGAAGAGAGATGGCTTGCAGTTTTGTATGGGACGTCTTTAGTAATTGAGGATTTATGACACATTTGCGTTGTCGTTTTTGCAGGCTAAGTGTAAATAAGGTCCGCGGAGAATTTCTGAAAAGGAAACCCGTAGTCCTAGAACGCAAAGGGTAATTGAAGGACACAGGTATGGTTTTAGTCAGTAAAAGTCTGACACGCCCTCTCACTCCGCACAGAGCGCGAGAAGTCATTAGGATGAGATTTTTACTGACTAAAACCACACCTATATCCTTACAGTTGCCCTTTGCGTTCTAGGGCATATCATTGTTACAAATCTAACAAATCTACAGTGTCCAAAGTTAAGAAATATATAGGAACGATTTTTTTTAAAATGTTATTTCGAGAATATTTTTCAGAAAGTTATTTTAATCCATAATTTTAAGGTAAAATATTTGGTTGGCAGCACGGTTGCTGCAGTAGTTGAGTGATTGACGGAACAAATACCTATTTGAATGACCTATAGATAACTTTTCCAGGTCTGGGTGTCTTAATTCACGTCACCCACAATGCAGGATTAATTCCTAATGTGGGACAACATTTTCTATAAAAAGAAAAAAAAGCGTTTGTCAATAAGTATCTAATAATACACTCAGAAAGACACGTCCCACACAACATTTCTATTAGAAAAACCTAACTTTGTTTTTGTACCTACTCAATAGAACGATTCCCTCTTGAACAGAAGTGAACAAATACTTTCACGCCGGTTTGCGCTTTCCAAAATAACACCGGAATTGAATGGCGACGCGACCTAGCTTGTACTTAGAACGATAACTGGGTTCGAGACGAAAGGTTTTAGCGATAGAGCACACGAGCGGTGAGAATTTATGTTGCGACAAACTAGTATGGAACTTATATAACGTTGCTGCCTACGACATCGGCCATGTGAAATTAGTACTTCCCACTTTTATAAGTCATAGTCTAGGTATTAATAAAGGATATAGACGAAAATTTCACCAAGTTGTGTTTGCATTCAGCCTATCTGGGTGCGCGGGTCGTTTTGTTAAATTGGCTCTTGTGCATGAATTATTAACTCAAAGTCTACTATGTGGGCACGCCATACTTATATACGCCATACGATAAGTCCCCTCTTTGAGGAGTGGCTGGAGAGACATTACGGCGTCCTCATCTTCCGCATGACGCAGGTCCCTACCGGACATGGTAAGTTCGGGAGGTTCCTGCATCTGTTTCGTAAGGAGGAAACGACCGGGTGTCACCATTGTGTGGATCGCCCGGAGGACACGATGGAGCATACGGTAGAGGAGAAGGAGGTAGAGGTGTGCTCCGTTTGAGCAGAGCACCACTGTGTCCTCATAGGGGCAATAGGTGGCAGTGACTTCTCGCACCGGGCACAGGCCATGGTCCAGAGCGAGGAGGAATGGCAGGCGGTCGCCTCCTTCTGCGAAGCAGTAATGCTAGCGAAGCAGGCGGCCACAAGCGTGAGGGAACGGCTCTCACGCCCCAGCCACTAGAATTCCGACCTGAGTTGCTCGCCGTTCAGCCGTCCAGTAATCGTCGTAACCGAATCCAAGTCATTGACGACGGTGCGTAGTGTTCGACGCGCGCCTCAAAAAAAATGTCAGTAAAACCATAGAGGCCCTGTAGGGCTGATACCTGCTAGGGTCATGGGGAAAAGTACAAAAATGAAAAGCAGTGGTCCTAGAACGCAAATGGCATCTGAAAGAGCATAGGTGTGATTTTAGTCAATAAGAGTCTAACACGCCTTCACGCTACACCCTATTTCGGGAGAAGTCATTAGATGATTTCGCACCTTAAAAAAAGTTTTTATTGCGGTACACGTCATCTGTTTCTTTAGCTCCAATGTGCTATCGCCCTAACAAATGAATAGCCTATATTTGTGTCTATACGTAAGCCAGTAAGTATTGAAGAAACTGGCTGGAGCCGTTTTAGAGGGAGAAACTAGTTAAGTTTCGAACTCATTTGAGGAGGTCAATAGATTTGACTTCTTTATTGGGTTCAATATGGTTCAATATCAGAGGTCACAGTAAAATATGGTGTGTATTGGTAACCTTTTGTGTTAGGAACTCATTAGTTCTTATTTTTTGGACTACCCAAAGGATGTTTAACTTAAGATCTCTGACGATTATTATCACAGAGCTTTTTGTCAGAATGAAGATTTGGTCTATTGCATCAATTTTGTCACAAAAAAGTAAATTATTAATACTTGATGTCCGATATCTTGTTGTTGTTGTCCGATGGATGCGAGACGCACAGGACTGTTCATTGTGGCGACACTTGAGGGAAGCCTATGTCCAGCAGTGGACGTCTTTCGGCTGAAATGATGATGATGATGAATAATACTTGAAAATAAAAAATAAAACTTAAATACTTTGAAATCTGGAAAGAGAGAAAGCTCGTAGAATTGTCTAAAAATAATTGATTTATTTAAGGATCACCATCGAGTGTTACAAAATAAAACAAAAAACTAAAAGAAATAATAAATTGGTAAACGTAACCTAGTCCTATATTGCACACTAAATTAAAGGCAACCACAGACTGCTTACGCATAAACATAGCATAAAGCATAATCAGCCTTTTTTAATGTTCCCACTACTGGGACTCAGGCCTCCTCTCTAGGTGAGGGAATGGGCTACAATCCACCATGCGGGCCCAGTGCGGGTAGGTGAATGTCACATGTCTTCGAATTTTTGGTTCTAGGACATGCCGGTTCCCTCACGATGTTTTCCTTCACCGTTTTGAGAGCAGTGGTGATGAAATAAATTACACAAAGTAATGCGACTGATTGGGTTTGAACCCGTGACCTACACTCCGTGACTCGTAAGTCGGGGCCGTTACCAATCGGCAACCACTGCTCACTTAATTATATACAGATTCACGATTATAATTTTTCAACGTTTTTTTTTTTTTTTTTTATTGGGTGGGAAAATCATCCTAATGACATCCCCGCTCTTGGGCGGAGCGCGAGATAGTGTCAGACTCTTACTGACTAAAAACCCACTCCTGTTCCTTCGTTGCCTTCGTCCCAGGGCCCCGGGTTCCGCTTTCACACTACCCGTGGCCCCAGTAGGCTTCGACCCTCCTGGGCCCCTACGATTTGCTGACATCTCCCTGAGGCGCGCGTGGAACAATACGCGCCGTCGACGACTTGGGCTCGGTCCGGACGGTTACCGGACGGTCAGACGGCGAGTCACCCATTGCTCGCCGTCTACAAGCCCGCGCCTACGGTGGCCGGAAATCGGGATCGGAATCCCGGCGGCGGTTGGAGCGTAAGGACCGTTGCCTCACGCGATCGGCCGCCTCCTTAGCTAGCATTACTGCTTCGCAGAAGGAGGCGACCGCCTGCCACTCCTCCTCGCTCCGGAGCATGGCCTGAATCAAGGCCCGGCGCGAGAGATCGCCGCCGCCGATTGCCCCCACGAGGACACGGCGTTGCTCTGCCCAAGCGGGGCACACCTCCACCGTGTGCTCTACCGTGTCCTCCGGGTGGGCCGCACAGTGGCGACACCCGGGCGTCGTTTCCGCACGAATTCGGTGCAGGAACCTCCCGAACTTACCGTGTCCGGTGAGAACCTGCGTCATGCGGAATGTGAGGACGCCGTGAGGTCTTTCCAACCACGCCTCAAAGAGGGGACTTACCGCCATAATTGTGGCGTGCCCAGCACGGGGTCGCGACAGTCGCTGTCGCCATTTCTCCATGAGAACTCGCCGGAGCTCTGTCCGCCATGCTGCGACTTGTCGCGGCAGCGGAGTTTCGCCCCGGCGTTGCATCTCAATGCGCCGTTCGTGCATGAGTGCAAGGACTGTTGCCTCCAGATCCCATGGTCGCTGGCCAGCAAGGAGGCTCGCCGCTTCGCGGGAAATCGTCCGGTATCCTCGTACCATCCGTATGGCCATGACCCTCTGGCACGCGTTCAGCCGGGCCGCCGGCTGCTTCCGCAGCCCCGGCGCCCACACCGGTGCGCCATAAAGGGCCATGGACCGAACGATCCCCGCGTAGAGCCTCCGGCAGGAGGCGTCTGGACCCCCAAGGTTGGGCAGGAGCCGCGAGAGGGCAGCCCCAGTCCGATTTAGTTTGGGAGCCAGACGTCGGAAGTGCTCGTCGAAATCCCATCGGCTGTCGAGAACGAGTCCCAGGTACTTCATCGTTGACCCGACGCCGATGTGGACTCCTCCCACCGTTAGCCGGGAACCCGGTGGTGGCGCGTTCCGAGGGCCGTGAAAGCACATGGCCTCGGACTTGTGCAATGCCACCTCGAGTCCCAGCTCCTGGATCCTGCCAACGACTGTCGCGACCCCGCGTGTCGCTAGTTCGACCGCCGCCTGGTACGACTCTCCCTGCGCCAGGACCAGCGTGTCGTCTGCGTAGCAGACCACGCTGACCCCGCCAGGGAGGTCGCCGCGCAGCACGTAGTCGTAGCCGATGTTCCACAAGGGCGGCCCTAGTACCGATCCCTGCGGAACACCGCACGACATCTCTCGACGTTCCCACTCCCCCTGGTGACCAGGGTAGGTGATGTACCTGTCTGACAGGTACGCCTCGACCACACGACAGAGGTAGTCGGGCATCCGGTGATACCGGAGTGCCCTCCCAATGCTACTCCAAGGCAGGGAGTTGAAGGCGTTGGCGATGTCCAAAGACACCGCCACGACACACCTGCCTTGGGCCACTGCATCCCCCGTCGTGAGAGCTCGTTCGCACATGATGGCGTCCACCGTGGAGCGCCTCCTGCGAAAGCCGAACTGGCCGTCCGCCAGATCCGGCCCCACCCGTGTTAGGTGTGCGACGAGGCGGTCTGCAATTACTCTTTCAAAGAGCTTGCCCACCTCGTCGAGCAGCACAATGGGCCGGTACGCGGACGGAGAGTCCGCGGGGCGCCCCGGCTTCGCGATGAGGACCAGTTTCCCCGTCTTCCAGCGAAGTGGAAACTGGCCCCTCTCCAAGCATGCGCTGAAGAGCCCTCTTAGTCGAGGCCCGAGAGCCTCCATGGCCAGGACCCATGCCTTCCCAGGCAAGCCGTCGGGTCCTGGGGCGGTATTCTTGGCACTCAGCCTTCGTACCGCCACTCTCAGCTCTACCTCGGTCACCTCTGGAGCGTTGTCGTCGTCGTCGCCATCGTGGTCCGCGTCGGGCACCGCTGGTGGCGGAGCCATGGGCGGGGGAGAGTGTTCCCCTCGCGTAGGGAACAGAGTGCTCACCACACCCTCTACAAGCTGGGGCCGGAGACTCTGCGTCAGCGGGGGAGCCCAGGGGCGGAGTTTGTCCCGTACCAACTTGTACGGGCGTCCCCATGGGTCCCCATTCAGAGTCCCCAGCCACACGTTGCGGGCCTCGAGTTTGGCCCGCCTTATCTCCGCTCGGAGGGTGCGCTTTGCAGCTCTGTATCCCTCGTACAGCTCCGCCTCTCTGGCCTCCGCATCCGGTGGACGGATGCGGCGCCTGCGGTACCTGGCATACCGGCGTCGCGCGGCATTGCACGCGTTGCGTAATGCCGCAATCTCCGGCGACCACCAGTGTACCTGGCGCTGAGCACGTCCTGGAGGGACTCGGGGCATTGCCGCGTCGCAGATTTGCGACATGGCCTCCCGGAACCACTCTGCCTCGACGTCTATGTCGACAGGCCTGTCCGGTGCTTGCACCCAGGCCTGTACCGTCGCGGCTTCCAGGAGGAGCTCCCGGTCCATCTGCCTCAGCGCCCACCGCGGACCACAAGGGTTCCGTCGGACCGGCGCAGTCGAGGTTTGGGCGGAGACGTCGAACCGGATGTACCGGTGGTCTGAAAACGTCTCCACCCCCTCCATAACGCGCCAGTCGACGACACGCGGCGACAGAGCGGGGCTGGCGAACGAGATGTCCACCACTGAGTCACCCCGCATCCGCACACACGTGAGGACAGAACCCCGGTTTAGGACGACCAGGCCTGTCTCCAGAGCCCAGTCCTCCACCATCCGACCCCGCTGGTTCGTGAACCGGGAACCCCAAGCCAAGTTCTTGGCATTGAAGTCCCCGCAAACGACCACGGGGAGGGAACCAAACCCAGCGACGACGGCTTTCAGCTCCATTAGGGAGATGTGAAGATCGCCGAGAGATCTGCTCGGGGACAGGTAGACGCCTACCACTGCGATGTCCCCGAACCGTGCTGCCACGCAACCCCGCCCCCTCGCGACGGCCTCGAGGGTCGGGGTACCGGCGGCGGCCGACGAAATTAGGGTCACCGAGCCGTCCAGGTCCCGCACCCAGTCTCCCCTGGGCAGGACATAGTACGGCTCGGAGACCACGGCGATATTGATCGACCACTGCGCCATGCTCTGGAGCAACAGATCCTGAGCGGGGGCGCAGTGGTTGATGTTCGCCTGGAGGAGACGTAATGGAGCCGTTATTGGCAGTCCATTACCGTCTCCTCCCGAGCCCCGCGTGAGGGCCCTGCCACGGCAGTTGCGGCGGCGACAGCAGCGGCAGCCAGAGAGGAGGCTGCGGCGGAGAGGACGTCGGGGTGGGCTTGCCTTGGGACCTTGCCCTTGGCCTTGGCAGGAGGGTCGCAGGACCTGCTTCCAGCCCGGTGATCGGCCGGCTTGCCTGCCGCCGCACATGCGTAGCAGTGCGGCGTAGCACGGCATTCTGCAGCCTTGTGACCGGCCTGACCGCACTGGAAGCAGCGGTCACTGCGGTCAACCTCCGCGGCGCAATAGGCTCCCACGTGGTGCCCCACGTGGCAGCGGTAGCACCGCAGAGGTCTGGGCTCCAGCAGCTTTACCTGAGCCGAGACCCAGCCCACCAAGAGCCGTCGGCCTTCGCCAGTGATGGCCTTGGCCGCCGACACGGGGCAGCTCACTGTTACAGCTCGCATGCCCGTGCTGTCAGCGCGGATGGTGCCCGCCCGCACCTGATCGGCGTGGCACCCTCCCGCCCTGACGATGGCGGCCACCACCTCGTCCACCCTGACGGAGTCGTCCAGGCCCATGATGCGCATGTCGATGCACTTGGTGGGCCTGGACACTCGAACCTCCTCGACGTCCAGGGACGCCCTGATCCTTGCGGCCAGGGCGTCTGCGGCAGGGCCACTGTCTGCACCAGGGACCTCCAATATTCGGGCCCCGGTTGCGGTGCGCCTCATTCGGAAGCCCCCAGTGGCTCCGAACTCGCTGAGGTGGCCCACCACCGCCAGTTTCGCCTTTTGCATGACGGCGTTGTACGTCACGCCCTTCTTTTCCGCCTCTGGCTGTAGCTTAATAACTACAGCCTCGGAATTTGGGGCGCGAAGTCTAGCCGCCATGGCCCGCTTCTTGCGCTGCTGTCGCCGCGCGCGCTTTTTGGCCGCCCTAGCCGCCTTGCCCGCCTTCTTGCTGGCGCCGACAACCGTCCAATCGGCGCCAGCCGAGGGTTCTTCGGGCAAAGGAGGCGGCGGCAGGTGCGGTCTAGTCGCCGCCGTGGCAGGAGGTCCCACCGGTTTAGTGGCAGGCGCCGCCCTGCCCTTCTGCCGCCGCTGTTGTTTGGCGGCCGGGGCCGGCCTCGCAGGCTCCGATGCCACGGCCCCGCGCCCAGCTTGCCCCGACGGGCCCGCCTTGGGCGCGGGCGCAGAGGCCGCGGCAGCGGCGTAAGATGCTGCCTTTCGCTGGCCGGAGCCCGCTAATGGGGGGCGCAGCACTATGCCCTCCAGCAAGGACAGCTGCTGCTGGATCCGCAGCTGAAACTGCTGCTGCTGCTGTTGCAGCTGCTGCTGAAAAGCCGCCAGCTCCCGCTGCACCAGCGTCAGCAACTGGCCCTCCGGCTCTGCGTGGGGCTGGGGCTGACTTTGCCCCTGCCCTTGCTTGCGCCCCTCTCCAGCCGGCTCCCGGCAGCCGCTGTCTTCCTGGGCTCCCACGAGCTCGGCCAGAAGCTCGGCCCGGAGTTCAGCCCGGAGTCGCGCCACCCTCTTCTCGAGAGAGGCTTCGATAGCCTCCTCGATAGAGGCGGCATGCCGGTGGACCGTCTTCTCCTTGGAGGTCCTCTCCCTCTTCCGGCCCATGTCCCGCAGCGCGGCGACGACCAACCTCCCCAGGGATCTACGAGACTCCTCGGCGGAGTCCTCCCCGGCATCCCGCTCGCTGCCAGACGGCTCCGAGAGGTCCACCTGGGCGGTGGCCACACCGGGGTGACGCCCCTCCGCGGCAAGTCGGTCGGCTCGCTTCGCCGACTCATGGGCAGTGAGGCCCCTCCCTCTTCCGCTTGCTCGACCCGCACCCCGCCCGCTGGTGGGGATTTTTCGGGCCGAGCCCATCTCTCCATCGGAGGACGATTTGTCCCCCGATCTAGAGCGCTTCCGGTAGGCACTCACGTTTCTACCGGAGTCGCCCGCCACCTCCTCCTCAACCTCCGAGCCCTCCGAGCTCCTTCTGGATGCCGCGTCGGACTCCGACCGCGCATCACTCTTCATGGGTTTTCTGTAAAATTTAGATTCCATATCTGTTCCCACGAGTATAATACAGTCTGCACTTGCTCAAAGTCAGTGGTCCGCACTAGAGACTAATTTAGCTACCCATTAGTCAAGCTAACAACCTCCCTCACGGTGCGCCGCCGCTTGGAGGTTTGGGGTAATTTTTTATAGAGGTTGTCTTCCTCGCGGCCCAGGCGGTTAAGCCAAGACCCTCGACCCCCATCAAAAGTCAGAAACATGACCTTGGACAATCTCTGGGGCTACGAGACTAACGGTGGCAGAAGGAGGAGCAAGTCTTCCTCCTGCCTGCTCGGTGGCAGGGTGAGTGCGCACCGAGCCCGCTCTTACTTCGCCACTGTGCCCTCTGCTATAGCAGAGGGACACGCGTTGAAGTGATCCTTCAGACAGAACATTCGCAGGCGGACATCAAGACCCCTTAGGCAGAAGTACCCAAAGGGAGTCGTTGGCCGCCTCCCAGGGTGCACCGTCCCGCAGACTGGCCTTCACCTCGGACGTATCCGCAAGGGAACTACAGCCTGCGGGCACTCGTGGAGGTTTTCTGTCGTAGCACCCCTAATTTTTCAACGTAACACACAAGAAACTCAAACTAAACATACTAAAGGTAACTTGTGCAACTTATAATCTGTATATTTCCATCAATAGTATACACATAAAGTAAACACCCGATAGTTTAATCTTTAACAGAAACACCAAATTATCCTGTTTATTAAATAAATGAATTGAGGATAAACCTTGCGTGGGAAGAGGGTTTTATCTAATAAATTATTGAATCTATATAACTTCTAATTTGAGCTATTTTGAGAACTGTTTTGGGGTATTTAATTAATCCTGTATTTATAAAACAAACTAACTAACTTTCAACGCTCCTCACCATCCAGCAGTTCATGAAACGCCTTTGCAAGCGTTTCTTCGATACTGCTGTGAAACACCGCATGCCCTTAATCGCATCGGCCGCCCGATACGAACCCTCCCGCATCTCCAAGATTCACCGTCCTAGGCATACTCTCGTCACCCCTAAAGACCCCATTACCCTGCTCCAAGAGAGCCGTAAGGAAACCAGTACAGTTCGCAAACATTACAGACCGCCGTCCTTCCGTCCTCGCCGCCGAGGCCCGCCCCGACAATCCCGTTAATGTCCGCCCCATCCCTTGCTCGAGCCAGCCCACGCCGCTGAGCCTGTAGTTTAAAAATTCCCGTTAATAATAATAATATCTCTGATTGATTCAGCCTGTCCCTTGCTGCCCTAATCCAGCGACGCCCTTAGCGTGTAGTCGCTCAGTTTTAAGTTAGTTAAGTGCGCCCTGGCTGGAGGCTTTGATTCTCAAATTAAGGCTGCCACAGGCAAGTCCGGTTAAGCAGCCGACAACCATCTAAGTTGACCTGCGAGAGGCCACTCACAAAACAAAAACAAACCTTTCAACTCTGACTAGATGATGTAGATGGAACAGTTTGACTGGCCTGTTGGTTTAGTGGTTAGTGACCCTGACTGCTATGTCATAGGTCGTGGGTTCGATTCCCACCCAAGACAAATGTTTGTGTGATGAGCACGATCATTTGTTTTGTGTCTGGGTGGTATGTTTATCAGTTGTCTAGTAGGTACTCAGAACACAAGCTCTACTAGCTAGAGACTAGACGGCGTTGTGTGATAGTTGTGGAATATTATTATTATAGTTCATACTAAACCCATAAATACCTCATTTTGAAAAAATAATAACGTACATTTAATGTTAAGTAGCATATGAACTTATAATTCCAAGTCAATCCAAAGATATAAATAACTCTTCAATGCTTTGAAGTGAAACGTGTTGCTACACGTTTCAAAAAACGGCAATTTCATACTTTAACCCCTAATATATATGTATATATTATATTAACCACGCGCACTCAGTTTTCTTTATATGTAGAAATATTTGAAATGCTAATTGCTGCTTTATTTTACATTCAATTTTCATACAGTTTTCAGAAAAAGATTTATTTTTAATGTAACTTATTGTTTATTTTTAACAAAATATTGTACAAAAACAAACCCTCTGCGATATCCAGCTGACTGGCAGTCGACTTGCAGGGTCGCCATGCGTTGTGGGGGGGAAGCACGGGTTAAGTAAACAACGTGATGTGTACTGCTCCATGAGTCAACTGGATCATCCTCCTTTAATTAGTGACATATATTTATATACATAGTTCAAAAGTCAAAAAGTCAAAAGTCAAAAGTTTTTTATTTCACATAGGCCTACATGGGCACTAATAAAACGTCAGAAGCTAGTGCACGGTTCCAAATGGGTCGTTTCCTACGGAGAAGAACCGGCAAGAAACTCCATGGTTACTCTTTTAAAAAAAAATGATGTTACAATATTTCTATATTACAGAATAAGTAGATATTATGTAAGGACAGTGTAGACTGGTCAATATTGTACTAAAAAGTACAATAAAAATAATCATAATAAAAAGTAACCTAAGAATTCGCGGAGTCTACAGTGTTCTCACATTCGTATAATAAAAAAGAGGCTATATAAATAAAAGAAAGTAAAATAAATAATTACAATCATTAATAAATGATACGTTAACAAAATAAATAAAAATAAAAAACAAAATGTTCGTATGTGATATTATGCTTACAAAGCTACGAACACATCTTATCTATCTTAACTTAAACTATTTGCTATATGTGATGTGCTGATGAACGTGACTTCACACCACACCACTTATGTGACACGGATAGTGTGAAAGCGAAGGCCGGGGCCCAGGGATGAAGGCAAAGAAGGAACAGGAGTGGGTTTTTAGTCAGTAGAAGTCTGACACTTTCTCCCGCTTCGCCCAAACGCGGGATGTGTCATTAGATGATTTTACCACTTAAAAAAAACCACTTATGTACACGAAATTTTCATTAAAAAAAAATCTTTGATTTATATAATAGCAGTTAAAATATACGCCTACTTAATACAATATGTAGTCACGACCATGAAAATATCAACAACTCAGTATATATGTACACTATATTTGTTTTATGATCTGCACACGTATGAACACAGCAAACACGGCTTAGCAGATTGGACTATATTTATGTATACTCCTAGCCGCATATACGCATTGTCAAATAGACATCTCAATGTCAGACGTCTACAAAACGAAAATACTACTTACAAATTAAAAAGGGTTTATCTAAATTTTATTTTGTTTGATCTAGTGCCAATTTATGGGTTCGTTGAATATAAAAACAAAATAACAATACTAGACTTTGCGAGACAATGGTCTATTTATATGCCTGCTACGACTATATATATGTATCTACATATTTTAATAGAAAGTAAAGATAACCGTCGGATACACAAAGTGAGTGCGGTGTCCCCTGTCGCTAGGGTACGTTACGTTAGGGTGCCCCAAGTGCCCTTAAAATGCACTTTGGAGGACTTAATATATACCATCGATACTGCAATTAATGTAACCTACCTAATAGGCCCAAAAAAATTTGAGAATCTATCTTTGTCTCGAAATGAAATATTTCGGATGTCTGCTCCCGGGTAGAGTCTCGCTTACTTAAAGGTATTTAAATCAATCAATATTGCGCAAATATTTTTATTCCACTTATTTTATTCTATAATCAAGTTATATATACATCTTAACTATTAAATAATATAACTTAATAAGTATTTAAACAAACTGAAAATAATAATATGTACAAACGGGTAGAAAAAGAACTCATAGGGCATCAAAAAATTCGTCCACATCGATGTCAATGGTAAAAGTGCTCAGAACGCTGGCAGCATTGCCACGCTGGATGGCAATGCTGATTCATTGACCAAAGAAAAGCCCAGCCCTCAATATTGATTAATTTAAATATTCTATGTACATTCTGAAAAACACCCAACCAGCAATTTTTTTTGTAGACATATTTCTAAAGATCAAAGCTGTTTGAATAAAGTAGGGAAAACAAGTATAAAAATGTCATGTTATTATTTATTTTTTTGGGAAAAGTATTAGTCATACTAAAAAATCATATGTTGTATATGAGTTTATATTTTACATGTTTTTTTTTTCAAACCTATTGACCTAGCTGTTACTGAGGAGTAGGCTTCAGAAAGTCACTGTTTTATGACACTACTCGGGCGCTAGGGCCTTAAGCAATGTTCAGACCAAATGTTTTGTTGGCCGCTGACTGTGAGCGTGTGTTACGCAGTTTATCGCTTTTACATATATATTTACTTCTCGTTCACACCAAACCGACTATACGCTATTACGTAGTGCGTTGTCGCTGACTCTCGGTGATCGATTATTGCACTACGCGTAGCAAACCTACTCTTTTGTTCACAGAAGTAACGTATTCTACGCTCTATCGTATTGTCGGCGTAATGAGAACGCAAACTGCTGACTGAGTCAACGTTCACACTGGAGCTGACAGTGAGAATACTCACAGTCGGCGGCAGAAAATACGTTTGGTATGAACGATGCTATAAACTTAAGAATTTAAGTTCTAAGAATTGATCATTATGAGGTGACCGTGGTATATGGATATTTGGGTATTTTGAATTGTGGCTTTGTTCTATTGGCTTGTCAGTCCAAATAGTTGAGCAAATTAATGTTTCGTCCCTTGTGGTCTAAGAGCGATGACATCTATATAGTAATCTTTGCTAAAGTTTGAATAAGGGCCAACGCTGCGTTAAGCGGGTGCCCGCGCGGGCCTACGTCGCGTGACGTCGCGCGTGTTTTGTGTGCGACGGTCTCCGTAGCGGAACCGAATTATTACCTGCGCAGTGCAGTCATTTCAACTGTAACGGTGTGCATGTAGTCGAGTCAATATAGAACTTTAATGTATTATTACGTAGCAAAATGGGCGCGGTGCGCGGTTCCCTGAGCCCACTTTTATACGGAACCGCGCAGGCGCCCGTTTAACGCAACGTCGACCCTAAAGACGAATATTTACTGTCTAACTTTGAATTGGAAAAGGTTTTCATTTCACCTTTGCACAACTAGGTATATGATTAGGGTCGTCTAGTCTAACTGTAAATAGCTGAATAAAAGTATTAAGCTTTTAATGAATTTACAACGCTGTATGTACCTATTTATTAGTGTTGTTTGTAGGTTTGTAATAAATTTTTAAATTTTACAAATTGTCCATAAATGACGGATAGTACAGGAAACAAGTTCTAAAGGGACAAACATAAATAATACAATTTGAAACCGTCTTCTTTTTTTTTTAAATCGGTGGAAAAGGATTTCTTAAAAAAAATACGACAGCAAAGCCAATATATCAGACGTTTTTTATTTAAAAGCTTTGTCATTTTTTTATAATATTTCTTTGATATATTTCATTGGGCAACATGTGGATGGATGGAGAGGGAGAGGGAGACCAAAGAAAAGATGGATGGATTGTGTGAAGAGTGATATGAAAGAAAAGGAAGTTAGTGATAGCATGACGAGTAACAGGGCAGAGTGGAAGAAAAAAACGTGTTGCGCCGACCCCAAATAATACGGGATAAGGGCAGGAAGATGATGATGATGATATTTCATTGGGCAATTTATTGCTAGCGACCTTATTCCCTACCACCTCTAATCCTATCAGTTTTCTATGCAAAAATAGTAGTTCCATCGTAGACCTGGCAAACTGCTTGATTGAAAGGGTTCATCATGAAGTAAAAGAAAATCTTGTCAAAACTACCCAGTTTTTGGCAGAATTATGTCATGTGAAGTTCAGTGACTGATTTTAGTGTTCAAAAATTGATTCCTGGTGTAATTGTGATGTATAAAATTAGTATAGTTTTGGTCTCACATGTTTTCATAAGTATACCATATTTAACCACTGAAATAAGCGTGATTTCGGTACCCAGTCCGGTAACCGTCCGGACCGAGCTCAAGTCGCCCACGGCGCGTACTGTTCTACGCGCGCCTCAGGGAGAGGTTAGCAAATCGTAGGGGACCAGGAGGGTCGAAGCCCACTAGGGCCACGGGTAGTGTGAAAGTGAAACTCGGGGCCCTAGGACGAAGGCAAAAAAGGAAACGGAGTGGGTTTTTAGTTAGTAAAGTCTGACACTATCTCCCGCTCCGTCCAAGAGCGGGATATGTCATAAGATGATTTTCCCACCCAATAAAATAAAATTTTATTGTAGTATTGATTACTCCAGCGTAGTGAAAAAAAAAAAAAGAAAATACAGGCTGATTCGATATATTTGCTGTTATAACTGCAAAAAAAAACATTGTTATATTCGCATTCTAATGGAAAACAAAGTGACTGTATGCTTTATCAATAAACAAATAGTTTTTTAACTTGACACTGGCCAAGTGCACAAACCGAACGAAGCCTAAATAAAAAAAAAATACAACAACAAAGTGCCTATACATTTTGCTAAAAGTTCACACTGTGGGGTCACTGAATTGGAAAAAACATCTGCTCCATACATTTTGGCTGAATAGGGTGTTTCTATGGAACAACTTTTTACCCCGAACTTGTTTCAAAGTAAAAGTTGAAACATTTTCATGGGTATTTTCACTCAAAGAATAATTTTCCTGCAAAACTTTGCATTTATGAGATGTTTTTGCTTTAAAAATAACTGTGTGCTGAAATGCCGTAAGGACATTCTTTTTATACCGAAATAAAACAAAACTCAATATAATAATAATAGAGATTTATTGTGAAGGATGGCACGGTGGTTATCTGTTGAGCATGACACCGACCGGGTGAATCAATCTACCACATTATCTCTGGTTGTTTGTAGCCAGGATTATCCATCAGGAACTTGCTCTGAAGTTCTCTCTTGTGGTATCAGAGGTGCCATACTACAGGTATATGCCTGACACAGTTCTCGATAGTGGCGATATCACACGGTACTGCGATTGGTCCATCATCATTGACAGAACTATTGTTGCCAATAGGGCTGATACAGTGGTGATGGACTGAAGTGAGAGGCGGGCAATGATTGTTGAGATATCCGTTCCACATAACGAGAACCTCATGAAAGCCGAGAAAGATAAACAAATCAAGTATATTGACTTGGCTCGCGAGGTTGTCGACACGTGGGATGTGGTGGACTCGCGATCATTGTACCGATAGTCGTGTCGGGCAATTGCTTAATAGCCAAGAGCCTCGACCAACACCTTTGGAGGCTCGCGTTAGGCGACTGGGTCAAGGGCTTGATTCAGAAAGTGGTACTACTGTACACAGCTCGTATTGTTAGGATGTTCCTTTCTCTGGAGCCCTGACCGCCGGTAGCTTGGATCCTGTTCCCGATACCGGTGGTTTACTATCGGGGACCACGATACCCTCTTTCGACCTCGTCTTTGAGGCGATCGGTAGAAGTGACCTCTCGACTCGGGCCTTGGTTTTGGACATGGTCCAAAGCAAGGGAAAATAGCTGGTGCTCGCCTCCTTCTGCGAAGCAGTAATGCTAGCGAAGGAGACGGCCGCACGCGTTAAGGAACGAAGTTCTTCACGCCCCAGCCGTCGAGATTCCGACCCAGCTACGGTAGACGCAGGCTTGCGGACGTCGAGCAATGAACAACTCACCGTCCGACCGTCCATTAATTAACCAGACCAAGCCCAGTCGTCAACAGCACGTAGTGATTCACGCGCTCCTCCAAGAGATGTCAGCCAACCGTAGGGGCCCATCAGAGTCAATGCCCGCTAGCTAGGACCTCGAGGAATTTCTAAAAAGGACACCCTTAGTCCTAGAACACAAAGAGCAACGGAAGGACACAGGTGTTGTCAGGTCACGCTTTACCCAGAGTGAGAAAAGTCATGATGATTTCCCCCAAAAAATATGTCAACCAAATCCTGATTTTCTACCGAAAGAATATTAGAGTTAAATTGAAAGCGCTAGAGTTTGCTCGCGAAATTCTAATTTTCCTTACTTTTTGGCATTTAGCAGATCAGTGTTAGGTTCCATGTTGATTAAAATATGATTTGCCACCGTAAAACGTCTTTATTTATGGAATTTATCATCATCATCCACTGGACAGAGCATCGGAACAACGACTTTATAATTGCCGAACTCAAGTCATCCATGAGTCTTACCACCTTAAGCCAAAGAAGAATCTTTGATTTCTTTGGCCACATTGCAGGGGCAGGATTCAAATACGTTGGTCTAAACGAATCCGTGCTACACTGGAGACCATGGTCTGCGACTCCAACCACATCGCCGAAGATAGGACAACATGGCAAAATATAGCCCACAAGAAAGTTATTCGTCGAGGTCACGACCCTTAGCTTTGAGGATAAACGACGCAAGGAGGGAGGAGGAAATTCATCATCATCTTTCTGCCCTTGTCCCGTTCTATTTGGGATCGGCACAACACGTTTTTTTCTGCCATTCTGTCCTGTCACTTGTCATGCTATCATTAACTCCCTTTTCTTTCATATCACTCGTAATTATTTATGCAATTATAATCATTAAAATCATATAAACAACTGTCTCAGTTCGTCTAATCCACTGAACACATTACAATGGGTTTAACCCTATTGAATGGCTATTTCATGATTCGATAGGGTTAGCTGAGCTGTGAGGGTTCTAGATATTTGATAACACTGACTGCGGCTGTAAGCACAATGAATGAATGTGTTCCTTGCTGGTAAGATGTCCACCATAGGACTAGCCTGTTGGTCTAGTGGTCAGTGGCCCTGACTGCTATGCTGGAGGTCGTGGGTTTGATCCCCATCCAAGACAAATGTTTGTGTAATGAGCACGATCATTTGTTTATTATTGTACTTATTTATTTATTTATTATATACTTTATTGCCTATTATACCAAGAAACATAAGATATAGAAAAACTTGTATCTAAAACACATATGATGGGCGGCCTTATCGCATCGCATTATTCTATATCTATCTGTAATATTTGTGTACGTGATTAAAAATTAATCTATAAGTATATTTACTAGTTATCTAATACTCATATCACAAAGCTGGGACTAGAGGGCGTTGCGTGAAAGTTGTGGAATATTATCTTTGTGTATCGGTGTCGGTAACCTTGGTTCTCCTTCGAATATCTCCATTTCTGAAGTGATCACGCAAGGAAACTCCGAGTATAGTCCTTGCCTTTTGAGTGATTTTAAGTCTTCTGATGTGGCCCATTGTAAGCGACCACGTTTCCCCGAAGAATTGCCAAATTTACTTAAGTTTGCAGTGGTCAGAGCATATTGCTCGCAGAACAGATGTTCGATGGAGACAAAAAGTTCTGGAGTGGCAACAACGTACTGGAAAATGCAGCATTAGAAGGCCTCCCACAAGGTGGACCGATAACTTGGTGAGAGTCGTGGGAAACTAATAGATGCGAGACGCACAGGACCGGTCATTATGGCGACACTTGGGGGAGGCCTATTTTCAACAGTGGAAGTCTTTGGGCTTAAATGATGATGATGATGTTTCGGTGGCGCGTCACCGTGTTTCTATAGTCCGGTGATAGAAAGGGCTTCGTGGAATTAACTTCAACGCGCACTCCACAAATTCAACCGATGGATCACCACCAGTAACCGGCATATAATATCGATTTTATTATATGTCATGCATGCATGTATGTTAGCGGCTTCATCCGTCTTTGCCCGCATGAAAGCAGAAAGTTATTCTAAAGGAACATACCATCAGGATTGTACCCCATGTCCTATTTCAGGACTAACTTAACCTAACCTACCCGTGTGCTAAATTTCATTCATATATTTCTGTTCGCGCTTGCGACCAGGAGACCAATGAGGCAACCTTTATAATATTACCTCGAGATGTTTTGGGTACTAACTTGTGGCAGTAACTATCTTCAAAGCGATCTACATAGCCATAAGGGCTGTATAGACCGCATTGAAGATACTTGGTATTTAAATGATCGTTCACAACCTCAGTTTTCAACTACATCAGTACATTTTAATGTAAAGCTAGTTAACGTACAGGAAAATACAGTACATATCTCCCAATTCCATTCAGCAACTTGAATATCAACACTAGCAATCTGATTAGCTCAATATAAGCAATGTGAATTCTACCCTGCCAGTGAGAACAGAGGTAACGGAGTGGGTTGACCGCTGGGCAATTTTTCGCACTATTTCACCTGTCTCGACCAACACTCGCCGTTTTTACCCCTCCGCATTTTAAGGTTTCGCTGGAAGTGGCAGGTTACATTGTACGATTTTTATTTTTGAGAAATTCGCAGCAGAAATTATTCAACAATGTTGTATTTGAGCTCCAATTTGTTTTACTCTAGTTGAGGGTTAATGTGGGGTTGTGTGTTGTACTGCGCTTATTGTTGTTATGAATTGAACCAATTTTACTGTATAAATAATAATTCTAATACGACTAATCATGGAATTATTTTACGCCTACAATAGCACAAGCAGTTTCCTTTTTTTTTTTTTCACTGCTGGAACTCAGACCTCTTCTCTGAGAGAGGAAATGGGCCATAATTCACTATAGAAGACAAGTGCGGCTTGCTAGATGTCACATGGCATCAAATCTTTTGGTTCAAGAACATGCCAGTTTTCTTGACCATTTTGAGACCAATGGTAAAGAAATTAATTACTTGCACATTTTAAAATACTGTGTATTTTATGGTTGTTAATTTCTTATCAGCTTTTTATCTTGGAACGAGAAAGAAAGCTCGTAATAGATCAAACGCTTTATGCGATTTATTATAATCATTTTTTTAATTTCGGTGTGAGATAGAGACGGATCATACAGGCCATATAGAACGATTCCTTTCCTACTATGGATCCATAAAGATTTGAAGATATCATTTTAGGGCTCTTTTTTGAGTATATTGTTAAAATTTGTTGGAAAAGTTGAAAGGGAATCGTTTGTCTCGGTATAGTCATGTAAAGAGGAGGTATGAAATCATCATCATCATTTCAGCCGATATGAAATGCATGTTACTAAAAGAATTATGAGTCCACATGTATGGATGGATGGAGAGGGCAAAGGAGGTTAAAGAAAAGTTGAATTGACTGTGTAAAGAGTGATATGAAAGAAATGGGAGTTAATGATAACATGACGGGAAACAAAACAGAATGGAAGAAAAATATATGTTACGCCGCGCCCAAATAATACGGGACTAGGGATGAAAGATTGTGATAATTGCAGGGCCCTTTTTTTGAGAGTGGAAAATCGTCATATAACTTCACTGCAGCCCAGAAACACAAACCACAGTTGAAGGAATATAGGTGGGTTTAGTCAATAAAGCTGAAGGAATTTAGATGGATTAGTCAATAAAAGTCTGGCACTTCTCCATCCATGTAAAGCGCACAAGACCGGTCATTGTGGCGACACTTGGGAGAGGCCTATGTCCAACAGTGGACGTCTTTCGGCTGAAATGGTGATGATGATAAATCCTTCATCCAGAGCGGTGGAAGTTATTTGATGTTGTCTCACCCTTAAAAAAAGGGTTAATTTATTTGTTACGTAAATGTAGTCTTAATTTGAAATCAAGACTTATTTATCTTATCTTATTTTATAAACTGTACTAGAGGTCCTGATAGACTTTGTCCTATCTGAACATTAGCTTTTCATCAGAAAATAAAAATTATAAACCTATGTCAGCGCCATCTACTGGATCCAATTGTGTTTTCAAACTATCTAAGGGCCCACTCAAATATATACACAAAATTTTATCCAAATCAGTTAAGCTGTTTATAAGGAGTTAGGTAACAAACAAACGTACAGTAAAAAAAAATAATTAAACCTTCATGCAACACAAAGGTACAAAGGCGGACTTAATGCCTTAGGCATTCTCTACCAGTCAACCAAGGGTAGTGAAGAGAAAACATGGTAGGTGCATAAAAAAAAAAGAATAATAGTATTTTTGTTTTGTTTTTTTAGGTTGTTTTATTATTATTTATATATAAAGATTACAGGATTTAGCAGTAGAAAGTGAAGTAAAAAGCTATAGAATGGGTCATCATTTATGTTCCAATAATATAAACCTTACAAAGACCATTCCAGCTCCCTAATTCCATAACAAGACGGAATATATTTAGGATGTGGCTTGATGTGGGTCACTTATATTTTTCTCGAACGTTGATTACGTAAGCGGAAACGGTTCGTTTTGGTACCTTGATCAGTTCTACATATTTGTCTTCTTGTTCAGCAAAAAGGCTATAGGTACCTGAAGGATTTGGAGAGCTGTATAATACGAAACGTTTTGAAAATACATTAATTGTGCAAAGGAGTGGAATTTACTGCTGGAGTAAAGACTGAATAGGTTACCTCTAGGCAAGCCTGCTCTACCGTTGACTTCATCAGCGATTACAATCAGGTGAGATAATGGTCAAGCGCGAGCGTGTCAATCACTAAAACAAATTCGAGTCGGACTCGTGCATTAAGGGTTCCTTACAAAGTTACCCTAAGAAAAGAGTACAATTCCCGAATTGAGTTACAAAGATTTTTTCGAATCGCAACAAAAGTTTTTTTTTGTGACATTACTACAAATTTACAGGTTTCAGATTTTTACCTGTATTTGTGCTATGAGCCATTGCTTTATGCCAAATTTCAGGATTCTAGGTCAACGGGACAGTACCCCATGAGTTTTAATTCCCTTGAGAGTGTCGAAATATACGTTTTTTGCCACATTAACAACCGTATCATATCCGTATCTTCTTTTTTCGTTAACTTAGAAGTTTTATTTTTTCAGTTTCATGAACCATGGACCGCAGACGTGAGTTTTATTTTCAACTCGATATCTTCACGCGTTCCCGAAATAAAGGGCAGACCTATAAGGGTTTCGTGATCGGTACAAAGTGATTCTATAAGGGTTTGGTTTTTTTTCCTTTTGAAGGTACAGAACCCAAAAAATTCTAAAACCAGCTTTATATTATGATGTTCATTTTTTCTTCACGCTTAAATGGCTGAACTGTTTTAGATGACAGTAATATAGCTAATACATTACATTAACCTATAGGCTATAATTTATAATGGGAAAAGTACTAATACATCGCCTGAAGACGCTAGCAGAAGCTAGTATAGGTGATCACCTTTGACAAAATATTGAGATTCATAGGAATATCAATATTTTGTCAGTAGCTAAGACCATCCATCATAGGATAACAAGACGTTCGCCGATGTCATCCATCTTTCTCTGCACGCATAACATGAATTGCGACAGCTAAGGAGTGGAAGTCCCTGCTCAAATTTGTTTTTTGACAGCTACAACCGTGTGAGCAAGTTACTTCTATGTAGGCGTGCTCCATCGTCAACTATCATCATCATCGGTCACCATAAAAGGCTAAAGCATATAGTTAGGTTTTTTTATTATTATTGAAAAGATTTTCATCAATATTGATAAAGAAAAAACATAACTTTCAGCTGTAAAAGACACTTTATTCTACGTATACCTCACGCTCATTCTTTGTTTTATTGTTTTTTTTTTTTATTCTTGATAGGTCCGCGCTTGACCGCTATCTCACCTGATGGAAAGCGACGATGCGTTTCCTAGAAGTAACCTATTCACTCTTGACTTAAAGATTCCCGGGTTATAGCCATTAGAAAATACAGATTCCGGCAAGGAATTCCACTCCTTAGCTGTACGCACAATGAATTCCACAGCAACATTATCTTCCTGCTCTTGTTGGACAAGACCAAACCCTTTTTTCTCTTCTATTCTGCCCTGTCAACCGTCACGCTGTCACTGACTGCCTTTTCTTTCATATTCTACACACCATCCATCAAGATGAATGGATGGACCTTTAGTCTCTCTTTCCATCCACTTATGCTCATCACTCTTTTGAGTCACAAGTTTTTCATCTCTCCTTTTTTTACGATCGTAGGAAGACAAACGAGTGAACACTTGATTCATTTTCGTTACTTCAGGCATCTATCTCAACATTCTCACCTCCGCTTCTTTTTTCAACTGTCTTTTTCACTTCACAGTACTAACAGACATAAACAGTTCCAATCTCCGTCATGTCACCACATAATATATGTGGCAAACCGCAATCACAAAGTGAATAGGCCCAGAAGGTCAGTTTCGTACTAAGAGCGAAAACATTGACACGCTTCCCTAACGCAGTGTTATTCAACGCAATGCTATTCAGCGCGAATAGAACAAACATATGACACTTTATTGCTATAGCCTATGTGATCAAACGCACGTTGGTGTGGTGCGGCGATGAGCGAAGCGTAGTGGTTGCGATAAGTTGGTTAGATATTTTTGCATGAACTTTTGCGGTGCGGCGCCTTGTTTTATATAAATGGCACCTAAAGCGGTGATTTCGCACGCACGTAAGATAGAGTGGTATCCACATCGAATGGCTTCGCAACCACAATCTCGTTGAATTGCTCACGTAGGACGACCGGTGTTTTTCTGAGATTATCGTACGTAAGCTATATGTATGCAGCTGACGCACGCTGTACAGAGTACTCGAGAGTCTCGAGTACTCGTTGTACAGAGTCGATTTTCTGTAACTATTTTATGGTGGTATGTTGCAAGATGTTGGCGCGGAGTAAAGACGACTTAAGAGTTCCATACACTGGGTGTGGTGTGATGCAATACACCACGGATCTAATTTTGTTTTGCTTTCTGAGAAAACAGTGTTGTCATTTAAGGGGTGACCAGACGTTTGTGTTGCGGCTACATGGATGTAAACCACGCGCCAACACGTTTGGTGGTTGGGAAAACGCGCCTCCCTACCAAGGGTGTTGAAAGTCATGGTTTAAAACTGCTTTCTACACGGATTGAAACTAGCAAGGTCACCTTGGTTGGGACGTTGGTTTGCAACCATCTGGTCACTCCTTTAGAGGCTAAAAGTTGACGGTTGTCAGTTATGATACTTACGGTGCCAGAAACGCTCTATACGATGACGGTATGTTTTTCAACAAGAGACTTTATAAGGTCGTAACAGCATTCTCAGCTTGATAGACATTCAATACGCGCCGGGCCTGGCAAGCTGATCATCATCATCATCATCATCAATATTTCAGCCGAAAAACATTCAATATTTGACAAAGGCCTCCTCCAAGTAACAACACAAAGACCGGTACTGGTGCGTCTCGCATCCATCGGTTTCCCACGACCCCCACCAGGTCATCAGTTTAGTTTACTTTGTATGAAGCCTTTTAACGCTGCGTCTTCCGATACGCGGTCGCCACAATGTGTTCTGCAAGCAATGTACCCAGTCGACTGCCACTTAAGTTTAGCGTTTCCTGGCAAGCTGCTGTTATTATTTGAGCTCAGTTAATAGCAATAGATTCTCTACTTATTACATCGGTCATAACTGGTGAAACGTGAGTGTACTTAATGAGTCTGCCTAGAATAGATGTTGTTTATGTTCTACAACTAGCTTACAGGTCATAGTTTTGCGCTCTGGGTAAAGCTTCAGGCTGTGTTAGGTTTGCCAGAGGGCGAGCAATGAGTATCTCGCCGTCCTGAAGCCTACACTTACGGTAGCCGTGAATCCCCCTACGATTTCTGAAGCCCAGAGCGTCTTTTGTGGTGGCCGGAGCTGAGGCACTTTCTATCATAGAAAATTCACATTCTATGGAATATGTTTGTCAATACACGACAAGATTTTGACATAAAAAAATCTTATATTTCAGACAAAGTCCATAGTTAATACCTACATACAACTTAAAAACTAGTGTCAGCTCTTGGTGGTACCAGAAAAAATACATGTCCTATTTAATAGACGACATAGAGCACTGGTAGCAGTGGTAACAGTCCTGTCTTACCTTACTTGCTTTCTGTAATTTACTTCATCACCAATAATAATAAGTTTCGACGACCATCTGTCGAAGTTTTCGTTGCGTGGTTGGATCAAGGGCCTGATACAGAAGGCAGTACTCTTCTATACGGCTCACATTGTGAGGAGTTTCCTGTCTCTGGAGCCCTAACCACCGGTAGCTAGGACCCTGTTCCCGACACCGGCGGACAACCATTTTTTTTTAAAGTATATAAAAGTAAATAAATAGAATAATAATAATATGTCCTAGAACCAAAAATTCAAAGACATGTGATATTTGTCAACCCGTACTGGGCCCGCGTGGTGGATTATGGCCTATTCCCTCTCCTAGAGAGGAGGCCAAAGTCCTAGCAGTGCAGGAAAAAATAGTATTAAACTTATATAACTGATTATGCTATGCCATGCTATAGTGACATGTATGCGTATTCAATGTTCCAGTATGGGGCTATCCCATTTGCCCATTATAGTTTCCAGGATGCTGTTGGCTCTGACATTAACTGCTGCTAGTTTTTTCTCAAATATAGACCTTTAAAATGTCGGAATCGTCATCCCAATTATACTTAACCTATTTCCAATTAATTTAAAAGGAGTAGTTCAAGATAAAAATAGATTTAAAAGCACTAAAGCGTGGATAACGGGTAGAACTCAGCTGGAACATCTTGTAGTACCTACTCCTGATCGGAATCGGAATGAATTTATTGGCCCATTATAATTACATTTTCTTGATAAGACTTCTTTAAGTTCATTGAAGATAAAAAAAAAACGATTTGTTAAGCTACAGAAGTATAAGATACCTAAACAATTTAATGAGTAAGTCTTATTCTCCAATATGGTGTTCTTATTTTATTTTTTAGAGGGTAAATCGTCAAATGACTTCTCCCGCTCTGGCTGGAACGGAAGGGCGTGTCAGACTTTTACTGACTAAAACTACACCTGTATCCTTCAGTTGCCCTTTGCGTTCTAGGACTACGGGTTTCCTTTTCAGAAATTCTCCACGGTCCTAGCTAGCGGCCATCGGCTCTACTGAGCCCCTACGGTTCGCTGACATCTTCTTGAGATGCGCGTGGAACAGTACACGCCGTCGACGACGTGAGCTCGGTCCGGATGGTTACCGGACCTACTCGTTTCTTGCCGTCCGCAAGCCCACGCCTACGGTGACCGGAAATCGGGATCAGGATCGGGTTGTGAGAGCTCACGCGTGCACTTGTGGGCTCCTCTTTTGCTAGCATTACTGCTTCGCAAAAGGAAGCGACCGCTTGCCACTCCTCCTCGCTTCGGACCATGGCCTGTACCAAGGCCGGCGCGAAAGATCGTTGCCAACGATCGCCCCCACGAGGATACGGTGGTGCTCTGCCCAAGCGGGGCAGACCTCTACTGTATGCTCCACCGTGTCCTTCGGGCGGTCCACACAATGGAGGCACACGAGCGTTACTTCCGCGTGAATACGGTACAGGATCGAACTGACCATGTTCGGTGAGAACCTGCAACATGCGGAAGGTGAGGACGCCGTGAGGTATTTCCAGCCACTCCTCAAAGGAGACTTAAAACTATAATTATGGCGTGCCCAATGGTGTTCTTATTTGGTACTATGTTGACTGATCTTCCCAGTCTTCTCATACCTATTTAAGAATATAATATGGATACATTGTAGGACCAATGTCAAGAGGTGTAAAAGTAACAAAATAAGCGTACCCGTATGTATTCCTTACGTCGCTTTCCATCAGGTGAGATAGCGGTCAAGCGCGAACCTATCAAGAATAAAAAAAAATGTACCCAAAAGCACAATAAAAACAATCATAATAAAAAAGTGAGTCGACGTAATAGGAAGTAATCTAAGAATTCGTGGAGTCTACAGTGTTCTCACATTCACGTAATAAAAAAGAGGCTATTTAAATTTTAAATAAATACGAACAATTGAAACGTTGCACTAACTTCAGACGTTTTACAGTACATACGTAGGCCTATGTGAAATAGAATGGTTCTGGTTTTACTCATACTGATAATATTCAACATTGCTAGCTTGACTGAAAATTGATTCTACAGGAACGCATTAGATTACGATACTGTGAACGATATTGGCTCTTCTAGGTAAAATGAAATTCAATCGGAATAGTGATAGTCGAGATTTCAGAATGTTTGTTATTGACCACGTGAGTTTTGTGTGTCTCATGACAATCTTTCCAACCATCTTTATTTTTATCAATATTATAAAACTGAAGAGTTGGTTTGTTCAAATGCGCTAAGCTCAGGAACTATTATGGTTTGATTTGAAAAAAAAATGTTTAATACACTTACTTGAAAACCCACTCTTATCCCTACCGATATTAGACACGCACTTTACTGTTTTCCGCACTTGTGCAGCAATCAATTTCATAACACCCTCACCTGCGTCTCGGGCGAATTCTGCCTCGATCGCAGTGACAAACTTTCTCCACTTGTATAATAATTTACTATGTTCCGCTAATAGTAAATTTTTGTTTGGAACAGTTAAGACCCGGATGAAACTACGAGAGTCAAAATTTAATGTGACTTTGTCTTAAGGCTTTGGAATGAGAAAAAAAATCTTTTTGGTTTTCTTCTGATTATATTAACAACCTCATCAAAGAAAACAACCACAAATATTCCGCGTCTTAATACACGAACTCGTCATAATTCCAAGTTTATCGTTAAACCGTCCAAGGCCTTACATCTCGCGACGCGTTTCCCCGACGTTTGCGTGGATAAATTCTTTCTTCTTTCATGAATAAAAGTGTTTTTGAACGGAAAATTATTATCTCTCGCGATAAGGTGGCTTGCCTTTTGTTGACGCACGGGACATGATTGTGTGGACACGGTGGTGTTTTTCGTATTTTTCATGTTTTAAAATGGGTAAGTAGGTCTCTGGTTTATATTGGTAAGTGTAAGCTGATTAAAATATGTCTGCTGCACGCCACAAGCTGTGGACCATTAAAACACATTATTGTTTTCCTGACACAGCGGCTTAGCTTAGCGGTATATAATGAAGTAAATGATGAGACCACCTTTTTTTTTAAGTGTGGAATTTTTACTGACTAAAACCACAGCTGTGTCCTTCAGTTGCCCTTTGCGTTCTAGGACTACGGGTTTCCTTTTCAGAAATTCTCGGCGGTCCTAGCTAGCGGGCATCGGCCCTGCTGGCCCTTACGGTTTGCTGACATCTCCTTGAGGAGCGCGTGGATCACTACGCGCTGTTGACGACTGGGCTCGGTCCGATCAATTACCGGACGGCCGGACGGCAAGCTACCCATTGCTCGACGTCCGCAAGCCAGCGTCTACCGTGGCTGGTAGTCGGGGTCAGAAACTCGGCGGCTGGGGCGTGAGTACATTCGTTACCTTACGCGTGTGGCCTCCTCCTTCACTAGCATTAATGCTTCGCAGAAGGAGGCCACCGCCTGCCATTACTCCTCGCTTCGGACCATAGCCCGAACCAGGGCCTGACGCGAGAGGTCGCTGCCGCCGATTATGATGGGATCACCTGGATGTGTTTCTTTCCAATTAGCGAATCATTGTTGCGTATTGTTGTTTGCCCTGTGCTAGTCACAAACAAATACTTTTTTCCTAATTATGAATTAATTACTGATAGCGTTTTGGTAATAAATTTACTGTATGTACAACTAAGGAGTGGAATTCCTTGCCGGAGTCTGTGTTTCCTGATAGCTACAACCTAGGGGTCTTTAAGTCAATAGTGAATAGGTTATTTATTTATTTAACAACTTTGTACACACAATAATAAAAGAAAAGAAGAAGAAAACAGAATAATTGTGTAAAGATAATTATTTCTAAAAAAAATCTCTTCCAGCATACCTGTGAAAGGAGAGTTGGAGGAAATAGAGATGTAGTAGTGTGTAGATTCAAAAGGAAAATTGGTACACACAAAATACATAGTTAACAATGAAATATATATAGCATAAGAAAAAATAAGATATTCTGTTATAATTATAAACATACACATAATAGAATAAATATCACAAAAATACATACTAAATAATACAATAAAATAATACATACTAATACGCAACTATGACGAAAAAGAAAGATAGTGTTTTTTTCACTCTTCTTTTAAAAACTGCAATAGTTTGGCAGTCCCTAATATCAGGAGTTAGTAAATACCACAACCGTACTGCATGCGCAGTGATGGAGTAGGAATAGAAATCGGTAGAGTGGGGAGGGGATTTTAAGAGATTCTTTAGATGCGATCTGCAAGGTGCATCAGAAGGACGTGAGTAGGAAAAGCATTCCCGCAAATAGGAGGGCGTTTTAGGGTTGTGAAGGATGTTAAATAGCAGACATAATATCCGAGAGTTCCCGCGAAGTCAAATTAGGGAGCCACTTGAGTATCTTACGAAAACCTGAGACAATAAGTCAAGTTGAGGTTATTTCTAGGCAAGGGTGCTCCATCGTCACCATCAGGTGAAACAGTGTTTTTTTTTTATGCTTGATAGGTTCGCGCTTGACCGCCATCTCACCTGATGGAAAGCGACGATGCGGTCGACGATGGAACGCGCTTACCTAGAAGTAACCTATTCACTCTTAACTTAAAGATTTCCGGGTTGTAGCTATCAGGAAACACACATTGACACACATTCACATTTTTTGTGTGATGACCACACAAAAAATGTGAATGTGTGTCAATGGTGTGGCGTGGGTCTATCAATTACAAAAAAAAAACTCAAAAGCTTCCACACGACTTGGTCACCATACTGTTTGAGTGTAAAGCATACAGTAAGCTGCGTCGCTCACAAAATAGGTGGTTTCAGTAAATTATTTCATCTACTGAAGAAAATGTGGAGCGACGTAGATGGAATAAATTCTTTGTGTAAACTCCTGTAGACATACTAGAAATACTACGTTTTTTGTGTAGTAATATTGCTTAACTAGCTGTTGCCCGCGACTTTGTCCACGTCTAGTTCGTAAAAATGCACAAACGTAACTAATAATTACGGCGAAAGCACTTAATTCGTTTGTTTTACTTTCACACAAAACGGTTAAAGTTCAAAATAGAAATTACCTCTAGTAAATTATGTTATGTAAACTGTATCATCATCTGCAGCTATATTTATTTTATTTATTTGGCTCACCAATAATAGAATATACGTAAATGATATACATCAAATAAACTTATGAACGTCACTAAACAGAAAAAGACTTGTTGAGGTCGCAGTTTAGTTGGTGTTCTAAGGTTCTGCCTACATCTATAAGGAAAAGGTGTTAGTTTATGTATGTTTCTGTTTAATGTTATGATAAAACAACGCTGTCGTCATCATCATCATCATTTTCGACGAAAGACGTCCACTGTTAGACATAGGCCTCCCCCAAGCGTCACCACAATGAACGGTCCCGTGTGTCTCGCATCCATCGGATTTCTGCGACCCTCACCAAGTCATCGGTTCACCTTGTGGGAGGCTTTCCAATGTACGTGGTCGCCACTCCAGAACCTTTCGTCCCCATCGATCATATTCTGTTCTGCGTGCAATGTGCCCTGCCCATTGCCACTTAAATTTGGCGATTCATCAAGCTATGTCAACTACCTTGGTATTCCTGCGGATTCATTCATTTCTGATGTGATCACGCAAGGAAACTCTGAGTATAGCCCATTCCATTGCCCTGTGGGTGACTTTAAGTCTTCTTATGAGGTCTATTGTAAGCGACTACATTTCGGATCCATATGTCATGACATATTGCTTAAAAAGTTATTACACAAGTTTTGTCATCAAGTTAATTCATGTTAAAATTGATTAATGTACATTTGTAGCGACATTTGTGGCGTCACATATGAACTAACTATGAAATTCTGCTTCACGCAATCAGAATTTTTCGCGCGATATGAACATATACTGCAGCCTGATATCATCTACCGAGCCGTTGCCCTAACCAGATATAACATGCATCTGATTGAATTATTTATTTATTAATCAAAGGCGGACTTATTGCCTTAGGCATTCTCTACCAGTCAACCTAGGGTGGTGAAGAGACAATATGGTAAGTGCATAAAAAGAAAATTTTATACGAAAAACAAGAGTAAAAAAAAAGTATACACATAATTAAAATGGATTCTCCCTTATCAACGGAGATTAGCAAGACTTGACACCCTTTTTCGCATATTAACATCCAAACAGACAAACTTTTACATGGATACAATTAGTAAAAAGGAGTACCTGCAGAACGTGACCACAATTAAAACAATTAAATTCGTCAAAATGTTTCTGGAATAAAATGGTCAGAAATGGCGTCACGTCATTACAGTATGCTAATTAGTTTGTGCGTCACGTGGGGTAATTGCTCATATTGATTTCACAAGAAATAATTGGAAGCAACGTACTTTAAATTGAATAATTTTGCCTGATGACGTCCTAGTTAAATATTGTAATTTAAATTGGATAGACGTGTTGCATTTTTAGGGTTCCATACCTCAAAAGGAAAAAACGGAACCCTTATAGGATCACTTTGTTGTCTGTCTGTCAAGACCGTTTATCTCAGGAACGCGTGAAGGTATCGAGTTGAAATTAAACTACATACTCAGGTCTATGGCCACTTGAAGTTGTGAAAAAATAAAACTTGATAATTAAATAGAAAAAAAATACGGCCGTTTATGTTGCAAAAAATGTATATTTCGACAATCTCAAGGGAATCAAAATTCATAGGGTACTTCTTGTTATCCTAGAATCCTGAAATTTAGCACGAAAGCAAGGTCTCATTGCACAAGTATAGAAAAAAATCTGAAAACTGTAAATTTTTAGTTACGTCACCAAAAAAACTTTTTTATGATTCGGAAAAATCTTCGTAACTCGGTTCGGGAATTGAACTGTTTTCACAGGTAAGTTTGTACGGAACTCTCAGTGCACGAGTCTGATTCGCACTTGCTCGGTTTTTTATTATTGATAGGCTCGCGTTTGAGCACTATCTCACCTGACGGAACACAACGATGGAAGTAACCTATTCAGTCTCGACTCACACACACAAACACAGACTCCGGCAGGGCTTAGTTACACGCACAATGAATGTGTTCCCAAAACGTTTTGAGCGGATAGGTGGGATGTCCACCATGTATAAGTGGTGCATTACCGTACGACTGATGGTCCGACGATGGAACGGGCATTGCAGAATTAGGCTACGTAATTCCGACGCACACTCCCCGAAATGCTACCGGTAGAGAACCAACAAGATGCTCAAGACTTTGAAGTCTCAACTCGATGAGTATATCATTGTCCAATGATCCTTTTGGCTCGCTTATCAATTATCTCAAGTACATCAAGCTGGTATCTGGCAGATCCATCCCAAAGATCAGCAGCACTAGATTGACTCATCATCGTTTCAGACGAAAAACTTCTACTGTCTGTCAACTGTTTAATTGTCTGTTTGAGCAAGTGACAGTAAAAGTGTTCAAGCGTCACCACAAGGACCAACCGCAATAGTTTTGTCATAACGTCACCACAACGATTGGCCCTCTATGTCTCACATCAGTCGGATTCCCGCGACTCTCGCCAGGTTATCGGTGCACTTTCTGCGAACAATATGCCCTACCATTTAAGTTCCGTGATTCCTCAGGTCAAAACAGAAAAAAAAGAAAGAATCGCTAAACTTAAATGACAGTGGACAGGGCACATTGCTCGCAGAACAGATGGACGAAAGGTTCTGGAATAGTGACCACGTACCGGACACAAGGTTGACCGATGACCTGGTGAGGGTCTCGGGAATCCGATGGATGCGAGATGCACACGACCGGTCATTGTGGCGACACTTGTTGGAGGCCTATGTCCAGCAGTGAACTTCTTTCTGCTGAAATTATGACGATGATGATTCTTTAGGTTATGTATGTCAGTTATGTATTTCTGTTTCAATCACGCAACGGAACTCCGAGCATAGCCTCTCTCCTTTGCATTTTGAGTAGCTTTGAGTCTTCTGATAAAGTTCAGTGAGCAACTACTTTTAAGAGCCATAATATATGTCATCACTGGCAATAAGCATTAGTCATAGACCTTCGTCTTTGGGCACGCCACAATTATGGCGGTAAGTCCCCTCTTTGAGGCGTGGTTGGAAAGACCTCACGGCGTCCTCACCTTCCGCATGATGCAGGTTCTCACCGGACATGGTAAGTTCGGGAAGTTCCTGCACCGGATTCGTGCGGAAACGATGCCCAGGTGTCGCCACTGTGTGGACCGCCCGGAGGACACGGTAGAGCACACGGTGGAGGTGTGCCTCGCTTGGGCAAAGCAACGCCGTGTCCTCGTGGGGGCAATCGGCGGCGGTGATCTCTCGCGCCGGGCCTTGGTTCAGGCCATGGTCCGGAGCGAGGAGGAGTGGCAGGCGGTCGCCTCCTTCTGCGAAGCAGTAATGCTAGCAAAGGAGGCGGCCGATCGCGTGAGGCAACGGTCCTTACGCTCCAACCGCCGCAGCCGGGATTCCGATCCCGATTTTCGGCCACCGTAGGCGCGGGCTTGCGGACGGCGAGCAATGAGTGGCTCGCCGTCCGAACGTCCGGTAACCGGACCAAGCCCAAATCGTTGACGGCGCGTACTGTTCCACGCGCGCCTCAAGGAGATGTCAGCAAATCGTAGGAGCCCAGCAGGATCGAAGCCTACTGGGGCCGCGGGTAGTGAAAAAGCGAAACCGGGGCCCTGGGACGAAGGCATCGAAGGAACAGGAGTGGGTTTTTAGTCAGTAAGAGTCTGACACTGTCTCCCACTCCGCCTAAGAGCAGGATTTGTCATAAGATGATTTTCCCAACCAATAAAAAAAAAGTCCTTCGTCTTGAGACACTGATATGTTGAAGGAGAAACTTTCCAAACATTGTCTACCTGAGTCGGACTTCTTTCACGAAGTTAGACCTAACTAGCTATATAATCTTGAGATAGCGGGTGCTACATAGGTATTTACCATAACCTTGCTTTTGTCCAGGCTCATTATAAAACACCCTTTTGAAAGCTCTACTGAGATCATCAAGTATTGTACCGAGATTCTCCATAGTCTCAGCCACGACTACTATATAGTCTGCAAATTGAAGACAAGTGATAAACTTGCCTTTGACATTAATGCCTAGCTTTCTCCAGTCCTACACTGTATACACATGTCTTCAAGGTCAATCAAATAAATGATTACTTTTTTGTTTGTAAGGTTTCATCGAAGTCGAGAGATTTTTAATTTGTCTCTAAAATAATCTTCATTCAAAATATACCAATCAGCTTTGTGCCGTTGAAAGCCTACGACATTCTGAAATTAATCATTTAACATTAATTTCGTAATTCTTTCAGTGTAGAAGTGTGGGATACCAGTTGATCAAAAAACAGTACCTTTAAATCGTATGATTTTATAGAAAAGTGAGATATATATTATATTTTTGTTAACAGTGAAGGTTTCAAATGTGTTTTTTTTTTTTGCCGTATCATTTTTAGATTATGCTTGTTCATACCGAGTGCCGTGTCATAAAAAATACCACAATATTTTATTAGCTTCTCTCACGTCGTAAAGTTCAGTAGAAAAAAAATCTTATTGAAAGGATTTTGCCACAGAGAATTCTAATAAAATTGAGAAGTTATTTTAATAGTACTAATATTTTAAGTAACAGTTTTGCTGCTGCAAAGGTCGTAGTGCAGTGGTTTCAGGACTGAATTGTAAATCTTAAGTTGGAAGTCTGAATCCTACACTTATTTTCCAAAACTACGGGAATATTCGCAAGAGTCATCAAGGCTTTGGAACGCAAAGTGTAGCTGAAAGAAAGGAAAGCGAAGCGCGAAGTTTAGCTGGTGGGTAGTTAGAGGGTTATAAACAGTAAAAGAATATAGATGGGTTATAGACAGTAAGAGAATACAGCTGGGTTATAGACAGTAAAAGAATATAGGTGGGTTATAGACAGTAAAAGAATATAGCTGGGTTATAGACAGTAAGAGAATATAGATGGGTTATAGAGAGTAAGAGAATATAGCTGGGTTATAGACAGTAAAAGAATATAGATGTGTTATAGACAGTAAAGAATATAGCTGGGTTATAGAGAGTAAAAGAATATAGATGTGTTATAGACAGTAAAGAATATAGCTGGGTTATAGACAGTAAAATAATATAGCTGGGTTATAGACAGTAAAATAATATAGCTGGGTTATAGACAGTAAAATAATATAGCTGGGTTATAGACAGTAAAAGAATATAGATAGGTTATAGATAGTAAAGAATATAGATAGGTTACAGACAGTAAAAGAATATAGATGTGTTATAGACAGTAAAAGAATATAGTTGTGTTATAGACAGTAAAGAATATAACTGGGTTATAGACAGTAAAAGAATATAGATGTGTTATAGATAGTAAAGAATATAGCTGGGTTATAATGAGTAAAAAAAATACATAGCTGGGTTATAGACAGTAAAAGAATATAGCTGGGTTATAGACAGTTAAAGAATATAGTTGTGTTATAGACAGTAAAGAATATAGCTGGGTTATAGACAGTAAAAGAATATAGATGTGTTATAGACAGTAAAGAATATAGCTGGGTTATAGACAGTAAAAGAATATAGATATGTTATAGACAGTAAAGAATATAGCTGGGTTATAGACAGTAAAAGAATATAGTTGTGTTACAGACAGTAAAGAATATAGCTGGGTTATAGACAGTAAAAGAATATAGATGTGTTATAGACAGCAAAGAATACAGCTGGGTTATAGACAGTAAAATAATATAGCTGGGTTATAGACAGTAAAATAATATAGCTGGGTTATAGACAGTAAAATAATATAGCTGGGTTATAGACAGTAAAATAATATAGCTGGGTTATAGACAGTAAAATAATATAGCTGGGTTATAGACAGTAAAAGTCTGAAACTCATTTTTGCTTCACCCAGAAGGAGTCGTTTGATGATTTCCCAGCTATAAATAGAATTCCAAACATCTAAATGAAAAAAAACCCGGCCAAGTACGAAACTGACTCACGCACGAAAGGTTCCGTAACATCCGTAACAAAAAACGGCAAGAACGTTTTTTGTATAGGATCTCCCTTAAATATTTTTTTTTATTTTGTTTTTTTATATTTGTTTTTATAGCAGCAACAGAAATACATCATCTGATACAGCCTGGTGACAGACGGACAGATAGACGGACGGACAGCGAAGTTTTAGTAATAGGGTCTCGTTTGACGAGTACTGGATAGTTTGCCAGCAACTATCGGTAACTATCCGGACTGAGCCCAAATCGTCGACGGTGTATGACGCTGGTGACTGTTCCACCCGTGCCTTAAAGAAATGCAAGCAAAAGCGTGGGGGCCGAGCCTGGTCGAAGCGTACTGGGGCCATGGCTTGCTTTCTGAAAAGAAAACCCGTGATCCTGGAACGCAAAGGGGAACTTACCATCAGGTGGGATCGCAGTCAAGCACTGGTTTATATCAATTAAAAAAAAAAAAAAAAAAAACTGAAGGAACACAGGTATGGTTTTAGTCAGTAAAAATTCGACACGCTTGATACCCTCACGCTTTGCCTTAGAGCGCGAGACGTCATTTAATGATTTCACACCTTAAAAAAAAAAAATTGGTCCACCTTGTTGGAACCTTCCAACGCAGCGTCTTCCTATGCAGCTGCCACTCTAAAACCTTTCAGCTTCATCTGTTCTGCGAGCAATAGGTTACTTAGCACATAGTAAGTACCTAAATTTTTTTGTTAGGTGGGAAGTCATCTAATAACAAATCCCGCTCTTGGGCGGAGCAAGAGATAGTGTCAGACTTTTACTGACTAAAAACCCACTCTTGTTCCTTCTTTACCTTCATCCCGGGGCCTCGGGCTTCGCTTTCACACTACCCGTGAAGTAAGTACTGTCGCACTCTGCGACGGGGTTACTTCAGGGACCGGGACTTATCTTTAATGAAATGCTTTATATGTACATCGCGCTACAATGGTTATGTCCGAACTGAAAAAACTAGACATTTATTTGTTCTACTCAATTTGTAAACCTATTCTAGAACAACAAAATCCTTAAAAGTATATTTTACTTGCCAGTTCGTTAACCTAACTCATGCGATCTCCTTTCGATATCACAGTACCTATATAAGGCACAACTACCTAAGCAAAACTTCACATGAAACATTGCATTGTTTCGAATTCTTAATAGGGCTGCTTTTTCACCAGAGATGTGCTATGCAGCTATGATGCGAAGATGTAATAGCCAAGCTGTGAAACAACGTGACCGTTTACACTGATACTAGGCTATGTAGCGGTGCGAGTAAAATGTGCTATGAAGATGCGCCGACGCAAAGTAGATGCGCGAGGAAGATGCGCAGATCGAGCTGTGCAATGTATCGATAGTAGGGATCCATAGCACGCATTTATAGCACGCATTCTTAGTACGCACCCATAGCATGCGTCTATAGCAGTATAGCACGCATCCTTCCGTATAAAAAACATATCGTATTTTTTTTTTCGGTTGTCAAATCATCTTATGATATCCCCCACTCTTGGCCGGGACGGGAGATAGTGTCAGGCTTTTACTGACTAAAAACCCACTCCTGTTCCTTCGTTGCCTTTCGTACCATGGCTGAGTCTTCCTTTCAGAATCAGACCCTTGGCCCCAGTAGGCTTCGACCCTGCTGGGCCCCTACAGTTGCTGACATCTCCTTGAGGCGCGCGTGGAACAATACGCGCCGTCGACAACTTGGGCTCGGTCCGGATGGTTACCGGACTGTCAGACGGCGAGCCACCGGTGAGCTACGGTGGCTGGTAATCGAGATCGGAGTCCCGGCGGAGGTTGGGGCGTGAGGACCGCTGCCTCAAGCGATCGGCCGCCTCCTTTGCTAGAATTACTGCTTCGCAGAAGGAGGCGACCGCCTGCCATTCCTCCTCGCTCCGGACCAAGGCCTGGCGCGAGAGATCGCCGCCGCCGAACATATCGTATTTGAATCCGTTTCTACCAGTGCTAAGCTATGTGCACCAATGAATATGATTGGTATATATCAAACGCTTCCATAGCAACGTAGCATAGCACATTTCTGGTGGAAAAGCACAATCGTAAAACCACTGGCCACAAACGACCAAGAGAAAAAAACAAGACGTAAATAAAATATTTAATTAAGAAAAAGTCAGGTACTAAATTTTTTTATTTACAATAAAGCTGCTGCAGCGAATTCACTTAATCGGTTCGCTGAAAAACATGCCCATGGGAATTAATCTTACTCCAGAGCGCTTTGCAGCGAAATAAATAAACTGCTATAAAATCTTAACCTCTTTCGATGGTCCATAGTGATGGGGAAACGATTTATCGATTTATTAGGCCAATTGGATACTTGATAATACGGTTTGTTTATTCGAATAGGTTCGCATAGGTTTTTGTCTAACCCTCTTCTCAGTTTAGTTGGGGTCGGGTCTCTAGAGCCTTACCATGACATGTTGTAAAGTCAAGCGTGCAAGAAAAAAAGGGATGGAATAACTCCATCAACCAACTGGTGTTTATACAACCGGTGTATAAACACCGGTTGTCAAATGAATCGCATTAAGAGCTTGCTACCTTAAACGATTCTATAACATATTAACAATATTAACTGACTGGCCTGTTGGTCTAGTAGTTAGTGGCTCTGACTGATATGCCGGAGGTCGTGGGTTCAATTCCCACCCAGGACAAATGTTCGTGTGATGATCACGATTATTTGTTCTATGTCTGGGTGTAATTTATCTATAATATGTATGGATTTAGATATATTTAAGTATGTTTATCAGTTGTCTAGTACTCATAACACAAGCTCTGCTTAGCTTGAGACTGGACGGCGTTGTGTGATAGTTGTGGAATATTATTATTATATTAGCTTCGCAGTTTGTCTAGGCATATGTGCTAATTTTAATTAAGGGATGTTTAATTATGTTCTTTTTTATCGTGCTTATTAGTGATCGAAGTTTTCTATTACTTTATCTGTTTCTACCCGTGAGAACCTATAATTGGCTCAATGTCTCTTATACTATTGTTATTCTTTTGTTATAGCTGTTGGTTCTTCTATGATTAAATAAATAAATATAATGTATCGCATTCATTGCATCAGTATTGCTTGCGGAGAATGCCCTAGCATTTGACTTACTCATCTTTGGGGTTTAACTTTCATGTACAAAATCAATGAGGAATGAAAATCTGCCTAAGCTTTTTCCAGTGTAGCGATATTTATGGCGTCACTCACATAGGAACTGAAAATTTGAAATCCTGCATCCAATTATTTCTTCACGTGATTCGAACAAATACAACAGCCCGAATCAGAAATAACATCAATATCACACAGTAGTATGTGGGGTTTTACACAGACCCTGTTCCACAGACCTGTTAACTAGTATTGTGATTCGACTTTAAGACAAATCAATGGAACTGAATACCAATATACAATATTAATTTTAGTTGCGAAACCTGAAACACATGTCTAATATTTTCATGTAAAGAATGTGTGTACAAAATTTCATAACTGTACGATGAAAAATCACGAAGTTATAAGCTTGTTATGTTACCTGTTTGGCCGCTCAAATATATGATCACCGGGCCATCCGTTCGACTGAGGGGTTGTTTTACTCCCGCATCCAGCTGTGCGCTAGTATCTAATGCCCGCTATAACCTACCGTGAGCTGTGTTGTACTTAGTGTCAGTGGTGTCCAACTTGTGACCTTTTAAATATTTTTGGGAAAAAATATGGTGTAAAAATGATTGGAATCGATTCAGTTACTGATTCTGAACAAACTATATTCAGGTTTCACATATACTAAAAATAATGTTGTATATTTTGCACAAAGTGACTGGCTTATCTGACCTCCTCAGCTGTAACAAAACACGAATAAAATCAGCCCAAGCGCGAGTTGGACTCGTGCAAGAAAGGTTCCGTACCATCCGTAGCAAAAAAAAACGCAATAAAAATCACGTTTGTTGTATGGATACACATAAATATTTATTTTATTGTTTTTTAGTATTTGTTGTCATAGCGGCAACAGAAGTCTGTGGAAATTTCAACTATCTAATTATCATGATTTATGGATACAGCCTGGCCACAGACGGACAGATAGACAGACGAGCGGACAGCGGAGTATTATTAATAGGGTTCCGTTTTACTCTTTGGGTACAGAACCCTAAAAATGAATAAATGTGATCAATATAATTTTGTTAGCCCATTAAGCGCCAAACATATTCTAGCGTTGTTTTATTTACGAAATACTTATTTTCCTATCATAACCTAACCAAATAAAAGTAAGCAAAAAGGGGAAATAAGCCCAAACTCAAATACAGCACTCTTATAGGAAAATCCTTTTAAGTAGTGCTGTACTTATTTGAGTACAGCAGTATTTACTTAGAATTTAGTATCTAAATATTTTTTAGAAAATTTTTGATGGTTTATTTATTCAATTTAATCTATACACACAATAAATCACTCAATTGTTAAATTTTACAGTCAGACGCATATTTTGTTACTGCCACGTTATAATATTTTTATTGCCATCAATTTCAAAAATAACCACACTTTGATTGTTTCTTTTTCTAATAGAAGCAGTAAGTAACAATATATAATAAACTGAATTGTTTTGCCATACTCTTTTGTGTACAGCTGCGCATTAAATTTATAACAAATAAATGATCTCTTAATTAGTAACGGGTGCTATTTATACACACTTAATTTTAATAGCATTATTCGCCTCTAAAAATCGACATTGCCTTCTAACTTACTAAGTCAGTCAAAATTAACGAGCATCTGAATGATTCTGTCTTAGCCGCTAAGTTATCTTTTACGTAAGCCACTTTCTGGGTGGTTATAAAAAAAACCATGAAGCTAAGGCGGGAGCTCCGCTCCCGCGTTTGCCTTCTAACCTAACTTGTCCGAGTCAGATAGTCTCCAATTTCGAGCTCGCTTCGCTCGCTCTTGAACTAAAAGAATATTTAATTGGCGTTGTAGAATAGAAAGAAAGACGAATTAGTTTATCAAAAGCTAACTTATTTTCCAGTTGTTTCGTTATAAAATGAAAAGTTTGATCATGTGACTAATAAGGAAACGTGTGGCTTGACTTATAATTATTCATTACTTTTTAAATTCTACAGAAATACAGTGACGACAAATTGCATTAAAATTTGAAAAAGGACTCAATGTATTTTAACTGAATCGAAAAAGATCTACTTCCAAAATAAAAATAAAACCGACGTTGACATTTTTTACAATAAAAAATCTTATTCAAATTTACCCACAGAGGTTTGTTTGATGTCCACAAAATCGGTTTGTTAAAAATAAAAAAAAATACTCACTGGTTTCAACAGATATTATATTCTAAAAATATACAGAGAACATTAAAGATGAAAGAAAAACAGATCAACGTGACCTTTCCTGAATAGCCGATTTGGTAAGCTGTATCGATTACGGATCCGATTATAATTCGACATCGACTAAATCGAGTAGGGTTGAACGGATGTTCTGCGTCATTACATCACTGGCTCATCGCGTATTCAGTTCAGGGTTGTCTCGTAAAAATTGGCATTAGTTCACACTTAGCCCGGCGTTTAAAATTCAAGTGAGGATGTCGTTTTTGCATTGAAAGTGGCAATTACCTTACTTCGCCGGCATGTGTGGACCTGATGTATGAAGTCTTTGAAAATTCATCCACTAGACGGTTTTGTAGTACATAAAATAGTTTTTTGCATATCACAGGGGATTTTTTTGAGGTAATTTATACGAAGGGTTGGGGTATTTTTGACTCATTTTTATCGTTTTTCTGCTTTGAAGATTTGAGCTTTATTTGCTTTAAATATTGAAATGCTTTCAGGAAACTTTTAACTACTGTGTCTTTCTGACTAACAGTCGGTTAGTCAGAAAAACACATTAGTTAAAAGTTCAGTCTGTGATTTAAATGAAAAAAAAATGCTTCCATTTTTAATCTATATTCTGAAAACCAAATCGATTACACCTCATAGATAATATTTTCAATGATTATTAATCCCAATTTTTATAAAAAAAAAAACAAGTTTAACAGGGATCAGCTATCAAAGCTGATTCCATCAATTTCAAGAAAATTCATTTCACAAAATGCTGACATTTTCTGTAAAATCTGGCAAGGAAAATTTAGATAAATTAAATTAAATTAAGATTAAGCGTGGACTGCCAAAAGAGATGAAGGTTTATTTCAAGCTCACTTCACCTTAAGATACATATTGAGATTATCACAAAATGGACCAACTGATCTGAATTTGTATTGCTATTATAGCAATTTCGTTAGATAAAAATAATTATTTATTTTTATCTAACAAAATATTCAAAAATATAATTTATGCATGTACCGATTTAAATGAATAAAGAGATAATAATAATAAATTGTTTTATTTGGGACAATCATAGGAGCCATTTTTGTTAGTACACACCTTATATGCTGAAACTTATACACAAACTTAAGAATTTTATAGCAGACAATCTATATTAGTGTGTCTTGTACTTCCAAGGCATTTCAGGCGGACAATGATTCCGAATAAAATGCCTCATACATACTCTTTCTAATCATAGAAGTTCTTACATCTGGATCTGGACGAGTACATAACAGGTTTCCTGAAGGTAATTTGTGTTTTTACCTTTAACCGTTTTATGTTAAAGTACGATAAATAATTGCGATGCTTTCGGAATGAATTGCAAGCACAGAATTATTGTACAGTTTTACGAACTTAACTTCGACGAAGTCGCGGGCAACAGCTAGTTCAGAATAAAATGCCTCAGCACAGGAACTCTCGGATCCTCAGCCACGACTTTCAGGATGATATTGTCACTTCCCTGAATTCTCCTCACGAGCTATACTACCTTTCTGATGATTTTATGAAAACCATCTGTACGTGATTGGGCGAACATCCTCAAGGCACTACAGAAACGAGGGAGTTTCAACACCATCCTGAAATTATTATTATATTGGACGTGCAAGGCACTTAGCGCCCCACGTGAACAATTGAACCACAGACTATACTTTACAATGGACAACATAGAAGAAATCAATTGGGTAATTAACTCAATTTTTATTATTATTCGTATCAAAAAGTACAAATTGCAAACAGAAATAATTTTCCAAATCTGTGCATTAATTCAGTAAGTTAAATTTTTAATAATGTTTTTGTTATGTATAAGTAGCTTAAAGCATTTATATTCATTGTTATTTAACAGTTGAAAACAATAATTTTCAAATACGTTCAACATTAAGTAAGGTCCTCATGATGGCCAGTGGTTTAGGCACCCGCCTCCCTTATATGAGGTTGTGGGCTCGAAACCGGCCAAAGCCAATGTGAATTTTAAGTACTTTTCTAAGTTTATCTAGGACATTAATGACACTTCATGCCTCGAAAAGCAATTAAAGCCGTTGATCCCGGTTGTTATTCGTAAATATTAGACTGTCGTTATAGGTATTCAACCGCCAGAAAGTCTAACCATCAGTCTAACCAAAGAGTATCGGGTTGCCCAGTAATCTTTTTTGCGGAAGTCCGCATCCAATTATCAGTCTAACTGAAGCCAATCCCAAACAAGTTGAGAAAAATACTAGGGAAATGATGAAGACGTTCAACATTAAGTAAGTTAGAAACCTTTTAAATCTGGTGGAAACGAAAACTGTCAGGTATCAGAATAAAGGTAGAACTACACTGCGCACACGTGTGCCACACACGCCAATCTGGGCGCGACATCACCGCCGTTAGGTTAAAAAAAAATCATAGACGACAGTTAATTGTGTCGTACTATATATCAACACCGCCATTTAAATATATAAGACACGAGACTTAAAACTACACAATTATCTGTCGTCACGACAAAGTGGGAACGCGGCCTTACGTATGTACAAACGAGACAAAAATATATTCTCACATTTATATTTGAAATGTGAATCGCTGCTTCAATAATAAACCAATTTCGATGATGTTTTCATTAAAAAAAAATGTTTTAGTGTTATTTATTGTTTAGTATAAAATACTGCACTAAAATAATACACGCAAAAGACCAGATCACACCATTTGTACAAAAGAATGCCTACAAATAAATCCATAAATTGCCCACCAAAATAAAAAAAAGCCTTGCACAGCTACATCATAAATAACCATCTGTTACACCAGCAATATACTGATTAACTTCGGTACACAGAGAGACACGTTCGGGCGATTTCCCTAACAAAAGAGGAAGAAAAATAAATCCACATAATGTTTAGGGAAAATTCTTTAAGAAAACGTTGACCACGTTTGCCCGGTCTAATCAGTGTCGGGGTAAATATAAAGAGGGAGACGTGGGCAAATATGTGATGGAGTGATGGATACGATGCAGCGGGCCCCTTTGTTAGATGTCGGTGACGATTTTTAGGGTCCCGTACCTCAAGAGGAAAAACGGAACGCTTATAGGATCACTTTGTTGTCCGTCCGTCTGTTTCTCAAGACCCATTATCTTGGGAATGCGTGGAGGTATCGAGTTGAAATTAAACTCAAATCTGCGGTCCCTTGAAGCTGTAAAAAATCAAAGTTGTGAGTAGAACGAAAAATAAGTTCGGTCGGGTTTCCGAATATTATTATTATTAATAAAGAATATTATTATTGTAAGTTTGTTTATTGTTAGCTAATATTATACGAGTCTCATTGTCACTCGCAATAAAGAATATTATTATTATTCCGTTTATTTATTAATATTATAAATTATATTTTTAATTATTTGAGTAGAAAATAAAAAAAAAGTATTTATAAATATAAATAATACTAGGCCACCGGTATTGGGAAGAGGGTTGGACCCTCTTCCCAATACCGGTGGCCTAGGTCAGGGCTCCAAAAAAAAGAGCCTCCAAACGATACGAGTCATGTCCAAAAGTGCCACTCGTTCCAGTAGGCAATTAAGATTTATCAAGAATTAATCAAAATATAAATATTTTTTTAATGTAAATTAGTTCTTAATTATTTCAAACTAGCTGTTGCCCGCGACTTCGTCCGCGTTAAGTTCGTAAAACTGTACAATCATTTTGTGCTTGCAATTCAGTCCGAAAGCATCGTAATTATTTATTGTACTTTAACATAAAATGGTTAAAGACCGCAAATTACTTTGAGGAAACATGTTATGTACTCGACCAAATCCAGATGTATGATCGTCAATGAATAGAAAGAGTATGTATGAGCCGTAGCAATTGGCATTTCTGTCTACCCCGCATGTTTCTTTTAATTTCTTTCGTATGTTTCTGGTTTCATCATCATCATTTCAGCCGAAAGACGTCCACTGTTGGACATAGGCCTCCCCCAAATGCCGCCACAATGACCGGTCCTGTGCGTTTCTGGTTTATGTTCTGCTAAAATAACATTGTATGATTGTAACCGCTCGCCATAGTGAGCACGCTACAATCGCAGCGGTAATGCTTGTCTTTGAGAAGTGGCTACAGAGCCGTCATGGTATCCTCACTTTGTGCAGGACTCACCGGATATAGGTGTTTCGGAAGGTATTTGTATCGAATTCAGCGGGAAGAAACACTCTAGTCTCACCACAGTGAGGATCGTCTGGAGAATATGATGGATGAATGCAAGTCAGTCCCGCTTGGTCGGAGCGCCGGCTCCGCCATGTCCTCATGGAGGCGATTAGTGGAGAAAATGATAATCATTAGCCTCCTTCAGTAAATCACTACGATCAAAGAAGGTGGCTGAAACTATGAGGGATAGAACATCTTGACTCCTCAGCTGTAGCTGCAAATGACGCTTCGGGTGTTGAAAGCCGCAGGGCGATTCCCAGCCATCGCAAACACAGAACTGTGGTGGTGCCGTCCGGCCGTCTGGTCAAAGCAATCCTGAATCGACGACGCGTAGTATTCTACGCGCAACTCAAAGAGATGTTAGCAAATGGACAGGGCCCTCTAGGGCCTATGTCTGCTAGGGCTTCGAGATTGTTCGAAAGAGTTACCTCCGATAAGAATTTTCGCCTCAATAATGTTTCACTGAAGAGTTTAAGTAGTTAGACAGCTTTGGTAAAGGTAAACGAAGGAGCATAACCAGGACACCGACCTTCAGCTGCATAACGTGCACTGATAGTGCCGCAAGTGAATCCAAAACTACCATCTCCACTATCAACTATCTTCCTCCACAACAGTACTTACGAAGAATTTGCGAGAGCACGCTTGCATTGATTGTTGCAGCGTGATCATTTTGGGCGTTAGAAGTACTTGTTCATTTATCTAGGATTTTTTGGTGTGTATTTGGCTGACGTCCCCGTATATTAGACAAATGTTTTTTCCATAGTGGGAACTACCCTATAAAGAGTCTCCAACTTTTGAATAAATTTCGGCGAAATCTTGAGCGCGTGTATCCCTATCCAATCGAACTCGCATATTAATGGCCAAACTGAGAAATCACTGATGCCAATTGCCTCTATAAGGACACTTTCGTTCACCTAAGCTGGATAGACCTCCACCACATGCTACACCGGGTCCTCCGGGCGATTCGCACAATGATAATATCAGGGTACTTCCAACCGAATCCAGAAGAGAAACCGTTCGAAACAACCACAACAGTCCTGAGCCTGCGTATCCATAAAACAATGAAATTACAGTAAACAAATGTAGCAGCCGATTAGTGTTATACCTGAGTATTGGTCACCACTCCCTGCAAGGAAGTAACGTCCAGATGTCGACTTAAGGCTGCAAGGAATCTGAGATACATCATACGTTGTCAAAGTGTGATCAGAAAAACACATTTGACCCCGTTTTTTATGAAGCAGTGACTGCAAATAATAAAACGCGCCATTATTAGGCCGCAAGGTGCAATCATCCCGAAGCACACAGTGGAAGCATACAGTGGAGGGGTACTCTGCAAGGGCGGAGCACCACCGTGTCCTCGTGGAGGCAATCAGCGTCAGTGACCTCTCGCGCCGGGCCTTGGTTCGAGGTATGATCCAGAGCGAGGAAGAATGACAGGCGCTCGCCTTATTCTGCCGTAATGCTAGCGAAGGAGGAGGCCGCACGCCAAGCCGAGATTCCGATCCCGACTACAAGCCACCAGTAGACGCGGCCTTGCGGACGTCGAGCAATGGGTAGCTAGCCGTCCAGCCGTCCGATAGTCGACCGGACCGAACTCAGTCGTCAACAGCGCGTAGTGATCCACGCGCTCCTCAAAGAGATGTCGCAAAGGGCAACTGAAGGACACAGGTGTGGTTTTAGTCATTAAAAGATTGACACACCCTCCCGTACCAACCAGAGCGGGAGAAGCCATTGAATGATTTTCACCCTTAAAAAAAGAAAAAATAAGATGTCATCATCATCATTATCATTTCAGCCGAAAGACGTCCAAAGTTGGACATAGGCCTCCCCAAGTGTCGCCATAATGACCGGTCTATCCATCGGATTCCCGAGACCCTCACCAGGTCATCGGTCCATCTGGGGACCTTCAAATGCAAGGTGCCATGTAACAGCTTCCGAAAATTTGGCCGTGTTATTTAAAAGTTAATAATTAAATACTTAAAAGTATTTTTTTTATGCCTGTTAGGTTCGCGCTTGACCGCCATCTCACCTGATGGAAAGCGACGATGCAGTCGACGATGGAACGCGCTTACTTAGGTACTTTATACTTTAGGTATAGGTAGGGACTTTTATCGCCTTTGGTTGGTAACCATGGAAAAAAATAATAAAAATAAGCAGTATGATTGTTTAAAATGCCTCCGTCTAACTCCAGTTTAACCATAACTGTTTTCGTCCAATTTTTAAAAAATAATACTGTCTGCAAACGTGGGCGATAGTCATTCTCCCGCCACATAGAAACTGACGTAAAATACACAATGCCATCTATCAAATTTAATATGAAGTTCAACTGTCATTGTCATCATTACAACACTTGTCTACTTTGAGTCTTTAGATGGCGTTGCGAGTATCTGAATTGCGTGTGGTGTCATATTTTAGTTCTTGAAGACTTTAAATTCATACCATTTGTATTTCATAAGCATATGTTTGTTTGTATGTAAGTAATATATCAAGTTACACACAATTTTAATGTATAAAAGTTATCTACATCGATTTCTAACATTTTCTGTGGTACGCATACCTACAACTAAAAACTTCTACAGATATATTATATGCGTAGATATATACAAAAAAAATGTAAGCTTTTTTTTAAGATTTTTTATATATTTTTGCATATGCAATGCAAAAAATCTTATTTACAGGGAAAAATAAAATAAAAATGAAAGCTATATGGGATTCGAACAACCTTTACATTACACGCAAGTCCAGATACGAAACCACTGCGCTACGGACTTCGATGATTAAATTATAAAATAGACGTTCTTATATAAACGTCATAATTGACTGGTTGGCTCCTTATCGATGATAGCGTGATGATTTTCGTTTCAGAAGTTAAATTTGCAGCTAAATTGAATAATGTAACATTATAGTATGTGATTTTACTCGCCGCTTTGATTTTATTATGTGTTTTGATCAGTTTTTACAAAATATTTAGAAGATATCGAATAGAAGTATCAATTTTATTTTGAAAAAATGGTAAAAGTTATTTTATTCCAAAAAAAGTAAGATAAAATAATGACAATTTTTTTAACTGTAGCTGGGGATTGAACTCGTGGCAAATGTCGTTCAGTACCGACTTTTTGGATTATAGCTCACCCCCCTTAGCAAATAGCGTGATAATTTATAGCCTATCAGTTGCCCTGACCTATAAGGATTATGTATGCAAAATTTGAACAGGATCGGTTCAGTAGTTTTTGCGCCAATTAATACCATCGCAAAATAATTTTACTGTTTTATTATATGTATAGATTAAAAAACAAAATTACTGTGTCAAAAAAGTCGACCACAAAAAAGGACTATTTTTTGACTATATGACATGATTATGTCACGAAAAAACATAATTTCCCACCAAAAATTCGCCATCATATTTTTCTACAATTTAGATGTGCCCAATGTCACCCTCACAAATAAGAGGGATCTAACGACATCACTTAAGCTAAAATATAGCAAGCCGTTTAGGCTCTAGGGCGTGTCAATGAAATATACATACATACATGCAAACATACATACACTGGAAAACATAACCCTCATTCTGGTGCAAGCGGGGAAAATTTACCTATTTTAAAAGTAGCTGAAATCGATTAAGTAGCTATTTCTGAACTCGGTTAAACAACTTTCAAGATGAACCTTTGTAATTTTTACATGTATGTATACTTTTAAAATATCTTCCTACCATTCACACACGTCACACACGTTACACACAAACACACACACACACACATCACACACACACACACACACACAAGCACATTAACTCAAGTGATAGATTAAAACTTTGAATCAAATCAATCATACAAAGTGGTTAACCAAGCTGACCGACATAAAAACAAAGAGAAACACTTAAACAAAGATTAACACTGCAAAATCAGGTAACTGGCCACTCCTACTTCCTACACCAAACGAGCTAACATTAAGAGAAAGAGGAAAGTACGTAAAAAAAACCGGTATTTGCCGAAAAACACCGTAAACAAAGACATAAAGCTTAATGACAACGATATTATCGTAACTGAAGCAAACAACACTGGGTTACTAGTTTGTATTTGAATGTTTTTGGGTTCCATATTAAAACACAAATGGAAATAGAAACTTTTTTCAAGGTTCTACTCAGAGCTGCGGGGTTATTCGAAAGAGTAACCAGCCCTATTTTTGCTAAGATGCGACGCACAACTTTGATTCTTAGTTTTTTATTGTTAAAATGTTTTTTTCTTTTATATTTTGGTTTATTTTTGTTTATGTTTGTCTCTGTTGAGGTCGGCGTCAAAATGCAACAGATAACCTAGACAACTGTATTGTCTATGGTCATATGGTGCAACACAGTTATGCCCGATACACAGGCCTGTCAGGGAACTTGGTTTTTGTATTTTTGTAACGAATTGTGCGGCAGAATAAACATGTTTACTTTTTTTCTTCTTTCTTTCTGTGGAACGCGAAGAGAAACTGGAAGCGTATTCTGTCATAATGTCCACTTCTCATTATGTCAACTTCTTAGAATGTCAACTTCTCAAAATCTCGATTTCGGAAAAGGATGACATTTTGAAAAGTGGACATTGTGAGATGATACGAACGGACGGGTCAGTTTTTGTCAGTGAAAATCTGACACTGCGGCTCTCTCCATCCAAAGCGGCAGAAGTTATTTTATGATTTCCCATCACAAAAAAAGGTAGGGTACTCAAATCCACAACACATACTAACATGGAAGTTAACAGCGGAATTTTTTTGAATGAAGTTCAGGGGCTGTTTTAATTATAATAATAATACTTTTTTATCATCCACAAATGTACACTAGGGTATATTGTTTCCATTAAAATCTGGCACCCAAAGCTCGCCGTCCGACCGTCCGGTAACCGTCCGGACCGAGCCCAAGTCGTCGACGGCGCGTATTGTTCCACGCACGCCTCAAGGAGATGTCAGCAACTGTAGGGGCCCAGCAGGGTTGAAGCCTACTGGGGCCACGGGTATTGTGAAAGCGAAGCCCGGGGCCCCGGGATGAAGGCAAAGAAGGAACAGGAGTGGGTTTTTAGTCAGTAAAAGTCTGACACTATCTCGCGTTCCACCCAAGAGCGAAATTTCTCATTAGATGATTTTCCCACCTAAAAAAAAAACGTTTTTCTTATACTGTTTATACGGCAAAACAACAAATTTAAATTCAAATTTTTATTTCTTAAAACAACCTTTGCCGAGGCAGCTAGTAGGTATTATATGTATGTGTATGTTAAATTCTGCTATCAGTATTATTTTTAATTTTTCATGGATTGAGCTCCATAGTAGTCCTGAGTTGAGCTTTGCGAATACTGACAAATGCTTGCACTGACTGGACAGGTCCACTTAAATCTGTATGGTTCTTTCTTCAAAGACCGTCTCAGACAAATCTGCATGGTTCTCATGTGATTTGACCATTACATATTAACTGTATGAACTTTAAAAGAGACTTTGACCCTCGAGTTTGTTTCGATGTTTCTTTTCAGGGTAGACAGCTAGGAAACACCGGCCTCATCTAGTTTAATATGACGAAAAAAAAAATTGACGTGTAAAAGTGTTTTTTTAAACCTACTTAAAAAATAAATATTTATTTATTTATTTAAACTTCATGTACAGTAGTGGTACATAGGCGGACTTAATGCAACAAAGCATTCTCTACCAGTCAACTTTTGGGTTAAAAAGACAACACTTTGGTAGGCTTGCACAATAAACAAATAACAGATAATTCAAACAGAAAAAATAAATAAAATTTAGTTATTTATAATAATAAAATACATATATATGCTAAAATTATAAATTAATAAATACTATTAAAACTAAATACACACACTAAATATATACTATTAAATATCATTTATCATTATCATTTATGAATATCTAAATTATAGTACGTTTTTTTTCATCTAAAATGCTTGTAACCATTCGACATCGTGATACTTTTTACCAGTATAAAAATGAATTCAGGAAGGATACATAATTATAATAATAGCCGGTAAAAACTGCACCGACACGGAACCATCGTTATTATATTCCGTGAAAATAGATTATTTGCATAATGAGATGCGGAACGCTAATTTTTTTTTATCGGTTGTACTTACCTACTGGTCGGTAGGTATTTTGTAAATTTTTCATGTATATAGTCTCATAATGTTCCCACTCCTGTGAATCAGGCCTCCTCTCTGGGAGAGGTAATGGATCGTAATCTACCACGCTGGTCTGGGCACGCCACAATTATGGTGATAAGTCCCCTCTTTGAGGAGCGGCTGGAGCGGCAACATGGCGTCCTCAGCTTCTGCATGATGCAGGTCCTCACTGAACATGGCAAGTGCGGGTGGTTCCTGCATCGGTTTCAGGCGGAAGAAACGCCCGGGTGTCTCCTTTGTGTACCGCTTGGAGGACACGGTGGAGTATGCGGTGGAGGTGTGCCTCGCTTGGGAGGAGCACAGTCATGTTCTCCGAGCAATGGGTTGCTCGCTGTCCGGCCCAGTCGTCAACAGCGCGCAGTGATCCACGCGCTCCTCAATGCAAACCATAGGGGTCCAGCAGGGCCAATGCCCGCTAGCTAGAACCGCGGGGAATTTCTGAACATGAAACCCGTAGTCCTAGAACGCAAACGGCAACTGAAGGACACAGATGTAATTTTAGTCAGTAAAACTCTGTCACGCCCTCACGCCCCGCCCAGAGCGGGACAAGTTATTGATGATTTCCACCCTTAAAAAAAACCACGCTAGTCTGGGAACTGCAAGACTTGATTTCGCCATCAACTTTCTACCACCGAAAAACTCGACGTACGGTGAGTATCCACACTTACATTATTATTAACATCTTTACGGTCCTAACTAAGCATTTCACGTCGTCGTGTTTACCGCGTACCTACATCTAAGAACTGCTACAATTTGCCTGTAGTGATCTTCCCGTCTGATTATAATTTAGGTATCTTCAAGGCTAGAGTGAATAGGCTCTTAATAAACTAATGCGAATCGCCATCAACGATTGCATCACTATTTACCATCAGGTGGAATCGAAGACCAGCACTAGATTTGTTTTTTTTTCCTTCATCGTTTTTAACCCTCGGGCACCCCGGGTGTATTATTATTACGTAATTGCGCGTTTTTACGTAATCACCAAAAAAAAAATCAGTAAAAGTCTAACAGGCAGGCAGCCTGGAGTGAGAGAAATTATAGGATTATTTCACTTATAAAAAAAGACCTGGCAACAAACAAAATTAAAATCTACATACTTTTCTAAGTTCAAAACTATGCACAGAACTTGGTCGTCATATTTTGCACAATCTACTCTTTCTAGCGCCCGGCCTAACAGAATAACATCAAGACCAAAGTATATAAAAAACAAAAGACGTACGAAACCGTTAACCCCAAATCGAACTAGCTTGACCGAAATATTATTGCTACCCGACTATTTTATTTCATACTTATACAAGTCAGCAGTAATAATATTATGTGGATATATTATTACAAGTACTCTTTCATAGAAGTGCACAGTATAACATGACAATTGCGAAAAATCGCTGTCGGCATTTTGTCTAAAGTATCCTGTAGAATTCCCTTATTTTTTCCTTCAACTAGAATTGTAGAACTGGTCCTCAACAGGGCCTTTTTTAACTCTTATATCATCGATGAGAGCATGGTTTGAAAACTTGTTGTTTCATTCAATGCAATTCTACGCAATGTAAAGAGGCTACGTGAGAAAAGAAAGATCGCCTAAACGCTCTGTTGGCAATTTGGTAATTCCGTCATTTAGCCGAATGTTTCACAAAACTTGTTTCAGGAAATACATATGCTTTTTTTAAATCTTGAAGTTTTTCGGAAAAAATTTTGGCCTTTCAGAATCTTGCTTAACACGTTCAGCGCGGGACGAGGTCTAATACGCCTCGTACGTGTCTTCCTTGCGATGTAGTTAAGAAAAACAGTCTTCTCTGCCGTGCGGAGACCGTAACTTCAATTAGGTTTAGCTTAGAAAAGAGATGAATAAAATACCTAAGATGCTATTAAAACAGAATGCAGTGGTGTATCTGCTTTAATACGGGGTCACTTTGACATCGTACCGCAATATGCAAAAAAAAGTTAAATGTTACGAGGTCTAAAAAGCCCCTTACCATCATAATGATAGTTTTCAAACGAGATCAGGAATAGAAATAATACAAAAATGAGTGCCGCTGTCAAAGAGTTAAATGTACAAGGTTTCAATGGACATACATTTTATACAGACATATTCTGTTGTTCTCTGAGTGAATTCACAATAAATGCCTTAATTGTAATAAGTTATAAACTGGTGTGAATAATATATGTATGTATGTTTTGTAAATAGGCAGAAAAACAAAAAATACTCTATCGCATTAGGTTACCCTGTAAAGATAGTTGTAAGTTGGAAAAATAAATAAATAAATAAATAAATATTTTTACTTCCGACTTCTAAAAAAGGAGGAGGTTCTCAATTCGGATGTTTGTATTTTTTTTATGTTTGTTCGCGCATAACTTCGTCGCTTGCCAACCGATTTGAAAAATTCTTTGTTCGTTGGAAAGGGTATACTTCCCAAATGGTCCCATACTCACCAAATCGGGATCTGATGAATCTTGGCGAAATTGAGGGAACTCCTCAAATATTATAAGCAACCATATAGTGATTTTGGTATTTTCATTGAAAACGTAAGCATCTACAGTCAAAATGTAACATTTGATGAAATGGAACTGATGAAGAAGACCAGAAATGGTCAACGGAACTTCTTACTCGCATAGATATCACAATGAAGATAGTTAAGCGACTATGACAATACAAATAAATGAATGGTTCTTAATAGTTACGTTGAAAATGGTATCATCGAAGGGAACTGATGATGATTTGGAGCCGGAAGGTAGACACAGGAACTTCATAATAAAACAATGTACCCTAGCAGTGTTTGGATTAATTGGAATTATCATGAGAAATAGGCACTCTGTTTATAAGTGTATCACAACTAAAAAGTGTGAAATAAAAAACTTTTTACAAAAAAAGAATAACCGACTTCACAAAAAAAAAAAAATACTAAAAGGATCAAAATAACTTTAATTTCGGAAGTCGGTGTTAAATAAGATACAAATAATACCGACAAACACCAACTTCCGAAATTAAAGTTATTGTGATCCTTTTAGTGTGTTTTAGTGAAGTCGGTTATTCTTTTTTGTAAAAAGTTTTTTTTAATTTATGACTATATTTTTAGGAATCAGAAGTGCATATATTAAAAAAAAATACTTGATAACAAAAAAATAAACAATTCTTTACATTTAATTAAAAGAACAAAATAACAATAATACTAATTAATCTAATTAAGCACAAATCAGTATAAGTCTCACGGCCAAAATGCGTGGGAAAGTGGTGCAGACCGCTTTCATAGACTCTTCGCTGTCATTCCTTCCTTCCATCCTAGCAATATTATGAAGATGTATGGGAATCCGATGGATGCGAGACGCACAGGACCGGTCATTATGGCGACATTTGGGAGAGGCCTATGTCCAACAGTGCACGTCTTTCGGCTGAAATGATGATGATGAGAAATATGATGATGAAAAATAGAAAGATGTGTTTTATTATTTAGCATTAGCAAATAATAAAAATCTTTTTTTATGTTCTTTGGTTGTTATTTGTACAAATTGTCAAATACATTGGTATAAGGAATGAGATTTTGAATGCAAACGAAAATTCCCCTTTTCACCCCCTTAAAAAATGAATTTTCAAAATCTTTTCTTAGTTCTCGTCTACACTCTTACCTTTTAGAGCGTAGACGAGAACTAAAAAGAAATTTAAAGTCTTCCATAAATAAGCCTTTTGCGAAATTACATTCAATTCCTTTTTTTGGCGTAGTAGTTTCGGCTGTGCGTGTGATGTCAGTCATTTTCTCCATTTACATACATAGAAAAAAAAAAATGATATTAAAACCAAAATGTCATCTTCTCAAACATCTGTTTCTACAGTTTTGACATCTCACATTTTTTTTTATTGTATGGGAAAATCATCTTATGACAAATCCCACCCTTGGGCGGAGCGAGAGATAGTGTCAGACGTTTACTGCCTAAAAACCCACTCCTGTTCCTTCTTTGCCTTCGTACCAGGGGCGCCCGGGTTCACTTTTTTTTTCACACTACCCGTGGCTCCAATAGGCTTCGACCCTGCTAGGTCCCTACGATTTGCTGACATCTCCCAGAGGCGCGCGTGGAACAGCGACGGCGAGCCACCCATTGCTCGCCGTCCGTAAGCCTGCGCCTACGGTGGAGCCCGCGCCTACGGTGGATTGACATCCTTCATATTGATTATGACTTGTACAACACATAAAACGCAGTACCAAGATAAGCCGGGCAGTACATGATACATCGACAGTATGACGTCACAATATGCCTTAATTACTTGATTTATGGTCTGATTCACATGGTAATGAGACTGCACTCATTAATATGGCGATATAATTAATTATCGAGTTATATTGTATTTGTAATTGTGTATTTGACTTTAAACATTGAAACACAGGCACAGGCAATTCTGTGTAATCCTGTGGGAAGATAATACAATTATAATCTTCAGCTTACGGACGGCAAGCCATGAGTAGCTCGCCGTCCGACCGTCCGTTAAGGACAAAGCTCAGCTTACCTTGACGTGTTAAAAGTCAATCGTGCACACACACATACATTCTATAATTATATGCTTCATATCTTTAACAGTTCAATTTAGGTCGTAAAATGGATTGCGTTAAAAGTTCGTGATATTCGGGCCAGATGTTAGCAAAGAGCAGTTTAAGAACCACAAGTGGGTTTTATTCGATTAAAGTCTGATACTCCCTCTTGCGCCCAGAGCGGGAGAAGTAACTTGATGGTTTCCCACTCCAAAACAAAAAGCACTACGCATTTCTGTTTTTTTTTTTTTCTCATTATTCAGGCGTATGTATCTAGCAGTGAGCAGTGGTGGCCAAGTGGTAACGGCCCCGACTTACGAGTTGTAGCCGTTGTAGGTCGCGGGTTCAAACCAAGCCAGGCGCATTATTTTGTGTAATTTATTCCATCGCCACTGCTCTCAAAACGGTGAAGGAAAACATCGTGAGGAAACCGGCATGTCCTAGAACCACAAATTCGAAGACATGTGACATCCACCAACCCGCACTGGGCCCGCGTGGTGCATTTCGGCCCGTTCTCTCTCCTAGAGAGGAGGCCTGAGTCCAACAGTGGGAACAATATAAGGCCGACTATGCTATGCTATATATCTGGCAGCATGTATGGTGGGTCTAGCTAGAGGAGCCGAGCGCAAGCGGAACACGAGCCGAGCTCAAATACGTGTAGTGTCGCTCGTGCCCGGCCCCTCTACAGTCGGTCCACACTCCACGGTAGACGCGGGCTTGCGGACGTCGAGCAATAGGTAGCTCGCCGTCCGTCTGTACGGTAATTAACCGGACCGAGTCCAATCGTCAACAGCGCATAGTGATCCACGCGCTCCTCAAAGAGATGTCAGCAGACCGTAGGGGCCCAGTAGGGCCGATGCCCGCTAACTAGGACCGCGAGAATTTCTAAAAAGGAAACCCGTAGCCCTAGAACGCAAAGGGTAATTGAAGGACACAGGTGTGGTTTTAGTCAGTAAAAGTCTGACACGCCCTCCCGCTCCACCCAGAGCGCGAGAAGTCATTTGGATGATTTCCCACCTACACCACCCACAAAAAAAACACTCCACGAATTTGAATTCGACTCGTGCTTCACACGTGCTGGGTTCCTCTAACGTAGACGGTGGGTCATACGTCAGTTTACATTTCTGTATATACAATGACCTATTGTAGTCGAAATATCACTAAAATCAATTTCCAAAAATGAGAGCATTTTCTGATCAGATTGTTTGCGCCACAACAAGCAAAGTAAAATAAAATCCTACAAAGTTACGATGTATTTTTCAACAGACCGCAAAATTGGCAGGACACATTGTAACTGATAGATGATATTTGAAAAGCTAAATTTTGTTATTGAACGGAAAATTCCAGGAAAATCCTGGAGACATCACGCTCGCTTGGGCTTAAATAAGATGTTCTCACGAAAACACGACGACGTTTTTGTTGTGTGTCCCAAGTATAAGAGAGAGGATAACGGACTTACACTCATGAGAGTAAATTGGTTGTGGCTTGTTCTCTCCTAACTAAACCTGATTCTGTTTAAGCATAACTGGAAAAGTCAGGTTTAAAAAAACCTTGAGCTTGTTAGTATTTTCTTCTGCGTCTCGCATCCATCGCATTCCCGCGACTCTCACCAGGTCATCGGTCCACCTTGTGGGAGGCCTTCCAGCGCTGCATCTTCCACTGTGCATATAATTTATTTTTATTTTTTAAATTTCGTGCAGCACAAAGGTATAAAGGCGCGAATGCCGAAAGCTAAATGCCTTAGGCATTCTACCAGTTAGCTAAGATGCCAATCAAGGAGGATTTCAATCATATTTCGCTATCTTTTTAGGGATCTGTACCCAAAGGGTAAAACGAGACCCTAACTAAGACTCCGCTGTCCGTCCGTCTGTCACCAAGCTGTATCTCATGAACCGTGATAGCTATATAGCCGTTGTCAAAGAGGATGTATTTTTGTTCCCGCTGTAACAACAAATACTAAAATTCAGATTAAAATATTTTTTTAAGGGACTTCCTTACAACAAACGTGAATTTTTTGCTGTTTTTGCTACGGACGGTTTATTTTTTTTCGGTGGAAAAACCATCTTATGACTTTCTCCGCTTTTGGGCGGAGCGGGAGATAGTGTCAGACTTTTACTGACTAAAAACCCACTGCAGTTCCTTCATTGCCTTTCGCACCAGGACCGAGTCTTCCTTTCAGAATCAGAACCTTGGCCCCAGTAGGCTCTGACCCTGCTTGGCCCTACAGATGCTGACATCACCTTGAGGCGCGCGTGGAACAGTACGCGCCGTCGACGACTTGAGCTCAGTCCGGACGATTACCGGATGGTCGGACGGCGAGCTACCCATTGCTCGCCATCCGCAAGCCCGGGCCTACGGTGGCCGGAAATCGGGATCGGAATCCCAGCGGCAGTTGGGGCGTGAGGACCGTTACCTCACGCGATCGGCCGCCTTCTTTCTTTCTTCTTTTTCATTACTCCTTCGCAAAAGGAGGCGACCGCCTGCCACTCCTCGTACGAAGTCCTTCGTGCGCGAGTCAGGCACACACTTGTCCGGTTTTTTTTATTATGGATAGGTTTGCGTTTTCCTACTATATCATCTTACTGTAAACGATGATGTGGCCGTTGATGCAGTATGTTTCCCTAGAAGTTACCTCTTTCAACTTAAACCACAAAAAATACTCTCAGCCACATGAGAGAACCTGTCTGCTCTAAGCAAATGTGACGCGAGCACACTTTGAGAGTAAATTTAAAATTTTACTTTTAAACCAACTAGTTATTGGTGTGTTGAATTATTCAGCGGGTTGTGACGGAGCGCGTACTTTGAGCGATATTACTGTGCCATCCGGGATGTTTTATGCTTTTTTGGAGGGAAACATACTAGGAACACTTTCGTTTTACTTTTCAGAGGAATATGAAAGTTTTTCTTTCATATTTGTCTATACAAAGGCGTTTTTGAATCTAGTTTAAAACTGGCGAAGTTTCAAAACATTTTTTTTTTCTAAGCTTTTCTATAGTGTAGTATCAGTGTTGCGATGATGTTCGATAGCTGAGCGGGAGCAAGTTAAATCAAATTCGTGGACTGATATTATGTACAATTGTATATTACATAAAACAATAACAAGGGAAAAGCGGTGTTTCCGTCGGGGTAAAATGTGAAGTGCTGGCTCGCAGACCGCGGCGCTCGCGCATCCATCGTGCGCGCCGCTCCCGCGCGCCCCTCCGCCGCGTAGACCCGCCGCTGGTACTCCCCCCGCGCGCGCCGCCTCAACCGCCGTGCATCTCCAGTCCGGCACAGCTATGTCTCGTATAGACAATCAGCTTTATAATGTTCCAACTGAAGCCCAAGCCTCCTCTTTAGGAGAAGAAATACCAGTCACACATCTGAGAATTTGTAGTTCTAGGACATGCCGGTTTCCTCCCGATGTTTTCCTTCACTGCTTTGAGAGCAGTGGTGATGAAATAAATTACACAAAGTAATGCCTGTCTATATAGTACGGAATAACGGAAAGGTTTGCTTATTTTCAATATTTACATACTACTTTATGAAGAATTTCTTACGAGTATTTACGTTTTTGAATAAATACCCTATAAATAAAACGATCAATATTTTATAATCTATGCATTCGCTTGGTGAAATCACGCGTGAATCGGGCGTTCGCTTGAGGTTTGAGTCGTAGTAGAAATAGAACAAGTCTGGGCATGTATCTCAACCGTGTTATTTTTTTTGTGTACCTATATTTAGCAAGTCTGAGAATAAGTTGTAGGCTATTTTTATATCGCTAAGTGAGAAGCCTATTATCACGTGGGCGGAACCACTGGTAGCAGCGTCCTAGTTACATTAATAAGAGGGAAGATTTGTATTTTTATATTTTTGGTTGTAATGAATTAAATCAAAAACTACAGGACCGATTTTAAAAATTATTTTACCTGACTATATGAATATATATTTTATATTTCTTTTTTTTTATTGGTATAAACCAGTGCTCGACTGCGATCCAACCTGATGGTAAGCAGAGCTGCAATCATCGATGGTGAGAAGCACTAGTTCACTAAGAGCTTATTCAGTCTAGCCTTAAAGACACCTAAATTATAGTTGGACAGAAAGACCGCAACAGGTAAATTGTTCCAGTCCTTTGATGTACGCGATATAAACGACAGAGTGAAACGCTTAGTCCGGACCGTTGAAGTCCGGCAGAAGTTAGTGAATAAATAAAAAATATTTTGGCGTCAAACTGTAAGTACTTAAAGTTATGGTACATAGTAAGTTATTCTAAACTTCGGGACAATCGTGACCTCGTACTTTGTACGAATTTATTAGGGCATCAGTTTTGTGGCTTTAAAAACATTTTTATTTTTCTGGTAAAATCTGGACTTTATAGTGAAAGATGGCAACAATGCAAGTGTATTCTTGGTTTGGATAGTTTAACCAAATATTAAAAAAAAAATGCTACGAAAAAAAAAGAAAGCAATAAAACTGTGATAAAAGTTACTAAGCAAAGATTCTGATCATTATTGGACCATTGCTTACCATCAGGTGGGATCGCAGTCAAGCACTAAGTTTATATTAATAAAAAAATCATAGCTGAAGGTTTTGATTTAATTAAGGTCGCCATAGACAAGTTCAGTTAAGTAGACGATAATCTCATTGGTTGACCTGAAAAAAAATACAAAATAAAATTAAAACTAAAAAAAAACTTTTAAATTAAATGCGCTAAAAGAATAAAAAAAGACCTTGGTTATCATAAAGGATCAAAGTACTCATCAGTACGCATCAAACGACTCCAAACTCGATGGGGTTGTGACGTTATATTGCGGAATTCCTATGGCCACCTTTCAGCTCCATCATCAGATCAGCTCCATGTTATCATAATATAGCATTGTCACGCACTTAACACATGCATACAAAATTTCAGCTCAATCGGTTGAAGATATCTGCTTCAAATTGGAGTTGCAAGATTTGAGCCGAGCATGCATACATACATACATAGCAAGTTAATAAAAGGTTGTAAAAAAATATCAGGAGTAAATGAAACAACTTTAAGGTTAAAAAACAAATCGGGGCAGTCAAAATGTTAGCGACTATTACTCTCACAAGTTTTCTTAATCGTGTAAACTATAAAGCACTTGGGAACTTTAAAAAAAAGTTAACATAAAACTTATTCCACTTTACTGCACTAAAAGTCACAAAAGACATTAAAAATACAATTATTTTAAAGATTTATTTTTTTAAAGATTTAAAAACATTCACAGATAAATAAGACAGATGATCCGTTAACATCAAGATTTTAAATAAAGAATTCCTAAATCGGACTTTAAAATTCGCATAAATGCTTCGCGTATTTTGAATCTATTCTCGTTCATTCGTTCATGACGACATAGCACAGATAGCGTCAGTTCAGTGAACGAGAGAGGTGAGTGAACGAATGAACGGTTTTGAGCAACTCAGGTGTAAGCATCAGGAAAATTTTAGAGATATGAGCTTTTGTATGAAAAGGCTTTGAAAGTTGCTGAAAATTATTTTGTAGCTCAAGTATGCTATTTTTAACTACAAAGTAAGTTCAGTGTACTTTTAAAAGACCAATAATGAAGATTGAGTATTATTTTCAGTTGAAAAGTCATTAGACTTTTGAGTAATTTTTCATTATTGAAGCAGCTTCAATATACTTTTTAGTTATTGACAGAGATATTAATCATTACCCGTAAATAAATGGTTCCACTGCTGCTTTGTTGAATGTTTATCAAGCATATTGACAGCAAAAGTTTGTAAGTATGTATATTTTTTTATGTCACTTTTGCTGGCAACTTTTTGAGGCTCTCGTGGAACACAAAACGCTTTCGACCCGGACTTACACCTAATCGGAGCCCAGTAGGCGCCTCTATATTATCAATCCTATTTTCGTTTCATAATCGCAAAGAATAAAAAAGAATAGGGAGCAGCACGTGGTGGCCCAGTGGTAACGGCCCTGACTTACTATTTGTAATTTATTTCATCACCACTGCTCTCAAAACGGTGAAGACAAACATCGTGTGGAAAAAGATATGTCCTCGAACCAAAAATTCGATGACATGTTACATCCGTAAATTTGTACTGGGTCCGCGTGGTGAACTATTGCTGATTCTCTCTATATGGTAGCCACACACGTTCCAGTATACTTGCGCAAGTTAAGACTTGCATAAATACACTTTATTTGAAAGTGACCACAGACTGCTCAAGTATGCTTGTACAAATATCATTTCTGACAAAGTGAGCGCCCAGGTGTGTTGTTTTGTGGGATGGATGACGTTTTGGCATTAGTTGGCTTTATTTATGCGAAAGAAGTTTGAAAAAGTACAAAAGAAACCGAATAAAAATGGAGTAGACTGGTTAAGAAAAAATTAAAAAAAAAAATTATACGCAGCAGTGTTTTTGTTTCTGTTGTCCAGTCCAAAAAGACCAATCTTTGTTGTTTATTTGCCAAAGACATGGCTCATTCCTATAAATATTAATAAATTCTACCAAAATCTCGCGAGTTCCATGCCTCTCAGTAAACTCACACATTTTGGCGAGATATCGCTTGCAGAACATGCGTACGTGTTACAGGCGACTAGTAAAAGCTTTTTTTTTCAGCCAATTGAAACTTGCCTACCACACACGTTGAAGTAAACTTGCGCAAACACAAGTTAGCACAAGTCTGGAATAAAAAATTGGAACTTTTCACAACATTTCGCGTTCCAACACACTTTACAGTATACTTGTATAAATACCGTCTTCAAGGCTAGAGTGAATAGGCTCTTAATAAACTAGTGCACCTCAACATCAACGATTGCATTACTGCTTGCAATCAGGTGGGATCGCAGTCAAGCACTTGTTTATATCAATTTTAAAAAAGTGAGTTGCAAAATTTTTCTTCTTTTTTATATTAGTTATTTTAACAATATCTTTTCTAACTTTTTCACTTGCTAAAGTTCCTTTCGTTCTGATCCGCTTAATAGCTAAGCTTTGGTAAAACTAACACCTAGAACCATTTAACCGATACCCTTTTTAAGCCCATTTGAAATAACGAAATTTTGTTCTACATCGAAATCTAGGCTTTTGTGTTAAGGTTTTTAGCCTTGAATATTTTTTAAGAACTTGTAAAATACACAAGGCCGCAACCGTTACCAAGTCATCGGTCCACATTGTAGAAATTTCTTCCAGCAGACCTGCGACAGGAGAGTTGGATGAGAGATGTAGACATAGTGTATACAAATAAGTTAGAAAATTAAAAATATACTATTTTATCTAATCTAGTTTTGTTAGTTTTGTAGATCATTTATAGAAGTTCCTAGCTAGTATATAACTATTGCCAAAAGACAAATAAAAGTGATTTTGAGATGCTCTACTGACTTTTTATTACCACTTTTCATTAGAAACGCAATCCCGGGATCAATAAATAATAAAAATAATATTCTACAACAATCACACAACGCTGTCTAGTCTCAAGCTAAGCAGAGCTTGTGTTATGAGTACTAGACAGCTGATAAACATACTTATATATTTCTAAATACATACATATCATAGATAAATTACACCCAGACACAGAACAAATGATCGTGCTCATCACACAAACATTTGTCCTGGGTGGGAATCGAACCCACGACCACCGGCATAGCAGTCAGGGCCACTAAGTTTAGCCAGCCAATTATAGGTAAACCCAAAATCCCGGACTAGAAAAATTATTCGGAATCGAATCTTCTACTCTTATGGTGTAGCCAACCTCGCGACCCAAGTCAATATAGTTGATTTGTTTATCTTTTATCTTTATTGTATTATTATTTTGACTTCTGAAAGGGTTTTGGTATGTAATTCATGATCTACATAAATCTACCTCGGCAAGCGTTGCTCAACCTTAAAAATTGATCCTATTTTATTTTTAATGATGGGAAATTATCAAATGACTTCCTCTGAGTGAAACGAGACAGCGGGTCAGGCTTTAATTGACTAAAACCCACCTGTATTCCTTCAATCGCCCTTTGTGTTCTAGGGAACGATATACTGACCTGACTGGCCTATTGGTCTAGTGGTTAGTGGCCCTAACTGCTAAAGCTCGATTCCCACCCAGGACAAATGTTTGTGTGATGAGCATAATAATTTGTTCTGTGTCTGGGTGTAATTTATCTATATTATGTATGTATTTAGAAATATATAAGTATGTTTATCAGTTGTCTAGTACTCATAACGCAAGCTCTGCTTAGCTTGAGACTAGACGGCGTTGTGTGCTGGTTGTTGAACATTATTATTATACTTTTTCAAATTTTCCCACGGCTATCGAACCTACCGGGTCCCTAAAACCGTGGGGGCCTGAAATCACTTTGAGGCGCGCATGAAACACTTCACGTCATCGAATCGGGCTCAGTCCTTACTAGACAATCGGACGGCGAGCTACCAAGATGGGCAACTCCTGTAGCAGCAACTGAGTCGTGAGGATATTCCTTCCCTCACTCGCTTTACTCCTGATATGAGTGCTTTCCATTCCCTCTCTCTCCAGACCATGGTCTGAAGCCGGACCGGCCGTGAGAAATCGGCGCCACCGATTGCCTCCACGAAAAGATCAGCCCTTGTGTCTGTTAACATTTAACCACAGAACCCCCTCGTCTCTTAACTGCCCTTTTTCAGTAAACAAAGGGTTCTTTTTCCTTTCGCAAAATGAACGCTCTGTACTCACACAAAGTTACAACACACCTATTAAAATTATTACTCAACTTAAGCCTTCAGCGTAAAGTAATAAAGTTGTAATTATAATAATCATATCCAACGAAGTTAACTTGAAAAAAATTAATTTACAACAAGGGCCTTACCCAAGAATTATGTGAGAACATATTACTTAAGACCTGTGTTCATTTGTTACTGGCACTCTTGTTGAAAAATCAATCTTAAGACTGAGAAGCAAGGTTGAATTTCCTTTAACAATTTTCTGGTCCTCGAACGCAAGTTACATATTATAGGAGGTAATATTGTGTTATATTTATGATAGGGTCGGTCGGGTTGGTCCCCTGCCTCATATTCAGTGGTTCTACGGGAAATTACTTATCTCACCTGGCTGTTGGGATTCTGGTATGGCCTTTAAATCATCATGACTTACTAGATTAATATCTGTATGGTGTTTTTATGGAGTGTTTTGGGTGTTCAACCATCTTCTTCTAGGGAATTCGCCCGCGTGACAGTAAAAAAATATTCGAAGATATTAAAACCTTGTTGTGCTAATCGAAGTACTGGCCATTTGTAAGTAATAATAATAATTTTAAATACTATTACTACTTATACTATTAATAACTGTCATAGAATGGGAGCTACCTCGGTTGAACTCACGACCTACAACTCGTACGACGGAACCAGGGCCACTGAGCCCCCACTGTTTTATACCATGTTTATAAACATAAAAAAAACCGGGCAAGTGCGAGTCGGATTCGCGCACTTAGGGTTCCGTACAAACTGACCTAGGAAAACAGTTCTATTTCCGAATTGAGTTACGAAGAAGAGTTAAGATGCTATGAGACCTTGCTTCATGCCAAATTTCAGGATTCTAGATCAACGGGAAGTATGAATATGAATGAATTTTGATTCCCTTAAGAGTGTCGAAATATACGTTTTTTACGACAAAAACGGCCGTATCTTTTTTTTCGTCAGCTCAGAAGTTTGATTTTTTCACAGCTTCAAGGGACTACAGACCTGAGTATATATTTTTAAATTCAATTCGATACCTCAACGCATTCCTGAGATAAACAGTCTTGACAGACAGACCGACAAAAAAATGATCGTATAAAAAATCAGTTTTATTCCTTTTGAGGTACGAAACCCTAAAAAACCAAAATACACTTAGGGGTCAAAGTCATTTTTGTCACTCAGCAAGGACTTTAAATAAATTCACAAAGCTTCTGCAATCTGTAACAATTCATCCAACAACCGTGATCTTCGGCACGATGTTTAAGTCCTGAATACATAACGCCAGTAACCAGCCAGGACAGCAAGCCAGTGGCATCAAACCAGTTACTGGCTGGAATTGTGTAAACAATGTTTTCGATTCGATCTAGTAAATACTGAGCTTAGTAAGGCGTTGCTAGGTAAATGAATCAAGATTTAATTTAGGAAAATTTTGTTTTCACTTCAGATCTTGACGAGACGCGCGGCCTTCATACCCCAGCCGGGATCTCGATCCCGATTTCTGGCCATCGTAGGCGCGGGCATCATCGGGACTAAACCCAAGTCGTCGACGGTGCGTACTGTTCCACGCGTGCCTCAAGGAGATGTCAGCAACCGTAGGGGCCCAGCACGGTCGAAGCCTACTGGGGCTAAGGGTCTGCTTCTGAAAGGAAGACTCGGCCCTGATATGAAAGACAACTAGGGACCAGGAGTGGGTTGTTAGTCAGCAAAATTCTGACACTATCTCCCGCCCCGCCTAAGAGCGGGGAATGTCATTGGATGACTATCCCACCGAAAAAAAAAATCTTGACGAGACAAAATACTTAAAACGCTCACTCAAAATTGGTTCGATCTGACCATAAATTTGGTTTTTTGGTTTCATTCTTCTGAAACCTTTTTACCAACAGCTAATATATGACTGATAATTTGAAAAAAAAAAAAACTGACTGAACTGTATAACTTTAAGCTTAACCTGTTTATAACAAGTGAAAACATTTTGAAAGACAAGCAAATTTACTTAATTATACATACGAAAGGAAAATCGCTTGATTCACACGTAAGTTGTAGATTGAAGTGAAATGCTGATTAAGGGTGTAAGAAATACTTTGAGTAATTTCTGCTTCAACAAAAGGAGTAATATCGTCGGAAAATACCCATTAAGTTTTCTGCCCCCCTAGTCAAGTTACGATCGTTTCGTTCGCGTCGGACGCCTTGAGTAGGCCACGCCTCCGATTCCTTTGTTCTGACGTCATCCCAACGCTCAGTCAAGTGGTCAGAACAAAGGAATCGGAGGCGTGGCCTAATCAAGGCGTTCGACGCAAACGAAACGATCGTAACTCGGCTAGGGGGGCTGTAGTTAAAAGATTTATAGGCTTATCGTCGTGTCAGTCAAACATTCGGTAGCAGAAAAGGCCTGTCGGCGAAAGTGTCGAAGACGAAAGTTCCTGTCGGCGAAATGTCCAATGACGAATCGGTCTTAAGAGAACGGTTGCCGAATTGTATCGTTAACCGATAGATTGAAATTGTAGTGTGACTGCTTGTTGTGATTACTGCAAACATCAGCATTGCATTACAGATTCCTAACACACTGAAATGCTATGCTAATGTTTCACATAGACCAAAAATAGTCCCTAAATATCCCTGAACGGGAAATATTATATAACTTAGACTTCAGAGGATTACTGAAATGTACGTGACATTTAAAGAGAGCAACTTTTACAGAATGCCTAACGAGGCCTTTATAAAGAATCTACGGCAGTTTTACCTGTAAATTCTTTTGAAGGATAAAAGGGTCCTGGATTATGCTAAGGCAGGATAGAAGTAAGTCATCAGATAACTTATTCCGTTCTGGGTGGAACAAGAGGAAGTCATCATCACCATCATTTCAACCGAAAGACGTCCACTGTTGAACATAGGCCTCCCACAAGTGTCGACATAATGACTGGTCCGCGACCCTCACCAAGCCATCGGTCCACCTTGTGGGAGACCTTCCAACACTGCGTCTTTCGGTACGTGGTCGGCACTCTAGAACCAATCGTCTCCATCAAACATCCGTTCTGTTAGCAATGTGCCCTGTCAACTGCCACTTAAATTTGGAGATTCTTTGGGCTATGTCGGTAAACTTGGTTCTCCTGTGGATATCTTCATTTCTGATGTGATCATGCAAAGAAACTGCGCGCATAGCCATTTCCATTACCCTTTGAGTGACTTCAAGCTTTCTGATGAGGCCCATTGTAAGCGAAGCAAGAGGGAGTGTTAGATTTTTTTTGACTAAAACCCGTTTGTGTTCCATCAGTTGCCCTTTGCGTTCTAAGGCTGGCTCTTTCGAACAATCTCGCAACCCTGATAAGCATCAGTTCTAGAGGGTCCCTTCAATTTTCAAGCCAAGGAGAGCATAACAATTTATTTATTTATTTTATCATTTATGTACACACTGACTGACTTCTTGAAAATTCAAAAGTGCATGTAAATGATTTATTTGAAATAAATGCTATGATTGACTGAAGAACTATGTATTTGCTGTAAATTAAAAAAAAAATCGACTTAAGCTTATTTCGGAGATAACGATGGGAGATGGTCTACTTTCATCTATTTTCTAAGATAGATTTAAATTAATTAATTAAAAAGAAAAAAAAAAAAACATTGAACCTCTCATATCGAACCCTTGTATTTGATACGTCGCACAGTACATAACTTATGTAAATTATATCATTTGTCCCTAAATATGACTTCTTCTTTTAAAAATACTGATTTCCTTTTTGCATTCATGTTTGGATCACTCTAGTTCATTTGGGTATCAAATCACAACTGAATCAGTCAAGATTAGAAGTAAATTGCCTGTGTCAGACAGATAGATATATGAACTGTTCTACAAGGCTATCATATTTCATTCTGATGTTCAAAACCCTTAAAACACAGCACAATTATCCTTCAATATAATAAAGTATCTTTTCTGAAGCTAAACTCCAGTACAAGCCTCTCCAAAAACTTCCAAGCACTTTCAAAAGTGTAATCTCACAAAATTGTATAACAAATGCCACAGTGTAACGCACCAAGTCCCTTTTGTCGCAAAGATAAGTCCTGCTTTAATGTAATCCCAGTTTATTTAACTTTCTAATATATTACAAAGTTTTTGGTCCTAACTTACGCAGAAGATACCACGATGCATATTGGGGATCTTAAATTTGTCAGTCTTTTGTTTAACAAGATTTTCCTGTTTGATGTTCAGTTGAGATTGTATTGTTCTTGTAATTTTGTTAATATCTCTTGTTGCGCCTGAAGGCGTCGAATTACAAGATCTGCTAATAATCTTATAATGTCTGCGTGTGTTGTTCTGGTTAAAGATCCATCTTAGCTTATGGATTTTTACAATGCATACAAATAAATCTTATGTTTTATTTATGACAAAACACAGAAATAAAGAAACACACACAATAAGTTTAAAAGTAAAAAGATTTTTTTTTTTTATTATTAATAAAATAAATCGGGTCATCAAAAAATATACGTTGCCTTACAGCTGCGCCAAAATAGGTCCAGTTCAGGATAAATGCAGACAACTGAAGCCTGACGCCGGTATTCTTATCAAGGTACTGGGTATAAGGGTACTGCCCGAAAGTTAAACAACCTATCTTACCAAAGTGGAAGCGTATCATGTACCTAATAACAGGATAGTGCAGGTCAGATAGACAGACGCTCCATGTACAATTCTTATATTCATCTGCAACCGATTAGAAGGAAAGCGATCGGCTTCCATTCTACTAAGTTAGAAAAACCTGAGCAGCATTTTCTTCTAATGTATTTGTTGTATTGTTGTCCGTCTGTCTGTCTGCCTGTCTGTCTGTCTGTTGCTCAAGACCCTTTATCTTAGAAAAGTCTGGAGGTATCGAGTTAAAATTAAAACCATATAGCCAGGTCTACGGTTCCTTGAAGCTGCGAAAAAAATCAAACTTCTGAGTTAACAAAAAACAGATACGGCCGTTTATGTCACAAAAAAACGTGTATTTTGACACTCCAAGGGAATGAAAATTCATAGGGTACTTCCCGTTGACTTAGAATCCTGAAATTTGACATGAAGCAAGCTCTCATAGCTGCACAAGTCTGAAAACTTTAAATTTGTAGTTACGTCACAAAAAAACGATTTTTGCTATTTGAAAAAAACTTCGTAGATCAATTCGGGAATTGAACTGTTTTCATGAATAGGTTTTTACGGAACCCTCAGTGCGCAAGTCCGACTCGCACTTGCTCGATTCTTTATTAGATGGTTTAACGTCGATCAAAATAATACTATGACTAATGATACTCCGATGATCTACAAATATGTCAAATAATGCATTATTATAGCAAAAAAGACATCGGTGAATAGTTTTCGGTAAAATGAAATTTGAACAAAAAGGAAAAGTGATCAGTTCAAAACGTTACAGTAAATAAAATTATGCGTAATATTAATTATGGCAAAGGTAATTAATTATACGAAATAAAATTCCGCCATGATAAAAGTATGCTATTGTAAATTCGGACACGTAAACATTCTGCCAAACAATAGTTATGCTAAACAGTTTTTATTCCTTATAAATATTCGATTAAAGAAGATTATGCCAAGTGTGTTATGCCAAATCATTTTCGGAGTATCAAGATTCTGTCAAATAGAAGGAACCCATAATGGTATAAGCTTTGTTGGTTGTGCTTAAATAAATATAAAAAAATTAAAAAGTGAATATCAACCTTTTAAAAACAGAACAGGAGATCTATATACATCCTGAGACCCGTTTTCAGTATCTTACATAGTCTCTAAGATCACTTTAACACAGTCGAATTTCCTAAATTGAATTATGAAGGACCCCTAAAATGAAATCAGGATCGTAATAAAAATCTCAAAAGATCAAAGTCAATCCAACTTTTTCTTTTATCTGTAAGGTCACGAAATTATAAGATGGCGCCGGTGTCCGTAGCAACGTCATTGAACATCGTAAAAAAGACAAATGTGACAATCACAGTGACACACGGATATTTGTGGTGTAATCCATTTTGGGCTGGAGTAAAGACGTAGAGAAGTGGACTAAGTGTTCTCTGTTTAGCTGTCAAGTGAATAATTTGAAAGTGGAAGAGGGACAAAATTTATTTATTTTTATTTATTTATTTATTCAACCAGAACGACAAAATGCCAATTACACTGACTACATTAGGTAGAAATAATGTTAAATACATTAAAGAAAATATAATACAGATAATATAACTAAAACCTCTCACTCAGTCTCCTCGCAAATCACCAGAAATTCAGTCAGTATCTCCTTCTATTCATCAGCGAATAAATCTAGTCTAGAACAGGATTCAAGGAAAGCGTTGAGTGAATATGAGGTTTGTTGTTGTCTTATGCTAAAAGTTTTATTACTCTACATCACAGGCTGGCAGTGTTGCATTACTCTTTTTTTAATTTTTTTTTTCTTTCATCGGCTATCAGTTTTTATATGTGGAAAATTATCCAATAACATCTCTCGCAGGACGGAGCAAGAGGGCGTGTTGAGAGGGCATGTCAGACTTTTACTAACTAAAACCCACTCTCATGTTCTTTTTTCGCCTTGTGTTCCAGGACCCCGGTTTTTCTTTTCAGAAACGAACCCGTAGCCCCAGTAGGCTTCAACCCTGCATCAAAGTGATTTTTATTAGTACAACCAGCAGAAAAAGGACACATAATCTCTTTCTGCAGGAAAGTAATTATTGTGACTATAATCAAGGGATAACAAAATGACTTAGAGACAAAGGCCGGTTCGAGGTGACACTGAAAAAAAATATCTGGAAAGATTTGGGCCTTTGCCCAGAAATGGTAGTGAAGCATAAAAAAATGCTCAATCCAGATCTCTATGTCTATGTAATGTAATCCGTTTTGGGTTCTGGGAATATTTTATTGGCTGTTTGGATCAAGGTCAGTGTTAAGGAAAATATATTTGCAGCCTGATTGAGAGCTGATTCTTAGTTTACGGACCTCCTTTTGTGACTAGATTGGTTGACCTGATGGATGCATGGTGTAGATCACCGAGTGGTCCTTTGAAGGTGTATGCTTGGGTTTTATTTTGTTTGTAAATCACGGTAATTTTACGATACAGGTGTTTCAAGACCTTATGGACCAATCTGCGAAATCGTGGACATCCACAATGTCGCAGATTGGTTGCAACTGTCAGTCTCTTCGATGGTTGTATAAGCATATCAAGAAGAAGAGACTGACAGTTGCAACAAATATAAATAATAATAATAATATTTATTATGGACGAAATTATCTTGGCGAAGAGCTACCGGAGATATAAAATGAAGGACGTGACAGAAGACGTTTGTCTGGCATGTCACCATCCGGTAAGTCTATCAGACTTTTCATCTATCTATCAAATATCTGGTTGTTTTCATTTGGCTAATGGAGAATAATTGTGGCAAGGCTCACTGACACCCTTTTTCCCACTAGTGCGACAAACAATAAATAGCGGACCTAAAAACGGGTTAGAAGCAGGTTTTTGAGTAAGTAAAGAAAGAAAAATATTTTATTTGGCACACGTACACAAATTCACACAATGTAGAACATGTAAACACTTAAAACAAAAAAAAAGACTAACATTGTGTGTCTCGCGCCTGCATCAAAAGTAAGTAAGTGTGTTGAAAAAATATTTTAAAGGTACAATTTTGAGAATTTAGGCCAAATACGAAAGCTAAGTAGCTAAGTTAAAGAAAATCGTTTAAACGAAGTTCGCCATAAAACCAGTGAAGTTTGAGTTAGGAACTGTGAAAACTTCAGAAGATGTTCAATATTTTACATTTAATAAGACGTGACTAACTTGAATTCGGTTAATGATCTTAATTTTCAGAAATATGATATTATTTATTGAGTTTACGTGATTCCATTGATATTATGAACATGGGGTGATTTGTATGCCAGATTGCCTATGTTACGAATTTGTTCGAAAGAGTCACTGCGACAATAGAACGCAAAGAGCAACTGAAGGAACACGGTGGGTTTTAGTCAGTAAAATATGAGTTTGAGTCAACGTCCAAAATCGAAAGCACAGGTCCGTTTCAGTGTGGAGTACTGCAGCCGCATATGTACTGGTACTGCAAAATGCCACCTAGCACCTATGGACTTGGTGGAAAGGCGAGCGAAGAGGCTAATTGGTGATCCAGATCTGGTTAAGTACAATCTACAAAGCCTTTGTAGATGCTCATGCACAAGCGTAGGGTAGCCAGCCTTCCGGTGTTTTACAAGATGCATTTTGGAGAATGTGCGCGGGAATTGCATGACTTGATCCCATCATCTCATTTCTACCATCAGACAACCCGACGAACGACGAGTATCCACCCTTAAGTTGTTGAAACCTCTACGGTCTGGACCAAGCGTTTCACCTCGTCGTTTATACCGAGTACATCGAAGGACTGGAACAACTTGCCTGCTGCGGTCTTCCCGTCCGGTTATAGAGTGAATAGGCTCTTAATAAACTAGTGCGCCTCACCATCAACGATAGCTTCACTACTTACTATCAGGTAGGATCGCAGTCAAGCACTAGTTGATAACAATTAAAAAAAAAAGTCCATCCCATCGCAAACACAGTGCTGGTGTGGAGCCCCTTCACAAGATATATGTGTCACCCTGCTCGGCGTGCACAACCACCTGCACCACGGCTTAAACAAAGCCAACGACAGAGCTATCGAGGTGATGAATATTGCTCGTTCAAGTTTTGAGTCAAATAGATACGCAAAAAAAGAAGAAGTACACGATTGACACTCCCTCTAGCTCCATCCTGAGCTGGAGAAGATATTTGCTGAATTCGCACACAAAAACTCTTTCCACTATTCAGTTTACCCTCACCCTTTTTTATCCTACTGCAGTGCAAAAGTCTTCATTTTCAAAAATTTCGAAATGCAAAAAAACGCGTCCCACGTAAGTGTTCCAAGCATTAAAATAAATACTTATATTAAATGGACATTTGCGGGTGTTACGTGTGCGGAGCAATCCCGCATGCGTGATCAAAACCGCACGATATTAAAAACATCCCTAGAATCCTCTCAATTTTGTGCTAGTATAAATCAACCTGCCTGCAACCGTCTAGCTCGTTCCACCATCTTTGTTTGAAAATAATAAGTCGTAAAGCCTCAGATAGATTAGGGAACAAAAGTCCCCCAATATAACGCGCAATGCAGTCAAATTGTCCAACATGTCCGCATCACGTAAATGCATCACAAAATTTTAGGGGGTAACTTGCGGGACACTGGGTAACGTTCCAACGTCACGTAGATTGAGCGTTGCATGTTATTTTGAGCCCTAATGTATTTGAAGCTTCAAGCGGACTTCTTATAATAATAGTTCTACAACTTGCAGTAACAGTCCAATAAAAAACTATCAAGCAAAATCCTTCCTACATTTCCGCGAACATCCTAGCTTAAAAAGCGCTTTCCAACTTTAAACCAGTGTATAATGCAGCAGCTTAAGTAAGAAATCAAAGTATAAAGTATGCGGACCAAGATCAGTTGTGTAGAATAAAATACAGTACAAGTTCTGCCGTGTGAGTCCACCAAGGCACAAGTTTGGCTTGCGATGTTGTTTGGGAGAGTGCCAGTTTGAGAAAAGTTTATTTGAGACTGCAGTAAATAATGTTTTTGAGATAATTATTCCTACAAAATAATAATTTTTGTAATTTATTTCATCACGACTGCTCTCAAAACGGTGAAGGAAAACATCGTGAGGAAACCGGCATATCCTAGAACCAAAAATTCGAAAACATCTGACATTCACCAATTCGCACTGGGCCCGCGTGGTGGATTACGGCCTATTCCATTTCCTAGAGATAGGAGGCCTGAGTCCCAGCAGTGGGAATATTAAAAGGCTAATTATGCTTATGCTTATTCCTACAAAAAATAAAATAACATTTACAATATTTTATGTGATAAATTAAGTCAAATAACTACATGTAAAAGTAAAAACCAACTGAATGTCATATCAATGCACAGCAGAAACTAATGAGACTAAGAGTGTGAAATTTTGCACAAATTAAAAAAAATTATGACGTAGGCAAGTTCTAAAGAAGGATTTTCCAAAATTCACCCCATAAGGAGATAAAATGGAGGTCCGGTTGGATAGAGAAACCTAGTTTTGCGCAGACGAAGCCGATGCTGGATGCTAGTTCGCTTACATGTCTATGTGTATGTCTGAGCACGGTCTTCGCACTTAGTTCTATGTGGACCATTGTACGTGGGCCATGGCGGCCATAACCTTAGGTGGGCTTATTCCAACCAGCCCACCTCTCTCCAACACCAGATAAGGCCTCTCAGGTTTTTCAGGGCATCAATAAGGGAGTTCGGGAATCCTAAGATTCTTGTGCATATTTCAGTGACACCTGTGCAGTCTAGGAGCAGGACATGAGTAGTTTGCTTATATTTAAATTACTTAATTATTTTCTTTTGTCGACAAACTTGTCCTTAGAAAATAATTATCAAAATATTATCGTGTTTTTTTCTTCTTCTCTGTCAAATCCATCCAAAGATTGTCTGTCAAAAATTTATTTTATCGATGAGAGTGCCCAACCATGGGCACTCTCATCAATAAAATAAAGTATCGGTATAAATTTTTAGCTCCTGCTCTATTTTTATAGTGTTCTAAAAAGTATATCTATCTATCTATTAAGTATTGCAAAATCCAGCAATTATTGTTTTTTTTTATTACTTTACCCATTATCAGTAATGAAAAACATGTAAACTCACATACATAAGACACCCAGATCCGAAACAGGTATCTGTAGGCCATACATTACGCAGTGCAGCCGCAAATCACTCAACCCAATGGTTGAGAACCAACTATACCAAATATCAGATTTACCGTATGTTATTATGTTCCAAAGAGCCAGATCTGGTTAAGTCCAATCTACATAGCCTTGAGCACTGGCGTAGGGTAGCCAGCCTTTCGGTGTTTTACAGGATGCATTTTGCAGAGTTTGCGCAGGAATTGCATGACTTGATTCCACCATCTCATTTCTACCATCGGACCCCGCGACGAACGGCGTATCCACTCTTACGTTGTTGAAGCCTCTACGGTCTGGATCAAGTGTTTAACAATTTGCCTGCTGCAGTCTTCCTGTCCGATTATAATTTAGGTGTCTTCAAGGCTAGAGTGAAAAAGCTCTTAATAAATTAGTGCGCCTCACCATCAACGATTGCATTACTACTTACCGTCAGATGGGATCGCAGTTAAGTACTAGTTTATATCAATTTAAAAAAAAACAATAAATAATTTTTGACATCCAACCCTTGATTGGATCAATAGGGGTTGTAGTTTACATGCAACAGTTATTAATTGGGTAATAATTTTAATTAAGTTTTACCACCAAACTTCAATAAATTATAACACATTTAACAATGTGTCCGGTCGACCGACCCTATATTGAATTTGTTCACTCAATCATGTAATTATTTGAATTTAATAACAACAGGAACTAGCATTATAAATAATTACGCATTTTAATTATGAAATTAAAATCCGGTTAATTTAATAATCGTGTTTTGTTTTGAGCTTTTGTTGTTTATTTAAGGATTTTGTTACTATCAACAAGTTGTAATGCACATTTTAGCTGTTAACAACTTATTTTTACATTTTGTTTTCATTTAAGTTAAATGTAAATTTATTGATATGCAATAAAGATCTTTAACCAGAACACCAAGATTTGCGGTATCAATTTCATATCCATCTTTTGTTACTCACAGGTATTTTTTACTGTAACTAACAGGCCTACAAATGATGATGATGATGATGATGATGATGATGATGAGATCATATCCAGTTTCAGTGATGGGAAAGCTATTAAAATTGCAAAATGGATTGTATTTTGACAAAAACCCATCCATGTTCCGTCAGTTACCCTTTGCATTTCAGGATCGTAGCGACTCTTTTGAAAAATCCTGCTACCCTGGAATGTTCACTTCACAGTGATTCATCTAATAAATAAAACTCTCGTGTCACAGTTTTCGTTGCCATACTCCTCCGAAACGGCTTAACCGATTTTGATGATTTTTTTTGTGCTTATCCGGTATCTATGAGAATCGGACAACAGCTATTTTGCTATGTATGCTATATGCTATGTATATATAATTTTTTTATATACATAGCAAAACAACGTTTGCCGGGTCAGCTAGTAAATAATAAAAATGTAAGTTCCCCAAACCATAAAAAGAAAACATAACATATTATAAAAGGGCCCAAATAGAAAGCTACCGAACTGGGAATAATCCGGTCTAAAACCCGTCCACCTCGGAGGCGAAACAAAATAAAAGTTTTTAAGTATCCCACAGTTCATGCGATGTTTTGACGTTAACAGAAACGCAAATACTGATATAAGAAACAGGGACTTTCGATTACGCAAATACATTGTATGTGTGAGCTGTGGTGGCCCGTGGTAGCAGCCCGACTAACCAGTTGTAGGTCGAGGGTTCAAACCCAGCCTGGAGTATTACCTCACCATCATCATTTCAGCCGAAAGGCTTCCACTGTTGGCCATAAAATCATCGAGTATTGTACTAAGATCCTCCATAGTCTCAGCCATGAGTACTATTTTGTCAGAAGACCCAAGGTGAGTAATGTACTCACTATTAATATTAATGCCCAGCCCTTTCCAGTCCAGAACTTTGAAGAATTCCTCCTTTGTGGTTGTGAATAGTTTCGGAGAAATGATATCTGTCGTTTCTCCGAAACTGTTCGCCAACGTCGAAAAAGCTACCATGTCGGTCCAACAGGGTGACGTTTTCGTGTAAACACTTCAGCACTTCGATGTACCGATAGTTAATTTGGCACCATTGGAGAGACTGCAGAAAAGCTCATGTCTCGACAAAAACAAATACACTTTGGCATCGAAATAAGTTTCCGGCATGCCTAAAGGACAGCTCCAAATTCCTACTATTACAATAAACATCTGTAAGTATATTTAGATCTTTGTGAGTTGCATTCCACTTAACGATCGTTTGAATGCTTGGGTCATAGGGTCCGAGTACACGTAAAAATATTTCTAACCGACTGATCGACTTCTTGCGTGACCAGACGACTAGCTCGTTCTTTGCTTGACGTATTAGCATTGCTATTTAACGCGGCAATGCCGCCAATACTCTGGGCACGTTTCCACTGTACCCAGTAAGTTGACAGCGATGTGGAGGAGTTCTTCGACGCCTATGCGTAGCTATTTATTTTTGCACTTACCTACACTTTGTACATAGTCTTGCCTATTAAGTCCTATGAAATTGACGTTTTTTTTTAATACGGGTTACTTTAAACTGTATAGGAAAGTCTTCGCATTGACGTGGAATCATACTATAACATGCCATCTTTTTATATAAAATTATTTTGTACGTGTGTTTGTCACTTATCTCCTCCTAAACGGTTTGACCGATTTGAATGTAATTTTGTATGTGTATTTGAGGGAGTCTATGGATGCTTGGAAAATACAATTGGACCCACTAAGGTTGCGCTCCAGTTGGTTTCTTAATTTTTTTTTCTGACCAAATGACAGCTTGCGGGCAGAACAACGTCAGTAAACGTTGCCGTTGACGTTGCGAATGCTAGTAATAAAAATAATATAAAAAAGGTGATGTACCTTTCATATGACAGTTTATTTGAACTTATAATTCCAAGTTAATCCAAACATTCGGGCGTACAAGACAGAACCTATTTCGTAGGTAACATTTAGGTTGTTTCCTGATAGCTATAACCTACGGGTCGATGAGTCAAGAGTGAATTTAGGTTACATCTAGGCAAGTGTGCTCCATCGTCGGACACATCATCGCTTACTACCAGTTGAGATAGTGGTCAAACGTGAGCCTATCCATAAAGAATAATCAAAAAATCATACCTTGAGGATACCGGACGATTTCCCGTCAAGCGGCAAGCCTCCTTGCTGGCCAGCCACCATGGGATCTGGAAGCTACAGGCCTTGCACATATGCACGATCTGCGCATGGAGATGCAACGCCAGGGCGAAACTCCGCTGACGCGACAAGTCGCAGCATGGCGGACAGAGCTTCGGTGGGTTCTCATGGGGAAATGGCGACAGCGATTGTCACGACCCAGTGCTGGGCACGTCACAATTATGGCGGCAAGTCTCCTCTTTGAGGCGTGGTTGAAAAGATCTCACGGTGTTCTCACCTTTCGCATGACGCAGGTTCTCACCGAACACGGTAAGTTCGGGAAGTTCCTGCACCGTATTCGTGCGGAAGACGCCCGGGTGTCGCCACTGTGTGGACCGCCCAGAGGACACGGTGGAGCACACAGTGGAGGTGTGCCCTGCTTGGGCAGAGCAACGCCGTGTCCTCGTGGGGGCGATCGGTGGCGGCGATCCGGCCATGGTCCCCAGCGAGGAGGAGTGGCAGGCGGTCGCCTCCTTCTGCGAAGCAATAATGCTAGCTAAGGAGGCGGTCGATCGCGTGAGGCAACGGTTCTCACGCCGCCGGGATTCCGATCCCGATTTGCGGCCACCGTAGGCGCGGCCTTGCGGACGGCGAGCAATAGGTAGCTCGCCGTCCGACCGTCCAGTAACCGTCCGGACCGAGCCCAAGTCGTCGACGGCGCGTACTGTTCCACGCGCGCCTCAAGGAGATGTCAGCACATCGTAGGAGCCTAGCAGGGTCGAAGCCTACTGGGGCCACAGGTAGTGTAAAAGTGAAACCCGGGGCCCTGTGACGAAGGCAAAGAAGGAACAGGAGTGGGTTTTTAGTCAGTAAAAGTCTGACACTACGTCCCGCTCCGCCCAAAGGCGGGATTTGTCAACAAACTTTAATTTATTTAAAGAGTTTTTACCCAACTATCTCTTCTATGGCACCATTTTTAATTTCAACCCCTTACGTATAGAAATAGGGGTTGAAACAAATGAAAACGTAGGAAGTGTTGATTGTTTGCAGACCAACGTTGTTATCTAGCATAATTAAACTAATGTTTTGTTGTTGTGTGTACGGAATAATGTGATACGGAATTGCGTTCGTGCGGTTTTTGTTTTTAGTTCATACAGTTTTTTCCGGGTAATTTTCGATTTAACGTTTTGAACTATCTTGTTTAGTAGATGCTAGTAAGTAGCTAAGTTGAATTTGGTCTTGATTATATATACTCAAAATAGCAATATTTTCAGAGATCGTCCTAAACTTAGGGCAAGAAGGAGGAGGCCTTGACCCAACAGTGGGACACAATGAATGTGGAAATGGCTTAGGAGGTTATCAATTCGGTTGTATTTTTGTTTCATTGTGTTTTGTCATCCGTCACCCCATCACGAACTCCATTTTCTTTCATATCACTTCTCAAACAACCTATCCATGTTTTGTTTGGCCTCTCTCTCCCTTTCTCAGACGAACGATTCTCTTTCACGTTTACCTGACTGTCGAAGGAATGCGAAGATTTTATACTATTTTTACTCTTTAAAAAAACATTGCCCCACACTAGGAATTACTCTTGTATCGCGGATGCGCTCACAAACACAAGACACCTGGGTGTCTTGTGACGCGGAACACATATCTGTAAGCTATGCAAATATTTATTACCTGTGGGGGTCGAACCCGCGATCCACTGATCTCAATCGCTCAACCACTGCGCCAATCGTGCCGTCGATTTAATATAATCGAGTCTTAATCATATGTCGTTTTAAGTTATAATATTTTATCTTTTTTGGCTGGAAAGAGCTCACGGCGTTACCTTCCGCATGACGCAGGTCCTCACCGGACATGATAAATTCGGGAGGTTCCTGCACCGAATTCGTGCGTAAGAAACGCCCGGGTTGTCACAATTATGTTGACCACTCCGAGGAGACGGTAGAGCACACGGTGGAGGAGTGCCCCGTTTGCGCAGAGCAACGCCGTGTCCTCGTAGAGGCAATCGGCGGCGGCGATCTCTCGCGACGAGCCTTGATACAGGCCATGGTCCAGATCGAGGAGGAGTGGCAGGCGGCCGATCGCGTGAGGCAACGGTCCTCACGCCCCAACTGCCGCCAGGATTCCAATCCCGATTTCCAGCCACCGTAGGCGCTTGCTTGCGGACGGCGAGCAATGGGTAGCTCGCCGTCTGACCGTGCGGTAACCGTTTGGACCGAGCCCAAGTCGTCGACCGTACGTACTATCCCACGCGCGCCTCAAGGAGATGTCAGCAACTGTAGGGGCCCAGCAGGGTCGAAGCCTACTGGGGCCAAGGGTCTGATTCTTAAAGGAAGATTCGGCCCTGGTGCGAAAAACAACGAAGAAATAGGAGTTGGTTTTTAGTCAGTAAAACTCTGACACTATCTCCCGCTCCGCCCAAAACGGGGGATGTCATAAGATGATATTCACACCGAAAAAAAAAAACTAGAACCTTCCGGCCTCATCGAAAATCTGTTCTGCCAGCAAGCAAAGCGGGTGCCTTTGCTACTTAAGTTTAGCAATTGTTGGTAACCTAGGTTCACCTGCAAATATCTACATTTTTTATGCAATCACACAAGGATTTCGATGACGCCCATTATGAGCCACCTCGTTTCAAAGCCATATGCCTTCTAATAAGTACATATTTGTTTTACAGGTTACATTTTGGAGTGTGTGCGGGAACTACATGACTCGATTCCTTCATCTCATTTCTACCCTTGGACAACCCGACGTACGGCGAGTATCCGCCCTTACTTTGTTGAAACCTCTACGGTCCGCACTAAGCGTTTCACCTCGTCGTTTATACCGCGTACATCGAAGAACTGGAACAATTTGCTTGCTGCGGTCTTTCCATTCGATTATATAGTGTCTTTAAGGCTAGAGTGAATAGGTTCTTAATAAACTAGTGCGGTAGTGAGGACCATCAACGATTGCATCACTGCTTACCATCAGGTGGGATCGCAGACAAGCACAAGTTTATATCAAATTAAAAAAATATATAATAATATATTATAGTTGTTTTAATAACATTCGATTTTAAATAAAGAGGAACACCCAAAAGTAGGTACAGTTTGAGTGTTACATTTATTATTTAAAGATCTGTACGATAGGAGGATTGCCAGTAAAAATAATGATCATAAAAACATCAAAGAGGCTTACAAATATCCGATTACCAATCTACCATTTCAAGCTCGAATGAAAACTATTGTACATGGTTCAAATTAAATTGATGTTGGACAAATCATTCCATGCCATAACCGCACTGTAAAATGATAATTTTTATGAACCAAAAAGAACTCTGAACATCAGGACGGTAACCAGTCGATTGTCCTTTAAAGTGAAAGTACGAGAACACTTTTGCAAGAAGTTCGTAGATTCATCTCACTCTTGATTTGTTGTATTCGTTTTTCTCTCAATATCATTCTTTATTTGTATGTATGTATCTAAGTATATATTTATTATTGTTCTTTTTTTCTCTCTGTCAGTCTTCTTTTAAGCTGCACCTGCCAATGTTATATCTCTGCACCACCCTAAGGTCGACTGGTAGAAAATGCCTAAGGCATCAAGTCCGCCTTTGTACAATGTTTCATTAGTGCATAGTTTTAAATAAATAAATGACAATTTTTATGAACTAAAAAGTAACTGTGATATGAATTAATGAACCAACAATAATTCAATGAACTTTGCGTGAGTAGGTACTCATGATCGAGTGAAATAATTGATAGAATAATTAATTTCTTTATTTAAAACTTCACGTAACACAAAGGTACAGAGACGGACTTGATGTTTTGCGCATTCTCTCACCACCCTTGGTTGAATGGTACCAAGGGTGGTGAGAGACAATATGGCAGGTGAATAAAAAAAAAAACTATAATTAAGAAAACAAGAGTACAAAAATATATATACACCACTAATTTTCTATACATATAATAAAACAGTAAAATTCTTTTGTGATGGTATTAGTTGGCGCAAAAACTACTGAACCGATCCTGTTCAAATTTTGCATTCACAATCCTTATAGGTCAGGGCAACTATATACTACGGCTATAAACTATCACGCTATTTGCTATGTGGGGTGAGCAATAATCCAAAATGTAGGTATTGAACGACATTTGCCGCGAGTTCAATTCCCAGCTACAGTTAAAAATTTTGACATTATTTTGTCTTATTTTTTTGTATTAAAATAACTTTTACCATTTTTTCAAAACAAAATTGACATTTCTATTCGATATCTTCTAAATATTTTGTAAAAACTAATCAAAACACATAATAAAATCAAAGCGACGAGTAAAATCACGTACTATAATGTTACATTATTCCATTTAGCTGCAAATTTAACTTCTAAAACGAAAATCATCACGCTATCATCGTTAGGGAGCCAACCAGTCAATTATGACGTTTATATAAGAACGTCTATTTTATAGCTTATTCATCGAAGACCGCAGCACAGTGGTTTCGTAACTAGACTTTCATGTAATGTGAAGGTGGTTCAAATCCCATACGGCTCTCTTAGGAGAAATTTTTGTTCTATTTTGTCATCGTGAATAAGATTTTTTTATATATTTTTGCATGCTTACAATTTTTTTTTTATAAATCTACGTATATAATATATCTGTAGAAATTTTTAGTGAAGTGCGTATTATTAATTTTAGTAATCGATGTAGATAACTTTTATACATTTAAATTGTTGGAATTGGAACTTGATAATTGTCTTACTTAGGCTTTGTTTCATCGCAATGAAACAAAGCATATGAAAGACAAACGGTATGAAATCAAAGTTTTCTAGAAGTAAAATATGACACCATAAGCAATTCAGATACTCGCAACGCCATCTAAAGACTCAAAGTAGAAATAATGATGACAATGACGGTTGAACTTCATATGAAGAATGGCCATCGCCCACGTTTACAGTTATGGTTAAACTGGTGTAAGACGAAGGCATTTTTAACAATCCTACTGCTTATTTTTATTATTTTTTTCCCATTATTGTAGCAAGCTAATTGACCGTGATTATTCAAGGGATACCATCCAAAGACGATAAAAGTACCTATAATTATGTATTTAATTATTCACTTTAAAATAACAGGGCCACATTTTCGGAAGGGGTTACAGGGTACCTTGCGTTGGATGGTCCCCAGGTGGACCGATGACCTTGTGAGGGTCGCGGGAATCCGATGGATGAGAGGCTCACAGGACCGGTCATTATAGCGACACTTGGGGAGGTTTATGTCCAGCAGTGGACGTCTTTCGGCTGAAATAATAATGATGATGATGGCACCTTTTTTCTTTTTTTAAGGGTGGAAATCATCCAATGACTTCTCCCGCTCTGGTTGGAGCGGGAGGACGTGTCAATCTTTTACTGGCTTTTCTTTTTTTCCGGCGGGAAAATCATCTTATGACATCCCCCGCTCTTGGGCGGGGCGGGAGATAGTGTCAGAATCTTTTACTGACTAAAACTACACCTGTGTCTATCACTACGCGCTGTTGAGGATTGGGCTCGATCCGGTCAACTACAGGACGGCTAGCTACCTATTGCTCGACGTCCGGAAGCCCGCGTCTACCGTGATTGGTAGTCGGGGTCGGAATCTCGGCTCGGCGTGAGGCCGTTCGTTCCCTAACGCGTGTGGCCTCCGCCTTCGCTAGCATTAAGGCTTTGCAGAAGGAGGCGAACGCCTGCCATTACTCCTCGCTCTGGATCAGAGCCCGGCGCGAGAGGTCACTGACGCCGATTACCTCCACGAGGACACGGCGGTGCTCGGCCCTTGCAGGGCACATCTCCACTGTGTCCTCCGGCATGATGGCACCTTGCGGATTAATAATGGTGTGTTTTATTATTTACAGTCACTGCTTCATATAAAACGGGATCGAATGTGTTTTTCTGATCACAGTTCGACAACGTATAATGTATCTCAGATTCCTTGCTGCCTTACGTCGATATTTGGACGTTACCTCTTTGTAATGAGTGGTGACCAACACTGGAACAACCCTCTAAGGGAGGCCAGTCTCAGGGATAACACTTATCGGCTGCTACATTTGTTAACCGTAATTTCATTGTTTTATGGATAAGCTCAGGACTGTTGTGGGTGTTTCGAACGGTTTCTGTTCTGGGTTCGGTTGAAAGTACCCTGATATTACCATTTTGTGAATCGCCTGGAGGACTCGGTGTAGCATGCGGTGGAGGTCTATCCATCTTGAGTGAACTGCCGTGTCCTCATAGAGGCAATCGGTGTCAGTAATTTCTCGGTTTGGCCATCAATATGCGAGTTCGATTGAACGGGGATACACGCGCACAAGTTTTCGCCGTAGTTCATTCATAAGTTGGAGATTCTTAGGTAGTTCCCACTATGGAAAAATCATTTGTCTTATATACGGGGATATCAATTAAATACACACCAAAATATCCTAGGTAAATGAACAAGTAATTCTAACGCTTCAAATTATCAAACTGCAATAATCAATGCAAGCATGCTCTCGCAAATTCTTCATAAGTACTGTTGTGGAAGAAGATAGTTGATGATTTATTTATTTATTTATTTAATCCTTTATGCACAAATGTACAGCGGCGGACTTAATGCCTGCCGGATGATGATGGTAGTTTTGGGATTCACTTAAGGCTTTTCACTATCAGTGCACGTTATCCAGCTGAAGGTCGGTGTCCCGATTATGCTCCTTCGTTTACCTCTATTAAAGCTGTCTAACTGCTTAAACTCTTCAGTGAAAAGTTATTGAGGCGAAAATTGTTATGGGAAATAACTCTTTCGATCAATCTTGCAGCCCTAGCAGACATCGGCCCTAGAGGGCCCTATCCATTTTCTGAAATCTCTTTGAGTCGCGCGTAGAATACTACGCGCCGTCGATTCAGGACTGCTTTGACCAGACGGCCGGACAGCACCACCGCAATCCCGTGTTTGCAATGGCTGGGAATTGCCTTGCGGCTTCCAACACCCGGAGCGTCCCTTGCAGCGACCGCTGAGGAGTCCTATCCCTCATAGTTTCAGCCACCTTCTTTGATCGTAGTGCGTCACTGAAGGAGGCTACTGGTTGTCATTTTCTCCACCAATCGCCCCCATAAGGACAAGGCGGCGCCGGCTCTCCGACCAAGCGGGACTGACTTCCACCGTATGCTCCATCGTATTATCCGGGTGATTCGCACAATGGTGAGACCCGAGTGTTTCTTCCCGCTGAATTCGACACAGATACCTTCCGAAACACCCACAACCGGTGAGTCCTGCACAAAAAGAGGATGCCGTGACGCCTCTGTAGACACTTCTCAAAGACAGGCATTACCACTGCGATTTGATTGTGGCGTGCTCACTGTGGCGAGGGGTTAAAATCATACAATGTTGTTTTACCAGAACATAAACCAGAAACATACATAAACTAATGACTTTTCCCTTGGGGTAGGCAGAAATGCCAACTGCTACGACCCATACTCTTTCTATTCATTGACGTTCATACATCTGGATCTGGACGAGTACATAACATGTTTCCTGAAGGTAATTTGTGTTTTTAACCGACTTCTAAAAAAGGAGGAGGTTCTCAATTCGGATATTTTTACCTTTAACCGTTTTATGTTAAAGTACTATAAATTATTGCGATGCTTTCGGAATGAATTGCAAGCACAGAGTGATTGTACAGTTTTACGAACTTAACGCAGACGAAGTCGCGGGCAACAGCTAGTTAATTAATACAAATACTTAAAGGGTTTATTAGGAAAGGTCTTGTTATTATTTAAGTCTTAATAAATAATATTCATAAACAGCAAATTTATTAGCGGTGGTTTATATCTCAAAATGTCAGTCAATTTGTAGCAATATTGTATCGGCTATTGATTATGAATAAATAAATGACGATCAAAATGGAAAAACACTGCGCATATTATTTTCTAGTAGCAATTGTTATGAATGATTTTTTCTATCATAATAGCAATTATAATAAATTTTCGTGGACAATTTTGTTTTTTTCTTTTATTTTGGCTCCAAAAATATGATCATGATCGGTAACGGGTAGAGAAAGAGACCCCATTTTTTTGTACTAATTAAAAAAAAGGGTTGTACAGTAAAAAGGTAAAGGAAAAAAAGGTTATAATTGAATATGCTTTCTTAGGCCTCCTCTATAGGAGAGGAAAATGGGGCGTAATTCACCACGCGAGCCAAGTGTGGGTTTGTAGCGATTGTCAAATGTAACATGCAATGAAAAAGTTGTAACATAAATAACCTGCTAAATGTGGAAGGCAAAAAAAACTAGTAACATTTGCAAGTATTAGAAAGGAGGACATAGCCAGAAAAATCCGGCTAAAAGCGAGTCGGAATCGCGCACTGAGGGTTCCATACCGTCCGTAGCAAAAAACTGAGGAATTCAGCACGGTATTGGCATAGATCGAAGCCATCCTGAATTCCCATCCAATGTTTCCTTTATCCTCAGACCCACATAACTTTTTCACTTCTTAATTTCTCACCAGCCTGCAAAGAACTGACGGAAGAGCCAACAACGCATGCAACCCTGTGCCTGCGCATCTCCCCGCATGGCGCTGCCAGTCTGACCAAATACTTAAAGTTTTGGAGGCAAAACAGCAAAACCTGTAAATTATTTTTGACACGAATATTAAAGTGGAATACTAGTTCCAACCCCGAGCGTGCAAAAGGATTAGTTTGTAAATTATTTACAGTAAGGAGTCATCCAAACTTTGGGATCACATGGGACTTGAAACGAAACCAGCTAACTGTAGTGATGTTACTTTGTCGGGTTATTTAGTAAGGGTTATGCTGTCGCAGAGTTAAATACACAAGTTTTTAATGGAAAAAAACAGCTTACAGCTTTTACAGCTTTTATAGTGCAGTATAGTGATCAATTGAGCGCAATACACATACCTTATTCCTATTGTTTGTGAGTTCTTTAGAGTGGTTTTATTCTATATCCATCTCCAACACATCAAAAATAAAAGGGATAAGATAAACCACAAGTTTCGTAGCCTATATTGGCTAATGGGAAGAAACTCTGTACTTTCTGTGGACAATAAACTACTTATTTACAACTCAGTTCTGAAGCCAATATGGACTTACGGGATCCAGCTGTAGGGCGTACCTAGTAAATCTAACATACTTTGCCTGCAAAGAGTTCAAAATAGCATCTTTAAGCAATAGTTAATGCGCCTTGGTATGCTAGGAACGACGAAATCCTCGACTATTTAAATATGCCATCAGTGAACAAGGAACGCCTGACCTGGCATCCGAACCCACTAGTTGCTGAACTGTTGAACCCTACTGCGGTGGTGAAAAGGCTGAAGAAAAACCACTTTCTGTAAGTGGGAGGAGCAGCACTGGCTGCTCCACCACAACGCCACTTATTTTAACAACTAATTCGCTTATGGTCTGTCGACCGATTGCTCCACCCACCGAAATGGAAGGAAAAAAAATCCGTCTCCATCATCAGACCAGCTCCATGGTACCATATATACATCAAACTTGAGCCGTCAACAGCGCGTTGTGTTACACACACGCCTCAAAGAGATGTCAGCAAAACAGAAACTTAAGAAAAAACATTAAGTAAATACTGCATTATAATATTTAATGGAGTTCAAGTAAGTTAATATCCTTAATATATAAATATATAAAATAACTTTTACTGGACTTTTTAAAATTGGTTCGGCAGCCCTGTTCATCAACAACAAAGCCACGACCTATGACCACTCTGACAAAAGTGCCCAACTAAGTATCACCGCACATGGGCCACATGCCACAGCCACAAACACCGCCAGGAGAAGCTAGAAGCAGCCACAAAAGTAACTGAAACGCGCGACAGCCACTTGTGGCTGGTAGCTGCTGCTTTTTTTAACCCATAGGCGCAGTATCACAATGGACTCTGACGAAGAAGGTTTAAACGCGCGAGTGGCGTGTTATGGCGTTTAGTGGCCAGTTCGGGCCACAAAAAGCGAGCAGCGGCGATTTGTAGCGTGTGGCGGCCACTGGCATCAACCATGTGCAGCGAATCCATATAAAATGTATAAAACCTACAGGAAATATGCCGGTGGCGGCGTTTTGGGTTGTGGTCAGTGGCTCATGTGCGGTGATCCTAAGAAAATGAGAGACCCTTTTTAAAATAAAATTCATTGCAGACTAGCTGGTGCCCGTGACTTCGTTCACATTAGACTCTTAGTAAGTTTTTTTTTTTACAGAAAATCCTGTTTTTTTTTTTGCTAAAATATTATTAGTCTTAGTTATTCCTTACTATATATATTTTAATGAAATTTCCTTTTTTTCATCAAAATCGATACAGCCGTTTTGGAGATTAGCCGACTAAAAAAGCAAACGGATAGTTTTTTGAATTTTTGTTATAAGTATCGAATAAACTTTCATAAGAATTTAGTAACAAAAAAAAATTGAAATTTTTATCTAATATATAAAATTCTCGTGTCACAGTTTTCGTTGCCATACTCCTCCGAAACGGCGTGACCGATTTTGATGAAATTTTTTGTGCTTATCCGGTATCTATGAGATTGGACAACATTTTTTTTTTTTAATTTTAGATTATTTTTTTTATATACATAGCAAAACAACGTTTGCCGGGTCAGCTAGTGTAAATATAAATATTGAAAGCCAATGTATTCGCAACAAGGCACATCCCTACACCAAAAGTTCGTTAAAATAAAATTAAATAGCTGTGGTCTAGGGAATTGTTTTGTCGTCCGCTACATGTCCGGTGTCCCACACTGTGTAGATGGTTGGTGCAGTAATTAAGCGATTTTCCACTGCTCTGCGTGTTGTAGGATCGATTCCCGTTTCGTTACTATCTAGTTGTTCCGGGTCTGTTTGTCTTATGTATATGGGTTTACATGTATTTTTTTTAGGGTTCATACGTCAAAAGAAAAAAAGAAACCCTTATAGGATCACTTTGTTCTCCGTCCATCTCTCTGTCTGTCTGTCAAGACCCTTTATCTCGGGAACGCATGGAGGTATCGAGTTGAAATTAAAACCATATACTCAAGTCTGTGGTCATTTGAAGCTGTGAAAAAATTAAACATCTGAGTTAACGGAAAAGAAAGATACGGTCGTTTATGCCGCAAAAAACGTGTATTTCGACACTCTCAAGGGAATCAAAATTTATAGGGTTCCCGTTGACCTAGAATTTTGAAATTAGGCATGAACAAGGTCTCATACAAATATAGTAAAAAATCTGAAAACTGTAAATTTGTAGTAACGTCACAAAAAAAAACTTTTTGGGATTCAGAAAAATCTTTGTTACTCAATTAGGGGATTGAACTGTTTTCATAGGTAAGTTTGTACGGAATCCTCAGGGCTCGAGTCCGACTCGCGCTTGTCCAGTTTTTTTTTAATTGATATGAACTACGAGTATGTAGTGTATGACTGCGATCCAACCTGATCGTGAGCAGTGATAAAATTGTTGATGGTGAGGCGCGCACACACACGTCTATATAATAATAACATTTATTTCAGACCACAATGAATTCATAGAAGTGTTAGTAAAAAACATGAAATTAATGTTAGTGTCTTTAAAAATATAATAATTATAATTTAATGCCTGCAATCGAACCTCACACTATCCACGTAGTATATAATACATACTCGTAGATGTATGAGGTCCGATCCAGTGACGCAGCATTGAGCAATCCCACCTACCGCACAACATGCTCAGGATGCCGTGGGAGTTGGCACGCAATCGCTTCAGGATCGAGGCAGACCGCTTTCGGATTAAGGCATAAAAACCATCAATCCTCGCTTCAGCAAACATCGCCGACGTGCTACTAAACCGCGGTAGCCCCGCCAGCATCCTGAACGCGTTGTTGTACTGCACACGCAAGTCGTTGTATGCCTTTTGCGTATACCTAACCCACAGACTGCACGTGTAGAATGACTGGCAGTAAGCTCTAAACAGTGTCATTTTTACTTCCTTGCTACAACGTGCAAGTCTTCGGATATCATTACATCGGAAAGCCAACACCCTGCGTTCTCTTTCGATGTCCAGATCATCACATAAGTCATCAGTGACCCAGTGACCATTTAAACAACTTTAGGTTTATGAAAACACTGTTGGTTTCTTGTCATTAAGGCTTTAAATATCTGTTTTTGGATGGAATATTATAATATAAATTATTCCGCTCTGAATGGAGCGAAGAAATGTGCCAGACTACCTAAACCCCACTGAATACGGCTTCAGGTACCTTTTACGTTTCAGGACCAAGACCTTTACCATGACGTTTAAATTAAGATTGTTTCATTCTTATTTCCAGAGTGGATAAGAGATGGCGCTAGACAACCTGTATAGCTCTGTCTCTTACCCACACTGAAATCATCATCTTCCTGCCCTTGTCCCGTGTTATTTGGGATCGGCGCAACACGGTTTTTTCTTCCACTCTGCCCTGTCACTCGTCATGCTATCACTAACTTCCTTTTCTTTCATATCACTCTTCACACAATCCATCCATCTTTTCTTTGGTCTCCCTCTCCATCCATCCACATGTAAACTCATAACTCTTTTAGTAACATGGGTTTCATCCCTCCTCTTTACATGACCACACCAAGACAAACGATTCTCTTTCAACTTTTCAGTCACTGGTGCCACTTTCAAACTTCCCCTAATATATTCATTTCTCACTTTATCCATTCTCGTCACACCACACATCCAACTTAACATTCTCATCTCCGCTACATGCAATCTTTTTTCATCCGTCTTTTTCACAGCCCAACATTCTGATCCATACAGTATGACAGGTCTTATCACGGACTTGTAGATTTTACCCTTCAACTTGAGGGGCATCCATGGGTCACAAGTTGTTCCCGTGACCTGTCCCCATTTCATTCATCCTGTGTTGATCCGATATGTTACGTCCCGGTCTACCTCACCATCCCCTTACCCACACTGAAATAAGAATGAAATAATCTTCTTTACACTTCATGGTACAGGTCCAAGACAGCCAACGTGTATCCAAAATCCTCATAGTCGTATTTAGATGAACTCCTTCATAAACAATTTTACTGTTGCTTAAACATCTCATTTATAACAAACAGCAGTATAATTCCTTTCGGCACTCAAAGCACATTCCAAAATCGGTAGACTTCATGTATTCACTAAACAGAGCTCCGTTTGAACCACAAAACTATTTATTTAACTGTAGAAACATCAATGCGGTATTCGGAACAGCATAACAATAGAACTCGCAACTACGGAACATACACAGTGCACGAAACTAAATCTGCAAGCAACATTTTACATTGGTAGTTCAAATTTTAAATTAACATGCATGAAAAAACCGGCTAAGTGCAAATCAAACTCGCGAACGAAGGGTTCGGTTCCGTCCGTAGCAAAAATAAAACCTTTTTCTAAGCTAAATTTCAGGATTCTGGGTCAAAAGAACACCTTAGTATCCTATGGATTTTGATTCCCTTGAGAGTGTCGAAATATACGTTTTTTGCGTCATAAACGGCCGTGTCTTTTTTTGCGTTCAATGAGATGTTTGATTTTTCAAATCAGGCGTGCCTACGTGTGCGTCGATCTAAATTTCTCGCTTAATACCTGGCCTATATGAGTATTTTTACCTACAATCAGGTTTTTTTTTATGTGGGAAAATCATCTAATGACAACAACATCTTGGGCGGAGCGAGAGATAGTGTCAGACTTTTACTGACTAAAAACCTTACCTAACTCCTGTTCCTTCTTTGCCTTCGTCCCAGGGCCCCGGGTTTCACTTTCACACTACCCGTGGCTCCAGTAGGCTTCGACCCTGCCATGCATATATTGTAGAGTGGAGAAGGAATTCGATAAACTTCTTCGAATTTCAAAATTCTGGGCGATCAAATGTCCTGAAATAGAATAAAATATTTTAATAGTTTTCATCTTATATTAATATCCTTTTATCCCGGGAGAATGATCCCTTGAGATAATTTTCTACTTTCAAACGGGTGAAGGGTCATAATTTAGCAATGGCAAAGGTTAGGTACATGAGTTATTTATGCGTCATTGTGTAGGTAAATATTGAGGTACGCCCACAGATTTTTGTGCAAATGAATTACGGTAACGCAGCGATTACTACCGAAATTTCTAGAAAAAAAATCTAATATTTGAAGGGCATTTCAACACAAAATCGTAATTTAGGTTTAATTCTAAAATGAACTGATATCCAAGTGCAGAAAGTTTGTCATTGCACCCGAGGCGAAATTCAAACAAGCCGAAGACAAGTGTGTTATGGAGCCGAGGGCTGCAGTGACAAATTTGCATGTGTATCAAACGACTGTTTTCAATACACTTACGAAGAAATTAATAAACGGGGGTAGACCGGCGACTCATGGGGGACGACGCACGCCCGGCCTGATCCGATAAATGTAATAAAATTTTGGTGAGGTCTCGAGAGCACGCGCGTTTTTCTGCACTAGTACGGGAAACAGTCTATTGCGTGCCAAAAAGCGGTGGGATAAGAGCGGGTTTTCGAGTACGTGTATTCGAAAACATTTTCTCTTGTGCCTTTGTACCTTTGTGTTGTATAAAGTTTCAAAGAAATAAATATAAGACAAAACAAGAAAGAATTTTTTTCTGCTGGCACAGGTCTTTCAAAGTTATTTATTTATTTAAACTTCATGTACAGAAATGGTACGTAGTATCACAAGGCATTCTCTACCAGTCAACCTTTGGGTTAAAAAAGACAACACTGTCAAAAAAAAGTTATTTTTTTGGTTTTATACTTTACAATTGAACCTTCTTTAATAACATCTCAAAAAATCAGTGAGGCGTTTAATTTTTCAACGGGATTCATTTTTGTTCAAGGTTAAGATTTACTTTTTGAAGATTACTTTTGATTATTCAAGATGCCAATAAACAAAAAAAAAACGTTTTTAATATTCACCTAAAAAGCATCTTATCTTTTAAATACTTCAAACAATTTATTATTTTTCCATAAGCTTCGTTTTTCGCCTACTGGAAAACAATTTAAATGAATCCCCGTTGTATTTTTGATATGAAATTGGTAAATAAATTTTAAATTGCCTACGTCGAAACGCAATAAGAGATATTAAAAATTGTTCAGTGTAATTTGTTGTTTCATAATTACTTAAGTATTTTTTTTTAATACGTGGGTATATTGTATAATTTTAATAATAATAAATTTCACAACTATCACACAACGCAGTCTAGTCTCAAGCTAAGCAGAGCTTGTGTTATGAGTACTAGACAACTGATAAGCATACTTATATATTTCTAAATACATACATATTATAGATAAATTACGCCCAGGGCCCAGACTCAGAACAAATGGTCGTGCTCATCACACAAATATTTGTCCTGGGTGGGAATCGAACCCACGACCTCCGGCATAGCAGTCAGGGCCACTAACCACTAGACCAACAGGTCAGTCAAACTATTGACCTGTTGTTGTACTTTTTAAGGAATACAATATGAATGATGGAATACAATGTAATGATCGAAAGGTTCGAGGCCTTGACCTTGGAAAAAGCAGCTGTGGTAGGGGTACTACGTGGTAGACTAACATTCAGAGAGCAGCAAAAGTCTACTGGATACAAATTGAACTTGTCGACTTGTTACTACACAGGTACTTGATTCCGCCATCACCGTTCTACCATCGGACAAGCCGACGTACGGCGAACGGTTCCTCTACGGTCCGATACATCGAAGGACTGGAACAATTTGTCTGCAGCGGTCTTCCCGTCCGACTCAAATTTAGGTATCTTCAAGGCTGAAACAGCAGTGGTGGCCGAGAGGTAACGACCCCGACTTAGGAGTTGTATATCGCGGGTTCAAACCCAGCCAGGTGCATTATTTTGTGTAATTTATTTCATCACCACTCCTCTCAAAACGGTGAAGGAAAACAGCGTGAGGAAACTGGTATGTCCTAGAACCAAAAATTTGAAGACATGTTACATCCACCAATTCGCACTGGGCCCGCGTGGTGGATTACAGCCCTCTCCTAGAGAGGAGGCTTGAGTCGCAACAGTTGGAACATTAAAACGCTGATTATGCTTATACTATGCAAGGCTGAAATGAATAGGTTCTTAAAAAACTAGTGCACTTCAACGTCATTGAATGTATCACTGCGTACCATCAGGTAAAATCGCATTCAAGCATTAAACTAGTTACAAAATTAAAGACCCGTTTTGACATTTGAGAAAAACCCTTCAATGTAACTTGGAACGAAACTGAAAAAAACAATAAAATAATAATTAGGGGTCCGGTGTAGTAGTAGTTATTGTAGCTACACTACACCGGACAAGCCGCTAGGTAGTCAAAATACAAATGTCAAAACAGGCCTTTTATTTTTTGTCAACTTTATTTTATATCATTTAAAAGAATACTTGATCAAATTATGCGTAAGCTGTTACGCGTAAATAATATTGTGTGAAAATATAGTTAGAAGAAACAAAAGGATGCTAAGTTATATTAGGTCTTAAAATTTTATGCTAATGGATTGGAAACCGGGTACAGAAAATAAGATGCCAGGAAATCAGACACCAGTTTTGCATAAAATAACTCCTCTTGCTCTAGGTGGAGCGAGAGAAAGTGTCTGACTTTTACTGACTGTGATGTTTTAGAACGCACACTATACTTTATATTTATTACGATGTCCGGAACTAGAGGTTGACCATCTGCCTGGCTACCCCCGCCACCTAGCGGCCAATTTAGTGTTTGTATACTGTACATCATACTGACTGAAACCCCCCCGTGTTCCTTTCTTCGTTTTGGATTATCCATGTTATGGTATATTTTTTCTAGAAAATTATAAATAGGCATATTACTCGTAGGTGTCTCACATCCATCAGAATTCAGCGATTCTCACCAGGTCATCGGTCCACCTTATGGGAGGCGTTCCTACGCTGCCTCTTCTTGTCCGTAGTCTCCGCTCCAAAACCTTTAGGCCCCATCAAACATTTGTTTTGCGAGTAATGTGCCCTGCACACTGTCACTTAAGTTTGGTGATTCTTCGGACTATGTCATTAACCTTGGTCCCCTGCTGATATATTCCTGATGCGATCACGCAAGGAAACTAAGAACAAGAAAATTGTAAAATATGTACAAGTAATTAATTACATGCTATTCGATTGGAAACCAACCACTAGTAATTGAAAACAGACTATAGCCATGATGAATGAAAATAAAAGTTGATTAAAATATAAATATACAATTTTTCATGTCAATTGTCAAATTGCTTTATCTTTAGGCATTTTAATATTTAGGTCTTTTATTATTGTATGAAAATTCTAAACCCAGCTCAAAATCTGACATGTTGTTTACAAGAAATATGACAGCCAGACGAACGTGTGTAAATATTTATATAAATTGGTGCTTTTAGAAAATACTACACAGCGTTTTAATAACGCTACATTTTTTAGGAGGTAAAATTGATTACTTGTCAGCACTACTATTGTCGGCCTTATAGTGTTCCCACTGTTGGGACTCAGGCATCCTCTCTAGGAGAAGGAATAGGCCATAATCCACCACGCGGGCTCAGTGCGAGTTGGTAAATGTCACATGTCTTCGAATGTTTGGTTCTAAGACATGGCCGGTTTCCTCACGATGTTTTCCTTCACCGTTTTGAGAGCAGTGGTGATGAAGTAATTACACAAAATAATCCGCCTAGCTGAGTTTGAACCCGCGAGCTACAATTCGTAAGTCGGGGCCGTTACCACTCGGCCACAACTGCAGCACTAGTCCCGATAAATATCCTAACATTAAATTGGTTTTCTCTAACAAAGACGTCCACTGTTGGACGTACACCTCCCCCAAGTTTTTTTTTTGACTGACCTGTAGGCCTAGTGGTTAGTGGCCCTGACTGCTAAGCTGGAGGTCGTGGGTTCGATTCCCACCTGTAACAAATGTTTGTGTGATGAGCACGATCATTTGTTCAGTGTTTGGGTGTAGTTGATCTATAATATGTATGTATTTAGAAATATATAAGTATGTGTATCAGTTGCCTAGTACTCGTTGCACAAGTTCAGCATAGTTTGAGACTAAATGGCGTTGTGTGATTGTTGCGGAATATTATTATTATTTATTATTATTAGTGTCACCACAGCAACCGGTCCTGTGCCTGTGGCAATTCTCGTGACCCTGATCAGGACATCGGTTCACGTCATGGAAGGTCTACAAAAGGGTTTTCTTTAAAAACAATAATAATCTAACCTGACATCATACTTTGACGGCAATAAATTAGAAAAATATTCCAAAACTGAATTCTCTAATGAGAAATAAAATACTCTTAAATTACATTAAAACAGAAACAAAGCAAAGAAACAAAACAAAATCGCTCATAGAACAAAAACAAAAAAGAAACAAACCGAAAACTTCAGAAACACGATTTGAAAACAATCAGGACTCAACACAAAGAAATTAAAAACATAATAAAAAGAAACATGTATATTGTATCTAAATGAAGACGTCACCGCAAATTCACAAAGCATTGTTAATGAGTTCTGGGAGGCTGGCCGATTTTAATTAACATTTTGTTTTAAAGATCTTTGAAGTCACTGAGATAGGGTGTGGTCCTTATGACCGCGAGAATCTTTTTCACAAGTGTAATTAATGGGAATAAATACTTACATAATTTAAGCTATCTGCTCCAGAAATTTTCATTCCAGAAATTGCTACTCGAATCTTATTACCTTCCGCTTAAAATTTCACTGCATCCAGAAAAAAATAGGTAAAATATCAGAACAATCAAAAAATTTTTATTAATATTTTACACACACAAAAAAAAAATTAAGAAATTCGAGAAAACTAAAAATATTAAATGATGACTTATACTATTGCACTGACCCTGAAAACATTTCACGGGTCCAGAGCCACGAAAAAAATTAAGGCAAATTATACTATTTTTTATATATTCTTGCACAAGAGTTAAATAGGGCTCTCAATAAAAATATCAGCTCATCAGGGGCTATAAAATATATAAAATTTCGCTTTCACTGAAACCAGTACTAAATGAAAAATATAACAGTAAACAATACTTAGATCAATACAGCATATATATATAATATTAAAAGCAAATATAATATTACTATGTGTGCTTGCTTTTGATATTTGTCCACCATCATTCATCCCCCTGCTATATTATTTGGTATCGGTATTATCATTATCTGTCTGTTTATATACCATTTCACAATTTACCAGTTTCACGTCGATAGATTATAATCTACCGAAAAATACAACGTTAATTTGTAAGCGGTTCACAATCATTCAATAGTTTATAATTTTGCGAGATAGATCATAATGTAACGGTATTTACAATTTTACAGTGACATAATATATAAAAGACAAAGTTCTGACTCACTCACAGCCTCATCAAAGCACAGCTCCAACCCTTAAACTTAGAACCCGGAAATTTTGCATAGAGGTGCTTTTTATAATGTATACAAAGAATAAGAAAGGATTTACCTAAATTTACCCCCTAAGTGGATGAAAGGGGGGTCCTTTGTATGGAAAAAGTTACTTTCATACGGGCAATGCCGCTGGCAAAAGCTACACATAAATAACGTATCATACATAAATACATAGCACACTTATATCATCTTAAGTGGTAGTGGGCAGGGCACATTGCTCGCAGAACAGATGGTCGATGAGGACGAAAGGTTCTGGAATGGCGACCACGTACCGGAAGACGCAGCGTTGGAAGGCCTCCCACAAGGTGGACCGATGACCTGGTGAGGGTCGCGGGAATCCGATGGATGCGAGACGCACAGGACCGGTCATTGTGGCGACATTTGGGGGAGGCCTATGTCCAACAGTGGACGTCTTTCAGCTGAAATCTGATGATGATGACATTATATCAGCTATACATAAATATTATTGATATATTTTTTTTATGCATTTATACATCTCAGGACCCTAAGGTCCTGGACCTTTGGAAGGCGTACGAGTAGCCGAAGCCAACTCGCAGAGGCCCTTTAGATAATTTTAATGGAACGTGATATCAACCGACGATTATCCCTGTACGTGATATGCTAGTGTACCCAAGGACAACCCCCGGTTGGTGAAAAACTATTGCGACAAAGGCAAAAATAATAGGGCTATGGTTTTTAGAGTCTTAATCGATGATTGCAGACTTGCATACTCAATGGGCCTCCAAAAACGGCTGCTAGTACGAAGTGACGTAGCACAAAGAGGGCATCATATCCTAAAATGCTTGAGAAGTGGAAAGGTAAACCACGGCTATCAGGACCATCCAGGGAGTACGGTCAAGATCCCTACCAAGCACCTTACTGGATTATACATCCTTCTCCCGAGCACGTTTGCTCTTGCGAATCTCCACTCAAGCCAGCCAATAAAGGCAAGAGAGAGGTGGGAGCTCTGTTCCTCGACAGTGTTCACTACGACTATCCAAAAAAGGCAAGCCGGAGATGAAGAACAAGAATTCTCCTAGGAGATCGAGTCCGTAGGGTCGCTTGTTCGCCACAAAACCGCCCTGCGGATTATATCTCTCTTTGTCTGGCCCCCCACCCTAGGCGTGTTACGGCAAAGCAAACGCTACTGATCCACGTTGACCACGACGTCAACGTAGAGATTCAGCAATGGGGTTATTATTATTATTTTTAATTTATTTATTATCATTTTTTATTGTTGTTTTTGTTCTTCAAATAGACGTTGCACCGTTGGACCCGGCTGACATTTGTAATTTTGTACATTATTTGTTACGAGTAATCAAAATCTTGTGCCTATTAACTAGGTTATGGGATTTAGTCAGTAAAAGTCTAACACTCCCTCTCGCTCCACCCACAGCAGAAGTTATTTAATGATTTCCCACCCTACAAATATAGGAGAATGGTATTTGGCCATTGTGTTTAGTTTAATGGTAAGCAATATAGCTGAGAAATGGTATATTAAAGTCTTGCCGATATAGTATTTTCTTCTTTCTATCCCATCTTATCCTTCTTTTTCTCAATTTCCTTTCATTCTAGCCAGATATTCATCAATAGCACTTAGATAAATTCTCTCATTGTTTCTGTTCGAACACTCTCCCACCCGTATGTCACCGCGAGCTTATCGGCTAAGAAAATTTATTCCGGAACAAATACACTCGAACCCTTGACACTGTGGATCCTGTTAACTGTACTTAATGACTGGCCATTTGGCCCATTAATCTGGTCCTTTTTGTACGACATTCGTTATACCCTCCTTGGGCTGTTAAATTCGGTTTTGAATAAGAAAATTAAGCTGAGCTTAGGACCAAGTTTTCTTTTTATGTTGTGTTCTAAAATTGAATAGGCATGAATTTTTAAAGCTAAGGCTAAGAAGGTCAGGAATGAACTATTGTGATGGCATTTTTTTAATTTTTTTCTTGGAGACTGTTTAGGATTCATGTGTGTTTGAAGTGATCCAAAAGATAACCTTGACTACCGACAAAACCCGGAAAATAACCAATGTTATTGGCTGAAAAATTCTAAAGCAGGAACTGCGTATCTGAAAGGGTAATGTTGAACGGACTCCTATAACGCAGACCAATGAAAAACCTGGCCAAAGTCATGGGAATCCAATTGATGCCTAAAAACACAGAACCAGTAGATGTGTTGGTGCTTAAAGGATCGTATGTTTCAAATAATGATGATAGTAACGTAAGCAATAGTATAATCAGCCTTATAAATGTTTCCACTGTTGGAACTCATGTCCCGTCTCTCAGAGAGGGATTGGGCCGTAATCCACAAGCCCAGTGCGGGTTGATGGATATCACATGTTTTCCAATTTTTGGTTGGCTTGGATATGTCGGTTTCTTCACAATGTTTTCCTTCACAGTTTGAGAGCAGTGTTGATGAAATAAATTACACAAAGTAGACTGGGCTTAAAATAAGAAAGAAAGAAAGAAAAACAGTTTATTCACGCGAAATGACGCAATCTTAAAACTAGCTTAAAAATATAATCAATTGATAAAGAAGATATGCGTCACATCCGCGCAAAACGGCCGAACGCTGAGGATAAAGCTGTGGCCTCACACATAATACAATGGGGTGCTACGACAGAAAACCTCCACGAGTGCCCGCAGGCTGTAGTTCCCTTGCGGATACGTCCGAGGTGAAAGCCAGTCTGCGGGACGGTGCACCCTGGGAGGCGGCCAACGACTCCCCTTGGGTACTTCTGCCTAAGGGGTCTTGATGTCCGCCTGCGAATGTTCTGTCTGAAGGATCACTTCAACGCGTGTCCCTCTGCTATAGCAGAGGGCACAGTGGCGAAGTAAGAGCGGGCTCGGTGCGCACTCACCCTGCCACCGAGCAGGCAGGAGGAAGATTTGCTCCTCCTTCTGCCACCGTTAGTCTCGTAGCCCCAGAGATTGTCCAAGGTCATGTTTCTGACTTTTGATGGGGGTCGAGGGTCTTGGCTTAACCGCCTGGGCCGCGAGGAAGACAACCTCTATAAAAAATTACCCCAAATCTCCAAGCGGCGGCGCACCGTGAAGGAGGTTGTTAGCTTGACTAATGGGTAGCTAAATTAGTCTCTAGTGCGAACCACTATCTTGAGCCAGTGCAAAAAGTTATCTACTCGTGGGAACTTAATGGAAAGGAAATCAAAATTTTTTAAAAACCCTATGGAGAGTGATGCGCGGTCGGAGTCCGACGCGGCATCCGGAAGGAGCTCGGAGGGCTCGGAGGTTGATGAGGTGGCAGGCGACTCCGGTAGGAACGCGAGTGTCTACCGGAAGCGCTCCAGACCGGGGGACCAATCGTCCTCCGACGGAGAGATGGGCTCGGCCCGAAAAATCCCCACCAGCGGGCGGGGTGCGGGTCGAGTAAGCGGAAGAGGGAGGGGCCTCACTGCCCACGAGTCCGCGAAGCGAGCCGACCGACTTGCCGCGGAGGGGCGTCACCCCGGTGTGGCCGGCGCTAAGGTGGACCTCTCGGGGCCGTCTGGCAGCGAGCGGGATGCCAGGGAGGACTCCGCCGAGGAGTCCCGTAGATCCCTCGGTAAGTTAGTCGTCGCCGCGCTGCGAGATATGGGCCGGAAGAGGGAGAGGACCTCCAAGGAGAAGACGGTCCACCGGCATGCCGCCTCTATCGAGGAGGCTATCGAAGCCTCTCTCGAGAAGAGGGTGGCGCGACTCCGGGCTGAGCTCCGGGCCGAGCTTCGGGCCGAACTCGCGGGAGCCCAGGAAGACAGCGGCTGCCGGGGGCCGGCTGGAGAGGGGCGCAAGCAAGGGCAGGGGCAAAGTCAGCCCCAGCCCCACGCAGAGCCGGAGGGCCAGTTGCTGACGCTGGTGCAGCGGGAGCTGGCTGCTCTTGAGCAGCAGCTGCAACAGCAGCAGCAGCAGTTTCAGCTGCGGATCCAGCAGCAGCTGTCCCTGCTGGAGGGCATAGTGCTGCGCCCCCCGTTAGCGGGCTCCGGCCAGCGAAAGGCGGCATCTTACGCCGCTGCCGCGGCCACTGCACCCGCGCCCAAGGCGGGCCCGTCGGGGCAAGCTCGGCGCGGGGCCGTGGCATCGGAGCCTGCGAGGCCGGCCCCGGCCGCCAAACAACCGCAGCGGCAGAAGGGCAGGGCGGCGCCTGCCACTAAACCGGTGGGACCTCCTGCCACGGCGGCGACTAGACCGCACCTGCCGCCGCCTCCTCTGCCCGAAGAACCCTCGGCTGGCGCCGAATGGACGGTTGTCGGCGCCAGCAAGAAGGCGGGCAAGGCGGCTAGGGCGGCCAAAAAGCGCGCGCGGCGACAGCAGCGCAAGAAGCGGGCCATGGCGGCTAGACTTCGCGCCCCAAATTCCGAGGCTGTAGTTATTAAGCTACAGCCAGAGGCGGAAAAGAAGGGCGTGACGTACAACGCCGTCATGCAAAAGGCGAAACAGGCGGTGGTGGGCCACCTCAGCGAGTTCGGAGCCACTGGGGGCTTCCGAATGAGGCGCACCGCAACCGGGGCCCGAATATTAGAGGTCCCTGGTGCGGACAGTGGCCCTGCCGCAGACGCCCTGGCCGCAAGGATCAGGGCGTCCCTGGACGTCGAGGAGGTTCGAGTGTCCAGGCCCACCAAGTGCATCGACATGCGCATCATGGGCCTGGACGACTCCGTCAGGGTGGACGAGGTGGTGGCCGCCATCGTCAGGGCGGGAGGGTGCCACGCCGATCAGGTGCGGGCGGGCACCATCCGCGCTGACAGCACGGGCATGCGAGCTGTAACAGTGAGCTGCCCCGTGTCGGCGGCCAAGGCCATCACTGGCGAAGGCCGACGGCTCTTGGCGGGCTGGGTCTCGGCTCAGGTAAAGCTGCTGGAGCCCAGACCTCTGCGGTGCTACCGCTGCCACGTGGGGCACCACGTGGGTGCCTATTGCGCCGCGGAGGTTGACCGCAGTGACCGCTGCTTCCAGTGCGGTCAGGCCGGTCACAAGGCTGCAGAATGCCGTGCTACGCCGCACTGCTACGCATGTGCGGCGGCAGGCAAGCCGGCCGATCACCGGGCTGGAAGCAGGTCCTGCGACCCTCCTGCCAAGGCCAAGGGCAAGGTCCCAAGGCAAGCCCACCCCGACGTCCTCTCCGCCGCAGCCTCCTCTCTGGCTGCCGCTGCTGTCGCCGCCGCAACTGCCGTGGCAGGGCCCTCACGGGGGGCTCGGGAGGAGACGGTAATGGACTGCCAATAACGGCTCCATTACGTCTCCTCCAGGCGAACATCAACCACTGCGCCCCCGCTCAGGATCTGTTGCTCCAGAGCATGGCGCAGTGGTCGATCAATATCGCCGTGGTCTCCGAGCCGTACTATGTCCTGCCCAGGGGAGACTGGGTGCGGGGCCTGGACGGCTCGGTGACCCTAATTTCGTCGGCCGCCGCCGGTACCCCGACCCTCGAGGCCGTCGCGAGGGGGCGGGGTTGCGTGGCAGCACGGTTCGGGGACATCGCAGTGGTAGGCGTCTACCTGTCCCCGAGCAGATCTCTCGGCGATCTTCACATCTCCCTAATGGAGCTGAAAGCCGTCGTCGCTGGGTTTGGTTCCCTCCCCGTGGTCGTTTGCGGGGACTTCAATGCCAAGAACTTGGCTTGGGGTTCCCGGTTCACGAACCAACGGGGTCGGATGGTGGAGGACTGGGCTCTGGAGACAGGCCTGGTCGTCCTAAACCGGGGTTCTGTCCCCACATGTGTGCGGATGCGGGGTGACTCAGTGGTGGACATCTCGTTCGCCAGCCCCGCTCTGTCTCCGCGTGTCGTCGACTGGCGCGTTATGGAGGGGGTGGAGACGTTCTCAGACCACCGGTACATCCGGTTCGACGTCTCCGCCCAAACCTCGACTGCGCCGGTCCGACGGAACCCTTGTGGTCCGCGATGGGCGCTGAGGCAGATGGACCGGGAGCTCCTCCTGGAAGCCGCGACGGTACAGGCCTGGGTGCAAGCACCGGACAGGCCTGTCGACATAGACGTCGAGGCAGAGTGGTTCCGGGAGGCCATGTCGCAAATTTGCGACTGCGCAACGCGTGCAATGCCGCGCGACGCCGGTATGCCAGATACCGCAGTCGCCGCATCCGTCCAGCGGATGCGGAGGCCAGAGAGGCGGAGCTGTACGAGGGATACAGAGCGGCAAAGCGCACCCTCCGAGCGGAGATAAGGCGGGCCAAACTTGGGGCCCGCAACGTGTGGCTGGGGACTCTGAATGGGGACCCATGGGGACGCCCGTACAAGTTGGTACGGGACAAACTCCGCCCCTGGGCTCCCCCGCTGACGCAGAGTCTCCGGCCCCAGCTCGTGGAGGGTGTGGTGAGCACTCTGTTCCCCACGCGAGGGGAACACTCTCCCCCGCCCATGGCTCCGCCACCAGCGGTGTCCGACGCGGACCACGATGGCGACGACGACGACAACGCTCCAGAGGTGACCGAGGTAGAGATGAGAGTGGCGGTACGAAGGCTGAGTGCCAAAAATACCGCCCCTGGACCCGACGGCTTGCCTGGGAAGGCATGGGTCCTGGCCATGGAGGCTCTCGGGCCTCGACTAAGAGGGCTCTTCAGCGCATGTATGGAGAGGGGCCAGTTCCCACTTCGCTGGAAGACGGGGAAACTGGTCCTTATCGCGAAGCCGGGGCGCCCCGCGGACTCTCCGTCCGCGTACCGGCCCATTGTGCTGCTCGACGAGGTGGGCAAGCTCTTTGAAAGAGTAATTGCAGACCGCCTCGTCGCACACCTAACACGGGTGGGGCCGGATCTGGCGGACGGCCAGTTCGGTTTTCGCAGGAGGCGCTCCACGGTGGACGCCATCATGTGCGTGCGAGCTCTCACGACGGGGGATGCAGTGGCCCAGGGCAGGTGTGTCGTGGCGGTGTCTCTGGACATCGCCAACGCCTTCAACTCCCTGCCTTGGAGTAGCATTGGGAGGGCACTCCGGTATCACCGGATGCCCGACTACCTCTGTCGTGTGGTCGAGGCGTACCTGTCAGACAGGTACATAACCTACCCCGGTCACCAGGGGGTGTGGGAACGTCGAGAGATGTCGTGCGGTGTTCCGCAGGGATCGGTACTAGGGCCGCCCTTGTGGAACATCGGATACGATTACGTGCTGCGCGGCGACCTCCCTGACGGGGTCAGCGTGGTCTGCTACGCAGACGACACGCTGGTCCTGGCGCAGGGAGAGTCGTACCAGGCGGCGGTCGAACTAGCGACACGCGGGGTCGCGACGGTCGTTGGCAGGATCCAGGAGCTGGGACTCGAGGTGGCATTGCACAAGTCCGAGGCCATGTGCTTTCACGGCCCTCGGAACGCGCCACCACCGGGTTCCCAGCTAACGGTGGGAGGAGTCCACATCGGCGTCGGGTCAACGATGAAGTACCTGGGACTCGTTCTCGACAGCCGATGGGATTTCGAAGAGCATTTCCGACGTCTGGCTCCCAAACTAAATCGGACTGGGGCTGCTCTCTCGCGGCTCCTGCCCAACCTTGGGGGTCCAGACGCCTCCTGCCGGAGGCTCTACGCGGGGATCGTTCGGTCCATGGCCCTTTACGGCGCGCCGGTGTGGGCGCCGGGGCTGCGGAAGCAGCCGGCGGCCCGGCTGAACGCGTGCCAGAGGGTCATGGCCATACGGATGGTGCGAGGATACCGGACGATTTCCCGCGAAGCGGCGACCCTTCTTGCTTGCCAGCGACCATGGGAACTGGAGGCAACAGTCCTTGCACTCATGCACGAACGGCGCATGGAGATGCAACGCCGGGGCGAAACTCCGCTGCCGCAACAAGTCGCGGCATGGCGGACAGAGTTCCGGCGAGTTCTCATGGAGAAATGGCGACAGCGACTGTCGCGACCCCGTGCTGGGCACGCCACAATTATGGCGGTAAGTCCCCTCTTTGAGGCGTGGTTGGAAAGACCTCACGGCGTCCTCACATTCCGCATGACGCAGGTCCTCACCGGACACGGTAAGTTCGGGAGGTTCCTGCACCGGATTCGTGCGGAAACGACGCCCGGGTGTCGCCACTGTGAGGCCCACCCGGAGGACACGGTGGAGCACACGGTGGAGGTGTGCCCCGCTTGGGCAGAGCAACGCCGTGACCTCGTGAGGGCAATCGGCGGCGGTGATCTCTCGCGCCGGGCCTTGGTTCAGGCCATGCTCCGGAGCGAGGAGGAGTGGCAGGCGGTCGCCTCCTTCTGCGAAGCAGTAATGCTAGTTAAGGAGGCGGCCGATCGCGTGAGGCAACGGTCCTTACGCTCCAACCGCCGCCGGGATTCCGATCCCGATTTCCGGCCACCGTAGGCGCGGGCTTGTAGACGGCGAGCAATGGGTGGCTCGCCGTCTGACCGTCCGGTAACCGTCCGGACCGAGCCCAAGTCGTCGACGGCGCGTTTTGTTCCACGCGCGCCTCAGGGAGATGTCAGCAAGTCGTAGGGGCCCAGCAGGGTCGAAGCCTACTGGGGCCACGGGTAGTGTGAAAGCGGAACCCGGGGCCCTGGGACGAAGGCAACGAAGGAACAGGAGTGGGTTTTTAGTCAGTAAGAGTCTGACACTATCTCCCGCTCCGCCCAAGAGCGGGGATGTCATTAGGATGATTTTCCCACCCAATAAAAAAAAACACATAATACAATGAGCTCACAGCGTTCACAGCAGGTTTGAACACGCGACCTTCAACTCATAAGTAGGGACCGTTAGCACTGGGCCACCACTGATTTAATGCTGAAGAATATTTGAAACTTGCAATCTCAGAAGTATCCGTAGTATCCAACCTAGCAATTGCACTGAAAACTCTTACACAAACAATCTCTTATTTTTCTCAAGAATAATAAAAATGGCAAGCTTTTACAAATAGTCGGAAATTATGAAGAAAATGAGTCCCTAGAGAAATTAAGAGTCATGCAATAACAATGAAAGCACATTAAAAACATACAACACAGTTATACCAACATGACAGCAACAGTAATCGTGCGTTTGAAATTAACTATGTATTAATTAACATTTTGCGTTCAAAACACTTGTGTAAAATATTTGTATTGTTGGTTTTCTGATAAAAATATAAGAGAAAAGGCTCTTTTGGTAGTGTTTTGTTTGGTTTGATCTTTCATTATTTTATATGCATGATTCATGTTCCTAAGATCGGAACGATATAGTAATTAATATAGGTATATTAATACGGGTTTGATTTTCGCACAAAGACTAATACTACAGAGGGAAAGAGTGTGACCCCAAATAACACGGGACAAGGGCAGGAAGATGATGAGTATGTTTCACTATAATAAAAAAAAACAGTTTATATAAAACGCAAGGATTGTGCAATTGAATTAACGTATAGTTTTGATGATTATTTTTTTTTTCTTAGTATGTATTTTTTCCTGTTTCATATACATTTATCACTAAACACCTAAGTATTATTTATTATTTACTATACACATATAACATATATTTATTTACCTCACACCAAACAAACTGATTAACATCCGTAGACTCATAGCAACATTCAGTTGAAAACCAGCGTCAAGCAACTGCTACGTAGTCTGGCATTATGCTGAATTGGACCTATTTGGCGTAGCCATGAGACACAATGTTGATGTATTTTAAAGTTTAAGTATTTAAGTTTCTATATTATAATTGTTATCTCATTTTATGTACCTGTGTGCCAAATAAACGTGTTTTCTTTCTTTCTTTCTATTTGCCAGGGTCCTGTGTTTGCGACTGGGTACTCCATTTCGTTTAGCTCTTTAATCCCCATAGTTGACAGAAGAGCTGATGAGATAAAGTATTCGGTCGTGGATGTGCAACAAGGCGGAATAAAACGAGAATTTGTCGGATATATCCAACCCTACGTCGGATATATTAAAGGGTTGAAAAATTCGAAATAGTGACGTACAATATTTAGCGACATAATAAACAAAAGTCCATCGCGATTATTTATGTACTCGTACTCAGCGATTACTTAGCAAAATGATAGCAGAACTTATCTGTGTTTCTCCCATAATTTTTGTACCACCGTTATATATTTTCTTGTCCGGAAACAAAGAATAATGTACTAAGAGATAGACTTTGGACTGTATTTATTTACTTAGCTGCCAGATAACTTTGAAAAGCTTGGACCATATTTCGTTCAAAGAAATTCAGTGTAAGTAAGTTTCGTTAGTTGCCAAGCGAGCTACAAATTATCTTTATCGCAAAAATCTATCTGAAAAGTGGCAGTGTGTGACTATTGCTTGAAATTCAGTTTCTTATCGTAACTTTAGTCGTGAAAATTTATTTTATTTAGTAGTTTTAGAAATTGTTTTTTTTTGTTTTGATGATGATGTGATGGAATTTGGCGCATGGGTATACAATAGCTAGGCATAGTAGAAAAATGTTAGAAGGTTTTTTTTAAATATAATATGGTAAGTAACCTAATTAAATGATGTTTAGGCGAAGTCGCTGACAGAAGTTAGTTTAAAATAGTTTAACAATCGTTATCGCGAACAGAATATAGTGTTTCTGAGCGCGAGGGAGTATCTGATTTCTACTGACTAAATTTCCATTGACATACCTTCTTCTTCTTCTGTTCTTATTTACCCTTTGTGTTCCAGGGCCGCAGTAAATTTTTCGAGCCATCCCACAAACGTCTGGACTTTAGAGGCTATGATCCGGAGCGAGGAGGAGTAGCAGGCGGTCGCCTCCTTTTGAAAAGCAGTAAGCTAGCAAAGGAGGCGGCTGTCCGCGGGAGAGAACGGTCCTCACGCCCCAACCGCCGGAATCCCGATCCCGGTTTCTAGCCACCGCAAGCGCGAGCTTGCGGACCATGAGCAATGGGTAGCTCGCCGTCCAACCGTCCGGTAACCGTCCGGACTGAGCCCAAGTCATCGATGGCGCGTAGTGTTCCACGCGCGTCTCAAGGAGATGTCAGCAAAACCGTAAGGGCCAATCAGTGTCGAAGCCTACTGGGGCCATGGGTTATGCGAAAGAGAACCTCGGGGCCCTGGAAGGCAAAGAAGGAACAGGAGTGGGTTTTAGTCAGTAAAAGTCTGACATGCCTTCGCGCTCTGCATGGGCGGGAGATGTCATCGGATGATTTCCCACCTAAAAAAAAACGTCTGGACTTCTTTTTAAATCTTAGTCCTTGATGAGTAACTCAGAAGACACACAAAACACAGCAGAGAAGCCTTTGGTCAATAGAAGTCAATATCAAGCGCGGATCCAAGCCTCAAAAACGTTGTTGTCAAAGCTGACAGCCACCGGAAAATCAGCCACATATGAGTCGTCACATTGGGCTAATTTTTCGGTAGCTGTCAGCTTATATTATACCGAAAAATTGTGCGTTAAATTGTAAGCAAAATGTTACGGTTTACAATCTATTGACAGCTTATGAACTCTTCTTCTTCCTGCCCTTATCTCATATTACTTGGGGTCGGCGCAACGCGTTTTTTTCTTCCATTCTGTATTGTTATCCGTCACAATATCACTGACTCCCTTTTCTTTCATATCACTCCTCACACAATCCATTCATTTTTTCGTTGGCGTTTTGTGAGCAGTGGTGGCCGAGTGGTAACGGCCCCGACTTACGAGTTGTAGGTTGCGGGTTCAAACCCAGGCGCATTACTTTGTGTAATTTATTTCATCACCACTGCTCTCAAAACGGTGAAGGAAAACATTGTGAAGAAACCGGCATGTCCCAGAACCAAAACTTGGAAGACATGTGACATCCACCATCGTGCAATGGGCCCGCGTGGTTGATTACGGCCCATTCCCTCACCTAGAGAGGAGGCCTGAGTCCCAACAGTGGGAACATTATAAGGCCGACTATGCTATGCTATGCTCCCTCTCCCTCTCCATCTATCTACATGTATACTCAGAACTCTTTTAGTAACACGCGTTTCATCCCTCCTCTTCACATGACTACTCCAAGACAAACGATTTCCTTTCAACTCTTAAATCAGACAGCTTACGATCTCGCGAGATATATTAAAATCTTATATACAATTTTACGGTGAAGAACACATTAGAGAACACAATCTCCCAAACGTGACGCGCAACGCTTTATCTAAGTGACGCTGCAACAATACCCAGTGTCCTTGAGAGAGAAGTTAAAGAACACTGGGCAACGTCGTTATGTTGGGGGACATTTTGACCCCTAATGTATGTGAGGCTTTAAGTCCGGCAATATATTACGAGCATGGCAGTTGAGAGTTTGTCATGCTCACTCAAAGTCTCGCTGATGGTGGCACGTGTTATTGGGTCATTCAGCTCCCTTCAAAATGGTTGAGCTGAGTAGGGATGATGCACGCGTCATGCTCGTGAACGGGTGCCGTCAGTTGAGACTGGTCATCTCTTAGTTGCCAGTGGCTTAATTCAATTTTTATTTTTTTTTAATTAGTTTTAGTTTTTTTTGTAATTATTATTACTTATCTACGTTGTGCTCATATAATAGAAGCGACAAGAAATATGTAACCAGATTTATGTAATTCATAATATGATTTAAAAGAGTGTCTATAGAGTTTCTTGCACGTTCTTCTCCATAGAGATCTACGCTTTGGAACGTGCAATTTAGCTTAACTTTTTTTATTTTTTTGTCTGACCGACATTTTGACAACTCAAAATTGCCTGTAATTGGTCTATTTGAAATGAACGTTTCTGATTTCTGATTTCTATTGGATTTCTTGAAACCCCAAGAACGTCTCCCACCTGCAAGTGAATGGCAGTAATCTATATGAAAAGCACTAATTTGGTCGCGTACCCAGTCGTGTTTGTAGTCCACTGCAAACTTAACTTAGCGGAAAGCGGTTTTATAGACCCGTCAGATACTCAATGTAAGTGCGAAGCCCCTGTTCAAAACATGAGCCATACGTTAGAGTGCACTTTGGAGGATTTAATGAATGCCTGAGTGCCACCGATCCCGCAGTTAAAGTAGCCACCTATTGGGCCCAATCAGTTTAACGAGTTAACCATCGATTTTTTTTATTGATATAATCTAGTACTTGACTGCGATCATGACTGAGATTATTATTATTATTTATTTATCTTTATTCCAAAAGGTAAGTAATTTATAAGATAAGCCCCACAAAACCGTTACAATGGTTTGACTGACAATGGTCGGTGAGTCTCTAGACATAATTAAATGTACTTAGAACATTTCTAAATAATATAATTTTAATTTGCGTCTAAATCTATTTGTGTTTATTTCACTCCTTATGTCTGCCGTCAGACTGTTCAATAGGTATGGTATTCTCTTTTTTAGTGTTCTGTCACCAAAGTAATTGGTGACTTTGGGTACATTGAATCTACCAGCAGCCATAGATCGTGTATTATGATTATTGTATACGTGAGTTAAGCTATGCTCTGAGATGGTGAGACGCACTAGTTTATTAAGAGCCTATTCATTCTAGCCTTGAAGTCACCTAAATTATAATCAGACAGGAAGACCGCATCAAGCAAATTGTTTCATTCCTTCGATGTACGCGGTATAAACGACGAGGTGAAACGCTTAATCCGAAGCGCAGAGGTTTCAACAACGTAAGGGTGGATATTGACCATACGTCACGTCCCCGATTTGAAAAAAGACGACATGAAATGTCTCCAAGTGAAAACATGGCTTTAAGCTCGCCTGTGTACATCAGCTGTCATAATTTAAGTTGTTCAAAGTTTTCTATTCAACAAAGAATAAAACTAAGCATAACAAAGAGAAACTGTGCTATCTCCGCTCATAAAAGAATTTGCAAAGCAGTCAATCCTATAGACAGTTCCGGGGCGTTAATCTCAAGTAATGTCTAAGAAAAACGTCGTTATCACCGAACAAGGAGATTATGGGCACTCAAATTCATGATATTGTTTTGATAACAATGTAATAACATTTCGGAGTTTCCTTACGCGATCACATCAGGAATGAAGATATCCGCAGGAGAACCAAGGTCGAAGACATAGCCAGAAATATCGCTAATCTTAAGGGGCAGTGAGCAGGACACATTTCTCGCAAAACGAATGGTCAATGGGGCCGAAAGGTTTTAGAGTGGCGACCGCGCAGCGTTGGTAGGCCTCTCACAAGATGGACCGATGACCTGGTGAGAGTTAAAAATACTATATACAATAAATAAAACCTTTACATATATATTTATGGGTCATGCTGACATGAAATGTTCCCTAATTTTTCCCCTGAAGACCTCCAACGAGGCTAGCCCCTCGTTGGAGGTCTTCAGGGGAAAAATTAACCCCTTAATGTGTGCGGAAAAAATTCCAAAGGCGCACAGCTTGACCACTGTACCAACTAGAGGAATGAATTTAAATAATAAAAATAATAAAGCAATTTTATAAGGGTTCTGTTTTTGCCGACTTAGATACAGAATCCTATAAAAGAAGTAGTAGAAAAAACAAAAGGTTGATGAAGTACACACGACAGAACTCACATATCCAAAACAAGGCAACATCTCGAAACATTCCTAGTATTCAAACATCGTGATAATAGTTATTATAACTTGATAACATTCGAAGCAAATCTGTATACACCTAACAAATATCGAATCACTTCGGAATTCCAAGAAACAGCTGATTAGTTTAATACAACGCGTTCCGTGAATCCATAACTTGGTGGTTATGGAGCAAACAGGATATATGCCTATAATATTAAATTGTATTATTCGCAGAGCAATCGATTATGTACTTGTGACTAAATAATATTCGTTTATGTAATTGTTGTTTATTAACAGCCGCAGGTCGTTTCCCAAGGTTAAGTAACATTCGTCTGTGGATGAGTGATAAAGTAAAGGGTAAAAAAGTAAAAAAAAAAAACAGTTTTTTTAATTCGTGTCCTCCAAGCAAATCCTTTCATTTTATAGTCATCGAAGATGTGATTAAAAAAATCAGAATGATACCTAAGTGATATCATTCTGAATCCAATTTAGCGGACCTCGCTAACCTTTTTTGATGTAAGAAATCATCGAATGTCTTCTTCCATCACCGAGGAGGGTGTCTCAGGCTTATTCTGACTAAAAACTTTTTACACAAATTCTGTTTGACCCCAGCAGGCATCGGCTTTTCTGGGTTTTTCTACCATCTCTTTGAGGCGCGCGTGGATGGTATGCTATCCATTGCTCATTGTCCGCAATTCCACGTCCACAGTGGCCGGTGATTGCCCTACGACTTCCAATGCCCAGGACATCTCCTGTGGCAATGGCTGGAGCGTGAAAATATCCTTATACACTAATGAAACATTGTACAAAGGCGGACTTAATGCCTTAAGCATTTTCTTCCAGTCGACTTTAGGGTGGTGCAGAGACATAACATGACAGATGCAGCTTAATAGAAGGTGCAGGTGCAGCTTTATACAACAAATCAAGAGTGTGATGAATCCATCAACTTCTTGCGAAAGTGTTCTCGTGCTTTCACTTTAAAGGACAACCGACTGGTTGCCGTACTGATGTTCAGAGTGAGCGCATTCCAAAGGGAGATCGCCTGGACAAAGAAAGAGGAATGGACAAACCCAGAGCAGTGCGTCGGTTATCGTTATAATATCATTTATATGTATATATATTTTAAATTATGTGCCATGTTTGTCGTAAATAAACTCTTTTTCTTTCTTTCTTTCTAAACTCGTACGATTCACCTAATCAGAGATATTTACAGACGGCCGTGTAGTTTGGATACAGATAGTTCACTATTAAGTTGTACATTTTCTTTTACCAATTTCATAATAACTGATTGTATTTTATTTAGTGAATAAAATTACTATTCAAAAAAGTTAGTTAGGTACCTAAAACACACACAGAAAAAAGACTAACACCGACAAGTCATCCACCTAAATTCGTAGATTGGATTCATCGGTACGCCAACATAGGTTTAGGGTTGGGACACAACTGCCACTATCGATTGTGCAGACAAATTGCATGTTTCATCGGACGGTGGTGAACACTCGCCCTAATAACTTCTTTTGTCTGTTTATTTGGGAACGTTTCTTCTTGAGTTGTATGAGACTTTTTGAAATGTTCATTAAAAAATCTCCGTCTTATTATAAAAAAATGCTATAGTACTGTAGTACGACAGTATTCTTCACGTCACGTTATACTGTCAAATCGCAAGAAATTGGTCAAAATTGAAGAACTCAGAGATGAGCAAAATTCTGATTTAACATTTTCGTTAAGAGTTCGTAGAAAATTTTAAAAATTTGTTGTTTTGCTCACTATAATAATTTTTCGATTTGACAGTGTGACGTGACGTCACAACATGGCAATCCATCTTGTTCTTATTTGAAACGCATTGTACACCACATTTAGAATGCGTTTTGGAATAAAGCGGTCTGTGACTAACTCTTGCCAACAATTTCGCCAGTGTGATGTCGGAAATTTACCCATGGAACATATTTAATTAACTGATAAAAATATCCTAAACTACGATATTTTTCGCAGTCTACTAATTTGACAAATTTCGTCTAAATTCATTTAGCCATTTTATTTTATTTATATTTTTATCCTCACATCGGAACGCCTTGCAGCAATTACACCAATGGAGCATAATTAGTCCAGAATCTGCTACTTTCCAACATCGTGTGCGCAGTGGAATGGTAGCCATCAAAGGAGCGGCGCGGCGGAGGGTCATATCGCTCGCTTATGCAGCATCAGGCCATCGCTCCTCCGGGATTCCACATGTATTAAATCTCATATCGAACACATTTTGAAGCGTTGAAGCGTGATTGATTATAATTAACTATTGAACTTTCTCATTTTACATTTCATTTCAGTAACGGCACAGTTAGCGTAGTGATTGACCTATTGACCGATGCTTTACATGTCATGGGTTCAATTCCCACACGAAACAAATATATTATGTATGACCTGCAGATAGTTATTCCGAATCTGGATGACTTGTATAAATGAGTTTTTATGTTTTTGAATATATTTACAACTAGTTTTTGCCTGCAGCTTCACCCACATACATATAATATAGCCTATGTCACTCAGGAATAAAGCAGCTTTCTATAAGTGAAAAAAAGTTTTGCAGTAGGACCAGTACTTCTAGAGATTACCTCCTACAAACAAAAAAAACAAACTTTACCTCTTTATAATATTAATTAGATACTTGACCTGGCGCTCCACTCTAGGGCGAGAGGGTCATTGAAAGATGTCCCAGTTTAAAAAAAAAAAGTTGAAGGTAGGTTTTTTTTTTTTTTTTTATTGGGTGGGAAAATCATCCTAATGACATCCCCGCTCTTGGGCGGAGCGGGAGATAGTGTCAGACTCTTACTGACTAAAAACCCACTCCTGTTCCTTCGTTGCCTTCGTCCCAGGGCCCCGGGTTCCGCTTTCACACTACCCGTGGCCCCAGTAGGCTTCGACCCTCCTGGGCCCCTACGATTTGCTGACATCTCCTTGAGGCGCGCGTGGAACAAAACGCGCCGTCGACGACTTGGGCTCGGTCCGGACGGTTACCGGACGGTCAGACGGCGAGCCACCCATTGCTCGCCGTCTACAAGCCCGCGCCTACGGTGGCCGGAAATCGGGATCGGAATCCCGGCGGCGGTTGGAGCGTAAGGACCGTTGCCTCACGCGATCGGCCGCCTCCTTAGCTAGCATTACTGCTTCGCAGAAGGAGGCGACCGCCTGCCACTCCTCCTCGCTCCGGAGCATGGCCTGAACCAAGGCCCGGCGCGAGAGATCACCGCCGCCGATTGCCCTCACGAGGTCACGGCGTTGCTCTGCCCAAGCGGGGCACACCTCCACCGTGTGCTCCACCGTGTCCTCCGGGTGGGCCACACAGTGGCGACACCCGGGCGTCGTTTCCGCACGAATCCGGTGCAGGAACCTCCCGAACTTACCGTGTCCGGTGAGGACCTGCGTCATGCGGAATGTGAGGACGCCGTGAGGTCTTTCCAACCACGCCTCAAAGAGGGGACTTACCGCCATAATTGTGGCGTGCCCAGCACGGGGTCGCGACAGTCGCTGTCGCCATTTCTCCATGAGAACTCGCCGGAACTCTGTCCGCCATGCCGCGACTTGTTGCGGCAGCGGAGTTTCGCCCCGGCGTTGCATCTCCATGCGCCGTTCGTGCATGAGTGCAAGGACTGTTGCCTCCAGTTCCCATGGTCGCTGGCAAGCAAGAAGGGTCGCCGCTTCGCGGGAAATCGTCCGGTATCCTCGCACCATCCGTATGGCCATGACCCTCTGGCACGCGTTCAGCCGGGCCGCCGGCTGCTTCCGCAGCCCCGGCGCCCACACCGGCGCGCCATAAAGGGCCATGGACCGAACGATCCCCGCGTAGAGCCTCCGGCAGGAGGCGTCTGGACCCCCAAGGTTGGGCAGGAGCCGCGAGAGGGCAGCCCCAGTCCGATTTAGTTTGGGAGCCAGACGTCGGAAATGCTCGTCGAAATCCCATCGGCTGTCGAGAACGAGTCCCAGGTACTTCATCGTTGACCCGACGCCAATGTGGACTCCTCCCACCGTTAGCTGGGAACCCGGTGGTGGCGCGTTCCGAGGGCCGTGAAAGCACATGGCCTCGGACTTGTGCAATGCCACCTCGAGTCCCAGCTCCTGGATCCTGCCAACGACCGTCGCGACCCCGCGTGTCGCTAGTTCGACCGCCGCCTGGTACGACTCTCCCTGCGCCAGGACCAGCGTGTCGTCTGCGTAGCAGACCACGCTGACCCCGTCAGGGAGGTCGCCGCGCAGCACGTAATCGTATCCGATGTTCCACAAGGGCGGCCCTAGTACCGATCCCTGCGGAACACCGCACGACATCTCTCGACGTTCCCACACCCCCTGGTGACCGGGGTAGGTTATGTACCTGTCTGACAGGTACGCCTCGACCACACGACAGAGGTAGTCGGGCATCCGGTGATACCGGAGTGAAGTTGAAGGTAGGTTAGGAGAAACTGATAATCACAGGTCCGAATTAGGTAGAGTTACACATGTACTTACAGCGAAAGAATAAAGTAGATATGCCTCAAATCCCGAGATTAATTTTAAAGAGCATAATTTTTTTTAGGCGCAAGTGACTGAAAAGTTGAAAGGGAATCGCTTGTCTTCGTATGGTCATGTGAAGAGGAGGGATGAAAAGCATGTTACTAAAAGAGTTATGAGTTTACATGTGGATGGATGGAGGAAGGAAGATAAGAGAAAGGAAGTTAGTGATAGCATGACGAGTGACAGGATAGAATGGAAGAAAAAAACGTGTTGCGCCGACCCCAAATAACACGGGTCAAGGGCAGGAAGATGATGATAATTTTTTTTTATGATTCTATTAAAAAATATAGCAGAAAAATTTCTGCCTGCATTAATAACAAGGAAAAGTAAGTGAATAAATTTGTTAAACTTACCTCAGTTGACGAAGAGAGATCTTTTTCAATGAACAATATTTATAAAAATTGTATATTAATTATCTTTGTTTTATTTGTCTTGATCTATCTCTAGAGGTTTTACTATTTATTTGTAATATTGTTGGCCACACGGGATTTTTAATTAGACATCTCGGGAAGATCTAAATTATATCAACATTTCGATGCAAGTACATGAATAACTCTACCTAAATCCGTCCCCTGCCCCCTAGCCAAGTTACAACCGTTTCGATTCTCTTTCGTCGATCGCCTCGAGTCAACCACTTCTCCGATTCCTTCCTTTGTTCTTACGTCATCTCAACACTCAGTCATGTAATTAGAACAAAAGAATAGGTGGCCTGGCTGACTCGAGGATCGCCTCGAGTCAGCCGACGAAATAGTTCGACGAAATAGAATCAAAACGAAATGGTCGTAACTTGGCTAGGCCTGCTGCTGATAATGCCAAAATTGGCCAACAATATGTAATTTACGACATTATATAGGTACCTGCTTAGTACTAGAACGAATGATATTCACAAGGAACTACATATAATGTTCCCAAGCATAACACACACATATGGGTACAAAGACAAACACGAAACTACAATATTAGTTAACACAGAGAAGTTAGTCGTAAATTGAATGTTTTGTGCGGTTTCGTTCACGTTTACGTATACACTAGAGATGCAACGAAAGTGTCTTAACGGAAGCAGAAATGGAAACAGATGTCAAAAGTAAATCTTAGCGAAAGCGGAACCGGAAGTGTTAATACTATGAAGAAAAATACAATTTTATTTTTTAAGATTTATTTAATTAAATATGTATTTTGTATTTTACTTACTACGGTACTCGAAATTATACAGAGACAAATTATATTTAATAAAAAGTAATTTGGCCGCTTTAACACCTTTGAGTCTGTTTCGGTGTTCTTCATATAATAAACCAGCTCCACTAAGTAATTGCTCACTGGCTACACTTCTGGGGGGAGCTGATAAGCATTGGTGAACTATTGGCAACAGAAGAGCAAAACAAACAACTAACATAAGAAAAAAACAACAGAAGATTTACGCGTTTACGCTAAATGTCACGAAGCATGGTGATGCGCAGAATGAACCAAAAAAAAATATTATTATTAACAAAGAAAGTCGCTGAGACACGTTTGTGTAACCAGACCCTCCCTCCACGTCTTTCCCGTCGTTTCCAGATATCTACGGGCCGCCCAACCCCACGCTCCTCGTTGTATTCTTCTGTTAAGAATCGTATAAAGTTTGCGGAAGCGGAAGCAGAGTTCTGTTGCAACACTAGTACACACCTAGGTGTAACGTTTAGACGTTGCACAGGCTTTGGGGAACAATTTGAGCTTCACGCCTTCGGTGAGGCCACAGAGCATAGTGATGTCTTCTGTGGCCGCTGCAAGAAATAAAACTGTTAAAAGTTCTCGTACAATCGAACTGTATTGAGTATCTCCGTCCACTCATTGAAATTCACGGCTTGTGACAGTAAGGAATTTGCATGAAAAATATAGCTTGTTTTTTTATTAAACAGTTCATAAACAAATAAACAAAATTAGAATACCTACTAATAGTGAAAACAATATCAAAATTAGAAGTAAAGTAAAAGAGGCAACAATTTTAAACAAAATAAATCTATCTCTCTTGTTGAGACAGCGTTTTCTATGGCGGTCATACGGGCGTGATGGAATTAGACGTCAAAGTCAATGTTGGACTACTTTTTCTTCTTCATGATCGTCATCATATCAGCCGAAAGACGTCCACTGTTGGACGTAGGCCTCCCCCAAGTATCACCAAAACGACCGATCCTGTGCGTCTTGCATCCACCGCATTCCCGGGACTCTCACCAGGTCGTCGGTCTACCTTGTGGGAGGCCTTCTAACGCTGCATTTTCTGGTGCGTGGTCGCCTCTCCAAAACCTTTCGGCCCCAAAAACGATCCGTTCTACTGCCACTTTGATTTGGTCATTCTTCGGGCTATATCGGCGACCTTGGTTCTCCTATATCTTTATTCCTGATGCGATTACACTAGGAAACTCCGAGCATAGCCCTTTTCATTGCCTTTTGGTTGACTGTAAGCGATTTGATGAGGCCCATTGTAAGCGACCATGTTTCAGTGCCATATGTCATCACCGGCACCACGGTCATAGACTTTCGTTTTAAGACACCGTGGTATGTTGTACGAGAAGATACCGCGTAGCTTCCCTGCCCAGCCGTGTCGGATTCGACGATTGACCTCTTTCTCAAAGTTAAACCTTCCCAACTGTACAGTTAGACCTACCCAAATGGATAGTCATTTTTCTTCTTAGCAGGTTTGAATTTATGTGTATAATTTCTCTCGCCTATAAGAGCGCTCGGTCCTAATGGGATGGGTAGACGGCGAGCTACTCATTGCTAGTCGTCTGCAAGCCTACGCCGCCTACGATGGCCCTGGATCGCCCAGCGACTCCTGTGGCGACGACTGGGGCGCAAAGAAGTCCGTTTCCTCACGTTAACAGCCATCACCTAAACTAGCATTACTGCTCCACAGAAGGAGTCGACCACAACTCATTTCCTCGCGCTCCGGACCATTGCCGAAACCAGAAGGGTACAATGGTTCCCTAGGAGCTAGCGGCGCGACTGTTCCTTATTCTATGGGCAGAACTCTGTGGAATGCTGTAGTTTGTCTGTTGGATAAACTTGCGAGTTCTCACACAGAGATTTTAGGACTGGGTTTTTGAGAAGCTGAGTTCAAGGCTTGTGGCTAAAACAATTTTTTTTTTTTGGTGGGAAATCTTTTTTTCAAATCTCTCTTTCTCATCTCTCTCTTTCGCGTCTCTATCTATTTCTTTCTCTTTTTTGTGAGAATCATTAAGTAAGTTCTCTCGCTCTTTTTAGAGCGACAAGTCAGTCAAACCCTTATTCACTTAGATTAAAACCTATCCATGTTCCATCAGTCACCCTTTGCAGTCCAGAGCTATGGTTGCAGCTAAGAATGCAACTGAATACCTGTGATGTACATGAAGCGACTGCCTATCAAACCTCCACAATAAATGACTGGGCAATTCCATTACTATGGAGTATCTTTGATGACAGGTGAAGGATGAAATGACCAGTTGTATCTAAAATAAACTGAGAAAAGTTTAAAAGAATTGGAAAATTCACATTGATACTAGCCCGGTTTCGAATCTGCAACTTCATGCATGAGAAGCTCTCCTACACATATCACGCGCCTTGGTACAGGCCATGGTCCGTAGCGAGGAGGAGCGGCAGGCGGTCGCCTCCTTCTGCGAAGCAGTAATGCTAGCAAAGGAGGCGGCCGATCGCGTTAAGCAACCAAACGCCGCTGGGATTCCGATCCCGATTTCCGGCCACCGTAGGCGCGGACTTATGGACGGCGAGCAATGGGTAGCCCATCGTCCGACCGTCTGGTAACCGTCCGGACCGAGCCCAAGTCGTCGACGGCGCGTATTGTTCCACGCGGGCCCAGCAGGGTCGAAGCCTACTGGGGCCATGGGTAGTGTGAAAACGAAACCCGGGGCCCCGGGACGAAGGCAACGAAGGAACAGGAGTGAGGTTTTAGTCAGTAAAAGTCTGATACTATCTCGCGCTCCGCCCAAGAGCGGGATTTGTCATTAGATGATTTACCCACCCAAAAAAAAAACCTACACATATCAATTGTAAAATTAATGTTGATATTATCTCAACACAAAACTAGCCCGTCTATTGTTCTCAATAATATTTCAACACCCAAGTATTATTTGACCAAAAATATCTGGGGAAATCGGGTCGAATACATTGCGGACGGCGGCGGCCGTAACTCACCGTTAAGCCGATCGGCCACTGCCTGATTTAGGTCCCTCCAGAAGAATCGTACTCATTTAGTATACGGCGAATTAATTCCAAGTCTTGTCCGCGACATTTATCTGTGAAATACTTTTGTGGGAGAGATGTTGTAAGGACTTTGTAAAGAAGGGTTTTAGGAAAAATGTCTGGAAATTATTATAAATGTATTTTTTTATCTCTGGAACCTGGACATTTGAAAAATGTAGGTTTTTCATCTCTGGCCTGGACCGAAGCCAACACAAAGATAGATATATTTCATGAATGATATGCTTGTGTAAAGTATGCATGTATACTCTACATTAGATTTTACTTAGATATATTTCATTAATAATAATAATAGTAATATTTATTTATTATTAAAGTTCATATTTGACATCAAATATAAGTACAAAAAATACAATCAATACAACAGTCAATTTAGTTTGAAATACCTGACTCCTAAACTAGGAAGATCCTGTATCTTAGGAGGCAGTGTCTTTGCATAAATAGTGGACGAACAAATTATGAGCGTACAGCATAGATATTATTGCCAAAATGTGGACTAATGAGGAAGAAATATATAAGTATATAATTATATATATATATATATATAGAATGATATGCTTGTGTAGAGTATGCAGTGGTAGCCGAGTGGTAACAGTTCCGACTTACGAGTTGTAGGTTGCGTGTTCAAACCCAGCCAGGCGCGTAATTTATTTCATCACCACTGCTCTCAAAACGGTGAAAGAAAACATCGTGAGGAAACCGGCATGCTAGGACATGCCGGTTTCACCTAAACTTCGAAGACATGTGAAATCCACCAACCCGCACTGGGCCTGCGTGGTGGATTACCACCGATTCCCTATCCTAGAGAAAAGGAAGGCCGAATATGATATGTGTACCCAAGGGCAACCCCCAGTTAGTGAGAAACTATTTCGTATGAAGGTTTTGGGAGGTTTAAGTGAACTAGTTACCAAGGAATATGTGAAAAGTAGAAAATAATTCCCTAACTTCCGCTCAAATGCTAACTGATAATGATATAGATAATTTATATCTACCACCATAAAACAGGAAAACTAAATTTAGTACGTTTTTTTCGGATTTAATGCGTGATATCTATAGCAAGGAAAAAAAATCTCATTACGATGGCCAGACTGACAGATTGACAAAAACTATTCCTCGTAATGAGTTTACACTACAGTTAATTACCATATATTTTTATCGTTAAAATTGCTTACTGGGCATCCATTTGATGATTGACATCCCCGTTTTACCAGTATTCTAAAATTTAAGGAACTACTAATTCAAAAACAAGAAATATCACAAACTACCCGATTAAACATCTCTACTGCGACATAAGCCATTCAGTTTTATAGGTATACTATAAATATAATATGACAATAGACGTGAGAAAAAATTTGATAGTTTTGCTGTTCAGTTTATGTACAGTCAACACCAAAAATATTGGGACAAACTGGATGAGCAAAATAATCTGCACACACTCATAATCTAATCACAGCGTTGATTTGTTGGATTCGTTTTTCATAATTACATTGTTAATTTGTATGTATCTAAGTATATATTTCGAATCGTATTTCTTTTCTATTTCTTTACCATTTAACTGCACCTACCATGTTTTGTTTCTGCACCACCCTAAGTTCGACTGGTAGAAAACGCCTAAGGTGCATTAAGTTTTAATAAATAAATAAATAAATCTGCAAAATGGTGGTATCATATGAGGAGTATATGTCATCAAGAATTTAAGATCTCGATTTATTTTCTAGTTTTTCGGAGGCGTGGTTAGAACCTCACGGCGTCCTCACCTTCCGCATGATGCAGGTTCTCACCGGACACGGTAAGTTCGGGAGGTTCCTGCACCGGATTCGTGCGGAAACGACGCCCGGGTTTCGCCACTGTGTGGACCGCCCGGAGGACACGGTAGAGCACACGGTGGAGGTGTGCCCCGCTTGGGCAGAGCAACGCCGTGTCCTCGTGGGGGCAATCGGCGGCGGCGATCTCTCGCGCCGGGCCTTGGTTCAGGCCATGGTCCGGAGCGAGGAGGAGTGGCAGGCGGTCGCCTCCTTCTGCGAAGCAGTAATGCTAGCAAAGGAGGCGGCCAATCGCGTGAGGCAACGGTCCTTACGCTCCAACCGCCGCCGGAATTCCGATCTCGATTTCCGGCCACTGTAGGCGCGGGCTTGCAGACGGCGAGCAATGGGTGGCTCGCCGTCCGACCGTCCGGTAACCGTCCGGACCGAGCCCAAGTCGTCGACGGCGCGTACTGTTTCACGCGCGCCTCAAGGAGATGTCAGCAAATCGCAGGGGCCCAGCAGGGTCGAAGCCTACTGGGGCCACGTGTAGTGTGAAAGTGAAACCCGGGGCCCTGGGACGAAGGCAACGAAGGAACAGGAGTGTGTTTTTAGTCAGTAAAAGTCTGACACTATCTCCCGTTCCGCCCAAGAGCGGGGATGTCATAAGATGATTCTCCCACCCAAAAAAAAGGCCAATTTTGGTAGGTATAAATAAAAGGTGCTAAAATTTAAGTTGATAGATAGTAACTCTGATCCTGAGATGAGATTATATCACCGCAGCCACATATTTATTAAAAAAACATCAGAAAGCTAACGTTCTTTGAAAAAATACAAGAATTTCTCTTCTGATCTTTTGTACAGTTATTGTCAAAAATGTTAGGGTAAACTACCAATATTTTTGCCGCTGACGGTACACACAAGGAAACAAATGGCAAAAACATGTCGTTTTTATTCGGTACAGCGATCATTTTCCCGCAAAAACATGGTAAAACATGTTTTCAGCATTGTTATATTTATGTAGTGAGTAGGTAGTTAACCTTGAAGTAAAGGCTTGTGCACGAAATGGTCACAGAAGGTCGAATCCGTACGAAGGGCAAAAATGCCCGCACATATATACCCATGTGTATCTACATATACGTGCGGGCATTAGTTTGAGACCGCCGTAAGTACAAGTTTATGTTTGTGTGTGTCTGTTTTTGCTCATTGTAAGGACCCAACCTTCTGAACCTATCCATTTTGTGACTTGAGAAATGAAATGTATCTAAATAGAACTAACGGTGATATATGTAATGTATTGTCTGCTTATCAAAGACATACTTTACGCACCTTTTGTTCGACGTTTCTGGGAAAAAGTACGTTAGTACAAGCTTTGTGTCTCTTTAAGAAAATAATACCTGCCTAACTCTTACCAAATAGACAGATAAAAATGATTATAAAGATAATTATTTCAGCCGTTAGTGGGCAAATGCTGAACATACGCCTCTCTAAAGTGTCGCCATAGTAACCGATCTTGTGCGTATTTTTTTTTTTGTTTTGGTGGGAAATTCATCTTATGACAAATCCCGCTCTTGGGCAAACGGGATATAGTGTCAGTCTTTTACTGACTAAAAACCCACTCCTAATCCTTCGTTTCTTTTCGTACCAGGGCTGAGTCTTCCTTTCAGAATCAGACCCTTGTGAGTTATGAGTTTACATGTGGATGGATGGAAAGGGAGAGGAAGACCAAAGAAAAGATGAATGGATTGTGTGAAGAGTGACATGAAAGAAAAGGAAGGTAGTGATAGCATGACGAGTGACAGGGCAGAATTCAAGAAAAAACATGTTGCGCCGACCCCAAAATAACACGGGACAAGAGCAGGAAGATAATGATGATGTCCCTTGAATCTTCTGCGTCTCCCATAAATCTCATACCCGTGACCACCATCAACGCTTCTTCCGATACGCGATCCCCACTCCAAAATTTATCAGCCTCATTACCTATCTGCTCTGCGAGCAATGTGTTCTGCCTACTACCACTTAAGTTTGATGATTCTTTAAGTTATGTTGATAACCTTGGTTCTCCTGTGAATAAACCCCAATATCATCCTGGCTATGATCGCCGACAGGCTAGACTGTCCATATATCCGACATAAATGTGGAAGACATGTTGCTATTCCAATTCTTGTTAGGAAATTGTAATTTAGCGATAAATGTATTTTTAATATAATAATGACATTTAGTTGGAATCTTAATTTTATACAATTTATTTTAATATTTAATACAATTCTTTTGACTAACTGACTGTGTAATAAAATTCAATTTAATTTAATGATAATCCAATGCAATCTAATTTAATTTAATATTGATTTTAACATTTCATTGTATGTAATTTTGTGATATGTATTGTCTGTATGTGATTATGGAACTAAAATGAGTCTTTGGTACTCGAAAAAAAGAAATAATAATAATAATAAAGATAGCATCATTTAACTTTGAACCCTAAAAACAAAAAAATAAGATCTTTTAAATATAAAACAAAACCTTATCCAGACAATTTACTAAATAAATTCTTACAGCAACAAAAAAACTATAGCCACAAAGGGCCTGAACAATTCAATTACCGTACCTTCCTTTAGACACAAAAACATAACAAGAAACTTTTTCTCCACGATTTTTAATTCTCACGAAAAATCGCGGTAAACGCCAAAAATATAATAAAAGACCTTTACTTAGCGGTACATAACTTAAACACAGGACATTATGCTCTTCCATTCTATCTCGCGTTTCGGGGCCAAAATATCTAATGTTACTGTACAAGCGAAAATAGACCTTAGCTTCTAAGTAACAAGGTGTTAATGAGGCAATGCTATTTGTGAAATGCGGATATGTTCAACGTGCTTAAAAAACCGCGTTCATTTGTCACCGGCAGATGCAGTCGAATCAGTTGTGGGGCCATTAAAATAGCATAAGCTGTAGTGTTGCCCTAATTAATAATAATAAATGAGCAAATTGTGATCATGAGTTGTGTGAGGGCAATGGTGGCTGGTCGTAACGAACTTCCTGAGTTATAGATTGTGGATTCATACCCTGACAGGCGCTTAGTGTATTTTTTCATCACAACTGCTTTCAAAAACGATGAAATAACATATCTTAAACTGGCATGATCTATAACCAAAAATTTGAAGATATGTGATGTCCACCAACCTATACAGGGCCTGTCTGGTGGGTTACGATCAATTTTCTCGCCTAGGAGTCCTGAGACTAAGCTGAGACCTAGCAGTGAGAACATTATTATGGCTAATTAAGCTATCATTATGCTTGAGAGCAAATTGTAGCTATATTGCTTTCTTACGAATATTTTATAGACGTTAATTTTAAAAGTATATGAAATTATTTTAAGAAGTTTTCGAAGACTTTTTAGAACCAAAATAATGTTTAACTTTTATCATCATTGGACGTTTTGCAGCAGCTGTGTGCATGCTTCTTGTACGTGAAAACTGTTCTTACAATAAATACTTTCATAGAATACTTTTATATTTTAGGTGTCTTCAAGGCTGGCCGTGTCACTCTGGAGTGAATAGGCTCTTAATATACTAGTGTGCTTCACCATCCACGATTTCATCACTGCTTACCATCAGGTGGAATCGCAGTTAAACACGAAAAGTAATGCTAAGGTTTGAAGATGCAAGTAGCAATCACTACTCCAGTCAATCAGTCGGTCTTATTTATAGCAATGTTAATTAAGGGATGTCTGACTTTAGCAGTATAAGGGCTATATTTCCATGGCGGCGCGATCTGTTGCGACGCCATGGTGTTCTACACCTTACTGAGACAGTATCAAAATGAACCTTAAGTGCACATTTGAAGTCGCGCCGGCAAATTGGTTGCGCAACCAAACGGACACCAGGTGAGTAACTCTGTATATAGCTGTATACATTTTGTTGGTAGTGGCGACTGATCGCGCCACCATGGTGTCTCGGTGAAATATAGCCCTAACGATACTTTTCACTTTTACTTTCTAATAGCTAATAGACAATAAGCATACGACAATAATAATGATTAATGCTCCCTTAAGAGTTAAGATACTTTCCTAAATAAAGATCAGACTACCGCTCCCCTACTGGCCCAACCGCAGTCAGCAGGTGATTGAGCACTGTCCTTTGACACGGCCCAGAGGAAAAATTACGCGGGTTTTTTTGCGAAGAACCCAGGTAAGCATTATGGCTGCGACTGTACGCTCCTCCATGCCGACTGAGATTTTAAAGATTACTGTGAAGTATGTCGGTCTTTTGTCTTTTTTGCGTCACATTAGAATTTTTCTGCATCGTATGTGCGTTAATGAAGGTAGGAGTAAAGTTTGTTAGGCTATATTGGGGCGTAAATGTGCTGAGATATGATTCCTAACGCTACAGTGCGCCTATAACGCTACGCGCAGAGATGTATGCTACGCAACCGCTACATCTTACGTACGTTGTGCTACGCTTTGCTACGAAGCAAAGGCTACGAGTTTAAAGTTGGGTGTGCTACGAAGCCTACGACGGTATGGATTGAAGGGTTTTTTGGGACGTAGATACTTTGCTCCATACTACGGAGTAAAGTGTATGATTTGAAGTTCCAATATGTTAAAGTCCTACGCAATATAGCTGTGCTTTTAAAAGCGGCCAACCCGAGGTACATTTTCATACAACCGCTCTTACGTGATTTTGATATTATTACACATTTTTCTCCAGATATTTTGAATACACAGAAATCTTGTGGATATTATCTACGTTTTTATAGAAATCAAAACATAAATTTGTGTAAAACTAATCCAGTATAGACCTCTGAAAATCTGCTATTTTACGTGAACTTTGGCCCTCCATAATGTACTCATATATTAAAAATACAAAAAAAAAGTAGATACATCTATAAACTCCTTACTCACTTAACCGAGATTCTTAATGATGACAATGTTTTTCAAAAACTTTTAAGCGTTTTAAATTTTTTAAAAAACAGCTATTTTCTGGAACCAGTTTTGTGAAATATTCGAGTAAAGCACGAATTTACCGAATTCCAACAGGCATTATCTCTCTTTTTAACCGACTTAAAAAAGGGGAAGGTTCTATGTTCGGATGGATGTATGTTTTTTTTATGTATGTTCACCGATTTCTTGGTCAATTGTGGACAGATTTTGATTTTTTTTATTTTGCACTTTTCAGTGTTTTTTTTACATTGAAGTCGGTTGTATATTTTTTTTGTAAAATGTTTGTTATCTCGCGTTACCTCTTTATCAAACATCGCATTGTATTGCGTTAAATGAAGCAAAAAGCTTTAAAGCATGCTTGACATTGAGGATAGGCGATTGGCCCTCTTAAGACTATAATTTCTATAATTATGAAACTACTTATTAACCAATTAACCGCCTACGTCGGATATATCCAACAAACCCTCTCACGTTTATTCCGCCAGGGTAGCACATCCACGATCAAATACTCTATCTCGTCAGCTCTTCTGTCACCTATGGCGATTGAAGAGCTAAACGAGATGGAGTACCCAGTCGCAAACTCACGATCCTGCCGAATAGGACACGAAATCGCTCGTCGGACCCATCCGGCACCGGTGGTTAAAGAGTTAAAGCCCCTGTACTATAATTTAGAGCAAAGACTGTGATTTCGACACATCACAGTGCTACGAGTGTAAGAAATATAACTATGCTACGGAACTTGCGAATTCATTGCTACGTTATGCTACACAAGAACACAGCCTATGAGTTATGCTACAGAGCGTTTGTAACTAAGATATTTTGAAGTTAAGATACGCTAGAGCACACACATCACTAACCTTGGTGTAGACTAAGTGCTTGTCTTTCTTTTTAGGGTTCCATACCTAAGTCTGTAAAAACGAAACTCTTACAGAATCACTTTGTTGCCAGTGTGCCAAGACACTTTTTCTTAGGAACGCAAACACGCGTGTGTGTCCGCTGTGGTCCCAAGCAGCAGTGAAAAAATAAGAGTCATAAGACCGTTTATGCTCTATTTAGGCGCATATTTTGACACTTGCGACGAAATCAATACCTTTAGGTTATTTACTTTTATATATCCTACCTATCCTACCTTTGACCTAGAACCCTGAAATTTGGTATGAATCAAGGTCTCATAGCACAAGTATAGGAAAATGTCTGAAAACTACACCGTAAAAAAAATCTTTTTTACGATTCGGAACCCTCAGTACGCGACCCCGACTTGCGCTTGACCGGTTTTTTTTTGTTTGATGGAGCAAGAGGTAGTGCAGACCGAGTAAAACTCACCTGTGTCCCGTCGGTTACTCTTTGCGATCCAAAGCCACGGTAACTCTCAAACAATCCCGCAGGCGATGCGGTATTCGAGGTGTCCTTCGTTCATTCTCTGTTAATCGTCCTTCTTAATTCTTTATTATACACTAAAAAACAGTTACAATATATATGAATAACAGAGTTCATGTACCTGAATAGGCCAGCTTAAATCAAAGTTGAGTTTTGTTCCAGCAAACCATTGAGTTGCCAAGGTTGCTGACATAACACGAAGAATCGCCAAACTTATGTAGTTGGGCAGGGCACATTGCTCGCAGAACAGATGGCCGTTGGGACCGAAAGGTTCTGGAGTGGCGCGTACTGGAAGACGCAGTGTTGCAAGGCCCCCTACAAGGTGGGCCGATGACCTGGTGAAGGTTGCGGGAATTCAATGGATGCGAGACGCACAGGACCGTTCATTGTGGCGACATTTGGGGGAGGCCTATGTCCAGCAACGGACGTCTATCGGCTGAAATCATGATGATGATGATGATAATGATGAAACCATTGAGTGATAGAGAGAGAACAGGATAGAGGGTAGGATCGAGTGCACAATTTTAAATTTACAAATAATATAAATAAAAATTGTACATAAACATACATAAATACAAGCTATACAAGGATATTTATATTATACATATATTATTTATGTACATTTTGAAAGGAAATGCTCTTTAATTTCCCCTTTTTTCCGGTGGTAAAATCAAATCGAATCGAATGACGTCCCCCGCTCTTGGGCGGAGCGGGAGATTGAGAGAGGGTTAGACTTTTATTGACTAAAAACCCACTCTTGTGCCTTCGTTGCCTTTCATACCGGGGCCGAGTCTTCCTTTCAGAAGTAGACCCTTGGCCCCAGTAGGCTTCGACCTTGCTGGGCCCCTACCGTGTGCTGATATTTCCTTGAGACGCATGTGGTCACTACGCGCCGTCGACAACTTGGGCTCGGTCCGGACGGTTACCGGACGATCGGACGGCGAGCAACCCATTGCTCGCCATCCGTAAGCCCGCGCCTACGGTGGCTGGATATCGCCATCGGAATCCCAGCGGCGGTTGGGGCGTGAGGACCGTTGCTTCACGCGTGCGGCCTCCTCTTTTACTAGCATAACTGCTTTGCAGAAGGAGACGACCACCTGCCACTCCTCCTCGCTCCGGACCATGGCCTATTGAAGATATCTAGACAATAACTATCACGTAGGGAGTGTGAGAGAGAGTTCCAGAGACGCACTGCAAGGTCAGAGAAGGAACTATTATCACAGCTGGAAGTAAGAAATGGAGTGCGGAAAAGAAGAGAATCAGCAGTGCGACAGGGTTTACCCCTCGTGATAAAGTACTGAGTATTATAATATTATAAGTATTGTATAATGAAGAAGCATGTTTTTCAAAGTTTGTAAGCACCATGGAGCTATTTTATGGTTTTTACGTTACTGTTGAACTTGTTTGATATAAATCAGCATGGCAATTAAGAGTTTGTCATGCTCACTCAAATGTCTCACTGATGGTGGCGCATGTGTTGGATCATTCGGTTCCCTTCAAAATGATTGAGCTGAGTGGTGCTAATATTAGCGTCATGTCCGTGAACGGGCACTGTCAGTTGAGACTGGTCATCTTTTAGCTGCCAGTTGCTATTTTAATATCTATATTTGATTTTTATTTTTACTTTATTTACATTGTTCTCACATAATAGCGACAAGAAACATGTAACATGATATTTGTAATTACAAAAAAAACATGATTGAAAAGAGTGTCCATGGAGTTTCTTGCACATTCTTCTCCATAGAGATCTACTTTTTGGAATGTGCAATTAGAATCATTTTTTATGACTGACTTCTTGACATTTCAAAAGTGCCTGCAAATGGTTTATTTGCTTTTGAATCTTTGAATCCTTGAGGAGAACTTGAATTGTGCAGATTAATGTAGAGAAAAGATAGGATATGGGTATCACGCCGACGCCACCTCAATCCGTCCTTCATTTCCAAACATGGATTTATTACCTTCCTATTGAATTACATCATGGGTAAAAAAAAAACAAATCAACACCCAACACGCTCTTTATCTTTAAACCCTTCACACAATACGATTCCGAAATCAGCGCCAAATTCCGGATCCCATTAGCAGGATCTAAATGCGGAACAAAAACCCGAATTAATTTATACAGACCGCTTTCTACAAAGAGATATAGGGATAAAAACAGAGAGGATTTCGGTACGTTTCCTTATTGTATGATTTCGCTACCCATTCGTCATTTCCCCCTTCGGATTTCGCAGATCACGGCTGGTCGAATACATTATCCATTTACTTTGGTTCGTAGGTAAAAAGAATCGGATTGTAAATAGGTGTTTTACATACATATGTATGGATCTGTTGTGAAGGGATATCGGTTTTAAGATAAGTATATAGGAAGGCAAAGAACCTGTTTTTACTCGTCTATGGCAAAGCCAAAGGAGGGTTATGATTTTGACAGGCTATGTATGTATGTCAAATTCAAAGTCAAAAGTTTTTTATTTCACATAGGCCTACATATAAAATGTCAGAAGCTAGTGCGCGGTTCCAAATTGGTCGTTTCCTATGGAGAAGAACCGATAAGAAACACCATGGTTGCTCTTTTAAAAAAAAAAATGTTGTTCTTACAATATTTCCATATTACAGCATAAGTAGATATTATCAAGTATTATATATAGTAGTATAGAAAAGCCGCAGTCACACGTACTATAGGTACCAACTGAAACACTTTAATAACGTGTGGCAACGACTTTTCTTTTGTCCTGAAATGAAAATCTTGTTTCATACTTTTTCAGCGTCGTTTTTTTTTTGTCGTAGTCGGGTTTTTAGTCTTTTACTTTAAATAAAAATATTTAAATAATTTTGGTGTCAAATTGACTATTTCCGCCATCACCATGTGAAGGTATTCCCAGCTTATGTTATCATTTTAGTCGGGTTTTTTGATTTGAGAATTTAGATTTAAGGATGTGTCTAACTTTACTTTGGTGCCTTCGACAGGTTTACACGCTAAAGTAGACCTTGGCAATACGTTCCCTCAAATACCTTGAGTGTAAGAATGAAAATGATAAATGGACCTTTTTAAAGATAAAAAATCACCTAATGACTTTTCACGCACTCAGACATACTTTTACTAACGAAAACCAAACCTAGGTTCTTTTAGTTGTCCTATGCGTCCCAGGACCACGAGTAATCCTTTCAGAGACTTCTGCTAAAGCCTACTAGCGCCGTGGATCGACTGATCCATGGCCCTAGTAGGCTTTGGCCCTATTAAACCCCTACTAGTAGTCGGGATCGGGGTCTCGGCTACTGGGGTATGAGGAAGTCCGTTCCCACGCTCGCAGCCGTCTCTTTCGCTAGCATTACTGCTTCGTAGAAAGTGGCGATCGTCGACCCACGAGGACAAGGTGGTGCTCCGCCCAAGCGGGGCACATCTCCTTCGTACTCTATGGTGACAACCGGGCATTTCTTCTGCTTGAATCAGATACAGGAACTTCCCAAATTTACCATGTCCAATGAGGACCTGCGTCATGCAGAAGGTGAGCACGCCGTAATGCTTCTCCAGCTACTCCTCAAAGGTCCTCTCTTTACCACCATGATTATGGCATGCCCAATAATAAATAGACTACTTTATATTTTGGGCCGGAAATTTACAAATAACCTCTCGGGCTCTGGGCTGAGCGCGAGGTCATGATAAACTTTTACTAACTACGCAAAGCGGCAACTGAAGCGACACAGGTGTGTTTCACCCGAGTTCCTTCATTTGCCACGTTGCATTTTAGGGCCGCAGTAACTCATTCGAAAAATCCCGTAATCCTAGATTCTTGCACCTCCTATGATCAACTAGTAGATAGTACCTAAGGCTTAATGCAGTGTTTTTTTAGTAGTTTCTAAAGTTTTATTAAATAAATATAGTTAAGTTTTTCCGGAATCCTGATATTAACGTAGCCTGCATTATTGCATCGTTGAAATAAGCAACTGGATCGTACTTCAGAATTATAGCACAAAATCTCACCTAGGAATGCTTTATTATAGAATTTCATTAAAACATCCGAATATCAGATTCGAATATTATTAAAATAGTTATTAGTTTTTTTTAATGATATAATCTAGAACTTGACTGCGATCCCACTTGATGGTAAGCAGTAATGCAATCGTAGACGGTGAATTGCACTAGTTTATTAAGAGCCCATTCACTCTAGTCTTGCATATAAATTAAATAAATAAATATAGCTAACATAATCAGCCTTACAATATTCCCACTGTTGGGACTCAGGTAGATATACTCTCTAGTAGATAGATTCTTATAAATACTTTTTAAAATTCAAGTTAATTTCAATACACTAATTCAAGTATCGACTTCAGTGCAACGTACAGATACCGGCACGAATCTTGAGCGCTGACTTCTACAGTTCTATTTGCGCAGAAGCACGCTGAATTGAAATATCGGGTCTCTTTAGTGGTATGAAAAGAGATGTTGGGGCGGGGAGTGCAAGCCTTGTACAGTGATTGGCTCGCCGATGTGTACGATGCGCAAAAAGATCCCCGCTCTTTCGCCGAGCGCTCAAGATTCGTGCCGCTATCTGTAAATAAAGTTGATTGTTTTATTTGCCCTTTGCATTAAAAAGGCCTTAGGCTCTAAAAAAATTGGATTCTAATGAATTTGAACTTTGTCCTCTATGACATAGAGTTTTATGTTCCAAATTCGATAACTATCTCGCATTCTAAATTCAAACATATCGTTGTATTCCAATCACGTCGAACTTGATTCATTGAGTTGTATGCTAAGATTGTAGCTAAAATTAGTGTCACAGATCACCGAGGCGTCATACTAGGGCTGCAGGAATTCTTGGAAGAGTTACCATAGTCCTGAACCGCAAAAAGTAACCAAACCCTTGAGTTTGAGCCTTGAGCACAAGCGTATGGTAGCCAGCCTTTCGGTGATTTACAGGTTCAATTTTGGAGAGTGTGCGCGGGAATTGCATGGCTTGATTCCACCATCTCATTTCAACCATCGGACAACCCGACGAACGGCGAGTATCCCTTACGTTGTTGAAACCTCTACGGTCCGGACCAAGCGTTTCACCTCGTCGTTTGTACCGCGTACATTGAGAGACTGGAACAATTTGCCAGCTACGGTCTTCCCGTCCGATTATAATTTGGGCGTCTTCAAGGCTAGAGTGAATAGGCTCTTAATAAACTAGTGCGCCTCACTACCAACGATTGCATCACTTCTTACCATCAGGTGGGATCGCAGTTAAGCACTCGGTTATATCTCAAAAAAAAAATTGGTGTGTTTTAGTCAGTAAAAGTCTGATATTCACTGAGGGTTCCGTACCAAGTTATCTATATAAATAGTTGAATTCCCGAATGGAATCTTGAAGATTTCGAATTGGCAAAAAATTTTTTTCTTTGTGACGTAACAACAAATTTACCAGCACGTTCTATCTTCGACCACATCAATCGTATACCATCACCCCCCCTAGCCAAGTTACAATCATATCGTTCGCGCCGAACGCTTGAAGTAGGCCACGCCTTCGATTCCTTTGTTCTGTCGTCATGTCAACGCTCAGTCACGTGGTCAGAACAAAGGAATCGAAAGCGTGGCCTACTCGAGGCGTTTGGCGCGAAAGAAACGATTGTAACTTGGCTAGGGGGGCAGGTGAGATAACGTTGTTCGTTGACGTGAGCCAATCAACAATAAAAAAATACTACCAATTTTTTTTAATTGACTTATCTATTTCTACGTTATGTACATCTATTTGAGCTGAATAATAATAATATTTTATTCACTAACGTCTTCTACATTATATCTTACACAGGAGTCTCCTTTTAGGTATTTGAAATACCTGTGCCAGATGGCCTTGCTTTTCTAAAACTAGTACAATAGTATGTGGAAGTGTGCTTAAAGTCAGTCTTATACAAATTGGAAACTTATTAACTAGGTAATTAAAGAAAAAAGGTAAACTAAGAAAGATGGTAAACTTAAAACATGTGTCTGTATGTGTGTTGTTTTTTCGTTTACTAAACAACAACATTAATACATTCATGCTAACGTATTTACATACAAGCACAAACCATCACGGGTTTAACAGCGGCATGACAGAAGCGACAAACTCGGCGCCAAAACATACTTTAGACATACTTTAGGTGAGACGCAATGAAAGGCTTCTGGTTAGATTTGAACTATTATTATATTGTATTTAGCACTTTCAAATAGATTTTGTATAAAAATTACGTCTCGACTTTTGTATGACGTTTCCCTGTCTATTGTTTGAACATCAATCCGTCCTAAACTTTTTAAAACATAATCCTTAAAAGTATAACATGCCAGTTTGCAAGTTAATAATAACTGTGACCTCCATAGGCACCACAGTATACATACATAGTCATCATTCAAAAGATACTTTTTAGATCGCATTATAATCTAGAAAATATCTCTTCAAAACTCTTGAGCAGTTAGTGATGTTATGAAAGTTTGTGTGTGTATGTGAAGAGTGTGTCAGTATGTAGAAAAATATGTCTGACTCTAACACCGGAGTGTGACTTGTTTGCTGGGAGATGCATAGATGTGTGTCGTGAATGTCTAAGGTTTTGTAAGAAGATGGATAAAAACTAACTAAACATTGTTTCATTTGTTTTGTGGGATATATTATTTTAGTGGTAATGTATATGTATTTTCTTTCTTTTTATTTCTAAATTATATGTTAGTTTTTTATTTTTATTTTGTATGGATTTGTTATTATTGTTTTTATTAAATGTATTTTTCTAGTTTGTAAGTTTCCGTTGTACACCGCCTTGGACATCCTCCGTAATGATGTACAAGTGCTTGTTAATAAATAAATAAATGTCTGTGTATGCATCATTTCTTTTACAAAATATCGCCAAATTATGACACGATAGTTTGTAAAAGAGTTTCAACGTCGTCATAGTTCTTTTTCTTTTTAGCCATTCTAACAAACAGAACAAACATGTTTTCTTTCTTTCTTTCATTAGTACCGGCGTCTCCAATCGTCGCCAGCACGTCGATTCCCAGCTCTATGATCATAAATATAAGCTTCGTTACGAAGTGTTTGCGAACATTATCCTCAAAATCAATAGTGTAAAGAGTGTAACGAACTCTCGAAAGAATTGCTTGAACTCAATTGCTATTAACGGGTTTCGAGATTGGAAAAGAAAAGAATTTCTTTTTTTTTGTCGGATTAAATTTAAGATGGTTTCGGGTATCACTTGCTTCTGGCTGCGGTTTTGTCCGCATGATAGACGAAAATTATGCCAAAGGAACATTCTTCTTCTTAGTCAGTAAGTACACTCTTGCCAGAGTGGTCGTGGTCATCATTGTGAACCAGGCTACTTTTCCACCAGCCCCCCTAGTTAAGTTACGATCGTTTCGTTTGCGTCAAATGCCTCGAGTAGGCCACGCCTCCGATTCCTTTGTTCTGGCGTTACCTCAACGCTCAGTCACGTGGTCGGAACAAAGGAATCGAAGGCGTGGCCTACTTAAGGCGTTCGGCGCAAACGAAACGATCGTAACTTGGCTAGGGGGGAGAGATGCGCCATGCAGCTATGCTGCGAGGATGTAATAGCTATGCTCAATTCATTTCAATTTAATTTCCACAAATTAACAACAACCTTAATCATGTTTACATAACTATTGCTTACTTATTTTCTGAAAATACACATACCATATATAAAAATAGTAGGTAAAAATTAAAACTGTGTTGTTGCGAAACCGATTCATCCTGACCCCCGTACTAGTTTGAATTTTATTACGGTGGGACACTAGCTGTCAAAATGTGATCGTTTACTTTGATGCTAAGCTATGTAGCGGTGCGAGTAAGATGTGCTATGAAGACGCGCAGCTCGAACTATGCGATGTATCGAGAGCGATGAGTCTATTTTACTAGTCTACTATCAGCGACAAACGCGGGCCTACTGTAGGTACTCTGCTCTACACATACCTACACTACTCGCGACCATCCATAGCATGCATCCATAGCACGCACCAATAGCACACATCCTTCCATATAAAAATCATTGATATGTTTTTAATAATAATAACTTTTTTTTCCGGTGGGAAAATCATCTTATGATATCCCCCACTCTAGGGCGGGGCGAGAGATAGTGTCAGACTTTTACTGACTAAAAACCCACTCCTGTTCCTTCGTTGCCTTTCGTACCAGGGCCGAATCTTCCTTTCAGAATCAGACATTTGGCCCCAGTAGGCTTCGACCCTGCTGGGCCCCTACAGTTGCTGACATCTCCTTGAGGCGCGCGTGGAACAATACGCGCCGTCGGTAACTTGGGCTCGGTCCGGACGGTTACCGGACAGTCGGACGGCGAGCCACCCATTGCTTGCCGTCCACAAGCCCGCGCCTACGGTGGCTGGTAATCGGGAACGTAGACCCGGCGGCGGTTGGAGCGTGAGGACCGCTGCCTCACGCGATCGGAAGGACACGAAGGTAAGGACGCCGTGTTGTCTTTCCAGCCACTCCTCAAAGAGGGGACTTACCGCCAATAATAATAATAGCTGGAAACGGATTTAACTAAGTGCTAATGGAAGTAACTGGAATTAGTTGAATCCATTTCCACCAGTACTAAGCTACGATAATGGGCGCCAATGAATATGACTGGAGGATATTAAACGTATCCATAGCAACGTATAGTTGGGAGATCTAATTTCGAGAAAGAGGTCAACCGTCGAATCCCACTCAGCTGGGCAGCGTTCGGGAAGCTACGTTCTCGTCCAATATACCACAGTGTCTCAAGACGAAAGTCTATGACCAGTGCGTGTTGCCAGTGATGACATATGGTTCCGAAACGTGGTCGCTTACAATGGGCCTCATCAGAAGGCCCAAAGTCACCCAAAGGGCAATGGAAAGGGCTATGCTCGAAGTTTCAGAATCAGATATGAAGATATCCGCAGGAGAACCAAGGTTGTCGACATAGTACGAAGAATCTTCAAACTTAAGTGAAAATGGGCAGGGCGCATTGCTCGCAGAACAGATGGCTGTTGGGGCCGCAAGGTTCTGGAGTAGCGACAGCGGCCGGAAGACGCAGTATTGGAAGGCCCCCAACAAGGTGGACCGATAAACTGATAAAGGTTGCGGAAATCCGATGGATGCGAGACGCACGGGACTGTTCATTGTGGCGACATTTGGGGGAGGCCTATGTCCAGCATTGGACGTCTATCGGTTGAAATCATGATGGTGATGATGATAGCAACGTAGCATAGCACATCTCTGGTGGAAACGTTAGGGTACTTACCCTAACGTTGATACGCCAGTCGTCGCAGACTGCAGCTTTCCGACCGACAGCTACCGAACACTCAGTTGCAGCCTTGATCTGGTCTGTCCATCTCATTGGTGATCTACCATGTGGCATGGTGTTTTCAACTTTTCCCTGCTCTGTGAGATGGAGTTAGTGGGATGTCTACGGAGTTATTACAACGACGAAGTACATGGCCGAAGAAGGTGGCAAAATGCGTGACTGCACTGTGGATGATAGGCGCTTTATGATGCAAAGGAACATACGCCCGAGATAAAAAGTATCCTATGTACCATTTCTGGACCTGTTCTACCCGTGTGCCAGTTTCATCATTATCCGTTCAGTTGTTTGAATGTAAAGAAGTAACAAACATACACATTCACAAACTTTGGCCATTATAATACCAGTGTGATATTCTCGCGTTTGACAACAACTTTACCAATTTTTTGAGGTGGGAAATCATCAACTACCTTCTCCAGTCCTGCTCTGGATGGAACGAGAGGGCTTAAGGCATACTTCTCTACCCTTCGGTTTTGCTGACATCTTTTTGAAGCACGCGTGGAATACAACGCGCCGTCGACTCAGGATTAGCCTTTACCTGGCGGTCGGACGACGAGTTACCTACTGCTCGTCGTCCGCTAACCCGCTCCTACGGTAACTGCTACACACCACACAATCACCCTGCTATTTCCAATGCCCGTCTCCTGTGGCGGCGACTGGCGAGGATGTTCCGTTCCTCATAGCCCATATTAGGCGGAAAGTGAGGACGCCGTGGCGCCTCTCTAGCCACTCCTTAAAGAGAAGATTTACTGCCATGATTGTAGCGTGCCCATGAATCAGCCCGTGCAAATGTTTTTGTTGAGCCACAATCTACGCTCGCTTAGTAGATTACCTTATCATTAGTACTTAATACTTATTATATTTCTTATCATTTGCTATTATTTTAAACGAATTAAATTTACTACGAAGTACCTTCGGTACTCACCTTGTAATTGTGACAGATACAGTACTTAAACAATATTTAATATTATATTTGAACACTATACTAAAACATACTCTCAGGAGATTTTCTAAAGTAAATTCGTTGCTCCTTTCATAATATACACTTCAAAGAGGTTGTTTTATTATGTAAAGTGGGAAAATTTACTAATTTGGGATAGTGGCTGCTTTGTGTGGGGTTTGTTTTATTGTTGCTTATGTTTCTGAAGGAATACATAAAATTTTGTTAAAAAAAAAATAACCAATTATAGAAAAATATAATCGTGCATCAGAAATGACGGTATCAGCAGAAGAACCAAAGTCACCGCCATAACCCGGGGAATCACCAAACTTAAGTGCACGTGGGCAGGGCACGTTGCTCACTATACTGATGGACGTTGGATCCGAAAGGTTCTGGAGTGCTGACCGCGTATCGGAAGACACAGGGTAGGAAGCCTCCCACAAAGTAGACGATGACCTAGTGAGGTTCGCAGGAATCCGATGGATGCGAGACGCACAGGACCATTCATTGTGGCGATGTTTGGGAGAAACTAATGTCCTACAGTGGACGTCTTTCGGCTGAAATGATGATGATGATGATGAGAAAAAAATATCTGCCCCTTATTTTTTTTTCAGTAATTACCTAGTTTCTAATTACAATGAGGTCATAGTCTAGTTTAATTGATCAGAAATCAGAAACGTTTATTTCAAATAGACCATTTCCAGGCACTTTTGAATTGTCAAAATATCGGTTAGTCAAAAAAAAAAGTGTAAATATATAAATAATAATAATATATTCCACCACTATCACACAATGCCGTCTAGTCCCAAGATAAGCAGGGCTTGTGTTATAAGTACTAGGTAACTGATAAACATACTTATATATTTCTGAATACATACCTACATATTGTAGATAACTTACACTTTGACACGGAACAAATGATCGTGCTCATCACACAAACATTTGTCCTGAGTGGGAATCGAACCCACGACCTCCGGCACAGCAATGAGGGCTACTAACCACTAGACCAACAGGCCAGTCATAATAGTAAGTAGTAAAAGTTAAATTCCACATTCCAAAGTGTAGATCTCTATCGAGAAAAATGTGCAAGAAACTCTATAAAAACAACCCTAAAAAAGATATGCAAAAATTAAGGATAGAATATGATATAAAAGAAAATTGGAGACGTTGCTTGGATGGGGTAAACTAGACACAGAAAAGAATGGGAGCAGCTGGAAGACGCCTTTAAGTCACAAGACACGCTGATCACTAAACTAGGCAACAAGATTTGTTAGTTTATAGGAAACCCTTTTGTATTATTCTGTATTTGTTTAGTTTCTAGCATTAAAGGTTTAAAATATAATATAATAAATTTTATTTTCGTCATCATCATTATCATTTCAGCTGATAGACGTCCACTGCTGGACATAGCCCTCCCTCAAATGTCGCCACAATAAACGGTCCTGTGCTTATCGCATCCATCGGATTCCCGTAACTTTCACCAGGTTATCGGTTCACCTAGTACGCCACTCCAGAACCTTTCGGCCCCAACGGCCATCTGTTCTGCGAGCAATGTGCCCTGCTCATTGTCACTTAAGTTTGGCGATTCTTCGTGCTATGTTGGAAACCTTGGAATGCAATGCAGTTATGCAATTCCAATCGCTTTATGCAATTTTATTTTACTCCAAAATATAGTAGCCATATCTACCGGACAACCTTAGGATGAACTATAAGAAGTTAAACTAAAAAATGGGGTAGTGTGCGGTGTAATGCTAGTAAATATTAATCAAACAAAATTAATCAATTTGATAGTAAACGAATTAAAATAAAATAAAAACGACAATTGGCCAACAAAGGCCCAACAAGACGCACAGACGATAACAAGCAAAATTTTCTAAACGCACAAGCATCGAAACTTAATCTATAAAAAATACGTCAGATTTTAAAACCATAATAAATTAAAGATCAAATCTCATACTTCAAAGCTACTAAAGGTCTCAAGACCTTTTTAACAACGGCTAGTTCAGTTTGTATTGCGTATTAAATATAAATACTTCGGTCAAAGTATTCAACCAACAGTCGTTTTATATCAACAAAGTACGTCGTTATTTAACTCTGGCAATGAATTTAGTGGATTTGTTTAATTTGCAAATTATGCTGGGCGATAATGCTTTTTATGTGTCTGCGCTGCTAAGTTGAATTTAGAGAATAGTAGTATAATTATACTTATAGCAGTGCACAGAGTAACTAAACTTCAGAGACTTGACTGGCCTGTTGGTCTAATACATAGTTAGTTGCCCTGATTGCTATGCCGGAGGTCAAGGGTTTTTTTTTTCTTTTTTTTATTGGGTGGGAAAATCATCTTATGACATCCCCGCTCTTGGGCGGAACGGGAGATAGTGTCAGACTTTTACTGACTAAAAACCCACTCCTGTTCCTTTGTTGCCTTCGTCCCAGGGCCCCGGGTTTCGCTTTCACACTACTCGTGGCCCCAGTAGGCTTCGACCCTGCTGGGCCCCTACGATTTGCTGACATCTCCTTAAGGCGCGCGTGGAACAGTACGCGCCGTTTGAGAGCAGTGGTGATGAAATAAATTACACAAAGTAATGCGCCTGGCTGGGTTTGAACCCATGACCTACAACTCGTAAGTCGGGGCCGTTACCACTCGGCCACCACTGCTCTCAACATTTTGTAACATGTTCGGTCTTAATGGATGTTGTAGAATGTTGAATCGAAATATTCAACTTTAGGCTGCCTGTCCACCGGAGCGGAGCGAGGCAGCAGAGTAGCAAAGGAGTAATGCGAAGCGGCGTTGCGGGCTGTGCCTGTCCACCAGAGCGGAGCAAGGCTGCGAAGCGGAGTGAGAAAGTAATGCGGAACGGAGCTGCAGACTGTTTTTTCAGTATGTGGAGTTAGGCTACAAGCACGCGACGTTTCATTTCGAGATACCGGCAGTGGGAGTTTTATTTAGTTCTATGCGAAACACTAACAGTAGACATGTTATTGAAAAAGTTAATCCTACGTTATTACCTGACATTGCTTAAGGAAGAAGAGTTGGAGTCAAAAGAAATCGAATTACTTACCGTATACCATTTGAACCAATCTATAAAGAAACATAGATAATGGTTAAGAATTCATATCAAACATCGTTCAAAACACAGTGAATATTTTAATTTTTTCCAAACTGCTAATAAAGAAACTTTCGAAAATTCCTGTAGAGTTTCACGATGTACTTTTCATAAACTTTTCACTCCCTGATTGAACCCGCGCCTGCGCTCCCACTCGTTTCTTCTTGCCGCTTCCCTGCTCCGCTTCCCCTCTCCGTTACCCCGCTCCGCTTCCTAATTTTGTATGAATTTTTAAACTAGTTCGTACTCCCTGTCTACTAAAGAGAAGCGGAGATTTTTTTGAATCCTATTTGTTAATATTTCTCCATTTCTCTACTCCGCAGCCTCGGTCCGCTCCGCTGCACAGGCAGCCTTATACTAGGGGTATCAACTATGTGAAAGTGATAACTGGTATAAGAATTGTGTTACTGAACCCTCAGTTACAGTTACAGTTAGATTAATTTGGTCATCATCATCATCATTTCAGCCGATAGACGTCCGCTGCTGGACATAGGCCTCCCCCAAATGTTGCCACAATGAACGGTCCTGTGCGTCTCGCATCACCAGGTCATCGGTCCACCTTGTAGGGGGTCTTCCATCGCTGCGTCTTCCGGTACGTGGTCGTCACTCCAGAACATGTCGTCGCCATCGACAATGTGTTCTGCGAGCAATGTGCCCTGCCCACTGCCATTACAGGTATATTTATATTAATCATCATCTTCCTGCCCTTGTCCCATCTTATTTGGGGTCGGCGCAATACGTTTTTTTCTTCCATTCTATCCTGTCAACCGTCATACTATCACTAACTTCCTTTTCTTTCATATCACTGTTCACACAATCCATTCATCTTTTCTTTGACCTCCCTCTCCCTCTCCACCCATCCACATGTATACTCATAACTCTTTTAGTAACATGTGTATTTATTCAAATATATTTATATTAATAATGTAATTATTATAAAGGCGAGTTTTTTCACGTTCGAACGGATAAACAGATTTGGCCCAAGGTACAAATTAGCACATAGAATATTTTCATCTCGGGAGAATATTCCCATAAGATTTTTTTTTTTACTTTCACGCAAGCGAAGCTGCTGGCTACTACAGGTACGATAAAAATGTGTTTGTTCGTGTTGTTTGAAGACTGTCTGATGAGAGCTAGACTTCTCATCAGACATTCCGAGTGGTCGAGGGTCACGTTCTCCTAAGCAATGGTCAGAATATTTCTCCAGTATTTTTATTCTTCACAGAGTCTCTTTTCGTTCATTATTCTTTGTTTTATTCATTATTTGTTGAGACACAGCACACAGACCGTTTTTACCACTTGTGTTAGATCTCTGTACATTTTCTATTTAAATCTAAAACCGTAAATTCTAAAAATAAAGAAATTTTTGTGTAAAATGTCAGTTTTTCTGTAAGAGTTTAAATAAGTTGCGAAAATAAAGCTGTATTTTTATTTTAGTTTATATTAAGATTACTTACTTTAAAAGAAGTAGTAAGTAGACTGTCGGACAAAATTTTTTTTTTATCGTCATTGATAGGGTCGCGTTTGACCACTATCTCACCTGATGTTAAGCGATTCTGTGGCTGACGATGGAGCACGCTTGCCTAGAAGTAACCTATTTACTCTTGACTTAAAGACCCCGGTTGTAGCTATCAGGAAACACAGACTCCTGCAGAGAATTCCACTCCTTAGCTGTACGCATTATGAATGTGTTCCCAAAACGCTTTGTACGTATGGATGGGATGTCCACCATGTACCGATGGCGCAACGCCGTACGTCTAGTGGTCCGATGATGGAACGGACTTGGAGGAAGTATTGTATGATACAATAATTTATTTTATTTAGTTTTTTTATTAATTATTCTAGTTTGTTTTATCCATATTTGTCCATTTTGCTTGAATTCTATATTAGAAAAAACTTTTTTTATTTAATTACCTACATTCCCAAACATTATATTCTAAGGCCTTTGTTATACCTAAGTATCAAGCTACCTACTAAGGTATCAAGGATTTCTAGGTATCTATTATACCGCTATTTTACATCTATTTACCTTGGGATCATGTTCATAATTTGAATAATAGTACATGTAACAGTATCCATACTTGTAAACTTATTTAATTCGTAAAAGTACAATTATTATTTATGCGTTGTAACAACGGCACTTTAATGATTTGACCCCATAATTAATTAAACAAAACTTTGTGAGTGGACCAGTTTTTAAATCAGAAATGGAATTATCATGTTAACAAACACATTAATACGACAGTAAAATGTCTGAAATATTAACTTTTGATTTTGATTTAAAAATATTCTGAATTTAAAATTGAACGTATCCATTAAAACAGTGTCTATTAATGTTTTTTTTTTTGTAGTAGGAAATCCTCCAGTGACTTCTCCCACTCTAGGGTTTTTTTTTTCGGTAGGAAAATTATCTTATGTCATCCCTCACTCTTAGGCGGAGCGCGAGATAGTGTCAGACTTTTACTGACTAAAATCCCACTCCTGTTCCTTCGTTGCCTTTTGTACCAGGGCCGAGTCTTCCTTTCAGAATCAGACCCTTGGCCTCAGAAGGTTGTGACCCTGCTGGGCCCCTACAGTTGCTGACATCTTCTTGAGGCGCGCTTGGAACAGTATGCGCCGTCGACGACTTGGGCTCAGTCCGGACGGTTACTGGACGGTCGGACGGCGAGCTACCCATTGCTCGCCGTCCGCAACCCCGCCCCTACGGTGGATAAAAATCAGGAATGGAATCTCGGCGGCAGTTGGGGCGTGAGGACCGTTGCCTCACGCGATCGGCCGCCTCCTTTGCTAGCATTACTGCTTCGCAGAAGGAAGCGACCGCCTGCCACTCCTCCTCGCTCCGGACCATAGCCAGTACCAAGGCCCGGCTCCCACCCTAGCTTAGAAAAGCATGTCAGATTTTTACTGACTAAAACCACACCTGTGTCCTTCAGTTGCTCTTTGACTTCTAAGACCCTTTACAGAAATTCTCCACGGCCGTAGCAGACATCGGCCTTGCTGGGCCTCTACATTTTTGCTGACATTTCTATGGAACACTACGCACCCGCTTTTGATGACTTGGGTTTGGTCCGTATGGTTACCACACGGCCGGACAGCGAGTCACGCAGTGCTCGTCGTCCGCAAGACTGCGCTCACAGTGGTCAGGGATGTGCGGTCTCATTTTACCCTTTAGGTAAAACGGAACCCTAATAAAACCCAACAACACATCGACTACCACTCAAACCTATCCCATAATTTCCAATTATCTCTATAAAGAAAACAATATATTACAATATAGTCCTCCACAAATATATTCCTGGATATATTTTTGGTTCTAAATCAGTCTCGAGACAAACATTATAACAGGGGACATCTTTCTTCCCTCTCATGTTATTTCAATACAATAAATAGACATTACTGTTCTGTTGACGTTATGGACTTTACGTCAGAATAGATGGTGGGTGGATATTCTTTATGTGTGGTAGAATTTGAATGGCGTATTTTGGTGTAGATTTTTTTGGTGGTTTATAATAAATTGACTGACAAGTTCAAGCCACGTAAAAAAAGAAAGAAAGATTTTATTTATTTAACACTTAATGAACAAATATGTATATAGAATATAAAATGGATGCTGATGCTGTAGATCCAACAAGCTGCTCCTGGCTCCAGCTCCACCCGTCTCCTCCAACTCCTGGGTACCTTTCACCTGGTACCTGCTGAAGGGATAAAAGGAAAAACGATAATATTGTGTCTTTCAAGGCTGCGCCAAATAGGTCCAGTTCATCAAAATGCCAGACAACTGCGTAGCAGTTGACTGATGTTGGTTTTCAACTGAACCTTGCTTGCTTTCAGCGTACAAATGAACGGCCATGGTCAGAAGTGCAGTTGCAAATAAGATCAAGCCACGTAAAAAAAAAGAAAGACATAAGTTATTTGACACTCAATGAACAAATATGTAAATAAAAACTAAAATGGCTGCCGATGTGGTCGCTCCAACAGGCTGCTCCTGGCTCCAGCTCCACCCGGTTCCTCCTCCAACTCCTGGGTACTTTTCACCTAGTACCCACTGAAGGGCTAAAAGAAAAAACGACAATATTGTGTCTTTCAAGGCTGCGTCAAATTTTTCCAGTTTATCAAAATGCCAGACAACTACGTAGCAGTTGCCTGATGTTGATTTTCAACTGAACCTTGCTTTCAGCGTACAAATGAACAGCCACGGTCAGAAGTGCAGTTGCAAAAATCTATAGGTATAGCACAGCAAACCAATCACACATCCGACCTTCTTCCATATACATACACATCATACTACCCCCAGAGGGGGTAGCCCCTGTATTATTTTAAGTTCTTACAATCCATTCTAAGGTTGTCTAGTAGATATCGCTGTCAGCAATAAGACTACCATTGTACCCATAGATTGAAGTTTATGTATAAGTTGTGTTACTTTTTTGGTGTATAATAAGGTTTATTCTATTGTATCATATAGCGCACTGAATATTCTTTGATCGCGTATTAATCAGAAAGTGTCCAGTATACAATATCATTCACTGAGAAAATCAAACCTTAAATAATTAGAAAAACGGTTTACAACACTAAAAACTTCTATAACACACTTTATATTTTTTAAATTTACATATTTTATTTTGTTTTAAATTCGAGGGAAAAGGGGAATTACCTGGTCTATTATTAACACAAAGACAGAGTCGGCCTACATTTGAATAACTCCAGTCTTTTCGACAACTCAACAACACAAACACAAATAAATACGACACACAGTCACAACACATTAAAATAAAAATATATTATTTATAAACCAGGAGATAATGATGATGACTGATCAATCTTAAACAGATTGACCATATCACATATTGGGTAGCACAGAACAATCTGATATATTTCGTAATTTTTGGAAATCGTGATCACTAATATAGTGCCAATTTTTAAATCCAGTATCATCTGCTCATAGTAAACCCAGTGTGCTCTATCTTTGATTAAATCCATTCATCACAAACCATAATAAAGTCCCTATTGATAACGCTTGCGATGCCACCACCTACGATCGTATATAAGAGCAACATATCATCAAAACAATAGGAAAAATATCTAATAAAACAACCACAACTCTCCCAAAAAATAACATATTTCAACAAAAACATATGATTTGTATTCCAACAAAAATAATGGCTTATATTATACGACAAAAAATATTGTAATAATGATTATATTGTGTAAACAAAATATGGAGCGGTATTTAGATATGGGTAACGGGAGAGCGATCAATCATATATAATTTATGTGCCATTACACAATGAAAGGGAGCAGAGTATGACGAAAACGAAGATGGAGAAATGGGGTTTTTTTTGGCAAAACAATATACCTACTGGCGTCTATAAAAAATATGTTTCTGGGTCATGGTTTAACATACTTTTCCTGGCCACTACATCTTCTTCACCTGTCAATCAATATGCCTCATCCTTTGCCAAATATGTGAAGGTCACAGTTAAGAACTAAGTAGTATTTTACATGGGGCGAATACTTACACTAACCGCCAGAACCCTATAACTAGGTCACCAGATAGCCCTTAGAAAGACTGATGTCACTACAGACTAGAGGAGAGCCTGTCTGTGCAGACAGTCACCTTCCTAACAAACGTATGTTAGAGCTGTAGTGGCGAGGTAAGCTACTTGTGAGTGATTTTCGCGCTAAAGGGTCACAAGATACTATTTGACAAGACTTATGTCATTACACAGAGGTGAGTATGCCTGTGCAGATAGATACCCTCCAAACTGATATTGGACGAACCTATATATCGGATTATAACCTCTGTATCGGATTTCTTAAATGATAAATCAATTTAATTGACAATGTTATGTAGCATCAAGTAATGAAATAGAATTATTGTAGTACCTAGTCATAAGTTCGTAAATTTTGCATGCCATCCAGGCGGAATGTACAAGGATTCCAAAATATTGTAACATCAAATTGTATTAATTACCTACATTCTACGCAAATAAATAAATCTATCTATCTATAGCAGCGAGACATATGGGTAATTTTCTAGCGAAAGCAGTGGAAGAACACCTGAAAGCACAGATGCCAGGAATAACCCAGATATCACCTTCAATTTTTTTAAATCTAATTTAAATGAATAATCGACGAAAACCTAAACGTATATTTAATTTTATTGTTAAGCAAACATTAATTTTTATTTAATTCTAATAATTTGAATACCTACAGAGTGTACCTTTATTTCGCTAGCGCGAAAAGGCTCTTTAAATAAACATAAAAAAGGTTCTGGCAACATAGCAACTCCCGTAATTAACTTATACGTGAAACGATTCAACTGAAAACCAATCAGTCAGGGCAAAATATTGTACTCTTCATATAAACACACCACAAAATAAATAGACACAGAAGAACAGCTCCATACAACGAGCGACGCACACATAGACATGCTTCACGTACAGCGAATGCAAGCATACGCATGGCTCATGGGTTTATGATTACCGTAGGTGTCTATGTATGTGTGCGCGCCTATTTTCGCTCTTTGTATGGAGACGACCTTCTGTAACTAAATATTTGTTTCATGTGCTCACAGGGGACACCCCAAGGACCACAGTTGGGTCCAAAGTTTAATTAGCTAAGTTTATGGTAAGCTCAAAATGTTGGTGTTTAGAGGATTATGTGGAACTCATTATGCAACATTATAGATTATGTGAGCGTTGTTGTTGTGAGGAAGGTGACTAAAGGGATGACTAGACGGTTGCAAACTAGCGTTCCAACCAAAGTGACCTTAGTTTATGTGTTTGGTTGGGTTGCGGCCACATGAATGTAAACCACACGCCAACACGTTCGGTGGCTGGGAAAACGCGCCTCCCAACCAAGGGCGCTGAAGGTCATGGATTACAACTGATGTCTACACGGATTGAAACTAGCAAAGTCACCTTGGTTGGGACGTTGATTTACAACCGTCTGGTCACCCCTTCAGACTGACAGTAAAACGGCGGAAATAGTATTAACACATACTGAAATGTAACTGACAGTTCCGCTTTTTTTAATTGGATTTAACTCCAAAAACACTTTCTGGATCTAGACTAATCCAATTGACATTTTATCTTCCACTGTAGAAACATTATACAAATAATTCGTTTTTAAAAGAGTTACCGTGGAGTTTCTAGTCGGTTCTTCTTCAAACGAAACGACTAGTTCGAGCCTTGTTAGTACTTAGTTCCCACGGGCACAAATACATTAAAACTCTAATCTACGGATATATAATGTTAGAAATTATATAATGATCTTGGTCATTTAAATTAATTTAGAAGTGGTAGGTGCCTACCACATTACATCACATTTCTCTCTTTTTTTTCTCTCAATATTAAAATTCTTTAGCTACCCACATCAATGTCAGAATCGACACCGAAAAAAATCCTGATGATATAATTAATTCATACGGGTCTTTTAAATACATAATTGTTTTAATTTAAAACTTTTAAAGTGTTTGAACATAAAATATTTGACCTAGACTGAGTCACGGCAGGAAAGCCTCGCTCCTCGCTCTCCAAAACGTCAACTTTAATTTTATAGAATTTCTTCAGCAAAATTTCATCAATGAAAGAGGACGGTTCCAATCTTCGAAGCCGAGCTTTCAAATTGTTTTTTTTTTCTCTTTCCCACGGAACTCATCGGAAGATTCTCCTCATTTGAAGATTAATAAAATGTAAATTTTCTGACACGCCTGCGTTTCCGAACAATTTTGCCAAAGTGTTTCTGAAAATTTCTTCGAGATTCGAGCCTCAAGGCTGTGAGATGATAGAGCTAATCTTTTCAACAAACTGTATATTTTAAAGTTGATTTTTGGGCCACAGCTTTTGTGGGTAGATCGTGTAATGATACTTGGGTTCGGTCATGAAGTAGAACGGTTTATATAATCAAATCTTCAGTTAGAAATTTACGATGCTAAGGATAATGTGTATTCAGATTTAGGCTTAGTATGTCATGAATGACGGTATGAAAATCTACACTAAGTTGTAATAGCTAAATGCTAAGGAGCCTGTTTGACTACTGGTTAAAGTTCAAGGCCGTTTGGACTTCCCTAAAGTGAATTTTGACAAAGGAGATTTGAGAAAAGTGGCCTTCTTTAAAACAAAACTAAGTTTAAACTTTTTCTTTATGTTGTAGTCTAGGGATGAATTAAACTTTGAAACTGATCACGATCAATATATTTAAACTGCGTTTAAGACTTATACACTTTTTTTTTTATTCGGTTGGAAAATCATCTTATGACAAATCCCGCTCTTGGGCGGAACGGGAGATAGTGACCGGGTGGTAGTGTGTATAGACTTTTACTGACTAAAAACCCACTCTTGTTTCTTCGTTGCCTTCGTCTCAGGGCCCCGGGTTTCGCCCCAGTAGGCTTCGACCCTGCTGGGCCTCTACGATTTGCTGACATCTCCTTGAGGCGCGCGTGAAACAGTACGCGCCGTCGACGACTTGGGCTCAGTCCGGACGGTTACCGGACGGTCGGACGCCGAGCCACCCATTGCTCGCCGCCCGCAAGCCCGCGCCTACGGTGGCCGGAAATCGGGATCGGAATCCCAGCGGCGGTTGGGGCGTAAGAACCGTTGCCTCACGCGATCGGCCGCCTCCTTCGCTAGCATTACGGCTTCGCAGAAGAGGGCGCCCGCCTGCCACTCCTCCTCGCTTCGGACCATGGACTGAACCAAGGCCCGGCGCGAGAGATCGCCGCAGACTTATACACTTCAATATTTCGTAACAACAGCTGATATTACGAGTAGCTGCTTTTCGATGCATTTGAAATGAATATTGAGAGTTTTGAGGGTTTCATGTTCGGCTGTCGATGCATTTGAAATGAATATTGAGAGTTTTGAGGGTTTCATGTTCGGCTGTATGTATTTTTTGTTCATCGATTTTTCGGTCAATTCAGACCCAATTTCCAAAAATATTTTTTATTCAAAAACAGTATACTCCCGAATTGGTTCTACGGAAATATTATCATGTAATAATGAACTTCGAAGATATGGAACGGAACTCCTCATAGGATTATAGCAGAACTGTCGTTACAAGTAATATTTCTTTGTTTATGCATGTAGTCGATGATTTACTGAAATAAAAGGGGAGGGAGTACATCAAACTGACGTGATGATGGAGCCAAAAAGCAGGAATGGGAATTTCGTAACAAATAAAGTATCCTAGCCATATTTTGGCTTATGGGAACCCTCATGAGGTGTTGGTACTCTAGCTATACGGCTTGTATGTATCTTACTATAGAACCTGCAATCAATAGGTTTAGTTGAGGGTTATCACTACTGAAATATCTACTTTTTTTGTATAGAGCCGACTTAAATATAAAAAAAACACAAAGAAATGTAAAAAGTTTTTTTATCGATACTCGGCGTCGTGAACGTAAACTTTCGTGTATTTATATAATCGTATCAAAAAAAGTAGTTTTCAGTTTTCTCACCAAATGGCACTTAATCAGTTTTGATACAAATTGATGTTAAAGTTTGCGTTAACGCGTACAACTACGACTAAAAACTTTCTCAAAAGCCACAGACGTATTCAGTTTAGTTAACAGAAAGTTAAAAATATGAAATGACCCAATTTCTGAAATCCAAAGTGTATCCTTTAAAAAACAAAAGATGAAAGGGTTCAAAAGCACTGAACTCATCGCTCCACACATTATCAATATTGACATAAAACACACGCGAAACAAGAGAAAAACTCTGAATAAAAGATGATGAGAATGTAAAAGACCAATTTCCCTTACCTTCATCAAATATAAGGTTGTACAAACGTACAAACTTTTTAGAGATCAACCAAAGATTCGGTTATGATTATGGCTAAAAACCCGATTTCGGCCAGAGTGTTGATTTCGGCCAGTGTTGATTTCGGCTAAAAAGCGGCTGAAATTGTAGATCAGAAGAAACTAGCAAAGACGGTGGACGACACTACGATTTTCACTGTGTAAGACTTTTACTGACTAAAACCCACCTGTATTCCTTCAGTGGCCTTTAGCGTTCTAGGGCCCCGGTAACTCCTTCGTAAAATTCCACAGCCAACATTTCAGTCAACTTGGGGATAAAACCTTTGAACCCTTGCCAAAAATAAACCAACCCTTTGTAAGTTCTCGCCGTTTATACCGCAAACGTCGAAGGATTGGAACAATTTGCCTGCTGTAGTCTCCCCGTCCGACTATAATTTAGTTGTCTTTAAGGCTAGAGTGAATAGGCTCTTAATAAAACAGTGCGATTCACCATTATCGATTACATCACTGCTTGCCATAAAGTGGGATCGCAGTCAAGCTTTAGTTTATATCATTTAACAAAAAAAGTTCTAAACTCAAATCATGATAATATGCTATAAAAACAATAGATTTCAGAGCGCAGTTTGAAATAAAATCGGTACTAAAACACGAGCCGAAAATTCGCTTACAATATCGGTTTCGGCTAAAAATCGTGTTTCACACCACTCTATCAAAAACATAGCGAGCTGAAACCTTTTAAAACGAAAGTGACCCCGAGGACGGCCCAATGAGGAAATTAAAGATATCAACGTATAGAATTGCTCAGGAAATGGACGAGAGACGAGACGAAATATTGGCAACTCATTCGTTTGGTTGCCGTTGAGTGTTGGTATGTATTTCAAATATATGCTTTGACTAGCCTGTTGGCCTAGTGGTTAGTGGCCCTGACTGTTGTACTGGTCATGGTTTCGATTCCTACCCAAGACAAATGTTCGTGTGTCAGTTGTCTAGTACTCATAGCACAAGCTCTGCTTAGTTTGGGACTAGATGGCGTTGTGTAAAAATTTACCGCTTGATCCGAAAATTATCCTAATGGACCTTATTCCCGGGACAAAAAGTCAAAAATCCTATGTGCTGTTCCAGGACATGATCTACCCTTATACCATGTTTCATCGAAATCCGTTACGCTGTTCGTGCGTGATGAAGTAACAAACACAAACAAACTTTTGCTTTTATAATATTATAGCATAGCATAGTCGGCCTTATAATGTTCCCACTGTTGAGACTCAGGCCTCCTCTCTAGGAGAGGGAACGGGCCGTAATCCACCACGCGGGCCCAGTGCGGATTGGTGAATGTCACATGTCTTCGAATTTTTGATGATGGATGGCATGTCAGACTTCAACTGACTAAAACTCATTCCTGTTCCTTCTTTGCCTTTGTTCCCGAACCTCGGGGTTCTCTTTCGCATCACCCATGGCCCCAGTAGGCTTCGACCCTGCTGGGCCCCTACTATTTGCTGACATCTCCCTGATACGCGATGTCCGCAAGCCCGCGCCTACGGTGGCCGGTAATCGGGATCGGTATCCCGGCGGCTGGGGCAAGAGGAGCGTTGCTTCGCGCGGTCGGCCTCCTTCTTTGCTAGCATTACTGCTTTGCAGAAGGAGGCGACCGTCTGCCACTCCTCTTCCTCGGACCATGGCCTGTATCAAGGCCCGGCGCGAGAGATCACTGCCACCGATCGCCCTCACGAGGATACAGCGGTGCTCTGCCCAGGCGGGGCACACCGCTACCATATGCTCCATCATGTCCTCCGGGCGGTCCACACAATGGTGGCACCCAGGCGTTTCTTCTGCTCGAATCCGGTGCAAGAACCTCCCGAACTTACCATGTCCGATAAGGACCTATGTAATGCGGTAGAAAGGACACTATGTTGTCTTTCCAGCTACTCCTCAAAGGGGGGACATACCGCCATAATTGTGGCGTGCCCAGCACTGGGTTGCGACAGTCGTTGTCGCCATTTTACCATGAGATCCCGCCAGGATTCTGTCCGCCATGCCGCAAAACCATAAATGGGTGAGTTATGGTGCTTTCTTGATGGTCAATACTGTTGATTCTCGTTATTACATTGCAGTAGTTAAAAGGGTAGCTTGTACTGAAAAACAAAACAAATGTGTATAGTTATGCAGTGAAACAACTTGTGACCCTCAAGTCGAAGGGTAAAATCTACAAGTCCGTGGTAAGGCCTGTCATAATGTATGGATAAGAATGTTGGGCTGTGAAAAAGACGGATGAAAAAAGATTGCATATAGCGGAGATGAGAATGTTGAGATGGATGTGTGGAGTGAAGAGAATTGATAAAGTGAGAAATGAGCATATTAGAGGAATTTCGAAAGTGGCGCCAGTGACTGAAAAGTTGGAAGGAAATCGTTTGTCTTGGTATGGTCATGTAAAAAGGAGGGATGAAACGCATGTTACTAAAAGAAGAGTAATGAATATATATTTGGATGGATCGAGAGGGAGAGGAAGACCTAAGAAAAGATGGATGGATTGTGTGAGAAGTGATATCAAAGAAAAAGCAGTTAGTGATAGCGTGACGGGAGACAGAATGGAAGAAAAAAACGTGTTGCGCCGACCCCAAATAAAACGGGATAAGGGCAGGAAAACGATGAGTAAACCAGTGAAAATTGTTTGCTGAATTAATTAATTTGTAGGTACGTAAAATTTATATTATCTACTTAAAATTTTACAATTTCACATATACACGGATTAAATTGTGAAATGAAATCCTGTAACATAAATTCCGATAGAAAGTTATTCTGTTCCTGCAATCAATATTCAATTCGTGTTTATTTAAAGATGGGTAAGTATTCCATTAATTTAACTATTAGGTCAGTTCAGACTGGGAATGTTCAAAAAAGTTACCAGGCTTTAGAACGAAAATGGCGACTGAAGGAACACACCTGTGTTCCTTTTGGGTTTTAGTCAGTAGTAGTCCGACTCTCCCACTCTCTCCACCCATATGGGAGAAATTGTATCTCCGCTTACCATCAGGTGGGATCGCAGTCAAGCACTGGTTTATATCAATTAAAAAAAAAAAAAAATTATTTAATGAAACCGTAGTAGAGAATTTATTTTATGAATATGGCCGGTTTTAACCTTAATCTTAAACTTAGTGGTGGTTAGTGTAGAGTGTGACAAAAGATACATGAATTGTCTAAAATAATGTCATTTTTAGTGTTCGGTATAAACGGAAACCCTACAAGATCATTTTGTTGTCCGTCTTTCAAGACGTTTTTCTAAGGAACGCTTATAGTAATTAAGCTAAAGTCAATACAAAAACTAAAATTGTGAACGACAAAAAAAAAATTTAAAAATTAAATAAAAAAAATAAAAAAATTGACAATTAAATTAAAATAGTAAACAAAACAAAATTGACAATTAAATTAAAATAGTGAACAAAAAAAAATTGTCAATTATATCAAAATAGAAAACAAAAAAAATGACAATTTAATTTAATAAAAATTATTAAATAAACATTGTTAGAAAAAAAAATGACTAATAAGAAGTGTTTTTGGTTAGCACACTTTTGGACTCTTTCTATGCAATCTATTCCCATTAAGATATCAAAGAATTTACGAATACTACCTTCTGCCAGTGGCTTCACCCGCGTGGAAGTAGATATCTCTAAACGAACTTTGGGGGAAACAACCTATTTCATCCCTTTAGGGGGTGAATTTTAGAAAATCCTTACTTGTTCTTTGTACACATAATAAAAAGAACCTCTGTGCGAAATGTCAGCGTTCTAGGTCCAAACATTTTACCTAGGCATTGATGAATCAGTGAGTGAGTGAGGATTTTACCTTTTATATGTACAAGACTAGCTTCTACCAGCGACTTTGCCCGCGTGAAAGTAACTTTCTCCAAACAAACTTTGGAACCCCGTTTTACCCCCTTAGGGGTACAGTTTTGTAAAATCCGTTCTTAGAACCTACCTGCCAAATTTTAAGTTTGTAGGTGTTCTAGTTTCTGAGATTTCGTGATTAATCAGTGAGTGGTTTTTCCCTTATATACGAGTATATTTTTTTTTTGGGTTAATAGGAAAATATACTCAGTACTCGCATCATTGTAGCTCCGTTTCAGAACAAGGCAAGAAGAATCAGTCAAGTACACGGGCTACTGTGCTTGCTTTCTACAAGCCAATGTCAATACCGTATGTAGAACTGTTTGGCAACAAACAAAGACGGACTTGAATATGAAGCAATCGATACGATGAAACGGATGACTAGACTCGGCATTTTGGATATCTATTCGTATCAAGCGGTTAAACTTGGTTCACTGACGTTTCACCAAAACTTCATTAACACTAGACTACTTAACTTTGTTGTAAATCCAAGAGCTTTTTGACCTTTCGAAGATTCCTTTGGTTGAGCTAAATTAGGATTCAGTCGACTTTTAAATGACCGTAAAGGAGAAAGTTTACTCGAAGTTGATTTTCTTTTGGTTGTTAATATAAATAATCTGTTTGATTACCGGTCTGTGAATGTTTTATTCAATGGCAAAGGCTATTTTTCATACAGAGATTTTGATTTTATTTTTGCTGATTTAATGCTCTTTGATAAATGAAATTAACTTCACGTATATTGGGAATATCGTCTACATCTACATTTCTACACACTTCTTCTTTACTGCTTTGTACATTTTTGTATCGGTATATTTTTTTTTTTGTTGATAGGTTCGCGCTTGACCTCTATCTCACCTGATGGAAAGCGACGATGCGGTCGACGATGGAGCGCGCTTACCTAGAAGTAACCTATTCACTCTTGACTTAAAGATTCCCGGGTTGTAGCCATCAGGAAACATAGATTCCGGCTGGGAATTCCACTGCTTAGCTGTACGCACAATGAATGTGTTCCCAAAACGTTGTGTGCGTATAGGTGGGATGTCCAATATGTACCGGTGGTGCATTGCCGTTCGCCTGGTGGGCCGATGATGGAACGGACTAGGCGGAATTAGGTTAGGTTTTTTTCTTTAACCTTTTGAGTAGCGTAATTAGAGACACAATAGAAAGACAATGACCAGGTTTAATGAATTAATAATTAAAACGTTTTCTTTATTGAGTATTTAAAACTATTATTATACATAATCGCTTACCATCAGGTGAGATGGTGCTCAAACGCGAGCGAAAAAAAATAATAACGAAATATAGATAGAACGAGAAAAATAAAAACACTTAACTAATTAAAATTAGATATACACAATAACTCCTACAGAAAACATGGCGTCAATAAATTCCTCCGCATCGCTGTCGACTGGAAGTGTGCCCAAAAGACTGGCGGTATTTCCACGTTGTATGGTAATGCTTAATCTCTCTTAATCACTTCCACACTAATATTATAAAGAGATTTTGTTTTTTGTTTGTAGGAAGCAACCTCTTAAAGTACTGGTCCAATTGCTAAAATTTTTGCACCGATACAAAAAAGCTGCCTTATTCGATATAGGCATAATATAATATAATATTTCACGACTATCACACAACGCCGTCTAGTCTCAAGCTAAGCAGAGCTTGTGTTATGAGTACTAGATAACTGATAAACATACTTATATATTTCTAAATACATAGTTTATCATATTCGATTTTTTTTTTTTTTTCTATAACAGCAGTTCTTTTAATAAAATCCACTCGACCGAATTTCGAACACGGTTGCTATCTTCGACAGAGATTTATTTGCCCAATTACGTAAGAGGTATTGGCAGTGCACATGTGTGTGCACAAACACAGGTGCCCTCTCTTTCCCTTTAGTCTCAGTCTCAGTCTGATTGTACGGCTATTCGACCGGAGAGAGATCAAACTCAGGACAACCGCTTTACATGCTTCCAAACTCCGGGTTGCACAAGAAAAATTCTTAATAGAATAACCCAATAACATTTTGTCCGACCCGCTAATCAAACCCAGGATCCCACACTCAAGAGTCTGGGCACGCCACAATTATGGCGGTAAGTCCCCTCTTTGAGATGTGGCTGGAAAGCCCTCATGACGCAGGGTTTAACTAAACACGGCAAGTCCAGGAAGTTCCTGCACCGGATTCGGGCGTAAGCGACGCCCGGGTTTCACCACTGTGTAGACAACCCGGAGGACACGGTGGAGCACACGGTTGAGGTGTCCCCGCTAGGGCAGACCATCGCTCTGTCCTCGTGGGGGCGATGGGCGGTTACGATCTCTCGCGCCGTACCTTGGTACAGGCCATAGTCCGAAGCGAGGAGAAGTGGCAGACGGTCCCCTCCTTCTGCAAAACAGTAATGCTAGTAAAAGAGGCGGCCGTACGCGTGAGGAGGAGGACCTCAAGGAGAGGTCCTCACGCTACAGCCACGCCGGGATTCCGATTCCGATTTTCAGCTACCGTAGGCGCGGGCTTGCGGACGGCGAGCAATGGGTAGCTCGCCGTCCGACCGCCCGGTAACCTTCCGGACCGAGCCCAAGACATCGACGGCGCGTATTATTCTACATGCGCCTCGAGGATTTGTCAGCAAACCGTAGGCCAGGGCCCAGCAGGGTCGAAGCCTACTGGGGCCAAGGATTTATTTCTGAAAAGAAGGTTCGGCCCCGGTTCGAAAGGCAACAAGGTTAATAACCTAACACTAACAACTATTATAAATAATCTAACTTTTATTTATTTATTTAAAACTTTATGCACTAATGAAACATTGTACAAAGGCGGACTTGCCTTAGGCATTTAATTTTTTTTTTTTTTTTTTTTTACGTTTCTACCGTACACTCTCAATAAGGTTCAGTTGAAAACCAGCGTCAGGCAACTACCACGAAGCTGTCTTGCATAGGTGCAGGCGCGAGACACACAATGTTAGATATTTTATTTTCTTATTTTTTTATCTTAAGTGTTTACATTTTGTTTCTACATCTTGTGTATCTGTGTACCTACGTGTGCCAAATAAAATATTTTTCTTTCTTTCTTTCTTTACTCAACAGTCGCGCTTGCAACCACGAGACCAACAAATCAGTCTTAATGACTATAGTAATGTTAAAATAGTGTTAAAAGTAATTCTATCAGTAAAATTGCTTCGAAAAAAGCTAGAAAGAAACATTAAAGCAAGAAAATGAATCAAACGCTGATTCAATTTCCGAAAACGACATGAGCTGAGATTTATCACAGAACGCTTTTAACATTTTCAGAGTAATATTAAGATTTCGATATTGACATCATATGACGCCCTTATCGGCTCATATCCTGTAAAGATCAGGGTTCCATATAACTTTGAGAAAATTTAGGGGTTGGGAGTTGATTGGTCTTGTTGAGAAGGCTGGCGGCAGCTCGGGAGGGGAAATATACCGATTTTGTGATAAGATTGCAAATATTAAAGAATGATTATAAGTCTGGGGCGGCTGTCAGCTTTTTACTAGTGTTTTGAAAGTTAATTTACAGGGGGACAGTTTAGATTTACTTTGATACTAAGTAGAATGAGACTGGAATAAAAAAGTGAAGTTTGTTAGGCTTTATGTCAATATAGGGGCTGTACCATGATGTCTTAAAATGATCATAAATTAAGTGCGAGAAAAAGACAAAGCTATATGGCGTGTATAATTCTGTCTCTCTCTAACACTGGAATTATACTGATTTTGTGAAAATATTGAAATTATGAAAGAATGATTTGTAAGGGGTCAGCGTGGTCTGCTACGCAGACGACACGCTGGTCCTGGCGCAGGGAGAGTCGTACCAGGCGGCGGTCGAACTAGCGACACGCGGGGTCGCGACGGTCGTTGGCAGGATCCAGGAGCTGGGACTCGAGGTGGCATTGCACAAGTCCGAGGCCATGTGCTTTCACGGCCCTCGGAACGCGCCACCACAGGGTTCCCGGCTAACGGTGGGAGGAGTCCACATCGGCGTCGGGTCAACAATGAAGTACCTGGGACTCGTTCTCGACAGCCGATGGGATTTCGACGAGCATTTCCGACGTCTGGCTCCCAAACTAAATCGGACTGGGGCTGCTCTCTCGCGGCTCCTGCCCAACCTTGGGGGTCCAGACGCCTCCTGCCGGAGGCTCTACGCGGGGATCGTTCGGTCCATGGCCCTTTATGGCGCGCCGGTGTGGGCGCCGGGGCTGCGGAAGCAGCCGGCGGCCCGGCTGAACGCGTGCCAGAGGGTCATGGCCATACGGATGGTGCGAGGATACCGGACGATCTCCCGCGAAGCGGCGAGCCTTCTTGCTTGCCAGCGACCATGGGAACTGGAGGCAACAGTCCTTGCACTCATGCACGAACGGCGCATGGAGATGCAACGCCGGGGCGAAACTCCGCTGCCGCAACAAGTCGCGGCATGGCAGACAGAGTTCCGGCGAGTTCTCATGGAGAAATGGCGACAGCGACTGTCGCGACCCCGTGCTGGGCACGGCACAATTATGGCGGTAAGTCCCCTCTTTGAGGCGTGGTTGGAAAGACCTCACGGCGTCCTCACATTCCGCATGACGCAGGTCCTCACCGGACACGGTAAGTTCGGGAGGTTCCTGCACCGGATTCGTGCGGAAACGACGCCCGGGTGTCGCCACTGTGTGGCCCACCCGGAGGACACGGTGGAGCACACGGTGGAGGTGTGCCCCGCTTGGGCAGAGCAACGCCGTGACCTCGTGAGGGCAATCGGCGGCGGTGATCTCTCGCGCCGGGCCTTGGTTCAGGCCATGCTCCGGAGCGAGGAGGAGTGGCAGGCGGTCGCCTCTTTCTGCGAAGCAGTAATGCTAGCTAAGGAGGCGGCCGATCGCGTGAGGCAACGGTCCTTACGCTCCAACCGCCGCCGGGATTCCGATCCCGATTTCCGGCCACCGTAGGCGCGGGCTTGCAGACGGCGAGCAATGGGTGGCTCGCCGTCTGACCGTCCGGTAACCGTCCGGACCAAGCCCAAGTCGTCGACGGCGCGTTTTGTTCCACGCGCGCCTCAAGGAGATGTCAGCAAATCGTAGGGGCCCAGCAGGGTCGAAGCCTACTGGGGCCACGGGTAGTGTGAAAGCGGAACCCGGGGCCCTGGGACGAAGGCAACGAAGGAACAGGAGTGGGTTTTTAGTCAGTAAGAGTCTGACACTATCTCCCGCTCCGCCCAAGAGCGGGGATGTCATTAGGATGATTTTCCCACCCAATAAAAAAAAAAAAAAAAAACCCCTTGTGCGACGGGGGTAATATTATTATTACATAAATGGGCGTTTTTACGTAAAATAACCAAAAAATAAAAAAAATCAGATTTTTCCCAGGATAATCGAAGATATAAATAGTGACTAAAATTTTGCGGCCGAATAAATTTCGTACACCCCTGTGTACAATACGACAATTAAGCGTTTTTCAAGGTCAAATCAAGTTGTACGATCGTATGTACAATCGGCGCTCGAGGGGAAGTCTGACTTGATTGTCACCTTTTTTATTAGTGTTTTGAAAGTTAATGAGGAAACAGTTTAAATTTATTATTAAATTAAATAGAATGAGACTAGAACAAAAAAATAAGGTTCTTAGGCTACGCGTCAATATAGGAGCCGTACCATGACTGTTTTGAAATGCAAATGAATTAGATGTGAGGAAGAGACAGAGCTATATGGCTTGTATAATTCTGTCTCTCTCTAACATTGAAAATATACTGATTTTGTGAGAAGATTGCAAATATGAAAGAATGATTTATAAGAGTCTGGGGTGACTGTCAGCTTTTTTATTAGTGCTTTGAATGTAAATGAGGAGACAGTTTAGATTTACTATGAAACTAAATAGAATGAGGCTGGAACAAAAAAAAATAAGCTTCTTAGGCTACGCGCCAATATATTAGTCGCACCATGACGCCGAACATCGTAGGCGCGGGCTTGCGGACGGCCATCAATGGGTAGTTTGCCGTCCGATCGTCCGGTAACCATTTGGACCGAGCCGAAGTCGTCGACGGCGCGTACTGTTCAACGCGCGCCTCAAGGAGACGTCAGCAACTGTAAGGGCCCAGTAGGGTCGAAGCCTACTGGGGCCAAGGGTCTGATTCTGAAAGGAAGACTGGGCCCTGGTACGAAAGGCAACGAAGGAACAGGAGATATGTGTTACCTGACACACAATATAGAAACAACATGCAGAAACTAAAGATTTTAAAATAAGAACACTAAAATTGTGTATCTCACGGCTGCGTCAAACAGGTCCAGTTCAGCGAAAATGCCAGACAACTACGCGATAGGTACTTGACACGTTGGTAATTGTTTGGTGGGTAATTATTTCTTTGTAAATAACCCTGTATGTGGGTATACTCGTAGCAGCGTTGTGCAAACTACTTTTCAAGTATTTACACTTTTTAGCAGTTAAGCAGGAACACAAGGTTGAAAAAGACATCCAGATGTCTGTCCCAAAATTTTTATTTGATTTTTTTTTTTTATTGAAAATTCATCTATTGACTTCTTGCAATCTAGCGTGGAGCAAGAAAGCGTGTCAGACTTTTACTGACTAAAATGACACCAATCATCCTTCAGTTTCTACTTTACACGTAACGTACGTGTTATTATCCTGATTTATCCATATATCAGGTTAGTAACAAGAATTTCGCGTGTAATAGAGGTTACACGTGACATTCTTGTTATGTCGCAAATTGGGATAGGTTTCAGTTTTCGATGGAAAATTACTGTATTATTTTCAACATTATACCTATATCTCTGTAATGTTAAGATGGATGTGTGGTGTGACGATAATGGATAAAGTGAGAAATGAATATACTATATTAGTGGAAGTTTGGAAGTGGCGCCAGTGTCTGAAAAGTTGAAAGAGAATTGTTGGTCTTGGTATGGTCATGTGAAGAGGAGGGATGAGACGCATGTTACTAAAAGAGTTATGAGTTTACATGTGGATGGATGGAGAGGGAGAGGGAGACCAAAGAAAAGATGGATGGATTGTGTGAAGAGTGATATGAAAGAAAAGGAAGTTAGTGATAGCATGACGAGCGACAGGGCAGAGTGGAAGAAAAAAACGTGTTGCGCCGACCCCAAATAACACGGGACAAAGGCAGGAAGATGATGATGATGACCTATATCTCTCGAAGCCCGAAGAATAGCTAAACTGAAGTGGCAGAGGATATGGCATATTGCTATTAAAAGTAAGTCAATATGGCCGAAAAGTTCTAAAGTGGCGACCACGTACTGAAATACGCAGTGTTGAAAGTCCTCCCACAAGAGTTATTCTAGCGACACTTGGGGGAGGCACACGTCCAGCAGTGGACGTCTTTCAGCTGAAATGATGCTTAAATACCAACATTTTGTAAAAGTTTGAAAGTGGTACCAGTGACTGAAAAGTTGAAAGGAAATCGTTTGTTTTCATTCTATCATGTGAAGAGGAAGATGAAATGCATGTCATGTTACTAAAAGGGAGGCCAAATAAAAGATGGTTGGATGGTGTGAGGAGTGATATGATTTGATCATTACTTGTTTGTTGAGTTTGTTTTGGTATTTCTTTTCAGTGTAGTCAGCTAGGAAGCATTAACGGCTTCATCTAGTTTAGCTGACGAAAAAATTGAAGTGTAAAAGTGCTTTTTTAAATCTATAAACCGCCTGGGCAGAGCACCGCCGTATCCTCGTGGGGGCGATCGGCGGCAGTGATCTCTCGCACCGGGCATTGGTACAGGCCATGGTCCGGAGTGAGGAGGAGTGGCAGGCGGTCGCCTCCTTCTGCGAAGCAGTAATGCTAGAAAAGAGGCGGCCGATCGCGTGAGGCAACGGTCCTTACGCCCTAACCACCTCCGGGAATCCGATCCCGATTTCCGGCCACCGTAGGCGCGGGTTTGCGGACGGCGAGTAATGGGTGGCTCGCCGTCCGATCGTCCGGTAAGCGTCCGGACCGGGCTCAAATCGTCGACGGCGCGTACTGTTCCACGCGCGCCTTAAGGAGATGTCAGCAACTGTAGGGGGCCCAGTAGGGTCGAAGCCTACTGAGGCCACGGGTAGTGTGATGAAAGTGAAGCCGAGGACCCCGGGATGAAGACAAAGAAGGTACAGGAGTGGGTTTTTAGTCAGTAAAAGTCTGACACTATTTCTCGCTCCCCCCAAGAGCGGGATCTGTTATTAGATGATTTCCCACCAAAAAAAAACTTCCTTTGGAAGAAAATCAATAATTTAATCACTTTATAATATTAGTTTAAAACATCGAAAGTTTTAACAATTCTCAGAAGACCCCATAAACTAAAAATTCATTTAATTTAAAATTCGTGCGAAGAACAAAAGCGTTAATAATATTGATAAGAACTTTAATAAGTATTTTAGCGGCTTCGCTCACATGATAATAAACATATCCTAAGGAACAAAAATCTCAGGACAAAAACCTTAGGGCCTGCACAGACTGGGACAGCACGTCAAAGGATTTTGGCGCTAGTCAGCACACACTAGCCGTTTAAATACTGCGGCATTCCAGCGTCTTGCCACGGTATGCCGCGTCACATATACGAAGCATGCCACAGCTTCTGTGCCCGATACACATTTCAGTCATAAGTAGCGTTTGATAGAGTTGGCGGGGCCGGCGTCCTTTGGTATGCTGTTGCCACCGCAGCGCACCACGGTATCGTGCCGTGGGACCCAGTGACGCTTATTTCAATTCCGTACGCTAATATCCCTTTCGATGGTCATCATCATTTCAGCCGATAGACGTCCACTGTTAAACATAGGCCTCCCTCAAGTGTCGCCACAATGGACAATCCAGAGCGTCTGGCATCCATCGGATTCCCGCAACCTTTATTAGGTCATCGGTCCACCTTGTAGGAAGCCTTCCAACGCTGCATCTTCCGGTGCACGATCGCCACTCTAGAATTTTTCGGCCCTAACGGTCATCTGTTCTGCGAACAATGTGCCCTACCCATTGCCACTTAAGTTTGTCGATTCTTCGTGCTATGGTACGTGTACGTGGTGGTTTCGATGGTACGGGATCATTTTTATTACTTTTTCGATATGTTTTAATATCCCTTGGTAAAAACTATAAATCTTTGCCATGCCGTCCCGGTCTGCGTAGGTCTTTATGATGTCCTTATCTCCGAAATGGTCTACCCGTATGCCAAGTTTTATCCGAATCCATTTAGGCATTTAAACATGAAAGTGTAACAAACTAACTTTATTTGAATACTAGCTTCTGCCACAGGCATCGCCCAAAATAGAAAATTCTATACATTTGCATTTATACAGACATAAACATTTATAATATCAGTTTAAGTTCAGTGAGCAGTAATGGTGCAGTGGTCGACCTTGACTTACAAGTTTTATGTCGCGGGTTCAAACCCAGCCAAGTGCATTGTATAATTTATTTCATCATCACTGCTCTCAAAACGGTAAAAGAAAACATCATGAGGAAACCGGCATGTCCTAGAACCAAAAATTCGAAGACATATATTGTGACATCCACTACCCGCACTGAACCCATTTGGTGAATAATGGTCCATTCCCTCCCCTAGAGAGAGGAAGCCTGAGTCCCAGCAACAGGAACATAAGGTCTGTTTATGTTATTATGCTTGGGAGCAAATTTTAATTTGTTTTTAACTGGCCGTTTTTGTCTAGTGTTTAGTAGCACTTAAGTGGTAGTGGGCAGGGCACATTGCTCGCAGAACAGATGGTCAATGGTGACAAAAGGTTCTGGAATGGTGACTACGTACCGGAAGAAGCAGTGTTGGAAGGCCTCCCGCAAGGTGGACCGCATGGTGAGGGTCGCGGGAATCCGATGGACGCGAGACGCACAGGACCGGTTATTGTGGCGCCAATTGGGGGAGGCTTATGTCCAGCAGTGGACGTCTTGCGGTTGAAATGATGATAATGATGATGATGATGATGATGATTTATCTTTCTAATACATAACAATGCAAAACTGCAATATTTAAACAAACATAACTCATTGGTAGACCTGACCCTGTATATACTTGGAACCTTGCCACAAAGGATCAGCTGATTCACTACTTTGTTGAAACGTAAGCAGATAATATTATTCAATGTGTTTGCAGATCAGCAGAAAGTGAGAGAGAGCTTGAACTATAGATACTTGATTTAATGTTTCGAAATTATTCATGCTTGCTGTGAGATTTGGCGTTTTGTAGATCTTTGTATCTTGATAATGTCTTCGAAATCAGAACCGGTTTTTTTTAAAGTGTGGAAATCATCTAACTATTTCTCGCTCTCTGGGTGGAGTGGGAGGGCGTGCCAGACTTTTACTGACTAAAACCACACCTGTGTCCTTCAGTTGCCCTTTGCGTTCTAGGACTACGGGTTTCCTTTTCAGAAATTCTCCGCGGTCCTAGCTAGCGGGCATCGGCCCTACTGGGCCCCTACAGTTTGCTGACATCTCCTTGAGGAGCGCGTCCGATCAATCACCAGACGTCCGAATGGCAAGCTACCCATTGCTCGACGTCAGTGAGCCCGCGTCTACCGTGGCTGGTAGTCGGGGTTAGAGTCTCGGCAGCTGGGGCGTGAGGACAGAAATCAGAACCAGTAATAATGCGAAATGTGATTTTTTTTTCTTAAACATTTTATATAATCTACTACAATCTCTTTGTGTTGAATTTAATAACGTATGCAAACAACTGATAGAGCTGCCTTAGCGTGATAGTGCATCTGGGACGTTTGCGGCTGCGCATGTAGGCTATTTTTACTGGTAGCACGAATCATAGCTAGCCCTAACAGTGTTCTAAGAATGATAGCTGACAGAGTGGACTGTGCATACATGGTTCACTGCTGTAATTTACAATTGCCGTGCTAAAATTATATTAACTTACACTTTGTTTAAGATCATTGTTACTAACATTATAGGAGGTTTGCTCGAATTAATGATGATGATGTATTATTATTATAAAACTATTAAACTTCAAGCCTTTTTTTTATGTTGATACTCTTCGATGGCCACTATCCTGGAGTGACGATGGGTTCTGTCAGACTCATACTGACTAAAACCATTCTGGCATTTCGAGTCTGTGACTGCACGTATGACTTTCACTGCCCTGAACTAGCCCGCCGATGGGAAATGAAATGTTAATTCCCATATACAGCTAAGACAGGGCCCGTGGAACACTTAGCGCCGCCATCTCAGGTCCTAATTGATAGGGCAACGAATATGTCCCCGTACCCAAAGACCCTGTACCCTTTTAAGGCCTAGAAGCTCTGGCCTAATCCTGCACCCGCTGTGAGACGGGAAAACACTTCTCATCCCAAATTTTCTTTCCGCATCCTCCATCAGCGAGATCATCGCATGCCAAGACTCTGCATTGCCAAACGTAGTTCGAAGTCACACTAAACATGTCGCTTCTTCCTTATGAAATGAAGCTCACTCGCTCAGCTTCTACCATGCGGTACACTCGACCAACGTATGCCACGCCGTGTCTTCTAGATAATAGACACAGTGAAGGCACCGAGCACATGTACACAGGCACTTTCCGAAGTAACCGTGCTCCAAAAGCACCTGCGTTGCTCGTTACACCAGGGAACCATAGTTCCTTGGGATCCAGTGGTCGAGACCCGGCTGTACTACATCGACTTTAACGAGGCCAGATGATAAGATGTAAGAGAAATTGAAGACTTGAAACCTAACACAACATAGATGGGCTAGGGAGATTGGATGAATGGTACCTGTTTTTACGTGGAAAAACCTCAAATGCCTCTTTGCGCTCCTGGTTCAGCGAGAGGAAGTGTCAGATTTAGTAACTAGAACTCACCTATTTTCCTTCAGTTGCTCTTTGTGAGGGCTACGGTTTCATATCCGTGAGAAATATCTGTTATTAAAGAAACGATTGAGCTTAAGAGAGATTTAAGCCATATAGCTAAGAATTCTACAAAAAGTGTTGTGAAGAAGATAAGTTTGAAAATACTTTATTTAAATTTTCGATTTCAAACTGACAGACTTCTTAGATACCGAATCTACCTTCGTAAATACTTTTAAAAAGCTTACATGCTGCATAAGAACTCGCTTTTCGCTTTCAAACCGACAGAAGCCTTAGTACGTCATGACGAGCCATCAGCTCCAAGATGTCTTAATAAATTAACATTCAAAGCGTTGTTTGCTAAATGACGGCCCGACCTTCGCGTAAATTATTAACAGCATTACAGGGTTAACGCGACTTCTCAAAACTCAGTGACATGGAGAATGGAGTGAATGTACTGTATTCAAAGTTACAATTATGTTTTTTTAAAGAAAATTGATGAGTTTTTTTAATTGTTGTATACAGTCCGTCTGTCTGTCAAGACCCTTTATCTCGAGAACGCGTGAAACACAAGTCTGAGCTTCCTTGAAGTTGTGACAAATCAAACTTTTGGGTTAACGAAAAAAAAGAAACGGCCGTTTATGTCGCAAAAACGTGTATTTCGACACTTTCATGGGAATCAAATTCATAAGGTAAATCCCGTTGACTTAGAATTCTGAAATTTGGCATGAAGTCAGGTCTTATAGCACAAGTATGAAAAAAAAAACTGAAAACTGTAAATTTGTAGATACGTCACAAAAAAAAACTTTTTGTGCAATCTGAAAAATCTTCGACACTCAATTCTGAAATTGAACTGTTTTTATAGATAAGTTTGTACAGAACCCCCAGTGTGCGAGTCCAACTCGCACTTGCCCGGTTTTTTTTTTTCTTTTAACGTAACAACTGAAAATGACAGCCGGGACAAACAGTTTAACATGCTTTTCGAGACGTAGAGGAGTTTCAATACCTATGTATGTAATTCATGGTCATCTAACCACGGACCGACCACAACAAGCCTTGCTAAACCTCAAAATTTGATTCAGTATGAAATTAATACAAGCAACAAAAAATTAAAAGTGGTACAGCAATCGTGCGACCGGTAACTGTTGTCTTTTTCTGAAATACTAATTAGATGTCACGGACTTACATTATATACAAAATACAGGCATTTCTTACCTACTTTGGGGTCCAAATGGTCTCAACTAAATATATGTACTGACTAAACTAAAAGATACAACAGTTTTGAACACAAGATTCTGTCCACAGTCTATATTTACTATGTACCTACCTATAACCCGAGATTGTCTTGTGAGCTCTTGTGTGTTAATTGTATGTTTCTGGATTAAATAAATTTATTATTTATTATTATTATTATTTATTACTTGCAGTGTAAGCTCCATCAATACTACAACCTACAGAAAAGAGTCAATTTTTGCCACAGTCCCTTTGTCTCTTTCTATAAAGTAGTTAATTTTGTGAAAGTACTCAGTTCATTCTCTATATTTTTATGTCAAAACTTGGACCGGTCATAGAGAATTATAATGAGGGGGTTTTGGGTTGAGTCCGTATTAACGAAATGGCATCATTTGAGTGCCAGCCTTTTTGTTGACACCTGAAATGTAAATTTGAAAGTGGAACTTGGTTTTATGTCGTTGTGAAGGTCAAGGTTAAGTACTTAGCGGCAAACCAATTGGTCCTTTTTTTTGCTGTGAAATCATCAAATGCCTTCTCTCGCTCTTGGGTGAAGGAAGGGGGCGGGTCAGACTGTTACATACAAAAACTCACCTTGTGCTCTTCAGTTGCCCTTTGTGTTTTAAGGTTACGGTAGGGCCCTAGCAGATACCTTCCGTGCTAAAAGTTATCTACGGTTTTACTGGCATCTCTTTGAGGCTTGTGTGAAACACTACCCTCGGTCGATGAACCAGTTCGGTTCCTACCGACCAGCCGGACGACTAGCTACCCATTGCTCGTCGTCAGTAAGCGCGTGAAACCAATTGGTCCTTCTGCTATGTAGCGCTACACTGTGATAACTATAGGACCACTATTGATTAAAAAACTCATGTTTAAGACCTTTTTTTTTGGGTGGGAAAATCATCTATGACATCCCCCGCTCTTGGGCCGAGCGGACTACGTTTAAGACTTCAAATTTTTATTAGCCTTGGCACGACGGATGATGATTTCAAAGTCTATGCTTCTGACGTTTTATAAGTGCCCATGTAGGCCTATGTGAAATAAAAAACTTTTGACTTGACTTGACTTTGACAGACAAAGGTGGAAATATTTTTTGTATTTTATCCAGTATACACCGTTTCTTTGACATCGACGGACAAACGAATACCATGGATCCAGTACATGATTCTGGACCTTCCAGTGGTGGAATTTTTCGTCGACTTTTTCCTATTTTATTTTTTAAATCTGTGCTTTTTGATATTTAAAGTGTATGAAATCGTTATTCTAATCAACCTTGATGACATTTTTAATAAAAAAAAAAAGTAATCCATACATTTTTTTCACTCAAAAAGTTGGAATACCTATTTTATTCAGTTTAAATTAAAAAACGTAAATATATATTTTTTTTAATTAGGAAAAAACCAACGAAAACTTCCACTACTGGGGGTCCAAAATCATGCACTGGATCTATAGTATTCGTTTGTGCGTCGATATCGTGTTACAATGTTTGTTATCAAACTCGGTTTGATCAATTTTACCAGTACACAGGTGGACATCCCACCTAAACGCACAAGACGTTTTGGGAACACATTCATTGTGCGTACAGCTAAGAAGTGGATTTCCTTGCCGGAATCTGTGTTTCCTGACGGCTACAACCCGGGAATCTTTAAGTCAAGAGTGAATAGGTTACTTCTAAGTAAGCGCGCTCCATCGTCGACCGCATCGTCGCTTTCCATCAGGTGAGATAGCGGTCAAGAGCAAAACTATAAAAAATAAAAATGCGATTTTTTAGGTCTGAGAATAGGTCGCAAGCTATTTTTTACGCTCCAACCCCCACCCCCCATTTTTTCCTTTGATAATTTATAAATTAAAGACAATTTGTGAGATTTTAATTTTCTTATCAACTTTTTTTCAGACTTCATTTCAATAATGGTTTATCAATACGCCTTAAAGCTTTATAGAGAGCTCTAAAGAAAATCCAGACAGATGATAGGTCTTTACCAAAATTATGTAACAACCTAAAATCTTTTTGTTATAGAAGAAAAAGTGTAATGGAGCGTGCTAAAGGCGTTTGCTGCGAAATTTTGAAGGCACGAAGTACCAAATCATTATTTATAAGAAACACATTAAGGCACTTAAACGTAATTCTATCTAAGTTCAGAAGGGTAAGTTTGTGCGATTTTTGTTTTAATGTAAAATTTAAAATAGGCCTTCGCGATGGTGTGACGATTTGATAATTTTCGTGAGATAAAAGACAGAAATCGCTCAAGACAGAGTGGGTTGGAAGGAGAATAATAATAATAATGTAATTGCCCAGCAGTGGAATACAATGTAGGTAAGCTACTTATTATTATTATCTCTCTATTCACCTAATATTTGTACATATCTAGATTATATTTTTAAATCATCATCATCTTCCTGCCCTTGTCTCATCTTATTTGGGGTCGGCGCAAAACGTTTTCTTCTTCCATTCTATCCTGTCAACGCCGTCATGTTATTACTAACTTCCTTTTCTTTCATATCATTTCTTTCATTTCAGATTAAAAATGGATGCAATATCATAAAATATGTTAGAATAAAATCAATTCAGACAAATTAGTTACATACATTACAATTCGATATTAAAACTTTAGATAAAATTGAATAAAATTAAGATTAGCAAACAATTTTCGCAGGAGAGAAGTTATGCGCAGGAGAACCAAGGTTACAGACATAGCCCGAAGAATCGCCAAACTTAAGTGGCAGTGGGCAGGGCACATTGCTCGCAGAACAGATGGTCGATGGAGACGAAAGGTTCTGGAATAGCGACTACGTACCGGAAGACGCAGCGTAGGAAGGCCTCCCACAAGTTGGACCGATGACCTGGTGAGGGTCGCGGGAATCCGATGAATGCGAGACGCACAAGACCGGTCATTGTGGCGACACTTGGAGAAGGCCTATGTCCAACAGTGGGCGTCTTTCGGCTGAAATGATGATGATGATATTTCAAAATATATGCTTGGTGTACGTCTGCTCGTTGGCAGATTTGCATAGTTTTATATGTAAAATTTAAGCAGGCGTATCACATAGGTGGCCTTATGGTTATCACCTTTGGTTAACTGAAAATCATTGGAACTTCTGAATCATCTGCGTAACTTCATCTTTCCTGAAAATTTGTTTACAAAGAAAGTTTTTCGTTCGTATTGAGATTTATTCTTTCACCACACAATGAACCTGAGATTTTTGTGTTTCGTAACCTTGTTACCAAACAATAGCTGACATCAAATGCTTGATATTCTAGCCCAGTTGCGCCCCGTGGACGCAAACACCAATTCAGTTTGCGATCCAATTTCCTTTTTCAGGATCCAAATTCATTCTTCGATCTGCTACTGGGAACCTAACCCATGTCTTCACTGGACATGGTTGTTTCGGGAGAATCCTGTTTCGGATAAGACAAATGGCCCGCAGGATACGGGGAAGCATATGGTGGAGGAGATGGAGGCGATCAGCAGGGATAATCTCTCGCGCCTGGCCCTGGGACGTCTATATCATCACATAGAAACAATAAAATTCTGTATCGCAATATTATAGTTCTCCGCGCAATTAGAAAATAATGATACAAATGCCTGAAAGGCTAGTTCATTTCAGAGATTCATCTTTTTCCTTTCCGCTTAAATCTAAACTGGGATCCTCCAACCAGACAAATGTTGGATCTGGTGCGGGCAATTGCTTGATAGTAGATTTCGGGTTGTAGTATATGTTCTAATTGCATGAAGAACTCTTATGCCGTGTTGCAGTATTTTTGAATTTTAGTTCCTATGTTGCTAGTGATAATAAATAGATGTCACTGTAGTACGGGGCGAGAGGTAATGGTCACCTCTTTTTGCGAAGCAGTAATGCAAGCAAAAGAGGTAACAGGAAACGTAAGGCAATCATCACACTCTAGCTGATGCATTAGACGTCCAGTAGACGTAAGCGGCGAAGTTCTGTTACCTTTTGCGTTCCAGAGTCACAATGACTCATTGATATAGATGCGACCTCTGGCGGGAGAAGTTTAAACCTCCTGACGATTTTATGGAGCCGTTGGAGGGCCAACCTGGAAAAGTCTAAACAGTCTCCTCACCCAAGTTGGGCGCAGCAAAGACAATCTCCACAGATGGGGGTTCTCAGACGGTTCCGATCTTCAGTATTTGTGCGGCGTCTCTCCGCAGACCATGTCCCACCTCCCATTCTACATCACGTGTCCTGTTACTTGTTCACGTAGGGATCTAATGACAGCATCAGCGGACGGCATTGCCGTGGCCGAATACTGGGCCAGGCAAGGAATTTAACTAGATTTGCCATCGATACGCTAAGAAGAAGAAGTGACTCATCCCAAGAATCCCGCTGCCTTAGCAGGCTGCTGTCATTTTCATTGGCTATAAAGTTTCATCCGCTGTCTTAAGGCGCCCAACCTTAACAAGGCAGGCATAAAAGCATAAAAAAATCATAGCTACACAGAGTGCCCTTGACAACAACCATTACAACAAGAAAGGCAATCCTGAAAGTCATCTTGTAATCCATGAAAAGTTAACTTAGCCTAAGAAAATTACTTGGAAGGTGAGACGATGTAAGTTTTAATTTATTCACATACCAATTTAACTAGTAAAGTGGGAAGCTTCAGGTTTAAAGATGATGTCTTTGAGTGTACTAAATACGTGTGGTGTTGGATACAAGTTGAGTATTCTCTTGGGGTGTGTACGATAGTTTTAATTAATTTTGAGCTGTGTTTGAGAGAGCTTTGAACTGGGTAGTACTTTTTGAGCCGGCGCTGCGTTAAGCGACCGCCCGCGCGGTCCCATACAAAAGTGCTCCGTCGCGGTGACCCGTGTGGGTACCCGTGGCGGGGAGCCGCGCCCCGCACCCGTTTGCTACGTAATAATACATTAAAGTTCTCCATCGACACGACTACATGCACACCGTTCAAGTTGAAATAGCTACACTGAGCAATTAATACTTTGGTTTCTTCTACGGGTACACTCGATGAGCGCCTGCGTGGGCGCCCGCGCTTGCGCCCGCTTAACGCAGCGTTGGCCCTTATGGGCACAAAACTTGTACGTAGACTACTTTGACACATTTTATCTCGCCAATAACCATACAGTTTTACCATACATCAAACAGTTAAGCAAAGGTGTTATATTATACTCACATTTTGTCAGTCATATCACATTTCACAGTCCCAGTCCGATTCGGACCGTTGCAGATAAATTCAGAGTTGAAGAAAAACAAAGATTGTAGAGGTTATCTGCGCCATTGAGGACGAAATGATAGGCCGCTGGATGACACACGACGATAATTGATGAAAAGAAAATTTTATACAAAAGTTATAAACAATAAAACCAGGCTTTTTCCCAGGAACGACAAAGGCAGCAAGTTCAGCCTTCTAGCCAAATATAAGGAAAATTACACTAAATTATCCTGTTCCACGCGCGCCTCAAGGATATGTCTGTATTTTTGATATATTGACTAATTTAATTTAATGTTATGAATTGGATCAAATTGACATGACAACATAATTGTAATTTATATTTTTGACTACACTATCGCATTGGATTTGTCTGTAATGATAGCTGTAAGTATATCTAATAATAAATAAAAAAAATTCAGCAAACCGTAGGGGCCCAGCAGGGTCGAAGCCCACTGGGGCCAAGGGTCTGCTTCTGAAAGGAAGACTAGATCCTGGTATGAAAGGCAACGAAGGAACAGAGTTGTTTTTAGTCAGTAAAAGTCTGACACATCTTCCCGCTCCACCCAAGATCGGGGGATGTCATTGGATGAATTCTCACTCGAAAAAAAAAGACCAATACATTCAATTTCAAAATATTTTGGCAGGGGTGTTAAGATTCTTACTTTCACTTATTGTCGGCATAGCGCCATCTAGTATTGAGTAGACTAAGTAACAGCGCAGGTAATTGTAAATACACAATGTCAATAAGTTTATGTTGAAAAAATATTTGTTACAAGTTATTTTTATTTTTATTATTACAGGAATCATTCTTAGTGAGGAGCAAAGAAGAAAAAGAAACATTTAATATCCATTAAATATCCGTACCGTCAAGTCTGCTAAGTCTCACTAGATAATTTAACTTTAGAATATATGGCTAGGTACTTTACTAATTTAAAAAAGACCATGAAAGATGTTATAAATTTTAATATCATTCTTTATGATCAACGACTGATAAAACCGATATTTTATCATCCTATTATCCACCTACAAACTTCCTATTTAAAACAATAGCCAACAGAATTACCTAATAAAATGACCTCCCTAAGTGCTCTTCAGTAATATGATCCGTGTCCATTTTAGCGCCAATCTAGACGACTTTCATGATAGCAAGAAAACAAAGTCATAAAAATAAAAAATGAATATTGTGAAAACACATTTGTGAGAGGATAGTATAAAATTACAAGTTCCGTAGTGTTATTTACAGTTATGAAAGGGATTCATGGAAACGAAGCTCATAGATATGTAAGAATTGCAACACGTATGAAAAAGGTTAAGTATCCCTTGCTGAGGTCGGTCGGTAGATGGGTGGTCATCCGTAACTTATAAGATTTCACCATGTCTCGGAAAGCGTGTTTAACATTGCTCCTGTCTGACATTTGTAAATCTTTGAATGTCGTTTTGGTAGTCGATGGACTCCCGATCCCACAAGGTGGACCGACGACCTGATGAGGGTCATGAGAATCTGATGGATGCAAAATGTATAGAAGTGGTTATTGTATCAACACTTTGAGGAGGCCTATGTCCAGCAGTAGACGTATTTTGATGATGATGATGAAGCTGAATAATCTTTCCTTTATTTATTTATTTATTTAAACTTCATGTACAGTGGTGGTACATAGGCGGACTTAATGCGACAAAGCATTCTCTACCAGTCCACCATTGGGTTAAAAAGACAACACTATGGTAGGTGTGCACAATAAATAAATAACAGATATTTTTGAAATAGAATGTAGTATCATTAAATTAAGTGGCTTATAATAATAAAATACGTATATAAGCTAATATAATAAACTAATAAATACTATGATACATAAGAAATCATTCTAATTAAGACAACTTCATACTTTCAGCTTTTTTGATGTCAAGGGGAAGCACATTCCAGAGTTTTATGGTAGAGACAGTATAAGAATTAGCCATAAACCCAGTACGGTGATAAGGAATATGAAGAAGTATGTTTTTGGATGCTCGAAGGTTGCTTTATCTCCGGTCCTAGCAGTAGCTTATGATGGTGATGAGCCTGAAGACCAGAAAATCTTACAACACCCTAAGTAACAGCTATCATCATGTTTGGGTAATCCTGTGTTTTAGAGGTTTTTTCAGCTATTTTCGCTCAGGCTAGAAACCGAGTTGAACATGGTTAGAAAAACACAAGGCGTATTGACTTGGGGTAGGACTCATGCCAATTTCTAAATCTTGTATTTTTTAAATGATTGAATGACCCTTACCCTTGATTTTAGGGTTCAGTACCTCAAAATGAAAAAAATAAAGTAAAAAACTAAAACCCGACTACGACAAAAAAAAAGACGTTGAAAAAGTATGAAACAAGATTTTCATACTTTTAACAGAACAAAAAGAAATGCCGCAGTCACACGTTATAGGTACCAACCGAAACAATTTGTTTGTTTTATACTTTTTCAGCGTCGTTTTTTTTGTCGTAGTCGGGTTTTAGTTTTTTAAATTAATTTTTATTTAAACAATTTTGGTGTTAAATTTAACACATCACTTTTTGTCAGCCAGAGGGCGTCACTAAATTTGAGCAATATTTTGTACAAGTGAAGCCCTTTCAAATGATACCAAACACGGCTTATTTATCTCCATTTTTATTTTTTAACATATTACTTTTTGTTAGAGGCCGCCATATCGAGTTTTGTGACGCGTCACGTAGCCTATGTTTAGCGGACAATTAAGACGGTTCTAACGATACCTTATACGTCGAGTTCCGATAAGTAGATTAGGAGTTATGAGGGAACAGATGAACATACTCACATACATACAATTATACATAGCCTGTAAAAATCATAAACCTCCTTTGGCTTTGCCGTAGTCGGGTAAAAAATGGAACCATTATAGGTTTACTTTGTTGTCTGTTTTTCTGTCTATTTGTCAAAGTGTGGAGGTATCGAGTTAAAAATAAAACTATTTACGTGGGACATACTGAAATTCTCTAGATCTGGCCACTCAAAAAAAAAAAAAAAATAGAATTTGAAAATGGAACTCCTTTTTAACCGACTTTAAAAAAAAGGAGGAGGTTATCAATTCGGTTGTATGTATTTTTGTTTTTTTTTAATTATTTTTGTTACCTCAGAACTCCGTTGTTTATAGACCGATTTGAAATTTTTTTCCTATTAGACGAGTTGCTTTCCGATTGGTCCCATTTTTTCAGAATCCAGTTTTGATCAGGGGATCAATGAGGAATCGAGGGAACTCCTCAAATATTATAGGCAATCATACAGTGATTTTAGTAGTTTCATCGAGAACTTAAGTATTTACAGTCAAAAAGTAACATTCGATGAAGTAGAACTGGTGAAAAAGACCAGAAACGGCCAACGGAACTTCATACTCACATAGATATCACAATGAAGATTGTTAAGCGACTATGACAATACAAATAAATAAATGGTTCTGAATAGTTATGTTTGAAAATGTAATCATCGAAGTGAACTGATAATGATAATGGAGCCGGAAGGTAGGCACAGGAACTCCGTAATTAATCAATCTATCCTAGCCGTATTTGGGCTTATTAGAATTGTCATGAGATGCACTTTGGCTATAAGGTACTATAGAACTGACCTGATGATGGAACCGAAAGGTGGCAGATAGATACAGAAACTTCATTATACAACAATTTAATCTAGCAGTGTTTGGGTTAATTCAAATGATCATGAGAAATAGGCACTCTGGTTATAAGCGTATCGCAACTAAAAAGTGTGAAATAAAAAAACGTTTTACAAAAAAAAATAACCGACACTAAAAAAACACTAAAAGAAACCAAATAACTTTAATTTCGGAAGTCGTTGCTAAATATGAAACAAATGATACCAAGAAACACCGACTTCAGAAATTAAAGTTGCTTTGATCCTTTGTGTTTTTTTTAGGTGAAGTTGGTTATTTTTTTTTTTTGTAAAAAGTTTTTTTTTAATTTGCGAGGCCATTTTCATTTGTTTTTTCATTGTGGCGTCCTTTCGAAAATTGTGGGTTGCTAACAAAATGAATTTAACTTGTGAAAATTTTCGTTTAATGATTTTTTATGATTTTCGTTGAGATTTAAGTCAACAAGAGGGTTGCCAGAGACTTCAGTTAGCATTTGGGGAAGAAGCACCGAAAGAGTGGGACTTAAAATAAACATAGACAAAACCAAAGTCATGGTAAACACGTAGCATCCACTCCTATCAAGATCGGGGACTCTACACTAGAAGTTATGGACGACTATGTTTACCTGGGATAGACGGTCCAGTTGGGTAGGTCTAACTTCGAGAAAGAGATCAATCGTCGAATCCGACTCGGCTGGGCAGCATTCGGGAAGCTGCGCAGTATCTTCTCATCCAATATACCACAGTGTCTCAAGACGAAAGTCTATGACCAGTGTGTGTTGCCAGTGATGACATATGACTCCGAAACGTGGTCGCTTACAATGGGCCTCATCAGAAGACTTAAAGTCACTCAAAGGGCAATGAAAAGGGCTATTCTCGGAGTTTCCTTGCATGATCGAATCAGGATGAGGATATCCGCAGGAGAACTAAGGTTACCGACATAGCACCAATAATCGCCAAACTTCCGGCAATGGACAGCGCACATTGCTCGCAAAACGGATGTCCGTTGGGGTCGAAAGGTTCTGGAATGGCGGCCAAGTGCCGGAAGACGTAGCGTTGGAAGGCATTCTACAAGGTGGACCGATGATCTGGTAAGGGTGCGGAAATCCGATGGATGCAAGACGAACAGGACAGTTCATTGTGGCGACACTTGGAGGAGGCCTATGTCCAACAGTGGACGTCTTTCGACTGAAATGATGATGACGATGATGAAGAAGCACCATGTCGCAACTCTTTGTATTCGTGGTTTAGAGAATTTAAACATCGACGTGATCATCTCTATACGAGGTAGGTGAATGTCAATCGGCGACTGCGTTTACAGACGAATATTATATCTGGTCCGCGTAACAGCCCTGCAGATGATTTCGGGCTGTTATATATGTTTAAATCTCGCGTAGAACTCTAATACGGCGAAGGAGGATTTGAACTCCTCCTCCTCCTTTGTTCCTATGTGGCATTATAGATGACTGTCGTTGCTAACTTTGACTAACCTACTTGTGTGCCTTTAGTTACCCATTACGTTCCAAGGCAATGGTAACTTTTTCGTACAATCTCGCAGTCTTGGCTCATTTTGGCTGGATGATTGGTTGCTGCAGCCAATAGCTCAGCCACTGAGGCAACCATGTCATCCAATTCAATACCAATACCCACAGCAGGGCCAATGCCCTCTCCTTCCTCTTTCCTTCCTCCGCGAGGAATTTCTGAAAAAGAAACCCTGGTCCCAGAAAGCGTTTATATTGAGCTTTGGAAACAGAAGGACACAGATGTGGTTTTAATTATTAATAGCTTGACATGCTTTTCCAGACCACTTTGAAGCAGGAGAAGTCATTGAATGATCTTCCACCTCCAAAAAAATCCTCTTATTTCAATCAGCATTCGGTACATTTAATCTACGTTTACAGACGAATATTATATCTGGTCCGCGTATATCTGCGTATATCCGCGTATATCTGTGTATATCCGCGTTATATCTGGTCGCCCTGCAGATGATTTCGGGCTGTTATATATGTTTAAATCTCGCGTAGAACTCTAATACGGCGAAGGAGGATTTGAACTTTAGTTTCTATGTGGAATTATAGATAACGTGGCGTTACAAACTTTTACTAACCAAATCTGTGTGCCCTTAGTAACCCGTTACGTTCCAAGGCAATGGTAACTTTTTCGTACAATCTCGCAGCCTTGACCCCTTTTTGCTGGGTGATTAGCTGCTGCAGCCAATAGCTCAAACACTGAGGCAACCATGCCATCCAATCCAATATCAATACCCACAGCAGGGCCAATGCCCTCTCCTTCCCCTTTCCTTCCTCCGCGAGGAATTTCTGAAAAGGAAACCCTGGTCCTAGAAAGCCTTTACGTTGACCTTTGGAAACTGAAGAGCACAGATGTGGTTTTAATTAATAAAAGCTTGGCATGCCTTTTCAGTCCACATTGAAGCAGGAGAAGTCATTGAATGATCTTCCACCTCCAAAAAAATCCTCTTATTTCAATCAGCACATCGATACATTTCGTAGCTATACAGTCTTGTCACCCTCAACAAATTTCAAGTACCCTCTAATGGGATATAATTGTGGTTCGGGTACCATTACCACCCACTTGTTAGCTGCTGACGGTGAATAATTGATTTTATGTTTTACTCAAAACATCGATTATGGTTTCTAATGGGCTTTGATAGCTATAAACAGACCGCTCCATTACTATCCATGGGTATCGTTAGGGTTGGTAGTAGGATAATTTATTTAACGGTTATTAGAATTGCAAAGGAATGGAACGCCTTGCGGAGGTCTATGCTTCTCGATTGTCCTAACTTAGGAGTGAAAATACGAGGAATGTTCAACATCTATATTAACAACATGATTGAGAGATGTGGTGGCCGAGTGGTAATGGTCTCGACTCATGATTCATACCCAGCCAGGCGTATTACTTTTTGTAATTCACTTCATCACCACTGCTCTCAAAACGGTAAAGGAAAACATTGTGAGGAAACCGGCATATGCTAGAACCAAAAATTCGAAGACATGTGACATCAACAACCCGCGCTGGGCCCGCGTGGTGGATTACGGCCCATTCCCTCTCTTAGAGAATACGCCTGAGTCCTAGCAGTGGGAACACTAAAAGGTTGAATTATACTATTATCTATATATTACCAACATGTTGCCTTTTAAGCATAGACCTCTTCAATTTTATGCTATTCAATTTGGTTCTTGGTTAATATCATTCAGCTGCTGGTAAAGATTATATTATCTCTCCACCTAGCAATATTTCTTTAAATCTAAGCAAGTGATGTCAGGCAGCAGAATTGTTCGGCAGAGTTACCGCGGCCATAGAACTCAAAGAGCAACTGGAGGTACACAGGTGGGTTTAAGTCAGTAAAAAATTGACACTGCCTCTCTATACCCAGACTAGGAAGATTTGAAATGGCAAGTGACGCATTGTTGTCAGGTGAGACAGTTTTTAAACAATAACCCCTTATTACTGAATTAAGCATTTGGAGTTGAATATGTCTGAAACTCTATTTTCGCCTGAAAACCGGTCAAAATTTGACATTAAAGTAGGGTTTAAGATGTCCTTAAATTGAGTAGCATGTGACGACTCTTTTCAGAAATTCGTCCTATGTGTGAGTAAACACTATCTATATTATAAAAGAAGAAACTGACTGACATATCAACTCACAGGCAAAACTAGGAGAGTGAAATTTTGCACAAGGTTTTCTTTTATGACGTAGGCGAGTACTAAGACAGCATTTTCCAATATTCACCTCCTAAAGATATGAAAATAGGGTTTAACCTTTCGACATCATAGAAAGACAATAAGAGAGCGAACGCTGGCGTTCGCTTGGGGTTTAATGAATCAAAGTTTGTATGGCGATTCCTACTTTTACAAGGACGTAGCCGCTGGCAAAAGCTAGTGTGATCATATTCTCTATACGATAACATATCTCTGCTTCATAATTACTGTTTCTGTAAAACAATAGAAGACTTGAATTTATCTCTTGGGAATTTTAAAACATAGCTACTGATATTTGATACGATGTAAAGCAGAGGGTCTATCCAAAATCCTTATCTAAATGTTTCAAATCCGCAACATATTAAACAATTTTATCACCCAACTCAACTCTGTTGTGGTTTTTACAATGATGCTTGCGTGCTTTCAAATCCGATAAACTTCCAAATCTCATATTCATATCGTTTAGTACTGACGCTGGATCGAAATCTTATAAACCACTGTCCTATATGGTGTGCGATGCTATACGATATAATTTGGTAGTAAGAAGGTAGTAAGAAGGTAGAAAAGGTCTTAGTGAATGACGGCTGAGCCACAATTAATTATTTCTACCATGGAATATTGCTCGTCGTGAATAGTGGCCCGAATTGAATCATACCATTCGATTTGGTATCGACTTGTAGACGACGAGCAATGGGTAGCTCGCCGTCCAACCATCCGGTAAACGTCTGGGTTGAGCCCGAGTTATAGCTGGTGCGTAGTGTTCCACGCGCGCCTTAAAGAGATGTCAGCAAACCGTAGAGACCGAAGCCTACTAGGGCTATGGGTTGACCTCTGAAAAGGTTACCCGTGGTCCTAAAACTTAAGGGTAAGTGAAGGGATATAGGTGTGCTTTTAGTCAGTAAAAGTTTAACACGCTTTTCCGCTGCGCCCTAGGTGGTAACTTCTACCGCTCTTTTAGTTTGTTAGACGATTTCTCCACTTAAAAATAAACCATTCAATTCGCTGTTTTTTTCAAACCTGTCGTTGCACCGTGTTGGTAGAAGCGATTAGCAACGGAAAATATTTTATCATCATCTTCCTGCCCTTGTTCCATTTTATTTGCGGTCGGCGCAATACGTTTTTTTCTTCCATTCTATCCTGTCAATCGTCATGCTATCACTAAGTTTTTTTTCTTTCATATCACTGTTCACACAATCCATCCAAATTTTCTTTGGCCTACCTCTCCCTCTCCATCCATCCACATGTATACTCATAACTCTTTTAGTAACATGCGTTTCATCTCTCTTCTTTACATGACCATACCAAGACAAACGATTCCCCTTCAACTTTTCAGTCACTGGCGCCACTTCCAAACTTCAAAATTAAAAAATATTTTATGTGAAATAAAATATTTTTGATTGACGTGAAGCGAACTGAAGCGTGAAAATCATTAACGTTGTCGTCCTCTGTCCCATCTTCTAAGGCACATTCAGTCAAGTGAGTTAAGATATAAAAAGAGAGTTAGCCTATAGGCTTTTGCCCTAATATTTTATAATTTCCTATCGCCTCGCCGCGCCTCGCTACCATCACGCAAACAGAACGTATCCGAAGCAGTAACATCAGATCAAAGACACGTAACCCTTCATTTTATGACCCTCAAGTCTCTCATAAAATGTCGTTTTTATGGCATAACACACTCCGTTATATGTTTAAAGGTTAACTGTTTTCGGTCATTTACTACATAAAATTTCATATACTTGTTGATAAGGATGTCGCGGGAACATTGTCCGTTTATGGTTGCGATGATTTGAGAGGGTCACATTTTGGGAATTGAAGATGTGGTCGGTGCCGGATTTCATTGTGAAGAAATATTTTTTGTGACCTAAAGCTGTCCAATGTGATTGGGTTTAAAAAAAGATGTAATTACCTACTAGGACTTTTTTTTCGGTGGGGAAATCATCTTATGACAGCTCCCGGTCTTGGGCGGAGCGAGAGATAGTGTCAGACTTTTACTGTCTAAAAACCCAATCCTATTACTTCGTTGCCTTTCGTACCAGGGCCGAGTCTGAAAGGAATTTCAGAATGACAACAGACCCTTGGCCCCAGTAGGCTTTGACCCTGCTGGGCCCCTACAGTTGCTGATATCTCATAGACGCGCGTGTGGAACAGTACGTGCCGTCGGCGACTTGGGCTCGGACCGGACGGTTACCGGACAATCGGACGGCAAGCTACCCATTTGCTCGCCGTCCGCAAGCCCGGGCCTTTTCGAATATTCTCGTAGCCTTAGCAGGCATCGCCCTAGGTTTAGTCATTATCATTCTCGGTTTTCATAGGAACATTAAATGTCAATTAGCAACAATTGCCGAGGTCTGTTGTATGTTCGGCCATCCGCAGACCGCTGCGGTTAGGTTAGATTACATACTGAGATTCCTCCGTGCCTCATATTAAGCCATTGGTTCCGGCTGTCATGTCTGTTCCACGCACGCCTCAGGGAGATGTCAGCAAATCGTAGGGGCCTAGCAGGGTCGAAGCCTACTGGGGCCACGGGTAGTGTGAAAGTGAAACCCGGGGCCCTGGGACGAAGGCAATGAAGGAACAGTAGTGGGTTTTTAGTCAGTAAAAGTCTGACACTATCTCCCGCTCCGTTCAAGAGCGGGGGCTGACATAAGATGATATTCCCACCAAAAACAAAGTCCTAGTAGGTAATTACAATTTTTTTTTAAACCCAATCACATTTGATAGCATTAGCTCACAAAAAGATTTCTTCACAATTAGTCAGTAAAAGTCTGACTCTATCTCCCGCTCCGCCCAAGAGCGGGATTTGTCATAAGATAATTTCTGCACCTAAAAAAAAAATCATAAAGGACATTTAACGCCAAATCCAAAGTTTCGTCAACCGCTGTCTCAATCGCATCCTCAGAATCTACTAGGCCGAGATAATATCCAACGTAGAGCTGTTAAAAAAATGGCACAAGAGCCCGATCGACCGCCAGATCAAGTGTCGCAAGTGGAGATGGATTGGCCACGCGCTTCGAAGGGATTCCAATCACTTACCCAAATAAGCGCTGGGATGGAATTCTCAAGGAAAAATAAAACGTGGCTGACCCAGTCAAACCTGGCATCGCACCTTGTTGGCAGAAGCGGCGAACAACTGTATGACGTGGAGTGAGGTGAAACCTGAAGCTCAAGACCTGTTTGCGATGGAGCATTACATGATGGATGGATGGTGCAATTTGTGGGCCAAATACACGAGAGCAAGCGCCTAATATACTTAGTGTCATTATTATTTCAGTTTATTATGCTTTACTAACACTAGGTTAAGAACATTGTTACTAACACTATATGGAAGCAATTATGAAATAAATTTTATTATTATTCTCTTTATTCTTCTTATTTACATATAATTTACATTTTTAAATATTTCTTAAAAAAATAATTTCTCACAATGCGAGCCGTATCTAGGGGTACTGCCTTCTGTACCAGGCCCTTGATACAGCCGCGCAACGACAGCTTCGACAGATGGTCGTCGAAGCTTTTGGCTATAAGGCCATTGGCGGTCACGACAATCGGAACAATGACAGCCGAGTCCACATCCCTTATTATTATTACTGTGGACAGTCTCTGCCCCATCTAGGAAACATAGGACATTAAGTCAAAAAGTCAAGTTAGAACTCGAAAGGCAACTGAAAGACACATATAGTATTTAGTCAGTAAAATTCTAACACGCCATCTAGCTCCACCCTAGAGCGAGAGAAGAGATTTGATGACCTACCTCAAAAATAACAGTTTTAACATGCACCTCACACAACAAAACGTAACATTCTACAATTTTATCTCTTTTCAAAACTGTACGAAGGAAAGGTACATTTTCTCAGACAAATTATGTGACACTGCATTCTATCCTTAAAGCCCTGTCACTTCATGTAACCGAGTGTGCGAGAGCGCTTTGGAGACGAATTTATGAAAACGTGCAGTCTTCATACAATTTGTTTCGCGAATCTGACGATTAAGGTTCTTTTGAATGTTCAAAAGGAAAGTGAAGTGCATTTTTAACGCAACTGCATGGGTTTAAAGAGGCATTTTATTTATCTAGTTTTTATTTATTTGTATTTTTTGCCACAATAAAAATATTGTATCGAAAAGGGAACTTGCTCGATTAGACTATGCACACATTTTTGTGTCTGATTTGGAAAATCATCAAACAATGTCTCCCGCTCTGGATGAAGTGATAGAGAGTGTCAGTTTTTTACTGACTTAAACCCATCCATGTTCATTCAGTTGCCTTTTTCGTTCCAGAGCCACACTGACACAGTCCTAGTGGCCCTGCCAATTATGCTGACTTCAGTTACCTTTTTCGTTCCAGGGCCGCATTAACACAGCCCTAGTGGCCCTGCCAATTATGCTGACTACAAGTTACCTTTTTCGTTCCAGGGCCGCACTGACTCAGCCCTAGCGGCCCTGCCAATTATGCTGACTACAGTTACCTTTTTCGTTCCAGTGTCGCATTGACACAGCCCTAGTGGCCCTGAAAATTATGCTGACTTTAGTTACCTTTTTCGTTCCAGTGCCGTATTGACACAGCCCTAGTGGCCCTGCCAATTATGCTGATTTCAGTTGCCTTTTTCGTTCCACGGCCGCATTGACAAAGCCCTAGTGGCCCTGCCAGTTATGCTGACTTCAGTTACCTTTTTCGTTCCAGGGCCGCATTCACACAGCCCTAGTGGCCCTGCCAATTATGATGCTGATAACAATACGCAGTCGACTAGGGTCTGGTCCTTATTGGACAGTGAGCAACGCTAATAACGCCCTTTAGCGTTTAATAAGCTGTATCATATCTAGTATCTAAGATCCAAATCAAACCAATAAAATACATTTGATATTAACATGAAAGACATCCCATAGTTCAAAAGAAATATTTGTAGGTAAATACATTACAAACTTATGATATTGTAAGTAGCTTGGAACAAAATCGATTATACTACTGAAGTTTTTCTAGTAGAAGCTATTAACCTCTTTACAAAGTTTCGAGCATGGCAACATTTGGAGACATTATTATAACGGGTCACACATTATAGTTGTTTGTTACAAAGGTTAGGTACCAGTTTTAAAATTGAGTAGGTAGTTTATTATACAGAATAAGAAATGATGACTCTATTTTGATGGATGGAGAAGGAATGGGAGGTTAAAGCTTAGATGGGTTCAAAATCGAAATTTATATTTCTTGTATGTATAAAGTTGTCAAAAAATAAAAGGCTCGTTTTAACATTTGTATTTTGAATATCTAGCGGCTTGTCTAATGTAGTGTAGCTACTGAAATAGCTCAAATTGCTACTACTAAACCGGACCCCTAATTATTATTTTATTGTTTCTTTCAGTTTCGTTCCAAGTTACATTCTAAGGTTTTTCTCAAATGTCAAAAATGGTATTTTATTTTGTAACGAGTTTAGTTCAGAGCATGGGACTTACATAAAGCAGGGGACTAGCGCGCAGTGTAGAACACTAGAACTGCTAGGACACTACGTAGGAAACGTACACCACGTGAAACTCTAGGACACAGCGAGGGAGTATAGCACACAACGTCGTACACGTCGTCAACGTATGTGTGTTCTGTATTATGTTAAGGTGTGCAATAAAGTTATATAATAATAATGTCAGATTTGCACACAACGTTGGACTATGGCACACAAAGTGGGAGGAGCACACAACGTGAGACTTGCTAGTCTGTCAATGCGAGCCTGTTGTAGCACACTATGTGAGACTATTTTATAACGTGGAGCAAGCACACAGCGTGAAACTGTGCACAAAACGTGTGGCTAGAATATAGCGTGAGGTTAGCACACAGCGTGAGACTAAAACACAACGTGGGACTAACACACAACGTAGGCCAAACACACAATGCGTGATATAGCGCAGGACTATAGTTTAAACAATCTTTGTTTGCAATAATCCTAGTAGTTGGTTAACCACATCATATTTCAGTAGCGCATTTTGATGTTTGAATCGTCATCGCTACAATGAATGACACTACTTTTTAGGCCTTCATAATATTTATTTATTTATTTAAATTTCATGTACAATGGTGGTACATAGGCGGACTTAATGCCACAAAGCATTCTCTACCAGTCAACCATTGGGTTAAAAAGACATCATTGTGGTAGGTGTGCACAATAAATAAATAACAGATATTTTTGAAATAGAAAGTAGTATCGTTAAATTAAGTGGCTTATAATAATAAAATACGTATATATGCTAATATAATAAACTAATAATTACTATGTTAAATAATAAATCATTCTAATTAAGAGAACTTAAAATATAACAATTATGACGAAGACCGAACTTAGATTGAGAGAACTTCAAGTAGTAGTTCCGAATTTTACGCTTGAAGGAAAATTTACTTACAGCTTTTTTGATGTCAAGGGGAAGCACATTCCATTTTAATATGACCTTGTATAGTATGCCAATGTCACCTCTTTCGTCACTCAATAGAAAGTAATGAAGCAAAACATTCGCAATCAAAACAGCTACTCACAAATTCACAACTACCGACCTATCCCAAATTACGCATGAATCACCTAACCGTCCCAAACTGTCCCGAACACTATTTTATTTGGACACAGTTTCACCAAAATTAAAAGGTCCGATACCCAAATTGAAGTAAACAAAACAGATTTTCGAGGGTAACCCTTCAAATGTCAAGTCATTCCCTAAAACAAAATTGCTAGCCGTAAAATAAATGCTTGTCAGTCGTGCTAAATGAAGTTCGAATGAATGTCAGTCCTCATTTGCCTAAAAGTTCGCTGTAATTGCTCAGTGTTTCCGTACCCGAGTCATGCGTAGGTACTTTTTACAATGTGTTGATGTTAATGTGTGCCTATTTCGTGATATGTTGAAGGAGTGTGTTGGAGGGTTAAAGGTTGAATTAGATTAGTTGGTGGAATTTCACTGATGTGCCGTGACGTGACGTAAATGAGCAAAAATACTTTTTATACTAATAGTTAAGTCATTTCAATAAATTTTTGACCTTATTAGTCGTTGACATTAGATCAGATTGCAGATATCCACTGGAGTAGATGGCACGAAGGAATACCTATGTATATCCACAGTGGCGGCGACCTCTTGCACTGTGCCCTGGTTCAGGTCATGGTCCGGGGCGAGAGGGAATGGAATGCGATCGCGAAGCAGTAATGCTGGCGAAGGAAATGGCTGCAGCCGAAAGGGAACGGACATCTTCACGCCCCAGCCGTGGCGATAGGAGAAGCCCCGGGCATTAGAAGTCGCAAGGTGATCCCGGCCATCGTCAGCGCGGGTTTTTGGACGACGAGCAACGGGTAGCTCGCTGTCCGCCCGTCCAGTTAGAACTGAACCCACGCTCAAAGAGATGACGTGATGAGCAAATCGTAGAGGCCTAGGGGGGTGATGCCGCGTATCCTACACAGGGAATGTTTTGAAAGGAAAACCGTGGTCCTAAAATGCAAAGGGCAAATGAAGGATACAAGTGTGGTTTTAGTCAGTAATTTTCTAGAGCAGGAAAAGTCACTGAATGATTACCACAAAAAAAATCCTATGTATGTCTAACAGAGAACATCTTCCAACTAAGACGAATATGATTTGAAGTATCGGATCAACAAGGCGGATAGATTTCTTGATCTGATTCTTCAAACACTATGAAAAAGTTGAACTCATCGAGTATCTGTTACCAGGGCTGCAGGATTGTTAGAAGAGTTTCCGTAGCCTTGCCGCGCAAAAGACAACTAAAGGATCAGTAAAAAGAAGTCAAACACTCACTTTCCACTCAGAGCAAGAGAAGGTATTAGATGATTTTCCACCCAAACAAAAAAAATGTTAAGGGCCCTCGCCCACGGCGACTTTTCGTAGCAATGTTATCGCGTGTTTCGAAAACGCACGACAGCATCGCTACTAACGCGCATTAGATGCATTTGCGCTACAGAAATGATGCCAACACGCTATTAACGCGCTTCAGTGTCGAGACTATATCAATGCAAACGCGCGAACGTGTCGGACGACTTCGGCGAGAGAACGGAGGGAGGGTGACTCGCTTTTTTTATTGTTGATAGGTTTACGCTTGACCGCTATCTGACCTGATGACAAGCGACGATACGACCGACGATGTTTCATGTTCCATGTGAATGTGTGTGTGTGGTGAGTGGAGAACCGAGCATTAAAAGGCATCGTAACTAATGTTGCCTCAACGGAGTCCATCTTGCAACTGTGGCTTTTGTGCCGTTATTGAATCGTGTTTGCATTGCGACAGAAGCGCGAATATATAGCTTTTGCTTTGCGACTGATAATCGTGCTGTGGGCTAGGGCAAACAGCTAGCCACTTTATCGATGCGAACGCGCGACAACATCGCTACAAAAAGTCGCCGTGGAAGACGGGCCTAAAAGGAATCATTAAAATCCATAGGGCTCAAAATAAAGTAATTGAAAATTAAACCTAATTTCTATAATTATTTCAAATATTTTTTTCGTATACTTCGCAAATAACTTTCTTGTCTAATCCCGAGTATAATGAGATTTCTTAATTGAAAATTATCTTATTATCATTCCATCTAACTTTTTTCAACACTTACTGTTACTGCATATACCTTACACTTACTACCAAGAAAACAAAACCAGTCGCGGCATGGCGGACAGAGTTCCGACGGGATCTCGTAGTGAAATGGCGACAGCGATCGTCGCAACCCAGGGCTGGGAACGCCATAATTATGGCGGTAAATCGCCTCTTTAAGGAGTGGTTGGAAAGACCTCACAACATCCTCGCCTTTCACATGACGCAGGTTCTCACCAGACATGGTTAGTTCGGGAGGTTCTTGATCCGGATTCGTGCAGAAGGATCGCACAGGTATCGCCACTTTGTGGACCGCCCAGAGAACACGATGCAGAGAGGTGTGCCCCGCTTGGGTAAAGCACCGCCATGTCCTCGTGGGGGCGATCGGCGGCCGAGAGATCTCTCGGCCCAGGCCTTGGTACAGGCCAAGGTCCGAAGCGAGGAGGAGTGGCAGGCGGTCACCTCCTGGATATAAACAACATTTTCTAAGCAAGTCATACTCAATTCTCCAAAAAAATAAAACTTTTTCTACAAAGTTCTGATAGAGGAGTAATCATAATTCTTATGAAAGGTACAAACAATCCTCTATCCTACTTATTTGTTCAAGTAGGTACATATTATTGAGAAAATCAGTCATGTCTGCTAGCTCCGGGATCTCTTTTTAGGGTTCTGTACCTCAAAAGGGAAAAACAGAACCCTTATAGGATCACTTTGCTGTCCATCTGTCTGTCTGTCCTTTGTAGACCTTTCATCTTAAAAACGCATGGAGGTATCGAGTTGAGATTAAAACAATATACTCAGATCTGTGGTCCCTTGAAGCTGTGAAAATATCGAACTTCTAAGTTAACGAAAAAAAGGATATAGCCGTTTATGTTGCAAAAAAATTACGTCATCAAAAAAAAAAATCTATTCGGAAAAATCTTCAAGACTCGATTCGGGAATTAAACTATTTACATAGGTTAATTTATACGGAACAGTCAGTGTGCAAGTCTGACTTGCACTTACCCAATTTTTATTATTATTGATAGGCTCGCGTTTGACGACTATCTCACCTGACGGTAAGCGATGATGTGGCCGACGATGAAACATGCTTGCCTAGAAGTAACACAGAACTAATCCGGAAACGAATTCCACTCCTTAGCTGAACGCACACTCACACAATCGAACTTCGGATGAAAACTTTACCCATGAACAGATCAAACGGATGCTTGAAGTTGATTTACACGTTCAAACATAAGTTCAATTACTTCAGTAATTGCATAGACAATTAACAGTAGTGCCAACCTCAGATAATTGTTCAAGTTGAGGGAAGTGGATGAATCATAAACTTAGAGAATGAACTGAGCGTTTCCTATCCAGGTGACGCTAGATTCGATTGAGAAACAAGCCAAGATGATCATCGGCAATGATACACCCATCGAGTCAAAAGTCCTGAGTCGAATTGCTAGCCGGTCGGACGGCGAGCTACTTATTACTTGCCGTTTCCGACCCGCGCCTACGGTGGCCGGAAATCGGCATCCGAATCCTGGCGACTGAGGCACGCGGGCAATTGCCTTGCGCGTGCGACCGCCTATTTGCAAGCATTACTTCATACCGCCTGTCACTCCTCCTCGCTCCATGGCCTGTACCAAGGCCCGGCGCGAGAGATCGCTGCCGCCAATCGCCCTCACGAGGACACGGTGGTGCTCTGCCCAGGCGGGGCACACCTCTACCGTATGCTCAACCGTGTCCTCCGGGCGGCCCACACAATGGTGACATCCGGGCGCTTCTTCTACACGAATCTGGTGCAGGAACCTCCCGAACCATGTCCGGTGAGGACCTGCGTCATGCGGAAGGCAAGAACGCCGTGTTGCCTTTCCAGCCACTTCTCAAAGAGAGGACATACAGCCATAATTATGGCGTGCCCAATGTAAGTCTGGATTGTCACTGAGTGAAGTCTTAACGCAAGCAATTTGTTGGGCGTGACACTTAAACATGACTGGAAAATACGAATATTATCATCGATAGTTAAAACTTTGTTTTAAATCTAAATGTACAGTCATGAAAACAGTAAAATAAATAGGGTCGTCAGATATACCTACGTATAATTGAAGTAAACAACCCGAAACATATGGATGGTTATGAATGAATTTTATTTATGAGTTGTTTGTTTACCATCAGATATAACATCAGTTTCAAAGAAAACTTGAACTATATCTGTCGACCCTGGTTGAAAAGAAAACATGAACTTATCTTCGTTGTTCACTGTACAGTAAAAATTTAATGCCATAAAACAGTGACTTTATTAAGCCTACTCCTCGGTAACGGCTGGGTTAATAGATGTGAAAGAAATATATATTTATTATAGATTCATGGATAACGTTATCAACATACGATTTTTTTCGTATGACTAATACGTTTCCAAAACAATATGATATTTTTTCGTTTGTTTTCCCTACTCCTTTTAAACGGCTTTGGTATTTATAAATATTATGTATAAATAAAAAAAATATTGATGGGGTAGGCGATAGCGAGGTAGACCGAGACGTATCACATCGGATCAATACAGGATGGATGAAATGGAGACAGGTCACTGGAACAATTTGTGACCCACGGATGCCCCTCAAGTTGAAGGGTAAAATCTACAAGTCCGTGATAAGACCTGTCATACTGTATGGATCAGAATGTTGGGCTGTGAAAAAGACGGATGAAAAAAGATTGCATGTAGCGGAGATGAGAATGTTGAGATGGATGTGTGGTGTGACGAGAATGGATAAAGTGAGAAATGAATATATTAGAGGAAGTTTGAAAGTGGCGCCAGTGACTGAAAAGTTGAAGGGGAATCGTTTGTCTTGATATGGTCATGTAAAGAGGAGAGATAAAACACATGTTACTAAAAGAGTTATGAGTATACATGTGGATGGGTGGAGAGGGAGAGGGAGGCCAAAGAAAAGATGGATGGATTGTGTGAACAGTGATATGAAAGAAAAGGAAGTTAGTGATAGTATGACGGTTGACAGGATAGAATGGAAGAAAAAAACGTATTGCGCCGACCCCAAATAAGATGGGACAAGGGCAGGAAGATGATGATGATGTATAAATATAAAAAAATGCTGATTAAGTGTTCTTCATAATGTATATAACATATGTAAATCAATCAATATTTCGCAAATAAAAAAGGTTTTAAAGGTCAGCGAGACTATATGCGGGCGCAGGCGGCAGTACGAGTTTATGTGCATTAAACTCCGGTCAAATATTCAAGGGACTATACGCACTTTGACCAACAGTGGATATCATTCGGTTGAAATGAGGATGATGATTGGCCCCTACTTCACAGCGGTGAGTAGTATCTGTATAATACATGGCTGGCCTGTTGATCTAGTGGTTAGTGGCCCTGACTGCTATGCCGGAGTTCCTGGGTTCGATTCCCACCCAGGACAAATGTTTATGTGATGAGCATAATTATTTGTTCTATGTCAGGGTGTAATTTATCTATAATATGTATGTATTTGGAAATATATATGTAAGTATGTTTATCAGTTGTCTAGGACTCATAATACAAACTCTGCTTAGCTTGGGACGGCGTTGTGTGATAGTTGTGGAATATTACATTATTAATACCGTCCTCATCTTCCTGCCCTAGTCCCGTGTTATTTGGGGTCGAAGCAACACGTTTTTTTATTCAATTCTGTCACCCGTCATTCTTTCACTAACTCCCTTTTCTTTCATGTCATTTTTCACACAATTCATCCATTTTTTTTGGCCTCCGTCTACCTCTCCATCCATCCACATGTACTCTCATAACTCTTTTAGTAACCTGCTTTCCATCCCTCCTATATCAGGTAACCATTCAAACCGAGCCCAAGTCGTCGACGGCGCGTAGTGTCCACGCGCGCCTCAAGGAGATGTCAGCAACCGTAGGGGCCTAACAGGTTCGAAGCCTACTGGGTCTGATGCGAAAGAGATCCCCGTTGCCCTGGAACAATAGCAAAGAAGTAACAGGAGTGGGTTTTTAATCAGTAAAAGTCTGACACGCCCTCTTGCTCCGCCCAAGAGTGGGGAATGTCATTGGATTTAACACCCGGAAAAAAGATACCAGACTTACATGTCAACGTTTTATAAACCCATGCATTCCAGCCAACAGTATCGATACTACAGCTGTATCAATTCCAATGCAAGGCAGGTTCTCAATGATATTAAGTTTGCGTTAGGTCATTAGAGGTCTATGTCTTGGGGCGATTTTACTAGAGACCGTACGCTTTGAGGATCTTTTTTGTATCTTTTTTTATGGTTTCCAGGCATTCTGGCCTTAACGTAGAGGTATTTGAGTTACAAGTGAATGGATTAATTACTTCTTCACTAAAATTGCTATCGGATGATGCGGGTGACAGCTGTAGGATTCATACAATGTAACTGCATATCCTTTTTTCTCACCTTAAAGATATTTTCATCCTACAGTCATCCTACCCATGCTATGTAAAATGGACCTTAAGCGTGCTTTATTCAGTCAGAATTCGAATCAAGATGTCTTTATTGTGGCTACAGGTTATATCCAAATGTTAAGACTATTTAATAAATTATATTTCCATTATGTCCTGCTGAACAGGCATACAATAATTACAGATTAAACTAACCTAGTTACAAATATTTCAAGTGAACCAAGTCAAAAGAATTATAAATTTCAACCACATCATCCCTTACCATCAGATGAGATAGATAGATATTCTTTATTGTACACCAATAATACAACTAAAAAATGAGGGATAGTGAGAATAGAGAGGAGTGAGATAGTGAGGTAGTGTGAGTGATGGATGTAGTGTGGTCAAACGCGACAAGCTTACAGTACTCACACTGATAGGCTTTTGAGTGTGTGTGTATGTGTTGTTACTTATTCACGTATGAACGGCTGAACAGATTTGGATGACATTTTACACACGGGTAGAACTATACACTGGAATAACACATAGGGTATCTACTTTTATCCTGGTATGTTACCGTTGTTGAGCATTCTTATTTTTCTCTTTTATTTTTATTTTCAATTGTGCTCTTTATTATTATTATTATTTTACAATTTGATATTGTAGATTATTTTTATTTTGCAATTTGACTTTATTTATTTTTATTTTTGACATCAATATTTACTTTATTAAGTAAATTACATTTTGTAAATTATATATTTACTTTTATTATTGTGAACGTGAGAACAATGTTGATTGAATTTTTTTTTTCCTTTTCAGTAATTTTAACGTATGTCTGGCAATTTGAGTATATTCTGCGGCCTACCCAAATGTCCTTTCCTTGGTATTGTTCGTCAAGTCGTTGAGCTCCTTAGTAGTCCTGGGTTGAGCTTTGCGAATACTGACAAATGCTTGCACTGACTGGACAGGTCCACTCAAATTTGTATGGTTCTTTCTTCAAAAGACCATCTCAGACAAATCTGCACTGTTCTCATGTGATTTGACCATTACATATTAACTGTATGGACTTTAAAAGAGACTTTGACCCCTGAGTTTGTTTCGGTGTTTCTTCTCAGGGTAGTCAGCTAGGAAACACCGGCCTCATCTAGTTTAAAATGACAAAAAAAAAATTGACGTGTAAAAGTGTTTTTTAAACCTACTTACAAAATAAATATCATTTATCATTTATCATTTATTGGTGGTCGAGTGGTAACGAGTCGTAGGGTGGCGGGTTTTAACCCAGCCAGGTGCATTACTTTGTGTAATTTATATCATCACCACTGCTTTCAAAATGGTGAAGGAAAACATCGTGAGGAAACCGGCAAGTCCTAAAACAAAAATTCGAAGACATATGACATCTACCAACCTGCACTGGGCCCGCGTGATAGATTACGGCCCATTCCCTCATCAAGAGAGGAGGCCTTAGTCACAGCAGTAGGAACATTATGAGACTGATTATGCTATTATTATTATATTTATATATATATATGTTATCTTGGGACAATATTCTACTTTCACGCGGGTGAAGCCACAGGCAAGAGGCTAGTCAATAATAAAAGCCGAGTGTGTATTTAAATCCCACGTGGTGGATTTACGGCCCATTCCCTCTCCTAAGATTCACAGATTCAAAACATTTTATTTAAAATAAACAACGCACATTCCAAGACATGATCTCTATGGAGAAGAATGTGCAAGAAACTCCATGGCCAGTCTTTTCAATCATGTTATGTAATTACAATATCTCTGTTACATGTTTCTCATCGCTATCATGTGAGAACAGAACCTAAAGAGGAGGCCTAAGTCTAAGCAGTGGGAACATTAATAAGCTGATTATGCTACTTTTATTTCTATTCATGCTTATTCTTGCTTCCAAACCTCTTGACGTTGTAAAGGTCGATATTATTAAACAAGAGTTTAAAGCCACGAAGCGAAAATTACATTAATTTGTAATTTTAGCAGTTAGAGGATTGTTCAACCAAAACGTTCATTGGACTCAATTTAATTATTAACCATTGATTTCTTAACTCAAACTTAACTTTTCATTGTGTTAATACAAACTCCTTTTTAGCAACCTTCATAAAATAATCGGACTCTCAGACAATAACCTTTCTGCAGGCTTAGCGTTCCCGCTAAACGATTTTTCATTCTATTTTTTGTTAATAACAAATAGAGCCGATGCCGAAGCCTATTCTGTCAATGTCTTAAATAAATTAAAAAAGCAAGTAGTGTATATTATCAATATAGAAAATGAAAAGGGTTTTTTTTAGGTGGGAAAATCATCTTATGACCAATCCTCTTGTGTGGAGCGGGAGATAGTGTCAGACTTTTACTGAATAAAAACCCACTCCTGTTCCTCCGTTGCTTTTGTCCCAGGGCTCCGGGTTCCGTTTTCAGTGGTACATAGGCGGACTTAATGCAACAAGGCATTCTCTACCAGTCAACCTTTGGGTTAAAAAGACAACACTGTGGAAGGCTTGCACAATATACAAATAACTACAGATAATTCAAACAGAAAAAATAAAATAAAAAATAAGTTATTTATAATAATAAAATACATATATATGCTAAAATTATAAACTAATAAATACTATGAAAAATATCAAATCATTAAGAGAACTTAATAATAATTCTGACGAAGACCAAACTAAAGTTGAGAGGACGTCAAGTAGTAGTTCCAAATTTTACGCTTAAAGGAAAATTTATTTTCAGCTTTTTTGATGTCAAGGGGAAGCACATTTCAGTGTTTATGATGATGATGATGATGAACCTATTTGGCACTGCCGTGAAACATATTATTGTTGTGGTTTTTATTTTATTTTTATACTTTTAACGTGATTGAAACCGCAAAAGCTAGTTAATTTATAAATAAATTGAGGAAAGTAATGTCAATAAAATGAAAAAATCGAAAGATACCTAATCTATACGGGTTTCACGTCTCAATATGAAACCCTAACAGCGTTTTGATAGATGTTTTCCGCGTTCGTTCCCCATCCCAGTTGGGCCCATAAGTTATAATATATTGATATATTTACGAGTAAAAAAGTCCAACAACTCTCGTACGGCGTACGTTGAATATTTTATAATTGTAGTTTCCAACGAGTTTTAGGATATATTTTTGAGATTTTTTTTGCTAGTTTAATCTAGTTGTCTAGAGTTTGAACTAGTATGAAACTACATACTACGTAGGTAAAGAATATTATTTAATTTATTTTGTATGCGATTTTTTATTGCAACCGACTAATTATGCTGTTAATTATGCTGGTGGTGGCCGAGTGGCATCGGCCCCGACTTACGAGTTGTAGGTCGTGGGTTCAAACCCAGCTAGGCGCATTACTAGTGTAATTTATTTCATCGCCACTGCTCTCAAAACGGTGAAGGAAAACATCGTGAGGAAACCGGCATGTCCTAGAACCAAAAATTCGAAGACACGTGACATCCACCAACCCGCACTGGGCCCGCGTGGTGAATTACGGCCCATTCCCTCCTAGAGAGGAGGCCTGAGTCCCAGCAGTGGGAACATTATAAGGCCGACTATGCTAATTATGCTGGCAACACCGAAACATATTTGTCTCAGTAGTATAGCTGTCGATGTTCTATATAGTGGGCGATGGCTCTCTTGTTCGATTGGTGATCTTTGAGATTCGATGCACAATTTATCTCCTGCATTAATTTAGCGACAAGAAAGTAATACATAACATAATTTACTATGTACTACCTTTACATGGAGTTTCTTGCACATTCTTCTTCATAGAGATCTACGCTTTATAATGTGCAATTAGCATCATTTTTAGGGTTCTATACTTAAAATATAAAACGAGACTATTACTTAGACTCCTATGTCAGTCTATCTGTCCGTCTGTCCGTTTGTCACCAGCCTATACCTCATAAATTGTGATAGATAGACAGTTAAAAATTTCAGAGATACAGGAAAACAGAGAAAAACAAAATAAAATAAATATTTAAGTCCCATACACCAAAATTGATTTTTTTGCCGTTTTTTTTGCTACGGATGGTAGATACAGAACCCTTCGTGCGCGAGTCCGACTCGCACTTGGCTGGTTTTTGTGACTGACTGACTAAGATATTATTTTACAATGAAGTGAGCGGTTTTATTTCAGACAAAGTTTTACTTCTCTTTTTTCCACGTCACATAATCAGCTTACCTAGATTCTATTACAAAGGTATTATGTCCCTGCTGTTCAGCAAGTAGGATTGGTCACAGAGCCATGAGACTCTTCAACGGCTACTGTTAGTGACGACATTGTCAACACTTCAGTAGCGACAAAAATGCCAGCAACTGTAAGGGCCCAGTAGTGTCGAAGCCTACTGGGGCCACGGGTAATGTGAAAGCGAAACCCGAGGCCCCGGGATGAAGGCAAAGAAGGAACAGGAGTAGGTTTTTAGTCAGTAAGTCTGGCACTATCTCCCGCTCCGCCCAAGAGCGTAATTTGTCATAAGATGATTTTCCCACCTAAAAAAAAAAACGGCTACTGTTAGTGACGGTAATTGGCAACACTTCAGTAGCGATATTTATTTATTTGTTCTAGGAGTATACATTTCTCCCCTAAAGAAAACTGCGATTTTATCGATTCAAAAATGGATCTTCTTTAGGAAGAATCGCAATACCTAGTGAGGAAGACGATGATGAGTAGTCGATGTACACAACTAATTTTTAATTAGTACAAATACTTAAAGGGTTTAATAGAAAAGGTCTTGTTAATATTTAAGTAAAGTCTCAATCTATATATAAAAGCTAAATACCACTCATTGATTAATCACGAAATCTCAGAAACTATAACACCTACATACTTAAAATTTGGCAGGCACATCCGCTAAGAATGGATTTTCCGAAATTCACCTCCTCAGGAGAACAAAAGAGGGACCAAAGTTTTGGCGGGCGAAGCCGCTGGCAGAAGCTAGAAATAATATTCATAAACAGCAAAATTATTAGCGTTTGTTTATATTCCAAAATGTTACTCAATTTATGGAAATATTGTATTGATTATGAATGAATAAATGATGGTCAAAATGAAAAAAACACCGCGTAGTATTTTCTAGCAGCAATTGTTATGAATGATTGATTCTATTATGAATTTACCAATTATGACCAATTTTGGGATTTCGTTCTTTTTTACTTTTGATTACAAAAATATGATTACTAATGAGTACGGATAGAGCCCCATTTTCTTTTTGTAGTAATAAAAAATAAGGGTGTATATAACGTATCCGACTCAAACCACTGTCTGTCGTTTCAGTGCTCTGTAGTACAAATCCTTGAGAGTAGCTAATGTCTCAACATTTTAGATGGACACAAGGAAACTGCTCTTGTGATTATGTTAATGCAGCTGTTCTAGAAACGAGTACCTAATGTTTGTTTAGCTTTATATGATGTTTCGCATGAAAAATTTTGGTTAAATTCTACTTAAAATAGTCTAAATAGGACTCGTATATTTTCTCTTTGATACGAATAGTTTCTCTTTGATACGAATACGATATGTGAAGATAGTTGTAATCACAACATTATAATGGTATGGTATGTTTGTTACTTCTTTATGCTTGAACAGCTGAAAAACTGATTTTTGTCGAACACTAATCAAAACTTATCAAACAAAAAACTAGAAAGATACTCTTAAAAAAATCTCGAATCTGTATCCAATCCGCAAAATATGCTTTTTATATATTTTAGGAAAACTTAACAAATGCTACCTACCAATGTCCATTTTTATTTTCCGAAACCTATTTCATTTCATCATTTATTTGTTCATCGGAAACCTAAAATTTTAGGCGTACATCGAATTTGTTATCGGATAGCTGGATGACATGGAAAACCGATTTTTAGCGCTATTTCCCGTTCGAATTGAGCTCTGGAAAAAGGATTTTATTTTTATGTTGAGCGTTCCTGGTGTTAATCTTTGTCCACGAGTTTAAAATTGGATAAAATTTGTGTTTATTAAAGACCAGCGTGTACCTCTGGTTTTCTTTTTTTTGGGTGGGATATCATCTAATGACATCTCGCGTCCTTGAGTGGAGCGGTAGGGCGTGTCAGACTTTACTAACTAAAACCCAATCCTGTACCTTCTTTGCCTTCGTTCCAGGGCCCTGATGTTCTCTTTCGTCATGGCCCCAGTAGCCCCAGGTTTTGCTGACATATCCTTGCGGCGCGCGTGGATCACAACGCGCCGTCTATGATTTGGTCTTGGTCCGGACGGTTACCGGACGGCCGGGCGGCGAGCTACTCATTGCTCGCCGTCGGCAAACCCGCGCCTACGGTGGCCGGAAATCGGGATCGGGATCCCGGCGGCTGGGGCATGAGGGCCGTTCCCTCGCGCATGCAGCCGCCTCCTTTGCCAGCATTAGTGCTTCGCAGATGGAGGCGACCGCCTGTATGAGTAAAAGAGTATTTTTTTTTTTTTTTATTCTCGATAGGTTCGCGCTTGACCGCCATCTCACCTGATGGGAAGCGATGATGCGGTCGACGATGGAACGCGCTTACCTAGAAGTAACCTATTCACTCTTGACTTAAAGATTACCGGGTTGTAGCTATCAGGAAACACACATTCCGGCAAGGAATTCCACTCCTTAGCTGTACGCACAAAACGTTTTGGGAACACATTTCCCAAAACGTTTTGTGGGTATAGGTGGAATGTCCACCATGTACCGGTGGCGCGGTTCTTTAAAAAGCTACATCCAGTGATACGGTGATTGTGTGCCTTTCTATCAATGAAAGAGTTTTCGTTGTTAAATCATTACTGCCAGACTGACCTTCTACAAACAATCATGGGGTTGGATGCACCCAGTTTTTGCCTACTGCACAATTAATATTATTACAGCAAAGAGAAAAAGCAATGGGGGCTGTAATTTGCTGCCTATAAGCTGGCTGGCAAAACCTGCAGGACACTCGCAGGAACTATGACATGATGGAGATGTCACAGTTTTGCAAACTACCAATGATGACGCAAGAAACTAAGGCTCGTCTCTGTGGCTGCAAGCTCACAGGCTGAGCTTGACCGATTAAAATACGAGTTCAGTTGGACGGAAATTCACACGCTCCAGAATTCACGGAAATTTATTTAAAAGATGGAGACTTTTGGTAAAGTCAAGGCTACTATAGAAAATCTGATTCATCTGATTTACAGAGCATAAGTAAAATACTGCATGAAAAAGATTCTCGGTTGTGTGAACGGGCTATTTAGTTGCCTTAAAATATCAAGTCTCAGTATCAAAGCAAGCATAATTCTTTCGCAAATTGAAGGGGACGAAATGTGATACAACTCCAAAAATTCTGTTTTCTACCCGTGTGCTTTTCATTCGATTCCTTCAGGAGTTTCAGCGTGAAGGAATAACACACGAACAATGGTGTGATATGATTTGTGCAGTTTTATGAATTTAAGATTTTTTGTTTATGTTTACTATTAACTACTTTTCTGTTTTAACAGCTTAGAATAGCGCATTGTTAAATATAACTCTTAGAATGTTGTTTAAAAATATAATATAATATAATAATAATATTCACGCAACGCCGTCCAGTCTCAAGGTAAGCAGAGCTTGTGTTATGAGTACGTCTAGTACTGATAGACATACTTAAATATTTCTAAATACATACATATTATAGATAAATTACACCCAGACACAGAACAAATGATTGTGCTCATCACACAAACATTTATCCTGGGTGGGAATCGAACCTACGACCTCTGGCACAGCGGTCAGGGCCACTAACCATTAGACCAACAGGCCAGTCAAAATGTCGTAGGTTGTATATTTATAATTCCTGTATATTTATAATTTAGTATAATTAGTTTCGGTGTTTTACAAGATGCATTTTGAAGAGTGTGCAAGGGAATTGCATATAGTCCACTCATCCCCACCGACCGTGTTCCCACGTTGTCGTCGTGGTGGGGCTTGCGTGTCTTTATGACCTTGAGGGCTATGCCGGTAGAGCTACTCATGCCGGAAGGCCTCAAGCGAGAGACCAGACCAAGAGGAACACACAGGCGGAGTCCAGACGGACCGCCAAGGAGGGTGCACTGTCCAGAAGCATCGGCACTAACAGCTGTTGGTGTTTTTGGACAGTGGTTTTGAGAGAGTGGGTTCGCCTCGGGTACGCGTCTGCTTATCAGACGTGACCACGATGGCGAACGTGGTTATTGGGGACCCCACCCCACAAAAAAGGCAAAGCTGTGGTCAGCACAACAATGGACGCGTCTCGACAAACATTATTACCCCAGGAGGGTACCGCCTGCACCGCAGGCGGAGAATCCCTCCCCGAGCAGAGCTCGGGCTGCCCCTCGTATTCTGGGGGGGGCAAAGAGCGCGTCAGGTCCCAAAAGGACCTGTTACCGTCCTTCGTGGACGCAACGAGCCAGGGTGGCTCACCCACTGGTAGCGTGGAGTCCCTGGGACCTGTTCCCAGCACGTCCGCTGCGCCGGTGGGTCCTGCAGAGGCCGGCAGGAGCTTCGGCCTCAGGGAGGTGAGCGGAGACGCGGCGTCGGACTCCGATGCCGCGTCTTCGCTTGGATCGGAGAGGATGGAGGTGGAGGAGTCCACCTCCAAGACCCAGTTCCTCAAGCGCCGCATGTTGGGGGATGGCCGGAGGACATCCTCCGACGACGACGAACTGGGCGTATCGGCCCGCAAAGTCTCCACCGCTGTGCGGGGTGCGGGCCGAAAGATGGGGAAGGGGAGCCGGCGCACCGCCGAGGAAGTGGCCCGGCGATCCCTCAAAGTCGCCAGGGAGGGGTGCCACCCCGGGGCACTCAGTGGCCTGGTCGGCCCTCCGCAACCGGAGCCTTCGGGCAGTGAGCCAGAAGGTTTGAAGGAGGCGCTGAACAGGTTCACGGAGATCGTGGCAGCTGCCATATCAGGCGTGGCCAAAAAAAGGGAGAGGGTTGCCAAGAGGCGATCCATCTCCCAGGCCATGACCTCGATAACGGAGGCACTAGGTATCGTCCTGGAGCCGTTCAAGCGATCCCTCAATAAGAGGATTGAACGGCTCGAGGCGGACCTGGCCGGTCTCCGTGGATCTGGCCCTGAGGTGGCGCAGGTGGCGCAAAAAGGGGGATGCAAGCAGGGGCAGAGTCGGTCCCAGCCCTTGCCCCGGGCGGAGAGCGAGTTGCTGACCCTGCTGCGGCAGGAGCTGGCCGCCTTCCGGCAGCAGCAACTGGAACAGCAGCAGCAGTTCCAGGAGCGGGTCCAGCGGCAATTCGCTGTCCTGGAGGGCATAGTGCTGCGCCCCCCGCTTGCGGCCTCCGGCGTGAAAAGGGCGGTGTCGTACGCCGCCGCCGCGGCTACGGCTGCTGCGCCAAAGGCGGGCCCGTCGGGGCAACCAGCGCGTGGAACCCAGGTGTCGGAGCCGGCGAGGCCGGTCCCGGCGGCCAAGCAGCAGCAGCGGCAGGGGAAACCTGCTCCTCCCCCGAAAGGCAGAGCGGTGCCTGCCGCTAAATCGGCGGGGCCTTCCGCGGCGGCGGCGACTAGGCCGCGCCTGCCGCCTCCCTTGCCTGAAGAACCCTCGGCTGGCGCCGAATGGACGGTCGCCGGCGCCAGCAGGAAGGCGGGCAAGGCGGCCAGAGCGGCGAAGAAGCGCGAGCGGCGACAGCAGCGCAAGAAGCGGGCCATGGCAGCCAGGCTTCGCGCCCCAAATTCCGCAGCTGTAGTGATCACACTACAGCCAGCTGCGGAAAAGAAGGGCGTGAGCTATGACAAGGTCATGGCGAAGGCGAAGCAGGCGGTGGTGGATCACCTCGACGAGTTCGGAGCCTCTGAAGGCTTCCGAATGAGGCGCACCGCAACCGAGGCCCGAATATTGGAGGTCCCTGGTGCGGACAGCGGCCCTGCCGCGGACGCCCTGGCCGCAAGGATCAGGGCGTCCCTGGACGTCGAGGAGGTCCGAGTATCCAGGCCCACAAAGTGCATGGACATGCGCATCATGGGCCTGGATGACTCCGTTAGGGTGGAAGAGGTGGTGGCCGCCGTCGTCAGGGCGGGAGGATGCCAGGCCGATCAAGTGCGGGCTGGCACTATCCGTGCTGACAGCACGGGCATGCGGGCCGTTACGGTCAGCTGCCCCGTGTCGGCGGCCAAAGCCATCACGGCTGTAGGCCGTAGGCTCTTGGTGGGCTGGGTCTCCGCGCAGGTAAAACTGCTGGAACCCAGACCTCTGCGGTGTTACCGCTGCCACGTGGGGCACCACGTGGGGGCCCATTGCGCCGCGGAGGTGGACCGCAGTGACCGCTGCTACCAGTGCGGTCAGGCCGGTCACAAGGCCGTCGAATGCCGTACAACGCCGCACTGCTACGCATGTGCGGCGGCAGGCAAGCCGGCCGACCACCGGGCTGGGGGCAGGTCCTGCGACCCCCCCGCCAAGGCCAAGGGCAAGGTACGGAGGCCCATCCACCCGGACGTACTCGCCGCCGCAGCCGCCTCCTTGGCTGCCGCCGCTGTCGCCGCCGCACCCGCCGCGGCAAGGCCCTCACGGGGGGCTCGGGAGGAGACTGTAATGGACTGTCAATAACGACCCCATTACGTCTCCTCCAGGCGAACATCAACCACTGCGCCCCCGCTCAGGATCTGTTGCTCCAGAGCATGGCGCAGTGGTCGATCAATATCGCCGTGGTCTCCGAGCCGTACAATGTCCTGCCCAGGGGAGACTGGGTGCGGGACCTGGACGGCTCGGTGACCCTAATCTCGTCGGCCGCCGCCGGTACCCCGACCCTCGAGGCCGTCACGAGGGGACGGGGTTGCGTGGCAGCACGGTTCGGGGACATTGCAGTGGTAGGCGTCTACCTGTCCCCGAGCAGATCTCTCGGCGATCTTCACATCTCCCTAATGGAGCTGAAAGCCGTCGTCGCTGGGTTTGGTTCCCTCCCCGTGGTCGTTTGCGGGGACTTCAATGCCAAGAACTTGGCTTGGGGTTCCCGGCTCACGAACCAGCGGGGTCGGATGGTGGAGGACTGGGCTCTGGAGACAGGCCTGGTCGTCCTAAACCGGGGTTCTGTCCCCACGTGTGTGCGGATGCGGGGTGACTCAGTGGTGGACATCTCGTTCGCCAGCCCCGCTCTGTCGCCGCGTGTCGTCGACTGGCGCGTTATGGAGGGGGTGGAGACGTTTTCGGACCACCGGTACATCCGGTTCGACGTCTCCGCCCAAACCTCGATTGCGCCGGTCCGACAGAACCCTTGTGGTCCGCGGTGGGCGCTGAGGTAGATGGACCGGGAGCTCCTCCTGGAAGCCGCGACGGTACAGGCCTGGGTGCAAGCACCGGACAGGCCTGTCGACATAGACGTCGAGGCAGAGTGGTTCCGGGAGGCCATGTCGCAAATTTGCGACGCGGCAATGCCCCGAGTCCCTCCAGGACGTGCTCAGCGCCAGGTATACTGGTGGTCGCCGGAGATTGCGGCACTGCGCAACGCGTGCAATGCCGCGCGACGCCGGTATGCCAGATACCGCAGGCGCCGCATCCGTCCACCGGATGCGGAGGCCAGAGAGGCGGAGCTGTACGAGGGATACAGAGCGGCAAAGCGCACCCTCCGAGCGGAGATAAGGCGGGCCAAACTTGAGGCCCGCAACGTGTGGCTGGGGACTCTGAATGGGGACCCATGGGGACGCCCGTACAAATTGGTACGGGACAAACTCCGCCCCTGGGCTCCCCCGCTGACGCAGAGTCTCCGGCCCCAGCTCGTGGAGGGTGTGGTGAGCACTCTGTTCCCCACGCGAGGGGAACACTCTCCCCCGCCCATGGCTCCGCCACCAGCGGTGTCCGACGCGGACCACGATGGCGACGACGACGACAACGTTCCAGAGGTGAGAGGTGACCGAGGTAGAGATGAGAGTGGCGGTACGAAGGCTGAGTGCCAAAAATACCGCCCCAGGACCCGACGGCTTGCCTGGGAAGGCATGGGTCCTGGCCATGGAGGCTCTCGGGCCTCGACTAAGAGGGCTCTTCAGCGCATGCATGGAGAGGGGCCAGTTCCCACTTCGCTGGAAGACGGGGAAACTGGTCCTCATCGCGAAGCCGGGGCGCCCCGCGGACTCTCCGTCCGCGTACCGGCCCATTGTGCTGCTCGACGAGGTGGGCAAGCTCTTTGAAAGAGTAATTGCAGACCGCCTCGTCGCACACCTAACACGGGTGGGGCCGGATCTGGCGGACGGCCAGTTCGGCTTTCGCAGGAGGCGCTCCACGGTGGACGCCATCATGTGCGTGCGAGCTCTCACGACAGGGGATGCAGTGGCCCAGGGCAGGTGTGTCGTGGCGGTGTCTCTGGACATCGCCAACGCCTTCAACTCCCTGCCTTGGAGTAGCATTGGGAGGGCACTCCGGTATCACCGGATGCCCGACTACCTCTGTCGTGTGGTCGAGGCGTACCTGTCAGACAGGTACATAACCTACCCCGGTCACCAGGGGGTGTGGGAACGTCGAGAGATGTCGTGCGGTGTTCCGCAGGGATCGGTACTAGGGCCGCCCTTGTGGAACATCGGATACGATTACGTGCTGCGCGGCGACCTCCCTGACGGGGTCAGCGTGGTCTGCTACGCAGACGACACGCTGGTCCTGGCGCAGGGAGAGTCGTACCAGGCGGCGGTCGAACTAGCGACACGCGGGGTCGCGACGGTCGTTGGCAGGATCCAGGAGCTGGGACTCGAGGTGGCATTGCACAAGTCCGAGGCCATGTGCTTTCACGGCCCTCGGAACGCGCCACCACCGGGTTCCCAGCTAACGGTGGGAGGAGTCCACATCGGCGTCGGGTCAACAATGAAGTACCTGGGACTCGTTCTCGACAGCCGGTGGGATTTCGACGAGCACTTCCGACGTCTGGCTCCCAAACTAAATCGGACTGGGGCTGCCCTCGGGCGGCTCCTGCCCAACCTTGGGGGTCCAGACGCCTCCTGCCGGAAGCTCTACGCGGGGATCGTTCGGTCCATGGCCCTTTATGGCGCGCCGGTGTGGGCGCCGGGGCTGCGGAAGCAGCCGGCGGCCCGGCTGAACGCGTGCCAGAGGGTCATGGCCATACGGATGGTGCGAGGATACCGGACGATTTCCCGCGAAGCGGCGAGCCTTCTTGCTGGCCAGCGACCATGGGAACTGGAGGCAACAGTCCTTGCACTCATGCACGAACGGCGCATGGAGATGCAACGCCGGGGCGAAACTCCGCTGCCGCAACAAGTCGCGGCATGGCGGACAGAGTTCCGGCGAGTTCTCATGGAGAAATGGCGACAGCGACTGCCGCGACCCCGTGCTAGGCACGCCACAATTATGGCGGTAAGTCCCCTCTTTGAGGCGTGGTTGGAAAGACCTCACGGCGTCCTCACATTCCGCATGACGCAGGTCCTCACCGGACACGGTAAGTTCGGGAGGTTCCTGCACCGGATTCGTGCGGAAACGACGCCCGGGTGTCGCCACTGTGTGGCCCACCCGGAGGACACGGTGGATCACACGGTGGAGGTGTGCCCCGCTTGGGCAGAGCAACGCCGTGACCTCGTGAGGGCAATCGGCGGCGGTGATCTCTCGCGCCGGGCCTTGGTTCAGGCCATGCTCCGGAGCGAGGAGGAGTGGCAGGCGGTCGCCTCTTTCTGCGAAGCAGTAATGCTAGCTAAGGAGGCGGCCGATCGCGTGAGGCAACGGTCCTTACGCTCCAACCGCCGCCGGGATTCCGATCCCGATTTCCGGCCACCGTAGGCGCGGGCTTGCAGACGGCGAGCAATGGGTGGCTCGCCGACTGACCGTCCGGTAACCGTCCGGACCGAGCCCAAGTCGTCGACGGCGCGTTTTGTTCCACGCGCGCCTCAAGGAGATGTCAGCAAATCGTAGGGGCCCAGCAGGGTCGAAGCCTACTGGGGCCACGGGTAGTGTGAAAGCGGAACCCGGGGCCCTGGGACGAAGGCAACGAAGGAACAGGAGTGGGTTTTTAGTCAGTAAGAGTCTGACACTATCTCCCGCTCCGCCCAAGAGCGGGGATGTCATTAGGATGATTTTCCCACCCAATAAAAAAAAAAAAAAAAAAAATATAGTCCACTCATTTTAGGCAATTTTAACCCCAAGCCCAAGTCCAGTTCCACGCGCGCCTCAAGGAGATGTCAGCAAAGCGTAGGGGCCCAGCAGGGTCGAAGCCTACTGGGGCCACGGGTAGTGTGAAAGCGGAACCTGGGGCCCTGGGACGAAGGCAACGAAGGAACAGGAGTGGGTTTTTAGTCAGTAAGAGTCTGACACTATCTCCTGCTCCGCCCAAGAGCGGGGATGTCATTAGGATGATTTTCCCACCCAATAAAAAAAAAAACCCAATCTGCGGAAAAATTCCTAGTGAGCTGAATTTTTGTATACACGTTTATTACGGTGTTGTAATAAAGATGTGAAAAATTTACATTGATATTGTGCCGACTAAAAAAGTTATAAAGGTTAAAAGGTCATGAATATACCAACTGAAGATATCGACAATGAATGACCAAAAAAATATATACATTTTTTTCTGTATTTTCAGTATTCAAATAAAAAATTATTCACTCTTAAATAAAAAAAAAGCATCTTATTACATGTCATGGATTATGCCTACGGGAGAAACCATGTAAAAAAAAAACAAAAAAAATTTATAAAGGTTAAAAGGTCATGAATATACAAACTGAAGATATCGACCATGAATGACCAAAAAAATATATAATTTTTTTTCTGTATTTTTCAGTATTCAAATAAAAAAATATTCACTCTTAAATAAAAAAAAGCATCTTATCACATGTCATGGATTATGCCTACGAGAGAAACCATGTAAAAAAAAGCGCCTTGCATTCTACCTCAATGGTGGTGAGAAAACGAGTGCATTGTCATAATACAATCGCTTTCTCAGCGCTCTACTCCGAAAACGGTTAATTTTACAGAAAAATTCTTTAGACATTTTTTGTAGGTAATTTTACGACGAACAATTTTGTAATGACCTCTATTGACCTCCGAGCTATAGCTCGTGAGATATTTGCGAAAAACTGATTTTCGTGACCTTTATAATTTTTTTAGCCGGCACGATATCAAATTCGATTTATCACATTTTCATTAAGATGCTGTAATAAAGGTATATACAAAATTTCAGCTCACTAGGAATTTTTCCGCAGATAAAACCTTAAATGACTGGATTAATAACTTGATTTCCCTATCTCATTTCTACCATCGGACAACCCGACGAACGGCGAGTAACCACCCTTACGTTGTTGAAACCTCTACGATCCGGACCAAGCGTTTTGCCTCGTCTTTTATACCGCGAACTTCGAGGGCGAGGGACTGTAACAACTTGCCTGCTTTTGATTGCATCACTACCTACCATCAGGTGGGATCGCAGTCAAGCACTAGTCTATAACAATTATATTTTATCTGAATAAAATAAAATAAGACATATTGTACACTCGGTTTCTATAATAGCACGTATCTTTTGATTGTAAGGTGTAACACCTGTAGATAGACCAATAAATAAGAAACTGAAAAATTAATTGAATTGAAACTAAATGTACGTAAAAAGCGTTTTAGGAACCCATTCATAATGCGTACAACTAAGGAGTGGAATTCCTTGCCGGTCTGTGTCTGTGTATCCTGATAGCTACAACCTAGGGGTCTTTAAGTCAAGAGTGAACGGTTTACTTCTAAGCAAGCGTGCTCCATCGTCGGCCACATCATCGCTTACCATCAGGTGAGATAGTGGTCAAACGTGAGCCTATGAATAATTAAAAAAAAGATAATGAAATCAAAAAGTTATTAACGTGATTGTATGTAATGACTTCATGAATAGTATGTCAAATGCTAAAACCAACAAAAAACATCACAATGAACACCTTTACCTTTCTAAAAATTTAAATTTCTTCACCAAAAGATTCACTGGACGTCTTCATCTAAACGTAAATTTCCAAGCCTTATGGCTTTACAGGGAAGTAACCTTGAAATTAAGAGCGCGAACGTTTTCATTCTCCGCCGTAACTTAAGCAAATTTACGCGATGTTTTAATCTAAAAAGCTGAGTGTGTTCACTTGGAAAATCCCAAATTAAAAGGACTTTTCGTGTAGGTGACTTAGGAGTAGGGATGTGATGAGTTCCTTGAAAGACTTCAGTATTTTTTTTAGCTTTTAACATTTTATTTTGAAGTGTCCAATCATTCAATAACTGCTCCTGTCCCCCTAGCCAAGTTACAACTATTTCGTTTCGATTCTCTTTTCGTTGATCGCCCCGAGTCGGCCACGGTTCCTATTCCTTTGTTCTGATCACCTGACTGAGCGTTGAGATGACGTCAGTATAAAAGAATCGGAGGCGTAGCCTACTCGAGGTGATCGAAGAAAAGAGAATCGAAACGAAACGGTTGTAAATTGGCTAGGGGGACTGTTCTCAAGGTTGGAGTGAATAGGCTCTTAACAAACAAGTTCAATTCACCATCAACGATTGCATCACTGCTTACCATCAGGTGGAATCGCAGTCATGCACTAGTACATATCACTAAAAAAATATATTGACTAATACCACACCTAGATGTGTCCTTCAATTTGCCTTGCGTTTTGGGACTACCCGATGGTTCCAGCGGGCATCGGCTTAACCGGGTCCCTTTTTTGCTGACATTTCTAAAACATGCATGGAACACTGTGCGCGTTCGACGACTCGTCTGGACGATAAGCTACCTAATGCTTGTCGTCTGTAAGCCCGGTTGTCAGGGTCGCCCTGGGGCAGAAGCTTGAGGATATCTGTTCCCTCACGCGTGCGGCTACGTTTTTCGCTAGCATTACTTAGATTTTCAACCTGGGTATAAAGTATTTTAAATAAAACCTCCACGAGTCCTTACAAAATGCAGTCGTGGAAGCAGATTGATTTAACTGCGGCTTTGCTTCAAATATCATGAAATTGCAAATTCGTTTCCATACAAACTTTTATCCATTTCATTTTTTAACCAAATCTAGAGTAATGTAATCTTTGAATATCTCGTTTTTATTTTTTTTACTTGTGCAAATCATCTAATGACTTCTCGCGCTCTGGGCGGAGCAAGAGGGCGTGTCAGACTTTTACTGACTAAAACCACACCTGTGTCCTTCAGTTGCTCTTTGCGTTCTAGGACTACGGGTTTCCTTTTCAGAAAGTCTCCACGGTCCTAACTAGCGCGCATCGGCCCTGCTAGGCCCCTACGGTTTGCTGACATCTCCTTAAAGAGCACGTGGATCACTATGCGCTGTTGACGACTTAGTCCGATCAGTTACTGGACGACCGGACGGCCAGCTACCCATTGCTCGACGTCCGCAAGCCCGCGTCTACCATGGCTGGGTAGTCGGGGTCAGAATCTTGGCAGCTGGGACGTGAGGATATTCGTTCCCTAACGCATGCGGCCTCCTCCTTCGCTAGCATTTCTGCTTCACAAGAGGAGGCTACCGCTTGCCATTCCTCCTCGTTTCGGACCATAAACCAGGGCCTTCCGCGAGAGTTCACTGCCGCCGATTGCCGCCGTTTAGTCCTATCATGACTATTATCATTCTATTCAATAATAACATTTTAAAAAGCCGGCCAGTCAGTTACGAAAATTCGTACTATTCATACTAATATTATAAATACAAAAGTAACTCTGTCTGTTACGCTTTCATGGTTAAACTGCTGAACCGATTTTGATGAAGTTTAGTACGGCTACTCCGTACAGACAGGACATAGGTTACTTTTTAACCGGCTAAGACTTCCAAAGTCGTTGGCAAAAGCTCGTTTAAACATGAATCGGATTAATATGCGCACAAACAAATGAACAGAAAAAATCAAGTATTTAGTTTTCAATATTTTTCAGGAAGTAAGGAATATTCACATCCCTAATAAAGACTCGAGTATTCGTACTCACAGGAACGCAAAATATGAAGACAGTATACGACCTATAACGTAAACATAATATCTTTACGTGGGGATACTCATCATAGTATTTAAATATATTGAGGTTGCCGACAGACCATCCACATCGCCGAAGATAGGACAACATGGCGAAATAAGTTCACAAGAAAGTTATTCGTCGAGGACCCTCAGCATTGTGGATAAACGACGCAAGGAGGAGGAGGACAGACCAAGGTGTCATTACGGCATCCAGAACAAACGTCATTCAGTCTGCCTCACTTCTTCCCCATTATGTTGTTATGTAATGTGTGTGGATGTAGTGTGTGTGTTCCAGTTAACTTACTTTTTACATGGGGAACTGCCTAACTAGTCTTCACAACCCAGTAACCGTATAAAACAAGAACAAAAAGTCAATGCTCGCAGAACAGACGGTTGATAGGGGCGGAAGATATCTAGGAGAGGGAATGGGCCGTAATCCACCACGCGGGCCCAGTGCGGGTTGGTGGATGTCACATGTTTTCGAATTTTTGGTTCTAGGACATGCCGGTTTCCTCACGATGTTTTCCTTCACCACTTTGAGAGCAGTGGTGATGAAAATAACTACACAAAGTAATGCCTCTGGCTGGTTTTGAACGTACAACTCGTAAATTGGGGCCGTTACCACTCGGCCACCACTGCTCTCTTGTTCAACCTATTGCGATGAAATTTTTTATTGTTCGTCGTCTAGACTCAAATCTTTTCTGGTTTATTCTAAACTAAATATGGTTTTTGTGCACCACAAATGGCAAAACATGCAGATCTACCTGTTACTTTAAGACCTTGCACATATTATGATGTATACTGATGTTTTACAATAAAAATACATTCTATTCTATTAATTCGGAGACATGTGACATTTACCAACCCGCACTGGGCCCACGTGGTGGACTACGGCCCATTCACTCTTCTTGAGAGGAAGCCTGAGTCCCAGCAGTGGTAACATTAAATGGCTGATTATGCTATGCTATTCTATTCTAAACGAAAAGTTTTGGCATTTGCCAACGAGGAGCCTTAATACTCTTTTAGGTAGCCCTGTATAACCTTTTTAGTAAAGGAGGTCAAAAATATCTGCTAACTTTGTTCTGTGTAAACATTCTTCGCATTTTAGGTACTTCGTAGTTTAAAACCTTGATTATTTGTTTAAGGGAATTGATAGTAATAGCCTTTAGCAGAGAGAGTCTTCAAGGTTTTCAAACCCTCGTTAGGACTGGAGTGCTAACATCTCATTATCTTTTCTTCTCGCCCCTAGCGTTAGTTAAGTATATCAATACATTAAAGTAAAAGCGACAGGCCTGAGCGTGACCGTATTCTTGTTAAGGCGTAGAAAATTTTTTAGGGCTATATTTCACCGGAACAGCTTTATTTTCTTTTAGATGGTGGACTAAAAACCCACTCCTGTTCCTTCGTGGCCTTTTGTACCAGGGCCGAGTCTTCCTTTCAGAATCAGACCCTGGCCCCAGTAGGCTTCGGCCCTACTGAGCCCCTACGGTTTGCTGACATCTGTTTGAGGCGCGCGTGGAACAGTACAACAGTACAGTAACAGTGAGGAACGCACTGTCGACTACTTAGGCTTGGTCCGGACGGTTACCCATTGCTCGCCGTCCGCAAGCCCGCGCCTATGATGGCCGGAAATCGGGATCGGGGTCCCGGCGGCTAAGGCGTGAGGGCCGCGCTCTCGCGCGTGCACGTGCGGCCGCCTCCTTTGCTAGCATTACTGCTTCGCAGAAGGAGGCAACCGCCTGCCACTCTTCCTCGCTTCGAACCATGGCCTGTACCAAGGCCCAGGGCGAGAGATCGTTGCCACCGATCTCCCCCACGAAGACGCGGCAGTGCTCTGCCCAAGCAAGGCACACCTCTACCGTGTGCTCCACCGTGTCCTCCAGGCGGTCCACACAGTGATGGGACCCGGGCGTCACTTCCGCATGAATCCGGTGCAGGAACCTCCCAAACTGACCATGTCGCCTGGGCTTTAAAGAAAGAGGATGAAAATAAAATAGCCATATGCCACCCAGCGGCAAACTATTCTTCTCACGCGAAAGTGCTCGTGTAGAATCTTGTGAACGCTTCTCGAAACAATCTGCAGTGTATGCTGAATATCTTCGAATGTAATCCGCTTGTTTTCTTGAATTATTTTTTTTACTGCCAGCACACTTTCTTCCGTGACCACTCCTTTGTTCATCCCCAAAAGTACGGCGACCGCGCTTGAAATCGCTATACCAGCGATTGGTGCTTTTGAAGGTCCGTCATCCACAAAAGCAATTTGAAGTCGATCAAATTACTGATCAGGTTTTAGGCCACATTTAAAATCTTAGATTAATCATCATACGAAAATGTTCTCAATGCAGATCCATTTTTAAATTAGACACGAAAATTTGATTTGGCTCTCGAAAAAATGTGGACGGAAATTCAAAATTCGAACTATGGTATTTATACTTTTAAATAACCAAAGTTTTCAAAATAATTACAAGTGGCCAGTGCTATATTTCATAAAACCTTTTTTTCGCAAAACTTTCTGAGTGACCTGGTAAAATATAATTATTATTAAATACTAAAAACTAAGTGTAAAGTGTAGAATTAATAATTAACTCAATTAATGTAAGTAGTAGAATAAAGGCATTTTTATTTTATTTTATTTATGTAATTACAACCTAGGGGTCTTGAAGTCGAGAGTGAATAGGTTATTTTTAAGCAACCGAGCTCCATCTTAGGTCACATCTTCCTTTACCATCCAGTAAGATAACGGTCAAACACGAACCTATTGATAATATATTTTTTTAATGACATTTCGCTTCATCACAGAGCTGAAATTATCCTTCATGTAACAACATATGTCCACTTATAATAATCTACTTATTACATGCCGACGTACGAACAAAGAATGTTGGTCTCCATATAAATTAGAGGAATTTAGTCTCAAGTATGAACCATTTATCACGAGGCGGGAACAGAAGATATATCGTTCGCGTATTAAAAGCAGCTGTAATAAAGTAGTGAGACTAGCAAGTATAGAAATTTATTAGATTTGGAAATAAGTTCTTGCTATTATGTATTGAAATTATGAATTTCTTCTTGTTGTCAGCAGCTTCGCCCGCATGCGGAAGAAAAACCAAATCCTCTGGGCGGGACACAGTGGAGCATACGGTCTAGGTATGCGCTTAGGTAGAGCACCGCCGTGTACGCCGTTCGTGGAGGCAGTCGACAGCAGCGACCTCTCACGCCAGGCTCTGGTTCCGGCTATGATCAGAGTACTTGTAACACAAGGGAAAGATGGTACATAGGAGTGAATTTTAGTCAGCAAATGTCTGATATCTCCCGCTCCGCCCTAGAGTCATCTCATCATCACACGTCGCTTAGTAATGACCTCCAGATAATTTTCAGCTAATTTTTAGATTCTAAGGCAACTCTTTGAAGCGATAAGTTTACTGGATTCTGCTTGTTTGGTACAAGGCATAAAAATAGATTTATTTATTTACAAGCACTTGTACAACGTTACAGAGGATGTTCTAGGCGTTGTACAGTAGAAACTTACAAACTAAAAAAATACATTTAATAAAAACAACAATACCCTAATAACAAATCCATAAACATTGAAGAAGAAAAAAAAACTAACTAACTAGCCTATAATTTAGAAATAAAAAGAAAATATTACTCCATCATCACAGTTATGTTTTTCTAACTTCTTAAGGAGCATCTCACACCGATATGCGACGCGAAAATGCTTGAAGATGCTAACATCTTCGCCACCTAGCGCTAAACCATCAATGGTACTATTGGCGCTGTGCCGATGCGTATTGCACTGCGTCAGACTTCGTCGCGCTGCGCCTCGAAGTACAGCATAACACTAAAGGGTGTTATGTAAATTATTGTAATTCTATCCATCAATGGTGTACCTTATTGTGTAAAGTTTCAAATCTTACCGCTACATCGAGGGCTTACACCCAGGCAGGCGCTTTACTTCATGAAATTTATTTCATCAACACTGCTCTCAAAACTGTGAAGGAAAACATCGTGAGGAAACCGGCATATATATACTTTGAACCAAAAAAATCAATGACATGTGACATCCATCAACCCGCAGTGTACCCGATAGTAGACTACGGCCCGTTTCTTTGCATAAAGAAGATGTTCAAGTCCCAGCAGGGGGAACAAAATAGAGCTGGTTCGTGGTTATTGTATGGTCAGGAATAAAGATATCCGCAGGAGAACCAAGGTTACTAGCATAGTCCGAAGAATCGCTAAACTTAAATAACAGTGGGTAGGCTCGCAGAAACAGATGGCCGATGGAGCCGAAAGTTTCTGGAGTGGCAACCACGTACCAGAATTTGTCTTCGTTGGAAAGCCGCCCTCAAAGTGGGCCGACGGGTGATGAGGGTCACGGGAATCTGATGGCAGCGAGACGCACAGGTCCGGTCTTTGTGGCAACACTTAGGGGAGGTCTGCGTCCAACAATGGACGTCTTACGGCTGAAATTGTAATGATGATGATGATGATTGTATGGTATGGTAACTTCTTGCTATGTAAAACGTGCGTGGATTGCGTCCCATCGCACTGCGTTTCGGTGTAAGGTAACCCCAGGAAACACGTGTTGTATCAAATGTTCTTCAGAGGTCCTATAGGGCTAAATAGGCCTTTGGAAATATAACAAAATATTGTATACCTGCCTATGTAGAATTCTTTGTTCGTAACTCCAAATAAAGTTCTAAATTTGTATTTTGGCTTGTGCACGAGTCTTGAGCCGTCTCCAAATCACGTAAATTTTGAAAAAGTGACCGGGCTCCAGCTGATGGGAAACAGTTTTGTACAAAAAGGGAAAACAAAATACATTAATTTTAGACTTAAAGTCAAAATAAAAAAATATTGCATCAAATTTGTTTCAACACCTTACTAACAGAACAACCAAATTAGATTGTCACGAACACTTTTGACGAACAAAGAATTTGATGTTCGTTAGCGGTACGCACGTGCGGTCAACTTTCTATGTTCGTGTTCACCATGTTTTTCTTCGTTCGTGCGTAATTGGCTTTTGAAAGTATGATAAACCTTGTACGCTTAGTTACTGGGTTATGTAGGACAACCTTAACATAGCATATACCAACATACTTTATATAGGCTCGGCCAACATGATGTGTCGAAGAGACAATTTTATATTATTACTATTGATTATTTATTATTTTAAGCTGAGCTAATGTAGCCGATTGGTAACGGCCCCGACTTACGAGTTGTAGGTTGCGGATTCAAAACCAGCCAGGCGCATTACTTTGTGTAATTTATTTCATCACCACTGCTTTCAAAACGGTGAAGGAAAACATCGTGAGGAAACCGGCATGTCCTGGACGTCCACCAACCCGCACTGGGCCCGCGTGGTGGACTACGGCCCATACCCTCTCCTAGAGAGGAGGCCTGAGTCCCTGCAGTGGGAACATTAAAAGGCCGACTATGCTATGCTATTTATTATTAATATAATAGAATAAATGACGATCAAAATCGAAAACATTGCGCGTAGTATTTTCTAGTAGCAATTGTTATGAATGATTGATTAATTATATTATGAATTTACCAATTATGACTTTTCGTGGTCAATTTTGGGATTTCGTTTTTTCGCCATGTCTGTCTGTCTGTCCGTCCGTCCACGGATAATCTGTGACCGTTAGCACTAGAAAGCTGAAATTTGGTACCAATATGTATATTAAACGTGGTAAAATAAAAAGTGGAAAAAAAGTTTTTTTTTCATTTCAACTTTAACTTATGATATATTGTTGGATAGGTATTTAAAAAAGAATAGGGGTTTTAAAAATAAACAATCAAAATGAATAATAAAAATAAAAGCACAACATAAAAACGGAACTGTGCGAAGTCAAAAGGCTCCTCTCTTCATTTCAGTATAAGATGCCATATTTGAAAAAAAAACACAGCTTTTGAGGTGGATATTATCTAATAACTTCTCCCGCTCTAGAGAGGAGCGAGGGGGTGTGTCAGACTTTTACTGACTAAAACTACACCTATGTTCCTTTAATTACCCGTTGCATTCTAGAACTATGGGTAACCTTTTCAGATATCAATCCATGGCCCTAGTAGGCATCGACCCTGCTGGATCCCTACGGTTTTGCTGACATATCTCTGAGCATGGCCTGAACCAGGGCATGGCGCAAGAAGTCGCCGCCGCCGCCGCTAATCCTAGGGCTTAATATTATTTTCGAATTCTTGGATTCTGAAGATCAAATATGCAGTTAATCTATGTAAAATATTGATATATATATAGACTGGAAGCTGATCCCAAAATAATTGGGAAAAGGCTAAACGAAGATTTATTATTCATTTATTTTCGCTTCACAAAGTTTTCTTATGCTAGCTAACAATGATTACAATTTAGAGTTAACTTTGTGAGGGACTGGTGCCTGATGTAGCTATGTACAATAACCTGTATTACAGGTCACCAGGACCCTCCCGCGGCTAGTATGCTTGAAAGAGTAGTATGCATTTCGCAACGAGCAAAAGTGGAAGCTAAGTTAAAAAAAAGACAAAATCTTAAACAGTCTTAAATACTACATTTAAAAAAAACACAATTTATATTTTATATTAATTCCAGGATGTAAGTGTGAATTCTTAGTTAGTGTGTGATAAACTGTAAATGTAAGTGTTTGGGTACGCGCGTGTGTGTGTGTGTGTGTCAGAGTATAAGTAATAATAGTACACCACAAACTACCTGCGTATCTCTTTTTCTCCTTCTCTGTCAAATCCATCTAAAGGTTGTCTGTAAAAAATCGCATTTAGCAATAAGACCGCCCATTGTGACACCCTATTAATTTTAAGTTCCTAATGTAATTTGTATTTTTGGTGTACAATGAAGAATATATCAATCTATCTATAAGTTTAAAATGTATGCAAGTTTATAACAGGAATGAAAAGAAAACGCCTCTAGGTGGAATATTCGAAAAAAAAAAGTTTGGCCGAAGGGCTGAAAATTATCGAATGAATCCAGTGAACTGGTCGGTGTAATAGATATTAAAAGGTCTATTCCCAACGACGGATCTCTTCCAGTTGAAATATTACTTCCGATTCGTCACATGTTTTTAACAAACTCTAATTAAGGATTTTTTTTTAATTGAATTTCTTTTATCCATTGTATTGTTAATTGGCATGTGTCCTTTGACATGAGATGGCAGGCAGCGATATGGTCGTCATTTGAGCACGCTTTTTAAGTAGTAACCAGATTCCCTTAGAATTATGTGTATAAAACAAATCTGTTTTCACAGAAGAAATATTTTCGACTTATCATCGATAAATATCAACCAGTATAGAAAGACACCGACCTACTTCACAAGACAAGACGACGCAGTGAAGTAATTGTTTAGGGGGAACCCGTAATATTGTTACTGCAACATTGCTGTGTTTTCGTCACAGTCTAGGTTACCTGACATAGAGTAAGTTTCATCGAATATCGATGAAATATGTTCACTACTGTATTTGTGTCAGATTGCAAAGGATTATCCACTAGTGACGTGAAGGTGTTTACCTTCACCACGCGAGTAAACAATTCTTGGGTTAGATCTATCTCACTAATATCTATACTTATAATAAATCTGTAGAAGTGAAAATTCTGTACATTGAAAATATCAAAATAATAAATGGCAGGGGGTGTTACTAGACCGACACCGAACACAAAAATGTGCAATGGCATCACGCAAAAACTACCTACTGTTCTTTAATATCCTGGGCACCACACTGGGTACTTTTTGTCCCGGAAAAGAGTCTTCAATAAAAAACAATCTTAATTTTACGGTTCGATCCCTAGACCCGATTACTGTACGAACCGCAAATAATAAGTTTGTCGTAGGTTACGTCACCCAGCAGTGGAGTTCACTAAGGGGCGCTGCACTTGGCTAAGATACTATAATATTTTATCTTAGGATACAATATCGCTCGCCATATAATTCAGTGGACTATCACACACGACGAAGATAATAAATAATACTGTATATTTTCGTATCTCAAAAAACCTAATAAAACCATTTTCGATTTCTACGCGGACGACGTTGCGGGCAAAAGGCTGGTTATGAAATAAATTAATAATATTATTACCTACACTCGTCCAACTTAGCACAGTGTCTCAAGACGCAAGGCTATGGCCAGTGCGTGTTGCCAGTGATGGCATATGGCTCTGAAACGTGTTCGCTTACAATGGGCCTCATCAGAAGATTTTAAGTCACATAAAGGGCAATGGAAAAGACTATACTCAGAGTTTCCTTGCGTGATCGCATTAGGATTACCACCGTAGGATAACCAAGGTTGCCGACATAGCCCGACGAATCCCAAAACTTAAGTGACAGTGGGCGGGGCACACTGCTCGCAGAACAGATAGTCGTTGAGGCCGTAAGATTCTGGAGTGGCAATCGCGCACTGGAAGACGCAGAGTCGGAAGGCCTCCCATAAGTGGGTCGCAGGAATCCGATGGATGCGAAACGCACAGGATCGATCGTTGTGGTGACACTTGGGGGAGGCAGGCCTTTTTTTTCGATGTGAAAATCATCTAAAGACAACCCTCGCTCTTGCGCGGAGCGTGAGCGCGTATCAGACTTTAACTGACTAAAAACCTACTCCTGTTCCTTCTTTGCCATTGTTCCAGGGCCCCAGGGATCTCTTTCGCATCACCCATGGCCCCAGTAGGCTTTGACCCTACTGGGCCCCTACGATTTGCTGACATCTCCTTGAGGCGCGTAAGGAACATTACGTGCCGTCGTCGACTGGGGTCGGTCCGGGCAGTTACCGGACGGCAGGACGGCGAACTACCCATTGCTCGCCGTCCGCAAGCCCGCGCCTACGGTGGGGGGAGGCTGGCATGTGTCCAACATTCGATTATATGAACCTTGACATCTGTTCGAATACCTACTCTATGCCACAATGTAATGACATTAATTTAGCTAATAAGAACATGCAGTCTAGAACGCAGTATAATTGAATGACGGTTAGTGTAGTCTTATGTGTATGCAGAGTCTTGATACCACGCAAGAGAGAATTTGTGGTGCAAGCTAATGAGCAATCGCTTTAAATTGCATTTTAGGGCGGCAACAGGACCTGTCTATCCATCCGTCCGTCCGTCTGTCCATACGTCTGTCAGAGGGCTGTATCTCACAAAAAGATGCAGAGAGTTGAAATTTCATTCTATTGCCGTTTAATCATTATTAAATAAAAATAAACTTAAAAATTTAATGGGGTTCCTATACCAAAAACGTTATTTTGTCGGCGATTTCTGTTCGATTTTAATATTGTAGTACGAAACCCTTCGGGTGCGAGTCCGACTCGAACTTGGCTAGTTTTATTAAGGTATGCAGTACAGGGCAGTGGTGACTCAGTGGTAACGGCCTCGACTTACGAGTTGTAGGTTGTGGATTCAAACCCAGATAGGCGCTTGTGTAATTTAGTTCATCACCACTGCTCTGAAAACAGTGAAAGAACCACACCCTCAGGAAACTGGAATGTCCTAAAACCAAACCATCAACCGAAAATTCGAAGACATGACATCCACAGTCTCGCTCCGGAAGATCACGGTCCATTACCTCTCCTGGAGCAAATGGGAATGGTTCCAAATGGGAACTTTAAAAGGCTGATTATGCCATTTAAGTATGTCTACTGCCTCCTTGCTGTAGTTGTAACTTTCTCCGGCCGTCCGGTAAAGACTAAAGGCCTGTTCATAACTTCAGTCTTAGCTGTGAGCGGCGCGGCAAGCGGGGTGGCATTGGTAAGTAGGCGCGGGGCGCGTCTCGTGGCTTGCTTCAAACATTTTCATACTTTTGATGTTACGCTCACCGCTCCGCGCTTGGCTCCCGCTCACAGCAGCAAGGTCGTGAACGGGCTGTTAGCCTGAGTCGAGTACACGTGTCGTGCTCCAAGCTCGCCTCAGAGAGATGTCAGCATAACTGAAGGGGTCCGGTAGGGCAGATGTCTGCTAGGGCTGAGGGCACGTTTGAAAGAGTGTCCGTGGCCTTAGAACGTAAAGGGCAACATAAGGACATAGCTGTTTTAGTCAGTAAAAGTTTGACACGCTCTCTCTTTTAACTTCAGAGCGGGAGGAAGTCATTTAGTGACTTCCCACATTAAAAGAAAAACCGAGCAAGTGCGACTTGTACTGAGGGTTCCTTACAATTTACCTATGAAAAGAGTTCGATTCCCGAATTGAGTTACAAAGATTTTTCGACTCGCAAAAAAAGTTTTTTTTTGTGACGTAACTACAAATTTACAGTTTTTAGATTTTTTCCCTATATTTGTGCTATTAGACCTTGCTTCATACCAAATTTCAGACTTGTAGGTCAACGGGAAGTACCCTATGAATTTTGATTCCCTTGAGAGTGTCGAAATATAATTATGTTTTTTGCGACATAAACGTCCGTATTTTTTTCTCGTTAACTTTGAAGTTTAATTTTTTCACAGATTGGAGTATAATTTCAACTCGATACCTCTACGCGTTCCCGAGATAAAGGGTCTTGACAGACATACAGACAAACAGATGGAAAACAAAGTAATCCTATAAGGGTTCCCTTTTTTTCCTTTTAAGGTACGGAACCCTAAAAAATGGTAACTAGAGCCACTGCAGTGCGTTGAGTCTGAAAAATGAAGTCTGAAATGAAGAATGTTTGATAACTATTTTATTTTTTGAGGTAGAAAATCATCAAATAACTTCTCTTGTTCTGTTCGGAGCGAAAGAGCGTGTCAGACTTTTACTGACTAAAACTCACCAGAGTTTTTTCAGTAACCCTTTGCATTCCAGGGCCAATAACGGCAACGTTTTTGAATATAACCGCAAACCCTGTGTTTGATCCCCAATTTAAAAAAATTACGCAGTTAAAATTTTCAAATTATTTTTAATCCGATATTTTTTTTAAGATTTTAAGTAAATAATACACCTTAAATTGCGTAAAATCAAGGTGTCTTCAAAGCTAGAGTGAAAACGCTCTTAATAAACTAGTGCGCTTAACCATCAACGATTGCATCACTGCTTACCATGAGGTGGGATCGCGTCAAGCAGTAGTTTGTTTCATCATAAAAAAAAATATTATTAATTCTGGTCAATCGTAATTGTAATCTACACAGCACACACTAAACAAAACGTTGTAATTCTAACAAAAATAAAAAAAAAACGATGGATCTTGTAAAACTAAAGGGTCAAGATCGAAGGTTCTCAGTTAGAATCCAGAGGTCAGTCTCTAGAGACGACCCTCAACTAACAAATAGTTAGAAAAACGTGCAATCCTAATGTTAGGTATTACAACTTTGTGTTCTATGTATTTCAATTTCGAACTAGGTTTGGTAACTCCCGAGCGTGCTGTTAAAGTTATTTCTATGTCAGAGGATTTATGCCGACAGAATGAGGAACACCACGCGGCTTAAAAGACGGGGATTTTAGACGTAGAAAAAAAAAAGCTGCCAGATTAAAATGGGATTCGGCGGATGACATCAGCCGCATGCACTGTGACCAGAAATCAGAAATCAGCCCCCCTAGCCAAGTTACGATCGTTTCGTTTGCGTCGAACGCCTCGAGTAGGCCACACCTCCTATTCCTTTGTTCTGACGTCATCTCAACGCTCAGTCACGTGGTCAGAACAAAGGAATTGGAGGCGTGGCCTACTCTAGGCGTTCGACGCAAACTAAATGATCGTAACTTGGCTAGGGCAGAAACGTTTATTTCGAATAGACCAATTAAAGGCACTTTTGAATTGACAAAATGTCGGTCAATCAAAAATAAAAAGTGAAGCTAAATTGCAAGTTCCAAAGCGTAGATCTCTATGGAGAAGAACGTGCATGTAACTCCATGGGCAAGTGCGAGTCGGACTCGCGCACTGAGGATTCCGTACAAACTTACCGAGTTTAGTTCTCGAGTGGCGACTGCGTACCGGAAGATGCAGAGTTGAAAGGTCTCTTGCAAAGTGGACTTGCCCCCGTAGCCAAGTTACAACCGTTTCGTTTCGATTATCTTTTCTTCGATCGCCTCGAGTAGGCTACGCCTCCGATTCCTTTATTCTGACGTTATCTCAACGCTTAGTCACGTGGTCAGAACAAAAGAATAGGAGGCGTGGCCGACTCGAGGCGATCAAAAAAAAGAGAATCGAAACGAAACGGTTTCTAACTTGGCTAGGGCGGCTGGGGAGGAAACCGATGGATACGAGACGTACCGATCATTATGGCGACAACAGTGGACGTTTTTCGGCTGAAATGATGATGATGATACTAAAATCAGAAACGTTTAATTCAAATAGGCCAATTACAGGCACTTTTAAATTGTCAAAATGTCGGTCAGTCAAAAAAAAAGTGAAGCTAATCGAAAAAAAAAAAACAGTCTTAACAAGTTAAAACTAACTAAATCTAAAATAGAACCTTGAAAATCGTGCCGTTTGACTGTTATAATCCTTATTACTTCTCAACTCTACAACACATTACAACAATCTTCTTAACCTCAGCGTCTACATAATATATTTCACCTCTTTTCTAAGTACAACCGGATCTTTAAAAAAACAAGACACGTAAACTGTTTTTCTTTTTATTTCCTATAAACCTGAACCTACAAAGTTACTTTTAGGCCTAAACAAAAACTAAGGGCGATGTAGTAGGTCCTTAGTTTCTAAATATTTTTCCAACTTAGCTCGGAGGGATTTTTAGAGTCGTTACTGAATGGGACTATATAGTTGCCCACGTTTTTTAGGGTTCCATACCTTAAAAATAAAAAAATGGAACCCTTTTAAAATCACTTTGTTGTCCATCCGTCTGTCTGTCTGTCGGTCAAGACTCTTTATTTCAGAAACGCGTGGAGGCATCAGGTTGAAATTAAAACTGTATACTCAAATTTACGGTCCCTTGAAGCTGTGAAAAAATCAAACTTATAAGTTAACGGATAAAAAAGATACTGCCGTTTATGTGGCAAAAAACATACATTTCAACACTCTATTCATAGGATTCTTCCCGTCGACCCAGAATCCTGAAATTTGGCATAAAGCAAGGTCTTATAGTATAGATATAGGAATAAATCCAAAACTGTAAATTTGTAGTTACGTCAAAAGAAAACCTTTTTTTACAATTCGGAAGAACCTTCGTAACTCAATTCGGGAATCGAACTGTTTTCATAGTAAGTTTGTGCGAAACCCTCAGTGCGCGACTCCGACTCACACTTGCCCAGTTCTTTTTTCATATTTCTACGTGCAAAATTTTCAAATGACTTGACCCACTCGAAAGTGGCACGACAGGATCTAGAAGTCTAGAGCGTCAAACTTTTAGTGATTAAAGTCCACATGTGTCCTTCAGTTACCCTTCGCGTTCTAAAGCCACGCCCATTGGTCGAGAATTAGATCAGTTTGATGCCTTTAAAACGTTATTTTTCAGTAATTTCAGTAAACCAAAAACGAAATCTGATTTTACGGTAAAATTTATTAATAGTCTAAAGTCTTACAGTTTGAGTACGGCCTACCCGAATATAAAAATGTCAAATCGCTGAGCTTCTAGCTCTAAGTCGAGTAAACGATATATTTCATTTCATCTCACATAACTATGCTGGAAGACGCAGTGTTGGAGGGCCCCGTACAAGATGGACCGATGACCTGGTGAAGGTCGCGGGAATCCGATGGATGCAAGACGCACAGGACCGTTCTTTGTGGTTGTTGAGGCGACATTTGGGGGAGGCCTATCTCTGGACATAGGCCACCGCCACTGCTGGCAGTGGACGTCTTTCGGCTGAAATGATGATGATGATGATGAACTATGCTTGTATACTCTAGGGTAGGTATATAAGAAACTTGGTACTCTCTACACAGGCCTACTCAAATCTTTGTAGTCCTTTATTAAAACCACGATCATGTTTGACCACTATCTCAGCTGATGGTAAGCGATGATGTGGCCGACGATGGAGCACGCTTGCCTAGAAGTAACCTATTCACTCTTAGCTTAAATACCCTTAGGTTGTAGGTATCAGGAAACACAAACCCCGGCAGGGAATTCCACTCCTTAGCTGTACGCATTATGAATGTGTTCCCGAAACGTTTTGTACTTATGGTTGGGATGTCCACCATGTACCGATGACGCAGCACCATACGTCTAGTGGTCCGATGATGGAACGGACTTGGTGGAATTAAATTGTGCAATTCCAACGCACACTCCGCGAAATGTAATCGATAAAAAAACCGTCAGGCCAGCAACTTGGCGTCGATGCTCAAGGCTTTGGAGTTTTGACTCGACAAGTGCATCATTGCCGATTATCCTCTTGGCTCGCTTCTCAGTCAACTCCAGGGCATCAAGCTGGTATTTGGCAAACCCATCACATCAATCTACATGGTTCTGTACAGACTTTAAAAGAGACTGACCCCTGAATAAATGTATATGTTTCTTTTCATTAGTCAGTTAGAACAGAGACTTCATTTAAAAAAAAATACGAATAAAATGGTATTTTTTTTGTATTGTATTAAAGAATATACAATAAATCACGTCATAATCAATTTAGTTACGAATCTATACATATAAAAGCGAAATACTGAATTATTACGAAATCTCCGAAACTATAACACCTACAAACTTAAAAGTTTGGCAGGTAGGTGCCAAGAACGAATTTTACGAAACTCCAAGGCGGAAAAACGGAAGTTCAAACTTTGTATGGAGAAACTAACTTTCGCGCAGGCGAAGCCGCTGGCAGAAACTAGTATTACATATATGCTAACTGGTTGTATTAACCTTTCCTTTGTGTTTCTAATTAAGTTACTCAAAAGGTTAATGAATATTAATAATACTTTGTAAAACTTTAAAAAAAACAAAAAGACCTCTTTAAAATCTGACTTACAATATTTTTATATTATAATTTTAACAGCATATATGAGAGGATAGTATAGTGAACGGTACCAAAAACTAGCCTATACATATATTTCAATACTAGGCAAAGACCTCCTACCAATGCTTCTGGCTCTGAACTATTTTTTGTAATTCTTAAGAAAAACATCTAAGTCATTCCATCATCTCCTTCGTGATCAGTCGCGGCGGTGTCGAGTGATTTCAGGGTGCTATACAATGTTTTGTTTTATGAAAACCAAATGACGAATCACAATCATTAACTCGACATAGTACCACAAAGTCAAAGACGTAATGAGAGATGACGTACGACTTTAAAAACTAACTAACGTTTGTCACGTTAGTTAGTTTTTAAAGTCGTACGTCATCTGCATCTGCGTTAGTTAGTTTTTAAAGTCGTACGTCATTTGCAATTTGCTAAGGTTCTGGAATGGCGACCACGTACCGGAAGACGTAGCGTTGGAAGGCCTCCTACAAGGTGGGCCGATGACCTGGTAACGGTTGCGGGAGTACGATGGATGCGAGACGCACAAGACCGTTCATTGTGGCGGCACTTGGGGGAGGCCTATGTCCAGCAGTGGACGTCTTTCGGCTGAAATGATGATGATGATAATGATGAACGTGACAATTTGCAAGAGACATTTTACGACTGGAGGACTTACCATGACGTACCAAAATGTTACTCGTTCGAGCAAGAAAAAGGGTTGGAGCTATATAGCTTCATCTCTTTAAAAATTCAGTTTAGGTCGTCTAATGGATCACGTTGAAAACTCGTGGTAGCAGTAGACATTTTGCAAATAAACCTAATGCTCCAGTCAGAAGACAGCCTAACATAAACTTTTTGGTAGTTCACGTAGAAAAACGTAGGTCTTTTGACTCTCTAATTGAGTTCGTTGGATCTCAAGATGTAGAACTCGTTACAACATAAAAAACGAACTGAATAAAATAGTAACGAGAAACGTGATTTTATTGACGCAAATGTAAAAAAAAAAGGTACACTTAAAACATTTTCTAAGATCCTTGAAAGTGTTAGTTTCATTTTAAGGTTAGTGATCTTAACGATGTTAAATAACAATGGCATCTCGTTTCTTTATAATCCTAGAGACGGTGGCAGGACAGGTGACTAAGTTAGGTTAGGTTAGGTTAGCGGTTGTTAGGCTAACGCGAGCACCGCACGAGCATAGCCCCCCTAGCCAAGTTACGATCGTTTCGTTTGCGTCAAACGCCTCGAGTAGGCTACGCCTTTCCTTCTTCTTTTGTTCTGACATCATCTTAACGCTCAGTCACGTGGTCAGAACAAAAGAATCAGAGGCGTAACCTACTCGAGACGTTCGACGCAAACGAAACGGTCGTAACATGGCTAGGGGGCTGGGCTCGCGTCGCTCACACGCTCAAGAAAGCTCTAGCCTAATATGGGGCAGGCTTTATACACGTAACAGCCACACTGGCCACCAAAGTTAAGCAACAGTAGTTGAAATTGATTCGATTTGATTTTAATTTGAGGACTCAGAAAGCACGTTAAGACATTATGTCACTAAACCTAAGTTCCTTGAGCTCCCAGCTATTTAGATTTTACCGTACTAAAACAAACTTTTGCAACTTGTATTTCGACATTATTACAATCTAAAGAAAAAAAATCCAATAATAAAATAAACTAAAAAAAAAACTGGTTTCAAAACAAAAACACAGCCACATCACAATTTTATCATGGGATAACCTCAAAAAGTCAAACGTCACAAAACATATACCATTATAAATGACAAAGTACTGACCATAATAAATCGTCATAATATTTAACGACAGGGGTCTGACCATAATAACGATAACAGTGTACCAATACAGTCAAATAACAGACTATAAAATTTTACGTGAAACATAACTCGTCAGAAAATTGAAGTACCTACACAAAATGAATGCATAAAGTGGTGTGCGCAAAAATATTTTGGGGAATTTGATTTACTTTGTCTAAAGGGTATCGTGTTATAGAGGCTAGATAGATATACACTCGATGTGTTAAACTAGTATTTAGTTGATGAGTTTCATTTCGCACTCTTATTGCAAAAACCAACTAAATGCACTAACATTTTTGTATTATTATAATATGCTTTGTCTAAAGGGTATCGTGTTGTAGAGGCTAGATAGATATACACTCTATGTGTTAAACTAGTATGTAGTAGATCAGTTTCATTTCGTACACTTATTGTAAAAACCAACTAAATGCACTAAAATTTTTGTATTATTATAATATGCCTTGTCTAAAGGGTATCGTATTGTAGAGGACATATAGATATACACTCTATGTGTTAAACTAGTATTTAGTTGATGAGTTTCATTTCGTACTCTTATTGCAAAAACCAACTAAATGCACTAACATTTTTGTATTATTATAATATGCTTTGTCTAAAGGGTATCGTGTTATAGAGGCTTGATAGATATAACTCTATGTGTTAAACTAGTATTTAGTAGATCAGTTTCATTTCATACTCTTATTGCAAAAACCAACTAAATGCACTAACATTTTTGTATTATTATAATATACTTTGTCTAAAGTGTATCGTGTTATAGATATACACTCTATGTGTTAAACTAGTATTTAGTTGATGAGTTTCATTTCGTACTCTTATTGCAAAAACCAACTAAATGCACTAACATTTTTGTATTATTATAATATGCTTTGTCTAAAGGGTATCGTGTTATAGAGGCTAGATAGATATACACTCTATGTGATAAACTAGTATTTAGTAGATCAGTTTCATTTCGTACTCTTATTGCAAAAACCAACTAAATGCACTAACATTTTTGTATTATTATATTATGCTTTGTCTAAAGGGTATCGTGTTGTAGAGGCTAGATAGATATAACTCTATGTGTTAAACTAGTATTTAGTAGATCAGTTTCATTTCGTACTCTTATTGCAAAAACCAACTAAATGCACTAAAATTTTTGTATTATTATAATATACCTTGTCTAAAGGGTATCGTATTGTAGAGGACAGATAGATATACACTCTATGTGTTAAACTAGTATTTAGTTGATGAGTTTCATTTCGTACTCTTATTGCAAAAACCAACTAAATGCACTAACATTTTTGTATTATTATAATATACTTTGTCTAAAGTGTATCGTATCGTAGAGGACAGATAGATATACAATCTATGTGTTTAACTAGTATTTAGTTGATGAGTTTCATTTCGTACTCTTATTGCAAAAACCAACTAAATGCACTAAAATTTTTGTATTATTATAATATGCTTTGTCTAAAGGGTATCGTATTGTAGAGGACAGATAGATATACAATCTATGTGTTAAACTAGTATTTAGTAGATCAGTTTCATTTCGTACTCTTATTGCAAAAACCAACTAAATGCACTAACATTTTTGTATTATTATAATATACCTTGTCTAAAGGGTATCGTATTGTAGAGGACAGATAGATATACACTCTATGTGTTAAACTAGTATTTAGTTGATGAGTTTCATTTCGTACTCTTATTGCAAAAACCAACTAAATGCACTAACATTTTTGTATTATTATAATATGCTTTGTCTAAAGGGTATCGTGTTGATAGATATAACTCTATGTGTTAAACTAGTATTTAGTAGATCAGTTTCATTTCGTACTCTTATTGCAAAAACCAACTAAATGCACTAACATTTTGGTATTATTATAATATGCTTTCTCTAAAGGGTATCGTGTTATAGAGGCTAGATAGATATAACTCTATGTGTTAAACTAGTATTTAGTTTTCATCATCATCATCATCGTCATTTCGTACTCTTATTGCAAAAACCAACTAAATGCACCAACATTTTTGTATTATTATATTATGTTATTTACTATTATATTCAGTCAAATACTTTTGCCGAAGCTATCTTTGTAAATAAGTGTCGTACCTAGCTAATAACCGCTTTTACCTGTAGATTCATCTCGATGAGACGAATGGATATTTAACTTTAATTTGGGTTAAAATTGGAGATAGTTGGTTTTTGCAAAACTATATGCTAAGTTTTTTAGGGTGCCTTAACCGTTAATAACGGTACCTTTATAAGATCACTTTTGTGTCCATCATTTGACTGGCTTGTTGGTCGAGTGGTTAGGGACCCTGATTGCTATACCGGTTGACTGGCTTGTTGGTCGAGTGGTTAGGGACCCTGATTGCTATGGTCATGGATTCGATTTCCACCCAAGAAAAATGTTTTTTTTTTAAGTAATGTCTCTGAATTTGAACAGAACTGATGTAGGCATGTTCCATAATATTTTATCCCACCAAATAGTGAAAATACGAAAAATTTGTTTGAATTAATGGCCCATGTCTTGTGAAGTACGTATAATTGTTTAGGATACGATGGGATTGACATATGCTATGCGTAAAAGCCCCATAAATAAATAAAGGAAACAAAAAAAAAGGTTTTTGTGATGAAAACGATCATTTGTTCTGTATCTGGGTGTAATTTATCTATAACATAATATGTAAAAATGTTAAACAGTTGTCTAGTACTCAAGCTCTGCTTAATTTGGGACCAGATGGCATTGTGTGATAGTTCTGCAATATTATATTATATCTGTATGCCTGTCAAAACCGAACGCATGGAGACATCAAGCTGAAATTAATATCTTGTATCGAAGCCTTCTACTTCTTAGATCAGTGCAAAAATCAAATTTCTAAATAGTGACAACAGCATTTTGAAGATGATTGCTGCCAGACCGGACTGTCCCTTGCAGAGACACTGGGTGGCGACAGTCATAAGTAAGATAAGTAAATAAATAGTAAAAACTAACAATACTTATCTAATTATTTAAGCACTATTGTTACAACACACCAATACTAACAAAACTATGTACAAATGTAGTCTGAAAATAAACATTATTATTATAAGGTTTCTAAGGAAATGAATAATATGATAGAAAAAAATAATATCCTATAGAAACCTTATAGGCATGAATGTCATTAACTATCATACTATTCGAACGATAGATGATGACGTCAATGGTAAGATGAATGTCCACTGGAACTTAAGTTTGCCAATTCTTAAGATTAGGTCATTAACCTAGGTTCAACTTCATTTCTGATTCGCTCACGTAAGGAAAGTCTGAGCATAGCCCGTTTCATTTCCCTTTGGGTGACTTTAAGCCGTCTGATGAGGCCCATTGTGAGTGACCACGTTTCAGAACCGCATAGATGGCCGAAGGGGAGAAAAATTCTGGAGCGGCCACCTTGTACTGGGAAGATGCAGTATTGGAAAGTCCCCCACAAGGCGAACCGATGACCTGGTGAAGGTTGCGGAAATCGTATGGATGCGAGACGCGCAGGATCGGTCAGTGTGATAACGCTTAAGTCCAGAAGGCCTATGGTCTCCAGCCAGTGGTCGTCTTTTGGCTACAATGATGATGGTGAAGAACACCTATGTCTACGAAACAAAAAACATTCCAAAAGTGGATTTTCATGTACATATAAGTTTACCATTGTATATTAAACCAGCAAAAACATCATCTTATTTTATTTCACGTCATAAATTCTGATATTTTTCTCCTGTTGTTCATGTCAATATTTTTATTTCATTACAACGTGTTGATGTAGCGTATATTTTAATGTTTTATTTCGTATGTTTACGGTGCAGTGACATTCATTTATCATTTTCTGATTTATATGTGCCTATAAATATTTATGCTGGATCGTATTGAAAATATGAATTAAAGGCAATGAAAACTGACTTTCGATGAGTAATTAAGAAAAACATAAGGGTGGTAAAACTATTGTTTTTGTAAATCGAGAACAAATTGTTTCTTTAAGCAGTGATGCAATCGTTGATGGTAAAGCCAACTGGTTTATTAAGAGCCTATTCACTCTAGCCTTGAACACAGCTGAATTATAATCGAACGGTAAGATCGCTGCAGGCAAATTGTTACAGTCCTTCTATGTACGTGGTATTAACGATGAGGCGAAACGCTTAGTCTGGACCATAGAGGTTTTAACAAAGTAAGAGTGGGCACTGGCCATACGTCGGAGTTTCTTATTCATTGACTTTCATTATTATGGATGTCTGTACCTGTATCAGACTCTTAGACAAAACATTTGTTTTGTAATTGCTCTTGCCAGCGGCGTCGCCTGCGTAAAATTAGACAATTATCGCAATAGGAAAACCAAACACGTCAGTGAGTTCCTTTACTCATAGACATTGACAGCTCATGACAAGACCTACCTTCCGACCTGTCATGAGCTGTCTCATGACAAGTCCGTCTCGTCAATTCTCTCGGGATAAAAACTAATATTACATCCTAATCCAAGAAACAGTTCACGCGGAGCTCCCGCCTTAGCCTTCTTGGTTATTTTATTTATAACCACCAAGAAATAGGAGCTCCGGATAATTGAGGCCTTACCATGTTAAAATGTCCGTTTTCGAAAAAAAAAGACGGATGGAGCTATACACCCTATATAGCTCCTTTAACAGTTCAGTTTAGGTCGTAAAATGGATCGCGTTAAGAGGTCGTGGTACCACAACAGTAGATAAGTCAGAAAACAGACTAATACAACCTTTTTGGTAGTTCACGTAAAAAAAAATCGTGGTAGTTTCGCCTAGACCCTAGGCGAAACTAGTGCGTCCTAAAATCGGGTTAGGCTAGAAACACATACATACAAGGTGTCTTTGACATCGACGGACAAAAAAATACCATGAATCCAGTACATGATTCTGGACCAGTGATGGAATTTTTAGTTGGTTTTTTCCTATTTTTTTATTAAATCTTTTCTTTTTTTACTACCTATATAAAATCGTTATTCTGATATTTTTTATGAAAAAATACGAGTAGATAAATTACTTTTAAAATAAAAAATATCATCGGGATTGATTAGAATATTTCAATAATAATTCATCTATCCCGATGACTTTTTAATTAATTAATTTATAAAAATATCATCAGGGTTGATTTTAATAACGATTTTACACAATTTTTTTTTAAACTGGTCAAGTGTGAGTCGGACTTGCACACTGAGGGTTCTCTCAATGTGCGAGTCCAACTCACACTCACACAGTTCAACTCCCTACTCGAATCTTGAAGATTTTTCCGAATAGAAAAAAGATTTTTTTTAAGATGACGTAACTACAAATTGTCAGTTTTCAGATTTATTCCTATACTTGTGCTTTGTTACTTTTTTTAAATAAAAAAATATTAATTTAATGGTTACGTAAGCGTATACAATAAGCAGAAGCAAAAATACTCAAATAGACTCTCCCACAAAAAGGAGTGCCTCAAAATAAAACAACTCTATTCCGACAATCTATTAAAACTGAATTTACCATAAGTTAGTAAACAGAATGGTAATTTTCTTCATCCGGTTAACTGTCACGTTCAATATTTCCATACAAAGTGTTTGATTCTTAAATCGATCGTAAAAATAACCAGTCGCTATTTTCTAGCTTCTTGCTCTGTTGGACATAGACCTCCCCCAAATGTCGCCACAATGACCGGTCCTGTGCGTCTCGCATACATCGGATTCCCGCGACCCTCACCAGGTCATCGGTCCACCTTGTGGGAGGCCTTAAAACGCTTCGTCTTCCGGCACGTGATCGCCATTCCAGAACCTTTCGTCCCCATCGACCATCTGTTCTCTTAAGTTTAGTGATTCTTATGTTTTTGTTATTGAAAAGTTATAATACATATTATGTTTACAATAAAATCGCACTAAAGTACGTTAATATAAGAACAGATAGTAGAACTTCCCTTTCCCTCTCCTAGAGAGGAGGCCTGAGTCCCAACAGTGGGAACATTATAAGGCCGACAATGCTATGCTAGTAGAACTAAAAGTAGTCTCTACTTTATCACACTAATATTATAAAAGCCTAAGTTTGTGAGTATGTGTGTGTCTATGTTTTTTACTTCTTTGCGAACGGCTGAATGGATATCGATGTGGTATTCGGATAGATCATGTTCTCGAATAGCATCCCTATGAACCATTAGAATAATTTTCTACTTTCTGTGCTAAGGCCCAGCAGCAGAGCAAAAAGGCCAGACAGATAAGTTAGTTATGTACTTCTCTATTTCTATTATCGGCCATTTTTTGTATAGAAAAGTATTCCAGTACCTCAAAGGAAAAACGGAACCCTGATAGGATCACTTTGTTGTCCGTCTGTCTGCCTTTACATATGTTTTCAAGATAAAGGGTCTTGCCAGACAGACAGACGGACAACAAAGTTATCCTATAAGGGATCCCTTTTTTTTCTTGTGTACAGTATGACGTGACGTCACAACATGGCAATCGATCCTATTCTTATTTGGAACGCATTGTATTAGACTTTAACCGCCTAAAACCCCTTCCTTAAGTTGCCTTTTGCGTTGTAGTGCTGGGATAACCTTATCGAACAATCGTACAGCCCATAATCGACCCCCACGTTAGCATTTACTTCGGCCGAACATTTCATTCGATGTTTGCTAGTAGAATCTATATCTACACACCTACTATTATATCGAGCGGTGTTGTCTTACATAGAAGCTTTTATTTATAAGTAAATGTTTCTGCGACATTATGTAAATATTTTGTGTGGCGTAAGTGCGGATCCACCGTTGGTGGCACAATGGGATTGCCCACAATCTTGATAGGCTGGTAACGTCACATTTTTCGGCCATGCTGATGAATTATTCTTTATTTCTATATTTTGAGTTTTTTTTTTTACTTTATTTATATTGTTCTCACATAATAGTAGTGACAAGAAACATATTTTAACCGACATATTTGTTATATATACAGTGATTTAAAAGATTATTGTTGTATATTCATATTTATTATGTGTGTACCTATTTACAAAAGTACTCTTTACTCTGCTTGTCATATTTTGTTGTATTCGTTCGTTTTTAATGAATGAAATTCAACACTTCTAACATTTTTCTTTTAATAAAATTATTCTTTTAACAAATTTCCAGGGAGTTAGGTTAGGTTAGGAGGGATAAAAATCTACTCTTTGCCATTAGCATAATTTTTCTTGACTTGTTTATGTGAAATTAATAATTTTAACTTAAATCATAATCACTTATAATTTTCATGAGTGAACAAACAAACATTTTATAGGTTTATTAATTAACTAGTGTCCCTCCACGGCTTTGCTGATGTGGAACCATACACAGTACAAAATAATATCTTTGAAAAAATGCACTTTGTAAGAGGTGGCGGTCAACGAAAGGCTTCTGTGTTCTAAATTATTACATTTATTGTTAGAAGTAATTTATTATTCCTATGTAAAAAAAAAATTAAATCCACCCAGCGTATTGACAGCCGACCAGAATTCCCTGACATTACTAAATAATCTACTTTATGTTCTACCAAATTTGAACACTAGTCCTAAGAGTATAAACCTTAAAAAGTATAATTATCTTGCCAGTTTGCAAATTAATAAAGGCAATAACATATATATGATATATTTTGATATCACAATATTGATAAACTAATTATCAATATTGTGATATCAAAATATATATATAGTTTACATTCCGAATCTATAGGTGAAGTTGAGTACGTGTATTTAGATTTATAATAAGGTTCCAAAACCAAATTAAAGAACGTCCAATGGTCCGCTTCAACATGGTTTTACGCAGGTGGCTAATTGTGAATTCTTTCTACACGATAAAATAATTCCTTCAGTTTAAATCTAAATGATATAATTTTACCTACAACAGAAAGTTGCATGTTATAATTGAATATGTTAAGCTACTATCATACAACCATTACAAGAACTTTTGTAATCATATTTATCTGGAAATAATTCTTTGACTTTGACTCGCACTTGGCTGATTTTCCGGTAACTGTTGAGCTGTGACCATAACCTTTTTTCAGGGCTGGATCCGCCCTTAGTGCGGTGTGTTTTAATAGTAGGTGTTTACGTAGGCGTGGAACATTGTTCGATGTTTATGTTAGAATTGATATGGTTCAGACAGAAATAGTTTATTGTTCTCTTACTTAGAAATTATACATTAAATCACGCTTGTATTGTATAGTGTTTACAAGCGTCAGAGATGTTTAGAGGACTCCCACCCACGAAAGTTTTTGTTAAAATTTGAGCTGAAAATAGGCAAACCTATCGTCATAGCCTGGGCGCGAATCAAAATTTAAGACTGCTGCTGAGGACTGAGGGAATGAGGGAAAGTTCGAAAGAGTTACCGTGGCTCTGGACTGGCAAAGGGCAACTGAAAAATTATAGTGAAAGTCTGACCTGACCTCTTGCGGCACCCAGAACGGAGAGACTGTTCACCTCCTTCATGGCCTATTGCGACCGCGTCGCGCTGGCCACTAGTTTAGTTCATTCGCAATAACATCACACATTTAAACAAACCTTTTTAGGGTTCCTTACGTCAAAAGAAAAAGTCGGAACCCTTAGGATAATTTATTTTTTTGTCCGTTTGTCTGTCGGTCTTTGAAGACCCTTTATCTCGGTAACGCGTAGAGGTATCGGGTTAAAACTAAAACCATATACTCAAATCTGCAGTCCCTTGAAGCTGAGAAAAATTAAAAAGTCTGAGTTAACGAGAAAAGAAAGATACGGCCGTTTATGTCGCAAAAAACGTGTATTTAGACACTCTTAAGGGAATCAAAATTCATAAGGTACTTCCCGTTGACCTAGAATCCTGAAATTTGGTATGAAGCTAGATCTCATAACACAAGTATAGGAAAAAATCTGAAAACTGTAAATTTGTACTTATTTCACAAAAAAAAAAAACTTTATTTGCGATTCGGAAAAATCTTCGTAACTCCTTCGGGAATTGAACGGTTTTCATAGGTAAATTTGTACGGAACCCTCAGTACGCGAGTCCGACTCGCACTTGCCCAGTTTTTTTTTCAGACATAAGGATGATATTAAAAGCAAAAAGTGGTTATAATACCGACTGATTACTGCAGCCGCTATTAATTGTCATGCCACCAACGCAACAAAAATCAGAAAGAACAGTAAAAAACGTTTGTTTAAATTTTGTTAAGGGGTGGGAACCCGGTCTCCTGAAATACAGGCCTTAGGCACCAATCTCCGAAATTAAAAAATAAATAAAAATATTATATTATTTATTAAATGTCTTATTTCGAATGGAGTATATAGTAAGACCTACATAGTAAGTAAAATAACCTTTTTTTTATCCAGTGCTATTATATTATATAGTAGTCTTAGCTACAGCACTGGCCTTTAGTTCCACCTCTGCATAATTTTTCAGGAAATACAAGAGTGATATTCATAAAAATCTATTCAGCGGTTCACTCTTAACTGAAAACTATCAGAACCTATTCATACATAGTGTAGAATCCGATTATCTTATCCTCCCGGTACCTCCTATATGACACTATGTAGCCAACATGGCTTTTCCACGTTAACCAGAATATCGACGGCCGGGTACCATGTCGAACGTAGTCAGTGAACTACGACTTGGCAACAATTTCGGTTGCACACAAAAATGTCGAATTTAGTGGCGAATACAAGGTGCATTGAATTAATATTGTAAAATGTAGAGGTGTGTTAGTAGAATAATATGTTAAAATTTTGTAAGCACAGTAACAGGAAGTAAATACAGTAACTACTAAGTACTACTTAATACCGGCTTGATGCCCTGGAGTCGATTGAGAAACGAGTCAAGAAGACCATCGGAAATGATGTACTTGTTGAGTCAAAACTCCAGTCTTGAATATCGACGCCGAGTTGTTGGCCTGTCGGTTTTTTATCGTTTACATTTCGAGGAATGTGCTTACCAATTCCGTTCCATCATCGGATCAAGGACATGTCAGCAAATCGTAGGGGCCCAGCAGGGTCGAAGCGTACTGGGGCCAAGGGTCTTATTCTGAAAGGAAGGCTCGGCCCTGGTACGAAAGGCAACGAAGGAATTGGAGTGGGTCTTTAGTCAGTAAAAGTCTGACACGCCTTCTCGCTCCGCCCAAGAGCGAGGGATGTCATTGGATGATTTTCCCACCAACAAAAAAAAAGTCGGATCATTAGAAGCACGGCGTTGCGCCATTAGTACATGGTAGACCTCCCACCCACACGTGCAAAGCGTTTTGGGAACACATTCATTATGCGAACAACTAAGGATTGAAATTCCCTCCAGGAGTCTGTGTTCCCCGATAGCTACAACCTAGGGGTATTTAAGTCAAGAGTGATTAGGTTACTTCTAGGCAAGCGTGCTCAATCGTCGGCTTCATCATCGCTTACCATCAAGTGAGATAGTGGTCAAACGCGAGAATATCAATAATAAAAAAGAAACAACAAAACCCAAATGAGTTGACAACTTTAAACAAGAAATGGCATACGTTTGTTACATAACTGCTGAACGGATTTAAATAAAAAAAGTAAAAAAAACTAAAACCCGATTACGACAAAAAAACGACGCCGACACTTTTTCAGCGTCGTTTTTTTTTTGTTGTAGTCGTGTTTTAGTTTTTACTTTTTTTATTTAAACAATTTCGGTGTTAAATTTATCACCTGACTTTTTGTCCGCTAGAGGGCGACACTTTAAATTTGAATATTTTGGAAATTTACAAGTGAAGCCCTTTCAAAAGATACCAAACACGGCGTATTTATCTCCATTTTTATTTTTTAACACATTACTTTTTGTTGTGTATTTTGTGACACATCACGTAGCCCATGTTCAGCGGACAATTAAGACGGTTCTAACAATACTTTATGGCACATAGGATTCTTTTTACCCGGAAATATATTACCTTGGGATAATAATCTACATTTACGCGAGTGAAACCGCTAGAAGAAGCTAGTAATCTATATACCAAAGGTCGGAATTAGGTAGAGTTATTCATGTATAGATACCGGCACGAATCTTGAGCGCTCGGCGAAAGAGCTGCAATCGCTTTGTGCATCGTACACATCGGCGAGCCAATCACTGTACAAGGATTGCGCTCCCCGCCCCCGCATCTCTTTTCGTAACACTAAAGAGACCCGATATTTCACTTCTGCGTGCTTCTGCGCAAGTAGAACTGTAGAAGTTAGCGCTCAAGACCCATGCTGGTATCTGTACTTAGACTGATTTCATACAGCGAAAGAATAAAGTGGATATGCCTCAAATCCCGAGATTCATTTTAAAGAGCAGTTTTTTTTTATGACTCTATCAGAAATATAGCAGAAAAAAATTCTGTCTGCATTAATGACGAAGAGGAGGAAGTGCATAAATTTCTTAACCTGACCTCAGTTGACGTAGAGAAATCTTTCTCAATGAGAAATACTAATAAAAATTGTATGATAATTATCTTTATTTTATTTGTCTTATATACCTTTGAGGTTTTTATTATTATTTATTTGTAATATGGTTGACCACACGGGATTTTTCATTAGAAATCCCGTAGATCCATATTCAATCTATACATATAAATATAATAAAAGCAGAAACTGACTGATTAACATATCAACACACAGCTGAAACAACTGGTACTAGAAGTGTAAAATTTTGCACAAGGTTTCCTTTGATGATGTAGGCATAAGCACTAAGAGAGGATTTTCCGAAATTCACCCTGAGGGGATGAATTGAGAAACTTTCACGCGGGCGAAGCCGCTGGCAAAAGTTAGTTAGTTGCTCTTTTTGATTCGACAATACATCGCTTAACCGGACACCGGTCATTTTATATAAACACTCCTGATTTTCCAAAAACATATTATTATAGCTTCTGAAAGCGACTTCAATAATCAATAGAATGTCTCATTTCAAAAAAATGGTCTACTCTCGTGTTAAATGTCAACCAAATGCGTTCAGCCATTGGAGCGTAAAGGAGTACTAATAATACACACACACACATATAAAAAATTTTACTTATACAATACTCGTTTTTGCCCGCGGCTTCGCTCCCATCAATTGACTACTATATTCTACTCTAACCAACTGTACCCTAGCCTACTCTACCCTACTCTACTCTACCCTACTCTACCCTACTATAATCTACCCTACTCTACCCTACTCGATAAAAAGTGTCCTATGTCCGTCTCCTGGTTCTAAGCTACCTCTCACCAACTTTTAGCCATAGTTATAGTAATTTATTGTTAAGGGATTCTTACAAGTCATATACAGAATGTTAAATTATACTTAGTCAACAAATTAATGATTACATAACAATGACAAATAATAAAAAATGAAAAAAAAAATACAAAAAAAAGAAATAAGTCGAAGTCAAATCACAAATTAAAATAAAAAACAGTCCTATTCAAAGTCGCAATAATTTTCAGTCCAAATTAATATTCGCGTCAAAGTTAAATTTAATTAATTAATTAAAACAATTATTAACTAGCTAAATCGGTTCAGCCATTCTAGAGTTATAAATAGTGTAACTAACACGACTTTCTTTTATATATATAGATTAGTGTGACTATCATTTTAGTACAAGGAAAATACTTACAAAAAGCTTTCTACCCTTAGACACACGCTGGCTCAAAGTGTAATGTCATAATATTATGAGGTCGTTGAACCGCAAAAAGGACATACCCTGAGGTTTAAAAGGCTAATTTATTCGTCCCTACATAATTGTTAATGGATCAAGTACGGGTAAAAACTAATGTCGACGTTGAAAGCGTTTCCTTATTAAAATCATCGTCATCCTGCCAACTATGGGTAACGAGCTGTTTTATAGTGATACTAGGTGTTTAACAACCCGTTCATGGTTGGGTCACCATAACCCATCCATTACTGTATCCCAATTGACACTCCGTGCTTCAGAAAGTATATTAAGTCGTTGCCCCTTTTTTTAGGTGGATTTTTTTTTCTTATTCGCGACAGTCACAGCTTGTACTGTTGGATTTTTTTTGCGGTAAATTATTATGATTACAATTTACCGAAAAATAATGCGTTAAATTATTAGCAGTATGTTACGGTTTTCCATCTTTTGACAGTTTACAATATCGCGCGATATATTATAAACTAGCGGTAGGTATTAAAAATTTTACGATGATATAAAATATAGGCAGGCAAAATATATCTGTAGGAGAACCAAGGTTACAGACATAGCCCGAAGAATCGCCAAGCTTAAGTGACAGTAGGCAGGGCACATTGCTCGCAGAACAGATGGTCGATGAAGACGAAAGGTTCTGGAATGGCGACCACGTACCGGAAGTCGCAGCGTTGGAAGGCTTCCTACAAGGTGGACCGATGACCTGGTGAGGGTCGCGAGAATCCGATGGATGCAAGACGCACAGGACCGGTCACTTGGAGGCCTATGTCCAACAGTGGACGTCTTTAAGCTGAAATGATTGATTGATTGATGATAAAATATAGTAAAATAAAAGAAAAATACAGAATGCACCAAGCGTGCCCGTACCGAAAGGATGACTACCTCAGCGTGTGCTGGCCGTCAGACACCCAGCGCTGGTTTTAAGTTGGCACCCCACAATGACGCACTTTATAATATTAGTGTAATGAGACTTACTATGAGCTTGATAAAATGTCATGCAGACATAGTGGAGTCCGATAAGATAGGCTTTGACAATATCAAAAGCGACCGCTTAAAATATACAAAGTTGTCCATGTTTCTCGGAAGGACATTGTACCCGCAGAATTATGAACATAGGTAGAATATAAATACAGTTACACTTTTCGTTTTACCAATTACCATTAGTCCATGATATGATAAAAAATACTTACGATATTTTCGGAAGAGTTGTATACTAATTCATAAAAAAGAAAATACTTTATTGGTGACTAGTACAGGACGAATCACACTAAGCACGTCACACTAATAAATAACATCTTTACACGCAATTTACAGTTACTGGAAAACCCGCTCTTAGTCCTACCACTTTTAGATACGCAATTAACTGTTTTCCGCACTAGAGCGGAAAAGTGCGCGTGCTCGCCCCCACCACAATTTTTTGTTTTTATCTTATCAGGCTGGGCGCTACGTGACTCCCACAAGTCGCCGGGTAGCCGGTTTATTTATTTCTTCGTAAGTATATTGAAAAACATCGTTTGATACACATTGAAATTTGTCACTGCAGCACTCGGCTCCTTAGCACCCTCGCCTACGGCTCGGGCGAATTCCGCCTCGGTCGCAATGACAAAATTTTTCCACCTGTATGAAAACGCTGAAAGTAAATTTACCTTCAAGCGTAAAATTCGGAACTACTACTTGAAGTTCTCTTAATCTTAATTCGGTCTTCGTCATAATTGCTATATTTTAAGTTCTCTTAATTAGAATGATTTCTTATGTATCATAGTATTTATTAGTTTATTATATTAGCATATATATTTTATTATTATAGCCACTTAATTTAATGATACCACATTCTATTTCAAAATATCTGTTATTTATTTATTGTACACAACTACCACAGTGTTGTCTTTTTAACCCAATGGTTGACTGGTAGAGAATGCTTTGTGGCATTAAGTCCGCCTATGTACCACCACTGTACATGAATTTTAAATAAATAAATAAAACGTACTATTCTTTTGCGCTATGTATAAAATATAGTAAAACGACTCTTATTAGATACTCATATACGAGCTCCTCTCTCTTCTCAAGGTCTGAAATGCAAAAACAAAAAAGAAGACACAGTTTTCCAGCCAAGCAGTAGCATTCATCATAACATTACTTAATATCATTACCACGAATTTTGAAACAAAGGCACGTCATCAATCACTGTCTGGCGAAAAACGTGTGTTTGTTCCAAACAAAATGTACATTTAAAAGGTTTTCTTTGCTTCCTAATGTACATAATTCTCTTTTGCCTGTTAAAATATTAAAATCTCGTGCGTTCGTGGAAATGGAGGGTACTCCAGTGGTCTATTATGGCGTGCTCAGTCTCCTTCACTTTGGAATATATCAGATGCGCAACTCTCGTATTTTTAAGGGACTTTTGTGTTAGAATCGTAGTCGGAATCCGTAAGTAACACCTTTAATTTCCCTAGATTTAGAACGAACGTTAGAACGTTTTTAAATACGAGAATTGACCAACAGACGTTTATTGCAACTTGAATTGGAACGTTTTGAAATACGAGAGTTGGCCAACTGACATTTGTTGCAACTTATATCAGAACGTTTTTAAATACGAGTTGGCCAACTGATATTTATTGCAACTCGAATTAGAATGTTTTTAAATACGAGAATTGGCCAACTGACATTTATTGTAACTTGAATTAGAACGTTTTTAAATACGAGAGTTAGCCAACTGACATTTATTGCAACTTTGTATTAGAACATTTTTAAATATGTGCTGACTGAATGAATTTATTACAACTTGAATTATAAAATTTTTAAATACGAGAATTGACCGACTGACATTTATTGCAACTTGAATTAGAACGTTTTTGGGTTCCGTACCTAAAGGGTACAAACGGCTTCCTATTACTAAGCCTTTGCTGTCCGTCCATCCGTTCTGTTTGTTTGTCTGTTAGCGGGCTGTATCTCATAAACCTTAAGAGGTAGAGAATTGATCACAGAATCTGCATTTTTATTTCCGCTACAACAACAAAATTAAAATAAAGATAATATTTAAAGGGTCCACTCCGATTCTTATATGCAGCCTGCATATAAGAATCGGAGTGGACATCTGTCGCCTGAAATGACGATGTTAATGATGATTTAAAAATCAAAAAAAAACAAGCCGAAACAAATGGGCAAGTAGATTCACACCATATTGCCAACGCGGGAAGCACTGCCCAAGAAAATAATCTGTACATTTACTACATAGTAATGCTACCAAAGGAGGCGGCCGATCGCGTGAGGCAACGGTCCTCACGCCGCCGGGGCTGTCCGGTAACCGTCCGGACCGAGCCCAAGTCGTTGACGGCGCGTACTGTTCCACGCGCGCCTCAAGGAGATGTCAGCAAATCATAGGGGCGAAGCCTACTGAGTACGAAGCCACGGGTAGTGTGAAAGTGAGACCCGGGGTTTTTAGTCAGTAAAAGTCTGACAGTATCTCTCGCTCCGCTCAAGAGCGGGATTTAGATGATTTTTCTACCTAAAAAACATAAAAAAAACATCCACCACATAAATATATCACTACATAAGCATTCATAGAAATCTCAATACTTTTCACAGCAGTCACATATATCCCAGTAAACTCTTCAACCAATCGAAGCAAAAACTAAAGCTAGCACAGAATTATTTCAGTTGGTAGAAGCAGTGTCCGTAAATTTCTCTCTAGAGTTATTTGTCAAGAGGATTCGCAGCCACCTGAGCGCTAAGCGGTCTCCCGAAGCGAAGGATTCGAATAATCACTGAAGTTTTTAGTGAAGGATAATAGAGACGATCGGTTTTTGCGAATTCTTTATTGATAAAGTAAGGGTATTTGGTAAGTCATTGGATCAGAATGTTGAGCTGTGAAAAATATGGATCACAAAAGATCTAAGTATGTAAGCAATTATTTATTGCGAAATAAAAAAGTAAAATTACCTTTTTTTTCGCATCACCCGTGGCCCCAACAGACTTCGATCCTGCTGGGCCCCTACGGTTTTGCTCACATCTCCTTGAGGCGCGCGTAAAACACCACGCGGCGTCGACGACTTGGGGTCGGTCGGGACGATTACTGGACGGCTGGACGGCGAGCTGCACATTGCTCGTTGTTTGCAAGCCTGCGCCTACGGTGGCTGGAAATTGGGATCGGGATCCCGGCGGAACTTCCTCTAATATACTTACGGCGAGCAATGGGTGGCACACCGTCCGACCGTCCGCTAACCGTCCGGACCGAGCCCAAGTTGTCGACGGCGCGTACTGTTCCACGCACGCCTCGAGATGATGTCAGCTATTCTTAGGGGCCCAGCAGGGTCGAAGCCTACTGGGATCACGGGTAGTGTGAAAGCGAAACCCGGGGCCCTGGGACGAAGGCAAAGCAGGAACAGGAGTGGGTTTTTAGTCAGTAAAAGTCTGACACTATCTCCCACTCTGCCCAAGAGCGGGATTTGTCATAAGATGATTTTCCCACCCAACAAAAAAAAAAACAAAACATTAGAGGAAGTTTGAGAGTGGCGCCATTGACCGAAAATTTGAAAAGTAATCTTTTATGTTGGTCATGTGAAGAGCACATAGCTAAAAAGATATCCCACACATATGTTCTCTTATGATAATTTTACTTTATTGCTAGTAGAAGCTGGTATTTTTATAAATATTATAACTTCACAGTCATCGCCAATGAAACCCTGTCAAAACTGTTCTTTTCATTTACCAAGTACCAATAAAAAGAACACGGTCCAATAAAAGGAAATGTTACAAAAAGGTAATAATTTTCCTTATTCCTTTTATCCGTAGTATCGGGTCTCGTCTATATTTAGATATTGAAACCTATACAGAGAGAACAAAATCAAGCAAAAACTGGTATCGGGTATTCGAAATCCACACGATATTAAAAAAAATACCCTCAAAGTCTTCTCAAACTTAGTTTGCATTCAACATAAATTATATTTAGAGTTCTCTTAATAATATTATTTGGTATTTGTCATAGTAGCATAGCATAGTCGGCCTTATAATGTTCCCACTGCTGGGACTTAGGCCTCCTCTCTCTATGAGAGGGAATGGGCTGTAATCCAACACGCAGGCCCAGTGAATGGTGAATGAATGGTGGTGGTGGTGGTGAATGTCATATATCTTCAAATTTTTGGTTCTAGGACATGCCGGTTTCCTCACGATGTATTTCTTCACGTTTTGAGAGTAGTGGTGATGAAATAAATTACACAAAGTAATGCGCCTGGCTGGGTTTGAACCCGCGACCTACAACTCGTAAGTCGGGGCCGATACCACTCGACTACCACTGCTCTCACCACCACTGTATTTGTCATAGTATTTTTTTTTAATTGATATAAACTAAAAAGTACATGACTGTGATCCCATCTGATAGTAAGCAGTGATGTAATCGTTGATGGTGAGGCGTACTAGTTTATTAAGAGCCTATTCACTCTAGCCTTGTAGACACCAAAATTATAATCGGATTGGAACACCGCAGGCAATTGTTCCAGTCCTTCGATTTATGAGGTATTAACGATAAGGCAAAACGCATAGTCCGAACCGTAGAGGTTACAGCAACGTAAGGATGGATACTCGCCGTACGTCAAGTTGTCCGATGGTAGAAAGCAGATGGCGGAATCAATTCATGCAATTCCCGCGTACACTCTCCAGAATATATCCTGTAAAATACCGAAAGGCTGGTTAACTCCTACGCCTGTGCCCTAGGTTTTGTGGATAGGTCTTAACCAAATCTAGATTACCAATTGGCCTCTTTGTACGCCTTTCCACGGAGTCCAAAGCTGTTAGATGGCATTTTTTTAATAGCCTATTTTTTTAGTATTTGACCACTATCTCACTAACAGGTGTACACAACACAAGCACGCTTACCTAGAAGTAACCTATTCACTCTTGACTTAAAGATATAGCATAAGCATAGCATAATCAGCCTTTTAATGTTTCCACTGCTGGGACTCAGGCCTCCTCTCTAAGAGAGGGAATGGGCCGTAATCCACCACGCGGGCCCAGTGCGGGTTGGTGAATATCACGTCTTCGATTTTTTGATTCTATGACATTTCGATTTCCTCACGATGTTTTCCTTCGCCGTTTTGAGAGCAGTGAAATAAATTACACAAAGTAATGTACCGGACTGGGTTTGAACCCGCGACCTACAATTTAACTTAAAGATATAATATCCTCTATAATAACTACAACCTAAAGGAAGTAGTTATTATTACAGTAATTTATTAGTTTATTACTTTAGCATAATAATAATAATTTATTAAGTAAATCAGGTTACAGGGAGTGGGTAGTACTATAACATTTATAATAATGTTCAAATACGTTCAACCGATCGAGCGTGAAGAAGTAACAAACACACACACACTCATAAAAGAGTTATGAGTAGGTATACACTTGAATGGCCTAAGAACCATTAGGCCATTCAAGGCCTAAGAAAAAATGAAAGGATTGTGTGAGGAGTAATATGAAAGAAAAGGGAATTAGTGATAGCATGACGAGTGACAGGGCAGAATGGAAGAAAAAATACATGTTGTGCCGACCCCAACATGGACAAGGGCAGAAAGCTGATGATTATTTTATTATTATAAATAGGTTTTCATTTTTTCACACGACTGGCCTGTTGGTCTAGTGGTTAGTGGCCCAGACTGCTTTGCCGGAGGTCGTGGGTTCGATTCCCACCCAGTACAAATGTTTGTGTGATGAGCACGATCATTTATTCTGTGTCTGGGTGTAATTTATCTATAAGATGTATGTATTTAGAAATATTTATATATGTTTGTCAGTTGTCTAGTACTCATAACACAAGCTTTGCTTAGCTTGAGACTAGACGGCGTCGTGTGATAGTTGTGAAGAAAAAAAAACATTAAAAACACAGCTAATTAGTATTTTCAACCGATTCACTTTCTAAATAAAAGTCTAAACTCTTCCTAAAATATTCAGGTACCTAGCAGTATATTCACACCCTGTATATGCAACGCTATCGAGTAAATAACAATTTAATTCACACGTGGAACCATTAATAGCACAAAATATATACATACAGAAGCTCAGTTTAATACAACCAGCGAAAAACCCACTCACGTAAAAACGCGAACTACGGCAATCTCAAACAAATGCCAGTCGCGAGTGCACTTGCACTCTTTTTAAATTGATATCAACTAGTGCTTGACTGCGATCCCACCTGATGATAAGCAGTGATGCAATCGTTGATGGTAAGGCGCACTAGTTTATTAAGAGCCTATTCACTATAGCTTTGAAGACACCTTATAATAGGACGGGAAGACCGCAGCAGGCAAATTGTGCCAGTCCTCCGATGTAAGCGGTATAAACGATGAGGCAAACACTTAGTCCGGACCGTAGAGGATTCAACAACGTAAGGCTGGATACTCGCCGTACGTCGGGTTTGATGGTAGAAATGAGACAGCGGAATCAATTCATGCAATTCCCGCGTACTCTCTACAAAATGCATCTTGTAAAATACGGAAAGGCTGACTACCCTACGCCTGTGCTCAAGGCTTTGTCATATTCATCATCATTTCAGCCGAAAGACGTCCACTGTTGGACATAGGCCTCCCCCAAGTGTCGCCACAATGACCGGTCCTGTGCGTCTCGCATCCATCGGATTCCCGCGACCCTCACCAGGTCATCGGTCCACCTTGTGGGAGGCCTTCCAACGCTGCGTCTTCCGGTACGTGGTCGCCAAGGCTTTATAGATTGGACTTAACCAAATGTGTGTGTCTATGTGTGCGGGCCATTTATTTTATTGTATGGAGCCGGCCTTCTGTATCAATGTATTCTGTGATTAATACTTTTACGTGAAATATTTCAATTGGAAGGATCAAAGGATTGTGTACGCGATTTAGTTTTTGTTTGTGCTCTTTACAGCTTTATATTTTTTATACCAGTGAAGGTATTTGAAGGTTTTACAGGTATTTGCGTGTAAAGGATTTGGTTGAAAGCTTTGTTTCTGTTAATTTCCATTGGTATAGGATGGCCACAAATGAGTGATGGTTTTTTTGGTCACTCATACCTTTATATCTATGTTGTTTTTATGTGTACGTGTAAATAAATGCCAAAAAAAAAAAAACTATTAAATCATACAATTCACAACTAAAGATGTGAAGGAATTGCCTTAGCAACAAGGTGTGTGGGAACGGAAACCGCCAATGTATCCACAGTTCTGTTCAAAATGGTGATCCAGCTAAAGACTGGAATTGGCTCAAAACATTAAGTGTCGGGAAAAGTCTCATGACACGATTCTTAAAGACTTAGACTTCAACCTACTTAATAGTCATTTTTCTTCTTCGCCCTTATTGGATAGGGCCACTAAAACGACTACACTAAGTCATGTTTCAAATTTTTTCATACCTGATTATTCCCTGTTTGTCATTGCTTATGATGTTAAAAGGATTATTATGTCCATAACATCTAACTCTGTGGATAGTGACTGTTTCAGTCGTAAGATGAACATTCCCATCCCTGATATCATCCTTCCTGGCATCCTTCACATCCTCAATTTCTCTGTTCCAGTAAAGTCGTTCTACAAACCTAAAAAAATTATCCTGCATCTTTCACTAACTATCGTCCCATCTATTCTTCCATTCCTACCTAAAGTCCGCGAAAAGCTTGTACACCAACAACTAAGCACGTCCCTTAGCAAGCATAGTTTTCTTAATCCCCTCCAATCTGGTTTCCAACTTGGGTATAGCACTACCTCAGTACTCTTGTATATTACAGGCGATATTGGGTCAGGTATGGAGATGGGGAAGTTGACGTTACTTGCTCTACTTGACTTTAGTAATGCTTTCGATATGGTTGACATCGATATTTTATTCGGCATCTTATACTATTTTAACATATCTCCATCGGTTATTGACTGGTTTCATAGTTACCTGTTTGGCCGCCGGCAGCGTATTTGTTGAAGAATCTTTCTCGTCTTGGTGTGACACCTCGGCCAGTATGCCGCAGAGTGGCGTTTTATCTCCTCTACTCATCGCACATTGTATAAACGCTATCACTCAACGACTTTCTTTTTTCTATATTTATGCTCAAACCACTATTGGAAAGTTATCTGAGGCCATTGATACTATCAACATAAACCTGGCTTGAATAGTTGACTGGAGTACTGAGTTCAGATTGAAGATCCATCCAACTAAGACACAAGTGATTGTTTTTGGTAGTTCCCGGAGTTTGTCTAAAGTAGATTGGTCAACACTTTCACAGGTTTTTTTCAATAATACTATTTTTTCTTTCCTAGACAAAACAACAGCAGGAAGTCAGTCGTAAGCTATTTGCTTCGGCGGGCGCCCGGAGACGTCTTCGTAATTTTCTTCACTACTAAAATTCCGTTAAAACAATCTCTTCTTCTTCCAATCCTGAACTACGCTGCTGCCAGCTATCTTGATCTCACCCAAGGCCAATTGGATAAGCTTGAGCGATTTGAAAATTTCCGTATAAGGTTCATATTTGGCTTACGCAAGTATGACCATGTTTCTGAATTTCGTACTAGGCTCAAATGACTTCCTATTTGCCTTCGCCGGAACGCCCGTATACTATATTTGCTTTATAATGTGCTATTGAATCCTTGTACCCCGTTTTATCTTAAAGAACGCTTTCAGTTTCGCTTGCTCCACCCAAGCGAGGACCACGCGCGAGGATACTCGTACCTTTAACAGTATAAGTGTATTAAATATATGAATCGTCTTTTATTTAGTTTGTCACTCAGGAATAAAGCAACTTTCTATCGGTGAAAATTTTAGCAATCGGACCAGTACTTTCAGAGATTACCTCCTACAAAGAAAAAACATGAAAACAAAATTTACCTCTTTATAATATTACTGTAGATAAATAAATAAAAAATATATTCAAATAAGATATTGATAAAAAATCATGTCCCTATCGGTACCAGAAACAGGGTCTCAGCTACCGGCGATTAAAGCTCGAGCAAAAGGAACTTCCTAACCGTAGTAGCGTGTATTGTTCCGCACGCGCCTCAAGGAGATGTCAGCAACCGTACGAGCCCAGCAGGGTCGAAGCCTACTTCTTAGCGTCATCATCTTCCTGCCCTTATCCCGTATTATTTGGGGTCAGCGCAACACGTTTTTTTCTTCCACTCTGCCCTGTTACTCGTCATGCTATCACTAACTTCCTTTTCTTTCATATCACTCTTCACACAATCCATCCATCTTTTCTTTGGTCTCCCTCTTCCTCTCCATCCATCCACATGTAAACTCATAACTCTTTTAGTAACATGTGTTTCATCCCTCCTCTTCACATGACCATACCAAGACAAACGATTCCCTTTCAACTTTTCAGTCACTGGCGCCACTTTCAAACTTCCCCTAATATATTCATTTCTCACTTTATCCATTCTCGTCACACCACACATCCATCTTAACATTCTCATCTCCGCTACATGCAATCTTTTTTCATCCGTCTTTTTCACAGCCCAACATTCTGATCCATACAGTATGACAGGCCTTATCACGGACTTAGCGTATCGATGGCAAAACTAGTTAAATTCCTTGCATGGTCCAGTGAAGCCTACTGGGGCCATGGGTGATGTGAAAGAGGACTCCGGGCCCTGGAACGAAGGCAAAGAAGGAACAAGGGTGGGTTTTAGTCAGTAAAGGTCTGAGGCGCCCTCTCGCCCCACCCAAGAGTAGGAGATGTCATTAGATGACTTCAAACCTAAAAAAAGGGTAAATTTTCTACTTCCACACAAGCGAAGCCGCTGGCAGAAGCTAGTGGGTTCTATTGCTGTCCGATCATCATTCATCATCATCATTTCAACCGAAAGACGTACACTGCTGGACATAGGCCTCCCCCAAGTGTCACTATAACGAACGGTCCTATGCGTCTCGCATCCATCGGATTCCAGCGACCCTCACCAAGTCATCGGTCAGCTTTATGGGAGGCTTTCCAACGCTGCGTCTTTGACGTGATCGCTACTTCAGAACCTTTCGTCCCCATTGACCATCAGAATCTTTTCTGCGAGCAATGTTCCTGACCATTGCCACATTGTCCGATAGCCAATACTAAACCGAATTAATCAACAAATCAAAGTTCAAAATGCTCACATTTCACCTGATTGTTAAACCTCAACGTGGATATTATTCAAACGCCTCGTACACTAAACGTTATCCGTTTAAGGGACCTAATCCTTTGTGGTTCAATTAATCATCTTATGTTTACTCTATGTCTTGGGGTTTGTGAGCATTTGCGGGTTATGTAGATTGGTAGGGTTAACGGCATCATACCAATATTATAAAGACGAAAGTTTGTGAATGATGGTGTGTGTGTATGTATGTTTATTACTTTTTTACACTTGAATGGCTGACCGGATTTCGATGAAATTTGGCACACGGAAAGGCCATGGCCTGAAAACCGTAACAACAAACCGTAGGGGTCTAGCAGGGCTGATGCCTGCTAGAACCATGGGGAATAGTATGAAAGGGATACTCGTGATTTTAGTCAGTAAAAGTCTGACACGCCCTGTTGCTCCGCCCTAGAGCGAGAAAAGTCATTAGATGATTAAAAAAAACTCTTTACAAAAACCACATATCCGACTTCCGAAACTAAAGTTATTTTGGTCGTTTTAGTGTTTTTTTTTTTGTAGTGATATCGGTTTCTTTTTGTAAAAAGTTTTTATTTCACACTTTTGAGTTGTGATACACTTCAATTACTTACAATTCCAATTAACCCAAACACGGCTAAGATACATTGTTTTATTATGAAGTTCCCGTGTCTGCCCTCCACCTTCTGGCTTAATCATCAGATCAGTTTGATAGTACCTTATGGCCAAAGTGCGTCTCAGGACGATTCTAATAAGCCCAAATACGGCTAGGATACATTGTTTAATCACGAAGTTCCGATGCCTACCTTCCGGCTTCATCATCATCATCAGATCACTTCGATGATACCATTTTCAACATAACTATTCAGAACAATTCAATTACTTGTATTGTTTGCAATATCTGCGTTAGGGTAAAGTTCCGTTAGCCATTTCTGTTCTTCTTCACCAGTTCCACTTCCTCAAATGTTACTTTTTGACTGTAAATGCTTTAGTTCTCAATGAAAATACCAAAAATCATTATATGATATTTAAGGAGTTCCCTCGACTCCTCATGGATTCCTTCATCACAACTGGATTTTGAAAAAAATGGGACCAAACTGGTAGCATATCCTTATAGGAAAAAAAAAATTGCAAATCACCATACTTGACATAATTGACAGGCCTGTTGGTCTAGTGGTTAGTGGCCCTGACTACTATGCCGGAGGTCGTGGGTTCGATTCCCACCCAGGACAAATGTTTGTGTGATGAGCACGATCATTTGTTCTATGTCTGGGTGTAATTTATCTACATATGTATGTATTTAGAAATATATAAGTATGTTTATCAGTTGTCCTAGTACCCATAACACAAGCTTTGCTTAGCTTGGGACTAGACGGCATTGTGTGATAGTTGTGGAATATTATTATTATACTTGCCAGTACGCCAATATTATGTCCGATCCGACCGAATTCGTGGCTGATCGTCCGGTAAAAATGTCGGCTGCGTTAGTATTGTCAGGTCGCCCTAATGTAAACGGCGCTATTGAAATACATATGCCAATATGGATCCGACACGTTTGTCGCTCCGATAAAACTGTCGGTCCGACCTAATGTGATCCCGCTCTAAGTCTCCGCTGTCCGTCCGTCCATCTATCTCTATGTCGGTCTGTTTATCAGCGGGTTTTATTTCAGAAACATTAAGAGGTAGAGTTTTTTTACAGAATGTGTATTTCTAAAGGGGGTCGCCATACAAGTAACCTTATTTTATCGGTGTTTTTTGCTCGATTTTAATATGTCTGCAGGGGCGTAGCTACCGCCGTATCTGCCGTATCAATGGGGCCCCACGCTACAGGGGCCCCGACGTGCCGTGCGCAAAAATTCGTAACATGTTATCCACAATCTTCTTATATTGATAAGAGACTACTAGTAAATAAATAAAAAAAATATAGTATAATGTTCTAATAGTGTATAGCTAGCTCTGGTTTTTCTAGTATTTTCTACATAAAATCACAATAAAAACTTAACCTGTCCTAGTCCAGAATGCACCAAGAAGCGAACTTAAAAAAATGCTTGATACGGGGCCCCTGAGGGCCAAGCTACGCCACTGTATAGATGGAACTCTTCATGTGCGAATCTAACATTTTTTCTTTTATTTTCTGACAACTCAAATACAATTGAGGTAATTGTGTTATTCAAAATAATACCACTTATTTCGTAAAGAATTAAATTAACTAAACATTGCTCTCTGAAGTTAGGCAGCCCCTAATCTAGTTGAATATAATCCGACGTGAACACAGTGCATTTCAAATGATTAAGAATTTCGGACGGCTGGTCCTTCGGGACGCGATACCAAACTTGATGCATGATTAGTCTGTGCAAAGCTTGCAAATGTTTAAAGTTGACTAAAAACTTTTTTTTAAAGAAAAATTTATCGGCTAGGGAGTTATTTAAAATGGTCTCTCTAAAGTTCAAATTATATTTAAGTTTTGATATTATGCTGGAATGGTTAAACCATTTTTTCTTGTTTTAAAAATTAAACCTTATTTTTAAACTGCTTTTGTGCGACCCTAAAGATACTAAATCCTACCCGCGACTTTGTCTGCGTGGAAGTCAAGTAATAAAACATATCCAGTTGCACTCACAATTTTTCATTATTTTTATCATCATTTCAGTCGAAGTACGTGTACGGATGTACATAGGCCTCCTCCAAGTGTCCCCACAACGAACAGTCCTGTGCGTCTCGCATCTATCATCACGTTCACAAACATACAGAAAACACTCAGTCCCGAAACAACAAACTGTAGGTCAAACAAACATAATATAATACTAAATAGTGATTAGTTTATCAATTAATAAAATAATATAATAATAATAATAATCCAGTCACCCTCATTGTGACTGACAGGCACCGACCAAATGTTTCACCAGAATGTAATAGTGGCAAAATCATTCGGGCGGAGCCCGTCAATCACATTTTGTTCAGGTGGCTCCCAATAATAATAAAAATAATGTTAGTTTGGCGACACCCCCTCTCCTAAAACAAAGAAACGAATGTTTCTCTCTCGCGCACGCGCTCGGATCTCGACTGGACTCCATTTTGACACATTGTGAAAATTTTGCAAAAATATTTTAATAAAACCCCTACAAACTTTATTATTATTATTTTTTTAATTTATATAAACCGGTGCTTGACTGCGATCCCACCTGATGGTAAGCAGAGATGCAATCATTAATGGTGAGGCGCACTAGTTTATTAAGAGCCTATTCACTCTAGCCTTGAAGACACCTAAATTATAGTTGGACAGGAAGACCGCAGCAGGCAAACTGTTCCAGTCCTTCGAAGTACGCGGTATAAACGACGAAGCGAAACGCTTAGTCTAGACCGTTGAAGTTTTAACAACGTAAATGTGGATACTTGCTGTACGTCGGGTTGTCCGATGATAGAAAGGAGATGGCGGAATCAAGTCATGCAATTCCCGCGCACACTCTCCAATATGTAACCTATAAAATACCGATAGGCTGGCTACCCTGCGCCTGTGCTCGAGGCTTTGTTCAATATTCAAATTCATCTACTTTAAGAATGCAGAAAATATTTCAATATTCATTAAACCCCGAGCGTTCGCTCGGTCATTGTCTATCTATTGTGTCTCTAATTACGCTACTCAAAAGGTTAACATTGCTACCTTCGGTAAGAGTCTCGAAAAAGTCTGAAACCAACTACCAACCTAAGCCAATGAATGTTTCTCAAACTCCAAATAAATAAATCTATTTAGACTCCACATCTAAATTGTTGACAAATAGAAGCTGGATCTGTATTAATTGGATGGTGCAGTGTATCAAAGAGCGAGGAGACGGTACAAACGTGGCTATCTCCTAGATATCTCCTAGCGATCTAGTTCCGTAAGTCCTGGATAAGTTGGTATCCGTTGAGAAATGTCGATGCTCTGGAGAGATGTTGGCTCTCGGATTGAGAGCGATGGATAAGAAACTGATATTAAATGAAATTGTTTTTAACGTTGTGGCTTGCGCATGGTTGCGGTCGACTGGTGTAATGTAAATTGGTATGAGTAGGGCACACTACTCTGTTCTGGGTTTTTTTTTTTATTGGGTGGGAAAATCGTCTTATGATAAATCTCGATCTTGGGCGAAGCGGGAGATAGTGTCAGACTTTTACTGACTAAAAACCCACTCCAGTTCCTTTTTTGCCTTCGTCCCAGGGCCCCGGGGTGGGGCGACGACTAGGGTGGCGGCCGCGTACCGAAAGATCTGGTGATGATCTGGTAAGTATCGCGAGAATCCGGTGGATGAGAGACGCTGAAGATTATTCGTTGTGGCAACACTTGTTGGAGGCATATGTCCAACAGTGTTTCAACAGAAATGTTAATGTGAGTTTCTGTCATTGAGTAATTGTAATACTCGCTAGTTTTCAGTCGGCAGTCTGTTGTGCCATTTACATAAATAGTTAGTTTTCGTTCTCAGTCTCAGTAGTCTAAGATGTGCCTATGTCAAATCCAGGTCCTGTCTACAATTTGGTTTGCAATTAGATCCTTACTGATAATAATATAGAACTAAGAAAGATTTTCTATCATGTATTAAAATGAATCCCTATTTCTCTTAGTCTCGTCATCATGTATGAACGACTCGATGTATGACTGTCTTACTCAGACAGTTTTTCGGGTCTACACTAATGTTATAAATAAGTAAAGTTTGTATTTTTATTTGCAGGAGGTACTCTCTAAAAGTACTGATCCGATTGCTAACATTTTTTCATCGATAGAAAGCTGCTTTATTCCTGAGTGACACAGGCTATATTTTATGTACGCGGGTGAAGCCGCGGGCAAAAGCTAGTCTAGTATAGAATATTTATTCATCTTAATGAGCCATTTAGGATTACTCAAAATACAAAATACAAAAAGTTTATTTGTGTACACAGGTACAATTTAGTAGTTACAAATGTATTAGTGTCTCTGTGTTCTGCCACAAAGTGGCATACGAATATTATTTTAATAAAATATTATTGCGCCTACTGAAAAAATTTAAGTACACACATTAATGAGAGAGATAGAGAAAACTAATAAGTGCTAATTAAACAAAAAATAATAATCTAGAAACTCCTCCACCAAACGCATATTGCATTGAATATGGCTCACATTTTCGTATCCACTACTTGTTAATCTAAGTTTTATTTGGTGTGGAGTCAATCCAAATGTATGGCGAAAATTCGAAATGTATACACTTCAGTCAGTATGTACATCGGTTTGTTTTTATTAGTTACTAGCATCGGCCACCGGCTTCGCCCGCATTTAAATTGGAAATCATGCCAAGGGAACGGGATAAACCCTATGTCCAGCTCAGCAGGACTGTTCGAAAGAAGGCGGTAAACATCTAACACGTCCTCACGCCCCGCCCTAGAACGGTAGAAGTCATTGGATGATTTTCCAATGACTTCAATAAAAAAAAATGATGATTGACTCACGAGAGCTAGTGGTCATTTTCATACTGATACACAGATATATACATATGCTATATAATAGATACATATATGTCGGCGCAAGGATGCCGATCATCATTGAAGCTCTGTCCAGGGACTCTGTTTTGTGGCCGATGGCTGGGTATCGAGCATTATCGTACTATTGACTTCTCCGACTTATATAAATACACCGTTCCGTTCCGTTCCTTCACCGTTTTGAGAGCAGTAGTGATGAAATAATTACATAAAGTAATGGGCCTGACTGGGTTTGAACTCGCGACCTACAAACTTTAGCATTCGGCCACCACTGCTCTCCCCTTTACTACACTTAAAATTATTCCATGTTTCCATAACAAGTTTTCGGTGCCATAAAACCACAAATGTGCAATTTCGTTCCACATTTCAGTATACCTGTATGTTTTTATTTACAACTTACTGTTTGGCAGTCGGAACAGCGTCATATTGTATTTTCAATGGTTATTCAAAAGTTTGGGACGTAAACAAGGTGATTTGTATCTGTGTTTTGACAGAGTAAGGTGCAAATCCGTATATTTTGATACATGAATGTCTCTCTGGAGCGTGTTTTCTGGCTTGATTCATTTTTACTTAAATACCTCTAGCACAGAAGTTTAAATCATTGCGTGTTCGAAATATTCACTGCTGCTATAGAACTCAAAGGAAATAGGAACATGAGACTGACATCTTTTTTTTAATTTATATGTAAAAACTAGGGCTTGACTGCGATCCCACCTGATTGTAAGCAGTGATGCAATTGTCGATGGTGAAGCGTACTAATTTATTAGGAGCCTATTCACTCTAGTCTTGAAGACGCTTAAATAATAATCGGACGGGAAGCCCGCAGCAGGCAAATTGTTCCAGTCCTTCGATGTATGCGGTATAAACGGCGAGGCGAAACGCTTAGTGCGGCCCGTAGAGGTATCAATTTAACGGTGGAAACTTGCCGTGCATCGGGTTATCCGACGGTAGAAAGGCGATGGCGGAATCAAGTCATTCCCGTGCACACTCTTCCTCTCGCTCCACCTAAAGTGGGAGTCAGTACATGAAATCGTCTCACTCGCTCTGAAATGCATGGGTGCTCTCGCGCTCATACTCTCGGCTGAATAATTTTTATGTTTAGGGGATGTTTAGTCACTACAATTTGTCTGACTACTGAAATATAACTTTGTAATACTTACCTTAATAACATATTAAAAAATCAGTCATGAAAAAATGAGTAAAGTTCATTTATTTTTTGTGAAGCTTTTAAGCGTCTAATAGAAGTTTTGGTCCATAAAAAGTGACTGACACTTATGATACAACTTTAGAAAAATATTCTGCAAAACATTATTTCTATATAATAATCAGCCATAAAAATTTAGGTTAAGTATGTCTTAGTTTTAGGGGCCCGAAGGGGGAACTCCACAAGCACGCAGGTATTCAAAGCACATGAGACGCTACTGAGAACCTAAGGTTTAATCCACGTGAAAATAAGTTATGTTAGATCGCTCTGGGATCTTAGACTAATAAGGTAAATTGAGAGGTAGGTTAATGCTTGCTCAATGCTTAACCTCTAAATAACTTACTTAGGTCAAAATGGGTTTACGATAATTGGGTGAGACTCGAGTTTTTAAGTTGGATTGTAGGCTAAGGTTTTTAAATTAATACAAATTAATGCGAAAGTAACCGTCTTATTTATTTAGCATAGCATAGTCGGCCTTATAATGTTCCCACTGTTGGGACTCAGGCCTCCTCTCTAGGATAGGGAATAGGCTCTAATTCACCACGCGGGCCCAGTGCGTATTGGTTGATGTCACATGTCATCGAATTTTTGGTTCTAGGACATGCCGGTTTCCTCACGATGTTTTCCGTCACCTTTTTGAGAGCAGTGGTGATGAAATAAATTAACCAAAGTAATGCGCCTCGTAAGTCGGTGCCGTTACCACTCGGCCACCGGTTTATTTATTTATTTACTAGTTACTGCATGCGGCTAATAAAACTTGTAATGGTTTTTCAACTGACTGACTTTTTATTGTGCCAAATAGTTACACACAGTAAGAACAGATGGCGCTAGTATATTGAATGTAGTTAGTTTTGAACCGACTTCAAAAAGAAGGAAGTTCTATGTTCTGCTGAATTTTTTTTTTTAATGTACGAATATATTCTCCATTTTCTCGGTCGATTGTGGACCGATATCGAATTTTTTTTTCGTTATTTGGGGATTTCGGAAGCCGGTGTTAAATAACGAAAAGACAAAACTGTTATACATAGAAACACTAGCTTCCGAAATTAAAGTTATTTTGTACTTTCTAGTGTTTTTTTTTTACATTAAAGTCGATGGATTTTTTTTTTTTATTTGTAAAAAGTTTCTTTTTTAACTATATTTTACCCTCTCATAACAAAATAAACTACTAATCATTATTATAATCAAAATAACAAATAAAAAAATTAAGCTCTGCATTTACTTGTCAAACATACAATTCTTATAATCCTACAATTCTTTATCACCCATTAAACTAATAAAAAACTTGTAATATTTATTTGCATAAAGACTTTTTGTCAGTAAATCTGCTGGCATATCTGAGGTTGACACATAATCAAGCTTTAGTTTATTATGAAGTACACATTCACGCATAAAATGATGTCGCATATCAATATCCTTTGTACGTTTATGAAACAAGGGTTTGGTTGCTAAACTTAGTGAACTTTGACTCATCATCATGTCAGCCGAAAGACGTCCACTGCTAGACATAGGCCTCCCCCAAGTGTCGCCACAATGAACGGTCCTGTGCGTCTCGCATCCATCGGACTCCCGCAACCGTTACCAAGTCATCGGTCCACCTTGTAGTAGGCCTTCCAACGCTACGTCTTCCGGTAAGTGGTCGCCATTCCAGAACCTTTCGGCCCCAACGGCCATCCGTTCTGCGAGCAATGTGCCCTGTCCATTGCCACTTAAGTTTGGCGATTCTTCGTGCTATTTCGGTGACCTTGGTTCTCCTACGGATATCCTCATTCCTGATTCGATCATGCAAGGAAACTCCGACTAGATAAGCTTAAAACAGATATTAAAAAAAACGCAAATTTTCAGATTCGAGAGTTTACCTAAGAACACTCGATATAATCACATTTGCTTTTATAATATTAGTGTGTTTAAATCTATATGAACTAGTAAGAAAGACTATAAAAAGGGGAACTAATATCTTGGGCATTTTTTACCAGTCGACCTTAGGATGGTGCAGGAACAGAACATGATAGGCGCAACTCTTCTGTCTGTTTGTTACCTCTTCACATCTTAATGGCCGAACGGATTTGGATGAAACTTGACACAACAGAAGACCAGGCAAAAATAGGTCTTCCCTTGGCTGGCCTATGATCAGCCAATGCAATAACGCCCGCAGACGCTGTCATTGGATCCCTTCGTGAACAGGTAACATGGCACGTGACACAAGATGGGAAAGTTTTGCAAAAGCGTGCACTAGCTTCTGACGTTTTATAAGTGCCCATGTAGGCCTATGTGAAACATAAAACTTTTACTTTGACTTGACTTTGACTTTGATTTAAAAGTTTTACGTCCTAGCCTAGGGAGTTTTTAATATCGTACGGGTTTGATTACGCATGCGGGACCCCCAAAAATGTCCTTTTCATACAAGTAATGCGTGGAATACGCACGCAGGACGTGGGGCGTGATCCCGAACAGCAGCCCCACGCGTGCGTGTCGTCTATTGTACATAACCACATCGCAAAACTAGAATATAGGCAAGCATGTCTCACGCTGCGTGAAAACCGCACCATATTAAAAATACCCTTAATAGCTATAAATTAAAATAAACATAAATCTAAACACTGATGAATAAAAACCAACAAAGTTTAGTTAAACACTAATATATTTAGCTCAACAATTTAGACTTTGAAAAACAAGTATGTTTTTAAAGTTTTAAATGTATTTTAAAATGTTTCAATCAAATTCCAAACTTTATTAAAATTCTATTCGAATAAACTAGAAAACTGCAATTTAAAAACATGTGTCAGCTAAAATTCTGGGAACAACGCGGTCAGAGTAAAACACAAAATGATACAACGTATTTATTCACGGACATCTAAATAAAATGAAAACAGAATATTGGCTTAAGATGCAAATTCAAATTTTATTCCACTTTAACTGACCAGTCGTTCGCAAGCCCACCACGCCCCCGCTACTGTGACCTCAACCCCGACTACTAATCACCGTAGGCGTAAGCTTGCCGATGACGAGCAATGGGTAGCTCGCCGTCAGGCCGTCCAGTAACCGTTCAGCCTTATTTTGATCGAATCGATTTTTATTATAATTTGCATTTTGCTCTCTAATCTCATCTAAATTAACCTCTGACACATCATCATCAGCGGTCACTAAACCAAGTGGCCGTGCTACCCTTCCTATCATCGACTCGAAAGGGCTAGATTTAGTCACCCTATTGACAGTAGAGTTCATAGCTAACTGAACCTGAACCGAGCCTCAGTCGTCGTCGTCAGCGCGTAGTGTTCCTCGTAGGCCTCAAAGAGATGTCACCAAAACCATGGGTTAACTTCTAAGAGGGAATCTTGTCGTTCTAGAACGCAGAGGGCTGTTTTCACGGCCCTCGGAGCGAACCGCCTCGGCGTTCCCAATTAACAGTAGGAGAAGTTCACATCGGCGTCGGATTGACGACGAAGTACCTGGGACTCGTCCTCGACAGCCGGTGGAATTTCGAGGAGCACTTCCGACGTCTGGCCCCCAAACTGAATCGGAATGGGGCTGCCCTCATGCAGCTCTTGCCCAACCTCGGGGTTCCAGACGCCTCCTGCTGAACTGCCGAAGGCTCTACGCAGGCATCGTCCGGTTCATGGCCCTTTATGGGGCGCCGGTGTGGGCGCCGTCAGTGCGAAAGCGACCGACGGCCCAACTGAACGCGTGCCAGAGGGTCATGGCCATATGGATGGTGCGGGAATATCGCACGGTTTCCCGCTAAGCGGCCAGCCAACATGGGATCTGTAGGCAACAGCCCTTGTACGCATGCACGATCTGCGAGTGGATACGCAACGCCAAATATTCTGAAAGGAAGACTCGGCCCTGGTACGAAAGGCAACAAAGGAACAGCAGTGGGTTTTTAGTCAGTAAAAGTCTGACACTATCTCCCGCCCCGCCCAAGAGCGGGGAGCATAAGATGATTTTCCCACAACGAAAAAAAAAAAAGGAACGCTGAGGGCGGTGTGAAGGGCATTGTATAGCGTAGAGTCAAGAGCGGTGCGGATCTGCCCCCCCCTAGCCAAGCTACAACCGTTTCGTGTCGAATTCCGTTCTCCAATCGTTAACGCCTCGGTGTCAGCAATTATAGAAAACGATAAGTTGGCAGCCATGTTGGCGCGCCTGAGTCGGCCGCTCGTTCTATAATGACGTTCTACAATAACAAAAGAAGTAGCGTTGAACATTGTAGAAACGATAACAATTAATTCTACATTTTAAACGATGTGAACTTGGCTACGAATTTTCTATTCGTTTGTTCTGACCACGCGACTTCACGTTGAGATGATGTCGTTCCCGCACATTTGGTTAATTTTCGACTAGCGTTAACGATTGCAGATTATCAACTTGGCTAGGGGTACTGTTCAGACCAACGTATTGGACTGCATCCACGAGCAAAAAAAAAAAACAAAAAAACACGAGAAAAAAAAGACCTAGATTTCTAACTATTGTCTAAAAAATCGAATATTTTCTTCTCCACTGTGCATAAAATATAGTAAGGTTTTTTCTAAAAATCTAAGCAACGCAAGCAAAATCCCACACGAATTTAGGGACCCGTCATTTGGGCAAAATTGTGAACACAGGATCGAACGCATTTACTTTCTTTACCTTATCCCATCGTATTCAAAAATTCTACCTCACGTGAAAACTCTGCGAAGGAAAACAAAGTAAATGCCTGGCTATTTATTTTCCAAGAAAAGGTGGGTTTGTGAATGGCGTGGTAAACTGTAAGAAAATGCTACAACTTACCTTTAAGGTTCATTTTATTCAATATATTAGAAAATCTTTTCTATTTTAGTCAAAATATAAAACATAGCTTAACACGTTAATCGACATGTCGGACACTGGTGACACATCTCTTACTTCGACTTACGATTGTAGGAAATTTATTTCATGTGCATCACATGACAAAATGAGCGGGCGTCAAAAATACGAACGTGTCCGACAGTGACCCGCGTGACTCTATTGAAATATTTTTTCGGCCACGGCGGATTCATGTGACCGCCAATAGTAAATAACGCATGCGATATTTAAATAATTTAAATATCCACTTCATACATTGTAATTTCTGCATGCGGGGCAAACCCGCATGCGTGATGAAATCCGCATGATATTAAAAACACCCTTATGTACCAGTTGAAACTCGTATATATTATAAGACAGTTGCTTACTTTTTTTTATTTCTAAAAACCAGAAACTGGACGAAGATTTGTTTGAGATTTTTAAAAAATTGTAAAAACTTTTTTTAAAGGGTGGAAATCATCCAATGACTTCTCGCGCTCTGGGTGGAGCGAGAGGGCGTGTCAGACTTTTACTGACTAATAACACACCTGTGTCCTTCAATTACCCTTTGCGTTCTAGGATAACGGGTTCTCTTTTCAGAAATTCCCCGCGGTATACGTGAAGACTTGTGATAGGCTCGCTCTCATTTATGATTGTTTTCCTTTTTAGTTATTTTTTTAGGGTTCCGTACCCAAACGGTAAAACGGGACCCTAGTACTAAGACTCCGCTCTACTTCCGTCTATCTGTGTTTCTATCCGTCTGTCACCAGGCCATATCTCATGAACCATAATAGTTAGATAGTTTAAATTTTCACAGATGATGTATTTCTATTGCTGCTATAACGAAGACGGTGCCTCATGATGTCGTGTTGAATAAAGACGGGGTTTGGGGTAAGCGTAGTGAGGAACAGATTGCTTTGTATACTAACGAATGCAGTAGGAGACTAAGGCTAATTGACTTCCCTATTGAGTGTATGCAGTGTGCTGACTTGTGCTGTCGTGACCACAGTCACAAACGTGTCCTTGATAGACTGTACTCTGAAATTGTGACAGCTCTTCGTGACGCCGCCATGGCGGGTCGAGGGGGCAATAGGACGGTGGTGGCTGGCTCGCGTGTAGTAGGGTGGAACAAAAACGTCAGCGAGGCTCACCGGGTGGCCAGAACAAAATTTATCGATTGGGTAAAGTGCGGTAAACCTAAGGGAGGAGACATATATCATGATATGTGTGAAAGCAGAAGGGTGTTCAAATCTAGACTTAAATGGTGCCAAGATCATCAGGACCAATTAAAAATGGACATTCTTGCTGAGAAGCACTTAAATAGGGATTTTCGGGGTTTTTGGCAGGGTACCAAGAAGATGAATATAAGGCCAGGCCTTCCGGTGAGCGTCGAGGGCGTAAGTGAACCAAAGAACATAGCAAATTTATTTAGGTCCCAATTTTCTGTACAGCCACTATTGGACAGACAGGTTGCGGTGTTCAATGCTGAGGGCCCCACGGGCGAAATGGAGACGAGGTTTTCAGCCAAAGAGGTACGGAAAATAATAAAGTGTATGTCGAAGGGTTAAGTCTCCTGGCCACGATGGCCTCAGTATTGAACACCTGCAGCCCGCATGTAACTAGGGTCTTGGCTATGTTCTATTCGCTATGCCTGAGCCATTCCTACCTGCCGTGCGATTTTATGAGGACAGTGGTAGTGCCTGTAGTGAAGAACAAAACGGGGGATCTAGCCGATAAGACTAACTACAGGCCCATCTTCCTTGCTACTGTTATAGCTAAAGTGTTTGATGGTTTGCTGGATGCACAGTTAAATAAACACGTGACATTGCATGATAATCAATTTGGGTTTAGACCCAAATTGTCTACAGATAGTGCAATACTGTGTCTCAAGCATACCATTAGATACTATACGGATCGTAAAACACCTGTTTACGCTTGTTTCCTCGACCTGTCCAGGGCCTTTGACCTGGTGTCGTATAACTTGTTATGGCAAAAGCTTGAGGGCATAAACATGCCACGTGAACTGATTAACATTTTCCAGTATTGGTACGCACACCAGGTTAACAGTGTCAGATGGGCGTGTTGTCGGAGCCGTACAGGCTCGAATGTGGAGTGAGGCAGGGTGGGTTAACCTCACCCACCCTGTTTAATCTGTACATGGATGCACTCATTGTCGCTCTTAGTGGTCACCATGTTGGCTGCTACGTTGATGGAGTCTGTGTGAACAACTTGAGTTATGCGGACGACATGGTGCTACTGAGTGCGTCGGTCTGTGGCATACGGAGGTTGCTAAAAGTGTGTGAGGAGTACGCGTGCCGTCACGGCCTCTTGTACAATGGTGTTAAGAGTCAATACATGGTCTTTCAGGCTGGCTCCAAATGCCCTCAACATGTACCACCCATTCGCCTGAATGATGTATCTTTGGAACGGGTGCACCAATTTAAATATTTAGGGCATTGGGTAACAGCTGACCTGAAGGACCATGTCGACATCGAAAGGGAGCGAAGGGCACTGTCTAAAAGAGCAAATATGATAGCCCGTAGGTTTGCACGGTGTTCAAGTGAGGTCAAGATCACACTTTTTAAAGCTTTTTGCACTTCATTGTACGCGTGCAGCCTATGGGTTTCCTACACACAAGCGGTTTACAGTGCCCTCCGTATCCAATACAACAACGCGTTCAGGGCGGTGTTGGGGCTGCCCCGCTTCTGTAGTGCATCGGGCATGTTTGCGGAAGCGCGCACCGACTGTTTTCACACCACCATGCGCAAGCGGTGCGCGTCCTTGGTGCGCAGGGTGCGGGGCAGCTCCAATACAGTTCTGGCGATGATTGCTGGCAGAATTGATTGCCCTTATATCGGACATTGCTGTAGCAGACATGTTACTAACTATGTCCGATAGTGTAAATGTATTTTCTTATGTGTGTGTGTTCTGTTTTGTGATTGTTATATGGGTGCTATTAGTTGCCTGAAATAAATGCTTTTTTTTTTATTTATTTTTTTATTTTTTTTTATAACAACAAATACTAAAAAACAGAATAAAATGAATATTTAATCTCAATTGCTCCCATACAACAAACGTGATTTTTTGCCGTTTTTTGCTACGAAAGGTACGGAACCCTTCGTGCACGAGTCCAACTCGCACTTGGCCAGTATTTTTTTTAAAAGCTGAAGTCCTCCAAGCTCTAATAAACAAATAAATATTTATTTCAAAACCATTCCCACCCACAACAAACAAACCCACATCTTTCCAAATTGAACCTTAGTGACAATGTTCTTCGTAATGTGACCTTCTGAAGCCTCACAAAAATCCTCAACTGACTTAAACTCTACTTTAGTGGAACCAAAACAATGAATCAAGGCATTACAGTAGAATAACATAAATGTTCAAGATAAGATCTTTGACGGTCAAATGGAAAAGAATGTGAACAGTAATCGTCAGACATTTACTTGCGTTGAAAATTCTGTTTTTGATGATAAAATGCTCAACGTAAAGAGTCAAATCTTGACCCGATTATAATGATTCACCCCTCGAGCGGCCCCGGGGTATTAATATTACCTACGTAATTCACCAAAAAAAAAAATACAAAAAAACTTTTTCTGTATTTTTCTAGGAAAAACAAAGATATAGAAACCAAAATTTTCGGCTAAAAATAATCGTAGAAATGTGTGTACAAAACGAAAATTAAGCGTTTTTCAAGGTCATTCAAATTGTAAAGACGTATGTACAATCGGCGCTAGAAGGGGATGGCAAGCGATGGTTCAAGTCTACAAAGGAACGGGCGACATTCTTTTTTCACATTATATAAACTAGTGCTTCGCTGCGAATCCACCAGATGGAAAGCAGTGATGCGATCGTTGATGGTGAATCGCACTAGTTTATTAAGATCCTATTCACTCTAGCCTTGAAGACTAAATTATAATTGGACGGGAAGACCGCTGCCGGCAAATTGTTCCAGTCCTTCGATGTACGCGTTATATTAATCACTCTTGCAGCTTACTGGTCATATAAAACATGTAACTAGAATAATGCACATCTGTAAACACTTTTATTACAAAAATTTATTTACAATCATAATTTAAGCATTGAAATGTTACGCACTTAGATGTAAAATGAGGATCGACGCACTATGCAAGTATTGGTGTTTGCGCACGCACACACGATTACTCCTGATGCAATTGATACAAATGATTCAAGAATAGGTGCAAAATGCAAAATAGGTAATTTTTTAATTCAGAAATAATAAAAAAAAGAAATTACATGAAAAAAATCCTATTTAAAAATAGCTGCAATCGATCCTGTAGTCGATTCTGAACTGACAACTTTAAGGATATGTCTTTAGTATTTTACGTGTTTTATAAGTTGTGTGGAACATAGACGCTGGTGAGTTCCACACTTTGAACCCAGTTCTATTTTCAAAATAAAAGCAACTTAATTAAAGTGCAGCTAAAGAAAGAAAAAAATAATAAAATGTGTTTAGTCACACTTGTGAAACAAACCGCAGACAGAAATAACAATATAATAAAATAGTAGACTTAGGTCCCTATGTGTGCAACTCATGCTTTACTAATTCGACTTTTTTAAGATAAGGGAAATAATAGCCCATCAGAAACAAAACTCGATCTTAGAGAAATATTCAATACATCTACTATGTAATCTTTGTAAATTATTGATTACTCACATACACATAGAAAATGAACTGAACTTTTCTTACGCACGTATAAAGTGAATACAAAGAGAAATGTGCTATTGATTTTTCTACAATCAGGCTCACTTACAGCCTTTTTTGGTGAATATTAGAGGTTTTTTTTTTACTGACTGTGCAATATCCGGTCCGTCACTACAATTTACCATTGTTAGCAATAGTAAGTTATCTAGTTTATTCACCCAATTTATTATATAATATTAAACCTAATTTTAATATTAAAAGTATTGTGTTGACTATTGTAGTACCAATTGTGCTTGTAGGTGGCACAAGTAACCAACCAGAGTGCTTGGATTGTTTAATGTTGGCAGAATAGCGAGAAAACCGCGATGTTTTGGTAACTGTACCATTCCTCGCATTTGTGCATACTTGTTTTTGTAATTATTTAAGAAACAAATGGTTGTTTGCGAAGTAAGGACATGCACAAAGGTATATTATTTCTACTTCTTTCTTTCTGAAAGCCCAAAAAAAAGTTTAAATTCATTTAAGTATACTTCTGTCAACACTACTAATCTCTTTTATTTATTTTTTTTTTTTATTCGATAAAATGCTTTCTATCCTCTTCTTTATTTTCTATTCTAAAAGAGACATATTGTATTGGCTGCACAGTCGTTTTGTCTCTTTCTAAAGAATTCGGTGTAAATATTGCTCAGTCCATTCTCCATGTCTGCACCCTGTACGCAATGCTCGCTTCTAGCCGACCAAGCAAGATGTACGAGGCCATCTCAGTATTTTACTGGTCGATAGAATCAGGCAGTTTGCGTGAATCTAACCCTTTATGGACTTTGTAAATCTTAACTTCAAAAGTATGAAATCCATTTTGTATTCAGCACGAGGTTCGTGAAAGTGCTACTTCTGTGATGCTTACGTGTCTTTGTTTTTCTTTTTATTTTTTAGGGCTGGCCAGTTCTTAAAAAAAATAAACAAAATAACGTGATGCATCCTCGTCTGAAACGTGGTCGTTCACAATAGGCCTGATCAAGGCTTAAAGTCACTTACAAGGCTATGGAGAGAGCTAGCTATCTATGCTCGGAGTTTCCTTGCGCGATAGAATTAGAAATGGAGATAACCGCAGGAGAACCAAGGTTACCGACATAACCCTAAAAATTACAAAATATAAGTGCTAAGAGTGGGCAGGGCCATATTATATTTTTATATAATTATATTTTTTATTATTAAATATGCTAAATATTATAAGCTTACAGGAAGTGTGTAATGCTATAATATTTTATTTTCATTAAATATTAAAAATAAAAGAGTTTTCGAAGACTTCTTGCACTAGGTTAGGCCTGTCCTGCAGGAAGATTACAAATTTTCTTTAGAGTTACAAATTATAGTTAGTTAAAATAGTTATTTTAACTAACATTACAAAAATACAATGAGAGTACAAGCTAAATTATTAAAGAACAAGCTTACAAGGATTCTATACATTACTATTATAGAAAAATATCGAAAACTTAGAGCTAACTTGCATTTAATTCCTATTTTGAATAATTTGCGTAAATCAATTTTCTTTCAACATTTTGTATAAACATATATTTTCCATTCAACATTCGCTTACGTCAGGAAACTTGACATCAAAATTATTCAGTCCAGCCTTTAGTCTAAATATTTATTTAAGAAATTTTACAAACTACGTATATTTAGATACTTCGCTAACTATGTTTATCTTTGTGCTCGACCTTTCACAGACAAAGGAGACACCTTAGGCATTGAGAAGCCTAAATTGCTTGGGTCGCCTATTTTCAGACGCTAGAATTTGTTCAATGTTGACGAAGGAATCAATTTTAATTTGTAGTTTCAAAATGTATATAAAAGAAGGGAATACTTCATTTTCAAAACCTGGGTGTATATAACACATTGAGCTGTCGAAACAGAAATCAGAGATATTTATTAAATATACTAAATTGTACTGGCCGAGTGGTAACGGCCTCGACTTATGTGTTGTAGGTCGTGGATTCAAACCCAACCAGGCGCATTATTGTGTGTAATTTATTTCATCAAGTCGTGATGACGTGCTCTCAAAACAGTGAAAGAAAACATTGTGAGGAAACCGGCATGTCCTAGAACCAAAAATTCGAAGACATATGACATTCACCAACCCGCATTAGGCCCGCGTGGTGGATTACGGCCCATTCCCACTCCTAGAGAAAGGAGGCCTGAGTCCCAGCAGTGGGAACATTAAAAAGGCTGATTATGCTTATGCTTATATCTTTTTTCAACGGGCCCCTTTTACTAAGCCCCCGCTGTCCGTCCGTATGTCTGTCTGCAGGCTATATCTCATATACCGTAAACAGAGATAGAGAGTTGAAATTTTCACAGAATATATATTTTTTTATTGATAACACATCGGATCAACGCAGGATGGATGAAATGGAGACAGGTCACGGGAACAACTTGTGACCCACGGATGCCCCTCAAGTTGAAGGGTAAAATCTACAAGTCCGTGATAAGGCCTGTCATACTGTATGGATCAGAATGTTGGGCTGTGAAAAAGACGGATGAAAAAAGATTGCATGTAGCGGAGATGAGAATGTTAAGATGGATGTGTGGTGTGACGAGAATGGATAAAGTGAGAAATGAATATATTAGGGGAAGTTTGAAAGTGGCGCCAGTGACTGAAAAGTTGAAAGGGAATCGTTTGTCTTGGTATGGTCATGTGAAGAGGAGGGATGAAACGCATGTTACTAAAAGAGTTATGAGTTTACATGTGGATGGATGGAGAGGAAGAGGGAGACCAAAGAAAAGATGGATGGATTGTGTGAAGAGTGATATGAAAGAAAAGGAAGTTAGTGATAGCATGACGAGTAACAGGGCAGAGTGGAAGAAAAAAACGTGTTGCGCCGACCCCAAATAATACGGGATGAGGGCAGGAAGGTGATGATATATTTTTTTATTGCCCCTACAAATAATAAAATAAAAATGAAAAATTAAATGGGGGTCCCAAACAAGAAACGTTATTTTATCGGTGATTTTTTTTTGCTTGATTTTAATATTGTAGTAAGGAAACCTTCGTATGCGGATCCTCTCGCAATTGGCCAGTTTTATTTTTCTTTTGTTTTTCTTTTAAGTTACACTGGCCATGTTCTATATCTGCATGTTAACTAGTAGAAAATGTTTAAGGCATAAAGGCCCAAACAAGAAACAAATGCGACGTCGCATCGTAAAAATCTGTGAGCTCGCACGTCGCATCGCAAGAACTTGCGAATTGATTCGCCAATGCTTTGCCTCATGAAATCGCATCGCAGGTTTCTGCGATGTTGCATCGTATCGCACAACATCCCAGTTTTGAGTGGGAGCCTGAGATCAGAAAGAAAGAAAGTTATTAATAACAAAATATTTTTTCTGGGATTAATAATAATGTTTTTGCTTTGATACTTGAATTAAAATTGAATGATTCTTCATGACATTCCATTCTATGTTTTTTTTTTACATCCAGTCTTCAATTTTAGTATCAGCTTAAATACAGGCCACTCGGTATATTAAAAGATTGTTTACTGTATTTTTCCCTTCAGCCACTTTGAAAACCAGTAGTTGGAAACAAGTTTCGAAAACAGAAATATTTTTCTTTAATGGAAAACCAGTTTCCAATTTGAAACTCTTGGGCCGTGGGGTCCGAGTGCTCATACCCTTTTTAAAGAACTATCCAAACACTTAGTTGACACTTCGCGTGACCCAAGGGCTGGCTTTTACCTTGGTCAGAGATTAAGCATCGCCATACAACGTGGCAATGCCGCCAGCCTTTTGGGCACACTTCCAGTCGACAGCGATGCGGAGGAGTTTTAAGACGCCAGAAATAAGGTATATATTACAACAAATGTGGAGTAGTTAATAGATACATTTACACAATATTATGAGTTACCAGGGAGCTACATGTGCATAAGCAGCCATTGCCAAACAAGCGTGTCTTCGACATAGTCTTTAACCTTGTAATACGCATTTTTAGTTAGGACACGCTTAATACAGGTTTTAAAGTTTCCCTCGCTAAGTTCAGTCACCGCCTTTGACAGCTTGTTATAAAAACGTAGAATCTGAAACTGGCTTGCTAAATGAAAAACTTAATAAAATTTGAATTTCGTGTAGTATTTCCCTAGCCTCAAACCTCAAAAATAAAAGTATATTATAAAGAAAAAAAAATACAGTAAATAAAATAACTACTTGCTATTTATTTCTTTATTGGAACAATACATTCGTGATCAAATCAGATTACGATTACACAGTAATTGGATTTGATCCCAAATCTTTGTTTCAGTATGAAAGCAATACTGTTTTCATTGAAACTATGTAAGCTCATTGATTTTATTGGAACAAATACGACCATCTTTTCAAATATGCACAAACTAGAACCTATCTACACTACTATCAAGAGTACAATATAGGTTCAATTTCGTTAAAAGCTTATTTCATTAGAGGCCAATATAAGCCCCTTCGGTTAGTCGTCAAATATTAATGATTATAAACGGAAATTGGAGGGTGTTCTTACAAGAATGTATGATATGTATATATAATGATAATTTCTTTCTTTTTTACAAACTTTTATTATTATTATTTTATTTATTTCGAGTACCAAAGACTCATTTTAGTTCCATAATCACATACAGACAATACATATAATATAATAAAATTACATACAATGGAATGTTAAAATCAAAATTAAATTAAATTAAACTGCATTGGATTATCATTAAATTACATTGGATTTTCATTAAATTAAATTGGATTTTATTACAATGTCAGTCAGTCAAAAGAAATGTATAAAATATTAAAATAAATAAAATAAAATAAATTATATTTATGTAACTCATAATGTATGAGCAATGGTGGTCCAGTATTAACGGCCCCGAGCCCCCGATTAGCGAAAAGTAAGGTCACATGCTCAAACCCAGTCAGGCGCATTAATTTTTGTAATATATTTGTTTATTTTTTATTTGTATTTTTTTATATCTAATATTTACTTCATTAATTTGCAGTACACCACAGACTAAACGAAACCCGGGGCCTTGGGACGAAGGCAACGAAGGAACAGGAGTGGGTTTTCAGTCAGTAAAAGTCTGACACTATCTCCCGCTCCGCCCAAGACGGGATTTGTCATAGGATGATTTTCCCACCCAATAAAAAAAAGTTCTTACAGTCCATCCTAAGGTTGTCTGGTAGATAACGCTGTCAGCGATAAGACTGCCTTTGTACCTATAGATTTAAGTTACCTAGCGTAAAAGTTTTGTTACTATGTTGGTGTACAATAAAGTTTACTCTATTCTATCACCAATGTTTTAAAAACGGTGAAGGAAAACATCGTGAGGAAACCGTGACAGCATGACCCAGAAACAAAAATTCGAAGATATGTGACATTCACTAATCCGCAATGGACCCGAATGGTATATTAGGGCTCATGCCCTCTGCTAGAGAGGAGGCCTGAGGCCTAGCAGTGGGAACATTATAAGGCTTGTTATTATAATTTATATGCAATGTATGTATTTACTATACTTGTTCGGGTGGAATCTTGCAACTCACTTTGAAGTAATTATCTTCAACTGATTGAGCTGGCGTCCTCACTTTCCGCATGACGCAGGTCCTCATCGGACATGGTCAGTTTGGGAGGTTCCTGCACTAGATTCGTGTGGAAGTGACGCCCAAGTGCCACCACTGTGTGGATCGCCCGGAGGACACGGTGTAGCATACGGTAGAGGTATGCCCCGCTTGGGCAGAGCAACGCCGTGTCCTCGTGGGGGAGATCGGCGGCAACGATCTCTCGCGCCGGGACTTGGTCATGGTCCGAAGCGAGGAGGAGTGGCAGGTGATCGCCTCCTTCTGCGAAGCAGTAAGCTGTAGGACGGTGAGCAATGGGTAGCTCGCCGTCCGACAGTCCGGTAACCGTCTGGACCGAACCCAAGTCGTCGACGGCGCTGACTGTTCCACGCGCGCCTCAGGGAGATGTCAGCAAACCGTAGGGGTCCAGCAGGGTCGTAGCCTACTAGGGCCAAGGGTCAGATTCTGACAGGAAGACTCGGCCCTGGTACCAGGGGCAACGAAGGAACAAGAGTTAGTTTTTAGTCAGTAAAAGTCGGACACCATTTCTCGCTCCGCCCAAGAGCGGGGGGAAGTCATTGGATGATTTTTCCACATACAAAAAAAAGCTGATTGAGCCGAAATTTTGTACACACGTTTAGTTTAGATGACCATACATGTTTAGCAGTGTGATGTTATTCTAAATCCAATATGGCGGCATATCTAAGATGGCGGACCAATACTTTTTAATGTACTCCTACATTATAGGTTTCAAATGAAAGGGCGGAATATGTTTTCTATGGTTTCCTACAATATTACCAAATAAAAGGAATTGCTGAAAATACGAAAGCAAATTAAAAAAAATAAACTAATCTTTTTTTATAACCAAACTAATTGTATTAAAAAGGACAAAACAAACATTTAATTAAAAAAAAATATTATCAACTTATAACGTTATTACAGTATTACTTATAAAAAAACTTTAGGCGAGATTTATCTTAGTAAATAAACAAGTAAATTAAATAACTTGATGATGTTGAAAAATTTAAAAAAAAAATACATTTCGTGAAGCTTTACTTAAATCTTCCACAAATTTACTAGCTAACTCGGCAAACGTTGTTCTGCCAAATAAATTATTAAATAATAAAATGTGAGTGGTGGTAGAATATAGCCTACGAACTATTCTCAGACCTAACAAATATTTTTTAAAAATATATAAAAGTCGGTCAAGCTGTTTCGGAAGAGTTCGATGATAAACACTGTAACAAATAAAAATATTTGATTGATTGATTGACGAGATATTTATATACTAGCTGTTGCCCGCGACTTCGTCCGCGTTAAGTTCGTAAAACTGTACAATCACTCTGCGCTTGCAATTCATTACTGTACCAAAAGCATCGCAATTATTTACTGTACTTTACCATAAAACGGTTAAAGGTAAAAACGCAAATTACCTTCAGGAAATATGTTATATACTCGTCCAGATCCAGATGTATGAACGTCAATGAATCGAAAGAGTATGTATAGGTCATAGCAGTTGGCATTTCTGCCTACCCCAAAGGAAAGGGCATTAGTTTATTGACGAGATATTTATATATTAGACTAGCTTTTGCTCGCAGATTCGCCCGCATACATAAAATGTAACCTATGTCACTCAGGAATAAAGCAGCTTTCTATCGGTAAATTACCTCCTACAAACAAAAAAAACAAAAAACAAACTTTACCTCTTTATAATATTAGTGTAAATAAATTGTATAATGCTAATGCCGTTAAAAGTTGATAATAAAAGTTTTAAAGGAAAAATTTATTTTGGTTTTTTGAGCTCATTATTATTTTTATATATTTTTTATATTTCTTTCTTATGTGTTTCATTAATTGTTCACCATTGTGTTGTAGCACGGCAGACAAGTGAAATTCCAAAGGAGGTAAATGAAGTCAACAGACCCCAAAGCAATGTTTTTAGTTACATTAATAATTATTCTCACGCCAAGTTTTAGTACATATGAAGCCCTCTCAAGGCAAGCCCGCACAACCAATATTACATAAGGAAACACCACTAAAACACACTCAAAATCAACGCAACTAATATAACAGATTACGTTCTAAGCCAGGTCAGACTTTATCTTAGAACAAACATAGATCGATTAGCCTCATAGAGCATGGAAGAAATAGAGGATGGCGTTGGCCACGACAGCGCTTAAAGATAATAATATTCCACAGCTTTCATACAACGCCATCTAGTTTCAAACTAAGCAGAGCTTGTGGTATGAGTACTAAATAACTGATAAAAATAAATACATACATATTACTAGATAAATTACAGCCAGACACAGAACAAATGATCGTGCTCATTACATAAACATTTTTTTTTATTCTTGATTGGTTTGCGCTTGACCGCTATCTCACCTGATGGAAAGCGACGATGCGGTCGACGATGGAACACGCTTACCTAGAAGTAACCTATTCACTCTTGACTTAAAGATTCCCGGGTTGTAGCTATCAGGAAACACAGATTCCGGCAAGAAATTCCACTCCTTAGCTGTACGCACAATGAATGTGTTTCCAAAACGTTTTGTGAGTATAGGCGGGATGTCCACCATGTACCGGTGGCGCGTTAAATGGATTTGTCCTAGGTGCGAATCGACCCAACGAGCTCCGGCATAGCAGTCAGGATCACTGACCTCTAGACCAACAAGCCTGTCAAATATGCCATTACTGCTATTACCAACTAATAATATCGTTTATACCGCGTACATCGAAAGTTTGGAACAATTTGCCTGCAGCGGTTTTTCAGTCCGATTATAACTAAGCGTGATATTTTTTTTTTTGTCAGTGGCCCCTCGCAGGTCAACCTAGGAGGTTGTCGGCTCCTTAACTGGACTTGCCTGTGGCGGCCTTAATTCGAGAATCAAAGCCTCCAGCCAGGGCTTACTTAACTAACTTAAAAACTAAACGACTACACGGTAAGGGCATCCCTGTGGGGTACGGACCTCGGCTTAGGGCGTCGCTGGGGGAGGGCAGCAAGGGACAGGCTGAATCGATCAAAGTAAGAGTCTCGACTCTCTACGAGTTGTTTTCACAGAATGTGTATTTCCATTACCGCTAAAACAACAAATAATAAAATTAAAATAAAGTTATTAATCAAAGGGGGTTTTCGTACAAAAAACGTTATTTTGTGTCTATTTTTTACCGACTTCAAAAAGGCGACGTTTTATGTTCGGCTGAATGTATTTTTTTAATGTATGTTCACCGATTTCTCGATCAATTGTAGACCGATTTAATTATTATTTTTTTCAATTGATAGGTTATGCTTCTGAGTTGGTCCCATAGAAATATTGTTGTGATCACAGCAAAACCGTCGTAACAAGTAAAATTGCTTTATTTATTGTCGATGACTGACTGAAAGAAGAGGGGGAATATATCGAACTGATCTGATGATAAAGCCTGAAGTTAGGCACCGGAACTCTGTAATAAATTAATCTAATGTTACCGTGTTTGGGACTATTAGAATTGTCATGAGATGCACTCTGGCTTTGAGTTTGGCTGAGGGCTACTTTTTAGTGGTGGTACCATAACTAAAAACTTTTACAAAAAAAAAAATTATAATAGTTTCGTCTCTTTGTTATTTAACACGGACTTCCGAAATTACAGTTATTTTGCACTTTTCAGTATTTTTTTTACATTGAAATCAGTTGAATGTTTTTTTTTTTTTATAAAGATTGTTATATTTCCTATTTCTTATTTCTATTTTATATGTGTGTGTACATAAATTGCAAAATAAATAAAGTGTTAATAAATTGTCATTTCTAATAGCAGCGGCCAGTTACGTGTCTCAATACTCTATGATTAACCCCTTCACGTAAGTAAGCAACTTCGGTCCATTAGAGAGAGTCAACATATTTGTGTTATTAGAAGGCAAACGAATATGAAACTCTGATACGTTGAGGAAGGTTGCAATAAGGAGACGTTATGTGACATGTTTGTAGAAAGATGTAGGTATGTGAGTGAATATTAAACAGGCCCGCGCGAGGCAACGGTCCTCTCGCCCCAGCCAGAGCCCAGCTCCAGCAGGGATTCCGGTCCCGATTACCGGCCACCGTAGGCGCGGGCTTGCAGGCAGCGAGCAATGGGTAGCTCACTGTCCGACCGTCCGGTAACCGCCCGGACCGAGCCCAAGTTTTCGACGGCGCGCTCAGGGAGACGTCAGAAAATCGTAGCTTGAGAGTCCAAAAAACATGAGCGTGTCTGAAAGAGTGACCCGCGTTTCGCAATTTATGTAATTTATCGGTATAAGTTGAAACTCCGTAAATAAGAAGGTTGTTTATTTTTCGTGCCTTATCTCTACGTAATAAACAAAAAACCGATGGGAGATTTTTGACATTTTTAAAATTTCCTTTTGCCAACTAAATTAATTAATTTAACATTAAAATCATCGAAAAACTACAGCAAGCGAACCAAAAAGATCGAACAAGATTAGTTATATAGAAATTAATGTGAACTGGAGAACAGAAGAACCAAGCATAATCGCCAAACTTGCGTGGCAGTGGGCGGGGCACATTGCTCATAGAACAGATGGTCGATGGGGTCGAAAGATTCTAGAGCGGCGTTTTAATTTCTATATTTAGAATTTATTTTTAATGATCCGGGCCTTAAAAGTTAAAAAACGGAAGCCTTATTACATCATTTCGTCGTCCGCCTGTCTGTCTGCAAAAACCCTTTATCTTGGGAATGCGTGGAGGTATCGATTTGAAATTAAAACCATATACTCCGTCCCTTGAAGCTGTGAAAAAATTCGAACTTCTGAGTTAACAAAAAAAAAAGATACGGCCGTTTATGTCTGTAATACATAAGATGATTGAAAAGAGTGTCAATGGAGTTTCTTGCACATTCTTCTCCATAGAGATTTACGCCTTGGAATGTGCAATTAGCATCGTTTTTTTTTACTTTCTTTTCGATAATCTAAAAGAGTCTGTAAATGGTTTATTTAAAATAAAAGCTTTGATTCTTTGATTTTTCTTTGACCGCGTACTATAAGTAGGCAGGCAGCATTGGAAAGCTTTTTGCAAGGCAGAACGATGTCCTGGATAGGGACACGGGAATCCTGCGGGCACAAAATCTAGGGTTTGTAGGTTTTGGCCCTCCTCCTCCGAAGGAAGTCGCAGGCAAAGCTTATGTAGCGACATCTATGGCGTCACATAAGAAATAATCCTGCATCGCGCAATCAAAGTTCTCCGCGCGATTAGAACATATAGAACAACCCGAAATCATCTATCGGGCAGTTGCAGCCCACCAGACATAACATCCCGTCTGGTCGGAGGATCCTCCCTTTTCAATGGAGGTTTGCGGGACTTTACTCTCTGTTCCGCCTACCTCCAAACTTATATCCTCCAAAATTCAACATTAAATAAAACTAATTTCACAAAAACCTAACTCGTGCATTTCCAAATGTTTTGTTCGCATCTAACATTCACCACAGTTCTACAAACGTCAGAAATTCTGAAATTCTGACAGAACTGAACTTCTGACCAAGTAACCTAAAAGCCGAATGAATTAGGATATTCATAATTCCTAATTTCTCTAGTTATTAACCTAATTACTGTTTCGTATAGTTGGCTAATGAAGTTAGTGAAAAGTGATCGTGTTTTGTTTAATATCCTTAGTACTGAGAATAATTTAGTAGCTTAGAACTGTACTGATGGTAATTAGTTTGCTGCAGTACCGGAGACAAGGTGAGGTAGTTTTTCACGCGGTTTTGTCTGCCGTATAAGACTTACAATAATACTAACGAATACTGATATCAATCTCGTCTGATTGAATGTCATGGTTGAGGTAGGCATTTTTGTAATTTATCGAACTAAATCTTACATTGTATTATTTATTTAACAGAATCTGATATTTTATTATTTATTGAATTATGTCTGACTTTTTTATAATTTATCGAATTTAATCTGACATTGTATTACTCGTATTTATTTAACAGAATCTGACGTTGATTATTCATTTTTAATTTGTGAATTGCTAATGAAATGAATTTTAATGTCATGTAAGTCATTTAATTTAAACTTGTAGTTTTATTTTATTTAACTATGAGTATTCCAAACTTGAAATAAATGAATTTATTTATTTTTATTTATTTTATTTATAATACATTGATGATACAGGCAAATTAATATTTTTGTACTGATCTGGAAGCTGAGCTAATTGTAGTATTGACTAAATCAGTGAAGCTTACCGGGAAGGCTGGCTTTTTACATTTGCTGCCAAATACTCCAAAAATATTAGAATGTGTTACATCCGTGCTCTAGTGGAAAACCAAGTGACTGTATCCTGTATCAAAAAATAAATACCTTCTAAACTTGGCTTAGCTATCTGCACAAACTTTTGTTTAAGGTGGTATATCATCTCATCAATCATCATTTTGACTGGCCTGTTGGTCTAGTGGTTAGTGGCCCTGACTGCTATACCAGAGTTTGTGGCTTGGATTCCCATCCAGGACAAATGTTTGCGTGATGCACAATCATTTGTTCTGTGTCTGGGAGTGATCTATATATATAAAAGGAGAAACTGACAGACCTACATATCAACGCACAGCCGAAACTACTGGGACTAGGAACTTGAAATTTTGTACAAGGCTTCCTTTTATGAAGTAGGTGAGCATTAAGAAGGGATTTTTGGAAATTTAACTTTTAAGGGGGTAAAACAGGGGTCCAAAGTTTGTATGGAGAAACCTACTTTTTACGCGAGCGAAGCCGCTGGCAGAAGCTATTTTATCTACAATATGTATGTATTTTGACTGGCCACTGGTATTTTGATTGTTTGACTGGCCTGTCGGTCTATTGGTTAGTGGCTCTGACTGCGTTCCCACCCGTTCGTGGGTTCGATTCCCACCCAGGACAAATGTGTGATCACGATCATTTGTTCTGTGTCTGGGTGTAATTCATCTATAATATGTATGTATTTCGAAATATAAGTATGTGTGTATCAGTTGTCTAGTCCTCATAACATAAGCTCTGCTTAGCTTGAGACTAGACGGCGTAGTGTGATAGTTGTGTGTATATTATATTTATAATTTATTTTTATCTAATCACTTCTCTCACTCTGGTGTGGATCGGGAGGATTTGTCCGACTTTACGTGACTAAAATCACACGTATGTTCCTTCAGTTACCTTTGCGTTTTCGGACCACGAGTATCTCTTTCATACTTTCCCCATGGCACTAGCAGGCCTTTGTCCCTATGGTTTGTTGACATCTCTTTGAGGCGTGCGTGGAACACTACACACCGTCCACGACTCATACTCGGTTCTTATAAGACGAGCAGACGGCGAGCTACCAATTGCTCGCCATCCACAAACCCGCGCCTACGGTGGCCGAAAATCACTCTGCGATTCCTGATGCAACTGCAAAAAACTGAAAAACTAAAACGCGGCACATAAAATCATAGCTGCTTCAACGAAGACTTTCCATATGAATCAAAAGATAAAACGCTATCCAAAACAAAAACTTTCACACATGAAATCAGACAAACAATAAAATATAAAGCCACTCATACAAAGTGCGACATAAACGTGCGACAAACCGTTACGACAATACGACGGAACAGCTTCACTGAAATTTATTGCGATAGGTTTGCCGCAAAAATACACAAATAAATAAATTGTTTCGCTAGTTTATAGCAATTCGTAAAAGTGCATGGTGTTGCGTTTTTTGTGCTGAAAAATTTACTTTGAGAAATGAAAAAGGAAAATTATTATCTTTCTGGTTTCTTTTGGAGAAAAAATTCTTTTATGGCTTAAAAATATAACTTAAACTGCTGGCAGTGGTTTAGCCCGCGTGAAAATAGAAAATACTCCCGGGATAAAAAAGTATCCTATTTGTTCTTTCAGGACATGCTGTCTCGCTCCACCCAAGAGCAGGGGATGTCATAAGAGAATTTTTGCCCATCAAAACAAAAAACCCCTTGTGCGAAATTTCATCCAAATCTGTCCCGCCGTTCGAGCGTGAAGACATAATAAACACACGAACACTTCCACATATTTTCACCTTTCTATTGTTAATCTGCTTACATTCCTTGCAGGGTTTGATCAACTGGCATCTGCCAGGGCTAAAGGATTATTTGAAAAAGTTCCTGGAACGCAAATTGCAACTGGAGGAATCATCATCATCATCATCATCATTTCAGCCGAAAGACGTCCACTGCTGGACATAGGCCTCCCCCAAGTGATTCCACAATGGACGGTCCTGTGCGTCTCGCATCCATCGATTCTCCCGCAACCGTTACCAAGTCATCAGTCCTCCTTATAGGAGGCCTTCCAACGCTACGTCTTCCAGTACTTGTCCGCCATTCCAGAACCTTTCGGCCATCCGTTCTGAAGGAGTATGCATGAATTATAGCCAGTAACAGTCTAATACTCTCTCACTTCACCCAGAGAGGGAGAATTTAATTTTGATAACTAGTATAGTAGGTCCCTACCGTTACTTAAATAATCTCTTGAAAAAACGATTTAAAAAAGTGTCAAAAGTAAAAAAAAAAAATGCGTCAAGATGAAACAGGCCTCGAATGAAAATAATTCTAATGCAAACAACTTCTAAATTTCAATTGAAAAGGACCGCCAACATAGCTATCAATTCTTTATTTTTTCAGTGAGGAATCATCAAATGAGAAGTCTTGCTCTGAGTAAAGCGTGAGTGTTTCAGAATGTCAGACTTCTACTGACTAAAGTTGTGTTCCTTCAGTTGCACTTTCCGTGTTGGCTTAGGCATCATTTTGACTGTCAGTCAGTACTGACAGTTGATGTAAGGCCTAAGCTGAATTACGAGAGTAAAAAAAAACTACTGAAGGTGGTGATCAAACACCGATAATTATTTTTTTATTATACTATACCATAATACTTTATGCAAACGAAAGACTCATTTTCTACCAGTCAACCTTTGGGTGATGCAGTTAAAAACAGTGGTAGATGCAATAAAAAAGAAAAAAAAAACGACGGATACAAGAAAATAATGTATAAAAATAAACCATAAATTCAATATAATTTTATATAATACCTATATAAATGAACTAAGTACATGAGTATAGGCAACTAGTTTAGAGCAAACGATTCACTGTTGAATGTAATTTCAGTTATAAAAATGTAATGTTTTCTTCACAAACAATCAAACATACATACAAAAATCCTATATAGACATAAAGAAAAGCTAGTTCCACACAAAACCACTAAAAAATATACGTAATTATAACATACCTCAATGCAACGCTTTTAGCCGTATCGCATTCTACTAATTACCTTTTGTTATGATTCAAATGGAATTGCTAAACAAATAAATACGTACGAAAGTATCTCTACTTGGTACAGTTTTTATGTTTGTGACAGGATTTTTAATTAGCTTTTGTACATGGCTGGAGATGTAGAGCAGACGACATGACGTAACGACAAAAATGTTTTTTTATTAAACTCTTTGTAATAAAAGAAGCCTTTTCTTTGTCCGTTTCAGTTCAGAAACCTAACTAAATTATTTTGGATCAATATTTTTAAATGCAGCACGGATACTGCACTGCGTGTCGCGGGTTTAACTTTCGCATAGAACAAATTTTTACATGGCCCACAAAATATTTGTCCCGGGTGTTTTGTGTATGTGATTTTACAAGTTTCTGATCGCACACACGATTAAGGCCGCCTCGAGGAGACGGTGGAGTACACGGTGGAAGTGTGCCCCGCTTGGGCAGGGCAACGCCGCGTTCTTGTGGCGGCGGCGATCTCTCGTGCCGGGCCTTGGTACAGGCTATGATCCGGAGCGAGGAGGAGTGCTAGGCCCTTCTGCGAAGCAGTAATGCTAGCAAAGGAGGCGGCCGACCGCGTGAGGCAACGGTCCCCACGCCCCAACCGCCGCCGGGATTCCGGCGAACCATGGGTAGCTTGCCGTCCGACCGGCCGGTAACCGTCCGGACCGAGCCTAAGTCATCGACGGCGCGTACTGTTCCGCGCGCAACTCAAGGAGATGTCAGCCAACCGTAGGGGCCTATGAGGGTCGAAGCCTACTGGGGCCAAGGGTCTGATACTGAAAGGAAAACTCGGCCCTGGTACGAAAGGCAACGAAGGAACAGAAGTGGGTTTTTAGTTTTATTTTATTATTTAGGGGATGTCATAAGATGATATTCCTTTATATTTTTATATATAGGAGTAACTAACACCTATATCCTAGTATTTAACTTGTACTTTGGTTTCTTAAATAAAGATTATTTTTATTAGATTATTACACATTTATTTATCTCAGAACCCTTCAACTCGCAGAAGTCCTTTTAGACGCTTTGGAACTTGTTAGATTATAACTGAAAGAATATGGGTGGTTTTTAGTTCGTAAAGGTCTTGGTGTTTTCTCACCCAAAAAAGAATGACTTCATATTACTAGTATTGCCTAGGGACCTACTTTCCCCGATTATCTAGTATTCTTCATCAGAAAAGCGTCTCTATTTGTATCTTCAAAGTAAGTTCTAGTCTTCAATTCGGGCAGCATGCGTCGGAATTGCATACGTTAATTGCGCCAAACCCGTTCCATCATTGGACCATCGGTCGGTGCGGCGATGTATATCGTGGACATCCTACCCATACCCACAAAACGGAGTGGAATTCCTTATCGGAACTTGTCTCTCCTGAACTGATAGCTACAACCTGGGGATATTTTAGTCAAGAGTGAATAAGTTACTTCTAGACAACAAAAGATGTTCTATCGTCTAACACTTCGTCGCTTTCCATCAGGTAGAAGAAGATAGTGGTTAACTGCGAGGCTATCAATATAAATATTTAAAAAAATTGAGCTCCTCCGCAATCGAACTCTAAAACTGAAGTCCTAAACACATTCTATTTTCTTTCACCATCTAAAGACTCGACCTCCGGCGGTTAGTTCCATAATCCACTCTACAAAAACTTTCGCTCCGGTTCCGCGGTTAGTTCCGGATTCTAGCAAAAACCACTAGTTCACTGCTGTTGTGGAATTCCACCAAACTTTCTTTAGGTAAACATGGGACATGGAGTTGATAGTAAATGGAGTTGTAACCAGTGGAATCAAGAACAGTATTTATTGTTCAGTTTTCAAAGAACAAATAATTTAAATAAATCGTAACAGCTAAGAGATGATTGTTCCTAACCGAAGAAGCCCGTTCACAAAAATGATTCATACATTAGTACCATTCATCTTAAAGTTCTTCAGTTTTTGGCATTTTACAAGTCAGTGTCAAGTAGTATGTTCATTAAAATAAGATTGGCAGCCGTAATACAAATTAATTAACAGAATTATAATTATCAAAATCATCAATACAACCCTCTCAGTTCGTCTAACCCAATTAAATGGCTATTTCATTAAAAAAATCTTAGCCCTTAGCTATTTTAAAAAGAATTGAATGATCCAACACCACCAGGTTACATTTAATTCTAACGCATATCCCCTCTATTAACACTCCATTTACTTAAAATCTGTAACCAAAAACTAGTAATTAATATAAATGTTGCAAGGGGACAACTAGTATAAGTACGAACTTAATCCTTATCTCTATATCTGTGGCCCTTCAAAGTTATCTGACCGAAGTAACACCGACTGACAAGGGTCTATTAAGTTAGGCGCCCGAGTTTAGCATCAGGACAACTCAAGCAATCATTTTTAATAGGGTTAACGTCGTTTTAAGTGAATAATTATGACTCAAGATTTAGGAATTAAGGTTTTGAATCAATGTTTTTGAATTTTTGGTGTGATTTTTTTTTGGATTATTGTAATTTTAATGTGTTGAATTTTAATCTATTGTAAGTTCGTTTATTGAATTGTAATTTGTTGTATTTTAATTTATTGAATTTTGATTTATTGAATTCTTTTTTATTGGATTTTATTACTTGGATTTTTATTGTAATTTTTGGAATTATTATTTATTGATTTTAAGCTAATTATTTTATATGTTTTTTTTTTTTGTAGGTGTAAAAATCATCCAATGACAACTCCCGCTATTGGGCAGAGTGGGAGAGTGTGTCAGACTTCTACTAACTAAAAACCTACTCCTGTACCTTCGTTGCATTTCGTACCAGGGCCGAGTCTTTCTTTCAGAATCAGATCCTTGGTCCCAGTAGGGTTCGACCTTGCTGGGTTACGGTTTGCTGACATCTCCTTGAGGCGCGCGTGAAACACGCCGTCGACCACTTAGGCTTGGTCCAGACGGTTACCAGACGGTCGGACGGTTGACATGGTTAACTATGGATGTCTGAAAGTCTATTGATGTTAATCTTTGATCAAATAGATTGATTGGATCTTGTGATTTCGGTCAACTAATCACAGTAGTCTTTAATGAGATTAGACATCACATATATATTATAAAGTAGAAATAGGTATGCAAATCTATGTTTAGTATTGTTTTTAGGGTTCCTCAAAAGGAAAAAAAGGAACCCTCATAGGATCACTTTGTTGTCCGTCTGTCTGTCTGTCAAGACCTTTTATCTTTGGAAAGCTCAAGTTGTGATCAAGTTGAAATTAAAACCATATACTCAAGGTTGCTGTCCCTTGGACCTGTAAAATCAAACTTCTGAGTTGACGAAAGAAAAGATACGGCCGTTAATGTCGCAAAAAAGGTATATTTCGATACTCAAGGGAATAAAAATTCGTAAAGTACTTTCCGTTATCCTAGAATCCTGAAATTTGGCATGAAGCAAGGTCTCATAGCACTAATATACGAAAAAATCTATATAACATCGTGAGGAAACTGACATGTCCTAGAACTAAAAATTTGAAGACATGTGAAATCCACCAATCCACACTGGGCCTGCGTGATGGATTCTCCTCTATTTTATTTTTATTTTTTTATAATTTATACAAAAAGATATAGGATTATCTGTTTAATAGCAACCGAAAACCACTAATGTTTAAACTTGTGCTAAAAATCTATCTCAATATCGAAACTATGAGTTTTTTTCTATGCGTACTTTATTGTCGATAACAATTCATATTCAATAATAAAATCTTTAGATCTTTAAATAAGTAAAAAAAAAATCCGAAAGCGAAAAAATATCTTAAAATAATAACTGAAAAGAAAAAAATAATTTCAGTCCAGTAGCGTTGAAACCAATTTAATTAAAAGAAAACTGCAACAGTTGGGACCCATATTATGTGGAATGATTTTAGTCCAGATTATTTTAATGGGTCCCGAATGTTATAAGGCAGATTAAGCTATTATGCATATTCCCTTGAAACAATTTTCTCCCTTCGCGTAAGCAAAGCTGCAAGCAGCAGTTATTACAACATAATTTCCCATTCTAGTCGTAATACCCCGAAATTCAATGTCAAAATTTTGTCATATACCTTCGTTATCTAAATAATTATTTCCCTTTAATTATTCAGAACTAAACTTTGAGAGAAATTCTTGAATGCTTACTAAAAGAGGGTCACTTGGACCGACCTGTCACTCAATTTTGAACGCCGTTTGCTTTCGTAATTGAATGTAGGGTTGGAAGATGTTCGTTCGGGCTAGAAGTTTTTTTTTCACGGATTTTTAAAATTCGAATTTTGAAGGACAGGTTTTTTATTAGTTTAGGGATTGTGGGTTTTTATAAAGCCGGTTATTTGGGAGAGGTTACTATGTAAAATGATATAAATTATTTATTTATTAATTTATGTACATACAAACACTTAAAAATGAAAAGAACAAAAGCACATAGAAGAACACCAAGACACGGCCTGTTTCAAATGAAATTTCTTCCAGCAGACCTGCGACAGGAGAGTTGGATGAGAGATGTAGACACAGTGTATACAAATAAGTTAGAAAATTAAAAATATTCTATGTATATGTATGTGTGTGAAGAATGAATAAGTTACTTTTAGGTAAGCGCGCTACATCGTCGACCGCATCGTCGCTTTCCATCAGGTGAGATAGCGGTCAAGCGCGAACCTATCAAGAATAAAAAAAATTGTTTAGTTTTCCAATTCAGTAGATGTAGGAATTTTCCAATCCTAAAAAACGTAAAGAAATTATACTTAATGGCTCTCGTATCTTTGATTAGCACGGCAAGCTTTGAAATATCAGGTAGCAAACACCTTTTTTTTAAGTGCGAAATCATCAAATTACTTCTCACGCCCTAGGATGAAGCGAAAGGGCGTACCAGACTTTTACTGACTAAAAACCACCTTTGTTCCTCCAGTACTATGGCCGACTTGGAACGCAAAGAACAAATGAAGGAGCATGTGTGGGTTTTAGTCAGTAAAATTTTGACACTACTCTAGCTTTACTTAATACGGGAAAAGTTGTTTAATAATTTCAAACAAATAAATCAACACAATACAATACACTAATAAATCATCATCATAATAAGTAACCACAGAATAATTTTTCAATACAGTTCCTCGAAAACTGGCTCTTATCGCACTACGTTTAGGTTCTATATGCCATGTATATATCACCCTCGTGTTTTTTTTTTATTTCAACGGTGGTAATATTTTTTAAGCAAAGAGGCGGATATTTTTAGGATAGCATTATATATTTATTTATCTTTATTCCAAAAAGGTAAGTAACTTATAAGATAAGCCCCACAAAACCGTTGCAATGGTTTGACTGTGGGTTCGGTGAGTCTCTAGACATACTTAAATGTACTTAAAACATTTCTAAATAATGTAATTTTAATTTGCGTTTAAATCTATTTGTGTTTGTTTCTCGCCTTATGTCTGCCGGCAGACTGTTCAATAGGTATGGTATTCTTTTTTCTAGTGTTCTGTCACCAAAGTAATTGGTGAATCTGGGTGCATTGAATCTACCAGCAGCCATAGATAACATAGCACAATCAGCCCTTTAATGTTCCCATTGCAGGGACTCAGGCCTTCTCTCTCTAGGAGAGAGAATGGGCCGTAATCCACCACGCGGGCCCAGTGCGTATTGGCGAATGTCACATATCTTAAAAATTTTGGTTCTAGGACATGCCGGTTTCCTCACAATGTTTTCCTTCACCGTTTCGAGAGCAGTGGTGATGAAATAAATTACACAAAGTAATGCACCTGTCTGGGTTTGAACCTGCGATCTACAACTCGTAAGTCGGAGCCGTTACCACTCGGTCACCACTGCTCGATATTTTTAATAATAATATTTTTTTATATTTTTAAATGTTTTTTTTTTGTATCATTTTGTTTAAGAAAAATATTTAAAAATGTAATTAATATGTGTTTAAAGTGAATAAAGAAAATAATAATAATATATTTATTTGCTAAAAACATGGTGTACAAGATGGTAAAAGAGAACAATTAAGAGCAAACATGTTTCGCTAAGTATTAGCATGCAAATATTTGTTATGTACATAGTAACATACAGAGATATTTGTCAACACACAATTATCGACATTTTTTATTTTTTTATGTGAATTTCTAAAGGTTTTCGACTGTGAAAACAAAACTAACTTAATTAACAAATCAATTTTTTTTTTTTAAATCTTTAAACACACATTAAAATAGTTTAATAATAATTTATTTAAATGCAAACTTTAAAACTTAGATAACTAGACTACAAAGCATTCCTGAAGTGGAAGGACTGGCATGTTTTTTTATTTAGAAATTCACCTATTGAATAAAAGCTATGCGATATTAACCATTTTTTTTTAAGGTTTTAATATTTAATGAAAATTTAAATTGTGTTTATGAACAGAATGTTATAAATAAATATGATTATTTACACAATAATTTGTTATTACCAACCTACTAACAATCATCTGTGTTTTTAAATTAAAAATATTTTTGAATTTTTATTTTTAATGTTAGGATGTATGACCGTTCGGATGTATGTATGGCAAAGATTATGCTATTGTGTTATAATTTGTGTTATTTGTTTAGAAAACGTCGAATTTAAGATTTGCTAGATGCTACGCCAGCATTTATTGTGATTGAGGTAAAAATACTTGCCTGCTGCCATGTAAATCAAAACTAAAATGTATGGCAATTTTGGAAAATTTTCTTCAGTACAAAATGAACAAAAATGCGACGTAATTTTCAGAGAAAGTATTTCTTCGTAAGTGCATTGAAAAATGTCGTTTAATACACGTGGAGATTTGTTTTATTTGATATAACACCGTCGCCTGTACGGCTCGGATGTATTTCACTTCGTTTGCAATGACAAACTTTCTCCACTTGTATCAAATCGTACTACTTCAATATATATAATACGCAATATACTGTTTTTCGCACTAGTGCGGAAAAGTGCACAATTTTATTACATTTATCGTATCAATCAGGCTGGACGCTAAGCGACTCCCGAGAGACGCGCGTTAACCCCCTTTTATTTATGTCTTCGTAATTATATTGAAAAACGTCGTCTGATGCACGTGGAAATTTGTCACTGCAGCCCTCGGCTCCATAACACCCTCGCCTACGGCTCGGGCGTGGACAAACTTTTTCCAGATTCAAAATGTACCGTTGCAATTTAAAAAACAACTGCTTCCATTAACGAAAAAAACGTAATTTTATAGAATCTAAATCGCTCTAATCTTTCAAAGAAAGCTTAAGTTTCTTGTAATTAATTATTACTTCACCTAAATATCAGGCATCTAGATAATCTAGGTCTATTTTAGACATCTATTACGATTAAAACTTCGTTAGACAAGTCTTTACTGTCTCGCCGGAATTTGGAATTTCTGAAGAATAAGGATCAATTAGGTGAAATGCGGATGGGCTGCGGAATTATTCGAAAGTGTTACCACGGCTCTGGAATGCAAAAGGCAACTGAAAAAACACGAACAAAAAAGATCACTTTTACATCTATATTAATAATTATGTTTTTAATATAATAAAATCCACTTTTAGAATTTTGATTACTTTTAAATAATAATAATTTATTCAATATGTAGTTTGTACATGGCATACTAGGTTAACACTGATAGTAAGAAAGAAAGAAAACCTAGTACAATCAATATAAATGGATCATAAAAAAACAAACTGTATAATATGTATACGTCGTTTCCAGTCTCCCTAGCCAAGGTACGATCGTTTCGTTTGCGTCGAACGGCTCGAGTAGGCCACGCCTCCGATTCTTTTGTTCTGACGTCATCTCAACGCTCAGTCACGTGGTCAGAACAAAGGAATCGGAGGCGTGGCCTACTCGAGGCGTTCGACGCAAACGAAACGATCTTTATTTGGCTAGGGGGGCAGATCTTAGAAATTGATCAGTTCATGATATGACCAAGTAAAACTGGTCAGATTAAACGTTTAAGTTTGATGATATTTCAATTCTCGTTCACGACAAGCATGAATCAAAAATTTGAAGCATGCTCGTCTCGGCGAATTTACAACATTGTGACAGGTGCTGAATCCTGGATTTATCAATACGATTCAGAAACAAAGCGTCAGTCGACATTTACTGTCGACTGACGCTTTGTTTCTGATCTGATGCGATCCAGAAGCGCAGGGAAAATTTTGGTCGCTAGTTACTTCACTGTGTCGGGGTATCTAATTTCGATTCCATTACGAGACCAAAGCAGCATAAACGCCCAATGGTATACCACAAAATGCCTGATAGAAGTTTTGTCTGCAAGGAGCAACAAGCGACCGAACACCGGTCTCCCCGGAGTACTGCTTCACTATGACGTCTCGCCCGCGCAATCAGCGCTCAAAACGAGGGACTTCCTGGACACAAAACCGATCAGAATCTTGGAGCACCCTCCTTATAGTCCTGATCTGTCACCGTGGGACTTCTTTTTATTCCTTAAAATAAAAAACAGCTAAAAGGGATTCAGTTTTTTATCGCCGGAAGACGCGCTAGCAGCGTTCAAGAATGCCGTGGAAGAGGTGTCTGCGGCGGACTGTAAAAAATGTTTCGAATATTGGTTCAGATGCATGAAACTTTGAGTAGAGGCTGATGGAGGGTTCTTTGAAAAGACTTAATAAAAATATTTTGTCCATAGAAGGAAGTTAGTTTTTTAGTTTCTCAAAACTTTCTGAGTGTCCCACGTATAATAATAATAGCTCAAAAAACACTTTGCTGTTAGCTAAGTGTTTTTTTTTTAATACGCAAATATTTGATAGCTTAAAAATAAATTACCCCTTTAGAAACATACCTTTACCTCTTTATAAAATCAGAAATTTTCGATGAAAATTCAGCAAAATGTAAAAGCAATTTTAAAGACATTTCAATTCACCACAACACATTGCTCCGGATGCCTGCAAGTAAATCTTTTCAGACATTAAACTTCATCATCAGATAATTGGATTGTGCTCGGAATATCAATTGAGTATGGAATCGTGATATTTTCTTTGATAACTTTCGCGTTTCTTCCGTAGGTACCTACTTCCCTCGCTGGTCTATTTAGACTGACGAAGTACGGAAGAAAGATCTGCTGTTAAACATGAGGTATTCATCTAGTTTATAGTGACGAAAACATTGACGTGTAAAAGTGTTTTTAAAACCCTATTTGCAAAACAAATTTTCATTCAAATGGACATCCCATCTATACGCACAAAACATTTTGGGAACACATTCATTGTGCGTACAGCTAAGGAGTGGAATTCCTTGCCGAAGTCTGTGTTTCCTGTTAGCTACAACCCGGAAATCTTTAAGTCAAGAGTGAATAGGTTACTTCTAGGTAAGCACGTTCCATCGTCGACCGCATCGTCGCTTTCCATCAGGTGAGATGGCGGTCAAGCGCGAACCTATCGTGAATAAAAAAAAAACATTTAACAGGTCATAAGGTCGATTTTCGAGAGGGAAAGTTTCTTTTTTCATGATATGCAATTTCACAGAAGCAATTATTTTTATTGGGGATGAAAAAGCTGTACTGATTAATATTATAGAGCTGAGTTAGTTTGTTTGTTTGAACGCGGTGGTCTCAGGAATTGAATAGCCCACTTTTTGAAGAAAGTTATAGACCCTGGTCATAGACTTTTGCGCGCTTTTGCCGTGTCTTTGGTTATAAATAAAAATGAAATATAATCGTGCTCTTAATCATGCTTACCATCAAGTGAGATGGTGGTCAAACCAAAGCCAATGAAAAGTAATAAAAAAAATTGACATATTTAACTGTCAAAATAAAAACCACACTGTACACTTACGAGTATTGTACCATTATATTCCTGACCTTATCCCATTTTACTTGGGGTCGGTACAACCCGTTTTTTTCTTCCATGCATCCTGTCAGCAATCACTGACTCTTTTTACTTTTATATCATTCCTCACACAATCCTTCCATCTTTTCTGTGGCCTCCTTTTCTCTCTCCATCCATTCACATGTATACTCTATGAAATGATGGTTATTAGCAATAATAGAAAAATTACTGTAACTTAAGAAGATAATTTATTATCTTATTTATTATTATTATTTCTGTGCTTGTACTTCTCACTCTATCTCTGCTCTGCAGAAAGAGTGAGAGGTACCACCACAGATTATAAAAGCAAAAGGATCTGTCAAATATGACAGTGACATTCACATGAAGCGCATCGTTCACCACAAACTAACGTGAAAGTCTAAGGCCTACTGTACACGAATGCATAGCGTCACAAACGCGTATTCGTCATTATACTCTTGGTTTACGCCTGCTAACAGCTGACATACAAAACTATGAAACTACACCAAGGGTATAATGACGAATACGCGTTTATGAAGCTACGCGTCCGTAGACAGGAAGCCTAAAATTCGGTAGGGCCAAAAAAGAACCAAGTCTAAAATGATCTACAAACAAAAAAGAGTCTACTAAATAGACCGTTTCATTCCGCTTAATAAAGCCTCAAGCTCCTTCGCTTATTTGCATAACTATGCGAATACCAACTGAACCAACTTTCAGCTATAAACAAACGAAGGCCCAGAAACTACAGTGGAAGCAAAATAAATGTATACATTATGAATTCTTTTTCGCATTTTTGCAAACACGACACAGTGAGGCAATATGGAGATTTTAAAATTGAAATTTATATTCTTTTAGGAGCAGTTAAAATTGTGACCGTAGGTGTTCCTGTAATTTTGGCACGTAATGTAATAGTTGCGGTGCGACAACGAAATTGGCCATAGATACGACTAAAATGTGACCTTAAGCAGTATACGCGGCCTTGCGAACGGCGAGCAATGGATAGCTCGCCGTCCGGACCGAGCCCAAGTCGTCGACGGCGCGTACAGTTTCACGCGCGCCTCAGGGAGATGTCAGCAAATCGTGGGGATCCAGCAGGGTCGAAGCCTACTGGGGCCACGGGTAGTATGAAAATGAAACCCAGGGCCTTGGGACGAAGGCAATGAAGGAACATCCTCATTTATTGCTTTTTGTATTAGTTCTTTTGCTTTTTCGGATTTGTAGATTTTACCTTTCAGGCATCCGTGGGTCACAAGTGACCTATCGCCATTTCATACATCTTGATTTGATCCGATCTGTTACGTCTCGGTCTACCACGCCATCTCCTTGGACATATGACCCGAGGTACCGAAAGTCATTTTATTAGTGAAAACCGCATCAAAATCTATGGTTTAGGAGTTGGCGAATAACAGACAGACGTGAAACAGTTGGTTTTAGTCAGTAAAAGTCTGACACGCCTTCTCACTTCACCTTAGAGCGACGTCCTTACCTAAAAAAAGACGGTCAACCATATCGCAATATTTATGTTGTCGCTGAAAAAAAAACATGGCTGTTTGAGATGACCAATTAAAATTATATGTCACATATTTAATTATAGCTTTTTCCGAATATGTTTTTAATTCGCCCCTTACCCTGTCATGACCCTTTTTCGGATCAAGCTTTTCAAACAATATTTTAATTAATTATTCAATTAATTTGGTTTTATTATTGGATTTTATTCACACAATAGAAAATATACATGGTGTTCTTTTTTTGATGGAGGAATTTTTAATTACTTCATAATGTGAGTCTATTGAGTGTATTTTCAGGGTTCCATACCAGAAGGGTGTTAACGGATCCGTGTTACTAAGCCTCCGCTGTCCGTCCGTCCGCCCGTCTGTCTATGTATCCGTCCGTCTATCAGTGGGCTGTATCTCGTAACCCGTAAGAGGTAGAGACTTGAAATTTTCACAGAATGTGTATTTTTATTGAAATATATTAATAATACTGGCCAAGTGCCAGTCGAACTCGCACACAAAGGGTTCCATACAGTGCTTAGCAAAAAAACCATGTTTGTTGTTTGGGGGCCCCACTTAAATATTTATTTTATTTTGTTTTTAGTATTTGTTGTTATAGCAGCAACAGAAATACATCATTTGTGAAAATTTTCCAGGAAATTGGACAAACAAACAGACGAACGCACAGTGGAATCTTAGTATTAGGGTCTCTTTTCCATCCGTAAGGTCACGGAACCCTAAAAACGACCACTAGATCGTCTTGGCGGGCACTAAGCCTCAAATGTGCACTTGTGCACTATGGGCTTGTATGTAGTCTATCATCATCATTATTTCAGCTGAAAGACTTCCACTGTTGGACATAGGCCTCCCCCAAGTGTCGCCATAATGATCGGTCCACTCCGTTGCGTACTTGCTTAGACGTTTTTAATTTTGTTAATTTATTAATGCTATTTAACGGTAATAATAATAATTTACAATAATTTTATTAATTAATTTATTATTATAGTTCAGTAACTTATATAATCTTATGTATTTAATTTATTATTCTATAATGTTACTATGGGTTAATTAATGCCTAAAATAAACGATAAATCTATATATATAAAAGGAGAAACATCCTCTCTGCTTAGCATTTGTGAACTACGAGAAAACACATTGGTACATCGAAGTGCTGAAGTGTTTGTACAAAAACGCCCCCATGTCAGTCCGACTACAAGACCAGACTTCGAAACCTATCCTCTTGCAGCGGAGCATGAGGCAGGGGACGTTATTTCTCCGAAATTGTTTACGGCAGCAATGGAGAATGTCTTCAAGGTTCTGGAGTGGAGAGGGCTAGGCATTAATGTCAATGGCGAGTACATCACTCATCTTCGGTTTGCCGACGACATAATAGTCATGGCTGAGACTACGGAGGAGCTCAGTACAATGCTTGGTGACCTCAGTAGAGCTTCCGAAAGAGTGGGTCTTAAAATGAACATGGACAAAACCAAAGTCATGATAAACAGCCATGTAGCACCCACTCCTATCAAGATCGGGGACTCTACACTCGAAGTTGTGGACGACTACGTTTACCTGGGATAGACGGTCCAGTTGGGAAGGTCTAACTTCGAGAAAGAGATCAATCGTCGAATCCGACTTGGCTGGGCAGCGTTCGGGAAGCTGCGCGGTATCTTCTCGTCCAATATACCACAGTGTTTCAAGACGAAAGTCTATGACCAGTGAGTGTTGCTAGTGATGACATATAGCTCTGAAACGTGGTCGCTTACAATGGCCCTCATCAGAAGACTTAAAGCCACCCAAAAGGCAATGGAAAGGGCTATGCTCGGAGTTTCCTTGCGTGATCGAATCAGGAATGAGGATATCCGCAGGAGAACCAAGATCACCGACATAGCACGAAGAATCACCAAACTTAAGTGGCAATGGGCAGGGCACATTGCTCGCAGAACGGATGGCCGTTGGGGCCGAAAGGTTTTGGAATGGCGACCACGTACCGGAAGACGTAGCGGTGGAAGGCCTCCTACAATGTGGACCGATGACCTGGTAACGGTTGCGGGAGTACGATGGATGCGAGACGCACAGGACCGTTCATTGTGGCGGCACTTGGGGGAGGCCTATGTCCAGCAGTGGACGTCTTTCGGCTGAAATGATGAAAAGAAGAAACTGATTGACTAACATATCAACGCACAGCCGAAACTATTAGGAGTAGCAGCATGAAATGTTGCACAAGGTTTCCTTTTATGACGTAGGTGAGCACTAAGAGTGGATTTTTTAAAATTCACCCCCTAATGGGATAAAACAGGGGTTCAAAGTTTCTATGGAGAAACTTACTTTTATAAGCGGGTGAAGCCGCTGGCTGGATAATAAATAAAATTACTAATTCCAGAAATTTTTATACATTGTTTTACATTTGCACGCTTCCTACGATTGTCAATAAGTTTAATAGTAGCAGAGGGTACAATAAGGTCGAGTTTCAAATAGAAGATGTGAACACTTTAATTGGCTATAAGCGTTTCAATTAATTGAACACGGAAATGTCTTTAGACAGGACTTTTCACGTCTGCCGTTTCGACGTAATAAAAAAATACTTTCTCTTTACAAAGTAATTCAACATTGCACTATACTAGAATTTTATTGATTCAAGATATTTTAAATGCATTGCAATCAACTTCATTATCGACTTTATATGATTTAAGGGGTGCTTGGACAAAAAACCATATCGTATGCTCGTGGGCTGGAGTTCCCCTATGAACACGTTCAGAGGGAAGGCCAATGACCTAAGCCGTCAAAGTGAGATCCCAGAACATCCCTACAGTTCTTCATAAATGCGGAAGACTTGACCTGTCCAGTCTTATTAAAGCTAGGATGCCTTTTGAGACATTATTTCTTTTAACCACAGCACAAGCATCATCATCATCTTCCTACCCTTGTCCCATCTTATATGGGGTCAGCATAACACGTTTTTTTCTTCCATTCTATCCTGTCCACCGTCATGCTATCACTAACTATTACAGCGTAAGCATAATCAGCCTTTTAAAGTTCTCACTGCTGGGACTCAGGCCTCCTCTCTGAGAGAGGGAATGGGCCGTAATCCACCACGCGGCCCCAGTGCGGGTTGATGAATGTCACATGTCTTCAAATTTTTTGGCTCTAGGATGTGCCAGTATCCTCTCGATGTTTTCCGTCGCCGTTTTGAGAGCAGTGGTGATGAAATAAATTACACAAAGTAATGCGCCTGGTTGTGTTTACACCCGTGAAATACAACAAGTCGGGACCGTTACCACTCGGCCACCACTGCTCTCTAACACACATACACACACACACATAGAACACATCACAGAATAACACATAACCTCTAAATAACTTCGATTAATATCCCAAGTTTGACTTTAAGAGTCAAAAGAATAGCACTGTGTACTAATTCGATAAATGGGCATGTAATGAGTTCGTTCCTCATTCGAAACGCGCACTTGCTACGTTGTTTCAGCGTTTGGCTAGAAAGTCAGCGGAAAAATTAGGTCCAGAGCCGCGATGAATCTTTAGAAAAATCCTGCACGCCTTTCAGGCGTAAACCATAACGAGCCCCGTCAATTATGCTGATATTTCATTGAGGCGCACATGGAACATAACGAACCGCTGATCATAACCTGACCTTTATCGGAGGACGAAATAATTTTCCTAACCTGACTTGAAAACTGAATTTTGATACTTTGAATTAGAAAGGTACTTAAATTACGTATCGCCATCTCGTCGTGTCATCGAAACAGGACGAGATGGTGTGAGCATACGGTGGAGATATGCCCCGCTTGGGCCAAGTAAGGCGATTGTCGGCAGCGACCTCTCGAGTCGAGCCCTGGTATAGGCCATAGTCCGGAGCGACAGACGGTCGCCTTTAGTGAAGCAGTAATGCTAGCGAAGGAGGCGGAGGGAACGGACGTCTTCATGTCCCAGTCACTGGGACCTTGTGGATGGCAAGCAATAGGTAGCTCGACGTCCGGCCGTTCGGTTAGGACCGAGTCCGATGATCAACGGCGCGTGGTGTTCCACAACGTGCCTCAGTAGTCAGTAGGCCCGATACCCGCGAGGGCTACAGGGAATTTCAGAAAGGGATGCCGTGGTTCTGTAATGTAAAGGACAACTGAAGGGACACAGGCAGTTTCAGTCAGCAAAAGTCTGACAACCTTCTCTTCAAATTTTTGGTATCTCATACAACACGTTTACTTCGCATCCAACATTACACTTATTACGCATTACTCTAAACAGACTTCGCACCCAAGTTGGTCGCAGCAAAGACAATCTCCACAGTTACGGGTTCTCGGACGGTTCCGATAATCAGTGTTTGTGCAGCGTCTCTCCGCAGACCATGTCCCACCTTCGATCCTGCATCACGTGCCCTGTTACCTGTTCACGTAGGGACCTAATGACAGCATCAGCGGACGGCACTGCCGTGGCCGAATACTGGGTCAAGCAAGGAATTTAACTAGTTTTTCCATCGATACGCTAAGAAGGACGCTTACTTCCCAGCCCTACTATTAGGGCTGCAAGAGAAAAAACTCAGCGATATACAAGCATCGCGCGCGTGACCTGGTGTTGCGATTGTATGTAATGACGTTGTAATGTGTACCACCCGACTACACGACTCGCGGCAGATTTACGGAGACTTCAATAATGCTTTTTTGATGGCCCGAGGATTTAGACGGGGTTTTGATGAAAGTAGTTACAATTTATATGCTTTAGTAAAAGATCTATTTGAAAAATGATAGGCAAACAAAATCTCAGTCTCAGTACCTTTCTATTTAATTTAAAATATGCAATTGATCGTATGTGTCGCAGACTCATGCTAATGATTTTTTGACGGCTGTTTTAGCTTGATGTTGTGGGGAAAGTAGGAGTGGGTTTTTTTTTAATTGATACATACTAGTGCTTGACTGCGATCCCACCTGATGGTAAGCAGCGTTATTAAGAGCCTATTTACTCTAGCAGTGGTGGCCGAGTGGTAACGGCCCCGACTTACAAGTTATAGGTCGCGGGTTCAAACCCTACCAGGCACATTACTTTGTGTAATTTATTTCAGCACCACTGCTCTTAAAACGGTGAAGGAAAACATCGTGAGGAAACCGGCACGTCCTAGAACCAAAAAAAATTCGATGACATGTGACATTCACCAACCCGCACTGCGCCCGCGTGGTGGATTACGGCCTGTTCCCTCTCCTAGAGAGGTGGCCTGAGTCCCAGCACTGGGAACATTGAAGGGCTGATTATGCTTATTCATTCTAGCCTTGAAGACACCTAAATTGTAATCGGACGGGAAGACTGCGGCAGGCAAAATTGTTGTCCCTCGTTGTACGCGGTATAAACGACGAGGCGAAATGCTTAGTCTGGACCGTAGAAGTTTCAACAACGTAAGGGTAGATATTCGCCGAACGTCGGATTGTCTGATGGTAGAAAGGTAGTAATGCGGTAATAGTAGTAATGCGGTAATGATAGTAATGCGGTAATGGTAGTAATGCGGTAATGATAGTAATGCGGTAATGGTAGTAATGCGGTAATGGTAGTAATGCAAGCAGGAGGTGGTAGAATGCGTGAGGAAAAGGACTTCTTCACACCTCGCCCACCACCGAGGCAACGGCCCGAGCTTCAGGAGACGCAGGGAAATTCCCGGCCACCGTGGACGAGGACTTGCTGACGCCGAGTAATAGACAGCTCGCCGTCTGGTTCTGACCGGACGACGAGATAATTTTCTATTTTCATGCGACGAAGACGCTGATAAAAACCAGTTTGTGCCATCTTTACAAAGGTAAGGAAGGTAAAGGAAATATTGACCTGATTTTGAAATTCTTTCACTGGTAAACTACACAGGCAAGGAAAGCCATAAAGTACTTTTTATCCTGGAAAAATATACGGTTCCTATGGGACGTGCCGTCAGCGAAGCCGCGAAAATAAGTTGTAAGGTACTCGCTAGCTTCTCCTCATCTCATACAAGCATGTTGGTATGGATTACGAGCAGGCAACACTAAGCCCGTGACTTCGTTTGCGAGAAAATTTTCATAAAAACTTCAAGATAACTTGAAATACTATAAATAACGACAGTTTTCACTACACATTTGGATTAGAATTTGTGCCAATTTTCAAGTATTGCCCATTACTCAAGAAATAAGACTTTCCATTCAATCTTTAAAACTGTCTATTTTTTTTCTATTGGGAGTAGTTCTGAAAACAAATAAATAATGACCACCTTTATTAATGACTTTTTTTTTCAGTGGGAATATCATCTAATGACATCCCCTTGGGCGAAAACCCACTCCTGTTCCTTCTTTGCCATCGTTCCAGAGCCCCGGGGTTCTCTTTCGCATCACCCATGGCTTCAGTAGGCTTCGACCCTGCTGGGCCCCTACGATTTTGCTGACATCTCCTTGAGGCGCGCGTGGTACGCTACGCGCCGTCGACAACTTGGGCTCGGTCCGGACGGTTATCGGACGCTCGGACGGCGAGCTACCCAATGCTCGCCGGGTACTTCCCGTTGAACTGAAATTCTGAAATTTGGCATGAAGCAAGGTCTTATAGCACAAGTACAATAAAAATCTGAAATCTGTAAATTTGTAGTTACGTCACAAAAAAATTTTTTGCGATTCAGGAAAATCTTCGTAACTCAATTCGGGAATTGAACTGTTTTCATAGGTAATTTTGTACGGAACCCTAAGTCCACGTGTCCGACTCACACTTACCCAGTTATTTTTTTAAAAGTAATGAACATTGTGCATTGTTTGAAAAATTTTAATTTTTTAGTCCTTTTGCGGACCATAACATTTGGTTAATAAGTTGAGAAGCACTATTCTAAACTAATGTTTAAAATCCTACCTAATAGGATTCGCTTCCGTACCCAAGTCATGGCGAAGACAAGGGATTTTTATTACTTTATGGGAAACGGTAAAAGAGAATTACCCCTTGGACCTTGGTGTATTCTGTAGTAATCACATTATCACACTAATATTACAAATGCGTGTTTTTCTGAGTGTGTATGTGTTGTGACGATATCGTTGAGATGCTCAGTCACGTGGTCAGAACAAAGGAATCGGAGGCTTGGCCTACCCCTAACCCCCAGATTGTAACTATCACGATACACTCCGCCAGAGAATTCCACTCCTTAGCTGTACGCACAATTAATGCATGTTCCCAAAACAATTTGTACTTTGGTGTCCACCATGTATCGGTGGCGCAACACCGTACGTCTATTGATCCGATGATGGAATTAAATTGTACAATTTTGATGCACTCTCCCCGAAATGTAAACGATAGAAAATCGACAGACTTTATATAGGTATATAAGCGTTTTCATTCCTGTTATAAACTTGCATACATTTTAAACTTATTCTCTGACAAACACACACACACACACACACGCGCACCCAAACACTTACATTTACAGTTAATCACACAAAACTAAGAATTCACATTTACATCCTAGAATTAATATATAATACTAGCTGACTCGGCGAACTTCGTACCGCCTAACGAACTGAAGAACCGCTCGACCGTCTACTACTAGATCCAAAAATATTTAAAAAGGAACTAAAATTATTTTTGATCAAGAATACATATTACTCAGTAAATGAATTCCTGTCGGATTATGAGACTGACAACTACACTTTACCTCATAGGTACAGGTAAGCTACACCAGTAAGTTAATTTTAGTTTTGTTATGAAATAAAGTATCCATATTTTAAGAAATAACATAATCATGTGAATAGTACCTATATAAAGTAAAAAGGAAAATGAGTGGGCATGTAATAAATAAAGTAAACATGTATCTTTTGTAAATATTAAAAATTAAATAGTCACTAATATTTTATTTAAATATATTTGTATGCCACTTTGTGGTAGAACACAGAGACACTAACACATTTTGTAAGAACTAAATTGTACCTGTGTACACAAATAAAGTTTTTGTATTTGTATTTTGTATTTTTGTACCGATTTTGTGCAAACTTCACATAAACCATCTACTAAATAGTCCGAACAAAGCCTAAACATTTGATTTGGATATGTGAGCCCGTTCTTGAGTCATTAAATTACAACGAAAAGTGGCATTGATTTTTATATATCTATATATACTATCTTTTTTTAATGTATTATTGTTTGTTTAAGATTTAGTTTTTTGTCTATTTTTTAACTTAGCATCCACTTTTGCTCGCTGCGAAATGCATACTACTCTTTCAAGCATACTAGCCGCGGGAGGGTCCTGTAGACCTGTAATACAGGTTGTTGTACATACCTACACAAGGCACCAGTCCCTCACAAAGTTAGCTCTAAATTATAATCATTGTTAGTTAGCATAAGAAAACTTTGTGAAGAGAAAATAAATAAACTTTAGAGAAGACTTTAGAGAAAGAAAAGATGGATGGATTGTGTGAACAGTGATATGAAAGAAAAGAAAGTTAGTAATAGTATGACGGTTGACAGGATAGAATGGAAGAAAAAAACGTGTTGCGCCGACCCCAAATAAGATGGGACAAGGGCAGGAAGATGATGAAATAAACTTTAGAGTTTTGTCTCAACAAGTGCATCACTGCCGATGACCTTCCTGGCACGCTTCTTAATTGGCAGGAAAAGGTAATAAAGATAGCAAGGACCCGTACATGAACTTGAAACAAGCAATCTTCAACCGACCTAAAGGGCACACACAACCTCCCATTCATATAAGGGCAAATAACAGCACATGAAAGTAAGGTCAAGGTCCCCGGAAGAACATTCCCCTAAGCCATAAAAACTAAATGCAAACTGCCTTCCTGAGTTTCTTCAGTAATCGTTGTTCCAAGCCATTTAAACAGGACTTTAAATACAAATCACCTGATTAAAACAAACATTACACAATTTCCTAAACAAAATCGCTTGGTCGCAAAAATGTGAACACTAAGATTATCATTGAGTACGTGTTGCTGACTCTGTCTTTCTTTAGCTTAAAGAAAGAGAGATAAACGTGCTAAATAATTCTAGCAAATTAATTAAAAACACCAAGCAAGTGCGTGTTGGACTCGCTTACGAAGGGTTCCTTAGTGCCTGGAAGCGTTAAGTCACGATTTCACTAGGAGACATGTCGCTGGGACATATCACCGGACATTTTCATGGTATGGACACTTTTTTTTTATTGGGTGGGAAAATCATCTTATGACAAATCCCGCTCTTTGGAGATAGTGTCAGACTTTTACTGACTAAAAACCCACTCCTGTTCCTTCTTTGCCTTCTTCCCAGGGCCCCGGGTCTCGCTTTCACACTACCCGTGGCCCCAATAGGCTTCGAACCTGCTGGGCTTCTACGATTTGCTGACATCTCCTTGAGGCGCGCGTGGAACAGGACGCGCCGTCGACGACTTGGGTTCGGTCCGAACTGGTTAACGGACGATCGGACGGCGAGCCACCCATTGCTCGTCGTCCGCAAGCCCGCGCCTACGGTGGCCGGAAATCGGGATCGGAAGCCCGGTGGCGGACAGGGCGTAAGGACCGTTGCCTCACGCGATCGGCCGCCTCCTTTGCTAGCATTACTGCTTCGCAGAAGGAAGCTACCGCCTGCCACTCCTCCTTGCTCCGGACCATGACCTGAACCAAGGCCCGACGCGAGAGGTCGCCGCCGCCGATCGCCCCCACGAGGACACGGTGTTGCTCTGCCCAAGCGGGGCACACCTCTACCGTGTGCTCCACCGTGTCCTCCGGGCGGTGTGGTATGGACACTGCGATTTTGTGGGATAATATCGCTCGACAATTGTCTTGTTCAAGCCGCGTTTTCACTAGAACTCATTCGTCCCGCGACTCTGTTGCTCGACACGAAAACGTGACACGCGTTATGTCGCCCGTCGATACTTGCGACTTTTATGGGTCACGGTACTTGGTACAAGCCGATGTTCGTCAGCAGTAGCCCAACAAGCTTTAAATAGTGAGGACGTGTGTCGCTTTGTATTTCAAAATGGCAGTAATATACCTACACCGCTGGTGACACATACCGAGAGAGTGAGAACCAGTGTCAGTGGAAAGGCAGTAATCTGATCAAAGGAGACCATATTGCCCTCCTCGAGTGACATACTAATCATGACTGGGAAGAATGAAGCCACATTTTAACTAGGGGACATATAGCGGAGACATAACACCTAATATGCAGAACTTAAGGGCCTATTACACTACGAGATATTCGGCACACGATATTCAGTCTTATTTTTTGTTCCGAGTAAGACCGGTCTAGCCCTTATTACGCGACATCGACTCTCTGAATATAATAATAAATATAATAATCAGTGTAAAAGGCCCTTTACGTAGTTTGTTATTGTTCTCAACAAACCCTTTAAATAAAATTGATACCCACATCAAAGCGGAGCAACTTTTTTTTTTCAAAATATTGTAATAGTTTATTTAAAACTTGTAAAAATCGCAATTCACTCATTTTTAATATCATTATTTTTGTTTTTGTAAAAGCAGTAACTTATTTACAGAATCTGACATTTTTAATCTGTTCATGAGATACAGCCCGTTGACAGGCAGTCAGACGGATGGACAGCCAGCTTAGTAAAAAGACTAAATTGCTTTGAAATATTTACGAAGCGGTTTCAACGTCCTTGCCCTAGTCATCTCAACAGTAATTAAAGAGACCTAAAAAGGAATAGATAATTAAAGTAGGTTTTGAACAGAATTAGTAAATGAACGGAGAGTGACGCGTAATAAACAAAATTTTGTTTGTGCTTAATTTGTTTTCATTTAAAATTCTAAATCTTTTAAATTATCATCGTTTTAGCCGAAAAACCAAACACTTTAATTCTTTACTGGACACCATACCAACTTCGCAGCTGCCGGGATCCCAATCCCGATTTCCTGCCACCGTAGGCGCGGGCAGACGGCGAGCAATAGGTAGTTCGTCGTCCGACCGTCTGGTAACCGTCCGGACCGAGCAAAAGTCGTCAACGGCGCGTACTGTTTCAAGCGCGCCTCAAGGAGATGTCAGCTAACCGTAGGGGCCTAGCAGGGTCGAAGCCTTCTAGGACCATGGGTGATGCGAAAGGAAACCCCGAGTGGGTTTTTAGTCAGTAAAAGTCTGACACTATCTTCCGCTCCGCCCAAGGGCGGGATTTGTCATTAGATGATTTTCCAACCCTAAAAAAAAAGTACTCTTTGGTGGGGGCGTCACTAGCGGCCGAACTGGCGTCCGAGCTGGTCCAGCCACCAAATTGCAGCCAAACGGACACCAGGTGAGTAACTCTCTATAGAGCCGTATACATTTTTTTGGTAGTGGCGACTGTTCGCGCCGCCATGGTGTCTCGGTGAAATATAGCCCTAAGTAAAACTCACCCGTATTGTTTCAATTCCTCTTTAGTTCTATGGCCGCGGAGAATGTTACAAACAATCCCGCATCATGATAGAAAAATTAGCCAGACGAGCCCTTTCACAAACAAACTTGAACAAAAAAATAGTCCGAGAGAAAACAGGATTTTACCATCGTGAAACTGCAAAAACAAAGATACATTTCACGCAAAAACATTTCAACCCAAACGAATCAACTAAAACTATTTAATAATTGTTTAAAACTCGCCGAAACAAAGATGGTTGCCAGTTTAATACCCTCGCTACAAATTAAACTATAAATTAACAGCAACAATGTATATTTAATTATTTGATACCCCATTTCATTTCATATTAACTCAAGCTTAATTCCACCCAAAACTTACCTTGTTCGGGTCAGCTCACACTGAAATGTGACTCGACAAAAACAGGCTTGACGTTTGAAAAGAAATAAGCGTTCAATGAAAAACATATTTTTCAATACACTTACTCGAAAACCGCTCTTATCCCACCGCTTTTAGGAACGCATTGACTGTTTTCCGTGCTAGTGCGAAAAATTGCCCCCTCCACAATTTTATTATATTTATCGTATCAGGCTAGGCACGCATCGACCCCCATGAGGCACGCATCTATACCCGATTATTTATATTTTCGTAAGTGTATTGAAAAACGTATTTTGATACACGTGGAACTTTGTCACTGCAGCCCTCGGCTCCTTAACATCCTCGCCAATGCTCGGTTGAATGCCGCCTCGGTCCCAATGACAAACTTTCCGAAGAATAATTATACCAAGTTTCATCGTAATCGAACCAGTAAGTAGTTTTTGCGTGATGCCTGAACAAACAGACAGACAGATAGACAGACGGACAGACAGACAAAAATTTTATTTAATCACATTTTTAGGTTCGGTGTCGGTCTAGTAACACCCCCTGCCATTTATTTTTTTGATATTTTCAATGTACAGAATTTTCACTTCTACAGATTTATTATAAGTATAGATAGAACAGAACAGAATAGAAATATTAAAATTTAATTAGTTTTCGGTAGATTCTTCAAAAGAACGCGCTAAATCATGATTCTTCGCGCCTCTCTATGAGGTGACCCTATAACTTACCTTGTTGTAATGAGATCTTACTCAAAATGTCTGACTTTCCAGCTGAATTCATGACTGTCTTTTGTTTGAATTCTTAAGTCACTGGAATAACTTTCATTTATTTTCGTAAAACAAATTAATGTTTGTTTTATATTTCAAACATTTAAGTGAATGATTAGCAAATTTTGTATTTAAACAGATAGAAAAGGTACTAGGCACTGAGATGACGGTTTTTGAAACTGGAGGTACAGAAAAAGAATACATCTTCAGGGATGACATGCAAAGAGTAACTCGTCGTTCAGCCGTCCGGTAAAAACCAAGCCCGAGTTGATGCGTGCCTCAAAGAGATGTCAGTGTCACTGAAGGGTCCCAGTGTGACAGATGCCTGCTAGAATCGCGGTAACTCTTTTTAACAATTCCACAGGCTTATAATGCCGCAGCTCTGTCTAAAGATTCCGGGCTTAACAAACGAGTCAAAAAGAGGCACAGGGTTTTTTCCAGAATCTCCTTGTTTTCAGTAGCTATAATAATAATAATAACCTACAAAAAGCTGCCATTTTAAACACATGCTGATTACTTAGGAAATTCTTGCAGTTGGAGGACGACAGTTCATCCCTACTCTGAAAACACCATACATGATACACTGACTTGGTTTAGGCCTGAGAATGTAGTCGAAACCAGCCATGAGCTGAGAAAAAGAACACTTCCGTAAATAGTAATAATAATAGCGCGTACAGGGATAATAGCCGGTTGGTATCACGTTCCATTAAAAGTGTCTAAAGGGTCTCTGCGAGTTGGTTTCGGTTCCTCGTACGTCTTCCAAAGGTCCAGGACCTCAGGGTCCTGAGATAAATAAACGAATGATAATAATATTCCACAACTACCGTCTAGCCCCAAGTTAAGCAGAGCTTGTGTTATGAGTACTAGACAACTGATAAACATATTTATAATCAGCCTTTTTTAATGTTCCCCCTGCTGGGAATCAAGCCTCCTCTCTAGGAGAGGCAATGGGCCGTAATCCACCACGCGGGCCCAGTGCGGTGCATTTCTAAATACATACATATTATAGATAAATTACACCCAGACATACAACAAATAATCGTAACTACCCGAAATATGGATACGTGCCCGATTAATGTCATTTAACTAGCTCCCACAACAAAGGACTTAATTAATAAGTGCGTTATGCGAAATATATGTACATATGTAGATATCTCTATTTGTTATATGCTGCCACATGGAAATTAAATAAAGACTTGACATCACACGTAACCCGCACCACGGTATCGGAGTTCCCCGCGCGATATGACGAGGAAGAACTACCACAGTTGGACAAGAGTCACCACAACAACCAGTGCGTCTCCCATAAATTGGATTCCCATGACAATCAGGTCATCGGTCCACGTTGTGGGACGACATTCAACGCTGCGTCTTCCAGTACGTGGTCGCCATTCCAGAATCTTCTACCATCTGTTCCGCGAGCAATGTGCCCTGCCCACTGGCATTTGAGTTTGGTGATTCTTTCTCCCAGCAGACTAGTCACACTTCGGTGTTAGATTCAGAAAATTGCACTCATCAAGCCTGCTCTGAAATTAATTTATTAGGACTAGGGCCTATTACCATGCCATGTTTCAAACTCCGTCATAGTACTCAGGGCCACTAACGACTAGACCAACAGGCCAGTCCGTAAATACAAGTGTAATTTTAGTAATTTAATTACAACGTAAAACCTCTGAGTTTAAACTCTGCACTGGCTCGTTTTCATACTGAAACGTATACACACAAACGTATTCATTACAACCAAATACACACATTCAATCTCAACTTTAGACCAGTGGTACTCAAATAATATTAGTTTTGTAACTACTATGTTAGGAGAATTTTGCTGAATTGTTCGAAAGAGTTACCACAGCTCTGAAAAGCAAAGGAAAACTGTTGGACTTTTAGTGAGCAAAAATCTGACACGCCCTCTCGCTCCACATTGGAGTGGCAGAAATCATTTATGATTACCTCAAAATAAAAAGTAACCCTTTATGTTCAAGAAAACTCAGAAAAATGTTTATTTAACCGACTTCAAAAAGGAGGAGGTTCTATGCTCGGCTGAATGTATGTTTTTTTTATGTATGTTCACCGATTTCTCGGTTAATTGTGAACCGATTTTAAAAGTTTTTTTTTTTATTGAACGGTTATGCTTCAAAGTTGGTCATGAACTTCGAAGATATGGAACAGAACTCCTCTCAGCATTGTCGTAATAAGCAAAAATTGCTTTATAATATTATATATAATTATGCTTATACGTGTCGATGTAGTAATCAATGACTGACTGAAAGAAGAGCGGGAATATATCGAACTGATCTGATGATGAAGCCTGAAGTTAAGCACCGGAACTCTGTAATAAATCTGGAATAATGGAATTATTAGAATTGTCATGAGATGCACTCTGGCATTTAAGTATGGCTAAGGGGTACTTTTTAGTGTTGGTACCATAACTAAAAGTGTAAAGTAAAAAACTTTTTACAAAAAATAAAAATAACCGAATTCTATGTTAAAAAAAAAAACACTGAAAAGTGTAAAATAACTTTAATTTCGGAAGTCAGTGTCAACGAAGAGACACAACTATTATAGAAACACCGACTTCCGAAATTAAAATTATTTTGCACTTTTCAACCCATGTCTTCAGTAGGGTTCGACTTTGCTGGGCCCTTACGGTTTGCTGACATCTTGAGACGCGCGTGGAACACTACTTGCCATTGACAACTTAGGCTCGGTCCGGACGGTTACCGGACGGCCGGACGGCGAGCTTTTTTTAAAAAAAAAGTTTAACCACCACTGCTCTAAATTAACACTTACGCTCACAAACACACATCTAAGCTGCAAATGACCACGTCAACAAACATTCTGAATACCGAACCATACAGAAATTGTTTTCCCTTTTCACTGAAAGAATCGCACATTTATTTTGCCTTTCGGTGACGTCACAGACGCCAAAAAGTCTGGCAGCGAGGGGTCAACACTCTGATAAACGTGCAAAGTGAGTTGTTTGTCGACAGGACCGAGATTGTAGTTATGGGGAGCTATCTACTCGAGTATGTTGGCGATTTATGTGAGAGAGATACCTGTATTTATAGATGAAGGTAGTCGAGGTGTGTAAGCTTTGAGAATTCATATTCCTTGAAGAGGATGTTTATTTATTTATACTTCATGCACATAGTAGGAAGGAGCAGTGGTGGCCGAGAGGTAACGGCCCCGACTTATAAGTAGTAGGTCGCGGGTTCAAACCCAGCCAGGCGCATTACTTTGTGTAATTTATTTCATCACCACTGCTCTCAAAACGGTGAAGGAAAACATCGTGAGGAAACCGGCATGTCCTAGAACCAAAAATTCGAAGACATGTGACATCTACCAACCCGCATTGGGCCCGCGTGGTGGATTACGGCCCATTCCCTCTCCTAGAGAGGAGGCCTGAGTCCCAACAGTGGGAACATTATAAGGCCGACTATACTATACTATACATATTATAGATAAATTACACCCAGACACAGAACAAATGATCATGCTCATCACACAAACATTTGTCCTGGGAGGGAATCGAACCCACGACCTCCAGCAAAGCAGTCAGGGCCACTAACCACTAGACCAACAGGCCAGTCGAAGAAGAGAATTAGAGAGAGAAAACAAATATTATTATTATAGATAGTTTCGATTAAGATTTCACACATTCTTCTTCTTTTGCTTCTAACACACTATTGTCTACATTTCTTTTGTTTTCTCCTTTCGCAGATCTGCTGGAAGAAATTTCTTTGGTAATAAGTAATACCTTTGTAGTCTTGTCTAGTTTGTATTGTCTTTTTCTGTTTTTGTGTGTAAATAAATAGTAAAATAAATAAATAAACATTTTAGGATAAAAATACAGACTAACTTAAGTGAAGTTGGTAGTAAAGGCAGGTTTTTCATGTGCAAATTCTTTTTGCAGAACACAACGGTTTTTACGATGCGACAAAGCAAATTGGAGCCGGTTAAAACTACACTACTCATGACTCCAATTAAACTTGTACACCTGCTTAATTAACCTAAAAAGCAACAGTTTCAAAAATCTCTAGGCCCATGCTAACTATGATTTAAGGAAACTTTTAACGTTATGGACGTAGACATTTTCTGTCATTATGATAAAAATCTAGCTTCTACCAGCGACTTCGCTCGCGTGAAAATAGATTTCTCCATACAAACTTTGGACCCCCATTTCATCCTTTTAGGGTTGAATTTTTAACAATCCTCTTTTAGTTCTCGTTTAATTCATAAAAGAAAACCTTTTATGTATGTTAGAAAAAATCTTAATCTTTTTAGCAAAAGAGGCGATAGACATAATTATGTTACAAGAAATAGGGACCAATTAGTTCAACCAAGTTTCAGACTAGCAAAAGTGGCCTCTTCTTTTATGGGGTACTGTTTGAAATGTTATAATAAAATACCTTCACAAATATTAGAACTCAATGAAACGAAATTTAAATCTGGTATTAAACGCACACTATGCAGGCAAGCATATTATAAGTTGGAGGATTATATTCAGGATAAAAATGCTTGGCTCAATGCTGGTCCAGCTCCACTACCACCGGGGTGTACAAATTGATTAATTAGTATGGAAATTATTTTTTAATGTTTTTTTTCTTGAAATTGTAAAATAAAAGTATTGTATTATATGTATAGAAGCATTTTTTCCACAGTTTGTAAATGTGAGTACCATGGAGCTTTTTATAGTTTTTATGTTGCTACTGGACTTATTTGACATAAATGAGCATGGCAGTTGAGAGTTTGTCATGCTCACTCAAATGTCTCACTGATGGTGGCGCGGGTGTTGGATCATTCGGTTCCCTTCAAAATGGTTGAGCTGAGTGGTGCTAATATTAGCGTCATGTCCGTGAACGGGCGCTGTCAGTTGAGGCTGGTCATCTCTTAGCTGCCAGTTGCTATTTTAATATCTATATTTAGTTTTTAATTTTATTTACATTGTTCTCACATGATAGCGACAAGAAACATGTAACAGAGATATTTGTAACTACAAAATATGATTGAAAAGAGTGTCCATGGAGTTTCTTGCACATTCTTCTCCATAGAGATCTACGCTTTGGAATGTGCAATTAGTATCATTTATTTTTATTTTTCTGACTAACTAACTTCTTGACATTTCAAAAGTGCCTGTAAATGGTTTATTTGGAATAAATGCTATTTTGATTTTGATTTTGATTTTACAAAATTTCACATTACTAGACCTTAAAGTTTTTCAGTCAGTTTCTCCTTTTTATAGTTTTTTTTTTTATTTTATTCTTGATAGGTTCGCGCTTGACCGCTATCTCACCTGATGGAAAGCGACGATGCGGTCGACGATGGAGCGCGCTTACCTAGAAGTAACCTATTCACTCTTGACTTAAAGATTCCTGGGTTGTAGCCATCAGAAAACACAGATTCCGGCAAGAAATTCCACTCCTTAGCTGTACGCACAATGATTTCTCCATACAAATCTTTGGACCCCCATTTCATCCCCTTAGGGTTGAATTTTGAACAATCCTCTTTTAGTGCTCGTTTAATCCAGAAAAGAAAACCATCTACAATATTTCACGTTACTAGACCCTGTAGTTTTTCATTCAGTTTCTCCTTTTTATAGTTTTTAGTTTTTATGTGACCGACAATCTGTATAATACAGGAATTCTACACAATACCTAGGCAATGTATAGAATACCTGGGGCATCCAGTCAACTATCACACAACGCCGTTTAGTATCAAGCTAAGCAGAGCTTGTGTTATATCATTACAACCGAAATACGGCGTCTCACATCCATTCGATTCGATTCCCCGGCAACGACATCTCGCTCCGGGCCTTGGTACAGGCCATGGTCCAAAGCGAGGAGGAGTGGCAGGCGGTCGCCTCTTTCAGCGAAGCAGTAATGCTACCAAAGGAGGCGGCCGCATGCACGAGGTCACGGCCCTCACGCCCCAGCCGCCGAGATCCAGATCCCGATTTCCAGCCACCGTAAGCGCTGGCTTGCGGACGGTGAACAATGGGTAGCTTGCCGTCCGACCGTCCGGTAATCGTCCGGACCGAGTTGTCGACAACGTGTAGTGTTCCACACGCCTCAAGAAGATGTCAGAAAAACAGTAGGGGGGGCCAACAGGGTCGAAGTCTACTGGAACCGTGGGTGATGCGAAAGAGAACCCCGGGAACGAAGGCAAAGCAGGACCGGGAGTGGTTTTTAATCAGTAAAAGTCTTACATACCCTCTCGCTTCATCCAAGGGCGGGAGATGTCAATAAATGATTACCCAACTAAAAAAAATCCATCGGTTTCCCAAGATTCTCACCAGGTCATCAATCTACTTTGTGAGCAACCGTCCAATAATGCGTCTTGCAGTACCCCGTTAACACTCACTGGTTAATATTATTTTAACTACTTTCTCGTATTTCTCATAAACAAAGACTACCGAAAATTCCACATAAAATGAACTCATAATTCTTTCGCAACGTTTTCGTTAATTCCTGGATAATAGCAAAACAATATAACTTTACTAAAGTTAAACTTAACCAGCTTAAAATGCGATTTAATAAATCTCATTTAGCTCATAAAACTTGTGTTTACGTGTTTTTAGTTTAACAGCATAATTACTTAATGCTTTAGGGTGCTTTTATAACAGACATGAGCGAGGTAACTAAGCGGGTTCGAACTGTAAAGCGGAGCTGCGAAAATGTGTGATTGTTTCCGCCACACATTATTCAACACAGGGGTCTTTAAGTCAAGAGTGAATAGGTTACTTCTAGACAAGCGTGCTTCATCGTCAGACACATCATCACTTGCTATCAACCGTACCTGTCACCAACCGTACCGTACCGTGGACTTGTCAGCAACCGTAGGGGCCCAGCAAGGTTGAAGCCTACTGGGGCCATGGGTGATGCGAAAGAGATCCCCGGGGACCTGGAAAAAAAAATGGCAAAGAAGGAACAGGAGTGGGTTTTTAGTCAGTAAAAGTCTGATACTATCCCCCGCTCCGCCCAAGACCGCGGGATGTCATTAGATGATTTACCGGCCCGAAGAAAAAAAAAAGTAAAAAAATATCACTTGCCATCAGGTGAGATGGTGGTCATAAGCGATAGCCTATCCATAATTTAAAAAAAAGCAGTTAGACTTATAGCAACTCCCACACACATTCCTCGATCATGATCCTCGCACATAAATCAATTCCTTTTTATTGTACAAAATTTACAAAACCTAGCTCAGCTAGCTTTAATCTGCCAGAGATGCACTGAGTCAGGCTAGAAAAATAAAATCGCTCATTGGTCATTTGAAGAGGAGGGATGAAACGCATGTCACTAAAAGAGTTATGAGTTTACATGTGGATGGAGAGGAAGAGAGAGACCAAAGAAAAGATGGATGGCTTGTGTGAAGAGTGATATGTAAGAAAAGGAAGTTAGTGATAGCATGACGAGTGACAGGGCAGAATGGAAGCAAAAAACGTGTTGCGCCGACCCCAAATAACACGGGACAAGGGCAGGAAGATGATGATGGTGTCTTTTTTCCTCGTGCACCGTCTAGCTACCCCACACGTCGCTGGTGTAAGAGCGCCCTTATAGTCCGTATATATTAGCTAATGGCTCGAAAATCAAATTAAATTATATACGCTTTGCACAGATTTTCTGCTGCTGTGCATTGAGTAATTAATGTGTAGTTTAAACCGTTTATATTACTCGCAATTTATTAGTTGTTAAATAAATTTCAGTTTGGACTAAGTAGTCCAAAATGTTTTACCACTCGCTCTAAATTGTTAGAAATAGGTGCTTAGACCCAACTGCACCAGAATATCACTATATGCATGCTATGCGTCAATTGTGTTTTTAATCTTTGCTATTTTAAACGATATAAATAATTGGATTTCAAATAACGATAATTTTCGTACGCTTAACAAATGCAAAAAAAACCGGGCTTGTGCGAGTTGGACTCGTGCACTGAGGGTTCCGTAGAAACTTACCTATGAAAACAGTTCAATTCCTGAATTGAGTTACGAAGTTTTTCCAAATCGCAAAATAAGTTTTTTTTTTGTGACTTAACTACAGTTTTCAGATTTTTTCCTATACTTGTGCTATGAGACCTTGCTTAATCCAAATTTCAGAATTGTAGGTCAACGGGAAGTACCCTATGAATTTTGATTCCCTTGAGAGTGTCGAAATAGAAAAAAGATACAACCGTTTATGTCTTAATAAACGTGTTATTGCGACATAAACGGCTGTATCTTTTTTTAGTCTACGCTGAAGTTTGATTTTTCACAGTATCAAGGGACCGCAGACCTGAGTATATGGTTTTAATTTCAACTCGATATTTCCACGCGTTCCCGAGATAAAGGGTCTTGACAGACAGACAGACCGACAGTCGAACAACAAAGTGATCCTATAAGGGTTCCGTTTTTTTCATTTGAGGTACGGAACCCTAAAAATGTGATTTATCAACACAAATTATCAAGTCAAGTGTGAATAGGTAACTTCTTTGCAAGCGTGCTTCATCATCGACCTCATCATCGCTTACCATCAAGTGAAATTGTGGTAAAAATCAAGCCTACCATTAATAAAATAAATGCTATTTATTTTAATTTGATTGAGAAGAAGTTGAAAGCTCAAAATTAGAACTTAGTATAATATTTAGTATGTTTTTTTTCATAATGGGTCTCATTAATAGGCTTAAAGTCGCCGAAAGGGCACGCTCAGAGTTTTCTCGCGTAATCGCATCAGAAATGAAGATATCCATAAGAGAACTAAGGTTACCGATATAGCCCAAAGAATTACCACACTTAAGTGTCAGTGGGCAGGGCACATTAATCGCAGAACAGAATGGTCGACGGGACCGAATGGTTCTGCCCCCCTAGCCAAGTTACGATCGTTTCGTTTGCGTCGAACGCCTCGAGTAGGCCACGCCTCCGATTCTTTTTTTCTGACGTCATCTCAACGCTCAATCACGTAGTCAGAACAAGGGAATCGGAGGCGTGGTCTACTCGAGACGTTCGACGCAAACGAAACGATCGTAACTTGGCTAGGGGGGCTTGAGTGGCGACCACGTACCAAAAGACGCAGCGTTGGAAGACCTCTCACAAGGTGGACCGATGACCTGGTGGCGGCCGCGGGAATCCGATAGATGTGAGACGCACAGGACCGGTCGTTATGGCGACGCTTGGGGGAGGCCTATGTCCAGTAGTGGATGTCTTTCGGCTGAAATGGTGATCATACTTTTTATGTCCGTTGTCGTAAATACGTTGTTTTAGAAACTGGAATATGCGACACCATGTAGGCGAAGCCACTGGCAGTATAGTTGCAGATAAGTGTCACATGTCCTTGTTTCAAAGTTCACAAGCTAGCATCGAAACAAAGCCTCGGGCAAAAACTAGAGTTAAACAACATATGTATAATTTTCCAGATAAGAAGTGAAGAGCTGAAGGTGTAACTAGTTAAAGTTGATAACTAAATAGTCGGACACAAGTGGGAGCAGCGATGTGTAGTGGTAATTCTGAACATTGTTGAGAGACCACCGGAGTGTGGGACATACGGGTCTTTTAAACGGAAAACTAACGTAAGCTATAATGCGTTTTTTAACCCCACATAATGATTTGACAGCAAATGTCAAATTCCAGAAATATGTTGCCTGCTTTTTGATAAAAGCAGCGATATTTCTGCAGTTTAGAATTGACAAGGCCAATCAGTCACAAACAAAAAGCTGGGCAAGTGCGAGTAGGACTCACGCACTCAGGGTTCCGTACAAACTACAATTCCCGTATAGAGAATTACTACAATTCTCGAATTGCAAAAAACTTTTTTTTGTGACGTACTTAACAACAAATTTACTGTTTTCAGATTTATTCCTATACCTGTGCTATAAGATCTTGCGTTATGCCAAATTTTAGGATTCTGGTTCAACGGGAAGTCCTCCATATCATTTAAATCAATAAAAATATAAGTTGTCATATGAATATTCTATTAGAAAAGATGGTAATTACTCCCCATTCTATTGTACCGTGTGTCACACAACAGAGTCCTCTGTCCCCTCTCGCCCGCAGGAATTTGTCGCTGACAGTTGTCACAGCTGCAGCTTGTTGAGACCCTCTGCTGCGGATAAAAATTAAATTAATTTATGTAGGAAAACTTGGGTAACGAGATGCTAAGCGTGTTTATTGTGAGAGGCTCTAAGATGGAGGGAGGTATTTAAATGATATTCTTATTGCGTTTGCAGTGACCCGCTTGAATTGACAGTTTGGTTGGTAACTGGTTTGAATATAATAAGCCTATACGTTTTTATGATATGGAGTTAGTTTTTGCCTGCGATTCTGCCAGATGGTAATGTGGTGAACATGCAGGTCCCACTAATAATTACTAAAATGCAAACTGTCACTTGTAAGGCTTATTTTTTTAAAAGTTTAGGTTTTATAGTAGTTCAAATAATAGATAGGGAGACGTATGTGATAGTGGAGACGCAATGAAAGGCTTCTGGTTAGATTCAAACTATTATTATCAATATATCTATTATTATATATATTGTCGATATCTTGAGCGTGCGCATATATCAGTCGTCTTAAAATTAGTGCCTACTCAAAAAATACAGTCTTACAAACAAATTCAAGCAATTATATTACTAAGTCAAGACCACCAGAAGCACACCTGGAACTGGACTCAATATATGATCCGGCTCGAAGGACCGCGACCGCGAATCGTGTTGCTCAAAGTGACGTCAGGACTTCTTGTTTCTGTTATTGTTCCTAGAAGTTGTTTTATTGTCGACCACATCGTCATTTACCATCAGGTGAGATAGCGGTCAAACGCAAGCATCTATAAATTTAAAAAAAAAAACAATCTAATGACTATCATAATCCTCACTGTACCATAAAACAAAAAAAAATAACAGTCAGATTCAAGTCACAAAAACTTATATACTCATGTAGTTTTAGGGAATCTTATATGAGCTAAATAGTGGCCATCCTTTTTACCCAGCTGTGTACTCTAAGCCCTCGCCCCAACTCGCCCGTGATTTTGTAAGAAACATCTGTGACCATCAGCATTCCTTGGCTGAGATTATCTTCGAGGTAAACTAAGCAAATTAATGGTTTGAGCTGTATTAAAGTTTGTGTATTAGTGCTGTCTTGGATGCTGGATTTGAACTTTCTATAGAAGAAAAAAAACTGTTTAGGTAATTAACTAAATCATAGTGACCTCGCCTCTAAATTATTTTTTTTGTTGTACTTTTTAAGTAACGTCGAAGTCTACTAGAGCCATGTGTTGTGCGAAGAAGAACCCCGGGGCCCTGTAACGAAGGCATAGAAGGAACGTAGGAGTAGGGTTTAGACAGTAAAAGTCTGATACGCCCTCTCGCACCGCTCAAGAGCGGGAGAAGCGGTTGGATGATTCCCAACTAAAAAAAAGGGGCATGAGGTAAGCAAGCATCGACTACAAGGGAATTAACAAAATGGGATAAGTTTTGAGTATTTTAACATTTCTGATTCCATTTCTTCGTATCTTTGATCATGAATCCGACAGCTAAGTGATTCGCACATACTTCGGTTCAAGTCGGATTTTCAAAAATATTTGAATTTCTATTTTTAATATTAGGATGTATGACAGTTTGATGCCTTTCCTTCTCCTTCAACCTACAAAGGTTAAGCGCGGGAAAAAAATATATTAAATTCTATTAACCTTATTAATTTGTGTTATTTGCGAAAAAATGTCGAATTTAAGATTTGAAGAGAATTTTTCAGATGCTACCCCGCCAGATATTGTGATTGAGGTAAAAAATGCTTGCGATACCCTGCAAAATTTTAGTTTTGATTTAGATGGTAGCTTTGGAAAATTTTCTTCAGTACTAAATGAACAAAAATGCATCGTAATTATGAGAGAAAGTAATTCTTTGTAAGTGTATTGAAAAACGTCGTTTGATACACGTGGAGATTTGTCACTGCAGTACTCGACTCCATAACACCCTCGCCTGTATAGCTCAGGAGAATTTCGCCTCGTTGCAATGACAAACTTTCTCCACTTGTATCATTTCGATACAAGTGGAGAAAATACTTTTTTTTTTCTTCCTACTCTTATATACCCATTTTGCCACTCTATCACTAACTCCCTTTTCTTTCATATCACTCCTCACACAATCCATCCACTCTCTATTGTAGGTTTATAAAGACGACTTTAAAACCACGTAATTTATTCTGCATGCCCAAGCATTCACACTTTTCAAGTCGAGAAGTTCGGCTTTAAACTAGATTTAAGTAAACCACAGCAGTGGATCCAGTTATAAATAACGTTAAGTACCTATTGGTTAAGAGATTGGACCAATCGCGGAGAACTATTGCCTTAATAGCTTCCGATGGTCACGTGTTTCTTCCTGACCTATATTTGGTTGAAAATCGTCGGGTCTTAATTGGTTTTTCGTATGAGAAAATGATTTTTTAAGTAGAATTTGCAATGGGTTTTCATACTCTTATAATATTAAGGGGAAAACGCCAGGCTAGCCCGCGAAATTACTTACTTTTTTGCATTTTGCAGGTCTGTGTCAGGTTCTAAGTTCATTAAAAAAAAATGATTACCGACTGTAAGAAATACCCCTTGCTTTTGCCTTTGGCCCCTTGATTTTTCTGACAGCATATGCTGCCGAACTAAACCGACCTGCCAGAGATGTTAAATGAGGACCCCATTGTAGCTATCACCGACGAGTTATAATCATTGCGAGCTCTCTTCGCTCACTCTTGAACTAATATCGCGGTTTTGCCCTAGACGAAACTAGTTCATCCTAAGTCAAAAGTGAATAGGTTTCTTTTAGGTAAGTGCGTTCCATGGTCTACCACATCAACACTTTCCATTAAGTGAGATCTATACAATAAAAAAACGGGTTTCGTCGGTAACATATATACTGGCAATGTGAACCATTTATCTTCAAGTTTATTCTATAAGTTTACCTAAAGGTTGGAGGTAAGCGTAAAAGAGTGTAAAGTCCCGCAAACCTCCATTGGAAAAGGAGGATCCCCGACCAGACGGGTGTTATGCTTGGTGGGCAACGGCCCGATAGATGACTTCGGGCTATTCTAGTTCTTCATAGTTCTTCATGTGCTGGCGGCTGAAGGTGCGGCGTGCTTAGCCAAGGTTGCGCTGATAAGGCGGAGGATGATGACCAGAAATGATCAGGTAGGCATTCTGGTGGTCAGGATACCCTTTATCGCCGTGTGTGCTGGCTGTATGGAAAGCTTGAGAGACGTGATGATGAAGTCACGAAGTAGTAGCTGCACGAATCACGCCTAATAAAAATATTTTATTATTTGCACTACGTCATACGCCAAGTAGCCATATTAAATTCCATAAGTTAAACTTTTGCGCCACAACACTTGTAAATGTCCATCATTTAGTAACAGAACAAATAAAATTTTGGAGGCTTATTGGTGTTCTCTACTACACACTCGCAAGCGCGTACGCGTTTAAAAAAATATCGTGTCATAATGTTATGAGAGTGGCGCCGGACCGCACGTGTTAGGTAACAGTTCAGTTTATTCAATCAATCAATCAAAATATTTATTTCCTAGAATATGATACTTAAGGTGTTACAGTAAATTTGTTTCAGCATATCCTGCCATAACATGGCTTGCAAATAATGGCGTTTGCTGAAAACCAGCTTCGTAGATGGCTGGATTTGCCTAGCGTCACGGTATATTACGCTGAGCAACGGATAACTTAGTATTCTTGCTGAGATGCGACGCACAACTTTGATTCTTAGTTGTTTTTGTTAATATTCATTCATTTCATTTCAGCCGAAAGACGTCCACTTTTGGACATTGTTAATATTATGTTTTTTCTTTTATCTTTATCTTTATTTTTGTCTGTGTTTCCTGATAGCTAAAACTTAGGGGTCTTTAAGTATAGAGTGAATAGGCTACTTCTAGGCAAGCGTGCTCCATCGTCGGCCATATCATCGCTTACCATCAGGTGAGATGGGGGTCAAATGCGAGCCTATCATTAATAAAAAAAAAAGATAAACTAGACAACTGTGTTGTCTATGGTGATATGGTGTAACATAGTTATGCCCGATACACAAATGGCCTGTCAGGGAAAATGGTTTTTGTATTTTTGTAACGAAAAAAAAACAAAAGAGACATGTTTTCTTTCTTTCTCCTTCTTTCTTTCAAATACATTCACAGTCTGTGACGTCAATTACTTTAGGTCGTTAAAAAAGATCGTGGTAGAGTATCGTTCCTTCTGAAACCACATAAATTTAAACTCCAAGTTATATACTCGTATATTTCACTGGTCCTATCTCGCTATAGTGCTATCGGCAAAACAATTATCTCCAACATCAACATTAGCTTTAACTGAAGCCTTCAGAACTGCGGCTTACAATGTTTGAGTAGGATAACAAAATATGGAGTATACTGTGTGTTTATTGGTACTTAGAACTTAGATATATAACGGTTGTGTGATAATGAATAAGTCGTACATATAAGACACTTGGTTTTAGACAAAGTGACCGAGATAATGACTGCCAAGTCCAGAATATTCGGGGTCACTTTCTGCCAGCGGCTGGAAGCTGAAAGTAGAAAGTTATCCCTAGGGAACATAGTCTCAGGATAAAAAGCTCTATTTTTTTATATTCTTGATAGGTTCGCGCTTGACCGCTATCTCACCTGATTGAAAGCGACGATGCGGTCGACGATGGATCGCGCTTACCTAGAAGTAACCTATTCACTCTTGACTTAAAAATTCCCGGGTTGTAGCTGTCAGGAAATACAGATTCTGGCAAGGAATTCCACTCCTTAGCTGTACGCACAATGAATGTGTTCCCAAGACGTTTTAGTTGCTAGTTTTAGACGCTTATATGTCGGATGTCCACCATGTACCGGTGGCGCATTGCTGTACGTCTGGTGGTCCGATGATGGAACGAGCTAGGCGGAATTAGGTTATGCAATTCCGACGCACACTTCTCGAAATGCAACCGGTAGAAAACCGTCAGACTAGCAACTCGGCGTCGATGCTCCAGACTTTGAAGCCTCGACTCAACGAGTGCATCATTACTAATGATCCTCCTGGCTCGCCTCTCAATTGCCTCAAGTGCATTTACTATTCACATATTATAATAATAATAATAATACATTTAAAATTTCTGGCTGAAATGGTATAGCAACTCACACGCGCCCCTGGCATCACAATTCCAGTTAGCCTTAGAGTCTGGGTCGCTACCAGAGTATCTAACAACTGGCGTAACCCACCTGCTCCATAAGACAGGTAACCCCGCGGAACCCAAGAATTATAGACCAATAACATGTTTGTCGACGGTCTATAAACTTTTTACATCCATTCTGAGAGCAAAAATTATTCGACACATAGAAAATAACTTGATTATGTCAGCCTCTCAGAATGGATGTAGGAATGGGTCCCGGGGTACCAAGGAGCTACTCCTCATAGACATGGCCATAAGCCAACAGGCTCGTCGATCCCGCAAGGATCTGTCGACGTGTTGGATAGATTATAAGAAGGCCTATGACTCTGTTCCACATACATGGCTCATGAGGGTGTTGGAGTTGTATAAAATAGATGCAACTCTACGCACCTTCCTTGAGTCATGTATGAGGCAATGGAAGACGGTCCTTCGCTATCCAGGATGTCGACCGATCCAGGGTAATGATGAGCCTATTAGGATTAAACGGGGAATATTTCAGGGCGACAGTCTGAGTCCGCTTTGGTTTTGCTTAGCTCTGAATCCTCTTAGCACATTGCTGGAGGATTCAGGACTGGGCTATCGGTTGAGAAGAGGTGGTCAGGCCATATCTCACCTTCTTTACATGGATGATCTGAAACTCATTGCCCCCAACAAGTTACCACTGATGGAACTACTGAAGGTAACTAAAACTTTTAGTAGTGCCATCAGGATGGAATTTGGTGTGGATAAATGTGCAGTCATGCATGTAAAGCGAGGGAAGATTATGGAATCTGAGGGGATTCAACTCTCAGATTCCATATACCTTAGATCCCTCTCCTCGACCGAAACCTATAAGTATTTGGGTATGTCGGAAGCGTTAGGCATTAACGTTGCTGACATGAAGCAATCGTTGAAGGAGCGCTTCTTTGGCCGCCTGAAGAAGGTATTAAACAGCCTTCTGTCAGGCGGAAATAAGGTGCGCGCCTTCAACGGTTGGGTCATGCCAGTTTTAATGTACTCTTTTGGCATACTCAAATGGACTCAAACCGAACTAGACGCTCTGGATAGGCGGGTCCGTACATTGCTGACCGCAAATCGGATGCATCACCCACGATCATCGGTGATGAGACTGTACATCTCGCGGAAGTGTGGAGGTCGAGGCTTTTTGAACGCAAAGACTCTGCACAACCGCGAGGTGTGCAGCCTCAGAGAATATTTTCTTAAAACCGATGTGGGTATGCACCGAGATGTGGTCGCAGTGGACAAGGGACTCACCCCGTTATCCATGGCTAAAGAGGACTGGCGCAAACCTGTAGTACTGACTACGCAAGGAAATATGGAAAGGCAAGGAGCTCCACGGGCGCTTTTACCGGGCTCTTCATGAGCCTGATGTAGATTTCTTGGCGTCCGTGGCCTGGCTACGTTTCAGCGACCTCTTCGGAGAAACTGAAGGTTTTGTCTGTGCGATTATGGATGAAGTTATCTTAACGAACAACTACCGGAGATATATAATGAAGGACGGGACGGTTGACATGTGTCAGGCATGCCACCGTCCGGGTGAGTCTATCAGACATATTATCTCTGGTTGTTCTCGTTTGGCTAACGGCGAGTATTTGCACAGACATAACCAAGTAGCCAGGATTATTCACCAGCAACTTGCTTTGAAATACAACCTAGTGGATTCTGAGGTACCGTATTACAAGTATGTGCCCGACCCAGTTCTCGAAAATGACCATGTCACGTTGTACTGGGATCGGTCTATCATCACTGACCGGACTATTGTAGCCAATAAGCCGGATATAGTGGTGATAGACCGATTAGCGCGCCGTGCAATGATAGTCGATGTCACCATCCCACATGACGAGAATCTCGTGAAAGCTGAGAAAGAGAAACAAATCAAATATCTCGACTTAGCACATGAGGTTGTCGACATGTGGGATGTGGACTCGGCTGTCATTGTTCCGATTGTCGTGACCGCCAATGGCCTTATAGCCAAAAGCTTCGACGACCATCTGTCGAAGCTGTCGTTGCGCGGCTGGATCAAGGGCCTGATACAGAAGGCAGTACTCCTAGATACGGCTCGCATTGTGAGGAGGTTCCTGTCTCTGGAGCCCTAACCACCGGTAACTTGGACCCTGCTCCCGTTACCAGAGGACTACTATTTTTTATATTTTTAAATGTTTTTTGTAAATTATTTTTTTAAGAAATATTTAAAAATGTAAATTATATGTAAATAAGAAGAATAAAGAGAATAATAATAATAATAATAAATCGTTTATTTGCGTAAATAAGGTACAAAAGGTTGACAATATAAATAAAGTTGATCTCTTATTCTGCCTTTAATTTCGGCGTGCAATTATAAACATTATATTTGAGATTAAATTAATTATTTATTAAAATCATGCACTCATTAAACAGATTTCCATTTCAATAAAATTAAAATTGTATTATTGAATTAAAAAAAACAAAATTGACAATATAACAATAAAAACTAATAAAAAAAATAATAATCACAAATGTCAATAATAATCATGTCAATAATAATCCTATCAATAATAATAATGTCAATAATAATCATGTCAATAATACCTATGTCAATTATAATAATCATGTCAATAATACCCATGTCAATTATAATAATCATGTCAAAACTTACAATTTGTAACCTAAGAACTCATGTACACTATAGAAACACTTTTCGATTAAAAACCTCGTCAAGCTACTTTTAAATCTAGAAAAAGGTAACGTTTTTAAAGAGTTTGGTAATTTATTATACATTTTTATACACATAATATAACTATTGTTACCTGTAATTGTGAGATTCGTCCTCGGTTGGAATAACTTATTAGTATACATAGATCGTGGAGCATAGTAGCTTGTCGCCTGCTCGAAAAGTCTTTTGTGTTTGAAAACAAATAAACAGGATTCTAATATATAAATACATGGCAGTGTTAATATTTTATGTTCTCTAAAAAATGGTCGACATGACTCTATTTGCTTTAATCCAAATATGACTCTCACACATTTTTTCTGCATTATAAATGCTTGATCAACCTCTACACAACGACCCCACAGGATAATACCATATCTTAGAATGTAGGTTATATAGCCATGGAAAGCCTTTGCTTTATTTTAAGTTATTGCGGCATTTCTAGATACCTCGCAGCTAATACGCCTCAACGGGTATATAAAACTATTTATTTTGGCGCAAACATCAGTAATATGATTTTTCCATGAGCAAAATTTATCTAGAGTTATTCCAAGAAATTTAACTGAATCAGTTTCTGTCAGTGCGACCCCTTTATAGGATATATTTAGATCCAGTGGTTTTGATCTATAGGTATGAAATTGAATAAATTTTGTTTTATTAATATTAACTTTCAAATTATTAGCCTCTAACCACTCTATAGTTCTTTGGAGAGCAATGTTAATTTCGGTTTCGTAGGAACTTTTATCATGTCCCTTGATTATAATTGTAGTATCATCGGCAAATAGTACACATTTATGATTTATAATGTCTGGGAAATCATTTATGTAGAGCAAAAACATTGGTGGCCCTAAAATACTGCCCTGTGGCACACCATATCTATTAAACATCAACAAAGATTTGAACGCTTCCATCGTTTTAGTTTGTTTATTATAGTTTGTAACTTCTACTGATTGTACTCTGTCAGACAAATATGATTTAAGCCAATTATGTGCTATTCCCCTAATTCCATATCTTGAAAGCTTTTCCAATAATCGTTCATGAGAAACATAATCGGATGCTTTACTCATATCCATAAATAATACTGTAACAGGTATTTTCTTATCAATGCAGTCTGTAATTTCCTTTATTAATTGAAACGCTGCTAAAGATGTACTTCTATTTTTACGAAAACCGTTTTGTTCATCTTTAATAATCTTGTGCTTTTCAATAAAGTTTGACAATTTATTATGAAAAACCTTTTCAAAAATTTTTGAAAATATAGGTATTAAAGTTACGGGCCTGTAATTGTCCATTTGAGTGCTATCTCCTTTTTTAAATACTGGTTTTACTACTGATTTCTTTAGTAAATTAGGAAATATTCCTTGTTCTAGTGAGAGGTTTACAACATGTAGAAGTGGTCTTACAATTAAATTGACTGACAGTTTTATGATGTCGGTGCGAACTTCATCATAACCACTCGCCTTGGAATCATTTAGAGACATCACTATTTTTTTAAGGTCACTGCAATCCAGTGGGTGCAAAAATATTGAATTACTGATTGACTCAATATGCTCCATTTGTTTTAATTTAGAATTTCCTTTATTATCAAGGCTATTATTGGTAACCGTGTCAATGAAAAAACTATTGAAATAATTTGCAATAGAGTCGGGATTTGTACAGTCAATGTTGTCAATAATAATTTTAGAAATACAGGATCGTTTTAAATCAGTGCCGGTATGTTTTTTAATTACATTCCATGCTGCCTTACACTTATTTTGAGCTTTATTTATGTATTTAGTATTATTATTTTTCCGTGACGTTAAAATGCATTTTTTTAATAAATTACAATAGTTTTTGTACTTGGTTTTATGAGGTTCATTGTGTTTATATTTTAATTTATAGTGTAATTTACTTTTATTCTTACAGCTTATTTTTATACCTTTAGATAGCCAGTTTATTTTACTTAAAGCTTTATTTGTAACTTTTACGCAATTGTACATCGTTTTACACGAGCAGCCTGTGGATCTCATACACGTGCAGACAATACAACGCCCTGCAGGTACAATATAATAATGCATTCAGGGTACTGATGAGGCTGCCATGATTCTGTAGCGCATCGGGGATGGTCGCAGAGTCGCAAGTTGACTGCTTTTATACGACTATACGTAAGCGGTGCAAGCTTTTTCACTTCCGTTTCCGCTTCTGTTTCCGCAAAACTTATAACAGAACTTTAAAGGGAGAAATCGGAGGCGGCCAGAAAACTAAGTGGTTTAATAGCGGTCTTGCAACAGTGATTCGTCCTATTTAATATCTATTTAATATCTGTTATGTATTTTAGGTAAATATGTATTAGTTAATAAAGGTATGTGTGTGTAGTAATTGTTATAAGGTACGATGGGGCTGACATATCCTTTTTGGACAAAAGCCCCTAAATAAAATCTTGATTAAAAAAAAAAACTTTAAAGGGAAGAATGCACCAAGGATTGCGGGGGTGGGAGGCGCGTGGATGACTGGACATATCAGAAGAGGCGCGGGGGGGCGAGGGCGGTACACAAACGTCTCACAACGAGTTTCCCTATTATTATATTTTTTTGGTTCATTTTGCGCATCACTGCGCCTCGTGGCGTGTTTGCCACGGAAACCTGTTGTTTTAAAAAAATAAAATTTTGCTTTTTCTTCATAGTATTAACACTTTCGCTTCCGCTTCCTTTTTCGCTTCAGCATCCGCATCCGCAAAGATTTACTTTTGACATCTGTTTCCGTTTTCGGTTGCATCACTAATCCAGTTGACCACCGCAGCATTTTCAACTCCATCAACCATTTGTTCGGCAAGCGAAATGCCCTGCCCACTGTCATTTAAGCTACACAATCCTAATAAATCACCATCATTTCAGCTAAAAGATGTCAACAACTGGACATAGGTTTCCCTCAAGTATCACCACAATGACCGGTTCTGTACGTCTTGTACACTTCGGATTCCCGTGACTCTCACCAGGTTATCAATTCACCTTCGACCAACTAAATATACTTAAACATTTTTCTGAAATTATTATCACGATTACTTTTATCATTTCAGCCGAAGGACGTCCACAGCTGGACATTGGCCTAACGAAAGGTCATCAGTCCACCTTGTAGGAGGCTTTCCAACGCTGCGTCTTCTAATATAACCATTACATATTTTATTTACAAATTCTTTCTTTAAAGTAATTGTATATCTCCACAAACGTATTACTGAAAATTGTATCAAGAATAATAAAAATAACAAACGCTCAATATAATGACATATTTCTTCTCAAACATCTCACAAAACATAAAAATTTCATCAAAGAAACACAAATCGGAAAGAAATACATCAACCATGTAAACGGAACAAAACAATATCTGTGTCGAAAGAAACAAAAAAGGTAAAAGTGTATGTAATTTTGGCAATTTCACATAAAAGAAATATTGTAACGTAAACCGAATTCTTTTTGTCTATTCGCTTTTGTCTCTTACTTTCTTTCTGAATTTGTTCTTTCACCATTTATCATTTCAAACCCCTTTTTAGGGTTTCGTACCTCATAAAGAAAAAACAGAACCCTTATGGAATCACTTTGTAGTCCGTATGTCCGTCAGTCTGTCTATTTACGGCCGTTTATGTCGCAAAAAACGTGTATTTCGACACTTTCAAGAGAATCAAAATTCACAGGGTAATTTCCTGTTGACCTAGAGGGTCTCACAGCACACTGTAGAAAAAAAACTGAAAACTGTCAATTTGTTGTTACGACACAACAAAAAAAATTTTTTTTTTTTTTAATTGATGTAAACTAGTGCTTGACTGCGATCCCACCTGATGGTAAGCGGAGATGCAATCATTGAATGTCAGGCGCACTAGTTTATTAAGAGCTAGTTTATTCACTCTAGCCTTGAAGACACCTAAATTATTCCGCGTCCGGACCGTTGAAGTTTCAACAACGTGAGGGTGGATACTTGCTGTTCGTCGGGTTGCTTCGGACAAATTTTTGAGACTCCATTCGGGAATTGAACGGTTTACATAGGTATTGTACGGAATTATTGTACGGAACCCTCAGAGTGCGAGTCCGACTCGCACTTGCCCATTTTATTTTCTTGGGACATTAGGACGTCGTACTAGTGATTTATTATGAATAGCATCAGAGTAAATACACTTTGGAACGACTCGGGCGCTTTCGGCAAACATCGGAAGGCAGCGGACACCTTAAGAAAACTTGATGCTGTAATTAATTTGCCTCTTGAATTTTAGCTTTATAATTTAAGATTTGGAGCTTGATGTTGTCTTTTTTGAGCATTTTCCTTTTTGAAATATTTTGAAGATTACGGATTAACAGTTTGTTCTTAAGTTTATTTTTGGGTTGTTTAAAAGATTAATCGCAATCTGAAAACATTTTTTTTTTTTAGTAGCCTATACAACATTGTTTTTAGTATATGTGAAACCTGAACACAGTTTGTTCAGAATCAGTAACCAAGTTGATTCCATTAATTTTTACACAATGTTATAATAAAATAAATAAATAAACAGCCTTTATTTCCCACTAGCTGTTGCCCGCGACTTCGTCCGCGTTAAGTTCGTAAAACTGTACAATCACTCTGTGCTTGCAATTCATTCCGAAAGCATCGCAATAATTTATTGTACTTTAACATAAAACGGTTAAAGGTAAAAATATCCAAATTAAAAACCTCCTCCTTTTTTAGAAGTCGGTTAAAAACGCAAATTACCTTTAGGAAACATGTTATATACTCGTCCAGATCCAGATGTATGACCGTCAATGAATAGAAAGAGCATGTATGGGTCGTAGCAGTGGTCATTTCTGCCTACCCCAAGGGAAAAGGCATATGTATGCATGGGCAATTATGTATGTTTCTGGTTTATGTTCTGGTAAAACAACATTGCATGATTTTAACCCCTCGCCTCAGTGAGCACGCCACAATCAAATCGCAGCGGTAATGCCTGTCTTTGAGAAGTGTCTACAGAGGCGTCACGGCATCCTTTCTTTGTGCAGGACTCACCGGTTGTAGGTATTTCGGAAGGTATCTGTGTCGAATTCAGCGGGAAGAAACACTCGGGTCTCACCATTCTGCGAAACGCCCGGAGAATACGACGGAGCATACGGTGGAAGTCAGTCCCGCTTGGTCGGAGTGCCGGCGCCGCCTTGTCCTTATGGGGGCGATTGGTGGAGAAAATGACAACCAGTAGCCTCCTTCAGTGAAGCACTACGATCAAAGAAGGTGGCTGAAACTATGAGGGATAGGACATCCTGACTCCTCAGCGGTCGCTGCAAGGGACGCTCCGGGTGTTGAAAGCCGCAAGGCAATTCCCAGCTATCGCAAACACGGGATTGCGGTGGTGCTGTCCGGCCGTCTGGTCAAAGCAGTCCTGAATCGACGGCGCGTAGTATTCTACGCGCGACTCAAAAAGATTTCAGCAAATGGATAGGGCCCTCTAGGGCCGATGTCTGCTAGGGCTGCAAGATTGATCGAAAGAGTTATCTCCCATAACAATTTTCGCCTCAATAACTTTTCACTGAAGAGTTTAAGCGGTTAGACAGCTTTGGTAGAGATAAACGAAGGAGCATAATCGGGACACCGACCTTTAGCTGGATAACGTGCACTGATAGTAAAAAGCCTTAAGTGAATCCAAAAACTACTACCATCATCCGGTAGGCATTAAGTCCGCCGCTGCACATTTGTGTATAAAGGATTAAATAAATAAATAAATAAATCATCAACTATCTTCTTCCACAACAGTATTTATGAAGAATTGGCGAGTGCATGCTTGCATTGATTGTTGCAGTTTGATCATTTTAGGCGTTAGAATTACTTGTTCATTTACCTAGGATATTTTGGTGTGTATTTAATTGACATCCCCGTATATAAGACAAATGTTTTTTCCATAGTAGGAACTACCTTATGAAGAGTCTCCAACTTATGAATGAAACTACGGCGAAACCTTGTGCGCGTGTATCCCCGTTCAATCGAACTCGCATATTGATGGCCAAACCGAGAAATTACTGACGCCGATTGCCTCTATGAGGACACGGCGGTTCACTCAAGATGGATAGACCTCCACCGCATACTACACCGAGTCCTCCAGGTGATTCTCAAAATGGTAATATCAGGGTACTTTCAACCGAACCCAGAACAGAAATCGTTCGAAACACCCACAACAGTCCTGAGCTTATCCATAAAACAATGAATTTACGGTTAACAAATGTAGCAGCCGATAAGTGTTATCCCTGAGACTGGCCTCCCTTAGAAGGTTGTTCCAGTGTTGGTCACCACTCATTGCAAAGAGTTAACGTCCAGATATCGACGTAAGGCTGTAAGGAATCTGAGATACATCATACGTTGTCAAACTGTGGTCAGAAAAACACATTCAATCCCGTTTTATATGAATCGGTGACAGCAAATAATAAAACACACCATTATTAATCTGCAAGGTGCTATCATGCCGGAGGACACAGTGGAGATGTGCCCTGCAAGGGCGCAGCACCGCCGTGTCCTCGTGGAGGCAACCGGCGTCAGTGACCTCTCGCGCCGGGCTCTGATCCAGAGCGAGTAGTAGTGGCAGGCGGTCGCCTCCTTCTGCAAAGCCGTAATGCTAGCGAAGGCGGAGGCAGCACGCGTTAGGGAACGAACGGCCTTACGCCGAGCCAAGATTCCGACCCCGACTACCAATCACGGTAGACGCGGACTTCCGGACGTCGAGCAATGGGTAGCTAGCCGTCCTGTAGTTGACAGGATCGAGCCCAATCCTCAACAGCGCGTAGTGATAGACACAGGTGTAGTTTTAGTCGGTAAAAGATTGACACGTCCTCCCGCTCCAACTAGAGAGAGAGAAGTCCATGGATGATTTCCACCCTTAAAAAAAGAAAAAAAAAGTGCCATCATCATCATTATTATTTCAGCCGAAAGATGTCCAGTGCTGGACATAGACCTCTCCAAGTGTAATATATCCCCAAGTATAATAACCGGTCCTGTGAGTCTCTCATCCATCGGATACCCGCGACCCTTACCAGGTCATCGGTCCACCTGGGGACCATCCAACGCAAGGTACCCTGTAACCCCTTCCGAAAATGTGGCCGTGTTATTTTAAAGTGAATAATTAAATACATATAGCTATTTACTTTTATCGTCTTTGGATGGTATCCCTTGAATAATCACGGTCAATTAGCTTGTTACAATAATGGGAAAAATATAATAAAAATAAGCAGTAGGATTGTTAAAAATGCCTCCGTCTAACACCAGTTTAACCATAACTGTAAACGTGGGCGATGGCCATTCTTCTGCCACTCAGAAAATTACGTAAAATACGCAATGCCATCTATCAAATTTAATATGAAGTTCAACCGTCATTGTCATCATTATTTCTACTTTTAGTCTTTAGATGGCGTTGCGAGTTGCGTGTGGTGTCATATTTTACTTCTCGAAAACTTTGATTTCATACCGTTTGTCTTTCATATGCTTTGTTTCATTGCGATGAAACAAAGCCTAAGTAAGATAATTATCAAGTTCCACACAATTTAAATGTATAAAAGTTATCTACATCGATTTATAAAATTATTAATACGCACTTCACTAAAAATTTCTACAGATATATTATATACGTAGATTTATAAAAAAAATTGTAAGCATGCAAAAATATATAAAAAAATCTTATTCACGATGACAAAATAGAACAAAAATTTCTCCTAAGAGAGCCGTACAGGATTTGAACCACCTTCACATTACATTAAAGTCTAGATGCGAAACCACTGCGCTGCGGTCTTCGATGAATAAACTATAAAATAGACGTTCTTATATAAACGTCATAATTGACTGGTTGGCCCCCTAACGATGATTTTCGTTTTAGAAGTTAAATTTGCAGCTAAATGGAATAATGTAACATTATAGTACGTGATTTTATTCGTCGCTTTGATTTTATTATGTGTTTTGATTAATTTGTACAAAATATTGAGAAGATATCGAATAGAAATGTCAATTTTATTTTGAAAAAATGGTAAAAGTTATTTTAATACAAAAAAAAATAAGACAAAATAATGACAAAATTTTTAACTGTAGCTGGGAATTGAACTCGCGGCAAATGTCGTTCAATACCTACATTTTGGATTATTGCTCACCCCCCATAGCAAATAGCGTGATAGTTTATAGCCTATCAGTTGCCCTGACCTATAAGGATTGTGTATGCAAAATTTGAACAGGATCGGTTCAGTAGTTTTTGCGCCAATTAATACCATCCCAAAAGAATTTTACTGTTTTATTATATGTATAGATTAACCTTAACATAACATTATAAAGTTTAAATATAAGTACTATTTTTATTTCTAATTTGTTAGTAGTTTTTCTTTATTATTTAAATTAGTAAGTTCGTTGGGATATGGGCCACTTCACGGGTGAAGGCCTCCATTTGTCCCTGTCACTTGATATATTTTGCCAATCATTTCCTGCTGTATCAGTTATATCGTCTGCCCACCTTCTTTTTGGTCGTCAGCACACTTGTCTCCATGGCTCGTTGTGTTGCTTCGATCTTTTGTTTGATTCTTGTCATGAATACCCAAGATAGGCAACCGTACAGCAAGCAAGGCAGTATGCAAGTACCTAGTATAGTTTTCTTCATGTTTAACGAGTAGTCTCCTTTTAACATTTCCTTGAGTGACCAGAAGTTTTTCTTAATAAACTAGTGCGCCTGACCATCAATGATTGCATCTCCGCTTACCATCAGGTGGGATCGCAGTCAAGCACTGGTTTATATAAATTTAAAAAAGTTCTTCCACGTAATATTTGCTCTTCGTTATTTGTTTTATTGAAAGATACTTGTTTACCTAGATAGATGTAGCTGTCAGCATATTCTATTGTATTTCCTCTTACCGTAATGGGCTTTTTATTGTTTGTTTGCAATTTTTGTTTTGTTTTTTATGTCTATTTAGTTAATTAAATTATGTATATATTATATTTACCTATATTGTATTGTATCTGTGATTCATCTGTATATCTTTTTTATATTGACCTTCTTTTTTCTCTCTCTTTTATTGCACCTACCACTATTCTTCTCTGCATCACCCAAAGGTTGAATTATTTTTATACCTATTGTAATTGAAAGAATTTCAATTAAAAATTGTATTAATTGAATTAATAATTATTCTTCATTAGATGACTGAAAGCAAGTACTGGTCTCTTAAACCATTTTATAGTAAATTAGCATTTTATAGTAAATGCCTAAGGCATTAAGTCCGCCTCTGTACCTTTATATGCATTAAGTATAAATAAATAAATTATCTTAGTTTTAGTAGCGTTCATTTCTAGTTCCACTTTTGAGCTTACTTGGTCTAGTAAACATAGCACTCCTTGTTATTCTTTCTGATGGTATGACTATATCGTCAGCAAATCTTAAATGGTTTAAATATCTGTTGTTAATTTTTATACTTTTTGTTTTCCAGTCTATAATTCTGAATATGTTTTCTAAAACAGCAATAAACAATTTAGTTAACAAGGGATCACCCTGTCTGACTTCTCTTTCAATATTTATTGCTTCACCTCTTGATTCTAATTTGACATTACTAGTACTGTTTTTATAAATATACTTTTTGAAACATCAATATATACTTTGGGTTGATGTTAAGGTTGTTTAGAGACTCCCATACAGAACTATGGTTAATGCTGTCAAACTCTTTACTATAATCAATAAAACGTAGATATAGAGGCTTATTAAAGTCTTCATACTTCTCGATAACTTGTTCTATTGTCTGTATATGGTCTAGTGTGCTAAATCCAGAGCGGAAACCTGCTTACTCTATTGGTTGTGCATCATCAATGTCCTGTGTTATGCGTTTCAGAAGTGTTGATGAGAAAACTTCATATATACATTCAGTCAAAAAAGTATCGGGAATGGATGATTTGTTTATGGTTCCAAATTCAAATTTTTGTTTTTTTGTAGTTGTTAGATTGGCACAGCTGTTTTCCATTTTGGCGCGGAGTTTGAGTTGCATCTGTTATTTATATTAAATACAGTGCTGGTTTTAGTAACATCATATATAGTGTGTATTGCGAATTTCATAATGGACAAAAATATCGAACAAAGAGTTTGTCTTAAATATTGCATCGCCAATGGAATTTCGTGTTCGGAGTCACTGAAAATGTTACAGAAGGTTTACGGTGGATCGACTTTATCAAAAACTCGTGCTTATGAGTGGTTCAAAGCGTTCAAAAGCGGTCGAGATGTGATGGAAGATTTGCCTCGCTCTGGTAGACCGAAGTTAACATCGCAAAAGTGAAGAAAATAGTGACTGAAAATCCCCATTCAACTATGAGAGAGATAGCCGCCGCACTTTCTGTATCTCACGAGTCGATCCGTACCATTTTAACTAATCATTTGGGTATGAAACATGTTGCTGCTCGGCTAGTCCCAAAAGATCTGAATTTTCTCCAAAAACTCAATCGCATGAAAGTCGCTGAGGACATGCTAGAACGAGTCAGTTCGGACCCAACATTCATGAAACGCATTGTTACTGGTGACGAGACGTGGGTTTACGAGTTTGACATGCAAACTAGTCAACAAGCTTCGGAGTGGCGCCTTCCAACTGAACCGAAACCGAAAAAACCACGCCAAAGTCGATCAAAAGTCAAAGTCATGTTGACTGTTTTCTTTGACTATCGCGGTAATGTGCACTCTGAATTCTTACCGGAAGGTCTAACTGTAAATAAAGAATATTATTTAAGCGTTATGCGGCGTTTAAGAGAGCGAATTCGACGAAAAAGGCCAGATTTGTGGAAAGAAAATTCTTGGATTTTGCACCACGACAATGCGCCTTCGCACAAGGCTATCATTGTGAACGAATTTTTGACCAAACACTCAACAAATACCATCCAGCAACCACCATATTCACCAGATATGGCTCCTGCTGACTTTTTTCTTTTTCCTAAACTCAAATTACCACTTCGTGGCACCCGTTTTCAATCGATAGAAGACATAAAGGAGAATTCGCGGCGAGAACTGAACTCAATTCCTGAAGCAGCGTTTAAAAAATGTTTTGATGAATGGATTATTCGTTGGCGCAAGTATATCGTTTCTAAAGGAGCATACTTTGAAGGTGATAAATTAAATTTGGATGAATAACAGACATTTTGTGTATTATTGATCTTTTCCCGGTACTTTCTTGACAGAGTAGTATATTTGTTGTTCTAAACCTAGAGAAGAGGAGAAAATGGAAAACATAGTCGCTAAATAAAATGGCTAAGTTTAAGCGATAAATTGTAAATGTATTTACGAGTTATCTTTATTATATCTGGCCTTTATATTCATAAATGACATACAATTGCTAATTATTGTATATCGTTTTATATAAGGTTACTTACGCAATATTATTATGTAGTTAAAAGTCTACATACAGCTATGGACAGGACATGTGACAAGATACATCGCAGACGAGATAGCATTCCTGAGGCCAAAACGTTATGTCTAATGTGCCTATCAATCAAATAATTATTAATCAAGTGGCGCCCTGAGGCTCCATCCCCCATGAAATTAGTCCTTTATAAATTATAGCCTATAAGTATCCAGTTATAGCTATATGTAATGTAGATGTGTTCCTTGTGATGACATAGATGTCAATCATCACTTACCACCACGTAAAAGTTTAAGGGTGTCTGGCGTGGGATTGCCACGTCACTAAGTGTCTGACAATGATCATTATAACATCCAGAAAAATATAAAAAAGTTGAGCTTTATAATTTAACGAATTTAGGCTGCTAAATTACACAAATTTGCTAAACATTTCCTGCCAGACACCATAACTGAAACTTCATATCATCATCATCATCATAAAATGACAAAAGTCTAGGAACTAAAACGTTGTATGTATACTTCATCTAGGATCGTTCCACTGAAAAGGTAAAAGACCTGATATAAATATAATGAATTTTATCGTCGTGTAATTGCATAATCGCCAAACTTAAATGGCAGTGGGCAGGGCAGCTCGCAGAACAGATGGTCGATGGGGACGAAAGGTTCTGGACCACGTACCGGAAGACGCAGCGTTGGAAGGCCTCCCACAAGGTGGACCGATGACCTGGTGAGGGTCGCGGGAATCCGATCAATGCGAGACGCACAATACCGGTCATTGTGGCGACATTTGTGGGAGGCCTATGTCCAACAGTGGACGTCTTTCGGCTGAAATGATGATGATAATGATGAATATAACTGCATATATAGGTACTTAAAGAATGCGCGGGCTCGCGGATGGCGAGCAATGGGTAGCTCACCGTCCGACCGTCTGGTAACCGTTCTGACCGAGCCCAAGCCGTCGACGGCACGTAGTGTTCCACGCGCGCCTCAAGGAAATGTCAACAACCGCAGAAGCCCAGCAGGGTGGAACCTACTAGGGTCAACAATGGCAAAGAAGGAATAGGAGTGGATTATTAGTCAGTAAAAGTCTGACATTCCATCCCGCTTCGCCCAAGGGCGTGGGATGTCATTAGAGGATTTACCCACCTTAAAAAAGGGGTAGTTAAAGAATAAACTACGAGTATATAGATACTATACACAGTTAGTTGGTAACGCATAGTTGCTTTTATTCTACCAACATCCCTCGAAAAAAATAATAAATACGTTTAGTATCATTTATTTATTCTATACAATTCCCCTAAAACTCATACGACGCCTAACGGTCCAACAATTCCGAGCATAGATGCTCTTGAATTTCCAGAATGAAAATTGAAACTGAGATAAAATGAACTCAATGGTTCTTCTGAATTCAGTCAAACAAATTCCAATGGTAATTTTAAAGGGTAATGTCTATAGATAGCTGAATTCTGTACGTGCCTGAGTTGGAGAAAAGAATCGGGAAAAAATCTTCGAGTACTTAGATGGTACTTGAACTACGCGAGGAATTGCTATTAAGGAGGTATTCCTTATAAGGTGAGGGGCACGAATATTTGTGAACATGTTCAGAATTAATTAGGGCTTCTTATCGTTTATGATTTTCTGGTAATGGAGTTAGATGTATACCAGTACGGCCGAAATTAGTGCGTAACTAAGACAGTGCCAGCGCTGACCAGGCATATGGCACAAGTCCCTGCAGCGGCGCATTTTTTTTATATCTGTTCCTTTTAACCAGCGCAGTTTACTCGTCGCTTTTTGCGTGTGGTCAACTCACGGCATTATGCTGAGCTTTCGGCCGTTTTGCGCGGACATGGCGCATTTTTTTCCTATGGAATGAAGAATACATTTCCCGAAAATAAACTGTTTTTTTTTTTTTTTTTGTTTTGCACTTTTTTCTAGGGGTGTAGTTATAAAAGCTCGCACGTAGCGTATAAAAGGCTAATTACAGCACTGACCGAAAAACAAGTATCTTGACCACTCTACCCCCTTAGCCAAGTTACAACCGTTTCATTTCGATTCTCCTTTCGTCGATCGCCTCGAGTAGGCCACGCCTCCGATTCCTTTATTCTGACGTCATCTCAACGCTCTGTCACGTAGTCAGAACAAAGGAATAGAAGGCGTGGCCGACTCTAGGCGATCAACGAGAAGAGAATCGGAACGAAACGGTTGTAACTTGGCTAGGGGGACTGATCTTCAAAAATATTGACCGCTTAATAATTCTTTTTAAGAATCATAAGGCGTATTGCGTATTTTTTCGAGTATGCGCAATAGTTTGGAACGCCACCTTCATAGTGGCCAACTCATCTTGACCGTAATTACATACATGATTACAACGTTTCTAGAGCTCGTTCAGTAGATGGGTGACCATACATTACGTGCCGAGGTACTTCCTTGTCTCAGAAACACGTAAAACCATTAGCCTCAGCAGTCAGTTGCAGATTCTGAACAGTTCTTAATTATAGACTGTCACAAGCTTGATCTGACTCCAGTCTTACCAAGAGGTATCGTGTTATTCAATTATTACGTTTAGGAAGCCAGATAGGCATATATACTATAAGTATTTATCTTTGACCGGTTGGAATGGAAGCTGACCCTAATATAGTTGGGAAAAGGCTAAGCAGATTCAGTTTGGTTCAGCTTTCAAGAAAAACGATTCCCATTCAACTTTATCATCAATCTCATCATCTCTCCTTTTCACATAACCATGCGAAGAGGAGAAATAATAATATTCCACAACTATCACACAACACCGTCTTATCCCAAGCTAAGCAGAGCTTGTGTTATGAGCACTAGACAACTGATAAACATACTTATATAATTCTAAATACATACATATTATAGATAAATTATACCTAGACACAGAACAAATAATCGACCTCATCACACAAAGATGAAACGCTAAAAGAGTTTTAAATATACATGTTGTGTTGTGTTGTTGTATAATGTATTTTTATAGATGGATAGAGAGTGTGAGGGGAGTCAAAGAAAAGACGGATGGATTGTGTGAGGAGTGATATGAAAGAAATGGAAGTTAGTAGTAGCGTGACTGGTGACAAGACAAAATGGAAGAAAAAACGTATGGCGCCGACTCCAAATAACAACTTACGAGCCCCGACTTACGAGCTGTAGCACGCGGGTTCAAACACTACCAGGCGCATTACTTTGTGTAATTTATTTCATTACTACTGTTCTCAAAACGGTGAAGGAAAACATTGTTAGAAAACCGGCATGTTCTAGAACTAGAAATTCGAAGATATGCGATATCCATCAACCCGCACTAGGCCCGCATAGTGGTTTACGGGCCATTTCCTCTCCTAAAGAAGAGGCCCAAGACCTGTATGTACCATGATATTCAAAGTAAGATTGTTTCATTCTTATTTCAGTGTGGGTAAGAGACAGAGCTATACAGGTTGTCTAGCGCCATCTCTTACCTACACTGGAAAGAAGAATAAAACAATCTTACTTTGAACGTCATGGTACAGGTCTAAGTCCCAGCAGTGTTAACAATATATGGCTGATATGCTTTATTTTTAAAAGAAACAAAAATGAACAAGCTACTTGTAAAAAAATGTTCAATATTTTAAAACAAGTTGTACAAAATACAGAAACAAGTTCTAGACACCACTCAATAACTTCCATCATTTATTTGTTTGGAAAATAAAGTTCTCTCAAACGAAACCAAGCGTCGACGAGCAAAAAACTGTATCTATCTGCGACATTTTTACATGAAAATTGAAGATTGATATTTTGAACTCAAAACTTTTAAAGCTAGAGTACAAAATCGTATGCAGTTTATTTCATTTTCTAGTAACTTACTTCCTGATTGGAACACTTTCCTCTGGGACCGAACTCAATGCAAACAGTATTAACTATGAACTATTCTTCCATTTTCATATTATTTTAGTGTAATAGTTGGCTCGTGCGTGGAATTGTTTCGTCTTTGTTTTCCAAATTACCTTTTGAAACTCCAGTTTTATTATTAGGTACCTACTACCTACTCCTTTATTTCAACAGTTATTTACTCTACCTGGCCAGAGAAATACTAAATGATTTTTAAATATTCATAACCTTTTGGCTACGTTTGTTACGTCATTATTCTTAAATGATTGAATTTAATTTCTACAAATGAAGTTGCTTTTTATATCAAAACAAAATATTATTTTTATTATGACGTATTTAAGTTTTCTCTTCTCATCAAAGCTTTCCCATATCATGGAATCGTATAAAAAATAACTAATCCGCCATCTTCAGGCGTCCGCCATATTGGATTTAGAATGACGTCACTTAGTTAAGCATGTACTGTCATCCAAATTGTACGTCTGCAAAATTTAACTTTATCAGTTAGAGGTACCTAATTTATTTGCGTGAGGGAACGGACTTCCTCAAGCCGCAGTCGCCAGGATCCCGACTACGATTTCTAGCTACCATAGACGTGGGCTTGCGAACGGCGAGCAATAGGTAGTTAACCGTCCCACCGTCTGGTAACCGTCCGGATCGAGCCCGAATCGTCGAGGACGGCGCGGTAGTGTTTCACGCGGGCATCTAAGAATTGTCAGCAAAACCATAGGAACCCATGGAGCAGGGCAGAAGCCTATTGCGGCCATGGTTCGCACATAGGAATGGCTTTTAGTCAGTCAAAATCTTACACGCCCTCTTGCTCCACCCTAGAGCGAGACAAGACATTGGATGATTTACAACCTAAAAAAACCTAATTGATTTAAAATTCATTTGCAAGATTTGACCTAAAGTAATATACATACAAACATTGAAAGTAAAATAAATGCTTGTAAAAATTGAACTAAAAATCACCTCTCCACGGCTTAACGTAAATCGAGCTATCGCCACGCCTCCAGCGGAATAAATCGGAACTAAGTGAAACTTATGTACGTTTAGCGCGAATCTGTTCTCGATTGAATCGTAACTTGCAGACTTATCGATTTGGAATCGTATTTGTTCTACAATACGACCTATATTTCCTGGATTGTTTTGCATAGTAGAGGTTATAGGGTACCTATTGTTTTTTTAAACCTTTATTTTGTTTCAACGTTATCTTATTTTTTGTTAGATGGGAAATTATCCAATGACTTCTCCCGCTCTAGGGCGGGACGATATGGCATGTCAGACTTTTACTGACTAAAACCCACTCCTAAGTTCATTCTCTGCCTTGCGTTCCAGGACCCCGGATTTTCCTTTCAGAAGCGAACCCATGGCCCCAGTAAGCTTCCGCCCTGCTGGGCCCCTACGGTTTTGCTGACATCTTAGGTGCGCGTGGAATGCTACGCACCGTCGACGACTCGAGCTCGTTCTGGACGGTTACCGGACGGGCGGACGGCGAACTACTCATTGCTCGCCGTCCGCAAACCCACGCCTACGGTGGCTGAAAATGGGGGTCAGGATCTCAGCGGTTGGGGCTTGAAAATGTTCCAGATCCCTCACGCGTGCGGCCGCCTCTTTTGCTAGCATTACTGCTTCGCAGAAGAAGGCGACCGCCTGCCGTTTCACCTCGCTCCGGACCATGGCCTGTACCAGGACTTGGCAGTTTCAACTCGGGTTGCTATCCCGATTCGACTGCAATAGTATTCATTAAAATATTACAACTTATTTAAAATATTTTATTTCACGCATCATCATCATCATCATCATGGTCATGTAAAGAGGAGAGATGAAACACATGTTACTAAAAGAGTTATGAGTATACATGTGGATGGGTGGAGAGGGAGAGGGAGGCCAAAGAAAAGATGGATGGATTGTGTGAACAGTGATATGAAAGAAAAGGAAGTTAGTGATAGTATGACTTTTGACAGGATAGAATGGAAGAAAAAAACGTGTTGCGCCGACCCCAAATAAGATGGGACAAGGGCAGGAAGATGATGATCATCATCATCGTTTCAGCCGAAAGAAGTCCACTGCTGGACATAGGCCTCCCCCAAGCGACGCCACAACGACCGATCCTGTGCGTCTCGTATCCACCGCACTCCCGCGACTCTCACCAAGTCGTCGATCCACCTTGTGGGAGGCCTTCCAACGCTGCGTTTTCCGGTGCGCGATCGCCACTCTAGAACCTTTCAGCCCCATCGACCATCCGTTCTACGAGCAATGTGCCCTGCCCACTGCCACTTTAGTTTGGCGATTCTTCAGGCTATGTCGTCGACCTTAGTTTTCCTGCGGATATCTTCATTCTTTATGCGATCACGCAAGGAAACTCCGAGCATAGCCCTTTCCATTGTCCTTTGGGTGACTGTAAGCCTTCTGATGAGGCCCATTGTAAGCGACCATGTTTCAGTACCATATGTCATCACTGGCAACCCGTCATTTCACGCATACATATGGCAATTTCAGAAGCTAGTGTACGTGTCCAATTGATCGTTTCCTATAAAGAAGAAAAAATCAGGAGTATAAATTATAAACAATCTATTTATAGTACCTGATCCGGCTTACACGTGCGTGAGGCTTCGGTCGGCTACTAGAATATAATACCGAATTTACAAGATAACATAAATAGGTACACAGCCCGCAAACTAGTGCGAGGCAACGATTTTATACGTTTGGATTCCGTACCTTAATAGGAAAAATCGGAACCCTTATAGGATCACTTTGTTCTCCGTCTGGCTGTCTGTCTGTCATGACATCTAGGGAACCCGTAGAGGTATAGAGTTAAAATTAAAACTATATACTCAGGTCTGCGGTCCCTTGAAGCTGTGAAGAAAACTTCTAAGTTAGCGAAAAAAAAAGATACGGCCGTTTATGTCGCAAAAATGATTCACTTGAGAGTATCGAAATATACATTATATTTCGAATCAAAATTTAAAGGGTACTTCCCGTTGACCTAGAATCCTGAAATTTGACATGAAGCAAGGTCTCATAACACAAGTATAGGAAAAAATCTGCAAATTGTAAATTTGTACTTAAGTCAAAAAAAAACAATGATTTGTTGCGATTCGGAAAAATCTTCGTAACTCAATTTGGGAATTGAACTGTTTTAATAGGTAAGTTTATGCGAAACCTGAGGGTTAGGCAAAACCCGGGCAAGTGCGAGTCGGACTCACACTTGGCCAGTTTTTTAATGCTCTAAAGTCTAAAGGGTAGTAGACCTGAGTGTTTGATGTTAACTTTAGCTTTATACCTCCACGCGTTCCTGAAAAATACATGAATACCGTAATACTTGAGAGACGGTCAACAATGTGATTTATTTTAAAAGAGTTCCGTTTTTTACCGACTGAGGTACATAAAAATTATAAAGCTTCATAATCCAAACAAATTGATGACTATCTAGTGTCTACTTACTTGGTTTCCAACGGAGTTTTTTTTAGAGATTCACTATAGAAAAGGAGAAACTAACAGACTGACATGTCAATACACAGCCGAAACTACTGGGATTAGGAGTGTGAAATTTTGCACAAATTTTCCTCTTTTATGACATAGGCGAGCACTAAAAGAGGGTTTTCCAAAATTCATACCCTAAGGGGATGAAATGGGGGTCCAAAGTAAACCTACTCTCACGCGAACGAAGCCGCCTGGCAGAGCTAGTTCCAAATATAACATTGATCTTTTAAATTATTTGAAAAACGAACATAAACGCTTCCTGCGTCCTTGTGACGTCACCGGACGTTCTTGGCGTCCATCTTGCATCTCGGCTTCATATTTTATACCCCTGTCAAGAAAAGAAAACGATATTTATGTTTACTTGAAAATGTTTCAAGAACTAACTCAAATAGCGACGAAGACACAAATATTATTTGAGAATTTATGATATATATGTGCTTAGTATAAGGTAAAAAAAAAGATAATATTAGTTCGTTTACTTTATTTATTTTGTTCTATCATAGTAATCATTTGTTTCGGTGTTTCTTATCAGGGTAGTTAACTAGGAAATACCGGCTTCATCTATACTCCGTTTCTTTAAATAGTTAACTAAACGTAAACAATCTTGATACTTGTGTTTTTATTATAAAAAAAAAACGTGAAAAAGACATACAAAGCTTATTTAAATTTTGTTACTTACCAAACATTTTTAGACAACTTTTAGATAAAAGACATGTCAAGATTGTTTACATTTAGTTAATTACCTAAACATATGGAGTATAGTTCAAAGTGACAAAAAAATCGACGTGTAAAAGTCTTTTTAGACACCTATTTTCATAATAAATATCATTTATCATAATATAAACTTTGAATTGACATTAGATTGTTCTTTATTATTACCAAACTAGTTTCTGCCAACAACTTCGCTCGCCTGAAATTGGAAAACTGGCCAAGTGCGAGTCGGACTCACACACGAAGGTACTACAATATTAAAGGTTTGTATGTATTATACTATAGAATCGTTTTGATTATTAGGTTCATTTTAAATTATTTTAGCTCTTCTCGCCTGAAACACAGGATTTCCTAGTTAAGGCACGTAAGACTCAGAATTAAGATTTATATTTAAGACTGCATCACTTTACCCTGTAAAGAATTTTGAATAAATATTATTATTAACTTATTACTAAAGTAGAGTTAAAAACGCCGACAAAAACACGTTTCTTGTATAAAACCCCCTTAATTCTTTAACATTTATTATTTGTTGTTGCAGCGGCAATAGAAATACACATTCTGTAAAAATTCAAACTCTCTACCTCTCACGGGTTATGAGATACAGCTCGCTGACAGACAGACAGACAGATAGACGGGCAGTCAACGGAGGCTTAGTGGAACCTATTACTAAACCTCCACTATCCGCCCATCTGCCCGTGTGTCGTTGGCAACGCTTATGGAACCCTAAAATTTATCCCAAAGGAAAAGGAACAAAACTCTCGATATGAAAAATATGTGCGATTCCAGGAAGTGGAACACATTCATTGTGCTCACAGTTAAGGAATAGAATTCCCTGCTAGAGTCTGTGTTTCATGATAACTATAAACTAGGGGTCTAGGTCGAGAGTGAATAGATCACTTCTAGGCAAGCGTGCTCCACCGCCGACCACATTATTCTTTACCAATCAGTGAGATAGTGGTCAAACGCGAGACGTCGAAACGAAAGAAGGTGATCTATATGTATATTATTGTTACCCCTTCACGCTTAAAAGTTAACTACACTAATATTATAGTCTATACAACTGGACATGTGTATTCAATAAAGCTAGAACTACACAGCACACGTCTGCCACACACGCCGATCTGGGCGCGTCGGTCTCCATACATTTTATATGGAAACTAGACTTGTAGAGCTACACTTGATCCACGCCACGCGACGTCGTTCTACGTACAAATCAGCCCCTCTAGCCAAGTTACAACCGTTTTGTTTCGATTCTCTTTTCATTGATCGCCTCGAGCCGGCCACGCCTCGTATTCCTTTGTTCTGACGACGTGACTGAGCGTTGATATGACGTCAGAACATAGGAATCGGAGGCGATCGACGAAAAGAGAATTGAAACGAAACGGTTGTAACTTGGATAGGGAGGCTGACGTGTTTCACGTGTGCGTCGGTCTAACGTAGTTCTAGCTTAAAACATGCGCGATAACGGTAAAATTTAGTTTTTTTGTTTTGAGGTAGGTTATCAGCAGATGACTTCTCTCGCTCTACTGTGGAGTAAGAGGGCTTGTCAGACTTTTACTGACAAAACCCACCTAAGTCCCTCAGTTGCCCTTTACGTTCCAAGTAGCACTAAAACAATGAAAAAATCGAGCTAGGTAGTAGAGAGTTGGTAGGTAAAACGGAGCTGAGAATTTTATTGTAGTACCGACTACCTCAGCAAAGCTTACCGAAAATGCCGAGACGATACAGTTGCTACTAAAACCCGCAAAAAAATTTGAATATGTTACATCCGTATTCTAATGGCAAACAAAGTGATTGTCTTTTGTATCCAAAACTGAGTGCTTTTTAAACTTTACATTGGAAGCGAAACCGAAGAAAAAAAAAAGAATAAATTATAGAACAGATTCCAAATTCAAATATTTGATCAATCCATATCAAATATTTTCTTTCGTCCTTCGAAAATCAAAATCCCTGAATCTAAATTCAAAACGTCACTAAAACCCGTCACGGCTTCAACTATCAAATTCATATAAATCAACGCAGTGTCGATTAGATTGATCGACAATCGAGAATTGTGATAAATCGATAACGCTGGCACTGCACTGGTGTTTCATAGTCGTTAACTAATTGATTTTCGTCTCGGTACACCGATCACGGTAATTAGGATCGATTATTATGTAATCTGTTTTTGATCGATTTCGGTTTGATACTACGATACTTAAGTGGCAGTGGGCAGGACACATTGCTTGCAGAACGGATGGTCGATGGGGACGAAAAGTTCTGGAGTGGCGTACACTACAATTGCTATAGGATGGTGCTGGTGACAGCTGTCGGATCCATACAATGTAGTTACCTATCCTTTTCTCTCATCTTAAAGATTCATGTTTTAAAAAAGACCTTAGGCACTTCAACGTGATTGACAACACGGCGCTAATGAAACAAACAATTAATACTCCATTGTGATAGCCTACGTGACCAACCTCACGTGGGTGCGATGTGGGGTTGAGCGAAGCGAATCGCGCAGTTGTTAGGACAAAGCCGCCACGTCGCGCTGAATTCGCGTCAACCGCATCGGATCGCTTCGCAACCGCAATCGCGTTAAATTGGCGCTATTTGATGATTTCCAAATTTAAAATAAAGTTTCACATTAAGGATCTCCTTCTTCTTCTGCTCCTCGAATAGATAGTTTTATTTTTATGCGTTGCCACGTTTATAGCGGCGCCAGAGGCGTTTTGAGGTCCTCCAGAGTGCAGATGTAGGGATATTTTGAGTACTCTAATAAGTGGGCCATCGTCTGCTCAGGAGCACCGCACTCATACTGGGTGTCGGAGGGATCTGTAATCCCTTATTTTGCTAGATTGTGTTTGCAACGGCCTACTTCAGTGCGCAGCAGAAAAGTCGCTTTCCTTATAGGCCACTGCAGATCGCATCCGAGTGGCAGAAGTCCCTGGGGTTGAACGATGTCGGCCAGTGGTGAGTGGTGTTCCCCCCACAACTTACATCTCACTGTGGATTATCGGTCCCGGATGGCCTGTGTGCAGTGAAGAAAGCTCTTTCTAGTTTTAAGTTTAGACTTATGTATTAGTAGTGGATGCTTAGGGATTTACCACTATCTAATACCATAGTACCACAAGTAGCGTAGTCATCATCATCATTTCAACCGAAAGACGTCTACTGTTGGACACAGGACTCGACCCCACCGTAGACGCGGGCTTGCGGACGGCGAGCAATGGGTGGCTCGCCGTCCGATCTTCCGGTAAACATCCGAATCGGGCCCAAGTCGTCGATGGCGCATACTGTTCCAGGCGTGCCTCAAGGAGATGTCAGCAACCGTAGGGGCCCAGCAGGGTTGAAGACTACTGGGGCCATGGGTGATGCGAAAGAGATCCCCGGTGCCCTGGAAAAAATGGCAAAAAAGGAACAGGAGTGGGTTTTTAGCCAGTAAAAGTCTGACACTATCTCCCGCTCCGCCCAAAATCATCTAATGACATCCCCCGCGGTTGTCATTAGATGATTTTCCCTCCCGAAAAAAAAAAGACTCCCCGTAGTGTCATCGGTCCACCATGCGGGAGGCGTTCCAACGCTGCGTATTCCAGCACGCGGTCGCTAAGACAGAACCTTTCTGCTGAAGGTTGTTCTGCGAGCAGTGTACCCTGCCCACTGCCATTTAAGTTTGGTGATTCTTCGGGCTATATCGTTAACAGTGGTTCTTTGTTTCAATCCTTTTAAATTAGATACCGTTTTTGCATTGACGGGATTCAATATATTCTGAGAAAGAAATATTATTGACTGGCTTTTTGGTCTACTGGTTAGTGAGCCTGTCTGCTACACCGGAGGTTGTGGATTGGATTCCCATCAAAGATAAATTATTGTGTCAGGAACACGATCATTTATTGTATTTCGTAATGTGAAAGAGATCCCCGGGGCCCTGAAACAATAGCAAAGAAGGAACAGGAGTGGGTTTTAGTCAGTAAAAGTCTGACACTATCTCCCGCGCCGCCCAAGAGCGGGATTGGTCATAAGATGATTTTCCCACCCTAAAAAAAAAAACTGTAATATATATGTATTTAGAAATATATAAGTATGTTTATCAGTTGTCTAGCACCCATAGCACAAGCCTAGTTTGATTTGGGGCTAGATGACGTTGTGTGATGTAATATATTAAGTACTATTATTTTAAAATAATTCTATCTTATATATAATTCAACTGCTACAAGAATAGTAAACGATAAGGACATTTTATCGAATTTCGATAAAGACCATTATTTATAGACAAAGTTTCAGTGAAAAATTTTCTTTAGTTTTTTTTCGCTAAATCTTTTTAGTTTGGAACTATTAAAAGTCTAAAACTTAGAAGCTTCTGGGCTCGAACTTTACAGTCAAGCTTAAATATTATAATAGTCTACACGTGTAAAACTTATGTTGCTCAAAGTCCAAACAAGTTACAAGAATCACAATAAGTAATTTTGTAACTTGTCCTGTCTTTGTTTTAGACATTTTATGTAACAAAATGGCACATTATTTCGGCTAGCTATTTTACTTGGAAAAACTATTTTTTTCTAAAATTGATTTTTATTGGTTAAAGTGGATGTTTCAGTTTTTTATTTACTTTTTCGCATTATGCAGGTTAGTGTGAAGTTGCAGGTTGATTTGGTGGGTCCAGACGGCTCCTTCCGGAGGCTGTACGCGGGGATCGTTCGGCCCTTTACGGGGCGCCGTGCGAAACCGACCGGCGATCAAGCTGAACGCATGCCAGAGGGATGTGGCCATCGGGGTCTGGAGGCAACAGTTCTTGCATGCTTGCACGATTTGCGCATAGAGATGCAACGCCGGGACGAAATTCGCGGCGTGGTGGACAGAGTATCAGCGGGATCTTATAGTGAAACTAGCTGACCCGGCAACCGTTGTTTTGCTATGTACATAATTTTTTTTAAATCTAAAATTGAAAAAAAAAAATTGGGTTGAATTACCCTTAATATTTAGGGTGATAAAAAATAGATGTTGTCCAAATCTCAGACCTACCCAATATGCACACAAAATTTCATGAAAATCGGGAAAGCCGTTTCGGAGGAGTTTAACCACAAACACTGCGACACGAGAAGTTTATATATTAGATGGCGACAGCGACTGTTGCAACCCGGTGCTGGGCACGCCATAATTATGGCAGTATTTGAGGAGTGGCTGAAGAGACGTCAAGACGTCCTCACCTTCTGCATGATGCACGTCCGCACCGAACATGATATGTGCGTAGTTTATTTTAGATCTGATCTGATTTATGTTAACTTAGATTTTTGTTGTGCATGTGTTTAAGTTATTCTCATAAATAAAATTTCTTACAAATATATTAAGGTTTGCTGTAAGAAAACCCAATTGTGGGTTTAGCTCGCCTTTGTACATCAGCTGTCCAATTTTTAATAAATTGTTATTTTATTTACAATAAAGAATATAAGATAAGTTCAGGAGGTTCCTGCACCGGATTCGTGCAGAAGAAAGGCCCGGGTGTCACTATTGTGTGGACCTGGACGACACGGTGTAGCATACGGTAGAGGTGTGCCCCGCTTGAGCAGAACACCGCCGTCAGCGATAGATGGTAACGACCTCTCGAGCCGTGCCCTGGTACACAGCCCATAATACTAAGCGAGGAAGAATGGAAGGCGGTCGCCTCCTTCTGCGAAGCAGTATAATACAAGCGAAGGAGGCGGCCGCACGAGTGAGTGAACGGATCTGAAAAAGGCAATCAATAATAAAAAAAAAAAATCTTCAAATGAAAGTAAAAAATAAAGACCAATGTACAAATATAAATGCTAGATTTACCAACATCATAGCTGAGAAAATTTTGCAATTCTAGAAATTACATAAAGCTATCAAATCAAACATCTTATTAAGTTATTAAATTACGCCAAAAATAACTGTAATATTTTTCGTTACATTTCGTATTCTAAAATTCTTGAATACGAATAATAAACTTATTGTGAAAGACACTCATAGAAAGCTAAAAAATACATGTCAATTTTTATTTGAATTTCACTGAAGTAATATTAATTTGATTATTTAATTTATTTGATTTAAGTGAATTATTTATATTGATTGATCTAGAAATAAGTAAGTGAAATATTATTATTTATCTTTATCTATAATATTCTTGATAAGGGGCCGTTCAAATATTACGTAAGCACTACAGGGGGGGGTCTTTGCTTTGCTTATTTTTGATGACATGGGAGATGGGGGGGTCTAGATGGTGATTACGTCAGCAGTGCATTTTTTTTTTGTTTTTTTACGAAAACACTGTCGCAAAAAAGTGAACAGACACAAATCATTTAGCAGCATACATCTAATGTCATTGAAGACTTAGTGTCATGGATTAGTGTGTCATGGACTGAAAACCGTTAACTTAAATTAATAATGTCAAAATCCTAAATTAACTGTTTTTTTTTCCTTTATTTCAAGTATTCCATTTTTCTAGACTTACAACTACTGCACATAAATTAATAATCGAACTAACACATTGACAAATGCACGTACCAATGTTTACGTAAACATGGGGGGGGGGGTGAGAGTATTGCTTACTTTTGCTGACTAGGGGGAGGGGGTAGTTAATATTTTCAAAAAATCTGCTTACGTAATACTTGAACGGCCCCTAAGTTACAAAATAATTGTAATTTTTTTCGTTACAAAATATGTTCATGTTATTTTTTATTTAATTCTTTAGAATTATAAAGTGGTATACGAGAATGCCAACCCACAATTTTTTTTTTTTTCAAGTAAAATGTTGACTAATTCAGCTGTAGTCGATTAGATTCGTATGCAAACCCTAGAGAGTTGAGAAAAGGTAAGGGATTCACTTCGGGTACTGGGAACCGCAGGGCGGTTCCTAGCCATGTAGGTGCAAACTTGCAGACGGTGATCAATGGGTAGCTCGCCATCCGGCCGACCGGTAAGGACAAAGTCCAAGACGGGAAGCTGAACTTGAGTCGAAGTTGACAAAAGGTTAGGGAGATACCTCTAGTATCGAAGGTCACAAGGAGATTCACAACCATTGTAGGGGCGGGTTTGTACTCAGCGGCCAATGGGTAACTCGCCGTCCGGTCGTCTAGTGAAGACCAAGTCTAAGTCGAGAAGCCGAACTCAACCGAGTTAAGAAAAGGTTAGGAGACACACTGGGTATTGGAGGTCGTAGAGCGATTCCAGACCATCGTAAGTACAAACTTGCGACCAGTGAGCAACGGGTAGCTCGCCGTCCGACTGTCCAAAAAGGACCAAGTCCGAATCAGCACGTTATGTTCGATTCTCGAAGAGATTGAGGGACTGTCTGCTAAAGTTCTAGGATTGATCGAATAAGTTACCCTGGCCTTTAAATCAAAGGATAACTGAAGGAACACAAGTGGCTTTTAATCAATAAAAGTCTAACACTCTCTCTCGCTCCACCCAGAGCATAAGCATTCTTAAAATAATGGTTCATAGACTGCATGATTGGCGCAGTGATTGAGTGATTGACGCCTGCGCTGCGGTTCGTATGTATATATTGGTATTACCACAAGAAACAAAATTATATTTATGGCCTACAGATAGTTAAAGAAAGAAAGAAAACATGTTTACTTGACTTGAGTTAAATAAAATTAGATTACATTACTTACATTAGTTACATTAAATCACATTTTATCTGCAATTTTAAAATTAAAAATTAATAATAATTCAATGTCAGATTCAGTTCAATAAATAATACAATGTCAGATTTAGTTCAATAAATTTAGTCATCTCATTAATATTATTATTAATACAGTAAATAAATAAACTAATATTAATCAGAACTTCCTCCAAAGATTACAGAGACAAACTATTAAGAAAAAAAATAAGCAAGTTGTGCCCATAACAGCATCAGACACAAAAACACGTCCAGCGATACCTCATTTTCCCTTCCCAAGACACATTTCTCAAATAAAACGCGACTCAGACCTATTTATATTCAACTACCCACATATTGTTGCGGAAACACATCATAAATTCAATCGGTCGCAAGTGTGACGTCACCGATGGTTGATTTGTAGCGATGACGTCACGTTACGAGATTTATGACGCAATGTAGATGTGGTAACTTGTGGGGATGACTTTGAGTTTGTTTGTCTGTAAAAGTATGGTGGTTTTCCTGTAGGTATGATGGCGAAAATAGTGTACGTACGTTCGGTAGGAGAGGAAAACAAGTGATCTGCGCCCAACCATATTAATAAATTAATTCGACGGCGAAACTTTATTTGTACCTTTTTTCAAGGTGGGAAATCTCGCGCTCTATGGCAAAGTCGAAGGGCGTATAAGACTTTTACTGACTAAAACCCACCTGTGTCCACTAGTTGCCCTTTGCGTTCCAGAACCATTGTTTCCTTTCAGAAATTCCATCGCATCGGCACCGGCTCTTCTGGGCTTCTACAGTTTTGCTGACATATCTTTAAAGCGCGCATGGAATACTAAGCACCGTCAACGACGTGCTTGGTCCTTATCTAATGGCCGGACGGAGCTACCCATGGCTCGTCGTCCACAAGCTGGCGCCTACGAGGCCCAGGGCGTCTCCTGCGGATGCTGTTGATGTTGACTGCCTCTAAATTACTTTTTATTCCGAAAAAAAATAATCGTTCCTGTGGGAAAGACTACAGGATTTTCTTAGCGTATCTTTTTAGGCATATCAAAACTTCCAGGAAAAAACGGCCTATCAAAAACCTTCGAGAGAGGGAAGCCAAAGAAAAGATGGATGAATTGTGCAAAGAGTAATATTAAAGAAAAGAGAGTTAGTCATAGCATGAGAGGTGACAGGATAAAATGGAAGAATGAAACGTTTGCGCCGATCCCAAATAACACGGGATAAGGGCAGGAAGATGATGATCAAAACCTCCATCATTATCCTTCATCCTAATATCCTATCTAAATGGGACAAAGGAAAGTAACAGCCCTCGTTTACCAAAGGTCAAGCAAAAATACTACAAATGGTACCGGAACACGGAACTAAGAAACATGTACCGCTAAGTTAGAGGGAAATCCGCGAACGGAATCCGGTATTAGTTGTGAATTGATTCCCGAAACAAACTACGCGAAGTTTCAGTAAGATTATGACGTAATCGGTAAAGTTTGAAAAAGCTCGTATTTTGTTAAAAGAAAAAAGGATATTTCGTAACAATCGTACATCTATAACTGATCGCTACGTTCGTCTTGCGGTGGGAATCACTAATGCTTAGCATAATATCCGTTTTTTTGAAGTGGGGAATCATCTAATATTATTTCTGGCTCTTGTTGAACCTAGTTAGTAGAGAGAGGGAGTGTCAGACTTTTACTAACTAAAACCCCACCTGTGCCTGGGTCAGATTCCCGGGTTGGCCAAAGTGTAATATTTTTTCCCATCGGGAAAAACTTAGTAGCAGTCCAAAGTTGTGCCTGGTTGATAATAACAAGGAGTTTTACGAAGGCAATTCGACGCGAATGCGATTCCAAAGAGATCCGATGTGATGGCTCTATCCTACGTGCATGCGAAGTCGCCACTTCAGCCGCCATTTTTATCAAACAAATCACCGCACTGCAACTGTCCGCGAGAAATTATCAAACCAACAGTTAGAGTCCGCTTCGCTTCTCTTGACGCTGCATCGCACCCACGTGCGATTGGTCACGTAGGCCACCGCAATAGAGGGTCAATTGTTTGTTCTGTAGCGATATTTAAGTCGCAACTAAACTACGAAATACTGCATCGCCTATTAGAGTTCTCCGCGCGATTTAAACATATACATCAACCTGTAATCATGTCTCGGACAGTTGCCCACACCAGATATAACATCCGTCTAGTCGGAGGATCCTCCTTTTTCAATGAAGGTTTGCGGGACATTACACCCTGTTTTGCATACCTCTAAAGTTCCATTCGCGCCATATCATTTTCGCGTTCGGATTGAATTACATAAATTGATAATATATTTTTAAGACCAAATGTTTGTTACAGAAATTTTATCCTGAATAATAATCCTATCGATTAGCATAATAATACAGCGAGTGTTTGTTTTTTATTAATTTATTTTGTTTGAGTCCCGGGCGAGGCAAGAGAGTTTTAGAAAATCTTTGAATGCAGTTTTGTTTCTTTTTAAAAATAAAGAAATGTCTCCTTTAAGTAAAATGAGCCAACTTAAGGATTTAAGGTAGTTCCCTCCAGGGCCCGACTTATTTATCCACACAGAATATCTAACAAAATATACATACTTATAAGTACTATAAGTACTCTTCTGCCACACCCCGAAGAGAATACATACCTTCAGGGGAGAGTGAAAGTGAGAAAGAGGGATAGAGCTATACACCCTATATAGCTCCATCCCTTTAACAGTTCAGTTTAGGTCGTCAAATGGATCACGTTAAAACCTCGTGATAGGGTCACTGGCGTGATATTGTTTTAGAGATACTGAACTGCGCTTTGCTATACACAGTACACACTACACATAACATAATATGTATTTGGACTAGATCTTTAGCGGGCTTGCGGACGGCAAATAATGGGTAGCTCACCCTCCGATCTTCTGTCTTGTCCGTCTCGATAAGCATTAGGCTTAGCATTGAGCCACGCGCGCCTCAAAGAGATGTCAGCATAATTGACAGATTTTAAATAGTTCCGATTTTTTTGAATTGTAAAAAAGTAAATATTTTGTGGTGTACCTATCTAGTTTAAGACTTTCAGACTTTTTCCTTTACTTGTGCTATGAGACCTTACTTCTTTCCTTTCAGGATTCTAGGTCTACGTGAAGTACCATACCATACATATGTTTTGATTTTCTTACGAGTGTCAAAATAAATGCGCCTAAAGCGAGTATAAACGACCTAATCTTTAGACAGAGCTGACTTTTTTTCCACTGTTCAAAGAGTTTGCAGATTTAAGTAAGATTAAGTATTTGGTATTAATTTCAGCTTAATTCCTTCACGCGTTCTTGAAAAAAAGGGTCTTGCCAAACGGATAACAAAGTGATCCTATAAATGTTCCGTTTTTACCGACTGAGGTACGGTACCCTAAAAATATTTATTCAATACACTTACGCTTCTATTCCTACGACTTTTAACTATTCAATGTACTGTTTTCCGCCCTAGTGCGGAAAAATGCGCGATCTCTCGATTCGCCGGTGGGATGACTGGCGAATTTACTTTTTTTTTAAACTTTTATTTATTTCTTCGTAAGTGTATTGAAAAACGTCATTTGATACAAATGGAAATTTATCACTGCAGCACACCCAACACCGCAGCATAAAACCCTCACCTGTGGCTCGGGCAAATTCCATCTCGATCGCAATGGCAGATTTTATCCACTTGGATCACTATACTATTTCTTTTCTACTTTTCCTTTTCCCTAGCATACAACATCTTCACACATCCTAATAAAATTACACAAAAAAGGAACTCAAGTTCTCAGTGTGAAATATCCTACCGATTTGAATGCCGTCCTGTATAATGCCGCGATCAAGACCATTACTCAACTAAAGCCTTCATCTTCTGAAGCTCTGATCCTAGTGAAATGGGTCCACTTTCCGTTAGAAGCCGTATGTTGTATGATGGATTTTAGAGGTATTTCGTATGCAGGCCATGTGTCTTGGTTTATCTATGAATTATATTAAAATTGAAATGTCAGTTTTTTTGTGTCGCGGTTTGGGCAACTGACTGAAAATTGTGAGTTTATAAATGTAAGTATAGACCTTGAAATATGATAATAATAATTTAGCCTTTATTTCCTTAACATTTGTAACATTATTTTGTAAAGATAAACTAAATAATAAAATTTAAAAAAAAAAAATTCGGAACTACTACTTGAAGTCCTCTCAACTTTAGTTTGGTCTTCGTCAGAATTATTATTAAGTTCTCTTAATGATTTGATATTTTTCATAATATTTATTAGTTTATAATTTTAGCATATATATGTATTTTATTATTATAAATAACTTATTTTTTATTATATTTTTTCTGTTTGAATTATCTGTTATTTGTTTATTGTGCAAGCCTACCGCAGTGTTGTCTTTTTAACCCAAAGGTTGACTGGTAGAGAATGCCTTGTTGCATTAAGTCCGCCTATGTACCACTACTACTGCACATGAAGATTAAATAAATAAAATAACAAAAAAAGTCATCATCATCTTCCTGCCCTTGTCCCGTGTTATTTGGAGTCGGCGCAACACGTTTTTTTCTTCCACTCTGCCCTGTTACTCGTCATGCTATCACTAACTTCCTTTTCTTTCATATCACTCTTCACACAATCCATCCATCTTTTCTTTGGTCTCCCACTCCCTTTCCATCCATCCACATGTAAACTCATAACTCTTTTAGTAACATGCGTTTCATCCCTCCTCTTCACATGACCATACCAAGACAAACGATTCCCTTTCAACTTTTCAGTCACTGGCGCCACTTTCAAACTTCCCCTAATATATTCATTTCTCACTTTATCCATTCTCGTCACACCACACATCCATCTTAACATTCTCATCTCCGCTACATGCAATCTTCAATCTTCAATCCAAAAATAACAAAAAACAGTAACTAATAATAAAAACCAGTAACTATGGTTCCAAATTGTTAAGATCCCTTTCGGGTACAGGCCTCCTCCAAGGTTTTCCAGTTGGATCTGTCCCTGGCCTTGTCCATTCAGTCAGCTCCTGCTGTTATTTTTATTTCATCGGACCAACGTTCGTATGGGCGACCTCTGCTCCGGTGTCCACCTGGGCCTAGCCATGATGTGGTTTGTTTTGTCTGACCTTGAAATATATCGCTATTTTAATTATATTATTTAATTCTATGTCTACGGGAAGTACCCTATAGATTTTGATCCTTGCGAATGTCAAAATATGCACCAAACGGAGCATAGACAGCCTTATCTATAGACTAGCTGTTGCCCGTGACTTCGTCCGCGTTAAGTTAGTAAAACTGTACAATCATTCTGTGCTTGCAGTTAATTCCGAAAGCATCTAATTATTAATTTTACTTTAACATAAAACGGTTAAAGACCGCAAATTACCTTGAGGAAATATGTTATGTACTCGTCCAGATCCAGATGTATGAACGTCAATGAATAGAAAGAGTATGTATGGGCCGTAGCAATTATTTATATTAGCCGTGTCCTCATGGAGGCGATTGGTGGAGAAAATGATAATCAGTAGCCTAATTTAGTTAATCACTACGATCAAAGAAGGTGGCTGACACTATGAGAGATAGGACATCCTGACTCTTTAGCTGTCGCTGCAAGCGACGCTCCAGGTGTTGAAAACCGCAGGGCAATTCCCAGCCATCGCAAACACGGGATTACGGTGGTGCCGTCCGGCCGTCTGGTCAAAGCAATCCTGAAACGACGACGCGTAGTATTCTACGCGCGACTTAAAGAGATGTCAGCAAATGGATAGGGACCTCTAGGGCCAATGTCTGCTACGGCTTTTTTTTTGTTATTTTTCGTATTGTTCGAAAGAATTACCTTCCATAAGAATTTTCGGATCAATAATGTTTCACTGAAGAGTTTAAGCAGTTAAACATCTTTGGCAGAGGTAAACGAAAGAGCATAATCGGGACACCCACCTTCAGCTAGATAACGTGCGCTGATAGTGCAAAGCCAAACTAACAAGACTAAGTGAATCCGAAACTACCATCATCACCATCAACTATCTTCCTCTACAACAGTACTTAAGAAGAATTTGCGACAGCATGCTAGCATGCTTGATTGTTGCAGCGTGATCATTTTGGGCGTTAGAATTACTTGTTCATTTATCTAGGATTTTTTGGTGTGTATTTGGCTGACGTCCCCGTATATCAGACAAATGTTTTTTTCCATAGTAGGAATTAACCTATGAAGAGTCTCCAACTTTTGAATGAATTTCGGCAAAATCTTGTGCGCGTGTATCCCCGTACAATCGAACTCGCATATTGATGGCTAAACCGAGAAATTACTGACGCCGATTGCCTCTATACAGACACGGTGGTTCACCGAAGCTGGATATACCTCCACCACATGCTACACCGGGTCCTCCGGGCGATTCGCAAATCAATATCAGGATACTTCCAACCGAATCCGGAAGAGGAACCGTTCGAAACAACCACAACAGTCCTGAGCTTACGTATCCATAAAACAATTAAATTTCAGTAAACAAATGTGACAGCCGATAAGTGTTATCCCTGAGTATTGGTCACTACTCACTGCAGGAAATAATGTCCAGATCTCGACGTAAGGCTGCAAGGAATCTAAGATACATCATACGTTGTCGAACTGTGATCAGAAAAACACATTCGACCCCGTTTTACATGAAGCAGTGACTGCAAATAATAAAACGCACCACTATTAGGCCGCAAGGTGCCATCATCCAACCCGACCCCGACTACCAGCCAAGGTAGACGCGGGCTTGCGGACGTCGAGCAATGGGTACCTAGCCGTCCAGCCGTCCGGTAGTTGACCGGACCGAGCCCAGTCGTCAACAGAGCGTGGTGATCCACGCGCTCCTCAAAGAGATGTCACAAAGGGCAACTGAAGGACACAGGTGAGGCTTTAGTCAGTAAAAGATTGACACACCCTCGCGCTCCAACCAGAGCGGGAGAAGTCATTGGATGATTTTCACCCTTAAAATTGAAAAAAAAAGATGCCATCATCATCGTTATCATTTAAGCCGAAAGACGTCCACTGTTGAACATAGGCCTCCCCAAGTGTCACCATAATGACCGGTCCATCCATCGGATGACTACGAACGAATACGACCCTTACCAGGTAATCTTTCCATCTGGGGACCTTCAAACGCTTCCGAAAAATTGGTCGTTTTATTTTAAAGTTAATAATTAAATACATATAGGTATTTACTTTTATCGCCTTTGGTTTGTAACCATGGGAAAAAATAATAAAAATAAGCAGTATGATTGTTAAAAATGCCTCCGTCTAACACCAGTTTAACCATAACTGTTTTTGTCTAATTTTTAAACAATAAAATTGTCTGCCAACGTGGGCGATGGTCATTCTTCCGCCATTTAGAAAATTACGTGAAATACACAATGCCATCTATCAAATTTAATATGAAGTTCAACTGTCATTGTCATCATTATTTCTACTTTGAGTCTGTAGATGGCGTTGCGCGTATCTGAATTGCGTGTGGTATCATATTTTAGTTCTTGAAAACTTTAAATTCATAACGTTTGTATTTCATATGCTTTGTTTCATTGCGATGAAACAAAGCCTAAGTAATATATCAAGTTACACACAATTTCAATTTATAAAAGTTATCCACATCGATTTCTAACATCTTGCGTGGTACGTACACAACTAAAAACTTCTACTGATATATTATACGTATGTGTAAAAAAAAATTGTAAGCATGAAAAATATTTAAAAAACATCTTATTTACGGTGAAAAAATAAAATAAAAATTTCTCCTTGAGAGCCTTATAGGATTCGAACAACCATTATATTACATGCAAGTCTAGATACGATGCCACTGCGCTACGGTCTTCGATGCCTATGTTTTAAAATAAACGTTCTTATATAAACGTCATAATTGACTGGTTAGCTCCTTATCGATGATAGCGTGATGATTTTCGTTTCAGAAGTTAAATTTGCAGCTAAATGGAATAATGTAACATTATAGTACGTGATTTTACTCCCCACTTTGATTTTATTATGTGTTTTGATTAGTTTTTACAAAATATTTAGAAGATATCGATTAAAAGTGTCAATTTTATTTTTAAAAAATGGTAAAAGTGATTATATTACAAAAAAATAAGAAAAATAAGATAAAATAATGACAAAAAGTTTTAACTGTAGCTGAGGATCGAACTCGCGGCAAATGTCGTTCAATACCGACATTTTTGATTATTGCTCACCCCCCTTAGCAAATAGCGTGATGATCTATAGCCTATAAGTTGCTCTGACCTATAAGGATTATGCATGCAAAATTTGAACAGGATCGGTTCAGCAGTTTTTGCGCAACACGTATAGATTACGTGGACTTAGAAGTATCATATTTCACTGCTCCAAAGAGTAGCAGACTTGAGTCATCATCATCATCATTTTAGCCGACAGACGTCCACTGTTGGACATAGGCCTCCCCCAAGCGTCGCCACAACAACCGGTCCTATAAATGTAAATATTAAATTGTATTGTCGTCTGAACTAAAGGTGTGTACCAAATATCAGATCAATCTATCAATAGGAAGGGGGTAACATTACGATTACTAAAGACCCGAACAAACAAAAATTACCAACAAACAGGTCAGTCTAAATAAAATCATTCAATAATAAATCATTGATGAAGTTAGAGCAATATTAGTGAGATTAATTCTGCGATAATTTCCATTCCAGAAACACGGTTCAAACCGCACAATAACACTTCATAAAAACCCAACATTAGAAATTACCAACATAGACTTTCCTCTACTAAAAATTTTACAAGAAACACATACATACTTGGCCCCCCTACCCCGCCCGTACACTCCAAACGGCTACATTTGCTTCGATTACATTGCGTAACTGCCCCTGATTCGGACGTGGTCTGAAATTTTATGTGCTATGCAAGTGTTGCCGACAGTAAGTGATGTATGGCGTTTTGACAAAAGACTAGAATTCGTACTTGGTGGACTTTTTTGTGGTTTTGGGTTTTTTTTTTTACAGGTAAGAAACAATCTTATAACTATGGTGAAGCGGGAGGGCGTGTCAGACTTTTACTAACTGAAACGATACCTACGTCCCTTAAGTTGCCTTTTGAGTTCTATGAACACGAAAATCCTTTTTATACGTTTTCTATGGCCCCAGTAGGCTTCGGCTCTGCTGGGATCCTATGGTTTTGATGACATTTCCTTGAGGCGCGCGTGAGACACTACGCGCCGTTGACGACTCGGGCTCGGTCCGGACAGTTACCAGACGGCCGCCCACGATCTGGCTGGGGCGTGAGGAAGTCCGTTCCCTAATGCGTACTGCCGCCTCCTTCGCTAGCATTACTGCTTCGCAAAAGGAGGCGACCGCTTGCCATTCCTACTCCCTCCGGACCATGGCTTGTGCCATAGCCCGGGGTGAGAGGTCGTTGCTTGACACGGCGGTACTCACCCATAGGGGCACACCTCCACCTTATGTTCCACCGTGTCGATCACTATGCGATCCAATGATGTCCGAGCATTTCTTTCGCTTGAATCCGAAACAGGAACCACTTGAACTTACTATGTCTGGTGAGGACCTCAGTCATGCGGAAGGTGAGGACGCCGTGGTGTCCCTTCTCTGTCCTGTGGTATTGGGTTAGATATTTTCCACTGGGCCATCACAGAATATCCAGTCAAAAATATAAAACACTATATTCCCACATACCCGCAACAAAAGTGTAACGACGCTGAAAATCGATAGGTAGGTCATCGAGACATCGAATGTAATGTCTAATGCCTTTCAAACTTATATTTTATTGAAGTTTTCTCTCTTTTTGTTATTGCTGTCTGAAAATGTATGGATATGTGCTCGTAGATACGTGTTTGTGGGTTGCGGGATCGTTCGAAAGAGTTATCGTGGTCCTGAAACGCAAAAGGCAACCGAAGGAACACAGTTTTTAGTCAGTAAGAGTCTGACATTCTTTTTAGGATTCCGTACCTCAAAAGGAAAAAACGGAACCCTTATTGGATCACTTTGTTGTCCGTCTGTCTGTCAAGACTATAGAAATCTTATATCTATAGTCAAGAGGCTTTATCTCGGCAACTCGTGAAGGTATCGAGTTGAAATTAAAACAATTTACTCAGGTTTGAGGACGCTCAAAGCTGTGAAAAAATCAAACTTCTAAGAAAAGAGACGGCCATTTATTTCGCAAAAAACATATATTTCGACACTTTCAAGGGAATCAAAATAAAAATTAAAAAAACTGTTTTTTTGCGATTCGGAAAAATATTCGAGATTCCATTCGGGAATTGAACTATTTACACATGTAAGTTTGCACGGAACCCTCTTTGCGCAAGTCTGACTCGCACTTGCCCAGTTTTTTCATCTCATGGAAAAACTACGTGGTCGACGATAGAGCGCGCTTGCCTAGAGTAACCTTAGTAAAATTCCCTCTCGACTTAAAGACTCAAGTCTGCTATTATAATAGTGTCAGAATGGTCTCTCATTGATTTCATAATTGTTGATTTTGACAAGTTTGTTAATCTACTAATATAATTGCGTCATTATGACTTTCCAATTGTCAACCACTGACACTCCATTGAAAGAAGTGGCATAGAATGGTAATCTCGTACATATTGACAAACGAATATCTGACGTATGCGGTAATCTGCTAAAATTTTGAGTTTTTTTGATCAGTGACCTACCCTTAGAACGTCATAGTGCAGTCATTGCTTTTAATAAGCTCGATATTGTCATTCTACCACAACTCTAATACGAGACCATTGACCGATCAATGATCGATCATTATGAAATAGCAGATTACGAACTTTTAGCAAAATGCCCAATGGGATCGTGTTGGAATGACGAATTTGTAAAAATAGCAAACTTGGGCCCCAGGTTGTTGCTAACAGGAAACACAGACTCCGGCAGAGAATTCCACTCCTTACAACCCACGACTTACGACTCGTAATTCGGGGCCTCGTCGCACCGCTGGCGCTGCCACGCATTGATGTGTATAGGTATACCTAACTATAAATAATAATTAATACCACCGCTAATCTACTGCGCTGAGAATCGTGGTTATGTATATAGATTGATGGCTACTGTCTTCTGACTTCCGTAATAGATATGTTGAATACAATTATTAATGTCTGTCGCTGATACAGTGCGTATTGTTTTGTGAATTATGACCTTCTATAGATACTGTCGCACTCTGCGACGTGTTTTTTCAGGGACCGGGACTTATCTACAATGATATGCTTTAAAAGCTTTATACTTCTATAATACTTTTCTTCAAGAATTCAAAATAAGTATATCGCACTACAATAGTTATGTCCGAACTGAAAAAACTAAATATTTCTCAATTTTTAAACCTATTCTAGAACAACAAAATCCTTATAAAAGTATATTTTACTAGCCAGTTCGTTAACCTAACTCATGCGAGCTCCTTTCGATATCATAATTTGTGCATATATGGAAAAATAAAGTCGCTTTTCTTGTCTAAATTTTTTTATTTGTAACAGAATTTGTTACCGTTAATTTCCGTTAGAAATAAAAAATATATAACTTCATAAAAACGAATGCAATATTCTTAAAATAATTTTGTACATATGATAGATTCTCTAACATATGTTTTTTTTTTATGATATAAACTAGTGCTTGACTGCGATCCCACCTGATGGTAAGCAGTGATGCAATTGTTGATGGTGAATCGCACTAGTTTAAGAGGCTTTACTAAGCAGTTTAAGACAGTATCTTGATGAGTTCATTTTGAAAAATGACTGAATTAATGTTACAACCTTGTTCGTTGCGGGTGTCGAAATATTGGTTACGCGCGGGACTCCACTCGCAGCAGCATCAGCCAAGCACTCAACCGCTGCGCCAACCGCCAACTGTCACTTTTTACCGCAAAAAAGACTACAAATTAAACAAACATCACACATGCAGCATGCTACACACACCAAACTTTCCACAAACTCCCAAACTTGGCTACCAACATTTGTCACGGCCGTACTCGGCCAAAGTTTTCGGTAATCCATCGTAGGGTAACAGTCTTGAACGTAGCAAGGCTATTAACGGAACCATCAACGGAATTGCAGTCATTATCGCTACTATGTATGTTGGATGCTTTGTCAGGCCTAAGTTTCGTGTGTAGGATGGAGTAATCTCTTACGATTTAAATGGTGAAGGCCGTGGGAATATGGTTATGGTTACAGTTATAAGTAGGTGCGTACTGATTTTTTTTAGGTCTGAAATCGTCAAATTACTTCTCTAGCTTTAGGGTGGAGAGGAAGAGCGGGTCATTATTTTACTGACTATAACTACACTTATGTCCTTCAAGGACCACGGATTTCCTTTTCAGCAATTCCCCATGACACCGCCGGACATCGGCCCTGCTTGGCTCCTACGGTTTTACTGACATCTCTTTGAGGCGTGTGTAGAACACTACCCGCAATCGATGACTTGTGCTTGGGATCATGGGATTTGGGATGATGTTACCAAGCCCGCGCCTACCGTGGCTTCAGTCGGGGTTAGGGTCACGGTCACGGCGGCTGGGGCTGCGTTTGGATTTCTGTTCCCTCATGCGTGCGGCCTTCCTTCACTAGCATTACTACTGAGTGAGGAGACCACCTCCAATTCCCTCTCGCTCCGGACCATGGCCTTAAACTGATGCGAGAGGTGGCAGGTGCGTACTGGATACGAAGACTATTTCGAATTAAAGAGATCGAATGGCGGAGGTCGTCGGGTAGGATTTTTTTAATAGCTTCACCTACTTTCGAATAACAAATAGATGTAACAGTTTGGCAAAAGTGTACCAACTTCGAGGGTTGCGAAATTGTTCGAAAGCGTTTCCGTGGACCATTAACCTGGTAAGGGTCATGGGAATCTGATGGATGCAAAATGAACAGGACTAGTCGTTGTGGTGACATTTCGGGGAGGCCTATGTCCAACTGTTGATGTCGTTCGGCTGAAATGAATGAATGGATGAAGTGCCGGGATGAAGAGCCGGGACCCACCCGGCTATCACGCGCAAACCTCATGTACTCTTGCTTAAACCTTGTTGATGATTTCCAGATGTGGCTCAGTTTTTAACCAACTGCGCCAGGAGGGTTTTTTTTTTTATTGGATGGGAAAATCATCCTTATGACATCCCTGCTCTTGAGCGGAACGGGAGATAGTGTCAGACTCTTCTTCACTTCTTCACTGACTAAAAACCCACTCCTGTTCCTTCGTTGCCTTCGTCCCAGGGCCCCGGGTTCCGCTTTCACACTACCCGTGGCCCCAGTAGGCTTCGACCCTGCTGGGCCCCTACGATTTGCTGACATCTCCTTGAGGCGCGCGTGGAACAGTACGCGCCGTCGACGACTTGGGCTCGGTCCGGACGGTTATCGGACGGTCGGACGGCGAGCCACACATTGCTCGCCGTCTGCAAGCCCGCGCCTACGGTGGCCGGAAATCGGGATCGGAATCCCGGCGGCGGTTGGAGCGTAAGGACCGTTGCCTCACGCGATCGGCCGCCTCCTTTGCTAGCATTACTGCTTCGCAGAAGGAGGCGACCGCCTCCCACTCCTCCTCGCTCCGGACCATGGCCTGAACTAAGGCCCGGCGCGAGTGATCGCCGCCGCCGATTGCCCCCACGAGGACACGGCGTTGCTCTGGCCAAGCGGGGCACACCTCCACCGTGTGCTCTACCGTGTCCTCCGGGCGGTCCACACAGTGGCGACACCCGGGCGTCGTTTCCGCACGAATCCGGTGAGAACCTGCGTCATGCGGAATGTGAGGACGCTGTGAGGTCTTTCCAACCACGCCTCAAAGAGGGGACTTACCGCCAGAAGGAGGGTTATGTTTTTCACAGAATCAGAACGTTACAAATTTTTACTTTTTTCTTTTTATAAAGAAATAAATAAATAATACTCACCAATGAAAATGAAAAAAACCCGTCTTTAAGTGGCAGTCGGCGTAATATATTGCTCGCAGAACAGCTGGTCTATGGGGACGAAAGGTTCTGGAGAGTCGACCACGTACCGGAAGACTCAGCGTTGAAAGGTCTCCCACAAGGTGGACGGATGACCTTGAGGGGATCACGGGAATCCTATGAATGCGCGAAGCGGCCTGTAACCTACGTGCCTTTCGGCTGAAATGTATTTTTAGCTTTTTGCTTATACAAAATGTTTTCGTGCAATAACAATTTTTACAATTTATATTTTCATGTTACTCGTAAATACTCATAACTGAATTCAATATTATTTGATTGATTCAAACGATTTCGAAGAATTCAAGATTCGATTTGTATTTTTATTTTCGACGTATTTATTCACTTATCAAAATGGAAGACTTCGTAGAATTTCCATCGTTATAACTGAAGCGATTAACATACTCGTAAAATAACATGAATGGAGCAGTTTTCCAAAAAAAGCTACCTTTAAAAATATTAATAATTGCTTTTTAAAATTATTATTTTGTGAAACTGTAGGTCGCAGGTTCAAACCCAGCCAGGCACTACTTTGCGTAATTTATTTCATCACTACTATCAAAACGGTGAAGGAAAACATCGTGAGGAAGCCGGCATGTCCCAGAACAAAAAAAAATCGAAGACATGTGACATCCACCAACACGCACCTCCGCCCCGACTCCTCGGCTCCCTGGCAGTTAAATAATTATACATTTTGACAAATTTAATTCGCGTGTTTGCTATTCAAAGCCAGATTGCGTCACTGAGGCATATGATGACAGTTTTTCTAAGACATTTTTTCTGATAGCCGCTCTATTGTATATCTTTAAATCTTTTAGGTGGCATGTGACGCACAATTGGGATGAATTTGCTGTAATGCCTCATAACTGTCATGGCAACAATCATCATCACAAAAGAAGAGTATATATTAGACATGTTACAACACCCTACATATGGTGGTTTCTGCGAGTTAACTGCAGCCAATCAAATATACCCTTTTGTATTTGAAGTGTATCGAAATGGTTACCTGTATACCAAATTTGGTACAGAAGACCAACCTTTCAAAAGGTTACGTTTTTTCAAGATCTTTGTAATGGTCACTTTGATGCCTACGCTGACGCCGATAGTGATAATAACGCTGATGCATCTTCGATTACTTCTACACGAGGTCAGGGGTCCATCATTCTTCGATGAATGTGAACAGTGTCCTCCAATCAATTTTTCAATTAGCTTGCATGAAACTTGACTTGCTAGAAGACGACAAATATTGGGATTATGCCCTTATGCGAGTCGCAATTTAAAATACATGATTATTCTCGAGGAGAGTCTGTATTTATTCCTAGAATTCCCCTTACACCATCAAATTATCCCTTCAAATTCAAGAGAGTGCAGTTTCTCATCAAAGTCTGCTTCGCAATAACCATAAACAAAGCTCAAGGTTAAACTCTTAAGGTAGCGGAAGTAAACTTGAGAGAAAGCTGCTTCTCTCACGGCCAGTTGTATGTGGCATGCTCCAGAGTAAGCGCACAGAGTAGCCTGCTGATTCTAGCACCCGAAGGAAAAACAAAAAATATTTTTTGTAAAGAAATACTGCGATATATATAAGTATTATTTCGATTTCAAAATAAACAGAAGAAAGAAGAAGAATAAGAAGAAGGTTACAAAATTAATAACGTAAAAAAAACAAAAGTCCTATTAGAAACATTTTCGACTTTTTAATTTAATTAATTTAAATATTACTTAAATTTTTCGACTGCGCGGACGAAGTCGCGGGCAAAAGCTAGTTACATATATAATTATAGTTACATAAGTTTTGTTTTTATAATATATATAAGTTTATTATTGTTTAGGATTCCTGATACCTGAAAATGAAATGATTATTATTATTAAAACTGTGGTGCAGATTTTGCGTTTAGTAGGCCCAATTGTCAGTAACTTTCTGACACTCTCTCACGTTCCACCAGTGGGTATAACCTATACAATACATTTCCACATAAATAAATACCAAACCATAACTACATGAGAACAAGTACATAACTACAACCCAACAGTTTTATTTTCAGCGTATTATCTCAAATACTTGGCTGAATGCCCACCGCATAGGCCGTTTACATGGTTGGGACTTTAAATCCCGGACTGAAGTTACTGCATGCATAGTTTGAAATTGGGGTATTTATAAGCTGTGAAAGTTTCAACCTTATACTCCTTAAAAAATAAAAGGTCCCTTTTGACATTTCATTTTGTTGACAAAAACCCTAGAATGTAACTTGTAACGAAACTGTAAGAAACAATAAAATAATATTTGACTGGCCTGTTGGTCTAGTTGTTAGTGCCCCTGACTGCTATGCCGGAGGTCGTGTTTTCGATTCCCACCCAGGACAAATCTTTGTGTGATGAGCACGATCATTTGTTCTGTGTCTGGGTGTAATTTATATATAATATGTATGTATTTAGAAATATATAAGTATGTTTATCAGTTGTCTAGTACTCATAACACAAGCTCTGCTTAGCTTGGGACTAGATGGCGTTATGTGAAAGTTGTGGAAAAAACTTATTAGGGGTCCGGTGTAGTAGTAGCTATTTTACCTATTTTAGTAGTAGCTACACTACACCGGACAAGCCGCTAGGTAGTCAAAATACAAATGTCAAAACTGTCCTTTTATTTTTTGACAACTTTAAACATAATCGGCAATGATAAATGAAAATTAAAAATGATTTTTATTTTGCAAATAGGTGTAGCGACATCTATGGTGTCAAATAAGATCTCCCGAAATCATCTATCGGGCAGTTGCCCACCAGACATAACATCCCGTCTGGTCGGAGAATCCTCCCTTTTCAACGGAGGTTTGCGGAACTTTACTCTCTGTTCCGCTTTTACCCGTAAATTTTTTCGTCAGTTTAAACTAGATGATTTTTAACACTTAACATAATCGGCAATACGACAAATCACATTTTTTTGAGGTGTAAAATCTTCAAAAGTGAAGACTTATTCCTGCTTTGAGTGAACGAGAGGGAGTGTCAGACTGTTACAGACTAAAACCCACCTGGGTTCCTTCCGTTGCCTTTTGCGCTCCAGAATTGCGCTACCGAACAAGCCCGTAGCCCTAGCTTCACAATGAACCTCACTTATGCTGGCATCTCTTTGAGGTGCACGACTTGGCCCCGTCCTTATCGACCCGCTCCAATGGTGGCCGAAAATTGTTTTGCGACTCATGACTTCCAGAACGTCTCCTGCGGTGGCTGGGGTAAGAAAGTGGTCTCTCCCTCACGCTTAAGATGATGTCTAATTGAGAAGTATTAAAAAAAAACTTCAATAATCCAACGACTCTTAGTGCTTAATTGGATGGAATCCTGCGTGATCGGATCAGAAATGAAGATATTTGCAGGAGAACCAAGGTTACGGACAGCCTGAAGAATCGCCAAAGTCACGCACATTACTTGTACAACAGTTGGCGGCCAAAATGTACTAGAATTGCGACCACGTATCGGAAGAAGCAGTATTGGAAGGCTTCCCAAAAGGTGGACCGACAACCTGGTGAGGTTCGCGGAAATCCGATGGATGCAAAGATGCATAAGACCAGTCATTGTGGCATTTGCGTGAGGCCTATGTCCAACAGTGGACGTCTTTCGGCTGAAATGATGATGATGATGTTAGTGCTTGAGTATAGACGTTATATTTGAGCACTATAGTCAGAGTCATTTACAGTCAGAGTTAAGTGGATTTTGGACAATAATATATGTTACAAACGACATGACAAAATACGGATACCAAACAACAGCAAAAAAAATGACAAAAAAAAATGTTTGATACAGCTGATCTGGACACCCTATGTTAGGCGATTCTCACACAACACGACGCCCCAAACAAACGCCGCAGGTGGTGAAACGGATCTTGGGTCGTATTGGCTTATTTGTAATCCGCTGATGCCTAATACGAGACACCGTATTATAGTGCGTATCACTGTGGAATAAGGGTGTGTTGCACTTCACCGCAAGAATTTCGCCGCGCGTTCAGGCACGTTCACCGCCTTTCCGCGCGGAGCACCTCCACAAAATCCGCTTTGCCGCCTCCGCCCTCCGCAGCGATGAGCGGCGTCATGTGAAAACCGCAACTGTAAATACTGCCTCATCGTTTGGTTACCAATAATTTACAGGCGTTATTTTATGTTATTTAAATCTACCCGAAAAAATTACTTAACTGATTTTTCAGTTCAAGATTTATTTTCGTTTACAGCTATACCTGCCCCCCTAGTAAAGTTACAATCGTTTTGTTGACGCCGAACGCCTCGAATAGGCCACGCCTCCGATTTCTTTGTTGTCTTAACACGTGACTGAGCGTTGAGATGACGTCAGAACAAAGGAATCGGAGGCGTGGCCTACTCGAAGCATTCACCGCGAACCATACGATTGTAACCTGGCAAGGGGGTCTGCACCATCAATTATAAACGCAATAACTTATAAACTAACGGACGTTTCATTAATTTGTATTAGCTTTCTACCGCGATTTCGGTTCCTTTGCCTAAACCGCAAGAGTTCACAGGACACTTCGATATTTTCTAGCAGCAGACCTAACTACGCTTAGCGATAGCGTACCTACCTAATTAGAGCAAGGATTTTCTTAAAGGAATTAATAAGGTTCTTTGAAATTTAAAGCACCCTTATAAAACATGGGTATTCCATATCCGCGGTGGTAAGTCTCTTCTTTGAGGAGTGACTAGAGAAACGCCACGGCATCTTTAGGTTGCAGGTCCTCACCGAACATGGCAAGTCCCTGTTTCAGATTTAGGTGGAAAAAACGCCAGGGTGTCGCAATAGTGCCGACCACCCGGTAGATCACACGGTGGGGGTCTGCCCTGTCAGACATGCAGACTACGAGTAATGTGTGACCAGCCATCCACCCGTCCGGTAAGAACAGAGTCCAAGTCCTCTACGCCGCATAGTATTCCACGAGCCCCTCAAAGATATTTCAGCAAAACCAGCACTTTTTAGGATTTATATGAGGCCAATAACAGACCTGTACAGGTTGCCAAATACTGGTCAGAGACAATTTTGTTCGTAAACATCAACACGAAAAGTAGAAGAAGCAAAACCTTAAAGGCCAAGCATGGCCGATGCCCACTTGGGCCGAGGGGAATTTCGAAAAACAAACCCTTGGTCCTAAAACACAAAGGGCAACTGAAGAACACAGGTGTAGCTTTAATAAGTAAAAATCTGATACGCCCTCTAGCTCCACTCTAGGGCGAGAGAGGTTATAGGTGATTTCTCACCCAAAGAAAAAAAATACCTCTCATATTTTTAGATGTGTGAGTAGTGGTGGCCGAGTGGTAACGGCCCCGACTTACGATTTGTACGTCGCAAGTTCAAACCCAGCCGGGCACATCACTTTGTGTAATTTATTTCATCAGCACTGATCTCAAAACGATCAAGAAAAACATCGTGAGGAAACCGGCATGTCCTAGAACCAAAAATTCGAGGACATGTGACATTAACCAACCCACACTGGGACCGCGTGGTGGATTACGACCCATTTACTCTCCTAGAGAGGAGGCCTGAGTCCCAGCAGTGGGAACGTTAAAAAAAAATGTATGTATATATTAGTTTAGATTAGATATTCAAGGATGTGAAATAAGTAATACATCTACACCTCAAAAATCGGATTAAAGAACCACCCACTTTTAGATTCACAAAAAAATCTTAAGGCGTTTTATCTCCAAGACGTTTTTTACGAGCCCCCGAGGAGGCCGTAACCTAATCTCGGCAAGCAGCCTCGTGGAGGCAAACTTGTAAATTAGTCAAACACCCACATAAGTCTTGGTCTAGACTCGTACCTAATATTCCGTAAATTGCGGGCAGTTCCATAAATAGGACGTTCAGGCATTCTTTATGTTCACCTACATGTTTAATACTTTTTAGTGATGGAGTAATAAAAGTAATGGAGTGCCAACGCAAGCATTTTAATGCGTATATTTTATTTTCTGAATACATAACAAATATTTTTATGGTTTTCATGTTCTGTCTTTTATTTTACTCATGCATGACGTGGTGTCGCTCGGAGAGACCAGCAGTAGATGTATGTTAGGTGGAGAAAGCCAAAAGGTATGAAAAGTAGAAGTCATTATGATCACGCCGCGCCGAAACCGACTCTACCCTGCACAGCGTAATCTGTCAGCGCACCAGTCTCGCCTGCGTCATTGTCTCTTTCTTTTTACTGATGGAGTGTTGCTAGGGTTTTTTCTTCAATACTCAGACTAGGCAATGGGCAAGTCGCCTCGTAATTCATTCCTCGCCTCGAAATTTTGCGATATCCTTTTATGTCTCTGGCAGCCATCGCTCTCTTTAGTTTACGTGGCATTGCAATGTCACAGGCCGTCTGATCAACTGCTATGCCATACAAGAACGGTGACTGGTTCAGTAAAATAACGATTATGAGATATCATTTATATCGTTTATACCGCGTACATCGAAGAATTGAAACAATTTGCCGTCTTTCCGTCCGATAATAATTAAGGTATCTTCAAGGCAAGAGTGAATAGGCTCCTTAGTAAACTAATGCTATACACCATCAACGATTGCATCACTGTTTATCATCAAGAGGGATCGCAGTCAAGCACTAGTTTATAACATTAAAAACAAAGTTTTATGGACCAGAAACATTCACGAATTAATAATGTCACCGACGTGAATGCTCCATTTTATTCATACTCCCTGGTTAACCCCGACCTCGGATATAAGGACTGAATATATTACAGATATTTTTTCACTTTAGCCCTTCTTTATTATGACAGTAAAATGTTAGGTTCGGGTGTGATGAATTTGTTTTTTCGGTACTGTAAAATGTAATGTAAAAATGTAACATTTATGCTAAGCTTTGCGTAATTAATCTTTCACTTAAAAAGCCACATTCAGACAAACAAAGTAAACTTTTTTTGAGTAATGACTAATATTTTATGATTTATTATAAAATAGGTGGTTGTTCCAAACGTGTCACGAAGCTACATGGAAACTTTCGCAAACTCAGTAGTGATTAATATTTTATGATCATACTTCAATATAAAAAAAAAAAACTGAGGAAGTGCGAGTCGGACTCGCGCACTGAGGGTTCTGTAGAAACTCACCTAAGAAAACAGTTCAATTCCCGAATTGAACGAAGATTTTTCCGAATCGCAAAATAAAAAAAAAATTGTGACATAACTACATATTTACAGTTTTTAGTTTTTTTCTTATATTTGTGTTATTAGACCTTGCTTCATGCCAAATTTTAGGATTCTAGGTCAAAGGAAGTGCCCTATAAATTTCGATTCCCTCGAGAGTGTCGAAATACACATTTTTCTGCGACATAACTCAAATGTTTGATTTTTTCTCAGGTTCAAGGGACCGCAGACTTGAGTATTTAGTTTTAATTTCAACTCGATATCTCCACTCGTTCTCAAGATAAAGGGTCTTGACAGACTGACAAAAAGACAGTCGGACAACAAAGCGATCCTAGAAGGGTTCCTTTTTTTTCCTTTCGAGGTACGGAACCCTAAAAACACTAAAAGTACAAAATAACTTTCATTTCGGAAATCGATGTTTCTCTAATAGTTTTGTCACTTTGTTATTTAACATCGACTTCCAATTATTTTTTGTTTCACATTCAATTGCGGTACGGGCTTGCGAACAAGCCACGGGTTCGCTGCAGCTCGCTGTCCAGCCGCCCGGTAAACGTCCGGATCTAGCAGTAACTAAGTTGTCGGCAACGCGCATTGTTCCATGCAATCCTCATAAAGATGTCAACAAATCGTAGGAGACGAGGGGATTTTCTGAAAAAGAAACCCGTGGTCTGAAAAGAACGCAAAGAGCAACTGAAAGACACATGGTTTGAGCCAATAAAAATTTGATACGCCCTCGCGCTCCATCGTAGAGTGGAAGAGTCATTGGATGATTTCCAATTTAAAAAGAAACATCGATTGCGCAGAATATGAAACGTGACCGCTATCGTTAACAATATAAGACTGGTATGATATGAAAAATTCAGCACAATTCCACGAGAATTTTGAACGCCAAACTCAAGCCAGTAATACTCGTATATGTCATTTAGCACGATGAAGAAAAGAATATTGGTAGCAAGTATGTGATCTGAAAACTACACTGTTATACGCAGGCATAGCCAATCGAGCCGATTCAGTTTTATGCCTCCCTGGCGATATAGGCAAAAGCTCGTACGTACATACTTCCAAAGCACTTGTGGACAATCCCGAATTCGCATTCAGATTTTAGTACGCTGTAATTGTGTTTTGGTTAGTAAAGCGAGTCTTTGAAACTGCATTTGTTGGATGTAAGGGTCTGTGCACACACACGTTTTTTAAAAGCGCCGTTGACGCGCGTTTGTAGCGATACATACGCGTGTCTTCGTCTTTAATAGGATAAAAGCGCGCCGTCGACGCACGGTTTATAAATCGTGTGACAACGGCGCGTTTAAAAACGTGGTGCGCACAGGCCCTTAATAGTACTTCTGCAACTACAAATGTTGGCAGTATTCCTAATTTTAAAATGAAATGTGAAAGTTAGCTGAACAAATGGTTCCTATATTATTGATTAGGATCTCAGGGAAATGAATAATAAAAACCGGGCGCTGGTCATCTACCTCGCGCGCGCCCGTCTTAGCCGCCAGTGACATCAGTCCACATGTTTACGTTTAATACGTGAACGTGAACAGTACTTTTTTCCAAAGCTTTTCCCCACACTAGGAATTATGTCTATGCTATAGATAGTTGTTTCGGCATAAAAATATACAAATAAAGTGTTACATACAGGAATCGAACCGGCGACACACATAACACACAGCAGCCAATTACTAAACCGACCGTGACGTCAAATTTCAGTTTAAAGTAGAATAAATAGTTTGCAATGAATTGCATGAGATTGCGAAAATGGGAAAAGACCATAAAATAATATTTATTTTAAAAAAAAATAGACTAAACTATTTCATAATACATTTCATATTTAAAAAACCTTTCTTTAGAAGATAGAACTACACTACGCACAAGTGTGCCACACACGCCGATCTGGGCACGTCGGTCTCCATACATTTTATATGGAAACTAGACTTGTAGAGCTACACTTCATCCGCGCCAAACGACGTCGTTCTACGTACAAATCAGCCCCAGTTACGATCGTTTCGTTTGCGTCGAAAGCCTCGCCTCCGCTGACTTTGTTCTGACGTCATCTCAACGCTCAGTCACGTGATCAGAACAGTCAGAACCAACTCAGTCAAAGGAATCGTGGGCGTGACCTACTCGGGGCGTTCGACGCAAACGAAACGATCGTAATTTGGCTAGGGGGGCAGGCGTGTTACACATGTACGTCAGTTTAATGTAGTTCCAACTTTAGCTTAACTATTTTAAGACAAGCTCGCCAAACTATTCCGAAACACTATAAAATAGCACAGCATAATCAACCTCATCAGTACGTTGAAAAGGAGGTAGACTATAATCCATCTCAGGAGCCCAGAACGGATTAATTAAACGTGTTAGAATTTTTAGTTCTAGAACAAATATTGCGTAAATAAAACACCATTAATTTAATAATGATATTTTACTTAACACGAAACATCACAACGGAATACAAAATTAATTTAAAAAATAAAAAACCCGACTGCGAAAAAATAACTTAAAATAAAATATTTAAAAAAAAGAAGTTCAGTCCATTAGCGTAGAATTCAAATAAAACTGCAACAGTCGGGACCCATATTATATGGAATGGTTTTAGTCCAGATTATTTTTAACCGACTTCTAAAAAAGGAGGAGGTTCTCAATTCGGATGTTTGTACTTTTTTTTTTTATGTTTGTTCGGGCATAACTTCGTTACTTGCCAACCGATATGAAAAATTCTTTGTTTGTTGGAAAGGATATACTTCCCAAATGGTCCCATAGTCACCAAGTTGGGATCTGATGATGGAATCTTGGCGAATTCGAGGGAACTCCTCAAATATTGTAGGCAACTATATAGTGATTTTGGTATTTTCATCGAGAACTTAAGCATTTACAGTCAAAAAGTAACATTTGATGAAGTGGAACTGATGAAGAAGACCAGAAATAGTCAACGGAACTTCTTACTGGCATAGATATCACAATGAAGATAGTTAAGTGACTATGACAATACAAATAAATTAATGGTTCTGAATAGTTACGTTGAATATGGTATCATCGAAGTGATCTGATGATGATGATGGAGTCGGAAGGTAGGCACTGGAACTCCGTAATTAATCAATGTAACCTAGCCGTGTAAGGGCTTATTAGAATTGTCATGAGATGCACTTTGGCTGTAAGGTACTATCAAACTGATCTGATGATGGAGCCGGAAGGTAGAAGGTAGACACAGGACTTTATAATAACACAATGTAACCTAGCAGTGTTTGGGTTAATTGGAATTATTATGAGAAATAGGCACTCTGTTTATAAATGTATCGCAACTAAAAAGTGTGAAATAAAAAACTTTTTACAAAAAAAGAATAACCGACTTCACTAAAAAAAAATTCTAAAAGGATCAAAATAACTTTAATTTCGGAAGTCGGTGTTAAATAAGATACAAATAATACCGAGTAACACCGACTTCCGAAATTAAAGTTATTTTGATCCTTTTAGAATTTTTTTTTAGTGAAGTCGGTTATTCTTTTTTTGTAAAAAGTTTTTTATAATGTCACACAGTCGTTATGTTGGGTATTTTTTTAACGTCACCTATCTAAGAACACGAGTGTTCTTAGAATTAAGATATCGTGATAACCCGAGGGTTATCACGACGAATCTAACGATATCTTAATTATGTAAATCCATTCAGCGGTTTGGAAGATATGAGGTAATAAATAAAATTACATACATACATACATTCATAGATATATAAACAAGATACGCGCGAAAAACATAACCCTTCTTGCAGTCGAGTAAAAAGAAAACATTATAAGAGTGTGCCACTCACCCCAGTGTGTGAGGTGTGAGTCTGAAGGATAAGTGAGTGTGTAGTGTTTGTGAGTATCAAAGCATCGAGTAACTGATCCGATTAATAATTTACGTTTGTAGCTCTTCAAAAAAATCTGAAAAATTCTCTCCTAAAACGAAAACGATGGTCGTCTCATCCGACACTGTCGGCGGTACCGGCCACTATGTTAAAGGACCTCAATAAATATTTATGTATGAACATTCTCGATGTCGCCCGCTTAATATATCTATGTCTCTATCTTACTTTGCATACACTTCACTTTTATCAATACCTACTCTTTTGAGATTGTGAGAGGTTATGTGTAGTTTTATTTTCCTTTGTGTGAGGCTTATTCATCTTAGAACTGGTTTATCTTTTTTTAGAAGGTACTTTTTTATAGAATCATTGTTGCCGTATAAACATACTCGTAGTTCCATATTGAATTTTAACATGCAATAATGCAGGGATGGTACTTAAATAGGACTGAGTGGGATATGTTTTTCGTTTGTCTAATGAGTACAGCCCTTAAAACACAGGATTGGTGCCCGGGCACAGCGACGCAGGGCCGCGGCAAACCACGAAGGAGACGTCATGGGTGTCTTCCTTAAGAATTGGAATGAGAAAGCGAGGAAACGTGATCGTTGGTAACAAAGATGTGAGGAATTTGCCCAGCAGTGAGCCAATATAGGCTAATTTAAATAAGAATAATGTGGGTCATTGTGATTGTGATTTGTATGATCTATGATAAATATCTTCTATCTGAAATTGTTCAATGGCTGTTTTCACATTCTACGATAACGATATGATATCGGTGGTCTAAAAGTGTTATACGTTTTCTAACGAATGATGTTTTTTTTGGGTGGGAAATCATCCAATGACTTCTCGCGTTATTGGGTGGAACGAGAGGGCGTGTCAAACTTTTACTGACTGAAACCAACTCCTATTCCTTTTTTTCCTTCGTTTCAGGGCTCCAGAGTAGATTATTGTACAACCCATGGCCCCTGTAGGCTTCGATCCTGCTGAGCCCCTACGGTTCGCGACGACTTGAGCTCGGTCCGGACGGTTACTGAACGGCCAGACGGCGGGCTACCCATTGTTTGCTGTCCGCCAGCTGTGGCTGGAAATCGTGATCGGGATCCCGGCGGCTGGGGCGTGAGGGCCGTTTCCTCACACGTGCGGACGCCTCCTTCCCTAGCATTACTGATTCGCAGAAGAAAACGGCCGCCTGCCATTCCTCCTCGCTCTGGAACATGGCCTGTTCTAGGGCCCGGCGCGAGAGGTCGTTGCCTCCGATCGCCAACGAAGACACGGTGGCACTCCGCTCAAGCGGGGCACAATCTACTGTATGCTCCACAGTGTCCTACGGGTGGTCTACACAATGGTGACACCCGGGCGTTTCTTCCGCACGAATCCGGTGCAAGAACCTCAAATCAAATCAAATCAAATCATCCGAACTTACCATGTTCGGTAAGGACCTGCGTTATGCGGTAAGTGAAAACGCCGTGACGTCCTTCCAGTCACTCCTCAAAGAGATTTTTTTTGTCGTTAACTCAGAAGTTTGATTTTTTCACAGCTTCAAGGGACCGCAGATTTGAATATGTTGTTTTAATTTCAACTCGATACCTCCACGCGTTCCTGGGATAAAGGGCCTTGACAGATAGACGGATAACAAAGTGATCCTATAAGGGTTCTGTTTTTTCTTTTTGAGGTTTCCGTACCTCTAAAAAAGTCTTGTCGCGTTCTGAGCCGTAAGTTAAAATGAAATCAGTACTAAAGTACTGCTCTTGCTTATTTCCCAGTAGAACCAGCCCCCCTTAGCCAAGTTACGATCGTTTTGTTTACGTCAAACGCCTCGAGTAGGCCACGCCTCTGATTCCTTTGTTCTGACCACGTGACTGAGCGTTGAGATGACGTCAGAACAAAGGAATCGGAGGCGTGGCCTACTCGAGGCGTTCGACGCAAAGGAAACGGTCGTAACTTGTCTTGGGGGGCAGCTGTAGCTCATGAAATTAGCACTTTCAAACAAACAAACTCTTTAGCTTTACAATATTAATATACCACCAAAAAATAATTTTTAAAACCAGCCCCAAATAGCCTATTCTATTTTCATCTCAAGAAAACCTCGCATCTGACCATATTACTGGAACATGAAGACAATTGGCTGTATTAGAACGAAACGCTTCAGCCCTTGTTACGTTGGCTACCTTCCAATTTGCTTCGTAAATTGCCCCTTGCTCGGAATACTGACTTACTTCAACGGAAATTCTGTAGCATGAGCTCACGTATCGTTTTAACTTTTGAGTTTAGTTGGGGCCATAATTATTGTTATTAGGTTTTTTTAGTTTTAGTTTTAAGGCTGTGGTGTAAAAATAAATCACACACACCACACACACTGACTGTGAGACACAACAACTATTGTTTTTATTTTATTATTATTCCGTTAATTCATCTTTTTCCATTTTTAAATATTTCTTAAAAGAACTTACAAAAAAAAAAAATTAAAAATATAAGAAAATATAGTCCACCGGTGTCAGGAGTAGGGTCCGAGCTACCGGTGGTTAGGGCTTCAGAGGCTGAAACCTCCTCACAATGTGAGCCGTATCGAGGAGTACTTCCTTCTGTATCAGGCTCTTGATCCAACCGCGCAACGACAGCTTCGACAGGTAGCCGTCGAGGTTTTTGGCCATCAGGTCGTTGGCTGTACCGACAATGGGCACAATGACAACCTCGTGTGCTATGTCTAAATTTTTATTATTATTCACTTATTTTTCAAGTAACAAAAAAATCATTGTAGTTACATATCACAAACAATACATTTATTACATAAAATAGAAACTATAAAAAAAAAAAAAAAAAATGTTATCTTTTATTTAAGATGTGTACCAAACGAACATGTTTTCTTTCTTTCTTATAAATCAAGAAATTTGAAGGTGAGTTCACCTAGGTGGCCGTGAAATTAAAATATTCTTAAGTTTTGTTTCTTCAAGTTAGTGTCAGATTCTATATTTATTGAAATATGATTTGCGACCGTAACAAAAATGGTTTTACTGAGCTAGAAAGAAAAGAAAAAAAAGAAAGGAAAAGAAGAAAGATATTTAATAAACACCATACTAAATACAAACGGTCCAAACTAAACATCATATTCAGTGCAGTGCATTTTGCTACCACAAAACTCTAATACTATTTCCTTGTCCATTTTCCGGGCTGAACCTAGCAAAAAGAATCCAATTCGAGTAGTGTGGTTCCACAAGCTACGTTGTCTGAACCGTCTGTGTTTTTATCTGTCAAACGTCTTGGCAGGAGTCTCGGCTGGTTGTCGTGACTCTAGTACTGTCTTGCTGTTTTAGGGTCGCCACACACGGGCCACCGGTCACAAGAACAATACGCCGCCACCGGCATATTTCCTTATGATGCGAGATAAAATGGGAAAATGGAGCAAGTGGGTCAGTAAATAGTACCCAAGAAATGGTAAAAGAAGACAAGGAAGGCAACACACAAGGTGGGAAGATGAAATAAAATTGACCGCAGGACCAAATTGGAGAAGCGTTGCTCATGACAGACAACAGTGGAAAGCATTGGAGGACGCTTTTACCATAATTAGGCACACCGAATTAAGGGACTGCAATTTCAGAGTTTAATTGAAAATCTGTCAAATTCGGAATAAAGGGCTTTATAATTTCATTGGTAATGTGTGTACATGTAATTCTTTAATCTATGGTGTGTACCGAACCAATATTGATTCAGTAGGCTGTAATATTAAACAAACTCATATTTTACCAATATTTGTTTGCCACTTTACTGTGACAGAGCATGGATACACTTATATTTTTTGTAACACCTAAATTGTGAATGTGTGCACAAATAAACTTATTTGATTTGATTCGCCACGAGAAGCTAGAAGCGACCGACGGTTTTTATCGTCGGCCGCTTCTAGTTTCTCGTTGTGTCAATTGTGGCAGTCGCATGTGGTCCTTGTTCGGTGACCCTTAGATGTATTGTTTTTAACCGACTTCAAAAAAAGGAGGAGGTTATCAATTTGGTTATATTTTTATGTTTGTTGCCTCATAACTCCGTCGTTTATGGACCGATTTGCAAATATTTTTTCCCCTTAAAGGATATGCTTCCAGATTGGTCCCATTTTTTTCAAAATCCAGTTTTGATGATGGGATCCATGAGGAATCGAAGGAACTCTTCAAATATTATAGGCAACTATATAGTGATTTTGGTATTTTCGTCGAGAGCTTAAACATTAACAGTGAAAAAAAAACATTTGATGAAGTGTAACTGATGAAGAGGATGAGAAACGGTCAACGGAACTTTACTCTCACATAGATACAATACAAATAAATGAATGGTTCTGAATAGTTACGTTGAAAATGGTCACGGTGGAGGTGTGCCCCGCCTGGGCAGAGCAACGCCGTGTCCTCGTGGGGGCAATCGGCGGCGGCGATCTCTCGCGCCGGGCCTTGGTTCAGGCCATGGTCCGGAGCAAGGAGGAGTGGCAGGCGGTCGCCTCCTTCTGCGAAGCAGTAATGCTAGCAAAGGAGGCGGCCGATCGCGTGAGGCAACGGTCTTTACGCTCCAACCGCCGCCGGGATTCCGATCCCGATTTCCGGTCACCGCAGGCGCGAGCTTGCGGACGGCGAGCAATGGGTGGCTCGCCGTCCGACCGTCCGGTAACCGACCGAGTCCAAGTCGTCGACGGCGCGTACTATTCCACGCGCTCCTCAAGAAGATGTCAGCAAATCGTAGGGGTCCAGCAGGGTCGAAGCCTACTGGGGCCACGGGTAGTATGAAAGCGAAACCCGGGGCTCCGGAACGAAGGCAACGAAGTAAAAGGAGTGGGTTTTTAGTCAATAAAAGTCTGACACTATCTTCCGCTCCGCCCAAGACCGGGATTTGTCATAAGATGATTTTCCCACCCAATAAAAAAAAAACGTTGAAAATGGTATCATCGAAGTGATCTGATGATGATGATGATGAAGCCGGAAGGTAGGCACTGGAACTCCGTAATTAATCAATCGGACGTACACCGAAATGTGTAAGTCCGATTCAAGTAACACACACAGAGGGGATACAGAAAATCTTAGACTAAGCAATTTACAATTTGTATGAATGTTAACAAATGCCAATGTTTGTTCGAAAAGCAAGAAAGTCATATAATATACTTAGGTTAGATGGTTTTAGTGATTTTGATTAATAAACAATTTGTATCTATTTATTGAATCAATTTGTGATTTCAATAGGCATATTAATGCTTTAAAACTTGTGTAACACAGGTGTGGTTTTAGTCAGCAAAAGTCTGACACGCCCTCTCTCTCTGAAAAGTTAGTGGATGATTTTCAACCCCAAAAAAAAGGTTTTTTTTTTTCATCCTTTCGTATGAGGTAACCAAAGCTTAATGCTGAGGTTAAATTTATTCATTAAACATAGATAGATCAAGAAAAATAAAAATACTTATCTAATTAAAACTACATATACCTACACTAAAGACAATGGCTCTTTATAAAATATGGTGTCAAAAAATTCCTCCGCATCGCTGTCGACTGGAACTGTGCCCAAAAGACTGGCGGCATTGCCACGTTGTATAGCAATGCTTAATCTCTGACCGAGGTAAAAGCCAGCCTTTGGGTCACGCGAAGTATCAACTAGGCGTTTGAATAATTCTTTAAAAAGCGTATGAGCAATTTTTTTTTGGTTACTTTAAGTTACTGTAACCTAACCATGACTATAACTTTTAATTCATTGCCGTGTACCACAACTACTGCTCAACCGAAACTGGTCCTTTTAGCCGCAGAAAAACCACAAAACAAAGGTAATTTCTGAAACAATTCAAATAGCTCCGCACTTCATTAAAACTAGCTTTAATTCCAAACTGTTTCATTCAAAAGTGTGAAACTTAACATTGAAAATGATTAAGAACCTGCAAGTCTTCACAACAAAGTTTCAGTGGTTACCACAGAGCAAAGAGTTCTCTCGGTGGCAACTGTTGCATTGTCAAGACTTTTCATTTTGAATGAAAAGTTAAATGTATTTATTATTAGCTGTTGCCCGTGACTTTGCCCGCATCAAGTTTGTAAAACTGCACTAATGTTACTGATATTTCTGTGCTCTTTTTTTTAAGGTCGCATGTCATCCAATGACTTCTCTCACTCTAGGGTGGAGCGATAGGGCGTGTCAGACTTTTAATGACTAAAATCACACCTATTTTCAGTTTGTTCAGTTGCCTTTACGTTCTAGGAGCACAGCTTTCCCTTTCTGCTAGGCTATACGGTTTTACTGACATCTCTTTGAAGCGACGTCAACGACTTGACCCGGACGGTTATCGGACGGCAAGCTACCTATTACTGGTCGTCCTCAAGCCCATGCCTACTGTCATATTTCTGTGATTGCGATTCATTCCGTAAGGATCTAATTTCAAGTTATCATATTATATTAGGGTGGCCATACCTTTAGCGTTTGTTCATATAAAAAATATGCATGAAATATTTTTATTTGCTAAATTAAATAATCAATTTTAGCTCTAGTAAACTAATGTGAAAGAATTTTTTAAATATCTTCATCGACGCCAAGTTATAAAACGTCTGTAGACTAGTCAGTCCAAAAGTAAAGCCCACGCTTGCCTAATTAACTAATATACTCTTGACTTAAAGACCAATACCCCAAGCTTTTATCGGGAAACATGGACTCTGGTAGCGAATTCCACTCCTTATCTATAGTGGGCACGCCACAATTATGGCGGTAAGTCCCCTCTTTGAGGCGTGGTTGGGAAGACCTCACGGCATCCTTACCTTCCGCATGACGCAGGTTCTCCGAGCTCAAGTAGTCGGCGGCGCGTACTTTTCCACGCGCGCCTTAAGATGTTAGCAAATCGTAGGGGCCCAGCAGGGTCGAAGCCTACTGGAGCCACGGGTAGTGTAAAAGTGAAACCCGGGACCCCGGGACGAAGGCAAAGAAGTAACAGGAGTGGGTTTTTAGTCAGTAAAAGTCTGACACTAACTTCCACTCCGCCCAAGAGCGAGATCTGTCATAAGATGATTTACCCACCAAAAAAAAAACTCCTTATCTGTACGCACAACGAATGTGTTCCCAAAACGTTTTGTATTATTAGGAATGGCGTTCCTTGTCGATGCCGGCGGTGTGATTCCTTGATCTGTTGTAGTTGACTGTAGTACTCTGAGATACAGTTTAATTTAGGAGCCGAACTTATTTTCTGGCCAATTATATATATTACTTTATTGAAGTGTAATTCAGTTTGGAATTAATCTTGAGGTACAATTTACAACCAAAATCCCTTTCATGTTTTTTAGAGTTCCATACCTAAGTGGGCAGAATCGGAACTCTTATAGGATAATTTTGTGGTCCGTCTTGAAAGACTCTTTTTTAGCAACGCGTGAAGGTATGAAACTGAAATGAATATTAAATAGTCACATCTACTATCCCAAGCTACAGTGAAAAAATCTAACTTCTAAGCCAACGCAATCTAAAGACTGCTCTCAAAACGGTGAAGGAAAACATCGTGAGGAAACCGGCATGTCCTTGAACCAAAAATTCGAAGACATGTGACATCCACCAACACGCACTGGACCCGCGTGGTGGATTACGGCCCATTCCCTCTCTTAGAGAGAAGAGGCCTGAGTCCCAGCAGTGGGAATATTAAAAGGCTGATTATGCTATGCTATGCTATGCAATCTAAAGGTAAGGCCGTGTAAGTGCTCCGTTGAGGCGCATAATTATGTTGATACTCGCTAAGTAGTCAAAACCTACAGGATACTTCCCGTTGACCTAGAATCCTGAAAGTTGGCATTAAGTAAGGTCTCATAACACAAGTATAGGAAAAAGTTAGAAAACAGTATGGTACAGTAGTTACGTCAAAAAAAAAACCTTTTTTTGGGTTTGAAAAAAATTTCGAGACTCGATTCGGGAATAGAACTCTTTACATATGTAAGTTGTATATTTAAATTTAATTTGCGTTGAATGGATGTTGCAACAGTCGAAGGACTATCAAGAAAATGAATTCTTGGAGAACGACATTAATTCTGGCTATGATTATCGCAGAGTTGGAACGACTTTGAATGTACGTACGTGCATGCATTGTTTCGAGGTTGTCCTTCAAAGTCGCAGGTTAAAACAAAGTTCAGTTTGTAACCTCGCCACGAGAGCAGGTCATTGAAGATGGAAAGAATGAAAAAAACGTTTATATAAAACAACAGAATAAAATAAAAATGTTAACTAATAAAAGAAGAAAAAAAAGAAAAATGAAGATTTGCTTGTCTAAAATTAAACACACATTTATTTAATTCTTTACACATACGTAATCAACCTTATAGTGTTCCTAGTGCTGTCCTCCCCTCTAGGAGAGGAAATGGGCCATAATCCACCACACGGGCCCAGTGCGAGTTGCTAGATGATACAAATTATCTTAGATTTTTTTTTGCTCTAAGACATGCCGTTTCCTCACAAAGTTATCCTTCGCCGTTTTGATAGCAATGGTGATGAAATAAATTACACAAATTAATGTTTCTGGTTTTTTTTCGGTGGGAAACCTCATCCAATGACTTCCCCCGCTCTTGGGTGGAGCGCGAGGATGTGTCAGACTTTTACCTACTAAAAACCCACACCTGTTCCTTCGTTGCCTTTTATACCAAGGCCGAGTTTTTCTTTCAGAAGCAGACCCTTGGCCCCAATAGGCATTGACCAGGTGAGTGGCAAGGAGGCGTGTGCATGTCCGCGCGAGTTGCGCAAAATGCACACGATCGGGCAAACGGCCGTCAGTTTTAAACTTGTGAGATACACGATACGTGATCGTAAACAAATTTAAAATGCCGTGTTGTTCAGTGGTTTCATGCAAGAACCGAAGCGATAAGAGAAGCCTGGGTCATCATGGAATCTCTTACCATATGGAAGTACAAGTTTAATACTATATTTATCTTTAAAATCAGTAAAAACAACAAATCTTATAATATCCCTTGCTGCTACTACGTTATTTTTGTTTTCAAATATCAAGGTGACTGTATTAATCTAACAGTAAATACATTGCTCTTTAACCACTACTTAATTTTAACGCTCAGTAATGGAACAAGCAATGTAAAAATAACATAACGATACTTTATCAGTGCGGTGTATTTCATAATAAAGCCGCTGTTAGTTGCGGCGAGTTAATGATGTGCCTGTATGATCTACTAATATAGACTATCGACCATAATATCGATTGGTTGGATATTCAAAGTAAAATAATGTAAATATTTTTATTTATTTTGATTATTTTACAGAGTTGTAAAGAAATAGCATAATTCAGAATTTAACAACGACTTTTGCTTAAAATAAGGCAACATGTTCTAGCTCTTTATTTGTTCTCTTTATTTAACAAGATAGAAATTTTTTTTCAAAACTTTATTTTGTTAGAAAAAAAATAGTACAGTATTTTTTTCCTAACAAAAGTCTTACATGGTGAGGTTTAGCAGTAAGTTAGGTAAAATGATAATACAATGTTAATTTATGTTTTCAGTTTCCCGAAAGACGCAATTTTAATAAAGCAATGGATTGATGGAAGGCCACCTAATGGATTCCCTAAAAAAATATAGTACTATATGCTCATTCCACTTTCAACCAGAAATGCTTTAGCCTGTCAAAAAAAAACGCAGTCTTTTTGAATGGGCAATCCTTAAATTAAGACTAGACCTGAGTTAAAGTTTTTTTAGTAACTGAAAGGTTTTTCATGCAATAATTCATAATATAAGTTATTAAAATTTTCAGGATTTTAGAGGACCAGGACATGTACTTGGCCGATTTTTAGTATTTGATATTGACGTTCTGAAATGACGTATATAATGGCCTTATACGGGTAAATGGTTAGTTTTTGGGTTTTATGAAAACAAATTAATAAATAATTAATAATTATTATTATTAAATTATTATTATTAACATTTTATGATTTTGTTTTTGGGACCCAAAAGAAATAGCACGACAAAAAAAATGGAAAAATCGATAACTTTTCTATTTAGTCAATCACTAGCGTAAATGTAAAATAAATTGCTTTTGCATAGCACATCGACATTTAATGTGTGCGTAAGTTGCACGGTGCATGGAAAATACACGCTGTTTTTAGGGAGGTAAGGTTTATAATTGACTGTGTAGTACGGACTGATTTATGATTTGCGGATGTGTGCGCGACTGCGTAAATATTACTGCAAATGTAGTAGTTTCGGCGGTGGTAGGGAAACTGGAGACATCGTGTTCCGGTACAATTTTTACTACTTAACCTATCTCCTCCTTTCTTATATCTATGGCATTGACACTGCTGGGCCCCTACGGTTTGCTGACATCTCCTTGAGGTGCGCAAAGACCACTACGCGCCGTCAATGTTCTTGGCTGGGTTTGATCTCGCGACCTATAACCCGTAATTCAGGACTATTACTACCGGATCACCTCTCATCAAGCATCGTGAGGAAACCAGCATGTCCTAAAACCAAAAACTTCGAAGACTTGTGACGTCCACCAACCCGCACTGGGCCCGCTTGGTGGAGTATGGCCCATTCTCTCTCCTAGATAGGAGGCTTGAGTCACAGCTGTGGGGAGATTATAAGTCTGATTATTGTATACTTGACATTGACCTACAAAATGCAAAAATCTTATGTAAATTTTATATTCACGAGCTACCCTAGACTTCCCCTTTAAATAACTTCTCCCGTTTGGGGCAGAGCCAAAGGGAATATTAGTTTTTTTATTAGTAAAACCCACCTTGTTCCTTCAGTTGCCCCATTCATGGCCACGGCCGCAGTGACTCCTTCGTGCAGACCAACCGTCCTTCTGCGAAGTAGTAGTGCTAGCAAAGGAGCCAGCCGCACGCGTGAGTAAACGAACCCCAACCCCGACTACCAGCCACCCTAGACGTGGACTTGCGGATGAAGAGCAATGGGTAGCGCGCCGTCCAACAAACTGGTATTGGTCCGGACCGAACCAGAGTCGTCGACAGCGAGTAGTGATCCACGCGCTCCTCAAAGAGATGTGCAAATCCATAGAGACCCAGCGAGGCCGAAACCTACTGGGGCCGGGATGACTTGGTCCATGGGATGACTTCCGAAAGGGAAACCCGTGGTCCAGAACGCAACGCAACTGAAGAAACGTACTTGTGGATTTAGTCAGTAAAAGTCTGACACGCCCTCCCACTCCGCCCTAGAGAGAAATCATTGAATGATTTCCCATATTAAAACAAAAAAAAATGCGACTGGTATGAGTTCACCACAAGCCTAGCTTCATAAGAGACGACGCTTCAAACGTCAGCCGTAAGTTCATAGGCAGTAGGTTCAAAATACATTGTTTTTTACGCTTCGCATAAGGATATAGGCGCTCGAGGGGTTAAGCCACAACCTCATTTAAAATTCCGCTAAAACGTAAACTTTTTCGTACATAAACTGATACGAAAGATGATCAAAATTCAAAGCTTTACGTCTAGGCATTCTTCATGCGTCCATCAGATTTTATCGCGCGAATTTGAATATCAACTAAGAATACGGCTGTAAAATAAAAATAAGTTTTTATCTGAAAAGATATGAAGTATTAAAAAGATAATACGGTATTATATATTTACAATTTATGGAGTACGAATAAAAGCAGGAAAGCTGAAGGCGTTGGTTATATTCATCAATTTGAGTTCGAAAGCAGTGCGTTGCAATATTTATAATTATATTAGTTATATAGTATATTAGTTAATTTTACCTACACAGGGTGTCCTTGTCATCGAGGCACAAACGAATACCATGGATCCAGTATGTGATTCTGGACCCCCAGTGGTGGAAGATTTCGTCGGTTTTTTCCTATTTTCTTTTTTTTCAAGATTTTTTTAACATTCTAACATTTTGATTGAAAAAAAATAATGGATTACTTTTAAAATTAAAAATGACATCGGGATTGATTATTATAACCATTCTATCAACCCCGACGACTTTTTAATTATATAATTTTAAATAAAAAAAATAGTAAAAATATTATTAGGGTTAATAATTACAATAATGATTTTATATAGTTTAAATTTAAAAAGTACAGATTTTTTTTTAATTACGAAAAAGCCGACGAAAAATTCCACCACTGGGGGTTCAGAATAATGAACTGGATCCGTGGTATTCGTTTATGCGTCGATGTCAAAGACACGGTGTATTTTATATAGCTGCTGCCAGCGGCGACACCCGCGTAATTTTAGAAAATTATCCCAAGGGAAACATACTCCAAAATAAAAAGTATCCTATGTGCTATTCCATGGGCTACCTGTGTACCAAGTGTCATCGAAATCTATTCAGTAGTTTTTACGTGAAAGAGTAACAGACATTCAAAATTTAGACTTCGTTTATAATATTAGTAGGATTTAGAATTGTCAAAATTTTCGCTTTTATTTTTAGGAATAAGTGAATTTTTAATTTTTAATTTTGAAGGACTTACTTTAACTGGTCATTGTGACCACAGCTTTCTATTTTACTATGATCTAATAGATCAAGGGGAGTGGCTAAGCTGAGTGACAAAGATGAGTCACTATTTCATGCATACACTGTAGAATTTCAAACATAAACACATACTTTTTCGTTTCGATTCGAAGACACGTGACATTCACCAACCCGCATTGGGCCCGCGTGGTGGATTAAGGGCCATTCCCTTTCCTAAAAGGAGGCCTGAATCCCAGCAGTGGGAACATTATAAAGCTGATTATGCTATTGCTATGCTATGCTGTAGAATTTTAAGGGAACTGTGTGTCTCCATTGCCCTTTGGGTGTCCTTAGGCCTCCCACAAGGTGGACCGATGACCGATTACGGCAGTATAGCAAACACACAAAGGTGTCCTGATTCCGATTCTGATAAACCGATTTTAATAACTCCAGTTCCGAATCCAGTTCCGATATAATCACTTCCGTTACATCCACCTCTTTAGAAACCTGTGCAATAAATAACAACAAACAATAAAAAGACCAACCACCCTTTTCATCAATAATAATAACAGACTATCCACTTGAACGGAACAGGCCAATTTGGTTCATATTGATCTGTCTATCTGGGTTATTATTATTGCCTTTAATATCGTACTCGTTACCTGCATCGGGTTTACCCGTACCGATACATTTTTACTGAATATTGGGTGATGGGGCAGCTTTATCGGCAATTCCCCTGATGTTTTCTTTATGCAGTCTTATTGTTTTCAAAAGGGTCTTTATGTTTTATTTAGGGAGGGATATCATCAAATAACTTCCTATTTTGGGTACAGCGAGAGAGTTTCCTTAATCAGACTTTTACTGACTAAAACCCACCCACGTTCCTATAGTTGCCCTTTGCGTTTCAGTACCGCAGTGACTCTTTCGATACAGCAATTTTCAATAGGGATGATCCACGAATTTAAAGTAGGAATGTAGATGGTTAATGGTTGTGTAAAAGATGATATGGCTAGAAAGATGAAATCCGAAATCAGAAACGTTTATTTTAAATGGACCAATTACAGGCACTTTTGAATTGTCAAAATGTCGATCAAAATAATAAAAGTGAAGCTAAATTACACGTTCCAAAGCGTAGATCTCTATGAAGAAGAACGTGCAAAAAACTCCATGCACACTCTTCTAATAAGAAGAGCACAAAGTAATAATAATTTATAAAAAAAACTAATTAAAAATAGAAATTTAATTAAGCCACTGGCAGCTAAGAGATGACTATTGAGATGACGGTGAATAGTGATAAATGGAAGAGGAAGAAAACTCAGCGAGGACCCATGTAAATCAAGTTAAGGATAGGCAAATGATGTTAATCGTCGAAGCAATAGAGATTACACGTAATAGAACTGAAATCACCGACTAACTTGTAGACTACAACGGAAAAAGATTTTGGGAACACATTGTTTATGCGCACAGCTAAGGAGCTGAATTCCCTACCGAATTTCGTGTTACCTGATAGCTCAGCCTGAGGGTTTTGAAATCACAAACGTGACCGTATCAATAATAGTGAACGTATCAATAAATATTAAAAAAAAACTTGCAGAGTTACTAAGTCAAACTAGCAGGCTAGTCATGTTGTCCAAAGGGCTGATATCCATTGAAGCTAACAAGTCCTAGAGTGAATATGTCACCAGCTAATTGCAAACACCGTCACTATATGATAAATTTCACAAATTTGTAAAAAAAAAAAACAAAATTCAATAAGAGTCGGATATACAGCATAGTCGGCCTTATAATATTTCCACTGTTGGGACTCAGGCCTCCTCTCTGGGAGAGAGAATGGGCCATAAACCACCACGCGGGATTTTTTATTCTAGGACATGGCGGTTTCCTCACGATGTGTTCTTTCGCCGTTTTGAGAACAGTGGTGATGAAATAAATTACACAAATGGGCCTGGCTGTGTTTGAATCCGGAACCTACAACTCGTAAGTCGGTGCCGTTACCACTCGGCCACCACTGCCCACAAACACACATAGCAAATTTTTACAATCTTTACACTTACAAGACTTAACACAAAGTTACTGTATGTACAATTATCCAGTGATATGTAAATACTTTTATCTAAGAGCTGCAATTACTTGCAAAAAGAGGAACAGCGGAGAGAGAGAAAATACAAAACACAAATATACAATCTAATGAGGGTGAAAGCTGAATGTAGATTATTTACTCTGATATTTATTATTAAACAAACAGTATCCTTCAAGCAAACAGTACCAGGGCACCATATGTTTTAGCAAATATTTCTGCTCAAACATCGAAAGAACAAACATTGAACGAAACATTAGTACGGAAATACAGGCGAAGCGCTCCACTTAATAATATCAGGCGTTAACGCTCCGCATTCGTAAAATTTTATTGTTCACGCACTTACAGTAAAAGGCCTTGATATTCTCTGTGTGGTGCGTTGTCATTTCTGTTACTATAAATATTGGAAGAGCATCAAATGATAATGATGGTGGAATTTTATGAGCCGAAAGATTTGCACGTTGATTTTTTAGTGAGAAAATATATACACGAATGACAAATGCTTGCAGTGACTGTACAGGTCCTCTCAAATCTATGTGGTTCTTTCCTCAAAAGACTATCTGAGAGACTAATTATAATTCTAATCTGGGGGCACGGTAGTGCCCCCGCCAAGACGAGCCAAGAGAAGCGCAATTCTCGAAGTGTTTTGTCGATTTTTTGAACTATCATGAAGTTGGTTTCCGATGTACCAGACAGTTCATATTCTCAGGATATGATGTCAATAATAGACTAATTAAACATAAAAAGTCTCAATTGAATAGCTCTAATATTTTAGATTTTATTGATATCCGATATAATAAATATACCGATTCCGTCACTGACACACTCACTGACACACTGATGATCATCTAGAGTATTTAGTTTCTGAAGTAAGTAACGAAACAGCCAAGCCATACATTTTTACTGATATGTAGAATTTGTGAAGTTTGGGTCGGTAGAGTTAGGCCGTGTAGATTCAGGAGCTTGGCTCTACATGAGATCTGATATATTTTTAACAGGGCAATCCTTATGTGGTCATCTTGGCAACATTTTAAATAAAATATTTTTGGTGGGTTTATTGTTATTAGTCTAATACCAGTTTCATCAAAAATTAAGATATCCGCAGGAGAACCAAGGATGCCGACATTGCACTAAAAATCGCCAAACACACATTGCTCGCAGAACAGGTGACCGTTGGGGCTGAAAGGCTCTGGAGTGACGACCGCGTACCGAAAGACGCAGTGTTGGAAGGCCCCCTAAAAGGTGGACCGATGTCCTGGTGAAGGTTGCGGGAATTCGATGGATGCGAGACGCACAGGACCGTACATTGTGGCGACATTTGGGGGAGACCTGTGTCCAGCAGTGGACGTCTATCGGCTGAAATGATGATGGTATGAACTTTAAAAGAGACTTTAACCTCTGAGTTTGTTTCGGTGTTTCTTCTCAGGGTAAACACAAGCTAGGAAACACCGGCTTCATCAAGTTTAAATTGACGAAAAAAAATAGACGTGCAAAAGTGCTTTTTTTTAAACCTCTTTGCAAAATAAATATCATTTATAAATAGGTTCTTTAGTTTCTCGTTTCGGGTGTACAAGAAGATTTCTAAGCTGTTCAAAGAATTATCCAAACGCTTAGTAGACACTTCGTGTGACCCAAGGGCTGGCTTTTACCTCGGTCAGAGATTAAGCATTGCCATACAACGTGGCAATGCCGACAGCCTTTTGGGCACACTTCCAGTCGACAGCGATGCGGAGGAGTTATATGACGCCATATTTTAGCTAGTAGTTTTTGATTTTAGTGTATATATAGTTTTATTTAGTTAAGTGTTCTATGTATTCATTTTACCTGAAATAAATAGACACGGACCTCATTTGCGAAAAAAAAAAGAAGATTTCTATGGTGATATAAACATGTTGAAAGCACTGACTGAACCTTCAGAATATGTTGGACGAACGCCAAGGACCGTAATTTGTAGAGGTTCCCTTATTGCACTTTAGGGCACCCAGAAGTGTGGTTACCAAGATTTACCCGTGGAATTCTTATCCGCATTTTGATGTACTTCAACGCTTTTCTCTTTCATGGCTAATCTGGATTTTTGAGATCTTAGTTTGACGTATCCATGAATTGTTAAAATTTTATAAAAGACTAGCTTCTACCAGCAGCTTCGCCTGCTTGAAAGTTCAAAATATCATCATCATCTTCCTGCCCTTGTCCCGTTTTATTTTGGGGTCGGCGCAACACGTTTTTTTCTTCCATTCTGTCCTGTCACTCGTCACGCTATCACTAACTCCCTTTTCTTTCATATCACTTCTCACACAATCCATCCATCTTTTCTTTGGTCTCCCTCTCCCTCCATCCACATGTAAACTCGTAACTCTTTTAGCAATATGCGTTTCATCATATGACAATACCAAAACAACTGATTCCCTTTCAACTTTTCTGTCACTGGCGCCACTTTCACTTCCCCAAATATACTAATTTCTCACTTTATCCATTCTCGTCACACCACACATCCATCCTTATATTCTAATCTCGTGCAATATTTTTTGTTTTGTCAGTTCAAAATTAAAAATATATAAAACAAATACATACACGATGTATAAAACTTCCAGCCCCACGATATCGTGTCATTATCGTTTTCGTCTAATATGAAAACTGCCTTCATTACTCAGTGATAAAGTGAATAGTTTACTTGTGAAAGAATTTTTAAAATAGTTCAATAGTTTTTGAATTTATTCATCAGATAACTACAAATAAAAATATAAATCTTTCCTCTTTATAATATTACTTTAGAAATTGTACTGGGCACGCGACAATTACAAAAGTTCCTCTCATTGAGGAGTGGCTGAAAAGTCAAAGTCAAAGTCAAAAGTTTTTTTATTTCACATAGGCCTACATGGACACTTATAAAACGTCAGAAGCTAGTGCACGGTTCCAAGAGGCGCCAAGGCATCCTCACCTTTCCCATGAAGCAGGCCCTCACCAGACATGGTAAATTCGAAAGTAGCAGGATGATCCCTGCCACAGTAGGCGTGGTCTTGCGGTCAACGAGCAAAAAAAGCAGACGTCCGGACCTAATCCGAGTCGTCGACAGCGAGTGCTCCAGAAGCACCTCAAAGTGAGGTCAGCAAAACTGTCGGGGCCCCGCATGTCCGATCCTCACTAGGGTCACGGAAAATTTTCAAAAAAGAAACCTATGGTCCTAGAACACCAACGGCAACTGAAGGACATTCCACGGGCAGTGTTAAAATGAAACCCGGGGCCCTGTGACGAAGGCAAGGAAGGAACAGGAGTGAGTTTTTAGTCATTAAAAGTCTGGCACACCCTTTCGCTCCGCTGAAGAGTGCGAGTTGTCATTGGATAATTTTACCTACTAAAAAAAACCAAAGGACATTGGTTTGGTTTTAGTCATTATAAGTCTGACTCGGTCCACTCTAGAGAGGGAGAAGTCATTGGATGACCTCAAAAAAATACTTATATAGAAAAAATAAAGGCTAAGAAAATTGTAACAGTAAAAACATCACCTGTGTGTTCTCGAAAATTAAGAAAAAATGCATAACCAGGCATGGTGTAAAGAATGTAAAATAAACACTAAAATAACTTAATTACCAAACATAGGCTCTCTCCAAAGGCTAGACACACAAAAGTCTACACTTTAAATAAATGAATCGCACCTCGTGAAACGAAATGAACTAAAATTATATATGAAAAGAAAATTAGGCGGCCTGCACACTCTAGACTAGTCGTAAAACAGTTGTAAAGAATTCAGACGTCGTCAATTGCGTTTATGTTTCCTTTATATATGCTAATTTTGTACTAAGGTACCTCATGTTACTTTGTGCTTTGTTAAAAGAGACAGGCAGGTAACGTAATTATTTATTTACGTAAGTTTGTAATGATCTTGCCGTATTGCGGATATACCTCCTTTTTTTACTCATCTGTGTTTCTTCAGTTGCCCTTTGCGTTCTAGGGCCACAGTCACTCTTTCAACCGTTCCCGAAGCCTATGGTAGTACGTACTGAAATTTCCTTTTATTTGTAAATATCTTTTTAGTCATTATTATGTCGGAATTAGGTAAAGTCGAATATATTTTTTATTTTATTCATCGTTTATTTTAGGAATTATTTAACCCATAGTAATATAATAATATTTAATAAAAAAAAATTGCTAGACATAATAAATTAAATTAAATACATTATATTTTATAAATTATCAAAACATTGATAAAATTATTGAAGTTTAAAAAAAAATGTTATAACATAATAAAATAAATTAAATTGATTTGATTTGATAAATTATTAAAACACTGATAAAATTATTGATAAATTATTGAATTATATAAATAAACAAATTAATAAAATTATTGTACATTATTATTATGACCATTGAATAGCATTAATAAATCAACAAAATTTAAGTACTCATACCGATTTCATACAGCGAAAGAATAAAGTGGATATGCCTCAAATCCCGCGATTACTTTTAAAGAGCACAATTTTTTACGACGCTATCAGAAATACAGCATAAAAAAATTTTTCCTGCATTAATGACAAGGAGAAGGAAGCATAAAAATTTTCTAACCTCAAAAGTAATATCAACGTTTCGATGCATGTACATGAATATCTCTACCTAATTCCGACCTTTGGTCAATATACTGTCAGCAAGAAAAAATTAAGAGATTTGAGGTACATGTCTTTTAGAATGGCAAATTATCAAATAACTTTAGACCCAAATTAAAATTATATTATTTAGAAATGTTTTAAGTACATTTAAGTATGTCTAGAGACTCACCGACCGTGGGAGTCAAACCATTGCAACGGTTTTGTGGGGCTTATCTTATAAGTTATACAAAGCACAGGTCCGATCGTGTGTGGAGTACTGCAGTCACATATGGGCTGGTGCTGCAAAATGCCATCTAGCAGCTTTGGACTCAGTGGAAAGGCGTGCGAAGAGGCTAATTGGGGATCCAGATTTGGTTAACTCCAATCTACAAAGCCTCGAGCACAGGCGCAGAGTAGCCAGCCTATCGGTATTTTACAGGTTACATTTTGGAGAGTGTGCGCGGGAACTGCATGACTTGATCCCGCCATCTCCTTTCTACCATCGGACAAGCCGACGAACGGCGAGTTCGACCCTTACGTTGTTGAAACTTCAACGGTCCGGACTAAGCGTTTCGCTTCGTCGTTTATACCGCGTACATCGAAGGACTGGAACAATCTGCCTGCTGCGGTCTTTCCGTCCAACTATAATATAGGTGTCTTCAAGGCTAGAGTGAATAGGCTCTTAATAAACTAGTGCGCCTGACCATCAATGATTGCATCTCCGCTTACCATCAGGTGGGATCGCAGTCAAGCACTGGTTTATATGAATTTAAAAAAAAAAAAAAAAAAAAAAAGTTACTTACCTTTTTGGAATAAAGATAAATAAATAATAATAATAAATTCTCCCGCTCTGGGTGAAGCGAGAGGGTGTGTCATACTTTACTGACTGGAACCCACCCGTGTTCTTTCAGTTGTCCTTAACCTTTTGAGTAGCGTAATTAGAGACACAATAGAAAGACAATGGCCGAGCAAACGCCGTCGTTCGTTCGGGGTTTAATGAATTAAAGTCGTTCCAAGGCAGTTCTGACTCGCTTCATCCTAGAACGCGTGAAGTCATTGGATGATTTCCCACCTAACAAAAAATACTTTTACTGAGTTACTGTTACTGTGACTGTTATCGGCTCCGCACTCACAACAAATATCAAACTTATCTGAAATATATCAAATCATCATCATCATCATCATTTCAGCCGAAAGACGTCCACTGTTGGACATAGGCCTCCCCCAAGCGACGCCACAACGACCGATCCTGTGCGTCTCGCATCCACCGCACTCCCGCGACTCTCACCAGGTCGTCGGTCCACCTTGTGGGAGGCCTTCCAACCCTGCGTTTTCCGGTGCGCGGAATATATCAAATACTTAAGAATATTTTCTAACCCCCCATCATTATTCAATTACAAACACCAGTTCGATTAAAGTGACAATTCGATTTTAATTGAGCTCAATCGATTACCAGTAACCGATTAATCGTTAACACAGCAAACTGCGGTCTGATCCCCTACTATGAAGTTACATTGTCATCATGAATTTTCTGGGAAAAAGAGATAGAGCTATACGTCCTGTATAGCTCTGTCTCTTTTTCGCAATGGTACTGTAACGGCTTTGTTATGTCATGGTAGGGGTTTACGCTGTATTAGTAGGAGAATCGCTAACGTTGCTGATCGCGTCCATAATTACAAATTAGTTCACATGGCTACGTTCATATGTTATAAGTTATAACGTTATATAAACATAGCGTTGATGTAAATACGGCTATGTATATTCGTATATGGTACAAGTTACAACACTGATTAGTTGAGACTCATTAGTAGTTCTAAATCTTAATACATGGAATATTCTATTAAGTTTTGGGAACTCGTAAGTCTTTTTTTACATGGCTGCCCAAAAAAAGGAGTGTTATGTTTTTAGGGTTCATGTATAAGTGACGAGGCGAAACGCTTAGTCCGGACCGTAAAGTTGTTAACAACGTACAATGCGTTACAAATGAGAATAGGATCGCTTGCCATATTGTGACGTAACGTCAAACTGTCAAATCGAAGAAATTGGGTAGGGGAGCAAAACTATTTTTTTTTTTTAATTTATTGTGAACGAAAACAGTTTAATTAGAATTCAGATCTTCAATTTTGCTAATCTCTGCGTCATTGTGTGAAGTGTCTAATTAGTGACAAATGGAAAAAGAAGGCAAATTGTTCCTAACAATGAAAATAAGAAAGAAAATCGTTTCGTTATTAACTAATTATGATTTTAATAATATATATATTTAGCTAATTCAGATTAAACAATAACGTTTTTACTTCAACTAGAATTAACTAAGACTCAGTAATACAAAGCATAAAAAAGAGTTATTAAGAAAATTGTACTTTTCAATCAAAATTTGACAGATCGTGGTTCTTGACATTCCTGTTCTTATTTGGAACGCATAGTAAGGGTGGACACTCGCCGTACTACGGGTAGTCCGATGGTAGAAAGGTGATGGCAGAATTATGTATGTGAGGATGGAGCTTAATAGGATGAGTTTCACCACTCTCGCACGCCTGATATTTTAACATTTTTTCAGCCGAAAGAAGTCCACTGTTAAACATAGGCTTCCTCCAAGCATTGCCTCAACGAACGGCAATGTGCGTCTCGCATCCATCGGATTCCTGTGACCCTTACCAGATCATCGGCCTACCTTGTGTGAGGCCTTTCAACATTGTATCTTCCGGTGTGCGGTGCTGCAGAACCTTTCGGCCCCATCGACCACCTTTTTTACGAGCAATGTGCCCTGCCCAGTGCCACTTAAGTTTAGCGATTCTTGGGCCAACTAGATACCTTAAAAACGGCCCAGCAGGGTCGAAGCCTACTGGGGCCAAGGGTCTGTTTCTGAAAGGAATACTCGGCCCTGGTACGAAAGGCAAAGGAGGGACAGGAGTAGCTTTTTAATCAGTAAAAGTCTGACACGCCCTCGCACAAAGCCCAAGAGCAGCGGATGTCATTGGATGATTTTTCCACCTAACAACCTAAATAGCGTTGTTTTCAAAACAGCAGTTTTTCCTTCAAATAAATCGTAAGTCTCCAACGCGCCTAACAAAAGCGCTTGCTTGCTAAAACTGGTGCTCTTGCGTCCCGGCGGCGGCGCGTGGCGGCGGCGGTAATTACAAATTAGTGCGACCGCTACCTGTGCTGTCAAAAGTGCAGCTAAGTGTGACGGGAGGCGAGGGTTATGTGTAGGGGAGGCAGGAAAAATTTGTGGTTTCTCCGGTTTAATTTTTTTTTTTCCATTGTTTTTCAAGACGGTGAACAAAAACCTCGTCAGAAAAAAAAGCTAAAAATTCTAAGACATGTCTACCAACCCACACTGGGCCCGCGTGTTGGATTACAGTCCATTCCCTCTCATAGAGAGAAGGCCTGAGTCCCTGTAGTGGGAACATTATAAGACTGATTAAGCTTATACATCATCATAATTTTAGCCGAAAGACGTCCACTGTTGGACATAGGCCTCCCCAAGTGTCGCCATAATGACCGGTCCTGTGAGTCTTGCATTCATCGGATTCCCGCGACCCTCACCAGGTCATCGGTCGGTCATGCTTATACGCTGTGCGTATATGTGCGTGTGTGTTTCATAAAACGAATTCGAGAAGATTAAGGTGGAAATGTGACGTGTGTGTAATGTATACAGGGTGAACTTACAATCATTTTTTCAACTTAATATTATTATTACTTTTCGTGTTCAGTTTCACCCGCTTGTAAGTAGCAGGTTCCTCCATACAAACTTTGAACCCCTGTTTAATCCTCTTATGGGTTGAATTTAGGGAAATCCTCTCTTAATTCTCGCCTACGTCATAAAAGGAAGTTTTGTGCAAAATTACATGCTCCTACCCCTAGTAGTTTCGGCTGTACGTTGATATGTAGTATTTTTTAGTTTATAATTTTAGCATATATATGTATTTTATTATTATAAATAATTTATTTTTATTTTTATTTTTCTTTTTGAATTATCTGTGACTTGTTTATTGTGCAAGCCTACCAAAGTGTTGTCTTTTTTACCCAAAGGTTGACTGGTAGAGAATGCCTTGTTACATTAAGTCCGCCTATGTACCACTACTGTACATGAAGTTTAAATAAATAAATAAATATGTTCGTCAGTCAGTCAGTTTCTCTTTTTGGTGACGCTAGCAACGCGGTTCAGGCGCGCTGTCTTTGGCGGAGGAATGCTTTTTGCTCGAGCAGCTGTGGTGCGGTGAGGATGCTCCGCTGTTGCGCTCGCACGTGACGACCTTGGAGTACAATGGCTGCGTGTTTCCTGTTTCGATGCAGTCGAAAACGTTACAAAAGTTCTTTTCAAAACTGTCAGCTTTATTATTTCTTGACGGAATCGATACATGGTAAAAGTGATGTGCTGTATGGTGTATATAGAATAATTGTACACGAGATTAAATATAATGCTTTAGAGGGATCCACTTACCATCTATTGTAATTTTTCTCTGTAACTAATACAGAGAAAAATTACAAGAGATGGTAAGTTTATATTATACTGACCGCTCTTTGAGATATTTTGATCAAATTTCTTTTCTCGCTCTGACTGGAGCGCGAGGGAGCTCCAGCCTTTTTTATTACTGACTACCATGGGTAGTCTGATAGTGAACCCCGGTGACCTGGGACGCAAAGCAAAGAACAAACATAGCAGGATGAGTAAAATTCTGACACACCCTTGCGCCCCACCCTAGTGCGGGTGAAGTCATCGTATGATTTCCCACCTAAAAAAAAATACTTTTACTGAGTTACTGTGACCGTTTTTCAGCTCCGCATCTGATCCACTTACCATCTATTGTAATTTTTCTCTGTATTAGTAGTTTGCTGGGAGAAAACTAAACAGCGAGTTAAGTACTTCATTGTGTATAAAGAGTATAATCATTGTGTATTTTATGTTTTTTTAGAATAAAACATTACCCCATCATTAAAAAATGCAGAATAACTTACAATATAACAACAAAAAATCCGTGTAACCGACATGTATTGTAGTCTAACCCAATATATTGGAGTCTAACCCAACGACCTTACAGCCACTAGACGACTAATAACAGGCGACGCATGTCTGTCAACATATACGACTTATAGATCTGATGTGATCGACCACTTCTCTGAGCCGTAAACACGTCCACGATAGTAATAAAAATATTAGAAAATAAATTTAACAATGGCCCCTTGTTCAATATTTTATTGTGGTAACAACAGCCAGAACATTATTAAAGATGGCATATCATTTTATCGGTAAGTTAATTACAATTATATTGAATTTCTGATATTATTTATCAGTAACTTGAACTGGTCATAACTGTAGATTTGAACAAAACTAGTGATGTAACAATTCTTATGACCACCTCTGTTATCGATAAAGTAAAAAACCTATTTATTATTTAAACGATCTCTTTTTACTAATAGGACGGAATTTAATTGTGAATCGGTTATTCATTTTAAGTACCTGAAAGATCCTGATTTTATATTTACCTGTTGCATTAAAAGGAGAGCAATTATATAATTTTTTACTATCATAATAATTTGATGTACCTATGTTACATTTTTATAAATAGAGAGGATTTTTATAGCTTTTTTTTTTGAAATTTTACTTTTTCACTTAAAATTTATTAATTACATTAGTGTGGTCATTTTATGTTAAAATAATATCACGAACTATGAAGGTAAAAAAAAACAATTAAGAATTGTACAAAATATTGTTAAAAAATATATCAATACTTTCGTGTCTTATTTAAATTTATCTCATCCCTAGTGTGACGTACTGACCTTGGTTGGACCAATCAGAACACACCCCCGTTTAGTTGACAGAATTGTTTTGGTGCGCTAGTTCAAGCATGAGGCGTCTATTCACTGTAAGGTCGTTGGTCTAACCCTAAAAAGATGCGACGTCTACAACCAAAGAGTTTCAGTAATCCATCTATAAACGTCCAAAATACGTCGACGTCGGAAAAATAAGTCATTGTCACATCAAATGTACAGGCTGACTCGGTAAACCAAGGACTTACGACCCTTTTTAGGAAGAACATAATAAAAACCGTAAACGGTCGCAATTTGCGTTTGTTTGCAGTAATGGGTTTTCTCTTCTACAATTAGAAGTAGGTATTTATGAAAATATGTTAATAGAAACTATTCCATTAGGTCAGTAGTTATATAAAATCAACCTAACCTAAACATACATGAGAAAAGGCTACGCAGATTAAAAGAAAGAAAAAATATATATTTTCAAGATTTTTTTTCTCTACAAACGAACTTTGAATACGCAGATTAGGCACGATATTTAAATAAGCTGGCTACGGATACACATCCATGTCCATGCCTTATCAAAGATCGCAAGCCTGTTCAAGGGCACGATGAAAATTACTATTTTATAGGATTTTTTACTTTCCTAATTTATATTTTTACTTTACATGTATCTGAGCGTTAAATTATTTTATTCAGCTCGATTTTAATTTATTTAGTTTGTTTTTTTAATTATAATTATTTGGTTTGATTTTATTGTCTTTTTATTTTTCACATGTATTATTGTTTGATTTGACGATATTTGAATTATTTAAATCATCCGATTGTATATTGAAATGACAATAGCTATTTCTCGGAATAAAATCTTTATATTATCTTCTTTTTAATAACAAATATACATAACATACATACATACCAGTCGGTTGTCCTCTAAAATGAAAGTACGAGAACACTTTCGCAAGAAGTTGGTAGATTCATTACATTCTTGATTTGTTGTATTCGTTTTTCTCTCAATATCATTCTTTATTTTTATGTATGTATCTAAGTATATATTTATAATAATAATAATAATAATAATAAAATTTTATTTTCAGAATTGCTTCCATATAGTGTTAGTAACAATATTCTTAGCCTATTATTTATTATTATTATTTATTTTTTTATTATTGTTCTTATTGCTTCTCTGTCAATCTTCTATTAAGCTGCACCTGCCATGTTATATCTCTGCACCCTAAGGTCAACTGGTAGGAAATGCCTTAGGCATTAAGTCCGCCTTTGTACAATGTTTCAATAGTGCATAAAGTTTTAAATAAATAAATAAATATGAGACACAAAAAATATGGATATAAATCTATATTATTTATTATAATTATATCTAGTCCTGGAATATGTCCATCGTTTCACAAGCCGCACTGTATATTCCGAGCGCCATCCATCTAGACACATCCATTCTTTTCTATTGTAATGTGAAAAAGAGGGTTAAGATCTGGATAATACAGGATCACAAAAAAAGGTTCTGGAAAGTTAGACATTTAACCTGAAAGTGGGTCTTCTATTTTGAATATGAATAGACTTTTTATATGGCTAGGTCTTATTTAAATTCTAGAAATAGATTTCTTTGTTATTATACGATATTTAGGTTAACAATACGGTATGTAAGGGACAGTGAGTGGGCACATATTATTGCTCGCAGAACAGATGGTTGATGGGGCGGAAAGGTTCTAGAGTTGTGACCGCGTACCAGAAGATGCAGCGTGGGAAGGCCTCTCATAAGGTGGACCAGTGACCTGGTAAGGGTCGCGGGAATACAATGAATGCGAGACGCACAGGACCGGTCGTTGCGGCGACATTTGTGGGAGTCCTATGTCCAGCAGGGAATATAAATGGGATGATGATTTAGGGTAGCTCTATTTTTTAACGTTTTGGTTTTTGTAGTTATTTATCGTTTTTATTACCGTCTGGTTTCCGCAATGCAAAAACTGATGGAAATATTTCAAGATTTCTAAATGGGTTTAACAGCTTTGTGGGCTGTATATGTTCTACGTAATATGTTTTTCGTATATCTTTTTTTTCCATTTGTCGTATTGTAGCTATTAGTTGTTCCGTTTGTGTAAAATAAAGCAATAGGACAGAATTGTAATATGTGGGAATGTGTACATTTTCTTTATATTTTTATTTTAAGTATTTATTTTTATTTTCCAGTTAAACATTATTCGGTATAATCATTCAATAACTATTAAAAATAAGTTTTGGTCTCTATTAAAATAACTTCTTTTCCGAGTGAAATGGATAAATGGTAAATGGATAAATAAATAAAATAAAAGGAGCAGTGTTGGCCGAGTAGTAACGGCCCCGACTTGCGAGTTCAAACCCAACCAGGCGCATTAATTTGTGTAATTTATTTCATCACCACTGCTCTCAAAACGGTGAAGGAAAACATCGTGAGGAAACCGGCATGTCCTAGGACCAAAAATTCGAAGACATGTGACATTCACCAACCCGCATTGGCCCGCGTGTTGGATTACAGCCCATTCCCTCTCCTAGAGAGGAGGCCTGAATCCCAGTAGTGGGAACATTATAAGGCCGACTATGCTATGCTATGCTAAATGATATTGGGTAATGGATAATGGCGTACTGGGTTTATGTCTAATTCTTACACTGTCACCATAAAACTCTGGAATGTGCTTCCTCTTGACATAAAAAAGCTAAAAGCAAATTTTCTTCTAAACGTAAAATTCGGAACTACTAGTTGAAGTCTTCAAATTTGTTATATTTTAAGTTCTCTTAGTTATAATGATTTGATATTTATCATCGTATTTATTAATTTATAATCTTAACATATTTATTTTATTATAATAACCAACTTAATTTAACGATACTTCATTCGATTTGAAATATCTGTTATATATATATATTTATAGTGCACACATATTCCAGTGTTGTCTTTTTTAACCCAAAGGTTGACTGGTAAAGAGTGCCTTGTCGGGTTAAGTCCGCTTATGTACCATTACTGTAAATGAAGTTTAAACAAATAAATAAACGCAATTCATACCTTTATTTCGCGTACATCAATGAGATGTCAGCAAAACCATAGGGGCCCATAGGTCCAGGGCCGAAGTCTATTGGGGCCATGGGTAGTCCTAAAGGGAACTCCAAGGCAAAGTAGGAACATAGAAGCGGGTTTTAGTTAGTAAAAGTCTGACACGCCCTCGCGCTCCGCCTAGAGCGAGAAAAGTCATTGAATGACAAATTACCTAAAAAAATAATTGTTTTATACTTATTATTTTTTTTTTCACTGCCTCCCTCTCACATAAGCTCGTCCAAACGCCACATAGGTGTACCACAGCCGCCAGTTCGGACCACCTAATTAAAATATTTCGCTGACTTCATGCAAGAAAAGTAGAGCCTTAATTATTGCCCGAAAATTCGTTGAAAATAATAATTTTTCGGCATAAATTATTTGCGAAAACCCAGCGCGACCAATGTCATACTGAAACTGGTGGGTGGAAGAAAATAATTAATTGCCATTTTAATATTGAAATGCATACATAATTAAATTCTGATTCATCGTGAGCGAATTGTTTTAAATCGTTATTTTTTTTTTAGCTTTGTGGGCAATTAAAAATATTTTAGCTAGTGACCTTTTGAGGAACGTCCCATTCGGGATTACATATCGCTCACTTAGTAAAATATTGGCACATAGCATAATCAGCCTTTTAATGTTCCCACTACTGGGACTCAGGCCTCCTCTCTCTAGGAGAGGGAATGGACCGTAATTCACCACGCGGACCCTGTGCGGATTGGTGAATGTCACATGTCTTCGAATTTTTGGTTCTAGGACATGCCGGTTTCCTCACGATGTTTTCCTTCACCGTTTTTAGAACAGTGGTGATGAAATAAATTACACAAATTAATGCGCCTGGCTGAGTTTGAACCCGCGACCTACAACTCGTAAGCCGGGGCCGTTACCACTCGGCCACCACTGCTCTCAATATAAAAAAAAAAATTGGCACATCTGCAATAAATGGGAAATTGAGTTTTAACAGCCTAAGTGTGTGTTTGTATCCTTAATTATATCTATTATGGTCTATACTATTAGTCAACATCCCAATTTATATTAACAATGATATAAAATGAACTCAGAACTTAATTTTAGAGATATGTACAATGTTTGATACTAGTTTCTGTAAACTAAGAAAAATGTAGATGTGCCAATATATATGCTAGGTGAGCGATATGCAAAATATTGAGACTCCAAATAAAACCTAAATCCTAACATAAATAAAAATGTACCTATTGTAAAACCTACTTATGATCTGATGCAAAAAAGATTTTATTTCATAAAAATAGGAACAACTAACAGACATATTATAACATCATCATTACAGCTGAAAGACGTCCACTGTTGGACATAGCCCTCCACCAAGCGTCGCCACAACTACCGATTCTGTGCGGCTCGCATGTACCGCATTCCCGTGACTCTTACCAGGTCGTCGGTCCACCTGATGGGAGGCCTTCCAACTCTTCAATCTTACAACCAACTAATTACCTATCTATTGACTGATGCAAAAAACAGATAGCATGGAAATTAACCATAAGTGAGCAGACATCTTCAAATATTTGCCAGCATCATCATTTCCACGGAAAGATGTTCACTGTCGGATATTATAGGCCTCCCCAAGTGTCGTAACAATGGCCGGTCATGTGTGTTTCGCATCCATCGGACTCGCGCGACCCTCACCAAAAAAGATAGCATGGAAATTAACCATAAAGAGAAGAAGGCTTTCTTAGAAGAAAGCTAAGAAAGCCGTGGCAATAGCAAAATCAAAGGCCCAGGACAAACTATATGACACACTGGACAGTCCTGCAGGCCAAAAAGAGCTATACCGGCTTACTAGAATAAGAGAGAGAAAGGCGAGGGATGTTTGTCAGGTAAGATGTATAAGAGATGAAACTGGAATGGTTCTATCGGATGATGAAAAAATCAAAAAGAGGTGGAAAGAATATTTTGAAAGACTGATGAATGAGGAAAATAATTGGAGTGGGGTGTTAGAGAATAAACCAGTGAATGTGGGATTAGTGCGAATTGTTAATATGGATGAAGTCAGAATAGCAGTAAATGGAATGAAGAATGGTAAAGCCATTGGTCCAGATGGAATACCAGTGGAAGTGTGGAAGTTATTGCGAGTGGATGGATGGACGTGGTTAGCTTTGTTCTTCAATAAGTTGTTGCTGGAAGAAGCCATACCTGATGAGTGGTGCAATAGCTCTTTAGTGCCGATTTTTAAAAACAAAGGTGATGTGCTTGAGTGCAACAATTATAGAGGAATAAAGCTAATGTCACATACTATGAAAGCCTGGGAGAAAGTTATTGAAAGGAGGCTGAGAGAAGAGAGTGAAATATCACAGACCCAATTCGGTTTTATGCCTGGTCGGGGTACAACGGATGCCATTTTTGCTATACGCCAGCTGTGCGAGAAATATAGAGGTGCGCATAAAAACTTGCACATGGTATTCATTGACCTCGAAAAGGCATACGACCGGGTACCTCGTGAGGTTCTGTGGTGGGCCCTTAAGGAGAAAGGTGTGCCTGGGAAGTATGTGCAGTTGATCCGAGCGATGTACAGTCGATGCAGTACCCAAGTCCGGTCTACAGTGGGTACCACTGGCAGCTTCAATGTGGCAGTCGGCTTACATCAAGGGTCGGCTCTCAGCCCTTACCTCTTCCTGATGATAATGGACGCTCTGACGTCGGACATTCAGGAAGAGGCTCCCTGGTGTATGTTGTTTGCCGATGATATTGTGTTGGTTGCCGAGAGTGGCCTAGAAGTCCAGAACAGATTGGAGGTGTGGTGGCACAGACTGGAGAGTGTTGGCCTGAAATTGAGTAGAACCAAAACGGAATACTTGTTCTGCGATTTCGGCGGTCTCTCCAATCCAGTGCCTTTAGCTCTAGCTGGAACGCCCATACCGATCTGCTCTGACTTTCGGTACCTCGGGTCACTCATCCAAGGGGATGGTGAGGTAGACCGGGACGTAACACATCGGATCAACGCAGGATGGATGAAATGGAGACAGGTCACGGGAACAACTTGTGACCCACGGATGCCCCTCAAGTTGAAGGGTAAAATCTACAAGTCCGTGATAAGGCCTGTCATACTGTATGGATCAGAATGTTGGGCTGTGAAAAAGACGGATGAAAAAAGATTGCATGTAGCGGAGATGAGAATGTTAAGATGGATGTGTGGTGTGACGAGAATGGATAAAGTGAGAAATGAATATATTAGGGGAAGTTTGAAAGTGGCACCAGTGACTGAAAAGTTGAAAGGGAATCGTTTATCTTGGTATGGTCATGTGAAGAGGAGGGATGAAACGCATGTTACTAAAAGAGTTATGAGTTTACATGTGGATGGATGGAGAGGGAGAGGGAGACCAAAGAAAAGATGGATGGATTGTGTGAAGAGTGATATGAAAGAAAAGGAAGTTAGTGATAGCATGACGAGTAACAGGGCAGAGTGGAAGAAAAAAACGTGTTGCGCCGACCCCAAATAACACGGGATAAGGGCAGGAAGATGATGATGATGGAAATTAACCATAAGTGAGCAGACATCTTCAAATATTTGCCAGCATCATCATTTCCACGGAAAGACGTTCACTGTTGGATATTATAGGCCTCCCCAAGTGTCGTAACAATGGCCGGTCATGTGTGTTTCGCATCCATCGGACTCGCGCGACCCTCACCAGGTCATCGATCCACCTTGTGGGGGGCTTTCTAACGCTACGTCTGCTGGAACGCAGTCGCCAATTCAGGACCTTTCTGCCCCGTCGACTATCTGTTCTACCACCGAAGTTTGTCGATTTTTCAAGTTAAGCAACCTATGTACTGTATAACCTTGCTACTAATATGGGGTGGCCTGTTTGTAGTGTACCAAACATATTTTTATAGTAAGTAATCGTTTGGTAAAAATATTATACAGATACCGGCACAAATCGTGAGCGCTCGGCAAAAAGTGGGGATCGCTTTGCGCATCGTACATATTAGCGACCCAATCATTGTACCAGGATTGCACTCCCCGCCCCCGCGTCTAACTTCATATCAGTAAAGAGACCCGATATTTCACTTCTGCGCAAGTAGAAGTCGGCGCTCAAAATCTGTGCCTTTATCTGTACTGCAAAAATCTATGGTTCTGTCTCCTAACCAAGTTACAATCGTTTCGTTCGCGCTGAACGCTTCGAGTAGGCCACGCCTCTGATTCCTTTGATCTGACCACGTGACTGAGCGTTGAGATGACGTCAGAACAAAGGAATCGGAGTCGTGGCCTACTCGAAGCGTTCGGCGCGAACGATACGGTTGTAACTTGGCTAGGGGGGGGCTGAAGTTTTTTTTTTTTTTTGCGTATGCTAGATACTTCTAATAACATGACTGTGACAAAGTTTGAAAGGAAGATGATAAATATAATACTATCGAACATAAGCTGTCATTATCAAGACCATTTTTTTTATTTTCTGATAGAATATCATCAAATAATCCTCACGCTCTGGGTGCAGCGCGAGGGAATTCCTTCAGTTGGGCAACTGAAGCTACGGTACCTTTTTCGAAAAATCTCGCAATTATCACAAACATAAGCCATTCTTTAACTAACTACCGTAACCAAAAACAGCCTCATAAATTGCTACTATAATTCATCTCACCGCCTACAACTAAAGCTTAATTAATAACAACAATTAATATTCATAGATTCATAATTATTATTTGGAGAATAACGCGTATCTAATAGGATAAGGAGTAATTGAAAACTGGTGAATGTGCGAGCGAAGCGCCGGCATCGTAGGTGTGTAATAATTTGATTTTCAGTATAATATATATAGATATACTAGGACAGCTTGATTGCTCGAAAAGTTTACCATAGCCCTGGAACGCAAAGGGCCACTGAAAGAACACCAGGTTTTTTTTTTGTGGGAAAATCATCTTATGATAAATCGCGCTCTTGGACGGAGCGTGTGATAGTGTCGACGGATAGTGATAGGGCCGTCGACGACTTGGGCTCGGTCCAGACGGTTACCTGACGGTCGGACGGCGAGCAACCCATTGCTCGCCGTCCGCAAACCTTCGCCTACGGTGGCCGGAAATTGGGATCGGAATCCCGGCGGCGGTTGCGTTGCCTCACGCGATCGGCCACCTCCTTTGCTAGCGTTACGGCTTCACAGGAGGAGGCGACCGCCTGCCACTCCTCCTCGCTCCGGACCATGACCTGTACCAAGGCCCGGCGAGAGAGATCGCCGCCGCATCGCCCCCACGTAGACACGGCGTTGCTCTGCCCAAGCGGGGCACACCTCCACCGTGTGCTCCACCATATCCTCCGGGATGTCCACACAGTGGCGACACCCGGGCGTCGCTTCCGCTCGAATCCAAAAATGTAGGAATTTCCCGAACTTACCGTGTTCGGTGAGAACTTGCGTCATGCGGAAGGTTAGGACGCCGTGAGGTCTTTCCAACCACGCCTCAAAGAGGGGACTTACCGCCATAACTGTCGCGTGCCCAAAGAACACCAGTTGGATTTTATTCAGTAAAAGTCTGACGCTCTCTCTCGCTGTATTTGATGATTACACAAATAAAAAAGTTTTCTATAAAAATATTTTTTTCATAGCAACCTTTTGCGCAGTTTAAACCTATATAATTAATACTCATCAAGACCATTCCAAAAAGCTAAAACACGATAGGGTTATCTGATTTCCTATGGCCACCTTCCTGTTCGATCATCAGATCTGCTCCATGTCATAATAATTTTGCATTGTCATCTGATTTCCACATTCGTGCAAGATTTCAGGTAACCGGGAAGTGGATAATATTTAATTTGCAAAATTTTATTACAGACAAACACACAAGACTGGTGAAACTAAATTAAAGCTTGTGAAAAAGTCATCGATCTAGGTATTATTCTTGCCAAGAAGTATCTCTTTATCCAGTAATCGGAGTGTGGATGTGAGATAGCCTTGGCATGCCTGATTTTTTTGTAAAGTTATCAGTATTTTGGCATCGATAACCCAAAACCCTAATTCCTAGAGTGGGCGCTGGACCACAATGGGGTTATCACGGCCCACTCGATCCCTTTGCTATATACGCCGACGGATACACTCGTTACATATAAACATATTAATACCTCTTTTCAGCGTGTCGATGGCAAAACTACATTGTTTTTTCAAAATAAAATTTTGCCTTGCCCAGTATTCGGCCACGGCAATGCCGACCAATGACACTGTCATTAGATCCCTACGTAAACAGGTAACAGGGCACATGACACATGATGGAAGGTGGGACATGATCATTCTGTGGTGAGGCGCCGTACAAACACTGAAGAATGGATCCGTGCGAGAACTTTTCGCCTCTTAGCTAACAACACCGCATAAGTCATCATGACTTGAGCGGTGTTGTAAGCTAAGGGAAGTTTTGGAGATTGTCTTTACTGCGTCCGATCAGGGTGCGGAGGCTATTTAAAGTTTTCCAGATTGACCCTGGCAACTCGTGTTCAGACGAGAGGCTCTCCGACGGGTCGATTTTCAGCTGCTAAGTAGTTTTTCTTTCTTTTTTTATGTCTTTATTTATTTCTTTCTTTCTATCTATACATCTTTCTTCCCTCGGCAGGTCTTCCGCGATTTAACGATGTATCTTCCGCTATGTAGATTAACTAGGTAAAGTGAAGATATCTGCTACTTTAAGCCAAATTTCACACTTTAACAGATTGTACCCGGTAATTTGCAGATTACCTTGTTATTACGCACATTAACGTATCCCGTATTTATTATTTATTTATTTACAAGTACAACGTTACAGAGGATGTCCAAGGCGTTGTACAGTAGAAACTTACAAACTAATAAAATACATTTAATAAAAACAATAATAACCTAATAACAAATCCATACACATTGAAATCTAGCAAACGACCCAAGAGCTAGATTGACTCGACACTATACCGAAGATATCCCGGACGTCAGCCTGTACGAGATTAGGATGGCTCTGAAGCAGCTAAAAAACAACAAGGCGTCGGGTGAGGACGGAATTACGGCTGAACTCCTGAAGGCGGGTGGAAAACCGGTCCTTAAGGCCCTTCAGAAGCTATTTGATTCCGTCATACTCGAAGGAAAAACGCCACAGGCGTGGAGCAGAGGCGTGGTGGTACTCTTTTTTAAGAAGGGCGATAATGCCCTGCTTAGGAATTACAGGCCCATCTCGCTTCTGAGTCATGTCTACAAGTTGTTTTCCAGAGTCATCACGAATCGTCTTGCGCGCAGGTTCGACGACTTCCAGCCTCCCGAACAAGCCGGATTTCGAAAAGGCTTCAGCACCGTGGACCACATACATACGCTGCGGCAGGTTATACAGAAGACTGAGGAGTATAATCAGCCTCTCTGCTTAGCGTTTGTGGACTACGAGAAAGCCTTTGATTCGATTGAGACTTGGGCTGTACTGCAGTCTCTCCAACGGTGCCAAATTGACTATCGGTACATCGAAGTGCTGAAGTGTTTGTACAAAAACGCCACTATGTCAGTCCGACTACAAGACCAGACTTCGAAACCTATCCTCTTGCAGCGGGGCGTGAGGCAGGGAGACGTAATTTCTCCAAAACTGTTCACGGCAGCAATGGAGGATGTCTTCAAGGTTCTGGAGTGGAGAGGGCTAGGCATTAATGTCAATGGCGAGTACATCACTCACCTTCGGTTTGCTGACGACATAGTAGTCATGGCTGAGACTACGGAGGAGCTCAGTACAATGCTTGATGACCTCAGTAGAGCTTCCGAAAGAGTGGGACTTAGAATGAACATGGACAAAACCAAAGTCATGGTAAACAACCATGTAGCACCCACTCCTATCAAGATCGGGGACTCTACACTCGAAGTTGTAGACGAGTACGTTTACCTGGGACAGACGGTCCAGTTGGGAAAGTCTAACTTCGAGAAAGAGATCAATCGTCGAATCCGACTGGGCTGGGCAGCGTTCGGGAAGCTGCGCGGTATCTTCTCGTCCAATATACCACAGTGTCTCAAGACGAAAGTCTATGACCAGTGCGTGTTGCCAGTAATGACATATGGCTCTGAAACGTGGTCGCTTACAATGGGCCTCATCAGAAAACTCAAAGTCACCCAAAGGGCAATGGAAAGGGCTATGCTCGGAGTTTCCTTGCGTGATCGAATCAGGAATGAGGATATCCGCAGGAGAACCAAGGTCACCGACATAGCACGAAGAATCGCCAAACTTAAGTGGCAATGGGCAGGGCACATTGCTCGCAGAACGGATGGCCGTTGGGGCCGAAAGGTTCTGGAATGGCGACCACGTACCGGAAGACGTAGCGTTGGAAGGCCTCCTGCAAGGTGGACCGATGACCTGGTAACGGTTGCGGGAGTACGATGGATGCGAGACGCACAGGACCGTTCATTGTGGCGACACTTGGGGGAGGCCTATGTCCAGCAGTGGACGTCTTTCGGCTGAAATGATGATGATGACACATTGAAAAAGAAAAAAAAACTAACTAACAAATAATTTAGAAATAAAAAGAAAATACATATTATAAATATATATAATACTAGCTGTTGCCCGCGACTTCGTCCGCGTTAAGTTCGTAAAACTGTACAATCACTCTGTGCTTGCAATTCATTCCGAAAGCATCGCAATTATTTATTGTACTTTAACATAAAACAGTTAAAGGTAAAAACGCAAATTACCTTCAGGAAACATGTTATGTTCTCGTCCAGATCCAGGTGTATGAACGTCAATGAATAGAAAGAGTATTTATGGGTCGCAGCAGTTGGCATTTCTACCTACCGCAAGGTAAAAGTCATTGGTTTATGTATGTTTCTGGTTTATGTTCTAGTAAAACAACATCGTATGATTTTAACCCCTCCTCACAGTGAGCACGCCACAATCGCAGCGGTATTGCCTGTCTATGAAAAGTGACTACAGAGGCATCACGGCATCTTCTCTTTGTACAGGACTCACCGGATGTGGGTGTTTCGAAAGGTATCTATATCGAATTCAGCGGGAAGAAACACTCGGGTCTCACCATTGTGCGGATCGCCCGGAGAATACGATGGAGCATACGGTGAAGTCAGTCCTGCTTGGTCGGAGCGCCGGCGCCGCCGTGTCCTCATGGGGGCGATTGGTGGAGAAAATGACAACCAGAAGCCTCCTTCAGTGAAGCATAAGATCAAAGAAGGTGGCTGAAACAATGAGGGATAGGACATCCTGACTCCTCAGCTGCCGCTGCAAGTGATGCTCCGGGTGTTGAAAGCCGCAGGACAATTCCCAGCCATCGCAAACTTGGGATTGCGGTGGTGCCGTCCGGATGTGTGGTCAAAGCAATCCTGAATCGACGGCGCGTTGTATTTTACGCGCGACTGAAAGAGATGTCACCAAATGGATGGGGCCCTCTAGGGCCAAAGTCTGCTAAGGCTGCGAGATTGTTCGAAAGAGTTACCTCCCATAACAATTTTCGTCTCAATAATGTTTCACTGAAGAGTTTAACAGCTCTGAGCTTGTATATCCATTAAAAAATGAAATTACGGTAAACAAATGTAACAGCCGATTAGTGTTATTCCTGAGACTGGCCTCCCTCGGAGGGTTTTTCCAGTATCGATCACCACTCACTGCAAGGAGGTAACGTCCAGATGTCGACGTAAGACTGCAAGGAATATGAGATACATCATACGTTGTCGAACTGTGATCAGAAAAACGCATTCGATTCCATTTATATAAAGCAGTGACTGTAAATAATAAAACACACCATTATTAAGCCGCAAGGTGCCATCATCCTAGAGGACACAGTGGAGCATACAGTGGAGATGTGCCCTGCAAGGGCGGAGCACCGCCATGTCCTCATGGAAGCAATCGGCGTCAGCAACTTCTCGCGCCGGTCTCTGGTTCATAAATTTAATATGAAGTTCAACTGTCATTGTCATCATTATTTCTACTTTGAGTCTTTAGATGGCGTTGCGAGTATCTGAATTGCGTGTGGTGTCATATTTTATTCCTTGAAAATGTTTTGCATTTCATATGCATAATGAAACAAACATTACGATGCAACAAAGTCTAAGTAATATATCAAGTAACACACAATTTTAATGTATAAAAGTTATCTACATCGATTTCTAAAATTTTGCGTGATACGCACATAACTAAAATCTTCTACAGATATATTATATGCGTAGATATATAAAAAAAAAATTGTAAGCATGCAAAAATATATAAAAAAATCTTATTAACGGTGAAAAAATAAAATAAATAAGAGCCATATGGGATGGGGGATTCGAACAACCCTTACATTACACGCAAGTCTAGACACGAAACCACTGCGCTACGGTCGACGATGATTAAATTTTAAAATAGACGTTCTTATATAAACGTCAAAATTGACTAGTTGGCTCCTTATTGATGATAGCGTGATGATTTTCGTTTCAGAAGTTAAATTTGCAGCTAAATGGAATAATGTAACATTATAGTACGTAATTTTACACGCCGCTTTGATTTTATTATGTGTTTTGATTAGTTTTCACAAAATATTTAGAAGATAACGAATAGAAATGTCAATTTTATTTTGAAAAAATGGTAAAACTTATTTTATTACAAAAAAAAATAAGATAAAATAATGACAAATTTTTCAATCGTAGTTGGGGATTGAACTCGCGGCAAATGTTGTTCAATACCTACATTTTAGATTATTGCTCACCCCCCATAGCAAATAGCGTGATGATTTATAGCCTATAAGTTGGCCTGACCTATAAGGATTATGTATGCAAAATTTGAACAGGATCGGTTCAGTAGTTTTTGCGCCAATTAATACCATGGCAAAATAATTTTACTGTTTTATTATATGTAATAGATATGATGTATTGTAACGGTAACATAGATATAGATTAATATAGATGAAAAAAATCACAAAATAAAGCGCCTACTGAAAAAATAACGATCGAGCTCTTGTCTGCTCAGACTATTTAACTAGGAGCACTGTACTCTGAAAACATAATAGCCATTGCCTAATTTCTGTTTTAAACTTTGCAAATATCCACGTAAAATCTGTTACACAGTAAATAACGACGTCCAATAAAACCTTTTTCAAGTTTTATGCTTTAATTTTGATTATTAAAGCAACAATTTTACGATTGCAACACAGTGAAATAGAGCTTCACAATCTTACTAGAGCAACTCCGAAAATCTACATTTCAAAAAATCATACAGAAATCAACTTTAAGTGCAAGAGATAGAGTTTCAGCTGAAATGGTAAGTAGTTTGGGAACAGCAAATTTAAGTTGGTTTACAGTAGATTTTAACAAAGCAACACTGTTTTCAGAACTAGCTTTGAATGTGGACTATTAATTAGGCTAATTTGGCTGCTAACAAGTTTTTACAGATCAACTTTAATGAAGAACGTTAAAAGAAAACTAAAAAAGAAACAGTATCTATTATATTCTGGGGATACAGATGGAAGATATTCTGCCTGTCCCCTTTTATGTGCCTTGCGATGAGGTGATGATTGGAGCCAGAACTAAAACTCCAGAATTATAAACATTGTCATTGTCATAAACATTGTCATTGTATTGTAGTCACAAATGTTGGCCGGCAGGAGCGTCGGCTTTTAGAAAACCTCATAGGTGCTCATCCTCATTTGATGACTCAAATAAGATGATCGACCGACAAATAAATAAATGTCCTACTTACATACTGCGTACTTAATTAAAAAAGATGTTTTATAAAAACAAATAATAATAAATTGAGACAACATCTTATACATTGTCCTGGTCCCAAACTAAGGTTTTTCCTTGTACTATGGAAACCAGGAACAATGAAGGTACCACAAACACCCAGACCCAACACAAATATCAGTTTCATCAACAAACATTTGTATTGGTGTGGAAATCGAACTCTTGCGTCTCAACTGGCGCTCTAAACCACGGCCTAAAAGGCGATTACTGATCTGTTTCTTGACGTCTATTCTCAGGGGTGCTCAGCACCTACTGTTTATTTCTCATGGGTGCTCGAGCCCCCCAGCACCCACGGAGTCTGCACCCCTGTCGGCCGGTATAGCCAATTTTAACTACCTTGAAAGATCGGACGAATGAGAATATGATAAATAATCTAATCCGTGTTCCGCGATGGTTGAAAGAGAAGAGGGCGAGATACTCTAAGGGTAGTGTCCCAAATCCTCGCCTCATGATGCCTCTAAACTAAATTAACAATATTGACTTAAATGTTAACATGCAACACTAAATCTAAGGTACGTTCACATAATGCAATATGTGATGCCACAATATCAATAACCATTCATATCGAGAAACTCCTCCGTACCTGTAAAATACGTTCCTTTCTGTGGGAACTCATCAAATGACTCCCACTTTCAGCAGAACGAGGGGTAGTGTCAGACTTTTACTGACTAAACCAACCTGTGGTCTTTCAGTGGCCCATTGAAAGAAAGAAAGAAAAATATTTTATTTGGCACGCATTTTTTTTTCGGTCATGACATCCCCTCTCTCGGGCGGAGCGGGAGATAGTGTTAGACTTTTACTTACTAAAAACCCACTCCTATTCCTTCGTTGCCTTTCATACCAGGGCCGAATCTTCCTTTCAGAAGCAGACCCTTGGCCCCAGTAGGCTTCGACCCTGCCGCACCGTCGACGAAATGCAAGCCCATTGTCCGGATGGTTACCCATTGCTTGCCGTCCGCAAGCCCGCGCACACGGTGGCCGGAAATCGGGATCGAGATCCCGGTGGCTGGGGTGTGAGAGACGAGTCCGCGCGCGTGCACGTGCAGCCTCCTCTTTTGCTAAATTACTGCTTCGCAGAGGGAGGCGACTGCCTGCCACTCCTCCACGCTCCGGACCATGGCTTGTACCAAGGCCCAGTGCGAGAGATCGTAGCCACAGATCTCTTTCACGAGGACACGGCGGTGCTCTACCCAAGCGAGGTTCACCTCTACCGTATGCTCCACCGTTTCCTCCGGGCGTCAGTTCCGCACGAATCCGGCGCAGGAACCTCCCGAACTGACCATGTCCGGTGAGAACCTACGTCATGCGGAAGGTGAGGACGTCGTGAGGTCTTTCCAGTTACTAGTTGGCACGCATGGATACACACACAGTAAAAACAAAATTTAATGCAAGTAACCATTGCGTTCCAGGGCCACGGTGACTTTCGAACAATCTTGCAATCCTAGAACGTTCCATTAAAGGGGTGACCGGACGAATGCAAACTAGCGTACAACTCTCAAGTGATTAAAAATTCATAAGGTACTTCCAGTTGACATAGAACCCTGAAACTTGGAATGAAGCAAGGTCTTACAGCACAAGTATAGGAAAAAATCTGAAAACTGTAAATTTGTAACTACGTCACAAAAAAAACTTTTTTCTTGATTCGGAAAAATCTTCGCAACTCAATTCGGGAATTGAACTGTTTTCATTGGTAATTTAAGATTCTACGTAACTCTCAGTGCGCGAGTCCTACTCGCACTTGCCCAGTTTTTTTTTTTAAAGTCGGTAATCACCCAATGCTAACATGCGACAGGGCTGTCGACGAACGAGAGGGCAGGTGCGAGGGTGTCAAACTTTTACTGACTTGCGTCTTTCAGTAGCCCTTTGTATTCCAGGGCCAGGTTAACTTTTTCGAAAAACCCCGTAACCCTGGATGTAATGTAGTCCTACACAGTTAAAATCTTACTTAACATCTACCTTAACACCACAAACCGAATCACTAATTACCAGCCCAAGCCGGACTAAACCAGATTCAACCGGCTAAAACTAGATATAAATAAGACCTTTAAACAATCCGGAGCGGCGTCGCCACGATGTGGTTGCAACGACCACCACAGTTTGTGGTCACCCTTATCCTAGTTGCACTAGTTAATTGGTTATTTAGTCCGTTTTAGTGTACGCCTAATTTGTGTAGTTGGATTTATTAGGAGAATTTCGTGTTTAGTTTCTATAGTGTTTTTTTTTAAGGCGGGAAATCATCTAATTACTTCTCCCGCTATAGGGCGGGGTGGGATGGCGTATCAGACTTTTACAGACTAAAACCAAATTTTCTTAACTCTCCCCTGACTACGGTTTCCTGACATTATTTCTTTCTTAATAAAATGTCATAAAATTAACTGCTAATTATGTATCTAAGCTTGAAAATTTGACTTATTAATTGTATTTTTAATGTTTCTCATCTTCATCATCATTTCAGCCGAAAAACGTCCACTGTTGAACATGGCTTATGTCCCTACAGTGTTGCCAGAATGACCGGTCCTGTGCGTCTCGCAATATTCCCGCGAATAAAACTTAATTGTGTAGTGGTTTTCTTGTTGTAAATCTTAATTTTGACATTTTTGTTTCGTTAGGTTATCATCATCTTCCTGCCGTTGTCCCGTGTTATTTGGGGTCGGCGCAACACGTTTTTTTCTTCCACTCTGCCCTGTCACTCGTCATGCTATCACTAACTTCCTTTTCTTATAGGTTATATCAACTTTAAATTCTTATCGACGACATTGGCTTGTACTTCAGGCTAGAGAGTGCTTAAATACAAAATAATAAATTAACACTAAATAAGACTTTTATAAAACTTAAAGATACGGCGTATTTTATTCACATACAGCATGTAAGCCTTCTATCTCTACATAGGATATGCTTAGGAAATATAGGAGAATAATCTTTTTACAGTTATACCATAATTTATTTGTTGATACTTAATTTTCTATTTAATTTATTGTACAGAATTGGGCCTAAAAAAGTAAAAAATCTTTTTACTAATATATATTTTGAGGATGCATTACGGGGGCAAACAATATCATTCCGTTTCTTATTAGTAATTTCGGCGTTGTAGGAAAGAATGGTGTGCTATTTTAATACCAATACATTATGAAAAGCTGGCGAACAGTAAGCACGTTACAGAATTTGTATAGCTGACCTGTAGGATAGAAAAAGGGAAGGAAATTAGCTGCTTTAGTGTAGTTCTATGAAATGTTTTTCATTTAAATTTTTAAGATTATGGTTGTTCTTGCAAAAGTAATAGGTACATAAGTTCCTAGTATATTCGGAAATTTTATATTATCATGGACATCCTACATTAATGATTATGGCCAAACGTGGATTCACATAATATCATAAAACGTTTACGTTTAACCAATTTGGTCAATTTAAGCCAGCTATTTCATGAAATGGTCGGTCACATCGTAAAATGAACAATTCTAAGATCTAGACACGACAGACACATTAAATATATTACTTTATTACCTCTTATATAGATACTGCACCGGTTTAGTGTTATTTAGTTTTCGATTTCGAATTTCTCAGTAGCAGTCCGGAGGCTGGACTAGTACAATAGATAAAAATGCAAAATATTCAGCCGCCAAAAGCTCCTGAATATTTTTTAATAGCAACGACATTTGCCTCTGATTGCCATGAATATTTTTACAGGCTCCACTTCACCAAATCGGTCATGATTCAAAATTAAATAATTTACTAATAAACATCCCCAGTTTATTAAATAAATTATAAATAGTTAACATAATAGTACAAGTTTATTATTTGACTTATTAATTAGACTCAAAATATCAATTGGAATTTTTGCGTAATGTGGAGGGTAATTTTTAGGTTAGACAGTGTGGTTATTTATTTACGAAACACTTCAATGATAAGTGTATATTATCTTTCATATTTCCAGTATTATTTTTTGTTTTTGTAGAAGCTAAATAGATAGCATGTATTATTCAATACATAAAATAATTTATTACCGTAATAAGAAAAATTATGAATGAAATCAAACGCAATGTTATTTCGATAATTTTAACAAAATTATGTAGAAATTAGAAATCGTAACACAGAACAGAAATGCGATTATGTAGAAGCTAAAAGCATGCATTAATCAAATACATAAAATAATGTATTACAGTATTAAGAAAAATTATGAATGAAATCAAATGCAACGTTATTTCGATTTCTTGAACAAAATTATGTAGAAACTAGAAATCGTAACACGGAACAGAAATTCTTCTCGAATTTAATTCATTATAGATATTTAAAAGGGGGCCAAAAACAGCGTCAGTCATTCAACTCACAAGTCTGCGATAGTTGACTTGTGAGAGAGCGGAGTAGAATCACAAAGATTCATATCCCGGGATCATCACCCGCTGTTCAGTCGAGTCAGTTAAGACCCTCCTGATGGCAATTTGTCCGACAGCGCGCAAACTACTTATATCTTGCGCGGTAACGAAACCATAGCGCGCATTTAAACAGAGCAACGCCATCTATCGAGGTAGGAAGAACTAATAAATTTAATCCGAAGATTTTTTTAATTTATAATACTTTATGAACTAAATAATATATACAGTAAGTATATATTATCTAAATTATTTGTTTGGATAAATTACTTTGTAAGTTACTGTATCCAAGGGCTATTTAGTGTTAGGAATAAAACCTCATAACGTTACTGCCTACTAATTGACATATAAAAAGCTTGACATAAAAACAACAATAAATCAACACTTCACAAACCATCAAATTGTTATGTCAAGCACCGCAACATTCATACAAGATTTATTTTAATTATATTTTGTTAAAAAATACCACAAATGGTACGCAAGTATTGATGGACAAGAACGAAAAAAAAACAACAGATGGAGACAAAACTGCGTCGAGTGAAGTAAAGGCTACTGATAGTAAAAGTCAACGATCTACTGTGACCGAAGATGCAGGACCATCCGGGGCCAATAATCTACCTGGAGCCGTATTCCATGCAAAACTCATGCCAGCAAAACCTGGCATATCAAAATCTGAACACAGCATGCGACACATTATAACGAGCAAAGATGTGACAGAAGCACTGAAATCCTTGAGCTTCGGTACCCCAGCACAAGCAATAAAGAACCTTAACCTTAAGGAATTAAAGATACCAATCCTAGATTCAGAAGCAACTGCAATAGATGATTCCACAACGCTAATCGATCTGAAGAAATTTATGGCATCATGCTTCAAGTTTGTCAAAGAAACTCCAAATGCTATTGTTTTGAGTGAGATACCAAATGTTCAAAGCGTTCATCCTGTAATTGTACCTACGACTCCAGATGCGACTAGACGAGATACTGTGGAAACACACCCAGGAAACAGTGCAGTACAGACTGAAAGTGCCCCAATACCAATAAATACGAACGAAGTGATCGTCACTAAAACTATTGAAGCTAAAATATCGAAAACTGATAAAAAGAAGACTGGCAGTCTTTCAGAAAAATCTGATTTAGGAGTAACAGCTCTAACAGCTAGAGATTCGCTTTCCAGTATTGGATCAAATGTTTGCAGAATATGTATGACCCGTGGTAGGGAAAGGTTGGTGAAGGGAAAATTCTGATATATATGCCAAATGTTTATTTATTTACTTGAAAGATATTCGTTTTGGTGTTATATAAGATGTTTGCCAAACGTGTTGTCGGGGGACTGAGTGAGTTTTTTATTTGGTAGTTGAGTTCGAAGATTGAACATCGTTTTATTGTCAGGAATCTCATTTCGTATCTTATTGACATTTGTGTAACGTGTTACTAGTAGGTCTATTTCTGGAAAGGTCATAGGAAAGTTACATGATGAGGGTTCTATAGAATAATTTGCTCCTTATGTAGCTTAACAATCTGATTTCAGAATTGGGTTTCTATTGATCTCATTTATTAGGCATCTTAATGTAACTTTACACAGAATCGAGAGCGTTCATCATCAATATATATATAAAAGGAGAAATTGACTGACTGACACATCAACGCACCGCCGAAACTATTGAGACTAAAATTGTAAAATTTTGGACAAGTTTTTGTTTTAAAACATAGGCGAGATTTGCCAAAATTTTCCCCTAACGGGGGTAAAAAAATTTATATGGAGAAACCTACCCTTCATGCGGGTGAAGCTGCTAGCGGAGCAAGTGTACGTATATTTTGAACTGGACACCTATTTGTTGCAGCTGTAAGACAAACTTCCTAACACAAGTTATAACTAAAATTGACTATTCGATTTGTATGTATTACAAACCGTGTGCAGATGGGGTTTCTTTTCGACATAAATCAGAATGCAGTAGTAGCGACATCTATGTGATGATAAAGGAACTAAACGACAACATCACAGGATATCTCTGAGTAATTAGAACCAAAAATAACCATCTTTCTGGTCGAAGGATCCTCTCTTTTCAATATAAGTTTGCTTTTACGCGCAGCACCATGTTCCTCCATAAATTTTCTAAATCCTGTCTTAGTCTTTATAGGTGAATATTGATGGGATGTATAACACACCATCCTTCTCTTCCTTTATTCGATTATACCTAAAGATAAACTTAGCCCACGTATGCCATGTATGCAACGCATTATGACATCTAGACTCTTGAACTTGATTGAAAACTGACGACTTACATGGGACGCGTGTGACAACAGCGGTACATAATTATGACAAGATTTTTTCTTTTTTTTTTAATAATATAAATTAGTGCTTGACTGCGATCCCACTTAATGGTAAGCAGTGATGCAATCTTTAATGGTGAGGTGAAGTAGTTTATTAAGAGCCTATTCTCTCTAGCCTTGAAGACACCTAAATTATAATCGAACGCGAAGACTGCAGCACACAAATTGTTCCAAACGACGAAGCGAAATGCTTGATCCGGATCGACTTGTATCTTAGTCATCTGTTTTTAAGCAAATTCAAGAGTCTAAATGTCATAATGCGTAGCATACGTGCCATACGTGGGCTCAGTTTGTCTGTAGCTTGTGTGGAATTCCCTGGCGGGGTCTGTGTTTCTTGATAGCTATAACTTAGGGGTCTTTAAGGCAAGAGTGAATAGGTTACTTCTAGGCAAGCGTGCGCCATCATCATCGGCCATATCATCGCTTACCATTAGGTGAGCTGTTGGTCAAACGTGAGCCTATCGATAATAAACAAAAAGCTTTATACTTATTTTATTTTTTTAGATTGATTTCACCATGCAACTGTAAGGGTTCGATGGCGAATGTCCATCTGAGCTGTCTAGAGAGATGGCTCAACCAAGTAGGAAGGAACCACTGCGAGCTTTGTGGATTTAGGTGAGTGTATGTGTCCTAATGTTTGTTGATAAGCAATACATTTTTTAATATAAGCTAAGAACTATTGCTGGTACAAAAGAGTTGGTACCATGACGTGTTTAAAGCGGGAACGAAGTACACGTGGGCCATGCCTGATTTGCACGTGGATCTAATGTAGCTCTACAAGTCTAGTCTTTCATATGGAGAATATTGGGCGTGATAATCGCGGCCAGTTTCGTGGTTTTTAATCGTAGTGTTTGCGTCTCGAGCGGTTTCGCGGCTTACCGTTTGCGGGAATACCTAAATCGTGCTGCCTAAGCCTAAGACCGGGAGCCCCATTGAAACAGGGGCCCGTGGCATTTTACCAGCCTTGCCAACCTATAGTTCCGCCACTAACTACGTGTTGCCAATTCCATAGAATTGACTTGTATTTTTCATGCCATAGCATAGAAATTAAAAATTCTATTAATATCAAATCACCAATTAATTATTTACAACCAAAAAATAATCAATAAATATCTTGAACAAAACCTCACAACGACAAAAACGTTGCTCGCAAAGTTTCCGGTGCTCGATTGTTAAAACTTATTGAACAGTTTCAAATGGAGTGGAACTGTTGGCCAACTTGCTGCGGGCTTGTTCGCTCTGTGATCATCAGGCAGGGTTGCCAGTAAAAAGCTGCGGATGACAGAAATATTTTTTCAATACACGCACTCGAAAACCCGCTCTTTTCCTTACCGCTTTCAGGCACGTAATTCACTGTATTTCGCACTAGTGCGGAAAATATTACCTACATATATCTTATCAGGCTGGATGTTTAGCGACCCTTACAAGTCGCGCGTCAAGTTCCGTTTATTGATATCTTCGTAAATTGGTAAATTGGTATGTATGCATGATATATCCCTGGAGTGCACCGACCGCCTTTAGCTCTTGGGAGTTGAAATTTCCTCAGACCTTTACTTTGGGCGGTTTATTGAGCCAAAGTCAAGGTAGTTGCTAAGAAACTCGGCGTTCTTGCAAAGGTCCGGCGATACTTCACACCGGGACAGCTATTTATATTATAGAATACAAAGCACAGGTCCGATCATTTGTAAAGTACTGCAGCCACATATGGGCTGGTGCTGCAAAATGCCACCTAGCAGCTTTGGATTCGGTGGAAAGGCGTGCGAAGAGGCTAATTGGTGATCCAGATTTGGTTAACTCCAATCTACAAAGCGTTGAGCACTGGCGTAGGCGAGGAATTTCTGAAAAGGAAACCTGTACTCCTAGAACGCGAAGGCCAACTGAAGGACACAGTTGTGGTTTTAGTCAGTAAAATCCCTTCTTTGCCTTGTGTTCCAGGACCCTGGGGTTCTCTTTGTACAACCCGTGGGATGTAAAGGCACTACATTCGCTAAATTATCTACGCATAGAGTTCTAGCCAAAGTTTTATAGTCATTGGTTCTGGCTGTGGAACTTTGGTTTATCGACCGACTTTAGAACTAAAAAACTGGGCAAGCGCGAGTCAGACCGACCCGACGACGGATGGGTACAGACATTACCTTTGTATTTTAAAGATTTAACTAATAACCGATTCATTGGCAACCCTGCTCTCAGGTAAATGCTAGTAACAATTTAAATTTAATTCTATCAACTGCAATATTGTGGGACTAGATTATGCCTTCGGCTTGATTCGGTCGAAATCGGAATTATTCGGTAGGTACAGATAAGTTATTTTCAGTTGTAGTTTGTTTGAAAGCAGAAAGTTTTGTATGATAACGATGTGTCATACCTACGTTCTAATTTTGAAGCAGATTTTAGGATAGTTGATGATATAATGATAAAGTATATTTATTTAATAAATTGATTATCAGAAATCAGAAACGTTTATTTCAAATAGACCAATTACAGGCACTTTTGAATTGTCAAAATGTCGGTCAGTCAAAAAAACAGTGAAGCTAAATTGCACGTTCCAAAGCGTAGATCTTTAGGGAGGAGAACGTGCAAGAAACTCCATGGACACTCTTTTAAATCATAATATGAGTTACATAAATCTTGGTTACATATTTCTCTTCGCTTCTAATATGTGAGCACAATGTAGAGAAGAAAAAAAAATTAAAAAAAAAACGCATTTAATTAAAAATAACACATTTACTTTTCGTCGTTAACGGGCTGTCTCCCACCATTTCGCCCGGGCACAATACAGGGTCTTCAAGTTACTTTTGGGCTCGTTATGTTCGTAGTATGATGTTTGATAGTCTATATGTAGCCTTATTCTACAAATAGGTTATCCAACACTAAAAGAATATTTCAATTTAAACCAGAAGTTCCTAAGATTATCGCGTTCAAATAAAATAAATTCTATTTTAAGAGAAGAAACACCGAAAACAAGTCGAGAGGTCAAAGTTCGTTTAAATACTATATAATTTTTATAATCTTCAAATCCTATAAGAACCATGTAGATTAATTTCTGAAGTGATATTTTGAGCTAGAGGATAAAATAGAAAATTTACTGAATTAATCAGTATCTACTGATACCATCTACAAATACTAGGTAGTATTAAACAAACAAAAAGAAACATAGCACATTCATTGTGCGTACAGCTAAGGAGTGGAATTCCTGGCCGGAATCTGTGTTTCCTGATAGCTACAACCCGGGAATCTTTAAGTCAAGAGTGAATAGGTTTCTTCTAGGTAAGCGCGTTCCATCGTCGACCGCATCGTCGCTTTCCATCAGGTGAGATAGCGGTCAAGAGCGAACCTATCAAGAATAAAAAAATAAAATAATAGTAGGTAGGTAGTGAAAACATTTTCCAACCGATAAAAAACCATCTTTACAGATGATCTTTTCTTTAAAGATGGTTCTTTACCGGTTGGAAAATGTTTTCACTACTGCAATATTTTTCCTGGTCAGGGCACCTTTTGAATTAGATGAAATTATTACTTTATTGAATTTATTTATTTATTTATACTTCATGCACATAAAGGTACAGAGGCAGACTTAATGCCTTTGCTTTTTTGAATCCCTAAGAATAGTCATTGCCATGAACACACCAAATAAAATCAATCAAAATTATAATATTAGATAATCTTCTCAGCAACCGAAAAAGAAATCCTCATAAAAAAATAATCCCAATCCATTCTTATATAAAGCCATCGATTAAAAAAAAAGACGGACCAAAGAGAAAATAATAAAAAAGTTGATTCCAATAATGACTTGGATTATGGCCGTTCAAGATAAAGAATCCTATTCATCCGGCGACCCCATTCGAATGAATTTGTCAAAGAATTTAATTCTGTTTCCCGATTTCGGTTGGATTGGGAATCTTAATTCTAAATGCAGCTGAGGTTCCTTTCGGGTGCTTTTCCGGCAAAGATGTGCGAGGTAACTAGACGATGCGAGGATGTCCAGTGCTGAGAAAATGGCTGACTCCTTCCATCTAAACTATGCCAGGAGCTTGCGTGATGCAATGATGTGTAACGAAGCTATGAAACGATCTGAAGTTGAGTGGTACGAGGATACGTAGCGGACTCTTTTAAGCTGTGAAACAAACAACATGTTAACATGTTTTCTTCTTTCTTTTTCTGTACGCGAGTGTAAATTCGACCATTGCACAGCGTTGCACACATTCCTCAATCACACACATCTTTCACTTTTTGTTAAAATACGTAGCTCTGCTAGAGCTACCACCAATCCAGCTAGTCCATTGGTGGACGCACCTCCCCGCTACCTCGCACATCTCGGTTGGAAAAGCACCCTTAGAAGGGCAGCTAATATCTCTCATTGAATTATTATGGCGATCAATCAAATTGTGACGTCACACCTGTTAACCCGAATAAGATAGAAATGTGCATCTCAATCAATCATTGTCAGTTTGGAAACGTCCACTGCTGAACCCGACCTCCTAATAGATTGATACAGTAATGGTTCGTGGGTAAATGTAGACAAAATCAAAACTGACAATGGGCGAAACGCAATGGTACTTGCTTGTGTTTATTTTTGTACTATATTTTGTTTTTACATAGCATGATTAGGATAATAGCAGGACGAAAATATGCATCTATAAAATGAGAAAAAATTATAGCTACAGTGTATGAATCTGACAGCTGTCACCCGCACCATCGTATAGTAATTATAGTGTAAACAACAAATGGCACTTAAATGATTTTTTTTTTTCAAAAGTGGTTACGAAATGAAGCAATTAGCATTACAAATATTTGTGTGACGAAGAATGGGCGCGTGGTGGGAACATCTCGCTCTCTTTTCTAACCTAATGGCGGTGACGTCACATTGTAGTTTGTGCATTCTTTTTCTCTTACTTGACAGATTCCCCTTCCACCAGATTTGTCGAACTTGACACGTCAAGTTCCATCAAATTTTGATGCGTTTCTGGGACTGAAACAATGCTACTTTTTTATATATTAGAGCCAATTTCTATATTACGTACTTATTTGGCGGCAAGAACTTGTTAAATCCTAATATAATTCCAATAAGTACCAGGTTTCCAGAAGTTTAAAATAGAGTTCGACAAATGTTCAGCTTTAAATTGTAATTCATAAATCGAGGGTATATGTACTATGTACTCAGCATGGAAAGGAACAAACGACTGAATGCTATATATCAACGAGTGAAACGCTACTTTAACTGCATTTTTTTTTTGTTTTAATTATAATTGATAGAGACAAATCTTTGCAATCTCTTTCAATTTTCAAGTAGGCGCTAATACACACTAAACAAGATTACAATGAAAACCATTTTTCTATAGCAAACTTTTATATCGCGGTATATACCTAGGGATTGCAATCCGGATTCTTCGAAATTCGGAAATAATTGAAAAACCCGGTTTTTTTGACATTTTGTAATCCGGTTTTTTGGACTCAAATTCGTTTTTTCGGATTTTAGTCAAAACTGAGTATAACGAATAATATTTGCAATTATCCACAAATTTCCATTAAAAGTAGTCCAAAAGATATTTGAATTGGAAGGATTATGTGAAGTGTTAATTCGGATTTATAAGAAGTCCGTATTTTGCAATCTCTATATATACCTATATAATTAATACATTTCATCAAAACCATTCCAAAAACCTCAAACATGATAGAGTTATCTGAGGTCCTATGGCCATCTTCCAGCTCCATCTTCAGACCCTGCAATACTAACACCAAAGTACTCGTCAAGACGAATCAAACGAGTCCAAACTCGATGGAGTTGTGTTGTTTAACTACCGAGTTCCTATGGCCACCTTCTGGTTCCATCATCAGATCAGCTCCATGTCATAATAATTTTGCATTGCCATCTGATTTACACATGCATACAAAATTTCAGCTCAATCGGTAACTGGGAAGTGGATCAAGAATTTGCAAGATTTGATTAGAAAAAAAGAAAAAACGTTTATTTGTGACTCACACAATCGTATAAACTAAAGATACACAATAAAAAAAAAGGTATAATCAGTGCGAGACCAAAAAGGCACCTAACTCAGCATATACTGCGTTATTTAAAACTATAAATAACGCAGCGCTGATTACAGACAAGCAAACATCGGGAGAGGTGAAACTAAATAAAGCTTGTAAAAAATAGCCTCAATCTAATTAGGAAATTATTAATGCTAATGTCTTAACGTCAAATAAAATAGAGATTTAAAAAAAAATATGCCCATCAAAAATATAATTTAAGAACAGGCGAATTGATAACTTTCTGAAAGCGGTTCAAAATCCCCGACGTCTGGTCATTGCTAAGAGGATTTATCAGGAGCTGCACAAAGGAAAACGCCTGTTACCCGTGCTACCGCCTCAACGGATAATCCTTTAGTGTCCTTTACGATGCTCAAGGGAAGAAGTGAAGTGGTAAATTCTTAGCCAGATGTCGCTGGAAAACAAAAACGTAGCGTTATGCTGTACAGACCAAGTAGCTAGAGCAAACCAAGTGAACGAAAGGTAAAGCCGGGTACAGCCCCCTAGCCAAGTTACGATCGTTTCGTTTGCGACGAACGCCTTGAGTAGGCCACGCCTCCGATTCCTTTGTTTTGACGTCATCTCTACGCTCAGTCAGGTGGACAGAACAAAGGAATCGGCGGCGTGGCCAACTCAAGGCGTTTGACTCAAACGAAACGATCGTAACTTGGCTAGAGGGGCTGACGTCTGTAACGTAACATGCAAGGTAACATGAAATGAGTATTTCGGAAGTGTGGATGCAGCGCGCGCACGAACAGAGAACCTACTCACATAGTTCAAATGCCGTCTCTTTGTGCTCTGTTCGTGCTCGCAAGGTGTCCACACTATGGGAATTCTGTTACATTGCATGATACATTGCGACTATGTGGATGGCAAATTCTTTAATTGCATGCTACATTGCATGTGACATTTCACGTAACTTTGAATGTTACATTGCATGTTACGTTACAGCATCTGTATGCTTGAAGCCACTATTTCCGCGAACTAACTGTGCTCCGCGCATCTGCAACCGCTTTGATGAAGACGAAACGCGCATCTCCATTAGAAACATGCATGCTACACAGTCCCCTTGCCAACAATTTTCATCCAACCACCCCAATTATCTGAGCGCGGAGCGTGATACAGACTGAGCTCTCCTTTGTTCGCCCAAAAATCGCCACAGACAAAAACGCTGATCGCGGAGCATGCACCGTTGCACTTGAACGCTCCAGGAGCCGAACTTATCCACTATGACGAGTAGTTGTAGGAGCGCAAGAGGTTCGCGAACATAGAGGATACCAGGTTTCACCGATATATGAATGATGCACCGCAAGCGTGCAGTGATTCCCACTAGTTAATGCTGTTCTGTACCGTTCTGCACTCGAATCCGAATTCAAATTCTATGTTTTAGTAATGTACTAAATTCTGACTTCGAATTCGGTTTCGGATCTAGTATGCGTATCTATATTTATATATAGGTATGCGATAAAAATGCTCGCAATTTTATTTTTTACCGATCTGCTGCGTAGTTTTCTGTTATTATGTTGAACTAAACCTATTTGGTGCAGCCGTGAGACACACAATGAGGTTGCGTTTTATTTACAGATTTATTTTTTAATTTAAGTTTCTACATACTTGTTTCTTTATTGTGGGCGTCTGTGTGGTAAATAAACATGACTTCTTTCCTTTCTTGCTTAATTTTTCTCTAGTACGGATTGTCTGAAGTGTGTAAACGCTGCTAACAATCGTCGCTCGTTCGCGAGCGATTTTCCTTCATTAGCGCTCGTTCACTTGGGTATGCTGAGTGGGTCTGAGAAACAAAAACAAACTGTATTACATGTTTATAGCGAATAGTATAACTTGAAGATGAGTTGGCGCAGTGGGTTACTGCTGGGTGCAAAACAATTGCTACCGCCCTGCGGTCTCAGTTTATATTCCCCTGACAATCTACTATTAAAGTCGATCTAATAAAAAGTCTGTCGATCGACTCTAAAAGTCGATTGACAGACTTTTTATTAATAAATTATTAAAAAATATATAAAAAATATTAATAAATTAATAAAAAGCATGTCTGTCGAATAAAAAAAAGTCGATCGAATAAAAAAGCATACTGTAAATGGAAACAAATGTCGATCAAAACTATTCTGTGAAAATTTCATCTAACTGGTGACAGACAAACGGTTAAGAAATAAATATTTTAGTGGGCCTCTAGGTGCTTGTTTATATAAAATTTACAATGTGTAAAAAGCATGGTTTTTATACAAGAAACACCTACCTGCACTTAGGCCATATAGCAGTTTAAATTATTGTACCATTTTTAAGCTACAAACACAATACAGGAAGTAAAAATTTGGTCAGTTATACTCGTATGGGTGGAGGCTTATAATTAGCAATTTAGTTATTTACTATTGTCATTATAATGTTATTAGTCTGTAAGCTTTCCTAAAATGTGAAAAATAAATAAATAGCAAATAAAATAAAAATAGCGGCATTTTAAAATATTTTTTTTTTTTTTTATAAATAGATATTACTTGGACCTATTCGTATTCAATTTGTATTTGTAGGTTTACTTGATTTTTACGAACTTCATAATAAATGTGTCCAATATGAGTATACAAATAATCACGAACACCAATCGAATAACAGTGGGAACACATGCCCTCAACTAAATTCCTTGTGGCAAATGTTTCGCAAAATTAAATACATATTTAAAGAGAATTTGAATAAAGATTTTGCTTAGCACAAAAAAATAGGAGAATCTGGTCTACCAGGCTCAATAGAAACAAAACATCGTTAGCGAAAAAGATACCTATCTAACTAAATACAACTGGCAACACAAAAGAAAGAATACATACTATTTTCAACCGCAGGTTTTCAACCTACATTCAAATGACACTTCTCTACCGACATGTGAAACGACCACGCATTTTCCCTCCAAAAAACTAGTTCCCGCTAAAATCCGCCATCTTTTTTTTGCAGCTATCCTGCAATTCGGACGCCGAGGTACACGGTGCTACAGGCACTTCGGCTGTGGTTCGGGAACCCGAGAAACAGGAGCCATTTACAGGTTAGAAGCCTTAAATTTTCAAATTTCGAATAGATTCTGATGCTACTCGAAGCAAGGATTTGAAAAAAATATTTTATTTTCGAAGGCATTTTAAAGTTATTTTTTATACAAATCCCAAAAAATTTGAGACAAATACACAATTTGACCTTATTTGGGTTTTTATAGACATCACATTACAAGGCACAAATTCCATTCGACAAATGTAACCAAAGATTCAAAGCTCCAATCACTTTTAAGATAATTAAGACCCTACAAAAACACGTTAACAAAATCCAGCGTACCAAAATTCCATCGTTCGCTTCATTGAAAACTTAAAACGGTGGAAATATTCAACGGCTTTCAAGGAAGCCAGTTTCAATTGGGACAAAGTACCTTCAAACCTAACAGACGCGACTCAATACGCCCTTGACGCGTCAACGCCCGTCACTTCGAGTTCAGATTAGAATCGATTGGAGGAACTCTCGATTCTGAGTGACTGACGTGCTTCAAAAATATTTGGAAACAGCTGTTTAGATAGGACTTTTTTTTGACGGGCATATCCTTTTCTTTTAAGATGAAGGGTGTTTGTGTTGGCATTTAATATAATGTTGGATTGAGGATGGTTATCGTATTGCAAACATTTCCCGTTTCGACAAGGGGGTTTTTTTTTTTTTTGGGAAAATCATATTATGACATCCGGCGGAGCGGGAGATAGTGCCTGATTTTTACTGACTAAAAACCCACTCCTATTCCTTCGTCGCCTTTCGTACCGGGGCCGAGTCTTCCTTTCAGAATCAGACCCTTGGCCCCAGTAGGCTTCGACCCTGCTGGGCCCCTACAGTTGCTGACATCTCCTTGAGGCGCGCGTGAAACAGTACGCGCCGTCGACGACTTGGGCTCGGTCCGGACGTTTACCGGACGGTCGGATGGCGAGCTACCCAATGCTCGCCGTCCGCAAGCCCGCGCCTACTATGGCCGGAAATCGGGATCGGAATCCCAGCGGAAGTTGGGTCAACAAGGGGGGGTAGCTAGTAACGGCGCCAGGCGCTTTACTTTTAGTAATTTATTTCATCACCACTGCTTTCAAAACGGCGAAGAAAAATATCGTGAGGAAATCGGCAAATCCAGAAAAAAAAAAAATTTAAAGACCTGACCATGACCTGTACCATAACGTTTAAAGTAAGATTGTTTCATTCTTATTTCCAGTGTGGGTAAGAGATGGCGCTAGACAACCTGTATAGCTTATCTTAGTCTTACTTTAAACGTCATGGTACAGGTCCTAGACATGTACTTGTACCATGTTCCAACTCGCACTCATAAATCCGCCGTTTGAGGGAAAAGAAGTAACAATTAAGCAATTATACACACTTCAAACTTTCATCTTTTATCACATATTAGTGTGATATCTTCTGGCTAACCTTCGTTGAGATTGGCCATCATCGGGGTTACCATGACGTTCAAAGTAATATTGTTTCATTCTTATTTCAGTGTGGGTAAGAGACAGAGCTATACAGGTTGTCTAGCGCCATCTCTTACCCACACTGGAAATAAGAATGAAACAATCTTACTTTAAACGTCATGGTACAGGTTTAGATTGAAATCCGTTCGGGAGGATTATTACTAAGTATCGTGGATTTATATACCGGTCCTAGAATCCCCACCAGTTCATCTTCTAGCTAAGTACCTATTATCTTGTCTAACAATTACCTTTCCAATTTCAAAGCTCTAACACAAGAATCACAAGATATCCCTTACATAATCAAGCACTAAATTCAGCAATTGACATACAATTTGCTCTTCAGACACTCAACATTTCAATATTTTGGTCTGAGTTGAGACTTAGGAGGCTGCCCTTCACACCGTATCATACCATGACCGTGCTAGGACCTCTTGTCTGGTAGATATCGCTGTCAGCGATAAGACCGCCTTTGTACTCATAGATTTAAGTTAGTGTAAAAGTTTTTGTTACTATTTTGGTGTACAATAAAGTTTATTCTATTATATTCTATTCTAGAACCGTATCAAGCATGAAAAAAAACACAATACAAACTACTATGCCCACTTGATTGTCCGTAAAGGTCATCCTACGCGGTTATAAGCCGTATGTTCACCGTTTCGCTACAAGCGTACACCGGTTTGGCATGTATACTTATTATAGCAGTGCCAATATATTCCGCGCTAGGCACGTGATGGTGTTGGTCGTTATCGGGACGGTTAGCGGCCAAAGTCGCATATTTTTCATTATAAAGAATATTATTTGTCTGATTCCATATGTTCCTGAAATGGTGGCCCAATGGTAACTACCCCGACTTACGAGTTGTAGATCACGGGTTCAAACCCACCCAGGTGCATAACTTTGTGTAATTTTTTTTTTAATTGATATAAACCAGTGCTAGACTGCGATCCTACCAGATGGTAAGCAGTGATGCAATTAATGATGATGAGGCGCACTCGTTTATTAAGAGCCTATTAACTCTAGCCTTGAAGACACCTAAATTATAGTTGGACGGGAAGACCGCAGCAGGCAAATTGTTCCAGTCCTTCGATGTACGCGGTATAAACGACGAAGCGAAATGCTTAGTCCGGACCGTTGAAGTTTCAACAACGTAAGGTGTGGTACCCCCCGTAGGTCGGGTTGTCCGATGGTAGAAAGGAGATGGCGGAATCAAGTCATGCAATTCCCGCGCACACTCTCCAAAATGCAACCTGTAAAATACCGAAAGGCTGGCTACCCTGCGCCTGTATTCGAGGCAGTTAATAATTTATTTCATCACCGAAGGAAAACATCGTGAGGAATCTGGCATGACCTAGAACCAAAAATTCGAAGACATGTGACATTCTTCAATCCGCACTGGGCCCGCGTGATAGAGTACGACCCATTCCCTCCCCTGGAGAGGAAGTATGATTCCCAGCAGTAGGAACGCAGTTTTCGATGCCCGAAGAGATTGGCATTCACTTACCGTGGCAAAGTGATTTTCATTTAACAAAACTGTTCGAGTGTGATCGCCATGCGTTCGGTCCTAAAGTTCTGAATTATTGCATTTTATTTTACTCTTTTTCTGAAGTTTTAAAGTGGCATAATATATCTATTCTATGCTTATAATAAATCTGTAGAAGTGAAAATTCTGTACATTGAAAATAACAAAAAAAATTAATGGCAGGGGGTGTTACTAGACCGACACCGAACCCAAAATGTGATTAAAAAAATTTTTGTCTGTCTGTTCAGGCTTCACGCAAAAACTACCGGTTCGATTTCGATGAAACTTGGTATAATTATTCTTTAATATCCCGGGCACCACACTGGGTACTTTTTATCCCAAAAAATTATAAAAAAAACAAACTTAATTTTGCGGTTCGATCCCTAGACCCGATTACTGTACCAACCGCAAATAAAGAGTTTGTCGTAAGTTACGTCATTCGCAGTGGAGTTCACTAAGGGGCGCTGCACACGGCTAAGATACTATAATATTTTATCTTAAAATACAATATCGCTCGCCATACAATTCAATGGACTATCACGCACGACGAAGATAATAAATAATATTTCATATTTTCATGTCTGAAAAACCTAATAAAACCATTTTCGACTTCTACGCGGACGAAGTTGCGGGCAAAAACTAGTTCTGAATAAAGATAATAATACGGATATGTTCCTAGCACAGTCACGGTATAATCATGGTATAATACGGTGTAATAGCAGGATCCTTTAATCGTGTAATTTCAATGGAAATTTGAAATGGCTTCAATCGCCACTCTATCTGTTTGACGAAACCTCGATTAACATTAAAATTATTTGATGAATCTGTAGATTGAAAATCCTAATGAATCAGGGTTGTATTTAAAGCGTTGTTTTACGTTGAGAGTTTTCTTTAAGATCGGATAGAAATATCAGGAATAGATTTTCTAAGAAGTTTTTTAAACCACGTGCTCGCCAAGTGATGAACGTGGAACTCTTAAAATTGAATTAATTGTTTTAAGAAGTTTCCGTCTCGTCTTCTAAGTCAGAAAAATAGATTAGTGAAAAGCGGGGTTACCATGACGTTCAAAGTAGGTTTGTTTCATTCTTATTTCAGTGTGGGTAAGAGACAGAGCTATACAGGTTGTCTAGCGCCATCTCTTACCCACACTGGAAATAAGAATGAAACAATTTTACTTTAAACGTCATTGTACAGATCCAAGGTGGCTGAATGACCATTCAGCTTATTTAGGCCAAGGTATTATAAAGACTTTTTTGAGGTGGGAAATCATCCAATGATTTCTTTCGCTCTGGGATGGAGCGGGACTGCGAGTCAGATTTTATTGACTAAAACCACACCTATGTTCCGTCAGTTCCCTTGGCGTTCTAGAACCATGGGTTTCCTTTTTAGAAACTCCGCGACCCCAGTGGGCACCGGCCCTATTAGACCCCTCCGGTTTTGCTGGCATATCTTTGAGGTGCGCGTGGAACACTACGCGCCGACCACTTGGGCACGGTCCTTCCGGACGGCAAGCTACCCATTGCTCGACCGCAAGCCCGCGACTACCGTGGCTGATAGTTGGGGTGAGGGTCACGGCGACTGGGGTGTGAGGATGTCTGTTCCCTCACTGGCTGAAGCAGAAGGAGCTGACCACCTCCCATTTCTCCTTGCTCCGTAAGCTGTACTTATAATACGGCTGCCTATTATGCCGCTGCGCTGGCAGAAGATAGTATAGAATATAATTAGTACAAACATTTTTGTGTTTTATTAGGATTTGCTGGTCCCTTTAAGCAGGTAAATAAACAGTAATTTTTATTTCTTTTTACCAGTAAGTCTTCCCTATTATTTAAATAAATAAATTTTCTTTAGTAAATCGAACTGTTTCACTCCTATTCATTAATATGAAGTGGTTCGCTTTGAAAGACTTACTTGGAATCACTTCTTCCATTTACTAGTCGTGGCTAAGTGGAATTGAGTCTTTGAAAAGGAGGTTTTAATAGCGAAGCCAGGATAAAGCTTCGTTTAGGTTTAAAATAAACCGAAAACTGACAAAACTTCCGCAGGTTTTGGTACTGAGAAATCGGATAGTAGATTAACTAGCTCGTTAGCTGGTTGCAAGTGCAGAGACTCAACCACGAGCTTTTAACGCAATCCATTTTACGACTCAAACTGAACTGTTGGATGGAGTTATACAACATTGTTATTAGTTTATGCGAAACCTGAATATAGTTTGTTCAGAATCAGTAACTTAATGGATTCCAATAGTATTTTCACCATGTTATTTTATTTTTCCTAAAAATAATTAAAAAGGTCACAAGTTGGACACCACCGAGACTAAGTAGAGATACCGGCACGAATCTTGAGCGCTCGGCGAAAGAGCGGGAATCGCTTTGCGCATCGTACACATCGGCGAGCCAATCACTGTACAAGGATTGCACTCCCGGCCCCGCATCTCTTTTCGTACCACTAAAGAGACTCGATATTTCATTTCTGCGTGCTTCTGCGCAAGTAGAACTCAGTGCTCATCAGTGATCCGTGCCGGTATCTGTACAACACAGGTCACGACAGATCATAGCGGGTATTAGGCGCCAGTAAATAGCTGGCTGCAAGTGCAAAACAACCGCTCAGTCGCCTGGATGGCCCGGTGACTATGTATTTTTGCTGACATAACAAGCTTATTGTGATTTTTCATGATACAGTTATGAAATTTTGTACATAGATTCTTTACATAAAAATACTTGACACCTGTTTCAGGTTTTGTATATACTTAAACTAATGTTGAATAGCGTGTATAGCTCCATCCCTTTTTTTTCTCGCACGAGTGACATTTTAGCACATCATGGTAACACCCCTGGTAGATATAGTTAGTTTTTTCAATCCGGCGCGTCTATATGTAAAACGGCGCGTTATACGATACGGCTGCGACATAGATAAACCGTTCAAAGTCTTGATCAACCGAAAGCATGTGAGGTATGTGTCCTCAAAACATAAACAAGGCCTTTGACATCTCCAAATTAAATTCAAGAACGTGAACGTGCGACGTACACATCGTTCAAAATTAACGTCTTGACTTGACGTCTTGTCGAGCGTTTCTCAAACGACTCAAACGTTGACAATATTTCACGCGCGCCCGTTGACCGCAAGATGGCGCGGCCCAAAGATGGCTGACATGACTTGACGTGACGCGACACGCATATATTGGATTTCTGTTGTCAGACTGTCATTTATTGAATTACGTTGCGTTGAGCGGCGACGGGTGCTTTGTTGTCCTCGAAGATATACAAAATATAATATTTAAGATGGATATTTGTATGTAGATTTTTGGCTTGATGTTATTGAACTGTTTTTGCGCTTCTCAGGTGTATGATTCTCGTCGATAGCTCAAATATTCAAAAGATTTGCGCGAGATTGTCAGGGAAAGCTTTTGCATCAAGAATATTGAGGGACTCATACGGGGTTACCATGACGTTCCAAGTAAGATATTTTCATTTTTTTTTAAGTGTGGGTTAGCGACAGAGCTATACAGGTTGTCTAGCGCTATCTCTTACGCACACTGGAAATAAGAATGAAACAATCTTACTTTAGACGTCATGGTACAGGACCAGGTCATAGGGAACCTTAATTTGATGTTGTGTAGGTAGGTTCACTAGGCACCTAAGTTTTAGGAGATATGGCTTGTCCAAAAGATTTTTATTGTCGAGACACTGTACCAATGTAAAAATATTTTATATTCCTAAACTCGTTAAAAAATAAAAGGTCGTTTTGACATTTGAGAAATACCCTAGAATGTAATTTGGGACGAAACTGAAACAAGCATTAAAACAATAATTAATTACGTAGTGTTTAAAAAAATACATCGCATTAAATAATATGATGGAATATATTGCTAGTGTTCTTTTTGCTTATTTAAGTATTCATTTTGACAGGTGTCAAAGCGGGCCTTTTATTTTTTGACACTACGCGAATGTACAGTCGCCGAGTTAATACCGTAAGGTAACCTTACACGTTAGGGTGTACCTGATAGGTATGCCTGCACAGTTATACCTCTCAGGAAAGCTTGTGTGGAAACCTGCACAGTTGTGCAACATAACACGTTCCGGTTTACCTGTAAAACAACTGTAGAGGCAAATCCGACAGGTATACCTTAGCATGTATGGCTACCTTTAGGAATTCTTTTTTCTACCAGTCAATCTTAGGGATTTCAAGATTAGTGAATAATACCTATTTATGTTCAAAGATATACCTACATATAAATCCATACTAATATTATAAATGTAAAAGTAACTCTGTCTTACGCTTTCAAGTTTAAACTACTGAACCGATTCTTTTTTACTTCCTTCTTTTTCTTCTTGTTATTTTTCTGTCTTGCCTTTCGTGGTTTTCTTCTTGTTCCTTCTTTTTCTTCTATTTAGTTCTTCTTCTTCTTGTACATAAAATATTTAAACATTTTGTAGACATAGATAGGTAATTGGAAAACAACAATGAACTCTGTGATGAATGTGATAATGATAACACTACTGCCAACTTCTTACAAGTAGGTAGAGTGAGGCCCTGCCTCCTGTGCTAGATAGGAACACCTGTGTTACAGGAATCAGTGTCTTCTCCCAAATATTCGGTTTGTTTGTAAAAAGTAATCTCTGGAACTATTGAACCGATTTTGAAAATTCTTTTACCAATAGAAAGCTCTGAGTAATCATAGGCTATATTTAATTGTGATCAAGTAATAACATTTTTAGCACTAAAAATTTTTGACGTCTAGTGAAGTGCGCACGTGTCAGTTAGTCTAACATAAACAGGCACATACGATCATAAGTCATCACATCACTAAATCTGCACGTGCATCATTTTAGTCTTTTATTTCTCCCTTAGCGTAGTAAACCCCTTATACATTAGGCAAAGTTACAAAGAACTTCGTCCCAAAACTTAACAAAATCACCCTTAAATCGATTTGCAACACCCAGTCTTTTGGAAATCTCGCAGTAGCGAAGTAGATGATGAAATATACCGGCGATATAACACTGTCGCTTCAAAATCTTCGGGTTTGGCCCAGAATTCCGGGGGTAGGTACCAGTTTTGACAAATATCCTTTTGACGTGGAGACCCCCTTCGTTAGTTAGGGCTATATTTCATTCGTGTACCGCTGAAAAACAGTTTCAGTTTCTCAGTAGATCCTTTGTTAGGTTGAAAATGATATTTCTGGAATAATTTCTATAAGAAGATGATGCTTAGAAAAATCTTATAGACTGCTATAAAACCTATTATATATATTTATTTAAACTTCATGTACAGTAGTGGTACATAGGCGGACTTAATGCAACAAGGCATTCTCTACCAGTCAACCTTTGGGTTAAAATGACAACACTGTGGTAAGCCTACCACAGTGTTGTCATTTACATTAAACAAATAATAGATAATTCAAATAGAAAAAATAAAATAAAAAATAAGTAATTTATAATAATAAAATACATATATATGCTAAAATTATAACTAATAAATATTAAGAACTTAATAATAATTCTGACGAAGACCAAACTAAAGTTGAGAGGACTTCAAATAGTAGTTCCGAATTATAATAGTGGTTTTATTCATTTGTTTGTTTAGAAAGGTCTCGTCTGGTCCCCACTCTGATTCTAATACGCTTCAGGAGGAGTATCATAGGCTACTATAGACTGGCCTGTTGGTCTAGTGCTTAGTGGCCCTGACTGCTATGCCGGAGGTCGTGGATTCTATTCCCACCCAGGACAAATGTTTGTATAATAAGCATGATCATTTGTTCTGTGTCTGGGTGTAATTTATTTATAATATGTATGTATTTAGAAATATGTAAGTATTTTTATCAGTTGTCTAGTACTCATAACACAAGCTCTGATTAGCTTGGTACTAGACGGCGTTGTGTGATAGTTGTAGAATATTATTACATTCTATTTTACTCGTACTATACCTACCCATACGTTAGTCTCTAAATCGCCACAAATAAACAATAATATATGGATGTAACGGCAATCAATGGTCATATTTTAGATACTGCTTCTGCCCATGAAAACTAACTTTGACTGCTACACTGCTCGTCGCAGATTCGATTCAACCGACAGGCGTTTCTAGTCTGGATGTCTTATGTATGTGAGTTTACAAAGTGAACCCACCCACCAGAAATTATTCCTATACTATGTAATTCCTGGTGTGGGCAACATGTTTAAGAGAAACAAGAAAAAAGTCGTATATACATACCTGCATACAATATAATTATGTCTTTGCCAAATTCAAGAAATAAGTCGTCTATACATACCTGCAGACAATATAATTAAGTCGTGGCCAAATTTTAGAATTGATCACTTAATGGTTGCATTTCATGATATGGTCAACTAAAGCTGGCCAGATCGATTAAATGTCAACGTTTGATGATATTTCGATCCACGTTTGGCCAGAGCATTAATTTAAGATTGACTTTTTAAAATTATAAAGGGACTTTGGGCACCCCGACTTGAACAGGTTAGGATAGAAGTAGAAAAACATATTTTAGAGCACAATTAATATTTTTAGGGTTCCGTACCTCAAAAGGAAAAAACGGAACCCTTATAGGATCACTTTGTTGTCTGTCTGTCTGTCTTTCAAGACCTTTTATCTCGGGAATGCGTTGACGCATCAAGTTGAAATTACCATATACTCACGAGCTGTGAAAAAATCAATCTTCTGAGTTAACGAATAAAAAAGATACGGCCGTTTATGTCGCAAAAACCATACATTTCGACACTCTAGAGGAAATCAAAATTCATAGTGTACTTCCCGTTGATCCAGAATCCTGAAATTTGGCATAAAGCAAGGTCTTATAGCATAGGTATAGGAATAAATCTGAAAACTGTAAATACGTTGCCCACCAGACATAACACCCGTCTGGTCGGAGGATCCTCCCTTTTCAACGGAGGTTTGCGGAACTTTACACTCCGTTCCGCCTACCTCCAAAAATCAAATAACGTAGTTTTGTATCGTAATTATATTTCAGTATACTTTTATCTTACATTTGAAAATTGTTATTAATTTTTAGTAAGAAAATGTCTATCGCCATATTACGTCACGAAAACAAAGCGAAATCAGCACCTCTAAAACATAACTATTTTACGATCAGTCGTGTTTGACCATGGCCTGTACCATGACGTTTAAAGTAAGATTGTTTCATTCTTATTTCCAGTGTGGGTAAGAGATAGCGCTAGACAACCTGTATAGCTCTGTCTCTTACAAACACTGAAATAAGAATGAAGCAATCTTACTTTGAACGTCATGGTAACCCCGCATATCATGAAAACATCATGCTGTTCATATAGTTAATCGCAAAATCATGAAATGAACCATTTCATGATATGGTCGATCATATCATAAAGTGATCAATTTTAACATCTGGCCACAACAAATACATATTAATAAAATTGAAGCGTCTATATATTCGCTACCTAATATTAACAGAAATTTATTTTGTTTTTTCAATTTTCTCTGTCCGTCCGTATATTTTTTCTGGCTAATCTACAAAACGTCTGGACCGATTTTGATGGAACTTTCACAGATTGATAGCTGATATTGCAAGGCGTAATATTGTAAAATTTTCCTTTTCCCGTCGGATAGGAATTTCAAACTACGGCATACGTCTTCGAAACGGTTGAACAAAGATTTCCCACACTAATTTTTATCAGCTGATGATAACTGTACCGTAAGTTACGTGTTTTTCTTTCCTCCTTTGTGTCGCGCAGGCAGGTAATTAAATTAGGAAAGCCTCAAAGCAAAAAAAAAACTGGGCAACTGCGATTCACTGAGGGTTCCGTACAAACTAATTTAAGTAAATTGTTCAATTCCCGAATTGAGTCTCGAAGATTTTTCCGAATAGAAAAAAGTTTTTTTTTGTGACGTAACAACAATTTTTTAGTTTTCAGATTTATTCCTATATTTGTGCTATAAGAACTTGCTTCATGCCAAATTTCAGGGTTCAAGGTCAACAGGATTTTGAATTTCAATTTCCTTGAGAGTGTTAAATTTACGTTTTTTGCGACATAAACGGCCGTATCTTTTTTTACGTTAACTTAGAAGTTTATTTTTTCACAGCTTTAAGGATCCGCAGACTTGAGAGTATGGTTTTAATTTCAATTCGATACCTTCACGCGTTCTCGAGATAAAGGGTCTTGACAGACAGAAGACAGACATACAGATAGACAGCAGACAGACGGATGGACTACAAAGTGATCCTATAAAGGTTCCGCTTCTTTCCTTTTGAGGTACGGAACCCTAAAAAGTGATATTTTAAATGAGATATCCCAAGTAGGTACCAGGCTATTAAAATGTATGTCACATTGTCACATTTCACCTATGTTGATTTTAAACTTCCACGTTGACGGTTTCACGAACCCACCCCTTACAAGCACAACATGACCCTAATGAAAACCCCTACACTTGACGTCAACATGTACAGTACATACTTACTCATGCCATACTTTTATTCCGCAGTCGGATTGTCTGATATTCTGGTTGCTATCGACCGTCACGGCTGGACTGCTAGCAGTATGCATCGTCGGCACTCAATACTTTGTGATTGAAGGCACCAATTTTGGTAAGCTCGACGCAAGCGCGCGAAAAGAGGAAGGTGTGTTTTGTTTTTGCTTTTTTTAATTTTGTTTCTACGGATTGAAAAAGGAAATTTTGCTGTTTGAATTTTTTTAGGATTGATTTTTTAAATATCATTTTAAGATACACAAACGTTTTGTTTCACGAAAGAAATGCAAAAGCAAAATTGCCTTTTGTTTTTTTTTTTAATTTTTTGAAAAGTTTTTGGTTGAGAGAGGGAGGCGTTTGGCCACAAGTGGGACAAACGAGGCAAGCAAAAAAAACAGGCAGCGTTATTTAGATCTTAGGGCCTGCGCACACTTGAGACAAAACTGTTTTAGACAGAATTGCCCGACGTCGCAGTCTAGTCTACGACACCGCAGACTTGTCGACGTAGACAAGTCTGCGACGTCGTACAGAATTCTAAGACAGTCTTGTCTCAAGTGTGCACAGGTCCTTAGATTGCATTAAAAATAAATGAGATTTAAGATTAAATGAACTAGTGGTGATCAGGTAAAATTTCATTGGGGTTTCGTGTTGCGAATTTATCATAATTATATGCAGCCCGGGGTCTTTTTTTGTATCCGAGTGATGCACCTGTAATAATAGACTCGCCCCTATTATATGAGACTGAAAGATAAATCGCGAAATATGGGTGTAAACCTGTAAAGCGCTCTTCAGCGAATCCTGGGTTAATGGTTTATATGCTCAAATTATCGTTATATTAAAATTACTAATGATTTAGTTAAAGAACTAGAATGGAACACAGTCATACTGTTGGTCGCCAACAACAGTATTTACATGCAATCCGTGAGAACCGGAGCCGTGTTACAACCAAAAGGTGATAGAAAGTTGATATGCAGTAGTCAAGTAGGTACTTGGTTTAGGAACAAAATAAGTACTTCACCCTACTGGACCCATGCTGCTACTCTGCAAACTTGTCTATGTGAAAACTTTGAGGAGTTAGCAATCAATCCCTACACTACAATTGCTATAGGACTGGGGCGGGTGGCAGCCTAGCTGTCGGATGTATACAATGTAGCTACCTATCTTTTTCTCTCATCTAGATGCATATTTTCGTCCTGCTCTCATCCTACCCGTGCTGTATAAAGAAGACCATAGCATAAGGAATATTAATACTTCAGCCTCACTCACCTAGATTCGGATTATTTTGCAGAATACTGAGACTAGGACCTGTACCATGAGGTTTAAAGTAAGATTGTTTTATTCTTATTTCCGGTGTGGGTAAGAGATGGCGCTAGACAACCTGTATAGCTGTGTCTCTTACCCACATTGAAATAAGAATGAAACAATCTTTGAACGTCATGGTAACCCCGTAGATTCTGGATGGAACGCATGCCTTCTTAGTTACTCATAAAACTCGTAGCTCATTTAGGGTACGCTTTTGTATCAAAACAAGATAGCTATGATATACATAATTCAAAGAATCTCCTTCCAGGCATCTCGCACCGCATTACTGAAACTGCAATGGACTTCTTCATGGCTATCGTCCTCTGTGGCTACTCAGTCACAGTCTACCTCCTATGGAAGGATCACTACGTCATGTGGAACAGATGGCGACGGGCAAATGTCAACGTCAGGTTGCTCCTGACGCCAGATTCCGTGCCAGTACCTTTCGTGCCGAGAGCTAGATATAATGTGGTTTAATTGTTTCTTTGTCGTATTCTATTATTTAGCAAGTTTGTGTGATCAGTATTAAATGTTATTAAGATATGGTTATTAGTTTGTCTTTTGTTTTTCTCTGTCTCAATAACCTAAAGAATTTTCTTCTCTAACGTCTAGTACGGGTATGGCCTGGGGATGTATTTGTCTAAAGGTCCTATTTAGATCAAGGCTCGGGCTTAAGGCGACCAAATATTACGGTGACAGCGCAAACCAAGCATCAAGCGTCGGCTAATGGGATGGAACTTTAAGCGGTATACGGTCTGTCTTCCAGCTGAAATAACGAGCAATATAGTTTAGCCAGGTATCTCAGATCGATTTAGTAAATAATCTTCTGCTGTAAGATTTTTACAAATCAGAATAAAAGTAGATAGGAAATGTCCCTGGAACTTTTCGCCGATTCGATAACAACGCCAGCCACCTTACCCATCACGTGGCTTAACTAAGGCATTAATTGAGCGCCTTCTTCACAAGAGAGTTAATTATTATAGACAAAGCTGCAAGCTAATGTTTCACAGAGCTGAAAAATATCTTTGAACCATAAGGCAAATCTTTGATTCTTTCAGTGTTTTGAAATAACTTAAGCAAGGCAAATTTCTTTAAAAGTACAAAAAGTTCCTAATAAACAAAATAGAACCACGATACAGCCATTATTTTTTAACAAAAGACCTTGTTTACAACTAGTTACAGGGATAGCAAACGCCTATGATTTGCAGTCAGTGCCGTTTGGCTCTCTGCCAAGCCCAGATACCCTCTCAAAGGTGTGGGTGTTGAGTGGCTTTGTAAATTCACCCAATGAAAAGATTAGATAGGGAATTTATGCAAAATCAGGTGTGTTAGCGAATTGGCAGGGTGCCATCTTGAATTAGCGCAGGAAACATCGCATGGGGTCTTATTCTGTTTTGGTAATTGGGGATTATTTGTTTATCAGGTATCAACAAAATTTGTGATTGTGTTATTTTGAGTGATTATTCATAAATCAGCTGTATTGGCAAATTGGCTGGATGCCATTTTGAATTAGCGCAGAAAACATCGCATGGGGTCTTATTATGTTTTGGTAATTGGGGATTATTTGTTTATCAGGCATTAACAAAATCTGTGATTTTGTTATTTTGAGTGATTATTCATAAATCAGGTGTATTGGCAAATTGGCTGGATGCCATTTTGAATTAGCGCGGGATGATTGTCAAGCATCAACAAAATCTTCTAGTGTGTTATTTTGAGTACCGCATTTTGATAATCTTCCACCTGGGTATGAAATCTCAACCTCAACGTATCGAGCCACAAACAATGAAACGCTATCGTATCTTGTGTGCCCTGATGCGTGCACGCTACAGGAGTTAATGGATGCTACTGATGACGAAAAACCTATTATGAGATGGATTGATATCGACAAGCTAAAAAGAAGGCCTCGGTAGTCGCGGCCCATACGAGGGACCGATGACATGCTGATATGAGTGACGAGGGTTAATTTCGAATTCTTTATTCAGTCTGAATTTGGCCATAGCATACAAACACAGTAAAGAGTCACTGCTGAAGTCTCTTGCGGTACATTCATGATGTCATGATCTGCGTTTCCTTTCCTGTGAACCTCATGGTTGAACTTACATGTATTCGACCTGTGATATTTTAATCTAATCTGAATTTTATTACTTGTGAATTTAACAAAAAAATTACGTTTCTGTTCTGATACTCTTAAAATAAAAGTAAGATTTTATAATTTGGAATGATCGTATTCTAGATTTCACAACTGTTAATTCAATTGTTGTTAAACAAATTCAAACTGTTCTTCCCAAATATGTGGTCTGATTGATACAGCTGTATATCAGTATTTTACATGATGTCGCATCATTCCTATTTCATTCATATTTTATTCTATCTGACCTCTGACCTCCACACGAGGCCTAGTGTGTAGATAGAGAAACTCAATAAAATATTTTTGTAATACTGAACGCAACCATAAAAAAAGGAACGACGACTACGAAGTACGAACGGGAACGAACGCATCCGAACATAAAGTCGTTAATCTGTCGCTAATGGCGCGCCGCGTTTGTTGACTTTTATTTGTTGTTGCAACGGAAAACGTGAATTTCACTAGAAATTTTATTGAAATTAAATATAATTGTAAAAGAGACAGTGCCTGTATAGTTTTCAAAAGGTTTAATAAAGTTGAAAAATGAGTTTCAACTTCGGTTCGGCTACTACGACGGCAGCAAGCACATTCGGTACTGCCACCCCGTCTGCTGGTAAATATGTATAAATATCTCTATTATTGCTCACTAATTGCTAAGAAACAACTGATGTTTTGAAATATCTCTTTAAAAAAGGTACAATAGAGACAAATTTATTAAAATTGTCTAATGTAAAATCCTAACCTATTCCTACAAAACAGAAAAATATTGCATATTCTATTGAAATTATTTGCTTACTCATCAGGAATCATGTCACACAAGTAAAATGTTCCCATTATCATCTTATTTTAGCAATTTATCAATACAAAACCAATATTTACATCTTCAAAATTCAATATATTGTAAAAATGTTAATGGTTTTAGGATCTGGGTTTTCATTTGGCAGCGGAGATGCTGCTAAACAAGGATTATTTGGAACTGGAGGCAATAATGCAGGTGAAACTCATTTCCTCAATATTTTATATCATTTTTTTGCTGTGTTAAACATTATTAACCTTCATCAAAAAGTTATGCTATAACTCATACATGCATTTTGTTTCTTCTATTACAGAAAACAAGCCAGCATTCAATTTCGCTAGCCCTTCTGGAGGAGGGTTTTCTTTTGGTGCTGCTAAAACTACAGCAGGACCCACATCTTCACTGTGTTAGTACATTAAAAAGACATTTGACTGGCCTGTTTGTTGGTCTAGTGGTTTGTGGCCTTGGCTGCCATGCCGGTAGTGGGTTCGATTCCCACCCAGGACGAATGTTTGTGTGATGAGCAAGATCATTTGTTCTGTGTCTGGGTGTAATTTGTCTATAATATGTATGTATTTAGAAATATATATGATAATAATAATAATAATATTCACACAACTATCACACAACGCCGTCTATTCCCAAGCTAAGCAGAGCTTGTGTTACGAGTACTGGACAACTAATAAACATACTTATATATTTCTATTTTTATATTTATGTTTATCAGTTGTATAGTACTCATAACATAAGCTCTTCTTAGCTTGGGACTAGACAGTATTGTGTGATAGTGGTTGGAATATTATTATATTATATTTAGCTATGTGTTCTCACAGCATCTAACTATTATTTTGTTATTTATAGTACAGCTTATCTTGACCAGCCTGAACTTCAAACAATTGGCCATGCAGTCTTTATTTTTATGAATGTTATGGCAAATGTGTATTGCATATTTTTTCAAGTATGCACAAAAGTTTTAAATGCCAACTTCTGGGTGGCCAATATACCTAGTGTAATTCCTAGTGTGGAGTAATGTTTATTTTTCTAATTAACATGTTATTTGCTATGGAGCGCAGTATACTGGGTGTTGAAATAATGGATCGCGTTTGAAATGCTATACTGCACTCTAAAACACGGACCATTGATACAACTCAGAAGGTTGCCTAGGTAAAGTAGGATTGGGCTCAACATGTCTACTGCATGCTGATTGTGGGGTAGGCCGGTAAAACACAAAATTGATGCCCTGAAATCGCACACCGTGGATCACAGCACACCGAGGAGATGGTGGGATGACTTAGATGTTCTCCTTAGAAATTATAACAGAGCCAGTAACAACAGAAGGAAACCAGCAGCAGCGGGACAGTATAGGCTAGATATGATAATAATGAATTAACCCTGAGGGTTAATTTCTTCAAATATACTTCAAAATTGTAATTTCTATAAATATAAACTTAGTAGGGATTTATAACCTTTTTTTCTTAATATTAAACATCCATTACGTGTGCCATCCACAGTTTCAACACCAACTACAAGCACCGGTGCTAGTCCAGCATTTGGAGCAGCTAAATCACCTGTAAACTTTGGAGGATTCACATCCCCACCTAACCAGACAGTTGGCAGTCCTGGTTTTGGACAAATACAGGTGACTCCCTAATATCATAACATTTTATTATCCATCATTACAATTGCAAATATACTATATTGGTGAACTAAATAGGTTGTTAACTTTTTAGATTGGGCCCACTGATCACACAATAATATACATTATTTTAAAGAATTTGAGAGTTTCAATAGATTTAGTACTTATGTAAGCATTGGTAGTCCAGTGGTTACGGCCCTGACATACGAATTGTAGGTTGCGGGTTCAAACCCAGCCAGGCACATAATATGTAATAAATTAGATCACCACTGCTCTCCAAACTGAAGGCCAAAAATTTAAAGACATTTGAGTTCATTTGACATCTACTAACCTACACTGGGATGTCATGGTGGATCAAGTGTCTCAAGCCTCCTCTCCTGAAGAAGGCTTGAGTCCCAGCAGTGGGAACATATAAAGCTGATTATAAATATTACTTAAATAATACATACTTTTAGAGGTTTTTAGAGTGAAGGCATTAAAAAAAAAATTACAGTTAAGATGAATTTATGAAGGTAGTAATGAAAGCAAATTTAATTCTGTAATGCGGTGTCCTGTCTAGCCCAATCAACGCGAATGCGGTTGCGAAGCGATCCGATGCGAATCATGCGAAATCAACGCGACGCGGCGTCTTCGACCTACTTGCGCGCGAAGTCCCCACTTCACTTTACCTGCCATTTATATAAAACAAGTCACCGGACTGCAAGAGTTCGCGTGAAAATATCAAACTAAGTGATTGCGTCCGCTTTGCTTTGCTCGTCGCCGCTGCGCACCCACGTGCGATTGGTCACGTACGCTACCGTAATAAAATATCAATTGTTTGTTCTATACCCACCGCATCGCTTTGCGTTCGAGTTGAATCGCCTAGGCAGGACATCAGGGGCCTTAGCACGTGTAAAAATGTCAGTCTTGCGAGCTCGCAAGAGTGATGGAGCTGTACATCCTATATAACTCCATCCCTTTAACAATTTAGTAGTAGTATAGATCACGTTTAAGCCTCTGGTAAGGAACTTCATTCCTTAGCAGTATTATTTTTGTTCATTTTGACAGTTGCTAAGCAAGAAGATTATCTGCAATTTTGCATTAATCTCGTAATTGCTGCAACTAAATATCATATTCTACCACATAAGAAATGTATAATTACAGATATCACATTATTTTTTTTTATTGTTTTAATTTAATGTGCTAATCTCTGGAATTACCAGTTGGATTGGAGAAAATCTTTCTGTGTGGGTTAGCCAGCTTCATGAATCTTATGTTATTTTACATATACTATTCTAAATAGATAAATATCATCACACTACGACTCACGGAAACAAAGCAGTAACCAAAGACTTTATTGATATTTTGTCTACAGCAGTATGGCAACATTGTACAATGATGTGTAGTTAACATGGTAATTACAATCATTATCTTCCTGCCCTTAGCACATTTATATGTATTTGGGGTGATCCTCCTTCTCCCTTCCCTTTCTATACCTAAGTACAGAAAGGAAACACATAATAAACAAACAGATATTTCTCTTTTCAGGGTGCAGGCTCTCTTGGTGGAAGTAATACACAACAACCGGCACCAGCATTTGGTACACCAACCACACAAGGTTAATCGGATTTCTTATAATTTTCATTCACATGAAACAAAATAGGTGCAGCCATTCTTTATAGATGCATTTTTTATTAACATAATTTATTTATTTATTTATAATAAGCACACCAACAGCACAGTCACTTACAATTCAAATAAACTTACATCTAAAATTGGCATATCAGTAACCATGCAAATAACAGGTATGCATGACATTGACAAAATTAATATAAGAGACAAACAGAATAAAAAAGTGTGTCCAAAATATCTAAATCCAGAACACTACAAAGACAAAACATACCGAAATATAAAGACATAACATTATTCGCACTGTTTATAAAGGCAGCGTCTGTATGAAGCGAAACTCATTGAGAAGATATCGATAGGGTAATTCATCAAGTTGGACCTTTCATTATAAAGCCTTGCCATACATGTAAGGGGACTATTAAAAGTGATATTCAAGGTGGATGTAGGCAATTGAAAAATTCGATGATGTCGCTTGCTGCGTTTATAAGATACATATCATTCGCTCATATAAAAGCCTGGACTAGATAGCGTTGTGTGATAGTTCTGGAATATCATTATATTGGTCGGACAAGATTTTAGTCGAATCAACACGAAGAAAGAAGAATGTTTAATATAGCAAAACTGTTGTACATTGATCAACCTTTCTTATTTCAGCTTCAACCGGTTTCGTCGCATCGCCTTCCGGATTCGGCTTTGGCCAATCTAACCCGCCAGCGTCTTCGGCTTTCGGTCAATCCCAGCCAACCACTACGGGTTTCGGCCAACCCGCTCAACCAGCGACTATTGGTTTTGGCACTCAACCTGCAACTTCTGGGTTTGGTTTCTCTACACCTGCTTCGGGTTTCTCTGCTCCTCAGGCTAGTACTGTGAGTATATAATATATGTAAATATAATTTTAACAGATGATTTTTTTATTTGGACTGGAACAATTTGCCTGCAGCAAGCTTCCTTTCCAATTACAAATTAAATAGTAAACAGGCTCTAAAAGAACAGACAACCTCTAGTTTATATACAGGGTTATTTGTAAAACACCGGCAACCTCTCAGCACTATGTTGAGAATATCATAAACAACAATTTTTGTTCTATAACTTTTCAATATTTATCATAATATATTGGTTCCTCAGATTTTCATACAAAAATAAGAATATTTAAATAGAACGTTCTAAATGTTACGAAGTCTATGCGAAGCAAGCGATAGTACAATAGCGGAGGGGAGCGGGGAGCGCTCGGGGGGCGTAGGTAGGTACAGCAAAATACAGAGTTGGAATGTGTTAGATAGAACAATGAAATCTTGAAGGTTGGTTTTTGTTAAATGTATTATGTTTTGTAAAAAGTTATAGAACAAAAGTTGTTATTTATGATGTAAGTAATATAGTCCTGCAAGGTTGTTGGTGTTTTAAAAATAACCCTGTATAAACAAAAGATTTTTAATTATAAACAAGTATGATTTTTTTTAAATATCTCCCTCACCCACAAAGTTATAAAGCTTTTAAACTGCTAATAAAAAAAAAAGTCCAATGTAAAATTACGTCAAAATTCATCACGTACATATGGCCACCTTAGAAAACGGCGTCTTGGAGAGAGAGACATATTGGCTTAAAATTGTTATATATATTTGTTTTTCTAACAATTTTGATACTGTTTTCACAGTCAATTCTCTATATTTTTATATTTATTGATCAAACCACTTGTTAGATAACAATAGTATATTTTGATACAAATGTCTTCATTTCAATCAAGTTTGTTGAATTCGCCCGAGCCCTAGGCAAGAGTATTATGGAGCCGAGTGCTGCAATGACAAAACACGTGTATTACACGTTGTTTTTCAATACACTTACAAAGATATAAATAAGCAGCGGTTGACGCGCTTAGCGCCCAGCCTGATACGATCAATACAATCAATTGTGGTGGAGGCAAGTTCGCACACTTTTCCGCACTAGTGCGTAAAACAGTAACTTGCGTGCCTAAAAACGGAAGGGATAACAGTGTATATTTCCTTTCCAGGCCGCCACAACGTCAGCGGCCGCGCCAACGCAGTCGTTCCTGTCCCCCGCCGCCCCGAGCGGGTTCGCTCAGACAGCGTTCGGCGCTAAACCGGGCTCGGCCTTCAGCTTCGGCGGGGGGAATACTGCTGCACCTGCTTTTAGTTCTGCGCCGGCTCCTAGTGAGTACTTTATTTATTTAGACTATATGCGCAATAGTCCAAAGGCGACTTAAGAGCGTCCAACACGAGAAGCATTTTCATACAACCACTCTTATGTTCTAACAAATCTTTCTCTAAATATTTTGGAAACTCAGATGTTTTGTGGATATTGTCTAAGCTTCTATTGAAATCGAATCATAAAGGAGAATGCTATGGCTTCTAAGAAAAAAAAAACCAGTTCCGGCGGAGAAGAAATTTATCTCAAATTATCGATACACAAGACGACAGACAAGGGTAGGAAGATTATGATGATGATGACTTGTTATAGTCATCATCATCGTCATCATCTTCCTACCCTCGTCCCGTTTTATTTGGGGTCGGCGCAACACGTTATTTTCTTCCATTCTGTCCTGTCACTCGTCACGCTATCACAAAACCGGTTATTATTTTAATTAGTAATCTATATATATATAAAAATGAAATTAATGAGGGTCCCGGGAATCCGATGGATGCGAGACGCACAGGACAGGTCATTATGGCGACATTTGGGTGAGGCATATGTCCAACAGTGGATGTCTTTCGGTTGTAATGATGATGATAAAAGTGAATAGCTGTTCTTTAGTCTCGCTAAAACTCGAGAACGGCTGGACTGATTTGGCTAATTTTGGTCTTGAAATATCCGTGATAGTCCAGGGAAATTTTAACGGTGAGAAAAAATGGAAAAAATCACGAAAAAAAAATCCGAATACATCGCCTAATTAAAATGACATTATAAAATTAATTATCGACGGTGAAGTGCCAATACCTCCTAACTGAAATTTTTCGAGATAATTACTTTTTAGCGCTTTTAATTCAAATGTGTGTTTCTGCATGTTTTTGTGAAATCTCTTGAAGCGAATATTACACTTCTGGACACATCTATTGGCCCACCTTGTATTTTCAGTTTCGTTTGGTCCTAGCTAAAATTTTATATTAGGTCGAGCAAAAAGTTTTTATGCAGTTTTGAACCTGGCACATTCACAATTTCATTCAATAGTCTTTTTTTGAATTTCGAACACAGAATTTAAAGAAACAAAAGACAATTTGGAGCCTGTTTGTTGATATCAAACAATCGAATACTAAGAAAACTTGGTTTTATTGGTTTACTTGGATTTAATTCTTGAAAAAGTGATTGATATCTTTGGTTTTGCAACAAACATTAATTATTCTTAACATTAAGGTGAGGTTCTATGAATAATCTATGGATACTTCACCTGAAGTCGCCGCCCAAACTGTGGCACTTATTCAGGCCGGACACAGCCAAAGAAACGAGTGCTCAACTTAATTTATGTCGATCTGCGGTCCGAAATGTTTATCGGAGGTACCTAGAGACTGGCGGCTTTGTTCGTCGCCAAGGAAAGCCACGATCTCGGGTCACAACTGAAAGGCAGGATCGATTCATCGTGACCACCAGCTTGAGAAATCGTCACCTTACCTCCATTGAGATACAAAACTAACTTCGCGACTTCCACGGAGTATCTGTGAGCGCTCGAACTGTTCGGAGAAGGTTAAAAGAACACGATATGGTACCACACAAGCCAGCTAATGGGCCCAAACTAACGCGAGCCCACCGAACAGCGCGCCTTCATTTCGCACGCAGTCATTTAAATTGGACACAGCAAGATTGGAGCCGTGTACTCTTTTCTGATGAGTCTAAAATTGTGTTACATGGCAATGATGGAAGGAAGAAGGTCTACCGACGTAAGGGAGAGCGTTTCGCACAATGCTGCTTTGAAGAGAGGGTTGCTTATGGCGGTGGCTCATGGACTGTCTGGGGCGGTAAATCCGCGAGCGGCAAAACTCAACTTGAGGTTGTTACAGGACCACGGCTGCCAACATTAAATGCTGAAAGGTACATTCGTGAGTGCTTAGAACCTCACGTGATATCATACGCGGACTATGTGGGCCCAAATTTCCTTTTTATGCATGATAATGCAAGAGCCCATGCGGCCGGCATCGTCAGGGAATATCTTCGGGATGTGAACATCACAGTTATGGACTGGCCAGCCAGAAGCCCAGACATGAACCCCATTGAGCATATGTGGGACGAGCTAAAAAGACGTGTTAGGGCTCGTCAGCCAGTTGCCCAGACGATGTAGGAGTTGAAAACTGCCATAGAAGAGGAATGGGAGATGATCCCTCAAAATTTCATAGAGCGGTTGATAAACTCTAAGCCTAATCGTATGAGAGCTGTGGTAGATGCCCATGGAGGCGACACGCGTTATTAAATTAAACTTTTATTTGATAAAACATGTTTTTTATTAAAAAATCAATTGCCTTTAACAAGGCGCATATCCGATTTGTTAGGCGTAGCTCCATGTCGTATGGTATTCTGAATTCAAATTTAAAACAATACGATCGAAAAAGATGGTAAAATGTATCAGGTTTAAAACTGCATAAACAGTTTTTGTTCAATCTAGCAATCATATTTCGGTAGGGGCCATCGAAACCTAAACTCTAAGGTGGGTCAATAGATGTGTCCAGAAGTGTAGTTGCTACTGAATCAAATTAAATTGTGGAAACACCTCTTAACTAAACCGACTGACGTTTTTAAGACAGAAGATTTTTGACTTCGACAGTTAGGAGTTATTGGCACTTCACCGTCGTTATGCTGTTCAGGTAATGTCAGTAGATGGCGTTATCCTTACTATTAGGCGGTACGAAGTTCGCCGAGTCAGCTAGTAAGTAATAAAGTAATAACCGGTTTTGATCGTCATCTTTACTTGCAAACTTATAAAAATTACTTATTTTTGAGGAGTGGATTTAAAAATATGATTCATCCTATTCAGCAGTTTCAGCGTGAAGGAGTAACAAACATACAAATATATACACACTCATAAACTTTCGCGGGCTTGCTGACGGCGAGCAATGGGTAGTCCGGTAATTGTCCGGACCGAGCCCAAGTAGTCGACGACACGTACTGTTCCAAGCGCGCCTCAGGGAGATGTCAGCAAATCGTAGGGGCCCAGCAGGGTCGAAGCCTACTGGGACCACGGGTAGTATGAAAGTGAAACCCGGGGCCCTGAAACGAAGGCAAAGAAGGAACAGGAATTGGTTTTTAGTCAGTTAAAGTCTGACACTATCTCCCGCTCCGCCCAAGAGCGCTATTGGTCATAAGATGATTTTCACACAAAAAAAAAAAACACAAAATTTCGCCTTTGTAATATTGGTATAATTTTCTTTTTTATGTGGAGAAGGGAAGAGTATTTGAATAGAGATCCAGTATAACTGAAATTCAGTAGTTGATCATCACAAATCAGCCTTAAACTTCAAACTGTTAATTTTTTGGTGCAACTATTATTATTTTTTATTTTTTTTAATTGATATAAACCAGTGCTTGACTGCGATCCCACCTGATGGTAAGCGGAGATGCAACCATTGATGGTCAGGCGCAATAGTTTATTAAGAGCCTAATCACTCTAGCCTTGAAGACACCAATATTATAGTTGGACGGGAAGACCGCAGCAGGCAAATTGTTCCAGTCCTAAGCAGCACAGTTGCGCAGTTGTCCAGTGTTGTTGTGTAGTGTGTTGTCAGTTGTGTGTGTATTAAAGTTATAAATTTTTCCCCAGCATCAACCGCAGGCGCATTCGGCCAAAAACCAGCCACCCTCAGTTTCGGCGGCATCGGCGGTTCTGCTACCACCACTACCGGTCAGAGCACCGATGTTACTGGTCAGACAACGGGTCTTACCGCTCAGAACACCGGTCTTAACTTCGGCGCCGGCCAAACTACGGCCACTTCAGCACCGGCGTTTGGGACGTTGACGCCAAGTTTTCAAAGTTCTCAGGCCCAACAGAATCAGATGGGCAGCATTGGAACATCATTCGGTGGTGGACGTGAGTTGAAGCATTCTATATTTTTTATTAAATGTGCCATATCTGGAGAAATGACATATATAGAATAGATATAATATTCAATATTTATGTGAGTGGAAGGGGGGTGCACTGGTACCCCTTAACTTTCAGTATACTTTACAAAAACATTAATTTAATACTTGACTTTGATGATGATGATGATGATGATGATGATGGCTGGACTGGCTTGTTGGTCTAGTGGTTAGTGGCCCTGACTGATTGTGGGTTCTAGGAATCGAACCAGAACAAAAATGTATGTGTGATGAGCACAATCATTTGTTCTGTGTCTGGGTGTAATTTATCTATATTATGTATGTATTAGGGGTTAAACTATGAAATTAACGTTTTTTAAAACGGGTTGTTTTGAAGTGTTATATCTTTGGATTGACTTGGAATCATAATTTTAAATAAACTTTATATTAAAGGTAGGTTATTCTATTTTCGAAATTAGGTATTTATTGGTTTCTTTGTGTTTTGTATTTTCTGTAATATCGCTAAACTTTTGCAAGACTCAAGGTCATTTAACAGTATATAACCCGACGTAAACTTGTCCGACTAGCACTTGACCGATTTTTTCCTACACTATAATATTATTTACTAGACCTTAATCTGCAATGAAAAAAGCGCTTTTAATCCCTTAAAAGCGCTTGACAACTCGCACCTCGCTGAAAACAATGATAATTATATCTGTCTGTCAATTGAAATGAAACAACACAATCACGCTATACCGGCCGGATTTTGAGCAAAGTCAGCCAAACGATGCACGATAATTCACGAACCCAAAGTTTAAGCGGCCTAGGATCGGTAGATTTTCTGCCGAAACCGACGCTGATGCAGAATCTAGATTTTCTTTCCGTTACTTGCCGAAACTGTTCCTTCGGTCCTTTACTAACGATAACTCACTATGGTTTCATCTCCATTTCAGAGCAAGCTCCACTAAACTTCGGCACGAGCCAACCGTCACTCCAGCCACAACAGCAACAATCAGGACTCAGTTTTGCTCCAACATCAACGGCTACTTCTCAACCTGGACTTACTTTTGGTGCCACCGCCACTTCCCAACCAGGACAGCTAAGCTTTGGAACTTCCCTGTCTTCACAAGCCCCTACAAGCACTGTCGGGGCCATTGGAACGTCAACAGCAAACCAGAAGCCACTAACGTTGGGGCAGGCTTCTCCAGCAGGACAGTTTCCTAAAACTTCAGCCGCTCCGATTAGTTTTGCTGCAGTTTCTAGTGCTCCAGGTAAGATTTGTGATGTGTTAATTTTTTTATACAACCCATGGCCCACCATAAGCAGTAGGAGACGCCTTGGGAGACAAGAGTCATAGGGCAACTTTTACAATTACAAACCAAAATTTTTTAGGGTTCCGTACCTCAAAAGGAAAAAACGGAACCCTTATAGGATCACTGACAACAAGGTGATCCGACTATCAGCTGATAGATCGTGCCTACTTTGTATGCGTGCGTTCCTAGATATTTTATATGTATGCGGTCATATGTTGCATCTTAAAAGTATAGGTACCTACTATGACTACAGTAACAGTCAAACACGCTGTATTTGGTTATAATTTTTTAATTTATTAGTTAACAACTGAAATATGTAGGTACATACACTGATTACGGACACCGCTGGGTTTGCAAGCCGCGTTTGGGATTGGTTAAGGATACCCATTTTGCCAGATTGGCCAATGCAGTATCTAGATGCCAGATGTTCTGCTAGAGTGTTGAATTGTCGGCATCCCACTTCTCCACAATGCAGTATCCAGATTCCAGATGTTCTGTTAGAGTGTTGAATTGTCGGCATCCCACTTCTCCACAATGCAGTATCCAGATGCCAGATGTTCTGCTAGAGTGTTGAATTGTCGGCATCCCACTTCTCCACAATGCAGTATCCAGATTCCAGATGTTCTGCTAGAGTGTTGAATTGTCGGCATCCCACTTCTCCACAATGCAGTATCCAGATTCCAGATGTTCTGTTAGAGTGTTGAATTGTCGGCATCCCACTTCTCCACAATGCAGTATCCAGATGCCAGATGTTCTGCTAGAGTGTTGTATTGTCGGCATCCCACTTCTCCACAATGCAGTATCCAGATGCCAGATGTTCTGCTAGAGTGTTGTATTGTCGGCATCCCACTTCTCCACAAGGCAGTATCCAGATTCCAGATGTTCTGTTAGAGTGTTGAATTGTCGGCATCCCACTTCTCCACAATGCAGTATCCAGATGCCAGATGTTCTGCTAGAGTGTTGTATTGTCGGCATCCCACTTCTCCACAATGCAGTATCCAGATGCCAGATGTTCTGCTAGAGTGTTGTATTGTCGGCATCCCACTTCTCCACAATGCAGTATCCAGATTCCAGATGTTCTGTTAGAGTGTTGAATTGTCAGCATCCCACTTCTCCACAATGCAGTATCCAGATGCCAGATGTTCTGCTAGAGTGTTGTATTGTCGGCATCCCACTTCTCCACAATGCAGTATCCAGATGCCAGATGTTCTGCTTGAGTGTTGTATTGTCGGCATCCCACTTCTCCACAAAACAATGCAGTATCCAGATGCCAGATATTCTGTTAGAGTGTTGAATTGTCGGCATCCCACTTCTCCACAATGCAGTATCCAGATGCCAGATGTTCTGCTAGAGTGTTGAATTGTCGGCATCCCACTTCTCCACAATGCAGTATCCAGATTCCAGATGTTCTGCTAGAGTGTTGTATTGTCGGCATCCCACTTCTCCACAATGCAGTATCCAGATTCCAGATGTTCTGTTAGAGTGTTGAATTGTCGGCATCCCACTTCTCCACAATGCAGTATCCAGATGCCAGATGTTCTGCTAGAGTGTTGTATTGTCGGCATCCCACTTCTCCACAATGCAGTATCCAGATGCCAGATGTTCTGCTAGAGTGTTGTATTGTCGGCATCCCACTTCTCCACAATGCAGTATCCAGATTCCAGATGTTCTGTTAGAGTGTTGAATTGTCGGCATCCCACTTCTCCACAATGCAGTATCCAGATGCCAGATGTTCTGCTAGAGTGTTGTATTGTCGGCATCCCACTTCTCCACAATGCAGTATCCAGATGCCAGATGTTCTGCTAGAGTGTTGTATTGTCGGCATCCCACTTCTCCACAATGCAGTATCCAGATTCCAGATGTTCTGTTAGAGTGTTGAATTGTCGGCATCCCACTTCTCCACAATGCAGTATCCAGATGCCAGATGTTCTGCTAGAGTGTTGTATTGTCGGCATCCCACTTCTCCACAATGCAGTATCCAGATGCCAGATTTTCTGCTAGAGTGTTGTATTGTCAGCATCCCACTTCTCCACAAAACAATGCAGTATCCAGATGCCAGATGTTCTGCTAGAGTGTTGTATTGTCGGCATCCCACTTCTCCACAAAACAATGCAGTATCCAGATGCCAGATGTTCTGTTAGAGTGTTGTATTGTCGGCATCCCACTTCTCCACAAAACAATGCAGTATCCAGATGCCAGATGTTCTGCTAGAGTGTTGTATTGTCGGCATCCCACTTCTCCACAAAACAATGCAGTATCCAGATGCCAGATGTTCTGCTAGAGTGTTGTATTGTCGGCATCCCACTTCTCCACAAAACAATGCAGTATCCAGATGCCAGATGTTCTGCTAGAGTGTTGTATTGTCGGCATCCCACTTCTCCACAATGCAGTATCCAGATGCCAGATGTTCTGCTAGAGTGTTGTATTGTCGGCATCCCACTTCTCCACAAAACACTGCAGTATCCAGATGCCAGATGTTCTGCTAGAGTGTTGTATTGTCGGCATCCCACTTCTCCACAATGCAGTATCCAGATGCCAGATGTTCTGCTTGAGTGTTGTATTGTCGGCATCCCACTTCTCCACAAAACAATGCAGTATCCAGATGCCAGATATTCTGCTAGAGTGTTGTATTGTCGGCATCCCACTTCTCCACAAAACAATGCAGTATCCAGATGCCAGATGTTCTGCTAGAGTGTTGTATTGTCGGCATCCCACTTCTCCACAATGCAGTATCCAGATGCCAGATGTTCTGCTAGAGTGTTGTATTGTCGGCATCCCACTTCTCCACAATGCAGTATCCAGATGCCAGATGTTCTGCTAGAGTGTTGTATTGTCGGCATCCCACTTCTCCACAAAACAATGCAGTATCCAGATGCCAGATGTTCTGCTAGAGTGTTGTATTGTCGGCATCCCACTTCTCCACAATGCAGTATCCAGATGCCAGATGTTCTGCTAGAGTGTTGTATTGTCGGCATCCCACTTCTCCACAATGCAGTATCCAGATGCCAGATGTTCTGCTAGAGTGTTGTATTGTCGGCATCCCACTTCTCCACAAAACAATGCAGTATCCAGATGCCAGATGTTCTGCTAGAGTGTTGTATTGTCGGCATCTCACTTCTCCACAATGCAGTATCCAGATGCTAGATGTTCTGCTAAAGTGTTGTATTGTCGGCATCCCACTTCTCCACAATGCAGAATCCAGATGCCAGATGTTCTGCTAGAGTGTTGTATTGTCGGCATCTCACTTCTCCATAAAACAAAACTAAATTATCAACCTATTATTCGTAGCTACTGCCTATTGTCCAAAAAAGCATACTCCGGGCGCAGTTTTACAATCCATAATCCGTTGTAAAAACACTGTAGACTCCACGAATTCTTAGATTACCTCCTATTACGACGACTCATTTTTTTCTATTATGATTATTTTTATTGTGCTTTTGGGTACAATATTGACTTGGTCTTGGTCTACACTGTTCTTACATAAAATTTATTGATACTGTAATATGGAAGTATTGTAACATCAACCACTTTTTTTAAAAGTTTAACCATGGAGTTTATTGCCGATTCTTCTCCATAGGAAACGACCAATTTGAAACCGTGCTTTAGCTTCTGACGTTTTATAAGTGCCCATTTAGGCTTATGTGAAATAAAAATATTTTGAATTTTTCATACAGTTGGGAAACGCCTTTGATGTCGGACGACACTGCCGGTCGTGAGTGATTCTTTAAAACCAAGAATACGTCTCATTCATCTGGCCTAGCTTTCGTACCTAACTATTTTGTATCGTAAGCCACTTGGCGGAAATGAGTGCCTTTGATACATTTAGTGATCGGGGAAAACTATTATGAAAATAAAAATATCAAATAGACACTCTTTCGGTTTCAAAGAATCACCATCGTGTAGGTACTTACGCTATCAGTCGCAAATTTGCAAGTGTTCAAAAAAGAAAAATAAAATAAATATACTTAATTATTATGCCATCATTTATTTAAAGCGATATGGATTGTAAAGCTGTGCTCCCGGGATAAAAAGTTATTAATATACGTGTTTTCCAGGCCATGGTCTACTTGTGTATAATATAATTTATTATAATTATTTCTTTATTGTCAGGCAACTAAGGCCCATAGATAAAATACATTATATTACAATCTTATAAACAAAATAAAGAAAAAACGTTTATTCGTACCTCACACATACAGTAGAATTTTAAGTATGGAAAAAAAATAAGTTTAAAATCTGTGCAAGGCCAAAGAGGCGCCTAACTCAGCATATGCTGCGATATTACAACGATAAATAATGCAGCGCTTGTATCTGGTTTCTAAACATAAACATATTAAAAATATCACAAACAATTAACTATAATTATACACGTAACATCGGCGTCGTGTTCCGCTGCGTGGTGTCGCGTAGCCGTCCTCGGAAACGTCGATACACGACACCTTTCGGCCAAAATTCCTCTCTAAAATCAGGACTGTAGATGGTAGGTTGAAACTCGTATCACGAATGACTTGAAGTCAGTATCATGGCGCGAATCCAGCCTTTCGACCCTCAGGGTCCAGTTGCTCTTTATCTTCATACACTCCACGACTTCCTCAACCTTCGTAGAGCAAAAAATCCAAATTATTAATTTATTAATCTAAATCCTTTCAACCATGAAGAAGTAACAAACACACACTCACGAACTTTCGCTTTTATTATATTATTGTGATTCTCTTCATCACAGGCTCCAGCGCCACCTCAACCACTCCAGCGGCCTCCACAGGGCTGGCAGCCTGGTCCACCCCACTAGCGACCACAAGCCAGCCCACAGCTGGGCTTAGCTTCGGCACCAGCACGACCGCTACCACTGGCCTCAGCTTCGGTGCAGTGTCTACGGCCGCCTCGACTATACAACCTGGTTTTGGCTTGGGGACAAGTGCTAACAAAAGTGTGCTTGGTTTTGGTAAACCGATTACTTCGGTGGCTGCTTCCTCTGCAGGTAAATGTTTGCATTTTTTTTAAATGTTGCCCTACTTTCTAGGTTAGGTACTTCTGTATCGTGGCTGTGTACCTACATGTAAACTTATTCAAAAGACACTCAGACTCGGACCATCGTGGAGGCGATCGGCGGCGCCTCGGGGAAATGGGCGACAGTTGCCTTCTTTTGCGAAGCAGTAATGCTAGCGAAGGAGGCGGCAGCACGCGTAAGGGAACGGACGTTTATATGTATTTCTATGGCCGCTACAACAAAAAGAAATAAAATTAAAAATTAAAGAGGGTTCCCATACAAGAAATTGTATAGGAACCCATGTTTTTTAATTGATTTTATATAATATTATAGTGTGTATAACAGTGGAATTACTGAATTCTGCGTTCCCTGCTAGCTAATGCTAGCTACAACCTGGGGGTCTTCAAATTTAGAGTGACTAAGTTACTTCTAGGCAAGCATGTTCTATCATTGACTACATCACTGCTTATCACCAGGTGTGATGGTCTTTAACGCAAATCTGTCAATAAAATAATTAAAAAAAAAAAACTACGTAAATTATGACTATTCATGACTGTTTTGCTCCTGTTGGTCAATCTAAAAGCCAACAAGTTTTTCCCAACCCAGCTTACCAAGTCGAAAAGTGAATAGGTTACTTCTAGGCAAGCGTGCTGCATCGTCGGCCACATCATCGCTTACCAACAGGGGAGATAGTGTACAAACACGAGCCTATCTATATATAATATATAAGCAAAATACCACTCACTGATTAATCACGAAATCACAGAAACTATAACACTATAACTTAAAATTTGGCTAGTAGGTTCCTTAAAGGGTGTAGACATCCGGTAATAACGGATTTTACGAAAGTCCACCCCTAAGGGGGTTTTTTTTTTTATTGGGTGGGAAAATCATTTTATGACAAAACCCGCTCTTGGGCGGAGCGGGAGATAGTGTCAGACTTTTACTGACTAAAAACCCACTCCTGTTCCTTCGTTGCCTTCGTCCCAGGGCCCCACCTAGAAAGGAGAAATCTATCACGCGGGTGAAGCCGCTGGCAGAAGCTAGATTTTTTTATTCTTGATAGGTTCGCGCTTGACCGCTATCTCACCTGATGGAAAGCGACGATGTGGTCGACGTAATAATATTAATAATAATTAGTCTATAATATCTGTCTATAATCACGACTCTCAAACCATTCCAATATACTCGTAATCTTTGTGGTTCTTTCGTCAAAAGACCATCTCGAGACATTAATCTGCATGGATCTCATATGTTTTATTAAACTATTACATGTTTGCTTTATGGACTTGAAAATAGACTGACCTCTGAGTAAGCTTCGGTATTTCTTCTCAGGGTAGTCGGCCAGAAAACATCGGCCATATCTAGTTTAAATTGACGAGCAAATTGATATGTATAAGTTTTTAGGCCTATTTGTAAAATGAATATCATTTATTTCATCTATACAATAATGGAACTAAGCTCATTTGACATTTGATGAATTGAACTTAGTTTCGCCTACATTCTCAATTCAAATATTCAAAATTCATGTCAAAATGACATAGCCAGAAAAATATTGTTTGTGATAAAATTTATTTTTCACACTATTTATTGTAATACAAAATTATTAGTAACTAAATTGAACTTTTACTGCCTAAAAAATAAAGGTTATTTTAACATTTTTTCACTTGTTTAATTTGTTATGAAAATTGTTTTGACACAATGAAAACTTATCCAATTGATTGAAAAGCTCACTTAAATTTTATATTTGGTCTTCTCATTTATTATCACTTCGTTTATTTATTTATCCATACTTATTTATAAATGTATTATTTCTTAAAATCACCTTAATAAAAAATTTCAAAAGTACTGTTTTCGGTATCAAGCTCTTGATCCAACTGCCCAAAGCAAACTTCTACAGTTTATCAAAACATTATCAAAATGTATTTTTTTTTGTAATTTCAGCATCCACATCTGCCCCATCTGCCCCATCTGGTATCACAGTTCTCGGCAAAACTACAGGCACCACGACTATGGCCTCTTTAACTACAGCCACCACGTAAGTAACATCGATCCTTATAATGTTCCCACTGCTGGGACTCCGGCTTTCTCTTTAGGAGAGGGAGTGGGCCGCAATCCACCACGCGGGCCCAGTGCGGGTTGGTGAATGTCACTTGTCTTCAGACATGCCAGTTTCCTCACGATGTTTTCCTTTCACTGGTTTCACGGATACCCAGGTACCCTCCGTCAAATTGTCAGTAACACCAACACGCTGCTGGCCTTCCCTGAGGTGCTGGTGTATGCAAAATACGCTCTTTAGTTCTGGGGTTGCGGAGACCAGCCCAAAATACAATACAATACAATTAGGTACGTTTTTAATGGACGACGACTTGTTAGTATACAATGACATGTGGATGGATGGATAGGGAGAGGGAGGCCAAAGAAAAGATGGTTGTGTTGTGGCCAGATGTTAGAATTGATCACTTCATGATATGGCCATATCATTGATGTAAGATTTCTATGATAATAAAAGGTCTAAAGAAAGTATAAGATAGTTAGTTTGACATAATTATCATCAAACTTTAACGTGATGATCTGGCCACGATAGATGCTTTGCGTGGGAAGTGATATGAAAGAGAAGGGAGTTAGTGATAGTGTGTTGCGCGGATTAATGAATTATTTTTTAAAAATTTTCAGTACAACAGCCGCAGCGCCCCCTCAAGCCATCACCTCGATATCCTTCGCCCAACTAGAAGAGAACATAAACAAATGGACGCTAGAGCTGGAAGAACAAGAGAAGACGTTTATCAACCAAGCGACGCAGATCAACGCGTGGGACCGACTGCTCATAGCTAACGGGGAAAAGGTAACAGATACGATATGCCATGCCGTCGACATCATTTTTTATATTAGGCCCATACATACATACCTGGACCAAAGAACATGAAAACAGTAATATATTTTATATGGTGCCATTCATTGGAATGTCGCTTACAAAGCTAAGAATAGTGGAAAACGTCTGAATATGGCTAGATAGCCGATTGCAGATTTAAGATTGGAAAAAAGTCGGGCACATACCTAACCTTCAAAAGGCGCTGTGGGATATTTACCTCACTAAAAACACCTCGGTGATCAACATCACCTCTTAAAAGTGTGACGGGGCCCTTAACTTTTGAACCGCCTACATCGGATATATCCGACAAACAATCTGGTGTTTATTCCGCCAGGGTCGCACATACACGACCAAATATTCCATCTTGTCAGCTTATCTCTCACATATGGGGATTGAAGAGCTTAACGAGATGGAGTACCCAGTCGCAAACACAGGACCCTTTTTTGTATTGTGTGGGAAAATCATCTTATGACAAATCCCGCTCTTGGGCGTAGCGGGAGATAGTGTCAGACTTACTGTCTAAAAATCCACTCCAGTTCTTTCTTTGCCTTCGTCCCAGTGCCCCGGGTCTCGCTTTCACACTACCCGTGGCCCCAGTAGGCTTCGACCCTGCTGAGCCCCTACGATTTGCTGACATCTCCTTGAGGCGCGTGGAACAGTATGCGCCGTCGACGACTTGGGCTCGGTCCGGACGGTTACCGGACGGTCGGACGGCAAGCCCGCGCAAACATACGACCCTGGCGAAGAGGACGTGAAAACACTAGTCGGACCATCCGACGCGGGCGTTTCAAAGGTTAAAATACCACTTCGAAACTGTGAAATGCCTGTTAAAGCACATCCCTGAGGAGACTATACAAGGGTCTCCTCTGAGCCTCGCTGTGTACGGCATCCCGTGATCTCTGTTCCACTGTCTTCGTTCACCTTTGCATTTCAGGGCCCTGGTAACTCTCAAACAAACTCACACACGCTTAAGTAGTCTTTCCAATGTAATCTGCGAAAGGACATTTAAAAAATAACATCAAAATGTTTCTTCCCAGATCGTAGAATTAAACGACGCCGTCCAATCAGTGAAGAACGAACAACAGAGTTTAGAACATGAGTTGGACTTTGTGTTGGCGCAACAGAAGGAGCTGGAAGACTTACTGGCGCCGATGGAGAAGCAGCTCTCTGAGGAAACCGTAGACAGACTGAGAGATCCTGAGAGGGAGCACATGTAAGTATAATACCGCTGCCTGCTGAAGACCCCTCGAACGTCGAAAGTCGAGGGGCGATTCTCGGTCTCCGTAGACGCAGTCTTGTGGACGGAGTTGAAGGCGCTTTGTGTTCCAAGTGCGGCTTAACGAGCTATTAGCAACATTGACGGGATCCTCTAGTCTAAGGTATATACTTTATAATGATTTGCCCTGAAACGCAAAGGGCAACTAAAGGAATAAAAGTGAGTTTTAGGCTCCATTTCCTTCTACGTTCGCTGGCGTCGGTAGAGCGTACGAATAAACACAATGTTCTATGGGCCATCGCACAGCAACGTTGACTTCCGCAGTAGATTTATTGCTACTTTTCTTTGTCATGCGCGGCCGATGTCAGCGTAGAAGGAAATCAAGCCTAAGGGCCTGTGCACACCACGTCTTTTAAACGCGTCGTTGACGCGCGTATCAGAAACGATCGTTGACGGCGCGCTTTTATCCTATTAAAGGTCTACAGACTGCGTCTGACTCGCGTGTGTATCACGTCTGTATCGCTACTAACGCGCGTTAACGGCGAGTTTAAAAAACGTGGTGTGCCCAGGCCTGTGCTTTGTAAGTAAAAGACAAATTCAGGTTCTTTTAGTTGCCAAAATATCAATAAAGAAAATACGCAATACGCCTTTGTCATATGATTCTTAGAAAGATACAACGGTCAAGATATTTCCTGTTGGTCTAGTGGTTAATTACCAAAAACCGTGGGTTCAATTCCCACCCCAAACAAATGTTTGTGTGATGAGCATGGTCATTTGTTCTGTGTCTGTCAATTTATATATTTTATGTATGTATTTAGAAATATATATATATTTAGTGATAGTATGACGGTTGACAGGATAGAATGGAAGAAAAAAACGTGTTGCGCCGACCCCAAATAAGATGGGACAAGGGCAGGAAGATGATGATGATTTAGAAATATATAAGTATGTTTATCAGTTGTCTAGTACTAATAACACGAACTCTGCTTAACTTGGGACTAGACGGCGTTGCGTGAGAGTTGTGGAATATTATTATTTGGAGCCTTTTTTTTTCTAAATATAGAAAATTGCTTGTAATGTTTCATTTAATAAGACATTTATGTCTTTTTCAAGGTATTCACTAGCAGAGAACTTGGATACGCAGCTGAGACAAATGTCAGAAGATTTGAAGGAAGTCATTGAACACCTCAATGAGACCAATAGGAGTCAAGACAGCAATGACCCTGTAAGTAAAAACTTTGTAACAATTACTTTCATTTCCGAATGCAAAGAAGAACGCTTTATAGTTCGATCCTTTTTATTATTATTATTGATGAGCTCGCGTTTGACCACCTGTAACTTAAGAAAAATACCACCTGTAAAATACCTAGATGGTATTTTACAGGTGATGGTACCTGTAAAATACCTAGATGAATACCGGTATTTTACATGAAGCTACTGCCTATCTGAGCTCCAAAACCCTATAATTGAATACCACGATGGTGTTAGCTTTTCTGGCTTTTTTTTTAGTTGGGAAAATAATCTAATGACAATATCACGCTCTTGGGCGGAGCGGGAGATGTATCAGACTTTTACTGACTAAAAACCGACTCTTGTTCCTTCATTGAGTTTTCCTTTATGAGTCAGACCCTTGGCCCCAGTAGGCTTTGACCCTGCTGGGCCCCTGCAGTTTGCTGACATCTCCATGGGCTCGGTCCGGACGGCTACCGGACGGTCGGACGGCGAGCTACTCGTTGCGCGCCGTCCGCAAGCCCGCGCCTACGGTAGCCGAAAATTGGGATCGGAATCCCTACGGCGGTTAGAGCGTGAGGACCGTTGCCTCAGGCGATCGGCCGCTTCCTTTGCTAGCATTACTGCTTCGCAGAAGGAGGCGACCGCCGATTGCCCCCACGAGGACTCGGCGTTGCTCTGCCCAAGCGGGGCGCACCTCCACCATGTAGCTTTTCTGGCTTCAAACTATTTGTAACGACTGTCAAAGATGATCGACGAAGATCAATGGCTTACCGTGCTATCCGTAGCGCGGAGGAATTTCGATATGCTAAGATAGTCACCTTTCCACAGACTGACCTCAGCAAGCTTTGCTTAACCTAGGTGAACCGTAGGCTTAAGTATAAATTAATAAATTGAAGAAGACCCAAGCTCATTCGATGTTTTATCCATACCAAATATTATATTATTTTTTATTTTTTCAGATCGTCCAAATCGGGCGCATACTAAACGCTCACATGTCGTCCATGCAATGGATAGACAACTCCATCGCACAAATATCTACAAAACTAGACCAACTGAAGGCGACCCACGATACTCTGCGAAGAGACAATGAACGGTCATATCAACTGACTTACAATTGATGGTGACAATTTGAATCTTATGTTAATTGTTATTAGGCGTCGTCCTAATACAAAGCGATCATGACGTGAATATGCTATCGTTAACCTAAAAGCCCTCTGTAGGCGCGACAATACGATCGTGTTTACCGTACAATGCGTTTCAAATAAGAATAGGACTGATCTTGCGCCATGTTTTGACGTCATAACTGTCAAATCGAAGAAATTGGGTAGGGTTAGCAAAACAAGGACTTACTCCCTTCTGATATTAACATTCTTTTCCATCTTTAGCAGTAAAAATTCTTTATAAATTTATTAATGTTAATAAAATCTAATTGTAGCTAGTACTTTTATTTATATATTATGTATCTACTTATTTCATGTTTTAATTCATTACCAAGCGAACGCGCGTTCGCTCTCTCATTGTCTTTCTATTGTGTCTCTAATTACGGTATTCGAAAGGTTAATATATATTTTGTATTGTTTTATGTGTACTAACCAAAAATGTTTTGTCACTTTTTATCATGATGACCAATTGATACCATTGCTACAAAAACTAATCAATAGTCAACAGTATTCTTGGCAATGTACCGACCATTTCCACCTCATACCTTGACATTGGCAAAATCATCGGACATTCTTCGATGGAGCCATACACTTAAAAATTGAATTGAATTGAACAAAACAAGCAATTTTTAAAATTAAATTTATGAACGAAAAAAGTTTAATCAGAATCCAGTTGTTCAATTCTGCTCATCTCTACGTCATTGTGTGAAGTGTCTGAGTAGTGGCAAATAGAAGAAATGTTTCTAACAATGAAAATAAGAAATAAAATAGTTTATCTAATTATCTAAGCTCAGTAAACGCACGGCGACACCGTGGCAGACCAAGGCGAAGGTGGAGAGATGAACTGGATAAATACCAGAAGGACTGGCCCGCAATGGCCGAAGACAGACTTGTGTGGAAAAGGGAAAGGGAGGCCTTTGCTCAGCAGTGGGACATAAATGGGCTATAAATAATAATAAATTATCTAAGCGTTAGTAAAACAAAGTAAAAAAGAAACCGCACATAAGTTTTCCTTGCAAACCGTACTTGTAATTAACATTTGACAGATCGAGGTCATTGACTGTCCTATTTTTATTAGCAATGCATGGTACCAATGAACGCTACGTTCGCGTATTCGGACGATAATCGCTTTGTGTTAGGACAACGCCAGACTATTTAGTATTGTTTCTGTTAAGTACTGACTAGGTTAAATGAATGTTCGTCTCTATTTCATAGTAGATAATGTCTGAAAGAGATGGCATATGTTTAGAGTTGTCAAAACTATTAACAAAAGTCAGCCTGAAAAAGTTCTAAATGTATTTTATAAAATCTTTGACTAATAGAAAACCTTTTGTGTCTTCAACAAGTTAATACTTTACTAAACTCTGCTCTCAAAACGGTGAAGGCAAACATCGTGAGGAAACCGTCCTAGAACTAAAAATTCGAAGACAAGCCACCAATCCGAGCTGGGCTCGCGTGGTAGACTACGGCCTATTCCCTCTCCTAGAAAAGGAGCCAGAGTTCCAACAGTGGGAAGCTTCATGGTATTTTAGCAAATTAAGCTTTTTGTAGTCGACCGCGTCGGTGGTGTGACGATCTGCCCCCCTAGCCAAGTTACGACCCTTTCGTTTCTCTTTGTTCGTAGGCCACGCTTCCCGATTCCTTTGTTCTGAACACCTGACGGAGCGTTGAGATGACGTCAGAATCATATTTTAATCCATATAAGACGATACTGACCAAGTAAAATGCAAAAAAACTAAACACCACACTTGTATCCTTCAGTTGCCCTTTGCGTTTTAGTACCAGGGTTTCCCTTTTAGAAATTCCCTGTGGCCACCCACATAGACCGATCCTTACCGAACGTGCGGACGGTGAGCTATTCATCCATTGCACGTCGTTCGCAAGGTAAGGTACACAAGGGTAAAGATTTTTCAAACGATTCAATAATTTTATTGTTTTTTTACAAACCTTGCATATTGATGACGTAATTAGCCTTTCTTTTCCACATTATAATAAGCAGTGATTATCCTAAATATTTCCCTATTTATGTATCAACTTATAGACTTATTGATGCTGTGAAAGATGTAATAATTAACTTGAAAAAAATGTATTTTCATTGACGTAATATTTTGAATATGGCCAAAAAATATCAAAAGAATTTTCTAATCTACATTATCTTTGTTAAAACTGTACAAATTGTTCGGTAATTGTAATTCGTATTAAAAGTGTATTTCTGTGAAATAAAGTGATTATTATAGTTAATCAAGTTTTGTTTAATATACATTTAGGGAAACTTGGGTTCGCCAATACGTTTGTGACGATTCTCTTTAAAAAAAACAGGCATAGTCAATGATAAAATGTGTATACAGTCGACTCTCAATAATTAAAATCTGCGATAATTCTAACCTCTGTAATTAAATGATAACACGAGTTCCCTAGAAAATCACTACAAATTTCGAAAAAAAAAATTATGCACTTACTATCGTTACATAACAAAATGACGCGTGCATTCGAATTCATCGGCGTCAAACACTACAATCCAAAGCTGCAGAAAGAAAGATTTTAGAACTTGCAGAGGTATGCAAATACCTACATTTTGAGTCAAGTTCAAACTTGTATCATCGTACACGCCTTTGTTTTTGTAATGATTAGTTTGACACACTTTCGCACGAATTGGTTTGTTTAGTTAAGTTTCAGTTACGGTTACTCTTTCAAAAAATTTCGTACCATTTGATATTTCGAACATTCGATAATTCGTAACATTTTAAAAGTTCCTCGAGTTTCGAATTAACGAGAGTCGACTGTAGTAGTTTCTTCCAGCAAAAGTTTATAAAAACGCAGACAGATCTTTACAGAATTTCCACATGCTTGTCCCATGTTGATCGGTGCAACGTCCATGATGGCTGACAGGGGAGCGTGGAAAGGATTTCTTCCACTTCAACCGTCATGCTCAAGATCCAAGATGAAGCAAACCACGCGGTTAGACGTTGATTTGCAGACACCAACACGGTATAAAATAGAGTACTAGCCTATTGCAATCAACTGGACTCTATATCACTTGGCCATCTCGGGAATCGAACCCAGGACCTCGTAATCAGCGGTAGTGCTTGTAATTTGACGGTGAAGTTTTATGTCAGCATTACTAACTGCTGGAGAACACACAGACCCGTCTTCAATCTGAGAAAGTAAGGACATAAATCATCATCATCATCTTCCTGCCCTTGTCCCATCTTATTTGGGGTCGGCGCAACACGTTTTTTTCTTCCATTCTATCCTGTCAACCGTCATGCTATCACTAACTTTCTTTTCTTTCATATCACTATTCACACGATCCATCTTTTCTATGGCCTCCCTCTCCCTCTCGACCCATCCACATGTATACTCATAACTCTTTTAGTAACATGCGTTTCATCTCTCCTATTTACATGACCATATCAAGACCAACGATTCCCTTTTAACTTTTCAATCACAGGCGCCACTTTCAAACTTCCTCTAATATACTCATTTCTCACTTTATCCATTCTCATCACACAGTAAGGTCACAAATATGACGGCAAAAATGATCAATTAAAACATCCAACTAAAAAAATATTAAAATTTTAATATGATTCAATTCAAAACACTCCAGCTTGACATTCGTCAGTCTGCAAGCACACAATCACCAGCTTCTTATTCACGACATGTCGAAACTGCAAACTGTCCCAGTTGCTTTAATACACAATCCCGCTAATAAAACACAACAGCAATTGCACACGGTCTACCGTCTAGCTTCTTATGCACGACACTGCAGGCAGTCCTGTTGCTTCAATGCACAATCCCACTAATAAAACTCTGCAGCTTGACACTAGGGATTTTGTAAGCACGATATCACTAGCTTCATATGCACGACACTGGAGACAGTCTTGTTGCTTCAATACACAATCCCACTAATAAAACTCTGCAGTTTGACACTAGGGACTCTGCAAGCACGAGATCACTAGCTTCTTATGCACGACACTGCAAACAGTCCTGTTACTTCAATACACAATCCCGCTAATAAAACACTGCAGCTTGACGTTCTCATCAGTCTGCAGGCACAGGATCACTAATTTCTTATGGACGACACTGCAGATCGTCCTGTTACTCGATATCTGCTCCGCGCTCAGGAACATTGATAGCTTCTTAGCGTCTACGCGGCAGTAGCAGATACGGGATATGTCTTCGTTCGCTTGTGTTTCTTCGGTTTCGGAGTCCGAGTGTTCTATTGGGCCTGAAAATTTAATACAAGAGCTATTTTATTCTAGTAAGGCAGTGGTGGTAACTGCCCCGGCTTACGAGTTGTAGGTGCAGGTTGATACCCAGCCAGGCGTATTACTTTGTGTAAATTATTTCATCACCACTGCTCTCAAAACGGTAAAGGAAAACATCGTGACAAAACCGGCATGTCCTAGAACCAAAAATGTGAAGACATGACATCGACCAACTTGCACTGGGCCCGCGTAGTGTATTACGGCCCATTCTCTCCTAGAGAGGAGTCCTGAGTGGCAGCAGTGGGAACATTTTAAGTCCGATTATCCTATATATTTAGGGTTGTTCCTGTGATACTTAAAGGATCAGAATTCTTCACAATAATAATAATATGCAGTACAGTATAGTAACATACAAGCTTTTGCCTTTATCATATTACTAGCCTCTGCCAGCGGCTTCACCCGCCAGAAAGTGAACATTGGGATAATTTTTGTGTTTATATATCTCAGAACCCTGGGATCTTCTGGACCTTTGGAAAGCGTTTAGTTGGCCTGCCCACCTTGGTATAGTCTGATGTTGGTCGATGATGGAAACCAAAATACCCGACTTATAAAAATCAAGCATGTCAGGGGCCAGGCTCACTTCAAATAGTAAATTTTAAAAGTTGCTAAAGTTTGTCATTGCGACCGAGATGGAATTCGCCCGAGCCGTTAGGCCAGGGTTTTACGGACCCGAGTACAGCTGTGACAAACCAAGTGTATCAAACGACCTTTTTCAATACACTTACAAAGAAATAAACCGTTGACGCGCGACTCGTGGGGGTCGCTTAGCACGTAGCCTGATATGATAAATACAATCGAGACGGGGGCGAGCGCGGAAATCAGTAAATTGAGTACCTACAACCGGTAGGGATAAGAGTGAACTGAGAGTAAGCTTATTGAAAAATAACTTTATATACGCCAATGCGCCTTGCTCATGAAAAAAAAACTCACAAACTGTACTTACCACCAAACGCCTCCACATTCAATCCTTTAAACCTTGTTGATACTTTAGCCATGTCAGTCTTGATCTGTAAAGTGAGCCTGCCTTCAGCTGAAGCTCTGATCACCACCTCGGTGGCCATGGTTCTCATTCTGTCTATAGTTGTGCGGAGCTGCTTCAGAGATGGCAGTTCTATTGATATCTGTAACATGTGAAATACTTTACATCTTGTCTTTTCTTAGACATTTTCTGGAATATAGACTCTAATAACTGTATTTCGATTTGCTAGAACCAATATTATGCTCATCTAAACACCATCAGAATTTAACAGAAACATCAAAATGACCGGAAGACGTAGTGTTGGAAGGACTCCTACAAAGTGGACCGATGACTTGGTGACGATTGCGGGAGTCCGATGGTTGCGAGACGCACAGGACCGTTCATTGTGGCGGCACTTGGGGGAGGCCTATGTCCAGTAGTGGATTTCTTTCGGCTGAAATGATGATGATGATGATGATGATGATGATGATGATGATGATGATGATGATGATGGTGATCAAAATGACCTAAACTAGAATCTTGGAACAGATTTTGCCTCTTTATGAACACATTTACAAACAACACAAATATTCCTATGTTGTGCAATGATATTATTAGAGATTATATAGTATGTGATTAATCAGCCCAGACTATCATGATAACACACTTTTTTTATCACTTTTCACAATATCTACAGTTGTCACAATATTTTTGCCTCAAATATTATTGGGTTCAAAATTCAAAATGATTTTATTTCACAGAGACCTACAAAGGCACATATAAAATGTGAAACTATCAATGGGTAGTTTCCTATAAAGTGAAGAGTAACCAGCAAGAAACCCCATGGTCACTCTTTCATGATTGGTTCAGGTTATTATAATTACTACCACTACAGTACCATATGGTGATGGATAGCATCATGCAATTACTTCCTGTGAGTGTTGCAAGAGGTGACTAAAGGACTCACCAGAGAATGGGCAGCAGCATTCTCTAGGCATTGTAACAACTTCACTGCAATCACCAACATACTTGCCAAGCGCGAATATTTTGTGGCAAAGTCCATAAAGACCCTGAGCGAGGCCTCTGTCCAGTAGTGGCATCTATCGACTGAAATGGTGATTATGATTGTGACAACTTACATCAGGGTCTGGTATCCTAGGTTCATGGTAGTCGGACCACAGTTTTCTTGGGATCACTGTTACTGGTATATCATGTGTCACCTGTCTAGTCTGCTGCGAGATAACACATGGCTGAAAAATGAAGAATTGTTTACTTCAGTTATGAGTTTTTGCTTTAATTACTTTTTGGAAAAAGGTGGGCTGGTTGGAATAAGCTCACCAAAGGTGGTCCATGACCATGGTTGGCATAGGACTAAGTGTACTCCGATAGATACCTAGTTAGTATAGTATAGATAGGGTCTTTGCTATTTTAAAATCAAAATGAAAATGACCAAGGGTGTGTTAAAATATTATAATTTTGAGCAAAATATTCTTATTAGCATTAACCTTTCGAACACCATAATTAGAGACACAATAGAAAGACAATGACCGAGCGAACACCGGCAACTAATAAATTAATATTAGCACTTACGGTTTCAATTTCTAAAGTTAGACATGGACACTGTTTCTTTGTTAGCTTCATTTTCAAAGATTTTGCTGTTTTTAACGTAACTAAGGATCTTGCTAAATTACCTGAAAAACATGAAATAGACTAAAATTTTCATATACATTACTGGGCTTTAGCCGTATCTTGAGTGTGATCTGTACGTTTGCTTGTGAACACATCTTTTTTCCTGTTTAAGAGAGAAAACCTTCAAAAAACACCCGGACTTTCGAGACAAATCTGTATTTGTCCCCAAAGTCCAACACACAAAACACAAAAAAGTCCCTGTGGAGTGTGGGGATTTTAACCTCACTAAATCCACCCCGGTGATCACCTTCAGCACATAGAAGGGGCCCCATTACTCTTAAAAAACCAATCCGGAACCCCTTTTATCTAACGCCTGTTACGGAACACCCTTGAGGAGACTGTAGGTACTATCACAACTTAGCCTCACTTTGTGAAAACACCTACAAAAACGTATAAATGGGATAACCACAAACCTGAACTTAAAGCCATATAAATATCCTTATGCTCTTCATCTAACCCAATCATTTGATACTCTGAACAAAACATCCTTTGAGGAATCTCACACCATAATATTGGTGGACTTGGTCCGCTATTCTCTTCACTCACGATAAAATACAAATGGTCGTCAGTCAATCTTAAAACACATTCTTTAGACAACTTCGATATTATTGTCACTACATCTGCAAATAAAGATTATTGTCAAAAAGTTTGAAAAAAATGGGAAGTTTGTTTACATTTTTTTTAAGAGGTTAATTACTTGAAAATTCTCGCATCGGCCCAGCGTCTATCATTACAGCCCGGAATTTCATAGTTTATTTTGTACTTAATAGTTTTAATCTAAGCAATTATTAGATAGTTTTCTAAATAAAAGTTCGCGGGCTTCCAATGCCGAATTTGGTTTGTTTTGACAGCTTGATATTGGCGACAAGCATAGACAACCATGATGACGTTGAGAGTTTTAGGGTGTCTTTATTAAAAATATTTTAAAAAATGTAATTTACAATCTACTAATTGTAATCCAGTTGTCGACTAAAATTGGCTCTTCATACATAAAATAATGGGGTACGTAATGTAGCTTACAAGTAATAATTTAAACCATTATATTACATAACTGCAAATCCATAACCATAATAACATTTTTCTTTTCCACCCCTGTGAAGTACACACACTACATCTTTCAATCAATCTTGAATTTTTCTACTGTTTTTTCCCCATTTCTTTTTCTTTTAATTTATTAATTTTATTTAGATATGTTTAATATTATGGAGGTTCCTATATAAAAGTAAAATAAAAAGATTTAAATTCGACAGGCCAATTTTGAGTTTTAATGATACTAAACTCAAACTTAAAAAATATTTTATTGTTGAATAGCTGCGGGTGAAACTTCGTGGGACAGCTAGTTTAAAATAAAATATTACTCATATTTTGGTTATTTATAAATAAAGAAAAAGAATTTACTTAGTTTTTAGCTTTCCATATCTCAAAATGAAATCAAACTCTTCAAAAAATACTTCGTTATTATTCGTTTCATTTATCATCAAGACACTTTTTTCGGAAATGTGTAGAGGTATCAAGTGTTATAGAACACTAAGTACAACCAGGGACAAACAGTAACTTTGTGACGCCCTGGGCTATCACTACTCGAGGCCCTAACAAATTAATTGTTATTTAACAAAAACTTAACTTTTTTTCATAAAATGTGTCTCTACCTCTCTTCTGATCGATTATCATCTAAGAGAGAGATCTCTTAGACATTAATTGCTCAGAGGAGAGGTATAGGTTCTGTCGAGATAGCTTTCTTATTTTACTTTATGAAAAGCGCTGTCTACGAATGGATGAACACACCTTGAAGGTTTTTTTATGAATAAAATCTGTACTTAACTAAAAAACTTGTCTTTAGTTTTTAACTTATCTTCTATGCCAATGATTTTAAAAGGTTTTGTAGATTCATGAAATAAATGTTCTTTAGTTTCTGTAATTTTTTTTTTTTTTAGTTCAGACCCTGAGTAAAACTGAAGTTTTTCTAGTTTTGAATTGTCACAAAAAAAAATATTTCTGAGTTACGATAAAGAATTTTTTGTTGTTTCAAGGGTTTCCTTGAAACACCAAAAAACTCTTTCACACTTTTACAGAGTATTTTTATTCACAGAATCTCTACTGGATTGCTGATCTCACACTCGACTTATTTTAATTATGAACTTGATTTAGTCGATTTTCATATTTTCGAATGGTATCATTTTAACCATAGACAATGATCTATACGTTCCCATTTCCTACCAAGATGGCTCTGAATGGCGCTGTCGTGTTGATAATGTTCTATTTACGGTACAACTTCGCTCTCTGTCACACATAGTCTGATTCTGTTACGTATGAATGAGAGAGGCAATGTTCCATTTTGATTGTAACGAATACTAACGAATTGTGGTTATATGACTTGAAAAAGTTTTTATTTATTTTACTTAATTTTTGTGCAATCCAGAGTAATTTATTCGCTGTTAAAGTATATGTATTATCTATAATTTTTAATTGTAATTTTATTTTTGTAATAATCTTACGACAAGGAGGATAAATGGAGAAAAATGAACAGTCAAGGTATGTGGACGATCGATAATGTCGTCATACGGATGTGTTATAACCACAATTACACTTTCTTGCTCACATATTTTCACCTCTACCTCGATTATTTGTTGTAACCAACCTTATTATTGACATTAATGTGGGTATTTATGAGAAAATGATGACAGGAATTGTTTATTTTGGGATATTATTGGCACAACGCTTGACGTTAGCCATAACGTTTTTCCTTCGAATTTGATCTTCGAATATTTAACGGATTCCAATTTGAAAGAAATTCGTTATTTTGTGTTTTTATTTTAGTTCTCATACACAGTGAAAGCAAAAACAGGCAATTATTTTGTAAATTCAATGCGTTTTTCGCCGTCTCATGAACATTAACTCAATGCATAACTACGTAATACGGTTCAATGTCGTTCGTGATTAGGTGCGATGATTATGCAACGTTAACTCAGCCATTTTATTTATTTGATTTTTTAACTGGCAGAGTCTGTCATTTTATACAGCTAGCTGAAAGATGCAATGAAGTATCCTGTAGTAAGTACGAAACTCTATTTGGTACGAAATGTTGTGAAACATGAATTTCGTTTATGAATGTACTCGAGATTATCTGCCCGTAGGAAGATAGTAAACATATGCGTTGATAGCGCTTGTATTTACTTTCCTTATCCGGGACGTACCTTTACATAAATTTAGAGGCAAGCCTTTCCTTAGTTTGACATAGGAAAAAACAGGTAGGTTGTTGAGGATTTAGTTTTTTTATGAACAGAAGCCTCCCTTTTCAATGACGGGCTTTATCTTTCCCTAGTTCGCCAGTAAGTGTAAATCGGTAGTCCGAACCGGATCTGTTACCGGATGGATGGACGAAGTTTAGTGTCAAGGTCTTTGAACATTGACAATACTTTTAAACTTCGTATTTTGAATTCGGCTCTATCTCTATGACAGCTCTATTGAAGGAAAACCTAATCAAACTCATTCGATATTTAAAAGCCTGAGAGAAGGGCTAGTTATAACAAACTTACCAAGTCCTGAAAGTTAGCAGTGGTTTGTTATATTCTCTTGTCTTCTGGTTTTTGGAAAGCTAAATTAAAGTGCTATCAGTAGATTTTAATGCTATACTAAAGCACTAGTTTTGGATCTTTTGGCATTACTGCGTCATCATCAGACATCAATGTAGGTATCTCATCAGGGGACGGAAATTCGAAGAATCTTTTAATTGAAGAGATTCAATTGAAAACGTGGGGAGGGTGTCGTAAGGCGTTGAGTCTTGACTTTTATGTAAATATTCAGGCTACCTGGTAACTCAGTATAACAGTAACCCTGTGTAGGTATCTCAAGGTTATCCAGATTCCAATCCGATGCATGACTCATTGCACTTATAGCTACTGATTGTAACATCCCATTGAATCCTCGGATCGTGGTTTCGCAATATGACAAGCTATTAATAATCCATGAATGGAATAAATCGATCGAATCACTCAAATTTATTTTAATGGATGAGTTTGCAATGCATTCAAGTGGCCAATAACTTAATCACGTACAATGGACTGGGACAGGTTTCTTACGTAAACGTTGAAAAACAGCTGATGCTATTTTTATTTCTGTGAGAAGAAAACACGTTTGAATCCTGGAGGATTATCATAATTTATAATCATGTGTGGCGAATGCGAAAATAATGACGTCATACAGACATTATCAGATGTGCCTGCAGATTTAAAAGAAAACGGTGATCCGTGAGGAAACCGGCACAAATATGATTTGTGAGAATCTTTCTGATCTAATCAAAGCATTTGTATCAATTAAACCATTTACAGGCAATTTTTGAATTGCCAAGAAGTGGGTCAGTCAGAAAAATGATGCCAATTGCTCATTCCATACCGTAGATCTCTATGGAGAAGAACGTGCAAGAAACTATGGATAGGTACCCTTTTAAATAATTTTATGTATTACAAAAACATCCGATTACATATTTCTGCTGAACTTGGTTCACGTGGTAAATTACAGCCCACTCTCTCTAATGAAAAAGAGTCCTGTTGTCCTGCAGTTGTATCAATGTAGGCTGAATTGAATGGAATGTCTAAATATACATTCCTCTTAAGGCTAAAAAGACCCGGAAACTTGATGATATCAGTCAGTGTCCTTCCTTGATAACTTTGGAATTAAACCTTAAGACGCTATTATAAATTAATCATACAGTCCAATCGAATATTTACGAGAAATAAGTGCATAAGCATAATTTTATCGCACAACGCGAAAAGTTTTCTCTTTTAAGGAGTTGTTGAAAAATTGCCTGATTCCTGTATGAGTATTAATGGAATACCGGGAGCAATGGAACACAGAAAGGGAGGTCTTCCTGAGGTCCATACATTTGTTCATCATTATACTACTGGATATAGGCCGCACCCAAGTGTAACCACAACAATCGGTCATCTGCGTGTTGCATCCATCAAATTCCTACGACCCTTATGACGTCATCGGTCCACCTTGTGGGAAGACTTTCAACGTTGCGTATTTTAGTACGCGGTCACCACTTCAGAACCTTTCGGCCCCATCAACTACTTGTTTTAAACTGTTAAAGAAATTCCGTCTCATCAGTCTATGACTACTGCAAAGGTCCCACGCACGAGGAAAAGCTGAAAAAAATTGTAAATTTTACTTCAAATAACCGACCCTTAAAAAACACAAGGGTACCTAATAACAACTGCATAATTTCTTTAACACCCAAAGAGTTCTTAGCTAGCACACCCTAAACGGAAAACGATGGAATGACCTCTACTTACGTTGGCTGGAAGGCTCCACAATCCAAGACATTACACATTATTATTTTCACGGTTCTTTCACGCAGTAATTGGAGCTCTAAATGACATTGGCACCAGGTGCATCATCAATATAATTCCAAGCCACATGTCGGTAGTACGTCGGATTTGAGATACTTATCGTAATGAATAAATAATAGACATGCCCTAAGGACGTACGATTCAAAAGCTATTGGGTCTCTCCCTTTGCGAAGCTTTTACATTTTATCAAAACTTTAAATGAATCGAGGTAAGGATGGCACTTAAATTTAATTAGGCCATTTACACGGTAATTTAGAATCTTAATGATGACGATATCGTCATTTAGTTGGCCCAATGTTGATTCATATTTTGGAACAGAAGCACGTAATCTTCGCTGTACTCTTTTTCAATAACACACGTTATTACTACTCTGTCAAGAAAGTACCGGGAAAAGATCAATAATACACAAAATGTCTGTTATTCATCCAAATTTATTTTATCACCTTCAAAGTATGCTCCTTTAGAAACGATACACTTGCGCCAACGAATAATCCATTCATCAAAACATTTTTTAAACGCTGCTTCCGGAATTGAGTTCAGTTCTCGCCGCGAATTCTCCTTTATGTCTTCTATCGATTGAAAACGGGTGCCACGAAGTGGTAATTTGAGTTTAGGAAAAAGAAAAAAGTCAGCAGGAGCCATATCTGGTGAATATGGTGGTTGCTGGATGGTATTTGTTGAGTGTTTGGTCAAAAATTCGTTCACAATGATAGCCTTGTGCGAAGGCGCATTGTCGTGGTGCAAAATCCAAGAATTTTCTTTCCACAAATCTGGCCTTTTTCGTCGAATTCGCTCTCTTAAACGCCGCATAACGCTCAAATAATATTCTTTATTTACCGTTAGGCCTTCCGGTAAGAATTCAGAGTGCACAACACCGCGATAGTCAAAGAAAACAGTCAACATGACTTTGACTTTTGATCGACTTTGGCGTGGTTTTTTCGGTTTCGGTTCAGTTGGAATACGCCACTCCGAAGCTTGTTGACTAGTTTGCATGTCAAACTCGTAAACCCACGTCTCGTCACCAGTAACAATGCGTTTCATGAATGTTGGGTCTGAACTGACTCATTCTAGCATGTCCTCAGCGACTTTCATGCGATTGAGTTTTTGGAGAAAATTCAGATCTTTTGGGACTAGCCGAGCAGCAACATGTTTCATACCCAAATGATTAGTTAAAATGGTACGGATCGACTTGTGAGATACAGAAAGTTCGTCGGCTATCTCTCTCAGAGTTGAATGGGGATTTTCAGTCACTATTTTGTTCACTTTTGCGATGTTAACTTCAGTTGCAGACGTTGACGGCCTACCAGAGCGAGGCAAATCTTCCATCACATCTCGACCGCTTTTGAACGCTTTGAACCACTCAAAAGCCCGGAGTTTTGATAAAGTCGATTCACCGTAAGCCTTCTGTAACATTTTCAGTGACTCCGAACACGAAATTCCATTGGCGATGCAAAATTTAAGACGAGATCATTGTACCGATAGTCGTGTCGGGCAATGGCTTAATAGCCAAGAGCCTCGACCAACACCTTAGGAGGCTCGCGTTAGGCGGCTGGATCAAGGGCTTGATTCAGAAAGCGGTACTCCTGGACACGGCTCGTATTGTTAGGAGGTTCCTTTCTCTGGAGCCCTGACCGCCGGTAGCTTGGACCCTGTTCCCGATACCGGTGGGGTACTATCTCTTTGTTCGATATTTTTGTCCATTATGAAATTCGCAATACACACTACATATATATGATATTACTAAAACCAGCACTGTATTTAATATAAATAACAGATGCAACTCAAACTCCGCGCCAAAATGGAAAACAGTTGTGCCAATCTAACAACTACAAAAAAACAAAAATTTGAATTTGGAACCATAAACAAATCATCCATTCCCGATACTTTTTTGACTGAATGAATTATGAGCTTGTTGTGTCCCACAACAGAGTAAAGGCCTCTTTTCTGTCTTTACATTTGACTGTACCTCTTGCTACTTCTGGACGATTGTTTAAATCTATTCTTCTGATCTTTTACTAGTGACACGCCCCAGCTTTTCACGGATGTTATCATTGGAATTCTCAGCTTGTCTTTACTTTATAATGATCCTGTAAATTCCCAGTGCATGTAATGTCGACGATCCTAATAAATAAATAAATACTGCATGTTTTACATTTACATCTAAACCTTCCTCATGAATCAGTCGGTCTGCTGGTGAAAACCGCAAGGAAATTCGAATATTGATGAAAATAATAGACGCGGAATCTATCCATTCCCTAACCATCTTCCAACCACATTTAATTGACTTCTGATTCCTAATATGTATTGAAAACCAGTCGAAGTACAATATTGAATTCTCCTTATCGAATCGATGCGATGATATTTTTGATCATTTTGGCTTAGTCTTTTACGTCCTCAAAAGGGTCCTTCTATGGGCAGTTCGGGCATATAGGTCATATTCTAGATTGAAATGTTGTGCAATGTTCTCAACATTGACGAGTTAACTTCTATTAAACAGGGTGGTCTCCATTTATCTTTTAATTACATTTATGTAGGTACAAGCAATGTCCCCAGCCTCACTCTCCAGACATGTCAGTGTATTCCTTTATTCCGTTCTAGAAACAGGTTTTGTTCAATCAATCAAAATTACCGGACACTTGGTAACTTATTTCTATTTTGAGAGCAGGAATCTTGATGACATATAATCACAGGAGTGAAGTAATGGTTTTTACAATGGTAGTTGGCACGTCCGGTGGCTTCTGCATGCCTTTATCTACGGTATCTGGAGGATAACTCGATTTATCTACAGCCTTGCTAGCCAACTTGTAAGTATAAAAGTTCCGAACAAATGATAATGAAAGGTTAATCTTGGGTCTAATGCTAATGGTATGTTCTCATTCACTAAAGAGAGTTTGAATTATGCCATCACTTTTTTTTTCTTTTTCCTCTCGCTTCGCGAAAGCCAATCAAAAAGTTAAGGCATGTCTTCGTATGAATAGTTAATTTTTTTACCGTTAAAATATGGCACACATTCTATTGTTTTTGTAGTATTTGGCCAGAGGCGTAGCGTGGACTAATTTAGACGTGGGCGAAGGCATGTGCCTTCGCCAGGTCTCGCTGATGTCAGCGAGGCCTTTTTCTTTAATAAACTCGAAAACTAGACAGCGATTGACGCAAACCAGTGTTTGGTCCAGAAACCATCCGGACCGAGCCCAGGTCTCAGAAGATTTCAGCAACTGTAGGGGCCCAGCAGGGTCGAAGCCTTCTGGAGCCAAGGGTCTGATTCTGAAAGGAAGACTCGGCCCCGGTACGAAAGGCAACGAAGGAAATGGAGTGGGTTTTTAGTCAGTAAATGTCTGACACTATCTCGCACTCCGCCCAAGACATCCCCCGCTGTCATAAGATGATTTTCCCACCATTAGACCGAGATCGCTCCTATTTCAATGATCCCACATTATTGTCCAGTTGCGCAGACACTTGAGATACGAAACACACAATCACAATATCCACTAAGAATCAATTTGCGAAAACGCGAATAATTAAAACAGCCACTGAACTTCAGTGGCTGTTTTAATTATTTACGGCTCGAAAAAAATTCGACAAAAACCTGCCATCACTTTAGTAGTTTTAAGATGGAAAAATCCATATAATTAAGAGGTGAATCTATTAATTACCGGATTTTTCCGTGTCACAACTGCATCACAATATAGATAGGTACAGAAGTCAATCTCATGTAGGTATGTACTTCACTTTTCATGCCTATGCTCGATGGTCGCGCTAGGGTCGGCGATGCTCCGTCTAAGCACACCCGGGTGCGGTGACCAATACCTAATATAAATTGTAAAAATATTACATGGTCACAAAGTCATGTTCGCTTTCTTTCTCGGCACGGGGCTGGTCAACTGAGGTACTTACCCACCTAACTGTTTTGCGTTACGTTAAAACAAATGATCAAAACACAAGCAAATACCTACTTACCTCTCTGAAACAACTGGTAGCTTAAAAAACGACAATTTACCAATTAATGTTGAATTTAAACAACCGTCCACTGAACAGTTATAACTTCTTTTTTGTTGCTCTATTATTGCACAAAAAAGTTCACAGACGCGTGTCTCAAACGGATGGTACTCATACTGGTTCGAACTGGGCTGAGATATCGTGTCCGTGAGCGGTGTCTGTGTGAGCGTTGCTCGAACGCGCTTTGTGTGTAGATTGACTTCTGTACCTATCTATTTTGTAACTACATGCTATAGGACTCTTTTGTTTTTCTAATGTTCCTATTTAAAACACAATATGTCGTCGAGCATGCACCTGTGGCCCTACCAAGAGCTCTTAGTATAACTTCATCTCACTTCCTCGCTCGCACGCTTTAAAACATTATGGTAAGGCCCCAGATCTCTCTCCGGTCGTGTCGGATTGCCATCTCATTGGTTTATGAGAGCGAGATAAGAAAGCGTGCATTTGTGTTTACGCACACATTGCCCAGCAGCAGGGTCGAAGCCTACTGAGCCCAAGGATTTGTTTCTAAAAAGAAAACTCGGCCTTGGTATGAAAGGCAACGAAGGAACAGAAGAGAAGTAGGGTTTTAGTCAGTATAAGTCTGACACATCTCCCGGTCAACAGCGGGAGATGTGTCCCGCTCTTGGGCGGGAGATGTCATTGGCATTGTGATGATTTTCCCACCTTAAAAAATAAAACACACACATGGGCGCATCTTCCTCGTTGATGGTCGGCAGACATAAGGAGTGAAACAAACACAAATAGATTTAGACGCAAATTAAAATTATGTTATTTAGAAATGTTTTAAGTACATTTAAGTATGTCTAGAGATTCACCGACCTCACAGTCAAACCATTGCAACGGTTTTTTGGGGCTTATCTTATAAGTTACTTACCTTTTTGGAATAAAGAAATAAATAAGTAATAAATGGTTAGTCTCTGCTGTGATTGACCGCCTTTGTAGAAATTCGGTTAGGAGGACTGTTAATATTCCCTCTTGGTTTTCACTTTCTAGGCTGTCCAATTTCCTAATTCAAACAATGCTTTGTTCGCAGAATGGCTGAAGAAAAAGCAACAAAATCCTATCTGCAGTTTCAGATAGAGAGACTCAAAGTTTTACAAGCGAAGCTGTCGACTGAAGCTGAAGAAGATTACGTCATAATTAAAGAAGAAGAGTAAGTATTAGTTATAAATAAGTTAAATATACCAGAACGTTTTTGTGGAAATTCTCCAAACCTCATTTAGTATGAAAATTTCGTTCGGTTTGATTCGAAAACATTGGTTTTGCCCAGTTTATTTCTGGTAGTATGTATCGGCTATTCACGACATATATACACGATCTAGGCTGCTATTCACGAGAAATCGATATTGTCGTTGTCACAGATAACAATTTGAATACTGCTAGCGTAATTCTATGGAACAGCGCGTAGAGCGTTGAATACAACATATTTTTTTATATCGGTTTAATCGCTTTTGACCACTATCTCACCTAAAAGTAAGCGATCAAGTGATTAATGTGATCATCGATGGAGCGCTCTTGCTTAGAAGCAAGTAGCAATCTTGCATTTTGCTTCTAGGTCTCTATTGTCGTCAAGATCCCTGATAATTGCTATCAGGAAACACAGACTCTGGCAGGGAAATCTGGGAATGGCAGAATTCCCACTTAAATGGCAGAAACCGTACTTTAATATAGAGTATTGTACTTTGTTTTGCGGAGAAGTACTTGATAATGTGTAATAGAGTACCTACGCTGAAATTCTCTACTTATTTTGACTACGATTTTGGAATATACTGAATAAAATTCTTAATAAAATAGGTTGCAATTCCAACATTTCTTTTATCATGTCAACTCGTTTAAGTCACTAAAAACATGACACTCCCTCTCGCTCCACCTAGAGCAGGAGAGGTTATTTGATGATTTTCCATGTAAAAAGAGGGCCCCTGATTTTTTTGCCCCAGAGCCGTTAGTCACCTAGCTGCGCCACTACCAGCATATCCTGTATTTAACCAGTAGGCTCTTTAGTTCCCCCTTCTATAATTAGATTTATACTTTATTTCATATAAAAAAAGGAATACACGCCACAAAACGGTTTGGGAATACTCAGGAATACTATTAAGGCCCGGTCCCAAGTAATTTATGCGGTGAATCACAACCCAATTAAAACTAGAACAGATTACAAAACGCAAGACTCGGAGTATCTTTGATAAATTAACATCGCATTTACACTAATTACAAAACATCTTACTCTTACATTTAAATCCCAGCTATCTCTCCCATAAGTCTACCCCATTATCTACCAAGGTTGAAGTGGTTAGTCCTGTTGCGAATACCACGAGATGCCGGCTGTCTTTATAAGGACTTGGGATAATAGCTCTAGTGGTAATGCTGGAAACGAAAACAGCTTAATGGGTTAGAGTCAGTGGCGTTTTGCGTTCCAGGGCTACGGTAACCCTTTCGAGCATTTCCGTAACCCTTTTTTTTTTTTTTTTATTCACGATAGGTTCGCGCTTGACCGCCATCTCACCTGATGGAAAGCGATGATGCGGTCGACGATGGAACGCGCTTACCTAGAAGTAACCTATTCACTCTTGACTTAAAGATTACCCTTACCTTCCCAACTGTCCTGAAGTCGGTTTCCAATCTTACTGGATGCAGATGAATACCAGTATTTAACGTGGAGGGACTAGGGTTGCCAACCATACTCTAAAATAGAGTACTGTACTCTATATCATGTAGTACACCTACTCTATATTCTATAACACTAATAGAGGACGCTAAAATACTCTTTTTTACGTAGTGTTTACTATACTATTGCCAGTTACACACATAATTATGATGCATACCTAAATATAATCGTATCTGAATAAATTCAACTTTTTTTTTTCATGTGGCGGGAAGGCAGGGCTTCATAGAAAGAAATTGATTAAAAATGAGCTGATTTATGTAACAGTTAGAATGTTTGAAGTCGTACAATTCTTTTAAAAACAATGAAAAATTGTTATGTAATGCAAAAAGTACCGAAATACCTTTTTAAATTTTTTAAATATATGATACTCTTTTTTATAAGTCCGTATTCTTTATTTGAAATGACATATACTCTATTTCTTTTAATAAAAGTTGGCAACCCTAGGAGAGACTGTCAAATTCTGTCCTATACAAGCCACTTGCATAATACCCATTGAGAAGATTGTCATAGCCGAAACCACCAGTCTTGCTTCTGAATGAAAACAATGTTTCATGGTAGGAGCAATGAGCAATGGAATTGCACATTGCGATTATAACATTGCGTGCAAGTAAGAACCTTCCGTAGTTATCTAAAAGGAAGACCCATTCATTAGTCTCCTAGATCCTCTTTGACGTTACGTTATCTAGTACAACCCACGACAAGAACTTAGGCCTTGTATAGAGTGAATGCGCGATGAATAGGGTGGGTGCGGACGCGATTAGGTGGCCACAGTACATTAAGAGTTGTAGCGGGAAATATTTAGAGAAGTTAGATGTGTTTCCTAAGTGTAAAACAATTGGCGATCGTTTGCCTAGCGAGGGCCCCTTGTGACGTCACGTTAGACGTCCGCCATAGAGCCTGAACTCATTACCACGGTGATAAGTCGTTAACGTGAAACAGTACCTACAGCGTCTGGCTGCGGGAAGCTAGACGTGTTTCCTCAGCCCTGCGTTCAAAAATGAGGTTAGAGTTAATTTGAATAACGTCATTAGGTTAGATACTCTACGCTCGCATTTTTGAACGTAGAGTTCAATTGTTAATGCCAAGCAACTGTCATTCCTGCCGCTTACACTAACCTACCCTGCTCGGAGTTAGAGTTAGTTGGGTTAACTCTAGGGTAGCTACTCGAGTTATAAAAGAACGACTCTGGGTTGCAAGTCGAAGCATTTTTAGAATGGTTAGAATAAAGACCCTACCCTACTCTGGTTTTTTTAAACGCTGGGCAGTGTAAAACAATAGGCGATCGCTTGCCTAGCGATACCGCCTTGTAACGTTACGTTAGGCGTCCGCCATAGAGCCTGACCACATTATCACAGTCCGATTCCGATCCTGAAAGGTCGGTACTTCTGATTGTATTTGCACTTTCGATTCCGATTTCAGTTCCGATAATCGGAACTTATATTAGCAAACGGGGAATCTCCTACCCCCCGTGCCTTCTGTCTCTATTTATTTAAACTTCATGTACAGTAGTGGTGCATAGACGAACTTAATGCAATAAGGTATTCTTCACCAATCAACCTTTAGGTTAAAATAGACAATAGGTGGCTCTTTCACTTGTTTCGTTTCGTATTTGGAATGTGGAGTTTACTGTTCATTTATACTCATCCGATTTTTTTGGCGGGATTTCTTCGAGTGAAGTTCAGTGGCTGTTTTAATTATTCACAAATAGATTCCTAGTGGATACTGTGATGTAAAATTGGTGTGGTTTTGTATTTAAGTCTCTACGCAACTAGACAATATGTGGAATCATTGAAACAGGCCGATTTCGGTAAAATGGAGCTGTGAATTTTATTGTAGTTTTGGCTATCTCAGCGATGTTTGTCTAGAAGGTTGAATGGAAACATTTGCTGCTAAATACTACAAAAACATTAAAATGTGTACATCCAGATTCTAATGGTATTGCAAATGTTATTCAAACGATGAAAAGGCTTAAAGGACTTAGTATCCAAGCCACAAACATTAACAAAAAAAAGAGTTTTAGTAGGTAGTGTTTATTTTGACGCATCTGCCTCCGATATGGGTTCCGATTACGGTTCCGATTCCGACAAATAAAATTTTAAAACTCCGGTTCTAATAAAGATAACAATTTTCGTTACATCCCTAATTTACACAACACGGCACGGCACCTTACCATGTGTCCGCTCATCATGTGTCATTCCATAATCACTTCAGTCTGGTTTGGACCCAAACGGCAGTTTCATACTTTGATAGGTACTTCGCGCTCGCATTAGTACCCGCGCAAGCTCTTCACCCTGTCTGGGGCCTATAGCTTCGAACGCCTACACTTGCCTAAGATATTTTGAATACAAAACGTGGGTGTGGTCTTGCGGAGCCTGTTTGGGCATCTTATTCGCGTGCGAATTTCAAAGGTGCGTCGTGTCGATGACGTCATGAATCAGTGGTCGTGTCCTTGGGTAAGTATTATTGTACATGTCCCATGACATGAGCATGGGAACTACAAAATGACATATAATCAATCAAAAGATTGAGATTGTCGAAAATTGTAAGTTTGGTATATGGAATAGATATTGATGTATGGGGTTTTGAGCTGGGAAATCATCATATAACTTCTCTCGCTCTGGATGGAACGAGAGTGAGTGTGAGACTGGCAGGAAACCCGCGCGTGTTCCTTCAGTTGCCCTTTGCGTTCCAGGGCCAAGGTAACTCTTTCGAACAATCCTGTAGATGAAGGAATGATCATGTGTCAGTTCGGTGGCGTATGTATTATTTGTTTGTATTTTGGAGTTTTCGACAATCGAATTTGACATTTTTAGAGGCCACTTTCCAATGTAAGCAGAAACAGTTTTTTTTTTTTTTAATTGTACTTGGTTATTACACTTATTTTTGAAAAGTGTCTCAATTAGATGATAGTGCTAATAAAACACTAAATAAAACATTATTTAGTCGCTAAGTACCCTAAAAATGCATTTAAAATTTACATTTTCAAATTTCGCGCATAATTTGACGAAAACGCAGAACGCAGTGGACGCCATATTTACTACTCTGTAGTCGGGACGTCAGCTGGCTGTGTAAACAAATGCGCTGATTATCCACTCGGTATGGCTGATCAGTTGACAGATGACAGCTGTTACTTTAGTTTACACAGCCGAATGACGTCATAACATGGTGGCTATTTCATGGTAATAAAGAACAGATAAAAAAAAACTGAAGACTTTGAATTAAATTAAAAAAAATATTTTGTTATTTTTATGTAAGTACTAAAACTGACACTTACCGACTGCTTTTTGCCTAAGCTATCTTAATAATATATTTTTAATTTTTTTCTCATATAGAGTAAAATACCCTCTTATCAATTCTTTTAAATAACTAGCTGGGTAAAATATTTCCTGACTGAACGGTCTCACCGAGTTTTGGTCGACGTATCATCGGTGCCCATGACGACTAATGCCGAGTTGCTCAGGGGTTAGTTCTCTTTGCAACTCTCTTCTGCTGCATATCTTTTCTTCTTTTTTATATTAAATTATCAGGACGACCACACTGTATTATTATTATAAAGGTGAATGTTTATAAGTGTGTGTGTTTATTAATTGTTCACGCTCGAACGGCTGAACAAATTTGTATGAAATTTGGCACACTGGTAGACCATGTACTGGAATAGCACATAGAACAATTTTCTACTTTCACGCTTACGAAGTCGCCTTGCAGCAACTAGTAAATTCATAAAAATCTATCTCTCCAGTCTTTTTATCAGCTAAATATGCAGTACCTAGCTCCCTGCTCATTCCTACAGTGAATGTGTTCTAAAACAACCATTTACTTACTGCTATTTATAAAACATTAATATATAATAATAAAAGGAACTAGGTTAAGGCAAATACTATGCGTATATAGTTGATAGCCTTTATCTGACCTGGAAGCTACCTATCCGGTGTCGGTAGGTACAGGTACATTGTAACTCGACATACGTTATTGTACGTTACTCTGTACTTACTGAGACGGGGTCTGTATAGAAAACAGCTGTTTAAAGAACGGAGTCGAGTTTCTGATAGCTACTCCTGAAAAAAAGACGTGGAGTCACAGATTGGTTGGTTTAGTAACATAAAAAAACTATTTGCGTACTTACCTATTATTATTATACAGGGTGTTTGGTGCATCGTGTGCCAAATTGAAATGGTCGACGGGAGGGCTCATCTGCTATCATTTCAGACCCCTAAACAATTCTCATGCCCGGTTGATTTTTTTTCATCGACTTTTTCTTTTTTTATGAAAATAAGCCCCAAATTTTTCATTCAAATACATTTTCTTTTTTTAATATATAAGGCGTAGACTCTGAATTTTAATTTTATTTAGATGTGTATTGTATTAGAATACTTTTAATTTAAAATTGGTGACATTAGCTATCTCACAAAAACACTTTTGTTAATTAACTTGTAAAATTTTGAGCTTAAATTAAAGCTGTCCATGATACAACTATTTACATGGATATAAAAAAGAAAAACCAAAAGCGACCGGTATCTTCCAATTTCGTCAAAAATTCTCTAGTTTATCCTCTTGCTAGTGACACATGCCATAAAAACCTTTTTGTAATTTTTTGTCTTCATTTGTCTTACTTTGTGAATTCGCTAGAATTGTGAATCGAGTCACTTAAGACTAAAATTTAAAATTATGATTTAAACATTTTTTTTTGCTTAAATGATAAACCTGAAAAACATATTAAAAATTTTATGTCACTCTTATAAGGTAAAATCTGTCTCGTTTCTCTCTTTTAGTAGGTTTTACTAGAATAAAAAATTAAATTGCATCTTTAATACCTTTTACATATTTTTTACAAATCCTGCTCAAATTATTGGCCTCTGTTGTGAATGCAGGCCCGACATCTGTTTGGTATTTCGACAGTTATTGTACGAAGTCGTATTTCTTCCTTAATTGTATGGAAAGAAAGTTTCAATGCGTTGTTTGCAAGTTAGTCCTGTTCTGTCGACCATTTCAATTTGGCACACGATGCACCAAACACCCTGTATAAAAGGAATCACTTAGACACATATCCTCATTTCACTTCAATTGCTATTCTAGCTAGGTACATCACTATCTACAATCAGAAGCAATACAAATATAAAATTATGTTACCAGACCTAATCCAGCCTAATTTATTCAGGGACAATTTATTTTATTTGATACCTAAGATTCTCAATTAAAAATCGGAGCCAAAATATTATGCATTTGCATAATAATTTTCATACCTCATTTAGCAAGTCTACTAGCAAGTAGGTACCTATACTATTTTTGTCTGCAGTAAACGAGATTTAAAAAATAAACACTTTAAAATATATGTGATTGTCCATGATAGTAATTATTGTCTGCAAAGAGTATGTAAAGCTAACGCTTTATTTGTCTGTATACAAATTGAAGATACAATGCGTTCCAATTAGTTCCAAATAAGAATAGGATCGATTGCCATGTTGTGACGTCACGTCATACTGTCAAATCAAAGAAAATTTAATTTATTTACGAACTGAGAATGAAAAAAGTTTAATCAGAATCCAGTTCTTCAATTTTGCTCATCTCTGAGGTCTTCTATTTTGCCCTATTCATATTTGGAACGCATTGGTATTATCGACTTTCAATGTAATATCAGAACCATTTTATTTAATGAAACCTATGACATTTCTATTAAATTGAAAGTTCTTATCGTATATACTACTGGCCACCGAGAAAGAGGAAATTATTACCTTACCTATAAATAAATAATGAGCCAGTGATGAAAAGAAAAAAAAATAGCTATCAGTTTCGAATTTAAATGCGATAACTTGTTCTGCGAAGGTCGAATTTATTCTAGACTAGAGGCAGACTTCTCTTAACTTTCCCTACAAATTCTGACACCAGCATAGGTACCCAATCAGAATCTCTCATCTCTACCATAAATTGAACTATTAAGTATGGAATTCCATTCCATGGTCATTATAGCACGGCCCTGGGCCATACGGGGACACCACGGTGTTACCAGAAATTGCTTTTTAAATCTCCCTCAAAATAAACTAAAATGCTATTATAATGTAGGTACCTTTAAATAATATAATGAAGTTATTAAATTAACAATGTGCATATTTTATTTAGAGTGAACGACCAGCCTTGACGAGTTTTGCTGGAAATTATAAATGTCAAAGCATCTCACCAACGATGAATAATATTTTAAAGTAGGTAGGTATTGTTGTATGGTTGCACTTCTATTAAATAATAAATTATACTTCAAGTAACTTATTTGGTAGTATTTTTCTGTCGACTTGCCATTTGCAATATTATAAAAAAAAAAAAACCAATCAGAATCAACTTCCTTATGAACTTACACAGTATCTGATCGTATTAACTGCAAGCCTGCTTGGCCTGCCACAGCTCACTGTGTGGTTATTAAAAGGTTTATATCGGTCAAGCGCGAACCTATCAAGAATTTAAAAAAAAGGTTACTAAATGCCTTTAAACGGCCAGTGATTGTTTAATCACTAAACTTTAACTTGTAAAAGTTAGGTAGGTATGTACCCTTTCACTCTCTATCACTCAATGGTTTGCTGGAAGAAAACTAAACATTGAGTTAATCTTGCCTATGTACATGAACTCCGTTATCCACAAATGATATACGTCTACGTATGACTTATCATGATGTACATAAAGAATTAAGAATAACATCGGCCATTGGGTTATGAAAACTGTTAAATTTTTTTTTTTCAAATTTAGTATTAAGGTCGTATAGGGTCATCTTCACTGTTCTGTAATAAACAGTACGACGTCAAGAATTTAAGATTATGAACTAAAATCACAATACACAGAGGAGAATTCCCGCATTGGCAACACCGTTATGTGAGGGACAACGCGCTGGGTTCCCGCGTCGCCGCATGTTTCGTTCTTCGCTCAGTCCGGCTTCGCGCGCGTTACAGCCGAGATTCACGGCGACCTGCGTCAAAAAAAAAACAAATTAAAAAATAAAACCTTCGGCTAATTTTATCATTTTGGCGGTATCGTAAAGCCAAACGTGATGTTCGCATTAAAATTAAATAAAAAGTGTTAGAATAATGCTTTGCAACAATGATTCTAAGATTAAATAGTGTTAAGGGTGTTTTATTTATTAAATACGTAGTAATTTGTGTGTAAGAGATGCAATATCAAAGTAATGACGACGACCTGCAATATCGGATTTTTGGCGAATCCTTCAACTTTCCCGTCGAGAACAAAACAGCCGGTCGACGTAGAAAGTGAGTTCCTTGTTTATGATTACTTATTTTATTTTCGTATTGCAGAAAGACTGATAATCTTGTTATGTTTTTAACCTTTTTATTATCGACGCAAGGAACAGCCTATTTCCGATGCAAAATACCTACCTAACTACTTACCAATTAATATTTAAGTAAGTTAACTATTGTCTAGTACACTGAAATACTTAAAATCTTCAGCCACATTTCGATGTAAGTAGGTGTTTTATTTCAGCGGTATAACTGCATAGCTGTTTGATATTTTAGACCAATGGTCATTAAAACATTATGAAGAAACAGCATCAATATTTAATCATAGTAGGTATCTATTTTTACCCTGAAAACGCGCAATGCAGATGAATATATAAGAAGGAATTTTACCTGCATGGTCCAATATTTCATCGGACTGCGGCAGTAGGTAGGTATGTACTTACCTACCTAACACCTATGTAGTTTAGACTATACCTACCTAATCTTATTTATCACCTACCTATTGATTTTGATACGATTGAGCGTAGCTTGCCTACGAAGGCTACCTAAGAGGGTGCCTACCTTAGGGGGGTATTTTAATTAGGTACTTATTGATAATGTACTTTCAAAACAAAACAATAAATAACACCGTGTATGGAAGCAAAATAGTGAAAAAATAAAACCGGACCCCTGGACTGAGGTTTCCGTACAAACCTATTGTATCTATGTAACTAACTAGGTACTTCCATTACTCATTTCGAGTCTCGAAGATTTCAGGATTCTAGGTCAACGAGAAGTACCTACCCTATAGATATAAATCCGTTCAGCAGTTTGAGTATGAAGGATTACCAAACATACACACACCATACCTACACGCACACAGATACATTCAAATTTCATCATCATTATTTCAGCCGAAAGACGTCCACTGTTGAACATAGGCCTTCCCCAAGCGTCGCCACAACAACCCGTCCTGTGCGTATCGCATCCATCGTTTTCCCGCGACCCTGACCAGGTCATCGGTCCACCTTGTGGAAGGCCTTTCAACACTGCGTCTTCCGTTACACGGTTGCCACTCCAGAACCTTTCGTCCCTATCGACCATCTGTTCTGCGTGCAATGTGCTCTGCCCATTGCCACTTTAGTTTGACGATTCTTCTAGCTATGTCCGTAACCTTGGTTCTCCTGCGGATATCTTCATTTCTGATGTGATCACGCAAGGAAACTCCGAGCATAGCCCTTTCCATTGCCCTTTGGATGAGTTTAGGGCTCCTCGCCCACGGCGACTTCTTGTGCGCGCGATAGAATCGCTACTAACGCGCGTTAGTCGCATTTACAATCGATATAGAAAAGATGCTAACGCGCTACAGCATCGCGACTGTATCGATGCGAACGCGCTACAGCATCGCTACGAAAAGTCGCCGTGGGTGAGGGGAATAAGTCATTCTAACTTTCGCCTTCACAATATTTGTGTAATTAGTAACCTTTGGACTTAGTTTCCTAGTACATAATATCATACCTACTTATGTAATAGGTACTAGCTGGTACCAGCGGTTTCGTCCACGTGATAGAAAATTATCCTTAGGGAACATAATCCCGAGAAAAAAGTATAGATATAGAGACACGGGTAGATCATGTCCTAGAATAGCACATAGAGTGCTATTCCAGGACATGATCTACCCGTGTGCCAAATTCCATTATCCTAGCCCGTTCAAACTCACAAACTTTCGCCTTTATTAGTGTGATGATGGTTTGATTATTGTCAGCTTTGAACTTGTGACGTGATTATAGCATACAAACCAGGTATTTTTCTAGCAAAATAGTTTGACATTTAGGCGTCGCTTGAAAGAGTTATTATTAGAGGTTTATTACTATAGCTATATAGTTTAGGATCATGCTTACAAAATACCTGTTTTATCGGTACGTGTTAAAACAAAAGAAGGTGGTCTATAACTTGTATTAGTGGTAGGTGCAACACCCACGCGTGAGGGAACGAACATCCTCACGCTTCGGTCGCCGAAACCTCGACCCCGACTACCAGCCACGGTAGACGAGGGCTTGTGGACGTTGAGCAATGGGTAGCTCGCCGTTCTCCAGTCCGATAATTGACCGGACCGAGCCCCAGTCGTTGACAGCGCGTAGTGATCCACGTGCTCCTCGAGAGAGGCCTAGCAGGGCCGATGCCCGCTAGGACCACGAGGATTTTCTGAAAAGGAAACCCGTGTAGTCCTAGAACGCAAAAGGCAACTGAAGGACACAGATTTCGCACCTTATAAAAAGGTCCAACACTAGAATTTCCGTCGACCAATAAATATTGCATGAATTTTTCTTCAGAACATACCGTCCGAAGTTTAAATCGCAAATTGCATTGCATGCAATGCATTAGGAAATGTCACAGTTGCATACCGTAAATCCGCAAACTGCATTGCCTGGCTAATTTGATAAACTTTACTTCTTTATGCCACACCAAGCCATACACGAAGCCACTAACGCTAGGTCTTCGGCCTAGGTCATTCGATATTTCGATACGCACACTAAAGTGCCTTAAGTACCGTCGTATTGTTTAAAAAGGTCTATTTCTAGTTTCAAACTTTATTGTGTAAGGGAAATATTATTAGCCAAGTTTATTGTTTCAGGTTTAGGACTAAACTTAGATTTAAGAGACTAATTTCAGTAAGTTATGATGAAAACTATACATTGTCTATCTGGTTCTTTTACGACGAGTACGAGGTGCGATAAAAGTATGAGATGATGTATGTCGCATCTCAAAATATGCTGATATATTTAAATTATAATGTTCAAGTTCTTGTCCTATGTTACTTGAGATTGGAGCAACTCATTTTCTTCTTCCAATTTCCCCTGTCTCACTTCCATCTTTCACTTCGCCTTTCCTTTCAGATCAATTCTCACACAATCAATCCTTCTTTTCTCGTTGATATTGTTCTAGCCAAATACAAAATATGTATTAGATAATCTTTAGTTGGTATCTGTCTCTGTCCTGCTTCATTCATTAATCATTTAAAAACCAATTCTACGAGCGGTCAAGTCTGACCGGTATAAGAGTATGTACGATACATACTAAATACCTACCTATTGTATAGATAAGCACTGCCGATTCTGTGCCATGTGATCGCACAATACAAACGTCAAAAATTTAAATTTTCCTTCCTTTAACCAATTTTAAACCTGTATTCTTTCCCTATTACGTAACAATCTCACAAAGTTAACACACATTGACAAAAAAAACGAAACTTGTTTATTTTATCTAACTTCGTTTCGAGCGATTTTATTAATGGTTCGTGTTATTGCTAATAATGTTAATTTGTAATGAACATGTCTATAGACATCAGGACGTGACGATGTTATTAAAAACAGAAGAGAGATGTCACAGCTTAAACAATTCCTTTAATAGATTCTTCGAAGTGGGTAGTTGGAGAAAACGTGTGTGCTAGCTTGTATAATTCTACAATGGGAAGATTGGAAATTATTGTTATTGAATATTTATTGAAAATCTTACAAAGGGAATCTCATAAATATGAATTATTATTTGAAGAGCTGAGAATTAATGAGCTAATAAAGATGTTTTCTCAACAATAAGCGTTGCGGCACGACTCGGGTTTACGACTAATATTAAATGTTGAAGACTCCGCCGGAGCGAACAAACAACTAGAGAATTTAATGAAAACAATAAATTGCAAATCGGAAGAGGAGATAGAATGCAATGTTGCATATGAAATTGGCAATACAAACAAAGCTTTAAATAAAGCTAAAGTAAGTACTGTTACGAAAGTTGAACCTCGTGGTATTAATGTTCTTAAACTACCTATGTTAAAGCGAGACCTTGGTTACAGTCACACTGGATTATATGGCGATATTTGCATGCGGTAACTAAGAGGAAGCAAGTTCGTTTAAAACCTTGTTTCCTTGAACTTTTTGACCTCGCAAATAATTTGGAGACTGGGGCCCCTAGCTTGTTTGAAACATCTCAATTAGTGCCCATTGAAAATGTAGATCAAGATGTTGACAATGACAAAAGAGTTAGAAAATTGATGGACGTGAATTTGTTGAACCCGATGAGAAACTACAAAGGAAAATTAAACCAATAATGTCGTGCGTTCAAAGACAACAGAGAGGAATGAGAAGTTATTCAGTATTAAAATACTCGTTCCTCTAAGATGTTATCTTAATGCTTTTAAGAAAACAAGGTCGTTTTTTGTACGTGACCGGTTGGAATCCAAAAAAACTGCTTTATCAGCTGGGATATTTACTCGGAAATTCGGAATAAACTGAACTTAGAAAGAGCAACGCCATGATTTAGTATTGTACGAACTGAAGGACCAAAATAAATGATGGTATGATTTGAAGGAAAATGTTTAGAAGATATAGAAGAGAAGGATAGGGAGTAGTGTAAGAGAAAAACATTTTTTTCTGACATAAGGTAAAATGGAATCAGAGAAAACAGAAGACAAGGAGATTTTTTTAAACGAACGAGAAATCGTGAATTAAAATTGTAGAAGCTTCAGAAAAGTCCAAAATGTGACAACAGATGACAAGGTTAATAGAAAAGGAAGCTATGATTTACAAAGCAAGCCACACGCCAATAAAATTTAAATATTTAAGTTGGTAACGACTTGACTAGCAAATGGCCCGGATAATCCTGCGTGCTTTCGGAGACCTTGACGAGTAACCAAGGTCTCACGTAGCTTTGCGAGATGCCTTCGGTTTAGCGTAGGTAGGTAGTGTAACTAGTTGTACTGATTGAATGAAGTCATAGCCGACTTCATTCAAAGTTTTAGCACCCATAGTGCGCGGCCTTGTCGTTGAATAATTTAAAGGAATGGTTTCAAAACTACGAGGAACTCCACCTCCAGGTTGTTGAAAATCAAAGACTATTTATTATAAGATAAATATTTAAAAAAAAAAAAACAATTTATATGAAATATTATGTGTGTTATTTTTTTCGGATTTTTAGAAAAATCTCGTAATACGAAGACGGCCATTTCCATTGTGTAATAGTGGACTTTTTTTATGGATTTAATTTCTTAATCTACAGAAAATAATCTTTTTTATATAATAATAATCTTGTGTTTTTTAAATTATGAGTGTATAGGTTACTTCACTTAATTCTATGCAAGCGTGCCCCATCGTCGATAATGTGGTATCATCGCTTACCTTCAGGTGAGATGGTGATCAAGCACGAGTCTATCAATAAAAAAAAATAACGTTATTGAATATTTACAACAAAAAAACTTAATATTTTGACAGGATTAGAACTGTACCAACATCTAAGTTCTGATAATAATTTAATGGATTAATATTCAAATACCTTTGTCCGCTTTGTAAACTTTCCTTCAAAATCTCACCACTTCTAAGAGGGTCTCAAACCTTCCACGCCTTGCCCTCTTTCTCTGCCGTGGGAGTCTAAACACCAAACAATGAACATGGTGCATTGACCACGTTGCAACCCCTCTGTACTGAGGCAAACGACCATTGTACCGAGGGTGGCACCCCCAAAGGACCGATGGCCTTAATTGCCTCACGTGCACCGCGGCAGATGGTAAGCAAGGTGCGAGTAAGTGATGTCCATCGCTTATCGATAAAATGCGCTTGCGACTTTTGATCTTTGCGCTTGAACTTACTTCTGTTCTTTATTTTTAAAAAGCATTTCGTTATTTGCGTTCTGTTGGGTTTGAATTTTATGGTTGTTGTTTTTTTGTTTTATTGCCTTCTGTTGATATGTTTCTTTATGAGTAAATTAATCTACGTAATGAGGACTTTAACATAGTTTATGTCGTTTTTATGAGAGATTGACTATGGAAATTAAATAAGATAGATTTATAACATTATGACTATCAGTCCAATATTTTTTATGGTTAAAACGTTCATGTGGCTTGTGCCTTCCTCCAGTAAAAATTCAAATATATAATCGTCTTACTAAGAATCACCCACATTTGAGTTTGCCAATTTAACCAAATATACTTCCCATACAGTACTTGCCTTCCTAGACCCAAGATCCACATTCTGCTGAAGTTTCATGTCAAATAAGTAATAATCAATATCAATAAAGTATCGATAAGTGAGCTGTCCAGCCGTATCTAACGTGACGTTTTCTATGAATACCAAAGTAATTGGGGTGAGTGTAGGACTTGACTTTCACACGATTGCAACTGCTTCTAATGCTAGAGTACATAATATATTTACTCTTTACGATTTCATTAAACATGACAGCGTAGTTTTTACTGATACTTTGCCAAGTTGACATTTTAAGAAGGCGTTTTTTCACGTAATAACACACCAATAAATTGCTACAAGAAACACATAAGATGAATAATTTATTACCATAGTCGCGACAAAATAAGTTTGAGTCACCATTCAAGGGTAATAATAATATCTATGAAGAACCAGTCAAATTTCCGACCACGTGGAGACAGGCCGTGTTTTTTTAGTTTTAAACATTGAATAGACCAGCTGGTTTGATGTCAGAAGAAATATTGTATACAGTTTAGAGGGGACCAAGAAATTGAGGGAGCTATTCTTTTTTGAGACCGTCTTAACAAAAGTTCGTACGAGCCTTTCTTTTGTTATCCGCGAGACGGATTCGCAATGGTTGACGAGTACATTCGATTTTTTTTTTGGCCATGAATAAGTTACATGGGTCGATCTTGTATTTGTGTCAAAGTTCATCATGGTCCCTTTACGAAGATTTACGAAAAGATCCCGAAATCGTGGAACGACAGCGATATTTATTGACAGTCCCTTAAATTTTATGAGGCTTGAAATGTTGAAAAATATTCGTCATTACTCTTACGATGCTTAAAAAAACTTACTTTGACATTAAAATGCCAGATTTCTCCTTGTTGAACATATTTTTTGCGGAAATATAATATACAATTCTCCAAAAATGCACGAACATTTTTATATGCACTCTCTATTCCGGCAAAGCTACTCTCAGCAAAAACAGCGATTGTGTGCACAACGGATGAATGAATCGATTTATGCCAGCGATGCGTAGGTGTTTCGATAAGCTGCGCCTGCGACGGCACGCGCTATGCCTTCGAGCCGGGTGCGTTCAGAATTACTTATGCACCGAAGATGTTTAACGTCCATGAGTATTCAAATGAGGTTTTTGCTACCCCTACGGTGCGTCAGACAATTTCTTCGTAGTCGTTTGTGAAGAGCGAAGAAGTTTATAAAGTACCCCTATATTGGTCAAAGTTTGCTTTTGTCTCAAGATCTTCAACCGTGAAAGGCAAACACACCAAAAAGTTCCTTATTGATGTTCTTTTATAATGAAATCCTGTTTAGAATAAATATATTGAATTCATGAACGGGTTTTTGGACATGCGTCAGTCAGTACAAATGGCATGCGTTTTCAGTTCTGATATCTTCAATGCCCTTTGCCATCGTTATAATTATGTCCAGGATATTCGTCACTGTTTTGTGTTTATCAGTGTTTTACAGGAAATGTACACATTTTCAATGTTCTTTAACTGTGTTAAACACTTGTGTTTATTTAAAAGATTGGATAATAAAATAGGACACTCATTTTATCCTTTATGTTTTGTTCATTTTTAAATACTGGCAGATATCCTGTCGTCGACTGCAATGCCTTCTCTATTTTTGTTTTTTTTTATTTTTGACTGGTCTGTTGGTCTAGTGGTTAGTGCCCTGACTGCTATGCCGGTTGTCGTGGGTTCGATTCCCACCCAGGACAATTGTTTGTGTGATGAGCACGATTTGTTCTGTCTGGGTGTAATTTATCTATAATATGTGTGTATTTAGAAATAAATAAGTATGTTTATCAGTTGTTTAGTGCTCATAACACAAGCTCTGCTTAGTTTGAGACTAGACGGCTTTGTGTGATACTTGTGGAATATTATATTATTATGAATTTCCTTTCGGCTTTCTCAAGACTTATTTCCTTTCCACGATTTTCCAATTAATATATTCTACTGAACATTGCCATTAATTAGTAGGGTACTTAAAAAATATGTTACATTTATTACAACCATCAAGTTATCTTTTTCATTTACGTAATGCAAAACTAAAGGATTCGTGAACACACCTTGAAGTTTCTACCTGAGTAGCAACTAGCAGTGATGAGCACTTATACTTTTATGACTTGTCTTCCACTCTTTAATTCGTACTGATGTCTAAACCACAACTATAAACTTAAACAGTAAAAACTGCTTGCAAATGCGGGTATTAAGTTGAAAGGAGAACTTCTCAAGGGGCCCCTATGTTTTAGATAATTTCACTGTTTTATGGAAAGTATTGTTAGTTTCCCCATTATCTTGCATGAGGGTTTTTTAAATAGTTATCAATTCCTTTATTTCCGTCTGCCATATGTCGATCGAAACGATTTTATGGATCCTCCGCATGTTACACAATATTTTATATTAAAATTAAAATCTGATATCATTTTGAACCGGTCCATTCGGGTAATTCTTTTTTTTTTCACTTCGTGAGTGTTTTTAATAAAGTTGAAATAAACGATGTTACTTTTAAGGCATGAGTATGTTAGTTAAGCATCTTACTTGAAAACATGTAAACCAATTTTGGTGATTTCGTAAATGTTTGGCGAAACCACGAAACTGGTTCGTTGGTTGGTTCTGGTTCTTCAAGGTACACCTTATGCGTATTTACTCTCCTGACTTTATATTTGCTCCGTGCTTAAATAACTTCTCATTGCTTGAGTTGGATTGAGTTATTGTGATATTAAAATGCCATTGACTAAGTTATCTTTCTTCGCTGTTTAAAAAATATTTGCTTGTAAAATCTAAAGCGCTATTGTGATAATACTCAGGGGATTTTTTAATAGTTTTGAGATTTAAATCAAGTGCGTAAAGATTCCCTTTTCCACGCCTTTGATAAGATCATGCTTAAACCCAACAACCATATAATCGTTCTCATTGCTTATTTATTCATTCCTAATTAAGAAGTAATGGTATCGTTTAGTTATCATCGAGCGTGAACGCCATATTGTTCGTGAGTCATGGTCATGCCATGCTCTGATGGTTTGCGAAGATGTAGCGACATGGGAACCAGAATATATTAATAACCTTGTACTAATTCAGGTTTTATACAAGTTTTTTTCGGTCACAATTTGCCTATTGATGGTATCTTTTGTAATTCATCATTGAAATGGTTCTGTTAACCTTTTTATCGTACGGAAGTTTTTTGTTTAGGATTTAAGAACTTTGATTTGGACTTTTGTATGACTTAAAGTTGGTTTCCTTAAATGTGACGTGTTTTACAAACATGCGTATAATGAAAACGAGTAATATTCTCAACTGGGGATCTGCATTCATAATTCGTGCTTTTTATAAACCCTACAAAAAGATTTCATGTTATTCGATATAATTCCCGCATCGAATTACCCAATCACGCGTGAATGAAATCAAAATACTGATTGTAATTTATTGCACTTATAATTAATGTAAGGGTAGACGAACCACCCTATTTTACAGGTAACCATGGCATATTCCCACGAGTCAAAAAACCGGGGGGCTTGCATAGGTTCGGACAAGGGGCCAAAGCATTGGTGCATGTCCTTTCTCATCTTTTTAATCTAAATTTGTAAACGATGAACAAGCAGATGTGGTGACGGCATGTTTATGTAATTTCCGATGTTCCCATGTAGGATTGTAACCTCAGAATGGTGTAAATTGGGTTACTTTATTATAACAAGCATTGTCAGAAAAAATATAAATGATCTAAATATTAGGAAAACGAAACAGGGGGCCTCTTTTAGCTGCTAAGCTGTTTATGTGGTCCTTTACTGTTTTAAAAAGGCTTTTCAAATAGATCTTTACATTGATACTAGTCTAATTCTACCTTCATTCACATTGAAGCACAATTCCAAGAAAAAAAGATCCTGGTCTTACAGAAGTCTCCATATTATTCATGACGACAAGTAGGATCCTTTTTCACAAAGAGTTACAAAAACTACTATCTGGCTTCAACAATACAATTAATACAAAAGTTCCCGCCATCCATTAGTGAGACTCACGCTCCTTACCAAGATTATCCATAACAAATGTACCTCAAAACCTGTTTCGCTACTTCGAGAATAAGATTTTTTAATAAACACCCCTTTAGTTTAAAAGGGAGACTATTGTTGAGATTTGGAAAGTGCATTGCCCTCTTTATGGGTCATTTTGCTGAAGGGTTTTTGAAGCATGTAAGGAAGGTTTATATCACTCATTGTTTAGTTAACTTGAGGTGGGAAAACCTGGGGACAGCTTATTTGTCTTAACATTAGCAGGGCCGGAACGAGATGGCAGAATGATTCAAACTTCTGTTTATTAAGATTGTTCCTTTTCAGCTGTGGACAGAGAGAGGTGGAACAAGAGTAGGGAGATCTTAGTGTGAGACAGTACAGAATAATATAAAGAAAAATTATTTGGGCATTCGCCATCTCATTTGTATCAGCCTAATTCGACGCAAGGATCCTTATTCACGAAAGCATTTTATTTTGCTTATGTCCCATTAATAATATAATAATAAATAATAATATTCTTACAACTATCACACATTGCCGTCTAGACCCAAGCTAAGCAGAGCTTGTGTTATGAGTACTAGACAACTGATAAACATACTTACATATTTTCTAAATACACACATATTATAGATAAATTACACCCAGACACAGAACAAATGATTGTACTCATCATACAAAAATTTGTCCTGGGTGGGAATCGAACCCACGACCTCCGGCATAGCAGTCAGGACCACTAACCACTAGACCAACATCGGCTTGTCGAATTCCAATCTAAACGGATATCATGAAAGTGCCATCGGAAGTACAAAACTCAAACACAAAATTCTAAACTCATCAAACAATTTGTTATACCTTCCGAAACTATAGCAAAAGGAAATGATAACACCATAAAATGAACATAACATTACAATAAAGCAACCCCTACTTTGATCACTCTTCATTGACTGATTCAGGACCGAAAAGTCTTATATTCCTGCTTTGTTATTGGTTCGTTCCGTGCATCCCCCATAGGCGCAGCTGCGCGTTGCGTGGGGGTCGCAGATGGCGTCAGCGCACTCCCGCGGTCCGGAATTGGGAATACACGTACTAAAAATCGATATTTTGTATGACTAGTGTTGTTTTTTGTTTAATATGAGTTTAGTTGAGTTGTCATATGGCGTTGTTAGGCTTATATTGTTTTAATGTTGATCATAAGCTTTTGATTAATTTTCAAGTTGGAAACTTAATTTGTTATTTTGCTATTGGTGCGAGTCTTTAATTTCTAGTCTAATTTAACGTAGTACCGGATTTAATGCATATTTTAATTTGGTTGCAATTTTAATACTTATAGACGTCCTTGAGCTTCTTACTGAGTAATATCGCCCTTAGGTTTTGAAACCTATCTAGAAATGGGCAATCTTATTTCTACACTGAAGGGTCAGTGTATATATAAGATTTCCCATTTCTAAAATCGACATTTTATTCCGTTCCTCAGACACTCACAAACAATATTCTCAAAATACTCTAACTTTGAGGTGGTCCTACCGCAAATGTTTACAAACTGCTTTATAATTAGCAACTGCGAACTAAAAGCTATCCAATTACTAATAGCTCCATTTAAAAATCAATAAAAAACAAAAAAAAACAGTCCTCCCGCTTTAAACTTTACGGGAATCGTCCCGAACTCCTGGTATCAATATAATTATTGCGAATCGGTATCGGTATTATAAATTCGCCGTTCGTTGACACGTGGCAGACCAGATGGCGTATCACCTGCCGTCTGAGTAAAGAGGTATAGTCCTGTATGGGTTTGCGGAACAAGACCGTCGGGACCGCATTCTTTAGTAAAACGAATTCCCATCACTACTACTCGGTCGTTGACTTGCAGTTCGATTTCTTATAATTTTTTGCACGTTTTTGCGGATTTTGTAATTAGTAAGGTTCTTAGATGTTTGGTCTTTAAATTAATCTGTAGTAGATCCACATGTGCATGATAAAGTTTCGAGTCCAGAGATACCTATCCAGTTTTAAAGAATAGGCTTTTCAATTTTTTATTGGTAAGAAACTTGACTCTCCGCTCTCTCTAATTAGTTTAGTTTCAAAGAGAGTATAAACTTAAATTGAAAACCCTTAAAAGAGCTGATGACTGAAACATCTTCCATGTTCTAAAGTAAGAGTTGAGTAGTATATATAACTTTTATGCCAACTCTTCTTGAACAAACCTTAGCACAAAGCAAGAATTTAAGAACCAAAACATTTCCTGCAAATGACGTCCATACAGGAGCTACAAAAGCTAGAACAGAAATAAATCAACCGACGTTTTCGTAGCCCATAACTCTGCAATAATGTAATAAACGGTGGCAATTTAGAGGCACGGCTAGGAACAATGACCTCATACACAATAATACGGTCTTCCAGAGGCCGGCGCAATCTGTTTCTCATATGCTGTCACGGACTTATTGTTTATGATATGGTAGGCAATTGTTGAAGTGGCATTCTTTCATGTAGAACTAGAAAAGACAAAATTGCATCAAAGTTAGGTTACGAAACAACAAATTAATCTAACTTAGAATATGCTTAAATTCAACACAGTCAGCAGCACTTAAACTGCTAGTCTAGGAGTATGAAATTTTGCATAAGAATTTCTCTTAAAATGAAAGTGATCACTAATAAAGGATTTTGGAAAATACGTAGCCTACGGAGGCTTTAATGTCATCAATTTAATATTTGGTTTCATCGAGTATAAGGCATAGGACAAAACTTTTAGAGTCAATACAATGCTGCATTTTGTTTCTGTGGTAGTAAGAACCAATTTGTGCCATGTTAAATACTTATTGTCCAGTTTATTATTCGTAATGTCAATAAACCAAGTGCATGATTATTATTGTACGCGTTTCTTGGTCACATATTTCTGCAAGCAATCGCTCTGTTTGAGATTGAATGCTGTATCGCAGTCATATCCACTGGCTCAAATTGCATTCTTATTACAATCTGTGCTATCATTAGAGTCTGCATGCCTCAACTTCATTGGAGCCGTGACGATATCTTGAAATAGAACTGTAGTTGTAAGAGACTATGATCAATTCACTGTGTAACTCACCTTATTGTCAATATGGTTTTGAATTGGTACTTGACGGAAAATAGTCAAGTCTCTGGCATGCAATCATTGGATAAAAGTTCTCACGTATTTTGCTCCGAAATGAAGCTATAAAGGCTCTCTGTAAGTTCTTTTATTGTTATTACATTTTTATGCATCGTTTATTTTAACGATGTCTTAGTGAGAGGTTTCATCTGCGAATAGTAGTATAATAGTAATTCTAAACTTCATTGCAGTAAAACCTAAAGAGTTAGTTCATAAATGGACGGATGGAAAGGGAGGCCAAAGAAAACTTGTATGGATTGAGTAATATAAAAGAAAAGGGACTTAGTGACAGCGTGACTGGTGACACGACAGAATGAAAATAAAAACGTGTTACGCCGACCCCAAATAACACGGGACAAGGGCAGAAAGATGGTGATTACGGTAAAACCTCCTTTCGCAACCAAACGTATCACGCAGTTTCAATAAATCTTAGGTTTCACCTTTCTAACTTCTCTGCTGCTCGAGGCAAACCAAGATTGAAATCGGAAGCAATCGAAAAAACTAAATGGCCCCTACAATATTTACTCTAACTTCCGATTCAAAAACACAAAAGAACATTAACAAAACTGCACATTTCCTAAGCACGCGACATTTCATAAAAAATATCCTCGACAAAAAAGATCAATATTAATAAAAAAAAAAATATATAAATAAATGGTTCATTAACGCTTTCTCTAAACACCTTTAGGAGCGCGTGCGTAATTATTGTAAGGCGATATAATAAGGGAGGAAGTGGAAAAAAATTCAAGTCGGGGTAGAAATGTCAGGCCATGTGCTAGGGACCGCGGGGGCGAACCATTGTACTGTCTTAAGACATTAATCTTAGGGGGTAGCCAGGTGAACACCCTTGAAGCTTTGTGCTTTCAACAAAATGCAGTGTAGGCCGAACATTTTGACCGTTTTGTACAGCTGATTTTTTTTTTTGTAAGGTCACAAAGTTTAAGGAAAAGTGTTATTGACAAATTTCTTTAAACTTTTGCAGTCGAGAATCAGGGATACTGACTGCAAGAGTAGGTAATATGACCATAGCCGTTGAAACATTCGCGAATAATTATTTTAGATAATCTGGATTTATTAATTTATTGCGTGTTTCTCAAACAGAGGTGACTTAAGGACAGAAAACATGTTTTTACAGTAGGCACACATCATTTCAGTTCCATTAACATTAAAGTGTGCAGTGCAAAAACCATGCTTAGCTTATCGAACAAGTTGCATATTTATAACAGGATACATTTACCTTTAATATCTCTATTTTTCATGTAACAAGTTTTAAACATTCCTTCAACACGATTACTCAGCATTGTCGCTGCATCTTACTTAATCCTTCTATTCGCAAACGGATCCATAAACTTCAGTAAACTTGCATCTTCTTCAACGCCTTAACAGTAATCCTGAGAACGAAATTCAATCCAAAGTGACCAAGTATCATTAAAGAATATAAAGATCCTATCGACTCCTTAACTTAGGAGCCTCAAGTAATTTCATACATGTTGCAACATGAACTGATGCTAATCGTTTTCAAAGTCAGCAGCTGGTCCTTTTGTGTGCACCCCTCGTATGGGTCCTAATGTCATCTATGTATAACTGAATTTAATTATGGTACTTAGTTTACTGCGTGTTTTTTAGCTCTTGTAGTTATTTTCCTGTTTAGATTATATTGAGGTATTTATTTTGTGTTGTTGTGTTTTTAGGGTTCAGTACCTCAAAAGATCACTTTGTTGTCCGTCCGTCTATCAGTCTGTCGAGACCCTTTAACTTGGGAACGCGTGGGGTATTGGATTGAAATTAAAACCATGTACTCAAGATTGCGGTCTCTTGAAGCTGTAAAAAAAACAAATTTCTAAGTTAACAAAAAAATATACACGGCCGTTTATGTCTCAAAAAACGTATATTTCGACACTCGAGGAAATCAAAATTCATAGGTTACTTCCCATTGACCCAGAATCCTGAAATTTTGCATAAAGCAAGGTCTTATAGCACAGGCACAGGAATAAATCTAAAATTTGTTGTTACGACGAAACAAAAAAAAAATAGCGATTTGGAAATGAACTGTTTACGTAGGTAAGTTTGTACAGAACCATCTAGGCGCGAGTCCAGTTTTTTTGTATTTATATGTATTCTGTTTGTGTTTGTAGCCAGTGGCGTGCCTAGGGTTTCAAAATAAGGCAAGCCCAATAAAATTTTAACCAATTTCAAAAAAAGAAAGTTCAGTTTTCGACTGAGAATGTATGACCTACGTATGTATCATCGCAATTTTCTCATAAACTACTGGTTAGGTACAATAAATTAAAAGTGAATTCATCCATCTTCTTCTTTCCTCTTCTTCAATTTCACTCTTGCTTGTCGTGCGGTGAATGTGGTAACCAAAGCTCACTGAAAGCATGCTAGTGCTAGATTGAATATAATAAACATATCTGCAATTGCATACCTCCGGTGGCTTTAAAAAAAGCCGTTTGGTTTGCTTCATTGCTTGAGGGAACAAAGTTATGGTAAGTAGTTGCTTGCTTTGTAACAGGACTAACGGGTTACAGACAAAAACAAAACCGAAAGTTACAAAACGAAAGTTAAAAAATAGCTAGATAAAATGTAATAAGGAATTTAAATGAATTATTTATATTCTAATTGGAATCGTCTATCTTTATTAAGAAATGATTTAATTACATCAGAGTAAAATGTTGGTGATCGTTTTAATTCTACCAACAGCTGTTTTTCAATAGCTATCATTGATAATTCGGAAAGACGCTCTTGACCTTGTGTGTTTCTCATGGAAACGTTTAAGAGACGAAAAAGCACGTTAAAATAGTTACAACAAGATACGCTAACTTTAACAGCTTGAATAAATATGCAGCACCAGCAATACAACTTAATAGTGTGCGAACAGCCAACAATCCAACTAGTTTTATACACTGATCTATTTTTCGTTTATGCGATTTACTAGTCTGAGAAATACACAGATTAGGCGTCGTTTTTAATGAAGAAATTAACTGTTTTTTCTGAGCAAAGTTTAAAGATTTTACCTTATCTTCGCCAATCAAAACTAGAACGCATTTTAAATCCTCACAAGGTACAATTGCCTCCATTGTTGTAGGTAAGTCACCAAAACAAGTGTATCACTGAGAAAATCTAAGAAAACACGAAAAACAACAAACAACAAAAAACAAAAAATCTATTTTCCACTCAAGTAAATAAAACTGAAGTGAGTTGCAAACAGAGTTGCAGTGTTGTCATTTAGGCAAAAAAAAGTCGCCAGGTATATGAAAAATCTAGCAAGATGTCGCAAATTTTTTATTTTTAAGATATTGCTTGAATATTTAATTTCATTGTTTTAAAAAGTCGCTAGTTTTATTGTTGCTAAATCTTAAAAAAAGTTTCCAAACTCGTTAAAAATCTCCAAGATCTCACAACGTTGCTAAAACGGCAACACTGCAGAGTTGGCAATGTGACGAGTACGCGAGCAACTTCATACGAATGCCCGGCTTAAATCTTCCATACTGATCGATTTGTAGACGCAAAAGGTCCTAACTCGTTATACGGCACGTCGCCATAGGTGCGAAAGAGACAGATATAGTATTTGAAAGCCCGGCAAAAGCCGGTGCGTGTAAGCGAGATAGCTATATGTAGATGCTGCAAATGCGAAACTCTGCGCGCGAACAATCGCGATGTGTAGTAGTGTGGCATAGGTAGATACTTTGTTTTATTTTGATAAAAATTAAGCGCGCGAACTTTTAAATAGTTCGGGTTTGATATTGATTCTCTATCGAGCATTTTAGTAAGGCATGCCGGGCTTCTCGGCATGTATGAAGAAACCGCCACTGTTTGTAGCTTACCAAATGGTTGTGGTCGAAAATCCCAACTGTTGTACGATATGCTGTACTAAGTTTTTTTCATGTCCAAAAATGAAGTCTAATCTCATAAGAAAAAAAATAAAGATAAAGAATCTCCATGTTCTCATACGTCTAACGCAATTAATTCTTATCAATATGTTGATAAAATTGAGACAATCGACAAACACGCTAAATGGTAGACGGGTTCAGCAAAAAGTTCACATATGTTTTAAATGTGTCATCCACGGCATATGGTCATACGGCTGTTGCCTTTGACACATCACGATAGGCAGGAAAAAAAGTCCCCCTCTATTTGACTAACAAGTCGGAAGTCGCTTCCAGATTTTGTATAAGAAAAATATGTTTTTGTTGCAATTTCGTAGCGAGGCTTATCAAAGTTATATTTGCTTTCAACGGCGGTAATTCGTGCAAAAAAAATATAGATAATATAATAGATAGAAATTCTTTATTGTACACCAAAAATACAACTTACATTAGGAACCTGAAATAAATAGGGTGGCAAATTATTATTGTGTGGGTTAAATTAATATGGTCCCTTTTAAAGGCGAAACCATGAGGACTTCACTAATTTGGAGTAACCTTTACAAACTAATTTAAAGTCAGAATATACTGTCAACGATAAGACTAATACAAGTACGTATTAACACAATTAATATGATGAATCGCGCATGACCACGCAAGACCTTTATCCATTGCGTGAGAAAGTATATTAAAATAGACAAGGGTTTCGCATACATCCCCTTCAACTTTGTCTATCATGCATTGTACAGTCCCAGCGAGCCATCCTTTCATCTAATGTCTATTTATCTACTTTGTAAAGGCTAAGAACCTGTTTCTAAACCCCTGCCTATGATTTAGGAGGGAATCTATCTTAGCTCAGGTGTTCTACGCATTGTTAGGAGATTAAATGGATTCTCAAGCGTGAGATCTGAATAAGCTGCAGTAAATGAGAGGTTATAGATGGTGTCTGTTTAATAAGAACAGCAAGGTCATGAATTTCTTCAAAAGGACCCCTTTTTCGGATCTACACTAGCTACATCGAGTATTCGGGTCCAACTTGATGAGTATATCGGTCAATGTCAAGAAGATACCATGCAGATGTAGGGCATACCAATTAGATCTGTCTGCTCCAATAATAGTTCCCAGAATATGTTCTAAATTTGTCTCTATTGTTACGTTACTTTCCAACTACAGGAGCTTTGGACATGATAAAGACCTCTTTTTTAGCAAGATTTCGGTTCTGTGTTTGCGATTTGAAGAAATCTTACAGAAATGGATAAATTCAATTGCAATTGTCACCGCATCATGCTTACTTGCAATACTTAAAACTTACGTTTCAACTTATAAACCAGCGGACAAACCAATTTATATCCAGACAGTGTGAGAACGTATCAACGTAGCATTAATTTCGCAAAGGGGTGTTTAGATAATAAAAGTCCCATCTATTCTCCTATGACTCTAAATAGAAAATAGCGTCCACTGAATAGGCAATTATTCATTTGGGTCAGGTCGTTTGTCTGACTATAGCGGCGGTTCAATGGCAAGAACACTTGAGTAAATATCGCTGAATTTTAATGTCTGGGACAAAGGAAATGTTGAATGATGACCTAAAATGGAAATGAGGATGTTTTCAGAACTTTATTAGAACAGCAATACTTTAGGTGGTGTTTTTCACAATTTTATATTAGTCAATTATTTAGTCATGAATCTGGAAACTCTGTCTTTGCTTACTGCTATAGATAGGAATTCCCGGAGTAAGAAATATGCGTCATTTTTTGAGGTACAAAGGTTATAAAACTGTAATGTATACGGTTTAAGCACGGGGTTTAAGACATTTTAGTTTGCGATTTATCCTTATCCGTATGCATAATATTGCATAATAACGATCATAAGTTCAGGACCATCGCAGGAGAAATTTTCTCAGCTTAATCCTTCCAAAGCTTCTGATATGCCTCTTATTTCCTTAAAACATTGTCAAGCTTCAAAAGTATTTTTTGCCATTAATCTTAAGGACGACAAATTAATTCCTCTTGATTGCTTTGGATTAAATTACGCAATGGGCCACCACATCGAATCAACTTTCTCAGTTCTCATCGGCACAGATTCCGGTGTCATATTCCTGAGCAAAAACAACATGGAGATTTAAGGTCTCCTGATGTGAATTTTTGTGGTCCTGCTAGCTCAACTGGTCATGATTAACATGAAAATAGTATTTCTGACTTGTGTCAAATTGAAGAATATAAAAGTTATATGGATTTTGTTATGGACGTAGTAGGATTATGCTTGATGCAATTTAATATCGTGCAATTTCATTGACCTAATAGAAGGTTAGCAAGGGTTGTGCGAGGCTGACTTATGTCACAGTGCTCCTCAAGAATTTTGTACAAATATCAACCAGAATTATGGGTTCCTATACTTCCTATTCACAAACGTGTATCAATTTAAAAATTGTAACCTCACGTTGCGTCTTCAATAAACATTCTTACATTATCTACAAATTGTCGCGCCTGACTCATTCATTCACCGTTCCACGTCCGATGCACATGTCAACAAGGCATCTTATTCAACGCGTAATAAGAGCCAGTCCAATGTTTATCTTAATTATTTTTAATGCAAACTCGACTCTTTACTGCTTTGGCTTAATTGTGGGAGAGACGTCATTTGTAATGCTAACCGATTGACTTCGAAGAAACGAAGATGAACTAGAATATATATTTGATATGAAAAAAATATGTTGTTTTATTTGACATGAGAAAGGGAATTGTAGGAAATATGTGTATGCGAACTAACTTTTTCAGATTCTCCCATTGATGGTATTTCTTTAATACTTGCGTTGGCATAGGATTTCGTGCTTCCAACGATGAGTGGCATGTTCCTATTAATAAAGTAATTTACTAATTTAGTTAATAGCTGTTACATTAACGAGACACGAGTTCTTTTGTTTTGGTGTTTTTGACATCTTAATTTTATTTTTGTATCCAATCAGACATGCTATATTGCCTTTTTCGTGTTCATCTGTGGCAAATTGATATTGTTAGTTGATAATCGACCAAGTCTCTCCGTTGCTCCTACGTCAATGTTGCAGTGCAGAACAAAAGTTAGTAATTTACGAGAAATATCCGGGATTCTGCATCTAGAATGCATCTGGTGTTCTAGAATTTGATTGTTTTACTTTTCTCTATTTCCATCTAAGGATTGATCTGTCTCATCTTCTGGTTCACCGTCAAGTACTTCTTTGTTTTGTCTTTCCTGTAAACAATGTGGTTAACAATGGGCTTATATTACGAAAATTGATATCAATGCATTTAATACACGCTTTGGCTTAAATATTTGTTCTTTAGCCTATACGTCACGTCGTCACTTTCATAAATTTTATGACCGTGTTTATATAATATGCTCATTCAGTCACATGTATGACCTGAAAAAACATTCCTAGTATATACGTATAAGTACTTAAACGTCTAGACTTTTGGCGCCACAAAGGATTACAAACTTTATCGTGTATTCCTTCCCACGGGAAGGAAGGAGGTAGAGTTTGATATAAATGCATTTTCAGCTTGATAACAGTGAAGCTGGCTCCTTTAAAGCTGTATAACCTTTTCCTTAAAGTCCACTGTTTTGTCTTATTTTGTTGAGTGAGTTACTAACTCAGTCGTACGTTTTGCTATCCACGGAAAATGTGGAAATTAAGAAACCATTAAATTACATGTTTTACAATTTTCTCTTAGCTGTTGTTTCCTCAAAAACTCTTCAACGTATAATTTAATGGCAGTATCGTCTTTTTTATCAGTCGTAAGGTATTGAACGCGTTAAATTAATAAAAACAAATGTTTTATTCATTTTCGATTTCATGCACAGATCAGAGCAGATTAGGTTTCATTTATTATTATGTTTCCGATATAACTTCATGCTTATCGTTTGACCTATATGGGCGACATTATCAAATGTTTAAAGCTTACCGATAAGTTATAATTGAATTATTTGCGTGTGTTTGTATATTATTTCCTGTGTGGTGGCGTTTCATTTTGACCCCCACGTTGATATATTTCTTTTAAAAGATCATTACTTTTGGTCCTTGCGGTGTCGTTTTTGTTTGACCAACTCTCTTCGTAACATGCTTTAGAACGTGTACTATAAGAATAGGAAGTGTTTGTATCCATCCATTAAATATCACACATATCAACCTAACAGGATATCGATATTCCAAGGCTTTTGGATCTGTTTAAAGCCTATGATGCCATCACATTCGTAATTCGAGATGAATTATGAATGAGCTGCAGCATTTGTTCAGTCTATTGGCAGCTTTAATATCGTTTCTATTTGTGTGTCATGTAATATTTTCTTAAGGTACTTATCTCAGATAATAATCAGAAGGGACTAAAAGTATTCTTAATTTATGATTACTGGTTTGATCGTTTTATACGAGTTTATTTTTGTTTCTAAGAGTTTCTTTCCATGGGATTACTGTTTGTTGTGAATTGTTTGTTCCTTTATGACTGTAAATTTGAATAAATTTTTAGTTTATCAAAATCATGTTTTTTAAAACACTCTTAGGTCTCTGGCGTTCGATTGGTCATATTGCTTAGTGGAAAAGGACCACAACCTTAAAACATCAGTATTTCCCTACTATGGATCTGAGTACATTTATAAATCAAAACTCTATAAGCAGTATTCTCAAATACAAATCACCAACCACGAAAAGAAGTTGTAAATTTCTAACGGGTACTAAGAATGTTTTGAGTATACCCAAAGTGCTAATAAGCAGGTCATACACGACATGCAAGGGGACAGAAGACAGGATACACGGGCGATGCGTGAGTTAACAGGACGCTTCCTTAGGGAACCCCTTGACAATTTTTTTATATCTCGTTCCCCCTTTTAAAATTGGCGATGTCCAGGCTTTTGTTTCGAATGAAAGGAAATGGTTTGTAGTTAATTGGTTGCCATGAATGGAATCTAGGTTTGCGTCAATGGAAGTGGGTGGTCTTGATAGAAAAGAAGGTAATTTGAGAACGTGCAAAATTATAGACGTAGACATGAATACAGGGGAATAGATTATAATGATGGCTTACTTACTGTGTACCTACGTCGAATTGAATATGCTAGTAAGTTGTAATGAAAAGACACTTTCATTACAACTTAGTTGCATATTCAATTCAGTTAATCATAATTATACATATTAACTGATGTATTGATCTTGTTAAAGATTGGCAGCTGTTTGATAGCTGGCAACTTGTAATTCAAACTAACATAAGTTGATGCAAGTGGCCAACTAGTAGACCATGTATTAGAAATATTTACGACTATTTTAAGCCCCAAGTTGTATTGTAAAAGCAGGACAAGTTAGAGAACCCTAAATAAAGCACAAGCCATTTCGAAAGTTTCAGAATCAAGGACGGTCTATGCACCTTTCGATAAAAATCTGTAAGAAACATAATTTTACTTTAACAAGGTTTTTTGTTCCGTTTCCCCGAATAATCGCTCGTGAAATCAAATGTACATCAGGGGGTGGTAAAGACGGACAGGTGAAATGACGACACGAAATGCCTACCACTTCCTCATTCAAATTAGTTATGACTCATGTGATTAAAATGTGGTCTTAGATTGTGGAAGTTATTAATAATTATTATTACTGTCCCCAATAGCGGTTCTATTGTCGTTTAATTACGACGTTTCCGTAGTAATTTTGAAGTTACTAAGCAATTTAAGTTCTAGTTCAAAGTCGAAAATGTTTGACTAAATTGAAAGCAACCAAGTTAATAAGTAGCTAGTACATATGGAAGACAATCTGAAAGTGAAGCGCGATTATACATAGAATCACTCGACACTGATAAAATAAAATTGAAAGGGGAAGCTCAAAAGAATCGAAGCGGGAAGTGAATTCACATTGGAAATGATGAATGATGACAGTGAAGTAAACGACCAAAGTTCTATCCAAGTTATCAATGGTCTCAAATTCTAGATGAATGGATAACGAAAACGAAACCTAACAATTCAAGGAACCGGCACAAATGTGAAACGTCTTCCTTATCAAATATATCTGATTACATAAATTCGTATCTGACATTGCCCTTACTTTAAATGTGATCACATAGCGCATTCACAGTATTCTTATCATTGTGTGGCTGCGGAAGTAATGCTGATAGCGCCTTTTAATTTAAACTAATATTTGAACAAAATACCAGACGTCTGATCAAATAGTTGATGAGTAATTGACAAAGCTTGTCGTAAATGATTGGAATCAATAGAATTGTGAAAACAGAATTTGGTAAAAATCGAATCGAGTAATGTAAATTTTAATAGTTTTCAAAGTAGTGCTAACAAGATATGAATTAGTTATTTTAAACTGACGTAGATGAAAAGCGTCTTTTTTTTTTTGAATCGGTTGTATAATATGCCTAAAATGTGAAATTGCTTTTGAACAAGCTTTGGGCTTGGGAGGGTTCCTAGAAATATGTAAGTAAATTCAATGCGAGACTCATTTCAACAAAGTTGAACAAATTATGGATTGCCGTTGCTCCAAAACCATCACGTTCGGTATTCGCAACACCCATCCCTGAAAAAATGGAGTCCCCGTTATCCAAAATTAGTTTAGCATCCGGCACACGTTTCTACCCTCTTGTTTGAAATATTTTTTGTTGCAATCGAAAGTGCCGTTCGTCCAAAACATGTGGTTTTGTTGAGTGTCCCGATTTGCTGAATTTGTGCAACACTGGTATATACTGGGTTGGCGAATTTGTTTCTATTTATAGTTTCTTTATTTGGGTTCATCATGTCTTGCTCGATGTCTTTGTCAAGATAGAATCTTCTATGACTGATTCTTTTGTCTTCAGTAATTCAATATCAAGGTTCTGGAAAGCTTACGTCTTGACCTAAATATACACGGGATCATCGAAATAAATAATGTAGAAGCAAGGAAAAAATGACTTTCATTATATCTAAAGGTTTCAAAGTACTTAATGTTCCATGATGTTGTAATATGTTTACTTTATTGCCTAAGGCTTTGAAATATCACCCTGTTTCCTTTCCTTTGGGAATTTTAATACCATGTGATTATTTTTCTTTATGGCGACTACGCTGACCTATCCAATAAAAAAAGATCAATTTTTCTTTGTACCTTTCTATTACCAGCCTACACCTGCTTACCTTTGGCTGTGTTGCGTCACATTCCCACTGCGGCGTAATGATTTCTATACCTGATTTTCTATCCTTTTCTTTATCATTATTTCTTGTATTTGCTGTCTCGTTCATCGGAATTGCCGCGTCCCTTACAGGGTTTTTGTTGTTCTCCTCACCCTTATTACTGCCTGCGTATGCGATCCATGTGGGTGTGTTTGTGAATATTCATGGTGTGTGTGTGGGAACATGTACGAATAGAATTTTTCTTCGGCAGTGTTGTTTCGGCATTCGATGCGCGTGTCTCGGGTTCCCGAAATGTGAGTTTGGTGCGTTTTGGCGGGAACTTGGGGTATATAACCTGAAAATGTATCGTGTTTTGTAAAATTTACTATGTTTTTGAGCTGTGTGCTGATGTTTTTAAGTGAATAATGGGGGTTTTGGATGTCGGAGGCTGTCCTTATAATTCGTCGTGATGATAAATGTGTGAGTAAGGTTTCTTGCTTTACAACTTTTGTGTTTTTTACTGTGTCGAAAATCTACGTGACAAGATTTTTAATTAATTGCAAACATCTGTGGAATTGTAAAGTTTTGTTACGAAGATTTTGTAACGCGAAGATTTAATATGAAATGTGAAGTATATTCGGATCTACCCGTACACTGTGTTCGATCCCAACCTGCATTATAGGAAAGAAGTCAGTTCGAGACGTCATCTTAATTTTAATTAATATAAGTTCAATTCCACTATTTCAGCGATGGCACGCGACACTAAAAACGAAATCAATATAAATATGTATCACCAAAGTCCAACATCAAGAGATCAAGATGGATCACTTGATAAAATTCTCTTGTAAATTCACATAGCCCCCGGTTTCTTTACTCCATCCATGTTATTTGCAATGAATGAGAACTGAGAACATTAAACTGGTTTCCATATCAGCTGATGGCGAGCACGGTATGCATAAATAACGCAGGTTTTTCTACCTTGCCGAAACATGCCGATTCAAGAATTATTAGCGGTCTCGACATAGGTTATTCTTCTATAGCTACACGAAACTCGTTCTTGGAAGAAATTGGATTACCTACGCTATTCAATTTTACATTTTATTTCTTGTGATGTAAAGTTCAGTTTGTTTTGAGCGGAAATTCAAAGGGCTGGTTACTTCTTCGAATTTTATTGTGTGTCTGCGGGGGATTCTGGCGCCAACATGTTTTTGTCAAAAGTAAACTCCCGACAAATAATGCGAGAAGTAGTTAACCTAGTAACATTGTGGTGTTAGTGTGGGCAAAAAAGTTGCAATGTTTTATACACAGATAAATAATTCTCATTTTATATTCTCTATCTTGGGTGGTAAATACATTTCTGTTGTTCAGAATGATATCCTTAAAAAGTTGATACGTTTTTTCTATTATAATTTATGGGCTGACTGTACTGTCTGTCAGCCACGATGTGAAATTCAACAAGTACAAAATTGACGTTTTTCGGATTTCGTTTTACTTTGTAGTTTTTATTTCGAAGCTTGATCTTGAAACTTACAATGCTACTTCTTTAGAAAACAATAGTAAAAAAGAAGTAGGTATCTTCGTGTAATATGTATTTATTTAGTGACTTTTTCTTGAAATAGCTATTCAATAGGGTGAGACGGACTGAAACGGTTGTATTAATGAATATAATTCCGTATTACGGCCACCAATCATATTTTAATCAACATACAACTTAACACTGGCCTTAAAACGCAAAATACTTAAGAAATTTTGAATTTCGCGGACTACAGGCCTTTATAACTGTTGGTACATTGCATTGATTCCTAAGTTAAGCATAAGCATAATCAGCCTTTTAATGTTCTGGGACTCAGGCCTCCTATCTCTAGGAGAGGGAATGTGCCGTAATCCACCACGCGAGCCCAGTGCCTCCTTAAGTTACTGAGAATAAATTCGATAGGTACCTACTCACCTTTAAAGAAATAAAATAATAGTTTTTTTTAATTGTGAATAAGTGCTCATCGCGTTTGACCACTATCTTACCTGATAGTAAGCGATGATGTGGCCAACGATGAAGCACGCTTGGCTAGAAGCACGGAAGTAACCTATTCACTCTTGACTTAAAGACCCCCTAGGTTGTAGCTATCAGGAAACAGACTCCGGCAGGGAATTCCATTCCTTAGCTGTACGCACAATGAATGTTCTTTCTTCTTAAGCTTTGTACGTGTGTATGGGTGGGATATGTCCACCATGTACCGGTGGCGCAACGCCTTACGTCTAGAGGTCCGATTATGGAACGGAGTAGGTCGAATTCTATGTACAATCCCAAAGCGCGTTCTCCTAAATGTAAACGATGGTAAAGTTGTTCATCTTATTGCGTCTACAAATATTGGTTTGAAATATAATGTAAACCCAAATAAGACCACACAGAATAAATTGTGGGAATGTTTACAATTTTGTCTCAACAAGCCTTTTATCGTATCCAAAATATACGTACATAACAATAATTTTAACAAACTCGGTAAGTACATGGTCGGATAGATAAAAAATAATCTTTAATTAATAAAATGTTAAGTATCGTCATATTTATTTTTGGCTCTCGTATCGTTCGCTTTTTTTCTTGTTATAATGCATCTTGTTTTGGTTATGCAAGGAAATCGACAAAAAGTTGCACTTCTTTTGTTTAATTTTTCTGGCTCTTAGTAAAACCTGAGATTAACAGTGGTACGGTACCTGAAATAGAAAAAAAAACAATAAAATCCTTTCCATAGCTAGAAGTTACTCGTACCTACTAACTTAAAAATTCCGCCGATTTTTTTTTATTGTTGTTAGTCTCGCGCTTGTCCACAATCTTACCTGATTGAAGGCGACATTGAGTCGACTATGCAGCACACTTGCCTAGAAGTAACCTATTCTCTCTTGACTTACAAGATCTCCAGGCTGTAGCTATCAGGAAACACAGACTCCGGCACGGAATTCCACATTTCCAAATATTGCAGTATTGTTTAATACACAACTGGACTATTTGGCGCAAACGTGAGACACGCGATATAAATTTTTCTGTCACGTTTTTTCTACACTGTGTGTATCTATGTGTGCCAAATAAAATATTTTTCTTTCTTTCTAACTGTATTATTTCTTCTTTTTCATTTTCATTTTAATTAAATTAAGTTCAAGTAAGCACGTAAGTACGGTCATATAAGTTAATACGATTAACAAATGTTTTAAAAAATACTTTTTCACAATCGACTTGCTTACTGAAAACAAATAGAACTCAAACAATCCGATAGACACATAAAAACCGACCCAATAATTACTATATTTTTATTGTCCATCAAGTTCATATTGTTAGTAATAATACCATGTGCTCTGCCCAAACGGGGCCCCTGGACAAATCGGGAGATTACGTAATCTAAATGAAATATATAGACACATTCTGTTTATATCCTCAATATATAAATAGGTTCTGTGTACCTAACACTAAGAGACAGCAAAATAGTTATGGAACTAAACACGAAGTGTATTAAATTTGACATACTGTTGACAGTTTACCTTCTCTAGCAGCGTCGGTCGCCGTGAACTGCATAAAATATTTTGGCATTCTTTGTTTTGATAAAATACAAAATGTCTTTATTTGGTCATTTTGGACGTGACTGGCTTTTATTTATTTTGTTGGGTTGTCTCTTCCTTATTTAAAAAGTGTATATGAAAATATGTTAATTGCAACTATTTAATTAGATCAGTTTAATGTGTAATGATATTAACTAGAAATAGTTTTTATTTATGGAAGATAAAAGAAACACTAATTGTTGCCTACGATGTTCTTCCTAAACAGGGTTGATATGTTAATAGGGACTATTCTTATATGTAGAATATTTTTTTATATTGGAAAATCATCTAATGACAAATCTCGCTCTTGGGCGGAGCGGGAGATAGTGTCAGACTTTTACTGACTAAAAACCCACTCCTGTTCCTTCTTTGCCTTCGTCCCAGGGCCCCGGGTGTCGCTTTCACACTACCCGTGGAATCATGAGGGGTAGATATCTACCTAGCTTTTACAATTTAAGGTCTAGTGACTAAACAATCACTGGCCTTTTTGAGGCATTTTGTAACTTTTCAATAACCACACAGTGCGCTGGCTACGGCATGCCAAGCAGGCTTGCAGTTAATACGATCAGGTAAGGCCCCGGGTTTCGATTTCACGCTACCCGTGGCCCCAGTAAGCTTCGACCCTTGCTGGGCCCCTACGATTGGCTGACATCTCCCAGAGGCGCGCGTGAAACAGTACGCGCCGTCATCACGTCAGTATTTTTCCTAAAAAGGGTTAATAATCGTAGGATATATTGACCCCCCTCCTCCCCGTCTAAATATTACCTATCCCCAATAGGTACAGCTTAATCCCAAGTACCAAAGCATCCATCTCGATGTTAGTATACAACGGTACTTGTGTGTATCTAAGCCAGGTGGAAGGTAAACAAGGACATCCTTTTGTAAACTTTGAACACGAGGGAATGGAAAGAAAATATATGAAGCCTTGAGTATCTTGTTTGAGAACAACTTAGTAGGTACGATGTTAGTATGTAGATGTTAAAGTATAACTGGGTATCTGCGGAACTGTACGAAATTGCCCTGAAGCAGGCGACTGAAGGAACACGAGTTTGTTTTAGTCAGTAAAAGTGTAAAACAGGGAATATTACTAAAACAATAAAAATAAGACAGCTGATGTACACAGGCGAGCTCAACTCACAATTGGTTTTTCTTACAGCAAATCTTGTACAAAAATCCTCTCAAATTTTAAACGTTAATCACGTTAACTAAGTCATTTGCCTAGCTGTTTCAATGAATTGGCTGTGACATATAAATCTTTAAACTGCTCATCATCATCATCCAAAAGACGTCCACTGTTGGACATAGGCCTCCCCCAAGCGACGCCACAACGACCGATCCTGTCCGTCTCGTATCCACCGCACTCCCGCAACTCTCAGCAGGTAGTCGGTCCACCTTGTGGGAGGCCTTCCAGTGCTGCGTTTTCCAGTGCGCTGTCGCCACTCTAGAACTTTTCGGCCCCATTGACCAAAAAACTGCTAATCAATTATAATTCTAACTCTACAAAAATTAAGTCCAATTTAACTGTATCAACAAAACGAAATACTTGGTATAACTGCCAATCAATTATAACACTATCTTCACTCAAATTAATGGCTATTTTTCCTTATCAACAGACGTAGCGGCTATGATTCGGAGACGAGTGAATACTCAGAGGACTCGGCAGCGGCCTACGAAGATGTCCCGGTTGCAACCAAAAGCTCTGGGCCGAGGAAGAATATTAATAGGGGAAGGTGGACGAAGGAGGAGGTAAGGGAATCAAACGAATAACAATCTATACGAGCCAGTGAAATCAGATTTCGCTACCAGTAGGGGTAGCGATATTCGCTAAGGTATATGAGCACATACTACCTATCCATAAAGGTAAATAAAACATAATTTTCGAATGTATGTGTACGTAAGCGCATCACTTCAGAACGGCTGCATCTATTTGGCTATTTTTTTCGTATATTTTGAAACAGGGTTTGTTGGAAAGAAAACTGCAAGATGCAGCTGACCGACTGACATATCAACGCATTTTGCATAAGGTTTCCTTATGTGACCTAGGCGAGCACTAAGAGAGGACTTTCCAAAATTCATCCCCTAAAGGTAGCCATACACGCTAGGGCATACCTGACAGGTTTACCTGCACAGTTATACCTGTCAGGTAAGCTTGTGTGGAAGCATGCACAGTTGTGCAACGTACACGCTCCGGTTTACCTGTATAACTCAACTGTACAGGCAAATCTGTCAGGTATATCCTAGCGAGTATGGCTTCCTTTAGGGAATGAAACAGGGGTATGGAGAAACACACTTTTATGCGGGCGAAGCCGCTGGCAGAAACTCTTTTATCTAATAGTAAAGTAATCTATTGGAGTTTGTTTGATTAAAAGCGCTAATCTCCAGAACTACTAGACGGATTCGAAAAAAAACTTTTTTTGTCAACCAGGTTCTTGACGAATAATATAAGGCTATAAATATAACATTACGCTTCAACCCTCTTACGCTGTTGTTAAACTATGGGTACCGTTATAAGTTGGTACAGGTATTCGAGACTTAGCTTTGTCTATTGTAATATCAGACTTAAGGCCCTGGGCCTTTATGTAATGACTTCATAATTGTTGATTTTGACAAGTTTGGTAATCTACTAATACAATGGCGTCATTGTGACTTTCTAATGGTCAACCACTGACACTCGATTGAAATAAATGGCATAGAATAATAATCTCGCACATAATGACAAATGAATGTCTGACGTGCATATGTGGTAATTTGCTAAAATTTTGACAGTGACTTTGACCTACCATTGTGAACGTCGTTGTGCAGGTATTGCTTATAATTTGTTATGAGACAGCTCGATATTGTCATTTTAACACAATTCTATTACGAGACCAATGATCGACCATTAAGAATTTAGCAGACTATGAACTTTTGGCAAAATGACATTGGGATCGTGTTGGAATGACGAATTTATAAAAATAACAAACTTGAGCCCCAGAAGCCTTACCATGACGTGAATGTTAGGCGTACGATCGAGAAATAAGGATGGAGCTGTACACTCTATGTAATAAAGAGATGGAGCCATTTCTTTAACAGCGAACTGTTTAGGTCGTCAAATTGATCGCTTCAAATGAATCATGGTAGGGCCTCAGAGCCGGATTAACCTTTAGGCAGTGTAGACAATTCCTTAGGAGCTGGGCATCGACTAGGGACCCAGCGCGCATATAATAGAAATTGGAATACAGTGAAAATTGTATTGGAAAATTTGTGTCTTCAATGATTACATAAGTAGGTAGGATAAAATGGATTTCCTAATAAACTAAAGTTAACGGCTGAATGCATAGCCTAAGGGCCCAAACTTGGTTATTCCGGCTTTGTCTAGGATGGCTTCGCCTCTGTTCAGAATCTGACACTGCAGATGTTCATAGACAGTGGTGAACGAATTTTCACGCGGTTGTTTGTAGTCATAAGTGATTCATAAGACAGGTTTATATACGTATGTATATTATATTGGAGATTTCTAAAACCCGTGCGGAACAGGCTGGTAAGATTATAGAAAAGGATCCTGCCATACAGATTCTTCAACTACCCTCCTCTCTTGTTAACTTTCAACTAAATTTTTCCAGGACAAAAGGCTGAAAGCATACGTTAAGATGTACAACGAGAACTGGGACCTGATAGCGGCCGGGTTCACAGACCGATCCGACGTCCAGTGCCAACAGCGGTGGTGCAAAGTCGTCAACCCTGAACTAGTCAAAGGCCCATGGACCAAGGAGGTAAATTACTCTTTACTTATATAGCTATTTTGATCTGTAATTGTACTCTGTTACGGTATCTTTTTGAACAGCAATATTTCGCCATCAAATATATCTGGAAGACGGTGGAATTGAGACATGTGTCCCTAGCCAAAGTTGTGTATTTTGATGCAGGCATTTTGATGTGTTCTTGAGCGTTTTAATAGGGCTCTTACCTGTTCGTCTATCGTCAACGTAACGCGGTTTAAAAGCCTCGTCATCCAACGCGATTTTCGATAAAGTGAAAAAAAGCGTCTGATCGCTCGTTTGGCATTCGGTAACCTTTTTCGCTCACTCGAATGTTTCACAGAATTTGGAAATACGTGTTTTAATAAAAACTTCTTGCAAAAAAAAATGTCATTCAAAATCTCGATGGTTTCCCAAATATTATTTTCTTTACTTTTTAATTGATGAGCACGTTATGAAGGGCTTAGGTTCACGTAAAATTTATGTAATATTTTCAGAGGAATCTACAGGATCCGTTTTACATAAATGTTTGTTTTGTTTTCAATACAAATCTAGACAATAACTACAAGATACTTGTTTCTAAAATATCTAGAAAAAGATGTGCGTCATAATCACGTAAGAGCGGTTGTATGGGAAGTGTTACGTCTTGCGGGGTTACCATGACGATCAAAGTAACATTGTTTCATTCTTATTTCTGTGTGGGTATGAAACACAGCTATACAGGTTGTCTAGCGTCATCTCTTACCCACACTGGAAATAAGAATGAAACAATCTTACTTTAAACGTCATGGTACAGGTCTTGGTCGCTCTTAAATGTGGAACTGAGGGGATAAACATGACATCATATCATCATGTGTTTCCTGATAGCTATAATCTTAGAGGTATTGAGTGAATAGCTTTCTTCTAAGCGAGCGTGCTCCATCGTCATCCACATTATATTTTATCATCAGTTGAGCGTAAGATAGCGGTCAAACGCGAGCCTATCTTGTCAGCGATAAGACCGCCTTTGTACCCATAGATTTAAGTTACCTAGTGTAAAAGTTTTGTTACTATTTTGGTGTACAATAAAGTTTATTCTATTCTATCTATAATAATAATAAAAAAACTTAATTATTCAGTTAGTCAAGTGTAGTTGAACTTGTACAGCCTTACTAAGTTAGGTGAAATAACAATAGAACTGTAGTAAGTTCGACTTACCTACCCCGAATCACCCGAATCAATACTTTGGCAAGGTGACGAAGAAAAAGGTGGTAGTTACCTTGAGTTTCTATGCCATCTAACTGGTCAATAGGACTAATATTATATCTTTTAGTGCAGTAGTACCTATATGTTTTTTATCGACTTCAAAAAAGGAGGAGGTTCTCAATTCGTCGAAATCTTTTTTTTTTGTATGTATTTATTTCTCCGACTACTCAAAGACGCCTTGACCGATTTGGTCATTTCTTTTTATTTCATGGGTTTATTTCCCAGGTGGTCCCATGGCCATAGGTCGCCTATAGTGTAGATACTTCGCGTTGACCTAGAATCCTGAGAATTTGGCAAAAACTAAGGTTTTATAGCACATGTACAAGAAAAAGTCTGAAAACTGTAAATTTGAAGTTACGTCAAAAAAAAAAGAACTTTTATGATTTGGATTCGAAAAAATCATCCGGGATCAGAACTATTTATTTACATTAGTCAGTGTGTACGAAATCGTGCGGTGCGCGAGTCCGACTCACACTTGACCAGTTTTTTTTTGTGTTGGAGTTGGTTGTATTTTTTTTTTTTAATTTTTAAACAGATAGCATATCTGCAACTGGTTTATCATTATTTCAAGCGCTAATTATGTTAACGCAAATATACGCTTGCTCCTCAACATTTGTCTTATTCACTCTTTAATTAAAGAAGGAATTCCACTCCTTAGCTGTATGTACACACATTGAATGTGTTTCCAAAACTTTTCGAGCCTATGAGTGGGGTGTCCACCATGTACTGATGGCGCATCGCAGGTGGTGGGTCTGATGATGGAACGGGCTTGGTAGAATTATGAGTATGAGTAGTAAATATAAGCAGAGGCGTAGCGTGTACTAATTTAAACTTGGGCGAATGCGCATCAGCGAAGTCTGTTTTCTTTCATTAAATTCGAGAACGAGACAGTGACTGGCGCAATCCAGTGTTCAACCACATAGTCACTTACCATCAGATGAAATAGTCGTCAAACGCGAGCCTATCAATTAATAAAAAACACCCTCGTACTTAAAGAGCCTAGCTACGCTACTGATTATAAGTATACCAAGATATAACGAAAATGGATGGTCATTATATTACTTAGTCATTATATTAGAAGTTTTTTAAAGTAATTCATAGGAAATTCGAAAATATCCTCATATAGATGCAAATTTTTGATCAGACTTCATAAAATCGCACTTAATGAAAACTTGCCATAATTCCTCAATGAGTTGGTATACGTAATTCATGCCTGGTGTGGCGCATCCTTTGCGGTCAGAATCAATGTCTAAGAGTTTATTGAACGACGTTACGTCATTACTTATTTACTTTGCAATGTTGTGATGAATTTGAATTATGTGTTCAGAGTGTATCTGCTAAGTTCCCAGGGATATGAGTAATCGTTTGCTAGGTGAACACATGGATTTAACCCGTCAGTAGGCTGCGGGATTGTTCGAAAGTTAAATCGGTTTTTTTTTAATAATCTGTAAGTCCGCCAAGCTGTAATGAATAAATAAAGGTTTAACGTGGCCCTGGAAAGCAAAGGGCATCTGAAAGAACATAAGTGGGTTTTAGTCAGTAAAAGTAACCCATAGGTAGTCCGAAAGGAACCCCGGGTTCCTGGAACGCAAGGCAAAGAAGGAACATAGGTGTGGTTTTAGTCAGTAAAAGTAACCCATAGGTAGAGCGAAAGGGAATTCCGGGGTCCTGGAACGCAAGGCAAAACAGGAATATAGGTGTGGTTTTAGTCAATAAAAGTAACCCATAGGTAGACCGAAAGGGAACCCCGAAGTCCTGGAACGCAAGGCAAAGAAGGAATATAGGTGTGGTTTTAGTCAATAAAAGTAACCCATAGGTAGTCCAAAAGGGAACCCCGGTGTCCTGGAACGCAAGACAAAGAAGGAATATAGGTGTGGTTTTAGTCAGTAAAAGTAACCCATAGGTAGACCGAAAGGGAACTCCGGGGTCCTGGAACGCAAGGCAACGAAGGAACATAGGTGTGGTTTTAGTAAGTAGAAGTAACCCATAGGTAGTCCGAAAGGGAACCCCGGTGTCCTGGAACGCAAGACAAAGAAGGAATATAGGTGTGGTTTTAGTCAGTAAAAGTAACGCATAGGTAGTCCGAAAAGGAACACGAACAGGAAGGAAGGTCGCAAGGCAAAGAAGGGATATAGATGTGGTTTTAGTCAGTAAAAGTCTAACACTCTCGCCTGCCCTAGACCGTGAGAAGTCATTAGATGTTTTCCTACCTTAAAAAAAGTCAGTAAAAGTAATGCTCTAATGTCTTTCCATTGAGAGCGGAAGAAGACAACGTTACGTGTACCTTTAACTATAGTTTATTAAGGTTTTTGTTATTTATATTTTAGTTTATTATTGTTTACGATTATTTTTTTTCCAAAGTCAAGGCAAATAATGTTGGAAGCCCATAATTAAAAATCTATGGGTCTCCGTTGACTGATAATAAAATGAATATTAATAAAAGCAAAAAAAAAATTGACTTTCCATACCTACTCATATTTAGCCGACAACGTCAAAGCCAAAGGAGGGTTATGATTTTTGATCAGATGATGATAACTTTGGACTTACGGAAAGTCATCAGCCAGTAAAATATGTCCACCTATTTTCAATATACAGGGTGTATACTAAGCACCTGACTAGCCTATCCTACAATTGTCAAGTAAAAAACCCCTTTACCACAGTCTCCAAACCTGTATTCACTTCAAACCCTCAAGGCCATTTGCCATAATATCCTATAATGTCTTAACATACTCTCATGAGGAGCAAATTACTTCAAAATGGCTTCCGCTGCTATTGACCACAATGTCTTGTTAAACTGCGAGGATATTACGTCCATAAGAAAAGACATGTAATTGGACTGGGCTTGAGGCTATTCACGAGGACGTGGTTATTGTTTTGTAAACTTAAAATAAAGAGTCTGTTACCACTAGTGCAAAAAAAATGCATTATTGGTAGAGATTCTTTCTGAAATTGATTTTATCATGTCCAGGAAAATACACATTCCTATACAGGGTTATTTGTAAAATAATAACAACCTTGCAGGACTGTATTACTAACATCATAAACAACAACTTTTGTTGTATGACTTTTTCAAAACAATACATTTGCCAAAAACAAACCTTTAAGATTTCGTTGTTCTATCTAACACATTTCCACTCTGTGTTTTGCTGTACCCACGTACGCTTCTCGCCAGTTCTCGCCCATGATCCCCGCTCCGCTATTGTACTATCGCTTGCTTCGCATAGACTTTGTAACATTTAGAACGTTCAATTTAAATATTTTTAAAAGTCATAGAACAAAAGTTGTTGTTTATGATGTTCTTAACATAGTACTGAGAGGTTGCCAGAGTTTTACAAATAACCCTGTATAATATGAATGCATTGTACATACGGCTCCGAGTTTTTGATTTGAATGTCGTGGGTTAAAACCCTGACAGAAGCTTTACTAATTTATTTCATCACCACTTGAGTTTAACCTAAACCAAAAATTCAAACTCATGTGACATCCACTAATCTGCATTGAACAATGATAACATAATAATAATAAAAACCTTTATTTCAGATCATATAGACCCATCACATACTCACACATGCTTAGCACAAAAAAATACAAAGTAGTCCTAGTTTAAGAAAAATAATTAAATTAGGCAACAAAAAAAAAAACATTAGGCTAATTGTGTTTTGCTACTAAAAATATGTCCGTTTTCTTTACAGATATCAGCTTCTTTCACGCAAAAAATTGGTGTTGATCAATTTCTACCAATATATCATTTACAATTACAACTGCTCCTCACACATCAAACAATATCTTCACGACCACACTCAGTTATGCTACTCTCTAATTATGCACATTCTATGCGCACACGCGCTCAGTACCAACGACCTATGACTCAGCAACGCTTCCGAACCTCCATAGACTGATTGGCACTTGATGCGTTGAATAACTACTGTTTATGTGGCGAGAAGTTAATGATAAATGATATATATTTTGTAAGTAGGTTTAAAAAAACACTTTTACACGTCAATTTTTTTTTTCGTCATTTTAAACTAGATAAGGGCGGTGTTTCCTTGCTGACTACTCTGAGAAGAAACGCCGAAACCAACTCAGGGGTCAAAGTCTCTTTTAAAGTTCATGCAGTTAATATGTAATGGTCAAATCACATGAAAACTATGCAGATTTGTCTGAGATGGTCTTTTGAAGAAAGGACCATACAGATTTGAGTGGACCTGTCCAGTCAGTGCAAGCATTTGTCAGTTTCCGTAAAGCGCAACCCAGAACTACTAAGGAGCTCAACGACTTGACGAACGTTGAGGATGTTTGTGGTTATAGGATAATTTTCTGTTGAAGACGCAAAGAGAAAAATCTATATCGTCTCTTAGCCTAACAACACCGCATAAGTAATTTTTACCAACTTTACAGGAAACAAAAAAAACTGTGCGTTGTTGAGAGGCCAGCCGACTTGCACGGTATCACTACTTTTCGAATTATGGCTTCCGATTGGCTTAAATCTATATCATTTGACCAATGGTTAGACGCGCAATGAGCAGCTCCATCTAAAGACATTCAATTTTTTTTTGTATTGATGATTTCAATGATTTTTGATTCATGTTACGGTCACAATTGATATTTTAATTCATTAAACCACAAAATTAAGCAAACGCCGGCGTTCGCCCTCTCATTATCTATCAATTGTGTCTCTAATTACGCTATTCGAAAGCTTAATGAACATCGGTGACACTGACTTGCAAACCCTACCCTACAGTACCCTAAAAAACCTGATACCGGTGTGACACTTCTGTCTGGGAAGGGTTTTCTTTTAACATTTTGCATTGATATAGTGTATGTTAGGTTATGCCTGAGTATGTTTTCCGCACTTAGTCCTATGCGGACCATTGAACGTGGGCCAAGGCGGCCATAACGTTAGGTGGGCTTATTCCGACCAGCCCACCTCTCTCCAAAAACAGATTAGGCCTCTCAGGTTTTTCAGGTTATCACAAAGTGAATCGGGATGTGAATGTGCGTATTTCAGTGACACCTGTGCAGTCTAGGAGCACATGTGCATATTAATATAGTGGAAATTGCGGACCAATATTGGATTGAAGTACGAGATTGCTCATCTAACATCTCCCTCCCTAGCCAAGTTACGACCGTTTGGTTTGCGTCGAACGCCTCGAGTAGGCTACGCCTCCGATTACTTTGTTCTGACGTCATCTCAACGCTCAGTCACGTGTTCAGAACAAAGGAATCGGAGGCGTGGCCTACTCGAGACTTTTGACGCAAACGAAACGGTCGTAACTTGGCTAGGGGGGCTGAACAATCCACCTTGTCATCCAAATTCGAGCACGCACATCGTACAAAATTGCCCATAAAACTCGCGCTGCTTACGACACAAATTCTTAGATTTTATGAATGAATCCATTGTTTGCTACAACGGGGTTAGAATGCTAATGTTTACTTGTAATCTATGTATACTTGTCTATTTAGATATAAGGATGATAATATCTTTATTACGCACGTTTATAGGTTTTCTGTTGTGTCCGTTTGCCGATTGATTACCAATCGGCAAACGGACACAACAGAAAACCTACAATGTTGAAGAGATATCGATATAGAAATTACTTTGTTTTTTAAAAGAGGCACTTTCTACTAGTACTGATCCTGTATTTTTTTTTTATAAACCTTAGGATAGCTATAGAAAAAGTCTCTGAAAATGGCTTCATTGTGAAGAAGAAGAAAATATATTTATTTAGCATATGCAGGCTGTGCTCAGGCACACCAACACTTAGTTAGGTATAAAGGAAACAAAAAAACAGCAAAATAAAATAGTGTGCATTATGATTGCGCCAAAAAAGTTCATTTTAGGCTGAACTGGACAGAGTTAGTCTTACCCTAGCAGCTTGACTGGCATTTATGCTGAACTGTTCAGCATATATGCCAGACTAGTGCCTGACGCTGGTTTTCAACTGAACCGGAGTTTGTGACGTAACGATATTAAATCAGTTTTGTAGTGTATGTCTTTAAATTATATAATTCATTAAAATAAGTCTTCGTTGTGGATCACTACCAGTTTCTTTTGGATGCTGATATTATTTGACTGATTTTAGGAATTTTACATGCAAATATTTCGTCAGACAAAATCGATGATGACCACACATGGGGGAGGCCTGTAAATGATGACGATGTTGAACGATGTGCCACAAGCATAACAATTACTATTCCATTCAAGAGCTTTTTTTTTATTGTTTGGGAAAATCATTTTATTACAAATCTCGCTCTAGGGCGGAGCGGGAGATAGTGTCAGACTTTTACTAACTAAAAACCCAATCCTGTTCCTTCGTTGCCTTCGTCCCAGGGCCCCGGGTTCCATTCAAGAGCTAATGTTTAATCAATTTGCCAAAAGTAATTCGTCATATTATATAGACTGGTGTTTTTATTTGGTCTACATCCTTAAAAATCTAATCACCAAATCCTGAGACCACAATTTCATTGTTATTTCATACAACTAAAACACGATATAAATTAACAACCAAACGCACAATAGTCAATACAAAACTTTTAATAATAGAAATTACTTCTCAGAATGGAACTATATTTTCACACATTTTATGGCCCGGGCTCCCAATGAGTATGACAATAAAATCTATTACAATATTTATATTTTGAGCCTGCCTACGCATTAATTAAGTAGGGTTCCGCACGTATTTGTAATACACCTATAATTCAATGTAAGACTCTGACCTCTGTAGTTTGTTTGTTCCGGGGTTCCTTCTTAGAATAGTTGTCAACTAGGTAAGTACGTAGGTTGTACTAGCTCTGAAAGTTACGAAATGTGCTATTTTTAAACAATTAACAAAATAAATATAATTTATTTATTGATTTTTGTACACACAAACAGACACAAATTAAGCATAAAAAATGGAAATTAGTATTCGAATCTTAATAAACAAGTTTTCTCCTCTTTACTATGTTTAACATGTTTTCTTTCTTTTTTCTTTCTTACTATCATCTCATTCTTAAAAGTTTCGTCAACATGAGTGTGAAAAGCTCAGGCCTTCAAATAGAATTTCTAGAAGTCTGCTCTTTTCAACTATGCTGTGTTCGTTTCCCAGTCAAATCAGATACAGTCGTATATCAGTAATATCAGTATTCCCTTATATTCTTGGCGGGCGCAGCCAATGTTGCAGTCACTGGAGATCCAGGTTCTTCTGATTGCGCAGACTCCCCGATATCAATACCAGTATTTTAAATGGAGTTAATGTCTATTTGGCTTCCACAACCATTGGCCCAGCGGGGTCGAAGCCTATTGGGGCCACGGGAAGTGTTAAAGCGGAGCCCGGGGCCCCAGGATGAAGGCAAAGAAGGAACAGGAGTGGGTTTTTAGTCAGTAAAAGTCTGACACTATCTCTCGCTTCGCCTAAGAGCGGGATTTGTCATTAGATGATGATCCCACCTAAAAAAAAAACAATCCTTTGGCAAGACTGATAGAAAAGTTTGATCCAAACTTCTTTGTTTTTTTTTTTAATTTAAATGATATAAACCTGTTCTTGACTGCAATCCCACCTGATGGTGCAGTGATAGTAAGCAGTGATGCAATCGTTGATAGTAAAGCGTACTAGTTTATTTAGAGCCTATTCACTCTAGCCTTGAAGACACCTAAGAGCTGGATTGAAAGAAGAAAGTCTGAAAGCACGGTAATATTTTTTCCTACGGAACCCAATAAGAATAATCAAGTCATGCATCAAATTATGCAAAACGTTCTACAGATATGTTTTTTCTAACACTAATATTGAATGGGCGTGTTTATAGCATTAGATCATGTACGATTATGAATTTTGTCTTCAAAAGGAAATCTAGACGACGCTAGAAATAATAATAACGGTTACAATGGTCGAACTTCGAGGTTAAACTACATGTGACAAGGTCGGTCTGTGGATGGGTGATTATACCTTGCAGACCGAGTTTCCTCCGTGCCTCGGAAAGCACAGTATAGTTTTTAAGTGGTTGTGGTGCCTGGTCCGATATCAATGGCCCGATAGTTGTTTTCTGATTGTTGTGTATGTTCTAATCGCGTGGAGAACTTTGATCTCGGCGGCGATTTAGAAGTCGCTACAAGCCGGGCATGGGTGATGCGAAAGAGAACCCCGGGGCCCTGGAACGAAAGCAAAGAAGGAACAGGAGTTTTTACTTGAGGCGGTCCACACAATGGCGACACCCGGTCGTTGCTTCCGCACGAATCCGGTGCTGGAACTTCCCTAACTTACAGTGTTCGGTGAGAACCTGCGTCATGCGGAAGGTGAGGACGCCGTGAGGTCTTTTAGTCACGCCTTAAAGAGGGGACTTATCGTCATAGTTGTGGCGTGCCCACCATAATTGTGGCGTGCCCAAAGGAACAGGAGTGGGTTCTATCTATCTATTCAGTCAGTAAAAGTTTGACATTATCTCACGCTCCGCCCAAGAGCGGGGGATGTCATTAAATGATTTGAAAATCCTTGATAGTCGTTAACTGACACCGTTCTTGCCGAGGGGTAAAACGAATTATTGGGTTATGAAGGTTTTTTTTTCGGTGGGAAAATCATCCAATGACATCCTTCGCACTTGTGCGGAGCGTGTCAATATCAGACTTTTACTGACTAAAAACCCACTCCTGTTCCTTCGTTGCCTTTCGTACCAGGGCCGAGTCTTCCTTTCAGAAGCAGACCCTTGGCCCCAGTAGGCTTCGACCCTGTTGGGTCTCTACGGTTTGCTGACATATCCTTAAGGCGCGCGTGCAACAGTATGCGCCGTCGACGACTTGGGCTCGGTTTGGACGGGTACCGGACGGTCGGTCGGCAAGCAACCCTTTGCTAGTCGTCCGCAAGTCCGCGCCAGCACGTTCGGCCTCCTCCTTTGCTAGCATTACTGCTTCACAGAAGGAGGCGACTGCCTGGGGTTGTGGAGGTCAGATAGCAAGTCGCTCCATGTAAAATACTGGTATTCAGCTGAATAGTATATTAGTATTACTTTAACCAAACTGGAAGCTGACCCCAACATAGTTGGGAAAAGCCTAGGCAGATAGATACATTGATAAATACATAAATCATATTTTAGTTTGGGAATCAATGTGGAATTGAGAGATAAAACCATTTATGGAAGCAATTTTATAAAGCCTTTTATGGAATGATTAATGTAGTTGTAGAATAGGTAGATAATTATGTATTCGTTTTATTAGTGTGAAACAGCTGTAGGTAAGCCACGCGATGACAGGAAAAGTAGAACAAAGTATGGTTTCCTCAAGTAATCTGTAGTTAGTCTCTGTAGTACATGGGAATAAAATAAAATTTTGAATTAAAACTGAAGTAGGTATCCATAAAGCTTTTGTATAAATAACAATGAATTGCCAAATGTAAATGCTGAAAGACTGGACAAACTGATTTTTTTTTTTAAATTTCAGTAATGTTTTTAGGAAGAGAAAAATGAAAAAATTGTTCGGAAAGTCGGAAATTTTATTACATTGAAACTGTTCCTAGCTATGTTAGGCCTACTGCCCACGGACGTGTCCGTCGTCACGGCAACGCGTCTCCGTGTCAATGTCGCTTCGTCTAGTTTCATAGTTCAGTGAGCAGGCGTACACCAAGCGTATAATAACGAATACGTATCTATGAAGCTACTTGTCCGTGGACAATTACAGTAGGTTAGTGTCAGCAGTCAATACTAGGTTTTATTATTATACATCTTTGGCATCGACGCACAGACGAATACTACGGATCCAGTTCATGATTCTGGACCCCCAGTGGTTTTTTTTTTTTTATTGGATGGGAATATCATCTTATGACAAATCCCGCTCTTGGGCGGAGCGGGACGTAGTGTCAGACTTTTACTGACTAAAAACCCACTCCTGGCCTTCGTTGTCTTCGTCCCAGGGCCCCGGGTTTCGTTTTCACACTACCCATGGCCCCAGTAGGGTTCCATTCAAGAGCTAATGTTTAATCAATTCTGCCAAAAGTAATTCGTCATATTATACAGAAGAACTACAGGAACACCTTCGTTGCCTTCGTTCCAGGGCCCCGGGTTTCGCTTTCACACTACCTGTGGCCCCAGTAGGCTCCGACCCTGCTGGGCCCCTACGATTTGCTGACATCCTTGAGGCGCGTGTGGAACAGTTCGCCCAGTCGACGACTTGGGCTCGGTCGGATTTTTTTGTCAGATTTTTCCTAATTAAAAATAAACTGTACTTTTTTCACTAAAAATGTTAGAATAACGATTTTATACAGTTTAAATAAAAAAACGAGAAGATTAAAAAAAAAAATTAGGAAAAATCCGACGAAAAATTCCACCACTGGGTGGTCCAGAAACATGTACAGGACCCATGTGCGTCGATGTCAGAGACACCCTGTATATTGGGAAGGTCTTTGTCCAGCAGTGCGACAACACAGGCTAGCTACAATAATAAAAAAAAGAACTCATTTTCTGCAAGACTTGGGTTCTAGGCAAAACGATTTTTTTAAATATTTAGGATTATCATTCACGCGCCATTTTGGTAGCATATTTATGTGTCATTCACATATACTCTAAACGTTTCACACTCGTTATCGTTGTTACTACGTCACTTTTTCTAGGCCCTGAGCGTTCTTCCAAAAAGAAGAAACCCGCTACAGAGTGTCAGAATCTAAAAACCTCCGATGCCTATCTCAAACGTGACTTCAGTTATTAAAAAAATATTCTTAGATAACGCTTTAGCCAGATGTCACAATTAAGACGCCGACATAGATGATTGATAATGATAACCATCCGACAACTCAAAAGTAGAGAATAGAGAACACCATATAATTATGATTTTTTTTTTGCTAATTTGGTTCCATAATTATGCAAAATACTCATTTTTTTTTTCGTTAATTTTTAATTTTTACTCATGAGCTAGCTTTAAGCATAGCGCTCTAGTCATCAAATGTAAGATCTGTATATCTGTACAACTGTGTTAAAAAATAAAAGTGATTTGATTTGACCATTTGCCACAAAACAGATCAAATTAAAAAAAAAATGCTACGAAAAAAAGTTTGAAATTGAAAACACAGTTTTGTTCAAGAAAAAAAAATAGTTTTGAAACACCTATCGGTAGATCATAAAAATATTTGTCGAGCGGGGGTCACACAGCGTAGCAGCCAATCACTCAACTACGGCGCCTACCGTGCCCTCCATCCGAGATTTATGTCCGACACAGTGTACTCATTAACAAAATGACCCTAATACGTCCCTGTCTCTATTCCCATTAAGAAATGACATCATCAATTACCAAACAGAACCGTTCTAGTTAATAATAAGTACTAAAACATCTTTGTTGTATATGAGTTGACTCGGACAGACAAAAAAACTTGCTAAGTCGAGGGCGGGATGTTGACTTGAAGCCAGCTGTGAGATAAGGATAATATTGCGGTCTGAATTTAGGTTTTATTTTTAGATATGAGAGGATTAATATGTAGTGCAAACAGATTGCATACATAGACTTTGTGATTATAATGAATCCATTGTAAGTATATATTGTAAGTATCCAGTTCGAGAATTGCATGACTTGATTCTGCCATCTCATTTCTACCGTCGGACGACCCAACGTACGGCGAGTATCCACCCTTATGTTGTTGAAACCTCTACGGTCCGGACTAAGCGTTTCGCCTCGTCGTTTATACCGCGTACATCGAAGGACTGGAACAATTTGCCTGCTGAGGTTTTCCCATTCGATTATAATTTGGGTGTCTTCAAGGCTAGAGTGAATAGACTCCTAATAAACTAGTGCGCCTTACCATCAACGATTGCGTCACTGCTTACCAACAGGTGGGATCGCAGTCAAGCACTAGTTTATACCAAAAAAAAAATGCTTTTAATGTTCCAACTGGGGCTTTGCCTACTACAACCTGCGAGAGGGAATGGACTGTAATGCCGGGGTCGCTCAGGGGCGGTACTTTCGGCCACACCATTCTTGCTGCACATAAATGATCTACCTTTGCGTATGCAGACGACAGGACTGTTGTTGAGAGATATGTGTCCAACGCACGAGCTAGTGGGTCACAGAACCAGTCTCTCCGAGAAGCTATGGTTGAATTCTTGAAATCGTCCTTAAAGGCGGTCTCCGATTGGGGCTTGGCCAATCTGGTCAAGTTCAATGCTACTGAAACCTAGGCGTGTCTTTTTTCCACCACTGGGCCCATTGCGGGTGGGGATGTCACAAGCCTTCGAATTATTGGTGCAAGGACACCCATTTCCTCACGATGTATTCCTTCGCCATTTTGTTGATATGAAATTAGACTATGATGTTTTGGGAGTAAAGAAGGCCATCATCTTCCTACCTTAGTTACAAACTTAGGGTCAGCGGCGGCGCAACATGCTTTTTTCTTCTATTCTGTCTTGTCAACCGTCACGCTGTGACTGAATCCTTTTTCCTCACACAATCCCTCCATGTTTAATCATCGAACTTATAAATTTTAAGCGTAATACGATATTTGCATTGTTTTTCGAGGGGGACAAGCGATTGTTGGTAAGAAAGAAAAAAAGACTCATGACAATGTTTACTATAAACAATTTGGTGCAAGTATTGACTATTTGTATAAGATTTCATGCAATAAATAAGCTTTAAAATTTTGTAGTTCGCTTTTTTACTCATTATATCAACTGAATCACAAAATTGCCGGAACTAAATCAATCAACTGACTATTACGAGATCAAAGCTTGCTTAAATACATCTTCAATGAACAATATCCAATCATCCAAGGCCACTCATTAATCAATAATACCGAGCAACGTTTTTGTGAGCAAAACAAAATACCTACCTAGTTACGATCTCACGATAGGTAATTATTAAGTACAGTGTTGAGCAAAAAGTGCTATTATTTCAATTGAAAGGGCGTTAAAATTGGACTACGTGACTCGCGATTTGATTGAGATATTTAGATGTAATTTGTAAGGTACAAAGTAGACAATCACGATATCCAATATTACACGGATATTATTAATATTAAAGTGTAAAATCGTTACCCTTTTTGGATTTTGCTAAGCCTTTAATTCAATAAAAAAATGCAATTAAAATAGGTACCGAACCAATTCAAATAAGGCCGGACATACCCAACCTAACGTGTGGAAACAGTTTTTTACATAGGTATTCCACAGATTAGATAGGTACAGAAGGCCGGCTCCATACAACGTGAAAACGCACGCACACATGGATAAGCTTACGTGCAGCGAGTGCGAGCGCACTCGCGGATGCGAGTCGCAACGCGGACGCGAGTACGCCACCGGCGGCATTTGTCTGTGTGCGTTCGATTTCGCACGTTGTGTGGAACTGAACTTCTGTAGCATCTATTTGTCTTGTATTAATCAGCTGATCAACCGTCTTATTCATATTTTTTCGCCCACACACTCGTTCACCTTGCGTTTTAACGTATTTTCGCACGCTACGATCAGATGTGCTATTGTTTTTTTTATTTGCGAAGTTTTTGTTTTGGAGAGGTTCCTTTAAGGATGGCCGGTGATTCGCAATTGTTTCGATTTGAAAGGGTGTTGGTTTAAGTAATGATTTGGCGGTTTTTGGTACTCATTTGGCAGGTTGGTACTTGAGAAAAGAATGGTTCTTTCGTAGATTTGTTTGTGTGGTAGCAAAATAAGAAAAAAGACAATATTAATGATCGTCTTGTGACCTTCATGTCGATCGAAAGAGAAAAACCCGGCCAAGTGCGAGTTGGAATCGGGCAAGAAGCATACAGTACCATCCGTAGCAAAAAAAACGGATAAAAATCACGTTTGTTGCATGGGATTAACACTTAAATATTTATTGTATTCTGTTTTTAGTATTTTTTGTTAAAGCGGAAACAGAAATAGATCATCTGTGAAAATTTCAACTGTCCAGCTATCACGGTTCATGAAATACAGCCCGGCGACAGACAGTCGGCCAGTAAGAGATAATAATAATAATAAGATCCCGTTTTTACCCTTTGGGTGAGAAACCCTAAAAAACACAGGTTATTTTGGAATTAAAAACAATTTTGTACTTGCGAAACATTTTTCTTTTTTAAAACAGTTAACAGTTTTATAGATTACTAGCTTTTGCCCGCAGCTTTGTTCCCGTTAACTGACTTCTATATTGTACTCTACCCAACTCTACCCTACCCTATTCTACTCTAGGGTAGAGTGTGGTACTCTACCCTACTCTATCACACTCTACCTCACTCTACCCTACTCTACCACACTCTACCTCACTCTACCCTACTCTACCACACTCTAACCTACTCTCCCCCCTTTACGGGATAAAACGTATCCTATGTCCGTCTCCTGGTTCTGAGCTACCTCCTCACCAATTTTCAGCCAAATCGGTTCAGCCGTACTTGAGTTATAAATAGAGTAACTAACACGACTTTCTTTTATATATATATATACATTTAATATTTTAAAAGTCGAATCGGAACTGGCGTTTCAAACAAAAAAGGCAACCCGTTTTCACATGCTTGCTAGAATTTTCACTTATCAAATATATTTTTTCCTGTATTTTCAGGAGGATGAAAAGGTGATGGAACTGGTTGCAAGATACGGACCGAAAAAATGGACGCTCATCGCGCGCCATTTAAAAGGAAGGATAGGAAAACAGTGCAGGTGAATATTTTATTACTCATTACTGTATACTTTTCCTTTGGAACATCATTAATACAATGCGTTCCAAATAAGAATAGGATCCATTGCCATCTTGTCACGTCACGTCATACTGTCAAATCGCAAGAAATTGGGCAAAATTGAAAAACTCAGACATGAGCAAAATTTAAGAACTGGATTCTGATTAAACTTATTTCGTTCACAGTTCGTAAATAAATTACATTTTAAAATTTTCTTGTTTTGCTCACTATAATAATTTTTCGATTTGACAGTATGACGTGACGTCACAACATGGCAATCGATCCTATTCTTATTTGGAACGCATTGAAGACATCTTAAGGAAATTAAGCCTTTAGCCTAGCAACCATAAGTACAAATGTCTCATTTTATCGCCGACTCCAAATCAAATGAGAGAACAGCATTCGTGAATTCCCAGACCATGAAGTGAAATTACTGGACACTGGACACCATCCAATTCAATTTGAGGGTAAAAACTGCTCCCGCCCTGGGTAGAGCGAGAAGACGTGTCAGTTTTTTACCTACCTGTGTTCTTTCAGTTGCCCTTTGCGCTCCAGAGTCACGGTGACTCTTTAAAGCCATTCCGCAACCCTCAAAGAGATGTCAGTAAAACCGTAAGGTCCCAACAGGGCCAAGGCCTACTGACGCCATGGGTAGTCCGAAAGAGAGTCTGAGGTCCTGGAACGCAAGGCAAAGAAGGAACATAGAACACTCTCGCTACGCCCTAGAGCGAGTTAGTCATTGGATGATTTTCCACCTTAAGAAAAAACTGTTATCTACCAACCTTAATAGTAATTGCTTTGTCAACCAATCGCAACAACAGCCTACATTTAACAACAAAACAGCAATTAAGGATCTCATTTTTCAACCATTTCTTTCTTAGCCACTAATCATGTATTCGTACTTTGTTGCAGAGAACGATGGCATAACCATCTAAACCCCTCCATAAAGAAGACAGCATGGACGGAACACGAAGACAGAGTCATATACCAAGCGCACAAGCAACTTGGTAACCAGTGGGCCAAAATCGCTAAATTATTGCCCGGCAGGTAAACACACTTCTATACACCACAAATTACTTTATCGTCATCATCGTCGAGGGACTGGAACAGCTGGCCTGCTGCGGTCTTCCCGTCCGATTATAATTTAGGTGTCTTCATGGCTAGAGTGAATAGGCTCTTAATAAACTAGTCCGCCTTAATCAACGATTGCGTCACTACTTATCATCAGGTGGGATCGCAGTAAAGCACTAGTTTATGACAATTAAAAAAAAAAACTATTCATCTGAAAGAGGTCCATTGCTGGACATGGGTTTTCTCCAAGTGTCACCGTAACGACAGGTGCTGTGCGTCTTGCATCCATCGCATTCCTGCTATTCTCAACAGGTCATCGGCTGCGTCTTCTGGTACGCGGTCGCCACTCCAGAACCTTTGGGCCCCATCGACCATCTGTTTTACAAGCAAGGTGCCTTACCCACTGCCACTTAAGTTTGGCAATTCTTCGGGCTATGTCGGAGACCTTGGTTCTCCAGCGGATATCTTCATTTCTGATGCGATCACGCAAAGAAACTACGAGCAAAGCCCTTTCCATTTGGGTGACTGTTAGCCTTCTGATGAGGCCCATTCAACGACCTTACAGCCACTAGACGTATAATAACAGGCGACGCATGTCTGTCAACACATATGATTATAGATCTGATGTCTCGACCAATCAGAACGCAGTACTCCGCTCCCCCGTACCAATCGAACCAAGCAGAACGTAGTACCCCGTTACCCGTACCTCGGCTAGTTGACAGAATTGTTTTAGTGCGCTAGTTCAAGCATGAGACGTCTAGTGGCTGCAAGGTCTTTCGGCCCATTGTAAGCGAATACGTTTCAGTGGCATATTATTATGTCATCACTGGAAACACGTACTGGTCATAGATTTTCGTCTTGAGACACTATGGTATGTTGGACGAGAAGATACCGCTTGTCTTCCCGATCGCTGCCCAGATGAGTCAGATCGTTCGGGTTTATTTTACACAATTTCTCACCAAAAACTTCTCAATTCTAGGACCGACAACGCAATAAAGAACCACTGGAACTCGACCATGCGTCGGAAGTACGAGCCGGACCTACTGGATAGCTTCGAGTCGTTGCGACGCAAACAAACGCGGGTAAAGCTGAGCAGGGACTTGTGCGAGAGTAGTGTAGCGCCCGAGAAGGTGCAGGTCGCATATAATGATGTTAGTCGCTTTTTTTGTTTGTCTTTCTTTTTTTTTTGCGTGGCGATTTGGTGGGTTGACTAGCCTAAAGCCTCAGATGATACATTACGGGGTAAAATAATCCCCTTCATGACGTGCAACGCTCAATCTACGTGACCCTGCAATGTTGCCCAGTATCCCACCTCACACAGCACAAGGCACAAGACACAAACACAATATTAGGTAACACGGAAAAAAAACAGCAGCAAAATATATAGTTGTGTGCCTCACGGCCGCACCAAAATAGGTCCAGTTCAGCATGAATGCCAGGCAATTAGTGTCTGACGCTGATTTTGAGCTGAACCTGTTGTTGTGACGCAACGGACGTAAAACAGTTTTGGAATGTATATTCCACAACTATCACACAACGCCGTCTAGTCCCAAGCTAAGCAGAGCTTGTGTTATGAGTACTAGATTGTATGTATTTGATTGATATGTATCGGTGATGCATACTTAAATAATATAAACCATCAAAATACTGTTGTGTTGCTTACGGCATGTGTATCATGTTGGCGGACATTTTGTCCTCTAATATATCTGAGGCTTAAGAGTATCTAAATGACTTCTCTTGAAGCGATAATCTATTAAAACTACACTAACTTTTATTGGATTAATAACTCACACTGATACAAAAAGTAAGAAAAAAACGCTTACCTTTTAACCGCTTTCTCGTGTCCTTTTCGCCAGGGCCATGTGTTTGCGACTGGGTACTCCCATCTCGTTTAGCTCTTCAATCCCTATAAGAGACAGAGAGGTGACGAGATGGAGTATTTGGTTGAGAATGTGTGATCGTGGCGGAATAAACGCGAGAGTCTTTGTCGGATATAATAAAGTTTGAATTCAAGATGAAATTAAAAAATATCATTGTGTAGATGTAATTACTTCTACTTGAACCTACCAAATCGACACCTTAAGGGCAGGATATGGCTACAAAAAGCACAGTACATAAATCACGGTATGGGACTACCTTTAAAGCCATGTGCCAATATCTTTGCCTTTAAAATGTATATGCTGACCGTAATTATTACATTTTTACTTTGAAAAATGAAAAGTTAACACTTTCAGTGTCAAGAGCATATAATAATTCACCCGTGTACCGACAACCACCGCCTTCCAAGTCGATGTTATACGTAGCTATTGTTGACTTGTGTTCCTGCCCATTGCAGAGGCCCGAGCTCTTAACGGGGTTTATTTGACGACCTATACTGAACCGTTAAAGGGATGGAGCTATATAAGGTGAATAGCTCCTTCCCTCTTTCTTGTTCACATTTTAACACGTTATGGAAGGCCCCATTACCCGACTAGTGAGTTCAAAATCTACATAGACGATCTAAGGCCTTACCATGATGTGTTAGAAGGTCAGTAAGAAAAAGAGATAAAGCTATGCATCCTGTATGGCTTCATTCCTTTAACAGTTCAGTTTAGGTCGTCAAATGAATCGCGTTAAGAGCTTGTGGTTGCGCCCTGGTTTTTAATTATGTTGGCCACTCTGAACTTAGCGTTCCGAACTATTGCATGCATACTTAAAAAAATCGCAATACGGATTCGCTATAGGATTCTTATAAAGAATGGCGAGAAGTTCAGAGCGACCGTACTTTAATGAACACACTTAGATTTTTATTGATTTTTCAATTATTGAAACCTATATTCTGGTGGGGCCGAAAGTGTTAAGAATGTTTTTAATATTGTTTTTTTAATGGTCAGCCTCTACATTTCAACTATTTAATATTACTTTGCAATGTTTTTCCTGTTTAATTGCTCCATCTTACCTCACATCGTATCTTAACACCCCATCACACACTTTTATCATTAATATAATTTTACTGGGTTTTTGTTTTTACATTTCGGCTTATTTTGTAGTTCTGTGTGCTTCAAGCTTAATAGGCGCTTATGTGACTCACACAATGTACATAATAATTCACTTTTGTAATATACTTTTAGATTTTTCTTGACCCAAAGTCGGATAAAACATTCTTTCAGTTTAGTCCTCGATATTGTTATCAAAATTCATTTTTTTTTGTGATACATTATTATAGTCGACTTGACCTTTCACCAGAAGGCTAATTACATAATAGACAATCAATGTCAAAACATCTAAATGTATGGAAAATTTGATGCGTTTCGGCAGTTATCTACTGAGAGCCAAATGCAAACGTTCCATAAAAATACGGGATTTGCCACCTCAGGTGTCCTCTAGTCAAAGACAAACTGACTAAAAGAGCAAGATTCAAACCGATACAATGTGGTATATTAGATTAAACTACTGATTGAGGCACACAATAACATAACCCAGTACTGAGGAGGCCAATTTACAGCAGTACCAACCAAACTCTTCACCTAACCAACCCACTTCCTTCCACAGCAAATCTGGTCAGATCCCTTCAATGAATCGACTCAAAGTAATTCGTCAAACACAAGTCAACCGCCATCAAAGCACGTACTACACTTCAGACAGTTACTAAAGGAGCAACTGAACAATATCCAACAACAGACTACTGCTCCCAAATCTCCTGATAGAGGGGGGTTAGTGGCAGCAGATATTGAGATCGTGGATGCTCCTTTCAAGTAAGTAATGTTAATATTACTATAGTATCTATAAATGGTTTAGTTAGAGGTCTCTAGAATGGTTTAGCAGTGTCTGGACTGGTCTGGAAGGGAACAGCAGTCTGTCTGGTAGTGTCTAGAACAGTCTAGCAATATCTAGAATGGTCACTGAGTGTACATAATAGTCTATCAATGTCTACAATGAATGAATCTGTATTCTGTAAATATTACAGACCATTCTAGGCATTGATAGTCTAGAAATGTCTATAATATTCTGTGAGTGTATAAAATAGTCTAAACATGTTTAGAATGGTCTGTGAGTGTACACAATAGTTTAGTAATGTCTACAATAGTCTGTGAGTGTACAGAATGGTCTAGCAATGTCTAGAATGGTCTGTGATATGTACAGTATGTACAGTCTAGAAATGTCTAGAATGGTCTGTGAGGTTACAGAATAGTCCAGTAATGTATAGAATGATGTGTGGGTATACAGAATAATGTAGCAATGTCTAAAATAGTCAATGAGTGTACAAATAGTCTAACACTGTGTAGAATGGTCTTTCGATTGTACAGAATAGTCTAGCAATGTCTAGAATGATCTGTGAGTGTACAGAATATGGTTTGGAATTCTTAGAATGTTTTTCTAGTATTTAATAGAAAAATATTTAAATTTCAGATTCGTGAACATAGACACATTACCTACGGACTCGCCTCTAAGAAATTACTTGAGCCAATCTACTGCAGGGAATGAGAGCAATCAAGATGCTGGTCAGTATTATTTTAATAATTAACTCCTGGAAACATGTTCTGATCAACATCACCTTTAGTTGCCCTTTTGCGTTCCAGGGCTGTGGTGAATTTTTCGAACATTCCCGCAACCATAAGCATCAGCCATAATTTGTGTGATACATTTACGTATCGGAGAGCGTGCTTTGGAATTGCACAATTTAATTCCGCCCAGTTCGTTCCATCATCGGACCACTAGACGAACGGCGTTGCGCCACCGGTACATGATGGACATCCCACCCAAACGTACAAAGCGTTTCGGAAATAAATTCATTATGCGTACAGCTAAGGAGTGGAATTCCCTGATGGAGTCTGTATTTCCTGATAGTTACAACCTAGGGGGTCTTTAAGTCAAGAGTGAATAGGTTACTTCTAAGCAAGCGCGTCCAATCGTCGACCACATTGTCGCTTTCCATCAGATGAGATAGTGAGAGCTAAGCGCAGTGTGTAAGGTCAAGCTGTAGATCACATTATCACATTAGATCTACAATGCTATTGGATTCCGTGGATTACCACTTAGCCCTCTTCCTCTCTCCTAACTTTGCTGTGCCCGACAGGGTTCAATACTCAATATATACTCAATACTTTATTGCATTTTGACACGTTCATATCGATCTATGACAATTTTCAACACCATCTTTGTATACATATGGATTGCGATAAAGTAATGAGTATTGAGATGCTACTGATGGTATTAATTGATCGATTGGCAAAGAAGGAACAGGAGTGCGTTTTAGTCAGTAAAAGTGTGACATGTCCTCTCGGTCCGCCCAAGAGCGGGAGCAATCATTGTATGATTTACCACCTAAAAAAAGAGGTCTTTAAGTCAAGAGTGAATAGGTTACTTCCAGGCAAGTGTGCTCCATCGTAGGCCACATCATCGCTTGCCATCAGGTGAGATAGTGGCCATACGCGAGCCTATGCATAATAAATAATACTAAGATGAACACTTTCTTCGTTCCAGTTACCTACTCAGTGCAAGTGGAGTCCCCTCAAGAGATAGAAGTGCCCTCAATCTATACATCTCCTAAGAAGAAAGTGCTGGAAACCAGTAGTCCACCACCAATACTGAGGCGGAAAGCTAAGAAGGCCAACACCATCACTGCCAACCATAATGTGAGTCATAGTATCGTATCTGTTTTTAATATTATATTTTAATGTTTAATTATTATAATTTTTGGGAAAAATTCACTACATTGAGTGGATTTTCCCATAAAAGGTAAAGGTCAAATTCCATTGCAATTGAAAATTCTGCTGAACAAGACGAGCGTAAATGTTCGTCATTAGTATCATATTTCTTTTTTTTTTGGAAATTGTTGATAATCATCAATTTTTACTAAAACAAACTCCATGTCATATAGGACAGGGTTCAAATTCCAATACAACAAAACGTTTAGTGTCGCCTTCTAGTTTTAGTACAATAAATAATGTTAAGAAATCCTCACTCAGTTCATATAAAATAGCATGCAGGGTACAGAAAAGTAATTTCTTTAAAGCTTCTCACATAATTATTTTTTATATTTATTTATTTTCCAACTTACAAACTATTTTTATAGGGTAACCTAATGCGATAGTTTTTTTTTCTGCTTATCTATATAACATACATACATTTATACATATATTATTCACTCTAGTTTATTACTTATTACAAATAAGGCATTTATTATAAATTCACTCAGAGAGCAACAGAATATATGTCACTAGATATGAGGTTGAGAGCGCGGAGCGCCCGCCTTAGCGGAGTTATGTAGTTGGTAATTTTATTTTTAGCTTATGTTCAATTGAACATTAGCTAAAAATAAATGTAATAACTTACTAATAAACTTGATTTGATTATTTCCAGGCGTGGGTCGACACTTTATCAAAAGCGTTCGAGAGCCGCGAATCAGGCGTGACTCCAATAAAGGCGCTCCCCTTCAGTCCGTCGCAGTTCCTCAACTCGCCGGCCGCCATCTCCTTCTCCGCGCTCGACTCCACGCCTCTTAGGCACGCTACTAAGGTAAGATCTATGTAGTATTCATCATCATTTCAGCCGAAAGACGTCCACTGCTAGACATAGGCCTCACAAGTGTCGTCATAATGACCGGTCCTGTGCGTCTCTCATCTATCAGATAGCCAGAACCTCACCAGGTCGTCGGTTAACCTTGTGGGAGGCCTTCCAACGTCTTCCAGTATGGTTTAAGTAGTATCTACACTCCTCACACTGGTTGATACGGATTACAGAGCATCATTTTTTTTATGAGTGGAGAGGTTTTCCTGACTCCTACTGACTAAAATCATCACAGTCTACTGTAGTTACCTTTGGCTTGGTTCTATTGGCGATAAAAATTGTCAAAAAGAACTCGCCGTCGACCCGGGTCTGGTCCTTATCGGACGGCGAGCTACCCAATGTTCGCCATCCGCAAACTCGGGCTTACTTGGCCGGGGATTGCCCTACAAATCCTTACAATCGGGGCGTTTCCGGCGAGAGCCAGGGCTTAAAGCTTGTCTCTGCCAAACGGTTTCCGCCACATTCTTCTCTGCTTCGCAGAAGAAGGTGATTGTTTTAGATAGGTAAACTACTAGATAGGTAAAATATGCGTTACAACCTCGCAAAAGCACCGCGAACGCCCGACATGAAGCCGTGGGTGGCTCCGTGCGAAATGCGACCTGTTCACAGCGCTGGCTCTCGGCGTGGGCCGCTGGCGGCATCGACACAAAGGCGAACTTCCACTATGTAGTCCGTCCGAAGTAATTGGCGTTCTGTCGTTCTGATCAAATAAATAAAATGAATACATATTTTCACATGTTTAACATATTAACAAATGGTTTCAGGAGTGGAGTGCAAGTCCTCTGCTACAGACGCCAACGCCCGTCAACCACGTCACGCCAGGTGGACCCAGTAACTTGAAGAGTAACACTCCAAAGTAAGTCGTTAGCTGCATTTCTAACTTTACTTACGGGTTTGAGGCTACTTGGAAATACCCACATGGATAGATCGAAGGCTAAGTTACACTTGCCTAGTTCGGCAATAAGTCAGATTTACGTTAAATACGGCTATACTCAGCTATATGGCTACTATATTATATTTAGCTGCATCTGGGTAAACTTGTATACCTATAGTGTCTTATTTGCATTAGTAAAAAGCTCTTTAAAAAATATAGCTACAAAAAAAAAACTGTGCAAGTGCAAGTCGGATTCGCGCACTGAGGGTTCCGCACAAACTTAGGTATGTAAATAGCCGAATGGATTATCGAAGATTTTGCAGAATCGCAAGTGTTCCTATAAGGGTTCCGTTTTTTCCTTTTAAGGTACGGAAGCCTAAAAAACAACTTACTTTATTAAACCAGCAATAAACTAGAATCCAATTGTTTACTCAAACGCATAAAATATTATTCTCACAAAGAATATGATCTTTTTTATTATTATTAGGCTTGCATTTGACCACTATCACACCAGATAATAAACGATGATGTATCATAGATTTATTTCTCTTTACAGAACCCCAACGCCCTTCAAAATCGCAATGGCGGAACTCGGCAAGAAATCCGGCTTGAAATACGAGCCATCCAGTCCCGGCCTACTAGTAGAAGACATCACTATGATGATGAAGCGAGAGAACTCTGACAGTACGGTACAGCTCAACGATTCGCTACTGTCCTCCACTGCTGACCAGGAAAATAATACTGTACAACAGGTGAATATTACATGCGGGTGACCTCCAATTTCTCTGGCAAACAAATGGGTTCGCTTCTGAAAGGAAAACCCGGTGTCCTGGAACGCGAAGCAAAGAACAGGAGTGGGTTTTAGTCAGTAAAAGTCTGACTCGCCCTCTATTTCCGCCCTAGAGTGGGAGAAGACATTGAGTGATTTCCCACCTAAAAAAATGTCTTCGTCAACAACAAAGTTATAAAACTTTACAGCTGCTTTTATGAAAGAGAAGTCTGACGTAGAATATGACGTCAAAGGCCATGACACTCGTAGGCGAGATAATCATAATCAGCCTTTCAATGTTCCCACTGCTGGGACTCAGGCCTCCTCTCTAGGAGAAGGAAAGGGCCGTAATCCACCACGCGGACCCAGTGCGGGTTGGTAGATGTCACATGTCTTCGAATTTTTGGTTCTAAGACATGCCTCACGATGTTTTCCTTCACCGTTTTGAGAGCAGTGGTGATGAAATAAATTACACAAAGTAATGCGCCTGGCTGGCTTCCAAATACTAAAACTTCTAAAATTCTGTCACAGGTAAACGATTCCGGCATTGGCAGCCTGAAGCGTCGTTCAGAGCCCGGCAAAGAGAACCTCCCGGGGACCCACAAGCGAGCCCGCAAGGCTCTCGCGCACAGCTGGGGCGCCGTCACCAGCACGCCGCACGCGCACCACGCGCAGCCCAGGGTGCCCGACGTGTCTTATATTGAGACTCCGGTGAGTACTAGCTTACTGTAAGGTAAGGCGAGAGGCTCATCATGATGTCACAAAGCTCACCGCGACGCAGTCAGGACTTCGCGAGGTTCTACGATACCACGAAGCGCTACGGAGTCGCGAGGCTCTAAGATGGCTCTGTGATGCCACGAGCTTCTGCAATGCCGCGAGGTCCTGTAATGCCGCGTAGTTCTGCAATGCCGCAAGGTTCTGCAACGCCGCGAGGTTCTGCAATGCCGCGTAGTGCTGCAATGCTGCGAGACTCATCATGACGCTGCGAGGCAAAGATCATCGTTAACAAGCCGACCTATAGGCTTACCGATTCAGTCTTCACTTCCTGCTCTTGTTACATTTAAACCTTACTAAAAGAAGGCGTATCTGAATCCACCTAGCGGACGCAAGACTAGACTCCGGCAAAAAATATAAAATTAAATAATATTGATACCTTTTGCTCGTATATGTTATCGAACCTTCTCCACGTGTAGTAGTCGAGTTTGGAACTATCATGCTGCGGCTACATTGTCGCGCGAATAGTTGTGTCGCGTTCAGTCGCATATGTATGCGCCTGAATAAGCATCTGTGTTAGCCCGAATACTTCTCTATTCGACGAACTACTCGGCCACATTTGTCGCGATAACGCGAATATTCGCCGAATACCAATAGTATTGCCACAGCATGAGGTCAACAATTTAATTTTTCTAATAAAACCCTCTTTTTGTTTCAGAGCAAAACCTTAGCCGGGGACAGCTCAGTAATGTTCTCACCACCTTCAATCGTCAAGCATTCTCTCCTAGAAGAGTCCACCAGCCTACATTCCCTTATAAGTCCCGAAAACACTCCGGACACGAGCAAATACGAAGAAATCGACATAGAAGCCGTCATCACAGAGAAAACTAAGGTACAACACAGGTCTATACTCCTTACTAATCCTGAACCTAACACCCTAGAACCTGCTGAGATCATATATCCTGAATATGGAACACAAATCACAGAAATCACACCTTTCAGAGACTTAACGAACTCAGAAAATCCTAGTTTTAGTCGGCTAAACGCAGATAGATTACGAACGATCACGACGGGGAACGAATTAGCTTGCGACACCCTTATCGCCCCAAAACAAGTCTTAGCAAACGCTCTAGCAGATCATATCTACAAAGTAACCAATCAGAAGCCTTCAACATCACGCATAGATGAGATTTTAACCAATAAGATTATGAATAAGAATGATTATGCGAAGGAGAACCAATGGTGGACCGTTGATAAAGATAATGGACAGGAGGAAGCGTTGAGTGATTATTATATGTTTACTAATATGTAGGTCGGAATTACGCTTATTGGTTTAGTGAAGTCTTGTGATATTTTGTTAGTTGACTATGATGTATCGATTAGAATTGAGTAGGTACTCAAATTGATTTCATATTTTAAGTACAGTTTATTTTTTTAAGCTGAAATTGAAATATGAAAACCGTGTCAGAATGGTAAAATATAACTCTGTAACAATCAATAAATATGGAGAAATTGTATTTCGGAAAATTCAGTATATATTTGCCCAATAATACATATTTTTTTCTAAGAAAAAATAATAAAATTCTAGCGACTGCACTATCTTCGTAGGCGCCAAAAAAAATAGTTCCTCCCCTGCTGACACGATTCTGGCCGCTTGATTAGGTGAAACAAAAAAAATCTCTTTAAATTGAAAAGTCTTTGAGCTACGATGACGTAAAATAGCAATTTTGTGTAGTTATGACTCGCGAAAAGTAAGTTGTGGAGTTACCAAATTCTTGAACCGGACACGCACCACAAATAATAATCCTTTTTGGTAAAGAAGCAAATATCAACTTAATTGCTCCTTTTTCAGTTGTTTTCATAATTTGCTAAATCATTTTAGAATCGATAAAAATTACTGAAAACTAAAATCTCTTGAAACTAAAGCCTGCCAATAATGTTATTTTGATGTAAGGCTACACACAATACTGCGATGCGACACGACGCAGGTTTCTGCGATGAGAAATGACTACTTGCCATTGTGATTATTTTTGTACTAAACAACAATACCACTAAAAATAAATCTCATTGGCTATAAAATGAAGCAGCAGTTAGCGTTTCAAATATTTGTATGAGGAAGAGTAGGCGCGTGGTGGGAATCTCTCGCTATCTCTTTTCTACGCACGTAACCTAATGGCGGTGACGTCACATTGTGGTTGGTGTATCCTTTTTCTGTTACTTGACAGTTTACCTCTTCACCAGATTTGAAAGGTTTTTAACTTACTTAATTTGGAACGGATTTGAAAAACTCATTATATTTGCGATTATTGATAAAACTACTTTTAGATACAAATAATAAAAAAAAATAGTCAAGGAACCAATTACTGCGATGCGATTTCGTGCACCAAAGCATCTGTTCAAGTGACTATACAATGTGTAATGCGTATCAATTCGCAAGTTCTTGCGATGCGTCATGCGAGCTCGCAGATTTGCGATGTTGACGCATTATACGACACTTCTCCTTTTAAATCACCAGCAAATAAAAGTTGAAGATTTCAATTCTGGTCTACAGATAAGACGTTGTATGTTAGGGTTTGATCAAAAAGACGACTAGCAAAATATCACAAGATAATAATGTAATGGACTGTGAATAATAGTGATTAAACTATAAGTTAAAAGTAAAATACACGCTTAACTAAGTCATAAACATTAACGTTTTTAAACATTTGTGGGTTATTGGAAGAAATGCTAAAATGTTAAGATTCTTCTTAGCATGTTTTTAGTTCAAAATGTATCATCATCTCTCGGCTCAACAACAATTTCTTCTTCAAACTTCCGATTTCGATGCCCTTGGTCGCCCATGGGGCTTCTAGTGTTATATAGAACTTATAATTAGTTTATTAATAATAATACACGTGAGTAGTGGTCAAACATCGAGCCTATCAATAATAATAATAATAAAATCGAAAATGGATTAATACGTCTTTACATTTCGGTATTTCTAAACTAGTAACCCACTTAAAATTAAACTTATCATTAAACGACTAATTAACTAACATAAATTTACGCGATAACATTGTGATCTATTACTAAAAATCAAAGCGCAAATCGGTGATCAAGTTCGACTAATTTTTCGGTAAAATAATTCGAAATCGATTTTAAAAACGGGATCTAAAAAAATCATGACTAACTTATAAAATTAAATTAAACTATGTAAGTTTTAAACGAGATATCGCTAAAGATTAATCGTTACTTTTATGGTGTTAACCATACTCGGTTGTAAATTTTTCTAATTTTATTTTAACGAATTATCAAATTCTTAGGTAGGTTTTGCACCAAACTAATGTAAACGTTAAACGGTATTAGAAAATAAGGAACCAAAGATGAGGTTTTCATCAAATGAATTATTCGTTTTTTTTTTTTCTATTTAATATATTTCTTAACTCTCTAGTTAAAAACCTAGCTGTAGGAATCGTCAAAAGTATACCTCAAGTTTACCATGCACCAAATTATTTAAGTGTTACTAGTTATAATAATTTCAAGTATTAAATTGTTTAGGTTAAAAAAATACTTGTTCGTAGTAACAAAAAACAAATAAGTACAAAATAATTATTGTGTTTCAACAGTATTTAGGACGCGATGTTTTAATATTGATGATGAAAGGTAACAATAAAAATGTTTTTTAAATGAACTTTTTCTTTAATACGGAATTTGTTTGAGAAAAATCTTTGAAAAACGGACTTTGTAGGGTAAAGACCCTACAATGTCAAACTAAAGAGTTTTAGGACACGATTCGTTCGATCTACTAACCTCCCCTCGTAGGTAACCTGTCCTATCCCCTGTATTTATTTATTTAGAAATTCTATTAATTATAGTATTTTTGCTTTGTATTTTGCCTTTAAAATTATTAACATTTTTTTATACTTAATTTAACTGTCATTCGAATAACGACTAAAATGCTGTCGCATAGGTTGTGGAGTTTGTATTTATACAGTTAATCTTTTTTGTTAAATTGTAACATTTTTATATCGGCAGCTACTTAAGAAAAGTTTATTTGAAATAAATAAATGACATTACCTTTTACCCTTTTCCCTCCATTTTGTATTTTTCCCGCCAAATCCAATCCCGCACAATATTGACAGGCCAGTGTTGAATCTTCATAAAAATACTTATTTATTTATATGTTGTTATAGAAATTGTTTTTTGTTACTATTTATGTTTAAAAGAATGTTTTAATTTATTCTGTAGCTGTAGTTTCTTTGTATTATGGCAACATTTTTTTTTGTATTTCGATGTGTTTTTTTTTCTTTTTTATTGGGTAGTTTAGTGTCTCTGTCAATATTGTTTGTATTCCAATCCAATCCAAAAGAGATCCGATGTCATTTTTTATTTCAATAAATGTATTTTGTACATTTTATTTTTGGTTTGATTTTTTTTTCACCCTTGGTACAGTTAGTTAAAATTATAGCTGATAATTTCGATTTCATGCCATAGAATTTTTATTTAAATAATTTTGTTACTGACTGTACTTTAGTTCAAATTAATTCATGCAAGTTGAAGAATATTGTTTTATAAATTAGATATTTTGTACTATAGTAATGTTAGTAGTGTGAGAGCAGTGGTGGCCGAGTGGCAACGGCCCCGACTTACAAGTTGTAGGTCGCGGGTTTAAACCCAGCCAGGCGCATTACTTTGTGTAATTTATTTCATCACCATTGCTCTCCAAACGGTGAAGAAAAACATCGTGAGGAAACCGGCATGTCCTAGAACCAAAAATTCGAAGACATGTGACATCCACCAACCCGCACTGGGCCCGCGTGGATTACGGCCCATTTCCTCTCTTAGAGAGGAGGCCTGAGTCCCAACACTGGGAACATTATAAGGCCGACTATGCTATGCTAATGTTAGTCAAACTGTGTAGTCCATTAAAGAGATCAAGGCCTGTTATGATGTCCTGAATGTTTAAAAACCAAATTAAAACCATTTCGCGACGTGGCCTTGCGCTTATAAAGATTTTTACATATTTCCACGATGCTTTTTTTTGGTATAGAGCATACAGCATGCGTAAAATCTATTTATAATAGTTATAAAAATTATAGTAGAGTAGTGTAGTCAAATTAATACAAAATATTAGCTGATCAAATAATTGCATCGATCAAAAAAAAGTATTTTTCACTTGATGTATTATGAAGATGAAGAAGACATATTGTTCGGGCCCTTAAATAAATTGGGTTAACTACAATAGAATGATGATGAATGATTTAACGCAGTACTTCTTATAAGTGTTACCATTTAAATGCCATAAACTGCACCCAATACGTATTCCCTTATAGATTGCCCGGGGCAACGAGCCCATAATAGTGAAAAAATCAGCCGTTCGCTCCATCAAGTTCGACAAACTCGAAGACCTCTCGGAGATCAAGGAGGAGATCCCTTCGTCGCCTTTTATACTAGTAAGTATAGTTGTGTTGAAATTTTGGTAAGTTCGGGTAGAACTAGAAATGCTTTTTCAAGAAATGACACTGCGTATATCATATCATATGTACGTATGGGCCGTCGGAAAAACATAAAACGTCAGCAAAATCGTAGGGGCCCAGTAAGTTTGAAGCCCACTGGGGCCATAGGTCGACTTCTGAAAGGGTTAGTCGTGGTCCTGGGACGCAAAAGGCCAAGGTTTTAGTCAGTAAAAGTCTGACACGCCCTCCCGCGCCGCCCTAGACAGGCAGAATTAGATTTCTTAAGATTTTTCATATTGCAGGTGAGGGTCAGGTTCATTAAAACATGATTTGTAACCGTAGGTAACAAGTATTTATTTGCGGAATTATAATCATTAACTCTTTAACCGCTTACGTTTAGATTGAATCATCAATACAACCCGCTCAGTTTAGCGCTTCTGCTGAGGCGCATGAGGCGTTATACACTGTACGATCATTATTATTTTTATGTATTCCAAGCGTAATACAACTGCGGGTCACGCTAGATGGATCAGGCAATTTATTATAATTTCTATCAAAATTGTCGAGGTTGGTTCTTTTTAGTAAATTCGTAAGGTATACACTGTACCAAGAAAGCATAGCCACTAGTTTTTTCGGTCTAGTTCGAGTGGCCCCGCTTTATGTGAACGTTAGAATGGCAAGTCAACATCAATCAATTGCTTCTATTTTATATGATGAGAGAATTGCTTATTTCATAAGTTAAAAGATTTGAAACCGTCCATTCTGATATCAGAATGGCTGGTCAATCTCTGTATAGTTATAACTATGTGGAATAACTGAAATATTCATGGTTCAAAAATTGCTTATTTCACTATTTATAAGTCTAGACCTTGTTTGTTCTTTCTATAGGCTAGTCACGACTACGAGATAAAATTCCCAGCGTCTGTTAAAAAATAAGTAAATAGAAGCAATTGATAAGTAATTTTTAGGCACAATTTCAAAGTCAAATACGACTGTTGACCTGCCATTCTGACGGTTACCGCTTTATCGATATACATAAATTAATAGGGTGTGACAATAGGCGTCCTCATCGCTAAAATTTTATGAACAAATAATTATCTTTAATTAGTTTCATCCAAATCTGAAAATTTACCATACATCCGTGTGTTACCGAGTTTGTAATACATGTGACAGATTCAAAATTCAAATTTCATTTTTTTTTATTGTGGTACACAGGTAAAGATATGATTTTATAGTTTATATAGTGAAGTAGATACATCTATGATCCGCTATATGGCATACAATGATTTATAAGACTGCTGCAACATTATATAATAGTAATCAAAGAGATTTTAAATAGAAAACATTTGTCTATGAACGCCTCTATCAGTTTACGAGACAGTAGACGAGCTTGACTATGGACAACAGCCATTTCATTACCAGAAGCGACCTTTTTCTTTTCGAGTTGATAGTTAAACTTTCTCAAAACAAGCTCAAAGCTCATTATAATGTAAGATGTTTTCTGTCACTACTACCAGTGGCTTATTTTAACTTCTATATTTATATGTTTTCTTTATTTACATTGTTCTCACATAATAGTAGCAACAATAAACATGTAATCGACATGTTTGTAATACATAACATGATTAAAAAGAGTGTGGAGTGGAGTTTCTTGCACATTCTTCTCCATAGAGATCTACGCTTTGGAATGTGTAATTAAGCATCATTTCTGACTGACTTCTTGGCAATTCAAAAGTGCATGTAAATGGTTTAAAATTTGAAATAAATGCTTTGAATTTTAAATCTTGTGTCATGGATAGCACAGTGTTGAACGATCGTCTGCTGCGCTGCGTGTTGTAGATTCGATTCTCGTACGGAACAATATTTGTATGGTAGGTGGCTCGGATCTGGGCGGCTTGTGTAAATGTGAGTTTACATGTTTGTGAAAGAACCCGCAATACATGAAGTATTCCTAGTATGAAGCAATTTAAAAAAAATAAAAAATAAGTGTAACCTTCAACTTTACAGGGTAACTACAAATGGCAAACCTTCGCATGCGGTATGACTCAAGACCAATTGGACCTCACGCAGCTAGCTCATCAGTATATGAGGAAAACTGCCCTGAAACCTAGATCCCTTAACTTCCTATAAATAAGGACTATTTTTGTGATCTTGGTATTCCTAAGTCTGGATTTCAAATGTGTTTGTGTGATTTGACGTGCTATTTTGTCTCTTATCTACGTAGATAAATTACTGCTTTGTAATAAAAATGATGTCATTGTTGAGGCCGGGGCTGTACTAGTGTGAACGTTGAATATTTCTGTGACATTTGGAATTTTTTAAAAGAAAAATATTTAATTAATTATTTCAGAAAATTCAGAACATATTTGGCTTTTTTAACCCGACTGCAGGAAGTATTATGTTTATCTATAATACATTTTTTTTTCATAGTATAATTTTTATTTTCTTTTCAAGTCGATCGGCTAATTCCTCTGAGTTATAAGCCAGCGAATTGGAAAAATCTAAGTTCGGGAAAAAGACGTTTAAATGTTAGTAAATTTTTTATAATGTTTACCATGAAAATGCAAATCAGCTTTCATTCGTTCGCACACTGGTTCGCCTATTTTGGATTTAAAACAAAATAATGTCATTTCTTGAGGCCAGACAAAGCAACGGTAAAAGTATTTTCTTCTAAAATTTGGCCTCATAAGGTCACGATTTTTTTCGATAGTAATATACGATACAGTCGTAAGTACGCTTATTATTTTAGATTATGGTTTAGTTAAGCATATTATGTCATAGTTTTGTAAATAAAAAACAGTGTGATTCTAGTGTAAGAATAATAATTATGTATCGATAATTTTGTAGCAGTAAATTGATTTTAAATATTGAGAATGTACGTTTGTTCGTCTTTTAAGTTTTTATAAAAATATTTTCTAAGGTTTTGTGGTAAAATTTAAATGAATAATTTGTCAGTCAGCTTATTAATAGTTTGTTATTAATATTATGTGTGAAAAATATTGTTTGAGTAAGTATACATATTTTATAGATTTTTTATAAGTCACAGAAAATATAATTATTATTTAGAAATTATAATTCTCCAACTTTGTATCGAAATCACAAGATTTGTTTAGGTAGCTAACTTTACGAGAGTCAAAAATTTTGTTTTAAAAATAATTACAGCTCAGAAACAAAGTAAATAATTAATCAAGGATTATGAATATTTCATTTTCACACTTAATTTAGTGTAATAGGATAACATTTTGTAATGTCCTGATATATTGTGTTTAAAATGTACATTGATTTTGCACTAAATATAATCTATGTCTAAATAATTTCATTGTAAGATTATCTGGTAATTGGAAAAGAGTACAAATATAGTCGTAAGTGTAATTCAATCCTAAATGTACAGTAATAATAATAATGTAGGCCTTTTTATAGTGATTTTGTTGGGCCTTGGCCTGATAATTACTTTTTAATTTTCTTTGGAAATTGTATCAATATTTATTATGAACAGTACATTTGATGTTTCAGTACCTTTCAGTTCTAATTAGATTTTTTTTTATGTTTTAATTGTGAACACCTGTTTCCATCTACTGAAATATTTTGTGAATTTACTGGTTTGAGCTTTTATTAAATTAATATTAAAAAAAAAATCCTTAAACAACAGAAAAATTAGAACATTATAATTAACGTTTAAGTTTTGTATCATTTTTATAATTTAAGAAGCAATATTTATACGAATTATGTTTAGACATATTTTTATTGTATGTTTTTCTTGTGATTTCTATTTTATTAATTTATATTTTCTTTATCCAAAATTTTCACATAGGCTGCTGAACAAAAATTGCACTAGTTTACACTTTAAAATTAAAAAAATAAAATAATCAAAAAATATTCTTTCAGTAAAATTATTATCAGTTCAATCATAACCTAAGTAGCTGCCTAAATCAAGGAACGGTCAGATTTAGGAGGATTTTAAGGCAATAATTTGATTAAGTTCAATAAAGTGAAATATTTGATTTTTAGCAAATACCATTTCCTTTTTAATGCTCCCATACATTAAAAACAAGATAAACTAAAAGTATTGAGTTTAGCGCCATCTAGCGAGAAGGATCGGGAACGTACTTTTAGTAAAAAAAATGTATCAGGCATTAACGTGTACATCCTTATTTTACACCGAACCTTTTCAGGAAGAACAAAGTAAGCGGCAGACATTTTTCGCAAGAGGGGTTTTGTCTATCCTAGTTATATATTATTTATGATAATATCTCTCTAAAAATTATATAACTTCACGAAAACGTCATTGTTAACGCGTTTACAAATCTGTCAGCCGGAAGGAACGGCTGTTGGCACGCTAACATCGATTTTATCGTGACTCGGAACGCGGGGCTTAGACTACATAGTTACACACACCCAGATACAAAGTTATACTGCCACGTCAATTACTACAGGTTTACTAACCGTATCAAATAATCTTTATAATGTAATAAGTAATACAAGCTTATATTTTTTTCCACTTTATTTTAAAAAAAACGGAGGTCTGTTAAATATTATTTAATGCTCAAAAAATCAAGATAATTACGCTCTTTTAGCCTGTATAAGTTAGATCAATTATTCAAGTGAGTGTGTGAGTAAGTGTTCAATTATTTAATTATTTTTAGCTCAAGCTCCATACATTTATTGAATGTCTCCTTTCAGTGAGAACACTGAAAACCCTTGAACCTAGAAAGGTTTAAGGATTTAATAAGGCGTTGATGTACCAGTGAGTGAATCAGGACTTTGCCTTTTATATATACCTACAGATAAACAAACTTCTTGCGAACGATGCAGTGTCGCTTACGATGTTCTTCCTGAAAAGGATCGACATATTTTTGGAACGCCTTATCAATAAAAACAATTCCGTCGTAATCAATCTGCCTAGTCTTTTTCCAAGTATATTAAGGTCGGCTTCCAGTTTAGCCGGATCACCAGGAAACTGTTACATACCAGTCTCACAAATGTTACGAGTATTAAAGGTCTACAGAAAATCTCGTCTCTCCGCCTCGTTTTGGAGACACTCCACCATGACGTGGTATACATACTCAATTGAGTTGCATTCTGTACAACCCATCAAAAATGCGAATTTGTTAGGGCTGTTACAACCGTTTGCCTATATTTTTTGGCACTGTCTAACCATGAATTGATTTCAAACGCTCAGAATTTTGTTCTTCGGGTAGGGCCCTACCACAAGCTCGCTCGCGATACATTTGACAACCTAAACTGAACTGCTGCTGTTGCTCTCTCGCTCGCACGCCTGATATTTTACCACGTCATGGTAAGGCCTTTACCCGTAACGACTGTCAAAGATGTATAAAAACAAATCCGTAGTAATATAAGAATTTTGAATTTGTGGTGTAAAAGATATTTTGTAAACGTCCTAGTTCTAAGGTATTGCCATGTTTTTAAATATGAAACAAAGAATTTGTGTTTTTATCATGTGACAACAATTATATTGTTCTAGTTTGTAAATAGTAGATCATTTAAGTAGGTTTAATGATGTTTATGTAAGGAAAATAAAAGGTTTATAGAATTTTTGTGATTTCATTTTTCAGTCTACCTACAATATATAGATATGATTATTTACACAATAATTTGTTATTACCAACAAATTTACTTGTGTTCTAAATTCAAAAATATTTGAATTTCTATTTTTAATATTAGAAACAGATGTATTACGGTTTGATACCTTTGCTTCTTCAACCTTAGCAAAGGTTAAGCGCGGGAAAAAGTACACTAAATATTATTAATATTATTAGCATTTGTGTTATTTGTGAAAATAATGTCGAATATAAGATTTGAAGAGAATTCTTTCGATATTGTGATTGAGGTATAAAATACTTGCGACAGCCTGCTGCCATCTAAATCCAAACTAAAACGTATGGTAACTTTGGAAAATTTTCTTCAGTTCAAAATAAATAAAAATGCGTCGTAATTTTCAGAGAAAGTATTTTTTCGTAAGTGTATTGATAAACGTCGTTTGATACACGTGGAGATTTGTCACTGCAGCCCTCGGCTCCATAACACCGTCGCCTGTACGGTTCGCGTGAACTTCGCCTCGGTTGGAATGACAAGCTTTCTTCACTTGTATCAAAATGTACATACTATTTCAAATCGAACCAGCAGTTCTTGAGAATAGCTCGTTGAAAAAACCAAGTAACCAAGTCTTCAGCTTTACAATATTATTATACAGGGTGCAAGGGACAGGTCTCCGCAAACTTTAAGGGCTTGCTCAGTAGACGAAATTGAACAACCTTCCACAAGATATTTTTTAGGAAATGCAAAAAAAAAATCGGCCTCCATATAAACTGTCCAATCAAGTTTATAATTTTGTATGGAGCTGCCAAAAAATCGGCATTTCCTTTTCACCCTGTATAGATGTGTGTGGTTAGGTTGTGGCTGGTCGTGTTCCGGCAACTTGATATTTATTTAAAAAATAAGGTCTTCTTTATAAACGATGGAATAAAAAACCAATTTAGTTAAAAATATTTTTATTGACAGATCTATTACCGAACTAATTTATAAAAGCATTGACAACAGAAAATGACTTCCTATCTATTTAATTATTATGTAACTAACACCTATGAAGTTCCGAATGTATTTATAATAATAATATTTAGGCATACGACCGGGTACCTCGTGAGGTTCTGTGGTGGGCCCTTAAGGAGCCTTCTCCATGTGCCTCCGTGTGCCTGGGAAGTATGTGCAGTTGATCTGAGCGATGTACAGTCGATGCAGTACCCAATTCCGGTCTACAGTGGGCAACACTGACAGCTTTAATGTGACTGTCGGCTTACATCAAGGGTCGGCTCTCAGCCCTTACCTCTTTCTGATGATAATGAACGCTCTGACGTCGGACATTCAGGAAGAGGCTCCCTGGTGTATGCTGTTTGCCGATGACATTGTGTTGGTTACCGAGAGTGGCCTAGAGGTCCAGAACAGATTGGAGGTGTGGTGGCACAGACTGGAGAGTGTTGGCCTGAAATAGAGTAGAACCAAAACGGAATACTTTTTCTGCGATTTCGGTGAACCGAAACCGGTCCTATGCCCTTAGCTCTCGCTGGAACGCCCATACCAATCTGCTCCGACTTTCGGTACCTCGGGTCGCTTAACCAAGGAGATGGCGAGTTAGACCGAGACGTATCACATCGGATCAATACAGGATGGATGAAATTGCGACAGGTCACTGGAACAATTTGTGACCTACGGATGCCCCCCAAGTTGAAGGGTAAAATCTACAAGTCCGTTATAAGACCTGTCATACTGTCCTATGGATCAGAATGTTGGGCTGTGAAAAAGACGGATGAAAAAAGATTGCATGTAGCGGAGATGAGAATGTTGAGATGGATGTGTGGTGTGACGAGAATGGATAAAGTGAGAAATTAACATATTAGAGGAAGTTTGAAAGTGGCGCTAGTGACTGAAAATTTGAAGGGGAATCGTTTGTCTTGGTATGGTCATGTAAAGAGGAGAGATGAAACGCATGTTACTAAAAGAGTTATGAGAATGCATGTGGATGGGTGGAGAGGGAGAGGGAGGCCAAAGAAAAGACGGATGGATTGTGTGAACAGTGATATGAAAGAAAAGGGAGTTAGTGATAGCATGACGGTTGACAGCATAGAATGGACGAAAAAAACGTGTTGCGCCGACTCTAAATAAGATGGGACAAGGGCAGGAAGATGATGATGACACTTACTTTTCAACTCCAATATTATTAAATTAATACTTAGGCTATAAAAATCTTCAGTCTAACAGATACGACACGTTACGTTCTACTGAAATACACAATCTTGATTACACAACATGAAAATAATTAACATTCACATGAAAGAATTTTTTTTACAAATAAACCAACTCACTTAGAAAATAAGTACGAAGATCGCTATAACTTGTACAACAAATGACAAAGCGGAGAATTTATTAGAAAAACTAGCGACTTCGCTATATTTTTTTTTTTTTTTTTTTTTTTTTTTTTTTTTTTTTTTAATTGATATAAACCAGTGCTTGACTGCGATCCCACATGATGGTAAGTGGAGATGCAATCATCGATGGTCAGGCGCACTAGTTTATTAAGAGCCTATTCACTCTAGCCTTGAAGACACCTATATTATAGTTGGACGGAAAGACCGCAGCAGGCAGATTGTTCCAGTCTTTCGATGTACGCGGTATAAACGACGAAGCGAAACGCTTAGTCCGGACCGTTGAAGTTTCAATAACGTAAGGGTGGATACTCGCCGTTCGTCGGCTTGTCCGATGGTAGAAAGGAGATGGCGGAATCAAGTCATGCAGTTCCCGCGCACACTCTCCAAAATGTAACCTGTAAAATACCGATAGGCTGGCTACTCTGCGCCTGTGCTCGAGGCTTTGTAGATTGGACTTAACCAAATCTGGATCCCCAATTAGCCTCTTCGCACGCCTTTCCACTGAGTCCAAAGCTGCTAGATGGCATTTTGCAGCACCAGCCCATATGTGACTGCAGTACTCCACACACGATCGGACCTGTGCTTTGTATAACATTAGAAGCTGTCCCGGTGTGAAGTATCGTCGGACCTTTGCAAGAACGCCTAGTTTTCTAGCAGCTACCTTGGCTTTGGACTCAATGAACCGCCCGAAATTGAGATCTGAGGAAATTTCAACTCCTAAGAGTTGAAGGCGGTCGGTGCACTCCAGGGATACATTCTGAAAAACGTATATAGATCTATCTGTAACAATAACACTCTAAATCTCTCAAATGTTGCTTGATACCGCTTGGGATCTAATGAGAAAACGCGAACACCCTAAGTTCATAAGTGGTAGATTCTATATTTTAAAAATTTTTGGTTAAGAAGACAGGCTTAGAGAAGGTACGTATGCAACCACAAGAGACCTGCGGGGTTTCCATGACGTTCAAAGTAAGATTGTTTCATTCTTATTTCAGTGTGGGTAAGAGTCAGAGCTATACAGGTTGTCTAGCGCCATCTCTTACCCACACTGGAAATAAGAATGAAACAATCTTACTTTAAACGTCATTGTACAGGTCCTATTTATAGTAGCGACTACTAGAAGGGTGCAGTGAAGTCCTCTCTTTCATTATTTTTTTCTGCTTAGAAAATTAAAAGATTTACCTAAAAGTAAAACCAGTGGAAGGTTCCAATGAGCTTCTCATGAAGGGCGACACCGACTTGCTCAAACCGGCGTTGAAGTCTAAAGAACTGTCTCGTCCTCTGAAGAGGTTCAAGTTACCGGTGGCTGAGTAATCGGTCCGTTGAAGGAGCGGCGTGTGAGCTGCACTTATTGAAGCCCCAACTCGATTCCTGTAATGAAAGAAAAACATTAGAAACCTTTATTTTGCGGTCTTGCAAATAGGAAGTCTCAAGCTAAGAACGGTTTGTAACTGTTTTTTAGTTTTTTTTTTGACGTGGGAAATAATCACAGCATTTTTTTTGTTTGTTTTTTGTTGATAAGCTCGCGATTGATCGCTATCACACCTGATGGAAAGCGACGATGTGGTCGAAGATGGAGAGAATTACTGACTAAGGGCTGGGCCGCGCGGTCCTATACAAAAGTGCTTTGTCGCGGCTCACCGCGCTGGCACATTTCGCGGGTAGTCGCGCCCCTTGCCCTTTTTGCTACGTAATAATATATTAAAGCTCTCCATCGACATGACTACATGCACACCGTTAAAGTTGAACTACCGACACTGCGCAGGTAATAATCCAGTTTCCGCGAAGGGGACCGCCGCACACGACACACGCGTGACGTTACGGCGCTTGTTTAACGCAGCGTTGGCTCTAAAATACACCCGTGTTTCTTCACTGGCCTTTTGCGTTCCAAGGCCGATGATTCTATCAAGCAATCCCGCATATTGATAGGCTTGCTTGAACTATCTCAAACTGATTATCTCATCTCAACTTTTGGTAAGCAACTATATAGACAAAGAGGAAGTACGCTTGTCTCAAAGTATTCACTATTCACTCTTGATCAAAAGACATCATAATAATTATTTTGATTGTACTTACTTGTACATGTAATCAAGTCCACCACCGTAGGTGTTGAAATTCGGCACTTGAGGAATGGAAAGCATATTCCTGGTGGCGAAAGCATTAGCGGTGGCGTCATGGTTCGGGTTGTGGAACAGCCTCGCATGGCCTGCAGCTGTGACGCGCCCGCCGAAGTTCGGAATGTGCGTATTGGTGAGGGAGAGTCCGTGGCCGTTGCTAGAATTGAGAAAAGTTTGACATGAGTTGGTGTTGCAAACTGACTGAGGTCTTGGCTCTTCGTTTATTAAAAAAAAGCGAATGCAGCCATAATGGAAAGTTTTGAGTGACCGACTACTTTTGATGATTCGTCCTCTTCTATATTTACATACATATGTTCGTCTTCTTTTATATCTACATACAAAATTTTTTACACTAATCTCACTTGATGGTAAGCGATGATGTGGCCGACAATGAAGCACGCTTGTCTAGAAGTACCTATTCACTCTTGACGTAAGACCGTATTTGCTGATAGCTTGAAATCGGCCCAGTAGCTTTTGAATAAAATCAAAAACTACTGGACCGATTTTGAAAATATTTACCTAAATCACTGAGTGATTTATGTAAATATTTTCTACTTTTATGCGGGCGAAGCCGTTGACAGAAGTTAGTAACTTTTAAATAGTATTGATATTGTTAGGAGGTAAGGTGGATTGTTTGACTGAGGCTATGTCTGAAAGTAGTGTTCCGATAAAGAAGTTAATTTTGCTAATACCAAGCTATATATTTATGACAGGAATATGCACGATTCTGTGAGATCAACTACGGGTACAAAAGGGCTGGAAAAATCTAATTAATTAAAACAGAAAATACATACACATTATCCCAAGCCAGACCAGCTGTACCGTAGTGTAAGTGCCTGTTCGCATCGAAGTTAGCTGCACCAATAGCACTCAGGACATTCTTATCGTTACCAGCAAATGGCAACTTGGCGTTGATACCTGGAAAAGAAAAAAACAAATGAATATCGATCAATCTCAAACCGTTTCCCAGATGATGTAGCGACATCTATGACTTCACACAGGAACGAAAAATTCGAAAGCCTGCATCGAGATATTAGAGTTTTTCGCTATTAAAACATTATACAACAGCCCGAAATCACCAACCGGACCAGACATAACATCTGTCTGGTCGAAGGATCTCTATACCGACTTTACACCCTGTTCTCGGATTTCCCTTTTCAATGGAGGTTTGCGGGACTTTACAACCTGTTCTGCATGTTTCTAAACTGGTGATCTGACGTCTAACTGGATGCAATTAAATATCAGTACTTTATAGAGAGCGACTGCCTGTCTGACCTTCACACCACAGTAACTGGTTAACACGATACTCATTGGTAAGATCAGACACCAGTATCGGATATCCTAGATGCTGATAGCCTGTAATGATCTTTGACTAGCAAACGCTATCTATCTACAATTGAAAGCTGCAATGACTTAAAGTCATCTCATCATCATTTCAGCCGAAAGACGTCCACTATTGGACGTAGATTTCCCCCCAAGTGTCGCCATAACGATCGGTTCTGTGCGTCTTGCATCTATCGGATTCCCGCGACATTTACCTGGTCATAGCTTCATCTAGTGGGCGGCCTTCCAACAACGCTGCAACACGTTACGTGGTCGCCACTCCAGAACCTTTTGTCCCCATCGATCATCTGTTCTGCGAGTAATGTGCACGGCTTAACGTGCTTAGAATTATTATTAAAAAAATTACCAGCAGATCCATCTGAATTCACCATCGTACTTCCATGTAGCTGGCGGGTCTGTCTCCTATGTTCTGGCTGATGTTAGTACTGATAGAAATCATCGTTCAACACCTGATCTTGAGGATTGAACGCCAGTTCATAACCTTCTGGGACCACTTCCCAAGCAGTTGCACTAACTACGACGATTGTGAAGAGAATTGGAGAGAATATTATTGCTTCGTTCTGGACTTACGAATGATGCTGTTCGAATGGATCCTTGTTTATACAGGAAAATTTATATGAAGAGATAATTGGTACAGAGCGGCGGGACTTTACCAGCGGGATTGCAATTTGAGTTTTATCAGTTATATTTTTGTTTTATATGACTGATGGTGTATGGTGTGGTTTTCAAGTTTGTGTGTAGTTTGAAAACAAGAGTTTAAATTTTAAATGTGACCTCATCGGTAATAGTATCTCTTAGGAAGCACACTTCGTGGAAGCAAACTTTTGCACCACAAGAATCATAATAACACCCAACTTTTCTGTCGGGGGTTAAAAATGGAAACAATAATTTATTTATTAAAACTTTATGCACTAGTAATAAACACTGTGCAGAGGCGGACGTAAAAACTGGTAACTTTCTTTTCTTTCTATTCAAATAAAGTTTAACAAATGTAATTTAATGTTATTCAATTTTACTATGGGTATGCCTAGCCTGAAATAAATGAATTTATTACTATTAATAATAATAGAACAGTAAAAATAAGGTTTTAATCAAAACATTTATCTATAACATTGTATTAAATAATTATTTTCATGAATTCATTTATTCCTTTGGAAGGCGTACGAGGCGCCCAAGCAAACTCGTAGAGGCCCCTTAGACAATTTTATCCTGTACGCGACGATATGCATGTGCACCCAAGGACAACTATCGGTTGGAAACCATTGCGACATATGGAAGATTAAAATATTGGGTTACGTTATAGTTTCGAGAGTCTTAATGGGACTGGTTACCAAGATGTATGTTAAGACTATGGCCCCTGCCAGTATAATGTATACATCGACAAAGAAGACAGGGGGTGACTTGCACACTCAATAAATGGGCCCACAAAAACGGCCGTTAGCGCGGTGTGACGTAGCAACAAGAGGGCAACATATTTTGAGGTCCTTGAGGAGTGGAGAGATATATCACGGCTATCAGGACAATCCCGGAAGTGCGGTCAAGATAAGCACCTTACTGAATTATATTCTTTTCCCGAGTATGTTTGCTCTTGTGAATCTCCACTCAAGCCAGCTAATAAAGGCAAGAAAGCCAATAAAGGCGTCATTGTTCAATTTGGCCGGCTAATATAGGCAAGTTGGAGGTGCTGAACAAGATTTCTCCCGGGAGATTGGGTCCTTGGTATCGCTAATGCCCAAAAGATCGCCAGAAAACTGCCCTGCGGATGATATCTCTCTTTTGGTCTGGCTCCTCACCCTGGGCATGTTACGGCAAAGCAAACTCTACCAGTGCAGACCGGGTTTAATGGAGCGCGCAAGCTTCATCATAACGTCGAATGTATAGATACAGCAATGCGATAGGGTAATTTTATTATTATTATCTATACTTTATTAATACAATCCTTGGCTGGCCTGTTGGTCTAGTGGTTAGTGGCCCTGACTGCTGTGCCGGAGGTCGTGGGTTCGATTCCCGCCCAGGAAAATGTTTGCGTGATGAGCATGATCATTTTTTCTGTGTCTGGGTGTAATTTATCTATATATGTAAGTATTTAGAAATATATAAGTATGTTCATCAGTTGTCTAGTACTCACAACACAAGCTCTGCTTAGCCTGAGACTAGACGGCGTTGTGTGGTAGTTGTGGAATATTATTAATATTATTATTAATCCCTAAGGTTTTGTTAACATTTCTTTGAGGCGCGCATGGAATAAAACCTTGTAGGACGAGCGGACAGTAGGCTACCCATTACTTGTCATCCGCAAGCTCGTGGCAAAGCTGATGCTATGTTTATTATAACAACAAGTTATTTCTATAAGCAAAGAAAAGCAGAGGAAAATTACATAGACGATTACGTAGATAATTTGATGTATGATATGAATCTTTCTCTCATAACGTTATTAATGAAAGCTATATAGGTATCTATATATAAACCTTCTCCTACATAGTACAAGTACATCGTGGTAACATTAAATGTAAAACGGTAGTGTCGTGATACAGGCTAATGCCATCAGTAACTGAAACGTCTTGCGAAATTGCCTCCCAGCCGAGACCGGTACCTATTAGCATGAGGACGAATTAAATTGTACGGTAAGATTGAGGGGAGTGATGAGAGGAGCGGTAGCGATTTTTGTATTTAAAAGATTCGATAGACTGGAACACAGATGCAGTGCCGTAACTTGCTTTGTAACTTTTATACGCCCGGTGGCAGTTTTAGAAAATGCGCCCCCTAAAAAAGTCCAAGCTGGGTAAGTTTAACCTGATGCAGGTCCTCACCGGACATGAGTGTTTTTGAAGGTACTTGTTTCGGATCTGGCGGATAGGAACGCTCAATGAACGTCATCAATGTGCAGATCGCCCGGAACACACGGTGAAGCATAAAGTAGAATTTTGTCTTGCGTCTTCGTTGAGGACATCAACGGTGGCGACTTGAACATCCGACCAAGGTATGGTGCGAGAGGGACTGGGAAACAGTAACCTCTTTCTGGCAGAATAAATGATACAAAGCTTGTTTATTTAATGCTAGTTTGATCAATTCTGCGCCTCATCAGGGTCTGCGACCTGTGCCTGAGCACCCGCTGGCACCGCTCTAGTTACGGCACTGGGCAGATACTGCAGAACTTGGGAGAATTCGAAGCAGTGATTGTGACAGACTAAGGGCCGGTTTCTGAACTGAGTATTTTGAGTTCAGAACATGTTAAGCCCTGCTTAAGTGCAAAATTTTGACTAGTTTTCAGACTAAAGTGGAGTTTAAGAAATACTCAACTTCAAATGCTCAGAAATCGGGGGTTAGGAATATTTATCTGTGAGCGGTAGCGATTATTGTATTCCGCATGTTACTTAAAGAGTTATGAGTATACATGTGGATGGATGAAGAGGGAGGCCAAAGAAAAGATGGATATATTACGTGAGGAGTGATATGAAAGAAAAGGGAGTCAGTGACAGCGTGACGGTAAACGGTAGGATGGAAGAAAAAAACGTGTTACACCGACTCCAATTAAAATAGGACAGGGACAAGAATTAGAAGGAGAAGTAAAGATTCGTGTGCGGAAAACGATGAACTAGATGCTGTAGAACTTGGAAGAGTTCTTTGATAAAAACAATGATTGTGACAGAATTTTGTTTTTAAGTTGAGAAATCATCCAATGACTTATCGGCTTGCGGACGGCGAGCAATGGGTAGCTCGCCGTCCGATCGTCCGGTAACCTTCCGGACCGAGCCCAAGTCGTCGACGGCACGTACTGTTCCTCGTGCGCCTCAAGGAGATGTCAGCTATCCGTAGGGGCCCAGCAGGGTTGAAGTCTACTAGGGCCAAGGGTCTGCTTCTAAAGGGAAGACACGGCCCTGTTATGAAAGGCAATGAAGGAACAGGAGTGGGTTTTTAGTCAGTAAAAGTCTGACACGCCCAAGAGCGAGCGATGTCATTGGATGATTTTACAACCGAAAAAAAAATCCAATGACTTCTACCGCTAAAGGGTGGAACGACAGGACGTGTCAGACTTTTACTGACTAAAACACACCTAAGTCCTTCAGTTACCCCTTGCGTTCCAGGGCCGCGGTCACTCCTTCAGCATTAGCCATTCTGCCTACTGGCCGTGTTTTTGCAATTTTCGATTTGCAATTTTTCCCTTAACTTCAGTGGTATAAAGTAAAAACTCATGTTACATGTTAACTTTTAAAAACATTCTCGCAGCCCTGCAGCCTCGTCTCCTTCAGTTTTGCGTGGAATAAAACGCACCAACGACTCGTGCTTGATCCTTACTGCACGGGCGGATGGCGAGCTACTCATTGCTCATTGTCCTCAAGGCAGAGAATGTTCTGATACCTACAGGCACGTATTAGTAAAATTAATTCTGCAATTCCAAGAAAAGCAATAATCATTTCTCCAATTCCATACGAACAAACCACACATATCACTTCCGTAATTAATTTTACTAATATTAATTTAAACAGTACTTCATTACCAATAAGCTCCCACCCTTACCACGCCAACGAGGCTACTTCCAAGCCAAAACCAACTTTCGCAACAGCAATTAAAGTTCTAATTACTTTGACTCGAAGTCAAACCCAAGCCGAACGGTTGTAAATTGGAGTAACATCGCTTGGAGCTATTAAGATTGGATGTCACTGGTCTAAATTTAGTTGAATTCTGCAGAATTTATCGGTGAGCTTCTCTTTATTATTTAGTGCCTAATATATTGGTTGGGTATTAATTAAAACATATGCTAAAGGCCTAAAGCCTTTTTTTGGAGTGAGTAACCATCAAATTACTTCTGTCGTTCTGGGTGGAGCAGTTTGTCAAACTTTTATGCAATGAGGGTTTTCTAAAATAACGTTCATCAGGTGTCAGCGGAGACTAGTGTTGTTTTGGCCTTAAAGCCAGAAAAAATGCCCACAACCTTGTAACTGGCATAGTTGGTGGCATGCGACCGAGATAATATACCGAGATAAATACCGATAGGCTGGCTACCCAACCTATCGGTATTTTACAGGTTACATTTTGGAGAGTGTGCGCGGGAATTGCATGACTTGATTCCGCCACCTCCTTTCTACCATCGGACAACCCGACGTACGGCGAGTATCCAACCTTACGTTGTTGAAACTTCAACGGTCGTTTATACCGCGTACATCGAAGGACTGGAACAATTTGCCTGCTGCGGTCTTCCCATCCAACTATAATTTAGGTGTCTTCAAGGCTAGAGTGAATAGGCTCTTAATAAACTAGTGTGCCTCACCATCAATAATTGCAACTCTGCTTACCATCAGGTGGGATCGCAGTCAAGCACTGGTTTATACCAAATTAAAAAAAAAAGTGGTCGCTGCCCAAAAAGATGGGCAGATCAGGTCCGCTCCACACTGGACACCCAACTGCATGTCGCACTTCATGACGCCAAGAACCGTCGCAGATGGCGAGACACCATGAGTAAGAAGCTAATCCGGCGGGACCTTCACGACCCTCAGTAATGAGCAGGAGGGGTCAGTTCTGAGTCATCAGGTTTAGACACCTGTCAAAATGCTTATGTTAATAACATTCGTTAAGCTGACGTCAACGTCATGTACACGTTTTCGAAAGTTATTTATTTATTGTGCACACCTACCACAGTGTCATCTTTTTTAACCCAAATGTTGACCGGTAGAGAATGCCCTGTTGCATTAAGTCCACCTATGTACCGCTAGCCCGCCGACCGACCGTCCGATAACCGTCCGGACCGAGCCCAAGTCATCGACGGCGCGTATTGTTCCACGCGCGCCTCAGGGAGATGTCAGCAAATCGTAGGGGCCCAGCAGGGTCGAAGCCTACTGAGGCCATGGGTAGTGTGAAAACGAAACCACCCTGGGACGAACAGGAGTGGGTTTTTAGTCAGTAAAAGTGATTCACCCACCTAAAAATAAAACCTATGTACCGCCACTATATATGAAGTATAAATAAATAAATAAAAGTAGTAGACTATCATTTGTTTTGTTCAAAGAGCGTTAAAAATCAACCCGACTATTGGATTGTGGTCTATATGTCTAAGTTAGTCACAGTGAATGCGTTATGGTTGGTAAGCGACCAAATTTGTAAGTGGAAAAGTGCACATCCCCAAGGAAATTCGTACCAAGTTACAAGAATACGATCATATCCAAGTTGCAAAAAACTGTCTACTATGGCCAGTGGGTTTTTTGGGTGACAATTCAGTAGAGCGAGAGGAAGTGTCAGAATTGTACTGGGCAAAAACCCACTCGTGTTCCTTTAGTTTCACTTTGCACTCCAGTTTCGCGGGCTTGTTCGAACAATCCCTCAAGCCTGGCAGACACCGGCCCAAGCGGGCCCCGTCAATTATGCGTACCGACATCTCTTTGAGACGCGTGTGGACAACGTGCCGACGACCCGATCCCAGTGCTTATCTAACGGCGAACTATAGGTACCATTGCTCGTTCTAGTGGAGCAGATAATCACTGTATACAGAGGCGCCGGCTTATAGAAAACCTCATGGGTGCTCATGCTCATTTGATGACTCGAAAAAGTGGCGAAGTTTGAGAAGAGAAATGCACACTGATCGACATTTTGATAACGGATACGGCCTCAGTAACTGGCATCCGTTGCCAGCATCGTTAATAAATAATAAATAGAGACCACATTACATACATTGTCCTGGCCCTAAACTAAGGTTTTCCCTTGTACTTCGGAAACCATGAACAACGAAGGTACCATAAACACCCAGACCCAACACAAGTATCTGTTTTATCAACAAACATTTGTGTTGGTGCGGGAGCCGAACCCGCGACCCTTGCATCTCAACCGGCGCTCTGAACCACTGCGCTAAACGGGTCGTCAAGTAATGAAAAAACGCCCACTGTTTATTTCTCATGGGTGCTCAAGCCTCCGAGCACCCACAGAGTCGGCGCCCCTGACTGTATACTACCCCTCGTCCTGCGGGCAATACCTAAGCACAATGGTAATACCCGGGCGTTTCTTCCTTGAATCAAAAACAGGAATCTTCCAAAACAACCGTGTCCCGATCAGCGGGATTATGAATTTATTTTCTTGTTGCAATTTGTCCACTCAGATATAATCTTATTGTATATAAGTGGCGCCAGTGACTGAAAAGTGGAAGGGGAACCGTTTGTCTTGGTATGGTCATGTAAAGAGGAGAGATGAAACACATGTTACTAAAAGAGTTATGAGTATACATGTGGATGGGTGGAGAGGGAGAGGGAGGCCAAAGAAAAGATGGATGGATTGTGTGAACAGTGATGTGAAAGAAAAGGAAGTTAGTGATAGTATGACGGTTGACAGGATAGAATGGAAGAAAAAAACGTGTTGCGCCGACCCCAAATAAGATGGGACAAGGGCAGGAAGATGATGAGATATAACCTTATTGCGACAGCCGTAATAGTAATTAAACCATGCTAGAACCATGACTTAATTAAGAAAAATATTAACGTCATTAAATAAACGCACTCGAATTTGTTCAGTCGAATTCCACTTCTAGAGTTCTCCATTTCTAATTATTATTTATTCACTAATTTACAAACAGCCACTCAGTCACACGCGTTTCCTAATTAACGCAACTGCCGGCTTCATAAACTGGCAAATAATAATATGTGCTCAATATCCATACATCCATACTAATTTATAAATGCGAAAGAAGTCTGTCTGTTTATTTGTGCAGCTTTTTCGCCTGAAACGCTGGACTAAAGAATCTATTTTGATTAATTATAATTACTGTATCGGTGTGAGCAGTGGTGGCCGAGTGGTAACGGCCCGGCTTACCAATTGTAGGTACTTTGTGTAATTTATTTCATCACCACTGCTCTCAAAACGGTGAAGGAAAACATCGTGAGGAAACCGAAATGTCCTACTAGAATCAAAATTTTGAAGACATGTAACATCCACTAACCCGCACTGCGCCCGCGTAGTGCATTACGGCCCATTCCCTCTTCTAGAGAGGAGACCTGAGTACCAACAGTGGGAACATTATTCTATACTTCAATATGATTCAAACGATCCCAAACTCGTTGGGGTTATGTTGTTGTGTTCAGCATTAGACGAAGTAAGGCTGTGGACATTTTTTCATCCAACGACATCTCCGGCCCTTTCGTGTCAGACTTTTACTGATTAAAACCATGTCCTAGTTCCTTCGTTGTCTGTCATACCAGGGGGTTTCCTTTCAAAAGCGAACCCATGGCTCCAGTAGGCTTCGACCTTGCTGGGCCCCTACGGTTTGCATGCCTGTGGGTAATGATACATTATAGAACTAGATAGGACCTTGGATACTTTTAATCCCGGAAGTAAGTCACCTTGGGGTAATTTTTAACATTCACGCAAAGTCCTGACTTGCTCACTGACACATCAACACCCTTACCGCCTTTGTAGTTAAAACAAAGGTTCCTGTTATAAGGTATACAAAAAACAAGATATCATTTTCCATATTCACCCCCTAAAGGGATGAAACGGTGGGAGGGGTAGATAGATAGATATTCTTTATTGTACACCAAAAATACAACTTACATTAGGAAATTAAAATTAATAGGGTGTCGCAATGGGCGGTCTTATCGCTAAAAGCGATTCTTTACAGACAACCTTTGGAGGGGTGTTTGTATTATGTGAGTCTACAAGGCACTTATATGTGAACGCACCCACAATACAGGAGTAATTTAGGAAATACTCCCCTAAAAATACGGAACCCCAAAAAAACTTTGCCTCTTTTAGGGTTCCGTACTGCCTATTTTGGGGTTCCGTCCCTCAAAAGGACAAAACGGAACCCTTGTAGGACCACTTTGTTGTCCGTCTGTCTGTCTGTCAAGACCCTTTATCTCGGGAACGCGTGCAGTTATCGAGTTGAAATTAAAACCATATACTCAGGTCCGGTTCCTTAAAGCTGTGAAAATATCAAACTTCTGAGTTAACGAAAAAAAAGATACGGCCGTTTCATCATCATCATCTTCCTGCCCTTATCCCGTGTTATTTGGGGTCGGCGCAACACGTTTTTTTCTTCCACTCTGAAAAAAACGTTAAAAACCGTGTTGTTTGCCGTTTATGTCACAAAAAACATGTATTTCGAGACTCTCAAGGGAATCAAAATTCATAGGGTACCTCCCGTTGACCTAGAATCCCGAAATTTGTCATGAAGCAAGGTCTCATAGCACAAGTATAGAAAAAAATCCGAAAAATGTAAATTTGTACTCAAACAAAAAAAAAATAAAAAAATTTACGATTCTGAAAAATCGTAGTAACTCAATTCGGTAATTGAACTGTTTTCATATGTAAGTTTGTACGGAATCCTCAGTGAGCGAATCCGACTCGTTGGCCTGGATTTTTTTTTAAAGTTTGTATGCAGAAACCTATCCTCACGCGAGCAAAGCCGTTGGCAAAAGCTAGTAGGTACTATACATGCTCAGTATACATATACTATTATAGATATGTATACTATTACTCAATAAACAGTTGACTCGTCAAGTTTGATTGAGCCTGCAATATTCCATTTACCTAGCTCCTGTATTAACTAGTCAATTAATGTGTTCTCTGTATACAGACTGCTGAATAAAGGGTGACTATGATTTGAGATAGAATATATCCTTACATTCCAGTACCAGATGAACATTGAAACCAGTATTTAATTTGAAACGCCATGACATGTATCCAGCCGAAGCCAAGCTATGCCAATGCCAAGCCATGCTAAACCACCGCCAACTTCAAATTAATAGGTAGTTGCTTAACCTATCCTTATTCTAGATTTAGAGTAATTAAGTCTAACTCATCATCATCATCTTCCTGCCTTTGTCCCGTGTTATTTGGGGTCGGTGCAACACGTTTTTTTCTTCCACTCTGCCCTGTCACTCGTCATGCTATCACTAACTTTCTATTCTTTCATATCACTCTTCACACAATCTATCCATCTTTTCTTTGGTCTCCCTCTCCCTCTCCATCCATCGACATGTAAACTCATAACTCTTTTAATAACATGCGTTTCATCCCTCCTCTTTACATGACCATACCAAGACAAACGATTCCCTTTCAACTTTTCAGTCACTGGCGCCACTTTCAAACTTCCCCTAATATATTCATTTCTCACTTTGTCCATTCTCGTCACACCACACATCCATCTTAACATTCTCATATCCGCTACATGCAATCTTTTTTCATCCGTCTTTTCAGTCACAGCCCAACATTTTGATCCATACAGTATGACAGGTCTTATCACGGACTTGTAGATGGTAGAAGTCTAACTACGAGTATAAATTAATTGTAAATTTATTATCCTAAATTTTAGTACGCCGATTTCTCTCCTCTTGGCGGTGGGCGCTAATGGCTACAACACAGTTGTAAACTAATGTTAGCGAACACTTAAAATTTTGTAAACAAGTTTGTTGTTCCAATCATCATCATCATTTCAGCCGAAAGACGTCCACTGTTGGACATAGGCCTCCCCCAAATGTCGCCACAAAGACCGGTCCTGTGCGTCTCGCATCCATTACATTCCCGCGACCCTCACCAGGTCATCGGTCCACCTTGTGGGAGGCCTTGGTTGTTCCAATAAAATATTATTATTATAAAAAATAAAACTTACGAAAGTTTGGAGCCAAAGTTGTCCGCCAAGCTACCCAGTGACTGTTGGTGAAGTTACAACCAACGACCAAAGAGCATAATTAATAGTACTCTATGATATAAATAGTCGGATCGCGCAGTTTTGGTTACTCGCTTTGCTGCGACAGATATTCTAGGTCAAAACGATGTAAAATTATAAAATCATATTTCCAATAATTGATTCTGATTATTCTGATCCTATAAGTATATAAGCGAATTATTTCATCATCGTTTCATATTGATAGCAGTGAGTCCTAAATCTTAAGGGCGCCCAACCCTTAACGGCTCCCCATGTAACCGCTCATAAATCTTACGTGATTATGACGTTATTACACCTTTTACATTTTGAAAATAAAGAAACGCTAGCTGCAGTGCGCCTATGGAACTCCCTCCCACACTCCTTACGTGACAGCACTTCTTTGGATGTCTTCAAGAGGAAACTTAAAGAGCATTTCCTTTCACAATGACGTAGTATGTTTGTATTTCTGTATGTAGGTATATTTATGTATTATTTTATTCGTATTATTTGTAATTTTAAAATTGTACACTGGATCCTACCCTCTATTGTGATCTCTCTCTATCACTCAATGGTTTGCTGGAAGAAAACTCAACTTTTAGTTAAGCTCGCCTATGTACATGAACTTTGTTATCTACCTATTTTATAAGTTGTTTAGTCTTCAATAAAGAATTAAATAAAGTGTATGTGGTTATTTTGCGAGAGCCACGTTAACTCTTTCGAACAATCCGCAGCCCTGTCAGGCATCAGCCTCTACCGGCCCCATCAATCTTGCTGACATCTCTTTGAAGTGCGCGGGGAACATAACGCACTGTTGACCCGAGTTTAGTCCTCGTCGGATGACTGGACGGGGAGCTACCTTTTACTCGCGGTCCGTTAACCCGCTGTTACGTGCTCGGGCTTACGGATATATAGCTATCAGACGCTTACCTCCGTGAAGCTTGTCTCCGCCTCACAGTTACGGCCGTCTCCTTTGCTCGCATTACTGCTTCGCAGCTCTCGCTCCGTATCATGACCTGAACTGGTTCAGTCGTCCTTTGCAAAAGCAACTAAGGGAAATGGCACTGATAACCGTAATACAGGCATTGCCTAGCTCGGTTACAGAAGCTGCATCCAATACATTAAAATTATCTTACATAACTGTACCTGTTATCCTAGTACTAAGGTTTTTTATGAAATAAATTATTATTATTATTATTAACTCTTATAAACAATCACGCAGCTCTATAGAATCTGTGCACAGGGAAATGAATACACAGCTGTGGATTGTACTGAGCGGAGCTTACACTATACATTTAATACGTATTATGCAATTAGCTAGCTTTATTACAGTACAGGAGGCAATTAGTGTGTGACTCGGTAGAGATCTGAAGGGCGACAATGATTTGTGGAGTAAATAGTAGGATACTCTATAATAGTTCTCCTATTAGGAGACCTAATAGATGACCTAGAGAGCTACCACTTAACCCTTGGCCAGAATAATTCATTTTATAAGAGAATTCAGCCACTGCGATAACGCCAGCGATAACGCAAAAGTGCAGGAATGCTATTGTGTAAAAATCTCACCTTAGCATCAACGTAGTCCTTTTTTTTCTTGAGGGTGAGATCAAATAACTTATCGCACTCTGGGTGGAGTGAGAGAGAGTGTCAGACTTTTATTACTAACCCACCTGCAGGAGTATCTGTAATAGTTACCGTGGCTCTAGACCGGTAAGGGCAGCTGTAGGAACCATAGATATAAGAAAGATGTAAGATGTGATGGATGTGTGTGTGTGGTGTGTGTGGGTGTGTTTTTTTTTTTTTTTTTTTTTTAATTGATATAAACCAGTGCTTGACTGCGATCCCACCCGATGATAAGCGGAGATGCAATCATTGATGGTCAGGCGCACCAGTTTATCAATTTTGTGTGTGTATGTAATATATGATGGAAGGTATATAATGTGTGTTTTATTTTTTAACAAATTATAGCAATATACTAAATTGTCTCTAACTTCGTTTGGTTACAGTTGGTAGACATAATTCTTTTTGCGATTTATTTATCATACAGTCTTTTAAGATATGGCCAAGATTTCACTTTTGTCGGAAAGAAAAAAATTACATGCCAGCAATATATGGAAAAAGTGTCATTCACTTTTATGGAAAACCCGGTATCCTAAATGTTTTTTTGATCCACATCGAACTCAAAGAGATCTCAACCGAAAACGAATCCAAACTTTTACACACAAACCCAATTTTGATTAAAACGCGAAACTCCTTACAGTAAGAAAGTTATTTAATAAGCCTTTTGAACAACCTTGGACTTAACACAAATATGGAGAGGCAAAGTTCTTGTTTGAGAGTATTAGACTAAGTTAATATCCAGCGCGTGTTTGTCTTTCGGATACAGATACAAGCTTTGTTGGTTTAGATGTTGTAGTGGCAGCTTGAAGGTTTAAGAGGGTCCTTTTCCACTCGCCTATCGCGCAATCCAATGCGATGTTTGACAAAAAGACAACGCCTATTATTAAAATTTAAAATTAGAATACTAAAATAGTAGATAATTATTTATTGAAACTTTAATAATTTGGCGGTATTTTAGTTCATTTAGAGGAATCTGTTTAATAATTGATAGTCCACGAATAAAATTACTTAATTTATAATTTTGTATATCGTTGTTAGAAAAATATTTTTTAATAAAATTAATATTTAATAATTATTATAAAAATTTAGATCAGATCAAGATGCTGAGTATAATTAAGAATATAATGGATTACAATAAATTTATTTATATGAATATTAATTTGTAAGTAATTAATTGAAAGTGGATTTAAATGTAATTTTGTTTAATTTAATAAAATGATTATATATTAAAATATGTACATATTGCCCGTCGCTTTTATATAATTATAAGTTGAAATAAGTCGTAACAAAGTAGAGGCCAACATAAAAAAGAAAGAACGCCTGAAAACTCTATTAGCATTAGGTAATTTCGTGATTTACTCGAATATTTTACAAAAATTGTTCCAGAAAATACGTGTTTTTTTAAACCCTTAAAAGGTTTTGAAAAAATTGTCGTCATTTAGACTCTTGATTAAATTTGCAAGGTTTCTATTGTTATACTTTTATGACCTTTTTAAATTTTGAGTAAATTATGAAGTATCAAAGTTTATGCAAAATAGCAGATTTTCAGAGGTCTTTACTGGATTAGTTTTAAACAAATTTATAAATTGATCTCAATAGAAGCCTAGACAATATCCACAAGACACTGTGTTTCCAAAATATCTAATGAAAAATGGCAATAGCGTCATAATCGCGTAAGAGCGGTCACATGAAAAACAGTGCAAATGTATGTCGAATTGGATGCCCTTAAGTATGGTTTGAGACGTTCTTAACTCGAAATTCAGAAACCCGTCCTAACTGTGTGATGCCACAGCAGGTTTACTTACGAACCGCCTTTGGGCAAAGACAGGTCACACTACAACGGAAAAAGTAAACCCCCGTGTATGATCGCAGCTATCGCTCTGTTTGTTAATGAGATGTGCTTTAACCTGCATAAGAACTCACACACACGAGCGGCATGTTGCCGACGCTGATAACTGCAGCCGTCGACGCGTCGAAGGCAGCCGTCGACGTATAGTGACTCTTGACACACACGATGGCTGCCGCTGTCTTCAAAGTTGGAATGTTAACAGCTGCCATCGACGCGTCGACGGCTGCAGTCGACCCGTTTTCTCGTTGAATTTGGATAATAGCCTAGCTCACTTGTGTCTTGTATATATTTAAGTAATTGTTGTAATTAATTGTTAAGTTTTTTGTTTTTTGCCAGTACTGGGCACCTCTGTAAGTGATGAATTCACTATGCCTAAATTTTTTTGTGTATTTTTCTTTTGTGTGTGTTTTAGTGAGTAAGTCATTGAGGTGCCTACTCAATAAATAAATTATCCAGTGAAGATAAGTTTCCAAAGTTGCCATACGTTTTAGTTTAGATTTAGATTGCAACAGGCTATCGCAAGCATTTTCTCCCACAATCAAACATCTGGCGGCGTAGTATCTAAAGAATTCTTTTAAAAACTTTAATTCGAATTTTTTTCATGAATAACACAATTCCGAGCTCGCTTCGTTTACTCTTGGACAAATTATTATTTTAATTAATTATGAGTATAGGTACTTAAAAATTATTCATTAGTTTTCTAAAGTGATAGCTGTCAAATTATAGTGAAAGACACTTGGTTTTCATTACTTTAATTGGTTTTAAATGGCCTGTTGCTCGAGTGGTTTGTGACTGCTATGCCGGAGGTCGTGGGTTCAAATCCCACCCAGGACAAATGTTTGTGTGATGAGCACGATCATTTGTTCAGTGGCTGAGTGTAGTTTATCTATGATATGTATGTATTTAGAAATACACTTCTGGACACATCTATTGGCCCACCTTGTATTTTCAGTTTCGTTTGGTCCTAGCAAAAATTTTATATTAGGTCGAGCAAAAAGTTTTTATGCAGTTTTGAACCTGGCACATTAAAAATTTAATTAAATAGTCTTTGTTTGAATTTCGAACACAGAATTTAAAGAAACAAAAGACAATTTGGAGCCTGTTTGTTGACATCAAACAATCGAATACTAAGAAAACTTGGTTTTATTGGTTTACTTGGATTTAATTATGGAAAAAGTGATTGATATCTTTGGTTTTGCAACAAACATTACTTATTCTTAACATTAAGGTGAGGTTCTATCAATAATCTATGGATACTTCACTTGAAGTCGCCGCCCAAGCTGTGGCACTTATTCAGGCCAGACACAGCCAAAGAAACGTGAGTGCTCAACTTAATTTAAGTCGATCTGCGGTTCGAAATGTTGATCGGAGGTACCTAGAGACTGGCGGCTTTGTTCGTCGCCAAGGAAGGCCACGATCTCGGGTCACAACTGAAAGGCAGGATCGATTCATCGTGACGACCAGCTTGCGAAATCGTCACCTTACCTCCATTGAGATACAAAACCAACTTCGCGACTTCCACGGAGCGCTCGAACTGTTCGGAGAATGTTAAAAGAACGCGATATGGTACCAGACAAGCCAGCTAATGGGTCCAAACTAACGCGAGCCCACCGAACAGCGCGCCTTCATTTCGCACGCAGTCATTGTAATTGGACACAGCAAGATTGGAGCCGTGTACTCTTTTCTGATGAGTCTAAAATTGTGTTACATGGCAATGATGGAAGGAAGAAGGTCTACCGACGTAAGGGAGAGCGTTTCGCACAATGCTGCTTTGAAGAGAGGGTTGCTTATGGCGGTAGCTCATGGACTGTCTGGGGCGGTATATCCGCGAGCGGCAAAACTCAACTTGAGGTTGTTACAGGACCACAGCTGCCCACATTAAATGCTGAAAGGTACATTCGTGAGTGCTTAGAACCTCACGTAATACCATACGCGGACTATGTAGGCCCAAATTTCCTTTTTATGCATGATAATGCAAGAGCCCATGCGGCCGGCATCGTCAGGGAATATCTTCGGGATGTGAACATCATAGTTATGGACTGGCCAGCCAGAAGCCCAGACATGAACCCCATTGAGCACATGTGGGACGAGCTAAAAAGACGTGTTAGGGCTCGTCAGCCAGTTGCCCAGATGATGCAGGAGTTGAAAACTGCCATAGAAGAGGAATGGGAGATGATCCCTCAAAATTTCATAGAGCGGTTGATAAACTCTATGCCTAATAGTCTGAGAGCTGTGGTAGATGCTCATGGAGGCAACACGCGTTATTAAATTAAACCTTTATTTGATAAAACATGTTTTTTATTCAAAAATCAATTGCCTTTAACAAGGCGCATATCCGACTTGTTAGGCGTAGCTCCATGTCGTATGGTATTCTGAATTCAAATTTAAAACAATACGATCGAAAAAGATGGTAAAATATATCAGGTTTAAAACTGCATCAACAGTTTTTGTTCAATCTAGCAATCATATTTCGGTAGGGGCCATCGAAACCTAAACTCTAAGGTGGGCCAATAGATGTGTCCAGAAGTGTATATTATGTATCAGTTGTCTAGTACTCATAACATAAGCTCTGCTTAACTTGGGACTAGACGGCGTTGTGTGATAGTTGTGGAATATTATTATTATTACTTTGCCCCATAGATTGATTGTGATTATACTAGTGTCTGCCAGCTGCTTCGTCCGCGTGAATGTCGGTTATTGCAGACGAGTAAGGTAAAAAGTAAAAAGTAGCCTATATCCAACCTTGAAGTTCAAGCTTCCTCCATACTAAATTTCATCAAAATCGGTTCAGTAGTTTAACCATGAAAGCGTAACTGACAGACAAACAGACTATTTGAGACTTATTTTCACATTTATAATATTAGTAAGGAAGTATGGATGAATTATTTATTTATTTATGTACACACAAACACTTAAAATCGAAAAGATCAAATACAGATAAAAGAGTACAAAGGACCTGCTTATTTCTAACGAAATTTCTTCCATTTTGTTAGAAATTATTGTTAGTGTCTTGGAATATGTAAATTAAAATCGTCAAGATTTATCTTTAAATAACAAACACAAAGTATAAAATACAATTGTCATAATAAAACAACAGAATTGCAGGTGTAAAATATTTATTAGTAAAGTTTGTAATGAAATAGTCCGGCCCGTGAGACTACGTTGAAGACAGAGATAGCTAAGTTTATGAAAATAAGTGGAAACAGACGAGGGGCACACTGGGAGCATTTTGTAGCCCGCGTTCAGAAATTAGTTTATTTATTTATTTTATAATTTATGTACACACGAATAAAGAAAGAAGATACATTGTGATAAAAATTGTACAAAGGTAACTGCTTATTTCCAATAAGAAATTTCTTCCAGCAGACCTGCGAAAGGAGAAATAAAAAGAAAAGTAGACAGTAGTGTGTAGAAGTAATTGAAGAAGAGAATGTGAAATCTTATATTAAAATAATAAATACTTATATACTATACATACTATACTATATATACCTTTACTAAAAATAAATACAAAATGTATTGTTTATGTACTTTGTAATATTTTTACTTTAAAGATGAATCTTGATCTTGAGAGAAGTGGTGACCGAGCGGTAACGGACGGACTTACGAGTTGTAGGTCTCGGCTTCAAACCCAGCCAGGCGCATTACTTTGTGTAATTTATTTCATCACCACTGCTTTCAAGACGGTGAAGGAAAACATCATGAGGAAAGCGGCATGTCCTAGAAACCAAAAGTCGAAGACATGTGATATCCACCAACCCGCATTGGGCCCGCGTGGTGCGCACATTCCCTCGCCTAGAGAGAAGGCCTGAGTCCCACAAGTGGGAACATTATAAGGCTGATTAATGTTATGCTATGCTATGAATCTTGATATCAGAAAATACAAAACAGAATTTGGCTATTAGCATTACGTTAAGTTTGACGGCATGCTTGAGTCATTGAATGCTAGACGCGGGTGCGATTTCCACACGGAACAAATATTTATATTGATAGTTATATTTATGTATGTAGGTATATTTATGTATTATTTTATTCGTATTATTTGTAATTCTAAAATTATACACTGCATCCTACCCTCTATGGTTTGCTGGAAGAAAACTCAACTTTAAGTTAAGCTCGCCTATGTACATGAACTTTGTTATCTACTTATTTTATAAGTTGTTTTAATGTTCAATAAAGTATGTGTGGTTATTTTGCGAGAGCCACGTTAACTCTTTCGAACAATCCGCAGCCCTGGCAGGCATCAGCCTTAACCGGCCCCATCAATCTAGCTGACATCTCTTTGAAGTGCGCGGGGAACATAACGCACTGTTGACCCGAGTTTAGTCCTCGTCGGATGGCTGGACGGGGAGCTACCTTTTACTCGCGGTCCGTTAACCCGCGGTTACGTGCTCGGGCTTACGGATATATTATACCTAGCTATCAGACTCCAGCGAAGGCCAAAGCGTGAAGCTTGTCTCCGCCTCACAGTTTCGGCCGTCTCCTTTGCTCGCATTACTGCTTCGCAGCTCTCGCTCCGTACCATGACCTGAACTGGTACAGTCGCCCTTTGCTAGAGCAACTCTTATAAACAATCCTGCAGTCCTAAAGAATCTGAATATAGATTCTATGTACAGGGAAATGAATACACAGCTGTAGATTGTACTGAGCGGAGCTTACACTATACATTTAATACGTATTATGCAATTAGCTAGCTTTATTACAGTACAGGAGGCAATTAGTGTGTGACTCGGTAGAGAGCTGAAGGGCGACAATGATTTGTGGAGTAAATAGGATATTTAGGTCTCCTATTGGGAGACCTAGTAGATGACCTGGAGAGCTACAACTTAAACCTTGGCCAGAATAAAATATAACAGAATTCAACCACTGCGATAGCGCCAGCGATAACGCAAAAGTGTAGGAATGCTATTGTGTAAAAATCTCACCCTAGCATCAACGTAGTCCTTTTTTTTCTTGAGGGCGAGATCAAATAACTTATCCTGCTCTGGGTGGAGTGAGAGAGAGTGTCAGACTTTTATTACTAACCCACCTGCAGGAGTATCTGAAATAGTTACCGTGGCTCTAGACCGGAAAGGGCAACTGTAGGAACCATAGATATAAGAAATGTATTATGTGTGTTTTATTTTTTAACAAATTATAGCAATATACTAAATAGTCTGTAACTTCGTTTGGTTATGGTTGGTACTTGGTAGACATAATTCTTTTTGCTATTGATTTATCATACAGTCCTTTAAGATATGGCCTAGATTTAACTTTTGTCGGAAAGAAAAAAATTACATGCCAGCAATATATGGAAAAAGTGTCATTCCCTTTTATGGAAAACCCGGTATCCTAAATGTTTTTTTGATCCACATCGAACTCAAAGAGATCTCAACCGAAAACGAATCCAAACTTTTACACACAAACCCAATTTTGATTAAAACGCGAAACTCCTTACAGTAAGAAAGTTATTTAATAAGCCTTTTGAACAACCTTGGACTTAACACAAATATGGAGAGGCAAAGTTCTTGTTTGAGAGTATTAGACTAAGTTAATATCCAGCGCGTGTTTGTCTTTCGGATACAGATACAAGCCTTGTTGGTTTAGATGTTGTAGTGGCAGCTTGAAGGTTTAAGAGGGTCCTTTTCCACTCGCCTATCGCGCAATCCAATGCGATGTTTGACAAAAAGACAACGCCTATTATTAAAATTTAAAATTAGAATACTAAAATAGTAGATAATTATTTATTGAAACTTAAATAATTTGGCGGTATTTTAGTTCATTTAGAGGAATCTGTTTAATAATTTATAGTCCACGAATAAATTTAGATGTTGTTAGACAAATATTGTTTAATAAAATTAATATTTAATAATTATTATAAATATTGACAAGATTAAATTTACAAGGCTTCTATTGTTATACTTTTTTGACCTTTTTAATTTTTGAGTAAATTATCATCATCTTCCTGCCCTTATCCCGTGTTATTTGGGGTCGGCGCAACACGTTTTTGAGTAAATTATGAAGTGTCAAAATTTATGCAAAATAGCAGATTTTCAGAGGTCTTTACTGGATTAGTTTTAAACAAATTTATAAATTGATTTTAATACAAGCCTAGATAATATCCACAAGATACTGTGTTTCCAAAATATCTAATGAAAAATGTGTAATAACGTCATAATCGCGTAAGAGCGTTTGTATGAAAAACAGTGAAAATGTATGTCGAGTTGGATGCCCTTAAGTATAGTTTGAGACGTTCTCAACTCGAAATTCAGAAACCCGCCCTAAGTGTGATGCCACAGCAGGTTTACTTACGAACCACCATTGGGCAAAGACAGCTCACACTAAAACGGAAAAAGTAAACCCCCGTGTATGATCGCAGCGATCGGTGTGTTTGTTGATGAAATGGACTTTAAGCTGCAGAGATGACTGCAGCAGTCGACGCGTCGAAGGCAGCCGTCGACCTACACACACGATACGTACACACACGATGACGATAGACGATGCACGATGGGGGGTGACGTATAGTGACACACACGATGGCTGCCGCTGTCTTCAAAGTTGGAATGTCGACAGCTGCCGCCGACGCTTCGACGGCTTCCGTCGACCCGCGTTGACGGCTTCCGTCGACCCGCGTTGACGGTTGCAGTTACGTCTGCCATTGGCCACATGCCGCTCGTGTGTATGGGCTCTAACAGAACAACATAAACGTATTTCATCTGCTACGACTGTGGCAACGTTAGAAAGAGTTACAGTGGCCCCAGAATGCAAAGGGCAAATGAATGAACATAGGTGGGTTCTATGCAGTAAGTCTGACACGCCCACTCCGTCTACCTTAGAGCGCGAGTATATTATGTGTGGGTGTTTTGGAGTCGAGTGTTACAGTGATAAATTTCCACGTGTATCAAACGATGTTTTTCAATAAACTTGTTACGAAGAAATACTTTCTCTAAAAATAACAATGCATTTTGGTTCATTATTATTTATATTATTTTATTTCCTTTCTACTGTATTTTTTTTTCTCGTTGAATTTCGATAATAGCCTAACTCACTTGTGTCTTGTATATATTTAAGCTAGTACTTGTTGTAATTTAATTGTTATTTTTTTCTTTTTTGCCAGTACTGTGCACCTCTGTAAGTGATGAATTCACTATATCTATAAATGTTTGTATTTTTTCCTTTTGTGTGTGTTTTAGTGAGTAAGTCGTTGAGGTGCCTATTCAATAAATAAATAAATAAATTATCCAGTGAAAATAATTTTCCAAAGTTGCCATACGTTTTAGTTTAGATTGAGATTGCAACAGGCTATCGCAAGCATTTTCTCCCACAATCAAACATCTGGCGGCGTAGTATCTAAAGAATTCTTTTCAAAACTTAAATTCGACATTTTTTCATGAATAGGTAACACATTCTGAGCTCGCTTCGTTGACTCTTGGACAAATTATTTTAATTAATTATGGGCATAGGTACTTATAGATTATTCATTAGTTTTTTAAAGTGATATAATTATGTCAAATTATAGTGAAAGACACTTGGTTTTAATTAATTTAATTGGTTTTAAATGGTCTTTTGGTCGAGTAGTTTGTGGGCATGACTACTATGTCGGTGGGCGATACCCACCTAGGTCAAATGTTTGTGTGATGAGCACGATCATTTGTTCTATGTCTGGGTGTAATTTATCTATAATATGTATGTATTTAGGAATATATTATATATCAGTTGTCTAGTACTCATAACACAAGCTCTGCTTAACTTGGGACTAGACGGCGTTGTGTGATAGTTGTGGAATATTATTATTATTACTTTGATATAGATCTATAAATAATGGCCGGACGAATTGATTATTTCAATAGTTGTTATCACATTGCCCTCTTATATTGGGCATTTATCAAAGTACTCGGGCATTTTTATAATGTCTTAATAATCACTTGGTCTATAAAATACATAATTACTCGTTTCTGCCAGCTGCTTCGTTCGCGTGAATGTCGGTTATTCCAGACGCGAAGTCGAAGTCGGATAAAAAGCCTATGTTCATACTTAAAGTTCAAGCTTCCTCCATACCAAATTTCATCAAAATCAGTTCAGTAGTTTAACCGTGAAAGCGTAACTGACAGACAAACCGACTATTTGAGAGTTATTTTCACATTTATAATATTAGTAAGGAAGTATGGATGAACTATTTATTTATTTATTTATGTGCACACAAACACTTAAAAACGAAAAGATCAAATACAGATAAAAGAGTACAAAGGACCTGCTTATTTCTAACGAAATTTCTTCCATTTCGTTAGAAATTATTGTTAGTGTCTTGAAATATGTAAATTAAAATCATCAAGATTTATCTTTAAATAACAAACACAAAGTATAAAATACAATTGTCATAATAAAACAACAGAATTGCAGGTGTAAAATATTTATTAGTAAAGTTTGTAATGAAATAGTCCGGCCGGGGAGACTACGTTGAAGACAGAGATAGCTAAGTTTATGAAAATAAGTGGAAACAGACGAGGGGCACACTGGGAGCATTTTGTAGCCCGCGTTCAGAAATTAGTTTATGTTACTTTGTAATCTTTTTACTTTAAAGATGAATCTTGATCTTGAGAGCAGTGGTAGCTGAGTGGTAATGGCCGTCAGCCAGGCGCATTACTTTGTGTAATTTATTTTATCACCACTGCTTTCAAAACGGTGAAGGAAAACATCAAACGGTATGTCTTAGAACCTAAAAATCAAAGACCTATGACATCCCCCAACCTGCATTGGACCCGCGTGGTGCGCACATTCCCTCTCCTAGAGAGGAGACCTGAGTCCCACAAGTGGGAACATTATAAGGCTGATTAATGTTATGCTATGCTATGAATCTCGATATCAGAAAATACAAAACAGAATTTGGCTATTAGCATTACGTCAAGTTTGACGGCATGCTTGAGCCATTGGCTGCTAGTCGTGGATGCGATTTCCACACGGAACAAATATTTGTGTTGATAGTTGCTCAGGGTCTGGATGTCTTGTTTATATGCTTTACATATTAGTGAACACACCCACAATACGAAAAAAAAAAATGGGGAAATGTTTATTATTAAAAAATAGTAGATTATGTATCTAGGCGATAAAGCAGTGTCTTTAAGTCGAGGACGGCATGTTGAATTCTTATTCCGGTAAGGGTAAGAGACAGAGCTACTTATACATATTGTCTAGCGCCATCTCTTACCCACATTGAAAATAAGAATGAAACAATCTTACTTTAAACGTCATGGTAACCCACTTGGTCGGAACCTCTTTTTCAACGGAGGTTATAAAGGTATAAAGTCTAAAATAAAAAAAAAAACAAAACAACAATAAAATAATAATAAAAATAACATAACTGGATAGGCGGGTCCGTACATTGCTGACCGCAAATCGAATGCATCACCCAAGATCATCGATAATGAGACTGTAAATCCCCGGAAGAGTGGAGGTCGAGGCTTTCTAAACGCCAAGACTCTGCACAATCGCGAGGTGTGCAGTCTCAGAGAATACTTTCTTCATACCGATGTGGGTATGCACCGAGAAGTGGTCGCAGTGGACAAAGGACTCACCCCGTTATCCATGGCTTAATAGAACTGGCGCAAACCTGTAGTACTTACTACTGATGACCGCAAGGAAGTATGGAAAGGTAAGGAGCTCCATGGACGCTTTTATCGGGCTCTCCACGAGACAGATGTAGATTTATTGGCGTCCGTGGCCTGGTTACGTTTCAGCGACCTCTTCGGAGAAACTGAAGGTTTTGTCTGTGCAATTATGGACGAAGTTATCTTAACGAACAACTACCGGATACATATTATGAGGGACGGGACGGTTGACGTGTGTCGGGCAAGCCATCGTCCTGGTGAGTCCATCAGACATATTATCTCTGGTTGTCCTCGTCTGGCTAACGGCGAGTACTTGCACAGACATAATCAAGTAGCCAGGATTATTCACCAGCAACTTGCTTTAAAATACAACCTTGTGGATTCGGTGGTACCATACTACAGGTATGTGCCCGACCCAGTTCTCGAATATGACCATGTCACGTTGTACTGGGATCGGTCTATCATTACTGACCGGACTATTGTAGCCAATAAGCCGGATATGGTGGTGATAGACCGATTAGCGCGCTGCGCAATGATAGTCGACGTCACCATTCCACATGACGAAAATCTCGTGAAAGCTGAGAAAGAGAAAAATATCAAATATCTCGACTTAGCACACGAGGTTGTCGACATGTGGAATGTGGACTCGGTTATCATTGTGCCGATTGTCGTGACCGCCAATGGCCTTATAGCCAAAAGCTTCGACGACCATCTGTCGAAGCTGTCGTTGCGCGGTTGGATCAAGGGCCTGATACAGAAGGCAGTACTCCTAGATACGGCTCGCATTGTGAGGAGGTTCCTGTCTCTGGAGCCCTAACCACCGTTAGCTTGGACCATGTTCCCGAAACCGGCGGACAACTATTTTTTATATTTTTAAATGTTTTTAAAAAAAATATCTAAAAATGTAATAAATATGTATAAAAAATAAAACAATAATAAAATACGTTTTGACCACAAACTCCCACTGCACCTCCATCTTAAACCCCACAGCGCGTCCCGTTTTGTTGAAGCGCGAAATGGAACGAACAACTTGTTACAGCATTCTGTCTTATAACAAAAAGAGTACGTCTCGCAACTCGACGAACTGCGCTAGCCTGCTTAAAGTATAAAATTGTTTTTCATATTATTTCCCATCGAATTTTAGTTCAGAACTCTTCAAACAAAAGTTTGTTATGAAGCGTCGAAGATATAATGGTATCAAGTGCTGGAAGAGTTTTGAGTTCGTCTTTAGTATTTTCTTTGCTGTTGAGGTTATCTGAGGCAGACCAAGTTTTTGAATTTCACTGTAATTTTTGGATAAAGGTTAACTACGTACTGTCTGCTTGTAGTTGCTTAGCTCATCGTCAGATGTAATGGTACCAAGTACTGGAAGATTGGCCGGGATGAGTTTTGAGTTCGTCTTTAGCATTTCCTTTGCTGTTGAGGTTATCTCAGGCAGACCGACTTCTTGAATTTCACTGTAATTTTTGGATAAAGGTTAACTACGTACTGTCTGCTTGTAGTATTGAGCGAGCATCAGCTCATCGTCAGATGTAATGGTACCAAGTACTGGAAGATTGGCAGGGATGAGTTTTGAGTTCTTCTTTAGTATTTTCTTTGCTGTTGAGGTTATCTGAGGCAGACCAAGTTGTTGAATTTCACTGTAATTTTTGGATAAAGGTTAACTACGTACTGTCTGCTTGTAGTTGCTTAGCTCATCGTCAGATGTAATGGTATCAAGTACTGGAAGATTGGCCGGGATGAGTTTTGAGTTCGTCTTTAGTATTTTCTTTGCTGTTGAGGTTATATGAGGCAGACCAAGTTGTTGAATTTCACTGTAATTTTTGGATGAAGGTTAGCTACTGTCTGCTTGTAGTATTGAGCGTGCATCAGCTCATCGTCACATGTAATGGTATCAAGTACTGAAAGATTGGCCGTGATGAGTTTTGAGTTCGTCTTTAGTATTTGCCTTGTTGTTGAAGCTATATGAGGCAGACCAAGTCCTTGAATTTCACTGTAATTTTTGGATGAAGGTTAGCTACTGTCTGCTTGTAGTATTGAGCGTGCATCAGCTTATCGTCAGATGTAATGGTACCAAGTACTGGAGAAGATTGGCCGGGATAAGTTTTGAGTTCGTCTTTAGTATTTCCTTTGCTGTTGACGCTATCTGAGGCAGACCAAGTTCTTGAATTTCACTGTAATTTCTGGATGAAGGTTAGCTACTGTTTGCTTGTAGTATTGAGCGTGCATCAGCTTATCGTCAGATGTAATGGTACCAAGTACTGGAGAAGATTGGCCGGGATAAGTTTTGAGTTCGTCTTTAGTATTTCCTTTGCTGTTGAGGTTATCTGAGGCAGACCAAGTTCTTGAATTTCACTGTAATTTTTTGATAAAGGTTAATTACGTACTGTCTGCTTGTAGTTGCTTAGCTCATCGCCAGATGTAAAGGTACCAAGTACTGGAAGATTGGCCGGGATGAGTTTTGAGTTCGTTTTTAGTATTTTCTTTGTTGTTGAGGCTATCTAAACCAGATCAAGTTCTTGAATTTCACTGTAATTTCTGGATAAAGGTTAGCTACGTACTGTCTGCTTGTAGTATTAAGCGTGCATCGGCTCATTGTCAGATGATATGGTACTAAGTACTGGAAGATTGGCCAGGATGAGTTTTGAGTTCGTCTTTAGTTTTTCCTTTGCTGTTGAGATTGTCTGAGGCAGACCAAGTTGTTGAATTTTACTGTAATTTCTGGATGAAGATTAGCTACTGTTTGCTTGTAGTATTGAGAGTGAATCAGCTCATCGTCAGATGTAATGGTGCCAAGTACTGGAAGATTGGCAGGGATGAGTTTTGAGTTCTTCTTTAGTATTTTCTTTTGCTGTTGAGGTTATCTGAGGCAGACCAAGTTGTTGAATTTCACTGTAATTTTTGGATGAAGGTTAGCTACTGTTTGCTTGTAGTATTGAGCGTGCATCAGCTCATCGTCAGATATAATGGTACCAAGTACTGGAAGATTGGTCGGGATGAGTTTTGAGTTCGTCTTTAGCATTTCCTTTGCTGTTGAGGTTATCTCAGGCAGACCGACTTCTTGAATTTCACTGTAATTTTTGGATAAAGGTTAACTACGTACTGTCTGCTTGTAGTATTGAGCGAGCATCAGCTCATCGTCAGATGTAATGGTACCAAGTACTGGAAGATTGGCAGGGATGAGTTTTGAGTTCTTCTTTAGTATTTTCTTTGCTGTTGAGGTTATCTGAGGCAGACCAAGTTGTTGAATTTCACTGTAATTTTTGGATAAAGGTTAACTACGTACTGTCTGCTTGTAGTTGCTTAGCTCATCGTCAGATGTAATGGTATCAAGTACTGGAAGATTGGCCGGGATGAGTTTTGAGTTCGTCTTTAGTATTTTCTTTGCTGTTGAGGTTATATGAGGCAGACCAAGTTGTTGAATTTCACTGTAATTTTTGGATGAAGGTTAGCTACTGTCTGCTTGTAGTATTGAGCGTGCATCAGCTCATCGTCACATGTAATGGTATCAAGTACTGAAAGATTGGCCGTGATGAGTTTTGAGTTCGTCTTTAGTATTTGCCTTGTTGTTGAAGCTATATGAGGCAGACCAAGTCCTTGAATTTCACTGTAATTTTTGGATGAAGGTTAGCTACTGTCTGCTTGTAGTATTGAGCGTGCATCAGCTTATCGTCAGATGTAATGGTACCAAGTACTGGAGAAGATTGGCCGGGATAAGTTTTGAGTTCGTCTTTAGTATTTCCTTTGCTGTTGACGCTATCTGAGGCAGACCAAGTTCTTGAATTTCACTGTAATTTCTGGATGAAGGTTAGCTACTGTCTGCTTGTAGTATTGAGCGTGCATCAGCTTATCGTCAGATGTAATGGTACCAAGTACTGGAGAAGATTGGCCGGGATAAGTTTTGAGTTCGTCTTTAGTATTTCCTTTGCTGTTGACGCTATCTGAGGCAGACCAAGTTCTTGAATTTCACTGTAATTTCTGGATGAAGGTTAGCTACTGTTTGCTTGTAGTATTGAGCGTGCATCAGCTTATCGTCAGATGTAATGGTACCAAGTACTGGAGAAGATTGGCCGGGATAAGTTTTGAGTTCGTCTTTAGTATTTCCTTTGCTGTTGAGGTTATCTGAGGCAGACCAAGTTCTTGAATTTCACTGTAATTTTTTGATAAAGGTTAATTACGTACTGTCTGCTTGTAGTTGCTTAGCTCATCGCCAGATGTAAAGGTACCAAGTACTGGAAGATTGGCCGGGATGAGTTTTGAGTTCGTTTTTAGTATTTTCTTTGTTGTTGAGGCTATCTAAACCAGATCAAGTTCTTGAATTTCACTGTAATTTCTGGATAAAGGTTAGCTACGTACTGTCTGCTTGTAGTATTAAGCGTGCATCGGCTCATTGTCAGATGATATGGTACTAAGTACTGGAAGATTGGCCAGGATGAGTTTTGAGTTCGTCTTTAGTTTTTCCTTTGCTGTTGAGATTGTCTGAGGCAGACCAAGTTGTTGAATTTTACTGTAATTTCTGGATGAAGATTAGCTACTGTTTGCTTGTAGTATTGAGAGTGAATCAGCTCATCGTCAGATGTAATGGTGCCAAGTACTGGAAGATTGGCAGGGATGAGTTTTGAGTTCTTCTTTAGTATTTTCTTTTGCTGTTGAGGTTATCTGAGGCAGACCAAGTTGTTGAATTTCACTGTAATTTTTGGATGAAGGTTAGCTACTGTTTGCTTGTAGTATTGAGCGTGCATCAGCTCATCGTCAGATATAATGGTACCAAGTACTGGAAGATTGGTCGGGATGAGTTTTGAGTTCGTCTTTAGCATTTCCTTTGCTGTTGAGGTTATCTCAGGCAGACCGACTTCTTGAATTTCACTGTAATTTTTGGATAAAGGTTAACTACGTACTGTCTGCTTGTAGTATTGAGCGAGCATCAGCTCATCGTCAGATGTAATGGTACCAAGTACTGGAAGATTGGCAGGGATGAGTTTTGAGTTCTTCTTTAGTATTTTCTTTGCTGTTGAGGTTATCTGAGGCAGACCAAGTTGTTGAATTTCACTGTAATTTTTGGATAAAGGTTAACTACGTACTGTCTGCTTGTAGTTGCTTAGCTCATCGTCAGATGTAATGGTATCAAGTACTGGAAGATTGGCCGGGATGAGTTTTGAGTTCGTCTTTAGTATTTTCTTTGCTGTTGAGGTTATATGAGGCAGACCAAGTTGTTGAATTTCACTGTAATTTTTGGATGAAGGTTAGCTACTGTCTGCTTGTAGTATTGAGCGTGCATCAGCTCATCGTCACATGTAATGGTATCAAGTACTGAAAGATTGGCCGTGATGAGTTTTGAGTTCGTCTTTAGTATTTGCCTTGTTGTTGAAGCTATATGAGGCAGACCAAGTCCTTGAATTTCACTGTAATTTTTGGATGAAGGTTAGCTACTGTCTGCTTGTAGTATTGAGCGTGCATCAGCTTATCGTCAGATGTAATGGTACCAAGTACTGGAGAAGATTGGCCGGGATAAGTTTTGAGTTCGTCTTTAGTATTTCCTTTGCTGTTGACGCTATCTGAGGCAGACCAAGTTCTTGAATTTCACTGTAATTTTTGGATGAAGGTTAGCTACTGTTTGCTTGTAGTATTGAGCGTGCATCAGCTTATCGTCAGATGTAATGGTACCAAGTACTGGAGAAGATTGGCCGGGATAAGTTTTGAGTTCGTCTTTAGTATTTCCTTTGCTGTTGAGGTTATCTGAGGCAGACCAAGTTCTTGAATTTCACTGTAATTTTTTGATAAAGGTTAATTACGTACTGTCTGCTTGTAGTTGCTTAGCTCATCGCCAGATGTAAAGGTACCAAGTACTGGAAGATTGGCCGGGATGAGTTTTGAGTTCGTTTTTAGTATTTTCTTTGTTGTTGAGGCTATCTAAACCAGATCAAGTTCTTGAATTTCACTGTAATTTCTGGATAAAGGTTAGCTACGTACTGTCTGCTTGTAGTATTAAGCGTGCATCGGCTCATTGTCAGATGATATGGTACTAAGTACTGGAAGATTGGCCAGGATGAGTTTTGAGTTCGTCTTTAGTTTTTCCTTTGCTGTTGAGATTGTCTGAGGCAGACCAAGTTGTTGAATTTTACTGTAATTTCTGGATGAAGATTAGCTACTGTTTGCTTGTAGTATTGAGAGTGAATCAGCTCATCGTCAGATGTAATGGTGCCAAGTACTGGAAGATTGGCAGGGATGAGTTTTGAGTTCTTCTTTAGTATTTTCTTTTGCTGTTGAGGTTATCTGAGGCAGACCAAGTTGTTGAATTTCACTGTAATTTTTGGATGAAGGTTAGCTACTGTTTGCTTGTAGTATTGAGCGTGCATCAGCTCATCGTCAGATATAATGGTACCAAGTACTGGAAGATTGGTCGGGATGAGTTTTGAGTTCGTCTTTAGCATTTCCTTTGCTGTTGAGGTTATCTCAGGCAGACCGACTTCTTGAATTTCACTGTCATTTTTGGATAAAGGTTAACTACGTACTGTCTGCTTGTAGTATTGAGCGAGCATCAGCTCATCGTCAGATGTAATGGTACCAAGTACTGGAAGATTGGCAGGGATGAGTTTTGAGTTCTTCTTTAGTATTTTCTTTGCTGTTGAGGTTATCTGAGGCAGACCAAGTTGTTGAATTTCACTGTAATTTTTGGATAAAGGTTAACTACGTACTGTCTGCTTGTAGTTGCTTAGCTCATCGTCAGATGTAATGGTATCAAGTACTGGAAGATTGGCCGGGATGAGTTTTGAGTTCGTCTTTAGTATTTTCTTTGCTGTTGAGGTTATATGAGGCAGACCAAGTTGTTGAATTTCACTGTAATTTTTGGATGAAGGTTAGCTACTGTCTGCTTGTAGTATTGAGCGTGCATCAGCTCATCGTCACATGTAATGGTATCAAGTACTGAAAGATTGGCCGTGATGAGTTTTGAGTTCGTCTTTAGTATTTGCCTTGTTGTTGAAGCTATATGAGGCAGACCAAGTCCTTGAATTTCACTGTAATTTTTGGATGAAGGTTAGCTACTGTCTGCTTGTAGTATTGAGCGTGCATCAGCTTATCGTCAGATGTAATGGTACCAAGTACTGGAGAAGATTGGCCGGGATAAGTTTTGAGTTCGTCTTTAGTATTTCCTTTGCTGTTGACGCTATCTGAGGCAGACCAAGTTCTTGAATTTCACTGTAATTTCTGGATGAAGGTTAGCTACTGTTTGCTTGTAGTATTGAGCGAGCATCAGCTCATCGTCAGATGTAATGGTACCAAGTACTGAAAGATTGGCCGGGATGAGTTTTGAGTTCGTCTTTAGTATTTTCTTTGCTATTGAGGCAGACTAAGTTCTTCAATTTCACTGTAATTTCTGGATGAAGGTTAGCTATTGTCTGCTGGTAGTATTGAGCTTGCATTAGCTCATCATCATCATCATTTCAGCCTAAAGAGGTCTCCCCAAGAGTGCGTCTCGCATCCATCGGATTCCCGCGACCCTCACCAGATCATCGTCTACCTTGTGGGAGGCCTTCCAACGCTGCGTCTTCCGATATGTGGTTGCCTCTCCAAAATCCATCAACCCCATCGACCATCTGTACTGAGAGCATGTGTTCTGTTCATCAGCTCAATGTGAGCTATTTATGTAAGTATGTGAAGTTGCAGTTTTCCTTATACAAAGTTGAAACGACAGATGGGCTTTCCTTAAATGTGGTCATTGTACTTATCAATATGAAAAAGTTTTAATAAGCGACCAACCCTGAAATCATTAAATCCGCTGCTCCATACATTTATGTTCACATAACTCGACAAAATATACAACATTATTTTTAGTTTATACGAAACCTGAATATAGTTTGTTCAGAATCAGTAACTCAATGGATTACAGTTACATGTTATTCTACCTTAATATCTTTATTTAAGTACCCACCTACAGTAGAAAAACTCAATTCAGAAGTAGACAGACAAATGAACGAAACTTCAAGTTCGTAATGGGCGTATTTTTTCCTTTTTGTCTAGACAAACTTTCTTTATTTCGTTATTATTGTGGTTCGCTAGTTTACTTAGCTGTAAGAGAAAACTTATCTTAATTTAGACCTAAGATAGAAATAATTTTTCAGATAGCTGAACAAAGTTATTCTACTGAGAAAAAGTATCTACGCAGCTCTTACGCATTATTTTTCATGATGTCTTTATACCAGAGATGTAATATATTTTCTATCGAATAACAGAAATAAGAAAAATATCTGTTACCGGAACCGAAAGTGATATAAAACTCGTGAATAGTTTTGAATAAGTGCGGAGTCTGAATTACAGTTTACGATAGGTTTCTGTTTTTTTTTTTTTGGTGGGAAATCATTAAATGACATTTCCCGCCATTGGGCGGGGCGTGTCAGACTTTTACTGACTAAAACCCACTCCTAGTTCCTTCTTTGCCTTTCATTCCAGTCGAGTTTTCCTTTCAGAAGCGAACCTATGGCTCCAGTAGGCTTTGGCCCTGCTGGGCCCCTACGGTTTGCTGATATCTCCTTGAGGCGCGCGTGGAACACTACGCGCCATCGACGGTTCGGTCCGGGCGGTTACCGGACGGTCGGACAGCGAACCCGACGGCCATTGCTCGCCGTTCGCAAGGCGCCTACGGTGGCCAGAAATCGGGATTGGGATCCTGGCGGCTGGGGCGTGAAAGCTGTTGCCTCGCACGTGCGGCCACCTCCTTTGCTAGCATTACTGTTTCGCAGAAGGAGTCGTCCGTCTACCACTCCTCCTCGCTTGGGACCATGGCTTGTACCAAGGGCCAGCGCGAGAGATCTTTGCCGCTGATCGTCCCTACAAGGACACGGTGGTGCTCTGCCCTAGCGGGGCACACTTCTACCGTATGCTCCATTGTGCCCTCTGGGCGGTCTACACCCGGGCGTTTCTTCCGCACAAATCCGGTCCAGGAACATCCCGAACTGACTATGTCCCGTGAGTACCTGCGTCATGCGGAATGTGAGGACGCCGTGAGATCTTTCCAGCCACACCTCAAAGAGGGGACTTACCGCCATAATTATGGCGTGCCGAGCACTGGGCTGCGACAGTCGCTGTTGCCATTCCACCATGAGATCCCACCGGAACTCTGTCCGCCATGCCGCGACTTGTCGCGGCAGCGAATTTTCACCCTGGCGTTGCATCTCCACGCGCAAATCGTGAATGCTTGTAAGAACTGTTGCCGCCAGATCCCATGGTGGTGGCCAGCAAGGAGGCTTGCCACTTCAGGGGAAACCGTGCGGTATCCCCGCACCATCTGTATCACCATGACCTTCTGGCATGCGTTCAGCTTGGCGCCGGTCGCTTTCGAAGCGACGGTGCCCATACCGGCGCTCCTTAAAGGACCATGGACCGAACGATACCTGCGTAGTGCCTCCGGCAGGAGGCGTCTGGACCCCCTAATTTGGGCAGAAGCCACTTGAGGGCAGCCTCAGTTCGATCCAGTTTAGGAGCCAGTCGTCGGTAGTGCTCCTCGAAATTCCACTGGCTGTCGAGGACGAGTCCTTATTTCGGAACCCGGTGGTGGTGCATCCCGAGTGCCGTGAAAACACATGTCCTCAGACTTGTGCAGAGCCACCTCGAGTCCCAACTGTTGGATCCTCTCCACGACTGTTGCAACCTCGCGTGTCCGTATTCGTATCGAGGTTTCATATCCATAACATCTCTGTTTTATACTCGTACGTATGACAGCCTCGTTGGTGTCGTGGTTGCAGACGCTGAGTTTGGCGCGTAAGTGTTCCACGCGGGCCTCAAAGAGATGTCAGTAAAACCGACCGAGTAGGGCCAAAGCTTACTGGGGCCATGGGTTGACTTCTGAAAGGGAAATTCGTGGTCCAGAAACGCAAAACGGCAACTGAAGGAATATAGATGTTGTTGTAGTCAGTAAAAGTCTGACACGCCTTAGCGCTCTGCACTAGAGCGGTAGAAGTCATTAGAGGATTTCCCACTTCAAAACAAAAAGATGTTGAGTCAGAGGTCTTAGGCTCGAGTATGGAAGTTGTTAGTGTGACATTCCCGTTCCTCAGAAAGCAGTTAATCCGTTAGTCTTACGCTTAATCTGTGTTCGGTCGTGTACGTGGCCAGCACGCAGCGCACTCCTTGAGCGCCTGCTATGCAGTATCCAGCTCAACTCCGCAATAGTGGCAATATGCCGTGGTCTCTTGCCCAATCCTGTTTAGATACTTACACAAACAACCGTGCTCACTCAGCACCTGAGTGAGTCTATAGAAAAAGGGCTACGCGTCAGCCCTTTTTCAGCCAGGCTTCGAAGTGCGGCATGATCGCTCTGGGTGGATCAAGAGCTCGAGTAGTACTGACTAAAACGAACCTGTGTTCTTTCAGTTATCCTTTGTCTTCCAGAGCCTTGATAACTGTTTCGAACACTCCCGCAACCCTGGTAGAATACGTTCTGGTACCTAAATATAACTCATAAAATGTGAGTTCATCAGTTATATTTTAGTTGAACGCAAGTAATACGCCATCACCCAACCCTTTCGTGAATACTGGCGTTATTTTAGATATCTACTTTCTTTAGTTAACCCTAAGTACCCTAACACCCTTTTTTGAACAACAAACACTCTTATAAGGTATACAGACTTTTCATAAACCACTTAGTGATTCTAAGGCGGCGCAGGGTCCATTAATCTGTCCGAAAGTGGCTGGTAGGTAGAAAACACAGAGCTAGGAACGTCGCACTGGCAGCACCTAGAGGCCAATCTATCTGCCTAGACTTTTCAGAAATATTTTGGGATCGGTTTCTAGTTTAACTGCTTCGTTAGTTTCATGGTTAAAAACGGGACTGCTGAACGTAGGTACCTGAGTTCAATATCGAAGTCAGGAAAAAGTGGTATTTATTTATTTAATTCTATAATGCATTTGGAGGTATGCGGAGCAGAGAGTAAAGTCTCGCAAACCTCCGTTGAAAAGGGAGGATCCTCCGACCAGACGGGTGTTATGTCTGGTGGGCAACTGCCCGTTAGATGATTTGGGGCTGGCATATATATTCAAATCGCGCGGAGTACTTTAATTGCGCGATGCAGGAATAGTTCTTAAGTGACGCCATAGATGTCGCTACATGCACACAATAGTATAGATAAGGCATTTTCTACCAGTCAACCTTAGAGCGATGCAGAGAAAATTGGTGTAGGAGCAAATAGTGATGCACTATAACACACTGTATTTTATACAAATATATGTGTACTTATAAATTATAAATGCAATATATATACATGATATATATGTAAATAAACTAAAAAAAATACACGAATATACTGGAACAATTGGTGTAAAAAAAAAAAACAGAATATTTTAGGTTGGTTAATGAGGTTTTCCATTAGGAAATAGACATACAACACTAGAAGTAAAAATAAGTTTCAACTTACAGCTGCTCGTGCATAAACTAAGTACGACAAAAAAACAATACTGGTTGAAGAAGCACAGCTGTTTAGTGATTTACCAGAAGATTTGTGTTGAAAGAAGAGTGATAATATTAATATGTCTAAATCTAAATAAAAAAAAAACTGGGCAAGTGCGAGTCGAACTCGCGCAGTGAGGGTTCCGTAAAAACTTACCTACATACGAGTATGTGAATAGTTCGATTTCCGAATGGGTCTTGAAGATTTTACGAATCGCAAAAATTATTTTTTTTTGTGATGTAACAACAAATTATCTGTTTTCAGATTTATTTCTATATCTATACTATATGACTTTCCTTTATGCCAAATTTCAGGATTCTGGGTCAACGGGAAGTACCCTATCTATTTTGATTCCGTTGAGAGTGTCGAAATGCACGTGCACATCCATGTCGTGAGCTTTGGCTCGAAGAGTTCTTTTTTAATTATTATTTACACTATAAATAATAATACAAAAAAATCGTCGAGCCACCTTGGTTCGACGATTCCTTTTTGTCATTTTTTTTTTGTTTGTCATGCCAAGGCGTTTGTCCACTACCTTACTGACGTAAACGACGCTGTGGTCGACGACGAAGCACGTTTGCCTAGAAGTAACCTCTCACTCTTGACTTAAACACTTGACGTAAAGAACATTCAATTTAACTCAAGGTGCTCGGAATTTACACTGTTTCTTGCTGGAAAAAAATACGTGATACCTCACGAGACCCTCTCTCCTCCACGTGAGATTATGTGAGATTCGACTCGACCTAATCTCACGTGGGGCATCCCTCTCTTAATGGATGAACCAAGCAAGGCCCGCTTAGGCGTGTCGAAGCTCTATGGTAAGGTCCTAGGTAGGTACGGTAGCTTTTTAAACGGCGGTCCATTACGCGAAGTGAAGGTTTTCACTAATCTTGTAGCCATGCTCTAGTAGGGCTGTACTGAGATGACGAGAGTTGAAAGAAATACAGTGCGTTGCACGAAAAATGGATGTTATTGACTTATTAATTGATTTACAGTTACTGCGGATGAAGTTTAAAAAAAAACACTTACATGATGTTTAGCTAGTAATACATTATTTATAAAACAATTAATGGACAAATCTTTTTTTCTTGATTTTGAAAAAAAAAGTTTATTACAAATAGTTCAACTAGTATTTCAGGAACACTAGTTTGGATCAAAAAAATATTTTAGTATTTAAACTATTCTATAATAATAATTATTTATTTATTACAAGTAACATTGACTCATAAACAAATATAAAAAAATAATAATCAAAACAGTCACAATTAAAATCACAGTTTGTACAATTAAAATCAATTAAGCTAAATCATATTATAAAATTTATGCAATTAAATTAAATTAAATTTATTTATATATTTTTAGATAATAAAATAATATTGTAAATATTTAAATTCAATCAATAAAAATTAAATAATAAAATAAAAATACATATACATACATACATACAATATATTTATACATATTATTTTCATTATATCACTTTACCTCATTTCGGATTAATAAAATGAGGTAACGGTGAGAAAGGTGTTTTGACTTGTGGCATTTACATAAGATAAAGATAGTCCCACTTTGTACCTGAGCCTGGACGAAGTCGCCAAGATGACCTAGACGTCTACCACAACAGCTGGTTCGAGGTGGCTCAAGAAAAGAATACCTGGAAGAAGTTGGAGGAGGTCTTTGGCCAGCTTTGGGAAATGATAGGCTAAATAAAGAAAACCAGATCCACATAATCAAAAATTCTATATACACAGTGGGGTAGAAGTAATTTCATAGTGTTAGTTTTTAAGTGTCACTGTGTATAACCCTTTCAGGTTTCTAACATGGAATGTTATGCATGTACACATAAAAAATAATAAATAAAAAAACAAAATAATAATTGTTTTGTTAATAAAATTTCCATTTACCAAATCATCCTATTGTCATTTCATTTTTTTTAATTAATGTCAGTCTTACGTAAAGTGATAGACCGTTCCATCGACCAGGTACCAACTGCCTCGGTGGCGCAGTAGGCAGCGCGTAAGTCTCATAATCTTAAGGTCGTGAGTTCGATCCTCACCCGGGGCATATCTTTTTGTTTATTCACCACGACTTTACAGAAAATACAAAACACAAAGAAACCACTAAATACCTAATTTCAAAAAAAAAAAAACGTACCTTTAATATAAAGTTTAGTTGAACTTATCATTTTAAGTCAATCCAAAGATCACTTCAAAGCAACCTGTTTTAAAAAACGGCATTTTTATAGTTAAAAGACCTATTATTATATACATTTATTTGTTGTATGTTTAAGTTTTACAGAAATTAAAATAAATTAATTCATCATGAGTGATTGCAATGTTAAAAAAAAAATTAAAATGTTCTAAAAATATTAATAATAATAGCGATTAGACGACTTGTATCAAGGCATTTTACTAACAGCTACATTTTCTAAAAAAGTTTTCACGAAGTTTTTTTCTCGTTTCCGGATGACGGCGATGTGATGGACTACTTCGACGCCTAAGTGTATTTTGTCTACATGTAAAATCTCTCTTCTTTTTCGTCATAGTTTATGTATGTATTATAAAATATTATTTAGTATATTATATTATGTATATACATTATATTATTTCAAACATAATTATTTTATTTGTACTTATTTTCCTATTAACCTTACATACGGTATTATGCTTTTTTTTGCTAACTACTTAAAAGTGGAGCGCGGTGGAATCAATTAAAATTATGAGAACAATGAGTTTTGGGGCGCAGTGGAACTACCCTCTACATCTCTTTTTTTGACTTCTCCTTTCGCATGTATGTTAGAGTAGATTTCTATAGAAATAAGCATCTTAATTACCAAAAATAAGAGCATCCATTTTAATTACCAAAAATAAGAGCATCCTATTTTTTTGCAACGCAGTGTATACATGTCCGTTATTTGGACGTCCCTAGCGATTGAAAGAACGAATAGAAAGTACGCTTTTCTAAAGTCCTTTTAGAGCATATTGTGAGTATGTTTTAAAAAATAGCCGGAGGACTGGTGATTGGTGATCACTTAGGCCGGTACTATGTCAATATGGCCATGTAGCCTAGCATATTAGAGTACTATACTTCAAGTACATATGTATACTGTACAGATTTTTAACTGATTTCAAAAAGAAGGAGGCTCTGTGTTCGGCTGAATTTTTTTTTTTTATGTATGTTCCTGCTCCACCACGATAACGCATCCTCACATTCCGCTAATATAACAGAAGCCTATTTGAAGGCTTCAAATTTGGAACTGATGACGCATCTGCCCTGCAGCCCAAACCTCGCACCCTCCCGGAGGACACGGTGGAGCACACAGTAGAGCGGTGCCCCGCTTGGGAAGAGCATCGCCGTGTCCTCATGGGGGCAATCGGCGGCGGCGATCTCTCGCGCCGGGCCTTGGTATAGGCCATGGTCCGGAGCGAGGAGGAGTGGCAGGCGGTCGCCTCCTTCTGCGAAGCAGTAATGCTAGTAAAGGAGGCGGCCGATCGCGTGAGGCAGTGGTCTTCACGCCCCAAACGCCGCCGGGACACCGATTCCGATTACCGGCCACCGTAGGCGCGGGCTTGCGGACGGCGAGCAATGGGTGGCTTGCCGTCCGACCGTCCGGTAACCATCCGGACCGAGCCCAAGTTGTCGACGGCGCGTATTGTTCCACGCGTGCCTCAAGGAGATGTCAGCAAATCGTAGGGGCCCAGCAGGGTCGAAGCCTACTGCCACTCCTCCTCGCTCCGGACCATCGCCTGTACCAAGGCCCCGCGCGAGAGATCAAGAATACATGGTTTCTTCGCCAATAACGATGTCATTTAACTTATCTTCAAATTAAAAGAAAAATGCATGTACGCAAATGTGATTTGAATAGTCTGACTTTTTTTTGGGGTAGGAAATCATCAAATGACCTCTTCTGCTCGAGGAGTGTCAGACTTTTACTGAAACTCACCCTGTGTTCCTTTACTTACCCTTTGTTTTTCAGGGCAACAATCCCGCAACCCTAAATATTCTGGCTTGAAGTTGAAAAATGTCTGTCACGATCGTCATAATACACAGACGTCCATTTGCATATCTGATAAATAACCCTTTTAACTTAACTTATAACCTCATCTCCGAATAACCCTAAAAATGAGAAATCCCCATAATAAAACATATACGTAACCGCATTTGGCACACCCCTAAAAGGCTTCAGTTAATCGTCTAAAAGGTCATTTAAAGACTTACTGACGATTAGAACACACTGTATTCGGACAGTGTCCGAATTGACATATATTTATTAATTTTTTTTTTCACTGATGATTCGGACACACACATTGTTTAGTCATTCATTGTACAGTCAGATAAAAAGTGTTAAAATATAATATTTTATGGGGAAAAAAGCGTTACCAAAACTATTGTGTAGGTGGGAAAATCATCTAATAGCATCCCCCGATCTAGGCTTGCGGGAGGGCGTGTCGGACTTTTACGGACTAAAAACCCACTCCTGTTCCGTCGTTGCCTTTCGTACCAGGGCCGAGTCTTCCTTTCAGAAGAAGACCCTTGGCCCCAGTAGGCTTTGACCCTGCTGGGCCCCTACGGTTTGCTGACATCTCCCTGAGGCGCGTGTGAAAAAAACTATTTTAGGCTGGTATTTAAGGCGGCAACTTCAAGTAATTTCTTTATATTTTAAGATTTTTTTTACCGGAATCTAAATAGCTTCTATAAATTTAGTAGTGTCCGAATCGTCAGTGAAAAAGAATTGAAAATAAAATGTGTCGATTCGGACACCGTGTCCAAATATATTGTGTCCGAATCGTCCAAATTCCATTTAAATTGAAAGCGTTTGTAATTTATGTTTCAATTTGAATTGTTTCTCTCAATAAAAGTCCGGAAGGATTGTTTCAAACTGTTTCTCTGAACTTTGGCTATTTAGACTCTATGTTCTGTTATTTATGAGGGCCTCGTGGCTTTTAGCAGACCCTTTTGTAGATATGAGAGACGTCCGTGGACTGTCCATTATGGGTGATACTTATCACCCATAATGGACTTCACTATTTTAAGTGCCTTTTGGAACCACATTTTTTTGGAGGTGTCCAAGCCCATGGTCCATTCATTCGGTACAGACTATGTCTTTCGCCTCGTACATCGAAGCACTGGAACAATTTTCCTACTGAGGTCTTTAAGGCTAGAGTGAATATGCTTTTAATAAACTAGTGCGCTTCACCATCAACGATTGAAATACTGCTTACTATCAGCTGGAATCGCTGCCAAGTAGTAGTTTAAAGGGCCTGTTAAACTACTCGATATTTAGACAGTCTAAGTCGATGTCGCTTACTGTAATAAGGGTTAGACCGGTCTTACTCGGAACAAAAAATAAGACAGTCTGAATATCGTGTGCTGAATATCGCGTAGTGTAATAGGCCCTTTAATCATTAAAAAAAAACTGAAGGCTGCGTGTGAGTTTACAGAATACAGAACCTTATGTGCATTATATTACCAGAAGACTAGGAAAAAAACCAGCATAACATAAAATGAAATGAACACATGAAGTGAGGGTAGTTTTTAAACCAACCGTCCAAGTGCGACTCGGACCCGCGCACGAAGGATTCCATACTGTTCGTAACAAAAAACGGCAAAAGTCATGTTTGTTGTATGGCTGGGGGCTCCTTAAAATTTATTTTATTTTGTTTTTAGTCGCATTAGGAATACATCATCTGTACAAATGTCTGATAGCACGGTTCATGACATAGAGCCTGGTATTAGGGTCCCGTTTTTGGCCTTCGGGTACGGAACCCTAATAAGCAGCAAACTTTATCCACTTTAAACAAGGATGCGTCTGTATGTCGACGAGTCAAGAACCGTGATGGCTGAAGATTCAAAATGGCGGCTCCGTCGCTATCCTTTCCGAATACGCGGTTTTTTATTTGTGATGAAAATGAATCCACTTAAAAGTTTAACTCCACTTATTTTATTATTTTTATTACTGTCTCGTCTCTGTGAAAAAGACGGATGAAAAATATTAGATGTAGCAGAGATGAGAATGTTGAGATGGAAGTGTGGTGTGATAAAAATTGATACAGTGAGAAAAGAAGTAAATAACTTCCTCTAGAAGTTTGACTGGCCTGATGGTTTAGTGGCTAGTTTTTTTTTTATTGTTATAAACCAGTGCTTGACTGTGATCCCACCTGATAGTAAGCAGTGATGCAATCATTGAAGGTGAGGCACACTAGTTTCATCATCATCATCATCATTTCAGCCGAAAGACGTCCACTGCTGGACATAGCCCTGGCGGCACTTGGGGGACCAAGTGCCGCCACAATGAACGGTCCTGTGCGTCTCGCATCCATCGTAGTCCCGCAACCGTTACCAGGTCATCGGTCCACCTTGTAGGAGGCCTTCCAACGCTACGTCTTCCGGTACGTGCAGGAAAACCAAGGTCACCGACATAGCACGAAGAATCGCCAAACTTAAGTGGTAATGGGCAGGGCACATTGCTCGCAGAATGGATGGCCGTTGGGGCCGAAAGGTTCTGGAATGGCGCTAGTTTATTAAGAGACTGTTCACTCTACTCGCCTTGAAGACACCTAAATTATAGTTGGACGGGAAGACCGCAGCAGGCAATTTGTTCCAGTCCTTCGATGTACGCGGTGTAAACGAGTTAGTGGTCCTGACTGCTGTGCAGTAGATTATGGGTTCGATTCCCACCCAAGATAAATATTTGCGTGATGAATACGATCATTTGTTCTGTGTCTGGGTATTATTTATCTTTAATATACCTATGTATTAAGAAATATATAAGTACCTATGTTTATTCGTTGTCTAGTACTCATAGCCCAAGCTCTGGTTAGTTGGACTAAATGGTTTTGTGGAATATTATTATAGTCTGAAAGTGGCATCAGTAACTGAAAAGTTGAAAGGGAATCCTTTGTCTTGGCATGGTCATGTGGAGATGAGGGATGAGACGCGTGTTACTAAAAGGGTAATGATTATATATGTGATTGAATGAAGAGGAAAAAAATGAATGCCAAAGAAAAAATGGATTGTGTGAGACGTGATATGACAGAAAAGGGAGTCAGTGATAGTGTGACGGTTAACAGACCAGAATTTAAAAGAACAAAGATTTTAAAAAAAGAACAATATGCAGTTCTTCAGAGGTTTCAAGTCCCCCAACCTCCGTTGAAAAGGAAAGATCCTTTGACTAGACGGATTTTGTGTCTGGTCCGGGCAAACGCCCGATTTTTTATTTCGGACTGTTGTATAATCAAATCAAATCACTTTTCGAATCGTGCAGAGAACTTTGATACCGCAATGTACTACTACTGTAGGACTTGTAATTTACTTTATAGGTGACATAGAGGTCGCTACAGGTCCTTACTATGTTAGGGGGTCGAGGCTTTTCCGTAATCCGATTTTTGATCTTCTCCAATCAGAAATAAAAAATCATAAACGTTTATTTCATATAGACCAATTACAGGCACTTTTGAATTGTCAAAATGTTGGTCAGTTGGATGAATGGTCAGATTTTCTGGCGTCTGATTACTTGTAACGACTGTCTAAGATTTACGAATAACAACCGCCGTCAAAACTGCTCTCAAAACGGTGAAGGAAAACATCGTGAGGAAACCGGCATGTTCTAGAACCTGTATCCTGCCCTTATCCCGTGTTATTTGGGGTCGGCGCAACACGTTTTTTTCTTCCACTCTGCCCTGTTACTCGTCATGCTATCACTAACTTCGGCATGTTCTAGAACCAAAAATTCTAAAACATGTGACATTCCCAACTCGCACTGGGCCCGCGTGGTGGATTACGGTCCTTTCCCTCTCCTAGTGAGGAGGCCTGAGTCCCAGCAGTGGGAGCAACACATTGATATTTGCCCGGTTTCGAACCCGCAACCTCACGCATAAGAGCAGAGACCTTAACCACTGGGCCATCACGGCATTAAAAACCATTAAAGACTGAATTAATCTTCCCAAATTAATCAATCTTAACACCAAAGAGGTGTTAGACACAGAATCCTACCGAATCTTTGTACCCTTATCCGTTTTAGGAAAACAATTTATATCCTTAACTGAAAAGGGCTAAAAATTTTCACATTCCGCGAACGATTTACGGAATGTCACTTCAGATCAAAATAAATAGCCCTGTACTTGGAGACCTTTAGGCCCTTTTCCTGGTTTCAATAGAAGCAGTGTACAAGGTTTTAGGCAGGGAGATAGGGTGTGTTTTGTTACTGTAATAGAAAATACTTTAATTTATAAAGGTTTTTTTTAAATATACTTATGTAGAAGTAATGTGGATGGATGGAGAGGGAGAGGGAGACCAAAGAAAAGATGGATGGATTGTGTGAAGAGTGATATGAAAGAAAAGGAAGTTAATGATAGTATGACGAGTCACAGGGCAGAGTGGAAGAAAAAAACGTGTTGCGCCGACCCCAAATAACACGGGACAAGGGCAGGAAGATGATGATGACTTATGTATAAGTAAGTGTCGTCGTTTATACCGCGTACATCGAAGGACTGGAACAATGTGCCTGCTGAGGTTTGCCCATCCGATTATAATTTGGGTGTCTTCATGGCTAGAGTGAATAGGCTCTTAATAAACTAGTGCGCCTAACCATCAACGATTGCATCACTGCTTACCGTCAGTTGGGATCGCAGTCAAGTACTAGTTTATATCAAATTTTAAAAAAAAGTAAGCGTTGCCATAATGACCGGTCCTGTGTGTCTCGCATCTATCGGATTCCGGCGATCCTCACTAGTTCATCGGTTCATCGTGTGGAAGGCCCTAAAACGCTGGGTCTTCCGGTACGGGGTCGCCATTCCAGAACTTTTCCCTTATACATATATATATATATATGTTCACGAAAATAATGATAATAGCATAAGCATAATCAGCCTTATAATTGTCCCACTGCTGGGACTCAAGTCTGCTCTCTGGGAGAGGGAATGTGCCATAATCCACTACGCGGGCCCAGTGTGGATTGGTGGATGTCACATGTTTTTGAATTTTTGGTTCTAGGACATGCCGGTTTGCTCACGATGTGACCGTTCACCGTTTTGAGAGCATTGGTGTTGAAATACCACACAAAGTAATGCGCCCGGCTAAGTTTAAACCCGCGACCTACATACAAACTCTTAAATTGGGGCCGTTACGACTGGGCCTCAACTGCTAATATTATTCATTTAAATAATAAAGTAATGCTTAAAACTATCACTTTTAAAATTAAATCATTTGTTTTAATTAGGAAAGACCGATGTTTCTATCTAATCTGAGAAAAAATTCAGAAACAAACCCAGTAAAAAAAAAAAAACAGAATCAATTATATTCATTGTCTGTTTATCAATTTGCATATAAATTATTATTAAACAGCTAACCTCTACGAACTTAGTTAGGATTAAATACGACTTAAAAGTCAAAAGTTTAAATCCGTGGAATCCGCAAGGAATCCACTTATACAACTTTGTTTTCAACTTATAAAGTACTGTCATAGACTCTCGTTGGCTTGACATATATAATTATAAACTTCTTGTACTATTTCTTTCTGGCTTTTGCAAGCCGTTTATAAATACATATTATTATTATATTCTTTTTAGTACTTTTATAGGCAGTTTGAAAGTGGCGCCAGTGACTGAAAAATTGAAGGGGAATCGTTTGTCTTGGTATGGTCATGTAAAGAGGAGAGATGAAACTCATGTTACTAAAAGAGTTATGAGTATATGTGGATGGGTGGAGAGGGAGAGGGAGGCCAAAGAAAAGAGGGATGGATTGTGTAAACAGTGATATGAAAGAAAAGGAAGTTAGTGATAGTATGACGGTTGACAAGATAGAATGGAAGAAAAAAACGTGTTGCGCCGACCCCAAATAAGATGAGACAAGTGCAGGAAGAAGAAGAATAGGCTTATATGTTACATTGCATATTTTGTAGATTTGTAAGAAAATCCTTTGAGAAATCAATCATTGTGTAAAACATCTGTGTGCGTCAAATAAAATAAAATAGTATCAATGGAAGGTGTATTCTTAGAGGTCGGTAAAAATGGCACCATTATAGGATCACTTTGTTAGATCTGTATATCAAGATCGTTTTTCTCAGAAACACGAAGAGGTATGAAGCTGAAATTAATGAACTGTTATTTTTTTTTATTAAAACGTAGCTTCACATTAGGAATTACTTTTATATCGTGACATTAGCATTATTAGCATTATCAGTCTTTTAATATTCCCACTGCTGGGACTCAGGAGAGCGAATGGGCCGTAATCCACCACGCGGGCCCAGTGCGGGTTGGTGAATGTCACATGTCTTTGAATTTTTTAGTTTTAGGACATGCCGGTTTCCTAACAATGTTTTTCTTCACCGTTTTTGAGAGCAGTGGTGATGAAATAAATTACACAAAGTAGTGCGCCTGGCTGGGTTTGCACCCGCGACCTACAACTTGTAAGTCGGGGCCGTTACCACTTGGCCACCACTGCTCTGTATCGTGGGTGCGTTTATAAACATGCAAACTCACGTACACAAGACACTCAGACCCAGAACAAATATCAGAAGGCCATGGAAATATTTTTTTCGTTTGGGTAATGATTTGCAGCGAAGCAGCCACTCGCTTAACCACGAAACCATCCTAGATTAACTAGAAAGATAAGAAGCAAGGAAAACGTTTATTCGTGCCTCACTCAATCGTATTTATTAAAAATACATAGGTAACAGAAAAAGAAAATTGAAATCTGTGTGAGGCCAAAAAGGCGCTTATCATAGCAAATATGTTTTTGGAGCGTTGGTATTCTGTTAGGGCCCGCTGTGATAGTGAAACTAACGAAATAATACACTAAATAATGAAAAAACTGATAAAAAGCATAATTTTATGTTAATGTGTGTACCTAATGTAAATATTAAACAAATGTTTAAAAATAGTGCATATAATAATAAATAATGAACCAACGTCAGACGCTTGATGCTTTAAGTAGATTACCTACAAAGTCAGTTCCAATTTTAACATTAAAAATAACGTTTAGGTACTTGCTAGGTTAAGAACCTGATAAAAGAACCAAACACCTGATAACGTGAATAAATTGACCTTGAAACTCATAAATTGACTAAAAATATGAGGAAAATCCTCATCGCTTATTAAATTCCGATTCATCTCCTGCACTATTCACTTATTTTGGCTTACATAACATTTTTACATGGCCCTTATCTCGTAGCAATAAGGGTCACATTCGCATTGAAAACGTTCGTAAAATCGCAGACCTTTTTGGCTTTGTTGAGGATTTTTATCGTGACGTTAAGGTTTTTTTATTTAGTGCGATATTGAATCGTCCAGCGTAAATAGGAACGCATTGTTAAGTAAATAAACAAATCTGAGCTTTGTCTGACTGAAAATAGAGTTCTATTTAAGTTTTTGGAAGGTCAAGTAAATATGGTTTTTCACTCGATATTTTTATACATGCTTTTAGTCAAAGAAAAAGGCTTAAATGTTTCTTTTTTAGATAATGTGCGGAGATGATGTGATAGAAGGAAGTTGCCATTAATTTGTAACAGAATGAAGGTTGTGAAGAAAGTTTTTCATAACGGCAAATGTGGGGGGATTGCCTTTTGTGTTGTACTGGTTCGATAAGGTAAGAGGGTGCGGAAAGGAAATTTTAAATGCTCTTTGGTTGGCGTGGAATGTTTAAGCTGATTATGGTTTTTTGTTTGGTGTTTACGGAAGGAAAAATTGTTTTTTTTTGTGTTGGTATAGCATAGCATAGTCGGCCTTATAATGTTCCCACTGTTGGGACTCAGGCCTCCTCTCCTGGAGAGGGAAAGGGCCGTAATCCACCACGAAGGCCCAGTGCGGGTTGGTGGATGTCACATGTCTTCGAATTTATGGTTCTAGGACATGCCGGTTTCCTCAGGATGTTTTCCTTCACCGTTTTGAGAGCAGTGGTGATGAGATAAATTACACAAAGTAATGCGCCTGGCTGGGTTTGAACCCGCGACCTACAACTCGGTTGGTACAACTGTGTTGGTATACGTGTATTATATTATTTGCGTTTAATTGCCTCATTAGTTTCGCAGTTGTAAGCGAGGCTGTTGAGCGTGGAGATCTGGGTTTGATTCTAGGGTTGGGTAAAAAGTGCGATTGGGTTTGTCTAATAAGAATTACTTTACTCTGTAGCAGCTTTTTTATCTTTTTATGTCTGAAATCATCCAATGACTTGGGCGGAGCGGGAGGCTGTGTCAGACTTTTACTGACTGACTCTAATCACACTTATGTTTCTTCTTTGCCTAGCGTCCCAGGACCCCGGTTTTTACTTTCTAAAGTCACCCCATGGCCCGTGTAGGTTTCCCTTCAGCTTTGTTGGACCCCTACGGTTTAACCGACATCTTTTTGAGGTTGGAACACTACACGCCGTCGACGACTCAGGGTGTTAAAGTACCTCATAGGTTTCGCGGTCACAAGCGCGACTGTTGAGCGTGGAGTCCTGGTTTCAATTCCTGGGTCGGGCAGAAAGTGCAATTGAGTTTTTTAAATAAGGCTTTTACTGGGCAACACGATACTCCTTGGATAGACTGATGGTCAGATGTTCTAGCATCTGATAACCCTGTAACGACTGTCAAAGATCTACGAATGACAACAGGGACTAAGGGTTTTACGTGCTCTCCGAGGCACAGCGTCCGTAATGTTCTAAATAAACTTAGAAAAGTAAATATGAATTGAAAAATTCGCATTGGTAGATGCCCGGTTTCTCTCCCGCAACATCATGTATGAGAGGCGGGTGCCTTAACCAATGGGTCATTACAAGGTCAGGATGCCAGAATGGGTTAAAAAATACACAATTTCTATTCTATCTTTTAAGATGAACGCTCTAGGGTAGCTCGTGAAATTCAAATTTTCTTACCCTACTGCACCCTATTGAATGGCTCATTATCATATTTCAACTGAAAGATGTCCACTGTTGGGCCTTCCCCAAGTGTCACCATAACGACCGGTCCTGTGCGTCTCGCATCCATCGATTTTCGCGACCCTCACCAGGTCATCTGTCCGCCTTGTGGGAGGCCTTCCAACGCTGCGTCTTCTGGTACGAGGTCGCTACTCCAGCACCTTTCGTCCCCATCGATCATCTGTTCTGGTAGCAATGTGCCCGGTCCATTGCCACTTCAGCCACAGGTTAGCTTAACTGAGAGGATTGTATTGACTTTAACGATTATAATTTCGTAGATAAATATGTGTTATGATCGCAAATAATATTTTAATTAATTTATTATTTATTTCATACTTTATGCACAAACGTACAGCGGCGGACTTAATGCCTTAGGCATTTTCTACCAGTCAACCTTAGAGTGATGCAGAGATAAATAGTGGTAGGTGCAATAAAAGAGAGAGAAAAGGCGAATAGGTACAAGAATAGATATACTAATAAACTATGATAGTTAATGAACATATACAACCTGACGCTGATTTGTAAAATGCAAAAAACTTAAAAAAAAATCTGAATTTAGCTGAGCATCTACCTTAGCTGCTTCTTTGGTCTCGTGGTCACAAGTGCGACTGCGGAATGTAGGTACCTGGGTTCGGTACCCAGGTCAAACGTAAAGTGGTATTGAAAAAAAACGACTTTTTTCATACTCAAAATTAGTCCCGTATCGTGGGAGCAGTCACAAACATAATTAAACTAGTGTACTCAAAACATAAGGTGAACTGATGACCTGGTGAGGGTCGCGGGAATCCGATGGATGCGAGACGCACATGACCGGTCATTACGGCGACACTTTGGTGTGGCCTATGTCCAACAGTGAACGTCTTTCGGCTGAAACGATGACATTGATAACACAAAACACTCAAACACTGAATGCGACACGCAGTGCATTATCCGGTCACTCAATCACTGCACCAACCGTGCCATCATATTAAAATATTGCATAAATAAGCATATAGCATAGCATCATCAGCCTTTTAATGTTCCCACTGCTGGGAATTAGTCCTACTCTCTAGGAGAGGGAATGGGCCGGAATCCACCACGTGGGCCCAGTGCGGTTTGTTGAATAACGGTTTCCTCACGATGTTTTCCTTCACCGTTTTAAGAGCAGTGGTGATGAAAAAAATTACAAAAACTAATGCGCCTGGCTGGGTTTGAACCCGCGAACTACAACTCGTAAGTCGGGGCCATTATCACTTGGCCACCACTGCTCTCAATTTTATTTTAAAAATTTTATTTATCTAAAATTAAATTTTTGAACTAAGCACCTAATAGTTGACATCTTTTCCTTAACTCTTTCTTATCCAGAGTACCTAATTCTCAGTACCGCAGAAGGAATCCCCCGTCCCCGTATTATCACCGCTGACCGCATATGACCTCTCACTATAATAGCGGGTAATTGGCTTCACTTATCAACGCAGACGGTTCTCTCCCGATATCTTAGTGCATATATATGTCAGGTTAGTGGTATGACGTAATGTAATTTTTTAAAATTTTTTTTAGGTGTGAATTCATCCAATGATATCTCCCGCTCTTTTGTGTTGGACTTTTATTGACTAAAACCCACTCCTGTTCCTTCTTTGCTTTCGTTCCAGGGCCCCGGAGTACACTTTCGCACAATCCATGGCCCCAGTAGGCTTCGACCTTGCTGGGCTCCTATGGTTTGCTGACATCTCTTTGAGTTGCGCGTGAAACAGTACGTGACGTTACGACTTTTACTCGGTCCGTATGGTTACCGGACGGCCGTACCCGTAGCTACCCAGTATGACGTAATTAATATTGCGACTAAATGGAGCGCAGGGTAAGGGTCCTCCGTTAATCACATGAGGTGATTTTATCGATTTTTTGACCCTCGGTCCTGTAACGCAAAGGCTAAGGAGGAACATAGGTGTGGTTTTAGTCAGTAAAAGTCTGATACACCTTCCGATCCGGTCTAGAACGGGAGAAGTTATACGATGATTACCCACGTTAAAAAAATTCCCCTCGATGAAATATCGTGAGATTTGGCTAGACCCCCTCCATTCCCTCCTCTTACTTGAGATTTTTGAGAATCTTACGTGAGATTTTACAAAATGCACCTTTTTGGTGATCGTCACATCTGTATTTGTAGTTGGGATAGGTGTATTACTGATAGTTTCTTAAACGGGCCACTTGATTAGAAGTCTCATTTGCGACCATCCGACGATGTTTTTCTCAGTATATTACGCAAGTTATTTCCTTAAAAGTCAAAGGCAGAACATTGTAGAAAAGTGATAAAATTATTTCTTTTTGCCTATGTTCAGAGATTTACGCTGAATAAAAGTGTATGGACGAACTTTCGGAGCATTCATCTTAACAGGCATGAATCTTCTTGAGAAAACTCTTTTTAAGAAACTTTATGCATTTCTTTATACTCATTCACTCTTAAGAAAACTCTTTTTCAGAAGCTTCATGCATTTTCTTATACTCATTCATTCACACGAAAATTATTTTTAAAAAACTTCATGCATTTTCTTATACTCATTCACTCTTAAGAAAACTCTTTTTAAGAAACTTCATGCATTTTCTTTTACTGATTCACTCTTAAGAAAACTCTTTTTACGAAACTTTATGCATTTTCTTTACTTATTCACTCTTAAGAAAACTCTTTTTAAGAAACTTTATGCATTTTTTTTACTTATTCACTCTTAAGAAAACTCTTTTTAAGAAACTTTATGCATTTTCTCATACTCATTCTCTCTTAACAAAACTCTTTTTGAAGGTATTTTTAAATTACCATTTTTCAATATATTTTTTAATTATGAATGCTTGCAAGTTTTATTTAATAATTGTTTTATTCATTTTTTTTTCTTTTACTTTCATTACTTCATTCATTAATATATTAAACTGTACAACACTTTGTAGACAGTAGTTTTCGTTAAACATTTTTTTTTTTTTTGTTAAAATATTCCTCTAAAATATGAAGTAAACAATATAAAACCCAATATATAACTACCTATATAAAATTAAATAAGTCTTTAAAACTCACATTCTACATGCATGAACAATTTCCATTGCTTTTTTAATTTTTTTTTATTTATCTTCACTGACTTTGAGTGGTGACGAACATTATTTGTTCTGTTCACCACAATATGGTTACCGCAATAAAATTATTTACTATGAATATTTTCCTTTTGTTTCTAATACATTTTATTAATAGCATTATGTTTTGTTATATCATGAGTAATACGAGAACCACAGCAGTGTTTTGAACTTTGATTTATGAAATTACTTTTTCCTGTGTCTTTTCTCATGGAAATAAGTCGTCGAAAGTCAATTTTATAGTTTTTGGGCACTTGATTTAATTTTTTTTAAATTTTTTAAGAAGGACTTGTTATGCCTGCATGATCGAGAGATTAAAGGGTACTTAAAATTACATCGGACAACATTAGATAATTTTTAAGAAAAACAGTTCCCTGTTGGGCCTTTAGATGGATTGTCAAAGGCTTTAAGCCTTTGACAATCCATCAAATGATTTTCCATACATAAAGGGTGCTTCCTGAGAAATACTATAAAATATTATAATACTTTTATTTCGACCATCACAGGATCATAGCACACAACAATAAAATAATAACAAAAACATATACAATTACAAAGACCACATACAGGTAATTATATATTCATCATGATCATGATCAGCCTTTTTTAATGTTCCCACTGCTGGGACTCAGGCCTCCTCTCTAGGAGAGGGAATGGGCCGTAATCCACCACGCTGACCCAGTGCGGGTTGGTGGATGTCACATGTCTTCGAATTTTTTGGTTCTAGGACATGCCGGTTTTCTCACGATGTTTTCCTTCACCGTTTCGAGAGCAGTGGTGATGAAATAAATTTCACACAGTATTGCGCCAGGCTGGGTTTGAACCCGCGACCTACAACTCGTAAGTCGGAGCCGTTACCACTCGGCCACCACTGCTCTTAGATTAGATTAGCCTTATGTATAATAATTATATATTAGATTTATATATATGCAAGGTTTATATTGTGCACTGGATCCTACCCTCGAATGTGTTCTCTCTCTGTAACTCAAAGGTTTGTTGGGAGAAAACTCATTGTGGAGTTAATCTTGCCTTTGTACATAAACTGTATGTATCACCGTCCACTATGCATGTTTTTTTTTGTGTACAATAAAGAATTAAGAATACACAAATGATTAAACACGTAATATTTATAGATTCTGATTGCTCAGTAAGTGAACCATACAGTAAGTACAGCAATGGCATGCTATCATCAATGATGTCACAATAAACTCTCGTTTTCAAAGCAAAATCAAAATCAAAAGCATTTTATTTCAAATAAACCGTTTACAGGCACTTTTGAAATATCAAGAAGTCAGTCAGTCAGAAAAAAAAAATGATGCTAATTGCACATTCCAAAGCGTAGATCTCTATGGAGAAGAATGTGCAAGAAACTCCATGGACACTCTTTTCAATCATGTTTTGTAATTACAAATATCTCTGTTACATGTTTCTTGTCGCTATCATGTGAGAACAATGCAAATGAAAACAAAAAACTAAATATAGATATTAAAATAGCAAACGGGCAGCTAAGAGATGACCAGTCTCAACTGACAGTGCCCGATACCAAGCTTCTACAATCTACACACACAAACATCAAAACCACGCCATGTACACATCAGTCTCACAAAACAAAAACATAAGTGATAAAACTCAAACCGCGGTCCCGCTGGTAAAGTCCCGCATCCCTCCACAAATTATCTCTTCACACAAACTCTCCTATATAAACTCAAGGATCCATTCGAACAGCATCATTCGTGAGTCCAAAACGAAGCAATCATGTTCTCTCCAATTCTCTTCACAATCTTCGTAGTCAGTGTAACTGCTTGGGAAGTGGTCCCAGAAGGTTATGAACTGTCTTTCAGTCCTCAAGATCAGGAGTTGAACGATGACTTCTACCAGTATTTACACCAGCCGGAACATAGGAGACAGACCCGCCAGCTACATGGAAGTACAATGGTGAATTCAGATGGATCTACTGGTAAGTTTCTTTTTAATTTTTTTTATAATTTAAATCAAGTTAAGTCGTTGCTGCTAGCTTTCATTTGAAGATCTTTGACTGCCGTTTAGTGACGGGTATTCTGAATTTAGGATATCAGATACTGTGGTCTAATCTTACCAATGAGTGTCGTGTTAACCAGTTGGTTTTAGATATTAGAGAAGCAGTTACTCTCTGTAAAAAATGGAAATCAATAGCATCCAGTTACTCTATGGGGTCATGGGTTTACTTCCGAAAAGGAAACCCATGGTCCTGGAACGCAAGGGCAAAGAAGGAACATATGTATAGTTTAAGTCAATGAAAGACTGACAATAAAAGTCTCTCGCTCCGACCTAGACTGGGAAAAGTCATTACATGATTTCTCACCTAAAAAAAAACTAGTTAGACTAAAAACTGGTAATCCTGACGTTACCAGTTTAGAGGTATGCGAACAGGGTGTAAAGTCGGAGTAGAGATCCTTCGACCAGACAGATGTTATGTCTAGTCCGGGTAATTGATTTCGGAACTCTAATACCTCGATGAGATGTCAGCAAATCGTAGGGGCCCAGCAGGGTCGAAGCCTACTGGGGCCATGGGTAGTGTGAAAACGAAACCCGGGGCCCTGGGACGAAGGCAACGAAGGAACAGAAGTGGGTTTTTAGTCAGTAAAAGTCTGACACTATCTCTCGCTCCGCCCAAGAGCGGGATATGTCATAAGATGATTTTCCCACCCAATAAAAAAAAATACCTCGATGCAGGATTTTGAATTTGTTGTTCCTATGTGAAGTCATAGATGTCGCTACATCAACTGGGAAACGGCTAGGCAGATTGATCGATATTCATTTGTTTTTTTCTTTTCCAGGTATCAATGCCAAGTTGCCTTTTGCTGGTAACGATAAGAATGTCCTGAGTGCTATTGGTGCAGCTAACTTCGATGCGAAAAGGCACTTACAGTCCGGTACAGCTGGTTTGGCTTTGGATAATGTGTAAGTGTTTTAAATTTTAATTAATCAGATTTTTCCAGTAGCTTCGGACTCGTGACTGATCTCAAAGGATCTGGTATATTCCTGGTATAAATAGAAGTCTGTACACTACCGTGTCAAAAGTAAATAGACACCTATAGATGTACTGAGTATTTAAGAATATAAAAGCGGGTAGTTATGAAAAAAATATAAGAGTGCATGGGACCTAATCTCAGTTTATTAACACTATTTTAAAATGCCGCGGACAAGTGGGTCACTAGAATTAAGCGATTTTACTCGAGGACGCATTGTTGGCCAATTTGAAGGTGGTAAATCTCAGCGTGAAATAAGTACTGTATTAAATGTGCCTTTTTTCCAGTAGTGTATATACAGTAGTACTATTGTATATAGCTTTGTATTAGGGTAATAAACTTCTTTATCGGATCACTACTTTCAGACATATCCTCAGTCAAACATTTTAGCATAGTAGCATAGTCGGCCTTATAATGTTCCCACTGTTGGGACTCAGGCCTCCTCTCTAGGAGAGTCACATGTCTTCGAATTTTTGGTTCTAGAACATGCCGGTTTCCTCACGATGTTTTCCTTCACCGTTTTGAGAGCAGTGGTGATGAAATAAATTACACAAAGTAATGCGCCTGGCTGGGTTTGAACCTGCGACCTACAACTCGTAAGTCGGGGCCGTTACCACTTGGCCACCACTGCTCATCATCAAACATTTTACCTCCTAACAATATCAATATTATTTAAAAGTTACTAACTTCTGTCGGCGCATAAAAGTAGAAAATATTTACCTATATCACTCAGTGATATAGGTAGATATTTTTTTACATAAACGAAGAGCCAAGACCTCATCCCGATTTCCGGCCACCGTAGGCGCAGGCTTGCGGACGGCGAGCATTAGGTAGCTCGCCGTCCGACCGTCTGGTAACAGTCTGGACCAAGCCCAAGTCGTCGACGGTGCGTACTGTTCCACGCGCGCCTCATGGAGATGTCAGCTAACCGTAGGGGCCCAGCAAGGTCGAAGCCTACTGGGGCCAAGGGTCTGATTCTGAAAGGAAGACTTGGCCCTGGTGCGAAAGGCAACGAAGGAACAGGAGTGGGTATTTAGTCAGTAAAAATCTGACACGCCCTCCCGCTGCGCCCAAGAGCGCGGGATGTCATTAGATGATTTTCCCATCTACAAAAAAAAAAAAACAAAAGACCTCAGTCAGTTTGCAACTCCAACTCACGTAACTTTTCTCAATTCCAGCAACGGCCACGGACTCTCCCTCACCAACACGCACATTCCAAACTTCGGCGAGCGCGTCACGGCTGAAGGCCACGCGAGGCTGTTCCATAATCCGAACCATGACGTCACCGCTAGCGCTTTCGCCACCAGGAACATGCCTTCCATTCCTCAAGTGCCGAACTTCAACACATATGGTGGCGGACTTGATTATATGTACAAGTAAGTGTTCATCAAAATAATTATTATGATATCTTTTGGTCAAGAGTTAATCGACTTCTTCTAGATAAGTGTGCTCCATCCTTCGACCACATCATTGCGTACCAACAGGTGAGATAAGGAATTCATGACAGTTAAAGCAAGCCTAACGATAAATGCGGGATTGCTTAGAAGAATCATCGGCCTTGGAACGGAAAAGGCTGGTGAAAAAACACGGGTGGGTTTTAGTCAGTAAAAATGTGTCACTCCCTTTCGCTCTTCCCAAAGGGTGTGATGTTATGTGATGATTAGCATAATCAGCCTTTTAATGTTCCCACTGCAGGGACTCAGGTCTCCTCTCTAGGATAGGGAATGGGCTGTAATCCACCACCCGGGCCCAGTGCGGGTTGATGGATGTCAGATTTCTTCGAATTTTTCGTTTTAGGACATGCCGGTTTCCTCACGATGTTTTCCTTCACTGTTTTAAGAGCAGTGGTGATGAAATGAGTTACACAACGTAATGCGCCTGGCTGGGTTTGAAACCGCGACCTCAACTCGTAAGTCGGTGCCGCTACCACTCGGCCACCACTGCTCTTATGTGATGATTTCCTACGTCAAAAAAAGGAATTAAGAAACAGTCACCAACTATTTCTTACTATGAGATTTCCTATAAAGTTTTCTAACGTTTTTCTTCCATTACAGGAATCGAATTGGGGCTTCATTAAGTGCAGCTCACACGCCGCTCCTTCAACGGACCGATTACTCAGCCACCGGTAACTTGAACCTCTTCAGAGGACGAGACAGTTCTTTGGACTTCAACGCCGGTTTGAGCAAGTCGGTATCGCCCTTCATGAGAAGCTCGTCATGGGAACCTTCCACTGGCTTTACTTTTAGGAAATACTTTTAATTTTATCAAATATCTTCAATGACAAGAGGGTATTGACTTCACTGGATCCCGCTACTAGTCGCTACTATAAGTCCCTTCTGTGGTTACCAACCTTCTTGCTGACCCCTTGAGTGCCTGTCTTCTTAACCAAAAAATAAAAACAAGAAATTTTGAACCTGCCGCTTATGTATTTACGTTGTACGCTTGTTCTCTTATGAATTTATAGCGGTATCAGGTGCCATTTGAAAGATTAAGAGTGTGACTGTTATAGATATATGGTAGCGAAGTGGCTTGTTCATCTAGTAAATTCTCTGCTTTGTCATTTCTTCTATAAGTTTAATCGATCTTCGTATTTTCTAAGTGAGTTGGTTTATTTGTAAAAAGTTTTCTTTCAAGTGAATAATATTCAGTTTTCATGTTGTGTAATCGAGATTATATATTTCAGTAGAGCCTAACGTAAAATGTCTGTTAGACAAGTGATTTTTGTAACCAAAGTATTAATTTAATATTTGAGTTGAATAGTTATTTGTAAATATTTTCATAAATATATTTGAAACTTCATAATTGTTATTAAATGTAGTATTATTGAAATAGATAGGAAGTAATTTTCTATTGTCAATGCATTTATAAATTAATTTCGTAACAGGTCTGTCAATAAAAATATTTTTAACTAAGTTGGTTTTTTAATCCATCGTTTCAATAGATTACATTTTTTTAATGCAATATATATCAAATTTCCGAAATAGCATACTTACATCTATAAACATATAGTAAAGCTGAAGAGTTTTTTGTTGGTTTGAACGCGTTTATCTTAGAAATTGCTAGTTCAACAGCACATAAGATAATTTTTATCCCGGCCGCATATTATCTTAGGACAATCAATTTTTTTTTATATAAACTATTGCTTGACTGCGATCCCACCTGACGGTAAGCAGTGATGCAATCGTTGATGGTGAGGCGCACTAGTTTGTTAAGAGCCTATTCACTCTAGCCTTGTAAAACACCCAAATTATAATCGGATGGGAAGACCGCAGCAGGCAAACTGTTTCTGTCCTTCGATGTACGCGGTATAAACGACGAGACGAAACGCTTAGTCCGGACCGTAGAGGTTTCAACAACATCCATGCTCGGCGTTGCGCGTTTTCTACTTTCACGCGGGCGAAGCCCCTGGCAGCAACTAGTAGTCTTCATACGTAATATAAAGCTAGAACTACATTAGACGCGGGAACAGTATAAGGCGGTAGGTATGTTATAAAAAACTAATACTAAACTCTCATCTTGCCCAGTTATATCTTTCCGTTATACCATTCCATTGTCAGTTGCAACAATATCATATAAGTGTCGGATATTCAATGGGGTTTATACTCTAATATCAATTCTTAGTACTATCAAGCGATATACAGGATGATTTTTATTTTGTTGATAATCTTAGCTCAAAAGTTTAGTTAGGTTAGGTAAAAAATGAAATTATGATTAAGTAGAAAATTAAATAGGACTGCCATACAAATAAAAACTTTTACAAAAAAAAAAACTCGACTTCAATAAAAAAAGACACTAAAAGGATCAAAATAACTTTTATTTCTGAAGTCGGTGTCGGATTTATCAAAATAAAGTTATTTTGATCCTTTTAGTGTTTTTTTGTAGTGAAGTCAGTTATTTTTTTGACAATTCCAATTAACCCTGCAAGGTTATATTTTTTTATTATGAAGTTCCTGTGTCTACCTTTCACCTTCCGGCTTCATCATCGGATCAGTTCGATAGTAAGTACCTTATAGCCAAAATGCATCTCATGACAATTCTAATAAGCCCAAACACGCTTAGATTACATTAATTTATTACAGAGTTCCGATGCCTAACTTTAAGCTTCATCATCAGATCAGTTCGATATATTCCCCCTCTTCTTTCAGTCAGTCATCGACGTATAAATAAAGCAATTTTACTTGTTACGACAGTTCTGCTGTGATCCTATGAGGAGTTCTGTTCCATATCTTCGAAGTTTATGAGCTGATCATAACAGTATTTCTATGGTACCAATTTTGAAGCATAACCTTTCAATCAAAGAAAAAAAAATTCAAATTCGGCCCTCAATTGACCGAGAAATCGGTGAACATACATAAAAAAAAACATACATTCAGCCGAACATAGAAACTCCTCCTTTTTGAAGTCGGTTAAAAAGGGAACACTGAGTTCAAAGTCACCCTGTATATCCTGCGGTGTGGTGCAAAGTAAGTCTGTACCTATTATAGTTCATTCGTACTTGTTTTCGTACCGTGATCGTGTGCAAAGTAGTCGGTAAAAGAGTAGTGTCTTAGATTATAAGTTTTCCAATATTGTCGAGACTGTATGTGACTTAAAAAAATATTTTTATTTCCTTTTTATACATACAGTTTCACTTCCGTGAGTGTAATTTTTTTTCCAAGGTAACATACTCCTGGAGTGAAAAGTATTCTATTTCAGGTCATGGTCTATCCGTGTGCTAAGTTTCATCCAAATCTCGTCAGCCATTAAAACGCAAACTAAAAGAAAAAATAAGATTGAAACACCACAAAAAAATGTATAAAGTGGAAAAGTATTTTTGTTTGTTTAGATGTGATATTCTCTGGAACTACCAATCAGATTGAAAAAAAAAGCTTTCTTAAAAATTATTTAAAAAAAAGCTTTTTAAATTACCGAATACCAATTAATCGTTCAGGCGTTATCTCTCTATTTTGCGCTGCCTCTTTGTGTTGTTTTTTATTTAATTGAGTTGTATTGCGTTGTATGAAATAACAAGCTTTTAAACCATGCTCAATGTGTTGACAATAAACGGATCGGGAAGGGCCTCCTTAAGCTTTCAAAGTCCCTTTAGATCTGGATACATGTAGTCGTTTCCATAGGATCGGCACAAGGAAAACCGCAGGCAATAACAAGTGTTGTAGAAAATAATAATACATTTCTTTGAGGAGTCTCCAAAATATCTCTCAACAGTAAAACATTGTTTCTTCTCAATATTTGTTGAATAAATCCTTTGTTTCGAACCCAATGGGCCGCAAGTTGCAATCATAACAGGCTGGTGACAATTTACAAAGATGTGTTAGAGCTGGATATGATCTTTTTCAGGGTTCCTTACCTCAAAAAAAAAAAAAAACGGATAGGATCACTTTGTTATCCGTCCGTCTGTCTGTCTGTCTGTAAAGACCCTTTATCTCGGGAAGGCGTAGACGTATCGAGTTGGAATTTAAAAAAAACCATATCTTTAGGTCTGCGGTCCTTTGAAGATGAGAAAAAAATCAAACTTCTAAGTTAACGAAAAAAAAAAAGATATGGCCGACAACATAAAGTCGCAAAAAACGTATATTTCGACACTCAAGGGAACCAAAATTCTAGAGTAATTCCCGTTGACCCAGAATCCTGAAATATTACATAAAGCAAGGTCATATAGGAATAAATCTGAAAACATCAAATTTATTGTTACGTCACGATTTTTTGTTTTTTTGCGATTTAAATAAAAAAATAAAAAGCATTTATTTCAGGCAACTAATAGCACCCATACAACAATCACAAAACAGAACACACACACATAAGCAAATACATTTACACTATCGGACATAGTTAGTAACATGTCTGCTACAGCAATGTCCGATATAAGGAAAAAAACTTTGAGACTTTAATCAGGAATTGAACTATGCAATGTATATCTTGGTTTGGCCGCTTTTAAATAAAATAATCCTCCGGAATTTCAGTCGTACAGTTGCTCACTCCAAATCACCCATACCGCGGACACTTTCTTCGCTTAATGCTCTCCTAGACAAAAACACCGATTTTGATATGTTTGGTGAAGAATGGAAGATGATACTGTCAGAATGTATGAAATTTTGTGAGATGAATGACTGTGTGTAATATTTATTAAATAGGTCCCAATAAAAGTCCTGCGTGACTTCTGGCTTCTGATTTTAATTTCAATTATTGTTTTTTTTTTTTTTTTTTTCTGTATGTGTTTAAATGGTGTAATTGGCTTCGGCCGTTCTGTTTATATTGAATAAATAAATAAATAAATAATAAATCACAGTGGCCATTCTCAACAGAGATTAGCCAAGTGAGCGGGAGATATTATGTGCGATAAGTGTGTGCGCAAACACTGGTGTTCTCTCTGTTCCTTTACTCTCATAGACCGATGGGATGGCAATCCGACACAACCGTAGGCTGATAAGGCGTAGGACCAAGCAAATGCTTGACGTACTTTTCGAGGCACAGGAGTGTCACAACATCAACTTCCAAACTTCGGGATCCACAAGAGTAATTCCTAATAGAAATACCTAATGCTCTTTTGCCTAACCCGGTAATCGAACTTAGGCGGACGAGCAGATTTTTTTTTAAAATTAATATAAACTTGTGTTTGACTGTGATCCCACCTGATGGTAAGCAGTGATGCAATCCTTGATGGTGATTCACACTAGTTTATTAAGAGCTTATTCACTCTACCCTTGAAGACACGTAACATCGCTCAAGTCGAAAATTGGCGGTTTTCACATTTGATTCATGCCTTTAGATGGAGCTGCTCATTGCGCGTCTAACTATTGGTCACATGATATAGATTTCAGCCAATCAGAATCCATAATTCGAAAAATAGTGACAGCGTGCAAGTCGGCTGGCCTCTCAATACCGCACAGTTTTTTTCGTTTCCTGTAAAGTTGGTAAAAATGACTTATGCGGTGTTGTTAGCTAAGGGACGACATCTAAATTATAATTGGACGGGAAAATTGCAGCAGGCAAATTGTTACAGTTAAACTAAAAAATCTTACTATATTCATCTACGTATTTTCTCTTCTTGTTTCGTTAAGTATCTTTGTCGGGGGAAACGAGCGAAGTTTTCGAGACATTATCAAGAGCTTTCAACGTCGGAAAATTGTCGTGAAAATTCCTTCAGTTTGGAGCAATTCCGATGCAAAAGTTGATAGCTCTTGAAATACTAGTTTAGATATTTTATATGTTTGATGAAAATAATACAGTTCTGTAGGAAACAAAACTATGTTGGCCTCTTATTTGCTATAACTAGCTTATACTAGCGGCTTGTCCCGCCTGAAAGTCGGTTTCTCCATGCAAATTTTGGAATCCCGTTTCATCCCCTTAAGGGGTGAATTTCGGAAAATCCGTTCTTAGTGGATGTCTACACCCTATAAGTAACCTACCTGCCAAATTTTAAGTTTGTAGGTGTCATAGTTTCTGAGACTTCATGATTAATCAGTGAGAGGTATTTCGCTTATATATATAGATTGGAATTTCTGAGCATTTGCCACCATTGCCCTAGTGGTAACGGCCCCATCTTTCGAATCTTAGGACGTGTCTTCAAAATTGTGTCGTTAACTCATTACATAAATTGACGTAAAACATAAAGAACGTCGAACATTAGATTGTAGCGACATCTATGGCGTCACATAGGAACTAATCCTGCATCGCGCAATCAAAGTTCTCCGCGCTATTAGAACATATATAACAACCCGAAATCAGTTGCCCACCAGACATAACGTCCCGTCTGGTCGGAGGATCCTCCCTTTTCAACGAAGGTTTGCGGGACTTTACTCTCTGTTCCGCATACCTCCAAAAGATAATTATCCAAAAACTAAAATATCTTAGTTCAATAAATCTAGAAAATAAAATACTATTCCTATATTTTGTTTTCAGGTTCACGGACACGTGACTGAATAAAGATCGTAAACCACTCAAATCAACTGAAATTGTCTGACAGACAAAGGGGCGTTATAATGGCGATAACGTCTTTGTTGAAAAGTTCAATATATATGGGATTGACCTACGTCACTAGGGTATTTTTTGAGGTGGAAAATCATTAAGACTTCATCCGCTCTAGGATAGAGCGAGAGGCCGTGTCAGATTTTTACTCAAAACCCACCTTGGTCCTTCAGTTGCCCTTTGCGTTCCAGGACCACAGTTTCTCTTTCAATAATTTCTGTGGGCCTAATAGGCATGGAAGATGCCTGTTAGGCCCACTACCTACGCCTACTGGGCTGTTTTTCTTGATATCTCATTGCGGCGCACGTCTCGGGCTCTCGGGCTTTTGTAGATTATAAAATATGCAAAACAGAGTACAATATTCTATATTAGGGTGTGTTTGGCAACCCTCCTCCTTGTGTCGTATTCTTCAATGTCAAGGCGACCCTCAGCATTAAGGAATACGACCGTCCCTGCTTCATTACTTTCACTTGTATTTATTTATTTCTTGCACTCATGTTGTGAATAGATAAATTATTGTATTGTCTCAAACGTGGACCCTGGTAGATCACAGCAACATTTGTGTTGTTAATATTGCATGCATTATACAAATTAATTAATACAACAAACATTACATACAAATTATCACAAGGTCATATATTATTATTACACTGATTCATTCGATATTATTATTATTTTATAACGATAATTTTTTTATTATTGAATTGTTAGTTATTTGTTTATTTATTTCAAAGTTTATCCTCCATAAATTCTTTGACACTATAATAACACTTTTGTAAAAGTAAACGCTTCAGCCTATGTTTTTGTAGACCTTATACTAATGGGTAGCTTGTTATAAATTTGAATGTTTTGGTATTATATACTGTTTCTGTCTCTAGGGATGTGAAGGGCATTGTATACTGTAGAGTCAAGAGCGGTGGATCTGCCTCCCTAGTCAAGTTACGATCGTTTCGTTTGCGTCGAACGCCTTGAGCAGGCCACGCCTCCGATTCCTTTCACGAGGTCAGAACAAAGAAATCGGAGGCGTGGCCTACTCGAGGCGTTCGACGCGAACGAAACGATTGTAACATGGCTAGGGGGGCAGGTCGTACCAACGTATTGGGCTGCGCTCACAAGGCCTTTTCCCATGTACTTTACCGGCAACCCTATAGCCTACCAAAATGGTCACGAGATCACCAAAAATTTAAGACTGGAAAATCGTTTTCGTAGATAGAATGTAAATTTGCTTTCAGAAATTTTAATATGGACCTTGAAATATTCGTTTTTACACTTTTGAAGTTCTTGCATATGGCATGCTCATTCTCAGGCGATACAAAATATTTTTATGGGACTGGAGCCTTACTTGATTTCGACGAGGAAGATCCATTCTTCGAATCTGTTAGCAAGCCTGAAGAGATAAGTCCGATGGAATTGAGAAGGCTTAAGCTTAGGCGACCCAGAGAGACAGTTCATGGTAAATTTAATATGAGCACATTTTTTTTTGTACCATAAATTATATTTAAATCGCAAATAGGTTCTAAATAACACTTTTACATACATATCTTTACCACAATCGCGGCAGTAAGTTCCCTCTTTGAGGATTGGCTGAAGGGGCTCCATGGCATGGCATCCTGACTTTCCGCATGACGCAGGTCCTTACTGGATATGGCAAGCGGGGATGGTCCTTGTTTCAGATTGAGGTGGAAGACAGGCCATTGTGTTTATCGCTTGACACAGTGGAGTATACGGTGTAAGTGTGCGGACCACTGCCGTGTCCTTTCGTGCCGAGCTCTGGTCCAGGTCATGGTCCGAGCGAGCAGGAACGGGATACGGTTGCGAAGCAGTATTACTAGCGAAAGAGTAGTAGGGAAACCGTAGTCCTAGAAAGCAAAGGGTAATTGAAAGTCACAGTTGGGTTAACAAAACCCTAACCAGCAAACTCTTGCGTTTGGACAGAGGTAGCCTGCGTCTGGTGGCTGGGACTATCACCGGACACTACTCACTGAACAAACACTTCTTCGTAATGAATATCACGGATAGTCCTCTGTGCAGAGGCTGCATGGAGTCAGAGGAAACTGTCGCGCACGTGCTCCTCGAGTGCACAGCCGTCAACGAAATAAGAACACGAACTTTCGGAGCACCGAATTCACTCATAGATGCCCTGAGAAAACTGAAAAGACTCATCTGTTTCTGGAGTGAGGTGGGCTGGTTGGAGTGAGGGCAGCCATGGCTCAGGCACAATGGTCCGCCAAGAACTAAGTGCGGATACCAGACCACAATAGATAGATACATACAGTTGGGTTTTAGTCAGTTAAAGTCTGACACGCCCTCTCGCTACACCCTAAAGCGCTAGAAGTCATTCGATGATTTCAGCACGAAAAAAAAACTATTTTTCCTTTAATAAAATCTGTTGCTCATCTTCTGTTTACCGTGAACAGGAGCCTTTACTTTGGACTCTGATGCTGGCAAAGACATAAGAACTGATATACCAATTGTTGAGAACAAAATAATTATCCTCAACGCTGGTGGATTTGATGACGACAAAACAAAGGACCGGGGGAGCATTTCAAGAGGAGAGGAGCTTCAAAATCTGTGAGTATTTTTAAATTTAAACGTAACGTGTTATTCAGCTACTGCAGGTCGTGGAGGTCAGCCCTCCTAGCCAAGTTACAACCGTTTCGTTTCGATTCTCTTTTCGTTGATCGCCTCGTGTAGGCCACGCCTCCTATTCCTTTGTTGTGACCATGTGACTGAACGTTGAGATGACGTCAGAACAAAGGAATCGGAGGCGTGAACTACTCGAGGCGATCGACGAAAAGAAAATCGAAACGAAACGGATGTAACTAGGCTAGGGGAGCAGGTAGTATCTTCATCTACGCTACTATTAGAGGTAAAGTTTGTCAGTTTGAGAGTTTGTTTGTAGGAAGTAATCTCTGGAACTCCCGAACCGATTATGAAAATTCTTTCACCAGTAGAAAGATACATTATTCATAGGTGACTTATGCTATAAGAGACGCACAGGACTGATCATTTTGGCGACACTTGGGGGAGGTCTATATCCAACAGTGGACGTCTTTCGCTAGAAATGATGATTAATAATACTTTTTACGACAAAAATGATTGATACCCAGTGAATTGAGAACGAGTGTGCTCGTTAGTGCTTACAATAAACAAAGCCATATATATACCCTCCTCCTTTATTAATATCATTTTTCCTTTCTTTTCAGCAAAAAGGCCGATGCCTCCTTTGACACCAAGAATTCGTTCCTCGGCAGTAAAAAATACTCTTTGAATGTAATCGCGACTCCTTACACGAGAAGTAATTGGGAACCTAATTTTTTACGCACCGTTTTGGAGTGATCAAGCACAACGGTTCGTCTATAAATGGCATGTCCTAAAAATGGAACAGTTTCATTGCAACTGACAATATTATTTTGCTATTAAACGTTTATAGATTTCCGTCATAATACTTTTTATTTATTGTAGGAAATAATTTTCATTCAAGCGAGGCTGTACAACGCTGTGTCTACCGGTACGGTACTATGCGTTCCAAATAAGAATAGGATCGATTGCCACGTTGTGACGTCACGTCATACTGTCAAATCGCAAGAAATTGGGCAAAATTGAAGAACTCAGAGATGAGTAAAATTAAAGAACTGGATTCTTATTAAACTTTTTTCGTTCGCAGATCGTAAAAAAAATTATTTTAAATATTTCTTGTTTTGCTCACCCTATTAATTCTTCGATTTGACAGTATGACGTGACGTCACAAGATGGCAATATATATATAATAATAATAATAAATAGGATCGCCTATTCATATTTGGAACGCACTCAAACAAACACACAATTGTACGTTACGGTTACTCGATGGAGGCGAGACGTACAGAACCGTTGTGGTGACACCTTTATCAAACAGTGTACGTCTATCGGTTGATATGTTGATGAATCAATATTCATAGCTTTCGTCCGCATAGCATAGCATAGTCGGCCTTATAATGTTCCCACTGTTGGGACTCAGGCCTCCTGTCTAGGAGAGGGAATGGGCCATAATCCACCACGCGGGTCCAGTGCGGGTTGGTGGATGTCACATATCTTCGAATTTTTGGTTCTTGGACATGCCGGTTTCCTCACGATGTTTTCCTTCACCGTTTTGAGAGCAGTGGTGATGAAATAAATTTCACAAAGTAATGTGCCTAGTTGGGTTTGAACCTGCGTCCTACTCGTAAGTCGGGGCCGTTACCACTTGGCCACCACTGGTCTCCGCTTTCCTACTCAGTACTAATTTGCAGTAAAGAACTGTCATTTTTCACTATTTCAACTGTAATTAGGACTTAACCTCTTATACGTCGCCAGTCACCGAAGGCGCGGGCTTGCAGACGATGAGCAATGGGTAGCTCGCCGTCTGGTAATTCAGTAAGGACCGAGCCCGAGTCGTCGACGGTGCGTAAAGTTCCACTAACGCCTCAAAGAGATGTCAGTAAAACCATAATGGGCCCAGTAGGTCGACACTTGGTAGAGTCAAGTGAATTTTTGAATGAGATACCCTAATCCTAGAACGCAAAGGGCAACTAAAGGACACAGATGGGTTTTAATCAGTAAAAGTCTGACATGCCCTTTTGCTCCACCCTAGATTGGGCAAAGTTATTGGATGTTTTCCCACATAAAAAAAAGTTTTGAACTTACCCAAATACACATTAACGAAATCTCGAAAACCTTTACGAAAAACTTTCGTCCGAATTAAAAACGGGAACCGTCGAAACGTGGTCGAGAAAAACATTTTCAAGAGCCACATTTTCAGCGGGTAGTTTGAAAATATGACTGTTTCGAAAACATTATTACTGTCGATACTGCATTAAAGTAAGCACGCCCTGATTTAACGCTGCGGGATGGAAAAAAGTATGTGGACTATTCTTGGAGACGTTCGATAAATTTAAAAGTTAACGTTCGATATTTTATTCAGGTTTTGATGGTAAAAAACTCATGGCTCAACAGCCCCGTTAGCCAAGTTACAACCGTTTCGTTTCGATACTCTTTCGTCAATCGCCTCGAGTCGGCCACACCTCTTTTGTTCTGACGTCATCTTAACGCTCAGTCACGTGATCAGAACAAAGGAATAGGAGGCGTGGTCGACTCGAGGCGATCGACGAAAGAGAATCGAAACGAAACGGTTGTAACTTGACTAGACCTGCAGAAGTGTCCTATGTGAGCTCGACAAATGGATGTGCGGTTAACGCTTGTGCGACAAAACTGTACTACGAGTCACCACAGTTCGAACGCACGCTTGTGCGACACACTGAAGCTCGACATTATTCTAGTGCGATATGAAGAATTAACATATTATGTTAAGGCACCCCGACACGATTTTTGTATAACCACCCAGTAGTAGCCGAGAACAGTGGTGGGCGAGTCGTAATGGCCCCGACTTACGAGTTGTAGGTCTTGTAGGACCCAGCCAGGCGCATTACTTTGTGTAATTTATTTCATCACCACTGCTCTCAAACCGGTTAAGGAAAACACCGTGAGGAAACCGGCTTGTCCTAAAACCAAAAATTCGAAGACATGTGACATCCAGTAACCCGCACTGGGCCCGCGTAGTGGATTACGGTCCATTCCCTCTCCTAGAGAGGAGGCCTGAGTTCCAGCAGTGTGAACATTAAAAAGGCCGATTAAGCTTAAATAAAAAATAAAAAAATTGAAATAAAAATGTGTCAATTCACCGATTCATTGTGTCCGATTCGTTAGCAACTCTCTTGATCATCTGGCAATATACAACATATAACTGGAATAATGAACACTCTTGTATACCTTAGAAAATTAAGTTGCAATCATAATCCTAGCACTAAAATTTTAATTAAATGTACTTAGGTAGTGTACTTAGGTACTTCAAAAATACCTCTGCAAACCCCTTCATGAAACACAGGCGTGAGTTTTTTTCTGTTCCGTGGGCATGATGTTAATTACTTGACTAAAATGATAAAAGTCTAAAAAATAAAAAGTAAAATCAAAAAGCCTCGTCATTCAAACCGCGAACATCGAAGGGCTGGAACAACTTGCCTGCTGCACTCTTCCCGTCCGATTATAATTTAGGTGTCTTCAAGGCTAGAGTGAATAGACTCTTAATAAACTAGTGCGCCTCACCATTAACGATTGCATCACTACTTACCATCAGATGCCGTGTCCTCTTGGGGGCAATCGGCGGCGGCGATTTCTCGCGCCGGGCCTCGGTACAGGCCATGGTGCGGTGCGAGGAGGAGTGGCAGGCGGTCGCCTCTTTCTGCGAAGCAGTAATGCTAGCAAAGGAGGCGGCCGATCGCGTGAGGCAACGGCCCTCACGCCCCAACCGCCGCCGGGACTCCGATCACGATTTCCGGCCACCGCAGGCGCGGGCTTGCGGACGGCGAGCAATGGGTGGCTCGCCGTCCGACCGTCCGGTATCCGTACGGACCGAGCCCAAGTTGTCGACGGCGCGTATTGTTCCACGCGCGCCTCAAGGAGATGTCAGCAACTGTAGGGGCCCAGCAGGGTCGAAGTCTGATTCTGAAAGGAAGACTCGGCCCCGGTACGAAAGGCAACGAAGGAACAGGAGTGGGTTTTTAGTCAGTAAAAGTCTGACAATATCTCCTGCCCCGCCCAAGAGCGGGGGATGTCATAAGATGACTTTCCCACCGAAAAAAAAAAAAACGAAAAACTTACCATCAGATGGGATCGTAGTTGAGCACTATTTTATAACAATAAAAAAAAAAATAAAAAAAGTAAGTATTTTATAAGTAAATTGTTCAATTTTATAAAGATACAATCACGTTAATGGTCCCTTGTGGATACAAAACCCGGCTGTCAACTTAGAGGAAGGACAAACGTCGACAAAAAATTACGACAAGTAAACTGAGGGTCTGTGGGATTTACTGGTGTCAGTTATGTTGAACAAAAAGTGTACGATATAAACTAAAGCTAGAACTACATTAGACCGACACACACGTGTAACACGCCTGATTTGTACGTAGAACGACGTCGCGTGGCGTGGATCTAGTGTAGCTCTACAAGTCTAGTTTCCATATAAAATGTATGGAGACCGACGCGTCCAGATCGCCGTGTGTGGCATACGTGTGCGCAGTGTAGTCAATCTCAACGGAACGATTAGCGCAGTGTCCCGGGTTCGATTTCCGCACGTAACATATATTTTGTATCGCGTACAAATAGATGTTTTTGGTCCTTGTGTATGTCAGTTTATATGTTTGTGAACTAGACCACGTTACAGGAGTTATTCCTAGTGTGGGGTATCGAAAAGTTTATAAAGAAAGTAAAACTAGGCAAGTGCGAGTCGGACTCGCGCATTGAGGGTTCCGTACAAACTTACCTATGTAAATAGTTCAATTTGCCGAATATAGACGTAACAACAAATTTACTGCTTTCAGATTTATTCCTATATATTTATTTATTTATAATAAGCACATGCTTATGTACTATAAGACCTTGCTTTATGACAGATTTCAGAATTCTGGATCACTAGGAAAGTACCCTGTGAATTTTGATTCCCTTGAGAGTGTTGAAATATACCTATGTTTTTTGCGACATAAACGGCCGTATCTTTTTTTTCTCGTGAACTTAGAAGTTTGATTTTTTTACAGCTTCAAGGGACTATAGACTTGAGTATATGATTTTAATTTCAACTCGATACCTCCACGCTTTCCTAAGATAAAGGGTCTTGATAGAGTTACCGACAGACGGACAAAAAAGTGATCCTATAAGGGTTCCGTTTTTTTCTTTTGAGGTACGGAACCCTAAAAATCATAATAATTTTGTAACGTTTTTTTCTTTTGAAACCAATCCACTGCTCTATTATCCTGAACTACCACAACTCCTGGAAGCCAGAATTAGCATTGGTGATCACCAGAAAAACGCTAAGATAATGAAGACACATAAGGCAAGGTATTTGTTCAGTGCGGGAATCTAACCCGCAACATGCAGTGTAGCAGACAATCACTCAACAATTCCGCCAACGGTGCCTAAACTATGTTAGACCAACACGGTCTCTGTTTGTGTTGTTGTAGGCTTTGGTTAAAAAATATATTCACCGACAATAAGTCTATGAACAAGAAGCATTATACATTTTATTTTCTTTGAAGTATTACAACAAATAAATTCTATTTTACTTATAATACAAAGATTTTCTGGCATTGTTTGGCCTGGTGGTATTTTCCCAAACATTGTTGTTTTATGTCTTTAAATGGTTTCTTATGTGAGTGTTTCTTTTTTCCTTATTTTTACATATTGTCCTGGTGGTATTGCACGAGCTGCTGCCATAAATAGGGTCCTGGTTTCGATACCCAGATGAGGTAAACTAAAAAGCTATGCCTACCTAGTGTTTTTTTGGTATGAAAATAGCCTGAACCAGAGCCTGACGCTAGAGGTCGCCGCCGCCGATCGCCCCCTCAAAGAAACGGCGGTGTTCCGCCCAAGCGCACACATTCACCGCATGCTTCAACGTGTTCTCCAGGCGGATGGAACAATGGTAACACCCGGGCGTTTCTTCTGCCTGAATCAGGTGCAGGAAACTCCCGAACTTACCATGTCCGGTGAGGGCCTGCGTCATGCGGAAGGTGAGGAAACCGTGACGCCTCTCTAGCCACTCCTCAAAGAGGGGACTTACTGCCATGATTATGACGTGCCCAGAGTAGACATAATGAAATTTCTCTTTACGATTTTTTATAACATTCGTCGTCGAATTGTCACATGGCGCGTGTTTCGACGCGTGTAAAAATTTTATCTCTGTATGTAGAAAGTTTTACCTGTGTATGTACAATGAATTGTAGAAATTATTTTACATACACAGGTAAAATTTTTAGCCATTTTTGAAACACCTGAATTTAAATACCACTCGCAAAAAAAAAACTCGCAACTTCTAGAATAGTGGCCTGCGCCCGCATTTCATTCCCGCTGCCATTAAACAGATTGAGGCAGAAAAACAAGAATCTAGAAACTTGTGTCCTCATGCTAAATATACGACTGCAGTGGAACATGGAGAAGGCATAAATGGAATAATAAGAAAACAAGGCATCACTTTGGTATTATTAACAATAACAACTTGTTTAAAAATAAAACTTAAACATAAATAATACTTACATTGTCTTACGCATAACTAACTATATTTAATAAAACTCTTGCGAATTCACTCAAAGTGCACGAGAATACCTACATCCAGTCGCTCATGAACTTCATCTAATGACTTCTTCCAATTTAAGGTGGAGCGGGGACTTTTGCGACTTCAGACTTGATTAAAACCACACATATGATCCTTCAGTTGTCCTTTGCGTACTAGAAGCACGGGGAACTATTCCAGAATATAATATTTTATATAATAATTATGCATAATATTTTCGGCTTATAGCCCTAGTAGGCTTCGGCCCTACCGGGTCCCTACGGTTTCGCTGACATCTCTTTGAGGCACGCATGAAACACTTAACGTCGACGAAGACTTGAGCTCATCATTCCCAAGCCCACGCCTACAATCACATCATATCCTGTGTTTGGTTAACTCGTGCTAAATGTAAAGATCGCACTCCTAACTTAAATCCTCCATTAACTCACTACTCTGTGGTATTTATGCGGAAAATAAAAATTCGGTTTAATTTAAAATTTTAATTAAAGCAGTTACTTAGTGGTGAACTGGAGTCGAGGTTGATGTTAGCTGGTTTTTGTGAGTGACGAGGCCTTGTGTCTTTTGGGACTTAGAGGGGTCTTTGTTGGGTAGTATTTAAGTGGGTGTTTTTAGACTTACACCTAGTAACCTTGTTTTAGTTGTGTCCAAGTAATGACTAGACCTAGGTCACCGTCTGTATTTTTTTTATCTTCAAGGTTCCATACCCAAAGGGTTACCAAGTGACCCCTAATAGTACGGTTTTGTTGTCTCTTTGAACCGTAACTTTGAGAATTCACAGAGTGTGCATTACTGTTGGCACAACAAAAAATAAATATATTATGAAATAATGTATTACTAAGTATTGTGCAGCGGTGTATTATGGTGTTGGGTGCTGTTGAGGTGCTGGTACGTTGGTGCCGGGAAGATTCAATAAAACAGCGGAAAATAATTCACACGTCTGTATTGGACCAGTGTCGCAGAAGGAAGGGGCGTGTGTTGCCACAGTTGACATAATCATTTGCACTTTAATGTTGGTGTTGCAATAATATAATTTAAAAAATCTAACAGGTATTACAAATTGGTGTGACAAATTGGACAAATAATGGCGTTGGGAAAAAAGGAATCTCACTTATACAAGAATCATTAAGCGATTTGTATGATGTGTTTGGTGAGCTAGTTCGACTCGCGTTTGGCGGGTTTTACACATGTAGTATGTATATGTCGTGTCCAATTCCTATAATTTATGACTTCATGATATGACTGGCCATTTAATGAAATGGTTGCATTTCATGAAATAGCCAACTGAAACGTTTGACGTTAATCCACGTTGGGTAATATCAATAACTAGCTTTTGCCCGCGGCATCGCCCGCATAAATAAAATATAGCTTATGTCACTCAGGAATAAAGAAGCATTAAATCTGTGAAAAAAAAAATAGCAATCGGACCAATACTTTCAGAGTTTACCTCCTACAAACAAAAAAAACAAACTTTACCTCTTTATAATAATAGTAGACTAGTAGATAGATAGTAGACTGGCAGATAGATAGTATACTGTAGATAGATGTAGGATTTCCATGATAATAGAAGGTCCGCCATATACCAAAACTAATTAAACAAAACGCTTTCGCTTCGAATGATTTGGTTTCGTATTTGCAAGATTTTTATGGTTCACTTTGACAGTCATCAGGATTTCTAGAAGACTATTAATAGTATGGTATTTACTATAGGATACGAATATGGTGGCTTAGCGGTAATGAATCAAACTTACGAGTCGTATATCAATAAAAAAGGAAGGGAGAAGGGAAAAGGTTTCAAACCTAGGCAGCGACTTTATAGCATAGCATAGTCGGCCTTATAATGTTCCCACTGTTGGGACTCAGGCCTCCTCTCTAGGAGAGGGTATGGGCCGTAATTCACCACGCGAGCCCAGTGCGGTTTGGTGGATAGCCGCTTTACTTTGTGTCATTTATTTCAACACCACTGCTCTTTAAATAGTGAAGGAAAATATCGAGAAGAAACTGTCATAAAGAATTAAACTAGACCAAAAAATTCGAAGACATGTGACATCTACCAACCCATACTAGGCCAGCGTGCTTACAGCCACCAAGAGAGGAAGCCTGAGTACCAGCAGTGGAAACATTATAAGACTGATTTATGCTGAAGGATGCATGTTGGGATAGCAAAAGGATCATGATGACGCGTCATCAGTCATCTCAGAAAAGTTGAGAAGCATAAACAGACAGTATCAGTAGTTCCGTGATCGGCCATGGGTGATGCGAAAGAGATCCCCGAGGCCCTGAAAAAATGGTAATGAAAGAAAGAAAGAAAGAAAACACGTTTATTTGGCAGGTACACACAATGAGATTACAATATAGAAACTTAAATACTAAAACTTAAAAAGTACATCAACATTGTGTGTCATTGTGTGTGTGTAATGAAGAAACAGGAGTGGGTTTTTAGTTAGTAAAAGTCTGACACTATATCGCGCTCCGCCCAAGAGTGGGGATGTCATTAGATTTTACATTACATTAGACTTTCCCACCCGAAAAAAAAACAGTACTTCAACCCTTCGATGTTCTTAAGTTAATTTTAGTTGCAATATAGAACACAGAACACATTAATTAGCTATTAGAAAAGCTTAACTTTATAATTTTAATTGGAGAAATGAAAAAGGATTTATTCTCACTATCTCATCCTCGTTCCCAGAGTACGCTGATAAAAATAAAAACTAAAACCGTTATTAACAACGCAACAAAACTTTTCCTATTTCTCTATGCTTATCTCTTCTCGTCATAAAAAAAAACGGCCAAGTGCGAGTCGGACTCGCATACGAAGGATTCCGTACCGTCTGTGGCCTGCCCGTGGGAGCCCGCTTAAATATTTATTTTATTCAGTTTTTTAGTATTTGCTGTTATTTATTATATAGTTTATTGTACACCGCATAAACAAAAAAAAATACAGAACAAACATCATCACAATAATTGTACAATGTGGTCAATGTGGTGTGGTGGTTGTGTGTGGTGTGGTGGTTGTGTGTGGTGTGGTGTGGTGGTGGTGGTATTGGTGTGGTGGTTGTGGTCTTATCGCACAAGGCAATTACAGCGGCAATAAAAATACATCATCTCTGACAATTTAAAAAGTCTTACTATCACGGTTCATGAGATACAGCCTGGTGATAGGCGGATAGACAGACAGACGGACACCGGAGTCTTAGTAATAGGGTCCCGTTCTACCCTTTGGGTACGGAACCCTAAAAGAGGATTAATAAAAAAAAATAACGCTGCAAAAAGTTCAGCCGTACAAGCAACAGTGAAGTACACTCGGTAACGCAAGTCGCAACTTTAAGCGCTGGTACAATGGTGCACAGCGGTGGAACTTAATTGAAGCGCCGACTCCTGCAAATTCTGCTAGGATTTTTTTCGAGTGTTTCATTCCTGTTTGTAACCCAAAATTTGGTGTTTTCTTGGATTTTTTTTTTGTTTATTTATTTGTTATTGAAATGGTTTTTTTTATTGTTGATAAGTTTGCGCTTGACCGCTATCTCACCTGATGGAAAGTGACGATGTGGTCAACGATGGACGATGGTAGTTTTTGGTTTGTACTGCAACTTAATGTTTTTTAACCAATATTTCTGTTTCAAAACATTCAAAAGGCACACCGAAAATGAGCGAGGACGAGTAGTAGGCGGTCGCCTCCTTCTGCTAAGCAGTAATGCTAGCAAAGGAGGAGGCTGCATGTGCACGCGCGAGGCAATGGCCCTCACGCCCCAGCCACCGGTTTTCCAATCCCGATTTTTGGCAACCGCACCGTAAGCGTGGGCTTGCGGACGGCAAACATTGGGTAGCTCGCCGTTCTACTGTCCGTCCGGATCGAACGCAAGTTGTCGACGACGCGTAGTGTTCCACGCGCGCCTCACGAAGATGTCAGCAACTGTAGGGGCCTAGTAGGGTCGAAGCTTACTGGGGCCATGGGTGATTCGAAAGAGATCCTCGGGGCCCTGGAACAATAGCAAAGAAGGAACAAGAGTGGGTTTTTAGTTAGTAAAAGTCTGACACGCCCTCCTGCTCCGCCCGAGAGCGGATGTCATTAGAGGATTTTCCGAACCGAAAAAAAAAACCAGTAAGGATGGTTAAATTCCAACGAAATTAATATCCACGCAACTGTGATCATACTTTTTTGGTTTCTGTCACAGGATTATTAATTCATTCTTTTATTTTGGTGGCAACGAGCCAATCAAAAACCTCCACAAAGGCGTAGTTTTTAAATTGAAAATATAGTTTTTTTTTTGGTAATCAGTCTTTTGGCCAAATCATATAATTATTGAAATCGAAATACTTTGGAAACGGTGAGGCGATTAATATTAAATACCATGAATATTCTTGACAGTTTAATTTGTTTCACACAAATTTACAATTATTGAAATATACAATTTCTCTTTTTGTGTGTATATTAAAATTTAAATATGCTTTTTTTAATTTATATAAACCAGTGCTTGACTGCGATCCCACCTGATGGTAAGCTGAGATGCAATCATTGATGGTCAGGCGCACTAGTTTATTAAGAGCCTATTCATTCTAGCCTTGAAGACACCTCAATTGTAGTTGGATGAGAAGACCGCAGCGGGCAAATTGTTCCGGTCCTTCGATGTACACGGTATAAACGACAAAGCGAAACACTTAGTCCGGACCGTTGAAGTTTCAACAACGAAAGGGTAGATACTCGCTGTTCGTCGGGTTGTCCAATGGTAGAAAGGAGGTGGCGGAATCAAGTCATGGAATTCCCGCGCACACTCTCCAAAATGTAACGTGTAAAATAGGCTGGCTACCCTGCGCCTGTGCTCGAGGCTTTGTAGATTGGACTTAACCAAATCTGAAATATACTATGTAAATTGTGTGGGTTTTTTGGGCCCGTCATTAGTCCAGGTGAAATGGGTCTTTTTTTCGTCGTCATTTATCTTCAGTGCTGAGGGTCGTGACCTCACCGAATAACTTTCTTGTGGACTGTATATCGCTATGTTGTCCTATCTTCAGCGATGTGGATGGCGTCGCAGACTGTGGTCTCCAGTGTAGCATGGATTTGGTCTAACCAAAGTATCCTGCCTCTGGGTCCTTCTACTTTTCCTTTCAGTAGTAACTTTTCCAGGTCATCATCATTTTTTCTGGTAATGTGGCTAAAGAAATGTAAGATTCTTCTTTGTCATATGGTAATAGGAGTGTCATGGTTGGCTTGATTTCGGCTATTATGGAGTCGTTGGTCCGATGTTCTGTTTATTGGATTTCGAGCATTTTCCTCCAATCCGGCAACGTTCAGCCTTATTTAAGGGTCTCTGCACCACACAGAAAGATGGAGAATATAACACGCTAGCTTCTGCCAGTGGTTTCGCCCGCGTTAATGTCGGTTTCTCCATACAAATACATACATCCCCCGTTTTATCCCCTTAGGGGTGGAGTTTCGGAAAATCCGTTCTTAGTGGATGTTTACACCTGTAGCGACATCTATGGCGGCACATAAGAACTAATCCTGTATTGAGCAATTAAAGTTCTCCTCGCGATTAGAACATATAGAAAAGCCCGAAATCATATATCGGGCAGTTGCCCACCGGACATAACACCCGTCTGGTTTGAGGATCCTCCCTTTTCAACGAGGTTTTGCGGGACTTTACACTCTGTTCCGATTATCTCCAAACACCCTATAAGGAACCTACCTGCCTAATTTTAAGTTTGTAGGTGTTATAGTTTCTGAGATTTCGTGATTAATCAGTGAGTGGTATTTCGCTTATATATATATAGATATTTAGTGACATAAGAATTCGTGAATGTTTTTCCATTCATATTTTTATTGACCAAAGAACAGATAGTAAGGTCCGTTGGTGCGTAACGGAATCTAGGCCAGTGCTATTTTTAACGTGAAGGAGGGCAGTTCGAGGGGTCTGCCCTGGTTTTATAGTAATTAATGAGCTACTAGAGCAGCGGTGGCCGAGTGGTAATGGCCCCGACTTACGAGTTGTAGGTCGCGGGTTCAAACCCAGCCAGGCGCATTACTTTGTGTAATTTATTTCATCACCACTGCTCTCAAAACGGTGAAGGAAAACATCGTGAGGAAACCGGCATGTCCTAGAACCAAAAATTCGAAGACATGTGACATCCACCAACCCGCACTGGGCCCGCGTGGTGGATTATGGCCCGTTCCCTCTCCTAGAGAGGAGGCCTGAGTCCCAACAGTGGGAACATTATAAGGCCGACTATGCTATGCTAATGAGCTACTACTGTAACCTATTTACTTTAGTTCCCCTCTACGATGCGTACACACGATTTCTGTACGGTAAATGTGGCGTATTCTATGTTGAAACTTCAACAGTCCGAACAAAGCGTTTCGCTTCGTCGTTTGTACCGCGTACATCGAAGGACCGGAACAATTTACCTGCTGCGGTCTTCCCGTCCAACTATAATTTAGGTGTCTTCAAGGCTAGAGTGAATAGGCTCTTAATAAGTTAGTGCGCCTCACTATCGATGATTGCATCACTGCTTACCATCAGGTGGGATTGCAGTCAAGCACTGGTTTACATGAACTAAAAAAAAAAAATTTGCTTTATGACATTTTATTTTTTTATGACATTTTTAATGTTTGTTTCATTTAATTTTAATTTTATTTAAGTCATAAACTGTACTCCGAATCTCCAGTGTGGTTTGTACTTTTGCATGACTGATGCTAATCATATTTTTATGTTGCCATTTTTTGTACCCACATTTGCTAAATAAATATCTTATCTTATGGAAAGTCTCTCTTTTCCTTATTTCTTGGTAACCCCTCCGAAAGACAGCGCGACTAAGTTTTTTAACTTAACGAAGGAAAACTATATAGAACAGGTGCTTCAATTGTTTTAGTTGGTTTCCGCGAACTTGCAGCTGAGAAGTCGAATTAGAATTGATTGCTTTTGTCTTGGATAATGAAGAAAAGATAGATGGAGGAAGTTGTAGGAGAAAATTACGATTTAGCAATTGACTGCTACGCTGCGTGTACTGGGTCCGATTCCCGTACGGAACAAATTTATACAGATAGGTATTTCGGGTCTGGCTGTTTTGTGTATGTTTGTGAATGATCGGGATATTTTGTCCTCTAATATACCTATCGGAGACTATAGCTATTATATCACTTTCTCTATAAGCCTGCCTGAGTAGGACTCTACGATGAGTGAGACAAAAAAAATTGGATTGAATTGAATTGAATTGAATTAAATTAAATTGAATTGAATTAAATTGGATTGAATTGAATTGAATTGAATTGAATTGAATTGAATTGGACTGAACTGAAATGAATTGAATTGGATTGAACTGAATTGAATTGAATATCATATTTGTGTGTAATGAAAATAATAATAATAATATTCCACAACTATCACACAACGCCGTCTAGTCCCAAGCTAAGCAGAGCTTGTGTTATGAGTACTAGACAACTGATAAACATACTTATATATTTCTAAATACATACATACGAGTATATAGATAAATTACACCCAGACACAGAACAAATGATTATGCTCATCACACAAACATTGGTCCTGGGTGGGAATCGAACGATGTTTCCAATATAAATCATTTAATAACACGGGAGCTACGTCTGCCAACAATTGCTATGCAATTTGGCAGAAGTATACAAGGCTTTACAATTGTCAAAAAAAAAATCTTTCATTCCTTTACTGCAAATTTATGACCGTAAAATCTTTTAGACCGCACCGTAAGTAAATCCAACCACCAGTTCCCAACATACGCCCCAAGGATGTAGGTACCCCAAAAGATACAGCGAGGCTCTCAATTTAAAAGCCGTTACTCCATTTTTATGACCACCCAATATAACTTGAGACATTTCAGACAGTAAAATTTTAATGCTTTAAGGGTCTCTTGAAGATTATTACTGTCCCTGGAGATGTTTTGTGGTAAAGAGACTGTATCTTTTGTGCATTTTGTTTTTTTTTTATTATTTTATTAAAGAGGGGAATGATGTGGTTGTAATATAGCAACTTATTTGTATTAAAAACTCTTTGGTACGTTAGAAGTAATCGGCGGCGTCGACCTCTTGTTTTCGGTTGCGGATCAAGCCATGGTATGGAGTACGCATAGGAAGCAGCCAGCAGGTCTTTTGCGAAGCAGTAATGTGAGCAATAGAAATGGCGGAAAGTGTGAGGGGGAGGCAATACTAACTCCCCGGCAGCCGTTGTGGGCGTCGGGAATAGCAAAGCAATTCCTAGCCACAGGTGCGGGTTTGCGGACGAGGAGCAAAGGCAGGGTCGCCATTCATGAGGACCAGAGAAAACAGGACCTTCAAAATAAAACAGAGTAATGCTGCTTTTTGGCTGGAATAGGTTCGTCTTAGTAGCTTTTTCTTTCCCTGGTGAGTTTTAGAGCTGTGCGGTGGGCCGGCGGCGATCTCTCGCGCCAGGCCTTGGTTCAAGCCATGGTCCGGAGCGAAGAGGAGTGGCAGGCGGTCGCCTCCTTCTGCGAAGCAGTAATGCTAGCAAAAGAGGCGGCCGATTGCGTGAGGCAACGGTCCTTACGCTCCAACCGCCGCCGGGATTCCGATCCCGATTTCCGTCCACCGTAGGCGCGGGCTTGCAGACGGCGAGCAATGGGTGGCTCGCCGTCCGACCGTCCGGTAACCGTCCGGACCGAGCCTAAGTCGTCGACGGCGCGTACTGTTCCACGCGCGCCTCAAGGAGATGTCAGCAAATCGTAGGGGCCCAGCAGGGTCGAAGCCTACTGGGGCCACGGGTAGTGTGAACGCGAAACCCGGGGCCCTGGGACGAAGGCAACGAAGGAACAGGAGTGGGTTTTTATTCAGTAAAAGTCTGACACTATTTCCCGTTCCGCCCAAGAGCGGGATTTGTCATAAGATGATTTTCCCAACCAATAAAAAAAAAAAAAGCTGTGTGATGGGCCGCCGACAGTTGTAACTTTATTACATACACAACTGTTCCAAATATAATTTTGTAAAATTTTCCTTAAACATACAAACATTACAAATTGAAACACACCACTGCACCACTACACCTCTGCATCACTGCACTGATTTTGTTTTTTCACCTTATCATTGATTAACAATAACATATTTATTATTGTACTTATTTCTTTTCTGTTTGTCTATACCCATGTTTTTTTTCTGTTCAGCATTAAGTCTACCTTTGTACAGTATTATTTACTAGTGAATAAAGTTTTAATAATTTCATATACGCTTGTAAAATGAAACCCTCGCCTATTCACATGAAACCTAGAATATTAATTCCCTGCACTATCGTCCAGCACACTTCAAAGCAACATTTAACACAGAGAGTGTAATTCTAAATTCACAGTTACGCCTGGACTCTGCAGGTCAAAACGTGCTTTTAGCTCCGACAGAACGCTTTGACAGGCTCCATTAGCAACGCATGTTGATGTATGAGCACACTCCAGAGTGCTGGTTGGTTGGTCCTTTTAGATAGTGTAAGTACCTATATGTCGGTAAATATGGGGAATAGAGTATGCATTACAATAAAAATCTTCTGATAGTCTAAGATCCGGTTGCTGAATTTTACGCTAATTAATTTGATCATTTTTAGATGCACAAATAAAACAACAATATATATAACGTAGTGTATTACGAACTCCAAAACAGCGTGATTTTTATGTTAGAATAAAAATGTCGCAGCTGTTCTGCCCGCCTAACCAAGTTACGATCGTTTCGTTTGCATCGAACATCTCGAGTAGGCCACGCCTCCTATTCCTTTGTTCTGAGCATGTGATTGAGCGTTGAGATGACGTCAGAACAAAGGAATCGGAGGCGTGGCTTACTCGAAGCGTTCGACGCAAACGAAACGATCGTAACTTGGCTAGGGGGCAGTTGAGAACACTAGCATTCGACGCATGCGCAATTGCTATAAAGTGTCGAACAGCTGGCAATCGCTATTCTCGTCTGACTAGTGATGTTAGGCGCTAACTCTCTTTCACTCACCCTTAAATATTTACCATCTTTAATAGCCAGCAACCCTTATTAGCGGCTAAATTTAATTAAGCAGACGTATATCATTACTGGGGTCAATGGTCTGATTCTGAAAGGAAGACTCGGCCCTGGTACGAAAGGCAGCGAAGGAACAGGAGTGAGTTTTTAGTCAGTAAAAGTCTGACACTATTTCCCGCCCCGCCCAAGAGCGGGGGATGTCATAAGATGATTTTCCCGCCGAAAAAAAAGACGTATATCATAATAAACAGAAAAAAATAACTTTAATTTGATATATAAATAATAAATGTACGTTATGAACGTATAAATGTGTCAAAATCATCCCTATTTACACCTGGCTGCGAAGAGGTGCGGCCAAGTGCGCAACGATAACTGTGATTTTTATGGGTCTTTATATATATATATATTGACGTGATGTGGACGATATTTTATTTAAAAAACAAGTGAATTATTTTTTTTTTCCGAAAAATCAAAATAACGAAGAATAATTTAATTAAACAATACTAGCGGCCTTATTTTGATAAGCAGCCTGGTATATATTCTCCTAATCCTAAATTTGCCTAAAACATTGGTTTTTAATTCTGCCGATGAATCTCGTACTAAGTATGAGAGTTGCTGACCTATCGGTTTTCGGTCGTTTACGTTTCGGGGAGTGTGCGTTGGAAATGCACAATATAATTCCACCAAATCTTTTCCATTATCGGATCGCTAGACGTACGGCGTTGCGCCATCAGTACATGGTAGAAGTTCCCAAAACGCACGTAAGTATGGGTGGGACATACGTACAAAGCATTTTGGGAACCCATTTATTGTGTGTATAGTTAAGGAGTGGAAATCCCTGCCGGAGTCTGTGTTTCCTGATAGCTACAACCCAGGGGTCTTTAAGTCAAGAGTGAATAGTTTACTTTTAGGTAAGCGTGCTCCATCATCGGCCACATTGTCGCAAGCCTATTCATAATAAAAAAGATACGGTCTGATTTTCATTGTCACATTCTAAAAAAATCCAGGATCAAGTTTTAATTGCAAAGACGCAGCGTTGAAAGGCCTCTCTCAAGGTGGACCGATGATCTGGTGAGAGTCGCGGGAATCCAATGGATGCGAGGCGCACAGGACCGTTCTTTGTGACGACACTTGGAGGAGGCCTATGTCCAGTGGACGTCTTTCTGCTGAAATGATGAGGTAGCAATGGCTGTATTATTCGAAAGAGTTGGAGTTGGAGTGCACTGACCTTCCCTTCTCTTCACCCAGAGCAGGAGGAGGCATTTGATGATTTTCCACTACAAAAAAGTGTAAGTTCATTTTCTTATCCTGGCGAAGAAATCATTTATCCACACGTCGGCAAACCACCCGGTAAATACAGCTGTCAGAAATGACTACATCGAAAAACCCCCAACTGTTACCTCACAATCTTTGCCAGATAACCACGCCTGAGCAATTTCCGCACACCTCCGCAGATCGACGCCAGCTGTAAAAAACATGTTACCCCTCTTTTTCACACGTAATCGGGTAAGATCACGGCTCATTTCCCACAGATTCCGAACATCTTGTAAGTGATTGGAACCCTCAGGTATTTTGGGGTTAGCGTGTGTAATAAGGTCGAGTTTGGCGTGAACTTTAAGGTATTTCTATTAGAGTTGGCCAAAGGTTAATGATGAGGTGTCTGAACTGTTGGGAGGTAATGTCTTAATTATAAATTGTGATAGTACCGTTGACGCTTATATTAAGCTTGTAAGGACTATAATGGCTTGTTTACCCTCTCCTTTTCAAGTTATTGTTGTTGTATCATAATCTGCCATGCATACTCAGGCTTTCTCTTCAGGATAAGGATTGGTTTGTAATCCAACACGAGGGCCCAATGATTGTTATTAGGCAAGCCCAGTCACTAGTTTCTTTCAAAAATCTAGTTAAAAACCATTTCCTTTCTCTCTAACACTATCCTGATTCTACGTGATTTAATTTCTTCCAACAACCAAACTTTATTCTTTCTTTTTCACCATTTCTTCTTTTCTTCATTCCGTTTTTAATGAAATTGTGTAACATATTATAATATGTATGTATATGTTTATAGTTATGTCATCATCATCATCATCATTTCAGCCGATAGACGTCCACTGCTGGACATAGGCCTCCCCAAATGTCGCCACAAAGAATGTTCCTGTGCGTCTCGCATCCATCGGGTTCCCTCAACCTTCACCAGGTCATCGGTCCACCTTGTAGGTGGCCTTCCAACACTGCGTCTTCCGGTGCGCGGTCGCCACTCCAGAACCTTTCGGCCCCAACGGCCATCTGTTCTGCGAGCAATGTGCCCTGCCCATTGCCACTTTTGGCGATTCTTCGTGCTATAGTTATGTATTGTGTTTTATATATATATATATATATAGAGATTGAACAATTTGTTAGCAGTACACCGCCGACTACCCCTTGTATTATTTTAAGTTTTTACGATCCATCCTAAGGTTGTCTAGTAGATATCGCTGTTAGCGATATGACCGCCATTGTACCCATAGATTTAAGTTTATGAAAAAGTTGTGTTACTTTTTGGTGTACAATAAAGTTTATTCTATTCTATTCTTGTTGCTGGAAGTCACATGATTTTGAATTTTTAGTTCTAGGATCGAGGACATGCCGGTTTCCTCACGATGTGTTGAAATCCTGTGTCACTCATTGATTATAGAGGGCAACAGCGGTAAAATTTAGCTTTACAAGACACAACTCTTTGTTGTATAGTCTGTGGTCTATGTAGAGTCGATTGATAGCTTGCCTAAGCAGACGTGTCTTTTTTTTTGCTTATAATGTGTTATAATTTAAATTTAAATTTAATTTAACTTATTTTGACTTTATTTAATTTAATTAATTGATTTTTTTCTATTTGCAATTGATTATTAATAATTCCTTATTCTGTATTATTTTTATGAATTTTTATTCCCTTGTATTTATTTTTATCTGTACCTTTTTATTAATTATTGCATGACCATATAATTTAGAACAATTAATTTAAAATTTAATTATTATTAATTTACCAAACTTTGTAAGTGCTGTGCACACCTTTAAGTGAAGAATTTGCTGGGTTATTTGTATTTCAATAAGACTTTTTTTTGTAAATGTCTCGGCGAACTATTCGTTGGAGTGCCGTAATAAATAAATAATTGAATCATTACCTTTAAAGTATTGTTAAAATTACATACTAACTGGCAAAATATACTTTTAAGGTTTATGTTTTAAAAAGTTTAGGACTGATAGATGAAAAAACTATGAGATACAGAGAAATGTCATACCAGCTGTACCCAGAACATACGAAATTGACCTTTTCAACTCCTATACATATTCCTAAGTTAGTTAGATCCACCAATCCGCACTGGGCCCGCGTGGTGGATTACGGCCCATTCCCTCTCCTAGAGAGGAGGCCTGAGTCCCAGCAGTGGGAACATTATAAGGCCGACTATGCTATGCTATGCTAAGTTAGTTACGAGTTTTCTACTTTCTGATTCAAGTTTTATACTACGACTTCACAGACAGACAATGAACGAAAACACTGAAGAAAGCTGAACTTGCTTTTTAACCGACTTAAAAAAAGAAGGAGGTACTCTCGTACGAAAGTTTTTGTTTTTAGTATCTTGTTCAGCGATATCTTCGCTACATGTTAATCGATTTTATTTATTTATTTATTTACTTATTTAAACTTCATGTACAGTGGTGGTACATAGGCGGACTTAATGCCACAAAGCATTCTCTACCAATCAACCATTAGGTTAAAAAGACAACACTGTGGTCCCAAAACCATCTTTAAATTTTTGTCGTCACATTCGGTCATATCCTTTTGTCAAAGTACTCTGTAAACAGCATCGTGGTCGCGTCCAATCACGTGTTAGCATCTGTGCAAATTGCCACAGACTAAGTATAAAACCAATTTTTTTTTTTTTTTTAAATTGTGCTACGGGCGCGTCGTGGTGTTGCCACTTTATATAAATATATTTGTCACCTTATTTATGTACTTATTTAATTTTCTTATTTTTTAAATTTAGAATTCATATGTTCCTATTTTTTTATTTCGTTTTACTATACAAATCTTTTTGTTTTTTATTTATTTATTTTTTACACTGCACCGTCCTTTCGTCTTTATGTCGACACCGACACCGGCCCACGCTGAAAACCAGCGCTGTGAGCTCATCGCATTATGCGTGAGGTCGCAGCTTTATGCTGAGCGTTCGGCCGTTTTGCGCGGATGTGACGCACATCTTACCTATCAATTGAGTATGTTTGTTACCTAGTTTTAAGATTGCGTCATTTCGCGCGAATAAACTGTTTTTCTTTCTTTTCTTTCTTTCTTGGTAGGTGTGTACAATAAATAAATAAATAACAGATATTTTTGAAATAGAATGTAGTATCATTAAATTAAGTGGCTTATAATAATAAAATACGTATATATGCTAATATAATAAACTAATAAATACTATGATACATAAGAAATCATTCTAATTAAGAGAACTTAAAATATAGCAATTATGACGAAGACCGAACTAACATTTTTATTGATTCCGTTTTTGATTAAATTGTATTTACCATATAGATCTGAGGACATCGGAGATAGACCATGTAACTCTTCAAAAAATGATAGTAAATCTTTTGGGATTGCTGCAAACATATATCTGTTTACTGTTAACCACATTTCCTAACATAACATCACGCTATTACCACAAAATACCAACGTTCTAGAGGGGTACTTAAATGTGTAAAGTTCACCATAGTAGCCATTCCAAAACATAAACAAAAAATTGCAAAATGACTTTAATATCGAAAGATGTACGGCGATGTAGAGCAGTGGTGGCCGAGTGGTAACGGCCCCGACTTACGAGTTGTAGGTCGCGGGTTCAAACCCAGCCAGGAGCATTACTTTTAAAAATATGTATCAAAATACGAAAAAAGTAGAAATTGTCTTATCTACACTAGTATTATAAAGCTGAAATCTTTGTTTGAACGCGCTAATCAAAATCATCAAGTAACTACTCTCGAACTGGATAGAGCCAGATAGTGTCAGACTTTTACTGACTAAAACTCACCTGTGTTCCTTCATTTGCCCTTTGCATTCTAGGGCCGTCGTCACTCTTTCAACTGATTTTATTGCCTGCTCGCGGACGGCGAGCAATGGGTAGCTCGCCGTCCGAATGTCCGGTAACCGTCTAAACAAAACATAATAAGTTACAACTATTGTTATTACGAGTTGAACCTATGTACTATAACTAGTACATTAGTCTAACCCGAGCCCCTGGAACGAAGGCAAAGAAGGAACAGGAGTGGGTTTTTAGTCAATAAAAGTCTGACACTATCTCCCGCTCTGCCTAAGAGCAGGGGATGGGATTGGATGATTTTCTCACCGAAAAAAAAGCCCTCATACATTTCCCACGTTTATAATTTAATGTAATGCGTATACCTCACATTTATTTATTTACGTCAGCAGAATACTGCAGTATCAGTCGTTATCATAACGATGACGCGAGATACAGCAGCGAACGTCACAGATATCAGAACGGGGATATATTGTTCAGGTGAGACGAAGAGACAATGTTCTAACTAGAAGAGACAAACGGTTTCTGAATATGAATTTTGTAAGTGAGAAATTGTCAAAGTCTATTGTAGCAAAAGGACTTGTAAAACTGTAGCATAAAAGTATGGTTTGGAAACAAATTGTATTTTAGCAAAAGAATTTGTAAAACTGTGACGTAAAACTAAGGTTTGGAAACAAAGTCTATTTTAGCAAAAAAACTTGTAAAACTTAAGTTTGGAAACAAAGTCTATTTTAGCAAAAGGACTTGTAAAACTATAGCTTAAAAGTATGGTTTGGAAACAAATTGTATTTTAGCAAAAGAATTTGTAAAACTGTGACGTAAAACTAAGGTTTGGAAACAAAGTCTATTTTAGCAAAAAAACTTGTAAAACTTAAGTTTGGAAACAAAGTCTATTTTAGCAAAAGGACTTGTAAAACTATAGCTTAAAAGTAAGGTTTGGAAACCAATTCTATTTTAGCAAAAGAACTTGTAAAACTGTAGCGTAAAACTAAGGTTTGAAAACAAAATCTATTTTAGCAAAAGAACTTGTAAAACTGTTGCGTAACACTATGGTTTGGAAACAAATTCTATTTTAGCAAAAGAACTTGTAAAACTGTTGCGTAACACTAAGGTTTGGAAACAAATTCTATTTTAGCAAAAGAACTTGTAAAACTGTTGCGTAAAACTAAGGTTTGGAAACAAATTCTATTTTAGCAAAATAACTTGTAAAACTGTAGCGTAAAACTAAGGTTTGAAAACAAAATCTATTTTAGCAAAAGAACTTGTAAAACTGTTGCGTAACACTATGGTTTGGAAACAAATTCTATTTTAGCAAAAGAACTTGTAAAACTGTTGCGTAACACTAAGGTTTGGAAACAAATTCTATTTTAGCAAAATAACTTGTAAAACTGTTGCGTAACACTATGGTTTGGAAACAAAGTCTATTTTAGCAAAAGAACTTGTAAAACTGTTGCGTAACACTAAGGTTTGAAAACAAAATCTATTTTAGCAAAAGAACTTGTAAAACTGTTGCGTAACACTATGGTTTGGAAACAAATTCTATTTTAGCAAAAGAACTTGTAAAACTGTTGCGTAACACTAAGGTTTGGAAACAAATTCTATTTTAGCAAAAGAACTTGTAAAACTGTTGCGTAACACTAAAGTTTAGAAACCAATTCTATTTTTAGCAAAAGGACTTGTAGAAATATAGCATAAAAGTAAGGTTTGGAAACAAAATCTATTTTTGCAAAAGAACTTGTAAAACTATAGCATAAAAGTAAGTTTTAGAAACAAATTCTATTTCCGCAACAGAATTTCTGGAACTGTAGCATTAAAGAAAGGTTTAGCAAGTCTGTGAATAAAAAAAAATACAGCCCATGCTAAGAATTAGTCCTGTGTCGTAGGTGCGTCTCACAGACATGAAAACTGACATATACGAGAAGCTCAGATCCGAAATAAGTACCTATAGGCAATAAAAATACTTGTTCCGTGCAGGAATTGAACCCGCGATATGCAGTGCAGGAGCCAATCGCTTAATCATTGCGCCAACCCTGCCATTTAAATTGAATATGGCGCACTAATATAATAAATTAATTTTTTCCCTTTACGTAAAAACGGCTGAACGAATTTGGATAAAAGGCACATAGTGTATGTCCTGGAATGGCACTTAGTGTATGTCCTGAAATGGCACATAGTGTATGTCTTGGAATGCCATATAGGTTCACAGGTCTATTTGTACAGGTCTATTTGTACAGGTCTATTTGTACAGGTCTATTTTGTCTATACCCGTATGTTTCCCTCGAGATATTTTTTCTATTTTCAAGCAGATGAAACTCATCATCTTCCTGCCCTTGTCCATCTTATTTGGGGTCGGCGCAACACGTTTTTTTCTTCCATTCTATCCTGTCAAAAGTCATACTATCACTAACTTCCTTTTCTTTCATATCACTGTTCACACAATCCATCCATCTTTTCTTTGGCCTCCCTCTCCCTCTCCACCCACATGTAAACTCATAACTCTTTTAGTAACATGTGTTTCATCTCTCCTCTTTACATGACCATACCAAGACAAACGATTCCCCTTCAACTTTTCAGTCACTGGCGCCACTTTCAAACTTCCTCTAATATATTCATTTCTTACTTTATCCATTCTCGTCACACCACACATCCATCTCAACATTCTCATCTCTGCTACATGCGATCTTTTTTCATGCGTCTTTTTCACAGCCCAACATTCTGATCCATACAGTATGACAGGTCTTATCACGGACTTGTAGATTTTACCCTTCAACTTGAGGGGCTTCCGTGGGTCACAAGTTGTTCCAGTGAGCTGTCGCCATTTCATCCATCCTGTATTGATCCGATGTGATACGTCTCGGTCTACCTCGCCATCTCCTTGGATAAGCGACCCGAGGTACCGAAAGTCGGAGCAGATTGGCATGGGCGTTCCAGCGAGAGCTAAGGGCATAGGACCGGAGAGACCACCGAAATCGCAGAACAAGTATTCCGTTTTGGTTCTACTCAATTTCAGGCCAACACTCTCCAGTCTGTGCCACCACACCTCCAATCTGTTCTGGACCTCTAGGCCACTCTCGGTAATCAACACAATGTCATCGGCAAACAGCATACACCAGAGAGCCTCTTCCTGAATGTCCGACGTCAGAGCGTCCATTATCATCAGGAAGAGGTAAGGGCTGAGAGCCGACCCTTGATGTAAGCCGACAGCCACATTGAAGCTGCCAGTGGTGCCCACTGTAGACCGAACTTGGGTACTGCATCGACTGTACATCGCTCGGATCAACTGCACATACTTCCCAGGCACACCTTTCTCCTTAAGGGCCCACCACAGAACCTCACGAGGTACCCGGTCGTATGCCTTTTCGAGGTCGATGAATACCATGTGCAAGTTTTTATGCGCACCCCTGTATTTCTCGCACAGCTGGCGTATAGAAAAAATGGCATCCGTTGTACCCCGACCAGGCATAAAACTGAATTGGTTCTGTGAAATTTCACTCTCTTCTCTCAGCCTTCTTTCAATAACTTTCTCCCAGGCTTTCATAGTATGTGACATTAGCTTTATTCCTCTATAATTGTTGCATTCAAGCACATCACACTTGTTTTTAAAGATGGGCACCAGGGAACTGTTGCACCACTCATCAGGTATGGCTTCTTCCCGCAACAACTTATTGAAGAACAAAGCCAGCCACATCCATCCATCCACTCGCAGCAACTTCCACACTTCAACTGGTATTCCGTCTGGACGAATTGCCTTACCATTCTTCATTCCATTTACAGCTATCCTGACTTCATCCATACTAATCATTCTCACTAAACCCAAATTCACTGGTTTGCTCTCTAAAATCCCATTCCAGTTATTTTCCTCATTCATCAGTCTTTCAAAATAGTCCTTCCACCTCTCTTTGATTTTTTCATCTTCTGATAGAATCATTCCAGTTTCATCCCTTATACATCTTATCTGACAAACATCTCTCGCATTTCTCTCTCTTGCTCTAGCAAGCCGGTATAGATCTTTCTGGCCTGCCGGACTATCTAGTGTATCGTATAATTGGTCCTGTGCTTTTGCTTTCGCTATTGCCACGGCTTTTTTGGCTTTTTTCTTTAAAGCATCATAATCACTTTTTTTCGCAGACTTTAAGCTAGTGTTTTCCGGATCTATACGCTGCCATTCCTTAAATTTCCTCTTTTTTTCCTTCAACACATTCTGTATATCTATCGACCATCACCATGTATCCCTATCTATTGTACCCTTTCCTCTCGTCTCGTCTCGTCGTCAAGCAGATGAAACTGCTGGCAGAATATATAGCAACAAAATAAATAAATTAAAAAAAAGTTCGAAAATTAAATCCCTGGTACAAAAACTCTTCTGTCATTCTAAACGGCCAGGCTTATCAAACACTAGTTGGGAAAAAGTTTTGCTGATCCCATTAGGTTCCCAGTAGTTCCAGAGCTTAACCCCGACAAACAAAGTCGCAAAGTTTTCCTTGTTGTGCTTAGTTTAGGGATGGCAAATACTTTTTAGATAGTACATCTTTATATATAGTTCTTTTGTACGTGCGTTTGTCATCTAATTCCTCCTAAACGGCTTCACCGATTTAGATGAAATTTTGTGTGTATGCGTGAAACTCCGCTGCGGCACCAAGTCGCGGCATGGCGAACAGAGTTCCGGCGGGATCTCATGGTGGGATAGCGACAAAGACTATCGCAATCCAATGCTGGGCACGCCATAATTATGGCGATAAGTCCCTACTTTGAGGAGTGGCTGGAAAGGCAACATGGCGTCCTAAGCATTCGCATGAAGCAGGTCTTAACCGGACATGGTAAGCTCGGGAGGTTTCTGCACCGGATTGGTGTGGAAGAAACCCCCGGGAGTCATCATTGTGTGGACCACCCGGAGGACACGGTGGAGCATCGGTGGATGTGTGCCCCGCTTGGGCAGAGCAATGCCGTGTACTTGTGGGGGCGATCGGCGGCGGCGATCTGTCGCGCCGGGCCTTGGTAGAGGACATGGTCAGGAGCGAGGAGGAGTGGCAGGCGGTCGCCTCCTTCTGCAAAGCATTAATGCTAGCAAAGGAGGCGGCCGACCGCGTGAGGCAACGGCCCTCACGCCGCCGGGATTCCGATCCCGATTTCCGGTCACCGTAGGCGCGGGCTTGCGGACGGCGAGTAATGAGTAGCTCGCCGTCCGAATGTCCGGTAACCGTCCGGATCGAGCCCAAGTCGTCGACGTCGCGTACTGTTCCACGCGTGCCTCAAGATGTCAGCAACTGTAGGGGCCCAGCAGCGTCGAAGCCTACTGGGGCCAAGGGACTGATTCTGAAAGGAAGACTCGGCCCTGGTACGAAAGGCAACGAAGGAACAGGAGCCCACTCCTGTTCCTTCGTTACCTTTTTGCGAAAAAGCCTCAGTCGCTCCATACATTTTAACGAGTTATGCGAACATAAAAGTAGGGAACAGCTGATTTTTTTTTCGCTATTTCAGGTTTGGTCCCATAGTAAAAGTTGTTCATAGTGAGGAGTACCATGTCCACTCGAAATTCTTAAAGTTAATTTTTTAACACCTTATATATTGTATACGATTGTGTGAGACACAAATAAATAATTTTCTTTATTCATTTATATGATTTTCACACTTTTAAAAACTAAATCTCGAATGCGAGTCGCTTCCATTAAATTTCACAAACTCACCGGAGCGCGCAACATTTTGTCGTAGCCTATAAATTCAGAGGCAGCCGTGCGAACCGAACGGTATTAGTGATTGTCATATTTTTATACTTCGACGATCTTTAAGTCGACTCGACGAGTACGGATGATTTCGAGTTTGAGAGGGGCGAAGGGATTTTTGTTTTTGAATTAAAAGTATTTGTAAGTGGTGTAGATTCACCCTCCTGCTGGATATGAAATAGACTTTTGAAAAATGGGTGATTTTATAGTTATTGCAAAGTGAAAATGTGTGGGTGTGTTATTGTAGTGTGTGTGGTTTATAGTTATTGTGATATGTGTGTGTGTGTTTGATAGTTATTTTGATGTGTGTGTTGTATCGTGTGTGTGTGATTGTGTTGAGCGTGTGTGTTTTATAGTTATTGTGTGTGTGTGTTTTATAGTTATTGTGAGGTGTGTGTGTTTGTGTCTGTTGTATTGCGTGTGTGTGATTGTGTTGTGTGTGTTATTGTGATGTGTGTGTGTATTTGAATGTGTGTTATTAATTTTTTTTTACAATTTGATTTTATTTTTCCAGTTAGTTTTTCCCGATCACTAAATGTATCAAATGTACGACACAAAATAGATAGGTACGAAAACTAGGCCAGATGAATGAGACCTTCTCTCGGTTTTAAAGAATCACCCTACAGCAATTTTATTAGTTCACTTTAGCATTGGCAAAAGTCGTAATTAAGTTACTTATAAATTATTGTGTTTTCAACTCGTTGGTACGTTTGTATTTGGATGAAATTTTTCATACGGGTAGACTATGTACTTTTTTTTAGGTGGGAAAATCATCCAATGACATTTCGCGCTCTTGGGCGTGGCGTAAGGGTGTGTCAGATTTTTACTGACTAAATACCCACTCCTGTTCCTTCTTTGCTTTCGTCCCAGGGGCCCGGGTTAGACTATGTACTAGTCCTTGAACATAGTCTCAACACGTACCAACAATAGTTGTAACTTATTATGTTTTGTTCAGAACAAAGTTTATCTTTATGTAATATATTTTTATCTTGGTGTAAAATAAAGAAAGAAGAAAGAAAGAAAATATGTTTATTTGGCACATCATGATTCATTAATCAATAAATAATAATTGATTAACAAACTAAAATTAAACATACTAAAAATAAAAATACATACCAAAAGAGCTAGCTGGCTCTGGAGTTCAAAGGGCAACTGAAAGAACACGATTGGGTTTAAGTCAGACTGACTAAATGTTTGACGAATTCTCTCTCTCCAAAAATAAAAAAAAGACACAACAAACAAAACCATATACCTTAAATCAAAGACCTTCCTCACAAGTGTACGTACTAGAGCATCGCCCACCTGCATATTAACACCGAACTATAAATTATTAACGAGCTCACACGCTCAGTCACAAATCTAATTCGGCGGGTGCCGGTCGACCACCGGTCCGGGCCGTACGGTTCGTCCGACGCATAAATCTGGAGGAAGACGGAAAACCCGGCCGTAATAAATCTCATCGTGGATCCGGAATATTCATGAGACCACATACGTACGTTTAACGGATGTTATACAGGAGGTTTCGGGTTTGTAAGTCGTTGTTAGTGTACTTTGGGTACTTGTAAAGCTTGTTACCTATGTCTGTTAGTGAGGTTTTTGTAGTGTTAGTACCATTATATCCACTGTATTCTTTCTTGACACCCATTACGTAGAGACTTTTACTCAGCGGTCATCATGTATGAGGTTAATTATAAAAAATATATAATAAAAGCATGTGCTGTTACAATAGTATTATAAATTTGATCATCTCCAATTTATCACCTATTTGTGATCCAAGTTCAATAATCATCAGCACTATCTAGGTCACTTCTATTGTTCATCGAGTCGTTGTGCTTTGTACTATACTCCTGAGTTGATGAACTGCACAAATATTGAAAAATGCTTGCACTGACTAGACAGGTTCATTCAAATCTGTTTGGTTCTTTCCTCAAAAGACCATGATCTCAGACACTAATCTTCACGGTTTTCATATGATTTGGCTATTATCTACATGTTTACGTACTGTAACTGTACTTATTGTGTACTTTAAAAGAGATTTTGAGTTCTAGTTTTGTTTCGGTGTTTCTTCACAGGGTGGTCCACGAGGTAACACCAGCCTTATCTAGTTTAAATTAACGAAAAAGTTGACGGGTAAAAGTGTTATTTCTAAAGACTTACACTCTTGGACCCAGGCATCCCCAGGTGTCGTCAAAACCATCGGTTCTGTGCGATTCGCATCCATTTCTGCGACTCTCACCAGGTCATTAGGCCATCGTGTGGTAAGCCTTCTAGTAAGCGGGCGCTACTCTAGAACCTTTCGGCCCCATCTACCATCTGTGAGCAATAAGCCCTGCTCACTGCCACTAGGGTGGGATCGTAGTCAAGCACTGGTTTATATCAATTAAAAAAAAAAAAAAACTTAAGTTTTGTGATTGTTTGGATTATGTCCGTAACCTCGGTTCTCCTGCGAATATGTTCATTTCTGATTTGTCAAAGTTAAACAACTCGTTTCCTAAGTTAATTTAAAAACTAATGTAATAGTAAAAAATATTGACTTGCATAATGACATGTGTCATAATCATTCAACACAAAATGTATGTAGAATAATTTATCGGTGTATTTATTTAAAAGTAATGTTCTCAAAATCTCAACTAAGCCAGAACAGCAACAGTTTTGTTCGTAAATCTATTTTTTTTTTCCTTTTTTGTGTACCTATGCAACATTCGGCCCGGATGCACTATGCAAAAACAACAAAATTAGTTTTTACGGAATTTTATCTATCCGAAAGTTCATGACCCACTTTCGAAATTACACGCTACGGATTTAACGTTTTGTATTATTACTTTTAATGGAATCTGTGTAATTTTGCATTTGAATGGTTCATACTCGGGCATGGCGTTTTTCCTTGAACACATTAGTTTCTCTGTTCACAGAAGAAGTACTCTGTGAACAGCATCGCGGTCGCGTCCAGTCACGTATTAGCGTTTGTGCAAATTGCCACAGACTAAGTATAAAAACAAGTTTCTCAAAATGTGCTACGGGCGCGTCGTGGTGTTGCCACTTTATATAAATGTATTGGTCACCTTATTTACTTATTTAATTTTCTTTTTTTAATTTAGAATTCATATGTATTTTTATTTCATTTTTCTATCCAAATCTTTTTTTTTTACACTGCACCGTTATTTTGTCTTTATGGCGACGCTGCCACCGGCCCACGCTGAAAACCAGCGCTGTGAGCCCATCGTATTATGCGTGAGGCCTCAGCTTTGTGCTGAGCGTTCGGCCGTTTTGCGCGGATGTGACGCATATCTTCCCTATCAATTGATTATGTTTGTTATCTAGTTTTAAGATTGCGTCATTTCGAGTGAATAAACTGTTTTTCTTTCTTTCTAGAAGAAGTAATGTTTTAAGTAAAAGTGCCTATTAAAGATAATTTTATTAGTTCAAACGTTGGTGCGAAAACTAAATGTTTATTTAAACTTCTTTTCATTCCGAGCTTTGCTCTAGTGTTTCCTCAGTTTTAGCTCAGATAAATAGTCTCTTAAAGCAAGTTTCATTGTTTTAAGAGGATACTTAAAATGTCTAATAAAAACATGCATCTGTTTGCTCCTTGCTAAAATAGTACTCTATTACTGCAATAACATTACGGAACACATATAACACTAGACTCTGCATTACCAGTCTACATAAAAAAAAATATTTTCACACATAAAACCCATATCCGAAATTTAATTTCATCCCATATTTCACCCCCACATTTCTCTCCTACACTGCAATGTTTTTGCAACCCACTGTATAGTGTAGCATTAGAGTAGTGGTCCAAATATTCTGTGCGCCAGTGTAATAACTTTATTGCGGTGCTCTGTCGTCGAATAGTGCAAAAAGGGAGGGTATAATATCTTTTTGTGTTTCTCTATAAAATGTTGTGAACCCCTGAATTAGTGATGGAAGGCAAGGTTTCGTACCTCAAAAAGAAAAAACGGAACTCTTATAGGATCACTTTGTTGTTCGTCCGTCTGTCTGTCTATCTGTCTGTCAAGACCATTTATCTCGGGGACGCGTGGAGGTATCGAGTTGAAATTAAAACCATATACTAAGGTCAGCGGTCCCATGTTGCTGTGAAAAAATCGAACTTCTGAGCATTTCAAACATTCAATGTTACTCTTTTGGTGTACAATAACGTTTATTGTATTCTATCCTGAGGCCCTACCACAAGCTTATAACGCGATTCATTTTACGACCTAAACTGAACTGTTAAAGGGATGGAGCTTTCTATGGGACTAGTACAGTTAGACAACTGTAGTACTCATACCACGAACTCTGCTTAGTTTGGGACTAGATGGCATTGTGTGAAAAGTTGGAGAATACTGTTAGATAGATAGATAGATATTCTTTATTGTACACCATAAATACAATTTACATTAGGAAATTAACATTAATAGGGTGTCACAATGGGCGGTCTTATTGTTAAAAGCGATTTTTTACAGACAACCTTTGGATGGATTTGACAGAGGAGAAAAAAAGATATGCAGGCAGTTCGTGGTGTACTATTTACATATATACAATACATAAACTAATAAATTGCATATAATACAAATAATAAAATATACATGTAATTATGAAAGCAAAGAAATGATGAACTTAATGACGACGTTCAAGAGGAAAGGTAGTGATCCTTTACCATATTTTTTTTAAATTGTGTGTTTTTGAGCCTGCCTTACCGACACGGGCAAAGCATTCCACAGCCGCACTACTTGAACTGCAAACGACTTGTCATAAAAATTGGTGGAATGGAATGGATGAAATAACTATTATTACTTTTATTACAATAGCTCCATGACTCTTTCTCTTGCACGCTTGACATTTCATCATGACACGGAAGGCCCTGGAGCATCTCGCATCCGACGGACCCCGCGGCCCTCACCAGGTCATCGGTCGATCTACCTATACTGGGATAAAAAAAAATCACACTACGTATTAATTAATTGTTAACGTCGTTCTTAACATCGTGCGAATTTCATCACGCATGCGGGATCGTTCCGCACGCGTAGCCTCCGCAATTGTCCTTTTCATACCACTATTTATTGTAATGCGTGGAATACTCACGCGGGATGCGAGGCGTGATGAAACCCACATGTGAGATGTTAAAAACACCCTTATTTATAAAATACATAGTATACTACATAATCAAAAGAAATTGAATTTTTAAATTAAAACACATGCAATGGGCGGCCTTATCGCATTCCGCGATCTCTTCCAGGCAACCTGAAATGGACAGTAATCGTCAGAACATGTTATAGGGCTGCCATTAGTTCGACTATTCTTTACTCTTGATTGAAGCTATCAGGAGACACAGACTCCGGCAGGGAATTCCACTACGTAGCTGTACGTATAATAAAAATTTTCTGCTAACTTTTTTTTTAACCCAAGTCAAAGAATTATCTGTCTGAATTCTTTTTTTAAATACTCATGTCTCATTCACCTACACATATTTCGTTAATCAAGACCAGGTTAGTTTAAAAGGAAACAAATTCCACCACACCAATAGTCATTACTCGAGGACGGCGACACTGCGGCGGGTGTTTTGGTTGGAGACTCATTGATTACTACATAAGGAATGGGTCTCGGATTAGAATAATCCGCCGGATCTGCCGTTGTTGAAAAATAGATTCCTCAAAGAGAAAAAAAAATGTTTAATAATTATATATATATATATATATATATATATATATATATATATATGTGTTCATAAAGTTTATATGATATACTGTACAGAACAGAGAAAGAACAGAGAAAGGTCGGCGAATAAACGATATCCAGTGTGGTATACAAGCGATATTATTCAGGATCTAAAGCTCAAGTTGAGGCTCCACAAGAACTGGAGGAGAACTAAGTGCGATAGTACGTATTTGTTATTTTCGAATCTCAGGGCAAGCTTAAAAGCTCGTATTGCAGATGCGTATACCTTATATATGAGAAATATAGAGAGTAGAATTAAGACCAGCCCTCGTAATTTCTGGTCGCACATTTCCAGCCTCCGCTCCAAAGGTGGGTTTGAGCCTAACATTGTATACAAGGGTGTAACTTTTTCGGGATCTAAGGCGGCAGGAGCTTTTGCCGAGTTTTTCTCTGAGGTTTTTCTACCTGATGCTCCGCGGCTTGATGCTGATCATATCTCTGCGACTGTCCATACCAGTAACAGCAATTACATAAGTATACCTCCCTTGTGCCCAGTAGACCTTATAAAAGCCATAAATAAACTCAAACCTAACAGCTCCATCGGCCCTGACAATATTCCCCCCTTTATTATTAAAGATTTAAAAAATATTTTCAGTGATCCTCTTTGCCACATTTTTAATTTAGCTTTGACGGCTGGTACATATCCCTCTCAGTGGAAGGTTTCCAGGGTCACGCCAATTCCTAAAATCCAAAACAAAAGTTCCGTTGAAGATTACCGCCCAATCGCAATTTTATCTTCCCCGGCGAAGGTCTTTGAGAACATCCTTCACAATGCCATCTACCAACAAATAAACACATACTTATGTAATGAGCAGCACGGTTTCAGGGGCAAGAGATCTGTTGACACCAATCTCCTGACTTTGGTTGATTACATATCCTCTAGCTTAGACCGCGGACGTCAGGTAGACGTACTTTACTTTGACTTCCGGAAAGCGTTTGATAGGATTAATAACGACACGCTGCTGATGAAACTAAATAAAATTGGTTTCTCACCCTCTCTCCTCCGTTTTTTCGCAGACTATCTACGTTATCGTCAGCAGTTTGTTAGGCTCGGAATGTACGAATCCGGTGCCTATCACACGCGTTCCGGAGTGAGTCAAGGCTCAATTCTGGGGCCTTTATTATTCCTAATTATGATAAATGATCTTCCCCAAGTTCTGCGTCACGCAAAATGTCTATTGTATGCCGACGACTTGAAACTTTACCTCGAAGTAAACTCTGAGTCCGACTGCTCGGCACTACAGCAAGACATTGACGCAATCTACAAGTGGAGTCTAGATAATAAGATGGATTTTAATACCTCTAAATGCTTCGCTATGACCTTTGGTCGAATGCGGCACCCAGTTGAATTCGAATACCATCTCGATAATAATACCATCATAAAAACAACTGCTATGAAAGACCTGGGAGTCACATTCGACCGGAAACTCACATTCCACGACCACATGATTACGGTAGCAAAGCAATCATACCAAAGGTTGGGTTTTGTTTTACGCAATTGCCGTGATTTTCGCACCGCACACGTTATTAAAATTTTATTCAATGCGCTCGTGCGCAGTAAGTTAGAATCGAGCTCTTGCGTGTGGAACCCGCACCAAAGTTCTTACGCACTTTTACTGGAAAAAGTGCAAAAAGCGTTCCTTAGGTTCCTGTACAAGCGGAAGCACGGCTATTACCCATACCTCTATCCGACAAAATTTCTATTGGGTTGCCTCGGATACAACTCACTAGAGGTAAGAAGAGCGCGAGATCAGCTCACCATAGCCTGCAAGACGCTCCGTGGCACTATTGACGCGCCTGATCTGCTTACTGTGCTAGCGCGTTTCTTTGTCCCGGACAATTACTGCCGCGGCAAAAAGCACAGAATGTTTGCTGTACCTCAGTGTCGCACTGTTGCCCGTGCGCAGTCTCCAATACCTCGCACTTTGGCTGCATTAAATGATCTCTTGGATTCATATCCAACAAACGATCTGTTTGCGGATGAATGGAAGATGATTTTATTGGTATGCCAGAAGTACTGTGAGAGGAATTGATGTAAGTACTTGTTGTTTTAACCTAAACTTTTTGTTTAATTGCTGTAATTGGTTGTTTAACCGTTGTAATTAATAAGTAAATAAAATATCCTGAGACGGCAAAGCCACTCATATTTTTACTGTTTTATGATGTAATAGAAGTAATTGTATAACGAGCGTTTCTCGCCATCAAACTATAAAGTTTGGCGACCTAAAAATATGTTAAACGATTTTTAAAAATGTATGAGATAAAAAAAAAAAAGGTTTTATAGTCATAAGACTACTTGATTGATCATACAAACGACTCAGGCTCACGACGCTTAAGTGCAATTTGCACTTACATTATGTCAATATGAGTGACTCTTTTTAGTTCTGACCAGTTATTTTAAATCGAAAATTGAATTGTGCATTCTATGTTTCCTGACATTGTTGCACCAGCCAATCACAACCGCTATATGTTCTCCCTTCCCCCGGTCCGCAATGGTCAATCGTGTGCCTAAACAAAATCGGTTTATCAGCTCCAATACATTCCAATCCATTTAAAATTAAAATAATTACGCCAAAATTTTAATGCCCAATTAAAATAAGATGTTATAATCATTAATTCGCTCTAAGTCTGCTTCGGGAAGTTTGTTGAGTCTTAATTAAATAAATGAATTTTCCCGTACCGGAGCTAAGTCGATTATTTTGCTCAGTGAACTCATTTCGGCTAACTTGTTACTATTGGTACTCGATTTGGTGGAGTAAAAGTGAGTTTTTATTTGTCATGAATGCGGTCACAGACATGTAAAATCACATTTATAATAAATACAGCTCTGGATCAACTATTCGTAGGCCATATAGTTATTTCTTCCGCGGCAACCCTGTTGTCTGAAAAGGGATATTTCCTATTCAGACGACATGCAAATTTTTATTTACTAAATTAAAGACGTTCTCGGTTCGACGTAGACCTCTCCAAGTGCCGCCACAACGACCGGTTCTGTGCGTCTCGTATCCGCCGAATTCTCGTGACCCTCACCAGGTCACCTTTCCACGTTGCCTTCCAACACGGCGTTTGCCTTACCTTGCGGCTCCATCGAGTGTCTGTTTTCATAGGTAAAGATCCAATATTAATAATAATTAGTAACTGATAAGTATAGGTTCTGAATTAGAGATTGCGTCTTCGAGTACAAGACGCAGCATTGGTTTGCCGCCACAAGGTAGATCGATGAACTGGTGAGGGTCGCGGGACTCCAATTGATGCAAGACGCATAGGGCCAGTTGTTTTGACGACACTTCGTGGCGGCCTATATCCAACAATGAATGAATATCTTTCAGCTGAATGGATGATTATAGATAAAAAGGTTCAGAACGCACGTTAGATACGTCCAACGTGCGTTGCAACGTGCAAGTATAATTATTTTTTGAATAAATAAAAAATCTGATTCTTCTTTAAAAATACTAATTGTAAACCAAATATTTATAGATTTTTAATTATTATTAAAGGACTTAGAGCATTCTGACTTGCAAAGGTTAGTTAGAAGGGGATAGCGGGGATTAGTTAGCGAGCGAAGCAAGCGAACACAGACCCCACCATCCCTTTCGTGGTTATTTCTTTTTTAAAGCACACAGCTGTGCGTATTTCAGCGCACAAAAGCATATTTTGTTATAGAAAATAGGAATAAATTGAGGAACAGTTAAATACTACTCTTTTTTAATGACAGGTGTACATAAAACACGTTAAACCAAAAAACCTTTTCGATGAATTCAATAGTAGTGGGCCAATTTTATCACAGCGATATCACAATGGTTTTCCATCGCGTTTGGGGATCGCTATCGCTTCCAAATTTACATGAAACAACATAATAATTCGGTTAATACCAGAGCTCTGTTCATTGTCTGTGTGAACGTATCGTTTGGGCTGCAATACAAACTATTGTGCGGTAATTTGGGTTAAATTATGTGTTTTGGATAATTTATTATCTTCTAGGAATGGTGGCTCAGTGGTAATGGCCCCAACTTATAATTTCTACGTCGTGGGTTTAAATCCAAGGCAGGTAGGTACTTTCCCATATTATGCCATTTATTTCATTAACATTGCTTTTAAAACGTTGAAGAAAAACAACTTCAGCAAATGTTCTAGAATCAAAAATTCAAAGAAACGTGACATCAACCAACCTGTACTAGGCTACAAATGATAGTCGTGCGAGCAACCAATCACAGTCGTGCGGGCAACAAATGTCAGTCGTGCGAGCAACAAATGACAGACGTGCTGGAAACAAATGACAGTCGTGCGAGCGACAAATGACAGTCGTGCAAGCAACAAATGACAGTCGTGCAAGCAACAAATGACAGTCGTGCGAGCAACAAATGACAGTCGTGCGTGCAACAAATGACAGTCAGGCGAGCAACAAGTGACAGTCGTGTGAGCGACAAATGACAGTCGTGCAAGCAACAAATGACAGTTGTGCGGGCAACAAATGTCAGTCGTGCGTGCAACAAATGACAGTCGTGCGAGCAACAAATGACAGTCGTGCGGGCAATAAATGACAGTCGTGCGAGAAACAAATGACAGTCGTGCGAGCAACAAATGACAGTCGTGCGAGCAACAAATAACAGTCATGCGTGCAACAAATGACAGCCGTGCGAGTAAGAAATGACAGTCGTGCCGGCAACAAATGACAGTCGTGCGAGCAAAAAAGAGGGTTGGAACTATAGATCCTATATGGCTCCTTCTCTTTGACAGTGTAGTTTAGGTCGTCAAATGAATTGAGTTAATATCTTGTGGTAGGGCCTCTAGCATCACCTTGAGAGTGGAGAGCAGTATAATAAATATAAAAATAAATATGTAATAAACAGCTATTTATTTACCTATTATATAATTTATGTACAGTCAGGGGTCAAAAGTGTAGTTGCACTCTATTAATGCTAAAGTAGAAGTTTCATAGTCCTCAACTAGTTTAATCAATACTATATATAGTACTCGTATATACTATGTATAGTTATATTCTATGCTACAAATCAAATCAGACATACACCATTGACCTTCTTCTGCAAAGACATTTTAAACCCTTTAGCATTGATGGAGTGCAACTGCACTTTTGACCCCTGACTGTACACACATAAAACAGAAATATATAGATAATTATAAAAATCTGTCTTTTAGGCAAAAGTGAACAGGGTACTTCTAGGCAAGCGTGCTCTATCGTCGTCCATATCGTCGCTTTCCATCAGGTGAGTTAGTGGCCAACCACGAATCTATCAACAATCCCTTTCTTTGCCAAGCCTTATCCCATTTCATTTGGGGTCGGCTCTCCTTGACATTTTTCGCCAGACATTTAGGTTTAAAGATATTTAATTCTCAAAAAAGACAAAGTCACCTAAGAACAATTTTTTCTTAGGCTTGTTCATCACCGCGTACGTAAGTTATTAAACTCATCTAATATTTTATAATTGTGTTTTACATATTGTGCTAGTTGGTTCTTGAATGCACTGAATGAATGGACATTTTTTATAAATGGGGACTCAGGCCTCCTCTCTAGGAGAGGGAATGGGCCGCAATCCACCACGCGGGCCCAGTGCGGGATGGTGGATGTCACATGTCTTCGAATTTTTGATTCTAGGACATGCCGGTTTCCTCACGATGTTTTCCTTCACCATTTTAAGAGCAGTGGTGATAAAATAAATTACACAAAGTAATGCGCCTAGCTGGGTTTGAACCCGCGACCTAGAACTCGTAAGTCGGGGCTGTTACCACTCGGCCACCACTGCTCACTCGGCAACCACTGCTCATTCGGCCACCACTGCTCACTCGGCCACCACTGCTCCTAAATGGGGATATTTTGTTATAAAACTGTGCTCAAATGTCTATTTTTTTTTGCCGAACTTAATTCTCATATTTGGTATGACCAGAAAACTAGCCCGGCAACTGCTACGTTGTGTTAATTCTTTCACTTTAGTAAACGATAGGTTAATCTGTATAATTTTGTTGAGAGCTTTAGGGCTGTATTTCACCGGGACGCCATGGCGGCGCGACCTTGGTGTCCCGGTGAAATATAGCCCTAACATACTCTTTGGTGAATGCGTCAGTGGCGGCCGGATTGGTGTCCGAGCTTGTCGCGCCACCAAATTGGCTGCGCAACCAAACGGACACCAGTAACTCTCTATAGAGCTGTATACATGTTGTTGGTAGCGGCGACTGGTCGTGCCGCCATGGTGTCCCGGTGAAATATAGCCCGATAAAAATACAAATATTGTAAAATATATTGCCTAATGCTCATTATTTTTTTTTCCATATTTATTTGCTTGTTGGTGATAAATATGAGACATATAATATTTCGGTTCTGGGTCGTCGAGTCGTTCACTTGGGCTTTCTTCAGGTCATTGCTTATTACAGACATCCAAGTTAGAAGGGGTCTACCACGCCTTTTTAGACCAGTATTCATAAGTAGGGCTAGCCCATCTGGGCTACTACAGCCCATACAGCCTAGATAGGCTATATGTTCCTCAGATCTTCTGATTATATGACCATAGCATCTGCGAACCTTTCAACAATGAAAAATGAAACAAAAGTTATTATTCAAATTCTAGGTCTAAACATGAACCAAACGCTTGAACATTCAGCAAACCAAATACCCACACTTTAATACAGTTTTCACTTCTGAGTTAGCATGTTACATAAAAAGAATATTTTAATATTTTCGTTTAGCGCAGAGGACACAATTTTCCAGACTGAAGCGTTCTATAAACATAAAAGCAAATAAACTCAGGTTAGAGAGGCACAACTTTTTTAGGGATCCGCAGTAAATATACTATTTTATTTTTATGTGTACGGTTCTGAACTTACTGTTTTCCCCATGGGCCGACGTAGTTATGAGTTAGGGATCGAATAAAATGACGATAAATGAAAGTTAGGGGCGTATTTTTTTTTATTTGATGTTATTGTGTAGGTGGAGATCATAGAGTAAGGTAAAGTCACTTAGGCATGTATATGTGTGTCTGTGTGTGTGTGTGTGTGAGTGTGTGTGTACGTGCAAGAAAAGAGAATCACAGTGGCCTTGCAGGCTTAGACTTGTAACTACAGATATTTTGTCCAAAAAGCTGTAATAAGGAGAAAGATAAATTAAAATAAATTAATTTGAACTGAATTAAATAGAAATTATTCAAATGGAATAACAATTAAACTGAATTGAGTAGACATTAATTCTAATCAAATAAAATAAATTGTATAAATTAAATTGTATTGTATTGAATTAAATTATATAATGTTGAATTACATTGAATTATAATTAATTGTACCGAATTGAATTAAATAAAAATATTTACGTAAATTTAATGGAATTAAGAATAATTGAATTAAATTATATACTATATTATTATGATTATAGAAATTAGTTTGTTATACATGAAGCTTTTGCAGAAGGTACTGTATTTTGTAAAATCTTACCACAGAAGGACTGTGGTAAGAATTATTTTACTTCTTTTATTCAAATGTCAAGATGTGGACATTGGGGTGGGTAACATGTTTGTGCATATAGTTTTAAGGAGTTTTTTTTGTATTTGCTCTAGCATATAACCGTTTTTGTCCCCAATAATATAATACTAATAACTTTTCTGTTTGCATTTCCGCCAAACGGTATGTATAAAATGTATGGCAATGACATTAGCATAGCATAGCATAGTCGGCCTTATAATGTTCCCACTGTTGGGACTCAGGCCTCCTCTCTAGGAGAGGTTATGGGCCGTAATCCACCACGCGGGCCCAGTGCGGGTTGGTGGATGTCACATGTCTTCGAATTTTATGTTCTAGGACATGCCGGTTTCCTCACGATGAAATGACAATGGCTATGACGTTACTGACAGGTAATGTACGTCATTTTTCACGTGACTTCTATACAAGAAAGGTTAAAGCCTGATAGAACGCAAAAAACAACTGAAAGAACATAGGTGTTTATTAGTCAGTAAAAGTCTGACACTCCCTCTCGCTTCATCCAGAGCGAGAGAAGTTATTTGATGATTTATCACCCTCAAAAAAAAAGCGAGAAAGAAAATTAATTCATTAAAATCAAAATAGTCAATTAGATACTTTTGAACGTGCAAAGAAAACATCCTTAGGTATTTGCCTGCCATTTACTTTATCCAAAATGCTCACAGATTTGTACTCACAATATTTAAGGATTATGTTAAGTTCAATGCCGTATTCTGTGTTTTATTGCTACGAATTCAATAACAATAAATTCTGTATAAAATTTCTAAGAGAAGATTTGTTGCTATAATTTTATCTATACAGTCTCAATTTTATTTTGTTTCCAAAAATTTCATGTGATCTTGAACATATTTTTTAGTAGAATTCTGTGATGACATTTGACTTGTCAATGTCCAAGGCTCTTTTGGATTTTCGACCTGAAAATCTGAAATGTTGCCCAGAGTTTCTCATTATAATTGTTTGTTTTGTTGTTGTATTATTATTGTTCTAAGAAACAGGGAGAATATTTTGAAATAGAACCTCTAAGGCAGGAATCCCTATAAAAAACCTTGAGGTGTTGAAAAAGGGTAATAAAGGTGTGCATAGAATTTTTTACAAAAATTTCATGGGATCCTGAACATTTCTATTTTTATTTATTTTTTAAGTTTGAAATGTTGCGCAGAGTTTCTCATTATCATCTGTTCTAAGAGGGAGAATATTGTTACGAACGTGAGTAATTAAATGCCGATTAGCTAGCAGAGAACTTTATTCACCACAAACAATAACAAATTTGTCCAATCAACGAATATCCAAATCACAATGAACACTAGAGTTCCGTTTAGTATCGCTCAGGTCGTTAGGTAAGATCACTTCACACACTTAGGTATCGCACTCGTTTCGCAGTCGAAAACAAACTGACTCACTTCCGGTCGGGGGCTCGTATTTATATTGGAAGCCAGGAATATTCTAGATACCGACGTTTCCAGAAAATAGTCCTCGAATCGCAGGGTAGTAAATTATTTTTATTACAAACCTGTACCTCCCTTCTTTCACGCGAATTTCGACTCTATTAATGAGTATGGAAGGTACGAATTCCCTTATCTACCTACTAAACCTTATTTAATAATAATAGTGGAAGGTACTTTATGTTGGAGATTTTCTAGATCTTTCCAGGCCTGGGTACGTACTTCCATTCTAGAAGGTTCGTGCAGCAATGCGTTTTAATTTTTTGAACCTACTCTTGATTTCAACGAATATATGGCGTGTTCAAGTTTCACGACGTAACAATATTTTAAAATCAAACCTCTAAGGGCAGAATCCCTAAAAAAACCCTAAGGGGTTGAAAAGGGGCGATAAAGGTTTGCATGGAACTTTTTACTCGAGTTATGAGTACTAGACTAGTTAGCGGTCAAAGCCGTAAACAAAACACGAAGCCTGCTTTAAATGTCAAAAAAAAACTATGCGGAACCCATCTCACTATGACATTACGCGGTTCTCTTCACTAACTAGGTATGTTCAGTTTGTGTGTTTTACTGCTTAGCAGCGCTATGCGTCCGTCGACTGTTTTTACTAGCGCTTAACGTCGATCATTGCCACCCTGTATATAGAAAAGAGTGGCTGTTTGGTTTTTGGAACAGCTTGTATATTGGGTGATTGTTTGTTTTGGGAAATGTCCCTGATTGATTCTTCCTTTTGTTTTTTTTTTTAATGATATAAACTAGTGCTTTACTACAATCCCACCTGATGGTAAGCAGTGATGCAATCGTTGATGCTGATTCATACTAGTTTATTAAACGCTTATTCACTCTACCCTTGGAAGACACGTTAATTATAATCGGTCGGGAAGTCCGTTGCAGGTAAATTATTTTAAACCTTCGATGTACGCGGTATTAATGTCGAGGCGAAACGCTTAATCCGGACCGCAGAAGTGTTAACAATCGTACACTCGCCGAACGTCGGGTTGTCAGATGGTAGAAAGTTCATAACGGATAATTACAAGACGGTGCAGGAGTTTTGGGCGGGATATTGACGAGTGAAGTTCAGTGACTGTTTCAATTATTCGCAAATTGATTGGTAGTGTATATTATGATGGAAAATGGATATAGTTTTGTTTCTCATACACTACTGTACAATGTGTTGCTACAGCCTAGGGTTCTTAGTCTTAGGCTATTTCTAGGCAAGCGTGCTTTATCATCACTTACCATCAGCCCCCCTAGTCAAGTTACGATCGTTTCGTTCGCGTCGCACACTTCGAGTAGGCCACGCCGTCGATTCCTTTGTTCTGACGTCGTCTCAATGCTCAGTCACGTGGTCTGAACAAAGGAATCGGAGGCGTGGCCTACTCGAGGCGTTCGACGCAAACGAAACGATTGTAACTTGGCTACGGGGCAGGTGAGATAGCGGTCAAGTACGACCTTATTAATAATAAAAGGAAACCGACATATCTTTGAATCTAAAGTTCGAAGACATGTGGTAAATCATCCAAATGACTTTTCGCGCTCTTGGAGGAGAGACTTTTACTGACTAAAACCACACCGAGTCCTTCAATTAGCCTTTGCGTTCTAGGACTATGGGTTTCCTTTTCAGAAATTCTCCGCGGTCCTAGCTAGCGGGCATCGGCCCTACTGGGTCCCAACGGTCTGCTGACATCTCTGTGAGGAGCGCGTGGATCACTATGCGCTGTTGACAACTAGGCTCGGGACGGTTAATTACCGAACAGCCGAACGGCGAGCTACCCAATGCTTGACGTCCGCAAGCCCGCGTGTACCGTGGCTGGTAGTCGGGGTCGGAATTACGGCGGCTAGGGCGTGAGGACCTTCGTTCCCTTACGCGTTCAAAGACATGTGACATCTACCAATTCACACTGAGCCAACGTGGTGAATAACGGTCCATTAACTCTCTCCTAGAGAGGAGGATTGAGTCCCAGCCGAGGCCATTACAAGGTCGATTATACCTATGCTTTTATTTATAGTATTACTTTGTCTAGAGCAAAACATGTTGGTTCATTATTTATTTAGTACCATTACTTCGAAACAGGCCAGCTGTTTACTTTCTCATGCAAGTCATAACTGAGGGAAACTTGTTAGGGTAGCCTTTTGGGTAAACAATCATTAGGTTGGTACTACTGCTCCTGAACTTAGAGTTTGAACTAGTACCCTCCTTATATCTCTATCTATATAAGGTTGTAAAAATTAACTTTAAGAATTTCGAGGGGATATTGTAATCCTCATTATGAACAACAATTACTATGGGACCAAACAAAAAATCAGCTGTTCGCTACGTTTATGTTCGCATAACTCTTCAAAATGTATGGAGCAGCTGATTTTTTTTTGTTATTTCAGGTTTGGTTCCATAGTAAAAGTTGTTCATAACGAGGAGTACAATGTCCCCTCGAAACCCTTAAACTTAATTTTTTAACACTTTATATATATAAAAATCAATGCTACTTTTCGTTGTAATTTTATAACTCAAGAACGGGCTCACCTATTCAAACAAACCAAATGTTTAGGCTTTGCTCGGACTATTTAGTAGATAGTTTATGTGAAGTTTGCACAAAATCGGTTGAGCGGTTCTTCATTTATCACATTATTAGACAGTTCTATACTAGCTACTAGAATAGAAATAAAAACCCATTTTTTTAAGGTGGGATATCATCCAATGACTTCTTTGTCTCTAGGGCGAAGCGGGCCCTCCCGCTTCGCCAGCGTGTCAGACTTTTATTGACTAAAACCTATGTTTTATGTTCTTTTTATGTTAGTTCTTTGCCTTGTGTTTCAAAAGCTCGGCGTTCCCTTTCGGGCTAACCATGGCAAATGAAAAAACATATTGTCTACCCTGCTTTGATGTATAGAGCTGAATTTATCCATAGGTGTTGTTTTTAAGACATATGAGAAATATTTACGGATTTTGAAATTCAACCCATAAGGTGTTGAAAAAGGGGTTGTAAATATGTATGAAAGCCTATCACTTTTTGGAGAAAAAGTTATTAGTTGATAAACCTAACCAGAAATGGATTTTAATCGACTTCAAAAAAAAGGAGGGGGTTATCAATTCGGTTGTATGGTTTTTTTTATGTGTGTTACCTCAGAACCCCGTCGTTTATGGACCGATTTGCAAAATTTTATATTCTTCTTAGAATAGATGCTTTCCGATTGGTCCCATTTTTTCAGAATCCAGTTCTGATGATGGGATCCATGAGGAATTGAGGGAACTCCCCAAATATTATAGGCAACCATATGGTGATTTTGGTATTTTCATCGAGTACTTAAGCATTTATAGTCAAAAAGTAACATTTGATGAAGTAGAACTGGTGAAGAAGACCAGAAATGGCTAACGGAACTTCATACTCACATAGATATCGCAATAAAGATAGTTAAGCGACTATGACAATGCACATAAATGAATGGTTCTGAATAGTAACGTTGAAAATGGTATCATCGAAGTGATCTGATGATGATGATGGAGCCGGAAGGTAAGCACTGAAACTCCGTAATTAATCAATGCTATCGAACTGACCTGATGATGAAGCCGGAAGGTGGAAGTTACATACAGGAACTTCATAATAAAACAATGTAACCCAGCAGTGAAACTAGTAGGATCGCAGGACTCCCAAAACCTCATTAGTACCTCTTATTAAACTGCCGAGGAATTCTCACACTTTCGATATCTAAATAATATATGTTGCAATACTACTTTAATCATGGCAACTCGTTTAAGTCAGTAAAAGTCTGACACTGCTACCCGCTCCACCCCGAGCAGGTAATCAAAATCATCAACCACTTTTGATGATTTCTCATGTAAAAAGGGGGGCCCAGTTATTTTTTTGTCCCAGACCCGTTGGTCGCGCATAAAATGAGTCTATTGTAATTTGAAATGAATGAATAAAGAAATAAATAAAATGGCCCATTCTCTTTTAAGGAGGAGGGGCCCGACCTTTAAACTTAATAATAAACAAAACATTGACACAATGAATTACTCCAGCAGTCTTCAACATCAAATCAGCTCCAGCGCCGGCAACTTGATTATTGTGGGAGTCGATCTGCTGAGTTTGTGTGTCTACGTGACGTTGGACGACTTCGTTTAGTGAACGAATGAGACCACCGAGGCTTTGGAAATCGGAACAATTCGGACTTCTTTACGTCATCGGGGTCACTTGAATGAATCGAATCGCTGAATGTAACTGTTCTGTTGCTACTTGAGCATTGTGTTTCAATAGCTTCTAGCGGGAGCAGTAAAATGAAATACGTAGACTATAGAAATTGGTGAATTACGTTAGAAAACAAAAGTATAACGTAGCGACGCGCGACGAGCGAACGCGCGGTGTCTTCGATGTGGTAAAATTTGGAGTGCCGTCAGATATTATGTATTATAATAGTACTCTGTGGTGTCGCACCGCGGCGCGAGGAGGTGTATATACAGCTTGCGCTCTCCTCTCATCACCGGCCCTCCGTCCGCGCGCGCCCCTCCTTCGCCGCCGCGCACCTTCAGTCCGTCGTAATGATGTTTTGTATAGACAGTATCTAACCTTATTTATTCGGTCCCGGCTGTCGTTCGTAGATATCTGACTGTCGCTACTTTACTGGACCGCTTCAGTTTTACTGATAACTCTTTGAGGCACGCGTGGAATACAACGAGCTGGTACTTGGGCTCGATCCTTATCAAATGGTCGGACGGAAAGCTACCTATTATTTTTCGTCTGCAAATCTGCGCTTACAGTAGCCGGAAATCGCCCTGTGACTCCCGACGGCCAAGGCGTCTCCTTTGGTCCTTTGGCGGCGGCAGTCATCTCCTCCGTTAGCATTTCTGCTTCGCAAGAGGTGGCGGCAGCTTCTCATTCTTTCTCGCTCCGGACCATGGGCTGAACCAGGGCCGGGTGCGAGTGTTCGCCGCCACTAACTCCTGCCTTAACGCAGGCGATGTCGCTAGCAGCCCCTATCGCATAAAAAAAAGTGAAACTGTAGCAGAGTGATTATATCCAAATAATTACGTCAATACGTACGTCATCAGTGAAGATTAAATTTTTAATATTATTATTTTTTGCAGAGGAGAGAAGTAAGTTTTACTAGACACCACTGTAAAAAATTATAATATTAAAAATGTAACCTACACTGATGACGTACTAGCTGTATGAGAAAACATTATTGGCGTTGTGCAATCTCTAAAATTAACCGAAAATGGTGATTTTTGATATAAGAACACTGTGCACTGTCTGTGTGTGTGTGTGTGAGTGGTATCAAGAATTCGAACAGTCAGAAATAGAAAATTAAAAAAAAAACTTGAAACAGGTTGGGGGGACTTTACATCCAGTAAAGTCACGGAAACTTAAAAAACGATTAACCCAGAAATAAAAAAAATATCCTCAGTCCCTATTTCCAGTGGTCGCACTGTCCTGCGTAGAAGAGTTTACCAACTTTCAAAGTGGGTTCTGCTTATTGATTTAACGGATCGTAGCGCCCTAAAGAGGTTTGCTGAGGGCTTACAAGATAGATTGAAGGAAAACTTCGCCAGCTCTTCCACAACAAAAAGTTGGCAACACAATTAAATGTTTTTGGCGAGAAAAAGAGTTTCGTTTGAGTGAAGAGGTTCTGTTGGAAGGAGTTTTAATGTAAGTATTGCATTAGGGATATGTGGCACTGTTTAGAGTCCCAAAGGGGTTCATTGTGGGATTGACAGCTTTGGATATATGAAAAAGGAAGACTTTAAATTACAGAATTATTGGCCTAGACTATTAGTTCGGAATGTTAAACGGAACACTTAAAGGATCAATCACTTTGTTGTCCGTCCGTCTGTCTGTTTGTCTGTCTGTCTGCCTGTCTGTCTGTCTAGCTGTCAAGACCCTTTATCTCGAGAACGCGTGAAGGTATCGAGTTGAAATTAAAATTATATACTCAGGTCTGCGGACCCTTGAAGCTGTGAAAAAATCAAACTTCTAAGTTCACGAAAGAAAGATACGGCTATAATTTATGTCGCAAAAAACGTATATTCCGACACTCTCGAGGGAACCAAAATTCATAGGGTATTTCCCGTTGACCCTAGAATCCTGAAATTTGGCATGAAGCAAGGTCTTATAGCACTCGACTCTTATAGAGGTCGTCTTGAATGTCGACAATTATGCAAAGGCATAATTGTACACATTCACGCGAGCGAAGACGCTTTCAAGAGCTAGTTAAGAATACGATAAACAAAACAGGTATAATGTTCCAATGTTTCCTTTTCTGTCACTCGTAAGTCGTAAGCAATGAATTCTGCTATAGTAGTAGGTACGTTATACCCTTGTTCCATTTTGATAGGTCGGAAGGCTCATAACTTATTCATGGTGACAAACACCATGGAATGGAGAAAACATTGGTATTAATTGAATTCGCTTTTCTGGATATTTTCCCCTTTTATTTTTCTGGGCATGCTAATTTAATGTTGTTTTTTTGGGAGGTAAATGCTGGTGAATAGCATATTAATTGTCTTTGAAAGTGAGTCGTTGGTACCATTCATTTTTTTATTTTTTTTATTTATTGGGTGGGAAAATCATCGCATGACAAATCCCGCTCTTGGGCGGAGCGGGAGATAGTGTCAGACTTTTACTGATTAAAAACCCACTCCTGTTCCTTCGTTGCCTTCGTCCCAGGGCCCCGGGTTTCACTTTCACACTACCCATGGCCCCAGTAGGCTTCGACCCTGCTGGGCTCCTACGATTTGCTGACATCTCCCTGAGGCACGCGTGGAATAGTACGCGCGGGGATTTTCTGAAAGGGGAACTAATATCCTTAAAAGGCAAAGAGCAACTGAAGGACACAGATGTGGTTTTAGTCAGTAAAAGTCTGACACGCCCTCCTCCGCACCTAGAAAGAGAGTCGACATTGGATGATTCCCAACTTAAAAAAAAATGGCTGTCCTGATTTTTTTTTCTCTTTTGACGATTTTGGCTATATTTATGGCCACTTTTTTCTATGACTTATTTATTTTGAAAGCGAGTTATTTGATGATTACTTACAATAAAGTAAAAAAAAACCTACTTACATAAAAAAAAAACCGTGAATGTATTTTTTATTTTATTTATTTGTACACAGCCATGAACATACAATTAAAATTTAAAATTGTACCGCATTTAAGAGCATTCATCCGTTAAAACCACACAGAAGCCAAAATCAACAAAATTTCCGACGAACAATATAAAAATAATGTGTTTAATTTCTAGATAATATATTGACGTCATATTATTGAGAATTTCAAAATCTTGTGTATGGTTTAAAAACCTTTTCAAACTGTCGTATAGTTTTCCCATTAGAACAGTTCTTATCCAAGCCATTTTTAAAACTAGCGGTCAACCGTTTAAGCTGATGCGAGATAGTAGTTGAACCGTGTATGATAAACTTATAAAAATTTTACTTAAAAAAAATTATAACATTGACTAGTGCATGGATTAAAAAAAAAACACGTTTGCTGTAAGTTTTCACTTAAGAAAAGTAATCTCAAAACTGTATTTTTTTGCCATTTTTCGAGATATTAAACGCGTTAATTTAGGATAACATATGAGGCATTTTAGTTTTTTTAACTTATTAATTGAACACATTTATGTTATAAGACATGGTGCAATAATTTTTTCAATAACTTATTTGTTTACACTACAATTAATTATTTAGTATCACTATATAATAGACGCGGAGTTGCGTCAGCGCCAACGCGTCCGTCGGAAATCATTGATTTTGGCTTCGGCGTGGTTTTAACGAATGAATGCTCTTAATCATATTTGAATTGACGATTTTTGGTTTCAGAGTGTGTAGCGACATCTATGGCGTACATAAGAACTAATCCTGCATCGCGGAATTAAAGTTCTCAGCGCGAGAACAGCCCAAAATCATCTATTGGGCAGTTGCCCATTACACATGACACCCGTCTGGTCCGAGGATCCTCCCTTTTCAACGGAGGTATGCGGGACCTGCCAAAAGTCTTCAAACAAAAAATAGTCAATATCGGTTCACATTTGGTGCAGATATCGCAGAACAAGACACAAAAAAAAAACAGACCAAAAAAAATTTATTTGTAACTTGTCTTCCATACTTTAAACATGAAATACGAGTATGAGTAAATAAGGAACCACGAGCATCTTTAGCCTTTGAAATACTTTGAATGGAAGGCCAAATAAAGGTCGAAACCGCAAAATCGATAATTCCTTATAATCTTAAGTGGAGTGATTAAACATTGAATCGCCTTGAGTGAAGCTTTTCTTAACTTTTGATGAATATCAATCATTAAAAATGAAACCCCTCTATAGGCTATGCGCAAACCTGAGTCTAAAAATGTATTTTTTCAATACACTTACTCGAAAACCCCCGTTCTTATCCCTACCATTTTTAGACACGCAATTTACTGTTTTCTGCACTAGTACTGAAAAGTGTGCCAGCTTATCCCCGCTACAATTTATCGTATCAGGCTGGGCATTAAGCGATCCCCATGAGTCGCCAATCAACCCTCGTTTATTTATTTCTTAATAAGTGTATTGTAAAACGCCATTTGATACACGTGGAAAGTCACTGCAGCGTTCGGGTCCATAACGCCGAAATCTACCTTGGTCGTAATGACAAACTTTCTTCACTTGTATCAATATGTACCGTAAAGTGATAGCTGTAATAGGGTTAACACACGTTCGAATTTGGTACGACGGATTTGGTCCGTTCGTACCAAGGTTTAAAGATGTTCACTGTTGGACATAGGTCTTTTCTAAGTGTCACCATAACAAACGGTCCTTTGTGTCTCGCATCCATCGGATTCTCGCGACCCTCACCAGATCATCGTTTCTCAGTCCACGTTATGGGAGGCCTTTCAACGCTGCGTAAGTAATACTAATTAGACACGCTCAAACTTGGTACGACAGACCCAACTTACGCTGAGTTACGCTTACCTTGGTACGGACGGACCAAATCCGTCGTACTAAGTTCTAGTGTGTGTTAAAACTAGGTGTATGCACGACTACTGAGTGTCCCTCCACCTTTACATGACCCGACCAACAAACTATGTTGTACAGACTGAAACGTGGATCGAATTGTATCTTTAATTCTTTATTTTTCAGCTGGGAAATTTTTAAATCACCTCTCCCGTGCTGGGTGGTGCGAGAGAAAGAGAGATTAGATGAGATGAGATGATAAGCGACAAGACAAGACGATACGACATGAGATTTTTTATTTTGCAAATATGGATATAATAATTTCAAGGTGATACAAAATAATAAATAAAGAGAACAGCCAATTTTTGCCTATAACAAGGCATCAGACAAACAAGGTGTCAGACTTTTACTGACTAAAATGCACCTCTGTTCTTCAGTGCCCTTTGCGTTCCAGGGCCACGGGCACAGCAAATTGTTCAAATAATTCCGCTGCCCATCGGAGATTCATAACCTTTCCCATCTTCGCCGTAGTTGGTTAAAAACTTTTCTTGGAGTGTGTGCACTGTCTTTCTTTTATACCCATCTAAACTTTGAGGGTTAGGAGTTAAGACACTGTGAATTTTTCTGGCGTTTTTACACTTTTATAATTATGATTTTTCGGTGAGAAAGGAAAAGTTTTCGTTGGAATTAAGCTTTTAAGGAATTCTCCTGAAACTTTAAGTTTCGTTCTGCCTTATAACTCAGTGATATTTACTATTTAGTGGTTGCAGAATCTAGAACATACTAGTTCCAAAGTTTCCAGTGAAATTAAATAGAAAAGAAAAAGAAAGAAAGAAAAACATTTTATTTGGCGAAGCAAGGCGCAAATTTAGAACTAACAAATTATAAGAATATTATGTGAAAAAAAAAGAAAATATGCGCCACATCCGCGCAAAACAGCCGAACGCTCAGCATATTGCCGTGACCACACGCAAAATGCGATGAGTCTACGGCGCTGGTTTTCAGCGTGGGCCGGTAACGGTATCGACATAAAGACGTCGGCACTAAATGTCATTTAAGCAAATAATCAGTGGCGTAGCTAGTCCCAAAGGGGCCCCCATATCCAAAGTTTTCGTGGGTTTTTTTTTACAACGTCGGTGCTACTAGCACCGCGACATGAGACAGAGTCATGATCTGATTCGAAAGATATGACCAGTCTAACTGGATATATTTCGTCCATGTCATCATGTAAGACTGAGGCCAATGAGCTCATTTTTGACCGGCCTGTTGGTCTAGTGGTTAGTGGCCCTGACTGCTATGCCGGAAGTCGTGAGTTCGATTTCCACCCAACACCAATGTTTGTGTGATGAGCACGTTCTGTGTCTGGGCGTAATTTATCTATATTATGTATGTTATATATACTTTTTCTTTTTTTTTCGCTTTTGCGATATATTTATATTATTGGACCCCAACCACCATAAATTCGTTAGTAATTTATTTTCTTAACGTCTCATTCATTGATAATTGTAATTATTTATTTTTCTTGCTTTTTTTATATAGATAGATAGACATAGATAGATAGATAGATATTCTTTATTGTACACCAAAACTACAAATTACATTAGGAAATTAACATTTATAGCCTCTTTTTTACAATGTGAATTTGAAAACACTACACTCCGCGAATTCTTAGGTTACTTCCTATTACGACTCACTTTTTATTATGTTTATTTTTATTGTACTTTTTAATACAAAATTGACCGGTCTACACTGTTCTTACATAATATCTACTTATATTGTAATGTGGAAATATTGTAAGAACAACATTTTTTTTAAAAGAGTAACCATGGAGTTTCTTGCCGGTTCTTCTCCATAGGAAACGACCAATTTTGAACCGTGCACTAGCTTCTATGTGAAATAAAAAACTTTTGACTTGACTTTGACTTTGATTTAGAAATATAAGTATGTTTATCAGTTGTCTAATACTCATAACACAAGCTCTGCTTAGCTTGAGACTAGACAGCGTTGTGTGATAGTTGTGGAATATATATTTATTGGAGTATTCTGGAATTGAAAACAGGTTATGTTTTTATTGTGACCTTATGAAGAGAATGCTAAAACAAACGGAGCGAGCGCAGCTATAAAAATTGAACATCCTACCATCTAGTAATTATTCATTAGCTATGCACCTCTTATCAATAAGAGAATTGAAGGGTGTGAATGCATTTTACGAACTTTTACACGGGACCCCTGTGGCTTGGGAGCCCCGTATCATTGATACAGCTGATTCGGCGGTAGCTACGCCACTGCAAATAACAATTCTTGAAAACATCTGCTCTTATGTAGCATAATAAGCCTTTTAATGTTCCCACTGCTGGGACTCAAGCCTCGTCTCTAGGAGAGGGAATGGACCGTAATCCATCACGCGGGCCCAGTGCGGGTTGGTGTATGTCACAAATGTCTTCGAATTTTTTGGTTCTAGGACATGCCGGCTTCCTCACAATGTTTTCCTTCACCGTTTTGAGAGCAGTGGTGATGAAATAAATTACACAAAGTACTTAATGCGTCTGGCTGGGTTTGAACCCGCGGCCTACAACTCGTAAGTCGGAGCCATTACCACTCGGCCACCACTGCTACTGCTCTTATGGACTTGAAATTAAAATACCATGACCACGGCAGAACACTTCCCCGATGCATCAAAATCTCGAATAAATATGACCTAGAAACAATATTTCTGGAAATACAATCATAGCTTTCATTTGTTAGATCAGTAGATAATTAAAATAAATCCCTATAAGATATAGTAATAATCCACAACTATCACACCACGCCGTCTAGTCCCAAGCTAAGCAGAGCTTGTGTTATGAGTACTAGACAACTGATAAACATACTTATATATTTTTAAATACATACATATTATAGATATTGGTACGGATAATAAATTTATTCCAATTCAACTACAGTACAATACATTTCTACTTATCTTCTATATGGTCAAGTGCGAGACGGACTCATGCATCGAATTCCTTACAACCTATATAACCTATGTAAAAAGTTCGAGCGGAATCGAGACTCGATTCTTTATCGTATCGCATAAAAGAAGTATTATGTGACGTCACGGTTTTCTTGGCAAATTTAAGGATTCTAGATCAAAGGGAAATAGGCTATAGATTTAGATTTCCTTACGAGTGTCAAAACAGCGCCATAAATGGAGCATAAACGGCCTTATCTTCAGATTACGTCGAATTACAGAGTTTTATTTGTATACGGCTCGAAGGGGTAGCACTTCAGTATTTGATATAAATTTCATCATAGCCTTTCGGGTTCCAGAGAAAAGGGGTCTTTATAGACGTACAAACGGGCAACAAAATGATCCTATATTGTTACTGACTAAGGTACGGAACTCTAAAAAAAGATTCAAGCGAATCTAGCCCAGCAGGTACGCACTACGTATGGATAACTTCCTAAGTTTTACCAACTCGATCGTCACGTTTTATAAGTTTTCTTTAAAAACGAATTAAATTCTCTTAGTAAGTCACTTCCGCTTTAAGGATAGTTTCACATACCAGATGCTGCCCCATAAATAATGCAAGGCAACCTTTTAAGGGTTTGACGGTAGCAATGGGTGGCTCGCCGTCCGGTTGTTCGGTAATTAACCGGACCGAGCCCAGTCGTCAACAGCGCGTGGTGATACACGCGCTCCTCAAAGAGATGTCAGCAAACCGTAGGGGCCCAGCAGGGCCGATGCCCGCTAGCTAGGACCGCGGAGAATGTCTGAAAAGGAAACCCGTAGTCCTAGAACGCAAGGGGTAATTGAAGGACACAAGTGTGGTTTTAGTCAGTAAAAGTCTGACACGCCCTCTCGCTCCGCCCAGAGCGCGAGAAGTCATTTGGATGATTTCCCAACTCAAAAAAAAAGTCACTTCCGCTTTAAGGATAGTTTCACATACCAGATGCTGCCCCATAAATAATGTAAGGCAACCTTTTAAGGGTTTGACTGTATTAAAAATTAAAACGGATACATTTACTAATCCACGAACCTACTTTATGATTCCTCCGGGGAACCAAATAAATTGTTTCTCTTTCCGGATACATTAAGTATTTGTAGTAACTGTGTTAAAAGATTGTTTAACTTAAAATTAAAAGTAGACGGCTGTGAAAAAGACGGATGAAAAAAGATTGCATGTAGTGTAGATGAGAATGTTGAAATGGATGTTTTGTGTGACGAGAATGGATAAAGTGAGCATATTAGAGGGAACTTGAAAGTGGTACCAGTTACTGAAAAGATGAAGGGGAATCGTTTGTCTTGGTATCTATGGCAATGTAAAGAGGGCTACTGGGAAGTCAGCTATGCCTGTATCCAGTGGTGTCGGGGTGATGCTCGTCGCAACGGACATAGCGTTGGCCATATAGGCCTAAAGAGGAGGGATGGAACACATGTTACTAAAATCACCAAATAAACTTTCGCTTAATAACCTGTCATTTGACAAATGATTAATTTTTTATCCATTTTAACGTTTGGAATTTATAACGTTTTGTATATTTTTACGCGAATCGCGCGTCAACCCCCGTTTATTCATATCTATATCATCTCTCCCATCTTATTTGGGGTCGGTGCAACACGTTTTTTTCTTCCATTCTATCCTGTCAACCGTCATGCTATCACTAACTTCCTTTTCTTTCATATCACTGTTCACACAATCCATCTATCTTTTTTTCGCATGAATGCTGCCTCAATAGCAATAAAAAACTTTTTCCACTTGTATCAAACTATACACATGGTGGTGTTATCCACATACCTATTAGGCAATATTCGGCTATACTCGCTTAAACCAAAAACAAAAGACGCTCAAGGCAGATTACCCCATTTATATAAAATCCCAACTACAGCCGCTCTATACCTCTATAGGACAGAGTAATCTATTGTGCGTTTCATCACGACTCTGACGGGATTCGTACTTACTCACATTGACAAATTGAAGCAATTTACCTTCTTTTCAAACTAGATACCCAAGGCTTGGAATAGGCTTGGAAAATGGAGAAATATCTTTATCTATATGTTCGTTGAAGGACTAACATTAAAGTGTAGGTAAATAGGTCGCACTTTAGCCATTGGAGTTTGTAAGGCAACTAAGGATATCAATCCTGATTCCATAGTAAAATCTAAAACTATAAATTTGGAGCGATGTTTTCAGTTGGCGCAAAAAATGGTTAACCATCATCTTCCTGCCCTTGTCCCGTTTTAATTGGGATCGGTGCAACACTCTCCCACTCCATCCATCCACATGTAAACTCATAACTCTTTTAGTAACATGCGTTTCATCCCTCCTCTTCCCATGACCATATCAAGACGAACGATTCCCTTTTAACTTTTCAGTCCCTGGCGCCACTTTCAAATTTCCTCTAATATATTCATTTCTCACTTTTAAATCCATATTCGTCACACCACACATCCACCTTAACATCATCATCTCTACGTGCAATCTTTTTTCATCCGTCTTTTACCCAGCCCAACATTCTGATCCATACAGAATGACAGGCCTTATCACGGACTTGTAGATTTTATCCTTCAACTTGAGGGGCATCCGTGGTTCGCAAGTTGTTCCCGTGACCTGTCGCCATTTCATCCGTCCAGCGTTATTCCGATGTGTTACGTTCCGGTCTACCTCACCATCCTCTTGGACGAGCAACCCGAGGTACTGAAAGTCGGAGCAGATCGGTATGGGCGTTCCAGCGAGAGCTAAAGGTACTGGACGTAAGGTGGTGGAAGACGTAGCGTTGGAAGGCCTCCTGGCCGTCCAACGCTACGTTTTAGTCAGTAAAAGTCTGACACTATTTCCCGCTCCAAAAATTATAATGACGTTTTTATTTTGTTGCAATTTTTTTTTTCCGAAACGTCCGGGGAAATAACCATATTTCGCCCAAATGTCCGGAATTTTTGCCATGTTTATCCGGCGTCGGCAAATTAGGTCATTGCAGCCCTAGGTCTGCACAATAAATAAATAATAGGAGGATTATTGAACTACTAGCTGTTGCCCGCGACTTCGTCCGCGTTAAAACTGTACAATCACTCTGTGCTTACAATTCATTCCGAAAGCATCGCAATAATTTATTGTACTTTAACATAAAACGGTTAAAGGTAAAAATATCCGAATTGAGAACCTTCTCCTATTTTAGCAGTCGGTTAAAAAAGCAAATTACCTTCAGGAAACATGTTATGTACTCGTCCAGAACCAGATGTATGACCGTCACTGAATAGAAAGAGCATGTATGGGTCGTAGCAGTTGTCATTTCTGCCTATCCCAAGGGAAAAGGCATATGTATGCATGGGCATATGTATGTTTCTGGTTTATGTTCTGCTAAAACAACATTGTATGATTTTAACCCCTCGCCACAGTGAGCACGCCACAATCAAATCGCAGCGGTAATGCCTGTCTTTGAGAAGTGTCTACAGAGGCGTCACGGCATCCTCTTTTTGTGCAGGACTCACGGTTGTGGGTGTTTCGGAAGGTATCTGTGTCGAATTCAGCGGGAAGAAACACTCGGGTCTCACCATTGTGCGAATCGCCCGGAGAATACGATGGAGCATACGGTGGAAGTCAGTCCCGCTTGGTCGGAGAGCCGGCGCCGCCTTGTCCTTATGGGGGCGATTGGTGAAGAAAATGACAACCAGTAGCCTCCTTCAGTGAAGCACTACGATCAAAGAAGGTGGCTGAAACTATGAGGGATAGGACATCCTGACTCCTCAGCGGTCGCTGCAAGGGACGCTCCGGGTGTTGAAAGTCGCAAGGCAATTCCCAGCCATTGTAAACACGGGATTGCGGTGGTGCTGTCCGGCCGTCTGGTCAAAGCAGTCCTGAATCGACGGCGCGTAGTATTCTACGCGCGACTCAAAGAGATTTCAGCAAATGGATAGGGCCCTCTATGGCCGATGTCTGCTAGGGCTGCAAGATTGATCGAAAGAGTTATCTCCCATAACAATTTTCGCCTCAATAACTTTTCACTGAAGAGTTTAAGCAGTTAGAACGCTTTGATAGAGGTAAACGAAGGAGCATAATCGGGACACCGACCTTCAGCTGGATAACGTGCACTGATAGTGAAAAGCCTTAAGTGAATCCCAAAACTACCATCATCATCCGGCAGGCAAAAAGTCCGCCGCTGTACATTTGTGCATAAAGGATTAAATAAATAAATAAATCATCAACTATCTTCTTCCACAACAGTACTTATGAAGAATTTGCGAGAGCATGCTTGCATTGATTATTGCATTTTGATCATTTTAAGCGTTAGAATTACTTGTTCATTTACCTAGGATATTTTGGTGTGTATTTAATTGATATCCCCGTATATAAGACAAATGTTTTTTCCATAGTGGGAACTACCTTATGAAGAGTCTCCAACTTATGAATGAACTACGGCGAAACCTTGTGCGCGTGTATCCCCGTTCAATCGAACTCGCATATTGATGGCCAAACCGAGAAAATTACTGACACCGATTGCCTCTATGAGGACACGGCAGTTCACTCAAGATGGATAGACCTCCACCGCATGCTACACCGAGTCCTCCAGGCGATTCACAAAATGGTAATATCAGGGTACTTTCAACCGAACCCAGAACAGAAACCGTTCGAAACACCCACAACAGTCCTGAGCTTATCCATAAAACAATGAAATTACGGTTAACAAATGTAGCAGCCGATAAGTGTTATCCCTGAGACTGGCCTCCCTAAGAGGGTTGTTCCAATGTTGGTCACCACTCATTGCAAAGAGGTAACGTCCAGATATCGACGTAAGGCTGCAAGGAATCTGAGATACATTATACGTTGTCGAACTGTGATCAGAAAAACACATTCGATCCCGTTTTATATGAAGCAGTGACTGTAAATAATAATACACACCATTATTAATCCGCAAGGTGCCATCATGCCGGAGGACACAGTGGAGATGTGCCCTGCAAGGGCGGAGCACCGCCGTGTCCTCGTGGAGGTAATCGGCGTCAGTGACCTCTCGCGCCGGGCTCTGATCCAGAGCGAGGAGTAATGGCAGGCGGTCGCCTCCTTCTGCAAAACCTTAATGCTAGCGAAGGCGGAGGCCGCACGCGTTAGGGAACAAACGGCCTCACGCCGAGTCGAGATTCCGACCCCGACTACCAATCACGGTAGACGCGGGCTTCCGTACGTCGAGCAATGGGTAGCTAGACGTCCTGTAGTTGACCAGATCGAGCCCAAACCTTAACAGCGCGTAGTGATAGACACAGGTGTAGTTTTAGTAAGTAAAAGATTGACACGTCCTCCCGCTCCAACCAGAGCGGGAGAAGTCGTTGGATGATTTCCACCCTTAAAAAAAGAAAAAAGGTGCCATCATCATCATTATTATTTCAGCCGAAAGACGTCCACTGCTGGACATAAACCTCCCCAAGTGTCGCTATAATGACCGGTCCTGTGAGTCTCTCATCCATCGGATTCCCGCGACCCTCACCAGGTCATCGGTCCACCTGGGGACCATCCAACGCAAGGTACCCTGTAACCCCTTCCGAAAATGTGGCCGTGTTATTTTAAAGTGAATAATTAAATACATATAGGTATTTACTTTTATCGTCTTTGGATGGTATCCCTTGAATAATCACGGTCAATTAGCTTGCTACAATAATGGGAAAAAAATAATAAAAATAAGCAGTAGGATTGTTAAAAATGCCTCCGTCTTACACCAGTTTAACCATAACTGTAAACGTGGGCGATGGCCATTCTTCTGCCACTCAGAAAATTACGTAAAATACGCAATGCCATCTATCAAATTTAATACGAAGTTCAACCGTCATTGTCATCATTATTTCTACTTTGAGTCTTTAGATGGCGTTGCGAGTATCTGAATTGCTTATGGTGTCATATTTTACTTCTCGAAAACTTTGATTTCATACCGTTTGTCTTTCATATGCTTTGTTTCATTGCGATGAAACAAAGCCTAAGTAAGATAATTATCAAGTTCCACACAATTTAAATGTATAAAAGTTATCTACATCGATTTCTAAAATTAATAATACGCACTTCACTAAAAATTTCTACAGATATATTATATACGTAGATTTATAAAAAAAAAATTGTAAGCATGCAAAAATATATAAAAAAATCTTATTCACGAATGACAAAATAGAACAAAAATTTCCCCTAAGAGAGCCGTATGGGATTTGAACCACCTTCACATTACATGAAAGTCTAGTTACGAAACCACTGTGCTGCGGTCTTCGGTGCGGTCAGCTTATAAAATAGACGTTCTTATATAAACGTCATAATTGACTGGTTGGCTCCCTAACGATGATAGCGTGATGATTTTCGTTTTAGAAGTTAAATTTGCAGCTAAATTTAATAATGTAATATTATAGTACTTGATTTTACGCGTCGCTTTGATTTTATTATGTGTTTTGATTAGTTTTTACAAAATATTTAGAAGATATCGAATAGAAATGTCAATTTTATTTTGAAAAAATGGTAAAAGTTATTTTAATACAAAAAAATAAGACAAAATAATGTCAAAATTTTTAACTGTAGCTGGGAATTGAACTCGCGGCAAATGTCGTTCAATACCTACATTTTGGATTATTGCTCACCCCCCATAGCAAATAGCGTGATAGTTTATAGCCTATCAGTTGCCCTGACCTATAAGGATTATGTATGCAAAATTTGAACAGGATCGGTTCAGTAGTTTTTGCGCCAATTAATACCATCACAAAAGAATTTTACTGTTTTATTATATGTATAGATTCTTGATACATATTATAATACTATTTAAATGTGATATTGACAGCATTATGAAACTTCTACATTACTTCAATCATATCGAGCAATGACATTCATCGAAGTTAATCGACTGGTGTGGTGACTTTTGGTCTATTTAAAACTGTCAATGGACGTTGACTGATCCTAAACATCTACGGATTGATACCCTATATCTAAGAAGATTTTTTCCAAAGTGTTATTTACATAAAAACCTTGCATTATTTATTTTGATCCCCATTCTTTACAAATCTCCCACGCAAATCTATTTGCATTTAAGCATAATCAGCCTTTCAATGTTCCCACAGTTGGAACTCAGACCTCCTCTTTAGGAGTGCGAAGAGGCCGTAATTTACTACGCAAGCCCTGTACGGTTAGGTGGATGTCACAAGTCTTCGAATGTACAAGTCTGCCCATCTTTAACAAATTCGTGCTTCACCTAAAATAAAAGCGAAAGTTTGTATGTACGTGTGTGAATTTTTCAAATGGCTTAACGGATTGGGATGAAAACTGACACACGGGTAGAACATCTCCAAGAATAATATGATACATTTTTATTCGAGGACTGTGTGCCTTTGGCATAGTTTTCGATTTTCATGCAAGCGAATCTACCGCCAGGAGTCGGCGATTCATAAACATTGAATACATTTCTTCAAAAACATATTCTATTCAAACTTTGTATGTATTGTATCATCATCATCTTTTCAGCCGATAGACGTCCACTGCTGGACATAGGCCTCCCCCAAATGTCGACACAATGAATGGATTCCCGCAACCTTCACCAGGCCATCGGTCCACCTTGTAGGGGGCATTCCAACACTGCGTCTTCCGCTACGCGGTCGCCACTCCAGAACCTTTCGGCCTCAACGGCCATCTGTTCTGCGAGCAATGTGCCCTGCCCATTGCTACTTAAGTTTGGTGATTCTTCGTGCTATGTCGGCAACCTTGGTTCTCCTGCGGATATCTTCATTTCTTATTCATGTATTGTATAAATGACACGCATTCCTTTTGATACTTTAATACAAGAAACAATTTTATATGTTAATATTTTTGGTTTGGATACTAAATCCTTTAAGCCATGTCTTCGTATGAATAGTTAATTAGTTTACCCTTAGAATATGGTTGTACATATTCTGATGTTTTTGTAGTATTTGGCAGCAAATGTAACAACTATCAAGCTGGCTAACTTGACTGAGGTAGTCAACAATACAATAAAATTCCTATTGTATATAAAATTCTCATCTCCATTTTACCGAGATCGCGCCTGTTTCAATAATTTCACATACCTATAGTCCAGTTACGCAGACGCTTGAGATATAAAACAACACCATTTTGACATCACTATATCCACTAGAAAACAATTTGCGAATAATTAAAACAGTCACTGAACTCCACGCAAAGAAATTCCGCCAAAAACCGTAAATATAATAATAATAATATAATATTCACCAACTATCGCACAACGCCGTCTAGTCCCAAGCTAAGCAGAGCTTGTGTTATGGGTACTAGACAACTGATAAACATACTTATATATTTCTAAATACATACATATATAAATAAATTACACCCAGACCCAGAACAAATGATCGTACTCATCACACAAACATTTGTCCTGGGTAGGAATCGAACCCACGACCTCCGGCATAGCAGTCAGGGCCACTGACCACTACACCAACAGGCCTGTCAAAAAATAAAAATCTTGTGCGATATTTTAACACATAGAAATAAACTAACTACATTTAGTGAAAGGATGTAGGCCCTAGAACCCACAATAGGAATTCCTGTGACGTGGGATCTAGTTTTTTCCACGTTCATGTCACTTAAAAGCACTCCCGCTGCCGCCGCCTACACTTACCGAATAGACACTGTATACCCAAACAGCTACCTACCTAATACATCAGCAGAACTCTCTACTTTTCTAAATTGCTTTCCGAAGCGAATTTGTCGCGATTCATCACTGAAGCACTCCCAGTTGGGCTATAAAGGAAATTTCGACTCTGAATTAATGGATTACCCGATTTCCAATGATGCCCGTTTGTTTTCAGAACTTCGGGTCGAATATCTAGTGTCTTTAGAGTTTGGATAGTGTCTAGTGATGGAGTTGTGTTGTATGTTGTTACGTATATAAATATATATGTTGCCTCAAAGAAATGGCAGCAAAATTGATAGAGCCCGCTAAGGCCGATACTTTCCAGGGCTTTATATTTGAGGCGGGAAATCATCCAATGATTTCTCCCGCTCTAGGGCGGACGAAAGGCCGTGTCAGACATTTACTGATTAAAACCACACCTATTGGAAGACGCAATGGTGCGTCTTCTAATACGGGCTTCCCATTAGGTGGACTGATGACACATTTTACCAACGACTTCATTCTCGAAAATGTTTTCATAAATTATATTTTAAGTTTAATAACCCAAGAAATAAGAATCCTCCATACAAAACCCCCTAAATTGTTCTTTTGTGAGTAGTTCTAAAAATAAATAATGTCAACCTTTATTATTTACTTTGATTACTATTTATGCTAACTTTCAAATATATTAGTACACGGAATGAGATTTTGCATGCAAACGAAATTCTCCCTTGTCACCTTCTAAGTTTGAATTTCCAAAAAACCCCTTCATAGTCTGTGCTCGTCTACGTCATAAAAGGAATACTTGTGCAAAATTTTAAGTTCTTAGTCCTAATAGTTTCGGCTGTACGTTGATATGTGAGTCAGTCAGTTACTCCTTTTATATATACATATGTAGATACGGCCTAAATTCCTGAAACCAATTTTATGTTACAAGCATTTGTGTATAGTTCCAGCCGATTGGGTATCAATGTAATGAAGAATGTTTGTTTGAATTGATTTTGAGTGTACTAAATACCTTGTTTGGAGCAAACCTTTGTGTTTCATGAGCACCTGGTATCTGAAGTATGTTTGCCTTTGATAGGATTCGGATAATATTTGATTTCTACAGCCTAAGCCTTCATGCCGCATGTCGGATGAGCGGTGGGCTAAAAGAGCCACTAAACACTGGGCCGCAAGGCCGTTGGGGCCGAAAGGTTCTAGAATGGCGACCACGTACCGGAAGACGTAGCGTTGGAAGGCCTCCTACAAGGTGGACCGATGATCTGGTAATGGTTGCGGGAGTACGATGGATGCGAGACGCACAGGACCGTTCATTGTGGCGGCACTTGGGGGAGGCCTATGTCCAGCAGTGGACGTTTTTCGGCTGAAATGATGATGATGATGAAACGCAAGGCGACACTGCAGCAGACCAAGGCGAAGGTGAAGAGAGGACTGTCTCACAATGGCCGAAGACAGACTTGTGTGGAAAAGGGAAAGGGAGGCCTTTGCTCAGCAGTGGGATATAAAAGGGCTATATTTATAAAAGCCTATACACATAACATCACGCCAGTATCTCCTAAAGGGTTGATGCCCGGGCGTTGGGAGTTCTAGAGCGATTCATTGCGCTTTCGGACGGCGAGCAATGGGTCGCTCGCTGTTTGGTAAGGATTTAGCGTGGGTTAACGGCGCGTCGTGTTCCACGCGTGTCTCAAAGTGGTGTCAGCAAGATTGACAGGGCTCGTTATCGACCAGGGTTGCCGATTGTTCGAAAGAGTTACACACGGCAGTTTGACACGATTTCTCGCTCTACCCAGAGCAAATCTGGGTGGAGCGAGACGGCGCCTCAAACTTTTACTGACTAGAAGCCACCTGAGTTCGTTCAGTTGCCCTATGCATTTGAAGACTGCGGTAACGCTTTCTAACATTTCCGCATTTCTATTCACCGGCGCCATCTTACTTTCTTCCCAAACTTAAGTACCTGTAGCCATTCATACTATCGATTAATTATACGGTATTCCTAAAAAATAAAATACCACACGCAAGCAACACGGCTTCAATAAGTTTTTTTTTTAACTAGGATACAAATAACAACACAATGTAATAAATATGTCAATTATTGTATGTTGTCTTAAAAAAAAAATTGTGTGTTCGATTTCTATGCTGACTCTATTTATTTCATTTTGGAGCGCAGTAGAACTACCCCTTAAAATGTTTCTCACGATGGTTTAATATTCGTATTATCAATAGTTAATAACTAACTAATGAATATCGAATCTGTAATAAATCATTAGATTGAAGGGCTGGTGTATAAATGCAGCATTGGTTTCTTTGAGAGGCCTATAAATTACTCTGGTACGTTACATTTTGATGTTACACATTGAAATACAATTCTGGAAGTGACACATAAAATACTGGGCAAGTGCGAGTCGGAGTCGAGCACTGAGGGTTTCGCGCAAACTTGAACGGTAAATTGCGGTTTACGATATATGACGTATTAAAAAAAAACGACTTACTAGATCTCGTTCAAACCAATTTTCGGTGGAAGTTTGCATGGTAATGTACATCATATATTTTTTTAGTTCTATCATTCTCTTACTTTAAAAGTTGCAGGCGGAAGGGGGGGGACACATTTTACCACTTTGGAAGTGTCTCTCGCACAAACTATTCAGTTTAGAAAAAAATGATATTAGAAACCTCAATATCATTTTTGAAGATTTATCCACAGTTACTTCACACGTATGGGTTTGACGAAAAATTTTTTTTGTGTTTAAGTTCTAAGTATGGGGAACGCCCAAAATGTATTGTTTTTTTTTTATTTATTTCTGTGTGAAAATTCTTAATGCGGTTCATAGTATACATCTAATTACCAAGTTTCAACAGAATAGTTCTTATAATTTCGGAAAAAAGTGGCTGTGACATACAGACGGACAGACAGACAGACATGACGGATCCATAAGGGTTCCGTTTTTTTGCCATTTAGCTACGGAACCCTAAAAAGTTGCATAAATAGACTTGGAAAAACTTGGAGGAGGTCTTTGTCCAGCAGTAATATAAAAAGAGACTAGAAATAAAATAACGTACCGTTTAACAATCTCTAGACAGTTAGGACTAATTTGACAGAATGTTTACAAAATTGTCAGCCACTTCAGTCTTGTTCATTTAAGATGGTTCTTTTTCACTCGCCTATCGTCAACATCGAAAAAGCTTTTATTTTTACTTCAACTAACGCAATCCAACGTGATGTTTGACGAAAAGGCAACACGAAAAAGGTGGCCACGGTTTCAAATACAATCAAGCAATCACTTCAAGTTTTTTATTATTTCGCCAATTGTCATACGAGTTCTAGTGTGTAACTCGCATTATACCCTTGCGACGTATCTAGCGATCTACATCCACGCTAGCGTCACTCACCGGATTGGTCCGCTGATGAATTAATCTGGCACGAGATGTGAGAGAGTGAATTAATTAATAGCTCACAGTAGAAACTGACGCGATAGACACAGCTCTGAAGTTTTCGTTTAGTTTCGCTTTGTAATAGACGTAGAGAGAGTTGGAGATGTCAGTTTTTGCTAACCTTAATAACTTTACTAAGGGCCTGCACACACTTGAGACAAGACTGTCTTAGACAGACTTGTCTACGACGCGGCACACACCATCAAGACAATACAGTGTAGCGGCGAACGGCCGGTGTTGCTAACTTAGTGGATTTTCTACTAAAACTGGTGGTTTTAACCCTCATTTAGTTGCGAAATATTGGTTTTTAACCGACTTCTAAAAAAGGAGGAGGTTCTCAATTCGGATGTTTGTATTTTTTTTTTATGTTTGTTCGGGCATAACTTCGTTGCTTGCTAACCGATTTGAAAAAATTTTTCTTTGTTGGAAAGGATATACTTTCCAAATGGTCCTATAGTCACCAAGTTGGGATCTGATGATGGAATCTTGGCGAAATCGAGGGAACTCCTCAAATATTATAGGCAATTATATAGTGATTTTGGTATTTTCATCGAGAACTTAAGTATTTACAGTCAAAAAGTAACATTTGATGAAGTGGAATTGATGAAGAAGACCAGAAATTGTCAACGGAACTTCTTACTCGCATAGATATCACAATGAAGATAGTTATGCGACATGCAATACAAATAAATGAATGGTTCTGAATAGTTACGTTGAAAATGGTCTCATCGAAGTGATCTCATGATGATGATGGAGCCGGAAGGTAGGCACTGGAACTCCGTAATTAATCAATGTAACCTAGCCGTGTTTGGGCTTATTAGAATTGTATTGAGATGCACTTTGGCTATAAGGTACTATCAAACTGATCTGATGATGGGGCCGGAAGGTGGAAGGTAGACACAGGAACTTCATAATAACACAATGTAACCTAGCAGTGTTTGGGTTAATTAGAATTATCATGACAAATAGGCACTCTGTTTATAAGTGTATCGCAACTAAAAAGTGTGAAATAAAAAACTTTTTACAAAAAAAGAATAACCGACTTCACTAAAAAAAATACTAAAAGGATCAAAATAACTTTAATTTCGGAAGTCGGTGTTACTCGGTATTATTTGTATCTTATTTAACACCGACTTCCGAAATTAAAGTTATTTTGATCCTTTTAGTATTTTTTTAGTGAAGTCGGTTATTCTTTTTTTGTAAAAAGTTTTTTATAGTGGCTAGTGGATTTTTCTAGTGCTTTAGTAAAATTCAATTTCTTTCTTACTAAAAATGCGATCATTCGGGTGTAAATCAGTACCATAGAATCCATAATTATCAATCTGGTAACGACGATGTGGTGCAAACCAAAATGATTCATCTATAGACGAATTAATACATAGCTGTTATTGAATAATTTGTATGTTGATTTACCTACTAATGTTAATTTACCCACAAATGGCATTTTGATCAACTGATTGTTAATTTTATCACTTATTATTAAAGGAAACTAATAATCTATATGCCTCGTACAACACACATTTTTTTAAATGGAAAATTTAGCTATTTTTTGTGTGGGATAATTATTTGTTAGTGGTTTTCTGGTGGATTTAAAAGTTGACTCAAGTGGTAAGTTAGTGTAACTGTTGGCAATATTGGACATCTCAAAACAGTCTTGTCGCAGACAAGTCGTAAACAAATCTGTCTAAGACAATCTTGTCTCAAGTGTGCGCTGGCCCTACCAGCTATAAGTATTTTTCTTTTTTTTTTGAGGAGGGAAATCATCAAATTTGACTTGCTGGTTGGTTTAGTGGTTAGTGGCCCTGACCGCTATGCCGGAGGTCGTGGGTTCGTTTCCCTCCCAATACAAATGTTTTTGTATTGAGCACGCTTCATACAGAACACGATCTGTTACAATACTGGTGTACATTCAGTCAAAAAAGTATCGGGAATGGATGATTTGTTTATGGTTCCAAATTCAAATTTTTGTTTTTTTGTAGTTGTTAGATTGGCACAACTGTTTTCCATTTTGGCGCGGAGTTTGAGTTGCATCTGTTATTTATATTAAATACATTGCTGGTTTTAGTAATATCATATATAGTGTGTATTGCGAATTTCATAATGGACAAAAATATCGAACAAAGAGTTTGTCTTAAATTTTGCATCGCCAATGGAATTTCGTGTTCGGAGTCACTGAAAATGTTACAGAAGGCTTACGGTGAATCGACTTTATCAAAAACTCGTGCATATGAGTGGTTCAAAGCGTTCAAAAGCGGTCGAGATGTGATGGAAGATTTGCCTCGCTCTGGTAGGCCGTCAACGTCTGCAACTGAAGTTAACATCGCAAAAGTGAAGGAAATAGTGACTGAAAATCCCCATTCAACTTTGAGAGAGATAGCCGCCGAACTTTCTGTATCTCACGAGTCGATCCGTACCATTTTAACTAATCATTTGGGTATGAAACATGTTGCTGCTCGGCTAGTCCCAAAAGATCTGAATTTTCTCCAAAAACTCAATCGCATGAAAGTCGCTGAGGACATGCTAGAACGAGTCAGTTCGGACCCAAAATTCATGAAACGCATTGTTACTGGTGACGAGACGTGGGTTTACGAGTTTGACATGCAAACTAGTCAACAAGCTTCGGAGTGGCGCCTTCTTACTGAACCGAATCCGAAAAAACCACGCCAAAGTCGATCAAAAGTCAAAGTCATGTTGACTGTTTTCTTTGACTATCGCGGTGTTGTGCACTCTGAATTCTTACCGGAAGGTCTAACGGTAAATAAAGAATATTATTTGAGCGTTATGCGGCGTTTAAGAGAGCGAATTCGACGAAAAAGGCCAGATTTGTGGAAAGAAAATTCTTGGATTTTGCACCACGACAATGCGCCTTCGCACAAGGCTATCATTGTGAACGAATTTTTACCAAACACTCAACAAATACCATCCAGCAACCACCATATTCACCAGATATAGCTCCTGGTGACTTTTTTCTTTTTCCTAAACTCAAATTACCACTTTGTGGCACCCGTTTTCAATCGATAGAAGACATAAAGGAGAATTCGCGGCGAGAACTGAACTCAATTCCGGAAGCAGCGTTTAAAAAATGTTTTGATGAATGGATTATTCGTTGGCGCAAGTGTATCGTTTCTAAAGGAGCATACTTTGAAGGTGATAAAATAAATTTGGATGAATAACAGACATTTTGTGTATTATTGATCTTTTCCCGGTACTTTCTTGACAGAGTAGTATCTATAATTTGTATGTATTTAGAAATATATTAAGTATATATCAGTTATTTAGTACTTATAGCAAAATCTCTGCTTAATTTGGAACAAGATGGCGTTGTGTGAAAGTTGTAGAATTTATATTATATTAGAACGGGCATAAAGATTGACTATTCAGCACAACTTCCATTTGAGTGAAAAGAGTACATATCTCCTCAAAATGATTGTTACCTATGAATGATATTTGAGTACCTCGTCCCGAGGGGTAAACTCTGTCGCACCACCTCTTCTCTTCTCCTTCGTACTCCACATCATACTTCTAAATCAAAACAAATCAAATCATCTTTATTGCGGATCATAGGAAATTGTACATAATCATCATCATCATTTCAGCCGATAGACGTCCACTGCTGGACATAGGCCTCCCTCAAATGTCGCCACAAAGAACGGTCCTGTGCGTCTCGCATCCATCGGATTTCCGCAACCTTCACCAGGTCATCGGTTCACCTTGTAGGGGGCCTTCCAACACTGCGTCTTCCGGTACGCGGTCGCCACTCCAGAACCTTGCGGATCCAACGGCCGCCTTTTCTGCGAGCAATGTGCCCAGCCCATTGCCAATTAAGTTTGGCGATTCTTCGTGTTATGTCGGCAACCTTGGTTCTCCTGCGGATGTCTTCATTTCTGATTCGATCACGCAAGGAAACTCCGAGCATAGCCCTTTCCATTGCCCTTTGGGTGACTTTGAGCCTTCTGATGAGGCCCATTATAATAATTAATAATAATATTTATTATTTAGTGGTAATTGTACATAATACAGATGGTGTTAATTAAATATTCTACGAACGGCTATGTCCTACCCTCAGGGCGTACAATATAATGTAGTACCTATACTAATATTACATGCATGTCAACAATATTAAAATACATTCAAAATTATTAGCTTGTTGGAGTAACAAATTTCAATAAACAAACAGTTTGTAAATGAATGGAGTCTCTCGTATACAAAACGCATTATTGTAGCCGCCATGATGGCTCCTTTTCTCTAACTGCAGTATGTCTCAGGAATTCTCTGCCACACTCTCTTCGCGATAGCCCTTCTCTAGATATCTTCAAAAGGAAACTTAAAGAGCACTTCCTTTCATTATTGACATAATATTAGTATATATAGTATGTATTAGTATATATAATGTAATTATATATTAGACTTAGTTATGTAGGTTTATACTGTGCACTGGATCCTATCCTCGAATAATATAAATTTCTCTCTATAATACAAAGGTTTGCTGGGAGTAACTAGCTAGGCTAACTAGGGCTAAGTTAAGCTCGCCTTTGTACATGAACTGTTTGTATCTCCATATATTATGTTGTTTTTGTGTACAATAATGAATTAAATATATTTCGCTAATAAATCCCCAAATATCAAATAACTAGCTTTTGCCCGCGGATTCGCTCCCGTCTATATTCTACTACTCTACCCTACTCTACCCAACTCTACCCTACTCTACCTTACTCTACCCAACTCTACCCTACTCTACCCTACTCTACCCAACTCTACCCTACTCTACCCAACTCTACCCTACTCTACCCTACTCTACCCAACTCTACCCAACTCTACCCAACTCTACCCAACTCTACCCAACTCTACCCAACTCTACCCAACTCTACCCAACTCTACCCAACTCTACCCAACTCTACCCAACTCTACCCAACTCTACCCAACTCTACCCAACTCTACCCAACTCTACCCAACTCTACCCAACTCTACCCAACTCTACCCTACTCTACCCTACTCTACCCTACTCTACCCTACTCTACCCTACTCTACCCTACTCTACCCTACTCTACCCTACTCTACCCTACTCTACCCTACTCTACCCTACTCTACCCTACCCTACCCTACCCTACCCTACCCTACCCTACCCTACCCTACTCTACCCTACTCTACCCTACTCTACCCTACTCTACCCTACTCTACCCTACTCTACCCTACTCTACCCTACTCTACCCTACTCTACCCTACTCTACCCTACTCTACCCTACTCTACTCTACTCTATGTCCGTCTCCTGGCTCTAAGCTACCTCCCTACCAATTTTCACACAAATCTGTTCTGCCGTTCTTGAGTTATAAGTGGTGTAACTAACACGACTTTCTATTATATATATAGATTGTTCCCCATAACCTTAAATGATATTTCGCGCCGAAAGTGGAGCACACGTGGGAGAAAACACAAACTTTATGCCTTCAATGGGAGCAAAATTAACTTTAATTAGCTATAAGGAAATTTGCTCATCTCTAATATTGCGAAATATCTCCACTGACTTGCCCCGTCGGAATATGAAACGGCGTAATGTCTCGATGAACGCATCCATAGTCACTCGTACTTGTGTTTATTTTTGTACAATAGGTACCGCCGTAGTTCGAAGAATTGGAGGACACGGTGGAGCACACGGTGGAGGTGTGCCCCGCTTGGGTAGAGCAACGCCGTGTCCTCGTGGGGGGCGATCGGCGGCGGCGATCTCTCGCGCCGGACTTTGCTACAGGCCATGGTCCGGAGCGAGAAGGAGTGGCACGTGGTCGCCTCCTTCTGCGAAGCAGTAATGCTAGCAAAGGAGGCAGCCGATCGCGCGAGGCAAGGGTCCTCACGCGAGATGTCAGCAAATCATAGGGGTCCAGCAGGGTCGAAGCCTACTGGGGCCATGGGTAGTGTGAAAACGAAACCCGGGGCCCTGGGACGAAAGCAAAGAAGGAACAGGGGTGGGTTTTTAGTCAGTAAAAGTCTGACACTATCTCCCGCTCCGCCCAAGAGCGGAATTTATCATTAGATGATTTTTCCACCTAAAAAAAAGCCCGAAGAATTGCTGAACTTAGTGGCAACAGGCGGGGCACATTGCTCACAGAATTGGAGCTGTTCTGGATTGGCGACCGCATAACGGAAGATGCAGCGGCCTTCCTCAAGGTAGAACGATGAACTAGTGAGGGTCGCGGGATTCGGTAGTTGTGGTCATTTGGGGCAGGCCTATGTCCAACGAGCAGTGGCGTCCCTGTGGAAACAGATCGGACTTTTGAGTTATAGGTCGCGGGTTCACACAAAGTCAGGCGCAAAGACTTTGTGTAATTTATTTTATCACTACTGCTCTCAAATCCACCAATCCGCACTGGGCCTGCGTGGTAGTTTTACGACCCATTCCCTCTCCTAGAGAGGAGGCAAGACCCAGCAGTGGGAAAATTATAAGACTGTTCTTTTTTTTAATAATCATTGATAGACTCGCGTTTGACCACTATCTCACCTGATGCTAAGCGATGATGTGGCCAACGATGGTGCACGCTTACCTAGAAGTAAACTATTCACTCTTGACTTAATGACCCCTAGGTTGTAGCTATCAGGAAACAGACTATGGCAGGGAATTCCACTATTTAGCTGTTCGCATATTGAATGCTTGATTTTGTTATGCCAATCATTATGTAGTGCAAAGTATACTATACTATGTCCAACAGTGAAAGAAAGAAAGAAAGAAAGAAAGGAAGAAAGAAAGAAAGAAAGAAAGAAAGAAAGAAAGAAAGAAAGAAAGAAAGAAAAAAAGTTTATTTGTTACTCACACAATCGTATAAACTAAAGATACACAATAAAAAAATTAAAAAGAGGTATAATCAGTGCGAGACCAAAAAGACACCTAACTCAGCATATGCTGCGTTATTTAAAACGATAAATAACGCAGCGCTGGTATTCTGTTAGGTTAGGTTACGTTAGTGTCAACAGTGGACATCTTTTAGATGAAATGATGTCAGTAGTCTTTCTACGGAACCCTAAAGAATAAACCCGAGCTTTTATCCAATATGTCTTCAATAAAACTTTATTATAACCACGTATGATTCGAATACGCGAGCGTTTTAATCTTTAAGTCAATTTGTAGTCGTAAAAACGACCTCGGGGCCATTCGGGGCAATTCGGTACATCTGTTCTCGGTTCCCGATAATTTACGAAGCCAATACTGGGAGGATGCGAGGATGATAATTATCTATGTGGTTTTAGTGTTGGAAAAAGTGTGGTTTTTAGCTTCCTGCATATAAAGAGTGTTTGTAAATGTGACAGAGTTATTGCGAACACCTTTATTTTATAATAAATCGCGTCAGATTGTATACTCTTTCTTCTTGATAACACATAGATGTATTTGGCATTTGAAGCTACTTCAGGACATGGTCTACTTGAACGCCAAATTTAATCCGAATTCGTTCAGCTGTTCGAGAGTGAAGGAGTAATAAACATACACACATCTATAAAAACTTAGGTATAATTTATTTATTAATAGGAATGTTAGTCGTCTAGGAATGTTATAGTTAGAAACTGATTAAATAATTTATTTTATTTGTTTAAAGTACTGCCACATATTACATTATAGAAAAACAATTGCATGTACTTTGACCTATTGATTTTGTTTTTCTATTGAAATTCTCCTGCTTTGGTTGGAGTGAGAGGGAGTGTCAGACTATTAATGACTAAAATCTACGTGACCAGAGGCCTTACTGCAAGTTGTTTTTATGTTAACGCGATCGAAACGTTTACCGCGTTTGGCTCTCTGCCCCCTAGCCAAGTTACAACCGTTTCGTTTCGATTCTCTTTTCGTCGATCGCCTCGAATAGGCCACGCCTCCGATTCCTTTGTTCTGACGTCATCTCAACGCTCAGTCACGTAGTTAGAACAAAGGAATAGGAGGCGTGGCCGGCTCGAGGCGATCAACGAAAAGAGAATCGAAACGAAATTGTTGTAATTGGGGCTGATTGGTTGAAGTGGGCTAATTCGAGCGCCGAACGTCACAAACGTGTCGATCGTAATGCGATCGCGTAGGCGTATAGCCCCTTGAACATCTAGCCGGAATTAAATTCCGTTTTAATTTCAGAGTTTCGGTCAGGTTGTGCGGCACCCAGCGGAAAACTATCCTCCTCACGCGAAGGTGCTCGTGTAGAATCTTGTGACCGCTTCTCGAACCAATCTGCAGTGTATGCTGAATCTCTTCGTATGTAATTCGCCAGTTTTCTTGAATTAATTTTTTTACTGCCAGCACACTTTCCGTCGTAAGACGACCGCTCCTTAGTTCATCCCCCTAAGTAAGGCGACCGCGCTTGAACTCGTTATACCAGCGGTAGATGGTTGCTTTTGAAGGTCCTTCATCCATAAAAGCAATTTGAAGTCTATCAAATGACTCATCAGGTTGTAGGCCACATTTAAAATCGTAGAAAATCATCGCACGAAAATATTCTTGATGCAGATCCATTTTGAAATGAGACATGATAATTTGATTTGGCTCTTGAAAAATTGTGGAGGGAAATTCAAAATTAGAATAATGGTATTTTTGCTTTTAAATAACCAAAGTTTTCAAAATAATTACAAGTGGTCAGTGCCTTATACATTAAAACATTTTTTCGCAAAACTTTCTGAGTGGTCTGGTACAATGCTCAGTGACCTCAATAGAGCTTCCGAAAGAGTGGGACTTGAAATGAACATGGACACACGTATCGGAAGATGCAGTGCTGGAAGGCCTTCCACAAGGTGGACCATTGACCAGGTGAGGGTCGCGAGAATTCGATGAATGCAAGACGCACAGGACCGGTCGTTATGGCGACATTTAGGGGAGACTTCTTTCGGCTGAAATGATGGTTATGATGATGAGATGAACATTGAACATTGTCACACCATGACAGAGTTTATATACATATAAAAACTAGCTGTATTTATATACAACTAGTTTGTTAGTACTGAGCCATTATCGCTTAAGGCTGGCTGTCCGTTAGAGCGAGCAAGATCAGAGAATTGTAGATTTAGTGGAACATCAATACATACTATTTCAGTAAATTCATGTCATTCACGCTTTACTGGGCACGGATATTCGCTTCACAGCTTCGTATATCTTCTTAGAATTTCTCTGTTCACTCACTCTGCTGATATGGATATGCTGATTGTTGTCATAAGGGCACTTAACTCGACATATATTTTCACTGTTTTTCATACAACCGCTCTTAGGCGATTATGACGTTATTGTACATGTTTCATTAGATATTTTGGAAACACAGTATCTTGTGGATATCAATATAAATCTAGATAACACTTCTATTGAAATCAATTTATAAGGACATCATCCATTTTGGTCCAAATATCAAAATGCCGGGCCAATAAAAAAAAGTGCTTTATTCTGAAAGAACTCGTTCGCCTTAGCATTTTTTTATATGACACCAAAGCTGTAGCACCAATATACTTGGTGGTATTCATGTTAAAAAAAACTGAAACTTATTCATTTGTTACAGTTAGTAGTTTACTCGAAATGTATGAAAGACGGATTTTTAGAACTCAAATATTACCAAGTATAGTGATGCTACAGCTTTGGTGTCATATAAAGAAATTCTAAGGCGGACGAGTTCTATCAGAATAAAACACTTTTTTTTATTTGGCCGGCACTTTTACTTTTGGACCAAAACTGTATGAAATGTGGATGTCCTTGTATAAAACTGATCTAATAAAGGCCTCGGAAAGTCTGCTATTTTGCATGAACTTTGGCACTTCATAAATTACTCAAAAATTTAAAAAAAGTCAAAAAAATACAACAATAATAATTACAAATAGAATAAAATTCAAATTCAATCAAGATTCTAAATGACGACAATTTTTTTCAAAAACTATAAGGGCTTAAAAACAAAAACTTATTTTTGTTTACCGCACGTGGATGCGAAGCGAAGCGAAGTGGACACGTGAAATTAGTTTGATATTTTCGCGCGAAAACTTGCGGTTCGATGGTTTGACCGTCAATGACAAATACAGGATACTGATAGCGGCAGCAGCTTAAGCGGCCACTTCGTATGTAGAACATAGCCGCCGTAAAATACGCTTCGCAATTACTTTCGCGTACATTCGCCCACGTAATATGCCACCTTACTACACCTGTCATCACCGCACCATGACAGATTTTTAAGATTAAGGATTTGATAATTTTGTGTGAAACATAGTGAGGGCGTCTACATGAGCATGGTTTAAAAGCTTGTTGGTTCATCCAGCGCAATCCAACACAATGTGTGCTATGGAGGCAACGCGAATAAAGAGAGATAACACCCGAACACTCTGTTGGCATTCAGTAATTCCGTCATTCATTCAAATATTTAATAAAACTTGTTCCAGAAAATAAGTGGTTTTTTTTTAAGTTTTTGGAAAAAAAATTCGTCATTCAGAATCTTAATATTTAATTAAGATTCTGAATGACGAATTTTTTATAAGTTTTCTATAAATATATTATTTTGACTTTTTTAATTTACGTACTTTATGAAGGACTAAAGTTCACGCAAATCATATTCACAAAATATTGTGTTTCTAAAATATCTAGAGAAAGATGTGTATCTAACGTTATAATCATGTAAATGGTTGTATAAAAATGTACCTATCTTGAGTTGGACGCTCTTAACACAACACTTTGCTCCTTACATATTAACGATTTCGAACTTCATGATATTTTCTTTAGGAGAGGTTGTACTAATTTTGAACTTTTTTGAACTTCTGGAAATTCACAAGTATAAAAAGAACACTATAATAAAAAAAAAAAATTAAAATTGACCGTAAACCAAGCTGAGTAAAAATCAAAACATAATTTAAATTAGTTGGCCCGATAAAAAAAAAAATCACTAATTCGACCCTAACTTACGATTTCAAACGTGTATATCTACGAGATTACCTCACGGAAATATTTGAAAGATACATAAAATAATAAACCTTATTTTTTAAAAGGGTCTGGCAAAAACAAAAATCTTTAATACATACGTTTTTTTTTTTTAAATAAAAATAAAATCGCTGTAACGGGGCCGCTAAGTCGACATAGACCCGGGGCAGTACCTACAAAATACTCTATGACTGAAGCGGGTCCTTTTTCATTCGCCTATCGTCAACATCGAGCGTGGTTTAAAAGCTTAGTACTTAATCTAACGCAATCCAAAGCGATATTTGACCATTCGGTAATTCCGTGATTTACTCGAATATTAAAAAAAAACTTGATCCAGGAGTTATGTATCGGCGATCGGGAATAACGTAAAAAAAATATTTATTTATTATTACAAAATTTAATTATAAAAAATACAGGATATTACAACGGTGGCGGATACAAGACTGAATATAATGCAAATAAAAACAATTACGTCCGATTTCAAAGAAAATGCATGGTTGCAAATACGGCGTTCGTGGAGACTGCGTACTCAGCGTAAACGTGACAGTTACGATGAGTTAACTCCTCCCTCCATAAGATGGAAGCAACTCTTGCTTCTGGCGGCGTCCGCGCTGCCTTTGGTGTCCTCTGGGATCTTCTTAGTTTTCCATTGATACAGCTTCCAGGATGCTGCTGCGGCCAGTAAGACATATAAGATGATTGTGGTCCAGCTCGGTGTAGCTGCTATAATTGGCCAATTATCTTCTTCTGGCACGGAGATGTCACCTACTCTGTTGACAAGTTCGTGGATGCTGTCTAGTGAGATGTCTTCTAATTGGAGTTCGTATTGTATTGCTTGTTCAGAGACTTGTTGCTGGTCCGGTAGCGGTATGATCTCGTTGATGACGACCGTGTCAGTGTGCGACCGCAGTGTCTTGTTCAAGACGTTCATCTGGCAGTCTTCTGTTAGTGTGACGAGATGAATTCCAGATAGTTTCTTGTAATCTGTCTTGGTATTACATTGCGTTTTGGTAACTTCGTCTTCTATGAGTACAAGTAGCCAGTTGTTGTCTCCGATCTTCTGAGCTTTTCCTCTTCTTAAATTCATCTTAGCGTGAGTGCAATTTGCTGGGCGATGCTGAATGAGTGATAGTATGCAGTCATCTGTGTCTTCGATTCTTCTGGTGTCGAGGAGCTTGCAGAGCTGGGTGCTGTCGGTCAGTGGCTGACAATCTTCTTCCAGGTAAGCGTACTCATCGTTACCAAGTGCTAGGTATTTGGATTTAGGGATGATAGTAAGGTTATTTTTATTTGGGATAGAATAAAGATGGATAAGGTCATAGGTTTTTGACGTGATTGAAGGGATTTCTAGGATGAAATTAACCGAGTGTTCTGTACTGTAAGCTTTGACTTTGATTGACTTCTCTATCCTGTATATGTTACTAATGCTAATACTAGCTACTGGTTTAAACATAAACATATTCTCTAAGTTTCTTAACTCTTCTATTAAATTCTGAGGACTTATAATACTAGGATGCATGGTGCCCATCTGAGCAAAAGTCATAGCATCTTCTAATAACATTAACCTATCTAAGATTATCTGTAAACTAAAATCTATCTGTACGTAAATATCTAAAAAATGTAGATGGTTAGACAGATCGTTGGAATTACTAGTAATATTTTGTAATAAACTAGCCAAATGTTTCTGGTTATTGTTTAATTTTGTTAACTGTTTACCGAACTCATCGATTGTATTGTGTGCTAATACTAGAGATTTCCTTTGTGAATCCTGAATGTTTCTAACTCTGTTTTTAATGTTCGAGATTTCTTCTTCAAATTTAACTGCATCTTCGTGATCGAGATTTCCTGTGATAGACTTAACGACACTACCTAATCCATCTATAAGACCGCGTCGCTTTCTAACTTGCGGCGTTAAAAACTTAATCTTCTTACCTATAATATTAAGGCTATATTCTATTTGATTCTTATATGTTTTATGTAACTCTCCAGATGCTGTACTCTCGGCACTTTTTGTGCTTGCATATAAAGACATCAGTTGGATAGATGTGAAGTGCAGATTGCTAATGTTGTAAACGCAAGCAAGGCTAAAGTAGTTGTCCTGTTTGAGTAGTTGACCTTGTTTAAGGAGGAGGATACCATTGTCGTTACCTACTTGGGTAATGGTTACGGTTGCTGTTGTGTTGAGCACGACGGCTCCTGCGATGAAGATCCTGCAACAAGATGAGGCCTCCGTAGTAGCTTGAAGTGAACCCTAATGGACTTAGAATTTGGATGATTACCTATTATCTCCGCCACATTATTCGGGTGGAGGTGTATGATCTTGTATGGTCCTTTGAAGACTGGCTTCGTCTTATCACTGCGTGCTGACTTTGCTACCTGTTTGTAGACTGTTTCACCTACCTTAAATTTCATTTCTTCTGCTTCTTGGTTCCGTTTTGCAATCACCTGCTCCTTATTTTGGGACATATGTGCAGCGATGCACTCTTGAACTGCCTCTGCATTAGCGCGATGCTTAATAACATAGTCCTGGTAAAATTCTTTTGGATAATATAACTCTAGTGGGTTTCTTGATGCTGTGTGTCCAAATAATAACTCATGAGGTGTGTAGTCCGTAGCTGAATGGATAGCGTTATTATAAGCTATTATAGAGTACTTCATAATTAGCTGTATAGGGTCGTCTTTGTTAGTCATTCTTTGTATCCTAATTATTTCGGCTAAGGTTGAATGCAAACGTTCAATAGGGGAGTTAGAGTTTGGGTTATACGGTGTCGTAAAGTGAATGTGTATGTTATGTAGTGCACATATTTCTTTAATAACATCGTTGTCAAATTTAGTGTCTGAATCTGTGGTTATTTTATTAGGTAAACCTAGCACTGAGAAAACGCTAAGTAATGCTTCAGCTATATGAACACTGCTACATGCTGTTAATTGAACTGCCTGAGCATATTTAGAGAAGTTATCGATGACTGTAAGGAATGTTGCGCCTCCAGTTGAGTAAAGGTCCATAAATAAATGTTCCATCGGTTTACGAGGTGTATCAGTTATAGCTAAAGGTGGTTTAAGAGGGTTGCGTTCGTATTTTGATTTGAGACATGTGTCGCATTGATTAACGTATCTTTGAATAGTAAGGAGCATGTTAGGCCAATGATAATTTCTGTGCAACTGCTTGTAGGTCTCCTGAATACCACGGTGAACCGTTTTACCTTCATGATATTTATTAATCAATTCTTGTTGTTCAGATTTGTTTTCTACTAAAGTTACGCGCGTTGTGCATTTAAGTAACTTAGGACCTCTGTCGTTGAATATAGTTGTGTAAACTCTAGAAAAGGCTTGGTATAACTCTTCGTTATGGAAGTAGCAATGGAATATACGATCAGCGATTGTGTGTTCTTTAAGGAATCTGATTATCTCAGACTCTGTATTATTTACTGGGATAAAGACATCTTTTATAACTACTTTTGAGTTGGTCGATCTATTATCTACTCTATACGTAGATCCGGGTGTTGACCTAATGTGAAACTGCTTTAGTTGCCTATCAATAGCGTCCGTAAGAATGGGTATACCTTTGTTTTCGTTATCAGGCTGTGTATGTCTTGTAGACACTAATTCTGGTTCAGCTGACACTATACTCATGCTATCTGTACCTGCGTGAGATTCGGGAACGCTTGGATTTTGTGATTGTATGTTTTCGTTCGGTACTACTGGGTCTATTTGATTTTCGGCTTCTCTACGTGCGTTTTCGAATATCCTGTTGATTATCTCATCGTCTTCGTTATCATCTAAATTAACTGCTAGAGAGTCGATACTACCATGGAAGATTTTAACACGTGATAGGGCGTCAGCGTTAGTATTTTGGCGACCTTTCTTGTATACAACTTTATAATCGTATTCCGAAAGTTTTAAACGCCATCTAGTCAATTTAGAGTTAGGGTCTTTTAAAGACATTAACCAGGTGAGAGGTCTGTGGTCCGTATAGATGATAAACTTTCTGCCGTAAAGGTAAGGTCTAAAATATTTGATCGCCCATACTATCGCGAGCAGCTCCTTTTCTATAGTCGAGTAACGCGATTCGGTGTCTGAGAGTGTCCGGGATGCAAATGCTACTGGTTTGTCGGATCCTACTAGTCCTTGGGAAAGTACTGCGCCTAATGCTACATCTGAAGCATCGGTGGTAAGGATGAAGGGCTCATCAAAATTTGGGTACTGTAGTATTGGGGAATTAGTTAAAATTTGTTTGCATTTATTAAAGGCTTCTAAGAAGTCCGGGGAGTGTACGACTTTACTATTTTTCTTAAGACAAAGGGTCATTGGTTTAGTAAGCTTAGCGAAATCTTTTATGAACTTCCTGTAATATCCGACTAAACCTAGGAAGGCTTTTATTTCCTTCTGAGACTTGGGTAAGGGAAACTCGAGTACGGCTTTAATCTTATCTTTGTTAGGTTTTAAACCTTCATCTGTTAGTTCGTGTCCTAAAAAGTTAACCTGTTTTTGTAAGAACTGTGATTTGTCCAACTGGATCTTTAGATTATGTGTTTTGAATCGATCGAACACTTCTTTTAGCTTTTGTATGTGTTGCTGCAGTGACGTAGATATTATTATTACGTCATCTAAGTAGGTATAAACATTATCTATGCCCCTTAATATATGGTCCATTAGTCTTTGAAATGTGCTTGGTGCATTTTTGAGTCCAAATGGCATTCTAAGGAACTCATAGTGCCCTCGTTCAGTGGTGAATGCAGTTTTTTCAATATCATTGGGATGCATTTCCACTTGGTGGTAACCGCTAGCAAGATCTAGGGTTGTAAAGTATTGCGCACGCCCTAGTCTATCTAATATAATTATCATGTATGTTTGGTAAAGGGTATTTATCTTCAATAATACGGTCGTTGAGTCGCCTATAATCAATCACTAATCTCCATTTAACATTGCCTGAAGGGTCGGGCTTTTTGGGTACAATATGGACGGGACATGACCAAGGGGATATGCTCTCTCGTACGATACCTTGCTGAAGGAGCTTGTCTACTTGCTTACGAATTTCTTCACGTTGTTTAGGGGCCTGTCTGTAACTACGTACAAAGACCGGTGTATCATCGTTTAATCTAAGCTCGTGCTTAACTGCGTGGGTAAAAGTGAGTGGTATGTCTTCTGTATAGAACAGGTCCCTATACTGATAACATAAACGGGTTATTTCGCGTTTTTCTTCTTCGTTCATGTGATCTGTACGGATTTTCTGAAGGTTTTCTTTTAGGATATGATCGACGTTGGTTTGAATCTGTATGTTATTAATATCATGACTATCAATTTTATTGGCAACAGAAAATGTCTCTAATTTGATTGACGGGTTACACGGGATGCATTTCTTTTGATCACTATGATTAATTACCGATGTTCTAAACGAACCGTTTGTTACGTTAACTATAGCTGCTGGGGACATTAAACCATCTGACCAAATCAAATCGTCGTGAAGATATTGTCCATCTAAGTAGTTGGCTTTTACCTTGACAAACTTTTGGCATCTAGGTTCGATACTTATCTTTTGAGGTGGAGAACTAAAGTGTATTGGTATTTCTGCAGTAGATGTACGTAAAACATTATTATTTAAATCAATATTACTCTTTAACTTTTGCAGAAGGTCCATTCCGATAAGACCTTTATATTTAGGGTCAAAGTCGAATATTAGAAACTTATGTGTTATATCGCTATTAAACGCGGGAGGTAAGGGAAGATAAACTACTTTATCGTGGACTGATGAACTGTGAGCTGTATTAATTTGGAAAGGTTCAGTTTCTACACAATATTCAAATATGGTACCTGCAATAACGTCGGTTGCTATAGTTGAATGGCTGGCCCCTGTGTCTAAAAGAAACTTACCGTTAAACTCTGGCAGTATTATGTACGGTAGATACTTCTTAGTCTGGAAATTTATTGAAACTAGGTCTGGCTGTCTCTGTTGATGTCCAAGGTAAAATCCTGGTCACCACTTACCTCTGGTACTTCCAAAGTTATATTCGGCTCGAGGGCTACGCCATTATCATCTGCAATATTGTTATAGAGTCCCACGTCACCGGCCTCTGGTTGCCCTTGAGTGGCCATCTGAATCGGAATGTAAAACAACTGTTGTGCAAACTGTGGTTTTTCTGGCTTACCTGCCGTACGCATTGTGACGTCTGATGATACTGGCGTGGGAACCGATGGTTTTGGTATGTTAGGCTGATTCCTAAAGTTACTTGAACCATTTGGTCTAGAGTTACCTGATGCTGGTCTGGATTTCCAGGGTAATACAGACTGTACCCATTGTTGACGCTGTTCGGGGGTCATATTATTTTGTTGAGGAATAAAGTTATGTGAAGGGACAATAAAGCCTGGTGCAAACGGGCTTACTGTATTACGAATGGGGTTATTGTTGACTGGTTTAGATAACTCCTTTGGCTTTGCTTGTGAAGTTGAAGGGTTATTATGATTGTAATTAGCTCTATTATATGAAAGCCTAGCCTCTTCTTGTCTAGCCGCTATGATAGCTTCTTCAAATGTGTCTGGTTTGGCGATTCGAACGCCTAACGAAACGTGGAAGTCTAACTGGTTAATATACTGCTCAATAACCATCTTTTCATAGTATGATTTGTTACCATGCTCTCCTACAGAATATAGAGTATCTAATAACTCACGGAGGCGCCTGCCGAAGGCTTCAGCGTCTTCTGTCTTAGTCTTACGCACTCGCGTTAGCTCCTGCATTACCTGTATTTCGTTTCGCGGTTCACCAAGGCGCCTAATTAACGCGTTTTTTATTCCTAGCCATGAATTTAAGTGGTCTTCGTACGCTATTGCGTCTATGGCAGGACCACTGAGCCTACTCTTAATTAAACAGGTGAATGCTGGGTGCGCACGATCTGCTTCTGAAGTCAACTGTAATAAATTTTCTACTTCCCTAATATAATAATTCAGCAATTTAGGATTGCCATCATATCTGGGCATTAAATCTGCAATTAGTTTATAAGGTTTATAGTTAGCATCATAATCCCTGAGCGACATTGTTTTTCTGTAGCTTGCCTGTCTAGTGGCGCTTGACGTAAAACAATAGAGGTGTCGAATTAAACACTTGGAATTTACTCGTAAGATAGTTAACGCTACTTATTATAGTTTTATGGTTGCCTACTGCGATTTTAGCTTATAGACAGACACACAAACGTTAATATAAAATACACAAATTAAAATAAGACAGGAAATAGAGCAAGGATACTTGGCAAAACAAGAGCACTTACCAAAGCAGCCACTGCATCTCCCGTCGAGTCAGGCCTCCACCAACGCAGCTTCCTCCAATTCTCCGGAGAACTATCCTGATGACCGTAGAGGTGTCCGACCGCGCGATAGGTTCTTTGTAGATCGCGATGGAACGATTTGAGAACCGTCACTCAATAAGATGAAGAGTTTGATTCGATCTTAGAGCGTCGCGATCCTACCGACTGCGCCAGTTATGTATCGGCGATCGGGAATAACGTAAAAAAAATATTTATTTATTATTACAAAATTTAATTATAAAAAATACAGGATATTACAACGGTGGCGGATACAAGACTGAATATAATGCAAATAAAAACAATTACGTCCGATTTCAAAGAAAATGCATGGTTGCAAATACGGCGTTCGTGGAGACTGCGTACTCAGCGTAAACGTGACAGTTACGATGAGTTAACTCAGGAAATACGGTTTTTTTAAACCCTTAAAAGTTTTTGAAAAAAATTGTCGTCATTCAGAATTTTGATTAAATTTGCAAGGCTTTTATTGTTAAACTTTCTTGACTTTTTAATTTTTGAGTAAATTATGAAGTGTAAAAATTCATGCAAATAGCAAGTTTTCAGAGGTCTTTACTAGATTAGTTATACACAAATTTATAAATTGATTTCAATAAAAGCCTAGATAATATCCACAAGTTACTGTGTTTCCAAAATATCTAATTTCAATTTTTTAATCATATCCTGCTTCACTCCACACGGATGTGCTTCTGAGTTTCGTTTAGGTTGTGCGGCACCCAGCGGCAAACTATTCTCCTCACGCGAAAGTGCTCGTGTAGAATCTTGTGAGCGCTTCCCGAACCAATCTGCAGTGTATACCTGTTTTCTTGAATTATTTTGTTTTACTGTCAGCACACTTTCTTCCGTAACAGCCGTCGTAAGAAGACCATTCCTTTGTTCATCCTCCAAAGTAAGGCGACCGCGCTTGACTCGCTATACCAGCGGTAAACGGTTGCTTTTGAAGGTCCTTCATCCATAAAAGCAATTTGAAGTCGATTAAATGACTCATCAGGTTTTAGGCCACATTTAAAATAGAAGAAAATTATCGCACGAAAATGTTCTCGATGCAGATCCATTTTGAAATGAGAGATGATAATTTGATTTGGCTGTCGAAAAAATGTGGATGTATTTTTGCTTTTAAATAACCAAAGTTTTCAAAATAATTACAAGTGGCCAGTACACATAAAAACATTTTTTCGCAAAACTTTTTTAAGTGGCCTGGTACGATTTTTCAGTGACCATTAAGCTTCCGAAAGAGTGGGACTTGAAATGAACATGGACACACGTACCGGAAGATGCAGTGCTGGAAGACCTTCCACAAGGTGGACCATTGACTAGGTGAAGGTCGCGAGAATTCGATGGATGCAAGACGCACAGGACCGGTCGTTATGGCGACATTTGGGGGAGACTTCTTTCGGCTGAAATGATGGTTATGATGATGAGATAAACATTGAACATTGTCACTCCATGACAGAGTTTATATACATATAAAAACTAGCTGTATTTATATACAACTAGTTTGTTAGTACTGAGCCATAATCGCTTCAGGTTGGCTGTCCGTTAGAGCGAGCAAGATCAGAGAATTGTAGATTTAGTGGAACATCAATACATACTATTTCAGTAAATTCATGTCATTCACGCTTTACTGGGCACGGATATTCGCTTCCCAGTTTCGTATATCTTCTTAGAATTTCTCTGTTCACTCACTCTGCTGATATGGATATGCTGATTGTGACCTTAAGGGCACTGAACTCGACATACATTTTCACTGTTTTTCATACGACCGCTCTTACCCGATTATGACGTTATTACACATGTTTCATTAGATGTTTTGGAAACACAGTATCTTGTGGATATCTTTTGGATATCAATAGAAGTAGAAATTAAATTATAAATTTGTGTAAAACTAATCCAATAAAGAAAAAATAATAATGCAACACTATCATACAATGCTGTCTAGTCCCAAGCTAAGCAGAGCTTGTGTTATGAGTACTAGACAACTGATAAACATACTTATATATTTGTAAATACATACATATTATCGATAAATTACACCCAGACACAGAACAAATGATGTGTTCATCACACAAACTTTTGTCCTGGGTGGGAATCGAACCCACGACTTCTGGCATAGCAGTCAGGGCCACTAACTACTAGACTAACAGACCAGTCATCGATGTTAGTGTTGCTGTAGATATTCCTGGACAAAAGTAGTTTACCTTTGTGCCTATTTTCAAACAAATTGTTTTAGCCGTTTGAGCGTTAAGGTTTGAGAGGGTCGGTCCTTTTCCACTCGTCAACATCGAGCATGGTTTAAAAGCTTGTTACTTCATCTAACGCAATCGAATGCGATGTTTGACGAAAAGGCAACGCGAAAAAAGAGAGATAACGCTTGAAAACTCTGAAATTACCGAATGCTAAACTCTGTTAGCATTCGGTAATTCCATCATTTACTCGAATATTTAAACAAACTTGTTCCAAGAAAAACGTGTTCTTTTTTATACCTTTAAAAGTTTTTGAAAAAAATTATTGTCATTCAGAATCTTGATTAAATTTGCAAGGCTTCTATTGTTATACTTTTTAGGCTTTTTTAATTTTTGGGCAAATTATGAAGTGTAAAAATTCATGCAAAATAGCAGATTTTCAGAGATCTTTACTGGATTAGTTATACACAAATTTATAAATTGATTTCAATAGAAGCCTAGATAATATCCACAAGATACTGTGTTTCCAAAATATCTAGAGAAAAATGTGTAGTACGGTCATGATAAATCGTCGTAAGAGCGGTTGTATGAAAAACATTAAAAATAAAATATAATAATAATAATAATATATTTATTTGCTAAAAACACGGTGTACAAGATGGTAAAAGAACAATTAAGAGCATGTGCAAGAGCAATTAAGAAAATGTATGTCGAGATGCATCCCCTTAGTAAACAGATACACACATACACACTTTAGCTTTTCGCTACTTCCAGCGGCTTCGCCCGGGTGACAATAGAATATTATCTCAAGGGATTATAGGCTGTCGAGATAAAAAGTATCGTATGTGCTATTCCAAGGTATGGTCTACCCATGCAATAAGTTTCTAAATCCATTCAGCCGTTTGTGCATGAAGTAGGAGCAAAAGTACATATCTACACACACACACACACCCACACACATCGTCACACTTTTCGTCTTTGTAATATTAATTTGAATAGTCATAGTCATAGTCGGCCTTATAATGTTCCCACTGTTGGGACTCAGGCCTCTTCTCTAGAAGAAGGAATGGGTCATGATCCACTACGCGGGCCCAGTGCGGGTTGGTGGATGTCACATGTCTTTGAATTTTTGGTTCTAGGACATGCTGGTTTCCTCACGATGTTTTCCTTCATCGTTTTGAGAGCAGTGGTGATGAAATAAATTACACAAAGTAACGCGCCTGGCTGGGTTTGAACCCGCAACCTACAACTTGTAAGTCGTGGCCGTTACCACTCGGCTACCATTGCTCTACCCCCTCGGCTACCACTGCTCTCTAATTTGAATAGTATAATGTAATTAAGGACTTGAAAGATTGTAAGTATAAAATATCGGCGGTTCTGTAGCGCTTAGCGCATCGAGCTTGTTTGCTGAAGAACATATAATTAGCTTTCAAGCTTTTGACTGGCTGGTTGGTTTAGTGGTTAGTGGCCCTGACTGCTATGCCGGAGGTCTTGAGTTCGATTCCCATCCAGGACAAATGTTTGTGTGATGAGCACAATCATTTATTCTATGTCTGGGTGTAATTTATCTATAATATGTATGTATTTAAAAATATTTAAGTATGTTTATCAGTTGTCTAGTACTCATAACACAAGCTCTGCTTAGCTTGGGACTAGACGGCATTGTGTGATAGCTGTGTGCATGAATGAATATATATTAAAGCTATCATGCGAAAGAGAACAGCATCCCTGATACGAAGGATTCGGGGGAGCACCAACAGCATTTTGTGGGTGACAGCTGATAAGCCCGTTTGCCCCTTCCTGGGGCGCTGGACTCGTTTGCACAGCTGCAGGTCTGGTGTAACGGCAAGCGAGCACGGTTATATGTAAGTATAGTTTTATGAATTGATTTTATTTTATTCTATTTATTTTAATGAGCAATGTTACTAACATAGTTTTAAGTTCTACTAACATAATATGGATGTATCAGACATAAATAATAATAATAATATCGCAAGTAATAAACTCTCGTAAATAATTCTTTTTCTAGCTCTGAATAAATGAATACAAACAGATATTTTTGTCCTCAATAAAATTTCTTGACACAATACGCGTTTCATTTTCGCTATCTGACATTTCTCTTTCACAGTTACATCACTGCCACATATTGGCCCCAACTTGGCCCAACTTGTCACACCGAATGACCTTGTTACAACGAGATTTGACCCAAATTGGAACCAACCAAGCGACAAAGAAAATGTACTATGACTGACATTGACAGCCAATCGGTTATCGTTTTGTGTCTACTTCCCCTTTTTTTTGCAAAGATAAATTTACACTTTGGTCCAGCTTTATTACTTTGTTTTTAAGGTTTATTTTGCTGTGTTTTGGAGGTTGTTTTAATTGTGAAAGATTGCTTTAAGGTCGTCCATCAAATAACACCCTTTTAACGTCGAGTGCACACTATAAAAATGATACATAGTCGCCATGGATGAGTATAGAATGAAATGTTAAGAGGAACTGTGGTTCGTCTGTTCAATCATCATTTGATGGGTAAATAAAGATGGATGGGAAAAATTCAAGGTAGCTAAACATTGAGAAAAAACAAAATGAAGGAAGGGGTTACAATGCGCCTACGGAAAATACAATAGCAACAAATAGCATTTAAGCTTATCGTTGCAAAGCAAAAACATAGTTGAGTGCTGTACGTTATGGTTCATTTTCGATTCTGAAGACGGTTTTTGTTTTCACTGTACCTGTTTGTTAAACCTTTAAACATAAATTAAACTGGTAAGTATTAGAGTAGGTCGTATTAAAAGCTACTTTACAGTTGGACCTACGTATTCAAGACTTATTCAACTAACACTGTAGCAGTTTTGAGAAAATGGCATTTTTGACAAAATTTTGTACACAGTAAAATTATTATAAATTGTTTGTAATTTTGGATAATTTCTATTAGCAATATCATGCATAATATTCATGACAATCATCAATATTTTTTTAAATAATTGAAAAATAAATCGTTGTTTCCTTTTTGCAAAACTATGTGTTTGTGTGTGTGTTGGTTCATTATTAATTTATAGTCATGCCATAAATTTATGGCATGAATGAAAATTTAAATTTATGAAATTTATGGCAAATGAACCAACTCACACACACATAGTTTTGCAAAAAGGAACCAACGATTTATTCTTTAATTATTTAAAAAAATATTGATGATTGTCATGAATATTATGTTTGTACACATTGGACAAGTTATTTGGTACAATATTGGTAATAAGCATTATCCAAAATTACAATAAAAATTACTGTATACAAAATTTTGACAAAAATGTCTTTTTTTTTCAAAACTATCATTGTGTCGGTAGATTCTGTTTTGCGCAAGTAGGTTTAATTTTAACAATGTGTATATTACACAACATGACTTCTTAGACGTTGTAAATAAACTTATATCAATAAGGAATTAACTATGCTATTAAGCTTATTTCAATATGCAAACAAGAACCAACCCATTGGTGTTGGTTCTACTTTTTAGATTAAAAAATAAAAAATTGCAAGGGACCATGTAGTAAATGGGTCTTATTTTTTAGGATTGTTGGGTAACCTTGTGGCATGGATCATTAGTTTATTGAATAACTGCGGTTATGTTGGTTGATAACTTAGTCATAGAAATGTTTTGTTCTGTCAAAATTGTCAGATCATTTTGATCTTTACAGGGTCGATAGAAGACTCATTTTTAAAACCTGTGTCCTTATTTCGATTTTGGCATTTGTGTGGATTGGTTCCTATTTGCATAAGTAGGTTCAGTTATAGTTTCTCTTTCTGTCTATAATTCTATCAGTAATATTAACAAAGATCATTGAATTTTACTATCCGTCGGTGCACTATCATAGAAACATTAAAGTTTTGTCAAAAGTTGTTATTTGTCATCTGCTTTAATCGTGACTGTAGCCGTAATGTTATTTTTGTTTGTGACGTCATTTTAACCATTGCTAAATTGGTGCAAACTGGAATTTTGATGGCTAGGTTATCGTTAAAGTTAGTTGATGAAATTCACTCTTCAAATACCTATTAATATTACACAATCAATACTTTCATTCTAGAATCAACTATGTTTGTACTAATGAAATACTTTATAGAACTATTTAACACAGCGCCACCTATTGTCAACTTCCAAAAACCATACACCCATCAACTGTCAAAACTAAATACCAAATTATCTTTACCTCTCTCAATGGCGCCACTTGCTAAACACACTATAAAATTGAGCACGCCAAAATGAAGTTCCATTTTACGCCGCGTGTCAAAATAGAGTGGTTTGCGATGCTCCTTTTCTAAAAGAGAATTAAAATATCCAATGCCAGGGACATCGTTAGCAGTATGAAAAGTTCCACAACTTTTGAAGAAGTACCTACTAGGAACTTTGTTTGTACCATAATGACCGATGCTTAAAGTTATAATGACGAGCCGTAGTTAGTAACTTTGTTAAGCAAGGAGTTTTCCTGTCTTAGTTCTTGTTTTTGACGAGCATTTTACTTCGATGTTCCTAGTTTAATGGTTTTAATGGGTGCTCGTTCATCTCTTCAGCTTTTATTCATTGTTATTGCAATCTTCAATCCATTTTTAATAAGTAAGTAGGTACCTATACTTATAGGCTATCATAATTGATTTTTTTTTCAGAAAGTAATTGATACTTACCTCAAAATAGATTTAAAAAATACAGCACGGCAGTAAAATATAACTACGCAATAAAAAATAACATATTTATATTTACATTATAGGTATTTATTAATTAAAATAAAAAAAACACTCTATTTTTCAAACTTATCAAATTCATTGATAAACGTCAGACACAAAAGCATATAACTTTATTAATGTCTTGTATATTGCTGTTTGTTATCCATAAAAAATAAAAAACTGAACCATATAATTTAAATTGTAAGTCGAAATAAAAGTAACCCTGTGGTCAAAACTCCGGCTATTTCATCACTCATGTATGCTAATATTATTTTCATGACGCAGTAGCTTGCAGGTATAGAACTATATTTTCGACAGGTAATATAGGTCTTCGGTAGTATAGTGGTAAGTATCCCCGCCTGTCACGCGGGAGACCGGGGTTCGATTCCCCGCCGGAGAGAATCTTTTTGTGTTTTTTTTAAACATTAATTTTGATGTTTAGAGAGAAATAGTAGTTCAATAGTTCATATAGTAATAAAAACTTTATAATGAGGATTTTTTTTACGAAGGCCGCCTTTACGTCTTAAAATCGTTACGCATTTAATCCGAAGTGAGTGAGAGAGACGGATCTACAATATAGTACGAATAGCACTATCTCTTTTTTTCACACCGGTATTATGATGATATAAATAAGTCATGGTAGGGTGTATGGTACGCACCTGACGTACTACACTTGACTAAATATAACTTCTAAGAATTAGGTTGGTTAAAAAAGTCTAAATTCATATGTCAACAATTCGATTATCGAATCGAGTCACGAAGATTTGTCCGAATCGCAAAAAAGTAATTATTTTGTGATGTAACAAAATGGTTTTCAAACTTTTTTCTTTACTTTTGCTATGAATTTTGCTCTTACGGCCTCGGATTTAGGTAGATATAGCTTAGATGAAATCACTATTAGAACTGTAGATGATATTTCAGTTCATAACCCACCGTATAGGGCTTCTCCAAAGCAGCTTGACAAAAAACTCACAGGTTGAAGAAATGTTGAATAATGGAGTTATCCGTGAATCTAAGAACGCGTAAAGTATGCTTCCCCAGTAGTGTTGGTACAAAAACCTGATAATACATGGAGGTTTTGCTTAAACTATCGAAAAATAAATAAAAGAGTAGTTGCTGATAGCTATCCCTTTCCTATTACAGAAGATATTGTGATATTAGCAGGAGTACGTTACTTCAAAGATTTATATTTAAATTCTGGCTATTGGTTTTTTTTTTAGGTTGGAAAATCATCTAATGTCATTCCCGCTCTTGGGCGGAGCGAGGGATAGTGTCAGACTTTTACTGACTAAAAACTCACTCCTGTTCCTTCTTTGCCCTTTTTTTCCCAGGGCCCCGGGGATCTCTGTCGCATCACCCATGGCCCCAGTAGGCTTCAACCCTGCTGGGGCCCTACGGTTGCTGACATCTCCTTGAGGCACGCACGCTTGAGGAACACTACGCACCGTCGACGACTTGGGCTATTGGTAACATCGTTTATGTGAGAAAGATAAGCATAAAACGGCATTTATTACATCTTAAGGTAATCCTGAGGATGTGAGTGTTTTATACGTTTAATGTATTGTATGCCCTTTGGACTTACAATGACTGACTGACTGACGCCCCGGGGTATTATTATTACGTAATTGCGTGTTTTTACGTAAATGATCAAAAAAAAAATAATAATCTTTTACTGGATTTTTCTAGGAAAAACAAAGATCTTATAGAAACCAAATTTTCGGCTAAAAAATTTTCGTACAAGCGTGTGTACAAAACGATAAATAAACTAGTTGTACAGAAGTATGTACAATCGGCCTTCGAGGGGGTTAAACGTTGTTAGTAGGTTTACATTAGCATGTTTTCTTTCGAAGAGTGAGCTTTCTGTACTTGTATTATTACTTATTCTGTGACTTAAGGCAAGTCAGCTTGTTTTTCAGAGGACTATGGATAAAGTATTAGCCGGTATCGAGGCCTTACTTCTAGCCAAATTTTAGGATTCTAGGTCAACGGGAAGTAAGTACCCTTTAAATATAAATAATTAGATTCCGTTGAATTGGAAGTTTGATTATTTTACTGCACCGTGGGGTACCTGTCCTGAGTATATGATATTAATTTTGGCTTCATACTTCCACACTTTCTTGAAAAAAAGGTTCTTGACAGACGGGCAGGCGGACTTTTTGCCGATTTAGGTACCAGGGCACCCATGGGTTTCGAAAAGGAACACTGAGGTCCTAGAACGCAAGGCAAAAAAGGAACATTGGATTGGGTCTTTAATAAGTAAAAGACTGAGACGCCTTCTCGCTCCGCCCTAGAGCGCGGAACCTAAAAAAAAAACTTATTTTCATCTCAAAATAAATGCTTTTATTCAGTAACAAAAAGGGGAAGTAAATTCCCTCTCTCTAGCAGTAAGTTACCCTGCACCAGCACACTAGCGCGAAGTACTGGACAGCTCTAAATGTAGCTAGCTCGGCGACTATAAATCTTGCGCGCTCTGATTCTCGGCACATTGTAGTTAATACACTCTGGCTGTAGTTAGGGTACGTAGATATAGAGGGTAAGGTGGGCTTGCTATTTTGAGATAGTCTTTAGTATTTTTGGTTAGAAAGGTGCTTGTGAAAAGGTGAGCAGTTATTAAATAATTATACAGGCCATTAAGGGTACTTTTCCACCTGAGATGTGCTATGCTACGTTGCTATGGATGCGTTTGATACCCACCAATCAGATTCATTGGTGCACATAGCTTAGCACTGGTGGAAACGAATTAAACAAAGATATGTTTTTTATATGGAAGGATGCGTGCTAAACTTACTGCTATGGATGCGTGCTATGGATGTGTGCTATGGATGCGTGCTATGGATGTGTGCTATGGATGCGTGCTATAGATGTGTGCTATAGATGTGTGCTATGGATGCGTGCTATGGATGTGTGCTATGGATGCGTGCTATAGATGTATGCTATGGATGCGTGCTATGGATGTGTGCTATGAATGCGTGCTATAGATGTGTGCTATGGATGCGTGCTATGGATAGTCGCGAGTGGTGTAGCTATGCGCCGCTTCCCTACTATAGATACATTGCTTAGCTCGAGCTGTGCATCTTTCTCGCGCATTTACTTAGCGGCGGCGCATCTTTATAGCACATCTTGCTCGCACACCGCTACATAGCTTAGTATCAGTGGAAACGGTGTGTTTGCAGAAATGTTTGCATAAGCGCGCACAGATGGTTACCAGGCCATCATGCGCAAAGAAGCAGCTTACCTGCTGGTCTGTGTATGAGTAGCAACAATTAACAGCATTCTAAACGCAATAACTGTACTTTTTGGCTGTCTCTTTCAAAATCAGTGTGATATGTCTGGTGTAAGTGAAAATAAAATATGTACTAAATTGAGATATCTGTGGATCTATGCTATCCGAAATAAAGTTGTTCTTATATTCAACCAATATCGACAGAATTCGTACATTGTGCGTGCAAGCAGAAATTTAAACAAGTTGTGTAAAGAGCACGATATAGATACATTCCTAACTAGTGTGTCCTCGGCAAGGAGGTAATCGACGTCAACGACGCCGAGTTGCTAGCCTGTCAGTTTTCTACCGGTTGTATTTCGGGGAGTTTACGTCGGAATTGCATAACCTAATTCCGCCTAGCCCGTTCCATCATCGGGCCACGTACGGCAATGCCCCACTGGTACATGGTAGACATCCCACCTATACGCAGAAAACGGTTTGGGAACACATTCATTGTGCGTACAGGTAAGGAGTGGAATTCCTTGCCAGAATCTGTGTTTCCTGATGGCTACAACCCGGGAATCTTTAAGTCAAGAGTGAATAGGTTACTTCTAGGTAAGCGCACTCCATCGTCGACCGCATCGTCGCTTTCCATCAGGTGAGATAGCGGTCAAGCGCGAACCTGTCAAGAATAAAAAAAGTACCTTTTTCATTTAGTCTTTTTTAACGTAAAGATTGATATGCAATATGAGCAAATTTGTTATTGATTCTGTAAGTAGTGTATTAGTTATTTAGCATCTTTTTGTTCTTATTTCTAAACCTAGTATCCATAGAATTTATTACTCTGCACTTTATAAGTGAGGACTTGTTATTGGCTGTCAGTCTAACTTACTGTTCCTTACCTGTTTGTTTTTAGCTGTAAGTCTTCCATGATATTTAAATAAATAAATAAATATTCAAACCAGTTTAGCTTTTGAGACGTGATTGATAGACAAACATTTAGCAAGAATTTCACTTTCACACCTACTTTAAGTAGGACTACAATCAATAACGAACTACAACAAATGGTTCTCAAGAATTTTCATTAAGTTAGCAACATAACGACCTATGGACAGCTCTTGGATATTTATAAGAGTAATCAAGCTAATGGGTGTCTAGGGTCGCTGCTCGGTTTTTAAGGTAAAAGCCAGGTTAAAATTCAAGAATGTAATGAAATGCATTAGAGCAGTGGTGGCCGAGTGGTAACGGCCCCGTCTTACGAGGTGTAGGTCGCGGGTTAAAACTCAACCAGGCGCATTACATCGTGTAATTTATATCATTACCACTGCTCTCAAAATGGTGAAGGAAAACATCGTGAGGAAACCGGCATCTCCTAGAACCAAAAATTCGAAGACATGTGACATTCAATAACCCGCACTGGGGCCGCGTGGTGGATTACGGCTCATTCCTTCTCCTAGAGAGGAGGCCCGAGTCCCAGCAGTGGGAACATTAAAAGGCTGGTTATGCAAAATTCAATTTCTTTTTGTTTTTTTTTTTGTTTTTGTGGGTTTGTGCCAAGGCTGTGCAAGGCAGTTCACAGCTTCAAGGAACCGCAGACCTGAGCATATGGTTTTAATTTCAACTCGATACTTCCACGCGTTCCTGAGATAAAGAGTCTTTACAGACAGACGGACAACAAAGTGATCCTATAAGGGTTCTGTTTTTTTCCTTTTGACGCATGAAACCTTAAAAATTAATGTATTAGAGTCAATGAACGTTATTATTTCAAATTTAGTCGGCACCTAACTTAGTACCATCTCCGTATCATATACGGAAACGCATGAAATAATTACCTCACTCCACAAACAACGGGAATTAATCACGTACTACATTTCATCTCTATTTGACTAACAGAAATAATAATTACTGTGGACGATCACTGAAATTAATTATTGTTTCAATACAAAATGTTATTGGCTGGCCGCAGGGTCTAATTAATAATGAGATTGATCCAATTCCCAGGCGAAGTCCTTTGAACTTGGATCCCTAAGCTGGAGACTTTTCTACAAGTCAAATGGACTACCTGTTACACCGAACTGTCTTTTGCTATTCACTGTTACAAGAAAGGCGACTCTCGTCGTGAATGTCGACACAAATGTGCGGTGGTGTGTGACATGGACCTGTACCATGACGTTTAAAGTAAGATTGTTTTATTCTTATTTTCAGTGTGGGTAAGAGATGGCGCTAGACAACCTGTATAGCTCTGTCTCTTACCCACACTGAAATAAGAATGAAACAATCTTACTTTGAACGTCATGGTAACCCCGCTAGACTTCAGCCCCCCTAGCCAAGTTAAAACCGTTTCGTTACGATTCTCTTTTCGTTGATCCTTTCGAGTCGGTCACGCCTCCGATTCCTTTGTTTTGACGTCATATCAACGCTCAGTCATGTGTCCGACTCGAAGCGATCAACGAAAAAGAGAATCGAAACGAAACGGTTGTAACTTGGCTAGGGGGGCAGGTGTAAAATCATTCAGTGACTTCTTTCACTCTAGAATGGAGCAAAAGGGCGTGTATATTATGTAACCAAGATTACATGTAACTCATAATTATGATTTAAAAGAGTTTCCATAGAGTTTCTTGCACGTTCTACTAAATAGAGATCTACTACTATTAATTGACTGACCGACATTATGAAAATTCAAAAGTGCCTGTAAGTGGTCTATTTGAAATAAACGTTTCTTATTTCTGATTTCTGTCAGACTGACATCTCCTTCGAACGATCCTGCAATCTGTGTTTTTTCTTCCTACTGTGAGCTAGAGGGAGTGTCAATTTTTTATTGACTAAGCTCACCCATACTCCTTCAATTTCCCTTTCAATTTCACCGCCCCCTGTGACATATCCTGACACAGGGATGGTAATAATCTCCTATAATTAAAACATCTGTGGTAAGTAATCATCATCATCATAATCATTTCAGTCGAAAGACGTCCACTGTTGGACATAGGCCTCCTCCAAGTGTCAACATAACGACCGGTCCTGTGCGTCTCGCATCCATCGCAGTACCGCGATCCTCACCGGGTCATCGCTCCACTGTGTAGGACGCCTTCCAACGTTGTGTCTTCTGGTACATAGCTGCCACTCTAGAACCATCTGTTCTGCGAGCAATGTGCCCTGCCCACTGCCACTTAAGTTTGGTGATTCTTCGGGCTATGTCGGTAACCTTGGTTCTCCTGTTGATGTCTTATTTCTGATGTAATCACGTAAGGAAACGTATTTAATCACACTAATATAATAAAGACGAAAAGTCCTTTATAGGGTACTTTTTATCCCAAACATGAACTCCCTTGGGATAATTTTCTAATTTCAAGTAATCGAAGACACTGTATTTTCCGTTTTACTCATACCTGTCTTCTTGGGCATGCTACAATTATGGCTGTAAGTCCCCTCTTTGAAGCGTGTTTGCAAAGACGTCACGGCGTCCTCACCATCCGCATGATGCAGGTTCTCACCGAACACGGTAAGTTTGGGAAGTTCCTGCACCAGATTCGTGCGGAAGCGACGCCCGGGTGTCGCCAATGTGTGAATCGCCCGGAGGACACGGTGGAGCATACGGTGGAGGTGTGCCCCGCTTGGATAGAGTAACGCCGTGTCCTTGTGGACGCGATCGGCGGCGGCGATCTCTCGCACCGGGCCTTGGTACAGGCCATGGTCCGTAGCGAGGAGGAGTGGCAGGCGGTCGCCTCTTTCTGCGAAGCAGTAATGCTAGCAAAGGAGGCGGCCGTTCACGTAAGGCAACGGTCCTCACGCTCCAACCACCGCCGGGATTCCGATCCCGATTTTCAGCAATCGTAGGCGCGGGCTTGCAGACGGCGAGCAATGGATAGACCGCCGTCCGACCGTCCGGTAACCGTACGGACCGAGCCCAAGTCGTCGACGGCGCGTATTGTTCCACGCGCGCCTCAGGGAGATGTCAGCAAATCGATGGGGCCCAGCAGGGTGGAACCCTACTGGGGCCATGGTAGTGTGAAAACAAAACCTGGGGCCTGGGACGAAGGCAACGAAGAAACAGGAGTTGGTTTTTAGTCAGTAAAAGTCTGACACTATCTCGCCTGCCCAAGAGCGTGATGTGTCATTAGATGATTTTCCCAACTAAAAAAAAAATACCTGTCTACTAAAATTCCGTCTAATAAAATACCGTAGCAGGATTCATAACATTTCACTCTCCATTTTCTAACTGTCCGTCCACCCTGTCTTATCGCAAGTTAACTTTTCATTTACAATATTGAAGCCCAAAGAACATGTCCCGGCTTATCTTGATGTCCCCTAAACATTTCAGACAGCCAAACCATCAATGGACAAGATCCATTAGTCGTCATATGAGAAAAGATGTAGGTATTTATTGCTCGCCAGAAAAGGTATTTCCTCTCTCAAAATATTTGTGTCTTGATGTTATTCCCTTGAGGTTGAAATACTTTTGAGTCGGCAGTTATTATGACGAATGGAACTATGTATCGATGAGGACAGAAATAGATGCATAACTATTTCTATTTTAAGCAGAAACGAGTTTATTTGTGCGAAATTGTGAACTATTTCGGAATTGCAAATCCATACAGAGGTGGTCTGCAAAAATCGCTTTTAGTGATAAGACCGCCCATTGTTACATCGTATTAATTTTAAGCTCCACAAGAGCGGGGATGTCATTAGGATGATTTTCCCACCAAATAAAAAAAAAAAAATGCTCCAGGTGTAATTTTTTATGGTGTGCAATAAAGTGTACCTACACTACCTACCTCTATCTTTCTATCTAAATTGTGTAATTGGTAGTGTAATTCAAAATATTATTCTAATTTTATCTACATATGTTAAAACATATTATATTTATATATAATACAAAATTATATACAAAAACACTTAACTAATTAAAACTATATATATACATTAAAGGCTACTCCTAACTAAAATATTGCGTCATAAAACTCCTCCGCACTGCTGTCGACTGAAAGTGTGCCCAAAAGGCTGGCGGCATTGCTACGTTGTATGGCAATGCTTAATCTCTGACCAAGGTAAAAGCCAGCTCATATGTTATGTTCTTAGGAAAATACTCTAAATGGTGTGAGAAAGAGGAGGCTCTGAAACTGGCGTCGTAATAGTTCTGTTCAGATCCATGATATATATGTATATGATGACCAGGGTGGGTTAAGGGACCTAAGAAGTACAAATAAGGCTACTTCTGAGAATTGACGTCCAAAAACAATTGAAGGTAAAAAAGACAAAGCGACATTCCATAGCAACGAAAAAAGGTTTGAATTGACAAAAATCCAAAATGGTTGACAGTTTTTAGTGGATTTTTTTCGAGTGAAATTCAATGAGTGTTTTAATTATTCATAAATTGATTACTAGTAGATATTATGATGTAAAATGGGTGTGGTTTTGTATCTTAACTGAACAATATGTGGAGTCACTGACACAGATGCCATCTTAGTAAAATGAAGCTGAGAATTTTATTGCCAGTATAGTTGAGTATAGGTAATTATTTATTATCTATACATATAATAAAACAGTAAAATTCTTTTGTGATGGTATTAGTTGGCGCAAAAACTACTGAACCGATCCTGTTCAAATTTTGCATACACAATCCTTATAGGTCAGGGCAACTGATAGGCTATAAACTATCACGCTATTTGCTATGTGGGGTGAGCAATAATCCAAAATGTAGGTATTGAACGACATTTGCCGCGAGTTCAATTCCCAGCTACAGTTAAAAATTTTGACATTATTTTGTCTTATTTTTTTGTATTAAAATAACTTTTACCATTTTTTCAAAACAAAATTGACATTTCTATTCGATATCTTCTAAATATTTTCTAAAAATTAATCATAACACATAATAAAATCAAAGCGACGAGTAAAATCACGTACTATAATGTTACATTATTCCATTTAGCTGCAAATTTAACTTCTAAAACGAAAATCATCACGCTATCATCGTTAGGGAGCCAACCAGTCAATTATGACGTTTATATAAGAACGTCTATTTTATAGCTTATTCATCGAAGACCGCAGCACAGTGGTTTCGTAACTAGACTTTCATGTAATGTGAAGGTGGTTCAAATCCCATACGGCTCTCTTAGGAGAAATTTTTGTTCTATTTTGTCATCGTGAATAAGATTTTTTTATATATTTTTGCATGCTTACAATTTTTTTTTTTATAAATCTACGTATATAATATATCTGTAGAATTTTTTAGTGAAGTGCGTATTATTAATTTTAGAAATCGATGTAGATAACTTTTATACATTTAAATTGTTGGAATTGGAACTTGATAATTGTCTTACTTAGGCTTTGTTTCATCGCAATGAAACAAAGCATATGAAAGACAAACGGTATGAAATCAAAGTTTTCGAGAAGTAAAATATGACACCATAAGCAATTCAGATACTCGCAACGCCATCTAAAGACTCAAAGTAGAAATAATGATGACAATGACGGTTGAACTTCATATTAAATTTGATAGATGGCATTGCGTATTTTACGTAATTTTCTGAGTGGCAGAAGAATGGCCATCGCCCACGTTTACAGTTATGGTTAAACTGGTGTAAGACGAAGGCATTTTTAACAATCCTACTGCTTATTTTTATTATTTTTTTCCCATTATTGTAGCAAGCTAATTGACCGTGATTATTCAAGGGATACCATACAAAGACGATAAAAGTAAATACCTATATGTATTTAATTATTCACTTTAAAATAACACGGCCACATTTTCGGAAGGGGTTACAGGGTACCTTGCGTTGGATGGTCCCCAGGTGGACTGATGACCTGGTGAGGGTCGCGGGAATCCGATGGATGAGAGGCTCACAGGACCGGTCATTATAGCGACACTTGGGGAGGTTTATGTCCAGCAGTGGACGTCTTTCGGCTGAAATAATAATGATGATGATGGCACCTTTTTTCTTTTTTTAAGGGTGGAAATCATCCAATGACTTCTCCCGCTCTGGTTGGAGCGGGAGGACGTGTCAATCTTTTACTGACTTTTTTTTTCCGGTGGGAAAATCATCTTATGACATCCCCCGCTCTTGGGCGGGGCGGGAGATAGTGTCAGAATCTTTTACTGACTAAAACTACACCTGTGTCTATCACTACGCGCTGTTGAGGATTGGGCTCGATCCGGTCAATTACAGGACGGCTAGCTACCTATTGCTCGACGTCCGGAAGCCCGCGTCTACCGTGATTGGTAGTCGGGGTCGGAATCTCGGCTCGGCGTGAGGCCGTTCGTTCCCTAACGCGTGCGGCCTCCGCCTTCGCTAGCATTAAGGCTTTGCAGAAGGAGGCGAACGCCTGCCATTACTCCTCGCTCAGGATCAGAGCCCGGCGCGAGAGGTCACTGACGCCGATTACCTCCACGAGGACACGGCGGTGCTCTGCCCTTGCAGGGCACATCTCCACTGTGTCCTCCGGCATGATGGCACCTTGCGGATTAATAATGGTGTGTTTTATTATTTACAGTCACTGCTTCATATAAAACGGGATCGAATGTGTTTTTCTGATCACAGTTCGACAACGTATAATGTATCTCAGATTCCTTGCTGCCTTACGTCGATATCTGGACGTTACCTCTTTGTAATGAGTGGTGACCAACACTGGAACAACCCTCTAAGGGAGGCCAGTCTCAGGGATAACACTTATCGGCTGCTACATTTGTTAACCGTAATTTCATTGTTTTATGGATAAGCTCAGGACTGTTGTGGGTGTTTCGAACGGTTTCTGTTCTGGGTTCGGTTGAAAGTACCCTGATATTACCATTTTGTGAATCGCCTGGAGGACTCGGTGTAGCATGCGGTGGAGGTCTATCCATCTTGAGTGAACTGCCGTGTCCTCATAGAGGCAATCGGTGTCAGTAATTTCTCGGTTTGGCCATCAATATGCGAGTTCGATTGAACGGGGATACACGCGCACAAGTTTTCGCCGTAGTTCATTCATAAGTTGGAGATTCTTAGGTAGTTCCCACTATGGAAAAATCATTTGTCTTATATACGGGGATATCAATTAAATACACACCAAAATATCCTAGGTAAATGAACAAGTAATTCTAACGCTTAAAATGATCAAACTGCAATAATCAATGCAAGCATGCTCTCGCAAATTCTTCATAAGTACTGTTGTGGAAGAAGATAGTTGATGATTTATTTATTTATTTATTTAATCCTTTATGCACAAATGTATAGCGGCGGACTTAATGCCTGCCGGATGATGATGGTAGTTTTGGGATTCACTTAAGGCTTTTCACTATCAGTGCACGTTATTCAGCTGAAGGTCGGTGTCCCGATTATGCTCCTTCGTTTACCTCTATCAAAGCTGTCTAACTGCTTAAACTCTTCAGTGAAAAGTTATTGAGGCGAAAATTGTTATGGGAAATAACTCTTTCGATCAATCTTGCAGCCCTAGCAGACATCGGCCCTAGAGGGCCCTATCCATTTGCTGAAATCTCTTTGAGTCGCGCGTAGAATACTACGCGCCGTCGATTCAGGACTGCTTTGACCAGACGGGCGGACAGCACCACCGCAATCCCGTGTTTGCAATGGCTGGGAATTGCCTTGCGGCTTCCAACACCCGGAGCGTCCCTTGCAGCGACCGCTGAGGAGTCAGGATGTCCTATCCCTCATAGTTTCAGCCACCTTCTTTGATCGTAGTGCGTCACTGAAGGAGGCTACTGGTTGTCATTTTCTCCACCAATCGCCCCCATAAGGACAAGGCGGCGCCGGCTCTCCGACCAAGCGGGACTGACTTCCACCGTATGCTCCATCGTATTCTCCGGGTGATTCGCACAATGGTGAGACCCGAGTGTTTCTTCCCGCTGAATTCGACACAGATACCTTCCGAAACACCCACAACCGGTGAGTCCTGCACAAAAAGAGGATGCCGTGACGCCTCTGTAGACACTTCTCAAAGACAGGCATTACCGCTGCGATTTGATTGTGGCGTGCTCACTGTGGCGAGGGGTTAAAATCATACAATGTTGTTTTACCAGAACATAAACCAGAAACATACATAAACTAATGACATTTTCCCTTGGGGTAGGCAGAAATGCCAACTGCTACGACCCATACTCTTTCTATTCATTGACGTTCATACATCTGGATCTGGACGAGTACATAACATGTTTCCTGAAGGTAATGTGTTTTTAACCGACTTCTAAAAAAGGAGGAGGTTCTCAATTCGGATATTTTTACCTTTAACCGTTTTATGTTAAAGTACAATAAATTATTGCGATGCTTTCGGAATGAATTGCAAGCACAGAGTACAGTCTTACGAACTTAACGCAGACGAAGTCGCGGGCAACAGCTAGTTTATTATAATTACGCTTTATTGTACACCAATACAAACATTAAAGGAAACTAAAAATAAAACACATACGTACATACAATGGGCGGCCTTATCGCATTCCGCGATCTCTTCCAGGCAACCTGGAATGGAGAGTAGTTATACCTAAGAGAAACTTGACAAGAAGACTTTCTCGATTATTTTTCTGCCAACTACTGCGAACACTTTAGAATGTGTTACAACGTTCATCATACTAATGTAAACCAAAGTGACTGTATGACATATCAAAAACGATTTTTTGTACACTTGACACTTACAATTACAAAATAAAATTGTTTTTATTTCACATAAGCCTTCGTATATAGACTATAAAACGTCGAAGAAAGTGCATGGTTCCAATTTGTCGTTTCCTATGGAGAACCGGCAAGAAGCAACCGCACACGAAAGATTCCGTATTAGAATAATAAAATCGAGAAAAAAACGCGTCTCTTGTATGGGAGACCCCCTTAAAAATTTAATTCAATTTGTTGTTGTAGCGGCAATAGAAATAGGTATACATTTTGTGAAAATTTCAGACTTTCTACCTCTTACGGTTTATGACATATAGCCCGCTGATAGACTGATGGACAGACAGAAAAAAAGACGGATGGACGGACAGAAGAAGCATAATCGTAATCGTCTATTTGCTTAGAAAGTAGGCACATAAAATAAGGCGTTTGCTAAAAGTTGTGATCCTGGTACAATGTACCTAATATGTACCCAATGTAATCTTAAATTAGGCGTGTAAATATTGTAAAAGTAACTTGCAAGCAAGGCTAAGAAAGGAGGCTAGGAGGCTTAGCAATAGGGTCCCGTTGACACCTTTTGGTTACGGAACTCTAAAAAGAAATTATGTGTAGGGACACATGTAAGCACGTCAGGCAGAATACAAGCTTAGCAAATTGCATGCGCGCTTGATGTATGCTTTGGAACGATCAGTTACTGCGCACTGATTCGGGCGAACGATTATCTCTGGGATCACGCGAAGTATATTCAGTCGACGCAACCTGATTTTCATTGACTCCAGAACCCCGATCCAGAAGAAGCAGCACTCGAAGTAAGGATTACCGTGAACATTCACACCTGTTGCAATCTCTAAAGATGGATTGGTTTCGGTAGCACATCCAGAGCTTGTTAATTCAAACGATTTTAGATTTTTGACAGTCAACGTCTGGAATGCAATCTTTTTTTTATTTTCATTCTTGATTGGTTCGCGCTTGACCGTTATCTAACCTGATGGAAAGCGACGATGCGTTCGACGATGGAGCACGCTTACCTAGAAGTAACCTATTCACTCTTGATTTAAAGATTCCCGGGTTGTAGCCATCAGGAAACATAAATTCTGGTAAGGAATTCCACTCCTTAGCTGTACGCACAATTAATGTGTTCCCAACACGTTTTGTGCGTATAGAATAGAATAAACTTTATTGTACATTGAAGAATCGCTAAACTTAAGTGACAGTGGGCAGGGCACATTGCTCGCAGAACAGATGGTCGATGGGGACGATAGGTTCTGGAAGGGCGACCACGTACCGGAAGACGCAGCGTTGGAAGGCCTCCCACAAGGTGGACCGATGACCTGGTGAGGGTCGCGGGAATCCGATGGATGCGAGACGCACAGGACCGGTCATTGTGGCGGCATTTGGGGGAGGCCTATGTCCAACAGTGGACGTCTTTCGGCTGAAATGATGATGATGATGATGACATTGGTATACAATAAAGTTTAAAGTTTTTGTTACTATTTTGGAATAGTAACAAAAACTTGTACACTGACTCAAATCTATGGGTACAAAGGCGGTTTTGTGCGTATAGGTGGGTCAATCTATGCCTTAACACATGCCATGTTACAACACGGTCTACATTCACAAATATTACCCCAAGTATATCGGATTTATCGCCAAACCCGATACGAGTCCACAGTCTAACAAGACTTCCGAATAAAACATGAGATCCTAGTACAGTCCACCTGACCAGCAATGAATAATTTTATATACATAGATGTTTATGTATGGAGTCCGTGTTCAATTTATTTTATTTATTGCACACTTCGTGGATGTGATGTGTTCCTAGTTTTATGGGAAGGAAAGGAATACGAGAAGGAAGGTTTTGATGATTGAGATAGAAACAGGAAGATTTATTGTGTAATATTTTGTTCGTTTTTCCTGCCTGAAATATTTTTGTTCGGTTTGTTTGCCGATATCTCAATTGCACTGAAGCACGGGCTAAGGGAAATCTATATACATATATGTGAAAAAATTACTATTTTTGTCGGGACAAATCGTCTAATGACTCCCGCTCTCAGACGTTAACTGACTAAAACCACACCTATGTTCCTTCAGTTGCCCTTTGGGTTTCAGGACCACGGGTTTCCATTTCAAAAGTTAAACCATGGCCCCAGTAGGCTTCGGACCTACTAGGCCCCTACAATTTTGCTGGCATCTCTCGTGGAACATTACGCACCGTCGACGACTCAGGCTCGGTCCGGGTAAACCTGAAGGCCTGACGGCGAGCTGCCCATTGCTCGTCGTCCGCTAACCCACGTCTACAGTAACTGGACGTCCTGATCGGGGTCCTGGCGGCTAGGACGTAAGGACGTCAACTAAAATATATTTAGTCTGACTCGCTTTGTCGTTTTACCTTAGAGCTGGAGAATAAAAAAAACAATTTACGTAAGACAGAACAACTATATTATATTCAGATTCCCTAAAAAAACCTTTCCATATGTATATATAAACAGTAAATTCCATTACCAATAGACGCCAAATACAGTTGCGACTAAACAAACCAGATATTTGTATCGTCAAGAGTCGTAGGACAAACACGCTGCACGTAGGTAGCACGTTACAACTCGCTAGTGTGTCAACACTCCCCAGCGTGTTCGTGTGCTGGAGTAGCGTTATTTTGTTAATACTGTTTTGTATTTAAACTTCATTTTACTTTTTATTTTATAGTTTAAGCTAGCTTTTGCCGTGGTCGGCTCGGACTCGAGTTTGACCACTACCTGAGGGTAAGCGATGATGTGGCCAACGATGGAGCACGCTTGCCTAGAAGCAACTTATTCGCTCTTGACTTAAATACCCCAAGTTTTTAGATATCAGGAAACAGACTCTGGCAAGGAATTCCACTCTTTAGTTGTACGTAAACTAAATGTACTCCCAAAACACTAGCTTTTTCGAATTTTCATAATTCAGAATTCTTGCAGAGTAACAAAAAAAGAAAAAAAAATTATAATATTAGCGTAGTTAGCGTTAGCGTAAAAAGTGTTTAAACATCACTTTTTGTATTTGAACCTCATTTTACTTTTTATTTTATTGTTCAAACTAGCTTATTGCAATTTTTTTGCTCTCGTGCTCATAGAAATTCGTAATATTTTCAGGGAAAAATTTAATTTTCTTTTTTTTTAACTTTCGTAGTTCATAATTCTTTCAGCGAAAATGTACACCTCTTTATAATAATAATTTAGATAAACCAGACTAGTGAATCAGATATATCGTCAAGAGTCGTAGACAAACAAACACGGTGCTTGTAGGTAGCACGTTACAACTCGCTAGTGTGTCAACACTCCCCAGTATGTTCGTGTGCTGGCGTAGCGTTCTTTTGTTAATACTTATTTGTGATTGTATTTAAACACTTTTAGTATTTAAACTTCCTTTTTGCCGTGGTCACAAGAAATGTAAACATTTTTAGGGAAACATGAAGCTTTTTTGGATAAAGTGAGAAATGAATATATTAGGGGAAGTTTGAAAGTGGCGCCAGTGACTGAAAAGTTGAAAGGGAATCGTTTGTCTTGGTATGGTCATGTGAAGAGGAGGGATGAGACGCATGTTACTAAAAGAGTTATGAGTTTACATGTGGATGGATGGAGAGGGAGAGGGAGACCAAAGAAAAGATGGATGGATTGTGTGAAGAGTGATATGAAAGAAAAGGAAGTTAATGATAGCATGACTAGTGACAGGGCAGAATGGAAGAAAAAAACGTGTTGTGCCGACCCCAAATAACACGGGACAAGGGCAGGAAGATGATGATGATGAAGCTTTTTTTAGAATTTACATAATCTGGCTTCTAGCAATTAGCTCTATCAAACAATAAGACTTAAGCTACCTCTTTATAATATGCGTTTAGATAAACCAGAGATATCGTCAAGAATCGTACGTACAACAAACACGCTGTACGTAGGACGTTGCAACTCGACTATGTGTCAATATGCCCCAGCGTGTTTGTGTGCTGGCGAGGCGTTATTCTGTTATCCCTATGCATGGTAAAGAGAACGTGAGTTTGTCTGTCTGATGCAAACTTTTTTTTTTTATTGATAGGCTCTTGTTTGATCACTAGAAAGTGATGATGTGGCTGACGATAGAGCACGCTTGCCTAAAAGTCACCTATTGACTATTGACTTGAAGACCCCCATGATAAATGAAAACTAATTATTTGGTATTAATCAAAATTGATGTGGCTTGTTATGTGTTTTCTGTCAAAGACTTGTCTTAGTTACGAAATGTTCAGTAGAGACTTTTTTTTAAATTATAGTAAAAAAAAGCAACTTGAATAATATTTTCGAAATGTCTTTAATAACCTCTAAAATTTCGAAGCGTAATAACTTTGTTAAAGGCGGCATGATAATTAATACATATATTATTTATTTTAAATTAAAGAATATTCGTGACCCAAGGGCTGACTTTTACCTAGGTCAGAGATTAAGCATTGCCATACAACGTGGCAATGCCGCCTACCTTTTGGGCACACTTCCAGTCGACAGCGATGCGGAGGAGTTTTACGACGCCATATTTTGGGTGGTAGTTTTTGCCTTTAGTGTATATATAGATTTAATTAGTCAAGTGTTTTTTTTTGGTTTTATGAGACTTAATTTTTTTATATTTAACATCAACATAAATATTTTGTGAGCTCTCTGGGCGGGTTTTTGAATGAGTTATGAACGTATCAAATCCTACTTAAGTGCCAAAGTTAGAAGTTATTTAGGCTAAACTAGAGATCGAGAAAATAATACTCAACTTCAAATGCTTAAACCAGAAATCGGAGGTCTATTAGATTTGCTGGAAAAAAAAACTCAACCTTGAGTTAAACTCGCCTATGTACATATGCTATATTATCATTGTGTGTTATAATTTGTTTTGGTGTCCAATAAAGAATGAAATAAATTAGAAATATCTGAAATTCCAACAAAACTCATTCTTATTGATCAATGGTCTAGCAGTGTCGGGTTTTTTATTTTTTTTATTGGGTGGGTAAATCATCTTATGACAAATCCCGCTCTTGGGCGGAGCGAGAGATAGTGTCAGAGTTTTACTGACTAAAAACCCACTCCTGTTACTTCTTTGCCTTCGTCCCAGGGCCCCGGGTTTCGTTTTCGCACTACCCATGGCCCCAGTAGGCTTCGGCCCTGCTGGGCCCCTACGATTTGCTGACATCTCCTTGAGGCGCGCGTGGAACAGTACGCGCCGTCGACGACTTGGGCTCGGTTCGGATGGTTACCGGACGTTCGGACGGCGAGCCACCCATTGCTCGCCGTCCGCAAGCTCACGCCTGCGGTGGTAGCATTGACGGGTGTGATATTGATTTCCTCATTATTGTAAGTGCTGGGATTGATGTACGACTAAACTAGCAGAGAAGTGATAGGGTTTGGTGATACAGGTCCAGATGATCCACCACCAGGCCGAGTTGGCGTCCGAGAATCATAGCTAACATATCTGACTTCCTTCAGTATATGTAGTATTGTATATTGTCGTTGCGACTTTAAGACCTCTTATGTGTCACTTTTGGCAAAATTACTTTCTTCCGCCAGCCTTTTTAATATTTAGAAGCTCTATCGAATGCAAAAACTCTCACGTGTATACGTCGATTTAATCGTCATTTGTTTATCAATTTCAAGATCATCAATGTGCTTTCTAATAAAATACTACTTTTAAATTTAAATTACTTTTACATGTAAACTGTTTTTTTTTTTTACATCATACTACTTTTAAGTTCAACTCACAATAGCAAAATTAAATACAAGAAATCATATGGCTGTACCTATATTTTTTTGTTGTAGTTGGTTTCATTATATTTTTTTCAGTAGACAGTTTTTATCGATTTTCTCATAAAGTTTAATTTTACACATAACAGGTCTTAAAGTCGAAACGACGATATACCCATAAACGACGATATGCCTATATAATATAGGCTTTTGTAAATAAACTAAATAATTGCATCGGGAAACGTTGGCAGAATAAACACGCTGCACGTAGATTGTTTCAACTTACCCCTGTGTCAATACTACCGAAGAGTGTTTGTTGCATAGGGTTTGTTTTGCTTAGCAATATTATAAACTAGCTTCTGTACACGGCTTCGCCTGCGTGACAGTAGAAAATTATCCAAGGAGACAATTTTTTTTTTTATATATATTTTATGATCAGGGTCGCGTTTGACCACCATCTCACCTGATTATAAGCGATGATGTGGCCGATGATTGAGCACGCTTGCCTAGAAGTAACCTATTCACTCTTGATTTAAATACCCCTAGGTTGTAGCTATCATGAAACACAGACTCCGGTAGGGAATTCCACTCCTTAGCTGTACGCATAATGAATGTTTTCCCAAAACGCTTTGTACGTATGGGTGGGATTTCTAGCATGTACCGATGGCACAACGCCGTATGTCTAGAGGTCCGATGATGGAACGAACTTGGTGGAATTAAATTATGCAATTCCAACGCGCACTCCCCGAAATGTAATCGATAGAAAATACTGCAACATACTGCCGGGACAAAGAAATAAATGAAGGGTCCTCTGCAATCACAAAATAGATGAACTGCAATAATGATGAATGTCTTTTTTTCTTTCTTTTGAGATAATTTAGTTTTAATTAACCAACTGCAAAAAGGAAAGGGAAGAAAAAATTTAGACTAAAATTATTCCGTCCAATAAGGGTCCCGACTGTTGTTGTCCATTTATGTTCCATATTAGAATTTATTGATATTTGTTTTATTTTATTTGTGTATCTATTATGAAATTATTTAAATTTTGTAGTAATTAAACTGATTTCTACAGATCTGGACTGAACTTGTTTTCTTTTCAGTTTTTATTCAAAATAATTTTTTTTCGCATTCTATGTGGCATATCAGTATACAGTCTCTCTACCCATAGGCCAAATTCCATGCGAATGCGTTGATTTGTTTGTGTGTGAAGGAGTAACAAACATACACACAAACCTACAAAATTTCACCTTTATAATATATCATTTTGATGTGATTTTATTATGGTTTAAGTAACAGTAAAATATGACACGCTTTGTTACAGTTAGTCAGAGGGTCGAATACCAGGAGGCCAGATATTCATCTGAAATCAGTTTTACCAATACCAAGGGGTATCGTGTATGCCTAGTAATTGTTTTCTGCAGGTCTGATAGACAGTCGCTCCATGTAAAATAATGGTACAAATTGTATTACACTTTACTTCTTCCACTCTGGGTAAAGAGAGAGAGAGTGGCAGAACTTCTACCGACTAAAACACATCATGGTTCCTTCAATTATCCTTTACGGTCTAGAGCCTCGGCAACTGTTTCGATCAATCCCACTGCCCTAGCAAGCGTCGGCCTAAAGGGGCCCTGTCAATTTTGTTGCCATCTCACACAACGCGAAATCGACCTGGTCTTGGTCCTTATTGGAATGAGCTACTCATTGCTCATCGCCTGCAAGCTCAGGGCGTCTCCGGGTGCGAAGCATATCTCCGCCTCGCGCTTTCCATCTCGGAAAGCTAACATAGTTGTCAAAAAAAGTTTTAAAGTGATGAAGTTATAACGAGTCAATGAACTCACAATAAAAATCAAAATAAACCAATCAGCCATCAATATAACCAATCGTAAGGGCTCAGCAATGCTGAAACCTACTGGAACAATTGTCGACTTCTGAAAAGAAAACCCGTGGTCCTAGAATGCAAGGGTAAGTGAAAAAATATAGATGTGGTTTTAGTCTGTAAAAGTCTAACGCCCCTCGCTCACGACGAATTTTTGTAGCGATGCCGTCGCGTGTGCGATAGTCGCATTTACAAGCGCTATAGAAAAAATTACAATGCGCTACAGCATAGCGACTGTATCGATGCAAACGCGCTATAGCATCGCTACAAAAAGTCGTCGTGATCGTCGTGAAAATCTTAGATACAAGCGCTATAGAAAATCATGGCGGTAAGTCCCCTCTTTGAGGAGTAGCTGGAAAGGCAACACGGCGTCCTTACCTTCCGCATGACGCAGGTCCTCACCGGACACGCTAAGTTCGGGACGTTCCTGCACCGGGTTCGTGCGGAAGAAACGCCCGGGTGTCACCATTGCGTAGACTGTCCGGAGGACACGGTGGAGCACACAGTAGAGGTGTGCCCCGCTTGGGAAGAGCATCGCCGTGTCCTCGTAGGGGCAATCGGCGGCGGCGATCTCTCGCGCCGGGCCTTGGTACAGGCCATAGTCCGGAGCGAGGAGGAGTGGCAGGCGGTCGCCTCCTTCTGCGAAGCAGTAATGCTAGCAAAGGAGGCGGCCGATTACCGGCCACCGTAGGCGCGGGCTTGCGGACGGCGAGCAATGGACGGCTCGCCGTCCGACCGTCCGGTAACCGTCCGGACCTAGCCCAAGTTACCAACGGCGCGTATTGTTCCACGCGCGCCTCAAGGAGATGTCAGCAACTGTAGGTCCCAGCAGGGTCGAAGCCTACTGGGGCCAAGGGTCTGATTCTGAAAGGAAGACTCGGCCCTGGTACGAAAGGCAACGAAGGAACAGGAGTGGGTTTTTAGGCAGTAAAAGTCTGACACTATCTCCCGCCCCGCCCAAGAGCTGGGGATGTCATAAGATGATTTTCCCACCAGAAAAAAAAAGTGCTATAGAAAAAATGACTGTATCGATGCAAACGCGCTACAGCATCGCTATAAAAAGTCGCCGTGGGTGAGGGGCCTAAGAATTTCCCACCTTAAAAAAAATTACAATGTAACCAAACAACGTATTAATTACCCAAAAAAAACCATACAGAAACAGAAGAGAAACGTGGAACTACGATCCAAAACCGTCTGACCTAGATCGGGTTAGGTGGAAAGCCGTTTTATGAACCGGCCCATTCACAAAGCTGATTGCTATGTACGTTTCTATTTGAGTATCCTCGCCGTCCGACGGCGTATCCAGTGATTGGATTACCTTTAAATCGGTGTATGTTTGTAGTGTGTAAAGATTTTTTCTTGTTGATTTCACGGTTAGGTCTTTCGATGTATGAGGTGTGAAATTGAATTATACAAAATGTAGGGTTCTTAAAATTGCCGGGAGTTTTAGGAAGTGTATTTTTCGACGATGCTGAGAGATATTTTTTTTTTAATGATTTTAACTATTGCTTGACTGCGATCCCACCTGATGGTAAGCAGTGATGCAATCGTTGATGCTGGGGCGCACTAGTTTATTAAGAGGCTATTCACTGTAGCCTTGAAGACACCTAAATTATAATCGGACGGGAAGATCGCAGCAGGTAAATTTTCTAGTCCTTCGATGTAACACAATAACAATGCTTCTGTTGAAAATATATTTCTATGAAAGCCACTATATGAATATGAGGAATTACTATATGAATTAAATGTTGAAAAAACTATTCAAGTGGGAGTCGGACTTGCACACCGAGGGTTCCTTACAAATATCTATGGAAAAAAAGCGGTTCGATTCCCGAATCGAGTATAATTTTTTTTTAATAGCAAATTAGTAAAGTTTTTGTAATGCAACTACAAATTTATATTCAGTCTTTTTCCTTTATTTGTGCAGACAGCTGCATTAAGTGGGCCCCTCTAACATTAAAATACTTTAGGAAAGGGGTTAACCATGACACTGTCCATACTACTAGACATTGCTTCATGCCAAATTTTAGGATTTGAGGTTAACAAGTGTAACAATAAATAAATAGATATTTTTCGTACAGTCTTATTCTTCTACCAAACAATTAAAAACATTAAAATCTAAGGTGATGACGGAAGACAAACGCTTCTCTTGCAAAAACACGCTGTACTAGTCTGTGCTACTGATAGAACTAGGCGTGGGTAAAGTGTGACATCTTTGCGATTGGAACATTTGCACCTGAATCACTAAAATGTTTCGAAACAGTGATATGTATCATTTGGAACATTTGGAATATCGGCTCAAAAGATACAAAAGGAACGTTTAAAACATCGGCTCACAAGATACAAACGGAACATTTGGAACAACAGCTCAAAAGATACAAACACAGCCACTGACTGTTATAATGAATCGTGATCTGTTACGTTGCGCCATATACACCAACAGTTTTATTTAATTGAATTTTGATTTGAGAATAATTTAAAGCTGATGTTTTTAGTTCATTTCATTAAAATTTACACTATTTAATTTGAATTTGTTCCAATTGTTCCAAATGATGCATTTAAAACATTACTGCAGTTCCAATATTTCGGAACACTAAAATGTTTCGGAACAGTGAGTCGGTTCAGTAAAGAGTTACACACGTCTAAATAGAACAACTTCCGTACCAATACGAGCTACTGGTAGCTAACCTAAAATCTAACCTAACCATGTAATTACGTCTCTCGACGATGCAAATATCTGGCCGGTTTAATTACAACACGGTGGTATGTAAAGTAATTATCACATGATTTAGTAAGGTATCTTCGAGATGGGTTGTGTTTTCGGTACACCGCAGAGTGGCGCCTTGGGAAGCGGGTAACGTATTGTGTTAGGCGGTAACACTATTGTGTGAAGGAAAATCAAAAGGCATCTTATAGGGTTCCGTACCTCAGAAGGAAAAACAGCACCCTAATAGGATCACTTGGTTGTCCGTCCGTCTGTCTGCCTGTCCGTGTGTCAAGATTTATCTTCTTCCCTTTATCTCGGAAAAGTTGAAATTAAAACCATGTACTTAAATCTTTAGTTCCTTGAAGCTGTAAAAAAATAAAACTTCTAAGTTAACGAAAAAAAACGATACGTTTGTTTGTGTCGCAAAAAACGTATATTTCGACACTCTCAAGGATAAATTCATTGGGTAGTTCCCGTTGACCTAGAATCCTGAAATTTGGCATAAAGTAAGGTTATAGTACAGATATAGGAATAAATCTGAAAATAGGAAATTTGTTCCTACATCACAAAAAAAAAGTTGTGATTCGGAAATATCTTTCGAGACTCCATTCTGGAATTGAACTATTTACATAGGTAAGTTTGTACGGGACCCTCAGGGTGCGAGTCCGACTCGCACTTGCCCAGTTTTTTTTTTTAAATAAATCACCACATTTCTGACAACTAAACAAATTTTTCGATGAGGAAGTCATATAGGGAGTTCCTCCATGTAAAATATTGGTATTCAGCTGTCGTGTAGACTGGAAGCTAACCCGAAGATAGTGGAGAAAAGGCTAAGCAGACTATGAATGTACTGTTGGAACACAAAATCGAAGTGGGCCGAGCACATTGCTCACACAACAGATGGTCGATGCGGCCGAGGTCGAGGTTCTGAAGTGGCAACCGCGCACTGGAAGACACAGCGTTATCCCACAAGGTGGATCAATGGCCTGGTGAAGGTCACGGGAATCTGATGAATGCGAGACGCACAGGATCTGTCCTTGCGATACTTGGGGGTCCAATAGTGGACGTCTTCCGGCTGAAATGACGAGGGACACAAAATAAATAGATACATTAAATTGTCACGTAATTAAACAAACTTAAATATTTGCATCGTGGAACGATGCAGCACGTTTGTGCTACCAGCGTGTTTGCATTCCACGGCACTAGGTTGTATGTAAATAAATAAGGCGGATTTGTGCAATTTCTCAGCATTTGTATTTCTATGTGAAAATGTTTCTCAGAGTGGAAATTGAAAGATTTTGTTCATAATCTAATTTGGAAATGTTTTACAGTAATTTATCAGAGAGTTACGACTCAAAGTCTTATGACAATACAACAACCTGCCTTTCTTTTACGTGGAAAATCATCAAATAACTTCTCCCGCTCTGAGAGGAGAGGGAGCGTCAGACTTATACTGATTTAAAATCACAGTGTTCGTTCAGACGCTCTTTATTACAAAAGCTGCGGTGACTCCTTCGATCAACTACAGTTTTGCTGACATGTCTTTGAGGTGCGCGTGGAACTACCCGGTCTTGGTGCTTACCGGATGGCCGGATGGCGAGCTTCCTGTGACTCACAGTCCATAAACTCGCGCCTACGGTGGCCGTAGTCATCCTGTGGGGGGCAGGACAAAAACCTGGCTAGCTATTTCCCAACTATGTTAGGGTCGGTTTTTAGTCTCACCTGGTACTCAACGGTATCTCTGTAGAGTACCAGAATTTTATATGGGGCGACAGCCTATCTGACCTCCACAACCCAATGAATGTGTAAGCACTGTTTCGCGCCGGCTATCGCTGCCTCGCGCCGGCTATCGCTGCCTTGCGCCGGCTATCGCTACCTCGTACCGGCTCGCGCTTTCACGCACAGTGTAGGCGATATCTACCTATCCAGAAGGATACATAAGGGAAGGAGCCATAGAGTGTGCGCGGGAATTGCATGACTTGATTCCGCCATCTCCTTTCTACCATCGGACAACCTGACGTACGGCGAGTTTGTTTAAACTTCAACGGTCCGGACTAAGCGTTTCGCTTCGTCGTTTATACCGCGTACATTGAATTACTGGAACAATTTGCCTGCTGCGGTCTTCCCGTCCAACTATAATTTAGGTGTCTTCAAGGCAAGACTGAATAAGCTCATAATAAACTAGTGCGTCTCACCATCAACGATTGCATCACTGCTTGCTTTAAGGTGGGATCGCAGTCAAGAACTGGATTCTATCAATTTAAAAATAAAAAAAAAACAATATTGTACTAAAAAATATTTTAATTTTCGCCTCGCACATCTTCGTTCCATTAGCCCTTTAACAACAAGAAGTTTCGGGGGTGGGGATAAAATTTTTGCCATACAAATAGGTGAATGTCACCCATCCCATTCACGCCTCGTCTCGACAGTGTAAAACCACATTTACACAATCATAAATATTAGTTAGATAGAATAGGTATACAAAATCTATTCAGGGCAAAAGGCTTAAGGTGAGCCGAGTAAGGGCAGGTCAGGTTAAGCCCTTTCAGAATAAGGAGTCGAGAAGTCGAACTCAATTTGCTGGCTGATTGGACCAATGAAGCATTTAATCCTAGAAGCAGACTTTCATTAGGGCTCCTACTGTATAGTAATTACTACCACTTTAATTATCTATTTTTTTTATAATTTTTGTATACACATATAAACAGAAGAAGATACATTGTTATAAAAAATTGTGCAAAGGTGGGTGATGAGTATTTCAAAAAGAAATTTCTTCCAGCAGACCTGCAAAAGGAGAGTTAAGAAAAAATGTAATCAATTGTGTGTAGAAATAAGAAAAGAAGAGTTTGTGTAATCTTAAAGTAATAAATACTTATTTAAAAAAAAAGCATTTATTTCAGTTTCAGCATTCAGGAAGCTGCGCGGTACCTTCTCGTCTAACATACCACAGTGTCTCAAAACGAAAGTCTATAACCAGTGCGTGTTGCCAGTGATGACATATGGTACGGAAACATGGTCGCTTACAATGGGCCTCATCAGAAGGCTTACAGTCACCCAAAGGGCAATAGAAAGGGCTATGCTCGGAGTTTCCTTGCGTGCTCTCATAAAGAATGAAGAATCGCCAAACTAAAGTGGCAGTGGGCAGGGCACATTGCTCGTAGAACGGATGGTCGATGGGGCCGAAAGTTTCTAGAGTGGCGACCGTGCACCGGAAAACGCAGCGTTGTAATTCCTCCCACAAGGTGGACCGACGACCTGGTGAGAGACGCGGGAGTGCGGTGGATGCGAGACGCACAGGATCGGTCGTGGCGTCGCTTGGGGGAGGCCTATGCCCAACATTGGAAATGATGATGATAATGATGATTTATTTCAGGCAACCAGTAGCAACCATACATCAATTACAAAACAGAACACATACACATAAGGAAATACATTACACTATCGGACATAGCTAGCAACATGTCTACTACAGCAATATCCGATATAAGGGCAATCAAATCTGCCGGCAATCATCGCCAGAACTGATATAACTGTAAATACTATATACTAAAAATAATAATCACACTATCATATATCTACGAGTATGTATTTCTGATGCTACTCAAGGTTTTAATGTCTTAAGTTTGCGCCTTTTCCGGCAAATAAAATTAATGTTTAACTTTCTTTCTTTAAGTGTATTGACTAGAAGCACTACATCCATAGCGCATCGGTATTGGTATCTACGCACGCACTCACATACAGGCTAGTGATCTAGATTTATCAGGAATTTATAAAAAAATAGATAATAATTTTTATCCTAAAATAATGAATAAGAATAGTGATTTATTATTTATTGTTTTTAAGAAATTACCTTGTTTTTTGTGCTGATCAACTAGGCGTAATTGAAGGTACAGACTGTTTGCTATTTATGGGAGGCGAACCGTCACCCGAACCCAGTTGCTAGCAAAGGAGGCGGCCGATCACGTGAGGCAACGGTCCTCACGCCCCAACCGCCGCCTGGATTCCGATCTCGATTTTTGGCCACCGGAGGCGCGTGCTTGCGGCCGACGAGCAATGGGTAGCTCGCCTTACGACCGTCCGGTAACCGTCCGGACAGAGCCCAAGTCGTCGACGGCGCGTACTGTTCCACGTGCGCCAAAAGGAGATATCAGCAACTGTAGGGGCCCAGCAGAGTCGAAGCCTACTAGGACAAGAGGTCTGATTCTGAAAGTAAGACTCGGCCCTGGTACGAAAGGCAGCGAAGGAACAAGAGTATCCACTCTTGTTCCTTCGCTGCCTCTGTTTCCTTCCTTTTAGTCAGTAAAAGTCTGACACTGTCTCTCGCTCCGCTCAAGAGTGGAGGATGTCACAAGATGATTTACCCACCGAAAAAAAAATAGCCCTAGTGTGGGATAATGTTTTAAAAATTCAAAATGATTTTATTTCACATAGGCCTCGGCCCTCATGAGCAGGACCGAAGCTTAAAGGGGCCATGGGTTTACTTCCGAAAGAAAAACCCGTGGTCCTGGAACGCAAAGCAAATTTCCCACCTTAAAAAATAAATATGGGCACTTATAAAACGTCAGAAGCTCGTTTGATTTGATTGGTCGTTGAACAACCGGTAAGAATCTACATGGTTACTCTTTTATTGATTGATTTTACAATATTTCCACAAAAAAATGCCCTCGGATAAATATAATACAAAAACTAATGCCATTGGCCTTTGGCCGTTCAGTGTTAACGTAAATAAATAAGTGTTGTGTAGGTACAAAAGCCTACCCAAAATAAAAAAAAAATCTCAGCCAAAGCAATCTCTTAAGAGTGTTAGTAATTAAGTAGAATGCCTAGGTCCCTATATAGTTATGTTAAGTTCATTTTCTTAAAACGCCGTGCCTTCAGGTTAAGCCGTACGAATCGCAAAGTAAGCATCCAGGATCCTTTCGCCTTAATAAATTGAATGAGGGTATCGTAGCCGCTACCATGTGTGTCTGACAATTTTGTTTTCATTTATTCTGGTCTGTACACACAATTTTAATAGACAATGAAATAGGAGAGTTGATTTACATAGGCGAGCTTTACCCAAATTTGCGTTTTCTTACAGTTAACCACACAAATGAGAAAGAAATATTGCTCTTGAAACTTACCCTTCAAATGCACATTAAATCTAAATTAAAACTAAAAATAAACTATACACATATGTGTATAGCACACCATACATAAATATAATATATACATTAAACAAAAACCTATGAACATACATATTTATGGTCATGTTGACAGGAAATATTCCCTAATTATTGGTAGAGAATTCCGGAGGCGCATAGCATGAACGGTAAAAGATCCATGCGACTTCAAGAGTGGGGAGTAATACGAAGGAGAAGAGAGGATGATGAGCGACAAGGTATACGTCTCAGAATAAGATACTCAAGGCGTTCTTGAAGATACAAAGGGGAGTTGGGATTATGAAGAACAGAGAATAGAAGTGTGTAGCAATCCCGATGTTGCCAAATAGGCAAGAAATTCCGACACATGGTCATACTTCCGAAAGTCAAAAATAAAGCGGATACACAAATTCTGCAGACGCTCAAGTTTGTCAAGAAGTTTTTTTTTCGTCACATAAGTTCACGCAGTCTGAGTGAAGTGAGAGTGGATCATTATCACCATCTTTCTGCCCTAGTCCCGTGTTATTTGGGGTCGGAGAACCATGTTTTCTGAGTTCCGTACCTGATGGGTAAAAATGGAACCCTATTGCTAAGATTCCGCTGTTCGTCTGTCTGTTATCCATGCTGCGGTATCTGACGGCGAGCAATGGGTAGCACGCCATCGGATCGTCTGGTAACCGTCCGGAACGAGCCCAAGTCGTCGACGGCGCGTAGTGTTCCACGCGCGCCTCAAGGAGATGTCAGCAAATCGTAGGGGCCCAGCTGGGTCGAAGCCTACTGGGGCCATACAAAGGCAAAGAAGGAACGGGAGTGGGTTTTAGTCAGTAAAAGTCTGACACGCTCTCTCGCACCGCCCAAGAGTGAGCGAAATCATTGGATGATTTACGACCACAAAAAAAAAAAAAACAGCAGCGGTATCTATTTCAAACAATCCCGCGGTACCAGACGTGAGAGTTTAAGTGAGTTTCTTTCCAACAGTGAGTTCCATTAGTAACTAATCCAAATGTTTCACATTAATTAGCTCGTGTTCTGGTTCCCCTTTTAATCTATTGACTTTTGATGTATTTTTACTATTTTGTATCTTTTTTCCTCTCATTTTATGGACATAATCCTAAATGGATTGGTTTGGTGAGGGAAAAAAGGATTTGGAGTGGCTAGATTTACTTATAGTATGTGTTTTATAAAGTCAATAAATGAATAAAGAACGAAAAAGACTCCTAAAAAAAGAGCTGCTGGCTATGTGTCGTTACATTTTTTTTATTTTATTGATATAAACCAGTGCTTGACTGCGATTCCACTTGATTGTAAGCAGAGTTGCAATCATTGATGTTGAGGCGCACTAGTTTATTAAGAGCCTATTCACTCTAGCCTTGAAGACACCTAAATTATAGTTGGACGGGAAGACCGCAGCAGGTAAATTGTTCCAGTCCTTCGATGTACGCGGTATAAACGACGAAGCGAAGCAGTTAGTCCGGACCGTTGAAGTTTCAACAACGTAAGGGTGGATACTCGCTGTACGTCGGGTTGTCCGATGGTAGAAAGGAGATGGCGGAATCTAGTAATGCAATTCCCGCGAACACTCTCCAAAATGTAACCTGTAAAATACTGATAGAAATATTTCGTAGCCTAAAACTCTTATCGTCAAACTGTAATTTTTTTTAGGTGTGGAAATCATCCAAGGTCGAGATAGGACACGCCCTTTCCGGGCCTGTCAGAGTTTTACTGAATAAAATCCACTCCTATGTTCCTTCTTTGCTTTCGTTCCAGGACTCCAGGGTTCTCTTTCGCACAATCCATCGTCCCAGTATCCAGTAGGCTTCGACCCTGCTGGGCCCCTACGGTTTTGCTGACATCTCCGGAACACTACGCGTCGACGACTCAGGCTTGAAATGTTGGTATAGGTATAATATGCTTCAAACCCTGAGATTAATTTTAAAGAGCAGATTTTTTTTGTGACGCTATCAGAAATACAACCGAAAAATTTTCTTCCTGCATCAATGACAAGGAGGAGGAAGTGTATACATTTTTCAACCTCACCTCAGTTGACCTAAAGACCGAGAGAGATCTTTTTCAATAAAAAATAGTAATAAAAATTGTATGTTAATTATCTTTGTTATATTTGTCATATGTATCTCTGAGGTTTTTATTATTATTTATTTGTAATATAATGGGCCACACGGGATTTTTCATTAGAAATCCCGGGAAGATCCATATTAATATTAACATTTCAATACATATTTACTGTACGGACTTTAAAAGAGACTTTGACCCTTGAGTTCGGTTTTTCTTCTCAGGGTAGTCAGCTGGGAAACACCGGCCTCATCTAGTTTAAAATGACGAAAAAAAACTGACGTGTAAAAGTATTTTTTTAAATCTATTTGAAAAATAAATATCATTTAAGTACATGAATAACCCTACCTAATTCCGAACTCTGGTCATAACGCTAGAATTTGGTACGATCGGACCACGAATTTGGTCCGCTTCCGAACCTAAACAGTACGTCTATAGAGTAGTCCGATGACTATAATTATTATTATTTGAGTTGATGTCGTACGCAAAGCAACTGACGGATCCGGTCGTCTATTGGGATAACGGATTTGTTCAGCTGATCTTAATTTGAGCGTGTGTTCATATTTTTAGTGAGTTAATCATCTTGGAGTAATTCGCGACTAAGTAATGTGTGTGTGTGGTGTGTTCTTCTCACTCAATTCTGACGATTGTCGATCATATCGTCAGATAGTGAGAAGGTATTGTGGCGACCATGCAGGTCCCACTAATAATTACTAACTTGCAGATTGTCATGTTATACTTGTAAGGTTTATGTTAAAAAAAGTTTAGGTTCGATAGTTGTTCAAACAATAGATAGGGGGACGTCATACAAAAGTCAAGACGTAGTTTTTATAATAAATGTATTTGAAAGTGCTTAATACAATATAATAATAGTTTGAATCTAACCAGAAGCCTTTCGTTGCGTCTCCAGTATCACAGTATCTACCTAGGCATCTGTTTAAACATTACAGCTATTTGTGTAAATTATTGAAATACTTATATAAACGTCGAACTATTTTGAATGGGTTCAGAAAATTTAACTCTAAGAAGCAAGTCTTCGGTAGTATAGTGGTAAGTATCCCCGCCTGTCACGCGGGAGACCGGGGTTCGATTCCCCGCCGGAGAGAATCTTTTTGTATTTTTATTTATGTTATTTTGCCGTTTAGTAGAGTGAGTAACTTCCTGCCTGTTTTTCATAACAAACCATACACTCAACTCTACAGTTCCTTGAAGCTGTAAAAAAATCAAGTTTCTAAGTTAACGAAAAAAAAGATACGGCCGTTTATGTCACCAAAAACATATATTTGACACTCAAGGGAATCAAAATTCATAGGGTACTCCTCGTTGAACTAGAATCTTAAAATTTGGCATGAAGCAAGGTCTCATAGCACAAGTATAGGAAAAAAATCTGAAAACTGTAAATTTGTAATTACTTCATAAAAAAAAAAAAAAATGCGATTCGGAAAAATCTTCGTAACTCAATTCGGGTATTAAGCTGTTTTCATACGTAAGTTTGTACGGAACCTTCAGTGCTCAAGTCCGACTCGCACTTGCCCGGTTTTTTATTATGGAAAGACTCGCGCTTCGCCGGAAGATGTAATGTTGGAAGGCCTCTCACAAGGTAGACCTATAACCTAACCTGGTGAGGTTCGCGGGAATCCAATGGATGTGACATGCAAAGGACCGTTCGTTATGGCGACACTTGGGGGAGGCCCATGTCCAACAGTGAACGTCTTTCGGCTGAAAAGATGATGATGACGATGAGACTTGCGCTTGATGACTATCTCACCTGATGGTAAGCCATGATGTAGTCGACGACGACGCACACTTACCTGGAAATAATTTATTCACTCGAACCTCAATAGTAAATAATCAATTACCTACGTTAAATAAGACTTTTACTCACCGCAGATTCGAGAAATTCATCAAAATTTAATATTATTGAGAAAATTCGCATTCATCATTATTATGAGTTCGGAGTAGAACCTTGGGATCCGTAATCTTACTAATTATTTTCGGAATCAAAAGCTTTCAAAGTTTCTCAATTTGAATTTCTGTTTTAGGTTAAAACGTTTTGTTAAGGCTTAGTTTGTCTTACACGACATTCTATTTTAAATCTATTAATTTTTTTCGTGACATTCCATTTTATATTTATTCTGTTTTAACCGACTTCTAAAAAAGGAGGAGGTTCTCAATTCGGATGTTTGTATTTTTTTTACGTAAAGTTCTATTTTTTCCTCTTTGGCAACTGAGCTGGTGTCGACTATTCTGCCAGTGTCATGTTAAACGATAAACGGGGTGAATAGAAATGCAGGGGTGAATAGAAACAAAACTTTGGTTTGGTTTTTCATTTTGATACCATGTTATCGGCTTCTAACAAAGCATCGACTTTTTAGAATAACAATTCATTAATAAATTGATATAGTTAAATGATGCAAAAAGTATTCAAATATCGTGAAAATACCCTTTGAAGTTTTGTTTCTATTCACCCCTGAGTTTCTAATCACCCCATTTGACTGTAGTGAACATTCTATTTTTAAATCTATTCTTTTTTTTTGTTCGAATTTTTATTATCTTTTTTATAATATTATTGTAGGTGTATAACCTAGTTTCAATTTAGATTTACAGCAAGGAAAACTGGACAAATAGTGAAACCATTCAGGGAACAAGCGTTCTTGTCTATGCTATGAGCTTTTACCTATTAGTGGTTACAAGTTTTCTTCTTTTTCTCCTCTCAAATAGTAATTAAAATATTAGCGACCCGCCTGGCTTCGCACGAGTGTTACAAATCTTTGAAATTTTCGGAGATTCTCTACAACGCCCAAACGTTCTCCATTAATCAATCAATCAATCAATCTGTGTATCGGCGAAAAACGCATAGAAATTCGTTGTTATTGAGTTTATCGCGAAACGACAGATGCGGTAGAGGATTATGTTTTATATTAGTAAAGATAGTCCAAGAAGAGTTATCTAGAAATGTACATACATATAGTACAACCTGCATTTTGCCAGTTATATATTTTTAATTACCATAGCCTGCCTCCCTAGCCAAGTTACAACCGTTTCGTGTCGAATTCTGTTCTCCAATCGGTAACGCCTCGGTGTCAGCAATTGTAGAAAACGTTAAACGTAAGCGTTAAACGTAACGTAAGTTGGTAGTCATGTTGACGCGCCTGAGTCGGCCGCTCATTCTACAATAACAAAGGATGTAGCGTTGAAGATTGTAGAAACGATAACTATATTCATTCTATCATTTTGAACGATGTGAACTTGGCTACGAATTTTCTATTCATTTGTTTTGACTTCGTGACTTAACGTTGAGATGATTTCATTCCCATACATTTGATTAGTTTCGATTAGTGTTAACGATTGCAGATTATCAACTTGGCTAGGGGTGCTGGACGCTCAAATCTAATGAGAAACTAAGAGTTAAAGTATGGTATTTGTACGAGAAAGTAGTACTTTGCAGTCGCAGTATACAAGTCGGCACTTACTTTACTATAGGCTTCAACGTATTTATTTTTTCCAAGAAAGCGGTACAGGCGTCCGTCTATAAACACTTCTGAGCGCGTAATGACACGAGAAATCGTCCGTTCGATAAAAAATGTATGAAGAAAAATTGTTAGTGGTTGAATAATTGTTAGAAAAATTGATGGTGGTAAGTTATTTATGTAGCTTCAAAATAATTAGCTACAAGGATAGAAGACTATAAAAGCTGTATTATTTTATGATTTTTAAGCTAAATATGTGCACTGGATTTAGCTTACGTGTACCTATTTAGACCCCGTTCTTTGTAATTTTCTATGATAAGTGCGTTGATCAAATCGTATTTATATGAAAATTTTATACGAGACGATAATATTTTTTTACGCCATCCTGGAAATGAATTTATTGTCTTTTATTTGATACCATGACATCCTAATAGTTATGGTTCCTAGTGCATCATAATGGTACCCGAAAAACCGAGATATTTGTCAAAAAACGTAAAAGCATTCTTAATATATGTATATTTCTAGTCTTGAATTAGTAGACAAGTTTATATGAAAATACTAAGCAAATGAGTTACAAGCGAATATCATGACCTAAACTTGATATTAAACCCAAATTAGCGCGCACATCCCGTCCCATATTGGGTCGATCCAGTTTGGTTCAGCAAATTATCTAGCCCGATATTGGCATAATTAACAGGGTTGGCAAGCGATTCGGAGGCCACAGGATGATGTCGTTATTGTTTGAATGATTGCTATCTGGCCATCTGGTGTACTGATTTTTACTCAACTGCTTTCGAATGAGGGGTTTTGTGATTTTGTTGGTGTGTCTGTGATCTGTATGGTTTTCATATGATTTGAGCGTTACATGTTTGGTGTACAGACTTTTAAAGAGACGTACGGATAAGAGGCGATAGCTAAGAAACATCGGCTTCATCCAGTTTAAATTGACGAATAAATTTAAGCATAAATATGACTACCCACCTCAAAAAATCATTCATCTTTTGTTTGGTCTCCCTGTATTTCTAAATCCATTACATCACATCTACATATTGTATATTATACTCATGAATCTTTTAACAACATGCATTTCTATACTTCCTTTTATTTATTTAATTAAACTTCATGTACATTAGTGGTACATAGGTGGATTTAATGCAACAAAGCATTCTCTACTAGTCAACCTTTGGGTTAAAAAGACAACACTGTGGTAGGTTTGCACAATAAACAAATAACAGATACTTCAAACAGAAAAATAATATGCTAATAATATGGTAAAATTATAAACTAATAAATGCTATGATAAATATCAAATCATTAAGAGAACTTAATAATAATTCTGACGAAGACCGAACTAAGGTTGAGAGGCCTTTACACATGATCGTACCAAGGTACACTATTCCCTATCAACTTTTCAGTCACTGGCGCCACTTTTACACTTCATCTAATATACTCATTTCTTACTTTGTCCATTCTCGTCACTAAAATTAATCAGAAAAAATACTACGGTAATAATTTACTCTGGCAAGGCTTCACATACTTTTGTACAAGTTATAGGCAAATAAAAAACAGCGTTGTAATAACAGTGCAAAATTCCCATTCGGTTATTTATCCCAGTTTTGTAGCATTCGATGCGCAGTATTTGTGTGTGGTTCTTTTGCTAACTGCCCGGGATGCGTTTTGGCAATGATAACATACCCGCAACGAGTTATGGGGTGGTCAGTTCGTAGCGTTATTTCGTATTTAAACTAAATATTGCTTTAGTAATGTGTTTTATTGAGTTGAATGTGGAATATGAGTGTATTTTATGCATTCAAGCCGTTTTGTTTATGAGTGAATTTTTGTTTTACTTTTCGAATCATACTGCAATGGTTTTGTGATGTCGTGCATTTAGCATTTTCTATGCATTAAGAACAAAACTTTAGTGTAATCACCTTTCCCTATGTTAATATAATAATGTTAAAAATCTGTGTCTTAAAGATAATATAAAATTGAAAAAAATTAAGGTTTAAATAAATTTAATAGACGAAGAATATAAAACTATATTCAAATAGCAAAGCATAGCATACAGCCTCTATTGTAAAATATAAGTATTGTATTATATGTATAGAAGCATTTTTTCCACAGTTTGTAAATGTGAGTACCATGGAGCTTTTTATAGTTTTTATGTTGCTACTGGACTTATTTGACATAAATGAGCATGGCAGTTGAGAGTTTGTCATGCTCACTCAAATGTCTCACTGATGGTGGCGCGGGTGTTGGATCATTCGGTTCCCTTCAAAATGGTTGAGCTGAGTGGTGCTAATATTAGCGTCATGTCCGTGAACAAGCGCTGTCAGTTGAGGCTGGTCATCTCTTAGCTGCCAGTTGCTATTTTAATATCTATATTTAGTTTTTATTTTTATTTACATTGTTCTCACATGATAGCGACAAGAAACATGTAACAGAGATATTTGTAATTACAAAATATGATTGAAAAGAGTGTCCATGGAGTTTCTTGCACATTCTTCTCCATAGAGATCTACGTTTTGGAATGTGCAATTAGCATCATTTATTTTTATTTTTCTGACTGACTGACTTCTTGACATTTCAAAAGTGCCTGTAAATGGTTTATTTGGAATAAATGCTATTTTGATTTTGATTTATAATGTTCCCACTGCTGAGAATCAGGCCTCCTCTCTAGGAGAGGGAATGAGCCGTAATCCACCACGCGGGCCCAGTGCGGATTGGTAGATGTCACATGTCTTCGAATTTTTAGTTCTAGGACATGCCGGTTTTCTTACGATGTTTTCCTCCACCGTTTTGACTGCTGACCCGCATTGAGTGGTGATAAAATAAATTGCACAAAATATTGTACCTGGCTAGGTTTGAAACCCCGATCTACAAGTCCGGACCGTTACATTAAAAAATAAGTAACATGCATACAAATTACTGAAATACTTGTTTATGTAATCGCGTAAATAAAACCACCCCCTTAACAATCCATTTTGAAAACATTAACTCATATTCGGCTTAAATTTAGTTTTCGAGTTCGCTAATTCTAAAGCTTTTAATTCACCATTCTTCATTGTTGAGTTCGCTACAGTAATAATTGCTGGGTCGAGCCCTAAGGCAGATTTTTGAATGGACGCTTTTCATTGGCTTCCTAGGCGTACTAACAAAAGGTGGGTAGTTTTTGTTTGTTGTGTTCTTAATTAGGGCTAGAATGGTGCCCATTAAATAGGTGGTTAATTAGAATCTTTGGGATGTTGTTTTGTTTTTTAGTCCATGGAAATTCCCCCATTTTTTTCCTTTTATAATTAGGTCATACAAAAAATTTCAGAGCACTTTGAATAGATCATACAACTTGCCCACACTTTCTTGGCATGAAACTTTTGTGACGACGAGCACTGTCTCCAAGGAACTTCTGTTTTCCTGGTACCTGCCGTGATTTCAGTCCGTGTTTCATACCCTTTGTAAAGCACCTTTTAATTCTTCTATAATGTTAGTGTTGTCGTTTAAGAGTGGCTACTGAGCCACTTTCATCGTATCAACTACTTTCATTATTTCATTTTGACTGCAAAATGATATATTTCCGTCTACCTCCTTGGACATTGAATTGTTATCTCTCAAATAGTCATTCAGTGACTACTTACATAAATATGGAAGTTGCGTAATCAATTTACAAGCAACGTCTCTTTGCAACTTCTGATATCCTGGTACACTGTGTAATTCAAGTTTTGTTTTTAATATCTGAAAAAGAACGCGCCATGTCTCCACTTTCCGTGATTACGTATTAACTGTATGGACTTTAAAAGAGACTTTGACCCCTGAGTTTGTTTCGGTGTTTCTTCTCAGGGTAGTCAGCTAGGAAACACCGGCCTCATCTAGTTTAAAATAACAAAAAAAAAATGACTTGTAAAAGTGTTTTTTTAAACCTACTTACAAAATAAATATCATTTATCATTTACATGCATGGACACTTGGAATGGTAATTTCGAATAACGACCTAAATCTTCTTGCCAGTTGTGAAAGCCTGATATCCGCCGGGTGCTTATTTGCTCACAAAAACTATTATAATTAAATAAACCTTTCACTTCTGTGCAACAACTTCACTGGTGACCAGGTATCGAAGATTTCTGATGATTCAACAGCCATAATAAAATTATTTTATAGATCACGAAATAGTGATAAACACTACTGTTCACCTCCAAAATGATATTAGATAATGCACACAGTGTCGCACAGGTCTTGTACTATCCATTAGGTACGTCATGCGGTGACCACATGAATATGGAATTTTGGCAAACATTAACAATTAACATCTCTTTGCAATTTCTGAATTCCTAGTACCAAGAATACGAAATCTCACCTCTTGGAAAATTGGGAAAGTGATTTTGAGTTACGAGCTAAGTCTCCATGCAAGTCATGGAAGCCTGGTATTCAACGGGGACTCGTTGGCATATAAAGAAATATACCTTCTTTTATTTTCAGGTTTTTTTTTTATTGTGTAAGAAAATCATCTTATGACAAAACCTGCTCTTGGGCGGAGCGCGAGATAGTGTCAGATTTTTACTGACTAAAAATCCATTCCTGTTCCTTCGTTGCCTTCGTCCCAGGGCCCCGGGTTTCGCTTTCACACTACCCGTGGCCCCTGGCCCCCCTGGCCCTTCGACCCTGCTGGGCCCCTACGATTTGCTGACATCTCTTTGAGGCGCGCGTGGAACAGTACGCGCCGTCGACGACTTGGGCTCGGTCCGATTACCGGACGGTCGGACGGCAAGCCACTCATTGCTCGCCGTTCGCAAGCCCGCGCCTACGGTGGCCGGAAATCGGGATCGGAATCCCGGCGGCGGCGGTTGGAGCGTAAGGACCGTTGCCTCACGCAATCGGCCGCCTCCTTCGCTAGCATTACGGCTTCGCAGAAGGAGGCGATCGCCTGCCACTCCTCCTCGCTCCGGACCATGGTTTGAACCAAAGCCCGGCTTATTTCCAGGTTGGAAAATCATCAAATAACTTCTCCCACTCTAGGTGGAGAGAGAAGGAGTGTCAGATTTTTTACTAACTAAAACTCATCCTTGTTCCTTCACTTGCCCTTTGCATTCTACGGCCGTGGTGACTTTTTTGAGTACACTGGCAGCTCAAAAATCTTACTCGAAGGTTTCTAATAAATCTATACTTATAATAAATCTGTAGAAGTGAAAATTCTGTACATTGAAAATATCAAAAAATAAATGTTACTAGACCGACACCAAACCCAAAAATGTGATTAAAAAAATTTTTGTCTGTCTGTCTGTTTGTTCAGGCATCGCACAAAAACTACCGGTTCGATTACGATGAAACTTGGTATAATTATTCTTTAATATCCTGGGCACCACACTGGGTACTTTTAAAACCCGGAAAAGTATATACAATAAAAAACAAACTTAATTTTGCGGTTCGATCCGATTACTGTACCAATCGAAAATAATAAGTTTTTCGTAGGTTACGTCACCCGCAGTGGAGTTCACTGAGAGGCGCTGCAGACGGCTAAGATACTATAATATTATATGTTAAGATACAATATCGCTCGCCATACAATTCAACGGAATATCACACACGACGAAGATAATAAATAATATTTAAAATTTTCGAATCGCAAAAAACGTAATAAAACCATTTTCGACTTCTACGCGGACGAAGTCGCCGGCAAAAGCTAGTCTATAATTCAATTATTTCATAGATCATGTGCTATCCATTACCACTGCTCATTCGGTGACCACATAAATATGGAATTTAGGCAAATATTTACAAATAAACAAACATCTCTTTGCAACTTCTGATTTCCTGGTACACAGTACGTACGATACGTTTTTTTTTTACGATTGGTCAAAGAACGCGACATCCCTCCTCTTTTGTTGTCTTTTTCGGTGATGACATGGAGATATGGAAGAGTGATTCTGGGAAATGAGCCAAGTCTCAATGCAAGTTATGAAAACCTAGTACCCACCGAATGCTCACTACTCACTTGCACACAAAGAAATAGACCGGTCACCTACACTAAAATTATTTCATAGATCATGAAACTGTTAGCAACATTACTGCTCACCCTCAAAATGATATCAGATGAGAAACACAGTGTCACAGTAGTCTCTCGCTATCAATTACCGCTAGTCATGCGACCACATGAATATGGAAACGACACTCAGTGAATTCGGTCATTAGTCTGCAGTAGAAGAAGGATTCGCGTTGATGAGAATGTATTCGATACTGTTAACTAGTTTGTACCCGATTGCGCTAGAAGTAGGGTTATATTATATTATGGTCGTTTTTTTGGCACGCACTAGATCCTAAACAGTGTGATGCATTTTGTCTTGAGAGGTGTCGTTAGATTCTCATTTTTTGTCGTTAAAGTAACACTGGGTATTTCAAAAATACAACGTGCGACAAATTATATATATTTTCAGTTTCCTTTCGTGATAGTAATGTAGGGTATCAAAATGAGGTGGTGATTTTAAAAGGATTATTCACTAAACAGTAGGAAATAAAAAAACTGGGCAAGTACGAGTCGGACTCGCGCAATGAGGGTTCAGTACAAATTCCTGAATGGAGTCTCGACGATTTTTCCGAATTGCAAAAAAGTTTTTTTTTTGTCACGTTGGTAACAACACATTTACTGTTTTCAGATTTGTTCCTGTACCTGTGCTATAAGACCTTGTTTTATGCCAAATTTCAGGATTCTGTGTCAACGGGAAGTACCCTATGCATTTTGATTCCTTTGAGAGAATCGAACTATACGTTTTTTTTAAATTGTTTAACTTAGAAGTTTGATTTTTTCACAGCTTCAAGGAACCGCAGACTTGAGTATATGGTTTTAATTTCATTTCGATACCGTCACGCGTTCCTGAGATAAAGGGTCTTGACAGACAGACGGACGGACAACAAAGTGATCCTATAAAGGTTCCGTTTTTAGTGTCAAAGAACCTCACCGACAAAAAACGAGTAAAAAGTTCGAAACAAGTGACTGATGCTGTCGTTTTTTGCGGTTGGGTTTTTTGACTCTGCTACGGCCTGATGAGAAAGCGACTTTATTGCTATAAAGTGATCTATCGAAGCTATCGGTACAATATAAAAGAGCAATAAAATTCTTTACACGCTTTTCATCTCTCCCCTTCACATGACCATACCAAGACAAACGATTCTCTTTCAACTTTTCAGTCACTGGCGCCACTTCCAAACTTTGTCTCAATTTCTCACCTATTCCCAACATTCGGGCCAGATGCCAGACGGGTAATTGCCTGGATCAGAGATAGCACCCGTCTGGTCGAAGGACACTTTTCAAAGAAGGTTTCTGAGAGTGAAGTCCCGGTTCCGTATACCTCTAAACTGGTGACATAGAATATGGAATCATGCAAAGGTACGACACCAACACACGAAATGTAAGTATCAATATTTTTACCGTCAATAAATTAAGTTCCATCCATCCGTACGTAACGCGAATATTTCTAAAGTGCTTTGCTTACTGTACGCCCCTGAGAGCAAATTTACTTTCTTTTTAAAAAAAATCCTTGCTTAATTGCTCTAAAATGACCTGTGTTTTAACGGGAAAGCTCCTAGCTATTCATTTAGCGTTTGTTTGTTTTGCAAAAATCTCGATACCTTTTTAGGGTTGCGTAGTCACGTTGTAAAAATGGAACACTTAGGCCTATAAACTGAAAACAAAACCTATCGTGTAAGGGACGCCTTACAAGCTCCGATTTTTCAGTAGAATGGTGCATCTACTATTCTCATTATTATCACTCATATTATTATCACAGTAAAGGTTCAGGTACCTTAAATTGAAACTCGTGTGCAAATGCCCTCAGAATGTCGGTGCTGGCATGAACCCTGCGCACCAAGGATGTATACCGCTTACACATAGTCAAAACGTAACCGCAATAATGGTATTTTATTTTATAGTTTTCATGCAATATATTTTGAAAAATCAACCCATACTTGCAGTCGGTAAAGTCAAAGTCAAAAGTTTTTTATTTCACATAGGCCTACATGGGCACTTATAAAACGTTAGAAGCTAGTGCACGGTTCCAAATTGGTCGTTTCCTATGGAGAAGAACCGGCAAGAAACTCCATGATTACTCTTTTAAAAAAAATTGTTGTTACAATATTTCCATATTACAGCATAAGTAGATATTATGTAAGGACGGTGTAGACTGGTCCATATTGTACTAAAAAGTAACCTATGAATTCGCGGAGTCTACAGTGTTCTCACATTCACATATTAAAAAAAGGCTATATAAATAAAATCAAGTAAAAGTAAAACAATATTTGTGCTAAAATATTAATTATGTAAAACATACATCGTAACTACGGAACCCATCCTTATACGTTGTTCGACAGTGACTTAGCCGATTATGTTTTTCCAACCCTGTTTTTCTACAAATATTTTAGTACGAATCGGATTACTGATGTAGATTATACGTTTTTAAAACATTTTATTTTACATATCTATCTACATATTTTATTTTATATTTACAGTTAACCAAAGTTTTTGTTTTTTCGTTGTTAAATAACGCTCGTCTACCGCAAAGCGTTCGGTTTGTTTGAATATTTAAGCGTTTTCTAAAATGTTAGGAAATATTTTTATTTTATTTCAATAGGTAAATAAATTGTTTTGCAATTAGTTTCTTGGTACTATATAGCATAGTCGGCCTTATAATGTTCCCACTGTTGGGAGTCAGGCCTCCTCTCTAGGAAAGGGGAACGGGCCGTAATCCAAGCCCAGTGCGGGTTGGTGGATGTCACATGTCTTCGATTTTTTTGTTCTAAGACATGCCGGTTTCCTCACTATATTTTTGGTACTATATGCCACAATTCTATTGTTCAACCTTAGGTTTAAAGAATTTTATTTTTCATAAGTTTTTTTTTTAGTTTTAAAATCATTCAATGACCTCCCCCGCTCTTTAGCGGAGCGGGACCCTGAACACCGTAGGCGCAATTTGCAGACGGTGAGTAACGGGTAGCTTGCCATCCGGTAAGACCTCGGCAAGTGTCGACAGCTAGTTGTGTTTCAACTTTAAAGAGGTGTCAGTAAGATGGACGGAGCCCATTTGAGCTGATGCCTGACAAAGCAACGGGATTATTCCATAGACACCCAGGAACGCAATGAGCAACTGAAAGAAATCAGTAAAATCAGATAACCCTCTCACTTCTCTTAGAGCGTGATAAGTTTTTTGATAACAACATCATTATCCATTGTCCACTGTTGGACATAAACCTCCCCCAAGTATCGCAACGAACGGTCCTGTGCGTCTCGCAACGCATTCCCGCGTCTCTCACTAGGTCATCGATTTTTTGATAATAACATCATTATCCATTGTTCACTGTTGGACATAAACCTCCCCTAAGTGTCGTTACAACGAACGGTCCTGTGCGTCTCGCAACGCATTCCCGCGTCTCTCACTAGGTCATCGATCTACCTTGTTAGAGGCCTCCCAAAGCTGCGTCTTAGGGCTATATTTCATCGGGACACCATGGCGGCGCGACCAGTTGCGCCGCCATGGTGTCCCGGTGATATATAGCTCTTTCATAAGATAGATTTTCATCTTACATACTCTTTGGTGGGGGCGTCACTAGCGGCCGAACCGTCGTCCGAGCTGGTCGCGCCACCAAATTGATTGGACACCAGGTGAGTAACTCTCTATAGAGTTGTATACATTTTGTTGGTAGCGGCGACTGGTCGCGCCACCATAATGTCCCGGTGAAATATAGCCTTACCGGTGCGCGGTCGTCACTCCAGAAGCTTTGGGCCTATCCACCAGCTACCTCTTAGCCAAGTTACGATGGTTTCGTTTGCTTCGAACCATGTGACTGAGCGTTGAGATGAAGTCAGAACAAAGGAATCGGAGGCGTGGTCTACTCAAGGCGTTCGACGTAAACGAAACGATCGTAACTTGGCTAAGGGGCTGTTCTACGAGCAATGTACGTTGCCCACTGCCACTTAAGTTTGTCGATTCTACGGGCTATGTCGGCGACCTTGGTCACCCAAAACTAAAAAAAAAACAACTCAAAATATTATGTTAAGATCGAATACTTAAATCTCAATGAGAGTACACAGAATCACTGTTAATTAGTATCAAAACTAGTCCAACTGTTGCATTTATAATTACGAACAGTTGGCTACGGACGGTGAGGCCTTTTCCACTAGAATAGTCAGCCATGTAGCCATATTCGAAGCCATTTGGTTATGTAGCCTGTTGGTAATATGTAGGTTAAGTTGGAAAGTTTCAATTGCTGTTTTGAAAGTTAGTGGAAATATGGCTGTTTATTAACATAATTATTTAAATTAAATTTAGCATTATCACATACATTACACATATAAAAAATAATCTTAATGATCTTTGACTGTCCTGTTGGTCTAGTGGTCAGTGGCCGTGACTGCTATGCCGGAGGGCGTTAGTTCGATTCCCACCCAAGACAAATGTTTGTGTGATGAGCACGATCATTTGTTCTGTGTCTGAGTGTAATTTATCTATATTAAGTATGTATTTAGAAATATATAAGTATGTTTATCAGTTGTCTAGTACTCATAACACAAGCTTTGCTTAGCTTGGGGCTAGACGGTGTTGTGTGATAGTTGTGGAATATTATATTATTATTATATAATAACTACAAGACTAATGCAGATGACAATTAAGGCGTATACTTACATAGCGATACCTACAGTAATACTGCTGCTTTGAAATTCTTAATCTAACATTTAACAATATTATATAATAAATACAAAAAATTACAAATAAAATAAATTCAAATCATAAAAAAACACAAAAACGGGCAAGTGTAAGTCATTTTTAGTTGTACGGGAAGACCGCAGCAGGCGAATTGATACAGTCCTTTGATGTACGCAGTATAAATGACGAAGCGAAACGCTTAGTCCGCACCGTTGCAGTTTCAACAACGTAAGGGTGGATACTCACCGTACATCGTATTGTCCGATGGTAGAAAGGCGATGGCGGAATCAAGTTGGAGAGTGTGCGCGGGAATATACTCTCCAAAATGCAAACTGTAAAATAACAAAAGGCTGGCTACCCTGCGCCTGTGCTCAAGGCTTTCAACGATAGGTGCTTTATTTGTCAAATTAGAATATGTAATTTAGAAGTTATGAGGCAAAAGATGAACATATGTAGGTACATACATACTGTCAATGGTCAAAATCATTACTCTCCTTTTTGAAGTTTTTTTATTCGACTACGGGATAGGCTCCCGTAGTCGTATAAAAAAAAGTTCAATTTCTAATCATTTTTTTATTTCATCGGTCTTTCAGGATCAAATTCCTTTCGCTCTTTATTGAATTCCTTCTTCCATGTTTTTTCAAACCACTCCGATCAATTTTCTACCCTAACACTCCAATTCAAAGTTTAATTTCCATTGTACAAAGGACAGGTTTGTTAAAATCTATATAAACTAAGGTATTCCCTTTGATACTGTTTGCAAATTCAAATTTAATTCAATTAGTGAAATGTATATTGATAGGGTTTATTTTACAATTTGTCCGTCATTTTGTAAATAGAGTTTGTGCGACGCGTTAAGTATCTTTCTTATTAGTAAATACTGATATTTTGAGTTCAAAGGTACAGCTGCTTATTACATTATGTGATTTGACCCATTTTCTAATTTCAAGCAATCGAAGACACTTTATTTTTGGTTTTACTCATACCTGTCTTCTTGGGCATGCTACAATTATGGCGGTAAGTCCCCTCTTTGAAGCGTGGTTGGAAAGCCCTCACGGCGTCCTCGCCTTCTGCATGACTCACCGGACACAGTAAGTTCGGGAAGTTCCTGCACCGGATTCATGCGGAAACGACGCCCGGGTGTCGCCACTGTGTGGACCGCCTGGAGGACACGGTAGAGCACACGGAGGAGGTGTGCCCCGCCTGGGCAGAGCAATGCCGTGTCTTCGTGGGGGCAATTGGCGGCGGCAATCTCTCGCGCCGGGCCTTGGTTCAGGTCATGGTCCGGAGCGAGGAGGAGTGGCAGGCGGTCGCCTCCTTTTGCGAAGCAGTAATGCTCGCGTAGACAACGGTCCTTACGCTCCAACCGGATTCCGATCCCGATTTCCGGTCACCGTAGACGTGGGCTCGTCGTCCGTCCGTCCGGTAACCGTCCAGATCGTGCCCAAGTCGTCGACGGCGCGTACTGTTCCACGCGCGCCTCAAGAAGATGTCAGTAAATCGTAGGGGAGCAGGGTCGAAGCCTACTGGGGCCACGGGTAGTGTGAAAGCGAAACTCGGGGCGCTGGGACGAAGACAACGAAGGAACAGGAGTGGGTTTTTAGTCAGTAAAAGTCTGACACTATTTTCCCAACTAGTAAAAAAAAACTATCACACAACGCCATCTATTCTTAAACTAATCAGAGCTTGTGCTTTGAGTACTAGGCAACTGATAAACATACTTATATATTTCTAAAAACATATATATATAAATTACACCCAGACACAGAACAAATGATCGTGCTCATCACACAAACATTTATCCTGGGAAGGACCACGACCTCTGGCTTAGCAGTCATTGCTACTAACCACTAGACCAACAGGCCAGTTACGTTAGTATCTGGCGCCAGTATCCAGCCAAGGCGTATGAAGAGTAGCTGAGACCTTCATTTTTAAGTACGAACACAATTCTTAGGGTATGGATACACGAAGGGTAAAAACAGGGACCATATTACTCCACTGTTCGTCTGCCTGTCACTAAGCTACATCACAAGAACCGTGATAGCTAGACAGTTGAAATTTTCACAGATAATGTTAATTCATGAAACATGGTCGCTTACAATGGGCCTCATCAGAAGGCTTACAGTCACCCAAAGGGCAATGGAAAGGGCTATGCTTGGAGTTTCCTTGCGTGATCGCATAAAGAATGAAGATATCCGCAGGAGAACCAAGGGCGCCGACATAGCCTGAAGAATCGCCAAACTAAAGTGGCAGTGGGCAGGGCACATTGCTCGTAGAACGGACGGTCGATGGGGCCGAAAGATTCTAAAATGAAAGTCGCGGGAGTGCGGTGGATGCGAGACGCACAGGATCGGTCGTTGTGGCGTTGCTTGGCCTCCCGCCTATGTCCAGCAGTGGACTTCTTTCGGCTGAAATGATGATGATGATGATGAATGTTAATTACACCTAGACACAGAACAAATGATCGTGCTCATCACACAAACACTTGTCCTGGGTGGTAATCGAACCTACTACCTCTGGCTTAGGCCACTAACCATTAGAACAACAGGCCATTCAAATATAATATCTACACCTCCTATTGGTTACCAGGAAGGGACGGTACAAGAAGATTGAGAGTAATTAAATGACCATTATGGTACTATGATTACTGGTTACTTACAGTATATATTTTCGTGTAACGTAGGGCGTGAAATGTGAGAGGTATCATTAATATACAACGTCATTATTTAGGTACTAACGGGTAGATATCGTGAGGATAATCAGTATTAATAAATTTATATTATATATGTGATGAGAGTATGCCATGAGATCATATAAAACCTCTCCTAGGGAAGTAAGTAACAAATCCAAGACGATTATTTCTTTTCTAGGTTTTCTGTAGGGTTGCTAAGTTTTATTAGAAGAAATAGAGTATATGTGATTTTTGACAAAGGAGGTAAATAAAAAGTACGAACTTATTTAAAAGAGTATAATTTATTTAAATAAAATAAAAAGTAGAAAGTAGTAATATTTTTTGGAACTTTGTGCAGCACATAAAAATTTTTCATTGTTTTTAAAAGAATTGTACGACTTTACTACTGTAGTAACGGTTTGCTTCGATAACACCTGTCAAGTTACTCATGGTACCGAATTTTTAGTCGATTTTTTAGTAGAAAACTTTAGTCGCTAGCGAGTTCTTATTCGATAGGTTTTGTACTTGATGACTCCTACTACCGATTTTGGTTCTGCAAGTGACCGCTAGAGGCGCTGCAAAATTTGCCATACAAAATATTTACGGCGTCGATATCGAGTACAGTTAAATGGGGTGAATAGAAACTCAGGGGTAATAGAAACAAAACTTCAAAGGGTATTTTCATGACATTTCAATACTTTTTGCAGCATTTAACTATATCAATTTATTAATGAATTGTTATTCTAAAAAGTCGATGCTTTGTTAGAAGCCGATAATATGGTATCAAAGTGAAAAACCAAACCAAAGTTTTGTTTCTATTCACCCCTGTGTTTCTATTTACCCCGTTGTACGGTAGCGACGAATACTATAGCTTTAATCTCATGGTAGAGGTACTGGTGATTATGTCAGAAAATCTCACAACTTATCACTGTCTTCAAAGAGAAAATTAGTTAGTATGTTTCATTCATTATCTACAAAATGGTCCTCTACAAAATTCGTGTGCGAAAATTTGAATAGTTTCTGAGATAAACAGCAACTAATTTAGTTCAAACATATTACAAAACAACAACAATATGAGTACAATAGACTCGGTTAATTAATAAACCAAACTTATTCGGTACACCTACTTGTTTTAGAAGCTTAGGTAAATAACCTCAATTGAAGACACGTGTTCTGTAATTTGTTCCACGGAAGACAATGTGATTTACGTAAGATTTACCGTGGTACAGGTATGGGGCAGAAGTTCTACATTGTTCAAGCAATATTAATTCTTATTACATTCATTGTGCGTACAGCTGAGGAGCGGAATTCCCTTGCAATGTTTGTGTTTCTTAATAGCAAGAACCTAGGTTAGACCTAGGTTCTCAGTAGGGATGGCGATTCTTCTTTAGGAAGATCGATTTTTGAATCGATTCGAATCGAAGTATAAAGAACTAGCTTCTGCCCGCGGCTTTACTCCTAATTGCCCCCTGACGGATACGTAGCGAAGCCCACGTTGCGGCTTCACTCGCGTGAATGTAGGTTTCTCTCTCTCTTAAACTTTGAACCCCATGCTTCATCACTTTAGGGAGTGGATTTTAGAAAATCCTTTCTTAGTGCTCATCTACGTTATAAATTCAAGTCAAAAGTCAAAATTTCACGCTTCTAATCTCAGTAGTTTCTGCTATGCGTTGATATGTCAGTCTGTCAGTTTCCCCTTTTATATATATAGATTAATTCAGTAATAAATCGAGTTCTTAAAATTCAAGCGTGCCTTAAAGTATCTATATAGGCTCAGAAGGGCCGATGCATGCCAGGGATGCGAAATTATTCGAATGAGTTTCCCTGTCCTAGAAGCGGACCGAAAATAGTACATTTTGATACAAGTGGAGAAAGTTTGTTATTGAACCGTGGCGGAATTCGCCCAAGCCGCAGGCGAGGGTAATATAGAGCCGAGTGAGCTGCAGTGACAAAGGTTTTTACTACATTTACGACTCGTGGACCCCACGAGTCGCTTAGCCTCCAGCCTGATACAATAAATGATGACTGCGGCGAGATCCCGTATTTTTCCGCACTAGTGCGGATAATCGTAAATTGCGTGTCTAAGAGCGGCAGGGATAAGGCCGGGTTTTCGAGTAAGTGTATTAAAAAAACTTTTTGCAAAAAAAAAGATAACCGACTTCACAAAATAAACATTAAAAGGATCAAAATAACTTTAAATTCGGAAGTCGGTGTTTCTCGGTATTATTTGTATCTTATATAACACCGACTTCCGAAATTAAAGTTATTTTGATCCTTTTAATGTTTATTTTGTGAAGTCGGTTATCTTTTTTTTGTAAAAAGTTTTTTATTTCATACTTTTTAGTTGGGATACACTTATAAACAGAGTGCCTATTTCTCATGACAATTCCAATAAATCCCAACACTACTAGGTTACATCGTTTTATTATGAAGTTCCGGTGTCTACCTTCCACCTTCCGGCTCCATCATCAGATCAGTTCGATAGTACCTTATAGCCAAAGTGCATTCCATGACAATTCTAATAAGCCCAAACACGACTAGGTTACATTGATTAATGACGGAGTTCCAGTGCCTACCTTCTGGCTCCATCATCATCATAAGATCAATTGATGATACCATTTTTAACGGAACTATTCAGAACCATTAATTTATTTGTATTATCATAGTCGCTTAACTATCTTCATTGTGATATCTATGCGAGTATGAAGTTTCGTGACCATTTCTGATCTTCATCAGTACCACCATCAAGTGTTACTTTTTGACTGTAAATGCTTAAGTTCTCGATGAAAATACCAAAATCACTATGCAGTTGCCTATAATATTTGGGGAGTTCCCTCGATTTCACCAAGATTCCATCATCAGATCCTGACTTGGTGACTATGGGACCATTTGGGAAGTATACACTTTCTAACAAAAAAATATTTTTTCAAACCGGTTGGCAAGCGACGAAGTTATGCGCGAACAAACATAAAAAAAAACAAACATTCGAATTGAGAACCTCCTCCTTTTTTAGAAGTCGGTTAAAAAAGCTTTTTGACTCTTGAAACTACTCTCAAACTCATCCACACAATGTCTTCCGAGAATGTGTTTATGAATAATGAAATAACTCCTGTAACGCGTCTCTGAGCCCTAATATTTCCTGTAGGAAATTGAAATACGCTAAGCTCTGCCTTTATGTTCGTAATCTTCATACCTTCAGCCTTCGGAGGCCGCGCTTAGGTTTTGAAGTTGAAAATTACTTGAAGACTGAAACTTTTTGCTCATTTTGTTGGCACAGTTTTATGATAGAAAAGACTGGATCGAAATACTTAAATGGGACTGGGCTCACCAAAGAGGTTGGGGTCAAATATAAGATCTATATATCTGTACACCTCCCCCCTAGCCAAGTTACAACCGTTTTGTGTCGAATTCGTTCTCCAATCGGTAACGCCTTGATGTCAGCAATTGTAGAAAACGATAAGTTGGTAGCCATTTTGACGCGACTGAGTCAGCCGCTTGTTCTACAATAACAAAGGATGTAGCGTTGAACATTGTACAAACGATGTCAACTTAGCTACGAATTTTCTATTCGTTCGTTCTGACCACGTGACTTAACGTTGAGGTGATGTCATTCCCATAAATTTGATTAGTTTTCAACTAGCGTTAACGATTACAGATTATCAACTTGGCTAGGAGACTGACTAAAAACTCACTCCTATTCCTTCTTTGCCATTTTTCCCGAGCCCCTGGGATCTCTTTCGCAACACCCATGGCCCCAACAGACTTCAACCCTGCTGGGCCCCTACGGTTGCTGACATCTCCTTGAGGCGCGCTTGGAACAGTACGCGCCGTCGACGACTTGGGCCCGGTCCAGACGGTTACCGGACGATCGGACGGCGAGCCACCCATTGAACCGATTCTGAAAGGAAGACTCGGGCCCGGTACGAAAGGCGACGAAGGAACAGGAGTGGGTTTTTAGTCAGTAAAAGTCTGACACTATCTCCCGCTCCGCCGAAGAGGGGATTTCATAAGATGATGTTCCCACCGAAAAAAAAAATACCTGTGTCAATATCGATTCTTCTCAAGAATGTGTATAAAGTTCACATTAATAACATAAAACCCACAATCACTAAATATCTTAATGCGTTTCCATTAAAATTATGTTTTAAAAATAAAAAGTAGAAGCTTTTGCGTGAATAATTGATTGCTTTCCATTTGCAGAGCATAACATGCTCATTAAGTATTCTTTTAGTTTTTTTTTTTTAATTACAGTAATTATTTTGTTATTGTGAATGTTAATAATTCTGGTTACAAAATGTTTTAGTGGAAAATTGTTTTTGTTTCTGTTACATACATTCAATAAATAATACCCAATGGGGAAAAACGGGACTAGTGGGGTTAACATGACGTTCAAAGTGAGATTGTTTCATTCTTATTTCAGTGTGAGTAAGAGACAGAGCTATACAGGTTGTCTAGCGCCATCTCTTACCCACACTGGAAATAAGAATGAAACAATCATACTTTAAACGTCATGGTACAGGTCCTTAATGGAAGAAAAAAACGTGTTACACGTCACGTCACGTCTCAGTCACGTGGCCAGAACAAAGGAATCGGAGGCGTGGCCTACTCGAGGCGTTTGACGCAAATGAAACGATCGTAACTTGGCTAGGGGGGCAGGGGTTACGACCCTCAGCATTGAGGAATACGACGAAATTAGGACTAAGAAGTCATGACCTTAAAAATATGATTGCGCGGTACAAAATAATATATATGACGCACAAGATAACTTGTTTAAAATAAAACGTAGCTCATCATGAGTTGCTTCGAGCAATCTATTAAAAATTCTTTCAGTCTGAACATTTAACATTTTTTTTATCTGTAGACTCGTAAGTAATTACCTCATTTCAGAGCTCATAAAACACTTTAAATACTGAAAAATTCTATGTTAATGTAAGATAAAAAATTCTGCAAAATAAAACTAGGTATTAATTATTTCTTGAGGAAACTAGAGAGACGTTTTTGTATTAACTCCCTTTGAGACAGACGGTCTGTAGAGTGATGTTAATTTAACAAGATAAGAATAAAAAAGCGTTGTTGAATTACACGAAGTAATAATAATCTGTTCGCTATGAAATACAATTTGCTGCATGAACGTTTGTAAGAATAAAGGTAGGACTAGGAAAACCCGGCAAAACAAACGAACATAGGAATGGACTTTTAGACATTTTTTTTTTACTATAATTATCATCAGGGTTGGTTTGAATAACGATTTTACACAGTTTAAAATTTAAAATGTATAGTTTTTTTTTTAATTAGAAAAAATTTGACGAAAAATTTTACCACGGGGACGATTCTGGACCCCGGGGGTCCAGAATCATGTATTGGATTCATAGTATTTGTTTGTGCATCAATGTCAAAGATATCCTGTATAAATAGATGTATTAACAGAGACTAGCAAACATAAAGGATATATTTGATCAACTCATATCGCATTTCGTGGCCGTTGGGGCCGTACTTGAGACGCAGTGTTGGAAGGCCCCCTACAAGGCGGATTGATGACCTTGACATGACGAAGATGCGAGACGCACACTACAGGACCGTTCATTGTAGCGAGATTTGGGGGACGGCTATGTCTGGCAGTGGACGACTATCGGCTAAAATGATGATGATGATGATAATGATATCGCATTCCACTATAAGACATAAGCCTTACCCATATTACGCTCTACCACCGTCCCGCCCATACGGTATGTACCAGTTACCCCTTTAAAATCGCCGAACTACTCCATGCTACGCCTGACGACAAGTAATGGGTAGCTCGCCGTCCAGCCGTCCGAAAAGGAAGCCCGAATCGTAGACGGCGCGTAGTGTTCCACGTGTGTCTCAAAGAGATGTCAGCAAACAGTAGGGCTGATGCCTACTAGGGCTATGGAAAATCTTTTGAAAAGGAAATGCGTGGTCCTAGGACGCTGCTAGCTAGATACTACTAATATTTTACTTTCACAACTCAGTAATTGTATAACACCATATTTTCTTTCCATCGTATTCTCGCGACTCTCACCAGCCCCCTACCCTAGCCAAGTTACGATCGTTTCGTTTGCGTCGAACGCCTCGAGTAGGCCACGCCTCCGATTCCTTCGTTCTGACCACTTGACTGAGCGTTGAGATGACGGCAACTTGGCTAGGGGGGCAGGTCATCGTTCCACCTTCTGGAGGCCATCCGACGCTTCGTCTTGTCTCGTCTCGATACGCGGTCGCCACTCTAGAACCTTTTGGCCACGTCGACTATCCGTTCTACGAGCAATGTGCCCTGCCCACTGCTACTTAAGTTTGGTGATTCTTCGGGCTATGTCGGCGACCTTGGTTCTCTTGCGGATATCTTCATTCCTGATACGATCATGCAAGGAAACGCAAGGAAGGTCGCGGGAATCCGATTGATGCGAGACGCAAAGACAGGACCGCTTGTTGCGCGACGGGAAGATCGCAGCAGGTAAATTGTTCCAGTCCAAAATAATTGACACGACCGAAAATATAATGACCTAACGTGTGAATTATAAAACGACGACGAACGCCGTGTAAATGGTTAACCATCCGTCAGCGTAGAGCGCTAAGAGTCTTGACAACGCTGTATTCTTTTCTGTATAAACCTTCTTCTCCTTCCTATTTGACTTCTCAAGTTCAATTTCTTTGCTCTGGTCATAATAAAAATCTCCAATCTACCAATAATCGCCTACTACGATGTCCCAGACATCGCTCTGGGTTTAACCAGTCCTCTTTCTTTGTCCAGGCGATCTCTCTTTGGAATGCGCTCCCTCTGAACATCAGGACGGCTTCCAGTCGGTTCACTTTTAAGGTGATGGCACGTGAATACATTCGTGAGAAGTTGGTGTAATCATCACAGCGATGATTTGTTGGATACCTTTTTCATAATAACTTTGATAATTTGAATGTATGTATCAAAGTATATATTTATTATTGTTTTCTTAATCTAGTTTACAATTATGTTGCACCTACCATGTTATATTTCTGCACCACCCTAAGGTCGACTGGTAGAAAATGCCTAAGACATTAAGTCCGCCTTTGTACAGTGTTTCTTACTAGTGCATAAAGTTTTAATAAATAAATAAATACATAAATTAGAAATAAGTTAACAAATTCGGGTGCAAAAATCAAAACCATATATACATATTTAAGATCCACGAGTACTCTATTTGGCATATCAAACAACAAAAAGGATGATCTTCACTTTTACCAATGAGCAAAATATATTTTTCCCGTAAAACATCTCCTAGTACCTACAATATATCAAAGCTACTATACTCTTTGGCTATATTGAAGTTTCAACCTCACTTCATGATCGTCAAAATAATTACTTCCTTTAATTCGAATCTGAACTCACTGAACCACATCTCTCCAAAGAGGATTCCTTATAAGCCGATACGAAAGGAGTCTCTCTTTACTATTGATACGGTGCGGCATCTACACAGGCAAAGTTTCATGAAAATCTAATCGCTGTGTGATCACGGCTTCGGTATGGTGGGTAGGTGTAGGGATGGTACGGAGAAAATGATGAAAACGAACAGAAGTTTATGAAAAATTGCACGGTTGAAATAGGTATTTGACAATACGCACTTAATAATCAAAGGGCAATGGAAAGGGCTATGCTCGGAGTTTCCTTGCGTGATCGAATCAGAAATGAAGATATCCGCAGGAGAACCAAGGTTGCCGACATAGCACGAAGAATCGCCAAACTTAAGTGGCAATGGGCAGGGCACATTGCTCGCAGAACAGATAGCAGTTGGGGCCGAAAGGTTGTGGAGTGGCGACCGCGTACCGGAAGACGCAGTGTTGGAAGGCCCCCTACAAGGTGGACCGATGATCTGGTGAAGGTTGCGGGAAACCGATGGATGCGGGACGCGTAGGACCGTTCTTTGTGGCGACATTTGGGGGAGGCCTATGTCCAGCAGTGGACGTCTATCGGCTGAAATGATGATGATGACGCACTTAATAATAACAATATAATAAATCATTTATTATCAGGCATCTTGGCCCATAAATACATACCTTACAGACTAACATATATAGAGTAAATACAATTTATCGCTAGTAAATAAGACTTAGGACTATGTTAGTAACACTTCACATTGCACTATGTTCACTACGTGCTGTTCTGTGGCACCTATCCGCGGAAGCGAAGGAACAACACGCCCTGCGGCCAAAAGTCTTCCTTCAGCATGAGGGGCAGGAAAGTGTTCGGAACTCGCACAACGAACGCCTTGAAACTGACGTTCCGGTGCGACTCCAGTACCCTCAGTGTGAACTTCATCTTTTGACGCTTAAGAGGTCCCTCCCCGATCTGTCTATCGTCAAAAAGAGCATAGTTTAAAAAGTGGTTGTTTCATCCAAAGTAATCCAAACAGGTTTGATAAACAGGCAAAAAGAGATATAAGGCTTGAATGCTCTATTGGCATTCAGTAATTCCGTCACTCATTGGAATGTTTCACAAAACTTGTTTCAGGAAATACGTGTTTTTTTTTAAATAAAAGTTTTTGGATAAATATTTCATCATTCAAAATCTCGATTAAATGTGCAAAGTAAAGGTAACCTTAACTTGATAAGTATTATTTTTTCTACTTTTTAGGATTCCGTAGTCAACTAGGAACCCTTATAGTTTCGCCAAGTCTGTCTGTCTGTCTGTCTGTCCGTCCATCCGTGGATAATCTCAGTGACCGTTAGCACTAGAAAGTTTAAATTTAGTAGCAATATACATCAATCACGCCGACAAAGTGGTAAAGTACCATTACCCCCCATACACGTAAAGTGGGGAGTGTTTTTATTTTCATTTCAATCCTAACGTGTGATATATTGTTGGATAGGTATTTAAAAATGATTGGGGGTTTAATGAAATAAGTTTTTGATAATGTTAATATTTTCGGAAATAATCGCTCCAAAAGTAAAAAAAAAATGTGTCCCCCTCTAACTTTTGAACCATAAGTTTAGAAAATATGAAAAAAATCTCAAAAATAGAACTTCATAAAGACATTCTAGGAAAATTATTTTGAACTTGATGGGTGGAACAGTTTTTGAAAAGTTGTACAAAATAATTTCTCAACTAAGTTTGTAACTTAACCGTATATGTAAGCTTTTTTTTACTTAATTTACATATTTTATTATCCGGAACGTATTTTCTTTCAAATAAAAAAGATATTAAAATTAGTTCACGCAACATACATAACACGTCTAGTTTATATAAATTAGTAACCCAATTTCCTGAGAGATGGCGCTGTACTTTGGGCTAATTCGCGTTAGTAAGATTTTTCCTAAGTTGATGGGGTCGGGACGGGTATGGGTATATTGCCGAATTGTTCGGTTGATCTCTTGTTGGCATTGGTGGTATTTCTTTTGGCTTGTTGTCTATCGCTCATTAACTCTTAAGTGAGGACACTTATTGTGACGGACGGGAAACTATAGAACCCTACACTGAGCGTGGCCCAGCAAGCTCTTGGCCGGTTTTTAATTTACGAGTACTTACACTCTATATTATGAATGGCTAAAGTTTACACGCCAAAGAGCAGATTTTTAAAGGTTACTGATAGATTTACACAATTTTATGTATTGATTTAAACAGAAACAAAATTTCCAAGTTATCTTAGGAAAAGATGTGTAATAACATCATAATCACGTAATAGAAGTTATGCACACAATACGGTCAAAGAACAAATATGCGATCGATGTCAATGTATATTTCCGACCAGAGCTCATTTATGCCTGATATATTCGCAATGGACAGTACGTGAGCTCATATTCATAGTTCACGTGCAAATAGTTGTTTGGTAGGTACTAATTATGCTGTGTCTAGGGTTGGCAGGCTTGAGTTTAGATCTGAGGCCTTACCATGGTTTGTTAAAATGTAAGTTGTGAGAGCGAGAAAGAGGGATGGAGCTATACACTCTATTAGCTCCATAGAGACTAGTTAGCGAGCGAAGCAAGCGAACACAGACCTCGCCATCCCCTTCGTTGTTATTTTTTTTAAACCACACAGCAGAGCATATTTTAGCTTGTTATAGAAAACAAGAATAAATTGAAGAATAGTTAAATACTACTCTTATTTAATGAGAGCTGTACTTAAAACTCATTAATAGTTTACTTTAGATCCTCAAATGGATCTCGTTGGTAGGGCCTCTATATTGTCTGTACCTTATCTCCTTTCTACTATCGGGCAACCCGACGTAAGGCGAGTATCTACCCTTATATTGTTAACACTACTACGATCCTGACTAAGCGTTTCGCGTCGTCAATATAAAAATAAATAAATAATAATAATATATTTATTTGACCCAAATCCTCCCCCAAATGTCGCCACAGTGAACGGTCCTGTGCATCTCGCATCCATCGGATTCCCGCAACCTTCAGCAGGTCATCGGTCCACCTTGTAGGGGGCCTTCCAACACTGCGTCTTCCGGTACGCGGTCGCCACTCCAGAACCTTTCGGCCCCAACGGCCATCTGTTCTGTGAGCAATGTGCCCTGCCCATTGCCACTTAAGTTTGGCGATTTTTCATGCTATGTCGGCAACCTTGGTTCTGGTGTCTTGGTTGTGCTATATTGAATAGGTTCTTTAAACTAGTGCACTTTACCATTAACGATGATCATCACTGCTTACTATCAGGTGGGATCGCACTCAAGCAAGTTTTCCTGCGCCTGATCTCTCTCCGGTCAAAGTGTGATTGCCATCGTTGATGGACTAGCGAGTGCACCTGTGTTTGCGCACACACTTTAGTACTGCCTATAATATCTCTTGCCTATTTGGCCCATCTTTGTTGCGATTGGCAAGTGTGACGGAAATTCGGGTGAGAGGATTTTCGGTATTGATGTAATGTACAAACTGAACGTTACTGAAGTGTGCAGTCATAACGGATGATGTTTTTTTAAAAACCACTTTTGTAACCTGTCCAGTGATGGTAATTGGCCAGTAACGCTCATGAAAACACATGCTTAAGGGCATCCAACTCGACATACATTTTCACTGTTTTTCAGACAACCGCTCTTACGTGATTATGACGTTATTACACATTTTTCATTAGATATTTTGGAAACACAGTATTTTGTGGATATTATCTAGGCTTCTATTGAAATCAATTTATTAATTTGTGTAAAACTAATCCAGTAAAGACCTCTGAAAATCTGCTATTTTTTATGAACTTTAACACTTCATAGTTTACTCAAAAATTAAAAAAAAATATAATAATAGAAGCCTTGTAAATTTAATTAAGATTCTGAGTGACAACAATTAAAAAAAAACTTTTAAGCGTTTAAAATAAAACATGTATTTCCTGAAACAAGTTTTGTAAAATATTCGAGTAAATCACGGAATTACCGAATGCCTTTTCAGGAGTTATCCCTCTTTTTTTTCGTTGCCTTTTCGTCTAAAATCGCATTGGATTGCTTTAGATGAAGCTTTTAATTCATTAAAGCCGAAGCGAACGCCGGCGTTCGCTCTCTGTCTTTCTATTGTGTCTCTAATTACGGTATTAACCATGCTCGATGTTGATAATAGGCGAGTGGAAAAGGACCCTCTTAATCAAAAAGAGAACTAATTCAAAAAGAAGGTATTTGAATCTTAAAATATATGTTTAAAAAATACGATTCAATTTTCAAATATTCCATAATAATTTTGAGTCACGTCTCGTTTTGATTAAGCGTTCATTTGCTGCCTGCCCAGCATCAGCAAACACATGCTCTTGAAACTGAAACAGAGAAGGATACTGTGAAAGAAAAAAAACAACGACGGATGAAGGCCTTCCCGAAAAACTCTTTCACAAATTCTGATTGTCTGTTAACAACTCCAAAACCTTTCAAACCAATCAAACTTCCAATATCCCAAATTTTTACCTTCACGAAAAATTCAATAAAGTTTCCTAACCCTCCCTCGGCAACCCTGTATCACTTCGCAATATTCACTGACATGCATTATTCAGTTTCATTACTCCCAGCTACTACAGACAATAAATCGAAGGGTAGCATTTATTCATTGGACAGGTTTTTTTTTTCATTTTTATACGCTTTTTAGGAAGAGGATTCAGTGTTTAGATGACGTGTTTATGTATTTGTGTTTGGAGCGGGAGTTTCTTTATGAAGTGATTGGTCTGTTTAGGGTTGTTACTGGTACTTGAATCGTATGATTGCAAGATTTTCAAAGACAAGAATTTTCAGGGTATCAAAGGAGTAGTAGACAGTTCTATAATAAATTAAAATAAATGAAATGAATTATTAATATAATATAGTAATGAAAATGTAAAATGTAACTGTATGGACCAAATGCGTCTGATATAAAAAGATTTTTTTTTTTTTTTTTTAACTTTGCATTAAATTAAATACCGGCCTAGTGGGAGTCGGAATCTCTCACGAAGGGTTCCGTACCGTTAGTTACCACAACATTGGACTACATTAAATATTTATTTTATTTTAATTTAATAAATTTTTTAAAGAGTAATCATTTATTTAAAATTTTTAAACAGGTATTTTTTGGTACTTTTTGCGGCTCATGAATTTTTTTTTCAAAGTAATTGCGCATGTGCAACAATTGTGACAGTTCGCATATTTTTCGCGGGAAAATTTCGCTGCAATTGGCGCGTCTGATTCAAACGATGATATCTTAGAAACTACTTTAATTAGCTGGCTACTAGTCTTTAGAATCGTTATAAATAATTGTATGACTCCAAACATTCTAACTCAAAAGTTTACAAAGATCAGAAGCTCATTTTTAATAATTTTCAATGAAGCCCTGGCCCTCTCTTCCTGCCACTTCACCTTCATGAAAATAGATTTTTTTTTCGGTTGCGATAATAGGTATGCATCATATATTTATGTGTGACTGCGTTAAAAGAGTATTTTAGCGTCCTCTATTAGTGTTATAGAGTATAGAGTACACCTACATGATATAGAGTACAATACTCTATTTTAGAGTACGGTTGGGAACCCTAATCTCACCTGATGGTAAGCGATGGTCACGTGGCCGATGGCGGAGTAATATTACCTTGAAGTAACCTATCCAGTCTTGACTTTAAGACCTATAGGTTCACGGGTAGTGTGAAAGTGAAACAGGAGTGGGTTTTAGTCAGTAAAAGTTTGACACTATCTCCCGCTCCGCCCAAGGGCGAGATTTGCAATAAGACGATTTTCGCACCTAAAAAAAGACCCATAGGTTAATATTAAAGTAACGTAACTTCGAAATTTGTATTTAAGTTCAGAAACGCACACTTGATGTAGAATCTGCGCGCAGCATTAAATAATAATAACAAAAAAAAAAAACAGTTTTTACGTATATTATTACTAGAGATCGGAGTAGGTAGATTGATCATTGGGGTCATTGATCCAAAAAATATATATTAATATGGACATTCCACCGAAGACCATAGAACCGGTAGAAATTGTATTAAAATGAGTACCTAATAATATATTCTTCATAATCTTTTTTTAACAGCACTCAGTCACGATTTGACACAACCCAACGACCAATCAGAACATTATACCTTCCTTAAAATTTTGAATTGAAATCCGGAAATACCGGAATTACTTTTCGGAAAAATGACTTATCCATGTTTTTTTTTTTTAATTGGGTGGGAAAATCATCCTTATGACATCCCCGCTCTTGGGCGGAATGGGAGATAGTGTCAGACTCTTACTGACTAAAAACCCACTCCTGTTCCTTCGTTGCCTTCGTCCCAGGGCCCCGGGATCCGCTTTCACACTACCCGTGGCCCCAGTAGGCTTCGACCCTGCTGGGCCCCTACGATTTGCTGACATCTCCTTGAGGCGCGCGTGGACTTATCCATGTTATACTTTCTGTGTTCATTTATGATACAAGTACCAAAAATCGATCTACCTACTCCGATCACTGACTATTACATAACGTATCTGTATACCTAATACGTCGCTTACAATGGGCCTCATCTGAAGGCTTACAGTCACTCAAAGGGCTATGGAAAGGGCTATGCTCGGAGTTTTCTTGCGTGATCGCATAAACAATGAAGATATCCGCAGGAGAACCAAGGTCGCCGATATAGCCCGAAGAATCGCCAAATTGAAGTGGCAGTGGGCAGGGCACATTGCTCGTAGAACGGATGGTCGATGGGGCCGAAAGGTTCTAGAGTGGCGACCGCGCACCGGAAAACGCAGCGTGGGAAGGCCTCCCACAAGGTGGACCGACGACCTGGTGAGAGTCGCGGGAGTGCGGTGGATGCGAGACGCATAGGATCGGTCGTTGTGACGTCGCTTGGGAAAGGTCTATGTCCAAAAGTGGACGTCTTTCGGCTGAAATGATGATGATGATGATACCTAATACAGATGTCCAAATATTATCGTTGAATCTGATAGATTCCATACAAACCACACACACTAATTATGATAATTTCGTCTCGATTCCCAGAAAAACACAAAAGATACCACCTTACCAGCTAACAGCCTCCAAAAACAGCATCCAGAGAAACAAAAAAAAAAAAAAGAAAACAGAAAGACGAAAAGCAAAAGACAATCTTATAAGAATTTTCTTAATCGTTGACGTTCTTCCCTGATTACCATTTAATCACGAAAACGATATATGAAGGGGCCGAACTAAACGAAAATGCTCACTAATTGATTCCTTAGCTCAATAAAAACTAAACGCACGAAGAAATACTCTGAAACCCTTAATGTTGGGGAAAGGAAGGCCGATTTGTTTCACCATTCAATGGAAAGAACCTGTGAGGAGCTATTAAGTTAATCCGCTTAGACTTTGTACCACGAAACCTCTGTACACGCGACCCTTAAACATCACCTACCATCCATTGGTAGTTTATTAAAAAAATATTCCAACAAACCTCAAACAAAACAAGCAATGGATTGGTAGTTCAGAATTTTATTCGACAGTTTACAGGTAATTAAAAATCGTTCAGAGTATCGTAGTGAGTGGTCACGAGGCGACGGCACGCACTGTAATCAGTGCTCAGTCATTTCATTGCCAGATAAGGAGCTACTTTTCTTCGGATAAATTAATATTATTCGAGATTGGAAGAAGTCGAAGAGATAACGTGAGTCTAACAACTAAGAGCTTTTATTAGATTGCTCTTTGGCTATGGAATTATTTATATTCGGAATATCAGTTTCAGTTAGTGTTGCAACGGAACCTTTGTATCACCTCCGGAAGTTTTTGCGGAGTTACAATGGAGATCTTAAGGACGTCACTAACCCCTCGAGCGCCGATTGTATAAACGTCTGTACAACTTGAATGACCTTGAAAAACGCTTAATTGCCGCTTTTTATAGATAGCGGCACGAATCTTGAGCGCTCGGCGAAAGAGCTGGGATCGCTTTGCGCATCGTACACATCGGCGAATCAATCACTGTACAAGGATTGCATTCGTATTGTTTATCAGTTGTCTAGTACTCATAATACAAGCTCTGCTTAGCTTGAGACTAGACAGCGTTGTGTGATTGTTGTGGAATATTATTATTATTATTCCTCGCCCCCGCATCTCTTTTCATACCACTAAAGAGACCCAATATTTCACTTCTGCGTGCTTTTGCGCAAGTAGAAATGTAGAAGTCAGCGCTCAAGATCCCTGCCGGTAACTATACCTACACACGTTTGTACGATTTTTTATTAGCCGAAAGTTTAGTTTTTATATCTTCGTTTTTCCTTGACTAATTCCGAAAAAGTTTTTTGTTTTTTTTTTTTGGTGATTTACGTAAAAACGCGCAATTACGTAATAATAATACTCCGGGGCGCACGAGGGGAGTAAAGCTCAAGTTTTTACTTCTATCACTTATTTTCATTGATACCGCCTAGGTTACCAACTGTTTAGTGAAGCCAATATTATTTCTGATTATAGAGTAAATCGCCTCGGTAAAGATGCTATAAGACCCCGTTATTCCCTTCATGAAAGGTTTATTAAACACAGCAGATAGAAATAGGAGCTCTGCGCACCAAGCCCCCCTAGCCAAGTTACGACCGTTTCGTTTGCGTCGAACGCTTCGAGTAGGCCACGCCGCCGATTCCTTTGTTCTGACCATGTGATTGAGCGTTGAGATGTCGTCAGAACAAAGGAATCGGAGGCGTGGCATACTCGAGGCGTTCGACGCAAACGACGTAACGATCGTAACTTGGCTAGGGGGGCAGGTTTTGTCAACTTTATACCATACTAAAACTATTGTGAAATAATATTTACCTCTAGAAGATGACCATATGTCGATAGAAAAACAGAAAAATATGAATTTGAGACTGATACTTCGCATGGCTTACTTTGCCTCAAAATTAAAAATTTCCATACAATTGCAATGTGGCAAACTGTCACTCTTTTGGGTACACTTTCAGTCGACAGTCATGCGAAAGAATTTTATTTTAAGACTAGCTTCTGCCCGCGGCTTAACTCGCGTGAATGTAGGTTTCTCCATACAAACTTTGGACCCCCGCTTTATCCCTTTAGGGAATGAATTTTGGAAAATCCTCTCTTAGTGCTCGCCTACTTCATAAAAGGAAACCTTGTGCAAAATTTCACGCTCCTTGTTCCAGTAGTTTCGGCTGTGCGTTGATGTCAGTTAGTCAGTCCCTTTTATTTATATAGATATTTTTACCTTTGAGTTTTTGGTTCAAGTGTAAACATACCTATTTACTAAATAAATTATCCACCAACACACACTGACCTCGCATGGTGGATTACGGCCCATTCCTTCTACTAGAGAGGAGCCCTGAGTCCCAGCAGAAGGAACATTATAAGGCTGATTTAGCTATGTTATTGTAATATTAAACGATAAAATCGTAAAAAAAACTTTTCACAAAAAAGAAAACAACCGACTTCAATGTAAAAAAAAAAACTGGGCAAGTGCGACTCGGATTCGCGTCCTGTGGGTCCGTTCAAACTTATCTATGTAAACAGTTCAATTCCCAAAGGTAGACTTGAAGATTTTTCGAACAGCAATTTTTTTTTTGGATCGCAGTCAAGCACTGGTTTATATCAATTAAAAAAAAAAAAAAAAAAAAAAAATTACAATTAATCTCAATTCAATTTACTTGTTATGACAGTTCTGCTGTGATCCTATGACGAGTTTCGTTCATATCTTTCAAGTTTATCATCAGATCATAGCAATATTTCTATGGGACCAACTCGGAAGCATAACCTTACAATAAAAAAATGAATAAAAAAAAATCGGTACACAATTGACCGAGAAAACGGTGAATATACATAAAAAAATATATATGAAGTCGGTTAAAAAACATTTGTGACGTGCAAGAAGTAAAATTAATATTTCTTTTTCTCCGCCTCCGTTAAGGTGACTTCCAGTCCATCCCTAGATTCGTTAAGGTTACTTGCCTCGACCTTCGTATTCCTTGTAATGTTGTAAGTGTTATCATCCCTGTTTGGAGTAGGCTTTACTTGGCTATTTTGATGTATTTGTATCTATAAACTAGTTGTGCCCACGGAATTGCTCATGTGAACTATATATTGCGATGACCCGTATGAGGTTAGTAAAGGGAGCGTGGCAATTGAGTGGCAATAGCTACAAGAATAAAAAGGCCGGTGTTCAGTAAAGACAACAATCAGATAGAGATAAAAAGAAAGAAAGAAAAAACGTTTATTCGTACCTCACACATACAGTAAACAGTGATTCACACACACACACACACACAGACTCACTCATACACTCACACGCACTCGCACTCACTGTACACTCGTTGGTGTACAGTGATGTTGATAAACTCCCTCCTGGCGTCGCATTACTCAATGCTGAGGTTCATGACCTCCCTGCTTCATCACTTTTATTTTAATGATATTCCTCCATCTATTTCTCTCTCTCTCTGATGGTGTATAGGGCATTATATACCGTAGAGTCAAGAGTGGTGATGATCTGATCGGACCAACGTACTGGGCTGCGCCCACGTGGTTATTTCCATCTACTTTACCGGTCACAATGAGCCTTTCGAGTGTGCTACTGACTGTTGCCTGGTTGTATAATACTCATAAATTCGGTAGAATCGATTTGACTCATAAATTCGATCGATTATAATGAGGATACGAAAATAGCGTCGTAGTTTTATTTTCTGTTACATAACTCTTACGGTTTATTATATTATCATATGGGTTGTTATATCTCAGAACCCTGGGGTCATGGACCTTTGGAAGGCGTACGAGGACTCGAAACCAACTCGCAGTGTCGCAGTCGCAACCCTTTGACAATTTTTATGAAACGTAGTATCATGGTATTATTATTATAACCAAGATTATGCCAATTTGGTACAATGCCCTTTTAAGTAATTAAAAAAAAATATCCTTCACTATCTCTATTCATATTTTAGTACTTGCTGCTGTTAGCGGCTTCACCCCCGCGAAAGTAGGAAATTGTTTCAACAAAACATTCCGAAGGTAAAAAGTATTCTATGTGCTATTCCAGGACTTGTCCACCCGAGTGCCAAATTTCTTCCAGACATACACACACTTACTAACTTTTGCCGTTATATAATATTAGTGTGATGTCTTGATAGACCCCCAAATACTCGTAAAACAAAGAGAAATCAATAGCAATTGGCTAGAAAATAACCTGACAAAGGCTGTACAATGATTTATGAGGGGTTTCAACAAAGCAATGGTTACTCGCTAAAACTTGGAGATTGGAAAACTTTAGATATTTTCGGTGAGACGGCGTCAATTCTGACGAAGTATTAAAGATGAATTGGGATAGATTTAGTTTTTTGGCGGTAAGGTATTGTTGTATTTCAATAAGATTTTTTTGGCTATGTGTATTCACAAAAGCACAATCAGCCTTTTAATGTTCCTACTGCTGGTACTCAGACCTTCTCTCTAGGAGAGGGATTGGGCCGTAGTCCACCACGCGGGCCCAGTACGGGTTGGTGAATGTCACATGTCTTCGAAGTTTTGGTTCTAGGATATGCCGGTTTCCTCACGATGTGTATTTAATTCATCATAATTTCAGTAAAAGTCTACTGTTGAACATACATCTCCCGCAAGTGTCGCCACAACAACCTGTTCTGTGCGTCCCGCATCTATCAGACTTCTACGACCATTACCGGGTCATCGATCTACTTTGTGAGAAGCCTTCCAATGCTGTCTTTTGATACCGCTCGTTATTCCAAAACCTTTCAGCTCCAGAGACTATCTGCTCTGCGAACAATGTCATCTGTTGGCCCTGTTTTTTTTGTTAATTGATATAAACTATCGACCGATCGACCCCCTGTGCCTTAAGTTTGGCGATTCTTCGGGCTATGTTCGGTAACTTTGGTATTCAATTCAACTTAATTAATACAATTAATTTCGATTCAATAAAAATACGATACCTGGTCAATAATCAATATTATATATACTTGTTATTTTAGTTTTTTTTTTTTTAATTTGGGTTGTTATCTAGAATAACTTTCTTAATTAAAAAACCTTTAAAAAAAAAAACAGAATCACCCGTTGCGTTTTATCGCGCGTCATATCACTGTGTGTGTGAGTGCGACAGCCCGTATGAGGCTCCGCCCACTTACGATATAAAATGGTTTTACCGATTTTTGGAAATAAAAATGAAATTTAAAAAAAAATATCCACCCGTTTTATTGATGATTTGGGTCGAGAATCACTGGGAATAGGGTACTACACTCATTTTTGAAAAGTGTCTCAATTAGATTCTACAGTGCTAATAAACCACTAAAAATAAAACAACATTTTTAAACAGTCGCTAAGTACCCTAAAAATGCATTTGAAATTTCGCGCGTATTTTGACAAAAATGTTGAAAGCAGTGGACGCCATATTTACTCTGTGGACGTAACGTCAGTTGGTTGTGTAAACAAATACGCTCAGTATGGCCGATTAGTTGACAGTTGACAGCTGTCACTTTAATATTACACAGCCGAATGAAGTAATCACATGGCTACTATTTCATGGCGATAAAGGACAGATAATAAAAACTGAAAACTTTGAATTGAATTTTAATATATTATTTTGTAATTTTATGAACTAAAAGTAACACTTACCGACTGGATTTTACCTAAGCTATCTTAATAATATAGTCATAGTCATAGTAATTTATTGGTAAGGGATTCTTACAAGTCATATACAGAAAGATATATTTAGATTTTTATTTTTTTGAGATATATTTTTAGATTTTTTTCTCATATAGAGTAAAATACCCTATTGCCTTTTGAATTTCTTCAGATTCGAAACTGTACCTTGTATATTTTGGCGTTGAAATACCAACAAGAAGTAGCTAACTAAGCAATACCATCAAAGGAACCAAAACCACCATAACCCTTTATTTTCCACATATACACACATCCACTATTTTCCTTCCCCTTCAAAATCCAAGCGAAAACTTTCAGAAACACAAATACAGCCACCGCGAGAGCTGTACCAACAGAATCCAACGAATAAGTGCTCTCCAATATAGCTGGGTTTTAAAAATTTAATGTGATTAAAGGTAAACTTGCTGCAATGTGCGAAGGGTGGGGGGGGAATATTTGAGGGGGGGGGGAATAAAAAGGTTAGATTTACGTGGGTTCGGGAGGTGGATATTGAGTATGCAAAAATCAATTTCCTTTAATAAAGACGTTTTAGTATTAAGATTTATGAAGCCTTGGTCTTTAAAAGATTGTTTATTTCCGTCGTCATTATTTTTCAGCTATTGTCCCATTTTACTTGGGGTCGGTGCAATACGTTTTTTTTTCTGATGTTGATGATAATGAATGTAGTAAGTTAGAAAATTTTAGAAAACTGCGACGACTATAATAATCGTCGGGCGTTTAAGAGTACATGACATGCTTAGACAGAACCTTGTCAGTCGGATCAGCTAGTAATAAATAAAAATCTCTTTTCTTTCATATCACTTCTTACACCATCCATTCATGCAAAAACACCGCCCGCCTATTCTTACACAGATTACACACAAACATATAGTTATACTACTTGTATATAGTTTTGTTGGCTGTACTTTCGCATTAGGTTTTCTTGTAAAGATGATTTAAGTTTGACAAATAAATAAATAAATAAAATAAATATTTCGTCATAAGCTTTACGTAATTTTTAAAATAACATAACTCCAATTTGATTATAATATACTTTTTCTTTTCCATCATGGCATCATTCATTGTAAAACTGCTGCATGTATTTTTATGGCTCCTAAGCTTTGTTTAGGTTAGTTATCGCTTATATTTTGGGAATTGTCCATTGGTATTGCTCAATTTAATTCCGCTAAGCCTGTCCCACCATCAGACCACACATACAAAATGTTTTGAGAACATATTTGTTTTGCGTAAGTACAGCTAAGGAGTGTAATTGGCGGGGTCTGTGGTTCCTGCCCCCCGAGCCAAGTTACGATCGTTTCGTTTGCGTCGAACGCCTAGAATCGGCCACGCCCCCGTTTCCTTTGTTCAGACCACGTGACTGAGCGTTGAGATGACGTCAGAACAAAGGAATCGGACGCGTGGCCTACTGGATCGTTCGACGCAAACGAAATGATCGCAACTTGGCTAGGGGGGCTGGTAGCTATAACCTAGCGGTCATTAAGTCAAGAGTGAACAGGTTCTTTCTAGGCAAGCGTGCGCCATCGTCGACCACAAAATCCCGGTGAGATAGAGATCAAACACGAGTCTAAAAGGGAAAATAAATTTCTCTACATGAAACTAGTATTGAATTTATAATTACGCCGACGTTAGTTTCTTAACTCCAAAAGGAATACTAACCTAAATATAGTAGTAGTAGTTAAAATTGAAAACTTACGTCCTGCGTCTTCAGGGATTTCAACTGTAAACATAAATTCTCACACACCTTAATTTATTTATTTACTAACTTCCAAGGGTACAGCCACAGCTCAGTTAGAATATTACAAAAGGTCAACTCCACACAAAGAGGGAAAACGCACTTTTCTTTTCTTACCAGTGCTTGACTGCAATCCCACCTGATGGTAATGCAATCATTGATGGTAAATCGCACTAGTTTATTAAGAGCCTATTCACTGTAGCCTTGAAGACATTTAAACTATAATCGGACGGGAAGACCGCAGTAGGCAAATTGTTGCAATACTTCGATGTACGTGGTATAAACGACGAGGTGAAACACTTAGTCTGGACCCTTGAGGCGTTATCAACGTTAGGATGGACACTCGCCGTAAGTCGTTTTGTCCGATGGCAGAAAGGTGATGACAAAATCGAGCCATTTATTTATTTATTTACTAGCACTTGTACAACGTTACAGAGGATGTCCAAGGCGTTGTACAGTAGAAAATTACAAACTAAAAAAATACATTTAATAAAAACAATAATACCCTAATAACAAATCCATACACATTGTAGAAGAAAAAAAAAACTAACTAACTTATAATTTAGAAATAAAAAGAAAATACATATACTTTAACCCTCAAAACAAATGATCATGCCAAAAAGCCATGTAATTCTTGCGCTGTACGCACGCGTCTTTGTGTGTGCGCGACTATTTTCGCTAATTGTATGGAGCCGACCTTCTGTTGTATTCTCTGTTGATATACGATTCGATCCGCACAAAGTTTTTGGTGTAAAAAACAGGTGTTTGTTTTTGAACTGGTGTTCAGTAATAATTCATTTCGGATGTCTGAATTGCGTGTGAATTGCAAAATTGGTGACGTAAATAGCTACTTTCTGTTGGGTGTTCCATAAATCTTATATCTACAGATGTTTACTGAAGAAACGTTGAAAATAGTGACTTAGGGGTGGGTCGCCAGGGCCCGAATGAATTATTTATTGAGCGGTTGCAGCATGCGGGAGTTCATCTACCTAGGGTTTTATGAATTTTGTTTGAGATACTCAAAGAACGTACCTACAGGACGAGTTCACGAAGAAACTGACTGACATATCAACGTACAGCTGAAACTACTTGGACTAAGAACATAAAATTTTGTACATGGCTTCCTTTTATGATGAAGGCGAGTACTGAGAAGAAATTTTTAAAAATTTAAATTATAAGAGAATGAAAAGGGGAAAAATTCGTTTCTATGTAAAATCTCATTCCGTGTACCAATATATTCATAAGTACTTGATAGTTAGTACAAGTAGTAAAAACTAAGTAAATAATAAAGGTTGGTATTATTTGTTTTCAGGATTAACCGCAACAAAATAATATAGGTCTTTATTTCAGACCTTCCATACAATAGTTAATACCCTCTTAGGTAAATAAATTTAAAAGTTGGCACAAATTCTAATGAAAATAAAGACTATCAATGTTTTCCAAAGTAGGTACTCAAAGTCAAAGTTAAAGTCAAAAGTTTTTTATTTCACATAGGCTTACATGGGCACTTATAAAACGTCAATAGCTAGTGCGCTAGTAGTCTCAAAATATGTTTGAGGAGTGTTAAAGTTTTTATGAAAATTTGCTTGCCAATAAAGTCGCTGGTAAACTGCTAGTCAAACATAAAACTAGCGATATAACAACAATTATAAGCTCAAAGTTATATTGATTGTCAAAAAGTAAGGGATGGACTACATAATGATCCTCACATACTTACTAAATTACTATCTGACCCGACAAACATTGAGGACATGGTGAACTATACGGTATAGAGGTGTGCTCCGCTTGGGCAGAGCTCCACCGTGTCCTCGTGGGGGCGATCGGCGGCAACGACCTCTCGCGCCGGGTCTCGGCCATGTCATCGGTCCATACAGCCTGAAGCGAGGAGGAATGGCAGGCGGTATCCTCCTTCTGCAGAGCAGTAATGCTAGCGAAGGAGACGGCCGCACGCGCGATGGAACGTCCCTCACGCCTCAGCCGCCGGGATACCGATCCCGATTTCCAGCCACCGTAGGCGTAGGCTTGCGAATGAACAATGGGTAGCACGGCGTCCGATCGACCGGTAACTTTCCGGATGGAGTCCAAGTCACCAACGGCGCGTAGTGTTCCATACGCACCTCAAGGAGATGTCAGCAAATCGTAGGGGCCCAGCAGGGTCGAAGCCTACTGGGGCCATGGAACAAAGGCAAAGAGGAATAGGAGTGGGTTTTAGTCAGTAAAAGTCTGACACGCCCTCTGGCTCCACCCAAGAGCGCGAGAAGTCATTGGATCATTTTCAACCATAAAAAAAGACCGACAAACGTTGTTCTAAACGTTGTTCAATTACCAAAGAAAAGAGTACGAGGGTAAAAAATAGCCTTCAACTTATTCTACAAAATCTACACTAGTCTACACTAATATTATAAAGAGGTAAAGTTTGTTTTTTTGTTATTTTTTGTTTGTAGGAGGTAATCTCTGAAAGTACTGGTCTGATTGCAAAAAAATTTCAACAATAGAAAGCTGCTTTATTTCTGAGTGACAGGCTATATTTTAAGTACACGGGTGTAGCTGCGGGCAAAAGCTAGTACTAAATATACACAAAAACGTCTTACAATAATTGGCCAAGTCATTTCGGAGAAGTTCGATTAAACACTGTGACACAAGGTTTTTATACCAAAGTATATTAGATTAAAGTATTGCAAATTTTTTAAAATGTAATTTAATGCACGGTTGCCAGCACGGTTGGCACAGTGATTAAGCGATTTGCTGATGCGATGCGTGTCACAAGTTCGATATCAATACAAAAAAAAAATGTATGGCCTAAAGATTTTTAAAAAGAAAAGAAGAGAAAACTGGGCCAGTGCGAGTCGGACTTGCTCACTGAGGGTTCAGTACAAACTTACCTATAAAAACAGTTTAATTCCTAAATTGTTTTTTTTTTGTGACGTGACTACCAATTTGCAGTTTAGAGATTTTTCCCTATATTTGTGCTATGAGACCTTGCTTCATGCCAAATTTCAGGATTCTAGGTCAACGGGAAGTACCCTATGAATTTTGATTTCTTTGAGAGTGTCGAAATACATGTTTTTTATGATATAAACGGCCGTGTCTTTTTTGTCGTTAACTCAGAAGTTTGATTTTTGCACAGCTTTAAGAGACTTAATTATATGGTTTTAATTTCAACTCGATACCTCCACGTGTTCCTGAGATAAAGGGTCTAGAGAGAATGACACACGTTCGTTCGTTTTTTTGTTCGTCTAGACGGACTGACAATAAAGTGATCCTATAAGGGTTCCGTTTTTTCCTTTTGAGGTACGGAACCCTAACAAAAAAATGGGCATGATGATTTATAGTTTTTTTTTTAAAGTAATATTAACTGGCGCTTCAATGCAATCTCACCTGATGGTAAGCAGTGAAGCAATCGTAGATGGTGAGGCACACTAGTTTATGAGGAGCCTCTTCACTCTAGCCTTGAAGATACCCAAATTATAAACAGACGGGAAGACCACAGCAGGCAAATCGTTCCAGTTCATCGATGTACGCGGTATAAACGACGAGGCGAAACGCTTAGTCTGGACCGTAGAGGTCTCAATAACGTAAGGATAGATACTCACCGTACGACGGGATGTCCGATGGTAGAAAGGTGACGGCGGAATCAAGTCATACAAATTATGCAATTCCCGCGCACACTCTCAATACATGAGAAAAAGGATCTGCCATGCAATTGGACAGTAACTAACTGGTATTATTAAACTATGATTCATTTCAATAAACAATGATTCGATTTCAAGCTCTACTTAACACTGCGAGCTGCGGTTTGACGGTTATACCGAATGTATTCAAATCAATTAATTTGTGCTGATCAACTTCATATGAAATGTGTTGGTGGAAATTGATGAGTGCCTGTAATGCCAGTGGAAATGTGTATGTATCAGAATTAGGTCGAACTTGAATTTGAATTGGAATCTCAATTCTAGTGTTGGTCAATTTTCAAAGCTTACTAACGGCTAGCTGACAGACTAACAATGACACGCTGTGCTCCATAGCGGGCATAATAGATATGCAAAAAGGCTGCTAGGCTCAAATGGGATTGGGTGAGTCACATCAGCCACATGCATAGAGACCGCTGGGTAAGCATCGCCACGCAGTGGGTACCTACAGAAGGAAAGCGCCGTCGAAACTGGCCTAAAAAGAGGTGGCGGGATGATCTGGACACGTACTGCGAGGACTGGTTTGAGACGGCATGGAAGAAGAAAGTGTTGAGGGATTTGAGGGACGCCTTTGCTTAGCAATAGGACAGTAAGCGCTTGATAAAAAAAAAACTGCGAGCAGAAAAAATAAGGACCAGAATTATACGGAAGAATACAAAACCAGTTGACGTCCTACATACGTTTGTAGGGGCCCAGCAAGGCCGATGCCCGTTAGGAAAGTGGGGATCTTTACGAAAAGAAAAACCCTTATTTATTATTTATTTATTTAACACTACATGCACATAAAGGTACAGAGGCGGACTTAATGCCTTAGGCATTCAGTCCGCCTCTGTACCCTTCATCTTTCTGAAAGGTGGTCTTAGAACGCAAAGGGATAATTTACCACCTAAAAATGAATTGAAGTCCTAAATTACTGTGACAATTGATGGACAGCAGAATTAACGAGATGGAAAGGGTCTAGCGGAAAAGGGTGAAAAGGACGACCTATGATGCGATGAAGTGGTGTCATCATAGTTGCGGCTGGTAAGGAGTGGACTAAGTAAGCTAAAGAGAGAGAGAAAACTGGAGGTTGTCTATAGCCAAACAGGGGTTCATATCCAAGAAACGTGTATGAAGCAAAATAATAGGTTATAAGAACTGTTGTGGTTGTTTTGGACATAATCAGCCTTTAAGGGTTCCACTGCTGGGACTCAGGCCTCCTCTCTAGGCCCGTAACCCACCATGCGGGCCCAATGCGGGTTGGTAGATGTCACATGTTTTCAAATTAAGTTCTAAGACATGCCGATTCCTACACGAGGTTTTCCTTCACCGTTTTGAGAATAGTGGTAATGAAATAAATTTCACAAAGTAATGCGCCTAGCTGGGTTTGAACCCATAACAAACAATTCGTCATCATCATCATCATCATTGTTTCTGCCGAAAGACGTCCACTGGTAAACATAGGCCTCCCCCAAATGTCGCCATAATTAACGGTCCGAACCCTTACCTGGCCATCGGTCCACCTTGTAGAAGGCCTTCTAACGCTGCGTCTTTCGGTACGACTCGTAAATCGGGGCAACTACCACTAGACCACCACTGTTCACTGGTCTGATTGAACTAAATAGTTTACTATTTCTGCCGAGGTGGCGTGCTACATCCAATCCCCACTCTGTTCCTTTCTTGTGTGGCGCCTTAGCTCTGGGAGTCAGTCTGTTATTAACCGTGTAACGAGCAAGTCAGGGAAACAAAATAGTGTGAATAAAGCTATATATGTTGGAGGAGCTATCGAAAGAATTACATGACTTGATTCCGCTATCACCTTTCTACCATCGAACAACCCGATGTACGGTGAGTGTTCACCCTTACGCTGTTAACACCTCTACAGGCCTGACTGGGCGTTTCGCCTCGTCATTTATACCGCGTACATCGAAGGATTGGAACAGTTTGCCTGCTGTGGTTTTCTCGTTTGGTTTATTATTTAGGTGTCTTCAAGGTTTTTTAAGGGTGAAAATCATCTAATGACTTCTCCTGCTCTGGGCGGCGTGTGAGGGTGTGTCAGACTTTTATTGACTATAATCGTACCTGTGTCCTTCAGTTGCCTTTTGCGTTCTAGGACTACGGGTTTCCTTTTAATTCATTAAACCACGAGCGAACGCCGGCGTTCGCTCGGTTATTGTCTTTCTATTGTGTCTCTAAATACGCTACTCAAAAGGTTAAGAAATTCCCCGCGGTCCTAGTTAGCGAGCATCGGCCCTGCTGGGCCCCTACGGTTTGCTGACATCTCTTTGAGGAGAGCGTCGATGCTCCACCGTGTCCTCCCGGCGATCCACACAGTAGTAATAGCCGGGCGTTTCCTCCGCTCGAGTCCGATGCAGGAACCTCCCGAACTTGCCATTCCCCAAGGTGAGGATGCCGTGTTGCCGCTCCTGCCACTCCTAAAAGAGGGGACTTACCGCCATAATTGTCGCGTTCCCAAGGTGTCTTCAAGGTTAGAGTGAATAGGCTCTTAATAAACTAGTGCGATTCACAATCAACGATTGCATCTCTGCTTACCATCAGGTGGGATCGCAGTCAAGGACTAGAGTATTAAAACAAAAGCAATAAAACACCAAAAAAGATACTTGAAACATTTATTTCACAATTCAATGACTAGAAATAACATAAGACCTTAACTTACATTCACATCAACTGTTAGTAAAAGGTACGAATTACGAATCGTTAACATCAATCCGTATATCGATGACCCCTACAAATCCTATTAAAATTAATTTGGCGTTTACGAACTACAGCGGATAGTGATGGGCTTCAGCAAATGGCTCGCGTATCGATTTATAAGGACACAATTATGTACTTGCCTATATTTATTTATATCCAATATTTTTATTGAACAACGAAACACTAAAAATAAATATTGTTCTGAAAACCGTGTCAAAATCTACACTAATATTATAAAGAGGTGGTTTGTTTTTTTGTTTGTAGGGGGTAATCTCTGAAAGTGCGATTCCAAAAATTTTTCAACCGATAGAAAGCGGCTTTATTCTTGAGGGACATAGGCTGTATTTGAATACGCGGGAGAAGCTGCGGGCGAAAGCTAGTTGGTTATACAATAAAGCAGCAATTAGCCCTTTAAATATTTTTTGTATGAGGAAGAGTGCGTGTGTGGTGAAAACATCTAGCTATCTCTTTTCTACGCACGTAACTAAGTGGCGGTGACGTCACATTTCAGAATGTGCATCCTTTTTCTGTTACTTGACAGTTTCCCCTTCTAAATAGATTTAAAAGGTTTCGAACTGACTTAATTAGGAAGGAATTTGAAAAAAAAACTATTTTCGATTTTGGATATACTTTTTGATATAACCTATAAAAAAAATGAGTCAATTACCCAATTATAGTAACCACAAACCTGCAACCACACAAACTTTCGTTTCTAAAATATTAGTATAATTATTGAAAACATTATTTTCCTACAAATATTTTACAAATGGATATGTTTTCTAGTTTCGTTTACCAAACTATCCATAAATACATTGCATAACTGTATCGATGTTATTTGTTTACAATCATTAAATTATTCAGCTCAATTATAATTTGTATATTAAAATAAACGATTCCATATAATTTTAACGTTTACATTTAATTAATTGTGTAAACGAAATTGAATTCGATTAAAAACGCCACTTTATTTACCGAAGCACATCGCCATATTTATAATTAGTTTTGACACAAACATTAAAAACCTATTTTTACTTTTAAAACATCAGTCTTTTAATAAAGATACTTCGAGACGAATATTTTTTGTTCTTATTTCTTATGACTATGTATTTTTTTAAATATACCTAATATAAACTGTTGAATGAATTAAAGAGGCAGTGGAGAAGCTGCAGTCAAGTTTTGTAAAATCAGTGTAGAAAAAATTAAAAGTACAACCCCCCTAGCCAAGTTACAATCATATCGTTCGTGCCGAATGCCTCGTCATCTCAACGCTCAATCACGTGGTCAGAACAAAGGAATCGGAGGCTTGGTCTACTCGAGGCGTTCGGCGCTAAAGAAACGATTGTAACTTGGCTAGGGGGGCAGTATACGTTGTTTTAGGGCTCCCGTACAAAAAAGCGGTGCGATGGAATGCGATACAACACCGCATCGCAGACACCAGACATTCGAATAGTGAACATGCATGCAATTTTGTGATTCGCTAATTTTTAGCTTTAGTAAACACAAAAGAAAGAATTTTTGAAATATTTTCATCAACAATGAATTTACTAAGATTCAAAGCTGCTGATAAGAACGAGAAGTTCGATTTGAACTTTGACGGCTGTCATAGGTAACAACGTTTTGGCGAGAGAGATAGATATTTTTTTTTTATTGTTATATCTCGTTTCTTTTCTACTGATTTTGGTATTGTTTTCGGTTAGTATTCTATTTTTATACATTTTCTGATAAACTGGTTAGAAAACTGTATTTTTTCATGCCTAATTTATTGTCCCTTACCTGACAACACCGCATAAGTCATTTTACCAACTTTACAGGAAACGAAAAAAACTGTGCGGTGTTGAGAGGCCAGCCGACTTGCACGCTATCACTACTTTTCGAATGATAGCTTCTGATTGGCTGAAATTGGTCATGTGACCAATGTTTAGACGCGCAATGAGCAGCTCCATCTAAAGTTATTCAAATTTGAAAACCGCCAATTTTCGACTTGAGTAGTGTTGTAAGCTAAGGGACGTCATGTGATTTCGTGCGACATAAGTTTGGTTCAGGTGACTATACAATGTGTGATGTGAATTAATTCGTAAGTCCATATATCGATACCCTCTACGCATAAAGTCGTAATAAATTTTTCGTGTAACATTGTATTATATAAAAAATTAAATAAATGTTATTATTTCTTATTATATCCAGCATCTGGTACTGTGATCTTAAATTGATTAGCATATAGCGTAGTCGGCCTTATAATGTTCCCACTGCTGGGACTTAGGCCTCCTCTCTAGGAGAGGGAATGGGCCGTAATCAACCACGCTGGCCTAGTGCTGGTTGGTGGATGTCACATGTCTTCGAACTTTTGGTTTTAGGACATGCCGGTTTCCTCACGACGTTTTCCTTAACCGTTTTGAAAGCAGTGGTGATGAAATAAATGGCACAAAGTAATGCGCTTGTCTGGGGTTGAACCCGCGACCTACAACTCGTAAGTCGGGGCCGTTACCACTCGGCCACCACTGCTTTGAACTGATTATTAATTACATAATGCAAAGACAGTCCGCGATGAATGGTGCCGTGTTACCAAGATGATCACTCATCTTGATTCACAGTTTTGACCACGACCGCTCTGGCAAGAGTATACCGGCTGAGAAGAAGAAGAATGAAAAGACATTGGTGTTTCAAGCATTACTTATATCATTTACAATTAAAAAAAACGCTTTTTTGCCTTGCGACCTTATGCGTAGAAGGTGTCGAATTATGTTTTTGAAGTCGGCCACAAACATTTATTAACATTTTTTTTTACTTATCATTTAGATGGTTACAAAACGATTCGGTACATTGCTTTTCAGCTATTTTGTGATATATACCTTTAAGTATTATTCACAGTTAGATCATTATTTAATTAATATTTCGATCAGTTAAGAAGTATTAAAAGACATTGGCCGTATCTGCTAAAGATTAGCTGTAATCAGTGATAACCGGTAAAAATCTGTAATAAGTTACCACATAAGCCAAAAAAGGGGTTATACCACTTTATTAGTCAAAAATGTTTTTTACTCGTATACGAGGTTCAATACTTTGGCACATATTCATGACATTCACAGTAAAAAAATCATTTCACAAAACAACGATTAGCTAAGGGACTTTGTCACATGAAAATCGTAAATTGTGAATTGTTATTTTGAGCCACTTTTCTGTCGTATTACAATATGACAAGGTTCTTAATGCGCTTCAGGTTTTCCTAAGGTTAACAGAGAAAACATTGACTGTTTTGTTAACCGTACATCTTTTCTAACATTGCTCAGCCCCATAGCCAAGTTACAATCGTTTCGTTCGCGCCGAACGCCTCGAGTAAGCCACGCCTCCGATTCCTTTGTTCTGAGCACGTGACTGAGCGTAGAGATGACGTCAGAACAAAGAAATAAGAGGCGTGGCCTACTTGAGGCGTTCAGCGTGAACGATACGATTATAACTTGGCTAGGGGAGCAGATATCGACATGAGAATACATTCTTTTTCGCACATTTAATAGAGTTCAAAATTGAATAATATTCATCTCAGAACCGTAACTGTTTTGATCATCTTAAATTCTAGGTTGATATTGTCTTCAAGACCATTTGCCACAAAACATTCAAAAGATTTTCCTAAATTTTTTCGTCAAATTACAAAGAAACTGATCAATGATAGACATTACTAATTATTTATACATTTTCTCATAACTTTATGGGTACCATTTGATATGCTTAAATTAAAAATTATAATTTCCTAAATGTTTTTTTTTTGATATTTATTTAATTGCATATTTTTATTTCTATTTTTGTTGTTATCTATGATGTGGAGTCCGACAGTGTCCTGAAACAAATAAACGGATTATAATTATTTATTTTTTTAGTAAATGACAAGCCTCATATAAATCGTGGAATGTGCATATGGTTGCGAAGGACAGGCCTCAAAGCAGATAGTGTTAACGCTGACAATACTGACAAAATACTAGTTAGAAATAATTTTATATGGTTTTATTGACATAAAAAGAAGTAAATCATTTTGAAATCTTTGTCATCCCTATATAAATTAAAAATTAGGTAGGCCAAAGGACGTAATCACCATAGGCCGATGCGTTCTTTTGTCTACAGCATTCTCTTCAACCTCGCGATTATTACTAACAGTCATCTGCATTTAGCATCAACAATCATCTTTACTTCCCTGTAAGTACCGTAGTTTCTGCAGCAAGACACGTTGGGAATTAGATGCCAGTTGTATCATACAAGGGACAAAAATAAAAACCTTGTTCCTTGATCTTCGTTTGAAATAAAAATATAGGCGGGATCGCTCACTACCACCCACGGTCACTACGCATCTTTTTGTTGTTTTTTTTTTTCGGTGGGAAAATCATTCAATGACATCTCGCGTTCTTGGGCGGAGCGAGACGGTGTGTCAGACTTTTACTAACTTAAAACCCAGTCCTTTTCCTTCGTTGCTTTTCATACCAGGGCCGAGTCTTCAATTCAGCAGCAGGACTTCAGCAACAGGGCCCAGCAGGGTCGAAGCCTACTGGGGCCATGGGTAATGCGAAAGAGAACTCCGGGGCCTTGGAACGAAAGCAAAGACGGAACAGGAGTGGGTTTTAGTTAGTAAAAGTCTGACACGCCCTCACGCCCCACCCAAGAGCGAGAGATGTCATTACATGATTTCCCACCTAAATAAAAACTCTTTCAAAGGTTCTCGCATCAAAAAACGTGACACTTGCATCTGTAACAATCATATCATGAAAACCAAGGTGAAGTAAACTTGAAATGAGCTGTCAACACCTTTTTTGATCTTAAGGATTATCAATCACGAGTCTGAAGAAGAATCTCTAAACTCCTTACGTGGAGTTGGATGGCCTCCCTCAAGATGGACCAATGACCTGGTCGCGGGAATCCGATGGATGCCAGACGCACAAGAACATTATGGTGACACTTGAGGGGAGGCCTATGTCCAACAGTGGACGTCTTTCGGCTGAAATGATGATGATGATGTGCCTTTGTATTAGTAACACTACATGAGTCTCATTGTCACTCGTAATAAAGAATATTATTGTTAAATTCAAAACAGCCTATTCAGTAACAACACAAGGTAAATAAACCGAGGCAAAACGAACATGACAATAACAGACTGCCGAAATAGTAATTTAATTTGTGCCTATTTTAGCGACTGTTAGTTCCATTCAACTAATTACAGTCAGAAGCGTCTCTAATTAGCTGTAAAATGATTTGTTGGGTTGTTTGGCCGGTTGTACCTATATCAGAAAATAGATAAGCACAGAAGGTCGGTTCATCATTATCATTTCAGCCGAAAGACATCCAAAGTTGGGCAAAGGCCTCCGACAAGTGTCACCAGATCAACCGGTCCTGTGTGTCTTGCATCTCACCAGGTCATCGGTCCTCCTTATGGGCCTTCCAACGTTGCATCTTTCAGTGGGCGATCGCCACTTCAGAACCTTTCAGCACCATCGACCACTGTCCTGCGAGCAACGTGCCCTGCCCACTGCTGCTTAAGTTTATCGATTCTTCGGTGTATGGTTCTTCTGCGGATATCTCCATTCCTTTCCATTCAATCTTCTTTGTCTTTACCCGCTGTAAGCGGTAGCTAAGCGCGGGGCGGCGAGCGGGGAGATCAAAAGTATGGAAATGTTTGAAGCACGCCACGAGACCCTGTACATAGCGCCGTATACTGATGCCGCCCCGCTCACCGCACCTCTAGCCGCTAAGACCGAAGTCGTGAACAGGCCGTGACATAATGCAGCTCTATGTCAGTATTTTATCTTCAACAACCTAATAATTGGGTAACACGATACTCTTTGGTGAAGACCTGGTTTTGTTCAAGACTAGTGTTAGATTTGCTGACTTCTAACCATTCGTAACAACTTTCAAAGGTCATCTAATGACAGCTGGGATTAACAACTTAACGTGGTTCGCGAAGCTCTCCGAGGTATGAAGGAGTGTCGGTTTATTAAGATGATAACCATCCACAGACTGACCTTGGAAAGCGTGGCTTAACTTTGAAGGTCAACGCGTTTGGCTGTTATTATTTTAGCCACGAATTCCTCGTGCGTGTGTTTTGTTTTTGCCCCTTGTCATGATCATCATCTTCCTGCCCTTGTCCCGTTTTATTTGGGGTCGGCGCAATACGTTTGTTTCTTCCATTCTGCCCTGTCACTTGTCAAGCTATCACTAACTTCCTTTTCTTTCATATCACTCTTCACACAATCCATCCATCTTTTCTTTGGCCTCCCTCTCCCTCTCCATCCATCCACATGTATACTCATAACCCTTTTAGTAACATGCGTTTCATCCCTCCTCTTTACATGACCATACCAAGACAAACGATTCCCCTTCAACTTTTCAGTCACTGGCGCCACTTTCAAACTTTCTCTAATATACTCATTTCTCACTTTATCTATTCTCGTCACACCACACATCACATTTCCATCAGTCTTTTTCACAGTCCCATATTCTGATCCATACAGTATGACAGATCTTATCACGGATTTATAGATTTTACCCTTCAACTTGTTTTTGCCCCTTTTATGGATCCAAATTTGAGTTCTATATAAGGACCGAACGTACACGTAGACACACTATTTTAATATCGCCATAAGCACGCGTCTTACGGATTTCTTCGAAAGAGTTACTGCGATTATAGACAGCTAAAAACAACTGTTGGGAGATGAGTGCGTTTAGTCAGGCGTCTTTGTGTGTGTGTTCTCCTGTTCTCACTGGTTGTATAGAGCGGGCTTTCTATGCGTATCTCTATCATGTCTATTATTATATTAGTTTCATAGTTTGACAGTTATGATGGGGATATGATGTGTAATTATAACGTGTTCATGTTTAGTTATTGTTCTGCCTGTTACAAGGACTCTTCAGATGCAGAAATGTCAATATTTTAAAATATGTTGTTAAAAATGATCAAAAGATGTTCATGAAAAACTATGAAAAAGATTTTGACCTTATAATCATAAAAGATACAAAATGTTTTACGAATATAAGAGCAAAAGATTTTATAAATTATTAAAAAATACAGATTATTAACATTCTTTGTACCTTTCATCTTAATGTAAATGTTTTAACAAAATAACTAATCAATCATAAAAATTAAAAAGATTGATCTCATCAAAAGAAAAAAATTATGTAAACTGTTTCTTGAAAAAAACATTATATTAAAAATTTCTAAGCGAAAATATCTATAATAGATATTTTATCTTAGAAACTTATAGTAAATCTGTAGAAGTGAAAATTCTGTACATTGAAAATATCAAAAAAATAAATGGCATGTTACTAGACCGACACCGAACCCAAAAATGTGATTAAAAAATTTTTGTTTGTCTGTCTGTCTCTTTGTTCAGGCATCACGCAAAAACTACCGGTTCGATTACGATGAAACTTGGTATAATTATTCTTTAATATCCTGGGCAGCACACTAGGTACTTTTTATCCCGGAAAAGTATAAACAATAAGAAACAAACTTAATTTTACCGTTCGATCCTTAGACAGGTACAGTAATCGACCAACCGCAAATAATAAGTTTGTCGTAAGTTACGTCACCCGCAGTGGAGTTCACTATGGGGCGCTGTACACGGCTAAGATACTATAATATTTTATCTTAAGATACAATATCGCTCGCCATACAATTCAATGGACTATCACACACGACGAAGATAATAAATAATATTTCGTATCGCAAAAAACCTAATAAAACCATTTTCGACATCTACGCAGACGAAGTCGCGGGCAAAAGCTAGTATAGAATAATTTGGGTAGAATAGTACCAAAGCGTTTAGGAATTACTAAGAAAACATTGGTCTAAATACAAGCCTCGTTATGAATTAAAACAATGAAAATCTAGCCTAAAATTTTTAAACAGACCGATTTCTGAATTACGAAATTAAATTTGCGTATTCAGTTTTGCGAAACTATTTTAACCTTAAATCCTGCCAAACTTTGTCAAAGAAGTAATGGAATTTTGAGGATGGAAAATCAATTTCTACCGCTCTGGGTGGATGGGGAGGGAGGGACTGTGAGACTTCTACTGACTTAAATTCCCACGTGTACCTTCAATTGCCCTTTGTGGTTCAACCTCGCGGTGACTCTTTCAAGCAACTCTAGTTTACTAGTGCGATTTACCATCAACGTTTGCATCACTGCTAAAGGATGGGATTGCAGGATTGCAATCAGGTGGGATTGCAGTCCTGGCAGGGAACACATTCATTGTGCGTACGGCTAAGGAGTCGAATTCCTTGCCGAAATCTGTGTTGTCTGATGGCTACAACCCGGAAATCTCTAAGTCAAGAGTAAATAGATTACTTCTAGGTAAGCGCGCCCCATTGTCGACCACACCGTCGCTTTCCATGAGGTGAGATAGCGGTCAAGCGCAAACGTATCAATAATAAAAAAAAGGTATCGGCTTCGGATGGTAAAAAAGACGGATGAAAAATGATTGCATGTAGAGATGAGAATGTTAAGATGGATGTGTGATGTGACGAAAATGGATAAAGTGAGTAATGAGCACATAAGAGGAAGTTTGAAAGTGGCTCCAGTGACTAAAAACTTGTAAGGCCGTCTTTTGTCTGGGCAAGGTCATGTGAAGAGGAGGAAGGAAACGCATGTCACTAAAAGACTTATCAATATCCATGTGGATGGATGTAGAGGGTGATGGAGTTTAAAGAACAGATGGATGGATTTTGTGAGTAAGAAAAAGCAGGCAGTGACTACTGACAGGATAGAATGAAAGTAGAAAACGCGTTGGACCGACGTCATGTAATATGGGACAAGGGCGGAAGTTGATGACGATGATGCAAAGACTTGAAGTCCTTGGTGCCATAGAGCTTGGTGTCATAGGCTTACGCCTACAGAAACAATGCTCAGTGAAATCTACACACTGATCCAAAACCAACCTGCCTCCGTGGAAAAATATACAGGGTGTTTTTGACATCGAGGCACAAACAAATACCATGGATCCAATACATGATTCTGGACATCCCAGTTGCAGTGGTGGCCGAGTGGTAACGGCCCTGACTTACGAGTTATAGGTTGCAGGTTCAAACCCAACCAGGCGCATTACTTTGTGTAATTTATTTAATCACCACTGCTCTCAAGACGGTGAAGGAAAATATTGTGAGGAAACCGGCATGTCCAAGAACCAAAAATTCGAAGACATGTGACATCCACTAACCCGCGCTGGGCCCGCGTGGTCTGGAGGAGGCCTGAGTCCCAACAGTGGGAACATTATAAGGCCAATTATGCTATGCTAAGGATCCCCAGTGGTAGAATTTTTGTGGTGGGGTCCAGAATCATGTACTGAATCCGTGGTATTCGTTTGTGCATCGATGGCAAAGACACCGTGTATTAAATTATTCATCGCAATACTTACGTCTTGGCACTGCAGTGACTGTGGCCTTAGATGTGCTGTCACTGTCGTCAGACTCCGAACGAGTCTGGAAGCTGGTTTCTGTGGACAAAAGAACATCGATTAATATTCTTATCAGCATTATTATTATCATATTAGCCTAAATACGTCTATTGTTGGATGTAGGCCTCCCCCAGGCGTTGCTACAATGACCAGTCCTGTGCGTCTTGCATTTATCGGATTCCCGCAATCCTCACCAGGCCGACGGTCCACCTTGTGGAAGGCTTTCTAACGTTGTCGTCACTCCAGAACCTTTGGGCCCCATCATCTGTGAGCTATATGCCCTGCCTATTGCGACTTAAGTTCGGTGATTCTTCTAGCTATGTCGGCAACCTTGGTTCTTCTACGGATATCTTCCTTTCTGGTTCAATTACGCAAGGAAACTTCGAGCATAGCCTTCTCCTTTGCCTTTGCCTTACTTTTTGGATGACTTTACGTCTTCTGTGTTTTATGAGCGATCCCGTTTCAGTGCCAGTAATAGTCTAAAATTGACTACTAATTGACGGTATTTGCATCCCGTCTTTATATTGTAAATGTCAGAACCAGGCAGTTTTGGAGTCTGGTGCTCTACTCACGTTTCTGACTATAAGAGTTAACAACCTGCTCTACAAGTCTGGCAGCACCACGGTACCCAAAAACTATTGACCGATCACATGCTTACCGACGGTCTATGAGGCTCTTATATCCATTTTGAGATCTAATGATTCTTAACCTTAAAGAATCATTAGATTACGAAATAGAACAATAAAATCCCCGTCAATTTCCGTTTATCATCCTCATTATTTCAGCCTAAGAAGTCCACTGTTGGACATATGCCTCCCCTAAGTGTCGCCATAACGACCGGTACTGTGCAACTCGCATTCATCGGATTCTCGCAACCCTCACCAGGTCTTTAATAATAATTCAACCGAACGCTATTTAAAATGTCATTTCGTTGGATAGCAGCATTATAACTTGCGAATTCCAGAATTTGTCTACCATCTGGACTGTACCTACCCAAAACTAGATTAAGCGACCTTAAAAATTCAAATTCTCAATTCCGCCATCACTATAAACTTAAATAAAAGATAAGGGTAATACAATAAGTATCCGTTTTAGTGTCCCTAAAGTCGTTTGCTCATCCAATAAGAGAGAAGCTTAAACAATCTTACTACGAGATAAAGGAGACGTTTTGTTACATTTACAACCTCGTGACAGATCTATTAAATGGAAGCTGGGATGGTAATTGTTGTGCTGGACGTTGGAGATGGTGACAGCAAATGGATAAGGGGTAAGGGGGGAATAATAAAGATGTGGTTGTAATTCTTGTTGACAACAGTGTTTATTATATGTTATAGAACAAACTATTTTTTTTTATGAGGTGGGAATTCATCATTCTTCCTCTTTTTATGGAACGAAAGAGACTTCAGTAATTTACGTACATATACATGGTGTTGCGCTAAGTAGTTTCATAAAGAAAATTATAGTCGGTTCAACCTCGTGACAGATCTATTAAATGAAAGCTGGGATGGTAATTGTTCTGTTGGACGTTGGAGATGGTGACAGCAAATGGATAAGCGGTAAGGGGGGAATAATAAAGATGTGGTTGTAATTCTTGTTGACAACAGTGTTTATTATATGTTATAGAACAATTTTTTTTTTATGAGTTTGGGAATCATCATTCTTCCACTTTTGATGGCTCGAAAGAAAGTATTCATAATAATTTATCAAAAAATGTGCAGCAATTTATATACATATACATGGTATTTTTTTTGGGAAATATTGTCAGACTTTTACTGACTAAAAATCTACTCCTGTTCCTTCGTTGCCTTTCGTACCGGGGCCGAGTCTTCCTTTCAGAATGAGACCCTTGGCCTAGTGGGCTTCGACGCTGCTGGGCTCCTACAGTTGCTGACATCCCCTTGAGGCGCGCGTGAAACAGTACGCGCCGTCGACCACTTTTGCTCGGTCCGGACGGTTACCGGACGGTCGGACGGCGAGCTACCCTATGCTCACCGTCCGCAAGCCCGCGCCTACTATGGCCGGAAATCGGGAAATCTTATGATGTTACGGTAAGTAGTTGCATAAAGAAAATTTAAGTCCCGTCTGTAGCCAAACTAGGCAAAGCCTGTACTTTGGCTATCAGAGCAATTCCCCTCGAATAGTTGGTACCTTTATTAAATTCCGTAGTTAGATAGATATATATATATATTATTTATTGTACAGCAAAAATAAAAATTACATTAGGAACTTAAAATTGGGTGTCACTATGGGCCGTCTTATCGCTAAAAGAGATTTTTTACAGACAACCTTTGGATGGATTTGACAGAGAAGGAGAAGAAAGATACGCAGGTAGTTCGTGGTGTACTATTTACATATATACAATACATAAACTACTAAATTGCATATAATACAAACAATATTATATATAAATTATGAAAGCAGAGAAATAATTTAATTAATGACGGCGTTCAAGAGAAAAGCTAGCGATCCTTGACCATATTTTTAAAAATTGTGAGTGTTTTCGCTTGCTTTACTAACACGAGCAAAGCATTCCACACCCGCACTGCTTAAACTACAAAAGACTTGTGATAAAAAATTCTTTAAGATAAGCTGCTAGTTATATTTCTTATTTAATAAAATAAAAATAAGACAATTTTTTATATAAAACAAGCATGTACAAAGAGGAGAACAGAGTCCTCTTTGCGTGAGATAAAAATGTATGAGAATAAAGATTCATACACACAACCCTCTTAGGGTTGTGTATGGAATTGAAGTGTAACTTGTGAAGTGATAGTGAAGCATATCAGAGCGACTGCCCGACTAACCAACCTGTGTTTCTCCACCTTGTTGCCCTATGCACACACACATACACACACACACATACACACACACACACATACATACAACAGACACATAACACATAAGGTGGTGGTGTGAGGTGGTAACGTGGCGTAAGGAGGTGTGTAAATAAGGTTTAAATAAACACATTTCTACTTTAAACTTCGTCTCATTACTATTGTCTATCTTATTTATTTCCACCCAAAATGTTGAAACTAAACAGAAGTAGAGAGTCATCAATTTTATTAAATTAGATCGAGATTAATGGTCAAGGAAACGATGCTCCGGGGCTGCGAAGTTGGCGATAAGGACTTAGGGAGTTTATGGACAAGATGACTTTCAACAAAAATGGCTGGAGCATTTTATGGAGACTCTTGGGTGTCGTAAATGAATCTTTTGGAGTGGGTTTAAAAAGGCAGTAGCGGTTTCTTGTTTGTTCATATATAATATACATTATATAATCACCAATAATTGGAGTAGATATTAGATAGAATGCAAATATTCTACATCTTTCACACAACGTCGTCTAGTCCCAAGCTAAGCAGAGCTTGTGTTATGAGTACTAGACAACTGATAAACATACTTATATATTTCTAAATACATATATATTATAGATAAATTACACCCAGATACAGAACAAATGATCGTGCTCATCACACAAACATTTGTCCTGGGTGGGAATCGAATCCACGACCTCCGGCATAGCAGTCAGGGCCACTGACCACTAGACCAACAGGCCAGTCAGTAGGTAGATTGATTTTTGGAACTTGTATCATAAATGCACACTGAAAGGATAACATGCTGCATGCAGGCTGTTTAAGGTCCCGGTAGCCCGCACATGTATTAAAGTTCGAACCCGTGACTCGGGCGGTTGAAATACTTAATAGCGTCTCTCTGCGGTTAGATATTTTTTCTTGCACATTGGCGGAATTCGAGAGGGTGACACTAAGTGTGTTTTCCTCTGTGTAACTTGTGCCGATTCTCCATGGCGCTGCTTGAGACTGACCATCGACTATCATGTATGTATGTTGCCTACTACACTAATGAATATTTGATCAGTCTGTGGGTGGCGTCTCTGAGGGCGGCTATTTTGCGACTACATTTGTTATCTTGGGTATACCTGTTAAAACAATTGTATGTGTTAATAAATACATAAATAAAACATGGATAAGCCATTTTACCGGAAAGTAATTACGGTATTTCCGGATTCAATTAAATATTGTTAATGTTGGTAGTGATATTATTACTACTCAATGCAAAATTTAAAGAAAGGTATAATGTTCTGATTGGTCGCTGGGTTGTGTCAAATCGTGACTACGTACCGTTAAAAAACATTGTGAAGAATATAATATTAATCAAGATTTTGTTACTATTTTGGTGTACAATAAAGTTTTATTCTATTCTCATTTTAATACAATACTAAGTTCCGGTTTTTTTAATAATCAACCAATTCCGGAGGAATGCCCATATTAATATATACGTTTCAGATCAATGACCCCAAATAAATCTACCTACTCCGATCACTGATAATCACCAAAGCTTTTACAAAGCATGGCGCCTCCAGTTTTAAAATTGAAAATTTTAAGTTAACATATTGACAAGTTTCCATTCATGTCTGGGGAAATCTCATGTACAGATAAGTCAGTTCTTTCGATTGTTAACTAGTAAATACTAGTTACTAAATGCCTTTAATACTAGTTACTAAATGCCTTCTGGTAATAATAGTTGGAAGTACAGTCAAAATCTGTTAGAGCGATCATCGAAGGGACTACTCATTTATTTGGTCGTAAAAAACGATAGTAGTAACAACATGCGATATTGTCGAGGTATTATATACTACAAATTAATATTTATTAAGTAGTATAATTGAATGTGATGCAGTATAATTAAATTCACATAGTGTAATATATTTTGGAGGTAAGCGAAATAGAGAGTAAAGTTTCGTAAATCTCCGTTGAAAAGGGAGGATCCTCCGGCCAGAGGGGGGTTATGTCTGGTCGGTAACTGCCCGATAGATGATTTCGGGATGTTCTAAATATGTTCAAACCGCGCGGAGAACTTTAATTACGCGATGCAGGATTTGTTCTTATGTTGTTGTTCCATAGATGTTGCTACAATATAAAATAAATTAAGAATATGACTGAATAGATATGAGAAAGCGATTATACTGCTCGCACGTGTATTTTGTTTTTGAAAATTACAATAGACCCTAAACTCGATAAGTTTTTGTTTACTTCTGAGATCTTAATAGCCATTGACCAGTGTACTGTGCCAGATGTGAATACTGTTACCAATTCAAATAGTTTATAAATGACTTAACTTAGCACATGACACGACATAGCAATATAACATAAAATAATCAATCTTATTATGTTCTTACTGCTGTGACTCAAGCCTCCTCTTTAGGAGAGGGAATGGGCCGCGGGCCCAGTGCGGATTGCTGGATGTCACAAATATTATTTATTATACAGGGTTATTTGTAAAACACAAATAACCTTGCAGAACTGTATTACTAACATCATAAACAACAACTTTTGTTCTATGAATTTTTATAAAACATAATACATTTAAAAATAAACCTTCAAGATTTCGTTGTTCCATCTAACTCATTTTAACTCTGTATTTTGCTGTACCCACTAAAGCCTCCAGCGCACAATCTTTTTTTTGTGTCCTCTCGCAGGTCAACCTAGGAGGTTGTCGGCTGCTTAACCGGACTTGCCTTTGGCGGCCTCAATTATACAATCAAAGCCTCCAGCCAAGGTTTACTTAACTAATTTTAACTAAGCGTCGCTGGGGGAGGGCAGTAAGAGACGGGCTGAATCGAACTAGATTTTATTATTATTATCGGGGAATTTTAAACTACAGGCTCAGCGGCGCGGGCTGGCTCGAGCAAGGGACGGGGCGGACGTTGACGGGATTGTCGCGGCGGGCTTCGGCGGTGAGGACGGAAGGACAGTGGTCTGTATTGTCTTCGAACTATACTGATTTCAAACTGCGCACAATCTCCGCTCCCCGCCGCTATTGTACTATCGCTTGCTTCGCATAGACTTCGTAACATTTAGAACGTTCAATTAAAATATTTTTATTTTTGTATGAAAATCTGATGAACCAATATATGATAAATTTTTAAAAGTCATAGATCAAAATTTGTTGTTTATGATGTTCTTAAGATAGTCCTGAGAGGTTGCCAGTGTTTTACGAATAACTTGTATACTATTATTTACCTACATTTAATGATAGAACATTAAAACAACACAGGAGTCAGCTGATTTCATGGCCACACAAAGCACAGACAGGAAGAGTAATATATAAACTAATTAAATTAAGAAATAAATGTTTTCGTCGACTCCGTAATAAAATTGTTAACGAACAAACAAAGGAAAGAATGTGAGTAAAACAAAGTAATGAATGAAGGTTTACATTGCTTTTTCTTTTTTAATGTAGGCAACATTCATTTATTAATACTGACTTCTGCCAGCGATTTTGTCTGTGACGTCATCAAGTCTGGTAACCCCGGCTTTCAGTTTATGGAAGACTAGTTTCTAGCGGCGGCTTCGACCGCGTAATAGTTGAAAATAATCCTGATGAAATATATTAGGATAAAATCCATAATGGTGAACGGTCATCTTTTTAAGCGAAGCACTAATATGAGTGATAGAGGCTAAAACCGTGAGGGAGAGGACAACCTCACGTCCTATCCACCACCACAGGTGACTCGCGGTCACCGAAGGCGCGGGCTTGCGGACGACGAGCAATAGGTATTTTGCCGTCTGGTAAGAACCAAACCGTTATTTTAAGTGGATTCCTATAAAATGTTGCGATACTCATTTCATATTTAGATATCCCTAGGCTTTTCTTCATCTAATGCGAAATTATTGAATTTGCTAGATGTCGTTTATATATATACTGTAGAGAAGGTTTTGTTTACCGGAGGAAAGACTACTAAAAAACTTTTTTAATTTTCATTAAAAAAAAATTGATGATGATGCTAATAATAATTATAATATCTTTTTTTTTTCGGTGGGAAAATCATCCAATGAAATTCCCTGCTTTTGGGCAGAGCGCGAGTGTGAGTCAGACCTTTACTGGCTAAAAACCCACTTCTGTTTCTTCGTTGCCTTTCATACCAGGGTCGAGTTTTCCAGAAGCCGACCCTTGGCCCCAGTAGGCTTCGACCCTGCTGGGCCTCTACGGTATAATTATAGTATCTGAGAAAATAACTTAAATATATTTATAGACATGTCTAAAGCCTACTGTCCACGGACGCGTAGCTTCATAGACGCGTATTCGTCATTATACGCTTGGTGTAAGCCGGTTTACAGCTTACAACGACACGAAGGCACGGTGTTGCCGCTTCGTTGACATAGTTTTATATTTTCGTATATAAACTTCACGCAGGCGTACACCAAGCGTATAATGACGAATGCGCGTCTATGAAGATATGCGTCCATGGACAATAAGCCTAAGGGTCGCCGCATACGGGCCACCGGCCACAACCACAAAACGCCAACACCTGCATATTTCTTGTAGGTTTCATACATTTTATATGAATTTGCCGCACACGGTTGACGCCGGTGGCCACCATACGCTTCAAATCGCTGCTGCTCGCTTCTTGTAGCTCGCACTGGCCAATAAACGCCGATACAAAACGCCATCACACGCTACTCGCGCATTTAAACCTTTTTCGTCAAAGTCTATTAAGATACTGCACGTATGGGTTAAAAAAAAGTATCAGCCACCGGCCACAAGTGGCTTGTGGCCGCTTCTAGCTTCTCGTGCGGCGACTCTTAGTCGACTAGCAATAAACTTGAATGAGAAACGTAGCACTGCCTACGCCGTAGTACAGCCTACGCCGTAGCACCGCCTACGCTGAAGTCACTGAATTCGTAAATTGTAGGAAGTGATGTCCAATTTAAACAATCTCAAAATAGCTCCGTCCTATTGTTGTAGGGACTTTTAATACTTTTAAAAATAAAACTGTTTTTGCTCTCTGGTGTGTGAAAACAATTTTGTTCGCAGAGCAAAAATCTTTACTCAGTTGTCTAAGTCTAAGCCAGTCTTCTTTAGACCATTTAGAATGTTGTGATAACTTCAGATAAAGTCTATCTTATATCGAGAATATTATAAAACAAAAGTGTAGATATAGTATTTATGAACTAATTTAATAATTCTTTTTGCTTTAAAGGATGTTACTTCCAGGTTTATGCCATTTTTATTAATATCAAGTTCTGATAATAAAATCGAGCGATTTTGGTGTCTTCTTAATAAAGTTGGTATTATAATAATAACGAAGATTATTTCTTCGTTATAATTATAATACCAACTTTATTACCAACTAGAAACAACAGCTTCGGACAGTAAAGTTATTTGTATTTTTTTTTCACTTTTTAGAGTTATTAGTGTTTAATGCCTAAGGTGGCAAATATATTACCAAATTTAGAAATTAAAACCTATAAGATTACCATTCCGTTGATAGAATCCTGAAATTTGACATCAACCATTTTTTTAAGTATGCGAGTCAGACTTTTACCGACTAAAACCACACCTGTGACCTTCAGTTGCCTTTGCGTTCTAGGACTACGAGTTTCCTTTTCAGAAATTCTCCACGTTCCTAGCTAGCGAAGATCGGCCTTGCTGGGCCTCTACGGTTTGCTGAACCCTCTCTTTGATGAGCGCGTGGATCACTACGACGACTGGCTTGGTCCGGTCAATTACCGAACGGCCAGACGGCAAGCTATCCATTGCTCGATATTCGCAAGCTTGCGTCTACCGTGGCTGGTAGTCGGGGTCTCGGTGGCTGGGGTCTTATAGCTCAAGTATAGGAAAAAGTCTGAAAACTGTAAAAGTTACGCCAAAATAAAATATACTGTTTTTACGATTCGGAAAAGTTTTCGAGACTTGATTCGGGAATTTAACTATTTACCTACACAGGTCAGTAAGTACGGAACCCTCGGTGTGCGAGTCCGACTTGCATTTGGCCGGTTTTTTTTTAATATTGAAAAAAAATATATATCTTCCACTTTACTCCGCCAACCTATTCAGTTCCTTTTCTATCACTTCGTCAAACGATATCTAAATTGAGTCTTAAAAACTAAATCCAAGTAAGAGCTGAAATAATTAAATTACGAATTTAATTTGACAACTTGTCACTAAAATAAACTTGATTTGTCCTGCACTTGAAAACTCGAAGAGATCCTAATTCTTCGCACCGCAGAACAAAGCAATGAGAAAGAATACACTTGACGAAACTTAGATTAATAATCTCAGAAAGTAATCTAACTTTGCCCGCAGTGTAATTAAAAAAACATTTATTAAAGTTGAACAATGAAAATTGATTAGCACGAACGTCAAAAAGTGTCTTCACCGAAAATGTTTGGCAATTTTTTTTTTTAAGTTGATATCTTCGAAATAATTTTAGTTTTGATGGAAATGGTGAAGGCGAATTTCCTTGTGTGCCATAATCATAGTAGGCACGACATAATCATGGTGGGCACGACATAATATTGGTGTACACGCCTTAACCATGGCAAAAAGACCCCTCTTTAAGGAGTGGCTGGAAAGTTGTTATGGTGTCCTCCTTCCACATGACGAAGAAAAAAAAAATTATAAAAAAAATTGCAACAGCAGTTTACTTGGTACAAACTCATACACATACATAAAAAGTATGGCCACTATAGGCGCGGGCTTGCGGACGGCGAGCAATGGGTAGTTCGCTGTCCGACCTACCAGACCGAGCCCAAGCCGGCGCGTACTGTTTCACGTGCGCCTCAAAGAGATGTCAGCAAATCGTAGGGGCCCAGCAGGGTCGAAGCTTACTGGGGCCAAGGGTATGCTGTATGAAAGGCAACGAAGGAACAGGAGTAGTTTTTAAAGCAGTAAAAGTCTGACACACCCTCACCTCCACTCAAGAGCGGGGGATGTCATGGGATAACTGAAAAAAAAAAAAACAAAAGTAGCAGCGCCCGTGTGACAGTGGAAAATTATCTCAAAGGAAAATACTCTCGAGATAAAAAGAATCCTTAAAACAAGTCCTCCTTGAAACAGTCAAAAACCTAATTTCAAATTCAAGAAAATGATAAACATAATACCATCAGCCTATTTCAAAACATTTAACCTGTCAAAGCGGGATAATCCTAAAAATCAACTTGAACGGCCTCGGGTATAACTAAATAATAATTTAGCGGAGCTTCGAAGGGAATTCAATTAATGATAACAGCGTCTAGAATTTGAATAGCGTTCATTTGAGACGTCAGAGTGAAATATACGAGGAGGGACTGTCTCATAACTCAAACGAAACCTGATAACTGGAAGCGGTTGGAGATATCTCCAGGATGTGTCTTTGGTACTTATGAATCAATACTTACTTCGTCATGTACAGTATTCCCAAATTAATAATGCGCATGCAGATATTCGCTAATTGTCGTATTCCCGGAAACACCCGAATCATTGAAAACTTAATTAATTGAATTATGTATGAAGAAGAGCAGTGGTGGCCCAGCAAGAGCAGTGGTGGCCGAGTGGTAACGGCCCCGACTTACGAGTTGTAGGTCGCGGGTTCAAACCCAGCCAGGCGCATTACTTTGTGTAATTTATTTCATCACCACTGCTCTCAAAACGGTGAAGGAAAACATCGTGAGGAAACCGTCATGTCCTAGAATCAAAAATTCGAAGACATGTGACATCCAACAACCCGCACTGGGCCTGCGTGGTGGAATACGGATCATTCCCTCTCCTAGAGAGGAGGCCTGAGTCCCAATAGTGGGAACATTATTAGGCCGACTATGGTATGCTATGAAGAAAATGCACTTAACCACTCTATATAAATATCGTCTTCCGAGCTCGGGGAATACGACCGTTGCCGAACAGTGACGAAGATTTCTATGAGCATTATCACTTTGGGAGACTTGTAGCTTATTTATTTATTAAAATAATGCTTTATGCACACAAAAGTACAAAGGCGGACTTAATGCCTTAGGCATTTTCTACCAGTCAACCTTTGGGTGATGTAGAGAAAAATGGTGGTGTGTGTGCAATAACAATACGCGCCGTCGACGACTCGGGCTCGGTCCGGACAGTTACCGTCAGTAAATGTCTGCGAGCAATAGGTAGCTCGCCGTCCGCCAGACATTTACTGACTTATTCTTCTTTGGTGTCGATTTGACTCAATTTTTTTTTCTGACCTTTACCTATATACTAGTTGTAGAAGTTGCAGGTGGATGTGCATGTTGAGCAGGAAAAGAGATGAGGTATGCCTCACCTCTTTTCCTGCTCACTGGGTATGCCCAGTGAAGAGGCTTCACACTAGCACTGTGTTTGCGATTGATTATGGTTATCCCATTTGGCCAAATTGCTTCTAGAGCGGCCAACACACAATCGGTTCAGAGATTTCAGTTGTGGAACCTTCAATATTTTTTATAAAGTCTACTAATTTTAATCGCGTTTACAAGTACTGTATTTTTATTCGACTGCATCCGAAGGAGGGTTATGTTTTTATGTCTATACCTATCAGTACGCGCCATGGAAGCGCACCCAAGGACGACCCCTGGTTGGTGGGAAACGATTGCGATATTTTATATCGTGATTTATAGATCAAGCGTTAATTAGAATGGTAAGCAAACAATATGCTAATATTGAACCAAATAATTTAAAAAAATGCTCATTGCAAAGCGTAGATTTCAATTAAGATAAGTGGCCAAGAAATTCAATGGTTACTTTTCAATCAGTGTTATCAATATTTATTTATATAACTTTGAATTCGTGGTGACAAAGATAAGAATTTATTGTAAAAGGCTCCTAGGCTGTTAGATTGAAGAAAACAGATATCTTCTGTCTGTATCTTGTGTACTTGTAGACACACTGCGTATGCCAATTACGATGCGGGAAATTAATTTCTTTATATATTCTTTTTACGTGTATTTATCGCCTAATTGCTCCTAAATAGCTTGACCGATTTGTATGAAATATTTTGTGTCTATTTGATTGGGTCCCTGGATGGTTTGAAAATACAATTAGGCCCGGTATTTTTTTTTCTCATTTTTTTTTTCTTTTTTATAGTAATAAACCTTTCAGGCAAGACATCGTCTGTCAGGACCGCAATTATTAGTATAGATTATCCGTTATTAAAAATCTGGAAGATGGAAAGAGATTTCTCCTTTCGCAGGTCTGCTGGAAAAAAAATCTTTTAAAAATAAGCAGTACCTTTGTACAATTTTTATCAGAATGTATCTTCTTTCTTTATTCATGTGTGTACATAAATTATAAAATAAATAAATAAATAATAAATAAAGAGTGGGAAGAGGTTTTTGCCCAGGAGTAGGACAGAACAGGCTACCAAAAAACTAAATCTGTTGACTTTGTTTGTTCTAACGCGCATAAGCTGAGATAACTCAATAACAATTGAAATATTATTTTATTTCTGGCTATAGGCTATATAACATCACGCTGCAATCTATAGGATCGGAGCAGTAATCAAAGACGTTGGAAACAGCTAGTATTTTTTTTAGGTATAAATGCATTTTTTTTGTATGTGTGAAAATCATCCAATGACATCCTCCACTCTCGGGCGGAGCGCGAGGGCGTATCAGACTTTAACTGCCTAAAACCCACTCCTGTTCATTCGTTGCCATTCGTACCAGAGCTGAGTCTTCCCTCCAGAATCAGACCCTTGGCCTCAGTAGGCTTCGAACCTGCTGGGCCCCTACGGTTTGCTGACATCTCCTTGAGGCGCGCTTGGAACAGTACGCGACGTCGACGAATTGGGCTTGGTCCGGATGGTTACCAGACGGCCAGATGGCGATTTACCCAATGCACGCCATCCGCACGCCCGCGCCTACGGTGGCCAGAAATCGGGATCGGGATTTCGGCGGCTGGGGCGTGAGGGACGCGCGCCCTCGCGCGTGCACGTACGGCCGCCTCCTTTGCTAGCATTACTGCTTCGCAGAAGGAGGCGACCGCCTGCCACTCCTCCTCGCTTCGAACCATGGCCTGTACCAAGGCCCATAGGTATAAAGGCATGGCTCATTCATTTGTTTTAGTTTCCCAAGTTCGGGTTGACTTTAACGTACACCAGTTGCGGTCAAACATTATAATTTTACATAAAACGTCTGCCATCTATTCTGACCTCTCTCTAACTCAATAACTAGCCAAAATTTATATCTCAACGATCGCCTAGTTTTCAAACTTTGGACAAAGTGAGATTTACTCAATGGTCACTGAACCACAAACTTATGAGTACTTTCTTACTTTATGTCAGTCGCAATGCTGACCACGATTAAGTTTGCATTATAATTTTACATTTGGCGATTGTCTTATTTATGTTATATGTTTTTTATTAATTGTCTCTTTTTATTTAATTTAAATTATGTGTTTCTAGTGACTGTCGCCAAATAATATTTTCTTTTCTTTTTTTTCTTTTCTTTCGTTTTCTTTTTACAAGCATAAGCATAATCGGCTTTGTAATGTTATCACTGCTGGGGCTTTGGTCTCTCTAGGAGAGGATTTATTTTTTCATTTTTACAAGCTTTTAATAAACTTCAATTGTTTGTGTGATTGTATATGGTCAAATCTTTCAAGTGAATTTTAAAACAGTTATCTCTAAGCGATTGAGCTGAATTTTTCAGATATGTCCAGATTAGACAACAATGCATGTTTAGCTTAGTGACGTCATTCTGAATCCAATATGGCGAAAACTAGTCTGACATCTCCTGAAGATGTCAGACTAGTTTATTTTTTATGCACATCTATGATATAAATATAAATTAAAATTAATCTTGAGAAAAATTAAAAAAAAAAATTACGTCACAATCAGTCCAATATGGCGGACAATTTTATAAATCTTTAAAAAAAATTGCAAATCGGTCCATAAACGACGGAGTTCTGAGACCAAACATAAAAAAAATACAACCGAATTTATAACCTCCTCCTTTTTTTGAAGCGGGTTAAAAAGAGGAAGTTATTTATATTGACAGCTAAAAATAAGCATTTATAACAGATAAAGGGACCGCCGCAGGTGACGCTCTGGGCACCACCTGGTATGGGGAGCCGCAGGGCGATTCCCGACCTTCGAAGGCGCGGGCTATCTAATAAGAACCAAACCCGGATCCACGTTACGTTGTGTTCCACGCATGCCTTAAAGAGATGTCAGTATGAGTGACAAGACTAGTAAGGGTCGGTGCCTGACAGGGCTGCGGGGTTGTTCAAAATAGTCACCAGCCCTGGAACGCAAAAGGGCAACTAAAGGATGTCAAGGTCGGTTTTAGTCAGTAAAAGTCTAACACTTCTTTTCGCCCCACTCAGAACGGGAGAAGTTGCTTGATAAATTCTCATTAAAAAAATATAAGGACTCAAAAAAATACAATAAAAAATGTAATAAACATAACAGATAAACGAAACAAACGAAGTAAACATTTCAAATAAATAAAATAATGAATAACATAAAATTATAACCATTGATTTTTTTAAATTCATTATTTTATTGAATTTAATTAAATCATAGTAAAATATAAAATAATAATTAATTGATTTAAAAAAAAAATTGATTCTCATTAAAATGAATAGATTAAAATTGATAAGTCATTATCGATCGTTATTATATGGTATTTTATTATCTAACATTTCCTCTATGAAATAACGTCAACACCCTAAGAATACAACCTCAGTTCTTAAGATCCACCCTAAGGTTGTCTGGTAAGTATCGCTGTCAAGACCGCCATTGATTGTGGCCATTTAAGTTTACGGACTAAAACAATATACGAATATTGTGCAATTATTTCAACAGCATTAACACATTGCTATACTCCTTTTTCTAATCGATTAAATTACAGAATCGTTACCATTATGCATCAAGATAAAAACATACAGTCAAAAAGAAAGAAAGAAAGAAAAAACGTTCATTCGTACCTCACACATAAAGTAAAATTAAAAATACAGTAGAATACATTGGAATTAAAACATAGTAGAATTAAGTATAAAAAATAACTGTATGATCTGTGCTCCCTCTCCTAGAGAGGAGGCCAGACTCCCAGCAGTGGGAACATTATAAGGCCGACTATTATGCTATGATCTGTGCAAGGCCAAAAAGGCGCCTAAATTAGCACATGCTGCGATATTTAAAACGATAAATAACGCAGCGCTGGTAAAAACACATAACCCTCTTTCTGGGGCAGTCGGGTAATACTGGCTCATCCAGATAATAAATAAGATTACCTCTATGACAATGTACCAAGCGATTTCAAAGTACGTAACAATTTATTGTCAAATTGCCTCATACCAAATCTTGAATATTGAAACGTACAAAGCAGATTTATGTTGTCTGTCCAATTCATATTGTTTATGTTTAATTAAAGGCTTGAGAGGTTCGTGGCATTATATTATAAAAGCAAGGATCGGTTTTAAAGGTTAAGCAACGTTTGGTGAGGTCAATCCGTGGATGGGTGACCAAGTATTGTATATTATCGTAATGGTGGGTTCCATGCCTCTGTGTTCTTTATATTCAATCTGCCATTGAATTTGTTGTCTTCAGAAGCTAAAAGTAGTAAGTAACTATAGAATGAATCGTAATTACTTTTTTAAGGTGTGGAATCAAAACCACACCTATGTTTCTTCTTTACTTTTTGCGTTCTAGAACCACGGGTTTCTTTTTCAGAAGACGACTCATGTTCCTAGTAGGGCTTTGGCCCTGCTGAGCCCCTACGGTTTTGATGACATCTCTTTAAGGTGCTCATGGAACACTACATGCTGTCAAAAACTCGGGCTCGTTTCGGACGGTTACCGGACGGCCGGAAAATGGCGGTGTCCTCAAGCCCACAATTACGGTGATTTCAACATCACTGCCCTCAAAACGGTGAAGAAAAACATCGCGAAAAAATCTTAGAACCAAAAATTTAAGTACATGTAACATCCACCAACCCGCTATTTGTGGCGGATTATGGCCCATTCCCCCCATTTAGAGGAAGACTGAGTCCCAGCCATGGAAACATAAGACTGATTATTCTATAATACTGTTCTAAAATAATTATATATGTATGATTTCTGAGCTTTGAGCCACGTTTAAGATTACTTAGAATTTGAGTTATTTCCTTCAAAACGTCGATTTTAATTTGTCTACGGATATTGAATAGTTGATGAAAGGTAAATATTTCTGTCTAATCTTGGGCTTCGGAGAATTCTTATAATCAAACGGACGGTTTCTTAAACCGTAGTTTCTTGTTAATAGATTTTTAAGCGAGGATGAAAGTAAAAGGGCCAAATTATTAATCCTGTTTAACCTACTTCAACCACGAGGCATCAACTTGTAATAAATTAAGCGTTTCTCAAATCGTGTCTTACTAGCTTTTAAACTGGAAGACTGGATGTTTGTAGCTGAATCAATTTGAATGCAAGAAATACAAACTTGTATTTACTAAAAGACATTAAGCAGTAGTTAGTCGAAAATTATGAGTGACCAAGTCCCAAAAACAACATGGCGGCGCATGTACTGGATCATTCGGTTTCAGTCAAAGTTATTAAGCTGAATGGTGCTATCGCGTGAGTCGTATTGGTGACCGGTCACCATCAGATGGTACTGGCCATTTCAAAAAATTAAAAAAAAAATCTTTATTTTAATAATATGTTTTCTATTCATTTGGATGCTTTTAAGGTGCATGTTCTTCTTCGACATTAACGCTGTAACCATAATTTTGTAACTACTTATTATTTAAAAGAGAACCCGTAGAGATTTATGATTTGGATCGTGTTTCATCTTTTTTTGACTGACTAACCTTCACAATTCAAAGATGCCTGTAAAAGGTTTGAGTTTTAAGTTTTTTTTTTTTGTGGTAAGGCATCCAATAACTTTTCCAGCTCTAAGGCGGAACGGGTGAGCGTGTCAGACTTTTACTGACTAAAACCTACTTCTATGTTCCTTCTATACCTTGCTGGGCTCCTATGGTTTTGCTGATATCTCTTTGAGATGCGTATGCACAATATGCATCGTCAACGACTCGGGTTCGGTCCGGACAGTTACCAGACGGACGTAGGGTGAGCTACATTGCTCGTCACAAGCCCCCACCTATGGTGAGTCTGTGTTTGGGAATCTGGATTTTTCTAGGATTTCGACTTAATCATGGGCAAAGTCGCAGACAATAGCTAGTAAGCACATAATTATATGTGTAGTTTCACTAACAACGGTCAAATAAAACATTGATAACACAATTACTGGTTCACTGAAATACAAAGCCCGCTCTCGATACATTCAAACAACACTAATTATAATTATTATCAGGCCCAGTAACCAATTCACAAATGTTCAAAGCGTCCGCTTCGAAATCCAATTTCCTGCATTATTTGCGAAATTCGTTATCAAATTCCATTTTATCTCGCTTGTATATTTTGTAAACATAGGCTTCGATAGTAACAAAGTTAACGTGATGGACGGAATCATAGTATTTGAATAGCCTAATTATGCACATATATGAATTAGTAATGAGTGAATAGTACACGTTTGTATTTTGGATTTGATACTGCGTTAATAATCTATTTGAAACCTATTACTGTTTGTTTGGAATTATTTTAATGAGAATAACAATGGACAAACTATTTTCATCTTCAAATTGAAAAGAAAGAAAAACATCCGAATTGAGAACCTCCTCCTTTTTTAGAAGTCGGTTAAAAAACGTTTATTAGTGCCTCACACAATCGTATAAACTAAAAATACACAATAAAAAAAAGAAAGGTATAATCAGTGCGAGACCAAAAAGGCACCTAACTCAGCTGCTAACTCATATGCTGCGTTATTTATAACGATAAATAACGCAGCGCCGGTATTCTGTTAGGGCCCACTATGAAGCCACAAACACACTTACGGACGTCTAAAAAAGAAAAGAGAGAGCTCTTCGCACCTGTGGAACCCTTGATATTGAAGATGTTCATAGGCGACAGTGATCACTTACAATCACGTGAGCTATCTACTTATTTACTATTCTACGGCATAATAAATCTATTCAGGCTTTTATTCTAAATGAAATCTTCACCGGTCCCAAAACTGTTCCTTGGGGGACACCATGTCTTATTGTTCTAGAAAGCTGTAATGCAAAAGTTTTAAGAGAGTAAAATATTAGTACAAGCTCATTTTAATTTACTTACCAGTATCAAACCTCGGTCTACTGGGCAGTCTGCTCGGTAGGTCCTGGTTTTCTACGTGATCAAACGTTCTGAAGCCCAAAGCGAATTCTGCGTAGGGACTTATCTCGAACATTTCTGTTGAAAACAAAAATAATGTCAAGTGCTTCGTCGAATCATATTTTTGATAGTATCATCTACTAAAAATAGGGAAAATATTCACATTTGGCATTCTGAGTATTGTTTATTTCCTGATGAATATATTTTAATTAATGATTGAATGACTTTATACATTACATTCTTTATGTACCAGTCAAACAAAATGTAATTTCACTACTGTGCAATGGAGTTGAAATTTTTGTCAAGTAAGTGTCAAATCCAATAAAACTTTTGTATCTCTTATTTATGTACATGTATTCTGTCTAAGTCTTTTTTATTTTAAAAGATTTACAGAAATATAAAGGTCAATAAAAAAATGGTTAAGGCATACAAAAGTACAGAGACAGACAATGCTTTAGGCACTTTGTAACAATCAACCTTTGGGTGATGCAGACAAATTATGGTAGGTGAAGTTAAGCACTTTAATGAAATACAAAGATATCGATTTAAACTATAAATACAATAGGATTATATAATATATACTGTAATGAATAAACTAAATACACAAATATACTTAAGCATTTGGCACAAATGGATACAGAAAAGTACATTAGCGCTGTGGTGATACTACAAAGAGACAAAAAAAAACTTACCATTTTTACTAGCCTTCCTATTATGTACAGGCGAAGTATATATCCTTGGCGCATGCGCATACCGCTCCTTATGTTCTGACTGAGAAGCTACGCTTTCATTACGAGATTTGACTTCATCAGCTATGGAGTGACGGTACTGAGATGTATAGTTCTGTCTGTTTGGAAAATAAACATTCATTAGTATTCATAACTGTTCGCATAGATTTAGAAGTTATGTATTTGACCTTGTTAGAAATTTGGAGCAAAGTTTGATGTTAGCGCAAATCCACTTTATTTTGGTTAGCTTCAACATAATGTTTTTTTTTTTAAACAGAGGAGAGTTTGTAATTGATAGTAACAGCAGCGAGCCTAGGAAAAGTTACAATGTGTCAGTAATGAAAATTTTAAAATGGTCTAATAGGTATCGACATATTCTGCTACCAAAATATCTATGTGAAATCAGAAACGTTTATTTCAAATAAACCAATTACAGGCACTTTCTAATTGTCAAAATGTCGGTTAATCAAAACAAAAAAGTGAAGCTAAATTGCACGTTCCAAAGCGTAGATTCCTATGGAGAAGAACGTGCAAGAAACTCCATGGACACCATGTAAGCACAATGTAGACAAGTAATAACAATAATTATAATAAAAAAATATAAATTGAATTAAGTCACTGGCGGCTAAGAGATGATCAGTGTCAACTGACGGCACTCGTTCACGAGCATGACGCGTGTATCAGCTCCACTCAGCTCAACCATTTTGAAGGGAACCAAATTACCCAATAACACGTGCCACCATCAGCGAGACATTTGAGTGATCATGACAAACTCTCAACTGCCATGCTGGTAATGTGAGACAAGTTGTAACCTAATAAAAAAGTGTGTCATCAGTGCCAATCATTTTCGAATTTTGACAACGGTTTCTTTGAAAAATCCTGTGTCTTGATAGTGCTTTGATTCATCTTGTAATAGATTCTACCAGCAGCTTCGCCCAAGTGAGAGTAGAAAATCATCCCAAAGGAATATACTTTTTGGATTAAACGTATCTTATGTGCTATTCCAGGACACGGTCTACCCGTATGCCACATTTCATTAAAATCCGTCTACTTTTCTAAGCGTGAAGGAGTTATAAATACACACACATACTGATGGGGTATGGGGTGATCATACGAACTAATTAACAATAAACATTTTTAATAATGGGACAACAACCATGTTATATGCGAAGTGCGAGTCAGACTCACGCATGAAGGGTTCCGTAGGGTCTGATTCTGAAAGGAAGACTCGGCCCTGGTATGAAAGGCAACGAAGGAACAGGAGTGGGTTTTTAGTCAGTAAAAGTCTGACACTATCTCCCGCTCCGCCCAAGAGCGGGGGATATCATTGGATTTTCTCACCAAAAAAAAAACCATCCACAGCAAAAAATGGCAAAAATTATGTTGGTTGTATAGGAGCCCTATTTAAATATATTATACATAGCGGCAATAGAAATATTTCATCTGTGAAAATTTCAACAGTCTAGCTATCATGGTTCATGAGATATAGCCTGGTACCAGATAGATGAACAGCAGAGTGATAGCCATCGAGTCCTGTTGTACCGTTTTCGTACAAAACCCCAAAAAGAAATGAAAAACTCTGTTTATTCCTTGTATATTAAATCTTTTCGGCATATTTAACAGTCGATATCCTTAATCCTGATGCTGACCACAATAATACTGGGCTCCATTGAACTGGCTATCTACTGTTTAATTATAATCATATTATTAAGTAATTTATTTTGTATTTTCAGTAAACAATGAGTAATTATGTCGGCTCATATAATAGACATATAATTAATAACTGTTCGTCAGTACTTTGGTCGTGTAATCATGAATTGTTCTGTTTGTTGATAATTATCTGCGCAATTAAATAAAATTGAAGTATCTGTTTATAATATCGACAATATCTGTAATGATTTTGATTTGAGTGAGCATGTCAGGCTTGTTGACTACACACCAACTGTCTCCGTCAGTTACCTTTTGCGTTCCAGGAACACGGTCATTATCTCTTTCAAAAAGTAGTGTAACCCGGGTAGTGTAACAGCCCAGTTGAGCCCCTAAGCTTGGGCTCAGTCCATACCGGACGGCCAGACGGCGAGTTATCATTGGGTAACTCGCCGCGTAGCCTCGTCACGCCACGTCGCGGGCTCGGTAGTACTTACGTTCCCGTGGGATAATTTAAACTAGTACTATAAAACACACTAATATTATAATAGATACCTAGCAAGAAGAATCACCAAACTTAAGTGGCAATGGGCAGAGTATATTGCTCGCAGAACGGATGCCCGTGGGAGCCGAAAGGTTCTGGAATAGCGACCACGTACCGAAAGACGTAGCGTTGGAAGGCCTCCTACAAGGTGGACCGATGACCTGTTAGGGGTTACGGGAATCCGATGGATGCGAGACGCACAGGACCATTCATTGTGGCGACATTTGGGGGAGGCCTATGTCCAACAGTGGACGTCTTTCGGCTGAAATGATGATGAACAACTGTGAACAACAGTGGATGTATCGACGAAGTGAAGAGGCGTATGGCAATTTCCAAGTCTGCGATGGACATGTATGGAGCCACAAAAACCCGGCTAGTTTGGGCACTTGTATTCCTAATATTCTTGTACGCCGCAGAAACGTGGATCTTACGCGAAATAGAGAAGAAGAAGAAGATAGACGCCCTAGAGATGTGGTGCTAGAAGAGAATGCTCGGAGTATCGGGACTGAGTTCCGTACCAACGATTCTATACTTCGAGAACTCGGCATCAAGCAACGTTTATCATCTTTGGTACAGTCTCATATTCTCACCTTTTTTTGTCACGTATGCCGCCGAGGGGAAGTGGCTACTGAGCGACTTGTGGTCCAGGGAAAGGTTGAGGCTACGAGGAAGATAGCCTATGCGGTGGATTGACCAAATAAAAGCGGCAGTAAATGGCTCATCATCACTGCACGAATGTACGAGGAAGGCTACTATCAGAAATGAGTGGTGGCTTGTTGTGAAGCTTGCCACCAATACCTGAAATGATGACCACGAACACTCTGTCAAGAGTGATACCGAAAAGGAATGAAGGATGTTTCTTAGGGATGATTTTCTACTAAGACGCAGGTGAAGTTACTGGCAATCTGGCATATTAATAATCTTTATATATAATTCTTCTGTACGGGTGTTTGTCACCTAACTGTTTTCCTAAATAGCTTGACCGATTTGGATGACATTTTATGTGAATACAAAACACAAAATGTAATCCTTTCATGTACTTTCACCTTGGCGCTGCAACCGGGTTCTGTTTTAATCTATTAAAAAAACAGCTTTCGGGCAGGAAAACGGGTCAGCTGGTATTGTATCAATTTCGATGCTTGAAGTAATAGTAGCCTATGAAGGTTCAGGATAAAGGTCAAAACAAAATGGTTTTTACAATAATAAATATGTATTACTGTAATTATAAAGATGTATTCAAAACTTACCTATGTCTTCTAAACAATATGCAGAAGAATGCCATAAGACAGATGACTAGGAGTATAGAACTGCAGATGATGACAAGCATATTCAGGTCGAATAGCTCTGATGGGGGACCAATTTCCTCTGCAACAAATAACTTAAATTAACATGTTTCACTCTAAAATATATTGATGAGTTCTCGAAGCTTCCAGGCAAAGCATATTAAGAAGTATGCGGAACAAGGTGTAAAGTCCCACATACCCCTGTTAAAAAGGAGTATTCTCCGACCAGGCAGATGTTATGTCCGGTTTGGGCAACTGCCCGAGAGATGATTTCGGGCTGTTGTATTTGTAAAAATTGCGCGGAGAACTTCAATTGCGCGATGCAGGATTTCGTAGTTTAGTTCACATGTGGCGCCATGGATGCCGCTAATGGTTGCCGTAATCAAAAATAAGTATGTCGGTGAAGTCAATAGTACAGAAAGCTTAAGAACGGATAAACGAGCTAAGTGAAATATGACACATGTCACTTTGACAGAATCCACGCTGACGTTTGCATGAACCGAGCAGATAAAAGTGCCGATCGCAGAGGTCCAAGGCTCTTTCCTCTGTCGGCAGCCGTGCGAATAACGTCTAGTCTCGGGAACTGTCTCACGGCTCGTTGTAATAAGTGAATACCTAAAGATTGCATCATAATAAATCAGTTGTGTGATCTGGAATAGTTTGTTTATTGCTCGATACCCAGCTATCGCCCACAACACAGAGTCCCTGGACGGAGCCTTACACAATACATAATTATCAAATAATGAAACAACAAACTTTAAGTGCTACACTGCTACAGGAAATTCAAATTTCATTGCAATCTATATATATTATATCTTTGATTGTTCCCGTTTAGTTGACGGAGAGTACTTACACAGACACAACCTAGAAGCCATGATTATTAATTCAAGAGTGAACAGGTTACTTCTAGGCAACGTTTATTTACTATCGCACCTGATAGTAAGCGATGAAAGAACACGGCCTTCATCGCTTACGGTCCAAGATGCCGGTTTTCCCATTCGGAAGCCAACCTATGCCCCAATAGGCTTCGGCCCTGCTTTTTTTTGTTGGGAGGAAAAACATTTAATGGAATCTCACGCCCTTGGGTGGTGTGGGAGGGCGTATCAGACTTTTACTGACTAAAACCCACTCCTGTTCTTTCTTTACCTTCTTTCCAGGGCCTCGGGGGTTCACTTTCGCACAACCCCCAGTAGGCTTCACCCTGCTGGGCCCTTATGGTTTACTGAGATTTCCTTGAGGCACGCATGGAACACTACGCGCCATCGACATCGACTCGGGCTCGGTCCGGACGGTCACCGGACGGCTGGACGGCGAGCTACCGATATGGGCTTGCGGATGACGAGCAATGTCATCCGCAAGCCCACATCGCTTACCATCAAGTGAGATAGTGACCAAACGCGACTCTATGAAAGGAAATAAACTGACAGAATATGTGGCACTATATATTTTTTCTATTTGTTAAAATGAGGTGACAACTTCGTCCTTTTCCTTGTAAAGCAATCACACTTTTAACAGAACCAAAAATGAAAAAGTTGAGTCTATTCGAGAGACTTGTACGTTTCTACGAATTTGAGCTTTAGCGTATAAAACATTTTCAGTTTCCTGGTAGCTTCGCTATGAATATAATCCCCTACAGTTGAACAATGAAATAGGGAAACTTGAACATTGTGTAACAATATATGGGAGCCATCAATCCGACCCTAACATAGCACGATATTATCTCTCCCAGATTGTTAGTGTACATCATTGACGTTTACATGTATAATATAGGAATATTGTTAGTGTATATCGTTGAGTTGTGATATATCTATGTGTTGAGATGCTCGTGTATGCTTCAAGGTTCTTGAGTGTATATGGATTCTGGCAATATGACGTGCTTTATGAAAATTTGAAGAGAACATAGATGAGCAGCTTTAAAGGGAATTAGTTTTGCAAAAGAGCAGCTGCTACCCTATACAAACTGAACTAGTTATATAATTGAACAGTAGATGTAGTAGTGTTGCCGAGTTTTCTTTCAATCATAGAAGATTGAGGTAGGGGGGATTGTGGTAAGGTAGGTTGGTTGGTAGGTTGATTGAGGTCCGCGAGCATATTCCTAAGAAGTTGGCAGTAGTATCATCACAACGTTAATGTTTCTCTGTTTGTCGATTTGGACCAATTTTTGTTTGTTTTTTTGATTATATATATTTGAGAGCAGTGGTGGCCGAGTGGTATCGGCCTCGACTTACGAGTTGTAGGTCGCGGGTTCAAACCCAGCCAGGCGCATTACTTTGTGTAATTTATTTCATCACCACTGCTTTCAAAACGGTGACGGAAAACATCGTGAGGAAACCGGCATGTTCTAAAACCAAAAATTCGTAGACATGTGACATTCACCAACTCGCACTGGGCCCGCGTGGTGGATTACGGCCCATTCTCTCTTCTAGAGTGGAGGCCTGAGTCCCAGCAGTGGGAACATTATAAGGCCGACTATGCTATGCTATGCTGTATATATTTAGTTCATTACATTAAGTATATATCATATTTACCTATATTGTGTTGTATCTGTGATTCACTTGTATATCTTTTTTATATTAACCTTTTTTTTCTCTCTCTTTTATTGCACCTACCACTATTCTTCTCTGCATCACCTAAAGGTTGACTTGTAGAAATTGCCTAAAGCATTAACCGCCTCTGTACCTTTATGTGCATGAAGTATGTAATAAATAACAAGATTATAATTTAGGTGTATTCAAGGTTAGAGTGAATAGGCGCTTAGTAAACTAGTACCATTAGCCATCAACGATTGCATCACTGCTTACAATCACGGAGGATCGCAATCAAGCACTAGTTTATATCATTAAAAAAGTAATAGAAAATGTGATCTCTGATGTAATAGGCAAAACTTTGATTGAATGGCCGATCAATGAAACTAAAACAATATAGAGTCAGGCAGAAGCTGACTTTTTAATTAAAATATGCGAGAACCATGTGTGTCAAAGGACATGGAAATGGTCAAATAGGTACTTTTTCTCTCAAATCATTAAACCACTTTTCCCGTTTTTAGCTGGTGCAGAAAGGATTGTCAGTTTTCACTGACTAAAGCCCATCATCATCATCATCTTCCTGCCCTTATCCCGTGTTATTTGGGGTCGGCGCAACACGTTTTTTTCTTCCACTCTGCCCTGTTACTCGTCATGCTATCACTAACTTCCTTTTCTTTCATATCACTCTTCACACAATCCATCCATCTTTTCTTTGGCCTCCCTCTTCCTCTCCATCCATCCACATGTAAACTCATAACACTGACTAAAGCCCACTGGTGTTAATTTAGTTGTCCTTTACGCTCTATAGCTGCGGTGACTTTTGCGAATCTCGCAGCATTGGTAGGGAGTAATAGTTAGTGCCGTAACTAGCCTTTTACATGCCCGGTGCGAGCTTTGAAAACAGTATTAATCTCTCCCAGCTTTTTTTTATGTGGGAAAATCATCTAATGACAAATACTGCTCTTAGGCGGAGCGGGAGATAGTGTCACTTTTACTTACTAAAATTCCACTCCTGTTCCTTCGTTGCTTTTCGTAATATGGCCGAGTCTTCCTTTCAGAATCAGACCCTTGGCCCCAGTAGGCTTTGACCCTGCAAACCGTAAGGTCCCACCCTATGTCCGTACTGACATCTCCTTGAGGCGCGCGTGGAACAGTATGCACCGTCGATGACTTGGGCTCGGTCCGGACGGTTACCGGATGGTCGGACGGCGAGCTACCTAATGTTCGCCGACCGCAAGTCCGTGCCTACGGTGGCCGGAAATCGGGATCGGAATCCCGGCGGCGGTTGGAGCGTGAGGACCCGGTTGCCTCACGCGATCGACCGCCTCCTTTGCTAGCATTACTGCTTCGCAGAAAGAGACCACCGCCTGCCACTCCTCCTCGCTCCGGACCATGGCCTGTACCAAGGCCCGGAATCTCTCCCAGCTCAAAATTCTATCACCAGTAAAATGCTACCTTATCCAAACGACAAGCATAATACAAAACATTGGCCTTAGTCTGATCATTTGGGTTTGGTTACCACCCAAGATAAAAGTTAATATGATGAGCACGATCATTTATTCTGTCATCATCATCTACATATTTTTGCCCTTGTCCGGTCTTATTTGGGGTCGCCGCAACATACTTCTTCTATTCTGTCCTGTCACCTGTCATGCTATCACTAACCTCCTTTTTTTCATATCACTCTTCACACAATTCATCCATCTTTTTTTTGGCTACTTGTATACTAATAACTCTTTTTGTAACATACATACATTGATCATTTGTTCTGTGTCAGGGTGTAATTTATCTATAATATGCATGTATTTAGAAATAAATAAGTTATCAGTTGTCTACTACTCATAGTACAAGCTCTCCTTAGTTTTGGACTAGATGGCGTTGTGCAAAAGTTATGGTATATTATATTATTATTTGTTTTTGAAATAAGCAGTACCTTTGTAATTATATTAAGATACCTGTCTTCTTCTGTGTGTTTGTGTGTACATAAATAATAAAATAAATATTATTTCTGGGCCCCTGCAGGGTCTGCGCCCTGTGTCTGGGTACCGAGGTAATCAAATGTTATCAACATGACTAAAATAAAAGCGGAAATATTATGAATAGACAACACAGACTCCAAACAACCGTTCAACTTCCTTAAATTACAAAGCCTTTGGAAACCACAACAAAATTTCATCAAAGTCATTACATAAAAACACAATGGTGGCCTATAAAATGATCCTAAAATATACTCGAATAAGAATCGAAATAACGAGTCTGAAACAGCGCGACCATAATCAGCTTTACGACAAAATTTTGATGAAATAATTTATGTTTGACTCGTCAAAATATTCTTAGGAGTTTGTGAACTGGATAGCTTGACTATTAAAATTAAATTAAAATTCATTTATTTCGAAAACCAGTCCATATTGATTACGAAATTTTTACATTAAAATATGAAATTTAAAAAAACAAATAAAAAAAATACACACATTACAAAAACACAAAATTACAATAATGTCATTAGAAACACAATAAATTACTACTTAGACTATGGTTGTATAGGTTTCGTTATAGTGGGGTCGATAGTGACCAAGACTTTATGCCATTTTGGAAAAAGTATTTTGTACTGCTACAAGTACCACATCTAGAGATAAGGATAATTTTAGACTTAAAGATGATGAAGAAAAGTGGCAACTGTATCAAAAATATTAAAAAGAAATAAACTGGGTAAGTGCGAGTCGGACTGGCGCACTGAGGGTTCCGTATAAACTTGAAAGGTAAATTTCGGTTTATGATTTATGACGTATTAGAAAAAAACTACTTACTAAATCTCGTTCAAACCAATTTTCGGTGGAAATTTGCATGGTAATGTACATCATATTTTTTTTTTAGTTTTATCATTCTCTTATTTTAGAAGTTACAGGAGAGACACACATTTTACCACTTTGGAAGTGTCTCTCGCGCAAACTATTCAGTTTAGAAAAAAATGATATTAGAAACCTCAAAATCATTTTTGATGACCTATTCATAGATGTTATAGTTTCGGAAAAAGGTGGAATCTATAAGGGTTCCGTTTTTTGACATTTGGCTACGGAACCCTTTTGGGTGTATTACTAGTTGACAGTGATGCGGAGGAGTTTTTCGATGCTATAATTTTTATTGCTTTTTGTTAGTTTTAATCAGTTAAGGGTTTTTTTTTTGTGAATAGTGTGTTAGCATAATTTTTGTAATAATAATAATAATTTATTAATAATACAACATTTGGCCTACAATATCTGTTAATAATTCTTATGTCTACGTTGGTTCATCATCATATATAAATAATACTAGACGAAAACACTAAGACTAACAAAATGTTCAATAAATGAAAATGTCAAAATTGCAATGTCAGTGAAACTTAAAATGCATAAATCAAAACAATAAAATAAATTCAAATGGTCATCATCATCTCCCTGCCCTTGTCCCATCTTATTTGGGGTCCGCGCAACAAGTTTTTTTCTTCCATTCTATCCTGTCAACCGTCTTCTATTACTAACTTCCTTTTCTTTCATATCACTGTTCACACAATCCATCCATCTTTTCTTTGGCCTCCCTCTCCCTCTCCACTCATCCACATGTATACTCATAACTCTTTTAGTAACATTCGTTTCATCTCTCCTCCTCAATAAATTAAATTAAATTTATACAGTACAAGTCCAATTACATTAATTAACATAGGAATATAAAGAAACATAAAAAAATACCTTGATAATGTTGGCAGTAGTACACAATGTTTTTAGAATAATGTTCCACAACTGTCACACAACGCCGTCTAGTCCCAAGCTAAGCATGCTTATGTTATGAGTACTAGACAACTGATAAATATACTTATATATTTCTAAATACATACATATTATAGATAAATTACACCCAGACACAACAAATGATCGTGCTCATCACACAAACATATATCACATAAACGTATAGTATAAAAATATTTACTTTATATTGTCTACGTAAAATTATTTAAAATTTTACGTGGGGTTGCAGAGAAGATGCCCCACAGCAAGCCATAATTCAGTTGCTTGTACCTGTTGAGGTATTTATTTTTTAAAGTATGTACTTATTCGGTACACATTGCGAACCATTATGGTATGAATTTATAAACGGCAAAGTAGATGTTGGGGCGTCTGGGGAGCATGACTTGGTAATTAACTCTAATTGATCTGCGTATTTTATTCTTTTTTTCATTTCATCAAAATCTCTGTAATTGAGCCTTTATTTAACCCAGCCAGGCGCATTACTTTGTGTAATTTATTTCATCACCACTGCTCTCAAACGGTGAAGGAAAACAACGTGAGGAAACCGGCATGTTCTAGAACCAAAAGTTCGAACATATATGACATTCACCAATCCGCACTGGGCCCGCGTGGTGGATTACGGCCCATTCTCTCACCTAGAGAGAGGACGCCTGACTCCCAGCAGTGGGAATATTAAAAGGCTGATTATGCTGTATGCTTATGCTTATTATACACTAAAGGCTAAACTTTTAACTAAAATATGGCGTCAAAAAATTCTTCCATATCGTTGTCGACTGGAAGTGTGCCCACAGACTGGCGGAATTACCTTATTGTATGGCAATGCTTAATTGCTGATCGAGGTCAAAGACAGCTCTTGGGTCACGCGAAATGTCAGCTAGACAATATGATAGTTCTTTGATTAGTGTACGGGCACTCGGACCCCACGGCCCAAGAATTTTAACTCGAAATGGCTCAAAAATATAACTGCCGACGAGGTTGTTGCTTACAGATAGTTATTTTAAGTCTAGGGGTCTTGTTTATGAGATTTTTTTTACATTTGTGAACACATTCACTATATTATAGTAACTCCAAGTGTGGCGCGTATAAAAAAAGGTTTTGCCAGCGCAATTAAAAAGTGTCCCATTTTGTTTATAATTTCACTACCCTTTGAATAAAAAATACTAGGACTTTTTGACAAAGAGCACATATATAAACTCAGGGCTACGGAGGTTGGTAGAACTGTTCGAAAAACTCGTCAGTTAATGACCCCATGACACAGGGGGACATTGCTGTGAGCCTGGAATAGATCCAGATTTGCAACCTATAAATTACCCACTGTTTGGATACAGGCATCTTCTCCAGGAGAGGGAAAAGGCCAGATCCCACCACGCGAGCCCAGTGCGGATTGGTGAAGCAAGTCGTGTGGAATATTCGAGGAACGACGAAAATTACCGAATGCCAACCGTTCGTAGCATTCAGGCGGTATCTCCAATTTTTTTACATTGTCTCTTTGATGAAACAAAAAGCTGCCATGTTTAAACTGACGGTAGACTGAAGGGGAAAGGCTCTCTTAAGAAGTACAGTCCCCCTAGCAAAGTTACGATCGTTTCGTTTGCGTCGAACGCCTAGATTCGTAATTTCAACGCTCAGACACGTGATCAGAACAAAGGAATCGGAGGCGTGGCCTACTCGAGGCGTGCGACGCAAACGTAACGATCGTAACTTGGCTAGGGGGGCAGATGTGTTTTCGTTAGTAAAAGTCTGGCACTTTGTCTCAACGCAAAAGCTGGAGAAGTTTTTTTCTTTATTTACCACCTCAAAAAAAGGAGAATGATACCATTTGCATTTATTTTTACCTTAGTCCAACATCAAAGGGAAACATTCTACGACATTCCGAGAACCCAAAGATATTGAGATTTTTATAAGTGACATTTGTCATTCAATATTGGATCTGAGTAGGAACATTTTTATCCCGTAAAATAAAAATGGGCTTTTTTGTGACCTTGTAGCTATATACTTATATATAGGGAGGGAAAAAAAGATGTACTGATTGTGTGCAGAGTGTTATGAAAGATAAACGTATTACAAAATAAAAGACTACGTTGAAGACACGTTTGTTTGCAACCGTGCAGTAACTTTGGACGTTTTATAAGTGATGGGCACTTATAAAACCTCTCAATTTCAAAATGTTCATTGGATACCTATTTGAATGCCTAAAACGTATTAATTTAACCGGAACTATGGGTTCCGGTGCAAAGAAATATCGGAGACGCGAGTTCCACACCTGGAAGAGGCCCAGTTTTTCTATTTATGGAAAACCAGTCCCTAATACTGCGAATAAACGCAGCAAATTTAAGGCGTTTAATTCCTTGAACTGTCCCCCTAGCCAAGTTACAACCGTTTCGTTTCAATTCTCTTTTCGTTGATCGCCTCGAGTCGGCCACGCCTCCTATTCCCTTGATCTGACCTCGTAACTGAGCGTTGAGATGATGTCAGAACAAAGGCATCAGAGGCGTGGCCGATGCGAAGCGATCGACGAAAAGAGAATTAAAACGAAACGGTTGTAACTTGGCTAGGGGGGCTGGCCAGAGTTAAATGCACACATACTTGTACTGCCGCCTGCACCCACAGAAAGCTCCGCTGAGCTTAAAATCTATTTTCTTTGCGAAATATTGATTGATTTACATAAGCTATTTATGTATATTCGGAAGAACACTTAACCTGTAACTTATCTTTAATTATTTCTAAATGTCAAAGCCGTTTGAAAGGAATAGGGAAAACAAGCGAAAAAAATTTGTCGTAATTTTTTTTTTTTTTGACAGTATCACTTATACGAAAAAATCATATGTTATATGTTGTGATAATGTTGTTCATGAATCTATAATAAACCTTTTTTTTTTCAAACCTATTAACCTAGCCATTACCGAGAAGTAGGCTTCAGAAAGTCACTGTTTTATGACACTGCTTGGTAGCTAGGGCCTTCATTTCTCGATTTCATGACTGGGCCCGTTCTACAACTTGTTCAAACTGTCATCAGTTGGAGGTCTGGTAGGGGGTCATTGTACTCATGTACAATGACCCTCTACCTCGCCATTATCCGCCCTCGCTTATGACAATGCCATCACCCTTCCCTTCTCTTCAATGACAATTTCATCTTAGGCCTGTCACGGCAGATAACGTAACTTTCTGAACTGAACATTAAAGTTTTGATCAAACTTGTGTCATTTGTAAACAATTATGTTCTTGACAAACTATTAAGGCTCTTGTACACAGCGTCGACGGCTCGCTTCAAAACTTAGAATAATAAGACAAGTTTAATGTTTAAGTTGGTTTATTTTGAAAATGCCTTGGAAACGTTTTTGATGTTGAAGTTTTGTACATAAGTTTTTATCACCACTGTATAAAGTCGTGTACATACTTAACATAACATGATAAATGAGCTATGCGACCAATGGCTAAGAGAGTCAACGAAAGAATCACTGCAGCCTTAGAACGCAAAGGGCAACAGAGGAACACAATTGGGTTTTAATCAGTAGAAATTACACTCGCTCTCGCTCAACCCATAACGTGAAAAATATTTGTCGAATTCCCAACTATTAGTATTAGTGTCGCCGCACATAGGCCACATGCCAGAGCCACAAACGCCGCCACTAGACGCTAGAAGCGGTCACAAGCCAGTTGTGGCCGGTGGCTGCTACTTTTTTTAACCCATACGTGCAGTATTATAATGGACTCTGACAAAGAAGGTTCAAATGCGCGAGTGGCGTGTGACGGCGTGTTGTATCGGCGTTTAGTGGCCAGTGCGAGCCACAAGAAGCGAGCAGCGGCGATCTGAAGCGTGTGGCGACCACCGGCGTCAACCGTGTGCGGCCAATCCATATAAAATGTATGAAAACTACAGGAAATATGCCGGTGTCGTTTGCCGTTGTGGGCAGTGGCCCGTGTGCGGTGACCGCTAGATACTCTAATTATATATATAGTATCTGGTCCAAGTAAATGAATCCTTTATCATTTGCTTAACCTTTTTCAGAATTATTATGAGATTGGTTTCTAGTCAGACATGACCACAACCCAGTTAAGTGTCTGTCAGATACGATATCACTTGGTAAATCTTGTTGACAGTTTACCGAGTTCTGGCTACCATGACGACTTAAAAATATGAATGTCTCCCTGTTGGTCTGAGATTTTTCTTTGATTTTTCTATGAAAGGGCTGTTTTTCTTTTTTTTTGTGAGAAATCATCAATAACTTCTCCCGCTCCTAGTATCAGATTTTTATTGACTAAATCCCAACCCTGTTTCTTCAGTTGCCCTTTAAGTTCCAGGGCCACGGTAACGGGTTCGGATAATGTCGCTCAGCTGTGAAATAGCCCTAGGATCGGTTTGTTGTTTGGTAAGCGGGGTAATCGATCATGGCTTTCAAACTATTTACATTAAGGCAATAAGTGAGATGGTTCGTTAGCTGACCACGTTTCTGAGGAACAAGTTTCAAGATGATTTATTTACGCGATGGTGTTATGTTTATAATGTAAGTAGATTTAACAAGAGCTTTATGTAACATTGTATACCAAAACAAGTACATTGGATAAACAAAAATTTCAGCCAGGAGTTCTTAGATACTACAATGTTCCGTACTTCAAAAGGAAAAAAACGGAACCCTTATAGAATTACTTTGTTGTCCGTCTGTCTGTATGTCTGTCAAGACCTTTTATATCGGGAACGCGTGGTGGTATCGAGTTGAAATTAAAACCATATACTTAATTCTGCGGTTCATTGAAGCTGAAAAAAATCAAACTTCTAAGATAACGAAAAAAAAGATTCGGCCGTTCATGTTTCAAAAAACATATATTTAGACACTCTTAAAGAAATCTATATTTACAGGGTAGTTCCCGTTGACCCAGAATCCTGAAATTTGGTATAAAGCATGGTCTTATAGCACAGGTTGAGGAATAAATCTGAAAACAGAAATTATTGTTACGTTACAAAAAAAAAAATGTTTTTTGCGATTCAGAAAAATCTTTGAGACTCAATTCGGGAATCGAACTATTTAAATAGGTAAATTTGTACGGAACCCTCAATATGCGAGTCCGGCTCGCAGTTGCCCAGTTTTTTTTTTCTACCACGTAGTCGGGCATGGCCAACATCCATTTTTTCTTTTTTTGAGTTTATATTCACCTCAAAAAAAAAAGTTATATTAGCAGTGCAGTGTGCGCAGTGCGCGTGTGAGCAGTGGTGGCCGAGTGGTAACGGCGCATTAATTTGTGTAATTTATTTCATTACCACTGCTCTAAAAATGGTGAAGGAAAACATCGTAAAGAAACCGGCATTCGACATTCACCAGCCCGCACTGGGCCCGCGTGGTGGATAACGGCCCATTCCCTCTCCTAGAGAGGAAGCCTTAGTCCCAGCAGTGGGAACATTAAAAGTTTGATTATGTTATGCTATGCTAAACTTTATTTTATTTATTGGTTTCTTTATGTTTGATATTTTCTGTAATATCGCAGTACAATTTTCTGAATATGGAATGTGTGTAATACCATGGAGTAATAATAATTACGTTTTTAGGTTACTACTTAACTTGTTTGACATAAACGAGAACGGCAGTTGAGACTTTATCATGCTCACATTGCTGTTGCTGTTTCATTGATTGGGGGGCTTATGTTACGAAACATGAAAGCTAATAAAAAAGGTTTTTTCATATTAAGAGTTCCAACGTAGAAACTATGCATTTCAAAAGGCAAGCAATATCAATGACGTATACCTACGATTTTCTTCTAACAAAAGAACTTTGTGTTCTTGGTTTAATAGCTTTCGTTTTGAAAATTTTGTCTTGTAGCCGCCCTGAGAAGAAAAGTTATTCGTGAGATAAAATTTCCCACGTGAAAGTGATTGAAACAAAAATAGACATCCCATTCATTAGCAGTTTTAAGTCCGTATACATCATAAATACATTGCATACCGCTTGAGACACATTGTTTCCACGGTAGAACTCATATTACAAAATAATGCGAGTTTCCTTAGATTTCACACAAATACGCGATAGTACAGAAAATAAAAAATACAAAGAAACCAAACAAATACCTAATTTCGAAAAAAGAATAACGTACCTTAAAATAATATAAAGTTTAATCGAAGGTATAATAATTCCAAGTCAATCTTAAGATATAAAACTTCAAAGCAACCCGTTTTAAAAAACGGCAATTTCATAGGTGAAGACCTTTATATATAAATCCAAACTAATATTATAAACGTGAAAGTAACTGTCTGTCTGTTACACTTTCACGGATAAACTGCTGTACCCATTTTGATGAAATTTGATACGAAGTAAGTTTAAGGAAGGGCTTTTTATCTAACTTCAACTTTGACTTTGTATCCGCTATGACCGACAGTCACGCGGACAAAGTCACTGGCAGAAGCTAGTATTTTAATCTACACTAATATTATAAAGAGGTAAAGTTTGTTTTTATGTTTTTTTGTTTGTAGGAATCTCCGGAAGTAATGGTCCGATTGCTAAAAGTTTTTCACCGATAGAAAACTGCTTTATTCCTGAGTGACATAGGCTATATTTAATGTACGCAGGCAGAGCCACGGGCCAAAGCTAGTATTATATAATATTTTCTTCATCCAAAAGTAACCCAGTGCCAATAAGTCAAGACCTTTGATGTCACTGTGAGTGACATCAAAGATCTTTGATATTCTAGCTAGTCAGTCGGTGTCTTTGATGTCCCTGTACGTCAAGTTAGTGAATGCTGCATGGTCAAAGGTGCAGTGTGGGTTGCGAATGATGAAAGAGGCGGACGATAGCACTAAGTCTTTTGTTTGTATGTGTGGCGGACGATTATATCAATCTGGCATAGGATCGTAAGAATTGGTAAAAGAAAAGGAAGGCTTATATTTCAAATTTTGTGAATGTTTGTACCATGGAGTATTAATTTTCATAATTGGTAAATTCTTAATTGAATCAATCATTCAGAACAATTGCTACTGGAAAATACTACGCGTAGTGTTTTTTCAATTTTGATCGTCATTAATTCATTTATAATCAATAGCCTGTAAGATATTTCCATAAATTGAGTGATATTTAGGGATTTAAACAAACACTAATAACTTTACTGTTTGTGAATATTATTGATTGAGACTTTACTGAAATAATGACAAGACCTTTTCTATTAAGCCCTTTAAGTATTTGTACTAATTCGAAATTTGTGGTATATTAACTCAACTGTGGAGCCGTACTATAATGTATGCTTTGAAATATGCAATTATATTTTTTCTGACTTTTCAAAAGTACCTGTAAACGGTTTATTTTATACTAGCCTCTGCCAGCGGCTTCGCCCGCGTGACAGTTGATTCCTCAACACAAATTTTGGACCCCCGTTTATCCTCTTAGGAGGTAAATTTTGAAAAATTCTCTCTTAGTGTTCGCCAACGTCATAAAAGGAAACCTTGAGTAAAATTTCACACTCTGTAGGTTTTTTTTCTGTGCGTTTATATGATAGTCAGTGATTATACAAAACTCCTAAATAAACGGATTTAATGAGGCAAGGTATTCTTTACCGGTCAACGTTTGGGTCACAAGTGGACACTGGTAGGGGTGAACAATAAATATATAATAATAGATAGATATTTGAAATTGTATACATTTAGGTATATGCTGAGATAATACTCTATTAAACTACTAATACGTACACCTAACGATAATAATATATATATAATATTCCACAACTATCACACAACGCCGTCTAGTCCCAAGCTAAGCAGAGCTTGTGTTATGAGTACTAGACAACTGATAAACATACTTATATTTTTCTAAATACATTCATATTATAGATAAACTTAAAAAACCCGCGGTTTCACTCGCGTGAATGTAGGTTTCTCCATACAAACTTTGGAACCCCGCTTCATCCCCTTAGATTGTGAATTTTGGAAAATCCTTTCTTAGTGCTCGCCTACGTCATAAAAGGAAACCTTGTGCAAAATTTCACGCTCCTAATGCCAGTAATTTCGGCCGTGCGTTGATATGTCAGTCAGTCAGTTTCCACTTTTATATATATACTAGCTTCTGCTAGCGGCTTCGCTCTCATGAAAGCAGGTTTCTCCATACAAACTTTGCCCCCCTTTTTCACCCACTTAGGATGCCTACGTCATACGAAGAATATACCCTCCAAGTTTCAGGTCTTTACGATCAGCGGTTTAGGCTGTGCGTTGATCTGTCAGTCATTCAGGACAAAGCATTTTATATATATATAGATATTACACCCAGACACAGAACAAATAATCGTGCTCATCACACAAACATTTGTACTGGGTAGGAATCGAACCAACGACCTCTGGCATAGCAGTCAGGGTCACTACACTAACCACTAGGCCAACGATGAACGTTACTTTGTTACCATTCATCCTGATTCATACTATAAACACAACTTAATAAATTTCTCAGAACCTGCCTCTGCACCACTAGTCAATATTAAAGCTACACAGAGTATCCTCAAAATTAATATTAATGGAGTTCGAGTCATTTATAACGTTGTCTAAGTTTTTATGGCATAATGTGTCGAGCTCGAGAACTTGGTCGTTCTAGGTCGCAGGTGGAAGTTTCCCTGCTTATTTAGGACGTAAAGTTGGGGTAGAGCTCTTGGCTTGGTTTATTTGTGAAAGGAATTTGAGAGACTATATTTGGAATTTATTGGTCTGTTCGCTTTTTTATGCAATGGTCTGGAGCAAGGAGGAGGCAGGCGGTTGCCTCCTTCTGCGAGTTAGTAATGCTAGCAAAGGAGGTGGCCGCATGCACGAGGAAATGGCCCTCACGTCCCAGCCGGAAATCGGGATTCTGATCCCGATTATCAACTATCGTTAGCGCGGGCTTGCGGACGGCGAGCAATGGGTAGCGCGCCGTCCGACCGTCCGGTAAACATCCGGATCGAGCCTAAGCCGTCGACGATTGAATTACAAGTATTTTTTTTTTCTGCAAAATATAGGAAACTTTTTGTCCAGCAATTAAACAATAAGGAACACGTTTTTTTTTTTCATATTTCATAGTTAGTCCTATAATGAAAGATGTTCGTAGTCATAAATTTTATTTGCTAAAGAATTACTCAAATATCGCCTTGTTGATAAAAATGATTTCCTAAATGAGAACAAAGGTTAATGTCCTACTAAAATATGAAAACAGTAGACTTACCTCCATCCAAAGTCTTGGTAGCATAAGTGTAAACTGTAGAAGCGGTACCAGCATCGTTTATCGCAGTCACTCTCAGCTGGTACCAGTTAGCAGGAGCGAGAGATCCGACTGCGTATGACGTGGGGATGGAGCGGAGAGGTGGTGCCTGGAAGTGACCTTCTATGTAGCTCCAGCCGAGGTTTAGGTCCATGGGCTAGGGAGAGAAAAAATATATTAATGTAAGATTTTTAGTTTAAAGAACTAAATTCTCAAACAAATACTTAATGCGCTGTGGTTCATCAAAGCAGTGAAAGTGAATGAAATTCTGAACGTACCCGTGCTTAAAGAAGCAATCGACTACAAGTCACGTCTAAAAAAAGTACCAAATCCAGTAAATTGAAAGAGTTACTATGACCCTAGAACGCAAAAAGCAACTGAAGAAACACACGTAGGTTTTAGTCATTTAAAATTTGACATTTCCTCTAGCTCTTTCCACCTTAATATATACTGGGCAACTGCGAGTCGGATTCTCGCACTGATTGTTCCGTACGAACTTACATATGAAAACAGTTCAATTCCCGAATTGAGTTACGAAGATTTTTCCGAATCGCTAAAAGTTTTTTTTTGTGACGTAACTACAAATTTACAGTTTTCAGATTTTTTCCTGTAATTGTGTTATGAGACCTTGCTTCATGCCAAATTTCAGAATTCTAGGTCTAAGGAAAGTACCCTATGACTTTTGCGATATAAACGGCCGTATCTTTTTTCCGTTAACTCAGATGCTTGATTTTTTCACAGCTTGAAGGGACCGAAGACGAGAAGTATATGGTTTTAATTAAACTATAAGGGTATCGATTTTTCCTTTTGAGGTACGAAACCCTAAAAAAGGATGCCACTGAGACCTTTTTTGTATGAAAATTAGCTTCTACTAGCAACTTCACACGCGATATATTAGATAATTATCCCAAGGTAACATATTCCTGAGATAAAAAAAATTATGAGTTAGAGTGTCCAGTTTCTTGCACGTTCTTCTCCATAGAGTTCTACGCTTTGGAACGTGCAATTTAGCTTCACCCACTAAAATTTCACGCTCACCCAGAAAACACAAACGCTAGTTTTTAGCCGTAGTATTAATAAAATTCAATCTGTTTGTGAGTTTATATGTTTGTGAACCACCACGATACAGGAGTAAAGTTAGAACTACACTGGACACACGTGTGTGGTAAAATCACTATTTAGGGATTTGGGTATATAAATGAAACAACCAAATTATCAGTAAGCAGGCGCAACTTCAGAGTGACGTCTACTCGTCCTCGGGAACGGATCGAGTGTGTCCACGACGCCACACCTCAGCCGGTCTACATTTAATGTGTATATCACATCTACCTAAAAAAGCTCTAAGTTCCAATGGCATGAAAATACAGAAGTTTATATTATTTTTATATGTATATAAAATCATGACGCTATCAATTCCGCATATCGGCTGTATAAAGGTCTCTAAGCACACCTTAAAAGCAACAACATTCAAAACTCACATTTCATATAAGCACCAGTTTTCATATAACAATTTTCTACTCTGTCGAAAACTTTTGCTGTGACTTCGAAACTTTGCGAAACGAGGGATGCTTAAACATAGCAAAATGATATCTGGGTTGTTCTTCTTTTTTACCGACAATACTTTCTGAGTAACTAGTTATTGCCGACGGCTTCGCCCAAGTGAATGTAGAAAATGCTCCCAAGGGAACTTACTCCCAGGACCAAAAGTATCATCATCATCTTCATTTTAGCCGAAAGACGTCCACTGTTGAACATAGGCCTCCCCAAGTGTCGCCACAATAAACAGTCCTGTGCGTCTCTCATCCATCGGATTTCCTCACCAGGTCATCGGCCCACCTTGTAAGAGGCCGCGAGCTGGAGCAAGAGGGCGTGTCAAACTTTAACTGACTAAAACTCACTCCTATGTTTCTTCTTTGCCTTTCACAACCCATGGCCTCAGTAGGCTTCGACCCTGCTGGGCCCTACGGTATTGCTGACATCTCCTTGAGGCACATGTGGAATACTACGCTCTGTTGACGACTCGGGCATGATCCGGACGGTAACCAGAAATGCTAGCTGAGATCCTGAATATAAAAATATACAGAAGTTCCATGACTTACCGCTTTATTCTCCGCACGTTGCCAAAGACTGGATCCAAGGAGTCTGTAGTCCACCTCCCATCTGGTGACGTCACAGCCACTATCATCCCATCCGCTAAGTTGGATATAGATGTGGGTCGCGTTGCTCCAGAGCCAGTCGGTTGATGGTGGCGATACTGGGGCTGAGTGAAGTGAAAATTTTAAAATGTAGCATCAACTTCAAGAGAGAGAAAACTATGTGAAACTCAGGTAGGCAATAAACTTCGTATATTTTTTTATTATCACACATAATCATGTATTTGCTAATATAAGTAATTACATAAAGTTATTAAAAGTATAGCACAGTCTAACCATATTACACCTTGAGTTATGCAAATCACGAGCTTTTTTATTGTTGTAATACATTTTCTTGCAATTTTTTTTTACAATTAATATTTTAATTTAGTTCACTATGAAAAATAATAATGTGAATAGTTTAATTACAATTTTAAATGTCATGTATTAAACAAGAATGTCAAGATATATCTGTAAATAAATGTCAAAGTATATCAAATATTAATATAGCGCACTGTATTTCTATACCACTCTTGTAATAACTATGTTTTACAAACAAAATAAATGATTATGATTATTATCATGATTGAAACTTAAGTTTAAGAAAGCTCAAAAGCGGTCTACCAAAAGGAACATCTTCAGGCCATTAAATCTTCCTCTTTCCTAATCCGTAATACCGTCCATAAATAAATGTTACAAATAAGATAAAAAAAAAACGGGTCAGAAAAACAGCTTAATTCCCGAATTGAGTTACGAAGATTTTTCCGAATCGTAAAAAAGTTTTTTTTTTGTGACGTACCTAACAATAAATTTACAGTTTTCAGATTTTTTCCTACAGTTGTGCTATGCCAAATTTCAAGATTCTAGGTCAACGGGAAGTACCCTATGAATTTTGATTCCCCCTCTGTGTCGAAATATACGTTTTTTTGCGACATAAACGGCTCTATCTTTTTTTTTACTCAAAAGTTTGATTTTTTCACAGCTTCAAGGGACTGCAAACCTAAGAATATGGTTTTAGTTTCAACTTGATACCTAAATACATTCCCGAGATAAAGGGTCTTGACAGACAGACGGACAACAAAGTGATCCTCTAAGGGTTCCGATTATTCCTTTAGAGGTACGGAACCCTAAAAACAATGGTATTTGTTTACACAAACGTGAATCACGTATCAACATTAGCGTTGATGAAGGACCGTATAAGCATAGTGACGGATCTGTCCTAATTTCTCTGGCCAGTCTATTAGCACGTACGGATTATTACTCAGCCAAAGATCCTTTCAATACAGTGTCTGTATGTTTGGTATGTATGTTTCACTAGCTTCTGCCCGCGGCTTTACTCGCGTGAATGTAGGTTTCTCCATACAAATTTTGGACCCCCGCTTCATCACCTTAGGGAGTGAATTTTGGAAAATCCTTTCTTAGTGTTCGCCTACGTCATAAAAAAAAAACCAAAACTTTGTGCAAAATTCACGCTTTAAAATCCAGTAGTTTGGGCTGTGCGTTGATATGTCAATCAGTCAGTTCCCCTTTTTATATACATTCAGTCAAAAAAGTATCGGGAATGGATGATTTGTTTATGGTTCCAAATTCAAATTTTTGTTTTTTTGTAGTTGTTAGATTGGCACAACTGTTTTCCATTTTGGCGCGGAGTTTGAGTTGCATCTGTTATTTATATTAAATACAGTGCTGGTTTTAGTAATATCATATATAGTGTGTATTGCGAATTTCATAATGGACAAAAATATCGAACAAAGAGTTTGTCTTAAATTTTGCATCGCCAATGGAATTTCGTGTTCGGAGGCACTGAAAATGTTACAGAAGGCTTACGGTGAATCGACTTTATCAAAAACTCGTGCTTATGAGTGGTTCAAAGCGTTCAAAAGCGGTCGAGATGTGATGGAAGATTTGCCTCGCTCTGGTAGGCCGTCAACGTCTGCAACTGAAGTTAACATCGCAAAAGTGAAGAAAATAGTGACTGAAAATCCCCATTCAACTCTGAGAGAGATAGCCGCCGAACTTTCTGTATCTCACGAGTCGATCCGTACCATTTTAACTAATCATTTGGGTATGAAACATGTTGCTGCTCGGCTAGTCCCAAAAGATCTGAATTTTCTCCAAAAACTCAATCGCATGAAAGTCGCTGAGGACATGCTAGAACGAGTCAGTTCGGACCCAACATTCATGAAAGGCATTGTTACTGGTGACGAGACGTGGGTTTACGAGTTTGACATGCAAACTAGTCAACAAGCTTCGGAGTGGCGCCTTCCAAATGAACCGAAACCGAAAAAACCACGCCAAAGTCGATCAAAAGTCAAAGTCATGTTGACTGTTTTCTTTAACTATCGCGGTGTTGTTACTCTGAATTCTTACCGGAAGGTCTAACGGTAAATAAAGAATATTATTTGAGCGTTATGCGGCGTTTAAGAGAGCGAATTCGACGAAAAAGGCCAGATTTGTGGAAAGAAAATTCTTGGATTTTGCACCACGACAATGCGCCTTCGCTCACTGATGTTGTTTAGTTGTTTTTTTTTTCACGAACCTTCTGTAACAAGTTTTGTGAAATATTCGAGTGAATAACGAAAGTACCGAATGCCAATAGAGCGCTGAGGTGTGATCTCTCTTTTTTCACGTTGCCTTTTTATCAAATGTTACGTTAGATGAACTAACAAACTTTTAAACTATACTCAGGTTGACAATAGGTGGGTCGGGAAGGGCCTTGCTTCCCTAGCTAAGTTACAATTGTATCGTTCGCGCCGAACGTCTCGAGAAGGTCACGCCTCAGGTTCCTTTGTTCTGACGTCATCTCAACGCTCAGTTACGTGGTCAGAACAAAGGAATCGGAGGCCTGGCCTACTTGAGACGTTCGGCGCGAACGAAACGATTGTAACTTGGCTGTTAAGGATAATATTCGATTTCACGTGACATAACACGCTGACAAAAGCTAGTTTACCACAAATGGTTTTCTACGATAATGTAGAAATTATTTGTAGTAAATTTTTCCTACAGTCCTATAAATTAATGGAAGCTTATTTCGCTAAATACCACTTATCTTTGGATTCTGAAAGCTTCATCTATTCGATTGTACTGTATAATAAATATAAGCTAAGAAATCAATAACCAATCATAGTAGTTGACTTGAAATTAGGATTGAGCAAGACTTCGGTGAACGTATGTCTTTCTGTCAAGATTGTAATTTGGGATTGTGATTTATTTTTATGAAGCGTTTTTTATGCCGCCTGTATTAATGATTTTCAGAGTCAAAGGAAGTCGATTACGTGTGATATAGTAACTTGTACATAATTTGAGAGTTTTATAATTTGTGTGAAATTGACTTTTTATAAGATTGCTATTTTAGGTGCAAACGTGAGGATTCAGGACTGGTTTTTAAATTATTTTACAAAATGGTGTACACAATGATTTTCAAAATGACTTCCACAATGGTTTCCACAATAGCTTCTACAATGGTTTTCACAATGATTCCCACAACGGTATCGACGATGATGTCCACAGCGGTTTCCACAATGATTTCCATAATGATTTCCACACTGGTTTTCACAATAGTTTCCACAGTGAATTCCACTTTGATTTTTGACAAAGGAGGAATATTACTTTGGTTTCCATAATGGTTTTCAAAATAGTTTTTATAATGGGTTCCATTACATTTTCCACAATCGTTTCAACAATGGTTTCCATAACGGACATTTTGGACATAATGGACATCAATGGACCTTTTTCTTAATTTTTTCAAGATACCATAATGAGTCCAACAGTGAGTTTCATAATAAGTTTCATTATTTACAGCAAACTAAGAAAAATCTTGTAAAAAATCCTAAAAATAGAACAAAATAAACTTACCTCCTCCCAACGTAGTAACATCAATATGAGCTGGCGCAGATGTCCCAACACTGTCAGTAGCGGTGACTCTAACAGAGTACTTGGTCCCGCACTTAAGACCAGCCAGCGTGTGTGTCTGTACTCCTGGGAGCCGGTTCTCTCTTGTCACCGGCCATGCTTCTTGCCAGAGGCCGTCGTTTTCTCGCCAAGTAAGATTGTAACCTGTACGGGAGATGGTTTTGTTATGATGTCTTTGTGTTTTGGTAATTTGACCGAGACTAATGTTATCGGTAAGTGTTAATTCGAATATATAATATTTTTTTTAACTTAATTCTCAGGGGAGCATCCCTCAGAATAGACATCAGGGTGCCATGTACACTGTTTATTTCTCATGAGTGCTCGAGTCAACGAGCACCCACGGAGTCGGCGCCCCTGATTATTATAAAACAAATACTTACTAATACCAAAACCCGAGGAATCGTTTCCATAAGATCTTATCTCGTCCCACTCTACGACAATGTAGTCCTTATAAGGCGTAGCTCTTAACGTCGGTGGATCTGGCAAAGGCAACACTTTGACAGTGTACACCACTGAGTCTGAACCGTACAGGTTCTTAGCTAAGCAAGTGTAGTTACCGCTTAGTGATTGGTCTATACCTGGAAGAAAATAAAAAATGTTAGTACCTACGAACTAATAGTGTTTCTTTAGGGTTCCGTACCCAAGCGGTAAAACGGGACCCTATTAGTAAGACTCCGCTGTCTGTCCATCAGTCACCAGACTGTATCTCATGAGCCATGATGGTTAGATAGTTGAAATTTTCACAGATGATGTATTTCTCTTGCCGCTATAATAAATAACAAATACTAAAAAAATGAATAAAATAAATATTTGAGGGGAGTCCCTCCCATACAACAAACGTGTTTATGTAGCCGTCTTTTTGCTATAGACGGTACGGAACCTTTCATGTGCCGGTTTTTTTCAATCTATTTATCACGATAAATCTCTGGTAAAATAAACTAGTCATCTTAGTCATACTAATATTATGTCATCACCTTACGCCACCACAGTAACTGTACAAGGCCTTCCCCAAGTCCTTCCAGACAATTCTTCTGCACCGTCCCGAACCAGTCTTCTAGAGCCATCTACACGTCTAACACTATTAATATACCTACTAAAATGATTTTATATCTATACCATAAACCTAAAAAATGTCAACGCAATCTGTAACGAGATAATTATATAGGAATTCAGCCCTAACACAAAATCAACCCTAAACTTTGTCATAAATCTGGACTCCGGAATAATGCCTTAAAAGAACTGAAATACTGTAAGTAAAAGACTGCCGTGCACTGCTGACAATGCCCGAAATACGGCCGATTCAAGAACTGCTGAATCGGCCGCATGCGCCCGTACAGATGTGTCAAATATAGACAATCACACAAACACCACTGACTGCTCATCCTGGGTGACATAGGCTATGTTTTACGTACACAGACGAAGCCGCAGGTAAAAACTAGTTTGTAAATAAATATGTTAACAGTCAAACCATTGCAACAGTGTTGTGGGGCTTATCTTATAAGTCACTTGCCTATTTGGAATAAAGATAAATAAATAAATAAGAATTATTAAAAAACTTCTTGTTTTGCTCACCCTACCCAATTTTCCACGGGTAGTGTGAAAGCTCACAGGTAGTGTGAAAGTGGAACCCGGTGCCCTAGGACGAAGGTAAAGAAAGAATAGGAATGGATTTTTAGTCAGTAAAAGTCTGACATTATCAACTCAACAAGAGCGGGGGATCATTAGATGAAAAAAATCCCTACCCAATTTTTCGATTTGACAACTATGACGTCACTACATTTAAATGGAAGATTTTTATTAGCAATTTTCATTATCGATTTAAAAAGTTTAAAGTTTGAAAGTACTGCCATTTTACGACCTAAACTGAACTGTTAAAGGGATGGAGCTATATAGGGTGTATAGCTCCATCCCTCTTTCTCTCGCTCGGCTTATTTTTTAACACAATCATCGTAGTAAGACCCCTGATCCGATTCCGAATTCTTTTACTTTGAAAGTAACATCTTGCCGAGTGATATATATGTAAGCTACTTTTCGTCCCTTAGCTAACAACACCGCATAAGTAATTTTTACCATCTTTACAGGAAACGAAAGTGTTGTTGAAACGCGGTGTTGAGAGGCCAGCCGACTTGCACGCTATCACTAATTTTCGAATTATGGCTTCTGATTGGCTGAAATCTATATCATGTGACCAATGGTTAGACGCGCAATGAGGAGCTCCATCTATAGGCATTAAAATGTGAAAACCGCCAATTTTCGACTTGAGCGGTGTTGTAAGCTAAGGGACGTTTAGTCCCTGTTAAATATTTGGTATCTGTGGGATAAGCAAGAAAAAACAACGCAACTGAAAAAAGCTAGCTAAAATATAATTTACTTTCCTGTGTTAAAAAGCAAATATTTTTATATAATTGTATCAAGTTGCAAGTACTTTCATAATTTGCTCGAGGATCCATCAGTATTTGTGAAATTATCCTCAATTAAAATAATTATAAGTAACATGAAATGGAGAAAAATTAGAGACTGATTTTCTATTCAGACTTTCAGTGAGTTTACTAATTCTTTTTATGAAGTCTAGCATGAAAAGGGACGTCTAGACACTATGTTAATTTTGGTCCCTTGTAAACACATTATATTTCCATCATATGGATTTAGAATAGAATAGAATACACTTTATTGTACAATAAAATAGTAGTAGTAGTATTTAGGTCACTGTTTAGTGTTTTTCAACCTCTTTGACATTAATTTTTGAGGTGAGAAATCATCGGCTTCTGTCGCTCTAGGGTGAAATGCGAGGGTGTGTCAAATTTATTCGGACGTGTTTTTTTTAGGTGGGAAATCATCTAATGCCATCTCTTGCCCTTACGTGTCAGACTTTTACCGGCTAAAACCCATTCCTGTTCCTTCTTTGCCTTCGATTCAGGGCCCCGGGGTTCTCTTTCGCATGACTCATGGCCCCAGTAGGCTTCGACCCTGCTGGGCCCCTACGGTTTTGCTGACATCTCCTTGAGGCGCGAGGGCTCGGTCCGGACGGTTTCCGGACGGTCGGACGGCGAGCTACAGATTGCTCGCCGTCCACAAGTGTTTTCGGACTGTAACCCACCAGTGCTTCTTCTATTACGCTTAATATACTGTTAACCACGGTACGGTAAAGCATCAATATTTTTTTTTGACCTGGGTCCATTTTTGATTCTTATTCTTGTTAGCAGTGACCAGAAGTTCAGAAGAAAATGTAAATATATTTATTAACCAATGTATTCTTTAAAATCATAAGTACTAAGCAGTACCGTACAAAACACAATATTTCTGATAAAACTTGTTCGCATCAACGTTACTTTTTAGTTAGAAAGTTTGAAATATTAAACCATTCTCGGGCCATATTTTAGCTTTTGCGAACCACCAGTGGTCCACGGACCACAGATTGGGAACCATTGATTTTAGTAAACGGTTATTCGACCGTTAAAAGGCGATACTACCTCTTAATTCACAAGACGATCTAGTTTAAGAGTGTGAGTGTAATAAGTTGTACAATCTTTTTAAAATAAATACGTGTGTTAAGTTTATGTTCGAACTCGCCGGGCGAAGCCGCTGGCAGACCAGCGGTAAAGGGACCATACTCTCGGAATAAAAAGCGTCCTATGTCCTATTCCAAGACATAGTCTACCAGTGTGCCACCATTCATACAATTTCGTTCAGCCGTTTGAGCGTGAAGTAACAAACATACATACATACAAATTTTCAGCATATTAACGCATATTAGTGTCAGCACAAATTAGATAACATTAGTATATGCGAAACCCGAACTACGTATCTTGTATTTATATGTAAAGAATCTATGTACAACATTTTGTAACTGGATCATGAAAAATCACAAAGTTATAAGCTTGTTATGTTACCCGGTTGTCCACACAAATACATGGTCATCGGGCCATCCGGGCGACTGTTTTGCTGCCGCACCCAGCTGTGCGCTGGCGCCTAATGCCCGCTATGACCTACCGTGACCTGTGTTGTACTTAGTGTCATTGGTGTCCAACTTGTGACCTTTTAAAAATATTTTTGGGAAATAATTGGAATCGATTCAATTACTGATTCTGAACAAACTATTTTCAGGTTTTGCATTTACTAAAAATAATGTTGTAGAAGCATTTGATTTTGAACAGGTGTTCCATTTAAATCGATAGTAGGTAAACATTATAGGGGCATTTTGGAGTTCCTCTTAAATCGATAGTAAACACCACAAGGCATTTTTGAAAGTTTATTCCCTAAAGAGATAAATTGAGAGTTGAAAGTTTCTTATGAAGTTCGTAACTTGTTTGTTTGTTTGTTTGTTAACATTCACCGTCTGATTCAAGTATAAATGAAGATTGTTTTTTTTTTTGTTAAGTTTGGTTTGGTGATTGTCAAAATACCCGGTACATCTTAACATTAATTAATATTAGATATTCACACATTGTATGTTGTATGTTACAAGATGTAGCTTTGAATCTGCAAAAACATTCAAGAGGCAATTGTGTTAATGATTCTCGACGCGAATCAACAATAAATGAATCGCACTCATACACACAGTGACATAATCGCAACAATTGATTTTATTTTTTTGAATAGGTTATTCTGAATAATACGAAAAAAAAAACTAAAATAATAAGTATTAGTGATTATTGACCAGGTATCATATTTTTATATGATTATTTACGAGTTCGAACAACCTCCTGAAATTGTGTGCAGATTCAAAACTATTATTCAGTTTTCTAATTTTTTCCTATACTTGTGCTATGAAACTTTGCTTCATGTCAAATTTCAGGATTCTAGAGGACCCTATGAATTTTGATTCCCTTCAGAGTATCGAAATATACTTTTATTACTGCCGTATCTTTTTTTTTTGTTAGAAGTTTGATTTTTTCACAGCTTCAAGGGACCGCAGACTTCAAAATATGCTTTTAATTTCAACTCGATACCTCCACGCGTTCCAAAAATAAAGGGTCTTGACAGATAGACCGATAGACAGACAGACAGACAACAAAGTGATCCTATAAGGGTTCCATTGTTTCCTTTTGAGGTAGGGAACCATAAAAAGTACCACTAAAAACTAAATACTTACTCTTAATTAGTAAACTATCGTCTCGATTCCTTGTGAACCTCGGATGATGAGTGATGATATTCTGGTTATGGTACCACACAGTCCTCGGTGGCGGGGACCCAACACTCCTACATTCTAGCAGCAGAGAGTTCCTAACAGCTACTGTAATTTCGCCTCCAAGGGATGCAACTCCAGCCACAACTGTATAGAAAAGTTTTAATGTTAGAATAAGTTAGAGGAAAGTTTTGTGGCCGAGGGAAGTAAGGAAAATAGTTGAATGATATTAGTTTTCTTACACAATAGTGGTGGGTAACTTTTTGTACGTTAGATCGTAGTTTGTTATGAACTGAAATACGGGTAGCACATTTTGTTGCAAGTGGCTGAAATTTTGTCATTGCAGTATTTTATTTATTGAGGGATAACAAACTGCTACCTAAAACATAAAACTCACGCTTAAAAAAAAACACTTTAACCCCCCCCCGTATTATTATTACTTAATTGCACGTTTTTACGTAAATCACCAAAACTAAATTAAAAAAAAAAACAAAAAAACTTTTTCTGGATTTTTCTAGGAAAAACCAAGATATAGAAAAGATTTCGGCTAAAAAAAAATCGTACAAACGTGTGTACAAAACGACAATTTAGCATTTTTCAAGGTCATTCAAGTTGTACAGACGTATGTACAATCGGCGCTCGAGGGGTGCAGGTAGTAATGTTGCCAACTTTATTATCCACAGATTGTTAAAATTGTAGGCCACTAGATGAACATTATTTTACAATAAATATATTAAACAATTTAATATTTATTTATTACATTATAACACCTTTACAGATTAGTCCAAGGCGATGTTATAACTAACACTTAATATAATATGTACATAGTTACGATATTATAAAATTAATTAGGATGAAATGTCCAGACCTTTCTCAATAATTATTTGAGCTGCTTCTAAAAATTTCGGCAGGTTTTGGCCAAATATATCCTCCTATTAGTGCTATATGATTGATAGTAGAAAGATAACTTAGATAAAAAAAGCTATGTGTGACTCAATTACAATTAATAATAGCACTGAAGTTAAGGCGCACCGAAAGACTGCAATGGCAAATGCCCACGTGTATCAAACAAGGTTATTCGACACACTTGAAAAGTGAATAATACCTATTTTGTAAACATTACATTTTAGAAATGGTTCGTGAATTTAATTTTTGTGTACTTTGCGTGATTGGGCTATTCGTCGCACATTTCTGCACTAGTTTGAAATAAAATTCATTGCAAGCTCAGACATTACTTTTGTCATTTTTATTAAATACATATGTTTTTATTATTAATGAGCTTACGTTTAAACCCTATCACATCTGATGGTAAGCGATGATGTGGTCAGCGATAGATTACATAAGTGTAGATAAATCTAGAAAAAACTTTTTTAAATGTTTTAAAGTTGATGATAAACAGTGATGTAATCGTTGAACTTATTTACTCTTGATTTTAAAGACGCCTAGGTTGTAGCTTTAAGAATACACACGCTCCAGCAGGCAATTTCACTCCTTAGCTCTACGCTGAATCACTCATCACTCTACAATGAATGTGGTCCCAAAATTTTGTTACATCATATTTTATTTTATATAAAACCACATATCCAAATATTTGATCAGAAAGACTTTTAAATGTGACTCTCAGAAATATTAAAAACAGATGTAACACGACCACAAACCAAAGGACCAAAGCAAAAATTTCGTTTTGTATCTTTGTGTTTAAATGCGGTCCCGAATTTCGACTGTATTTATCTTGAGTACGTTTACAAACATGAAGCCGGAAGGGACCTCGTGAAACTACTCGTAGACGGACAAATATTTATCGAACGGATCGTAAGATAAACAGTTTTGTCCTTCACAATATTTATACACGGGTATAGATATACAAGCTATCAAACAGTCTCGTATCAAAATATCATATTTATATTATAACATGACCAATAAAAAAGATATCATACCGCACCCCCGGAGCGACACTGTCACTTATGCAAAAATATAGTTTTTCAGGAGAAGTATTTAAAACTTTGACACCTCACAAAACAATGACTTAAGAATATATAGGGTGACTGGTAATTAGTGACCGATACTTAAACACGTGATTGTATTCATGATTACAAACAACTTTCCCAAAGAAACTTTTTTATATACTCAATAGTTTTATCACAATAACAAAACAGCTGTTTGAATCTAAAGCTGTATACGTGCACGCCTGTGACAAGCGACCGCTCAGCTGTTAGCCGCGTGATGCCGTCGTACCTGCAATAGTGATAGAACACCCACGCGGCTTGCAAACCCAGCGGTGTACGTAATCAGTGTATGTACCTACGTTTCGGTTGTTAACTACTAGATCAAAAAATAAAAAAGTTTCTTTGGGAAAGTTGTTTGTAATCATGAGTACAATCACGTATTTAAGTATCGGTCACTAATTAACAGTCACTCTATATAGATGAGATGAACTGCTTATACTACAACGTCAACTTCCCTTAGACTTTTAACTTACGTTATGGCACCAAGTAAAGGGGTGCTTTAGGATCATTTTTAGATAATTAACAAATTTTTGCATTTTTTGCAAAAGTGACAGTGTTGCACTTTCTACACAAGAAATCACTGAAAACACTTAAAAATCAATGTACTCATTATATATCATCTTCATTTTAGCCGAATGATGTTCACTGCTGGACATGGCCCTGTGCGTCTCGCATCTATCGGATTCCCGCGACCCTTACCAGGGCCTCAAGTCCGCTATTACAATAGTGTCAGAATGGTCTATCATTGATTTCATAATTGTAGATGTTGAGTAAGTTGGGTAATCTAAATGGCGTTATTATAAATTTTCAATGGTCAACCACTGACACTCCATTGAAAGAAGTGGCATAGAATGGAAATCTCGTACATATTGACAAATGAAAGTCTGACGTGTGCGGTAATCTGCTAAAATTTTGATAGCTTCTTTGATCAGTGACCTGCCATTAGAACGTCATTGTGCAGTCATTGCTTTTAAGCTCGATATTGTCATTCTACCAAAACTCTATTACGAGACCATTGACCGATCAATGATCGAACATTATGGATTAACAGATTTCGAACTTTTAGCGGATTGTTATTATTAGTTTTTTTTTCCTTGTTACTTTTTATTCTACTTATTTTACTTTTTTCTTTTTGGCATCTGCCTAGTTTAATATTTATAATGTAAGGGAAAAGCGGAGCCTTTACCTAAAGGCATTTCTATGCCTAAATGGAAACTCATCGACATGCAATTTAAGCCAAAATGATATGCGATAAAGCATTTTTTTAATTTTATTATTTTTATTAGCACATACCTCTTTGCGATGGAGTATTAGTAACCCTCCTGCTCTCGGGTCCTTCACCGACAGCTGTGCTGGACGTCACCCAAACATCATACTGTCTTCCTTCGATCAGTCCTTTAAGTTCTAACGTTTGGCACTTTTCGTATGCCTCCGATGTGCTTTGGACGTCCACTCTTATTGCTTGGGGACCGTCGTTGCTGGCGGCAAAGTTTTTATATTATTTTAACTCTATATTGATGATCGTTCTTTTTGGTTTGGTCATGTAAAGAGGAGGGATGAAATGCATGTTACTAAAAGAGTTGTGAGTATACATGTGGATGGATAGAGAGGGAGAGGGAGGCCAAATGATGGATGAATCGTGTGAAGAGTAATATGAAAGAAAAGGTAGTTAGTGATAGCATCAGAGGTGACAGGACAGAATGAAAGATTATAAAGGTTTGCCCCGACCCCAAATAACTAACATAGGATAAGGGCAGGAAGATGATGGTGGAAGACTTTGTATAGATTTTAGCCACAATAAAAATAAAAGCTACGGATCTGGGAGTGGTCATGTTTCTCACTAGATGGCGTTGAACTCATTTTTTTTAGTTTAATTGGTTTTTAGTGTATGGGAGCATCATTAAGTAAAAAAAAATACAGGTGGTCAAAACGGATGTGTACTACGTAGGATGTATATATAACATACATACCTAGCAGTGAGCTTACAATAAACAGTATAATGGAGGAGCCTTCCATTCGGCTGTCGCGGTCTTTTCCAACTGACGAGGAGGTTAGTTGACGATTGAGCCAGTAGCTTTATTTCAGCTGGGGCTTCAGGCACTGAAAACAAAAGAAGTCTTGTAGAGGTTGCATAACAGGGAGCAACAATAAGGCCTACTGTCTGCGGACGCAGCTTCACAGACGTGTTTTCGACATTGTACACTTTTTTTTTAGTGTAGTTATCATCCAATGACTTCACTTCACATTTTTACTTTTAGTCAGTAAAAGTCCAGAGCGGGTCGCGGTTACTGACTTTTAGTCATTAAAAGTCCACACCTGTGTCTTTCAGTTACCCTTTGCGTTCTAGGACTACGGGTTTCCTTTTCAGAATTTCCCCACGGTCCTTGCTAGCGGGCATCGGCCCTGCTGGGCCTTTATGGTTTGCTGACATATCTTTGAGGAGCGCGTGGATCACTACGCGTTGATGACGACTGTCTCGACACACCACACACCACACACACCCACCGCCACCTCAATTTCATTAGTAATAAATTACTGTTGTGTTTTAAATAGCATATAAGGATAGCATAATCAGTCTTATAATGTTCCAACTGCTGGGACTCAGGCCTCCTCTCTGGTTCTAGGACATGCTTGTTTCCTCACGATGTTTTCCTTCACTGTTTTGAGAGCAGTGGTGATGAAATAAATTACACAAAGCAATGCGCCTGGCTGAGTTTAACCCGTGCCCCACAACTCGCAAGTCGGGGCCGTTACCACTCGGCCATCACTGCTCTCGTGTTTTAAATAATATAATAAAAAACATTGTAAAAACAATGTCACAGGAGGGCAAAAAAAAAAAATCTGTATAAATAATGAAGTTTAAACAATGATGACACTATACCAGTCATACACGAAGCGATTACATAAAAAAAAATAATCTAAAATTTTAATTTTTTAAGAACAATAAACGTAAAAAAAACCATATCTCTTTATCAGCAATACCAAAAATATATCTCTACATAATATCTACATAAAGTCCTCAAAACTCACCATCTTGCATCGTAGAACAAACAATTGGGAACGAGAATGGCCCTAACCCGTAGTTAGAGAAGCCGGCCACTTTGACGGTATAGTTAGTGAATTTGTAGAGTCCCTGCAGCCGAAGTTCCGTCACTAGCGACGTAGAGTTCAGCCATTGTCGACCTGTTGGACAGATTTACATAATGATAGAGACAGTGATTGCTTTGTGTAGAGTTTGGTAGAGAAGCTGTTTTTGTTTCTAGTCAGTAAGCTGGATATTATGGACGCTGTATTTTGTGGGGACGGTTGTAAGGTTGTAACAGTAGTGTACAATCGCGGAATGCTAAGTGTAGTATATTTGTGTCAATTTTACAGAACTGTTTGTCTGTTGGTCAGCTGTTTAGAAGGCGACATTAATATTTTTAGGGTTCCGTGCCTCAAAAAGAAAAAATGGAACCCTTATAGGATCACTTTGTTGTCCGTCTGTTTGTCTGTCTGTCAAGACCCTTTATCTCGGGATATGCGTGGAGGTATCGAGTTCAAATTAAAACCATGTACTCAGGTCTACGTTCCTTTGAAGCTGTGAAAAAATTAAATATCTAAGTTAACGCAAAAAAGATACGACCGTTTATATTGCAAAAAAACGTATATTTCGACACTCTCAAGGGAATCAAAATTCATAGGGTAGTTCCCGTTGACCCAGAATCCTGAAATTTGGGATTGAGCAAGGTCTTATAGCACAAGAATAAATCTGAAAACAGTAAATTTGTAGTTACGTCACGTAAGACAAATAAAATGATTTCATTTGATTTGTAAAAAGTGAATTGTTAAAAAGTTACCTACTTGTTGTTGTTTTAGGTATTATTTTTATTGTTAATTGTTGCTAATTTTGAATCGAACATTATTAAAAAAAAAAAACATTTTTTTCATTCTTACCTTGAGCAGCATAAAGTACAGTGTACCCAATCAGCGCTCCAGCCTGTTTATGGGGTGGTATCGGTTGCCAACTGACCCGAAGTGCTGTGGACGTCACTCCACCACATTCTACTGATGATGGACCTTCTTCAGGAGCTGAGATCAAGGAAAACGATTTTTTTTTTAATAAATAAAGTATTTTTTGGATTAATAGAACAAGCGAATGGGAAAGGTGTCGAGCTTCAGAAAGATATTGAGGCCAATTCTAACAGAGTCAATTTTTGTTCTGAATAAGCATAAAGTATAAGTATAATCAGCCTTTTAATGTTCGCACTACTGGGACTCAGGCCTCCTCTCTAGGAGAGTGAATGGACCGCAATCAACCACGCGGGCCCAGTGCGGATTGGTGGATGTCACATGTCCTTAATTTTTTTTTATTCTAGGACATGCTGGTTTCCTCACGATGTTTGCTTTTGAGAGCAGTGTTGATGAATAAATTATACGAAGTAATATGCTCGACTGGGTTTGAACTCCCGACTTACAAGTTTTACCCCCCCCAAGTACCCCCAAGTACCCCCAAGTTACCCCAAGTAGTTGAAGAATTATATATATGTCGTGACCAGATCATGGAAATTGATTATTTCATAATATGGCCAAGTTAAACTGGCCAGATCATTTTAAACGTTAATTTTTTAAGTATGTCAATCCTCGTTTGGCCTATTTTCTTTGGACTTTTCATTGTCATAGAAATCCTACATCAACGATATGGCCAAACGAGGATTGATATATCATCAAATGTTAACGTTTAAACGATCTGGCCATATCATAAAATGATCAATTTCAATGATCTAGCTACGACATTTATAAAGAGATTTGTGAAAATGAAAACAATAATACATTAATGTTAAAACTGCTGCTAGAAATTCTAATTGACCTTTAAACCGGCTAAGTTGGATGTATTCGACAAACATCATCATCATCTTCCTACCCTTGTCCCATCTTATTTGGAGTCGGCGCAACACGTTTTTTTCTTCCATTTTATCCTATCATCCGTAATGTTATCACTAACTTCCTTTTCTTTCATATCACTGTTAACACAATCCTTCCATCTTTTCTTTGGCCTCCCTCTCCCTCTTCACCCATCCATGTATTCGACAAACATTCTTGCATTTATTTCGACAAGGTCACACATTCACGACCGTTATGACTGAGTACCTAACCTCGTTAGCTCTTCTGTCACCCACGGGGATTGAAGAGCTAAACGAGGTAGAGTACCCAGTCGTCAACATACGAACCTGGCGAATAAGACACTAAAACACTCGCCGGACCAATCCTATGCAAGAGGTTAAAACCGTTGCTGTTAAATCTAATTGAAACTTGCATCAAAAACAAACCTTCACTTAACAAACTCAACATACAAAATACGAAAGTAATGATAACATAAATCGCTAGCAAAACAAACCAGAACACAGGGACGTCAGCCAGAAGCAAGATTTTATAGCACAAGTAAAGGAAAAAATCTGAAAACTAAATTTGTAGTATTCCGAATCGCAAAAAAAAAGTTTTTTTCATTATCATCATCATCAATCCAGCCGAAAGACGTCCACTGTTGGACATAGGCCTCCCCCAAATGCCGCCACAATGACCGGTCCTGTGCGTCTCGCATCCATCGGATTCCCGCGACCCTCACCAGGTCATCGGTCCACCTTGTGGGAGGCCTTCCAACGCTGCGTCTTCCGGTACGCGGTCGCCATCCAGAACCTTTCGTCCCCGTCGACCATCTGTTCTGCGAGCAATGTGCCCTGCCCACTGCCACTTAAGTTTGGCGATTCTTAGTATTCTGAATCGCAAAAAAAAGTTCTTTTATGTCACAAAAAAAGTCTTCGTAACACAATTCGGGAATTGAACTGTTTTCATAAGTAAGTTTGTCAATCCCCATAGGTGACAGAAGAGTTAAACGAGAAGACATACCAGTCGTCAACATACGACCCTGGCGAATGAGACACTAAAAAACTCAAAGGCGCAAGAGGTTAAAACCGTTGCTGTTAAATCTAATTTAAACTTGCATCAAAAACAAACCTTCATTTAACAAACTCAACATACAAAATACGATAGTAATGATAACACAAATCGCTAGCAAAACAAACCAGAACACAGAGACGTCAGCCATTTTGTTTTCCAACTCATACATAAATGTAACAGCCTTAAGTTACCAGTTAAACGAAACATTGCAATGATAATTAAGAAAACTTTCTGTATACGCAAGGAGTTTCAAGTCAAATATTCCGTAAAATTGTAGCAATTGAATCAAATATATGAATACTGTTAACGAAGCTTGGTTTAGTAAAAACAGTAGCGCTTGTTGGAATGTTGCCTTAGATATTATGCTAGAGTTGGAAAGTTGGAAAAGAGAAGTATACAGGTAAAATGCTCACCTAAGTAACATATTTATTTAAACTTCATATACAGTAGTGGTACATAGGCGGCAACATAAGTATGCGACAATACATGCATTAAGTATGCGACAAGGCATTCTCAACTAGTCAATCTTTGGGTTAAAAAAGACAACACTGTGGTAGGTGCACAAATAACAGATATTTCAAACAGAAAAAAAAATTATAATAATAAAATACATATATGCTAAAATATAAACTAATAAAAACTATGAAAAATATCAAATCATTAAAAGTAATAACAATTCTGACGAAGACCGAACTAAGGTTGAGAGGACTTCAAGTAGTAGTTCCGAATTTCACACTTGAAGAAAAATTTACTTTTAGCTTTTCACTCTTGACTTAAAGATACCTAAGTTACAGCAAATATGAAATATAGACTGCTAGCTGAACATACAATGATTGTGTAAAAAAAAATGGTGGGAAAATTGTTTTCACAACGTTTAAAACGATTTTTTTTTGTATGTTTTTTCATGACTGACAATAATGAACAGCTATGAATTCTATTTATATATACTATTTTTTTTCCACAACTGTCACACAACACCGTCTAGCTCCAAGCTAAGCAGAGCTTGTGTTATGAGTACTAAACAACTGATAAACATACTTATATATTTCTAAATACATACGTATTATTGATAAATTACACCCAGACACAGAACAAATGATCGTGCTCATCACTCAAACATTTGTCCTGGGTGGGAAACGAAACCACGACCTCCGGCATAGCAGGCAGGGCCACTAACCACTAGACCAACAGGCCCAGTCATTTCAATTGGTAACATTTTGGTAAGGGCACTTTTTGTCATCATTATCAGTGTAAAAACTGAAAAAGTTTAGTCGAATAACCCCTCCTAATTAAATTAACCCTTTAATGATCTACTGTAAAGTTTGAGAATTACGTTTTTACTAAGAACTTATTCACAGGTAGAATATATTACAAACTTTATCCTTTTCATACACGTAGGCAGTTTCTTTAATCCCATTTAATTCTGTATAATATACTTACCAGCGATATAACAGTCCCGAAACTTTATCTTACTTCGTATCGATATCAAAAATAAACATCTAAAATTAAGTCAAAATTGGCTGACATTTTACGGCAAAAGTTTCACACAAAGACCAGAAAATATGAAAGAGGCGTAGACTGAAACAGTTCGGAACTTTTCTCCTCAAACAAAGTAGGTCTGAAAACGAGCGAAGAAAAACCCCAAGTTTAACTGAACGAAGTTTTCTGTCAAGCACTATGGGTTGATATTAATTTGAGCTACTTATTTTGTTTTAGGAACAAGATCTTGAGAAGAAACTTTGGATATGTAGCCAAAACTCGAAACTATATTCAGTTATTATGTGTGATATGTAAACGTGAGGACTAAAAATGTTCAGCTAAAGGTAGCGCGCTACATACACACTTTTTTTTCGGTGGGAACATCATCCAATGACAGCCCAACTCTTGGGAGGAACGGGAAATTGTATCAGAGTTTGACTGACTAAAAACCCACTCCTGTATCTTCGTTGCCTTTCATAGTAGGGTCGAGTTTTCCTTCAGAATCAGACCCTTGGCCCCAGAACCGTTGTTGACATCTCCTTGAGGCACGCATGGAACACTACGCGCCGTCGAAGACTTGGGTTCGGTGCGGACGGTTACCAGACGGTCGGATGGCGAGCTATCCATGGCTCGCGGACGGCGAGCCATGGATAGCAGATCTTCGGTGACTGGAAATCGGGATCGGAATTCCTGCGGCTGGGGCGCGAGGGCCATTGCCTCGTGCGTGCACGTGCGGCCTCCTCCTTTTGTTAGCATTACTGCTTCGTAGAAGGAGGCGACCGCCTGCCACTTCTCCTCGCTACGGAGTACGGACCATAGCCTGTATCAAGAACCGGCGCGAGAGATCGTCGCCGCCGATCGCACGAGGACACGGCAGTGCCACACACGCTAGGTTATACCTGACAGGCTTGCCTGTACAGTTGAGTTTTATATTTATATTTTTTTATATTATAAGAAAATATGTAATTTTAAGTAAGCGCGAAATCGATCATAATAAAATTGTGCAAATAATATAGCATAAAATTACTGAGATTGATAAAGAAGTATTGAAGAAAGACATCGGGTTAATACCAAATATTAATAAAGAGCAGAAAGATAATGCTGATACATCAGAATCAAATTCAACTATATCTGCAAGTACCAGAGAATACTAATTTGGAAGTAATTAAGAGTAATTTTATGTTTAGGACTAGGCCTAAATATAAAATTTGGCACCCAAAAAAAAATTGGTACGAAAAATTTGAGTACTCAATAGCAAATAAAATTTATCAAGTCCTTTCTTCTACTATTTCAATTTATACTGTGCACGACCGGGCTTATAATTCTTTACTTGCAAGCCTATGAAGAATAAAAACAGATAAATTTTATTTTGATTCCATAATCATATAGACAAAAGAAATGAAACCGAACAATAAACCAATGTCTCCGAAACATCCTAAAACAAAAGCATAAAAGGTAAGGGAGTAATTATAACAACAACATAAAGGTTACTACAATGTTAACGAAGACGATAAAGCTTTACGAGGCAAAGTTTGTTCTGCCAAACTTCAGGCAATTTGCATAGTTGATGTTAGATAAAATTCTTGCGTAACTCGCTATGAACGGTGTGATAATGGTCTTGGAGATAGTAGTTTATCTGATGTAGACTAATTTGGAGATTTAAGATTATAAATACAATAGCTGGTCGACTCTTCGCGTGACCAGAGGGCTGGGCTTTTCTTCGGTCAACGAATCAGCTGTAGCGACATCTCAAGAACATCAAGAACCATCGATCTCCGATCTCCGGAGGGGAGTGATGTAGCGACATCTATAGCGTCACATAAGAACTAATCCTGCATCGCGCAATCATAGTTCTCCGCGCGATTAGTACATATAGAACAGCCCGAAATCATCTATCGGGCAGCTCCAGTTTGGAGGTAGGCGGAACAGAGAGTAAAGTCCCGTAAACCTCCGTTGAAAAGGGAGGATCCTCCGACCAGACGGGCAGTTGCAGCCCACCAGACATAACATCCCGTCTGGTCGGAGGATCCTCCCTTTTCAACGGAGGTTTACGGGACTTTACTCTCTGTTCCGCCTTCCTCCAAACAGCATTGCCATCCAGCGTGGCAATGCTGCCAGCGTTCTGGGCAGTTTTCCCATTGACATCGATGTGTACGAATTTTTTGATGCCTTATGAGTTACTTTTCTAGCCGTTTGTACATATTATTATTTTCAGTTTGTTTAAATGCCTATTAATTCATTAAACCCCAAGCGAACGCCCTTGCTCGTTGTCTTTGTGTCTCTAATTACTTTACTCGAAAGATTAAGTTATAATATTTAATAGTTAAGATGTATATATATGTATATATTTTAATATGCTTTGATGAAAATTAATATGGAATAATATTAATAGTTAAAAACAGGTTCTAAATTGATGAAGGAAATTTGAACTCTTTTGAAAAAGTTTCTCAAATTAAGTATGAAGAAAATTATGTTGGAATGATTTAAATGGTTTGAAAAAAGATAAGAAAGAGGAAAATGTTGGAAATGAAATATTTTAATATTTAAGCAGAGCAAAAAAATATAATTGAAGTTGATGGATGAAACAGAAAACAATTTAATTTTAATAATTTAAAAGAAAACGCATGTAAAATAAACAAACATAAAGTGATCGAGCTACTGAAAGTTTCCATCTAAATTAAAACAATGAGAAACCGACCGAAAGGGACTGATGGCTAATGAAGACTAATTGATCAGATATAAGATGTAACACAAACCAATCAGACTGATAGTCTCCGAAGTTTCACCGAGTATTTCCAATATAGTAGATAAGATAGATAGTGAGCTTGTTATTACTTTATTATTCTTTATCAGTATTCGTTTAGCTCAATGACTTGATGAAGTCAAAGAAAGCACATTTGAGAAGGCCACGTAAAGTTACTAAACCTGCTAGACAAACACAAAAATGACTGAAAGGAATTATAATCTACATAGGCCCCATATTCATATTATTATTTCTGCTTTCGCGGTGTCTTACATTATAGCACCTATGCACGTCTTAATTTTTCATATAGATATAGCGACTATAAAAAATTATAACAAAGTGTGTAGTATCTACACTAATATTATTAAGAGGTAAGTTTTGTGTTTTTTTTTGTATCAGGTAATCTCTGAAAGTACTGATCCGATTGCAAAGATTTTTTCATCGGATTCGCGCGACCCTCACTTGAGGCTTTCCAGACGCTGTGGCTTCCAGTATGTGGTCGCCAATCCAGAACCTTTCGTCCCCATCGAAGAATTGCCAAACTTAAGTTCCAATGGGCAGGGCACATTGTACGCAGAACAGATGGGCGATAGGGACGAAAGGAATGTGGAATAATATTGTACTTATAAATTTAATACACTTAAGCACTAAAACTCACTTCATAACGCGGAAATTTAGTATTAGAGAAATTCTAATACTAAACTTCCGAAACTTCAAAACAAAACAAGTGTGCGGAATTAACTACTATTAGCCCGTACACACAAAACAAAGTCGTGTTAGTTACACCATTTATAACTTAAGAATCGCTAGGCTGATTTTAATGACTTTTGCTTAGTTGTTTAAAAAAATTTAAAATATAGAAATTTATCAAAAAATGACAGCAACTGCCAAATACATTGGGCTTAATTCTTCCATCATTCGGTTAACACATTAATTGAATGTTAGGCGGTGCAAAGTGTCGGGTCAGCTACTTATTTAAGAACAAAAATTTATTATTTACAATTTTCTACGTTCAATTTCTTACGTAGTATATAATTCTATCTTTATTTTTGTACCTTCACCAATAAGCCATTTAGGTAGATCATCAATTTCACTTACCCCCTTCTCTCGTGTCTTGAAATAGCGGAACTGAGAAAGGTCCCGACCCAGCGCTATTGAATGCGGCAACTGATACTGCATACCTGATGAAATACAAAAAGGGTTTGAATAAAGAAATATTTCGTTATTATACAATACTAGCTTTTACCAGCGGCTCTGTCCGCGTAAAAATAGACAATATATACCTATGTTACTTAGTGAATAAGCAGCATTGTACTGACGAAATTTAAAAAAAAATAGGTCTAGTAGTTTTTGATTTTATTAGCGTAATCAGCATTTTAATGTTCACACTGCTGAGACACAGGCCTCCTCTCTAGGAGTCGCAATGGGCCGTAATCCACCTCGCGGGTCCAGTGCGGATTGGTGAATGTCACATGTCTTCGAATTTTTGGTTCTAGGACATGCCGGTTTCTTCACGATGTTTTCCTTCACCGTTTTGAGAGCAGTGGTGATGATATATATGTATTACACAAAGTAATGCGCCTGGTTGGGTTTGATTGTATTAATTTCAAACAAAATTTCAAAACTTTCCTTTTTATAATATTAGTATAGACTAGATTCTGTCAGCAGCTTCGTCTGCGTGAAAGTAGAAAGTCATTCCGAGGGGAAATACTTCCGGGAGAAAATAGTATCCTTTATCCTAACATAAGATCCTAAATTTTGTCCAAATCCGTTCAGCCGTTTTAACGTAAAGAATCACCTAGCAAACACAGACACCTTTATAATATTACCGAAGATTTTAAGAATGATAATGTAACACGTAAGAATAAAAATAAAAAGGGATTCGTTTTTATTCCTAAACGTTACTAATTTGCTAAATCCATTACGGCCCTTTCACTACTTTGCCGCTGTGAGCGGTAGCTAAGCGCTGGGCGGCGAGCGGGAAGATCAAAAGTATGAAAATGTTTGAAGTACGCCACGAGACGCCGCTCATAGCGAAAACGCTCCACTTACCGATGCCGCGCCGCTCGCCGCGTCGCGCTCCGTAGAGACCGAAGTCGTGACCAAGCCGTTAGTGGACTGCAGTAGTCTATGTTAATTAATTGCACAATAGTTTACCTTACTCCCTTGAGTAATCCGGAAACAACAGTCTCTTGCTTAGCGTACAACGATGCCGTTTTAATTGTTTTGTCACTCGTTTCTTCAGTTTCTAAAAAAAAAAGTCTTCATTAATTAAATAACTGATGATACATAAGAAACGGTGAGTATTTAATGCAATAATGTCATAATCACATAACAGCGATGGTATGGAAATGTATCTCTACACATATACATTTCGATACCATCACTGTTACGTGATTATGACACTATTGCACATATTACTCTAGACCCGTCATTATTGTACCCTAAAAATAATAATAATAATACAAAAAACAAGAGTCTCGACCAACATCTTAGGAGGCTCGTGTTAGGCGGCTGGATCAAGGGCTTGATTCAGAAAGTGGTACTCCTGGACACGGCTCGAATAGATAGGAGGTTTTTTTTTCTGGAGCCCTGAATGTCGGTAGCTTGGACTCTGTTCCCGATACCAGTGGGCTACTATTTTTTATATTTGTAAACGCTGTTTTATTTTTTGTTGGAATATTTAAAAATATAATTTATGTTATTTTAAATGAATGAACGGAATAATAATAGAAAGTGGGCAAAAATAGAAAATACTCTATAAATATGCGGAGTTTACAGTGAACTCATATTCACACTATAAAATAGAGGCTAAATAAAAATAAAAATAGGCGTATTGCATTACTGTAACTTAATTAGAAATTAAGGTGGTTAAATCAAAGTCTAAATAATATAAAAAGATATTGCAAAAGCAATGTAATAAAAAGAAAAAAATATAATTAAAACATAGATGAAACAGACGCATCTACACGATAAGACAACTGACAACAAGAACAAGACACCCAGAGCCTGAACAACTAAGTAAAACTAACTTAACAAATTAATAATAATAATTTATTAAGAAAAAATTAGGTTACAGGGAGTGGGTAGTTCTACAGTATTATGTTTTTATTATTTATTAACATAGCATGGTTTCCGAAGACTTCCTGCACTAGGCGAGGCCTGTCCCGCAGGAAGCTTACAAGTTTTTTGAGTTACAAATTATTAGTAGGTATGCGCTTAATAACAAGACGAAATAATGCAGTGAGTTTCTTATAAGGAACATTGCTAAAAATACTACTAGAGTACTAGCTAAATTATTAAAGTACAAGCTTACGAGGTTTTATACATTACTAAATACTATTATAGAATATATTATATAGGTAACAAAAAGCTTAGAAATAATTGCATTTAATGCCTATAATTTATTTTAAAACTATGAGATCATTTCTTATCATAATAACTGTCTTATAAAATGTTCTGTGCTATCATACGTCCAATCTATCAATTCTTTGGTTATTTTAGTTTTTACGTCACGAAGCGATAAGTTACTTAAACTAAGAATTTTGGTGAAATTATTGTAAACAAGTGTTTTCATGTAAGTACTGTACCTTTTGGCAAATTCTGTTTTGACGGGAATGATGGGTAGCTTGAACACACGCTTCCTTACCATTTTCTTGTAGTCTGGTAATTGTAATGCTTCTTTATGAGTAAGAAGAGTGATTTTTAATAGGTATAATTTTCTTTCTTTATAAAGGAGAATGGTAGGGAAGCGGAAAGGTTTTTTGATCATAGTCTTAAGGACTGCACGTTGTGATCTTTCTAGACTTAAGAGATGAGAAGAAGCAGTGCCACCCCAGGCTAGGATACAATAAGACAGGATCGATTGACATAGTGTGGTGTAAATTTTCTTAAGAAGTTTTAATGTAGCCACATCTCTTAGCTCTTTCATTACGTATATAATCTTTCTCACCCTTGCAGATATTGCCGCGATATGCTCACTGAAATTAAGTTTTTCATCTATGATTACTCCTAAGTACTTCGTGCGTGTTACTTTATTTATCGGTTTGCATTCGCATGTTAGTAAATTTGCATTGAGATAAGGGTCGGCTGATGTTTGGCAAGTATGCACTATTAACCCTAAGTCAGTTGGAGGTGCAGATACAGCAGTTTTATGAAAGCAAATAAAGTTTGTCTTTGAGGTATTTAGGGTTAATAGGTTGCTATTCAACCATTCGACAATATGTTGGAGTCCAGTTTGAGATGAAGATTTCACTCTATTCCATGTTTTACCGTGAAATATTACTACTGTATCATCCGCGTAGTTTATTATGTCTGCGTTTCCGATGTTGATTGCGGACATATCATTTAAATAAACTAAAAAGAGTGTGGGTCCAAGAATACTGCCTTGAGGTACACCAAAAGCTATGTCGTGCGTGTTACTTGTGTAGGAATTCATTTTGGTGCATTGTTTTCTACCAGTAAGATAACTACGAAACCATTCAAGGCAAATGCCTCGTACACCAATTGCCTCTAGTTTTTTTAGTAGAATTGGAATTGACACTGTATCGAAGGCTTTCGCCAGATCAAGAAAGACTCCGATGCATGATAACCCTTTGTCAAGATGATCAGAGACGATTTTTGTCAGAAGTGATACAGCATGCTCGGTTGACCTGCCCTGACGAAAGCCAAATTGTTGGTTTGATAAGATCTTATTGGATTCCAGAAAGCGAATGAGTTGTTTATTAATAATTTTATCAAGCAAATTAGTTAAGTATATTTATGGTTATAAAGAAGTGTTTGTAAAAAAAAATATTGGCTGTAAAATTATTAATAAACTAGTGCGCCTCACCATCAATGATTGCATCCCTGCTTACCATGAGGTGGGATCACAGTCAAGCACTGGTTTATATCAATTAAAAAAAAATTGAGAAGCACATTTCAACATACCTTTGATTCCCGTCAACTGGGGAACTGCCTTCAATCGATATCCTATTATTAGTCCATTGTGTGTGTCTGCAGGTGGAGGTAACCATCTTACTCGAAGCTCTCCTGGTGATTCTGTTTGTTCTAGTTGTACTCCAAGAGGTGGTGATGATGGAGCTGGTGATAAAATATTACTTTGATTAAGACGTAATGGCGCTTCGATTGACGAAGGAATAAAGAATTTAAGAATATCAACAAATGCCCGACATTCCATGATTATCTGACCCCTACCTTAGACTGGTAGATTGATGATCGGAAAATAATATTTCCAGAAAATAAGAATGTTGGAGGAAAATGTCGAGGAAAGTGTGTCTTTTATCCAAATCCGTCAAGCTGTTACAGCATGAAGGAATAGTAAATATCCTTTTTTTTTTATTCGTGATAAGATCGCGCTTGACCGCTATCACGCCTGATGGAAAGCGACAATGCGGTCGACGATTGAGCGCGCTTATCTAGAAGTAACCTATTTACTCTTGACTTAAAGATTCCCGGGTTGTAGCCATCAGGAAACACAGATACCGGCAAGGATTTCCACTCCTTAGCTGTACGCACAATGAATGTGTTCCCAAAACGTTTCGTGCGTATAGGTGGGATGCCCACCATATACCGGCGGCGCATTGCCGTACGCCTGGTGGTCCGATAGGGAACGGGCTAGGCGGAATTAGGTAATGCAATTCCAACGCACACTCCCCGAAATGCAACCGGTAGAAAACTGGCAGGCTAGCAACTCGGCGTCGATGCTCAAGACTTATACATACACACCAAAATCCGCTTCTATAATGATATTATATTATTTAGTTTATATTTACCTTCTTCAGTAGTAGAAAATCTGACTGGAGTGGAAAAGTGACTGAGATCCGCCTGGTTTCCACCGGCTACTCTTGCTGTGTAACTGGTGGCTGGTAGAAGATCTTCTATTTCTATGCTGTGCCTTAGTTCTTCTAATCTATGTGAGAAAAATAGAACTCTGATTCTTAAAACTTCAAACGGAGAGGGAAGTCAAAGAACAGTTGTATGGATTGTATGAGGAGTCATCATCATCATTTCAGCCGATAGACGTCCACTGCTATATTTATTCTTCCATTTTGTCCTGTTTCCCCCTCATGCTATCACTTAATTCCTTTTCTATCATATCACTCCTCATACAAGCCCCCCCCACAAGATGGACCGATGACCTGGTAAGGGTCGCGGGAATCCGATGGATGCGAGACGCACAGGACCGGTCATTGTGGCGACATTTGGGGGAGGCCTATGTCCAACAGTGGACGTCTTTCGGCTGAAATGATGATGATGATGATGATGAATTTGTACTAAAATGAATAAGCGCTGACTGGTGACTATATTGGAAATACTCTTTTTTTTCACACGGTTCCAAATAAGAGAAAGTTCGTACAAAACTTTAAAAAATTTGCACTAGGCCTTCAAGGGCTTTACCGTGACGTGTTAAGCGTCAGGCATGCGAGAAAGAAAGAGGGATGGAACTATACACCCTATATAGCTCTATCCTTTTAACAGTTCAGTTCAGGTCGTAAAATGAATCGCGTTAAGAGCTGGATGAGAAGAGAGCGATGTGGATGATTTTTTTGCTGCCCAATAATTTCTTTTTCTACCCATTTCTAAATATTATTATTTTTAGTATGTACATATTCCTATTAAGTTATTAATATTTAGTGTTTTAATTACTTTATATTTATTATTATATATAATATGTTTTGATGTTCATAAGCAAATAAATATACAGCAACTATTTTATGAAGTTATGTTCTTAGATTTATTTCAATACTATTTATTTATATTATTATTTTATATACATACCTGGTAATATTAATAACTCTAGCATTATTCCAAGACAACCTCTGACTGCTGCTTATCTGAAGGCTGTAGAATTGTGCCAGGGACCTGGTCATGTCTCTCCAGGATAGCTTCACTGATCTGCTCTTTATTGAGTCCACTGATAGATCTGTCGGGGGCGCTGGCGGTTCTGGAAGTGGAGTTAGAGTTATTATCGTGCCTACGTGAGAACTCCTAGTGTTGATGACAGAATCTACTGTGTGTATTGATGCGATATCAATTTTAGTAATTTTGGTAATTTTATTTTGAACAAGACGTTTTTATGATCCCGAGTTTTACTGCTGAATGAATATGCTTGCGGCTTTTGAGTTAAAATCAACTCTATCAATATTATTTCTTAGAAACGTCAGCAAAGTCCTTTAAAGTTTCTATCAGAAATATTGAATATACAATGCGTTCCAAATAAGAATAGGATCGATTGCCATGTTCAGACATCACATCATACTGTCAAATCGCAAGAAATTGGGTAAAATTGAAGAACTCGGAGATGAGCAAAATTGAAGAACTGGATTCTGATTAAACTTTTTTCGTTCACAGTTTGTAAATAAATTACATTTTTAATATTTCTTCTTTTATTTTCCATAATAATTCCTTGATTTGACGGTATGACGTGACGTCACAACATGGCATTCGATCCTATTTTAGTAATTTTGTTTTGAACAAGACGTTTTTATGGTCCCGAGTTTTACTGCTGAATGAATATGCTTGCGGCTTTTGAGTTAAAATCAACTCTATCAATATTATTTCTTAGAAACGTCGTTGGTTTTAATATTGAAATAGGTTCCTGATTTACTACTGCAAAAATAATTTCAATATTCATTTTTGTGAATAAGCAATCTCCATAAATGATACTCTTGTGCTGTCGGGGACTGAAAGTGCAGCTGCACTTTTTTTAGGGTTCCGTACCTTAAAACGAAAAAACGGAATCCACGGACGGAAGGGAAATGATAAAACACTGCAAGTAGTATTTTCTAGTAGCAATTGTTAGAAATGATTGATTCTATTATGAATTGATGAAACCAATGATGACAAATTTTTTGTAGAAAATTTGGGATTTCATTTTTCTTACTTTTGACTATAAAAATATGATCAGTAACGGGCACGGATAGAGGTCTATTTTTTGTTGTGCTATTTAAAACATAGGGGTGTATATAAAGTGAGAAACTGACTGACATATACACGCACAGCCAAAACTAATTAATAATTTTAAATTAACTAATTTTACACAAGGTTACTTTTTATGACGCAAGCGAGTACTAAGAGAGGATTTTTCAAAATTCACCTCCTAAAAGGACGAAACGAAGGATCAAAGTTTGTCTGGAGCAACTTACTTTTACGCAGGCGAAGCCGTTGGCTGAGGCTTGTTATTAAATAAAAGTACTAGCTCATAATTTTTACTCTGATTTAAACCTGGTACCTATAATATACGAAGTCGTTAATTGCGGTCCCGGACGTTAATTGGATTTGGGCGAAGCCGGGACCATGGCTGAGTTTAACGGTTTCTAGTGATTAATTGATTGTTATATTTGCGCGAATATTTTGAAACGCCATGTTGCGTGTGTTTTTTAAAAAGTGTTTTCAATTATGATCTATTTTATGGTCATTTTGCGGTACAGGGTGTAAAAGTTCCGCAAGCCTCCCTTGAAAAGGGAGGATGATCCGATCAGACGAGACATAGAGAGGAAGCCTTATCATCATCATCATCATCATCATCATTTCAGCCGAAAGACGTTCACTACTGGACAAAGGCTTCCCACAAGTGTCGCTACAATGAACGGTCCTGTGCGTCTCGAATCCATCAGACTCCCGCAACCGTTACCAAGTCATCGGTCCACCTTGTAAGAGGCCTTCCAACGCTAAGTCTTCCGGTACGTCCGAGAGGAGGCCTGTGGTTCAACAATTAGAAGGTCATTGGTTCCCAATTTGTGAGCTACAGTGTTCAGTATGAACTAAAATATGGACTTTGAAAATTTTTAAACTTTTTAGTTAAAAAATGTTGCCTTGCAGCAAAGTCCTTTAAAGTTTCAATCAGAAGTACAATGCGAAATAAGAATAGGATTGATTGCCATGTTGTGATGTTACATTATACTGTCAAATCGCAAAAAATTGGGCAAAATTGAAGAACTCAGAGATGAGCAAAATTGAAGAACTAGATTCTGATTAAACTTTTTTCGTTCACAGTTTGTAAATAAATTAAATTTTTAATATTTCTTGTTTTATTTACCATAGTAATTCTTTGATTTGACAGTATGACGTGACGTCACAACATGGTTATCGATCCTATTCTTATTTGGAACGCATTGTACTTATGGCATTGACTTTAAAGAACAGATTCTAAATAATAAATATTAATTCATTAAACCCCCAGTCAGCGTTCGCTCTCTCATTGTCTTTCTATTGTGTCTCTAATTACAGTATTTGAAAGGTTAACAAGTTTTGAATTAACAATATAAGCTTATTTTTAGAATATCTAGTTCTACAAAATTTCTAGAACTCACTAACAATAATAAATCAAAGTGGTCCCAGGTCAAATAATGGATGGGAACCACTGATATGGGCTGATAATTCTAAGGAAAATGATAAATGGTGTTTAATTTACAAATTGGTACAATTGGTTGGTTGGTTGGTGGTTCGGTATTGGTATCGGTAATAATAAAAATATGTATGCATGTATTTTTCTTTAAATAAATCTTGATAAGGCCGTTGAGTGAGCAGTGGTGGCCGAGTGGTAACGGCCCCGACTTACAAGTTGTAGGTCGCGGGTTCAAACCCAGCCAGGTGCATTACTTTGTGTAATTTATTTCATCACCACTGCTCTCAAAACGGTGAAGGAAAACATCGTGAGGAAACCGGCATGTCTAGAATCAAAAATTCGAAGACATGTGACATCCACCAACCCGCACTGGGCCCGCGTGGTGGATTACGACCCATTCCCTCTCCTAGAGAGGAGGCCTGAGTCCCAGCAGTGGAAACATTATAAGGCCGACTATGCTATGCTATGCTAAGGCCGTTGTTCCCTAACTGACTAGAAACGCCGAAACAAACTCAACGAACAACATCAAAGGACAACGTCTCTTTTAAAGTCTATACAGTTAATTTATGAGAGAGAGAGGGAGACCTTTGAAAAGATGGATAGATTGTGTGAGGAATGATATGAAAGAAAAGGGAATATGAGACTCTCTCTGTGACAGCGTGGTGGGTGACAGGACAGAATGGAAGAAAAAAAACTTTTTACAAAAAAAAAACCGACTTCAGTAAAAAAAACAATAAAAGGATAAAAAAAAATTAATTTCGGAAGTAGGTGTTAAATAAGAAACAAACAATATCGAGAAACTTATTATTTTTGTTGTAAAAAGTTTTTTATTTCACATTTTTTAGTTGCGATGCACTTATAACCAGAGTGCCTATTTCACATGACAATTCGAATTAACCCAAACACTGCTAGGTTACATTGTTTTATTATGAAGTTCCTGTATTTACCATCCACCTTCCGGGTCCATCATCAGATCAGTTCGATAGTACCTATAGCCAAAGTGCATCTCATGACAATTCTAATAAGCCCAAACACTGCTAGGTTACATTGTTTTATTATGAAGTTCCTGTATTTACCATCCACCTTCCGGGTCCATCATCAGATCAGTTCGATAGTACCTATAGCCAAAGTGCATCTCATGACAATTCTAATAAGCCCAAACACTGCTAGGTTACATTGTTTTATTATGAAGTTCCTGTATTTACCATCCACCTTCCGGGTCCATCATCAGATCAGTTCGATAGTACCTATAGCCAAAGTGCATCTCATGACAATTCTAATAAGCCCAAACACGACTGGGATATATTGATTAATTACGGAGTTCCTGTGCCTACCTTATGGCTCCACCATCAGATCAGTTCGATAGTACATTATAGCCAAAGTGCATCTCATGACAACTCTAATAAGCTCAAACAAGGATAGGTTACATTGATTAATTACGGAGTTCCAGTGCCTATCTTCCGGCTCCTTCATCATCATCAGTTCACTTCGATGATACCATTTTCAACATAACTATTCAGAACCATTTATTTATTTGTATTTTCATAGTCGCTTAACTATCTTCATTGTGATATCTATGTGAGTATGAATTCCGTTGGCCATTTCTGGTCTTAATCATCAGTTCCACTTCATCAAATGTTACTTTTTGACAGTAAATGCTTAAGTTTTCGATGAAAAAACCAAAATCACCATATAATATTTGAGGATTCACTCGATTTCTCATTAATTCCATCATTAGAACTGGATTCTGATGATGGCACCAATCGGAAAGCATATCCTCTAAGAGGAAAAAAAATTATTTGCAAATCAGTCCATAAACGACGGAATTCTGAGGTAACACACATAAAAAAAAAAACATACAACTGAATTGATAACCTCCTCCTTTGTTTGACGTCGGTTAAAAAACGTGTTATGCCGATCTCAAATAAAACGGGACAAGGACAGGAAAATGTAGATGATAATGATGACAGTTAACATGTAAAGCATGTTTATTCTCATACAATTTTTTTTTTTAAATTGATATAAACCAGTGCTTGACTGCGATCCCACCTGATGGTAAGCGGAGATGCAATCATTGATGGTCAGGCGCACTAGTTTATTAAGAGCCTATTCACTCTAGCCTTGAAGACACCTAAATTATAGTTGGACGGGAAGACCGCAGCAGGCAAATTGTTCCAGTCCTCCGATGTACGCGGTACAAACGACGAAGTGAAACGCTTAGTCCGGACCGTTGAAGTTTCAACAACGTAAGGGCTTACTTGCTGTTCGTCGGGTTGTCCGATGGTAGAAAGGAGATGGCGGAATCAAGTCATGCAATTCCCGCGCACACTCTCCAAAATGTAACCTGTAAAATACCGATAGGCTGGCTACTCTGCGCCTGTGCTCGAGGCTTTGTAGATTGGACTTAACCAAATCTGGATCCCCAATTAGCCTCTTCCACTGAGTCCAAAGCTGCTAGATGGCATTTTGCAGCACCAGCCCATATGTGACTGCAGTACTTGACATCATATGAGAATTAACACGCCTTTCTATCCACAAAGCATTGATCTTACATTTGTATCCATTATTATACTGTTTGCTTTCATGTGAATTACAGTTTCCAGTCCATAATCTCATTAAGGTAATGCCAGGGCAACCTGTTTGTCGCTAAACCGAACCGATTGCGTGCAACTGTGCTAATAAATCTGTTTGGATGTAGCTGGCTAATCATGTTTCGTAAATTATGCTCTGCTGGGAGTTTGTTTACGTTTCGTATGGTGGTTTACTGTAAATCAGTTTCAAAATAGGTAGTTATGGAGATGATAAAATGCATAACATAGAATGATCAGCTTTACATTGTTTGTTTATATCTTTCTTTCCCTTTCTTTTTCTTTTTCATTTTTCCTTTTATTCTTTTTTGTACACCATGATAAGTTACAAAATATGTGGATATCAGAGTTAATGTACATAGGCGAGCTTAACGCAAAGTTCTTCCAGCAAACTTTTGAGTTATAGAGAGAGATCACAATAGAGGGCAAGATCCAGGGCACAATTTTAAAAACACAAATTTTATGAATAAATGAATACACAAACATACCATACATAAGTAAATGTTTACATAATATATATATATATATACATATATGTACTATGTCATTTTGAAAAGACATGCTTGTTAATTTTCCTCTTGAAGACATACAGAGAAGGGCTGTCAATAAGGAGTGTGGAAGAGAGTTCCATAAACACACTGCAGTGACAGAGAAGAAGCTATCTTTCATTCGTTCTTTGTTACTTCCTATTTTTCTTTCTTTTTTTCCCACTGCTAAAACTCATGTCTCTTCTCTAGGAGAGGGAATGGGCAGTACGTAACTCGTACTGCGAGGTGGCCCATTGCGAGTCGGTGGATGCCACAATTATGTCTTCAAATTTTTGGTTCTGGGTTATGCATGGTTTCCTCATGATGTTTTCCTTTACCGTTTTGGGAGAGGTTGAGATAATAAACAAATTTTATTGTACTGTCCTTTCGCTTAAAAAGATATAGCGTTCCTGCCTTGGTAGACCGCTTTAAGGGTTTTTAGTCAGAACGGGCCAAAGTGAATTGGCTAAGGGTAAACAAAAATCGTCTACGTTTCAAAGGACCGGTAACATAAAGACCCCACTACTTGGCAAGCTTGATGAAGCTGCCCTTTTGAGGTGCCTGTTATAACTTCAAGACATGATAAACAAATGGCTCATTGTGTGTTACACAGATTGTTAGTTTACAGAAAATTAGAAAAGAAAAATAAATGAGCAGTTCTTTAACATTTTAAGTCGACATTTTCCTACAAAACAAAGTACGTGTACTCAACGGCGTATGGCAGGCCTGTTGTTATAGTGGTTAGAGACCCTGACTGCTATGCCGGAGGTCGTTGGTTCGATACCCACCCAAGACAATAGTTTGTGTGATGAGCACGATCATTTGTTCTGTGTCTGGGTGTAATTTATCTATAATATGTATGTTTATCAGTTTTTTAGTACTCATTGCATATGCTCTGCTTAGTTTGGGACTTTATAGCGTTGTGTAAAAGAAGTGGAATATGAAAAAAAAACCGTGCGTAGCTAAACCGTAGGCCCCTGTAGAGCGGTGTCTTTATACATGTAATAATGACATTGACTACATCATCATCTTCATAATTTCAGCCAGAAGACGTCTAAAGAAGGCCTCCCCTAGTGTGCGTGCGATGTCACTTATCCCTCACCAGGACATCAGTCTACATTGTGGAGACCACCGATACATATTGACCATCTGTTTTACAAACAATATGCCCTGTCCACTGTCACGTAAGTTTGAAATCGTCGGGCAATGTCGGTAACTTTGGTTCTATTGCTGCCCCCCTAGCCAAGTTACGATCGTTTCATTGGCGTCGAATGCCTCGAGTAGGCTATGCCTCCGATTCCTTTGTTCTAACGTCATCTCAACGCTCAGTCACGTGGTCAGAACAAAGGAACCAGGGGCGTGGTCTAATCTAGGCGTTCGATGCAAACGAAACGATCGTAACTTGGCTAGGGGGGCTGATACCTTTATCTCTAATTCGATCACTAAGGAAAGTCCGAGCATAGCCCTCTCCATTGCTCTTTGGGTGACTTTAAGCCTTCTGACGATGTCCACTGTGAGTGATCACATTTCAGTGCCATTGACTAAGTGAGAACTAAATAAATATAGTAATAAGGATGCACCGATGTGAAGGACTGGGACAGAGTTATAATTTAAATGAACACACCTCGTTTCAAAGCGTTTTGTATGGAGGAGATCTGTCTTCTAAATCACGCCTTTCATTCAGAAGTCTAATGAGAGCCTCTGTATTTTCATTAGCAACTACTCATACTAACAGCTTTGGTCTAATCAGGGCTTAGTATTATGCTTGCTTCGTGGCGTTGCTTTGTGTCAATCGTAGGATATAACCTTTTAACCTAATTGTTGCTCTAATTTGCTCTTGAGTTTACGGTTTGCTTTGCGTTAGACGAATTTCCGTTTTGTTTAATTTATTATTTTTGGTATTAGTTGATTTCTACATCAGATTCAGCATAATATGTTACGATTTACGGCTGTAATCTCACCTTTCGTTACAATGTCTAATTCGCTTATAACATAGCATAGTCGGCCTTATAATATTCCCACTACTTGGACGCAGGCCTCCTCTCTAAGAGAGGGAATGGGCCGTAATCCACCACGCGGGTCCAGTGCGGGTGGGTGGAGGTCACATGTCTTCGAATTTTTGGTTCTAGGACATGCCGGTTTCCTCACGATGTTTTCCTTCACCGTTTTAAAATGTGTTATTTACTTATGAGAAACAAATTGTGTATTTTGTGCAGAACGTGATGTTACGTCTCATCATCATCATCATCATCATCATTTCAGCCGATAGACGTCCACTGCTGGACATAGGCCTCCCCCAAATGTCGCCACAAAGAACGGTCCTGCGCGTCTCGCATCCATCGGATTCCCGCCACCTTCACCAGGTCATCGTCATCAGGTCATGTTACGTCTATAATACTTAAATTCAGCAGCTTTATTTTATCATTTTCTTTACTATTCTTCTCTTTAACTTTGTGATTGCTTCTGTTGTATTATATTTATGCAGAATGTTTTTTATTTTCTATTTCTATAGAGGAAACTGTGCCCAGTTTTTTGTTCAGTTCTCAGTGCAAGTCGGACTCGCACGCTGATGGTTCCGTACAAACTTACCTATGTAAATATGTAGTTCAATTCTGGAATGGAGTCTCGGAAGATTTTTCCGAATCGCGAAAAAAAATTGTGACTTAACAATAAATTTACCGTTTTCAGATTTATTCCTATACTTGTGCTGTAAGACCTTGCTGTATGCTAAATTTCCCTATGAATTTTGATTTCCTCGAGTGTGTCGAAATGAACGTTTTTAAATTGTAAACTGAACTATCTTTTTTTCTCGTTAACTTACAATTTTGATTTTTTACAGCTTCAAGAGTCTGCAGACTTGTGTATATGGTTTTTAATTTTAACTCGATACCTCCATGCGTTTCCGAGATAAAGGGTCTTGACAGACAGACAGACAGTCAGACAGACAGACGGACAGACACCAAAGTGATCCTATAAGGTTTCCGTTTTTTACTTTTAACGTACGGAACCCTAAAAAATCATACAAACTCACTCACCTAATATAGTAAGGTGCACACTAAACACGTCAGCTCCGAAGGGATTGCCAGCTCTGCATTGGTACAGTGCTCCGTCACTTGTTTCTGTCTGTAACAGTTCCAGTATGCTTGCCATGCCGTCCTCTGATTTGGCTTCTGATATTTTTACTCTGTAAGAAAATGTGTCATTAATTTTGTTCCATTTTTAAATAACGTTCGTAATTAATGTTGGGCTGTGAACAGATAGATGACAAAAGATTGCATGTAATGGATTTATGGTGTGACGAGAATAAAAAAAGTGAGATTAGAGGAAGTTTCAAAGGGGTGTTAGTGACTGAAAAGTTGAAAGGAAATCGTTCGTCTTGGTATGTTAATGTGAAGAAGAGACATGAAATGTATGTTACTAACAGAGTTATGAATATACTTAAGGATGGACGGAGAGGGAGAGATGGGCAAAAGGAAAGATGGATGGATTTTGTGTGAGAGGATATCATATAAAAGAACAGTGAGTTTCTGATAACATGACGGTTGACAGGACAGATGGGAAGAAACAAATGTTTGCGCCGATCCCAAGTAACAAGAATGATGAAGAATATGACGATGAATATGATGATGAATATGACGATGAATATGATGATAAATATGACTTTTCTGTTTAATTAATTGTTTTAGTATTTAGTTTCCATAACGTAATCTAATTCAATTAGCCCGTTATGTCCCATTTCTGGAAAAAGGCCTCCCTTCCATTTTTCTACAAACATCCACAGATTGCATAAATACATTATTATTATATCATCGTCTTCCTACTCTTGTCTCATGTTACTTGGACCAGTACAAAACGTTTCTGTCTTCCTCCTCATTAGCATCTCTCCTGGTAGTATCTTATCTTATCTTATATTGTTGTGGGGCTGGCTCTAGGTCAAAGCACTTCGACTCTTCTGGATCTTTTGTGCTATGCCCCTTGTTTCTACTCAAACCCTAGCCTGCACCTCCTTCAGGCCTTGCAGTTCCAGTATGGCCTTGATGGGGATGAGCCTGTATTCCTCTGGTCTTGACAATGGTTGACCCAGATATCCTAATCTTTTGGAACCTAGTGCTGCACAGTCGCACAGCAAGTGTAACATAGTCTCCTCTGCATCTCCACAGATCCTGCAAGTCGTGTGGCTTGCTAGTCCCATTTTGAGAAGCTGTTTGTTAGTGGCATAGTGCCCCGTGAAGACTTCTGGTAGCAACCCCGCTATTACTTATTTCTTTGCTTTCACGTTGTTCTCCATACAAACTATACATATCTTTTGACCTCGCTCTCCTTCTCCATTCATTAAAGAAAAATACTATTATAACGACGTTTAAATTAAGGTTTAGTAAGTAGGCAATAGTGAAAGGATCGTTTCAATTGAAAGTCTCCTTCGAATGTCCTAAAATCTTGATGAGGGATAACAAGATACCATTGTATTATGGTCACGTATAACGTAAAATACCAAATAATTTTCTATACCTACATAATATATTTATTATTTACTAGGTTCTGTCAGCGGCTATTCCACGTGAACGAAGGTTTCCCATTTCCCATACAAACTTTGGAACTCCGTTTTATCCCTTTAGGGGGTGAATTTTGGAAAATCCTCTCTTAGTGTTCACCTACATCATATAAGTCAGTCAGTATATCAGTGAGTTTCTCCTTTTATATACGAGTTTATACACCACTAGTTTTTAATTAGTACAAATACTTATAGGGCATATTAGAAAAGGACTTGTTATTATTTAAGTGAAGTCTCAATAAATAATTTTCATAAAAAAGCAAAGTTATTAGCGTTTGTTTATATGCCAAAAGGTCACTCAATTTATGGAAATATTGTACAGGCTGTTTGATTATTAATTAATAAATGACGATCAAAATGGAAAAACACTAACACTACGCGTAGTATTTTCTAGTAGCAATTGTTATGAATAATTGATTCAATTATGAATTTACCAATTATGACAAATTTTTGTGGACAATTTTGGGATTTCGTTTTTTTTTTTACTTTTGACTACATAAATATGATCAGTAACGGGTACAGATAGAGCCCAATTTTTTTTTGTACTAATTAAAAAATAAGGGTGTATATTGTGTTTAATGAAAGTTTTTTCATTTTTGTTTTTATTAAAATTATGTCCACACTAGAACAACATGTGCTGCGTGTTGAGCATTTGATTTCCGCACGAAACAAGTATTTATATGACCTACAACTTATTGTTCCAGATCTGAGTTTCTTATACTCCTACCTGTGACTGCAGGCTTCAGTGAGGCAAAGTTAGATACCAAAAAAAAAAACACTAGAATAAACGAACAAATATTAAAAGTTACCAATGTCAACATGAAAATACTTTTCCATGAATTGAATTCATTCGTACAACAGTAGGAAAAATTAAATAACTAACCTTGTGTTTATAAAGACTGCTAATTCCTTGGAAACTAAGTTAAATTGTTTCAGACAAAGCTGACCTAGATGGGCCGGATGAACAGAAAATAAACAGTGTCAATGAGAAGACATAATTAACTCCTTTCTGTTCTATTTATTTTGAAATAATATAGTGCTGTTTGCTATTTCAACTGAATTGGTGTTAAACATTGTTTTTTTCTATTTTAGATTTAAAAAAAAAAAATATTTATGTTAAGAGAATAAAATAATATCCTCTTTGCATCTTTCTTTACAGGCCTTAAAACCTAATGCGACAGTACAGCTAACTACTATACATAAACCTAAACATAAATTTATGATAAAATCGTATGATTGTATGTACCTATATCAAATTGTAATGTTTATCGGTTTTCTAGTAATCATAGTAGAAGCCCTGCTTAGTTTCGGTCTAGTCCGGTAGAACACCGGACTAGGTGAAAGTTATAGAATATTATTATTATTTATTTATGATTCATCGAGCTATAAATTTTTATAGCACCATAAAGGAACCTATTAGTTAATAATTAATCATAATCATTAGCCCACCTTGCCAGGCTTGGAATATAAATGAAGAAAAGATCTGCCAAAACGAAATCAGCTAATATAGCGCTGGCCCACTGCCCTCCCCAAGAGACTGGTGAAGATGATCTAAGGGAGTATGAGTAGTCAACCTATTATATATTACTGTAGCGACATCTATGACGTCACATAAGAACTAAACTAAGAAAACCTGAATCACGCAATTAGAGTTCTACGCGCGATTTGACAGATACAACAGCCCAAAATGGGTAGTTTCCCAAACCAGACATGACACCCGTCTGGTCGGAGGATCCTCCATTTTCAAGGAGGTTTGCAGGACTTTACATTCTGTTGCGAATACCTCCAAAAGTATTAGATCTTTAACTATGAAATTGCCGTTTTTTAAAACGAGTGTCTTTGGATTGATTTGGAATTATAAGTTCAAATAAACTTTATATTAAACGTACGTTATTTTTTTTTTCAAAATTAGCTATTTATTAGTTTCTTTGTGTTTTGCATTTTCTGTAATAATTTGATACTTTAACCCCTATTATTAATGTAATTATTAAAATTGAAAATTTCTCACCTCTGCGTCAAAGGATTAATCGGTTTTCCATTTCTTGTCCACATAATTCTGATAGGATCGTCTCCTTTGGCTTGACATTCAATCGTCACATGCTGACCAAGTTTAGCCGTCATATTTCTTGAGAGGATATCGAAAGTCACCGGTTCTGAAATGAAACTAATATTAAGTAAATTAAGTTTACGAAGAAACTTTACAGAATTTTCAACGTGAATCTTGAGCATCAAAGTTAAACTTAAAGGTAATATGGTTTAAAAATAATTTCTGAACATAGCAGACGAAATTTGAGAAGTAAAACATAATAATTCGGTTCAGGATGTCGATCAGAGTTATAACCTCTTTGATGACTGGGTAACGAGCCATAAACAAACTATTCCAAGTCACGCAACTGATTTTTAATGACGTAGGGTTTATTATAAAGTGGCTTCTGTACGTTGGCCATAACTTTAGGTGGGCTTATTCCAATCAGCCCATCTCTCTCCAAAAACTGATTAGGCCTGAGAGGCCTGTGTTTTCCGGGTTTTTCAGGGCATCAATAAGGGAGTTCGGGGATCCTAAGGTTCTTGTGCGTATTTCAGTGACACCTGTGCAGTCTAGAAGCACATGTGTAATTTTTTCCTCCCCCTTCAAGCATGCTCTGTACAAGGGACTGTCTGTGATGCCTATTGTGTGGAGTTGCTTATTCAGTGTGCAGTGGCCGATGATGGTTTCCGTTACCAGGCGCAGGCCTCCTCTATCCAGTCTTATGCACAGCCAGCCCCGAGAAGAATGACGTTTGGTTTAGGTATTGAATTCACAACGAGCCGAGTGATAGTTCATAGGGAATGTTGGTCACACAAAATTTAAAGATCAAAAAAGGCCTTGGGTTTTTTTTATAAGTGGTGTCTCACTGCTCAGCCTTTGAGGTGGTCGACTGCTTAGCCGGACTTACTTGTGGGGGCTTTAATAAAAATTAAAGTTTCCAGCCAGGGCTTACTAAACTTAAAACTAAGCGACTACACGCTAAAGGCGGTTTGCCTGTGGGGTAGAGGTCTTGGAGTCTTGATCCATTCTTTTATAGCCGGATAAACTACAAACGTCATACCTAATTCTGTCAAAGCGTATATTTGTCACAGCACGCTTCGTCTCATTGTCAAACTACACCGAAATATACAGTCAAATGGGGTGAATAGAAACGCAGAAGAGGTGAATCGAAACAAAACTTCAAAAGGTATTTTCACGATATTTAAATATTTTTTTACCATTTAATTGTAGCAATTTATTAATGAATTGTTATTATAAAAAGTCGATGCTTTGTTAGAAGTCGATAATATGGTATCAAAGTGAAAAATCAAACCAAGTTTTGTTTCTATTCACCCCGTTTTACGGTAGTCTTTCTAAACATAAATTAAAAACCACAGCAGTGCCCTGCCGACTTCTATTAAAGTAAGCAATTCTCAAATTCCGCAATAAAGAACAAAAAAATAAAAAAACAATATTAGATCATAAAAAAATTCCAACAATTCCCGCTTCCTTCATGAAACAAAAGTGTTTATATTTACATGTTTACAAAGTATATTTGTCTTAAGTTGTTAGGGAAGAGCTTAGCAACATTCCCTAACAAGTAATAAGGGAAGGAAGAAAAACAAACTTGGGAAAGAACTCAGTTTGCAAGTTGTTAGAATTAATTAAGACCTGAGGTTGATTCGGATGACGTAAGCAATGAATTTAAATCAAAACTTTCTCTTTTGAATAAAGGATTCTGTTTGGAATATGTATAGGTTTATATTCTGTGAGCTTTGTTTGGGTAAAAAGATGAAGCGAAAATAAAACTGAGCAAGTGCAAGTCGGACTCGAGCACTGAGGGTTCTATACAAACTTGAAAGGTAAATTGCGGTTTACGTTTTATGACGTATTAAAAAAACTACTTGCTAGATCTCGTTCAAACCAATTTTCGACGGAAGTTTACATGGTAAATCATATATTTATTTTAGAAGTTACACATTTTACCACTTTATATTTCTAAAGTGGTAAAATGTGTGTGGTGTGTGTGTGTCTGTGTTTTAGCTTCATACCTCCACGTATTCTCAAGAAAAAGGGTCTTGACAGACAGACAAACAAAAAAGTGATTTATTTCTTCAATCTTTATACAACTAAAGGTACAAAGGCAGACTTAAAAAAACTCCTTAAGGATTCTCTACCAGTTAACCTAGGGTGGTGGAGAGACATAAGGCAGGGGAATAAAAAAAAGTATAAACTCGTATTATTTAAAACATAAAGTGATCCTATTAGGGTTCTGTTTTAGTCAACTTAAGTAAGAAACCCTATAAACAATCAATAAATCTAAAATATCTAACGATTTAGTTCAAAACAACAGTCTGGAAATTCAAGGAACCAATCAAACATTTAACTTAGCAATATCGAGAAACAGACCCTATTCATTGGTACCGCTCAAAGATCATGACTTACTGAACAAACTTCGTTATATTTACAACCAGCGTTGCTCAAAGGTTTGTGCTAGACTTCAGATATTCTATTACTGGCTCTTACCACTAGATTTAGGAGAGATAGAATGTTCAGAGCTCAACTATCTACTAAACTAGTGTTGCAGAGCCATGGAATTGTTGGTTTGTAAGACGTTACATAACTCTGCAACTTCTGATCTGATAACAAATTTGTGGTAAAAACAAAATTATTATTTTTTTGGTGTGTACCTACGGTAGTGTACTTACGGTAGGTTAGTCACTTTTATAAAGTACCTAAAAGTATTATATCAGATATAGACCCCTATTTTTAAATTAGTACAAAAAAAACTGGTTTCTATCCATACCCGTTACTGATCATACTTTTGTAGTTAAAAGTAAAAAAAAAACGAAATCCCAAAATTGTCCATGAAAATTGGCAAATTCATAATAAAATCAATCATTCATAACAATTGCTACTAGAAAATACTACGCGTAGTGTTAGTGTTTTTTTCCATTTTGATCGTCATTTATTCATTAATAATCAATAAGCCTGTACAATATTTCCATAAATTGAGTGACATTTTGGGATATAAGCAAACACTAATAACTTTGCTGTTTATGAATATTATTTATTGAAACTTTACTTAAATAATAACAAGACCTTTTCTAATAAGCCCTTTAAGTATTTGTATTAATTAAAAATTAATGGTGTATAAGTAGAATTACGAAACCGTATTCGGATATTTATGTTGAAACATTTGGATTGCAAGCCCTTTCCTTCCATCTATGTTGAATTATATATGGCATAAGTACATATTTAAGACAAAGCTGTTGAATTAGTTCTGTTAAGCAATAAATAAGCCTCTCGTTCAAATTTCGATCATGGTGGTTAATACCTATTGAGATTACGCAGGAGATATTAAAGTGCACAAGCGTGTGCGCAAACACAGATGTATTCTTTGTTTTTTTACTCTCATAGTCCAACAGGACGGCAATCTGACAGATCAGGTCCAGAACCAACGGCTTTACATGTTTTTAGGGTTCCGTAGCCGAATAGCAAAAAACGGAACCCTTATGGATTCGTCACGTCTGTCTGTCTGTCGGTCCGTATGTCACAGCCTCTTTATTCCGGAACTATAAATAAGAACTATACTGTTGAAACTTGATAAGTAGATGTATTCTGTAAACCGTATTAGAATTTTCAAATGAAAATGAAAAAAAACAATAAATTTTTGGGGCTCCCCATATTTACAACTGAAACTCAAAAATTTACGTATTTATGGATAGGTCTTCAAAAATGATATTAAAGTTTCTGATATATTTTTTTCTAAACTGAATAGTTTGCGCGAGCGACACTACCAAAGTGGTAAAATGTGTGTCCCCCCTCCCTGTAACTTCTAAAATAAGAGAACAATAAAACTAAAAAAAATATATAATGTTCGTTACCATGCAAACTTCCACCGAAAATTGGTTTAAACGAGATCTAGTAAGTAGTTTTTTTTTTAATACGTCATAAATCGTAAACCGCAATTTACCTTTCAAGTTTGTACGGAACCCTCATTGCGCGAGTCCGACTCACATTTGCCCAGTTTTTTTAAGGAATGGGGGAGTACACACCACCAACTTCCTAAACTCCGTAATTTTTGCCCGGTAATCCGGGAATCGCACCCAGGATCACACTCACTAGGATCCTTGCTCATCAGTTGTGTTTGCGACAATAAAACCAACAACATGTTTGTTTTATAAACGTTTGTATTTAATTTATTTATTTATTAAAATTTTATGCACAAGTAATAAACACTGTTCAAAGGCGGACTTAATGCCTTAGGCATTTTCTACCAGTCGACCTAAGGGTGGTTTTTTTTTTAGGTGTGAAAATCTTATGACAAATCTCGCTCTTGGGCGGAGCAGGAGATAGTGTCAGACTTTTACTGACTAAAAACCCACTCCTGTTCCTTCTTTGCCTTCATCCCGGGGCCCCGGGCTTTGCTTTCACACTACCCGGGGCACCTTAGGGTGGTGCAGAAACAAAACATGGTAGGTGCAGCTTAATGGTAAAGAAATAGAAAAGAAATACAATAATAAATATATACTTAGATACATACATACAAAATAACAAACTATTTATAAAAAACGAATCCAACAAACCAACGCTGTGATGATTACACCAACTTCCTGCGAATGTGCTCACGCGCCATCACCTTAAAAGTGAACCGACTAGACGCCATCTTGTATTTATTCTTTTGTTTCGATACCTATATAGTTTTATTTAACCTCCGTAGGTGTGACCGTGGCATCACCGAGGGCCCTAACAGAATACCAGCGCTTCGTTATTTATCGTTTTAAATATCGCAGCTTAAGCTGAGTTAGGCGCCTTTTTGGCCTTGCACAGATCATACAGTTATTTTTTATAATTAATTCTACTATATTTTAATTCCAATGTATTCTACTGTATTTTTAATTTTACTGTATGTGTGAGGTACGAATAAACGTTTTTTCTTTCTTTCTTCTTTCTTTCCAACACCATTAAGATAGATAGACAAATTAATATTACTCCTAAATGAAAACGTAAAGTGACAAAAAAATTACAAAAGCCTTACACTTACTGTTAACAGAGATCCATACAGTCTTACTGAGTGCTTCCCCGACTCCATTCTCCACATGACAGGTATACAGACCAGCATCCGATAGCGCCACTGAGTCGAATATAAGGGAGCCATTGGACAGACTCAGGACGCCTCCACCAGCCACTTCCAGAACCGGCCGCCATGTTTCTGATACGACTACAACAATGGTAAAAAGGTATATGAATAAAGAGTATAAGGGATTAAAGCTTAGGCACGGGCTTGAGGACGGTGAGCGATGGGTAGTTCGCCATCCAAAAAGACCGATCTTCCACAGTCCTTTGTGTTACGGTTTCAGATGATTTAGAGGGCAATAATTATCATGCTGATACTTGCTTCTACCAGCGGCTTCGCCTGCGTGATAGTGGAAAATGATCCCAGTAGAACATACTACCAAGATAAAAAATATCCTATAAATATACTATTTTAGGATTTGGTCTATCTGTGTTCCAAATTTCGTCCAAGTCTGTATAGCCGTTTGAGTGTGAAGAAGTAACAACCTTCTACACAAGCAATCGCCTGTATAATATTTGTGTAATCAATATGAAAAATGATCAATAAACGTACCTAAATGACAGTGGAGAAATGGTTACTTACCATAAGTTCGAAAAATATTTGATCGAATATCATTTCACCTAAAACTATTCAACTATTTTCGTTTCGTTTTTTTTTTTTATTTTATCGAAGGCACGTCTGCCGCTGTATCAATTGACCTATTATCATTTCGATGTTTTTTCGTTATTCCGACGTTTCAATTGGTCGAAAATCTTTTCACCGATGTTACACTTGAAATGATGATGATGATTGATCAACGCTCTTGCTTTCTTTGTATAAGAAGAGTACTACAATGGATCAGTCATAGGCTGGTGTTATTATTTTTACCGCAGAATTGTGTTGTTTTAATGTTAAATGAGTGAAATTCTATCCAGCCAACAATAGACTTTCGTTTTAAACACAGTACCTACAATACCTAGTGCAAGCGGTTTAAAATAAAATAAGAATAGTCTTAAAAGCTTTTCTAAAACAGATTATGACTAGAAAAAGTATAAAGAAAAATACTAAAAGCATTGTACTGACAAACACTCTCCGCAAAAGAGAGCATCGCACAAGAAATTCACAGATTTTTGGCATAGTTTCAAGATTCTGTTTGAGATTTCACTTAGTTTTTTGTACTAAAATACGACAGTGAGGTTTTAGTGTTTTACTAAGCTTGCACGTCACACTGTTTGTTAGTGAGACGATAGAAGCAACTATCTAGTCTTTAGGACTGATGGACAAATATTTGATGAGCTGGAACACCATCTTCCTGCCCTTGTCCCGTTTTATATGAGGTGGGCGACACAACCCTTTTTTTTCTTCCATTCTGTCCTGTCACCCGTCACGCTATCACTATCTTTTGTTTCATATCACTTCTTACACAATCCATCCATCTTTTCTTTGGACTCCTTCTTTCTCACCATCAATCCACATGAATACTCATAACTCTTTTAGTAACATTTGATGAGCTTACATATATATTAATAATCACACTAATGTTATAAACCACAGTTTGTATGAACGTGTTTTTTTTAAGGTGAGAAATCATCCTATTCCTTCTCCCACTTTGGGCCAGAGTGGGAGGGCGTGTTAGACTTTTACTGACTAAGACCTCAACTGTGTCCTTCAGTTGATCTTTGCGTTCTGGGACCACGGGTTTTCTTTTTAGAAAATCCTCGCGGCCTCAGCGGATATCGGTCCTGCTGGGCCTCTACGGTTTCCTAACATCTCTTTGGGGAGCGCGTGCTGCGCGCTGTTAACGACTTGGGTTTGGTTCGGATGCAAGCCCGTGCCTTCCGTAACTAGTAGTCGGGGTCGTGTCGCGGCGGCTGGGGCGTGGGGATGTCCGAACCGACCGCCTGCCATTCTCCCTCACTCCGGACCACGGCCTGAACCAGTGGCCGGTGCGAGAGCTCGTTGCCGCCGATGTTTAGTGTGTTTGTCACTCCTTTACGCTCAACGGCTTGCACGGATTTAAATGAAATTTGGTATCCTTTATATATTATTTAATCTTAATAGCATTTAAGGCCGAAAAGAGATGCATTCGGGCGATGTTCAATTTTAAGTCGGCCGACAGCTGACTGTAAAATATGAGTGTTGAATTACAATTACAATACATTTCACTTCTGTGGCAGCAAGCCTTTCCTCATCATCTTCTTCCTCTTTAATAACTATGCAAATTCATATTTATAACTTTCCTCATGACATTTTTCATAGTATCATCAGTACTGTTTAGTTTTAATAAGACTATTAAGATACTTACTGTCTTTCTTCAGCCAGTGTGTCTGTGGTTGTGGGTAGCCGTTAGCGCTGCAGGATATGTGACCTCCTCTTCCAAGGAGGAGGGAAGAGTTCTGAGGTTCTTCATTCCATTTTGGGGCAACTGTACAAAATAATTATAATTTTTATTACATTTCTTGTTCTATTGTAGATTTCATCGATTGATATCCATCGGGTGAGATCAAGACCGAGAACCGTCTCATTCAGAGAAAACTAATGTAATAAATTAATTACGTAAGAAAAAAAAAATCAGAGGAAAATATTTTTTTTTTCTTAGATTAAGAATACTCTTTGTTCTGACACATAATAAGATAAAACCTACCTTACCAAAACCAATACAAAAAATGCTGAAAACAATATCGTGTCTTAAATAAAGCAATATGTTACTTAAAGGTAATATAGTTAACCTAACTTATATTACCTAATATCGTGTGGTTTAGTTTATAAGGGACTGACGAGTTGCTGAGGATTCGGACACAGTGTCCAAATTGACATATTTTTGTTACAATATTTTATTCACTGACAAATCGGGCACACACTGTTTAGTAGAGTCAGATAAAAAGTTTTAAAATATATGGGGCAAAAAAGAGTTACTAAAACTATTTTAGGCTGGATTTAAGGCGACAACTTCGGGTAATAAATTTCTTTACATTAAATTTTAAGATTTTTTTTTATCTGACTGTACTGAACAATAAATTTGGTGGTGTCTGAATCGTCAGTAAAAAAAATATTGTAAATAAAATGTGTCGACTCGGACACTGTGTCCAAATATATTGTGTCCGAATCGTCAGTAACTTAGACTGACAGACCCCTTAATTGATTAATTTTGCTTTGGGGCAGAAAACTTCAAATACCTTTTTTACTATCCGTTCAACCGATTTTAACTTCTATTCCGTAGGCATAAGGATTTCATTAAAAGCAAAAGACAGGGCAAATGCAAGTCGGACTCGCGCACTGAGGGTTTCGCACAAACTTACCTATGAAAACAGATTCCCGAATTGAGTTACGAAGATTTATCCGAAACGTAAAAAAAGTTTTTTTTGTGACGTAACTACAAATGTACAGTTTTCCCATTTTTTCCTATATCTATACTATAAGATCTTGCTTTATGCTAAATTTCAGGATTATGGATCAACGGGAAGTATCCTATGAATTTTGATTCCTTTGAGAGTGATGAAATGTACGTTTTTTCTGACATAAACGGCCGTATCTTTTTATCCGTTAACTTAGAAGTTTGATTGTTTCACTGCTTCAAGGGACCGCAAACTTGAGTATACGGTTTTAATTTTAACTCGACCCCTCCACGCGTTTCTGAGATAAAGGGTCTTGACAGACAGACGGACAAACAGACAGACAGATAGTCAGACGGACGGACAACGAAGTAATCCCATAAGGGTTCCGTTTATTCTTTTGAGGTATGGAACCCTGAAAAGTGATAACAATACCAATTATTTATTGCAGCCGCCGTTTACTATGCCACCAACGCAATAAAAGACAAAATTAGTTGAACGGACAGTAAAATGGTTTGTGTAAATGTCTGCCCCCCCTAGCCAAGTTACAATCGTATCGTTCGCACCGAACGCCTCGAGTAGGCCACGCCTCCGATTCCTTTGTTCTGACGTCATCTCAACGCTCAGTCACGTGGTCAGAACAATGGAATTGCATAAAACGCTCCAAGCTAAGAGACTAAAACAAAAACTTTTACCATAGGTACCGAAAAAAAAAAACCACGGTTTCCGTGAAAAAGGCACGCGTTGGCGCTGAAAAAATATTTTATTTAACACGTTACTCACCAAAGTCGATATATAATTTTTTTTTAGCCATCATTTTGGTTTGAGGCCAACTTTTTCTATTTTTATTGTTATCTACAATATTTTTTGTACTTGAAATATACATTGTTTTAAGAACATGTCATGTCTTAGTTTCAGTAATTGCCATAATTAAAATAGTGAGCAAGTTTTTTGGTTCTTACCAAAGAACTTCCTATAGGAATGACAAAATACTCATAATCTACACATTGCTTTGGGATCCGCGTGAACCTAACAATAATAATATAATAATAATATTCCACAACTATCACACAATGCCATCTAGTCCCAAGCTGGTGCTTGTGTTATGAGTACTAGACAACTGATAAACATACTTATATATTTCTAAATACATAAATATCATAGATAGAGAGATAGAACAAATGATCATGATAGTCACACAAATATTTGTCCTGGATGGAAATCCAACCTCAAACGGCCTCCGGCATAGTAGTCAAGGCCACTAACCACTAGACCGACAGGCCAGTGAACAATATATCAACCACTACACTTTTCCTTATATGTATAAAATTATTAATTTGATTAAATTTATTTGACCCGATTTTACTTTTATAAAATTTATATATTTTTCTTGTACTCAAGTTTTTACAATGTCCAGTATTTTACAAAGTACAGTTTATTGCTTAACACACATTTTTGTGTTTATGTAGGTATATTACATGAATAATCAAATTCCTAAATGGAAAACACAATTTGTGTTTTATTTTATATTCATATGCTTTCACAGTAGCCTATAATATTACTACTGCCGGTTCCCGTGAGAACACAGAATTCTTTATGTGAGATCCGTGAACATGCAGGCCCAGTTACTTTAATGGGTTGGTGGATGTCAAATGTTTTATATTTTCTGGTTCTATGACATGTCGGTTCTGTCACTAAGACTTCTGTCACCATTTTGAGAATTTTCATTAGGATGTGCAAAATTAATTTACCTAAAATAAAAATATAAAATTTCTATTCAGAAAATTGTCTTTCATTTTCGTATGAAATATTATAAGGAAGACTACAAAGTATTAATAAAGGCAGCATATACTTTACTGCGAAAATCATTAAGTCAGAGTGAAGCTGTATAAAATCACGAAATAAAAACATTATGTAACAGGTTTATTATTAAAACACCTAGCGAACATTTTAATTAGTCGCAAGCGAATAATGAAACTCAATATCGTGGGGCACATAAATAAATAGGCACAGAAGACCAGCTCCATACAATAAGCGAAAACGTACGCACCCATAGACACGCTTCAGTTACAGCGATTGCGAGCACAGGTGTTAGTTTGAGATCGCTGTGCCTTACGTACGCGCCTGTATGTTTTTTTTGTCGTGGAAATTCGTCAATAATTTTTCCCACGTGTGAAGCGAGAGGCCGTGACAGAATTTAACTGAGTAAAACCACATTTGTGTCCTTCAGTTGCTCTTTGCGTTTTAGGACCATGGTTTCACTTACAGAAATTCCCCGTGGCCCTAGTAGACATCAGCTCTGCTGAGCCCCTACGATTTGCTGACATCTTTTTGAAGCTTGCGTGGAACATTACCCGCCGTCGATGATTCGGGCTTGGTCCTTACCAGACAGACTCAGCTCGTCGTACAAAAGCCCACGCTTACGGTGACTGGGGATCGCCATGTGGCGACGGCTGGGCGTGAGTATGTCCGTTCCCTCACATTTGCGGGCTTCTCTTTCGCTAGTATTACTGTTTCGGTCTACGTGTGGGCGTGTTTGTTTTCGTTCATTACACGTCGCCGGCCTTCTGTGCTTATCTGCATATTTTGTTGTCGTAGAGTGAATAAAGCGAAATTTTATTTCGAGACTTTCGCTGTAGTTCGTTATTTTTATGTTTTTTATTCGTGGTAGTTTTTTCGTTTATTTGTATTTACTCTGATTATTTATTTTAAAGGGAGTTAGTGATAATGGGACGCAATATGGAATAATATGGGATAAAGGCAGGAAAAAGAAGAATTATTTACTCTGTTAAATTTTCTCTTTTTATTTTTACTCTCCTTTCATTTGGACGTCAGACTATAGGCAAATTAATTATGAAATGGCGCTGTGGTGGAGCGGCCAGGGCTGCTCCTCCCACTTATAGAAAGTGGTTTTTTGATTTTCTGTAGTTTTTTTTTGGTTCTAGTTATGAACATTGATGTACATTTGTAGTGTGCAGATGAAACGCATGTTACTAAAAGAGTTATGAGTATACATGTGGATGAGTGGAGAGCGAGAGGGAGGCCAAAGAAAAGATGGATGGATTGTGTGAACAGTGATATGAAAGAAAAGGAAGTTAGTGATAGTATGACGGTTGACAGGATACAATGGGAGAAAAAAACGTGTTGCGCTGACCCCAAATAAGATGGGACAAGGGCAGGAAGATGATGAGTTATGTACATTGATGAAAAAGCTTTCGTTTCTTGTGTTTTTCGTATTAAGCTGAACAAATTTAACTCGGTACATTGATCCGCCGTTTTGTTAAGTACGTAAATGTAGCTTACTTAAATATTCTTTGATTATTTAAAACACTGTATACACGTTTTTTTTTTTAAATATTAAAAAAAAACGTGTATACTTTTGAAAAGCCAAATTATGTAATAATGATCAAGTTTTTGTTCATTGCAACGGCATCGTCTTCCTAGCCTACTAACTAACTTGGGACCCGCTTCCAGTCTTATCAGATAGGGTTTTATTTAGGTGGGAAAATCAGGTTTTTTTTAGGTGGGAAAATCATCTAATGAGGATGTCATTAGATGATTTTCTCGCTCCTGGGCAAAGCGTGAGGGCGTGTCAGACTTTTACTGACTAAAAATCTACTCCTGTTCCTTCTTTGTTCCAGGGCCCCGGGGATCTCTTTCGCATCACCCATGACCCCAGTAGACTTCGACCCTGCTGGGCCCCTACGGTTGCTGACATCTCTTTGGGTCGCGCGTGGAACACTACACGCCGTCGACGGCTTGGGCTCGGTCCGGACGGTGAGCTACCCATTGCTCGCCGATGGTCGGAAACCTGGATCGGAATCCCGGCGGCTGGGGCGCGAGGACCGACCAGATAGGGCTGAATATCCCATGTTTTACATGGATCGACTGCCTATCAAACCTCCACAACCCAGCAACTGGGTAACACAGTACTCCTTGAATTGACTGATGGTTAGTCATTCTAATAGTTGACTAGCCGTAATAACTGTCAAAAATTTATAACAACCGAGACCAACGGCTTTACATGTTTTCCGAGGCACAAGGTGTCAGTAATATTCTAGATAAACTTAGAAAACTACATTTGATATCAATAATACGTAAAAAGTGAAAATTAAATCAATATCAATATTAAGGTAGAAAGATAAAATCATTACATTTTAAAAGTCCCTTAAAAACCATCTTGACTTTCAATCAGATATCAATCGAGGGTAGAAAATCATTAATGTGACCTTTCCAATAAAGAAGGAAAGATATAAAATAACAGATAAGAAAAATCACAATTCACCTTTGATCAGACACTTGATTTTAATATTAAATATTTATGATAAAATTCATTTTACTGAGTGTTCTGTTATAAATAATTCTGAAATATGGAAGAATATTTAGTATCACGTCAAAACTTTTTGAATATTTAAGTAATGTAATGTGAAAATCATGTTTCTAATCCAAGAGACGTTTTTGACAGCTTAGTATTAAAATTAATGAGCAAAATGCAAATTTGTCTCAAAGTTTAATATAATATTATTGCATTTAAATCCGTTTTATAGGGGCCATTGGAACCTTAATTAGAGAATTTTTTGACACTGTCACAAAGGTCTTTCTTGAGTTCTTTGATATGCAGAATTATGAAAGAGTAATGGCAGACTTACGAACAAAATTTTGCCAGCATGTTTTTTTAGCATCCAGTGATGAAAAATATACAAAAGTATATAGATTAAATTTCTAAACAATTTTGTCTTAGACATTATTATAAAATGTTTAGGCTTTGTTCGGACTATTTAGTAGATGGTTTATGTGAAGTTTGCACAAAATCGTTCGAGCAGTTCTTGATTTATTACATTATTGCACCCGTGCGAAGCCGGGGCAGGTCGCTAGTAATTTTATAAAACTTAGTAAATTATGTTAGCTTGATTCGATAAAACTTAATAAATTTTCACTGGTCAACACATGTCACCATAATATATAAGGAATTTCAAAGATATCCTCACCGTTGTTCTTTGGTATAATTTTAAAAGAAAAGGTCTTTAAGACACATTTATCCGCTTTAAAAGCACCCGTTTTAAAGATTTATTTCTAATAACTTCTCCCGCTCTGGGTAGAGAGGAGCTAGAGGGCGTGTTTTTAGACATCAAATAACTAAAATCCATCTGTGTTCCTTAAGTTGCGCTTTGCATTCCAGGGCCACGGAACACTTTCTAAGATTCTCGCAGTACACCGTATCGGTTCTCCATCACTCCAAGGTTTGGTAAAAAATGCCGGCATGGTCTCTATACAGTGTTTACTCTAGTGCGTAAAGTTTAAATAAATTTTACGAAATCGGTTTGATCATAAAGAAAAAATAAATATTAAAATAGAACGAATACCAGATCATCTCCAGAATATGTACGTAAAAGACCTTATAGGTAATATTACAAACAAAAACCTATAACAAAAACATATCTCAAATTATATCCAACATTAGACCATAACAGGCGGCGCAAAGCACTACAAATGATATGAAAATGGTTTTCCAAGAAAATAATAACCCTGGACAAACCTTTCTACTACATAACACTGTAAATACGACCTTAAGCGTTAAAACATAAGTTGTGTTTTCCATTCGTAGTTGGAATAGTGTCAGCTATTCGATACAAATGAGTTTAGTCCTTGACTATAGCACGGCAAAGCTCAGAAGGTCAGCTCCGTACAGAATACATACGCGTAGCTACGAGCACAAAATAGATAGGTACAGAAGTCAATCTACACACAAAGCGCGTTCGAGCAACGCACACATAGACATCGCTCACAGACAAAATATTTCGGCTCAATTCAGCTCAACGCGAGCTCGAGTCCTATTATTTTTGTGGAAAAATGGACCAACAAAAAAAATTATCTTATTCTAATTTTAGTTCAGTGGACGGTTATTTAAATTAAACAGTGAATTGACGTTTTTTAGGTTACCAGTTGTTTCACAGAGGTAAGTAGATATTTGCTTGTATTTTGATGGTTTGTTTTAACGTAAAACAGAACAGGCCCCACGCCGAGAAAGAGAAGATGATTTTGTGGGCATATAATATTTTTGCAATTCAGATTAGGTAGGCATTTATCACCGGGCCCGGTCGCACTCGGACAGTTCGGTGCCACGCGCTGAACCTAGCGCGATCGCCGAGCGTAGGTATGAAAAGTGAAGTACATGCATATGAGATTGACTTCTGTACCTATCTATTATGTGTTACGAGTGCCGATCTCACACAAACATTGATCGCAAGTACACTCGTACTCGCTGTACGTGAAGCCTGTCTGTGTGCATTTTCGCTCACTGTTTGAACCCGTCCTTCTGGTATGTTACTATCTTATGACATTACCTTTTATGTAGAGGTTCACGGTTCGATTCACTTTTGCGACGTGGTTTGCTGCGACGCAAGTATAGGTACCGCAGTGATCCAAAGAGACATTCTTTATAATCAGTACGCTAAATACTTCTAAGCTCCTCTCGACGATCTGAAAATTGATGAGAATTTGAAAAAGGTATATTGAGATTTCAGATTGTTAGCGTAATAAAATATTTGGAACCCTTAATATATAATTAAATTGTAACAAACATTCCAGTTTTGAGTTTAATATTAAAGACAAAAATATTTATATTAAGTAACAATTAGGGATACAGAAATTCTTGTGAAATTAATATAACCCAGAGGTAATCTTAGGGGGGTAATTGTCCGGGACCTTGTTCTTACGGGGGCCTCATATAAAAACCCAAAAATATTTTATTTTCAGTTTTTGGAACTTAATATCAAGTTATTTAATTTTCCATATTGTAAGGTCACATATAATATAATACGTTTCACGTACAATAAATTTGATAATGTACCCAAGATCAATTTCCAGCTCTTGCTATTATTTCAGTGAAAAATGATAGAGCTCATTTTTGCGAGAACAGTTTGAATTAAAAATTCTTTTGATTTTAAATGCTATCAGCGTGACTTCATTTAGAAGTTGCTTACTCCTGTTTCTGTACGAACAAATAGAAAACCCAGTAAAAGTGAAAAAGAACGGTTACAATTCACATCCCATCACCCTGTTATATTTATTACTTTTTCATTTCTCGTCTATTTTTAGAAGCTTATTTTAAAATACGACTTTCGATTTAAATTCATAAAAAGTCAAGTCAAGTGCAAGTCGGACTCGCGCACGAAGGGTTCTGTACCATCCGTAGCCAAAAAACGGCAAAAATTCAAGTTTGTTGTATGGGAGCCCCCTTATATATTTATTTTATTCTGTCGTTTGACGGACAGACCGTTTGGGTACGGAACCCTAAAAAACAAGGGCCTTGCAATGGTTAAGGCTGCTCCTGATGAACCCTTCAGCAGTCGACAAACGGCTGTCCATTCATTTTTAATATCACAATCATCTGTATATTCATTTTTGATGTTGACTATATCACCACCATTACAATACAATATCCACATAACAATTATTGTTATCAGCAATAACATCATATTTATCATAAAATTCAACTTTATCCCCAAAACAAAACATTACACGAAAAATAAACCTTACCTTCAAATGCGTTGGAATTTTCTTCCCATCCTTCAACCACGAGTAATAAACTGGAGAGTCTCCGCTCTTAAGATTACAATGTATTTGAACAATCTGTCCTTCCTGTAAATCCGTCGGCAGCAATATCTCTTCCAACTGCGGTGCCTCCACCACATGTAACTCGAATGATCTTTTAGCCATTTCGCCTGATGGACTTCTGACAATACAAGAATATGAAGCTCCATTATCAGTTTTGGAAACTTTTGGTATATTCAGTGTTCCATCGTTTACGACTATCGGTGTATCTCGTTTTTCTCTTAACTTCGGTTTTCGTCCAAATATTTCTGTATTACCCGTTTTGTTAGCTGATCTCTTATACCGATTATTCTGTACTGCTATATCTGTGTTTATTTCCTTGCCTTTGTATTCCCATGTTATTTCCCTATAAATGAAAGTATTAGAAGTATCCGTGTTACTGTTTGCGTTAGTAAAGATTAAAATACTTGATAAAATAACAGCTTTCTTAGCTAGAGGAGTTGCTGTGTAGTTCTGAGAGGAAAACATTAAAGATAAGGACTTCACAACTTGGGAAAACAGAACTCGTTTTATTTCATGTTTTGCTGGAAATGAGTTTTAAAATAAAAGTGTTTTTGGTAGTAGTACATAATAAAATATTCGAAAAAGTAATCAACATATGTAATACACATGAAATAAACGATTTTCATGTTAAATACTAAATAAAAAGCTTTGATATAAATTATTGTTTCCAAAAACTCTATTTCAGCAGAATTTGATTAACAGCCACATATATTCAGATTACCGAAACCGCAAAACTACACAACAAAGTTAGCAAAAAGCGATTCAGCACCGAACTTTTCCACTTTTTTCCAATTAACGTTGGGACGATACTTTACCAAAAAAACAAAGAAATTATATTGGAAAAAATTTCAACAAAAATTGTACACGTTCGGATTTTATTTGCCATAAAAATATTTGATGGAGTTCTCGGAAGAGATCATAAAAATGACATCAAAGCTAAGAGTCTTCTCTGTAAACGTACTGAATATTATTGTTTATAAATAATGTTTTGAGGTAGAAAAGAAACGAATGAAAAAAGACAATAGCACAATGGACACCACAAAAAGAAATTGACTCTTATTGGAAGGATTTCAGTCGATTGATTTTAATTGTGATAAAGATAAGAAGGGAAATGAGAAACATTTGTTGTTAAAATAAATTAATGAAATAGAATCCAGCAAGTAAAATAATAAAATGTACAATAAATATTAATAATTTACCTAAGGACCAGGTCAAAGGAAAATTATGATACATATATGAAAGGACCAGGTCAAAAGAAAATTATGATACACATATTCAACTTAGCAACAGATTATTTTTTTTTCTATTAATGTATAATGTCTTCAAAAAGCGATTAGAAGCTTAATCGCTTTTCTTTTTTGAAGGGTAATCTTGTGTATTCAGTTTTGGAAAAAAATAGTGGGCGGCATTAGGTAAACGCTTGTTTGTACCGTTTTTTAGTGTACGAGTATGTATAATAGAAGGAGATTGAGATCTCTCTCTGTCACTCAAAGGTTTGCTGGGAGAAAACTCATTTTTGAGTTAAGCTCGCCTTTGTACACAAATTATCAAATCCATGCATTGAAGTTAAGTTTTTTTTTGTGTGTACAATAAAGAATACAATGAAGGAGAAAGAGAAGAGGAAGTTTCTGGATCAGGCCACTTACAATAAAAGTTAGAAAAAATAATTATAGAATTTGAAAATGGAACTATTTACGAGCATGTTACTTTTTGAGTTGCGAAGCTGTCATGTGTCGCTATCAAAATGAATTTAACTCATGAATATTTTCGTTCAATGATTTTTTATAATTTTCGTTGGGGCTTAAGTCAACATAAGAGTTGCCAGAGACTTCAATTAGCAGTTGGTGATAAAGCGCTATGTCGCAGCTCTGTGTATTCGTGGTTTGGAAAATTTAGACGTGGACGTGAACATCTCTATGACAAGGTACGTGAATGTCGACCGGTGACTGCGGTTACAAACACGAAAATTGACACTTATGGCAACTTATTGAAATTGACAAAAACATACTAGCCAGTAACTTCATTCTTTTTTAGGCATTGAAATGAGCAAAGTGCAAAATATTTTACATGTGGATCTGAAGGTTCGGAAGCTTTGCACTCAATGGATACTACACAAATTCACGGAGGAACAGAAACGACTGCATGTCCAGTGGAACCTTAAAATGATAAGTGTATAGAGGTCAGTCATTGTCTGTCTATAATATCTTGACAAGTGTCGAAACCTGAGTGTACTGCTTTGACCTGAAAGAAAAAGCCAGCCGGCAGAGTGGGTCTTTCCTTTTGAAGATTTGCCAACTAAATTTATGAAAAGTCGAAGTGTTGATAAAAAATGGTTGCTTCTTTTTTCGGCAAATCAGGACATTACATTACAGTATCGCTTGAAGATCAAAGGACAGTGATTTCAGATTGGTACCTCAACACTTGCTTGCTCAGAATCTTAGAAAAAGTTCGCGAAAAGCGTCCTCGGAGCAATGTACTCCTCCACCACGATAACGCACCCTCACATTCCGCTAAGGTAACAAAAGTGTATTTGAGGGCTTCAGATGAGGAACTGATGGCGCATCCGCCTTACAGCCCGGACCTAGCACAATACGAGTTCTATCTGTTTCCAAAAATATAAGACAAACTTAGCGGCAATAGTTTTATGAGCCTTTAATCAGCTGTGAATGCGTTCCGTAAAGCCATTGAAGAGGTCCCTAAAGAAGACTGGTCCAACTGCTTTGTACAGTGGAAATAATGGACGGTCAAATCTAGAACTATGAGCAATGGAAAAAGTATAATGAAATAAATCCCAGAGTATTATTTGAAACTATTCGCCGGCCCCAAACCAATAAAACTCTGATATTCATTTGATACCAAGTATCTACCGTCGTACCATGTAATATTACGAATATTATACGCTAAGTACAATGAAATTGATCCACTTTAGCTGAAATGCTTTAGCAGGAATAGTTGGCGATTATGAAAGAAAAAGAACGCCTCAATTTATTTAGTTGATACATAACCGTTCACCGTGATGGGAAATGTAGGAGATTATTTGCAAAAAATAATTCTAAGTCCTGAAATAAATATTATAAACGTAATGACCACACAAATTTACTTCAAAAAGAAATTTTGCTCAATAGTTCCTTATACAACGAAAGTCAAAGAAAAAATAAAGAAAAGAAAGAGAGAGATATTAAACATTTACGAGTCATCCTTTGAAGAGGTTAAATTAGGGTTTTGATAGTATTTATTTAGATATACAGCCACACAAAAGATGTATAAAGTAAGGCATAAATAATGAAACCTAATCTTCTAAACTTAGCAGATAAAAATAAAATACAAATTATGGATTGTGAGTTTAGATGCATACCTTTTAACATAAAAAAAAAACAAAAAAAAAACTTAGTCAATCAAAAAAAAAAAAACAAAAAGTGTTTTATTAATCTCCACAAATTACACTTCAAATATCCAATATGTTATTTGACAGAAAAAACATAAAAACTTAAATAGATGAATTTGTAATTTGTGGGAGATCTGGAGTCTAAACTAAGCCTAAGCCGGTGTCTTAGAACTCCAGGCCTTCCTCCAGGACTTAAATATTCGACCATGCTCAAAATACCAAGAGACAAAAATAACAAAATAAAACACATAACTAAAAAAAACATAATAAGTTAAAAATAAAAGTAAATACATGATTAAAATTTAATATAAGTTTAAAATAAAACAATTAAGTTTTTCGTATGAATATTCGTCTTGTTTGCGCAAAAAGCCTATAGTAAAATAATCTATAAATCTTACCTCACTGGATACCCATAGTACGGGCATTTTAACGTGACACTTTGTCCGCTCTGGACTTTAAAAGGCGGCAACGTCCGGATATACGGCGGACCTGGAACAAAACATTTTGCTTCAGCCATTTCGTATGCGGGGATAAAATTGGTTTTAAAGTTTGTCATGCATGGGAGAGGACGGTATTCAATTTATGGATTACCATGGAAGAAACGGCACTATACTTGGGGACTTTAGCATAGCATACTCAGGCCTCCTCTCTAGGAGAGGGAATGGGCCGTAATCCACCACGCGGGCCCAGTGCGGGTTGGTGGATGTCACATGTCTTCGAATTTTTGGTTCTAGGACATGCCGATTTCCTCACGATGTTTTCCTTCACCGTTTTGAGAGCAGTGGTGATGAAATAAATTACACAAAGTAAAGCGGTCGGGGGCCGTTACCACTCGGCCACCACTGCTCAGGACAGTGCTTGGGGACTTTACAATAATAATAGAGAGCAATCATTGTGCCGATAGTCGTAACGGCCAATGGCTTAATAGCTAAGAGCCTCGAACAACATCTAAGGAGGCTCTCGTTAGGCAGCTGGATCAAGGGCCTGATCCAGAAAGCAATACTTCCGGACACGGCGCGCATTGTCAGGAGATTCCTCTCTCAGGAGCCCTGACCACCGGTAGCTTGGACCCTGTTCCCGATGCCGGTGGGCTACAATTTTTTATATTTTTAAATGTTTTTTTTTTATTGATTTATTTAAAAATATAATTTATATGACATGTTAATAAATAAATGGAATAATAATAATGTTTATTGTTCAGAAAAATGTTTCTCAAATTTATATGGCCCTAGTCTCCACACTAGGATCCCCTTTGTTATGGAGACTAGTCTCCTTCGTCGTACAAAAGTAGTAGTAGTTATTAGGGAGGCGACAACAATTAACTAAAGTTGTATCAAGATACTTCATCTTAATATAATATACTTTTATTAGACTTTTTTATACTTTTATTTGACTTTTTTATACTTTTATTGGACTTTTTTTGTAACTACTTTTAATGAATATGGTTAAATTTTACAGCAGGTTATAACTCCGTTAACCTACGACGAGCAATAGGTTTTTTTTATTTGATATAAACAAGTGTTTAACTGCGATCCCACCTGATGATAAGCAGTGATGCAATCGTTGATGGTGAGTCGCACTAGTTTATTAAGAGCTTATTCACTCTAACCTTGAAGACACCCAAATTATAATCGGATGGGAAAACCGAAAGGTAACCGCCGACTGGCCGTTCGATAACCGTCTCGCCCCCCTAGCCAAGTTACAATCGTTTCGTTCGCGCCGAACGCCTCGAGTAGGCCACGCCTCCGATTTCTTTGTTCTGACCACGTGACTGAGCGTTGAGATGACGTCAGAACAAAGGAATCAGAGGCGTGGCCTACTCGAGGCGTTCGGCGCGAATGAAATGATTGTAACTTGGCTAGGGGGGCGGATCAAGTGCAAGTCGTCAAGAGCACGTAGTGTTCCACGCGCTCCTCAAAGAGATGTTAGCAAACCGTACGGACCCAACAAGATCGATGCCCGCTAGGGCCGCGGGGATATTTTGATAAGGAAACTCGTGGTTCTAGTTCGCAAAGGGCAACTGAAGGACATAAAAACAGTTATTTTTAAGGTTTGAAATGTTCATAATTATGACTTTTCTTGCTCTAGAGCGGAACAAGAGTGCGTGTCAAACTGACTAAAACACACCTGTGTCTTTTAGTTGTCCTTTGCGTATTAAAGCCATGGTCACTCTTTCGAACATTCTCGCAGCCCTAGATGAAACTTTGAAGCAATATGTATAAGCTTATACATAGGTACATTAGGATAACATTTCGGTTTTAATATATAATGGGGGAAATAAGTACCAGTTCCAATTAGGCGAAACCAGTAGCACTGTTTATAATTGTTTCTAGCTGATAATTTATAATTCGGTAGACGACTAATTTTTAACAATCGTTAATGTAACTTTATACAAAGTCGCAAATAGTTTTTTTTTTAAATCCGTTTAATATTAAGTAGTTAGAAATCTTTCAAATCTGGAAGGAGGAATTGTCAAGGAACAGAATAAGAATACACATACTGAAATCTGACGTCACTGCCATTAGGTAACAGAATCAGAATCAGAAACCTTTATTTCAAAAATAGACCAATTAAAGGTACTTGAATTGTCAAAATATAGGTCAGTCAAAAAAAAAGTGAAGCTAAATTGCACGTTCCAAAGCGTAGATCTCCATGGAGAAGAACGTGCCAGAAACTCCATGGAAACTCTTTTAAATCATAGTATGAGTTACATAAATCTTGGTTACATATTTCTTGTTGCTTCTATTATGTGAACACAATGTAGATAAGTAATAAAAAAAAAATGAAGCCACTGGAAGCTAAGTGATGACCAGTCTCAACTGACAGCGTCTGTTCACTAGCATGACGCGTGCATCAGCCCCACTCAGCTCAACCATTTTGAACAACACGTGCCACCATCAGCGAGACATTTGAGTGAGCATGACAAGCTCTCCTACCTCTTTGTAACCTATTAAAATGCTCAATGGTACTGGTAACGTGTCGTTAAAAGAGACAATGAGATACTCCCACCCCCACTCTTACTCATATAAAATACTATTTGAAATACTATTTCCTGCTTCATTCTACAACCGATTTTGATGCTGTTTTCAAAAAAAGATTTATTTTTACTGTAATTTTTGGTGTACTATGAAGTATTATATACACAAATAAACACAGTTAAATATGCCATTCCCATCTGAAGACATATTTACTTCGGTAAGTCCCCTCTTTGAGGCGTGGTTGGAAAGACCTCACGGCGTCCTCACATTCCGCATGACGCAGGTCCTCACCGGACACGGTAAGTTCGGGAGGTTCCTGCACCGGATTCGTGCGGAAACGACGCCCGGGTGTCGCTACTGTGTGGCCCACCCGGAGGACACGGTGGAGGTGTGCCCCGCTTGGGCAGAGCAACGCCGTGACCTCGTGAGGGCAATCGGCGGCGGTGATCTCTCGCGCCGGGCCTTGGTTCAGGCCATGCTCCGGAGCGAGGAGGAGTGGCAGGCGGTCGCCTCCTTCTGCGAAGCAGTAATGCTAGCTAAGGAGGCGGCCGATCGCGTGAGGCAACGGTCCTTACGCTCCAACCGCCGCCGGGATTCCGATCCCGATTTCCGGCCACCGTAGGCGCGGGCTTGCAGACGGCGAGCAATGGGTGGCTCGCCGTCTGACCGTCCGGTAACCGTCCGGACCGAGCCCAAGTCGTCGACGGCGCGTATTGTTCCACGCGCGCCTCAAGGAGATGTCAGCAAATCGTAGGGGCCCAGCAGGGTCGAAGCCTACTGGGGCCACGGGTAGTGTGAAAGCGGAACCCGGGGCCCTGGGACGAAGGCAACGAAGGAACAGGAGTGGGTTTTTAGTCAGTAAGAGTCTGACACTATCTCCCGCTCCGCCCAAGAGCGGGGATGTCATTAGGATGATTTTCCCACCCAATAAAAAAAAAAAAAAAGACATATTTACTTAGAGTAAGTTTTTTTTTATTTTTTATTCTTGATAGGTTCGCGCTTGACCGCTATCTCACCTGATGGAAATGGACAATGCGGTCGACGATGGAGCACGCTTAACTAGAAGTAACCTATTGACTCTTGACTTAAAGATTTCTGGGTTGTAGCCATCAGGATACAGATTCCTGCAAGGAATTCCACTCCTTAGCTGTACGAATTTAAGAATCAAATAACTTCAATGCACAGATCTGCCATTAATTTTAAAATACCGTAAGACAAGACCATTTTCCATTGAGTTGATGCAAGCATCTTCCAGCCCATTTATTTTCAGAACCATTTCTTTTAACACGAAGATTTTTAAACAGTACGTAAATGGAACGACCATCTTTTATAGGTATATGCAGGCATAACATTAAAATATTCCAATTGGATATAAAACATTATGGCTCCTGACGAAAATGCTTGAAGTCTGGTGCACTTTAAAACCTAAATAAACTTATAGTATAACGATCAAGAGTTTATAGTCTTCAACTTTATTAAAAAAGTTTTTGAAAACTAGTTTTTTGTTTTTTGGTAAATAACAGTATTATAAATAGCCAAATTTGAGTGGTAATGGGCAGGGCAAATTAATCGCCAAACAGAAAGTCGATGGGGCCCAAAGGTTTTGCAGTGGCAATCGCGTACCGGAAGACACAATGTTGGAAGGCCTCTCACAAGGTTGACCGATGACCTAGTGACACAAGAGTCTGATGGATGCGAGACGCACAGGACTTTTCATTGTGGCGATACTTGTTGGCAGCTTATGTTCAACAGTGGACGACTTTTGGCTGAAATAATGATGATGAATATTATAAATGCAAAAGAATGAATCCTTTGATCCCCATAGATTCAATTTCAGTATAGACAGATAGTGATGAAGACATTTCATCATCTAAATTGGTGTTGGCTTCACTTATCGTCACAGGTTATATACTTGATCCTCATTGAATTTGCTTCGTTCCCCAACATCATGATGACACCAGCATTGGTGGAAACTAATTCTGAAACTAAATCTTCATCACTATCTGTCTATACTGAAATTGAATCTATGAGGATCAAAGGATTCATACATCAGTTGCTGCCTGCCGAATGTCTTCTCTTTCGGAGCTTTGTCTCATAATAGTGTAGTGTGTTGTACAAGATGGTGACAGGCTGATAATGAAACTTATATAAACAGCCCACGTGTTCAAGAAGTTGTTCCAAATTCTTGCTAACAGTGTTACTACTCGTACTATGAAGAAAAAACACAGTTTTATTTTATTAAAACAACAGAAGGTTTACGTCGTAATCACATCAAGAGGCGCGGTGAATAAAGAAACTCGTTGCAACCCGTTTGTGTACCGGTCCTGCACCTCTTCTGATGTGTCCAGTCATCCAAGCGGCCCTTACCCCCGCGCTCCTCGCTGCATTCTTCCGTTTAGAGTTCTCTTATAAATTTTGCAGAAGCAGATGTGGAAACGAAAGTGAAAAAGCTTGTGGAACTTCTGCATAAGCGGAAGTGGAAGCAGAGTTCTGCAACACTAGTTTGTATGTCTGAATGTGTGTAGGTAAATACCTATTTGAGAGCAGTGGTGGCCGAGTGGTAACGGCCCCGACTTACGAGTTGTAGGTTGCGGGTTCAAACCCAGCCTGGCGCATTACTTTGTGTAATTTATTTCATCACCACTGCTCTCAAAACGGTGAAGGAAAACATCGTGAGGAAACCGGCATGTCCTAGAACCTAAAATTCGAAGACATGTGACATCCACCAACCCGCACTGGGCCCGCGTGGTGGATTACGGCCCATTCCCTCTCCTTCAGAGGAGGCCTGAGTCCCAACAGTGGGAACATTATAAGGCCGACTATGCTATGCTAATACCTACTACATACATAGGTGCAGTCTATTTCTATATACATATATGTATAGTACAAAAGTATACTGTATACTAGGATAGCGTAAGATTGATTGCGGATTCGCGCAAGTGTCTTCCGCGGAAATTGCCTTCGTGCAAATGTCTTTTGCGATTTGGTTACTAAATAAAAGATATGAATGACATTGACTAGTAAGTACACTTCTACGTTTAAACGATTTAATTTGTTTGTTTTTCAATAATAAACGTATAGACAAACCGTGTATAAAACCAGTTTATCTCTCTTCTAAACAAAAGTTTTGTGTTGGCTATTCCCGACCTTATTCCAGAGCCATTTGCATGCAAGGATTAAGTTCAGGTAAGCTAGAACTTACGAAGAAGTTAAAGTACAAGTTGTAATTTCCCTGATCTAGCAAGAGAAGCAAAAAAAGGGCAAGTGTGAGTCGGACTTGCGCACTGAGGGTTCCGTACAAAATTACCCATGAAAACAATTGAATTCTCGAATTGAATTTCTAAGATTTTTCCCAATCGCAAAAAAAGTTCTTTTTTTGTAACGTAACTACAAATTTAGAGTTTCCAGATTTTTTCCTATACGTGTACTATGTGACCATGCTTCAGGACAAATTCCAGGATTCTAGGTCAACGGAAAGTACTCTATGAATTTTGATTCCCTTGAGAGTATTGAAATATACATTTTTTTTGACTTATACGGCCATATCTTTGATTTGTTAACTCAGAAGTTTAATTTTTTCACAGCTTCAAGGGATCGCAGACCTGGGTATATGGTTTTAATTTAAACTCAATACCTCCACGCGTTCCCGAGATAAAGGGTCCTGACAGATAGACAGATGGACAACAAAGTGATCCTATAAGGGTTCCGTTTTTTCCTTTTGAGGTACGGAACCGTAAAAACAGACAGGCCTGGTGACAGATAGACTTACAGTGAAGTATTAGTAATAGTGTCCCATTTTTACGCTTTGGGTACAGAACCCTAAAAATGTTGAAATTCTAGAAGCTAACACTGCTTCTGCTCTATATCTAAACGAGTGTCAGCCTTTTGCTGACTAAAATCAAGTGGATTTTAGTCAGCAAAAGGCTGACACTCGTGTTCCTTCAGTAGCCTTTTAAGTTTCATGTTCGCGGTAACTTTTTTGAACAATCCCACTGTCGTAGCAGGCATGCTGGGGCAGATCACCGCGGTGTCATCGTGGAAGCGATCGGCGGCGGCGACTTTTCGTCTTTTCGAGAAGGAATGTGAGGTGGTCGCCTCGGCTTGAGGGTGGCGAGCAATGGTCATTTAGGTTCGTGCAACGGTTTGACTAACAGGCAAACAAGCCGTGTCTCTTAATGCGGCTATATTTAAATGGCGCACAAAGTTGAGGCAGCTGTTGATGCAGTTCAGGAGCATCAGTTTCTCCACTAAGATAATTATGTGATAAACAATGTCGTATAACTCTGTTTCCATAAAAAACAACGCGGCTCTAGTAACCACCTAAACCCACAATATCGATAAATTCAAAATCAAAACGGAGGGGTTTAATGAGACAGTACAGGTAAAATGTTCGTCTCACTAAATACGAATCTCTCCAATTGAATTTCTGCTTAATTTTGGCGTTAGTCGTGCGCTATTTGGGACAGATTTAGCCCAATTAGCTCGAGATCGTTAGCCTGCTAGCATCATTCAGTTATATCAATCTCTAGTACTAAAATAATCAGCTAGCCTATTTGGTAAAGTTACTTTTTAAAATCAGTTTTAAGTTTCAAAGGGAGAGGAGAAAAGTGACGACATTTTTTTGCTCGTTTTTTGCCTTGAAATTTTTATATAAAAGATCCTCTTGCAACATGATTATCACTAATTTTCGGATCACCCGACGACGTTACTTTCTTCAAGCAAGGAATTGAATTTTCTGCTAATTTCTGCTAGCAAGCGCAAGACCTTTTCTTTGCCTTGCAAGATGAACTTATAACACCTGATAAAATTGGCCCGAAAGAACACGGTGGAGCACACGGTGGAGGTGTGCCCCGCTTGGGCAGAGCAACGCCGTGTCCTCGTGGGGGCGATCGGCGGCGGAGATCTCTCGCGCCGGGCTTTGGTTCAGGCCAGGGTCCGGAGCGACGAGGAGTGGCAGGCGGTCGCCTCCTTCTGCGAAGCAGTAATGCTGCCGGTCGCGTAAGTCAACGGCCCTCACGCCCTGACCGCCGCCGGGATTCCGACCCGTTTTCCGGCCACCGTTGACGCGGGCTTGCGGACGGCGAGCAATGGATGGCTCGCCTTCCGACCGTCCGGTAACTGTCTGGACCGAGCCCAAGTAGTCGACGGCGAGTACTGTTCCACGCGCGCCTCAAGGAGATGTCAGCAAATCGTAGGGGTCCAGCAGGTTTGAAGCCTACTGCGGCCACGGGTACTGTGAAAGTAAAACCCGGGGCCCTAGGACGAAGGCAAAGAAGGAACAGGAGTGGGTTTTTAGTCAGTAAAATTCTGACACTATCTCCCGCTCCGCCCAAGAGTGCGATTTGTCATTAGATGATTTTACCAACTAAAAAACAAAAACCTCATAGAATTAGAAAAGATTCTTACATTTGCTACTTATGCTTAAATGTCTTATCTTTTATACTGTCTGGTCAATCGTCACGCTATCACTCCGACTATGATTCCGTCTTTTTTAAATTGATATACACTAGTGCTTGACTGCGATGCCACCTGATGGTGAAGCACACTAGTTTATAAAGCGCCTATTCTTTCATACCAGTTCTTACACAATTTATGCATCTTTTTTTTTTATTCCATATCGGTAAGACAATATGCAATGAACAAGCGTAGGGATGAATGCCCGTTCGTTCCCGTATTGATCACTCAGTACATTTGGGTCGTGTGCGAAAATAGACGAATGAATTCTGAACTGGTACAATATAAACTTGCAAGCAACCTGGAACCTGGACTATTGGCTTTTTGAAAGCAACCTTGAGCACTTACACAAAACTGGCATAAATATATTAGTGTGCCATGACATGTCATATATTATGTCTTTAACATGATGATTAATTAGTATGTAATTATATATGCATACCTTTTTTATTTTGAGGTTTTTTTAGGTGGAAAATCATCTAATGACTTTTCACACTCTAGGGCGAAGTGCGAGGGCGTGTAAGACTTTTACTGGCAAAAACACACTTCTATATTCCTTTTTTGCCTTGCGTTCCAGGACCTCGGGGCTAACTTTCGGACTACCCATGACTCCAGTAGACTTCGCCCTTGCGGTTTTACTGACATAATATGACTGAAATCAGGGTCGGGATGGCGACGACTGGGGTGTGAGTAAGCCCATTCACTCACTCACGGGTGCGGCCGCCTCCTTCGCTAGCATTACTGCTTCACGCGTGCGGCTGCCTCCCTCGCTAGCATTACTGCTTCACGCGTGCGGCTGCCTCCGTAGCTAGCATTATTGCTTCGCTAAAGGAAACGACCGCCTGCCTTTCCTCTTCGCTCCGAACCATTGAACATTGCCCAAGGGAAGATACTCCCAAGATAAAAAGTATCCTATGTGCTAACAAGTTTTCTTATGTTTTCCTTCCTCACAGAGCTTACAACTTCAGATTTTTTACTTTACAGCTATCTGAAGAGTAGGGTGTCCAAATTAATCTAACAACCATATCTTAATTGAAGGAAAATTAGACATAAAATCAACAACATTACTATTCAACTTCTGAGGCACGTTTTCATGAATATTGGAGATCGCTTTGAAGAGTGCCGGAGCCGCGAAGGACAACATTAGAATAATGTTATTATCAAGACGTCATTTTCTCATGTCTTCAGTTTCTCATTTTGTAATTTAACGTGTATATATGTTAATAAATTTGCAAAATTGAATTATTTCTGAGACTCCCTGTAATATGAAGCTTTTAGTGAATCTATATACTTATATAAAAAGTGAAACTGACTGACTGATATATCAACGCACAGCCGAAACTGTCAAGTCTAGGGACGTGAAATGTTGTACAAGATTTTCTTTTATGATGTAAGTGAGTTTTTGTTAATTCAATATATAAGGGCAAAATTTTATTTCTTGGACTTACACACTTGAATTTTAAAGTAATTTTTTTTTTTTTCGTTTTTCAAAACTACCCCATAAAACTTAACGATCTAAGGTGTGTTAAAGGTTGTATGGAAGAATATTCTCTTATATATACAGCTTCGATTACTAAATTTGAAACTTGACACAAATTCTAAGAGAGAGCAGTGGTGGCCGAGTGGTAACGGCCCCGACTTACAAGTTGTAGGTTGCGGGTTCAAACCCAGCTAGGCGCATTACTTTGTGTAATTTATTTCATCACCACTGCTCTCAAAACGGTGAAGGAAAACATCGTGAGGAAACCGGCATGTCCTAGAACCAAAAAATTCGAAGACATGTGACTTCCACCAACCCGCACTGGGCCCGCGTGGTGGATTATGACCCATTCCCTCTCCTAGAGAGGAGGCCTGAGTCCCAACAGTGGGAACAACATTATAAGGCCGACTATGCTATGCTATGCTACAAATTCTAATCAACATGAATAATAAAGACGTTATTCAAAACTAACCTTAAAATACGGGTTAAAAACCTTTGACTTGCCATTCTGACTGGCCTGTTGGTTAGTGGCCCTGACTTCTATACCGGAGGTCGAGGGTTCGATTCCCATCCAGGACTAATGTTTGTGTGATGAGCACAATCATTTGTTCTGTGTCTGGGTGTAATTTATCTATAATAAATATGTATTTAGAAATATTTAAGTATGTTTATCAGCTGTCTAGTACTCATAACACAAGCTCTGCTTAGCTTGAGACTAGACGGCGTTGTGTGATAGTAAAAAAAATATATATATATATTTCGCGAACGAAGTCATTTGCAGTGTTAGTTAATTATATTTTTTTATATTTCTACGACTATATTGTAACGCTATCAAAAAAGAAAAATACATTATGGGATTGTTGCAGGTATAAAGTGTGGGTAGCATCGCGACTCGGTGTGCACTGACCCTTAAGAGCAATATCCTCCACAATACACAAACTTTATGGAGAAGATAAACTTCTGAACTACCCTTATCTCTTTGTTATTCTGTTTTTATTCTAATAGAGTTTTACCTTCAAGTTTTTTTCATAAAAGTTGTTGGTTAAGTTAAATGCCTTGCCGTAAAGGGTGGGGTTTTTTTTACTACTCATAGGAAAGGTTATTTATTTATTTATTTATATATACTTTATTGCATACCAAGATTACAAATTTACAAATTAAAATTATAATACAACAAAAAAACATACAATTGGCGGCCTTATCGCACTCGGCGATTTCTTTCAGGCAACCCAGAATGAATAGAGACTGGACTGGACACAAAATTAAGTTGTAAAAGTAAAGAAAACTTGATACTTAATACTAAAATAAATACACATATACATACATACAAAATAAAATATATATGAGCAAGAGAATAAGTTGGTGATGAAACGAAGACAAGACAAGACAAGACAAGACATGACAAGTAATGATCCTTCACAAGTCTTTTAAATACAGGCAGTGTTTGCGCACGTTTTATTGCTCCAGACAATGCATTCCATAGACGAGCGGCCTGGACAGATCCAGATCAGACAGAAGAAGACTTATCCAGGAAAGTAGTCGAATGCATTGGCATATTAAGTTATTATTTCCTATAATATAGGGCTTTAAAGACCTGTAATAGATTTTGAGACTCAAATTTATTGACAAGCATCTGCTCATGGTTTCACTCACGGGAAAAGTGTTTTCTCACGTGTACCTACTCAAAAGTTGACCTAACGGTAATGTAACGCACAATAACAATCACAAAATAAACTTTCCTATATATATCGGGGTAAATCTTATCAAGCGCTGAGGAATAATTTAAACGACATCTCAACATTGAATATCTTGAAGTACCTACAGACTTTTACATTTATACTATTGTACTGGGAGCATAGTAGAAAGTAGGATTACCGCGTCCAACGAATAATAAAACTTTTTCATATTATGAGACTGCAGAGGCGGTAAAAGCCGGATGAAAAAATTCCACAGGGAGATTCCCGGCCACCATAAACGCGGGCTTACGGATGGTAAGCAATGGGTTACTCGCCGTCCAGTCAGGATTAAGTTTGAGTCGACGCTTCAAACAACTGTCAGCAACTGGGGCCTGCTAGGACCGATGTCAAGGGTTGCGAAATTATTCAAAAAAGTTACCGCGGTCCTGGAGCGCAAAGAGCAACTAAATTACAACAGGTCTTAATCAGTAACAGTTTGATAGTCTTTTCACTCCACCCAGAGCGAGAGAGTCAGTTGAGGCAATTGAGAGGCGTGCCAGGAGGATCATTGGCATGATGCACTTGTTGAGTCGAGGCTCTAAAGTCTTGAGCATCGGCGCCGAGTTGCTAGCCTGTCGGTTTTCTACCGGTTGCATTTCCGGGGAGTGTGCGTCGGAATTGCATATCCTAATTCCGCCTAGCCCGTTTCATCATCGGACCACTAGGCGTACGGCAACGCGCCACCGGTACATGGTGACATTCCACCTATACGCACAAAACGTTTTGGGAACACATTCATTGTCAATAGTGAACAAGTCATATGATGATTTCCCACCGAATAAAAAGAGCATCTCCAATATTAAACGCTAAAACAAACATACTTAGGTTTAAAGAATCTTACACCCGTATTCACAAACGTTACTATGCGGTCTCATAGTGCGCGAGAGCGCACAGGACCACTGAAACTTATTCATAGACAATACTTGAGTGACGACTAGCACTATGCGTCCCTTAGAATGAACGCACAGGTAAGGTAGCCTGCTAGGTGTTTTAAGCAACGCATAGCTAGTGTCTCTCGATTCTCTGTGGTCTATCATGTGTTACGCGAAATATTTTTCGGGGTTGGATTTTACTGTTTGTGATAATTTCCCATTTTAATAGCGTCCTTTTACAATGGATTGAATATATCAATGAGAAAAACACAATAAATACCAAAAAAATGATCCGGGATTTCCAAAATCCTTTTGATTATTACAATTCGGATGAATTTAGACGACGCTACAGGTTTTCCAAAGATGTGGTACTTTTTATGCTCTTGGCACTGATAAATGAAGATCTAGAAAAATTAACTGCCAGAGGACTTTCAGTGTCACCTATTTATCAGTTGCTTGTGGCCTTAAGATTTTATTATTCTAGCAGCTTTCAGGTACTTATCAATGAAAACTTTAAAAACAACACAAAGACGAACCAAATAGTTCTCGAACACCGGTCAACCTTTATGTTATGACAAATGAAATGAACGTCAAACAGCGAAGTGAAATACGCAACACAAACGAACCAATCACAGAGCTCTATTCAACGCTGTGCGTTTGCTTAGTCAAGGGTTGTTGGAGTATTGTTTATGAATTAAAAGGCTTGCCATACGCAACGCAGTGAGAAACGCCTTACTTCGCATAGCGTTGCTCCTTTACTGAGAAAAGTATTGTTTGTGAATACGGGTGTTTATTTCACATATCACTACTTTATATAAGTATTCCATTCTCAATACGAATGAGCATCTCATCTAGTTACATCAAAGTATTCAAAACCTTACTAACTTTGATACTGAAACTACACTCCGTCATACCAACGTATTACGGTCATTGTAACATTTACTGAATCCCCGCAGCACAAAAGAGAGATACGTACAGAAGTCAATCTACATACAAAGTGCGCTTGAACAACACACATATAGACACGATATTTCGGACCGGTTGGGACCAGTTTGTTTGTGCAAAAATGGAGCAAAAAAAAAGTTAAGATTTATAACTCTTCAGTTGATGGTTGTTTAAATTCAACATTTAACCGTAAATTGTCGTTTTTTCAGCTACCAGAGCGGAAAGTAGGTATTTGCTTGTGATTCAATGTTTCGTTTTAACGTAACACAGAATAGTTAGGCAGGTAAGTAAGCGCCTCGGCCTAACTATCAGATCACCACTACGATGATAGTTTTCTGTGTACAAGCCAATGTTGACAACCCTAGCGCGACCGCAGAACAACAAAATAGATAGGTACAGAAGTCAATTTACATACAAAGCGCGCTCGAGCAACGTACACATAGACATCGCTCACGGACACGATATCTCGGCTCAATTCAGCTCAATGCGAGCTCGAGAGCTATCCGTTTGAGACACGCGTCTGTGAATTTTTTGTAGAAAAATGGACTAACAAAAAAACCTTATTCTAACTGTTCAGTGGAAAGTTTTATTTATTTATTTATTTAACACAAACAAACATACAGCGGCGGCCTTAGGCATTTTCTACCAGTTAATCTTAAGGTTGTTTAAATTCAACATTTAACAGTGAATTGACGTTTTTTAGGCTACCAGTTGTTTCAGAGAGGTAAGTAGATATTTTGTAGTTTGATTTTGATCGAGAAAGAGAAGATGATTTTGTGGTCATGTAATATTTTTATAATTCAGATTCGGTAGGCATTTATCACCGCGCCCGCTCGCACTCTGAAAATTCGGCGCCACACCGAAAATTGAAGTACATACATGAGATTGACTTCTGTACCTATCTGCTTTGTGCCCATAGTCACAAGATCAGTTGAAGCACAATATTGTCAACTGGAGTATGAAATCACGAGTCGGCGAAGATAACTTTGGACTTGGTTTGTTTACTTGAAATTCTAGTTCAAACTTTGGCCAATTTAGTTTCCTAGATATAATTAGTATCGCTATGTTTATGTAACAGATGGTCGTTGGGCCGAAAGGTTCTGGAGTGGTGACTTTGTTCCGAAAGACGCGTTGTTGGAAGGGCTTCCATAAAGTGGAGTGATGGGTCACGGGAAATCAAAGGATGAGAGACGTACAGGGCCGGTCGTTGTGGCGCCACTTGTGGGAAGTCTTCGTCCAGCAGTGAACGTCTTTTGACCGAAATTATGATAATAGTGATTATTTATTTATTTATTTAAACTTCATGTACAGTGGTGGTACATAGGCGGACTTAATGCCACAAAGCATTCTCTACCAGTCAACCATTGGGTTAAAAAGACAACACTGTGGTAGGTGTGCACAATAAATAAATGTGTGTATGTGTGTGTGTGTGTGTTTATTTTGGTTTTAGATTATTTGTTTTGGGCTTTTGAGTTAATGTGTCAAACCGGGTATGACAGTTTATTTTTTAATCCATTGCATAGTATAACTAGCATAATCAGCCTTTTAATGTTCCCACTGTTGGGACTCAGGCCTCCTCTCTAGGAAAGGGATCCACCCAGGAAGAAATGTTCGAGGTGGTATCTGAGTTCTTGTCCTTAGTCTAAACGGCTTAGTCTAAACGATAAAGTGGATCGCACTTACGGCACTATACGGTTTTTAAACTCCATTATCGGTAAAGCTATTTTTACGTTTTCTTTAAAAGGGGTAGGTGTATGCTCGAAGATGGATAATCTCCCTCCCTCTCTATAAATAAACTGTTATGGATAAAAGTATCTTTAAAAGCCCTGAGCCTCGAAAATTCACGTAGTTGCGATTTTGTAAGTGAGAATGTTCAGTTTTAGGCAACATTACTCTTTGTTTATGGGACAAGTCCGAACTATTATTCACAAAAACTGCAAGTCCTGAGAATCAGAACTTAAAATGCGCCGAATTAATATGGCTTGACGAGTTCTAAAGAAACAATTGAACTTTCTTGTACCCCTAACCTGCAGCTAAACAGTCTTTGTGTGTCTATAGCCTGATCCTGGGACGTCTCTCTAGTCGAATTGCGGTAATTATGGCCGCAGAGAGTGACAGAGTCCACATGAATTCATGCAGATACCTAGGGCAGGGGGAGTGTAACGATGTGTGTAACTACTGTAACACCAAAACGTAAGTAAGGATCTAACATACCGCTGCGCCCACCCCGCGACGGATAACATGCATCAGAATTTTGACACGTTAAAGAAAGTCTATAGGCACCAAGAAACATTTACAACTGGGGTAACACACATACACGTCTTGCACTGACCACTCTTCAGACATTACTATAATTTCTGCTTTAAACTAAAAATAATTTGACAAACAAATGTAGTAAGATAGCGGCACAAATCTTGAACGTTCGGCGAAAGAGTGGGGATCGTTTTGCGCATCGTACAATATCGGCGAACCAATCACTGTACAAGGATTGCACTCCCCGCCCCCGCATCTCTTTTCATACCACTAAAGAGACCCGATATTTCACTTCTGCATGCTTCTGCGCAAGTAAAACTGTAGAAGTCAATGCTCAAGATCCCTGTCGGTATCTATAATACCCTAGCTAAGCTTAGGTAAGTTCGAGAGTCCGAGAAAAAACGCTGGAATGAATAGTAATTACAATATTACGTAGCATTGCTAATGAAACAAAACCACTACTCTTATTGCCTAAATACTAATTAACTTGCTAGAAGTGTGTTGTGAGAGTGTTAAACAAAAATAAACCGGGCTAGTCGGAGTCGGACTCGCGCAAAGGAAAAAGTTTGAAAACCCTTAACTACAAATAGTTACGTCACAAAATGATTAATTTTTGTCATTCAGAAGAATCTTCGAAGCTCGATTCGTAAATCTCACTACTTACCTACATAGGTAAGGTGGTACGGAACCCTTAGAGCGCGAGTCCAACTCGCACTTGACTTTTTATTGTGTCTAAACTCGTGAGACGAATATGGAATACAATTTTTTTGAATTAAAACTATAACTTACCATAAACATTAAGCCGATCTTGGTGTACCACCACACTGTCACCATGGTGAGCCACGCAAGAGAATAGGCCACCGTCATCCACCCTCAGGTGTGATATATTGAGTTGAGTGATAACCCCGCTGTCTGGGGTCATAGTCTGGCCTATTGTGTATCTGAAAAAGAAATGTAACTTAAAAAAGATAAATACTCATCACAATGTTGCGGTTGATTAAGAGTGTCCAACCCCCAATAAATTTTCATTATTTTCATACAGCCGCTATTACGTGATTATGACGTTATTACGCATTTTTATCTAGATATTTTGGAAACACACAAACCACGTGAATGAGCGTTGAAATGACGTCAGAACAAAGGAATCGGAGGCATGGCCTATTCGAAGCGTTCGACGCAAACGAAACAATCGTAATTTGGCTAGGGGGGCTAGAACGAGTGTTGTGAAATATTCGAGCGAATGACGGAATTATCGGTTGCTAACAGAGCGTTAAGGTGTTATCTCTCTTTTTTCGCGTTGCCTCTATATCACTAGGTATTATTATTTTTCGGCAGGAGTGGAAAATCATCATGGACTCCCAGGCTGCCTCACAGATGGGCCAGTCTGTGCAGTATCAGACTCCTACTGACTAAAATCACACTTGTGCCATACATTTAAACCACGGCTTGGTTTAGTTATACATTATTTGCTTCTGGGCAACTCCACGTGCAAGTGGCGTCATTCCAGAGCATCTTTCAGCGATCACAATAATTAGGAATAGTTATTAGGTACACCCGAAACTTTCTCATGAATCACTTTGTAGCTGTACGAAGGTTGCGCTGACGTTCACAGTCGAGGATCATTAGAGGGGAACAGAGTATAATGTTCTCTTAACCTCCGTTGAAAAATAAGGATATTTTTGGTCTGGGCCCGTTTGGTGAAAATCGCATGGACATCGGTTCAGTAGTTTTTGGGAACAGACTGACGTACAAATGCGCTGAGGGAGTTTGTTTTATAAATTTTGAGTGACCTGTTGGTCTAGCGGTTAGTAGCCCTGACTCCTATGCCGGAGTGGGTTTGATTCCCACCTAGGACAAATGTTTGTGTGATGAGCACGATCATTTGTTCTGTGTCTGGGTGTAATTTATCTTATGCATGTATTTAGAAACATTTATGTATGCTTATCACTTGTCTAGTACTCATAAAACAAACTCTGCTTAGCTTGGGGATAGACGGCGTTGTGTGATAGAAATCAGAAACGTTTATTTCAAATAAACCAATTACAGGCACTTTTGAATTATCAAAATGTCGGTCAGTCAAAAAAATCAAGTAAAGCTAAATTGCACGTTCCAAAGCGTAGATCTCTATGGAGAAGAACGTGCAAGAAACTTCATGGACACTCTTTTAAATCATATTATGAGTTACATAAATCTTGGTTACATATTTCTTGTCGCTTCTAATATGTGAGCACAATGTAGGTAAGTAATAATAATTTAAAAAAAAAACGAATAAAAAAATAGAAATTAATGATAATAATAATAATTGTGGAATATTATTTATTATTATTATTTATAATAAATACCCACCGTCAAAGAAACAACGAAAAAAAAACAGGAAAAGTAACCGAAAACCATCGAACCATTTCAATTATCCATAATAAATTCTCGCAAAAAATGGACTCCTCTTATTACAGAGTTGTTTACGAAGATTTTTATAAAAATGGAAATATTCGTTTCCGCAGAATATTTAATTAAGCCATATTTGTAGATGCAGATAATGTTTGCGAAGTAATTAACGGGTGTATGTTTCCATACGTTTTTAACCCCCGACGGAAAAGAGGATTGTTATAAGTTTGACGTATCTGTGTATCTGTGTATATGTGTGTCTGTGTGTCTATGTATCTGAGTGTCTGTGTATCTGTGTGACTGTGTGTCTGTATATGTGTGTCTGTGTATCTGTGTGTCTGTGTGTCTGTTCGTGACATCGTAACTCTTAAACGAATGGACGGATTTTGATGCGGTATTTTTTAACCCCCGACGGAAAAAAGGGGTGTTATAAGTTTGACGTGTCAGTGTGTCTGTCCGTGACATCGTAGCTCTTAAACGAATGGATGATGCGGCCTTTTTTATGGAACGATGGAACTTGAAATGCCTACTTGTAAATTCATAGAGTTTGGATTCATAAATATTGTCGATTATGTAACACGTTATCGTAGCACAACATTACAGAAAAAAAAAATTGGTTTTGTAGAAAATGTAATAAAATAGAAGTACTATATGAAATGGATAATGAAGTATAAAAGTTCCATGTCCTTTGTTAGTTAATATCGTCGGACGGCGACGGTACCGTACCGTATATATGTTGGGCACACCATAATTATGGCGGTAAGTCTCTTCTTTGAGGAGTGGCTAGAAAGGCAACATGGCGACTTCACCTTCCGCATGTCGCAGGTGGCACCGGACATGGTAAGTTCGGGAGGTTCCTGCACCGGATTCATGCGGAAGTAACGCCCGGGTGTCACTATTGTGTGAACCGCCCGAAGGACACGGTGGAGCACACGGTGGATGTGTGCCCCGCTTGGGCAGACCAACGCTGTGTCCTCGTGAGGGCGATCGGCGGCGGCGATCTCTTGCGCGCCGTGCCTTGGTACAGGCCATGGTCCGGAGCAAGGAGGAGTGGCAGGCGGTCGCCTTCTTCCACGAAGCAGTAATGCTAGCAAAGTAGGCGGCCGATCGCGTGAGGCAACGGTCTTCACGCCCCAACCGTCGCCGGGATTCCGATTCCAATTTCCGGCTGCCGTAGGCGCGGTCTTACGGACGGCAAGCAATGGGTAGCTCGTCATCCGACCGTCCGGTAACCGTCCGGACCGAGCCCAAGTTGTCGACGGCGCGTACGGAGTAAGGAGATGTCAGCAACAGTAGGGGCCCAGCAGGGTCAATGCCTACTGGGGCCAAGGGTCTGATTATGAAAGGAAGACTCGGCCCTGGCACGAAAGGCAACGAAGGATTGATTCTGACCCTGATTTCCAGCCACCGTAGGCATGGGCTTGAGGGCATGAGCAATGGGTAGCTCGCCACCTGGCCGTCTACGGTGCGTAGTGTTGCACGCGCGCCTCAAGGAGATGTCAGCAAAGCCGTAGGGGCCAGCAGAGCCGAGGCCTACTGGAGCCGTGGATTGACTTCCGAAAGAGAAAACCGTGGGGTCCCGGAACGCTGGGCAAAGGTGGAACAAAGGTGTGGCTTTAGTCAGCAAAAGTCTGACACACCCTCTCGCTTCGCCCTAAAGCAAGAAAAAACATTGAATGATTTCCCACCTTAAAAAAAGTAGTAATCACAATTAATGGGTTTCGTGATTAATTTAAAAAGTAGGAAATAAAAAAAATAACATTAAAAAATCCCGACGCTAAAAACTATTAAAAAGTACAAATAAATTAATAAATTACTCTTTCAGCCGTTTTCACTTCATTAAAAGAACTATAAATATTTTAAAGATGAGCGTCGCTGAGTCGGGGGACCGCAATTTTCTTACAAACCATTTAAAACTAATAGGTAGACCAATTATTTTCTTTTTGTTAAAGCTAATTAAACTTCTTGTCATTGTGGTCCCCATACCCGTAGGCGAAACGCTTAGTCTGGACTGTAGAGATAAGAGATAATCCTGTTAGGTGTTGGGTAACGCAATACCCCTTGCTAAAGACTAGTTGTCGAATTTCAAGCTTCTACAAAATACAGCCATGGACTTCTTTTCTATCGCGGACGTTCAACCGCATGCGGGCAAGAGACTTACATGTTCAGTTTGGTTACCTACTGACGTGAAAGCATTACGTTTTATTGTGTAAGGTCAATTTAACCATCTGCATAGCATCATCATCATTATCATCATTTCAGCCGAAAGACGTCCACTGCTGGACATAGGCCTCCCCCAAGTGCCGCCACAATGAACAGTCCTGGGCGTCTCGCATCCATCGTACTCCCGCAACCATTACCAGGTCATCGGTCCACTTTGTAGGAGGCCTTCCAACGCTACGTCTTCCGGCAAGTGGTCGCGATTTTAAAACCTTTCGGCCCCAACGGCCATCCGTTCTGCGAGCAATATGCCCTGCCCATTGCCACTTAAGTTCAGCGATTCTTTGTGCTATGTCGGTAACCTCGGTTCTCCTGCGGATATCCTCAAATAGCATATCTGCATAGCATAACACAAGATAATACTATGACATTTTATTCATACCTGAATAACCCAAAAGCCACTAATTCAAAGCAAAATGTTCCCACAAGATAAACGTATTCAGCTATTTCCTTAGCTCTGCACAGTCGTTTTTAAATTGCTGTCATTTTATAGCACACATTCATGGGATAGATTCCATTACTGAGCGTCAGAAAATCCCGGATTTACTTAGGAACCTTCGAGAATATCGATTTTACATTCATTTTCTGAAGTGATTATTTAACTATTCGATAGTGCTGGCGAAATAGAGTTACTATTTTTATTGACGGTATGTTACAGTCAGATGTTTGATTACGGTAATATTTTGCATCATCTGCTTTCAAAGAAAGAAAGAAAAAATTTTTATTCGTACCTCAAACATACCGTAAAATTAAAGATACAGTAGAATACATTGTAATTAAAATACAGTAGAATTAAGTATAAAAAATAACTGTATGATCCGTGAAAGGCCAAAAAATTCGCCTTTGGAGGTAAGTCCCGCAAACCTCCGTTGAAAAGGGAGGATCTTCCGGCCAGACGGGTGTCATGTCTGGTGGGCAACTGCCCGATAGATGATTTTCGGGCTGTTCTATATGTTCTAATCGCGCGGAGAACTTTAATTGCTCGATGCAGGATTAGTTCCTATGTGACACCATAGATATCGCTACACGCCTAACTCAGTATATGCTGCGATATTTAAAACGATAAATAACGCAGCGCTGGTATTCTGTTAGGGCCCGCTGTGATGCCACAGTCACACCCACGGAGGAAAAAAAAAAACAAAATCAAAATAAAACAAAATATTGACATTTGTTTTTTTAAGATGGGAAATCATCCAGTGAGTTCTCCCGCCCTCCATTCCCTCACGCGTGCGGCCGCCTCTTTTCCTAGCATACTGCTTCGCAAACGGAGGCGGCCGCCTGCCATTCCATCTTGCTCGAACCATGACCAGGCACATCCAGGCATGGATCCTGGGCATGGGGCATGTCCAGGGCTCGGAAAATGTTGTCATAAACTTTAGTATTTAACTAGCTTCTGTGACTTGGAAGGATCCCTGGATTTTATACTCTGTTCCGCATACCTTTAAATAGCCATTGCCCGCATGAAAATAAAATAAGTATCCTAAAGGAACATAGGGAAAATATCCTAAGGGAAGTAAGCTTGAATCTAGTGGATGCGTCTTTTATTTTTATTTTTTTTTTCGGTGGGGAAATCATCCAATGACATCCCCCGCTCTTGGGAGAAGCGTGAGATAGTGTCAGACTTTTACTGACTAAAAACCCTTTCCTGTTCCTTCGTTGCCTTTCGTATCAGGGTCGAGCCTTCCTTTCGAATCAGACCCTTGGCCCCAGCAGGCTTCGACCCTGCTGGGCCCCTACAGTTTGCTGACATCTTGAGGCGCGCGTAGAACAGTATGCGCCGTCGACGACTTGGGCTCGGTCCGGACGGTTACTGGACGGTCGGTCGATATAATTAAATGTATTGGAAAAAATGATTTGAAAATAAGGCTTATCCCAAAAATAGCCGTACTTACAGATAACATTAAATGAAACATAAAAATTAACGTACCTGGAATCAGTGTTAGACGATATAACAATGCCATCTCTTTCCCACACGAATCTCCCAGGATGCGGTCCATTCAGCGTACATTGTAGACTGACCTGCAACCAAAATCCAACTTTCACATCCCAGAATCAAGGTAGAAACTCAACTGGCAAAGTAAGAGTATAAAATTGAAATCGGGAAACAAAGAACGGTTCTGAATATAATACAATGTTGAATTTAAAATGGCACTTCAATTGAAAGACCTGGGTTTATATTGTTTGCTAGAATAATTTTCTCTTTATTATCATAGTTTCGTTTGCTTTAAGTTGTACTTATAATTGTTCTTTTCTACCAAGCGTATGAAATTCCCTGCTGTACTCTGTGTTTCCTCTCAGCTACAACATAGGGGTCTTTAAGTTAAGAGTGAATAGGTTACTTCTACGTTAGCATGCTCCACCATTGCGTCGACTATATCATCGATTATCATCAGGTGCATCAGACCCCTAGCCAAGTTACAACCGTTTCGTTTCGAATCTTTTTTCGTTTATCGCCTCGAGTAGGCCACGCCTCCGATTCCTTTATTCTGACGTCATCTTAACGCTCAGTTACGTGGTCAGAACAAAGGAATAGGAGGCGTGGCCGACTCAAAGCGATCAACGAAAAGAGAATCGAAACGAAACGGTTGTAACTTGGCTAGCGGGGCAGGTGAGATAGTGGTTAAGCACCAAGCTAACATCCCAATCTATTTATATAAAAGCGAAATACCACTCACTGATTAATCACGAAATCTCCGAAACTATAACACCTACAAGCTTGAAATTTGGCAGCTAGGTTCCTTATAGGGTGTAGACGTAGACATTCGCTAAGAACGTATTTTATGAAACTCCTACTAAGGGGTTTTTTTTCCGTGGGAAAATCATCTCATGACATCCCCCGCTCTTGGGCGGCGCGGGAGATAGTGTCAGACTTTAACTTTACACCCTCACGCTCCACCCAAGAGCGGGGGGTGTCATTGGATGATTTTACCACCGAAAAAAAAAACATTTATATGTCACGTTATAATTTTAGGTCTGGCTTAAGCTGGGCTGTAATTTTGTGATTTGAATTTTATGATTATTGATCTGAATTTGAAAAGTATCTTGGATCAGAATGTCTGAATATTTTTGTAATTAAATTAGATTAAAAAAATAAATTCACAAATTCAAATTCAATTCAATTCAATTTTTTTTTCAATTTTCAATTTTCAAATTTTTTTAATAATTAAATTAAATGAGATTAATTAGAATTAGATTTAGATTATTGGGCCTTACAAGGTTAAGACTATGGCCCTTGTGTGCATCAATGAAAAGGACTATTATTATTATTATAGATCAATGTAAACTAAACATTTTATACGTTGGTTTATTCTCGTTCGGTAAATAAAAATACACAACATAATTTAGATGAAACTGGATCGCTAAGTCCTTTGAATGAAACAATCAAGTAGGCTACTGATGTTTAAGATGAAAAATACCTCTTATAAGTGCGTATAAAAAATTTGAGCTCAAATTAAAAGGACCAAAAAATCTCGAATCCATGTTGCTCATTGCTCTAATTAAATTTTGTAAGGGTCAAGAAGACATGCTAATTTTTCCCGGGAAAGCTTATAGCTCCCTAGAGACCACTACAAAAATAAGGCTGAAAATTCCTAAAAGAGAAAATTTGGCCAAAAATCGCTAAAAACTCTCTTTTTAGAATCTCTCTAGATTTGAAAGCAAAATGGGGAGCATTGTGTCCAGCAGTGGGATACAATGAAGAATAAGAAGAAAAAAGTTACCCATCACAAAACGCCTGTTAGGCGTGACGTCATATTGACGGTTTTTTTTTCGGTGGGAAAATCATCCAATGACATCCCGCGCTCTTGGGCGGTGCGAGAGGCTGTGTCAGACTTTCACTGACTAAAAACTAACTCTTGTTCCTTCGTGGCCTTTCATACCAGGGCTGAGTCTTCCTTTCAGAAACAGACTCTTGGCCCCTACGGTTTGCTGACATATCCTTAAGGCGCGTGTGAAACACTACGTTCCGTCGACGACTCAGGCTCGGTCCGGACGGCTACCGGACGATCGGACGACGAGTTACCCATTGCTCGCTCTCCGCAAGCCCGCTCCTACGGCGGCCGGAATCCGGGATAGGGATCCCGGCGCCTTGGGCGTGAGGGACGCTCTCTCGCATTTGCACGTGTAGCCTCCTACTTTGCTCCTACATTACTGCTTCGCAGAATCATATTGATGGTAAGATTTATAATGAATGAAAACCGAACACTTTCAAAGGTGAAAGTTTGTATCTTAGCTTGTGTGTGTGTCTTTTTTACTCCTTCACTGTCATACGATTAATACACAGATAGTTCAAGTTTTGAAATAGGTTAGAGTCCGGGATACTTTTATGCTAGGACTAGCTTCTGCTCGCAGCTACGCCCGCGTGAAAGTACGTTTCTCCTTACAAACTTTGGACCCCTGATTCACCCTCTTAAAAGTTAAATTTCCAAAATCCCTTCTTAGTGCTCACCTACTTCATAAAAGGAAGCCTTGTGCAAAATTTCACGTTCCTAGTCCCAGTAGGGCTGTGTGTTGATATGTCAGTCAGTTTCTCTTTTTATATATATAGATTATGTTTCCTTGGGATACATTTCGAATTTTACACGGGTGAAACCGCGCATACAGTTGGATAAAATTTTTGCATAGTTGTCATTTTGTCATTAGAATGTCCGCCCGTCAGAAATGCATGCCAAGTACACGCTCACTGCAAATGTTCTGCGTAATTGGTAGGCAATTCGCAGCGGGTATGGATATGCAAATGAATTAGTAATCGCCAAACTAAAGTGGCAGTGGGCAGGGCACATTGCTCGTAGAACGGACGGTCAATGGGGCCGAAAGGTTCTAGAGTGGCGACCGCGCACCGGAAAACGCAGCGTTGGAAGGCCACCCACAAGGTGAAGCGACGACCTGGTGAGAGTCGCGGAAGTGCGGTGGATGCGAGACGCACAGGATCGGTCGTTGTGGCGACGCTCGGGGGAGGCCTATGTCCAACAGTGGACGTCTTTCGGCTGAAGTGATGATGATAATGATAATGGATATGCAACTCGTATGTTAAGACGACGAGCAATAAATGGGTAGCCGTCTGGCCGTCAGGTAAGGACAAAGTCCTGGTCGTCAACGGCGCGTAGTATTCCATGCGCACTTCAAAGAGATGTCAGCCAAACCTTAGGGCCTCAGTACGGCCGATGCCCGCTAGGGTCACGGGAATGTTTGAAGGAGATACCTTGGTGTTAGAACGCAAAGGCCAACTGAAGGACAAAGGTGGGTAAAAAAGCCCTGGACCCAAGGGATACATTGCAAATTCCGAACGACTCGCTCTCACTGGGAGGCAACCTGTCTAAAGCTTTTTTTGTAGTCAATCATCAAATAAAGCAAATATGTGTTTGCAGTAATTGAGGAATATGATACCCTTGTACAAGAATGGTGTCAGATTTTCTGGTTTGTTGTAACGACTCCCAAAAGCCTACAAATAACAGAAGGGACTAACGGCTTAGCATACTTTCCGAGAGAAAGAGAATTCTCGATGTGTTAAGATCCCCCATCTATAGAGCGACCTTAACAACCGTTGCTTAACCTTTACGATCGATCAGTTTGGCTGTTTTTATTTAGCTACAAACTCCTTTGAACGACTTGTCGGACTGTTTATGTTTATAATCATCATTATTTCAGCCGAAAAACGTCCACTGTCAGACATAGACCTCTCCCAAGTGTCGCAACAACGAACGGTCCTGTGCGTCTTGCAATTATCGCATTCCCGCGACTCTCACCAGTTCATTGGACCTCCTTGTGGGAGGCCTTCCAACGCTGCATCTTCCGGTGCGCGGTCGGCATTCCAGAACCTCTCGGTCCCATCGACCATCTCTATGAGCATTGTACAGATCGATATCTGTCCAATGCTCCATGCGCACGGATCTTGAGCGCTGACTTCTACAGTTCTACTTACGCAGAAGCACGCAGAAGTGAAATATACGGGCCTCTTTAGTGGTATGAAAAAAGATGCGGGGGCGGGGAGTGCAATCCTTGTACAGTAATTGGCTCGCCGATGTGTACGATGCGCAAAGCGATCCCCGCTCTTTCGCCAAGCGCTCAAAATTCGTGCCGGTATCTGTACCACCCCGCTGTCACTTTAGTTTGGCGATTCTGATAATGATCATGCTAAGTACGTCAACATACTTACATCAACTCCAGGCATAACAGTAGTCTCACTAAAGTGTTGTGATAAGATCATTTGTAGGCTTCTTTTGTACCGGTACTGGGCATCAGAATAATCTGTAATAAAGGAAACTATATCGATCATCTGTTAATATTATTATAGAATCGCAAACACGGTTACATTTACTTTTGTTAAGAGCGCCCGACCCGTGATACTTTCCCATACAACATACATAGATTTTTATCAAACTACTATCAAGATTTGAATTAAATTGTTAATAGGTTCGGTCAGGGGTCAAAAGTGTAGTTGCACTCTACCAATGTTTAAGTGTCTAGCCTACTAGGGCCATGGGTAGTGTGAAAACGAAACCTAGGGCCCTGGGATGAAGGCAACGAAGGAACAGGAGTGGATTTTTAGTCAGTAAAAGTCTGACACTATCTCCCGCTTCGCCCAAGAGCGGGATTTGTTATTAGATGATTTTTCCACCTAAAAAAAAAGTGTCTAAAATTTATTTATTGTATCAATAGTCCACAACTAGTTTATTAAATACTTTAGACTCTATGCTACCAATTAAATCAGTCATGAACCATTGACCCTCTTCTACAAAGAAATTTTAGACATTTTAGCATTGGTAAGGTGGAACTGCACTTTTGACCCTTGACTGTAAATCACGTATTTTTTTATTTCGGAAGAGCGAAGTGCCCTAACACAGGCAATTTTTGTCTAAAAGGTCACTTCAAGCACTAGATGTAGTACTAATTTTGTAAAAGGAAATAATTGATTTGTATTTGTTTACAACTGTTACACATCTTTCTCCATTGAAAAGGGAGGATCCTCCAACGAGACTGGTGTTGTTTCTGAACTGCCCGATAGTCAATTTTGGACTGTTTTATATGTTCTAATCGTGCGGAGAACTCTTAAACGCGATGCAGAATAGTTCTTCTATGAAAATATAGATGTCGCTACAGAAGTGACAAACTTTTACCTTTACCCAGCTAGCTGTTCCTTCTATTGGCCTTTACGTTCTAGGGCTGCGGTAATTTATTTGAACAATCTCGCAGCCCAGGTAAGCTAGAATCTGATCCCTTATAGAAATATGTTAAGGTCACCTTCCAACGGCTTTTTTTTTCGGTGGGTTTTTAATAAACTAGTGCGCCTGACCATTAATGATTGCATCTCCGCTTACCATCAGGTGGGATCGCAGTAAAGCACTGGTTTATATAATGAAAAATTTATATAACATGATATCCCACGCTCTTGGGCGAAAGATAGTGTCAGACTTTTATTAACTAAAAACCCACTCCTGTTCCTTCATTGCCTTTCGTTCCAGGGCCAAGTTTTCCTTTCAGAATCAGACCCCTGTAGTAGGCTTCGATCCTGCTAGGCTCCTACGGTTGCTGACATCTTCTTAAGGTGCGCATGGAACACTGGGCTCGGTCCGGACGGTTACCGGACGTTCGGACGGCGAGCTACCCATTGCTCGCCGTCCGCAAGCCCGCGTCTACGGTGGCCGGAAATCTGGATCGGAATCCCGGCGGCTGAGGCGCGGGGGCCATTGCCTCGCGCTTGCATGGACGGCCTCGTCTTTTGCTAGCATTACCGCTTCGCAGAAGGAGGCGACCGCTCACCACTCCTCCTTGCTCCGGACCATGGCCTGTACGAAGGCCCGGTGCGAGAGATCGCTGCCGCCGATCGCCCCTACGACACGGCGCGCGGCGGTGCTCTATCCAGGTTGAGCATACCTCCACCATACGCTTCACTTCCAGCGACTGGAGGTGGGTTTTAGTCAGTAAAAGTCTGGCACTCCATCTCGCTTCACCCAGAGCGGGCTAAGTTATTTGATGATCATCCAAAGAAAAAGGACACATTCAAAAACATACAATTTGCCTGCTGCGGTATTCCCGTCCAATTATAATACAGGAGTCTTCAAGGCTAGAGTAAATAGGCTCTTAATAAACTAGTGCTATTTACCATCAACGATTGCATCACTGTTTACCATCAGCTGGGATCGCAGTCAAGCACGAGTGTAAATCGTTACAAAAGAAATCCCTATTGATCTTCTTATCTAATTACCGTTACAAAAATTTCCCACAAATAATTACCAATAACACCAAAAAGTATTGTGTTTTCAATAAAAGAATTCCTTCTAATCACAAAGAAAAATATTACGGCTAAGAAAAAAATCAAATTTTGCTTTAATACGTAAATAATGACCCGTGTTTAACTTACCTTTCAACAGAACACCACGTTGTATCCCTGGCTTATAATCTCCGTTACCGAAATGCGATCTGAAAAAAAAAAACATTACTGTAAGATACCAATTATTTTTAATGAAGTGAAAGATGAATCTTTAGCTTTAATGAGAGGGATTTTTATTAGAAGACGTGGGGATTTATTCAGGTATTTATTTTATCAACTTATAATCTACCAGCGGCTTCGCCCGTGTTATATATAGTCCTTTTACCAGAAAAGTTTGCCCGATTTAAATAGTACATTTTGATACAAGAAAAAAAGTCATTACAACCGAGGCGGAATTTGCCCGTGCCGCAGGTGAGGGTGTTATGGAGCCGAGAGCTGCAGTGATAAATTGCCACGTGTATCAAACGACATTTTTCAATACACTTACGAAGAAATAAATAAAACGGGGTTTGACCGGCGACTCGTGGGGATCGCTTAGCGCTCAGCCTAATACGATAAAAACGATAAATTGTGGCGGAGACGAGCTCACGCACGTTTCCGCACTAGTGCAGAAAACAGTAAATTACATGCCTAAAAGCGGGAGGGATAAGAGCGGGTTTTGGAGTACGTTTATTGAAAGATGCTTTTCTGTCAACTCACCCTTCTATCTTATTTTATATCTCACGGTCAATATTTATGTTCTTGACACATTAGGAATTTGCGTAACAATCTAAGCTTAATTAATCTAAAGCTTTCTAAAAATAATAATACAAAAACCCCTTTCCGATACTTTAAATTTATAGGTATATAATAATTACGAGTATTATCAAATACATGTGTAATTTACTTTAATTACATAATGTACATTCTTTTTGCCCTGGTTTTCTCAATAAGATTTTTTTTTTAATGCTTCTTCGATGTTCTCCCCAGCAGCAGCACCTTTGACTGACCAGTACAAAAAACCTAAGGCATGTTCACCTTTACAACTTAGTCATAAAGTTTTAGTAAATAAATAAATTCAAAAATTATCCCTACTATGAAGTATACACACATACTCCCCGTATGAAGAACCTTGCCTTCTTTGATCAAGTGGATATTGTTATGTCAGAATTCTTGACAGACAGTTGAATCCTCAAAACCGTAGTACAGACATTGTATTACTGCGGAAAACAGCCATAACTCAACAAAGATAACTAAGAACAGAAACTGGAACGGCCGACTATTATAGAAACATCTATAGTCACCCGATAAGATCCGGACATCCTTTGAAGATTATCAGCCATATAATTTGGAAACCCACTGGGTCGAAAAACCTTATTACTCTCCAATACACTTTGAAGTGACTTAAGGGTCTTTGAAAATGTATTTAGAAGCTTGTATCCCTCAATATTATGATGCTGTGTACTATCAGAAACTATCCCTTCCATAATATGAATCGTCTTTGATGTGGGCCTACAGGGATATGTATTTATGACATCCTGCATCATGGGTGAATGATTTTGTGTTGGTATGCAAACACGTCCAGTGATCTTTAAAAGTGATTGAACAAATTCTAAAAGATGATAGGGTTTTTATTTATAAATTGTTCTGAAAAGAGTAATCTATTTATGTATAGGTACGTATTTAAGGTAAGCATTAAAGGTGACGCCAGTGATGGAAAAGTTGGAAGACGTTTGTCTCGGTATAGTCATGTGAAGAGGAGGGATGAAAGACATGTTACTAAAAGAGAATATACATACAAATGTGAATGAATTGAAAGTCCTCTTCCTTTCCATTTATAGGCCAAAGGAAAAATGGATGGATTGTGTGAGGATATGAAAGAAACGGGAGTCAGTGATAACGCAATGGCTTTCAGGATAGAATGGGTGAAAAATCGTGTTGTGCTGATCCCAAGTACATCAAGGGCAGGCAGGCAGGGTGCAGGAATATGATGATAATTAAAAGTTTGAGTCGATGTAGATAAAGATATAAATATGAACGCTCAGAGGATTTTCACCAATCGCCTTGGACCCACGTGTACGACCCAGGCTGTAAACTTGGAGCGTGTAGAGTACCAAGTGTACAACCCACGCGTACACTCAGGTCAGACAAAATTTGAGTCAAATTAACACGGAGAGAAAAAACAATTGTTATTTAATAATTTCCAGCATTTAATCAACTTTTATAATATTAGTTTATTTATGTTATATACATCTTAACTAATATATATTATAACTTAATAAATATTTAAACAAATTGAAAATAATATTATGTACAAACTGGTAGAAAAAGAACTCATAGGGCATCAAAAAATTCGTCCACATCGATGTCAATGGGAAAAGTGCCCAGAACGCTGGCAGCATTGCCACGCTGGATGGCAATGCTAATTCGTTGACCAAAGAAAAGCCCAGCCCTCTGGTCACGCGAAGAGTCGACCAGCTGTTTGCTGATATCCCGAACAACTCGATGAGCGCTCGGACCCCATGGCCCCAGTGTTTCAACCCCGAACGGCTCAAATATATAACCTCCGATGAGTTTATTATATTTACGCCGTTTGAGGTTTTCTGCACCCGCAGCAGCCGCCCCAGCACAACCTGCCGTACTCAGAAGATGGGATGGCGCAAGGGTGTCGACACATGTTGCATCCCACACCAAAGGCCTACCCAATTTCCAAGGCATTATAGTCATCCCGTCTGGTCTCTTCCCATCGTCACGTGCCAAGCCATTGGGTTCTAAAACAGCTGGCACCCCAGCGGTGACAAGAGCTCGGCGGATGATGTCATTAATACTGGCATGTCGTGCTATCCGACCAGCGCTTCTACTGCATGATAGGCCATGGTGTCCGAGGCGGTCGACTGCTTCGACTTTAATCAACTACATAATTATTAGGGCCGTCAACATTTTTTTTCTAAATTGTATGTATTGAAAATTGAGGACATGATATAACAAAAATATATAAAATAGCAATTATGTGTCGTATAAAATATTGTACAAAATTTAAAAACTTAACTAATATATGAAATAATAAATTAATGTTATTTTCTTACAGCAGTAAAAAAATATGGCCGTCCAATAGCTATCAATCACCTAAAAACACATCATCTCTCTACAACTAGCAATATCAGCAAAACCCTTCCTTTTCTAAGAAAAAAAACTACAAAAAACTGACTTGTTGGAAAGCACAGGCGTTTATATACTAATAACTTGGTTTGAGATAACTAAGTTTATTTCAAAGTGCACGGTACGGAGTGCACAGAGTTTGAAGATGAATATATCTTGTCAGTGCCATAAATAGAAAGAGTTTTGTTTTATTTAGTTTGACACTTATCCTCATGTATATGGGTACGTCCCAATCATGGCAGTAAGTCCCTGTAGAGACGTCACGGCGTTCTTACCTTCTGCATGACGCAGGTCTTCACCGGACATGGGAGGTTCCTGCACCTGATTAGTGCGGAAGAAAGGTCCGGGTATTACCATTGTGTGAACCGTTCGGAATACATGGTGGAGGTGTGCCTCACTTGAGCAGAGCACCGCCGTGTTCTCGAGCGGTCGATCGACGGGGGCGACCTCTCGTGCCGAGTCCTGGTAAAGGTCATAGTCTGGAGCAAGAGGGAATGGGTGGCGGCCTCCTTCTTCAAAGCAGGCAGCGGCAAGGGGAGAAAGGTCACGCGACCTTTTTGTTATTCACCATTATATAGATTTGGGTATGCATCTGGAAGGAATACCATCAGGTGGGATCGCAGTCAAGCACTGGTTTATATCAATTAAAAAAAAAAAAAAAAAGAATAGAGCAAGACCAAAGAATCAATTGATGGTCATTGTGAAAAGTAATATAGTGGTGACTACTAGCGTGCTGTGGTGAACCGAAGGAATTTGTTTAAATAGCTAGACTAATGCCTGCTTGTACCGCCAATTCTAAAGATTCTGTCTTTTTTTGGGTGGGAAGTCATGCTCTGGGTAGAGTCAGAGGAAGTTTCGGACTTATACTTACTAAGCCCCACCCGTGATACTTCAGTGACCCGTTGCGTTCTAAAGAGTGGATCGGGTGGTTGCAAACTAGCGTTCCACGTTTTTTGTGTTTGGTTTGTGTTGCAGCTTCACGAATATAAACCAAGTACCAACACGTTCTCAAATCAGTCACTGTGGTAGGGAAAAGCCGCTCGCCAACCAAGGGCGTTGAAGGTCTTGGATTACAACTGCCGTCTACACGGATTGAAATTACCAAGGTCACCCCTATTTGGATGCTGGATTAGAACCGTCTGGTCCACCTTTTAGGCCGCAGTGACTCTTCCAAACAGTACTGTCTACTAATTCGAATTAAGTAAGTAGTTATAAAAATGAAATACTCGTAGGAGTAAATTAATAATATCAAATTCTCCATTACGAAAATCAGAACACTTAATCCAAGTTTTACGACCTACATTGCCTGGAAAAGCTTCAAAAAAGACATTTAGGACGCCAGAGAATTTTACGCTTCCAATATTACAGGATTCCAGTTTTTTGTCAGTCACTGTTTTAATCTCTTAAAACATCGTTCCAGAATTTCATTTAAAAGGTATTCTCAGTTAGAAAAGCTTGTTAGTTACATGGAATTTTATTGAAGTTTTTGTAGTAATTTATTTAACAATTGCTACATTATATGCATATGTCGTGGCCAAATCTTAGAAATTGATCACTTCATGAAATAGCCAACTAAAATTGGCCAGATCGTTAAAACGTTAACATTTGATGATATGTCAATCTTCGTTTGGCCATGTCATTGATGTAGGATTTCTTTGATAATAAAAGGTCTAAAGAAAGTAGGCCAAACGAGGATTGAAATATCAAACTTTAACGTTTAAAACGATCTGGCCAATTTTACTTGGTTATATCATGAAGTGATCAATGTGCGTCCCTGGGCCCTGTGCGTCTCGCATCCATCGGAGTTTCCGCGACCTGCGTCAGGCCTTTCAACGCTTCATCTTTTGGTAGGCGGTCACTACTTCAGATCCTTTTGGCCCAATCAGCCAATCGTTCTGCAACCAACGCGCCCTGCTCACTGCCTCTTAAGTTCGGCGATTCGGTCGGTTCTCCTGCGGATATCTTCATTTCTGATTCAATTACCCAAGGAAACTGCGAGCATAGCCTTTTTATATTTGGACAAGCTAATAATGAAATTATTGGCTTCTAGTGCTCACGAAAATAGATTACAGTGGAATAAAGTTAGACTAAGGGAATGTAGATACACAGACATATTTTAGCTACCCTTATTAAATCACTGGTAACAGTAAATAAGGCCAGAACTGGAAAGTACTCAGTTCTGGCCTTATTTACTTGCTTTATAGAATTACTGTTCAGGTTACTAGGTTACTTGCTTGTGCTCTAAGCTTTGATCTCATAGATAAGCCCTTGTCCTGGGTGAGTACAAGGGCGATAGCGGTAGCGGCGCGATTAGGTGACCACAATGCTTCACAAGTTGTTGAAGAGGCTAGGCATGTTTTCTCAAGGTCATAAATATATTCCACAACTTATCATACAACGCTATCTAGTCTCAAACTAAGCAGAGCTTGTGTTATGAGTACTAGACAACTGATAAACATACTTATATGTTTCTAAATACATACATACTATAGATAAATTCTATAGAATTAGAAAAGGGCGGTTTCTTATAATTATATTTGAATCTTTGTACGTGTGTCAGGTACCTTAATACCCGCGCATCTCTTCACAGATCAGTGGTGGCCGAGTGGTAACAACAGCCAGGCGCATTACTTTGTGTAATTTATTTCATCACCACTGCTCTCAAAACGGTGAAGGAAAACATCGTGAGGAAACCGGCATGTCCTAGAACCAAAAATTCGAAGACATGTGACATCCATCAACTCGCACTGGGCCCGCATGGTGGATAACGGCCCATTCCCTCTACTAGAGAGGAGGCCTGAGTCCCAACAGTGGGAACATTATGAGGCCGACTATGCCTATGTATGTACGAGTATAAGCTCTTCACTATATCCGAGGCTTTAGATAAAAGTAGTCGGTCATATTCTTAATAAGGTCATGCGATCAAAGTCTCAGTATGTTCTTACATTTGGTATTTACTAAATTGAGTAAACATGGAACTTCACAAATAAAATTGTTTAGGTAGTTCAACCTTTAATACATCAAAAGAATAATAATAGGTTTATTAATGGTACCATAATAAATACAGGTAATATTGTACAAGTGAAATGAAAACAAAATAATGTAGCATGAATACTACACTACTTAACTTGATTTAATTAATTGATTTTTTTCCATTTGCAATTGAATAATTGTTAATAATTCCTTATTCTGTATTTTATTGCCTATTTTTATCTTTTACCTTTTTATTATTTATTGCATGACTAAATAATGTAAAACAATTAATTTAAAATATAATTATTATTAATTTATCAAACTCTGTAAGTGCTGTGCACACCTTTAAGTGAAGAATTCGCTAGTTTAATTATATATTAATAAGACTTTTTCTTAATGTGAAGAGGAGGGATGAAACGCATGTTACTAAAAGAGTTATGAGTTTACATGTGGATGGATGGAGAGGAAGAGGGAGACCAAAGAAAAGATGGATGGATTGTGTGAAGAGTGATATGAAAGAAAAGGAAGTTAGTGATAGCATGACGAGTAACAGGGCAGAGTGGAAGAAAAAAACGTGTTGCACCGACCCCAAATAATACGGGATAAAGGCAGGAAGATGATGATGATGAAGACTTTTTCTTAATGCATCTGCGAACTATTCGTTGGAGTACCGTAATAAATAAATAAATAAATGAAGAGTAGAGTGATCGAGTGGCAATGGCCCTGACTAATAGTGGTACCTATGGTTATACGTCACGAGTTCAAACCTAGGCAGATACTATACTTTGTGTAATTATTTTTTATTTCATCACCACTAGGTACTCACAAAACGGTGAAGGAAAACATCGTGAGGAAACCAGTAGGTCCGAGAAACAAAATTACAAAAACATATGACGTTCTGCAACCCGTACTGGGCGCAAGTGGTGGATGATGGCTCATGCCCTCTCCTAGTGAATGGTAACATTATAAGGCTGAATACGTATACAATAACTGATTTTTAAAAAACTTCAACACACTGTTTTAGTGCTTTTACTGCCAATCAGTTCGTTTCACAAAATAGCTCTATAACTGACATTTAACCAGGTCGATCGATTTTACTTTGAAGCACCAGATGCTCTATTCACAAAAAGAGGAGCACAGAAGTACGACTTCGTACAATGAGTGGAAACGCACATACACATAGACAAACATTGTGTACAGTGACTCCAAGCTCATTCGCGGCCTTGATTTGTTTGAGATCACCGTACACACGCTTGTATATTTGCGTGCATCTGTTTCGTTCTCTGCAGGAAGTTGCTCTTCTGTATCTATATATTTCGTCTGATATGGCTTGCAGGAACGCATTCAACCGATATATTGAGCTTGTATTATTATGATCGGAGGCGATCAAATGCTGTTAGGAATACCTGCAGACATTTCTATGCGTCAACTTTGCAAACAAGCCGTAGCTATTTGATGTTTTGTTAACATATTCTTTCTTTTTTCTTATGACTGCTTCATTGGTTTTGTGGTCACAAGCGCCACTACACTGAGCGTGGGGTCTTGTGTTCGATTCCCAGTTCGCGCAAAAAGTGCTATTAGGTTTTTCCACTAGGAGTTATTCTGTAGCTGCCCGGGGTTTGAAAGTTGGTGGTATGATACTTCCGTGCCTCGGAAAACAAGATGTTGATCCTACGCCTGATCTTTCTTCGGTCGTGTTTTTGGATTGCCGTCAAATCGGACCATGAGAGTACCTAAAGGAACTGAGATTGCATCTGTGTTTGCACACACACTTGTGTACTATAATATCGCCTGCGTACATGGCTAATCTCGTTGAGATTGAACACCGTGATCGAAATTCGGTCGGGAGGATTATAACATACTCTTTGATACAAGTTGTGTCTATAATTTCATAATTTTATCGTTTCCCGTCTTATTCTGCAGCAACATTGAATTTTGATTGTTATTAAAATTCAAAACGTATTGGTTGTGGAATATTTATCAAACCAAATATTTGGTACTAAACTTGTTAGTTTAGTATCAAACATTTGGTTTGATAAATAATTTACCACATTCTACGCTATTTTTAGTAAATCTAAGGTCACGCCCCGAGTCACAGGGGACGCCCTGGGCGTCGGGAGTCACAAGGCGATAATGCGAATAATGGGTATACGACCGATAACGACCAGGCTCGAGTCTACACGTGTGTACGTGTTCCACGCGCTCCTCAAAGAGACGTCAACATAATGACGGAATTCACCAGGGCAGATGCCTGTCAGGGCTACGGGATTGTTTGAAAGAGTCACCACGCAAAGGGCTGGGCACGCCACAATTATGGCGGTAAGTCCCCTCTTTGATGCGTGATTGGAAAGACCTCACGGCGTCCTCACCTTCCGCATGACGCAGGTTCTCACCGGACACGGTAAGTTCGGGAGGTTCCTGCACCGGATTCGTGCGGAAACGACGCCCGGGTGTCGCCACTGTGTGGACCGCCCGGAGGACACGGTAGAGCTCACGGTGGAGGTGTGCCCCGCTTGGGCAGAGCAACGCCGTGTCCTCGTGGGGGCAATCGGCGGCAGCGATCTCTCGCGCCGGGCCTTGGTTCAGGCCATGGTCCGGAGCGAGGAGGAGTGGCAGGCGGTCGCCTCCTTCTGCGAAGCAGTAATGCTAGCAAAGGAGGCGGCCGATCGCGTGAGGCAACGGTCCTTACGCTCCAACCGCCGCCGGGATTCCGATCCCGATTTCCGGCCACCGTAGGCGCGGGCTTGCAGACGGCGAGCAATGGGTGGCTCGCCGTCCGACCGTCCGGTAACCGTCCGGACCGAGCCCAAGTCGTCGACGGCGCATACTGTTCCGCGCGCCTCAAGAAGATATCAGCAAATCGTAGGGGCCCAGCAGGGTCGAAGCCTACTGGGGCCACGGGTAGTGTGAAAGCGAAACCCGGGGCCCTGGGATGAAGGCAACGAAGGAACAGGAGTGGGTTTTTACTCAGTAAAAGTCTGACACTATCTCCCGTTCCGCCCAAGAGCGGGGATGTCATAAGATGATTTTCCCAGCCAATAAAAAAAAAAAGCTCCCTGTCGCTCCACCCACAGCTAGAGAAGGTGTATGATAATTTCCCATTCTTATAAAAAAGAATGAAAACGGAATGTTAGCTGGCTGGCCATTAAAATAAAGTGTCAGATATTCCAAGTCCAGGAGTGTTATTTGATCAGTATTTTAAGTACAACAAAATGAATGCCACAAGGGACTACGCTTGGCCCCCTATATTTTAAAAAAGCACCTTCATTTTTAATAAAAAAATTTAACTTCACAAATTTTGGTTTCATGTTACATTCCTATTTCTGTGTTTGCAGGAGAGCCAAGATAACAAACGATGTACGTAAAGATATAGTTCGAAGAATTATCAAATTTGTGAAATAGCGGTAGGTGATGGTGGTGGTGGCGTTGTATTATAGGGCTAAAAAGTTCTAAGGTGACAATCGCGTACCAAAAGCGTAGCGCAAACAAGATGGCGTCAATCACACACGTTCACGTAACACGTTCGTTCAGTGCTGAACGAGCCAGTCTCATAAGCCTCGTATGCGTCTTCCTTGCGGTGCGGCTAAGAAAAACATACTATTTGCTGCCGTGTGGAGGCCATAACTTAAATTTGATTTCGTTTAGGAAAGAGATGAATTTATATACCTAAGATGCCTTAATATACCAAAATGCAATGGAGTATCTACTTTAATACGAGGTCAATTGGACCCCGCGCCGCACTGAAGAAATGAAATTTTATGTTCTCTTTTTTTCCCACCAAAAAATGTTTATTGTTTCTTAAAAGTTTAGGGTCTAAAATGCCTCTTACCGCCATAATGATAGTTTTCAAACAAAGTCTTAAACGCCACGTACCGCAGGATTGGAAAAATTACAAAAATTATGGTAAATACATTATGGCCATCAATGAACCTCTTTCATTTTAATTGAGAGAGATTTTTGACCAGCTCCATTTGATTATTTGGGATCATGTCTCATTATTCTTTGCCAGCTGTTTTTGTATTGACTAATGCAGACACCCTTCAGGTTGATATTTACCGCGGAAACTTATCTGAATAACGAAGAAAACGTTCTAAAAATACACCATGATTTATAACCACGGTGAAAACGTAACCCTTTCAAGTCTTTCACAAGAACAACTAAGTGTGAACATAAGTTTTATCTCTTGGATGTAAGCGAGTAGGTACCAACGTTGGTTGTTTTATTGTTGTTGTTAAACTTGGGCGAGTTCCTTGTGGCTCTTACCTTGGGAAGCCTGAGAGAGATTTTGTCATTTAGATTCATAGAAGGCCTTTGACTTAGTTAAACATGTTTGAATATTATAGTAATGTTACAGGTATTTTTGACTTAAAATATCTTAAATTTAAGAGAAATGACGTGGTGGTAGAAATTGCGTTAGCTGAGACGGCAAAAAGCACTTTATGTGTTTTAAAGTCTACAGTAAAGCAAATAACTGAAAATAACTTAATTATCCTTTAACAAGTCACGACCTGCCATACTGTATGGATCAGAATGTTGGGCTGTGAAAAAGACTGATGAAAAAAGATTGCATGTAGTGGAGATGAGAATGTTGAGATGGATGTGTAGTTTGACGAGAATAGATAAAGTGAGAAATGAGTATATTAGAGAAAGTTTGAAAGTGGCGCCAGTGACTGAAAAGTTGAAGAGGAATCAATTGTCTTGGTATGGTCATTTAAAGAGGAGGGATGAAACGTATGTTACTAAAAGAGTTATGAACATAAATGTGGATGGATGGAGAGGCAGAGGCAGATGAAGAGTGATATGAAAAAAATGAAGTTAGTGATAGCATGACGAGTGACAGTGCAGAATGGAAAAAAAAACGTGTTGCGCCGACCCAAAATAACATGGGACAAGGGCAGGAAGATAATAATATCCTTTACTTCTATCGCTTTTGTTTTTTCCTAGCTCCTATGAAAAAACGAAATACATAACTTCAAACAAAAGTGAAGGGACATCGCCAACACATCTATCCCTTGCCATCAGGCGTATTTGACGTACGAATTCTGATTTAAGCATTTCAAGTTGATTATTTTTCAAACTCTATTTTAACCTTAAAACATGTCAAAATTTACATTTAAGTAGGGTTTCACGTTTTTAACTCCATGAAGAATTAAAATGCTCCATCCAGAAACTCGCTCGTAAAGAGCAAGCTTATTTTGAAATAAAAGAGCATCATTTTAGCCAAAAGAAGTCTACTGCATAGGTCATAGGTCATATAGGCCGACATAGGTATCTTCCAAGTGCTGCCACAACGGTTGGTCCTGTGCATCTTGCATCCATCGGATTCTCGCGATCCTCACAAGGTCATTGCTGTATCTTCTGGTACACAGTCGACATTTTAAAAAGATTTTGACCTACCAAAAAAAACTGGGCAAGTGCGAGTCGGACTCGCGCCCTGAGGGTTCCGTACAAACTCACATATGAAAATAGTTCCATTCCCGTATTTCTCGAAGATTTTTCCGATACGCAATTTTCAATTTGCTACGTAACAATAAAATTACGGTTTTCCGATTTATTCCTATACTTATACTATAAGACCTTGCGTTATGCCAAATTTCAGGATTCTGGGTCAACGGAAAGTACCCTATGCTATGAATTTTGATACCGTTTTATGGAACATAAACGGAAGCATTTTTTTTCCGATAACTAAGAAGTTTGATTTTTTTACAGCTTTAAGGGACAACTCGATACCTCCTCGCATTTCCTAGATAAAGGGTCTTGACAGACAGACAAATGTACAAACAGAAAGACGGACAACAAAGTGATCCTATAAGGGTTTCGTTTTTTCTTTTTGAGGTACGGAACCCTAAAAATACTAATAAGAGCTGAAAAGTAATCAAAAGAAGGCACAGGGAACCCTACTCGAAAAGTATAAATTTTTTTGTACCTCTAATATAAGACGCAACAAAATTAGAATTCAGCCAACGAATAAAAACAATAATTACATTCAAATCAAAGAACAAAATTCTCAGTAACGAGCCCCAAGCTTCAATCATACTTGAAAATAGAACACACCCGAAATCTTCCGAAATTTCACGAAGCTCGTAGTAGGGGGCGCCTTCCACTGATGTTTAGAGTGCTCCCCACTCTCACCTACACTTGTTATAATGTCCGTATAACATTATATGTATAGGAATCCGCTTTATTACCCCTCTGATGTGTGACGTAATGGAATGTAGAGATTTTTTGCTTATTTGTTGAGAGGCTACCCTTAGGGGGTATGGTAAAAGTACACAAATACGAAAAAGGGAGTACAAAGGATTTCGGATGCTTCACAATTTTGCAAGGACGATTTCGGAAGGTCATTGTAAAGCGAGAGACGTGAAAGTGGATTCGCTTTAACGTTGAATTCTTTGGAAAAAGTGCGTACAGAATTTTTACACAGGAAGGAATTCCTTACTTAGACTCAACATCAGATTAAATTAGAATCGGCAACAAGATTCTTAATTCTTTGTTGTACACAAAACTCACGAATCGTCAAATCACTGTGAACTGTGTTACAGTATACAGTGATGTTTGTGACTTCTTCGCGTTCAAACGACTGAATGAATTTGAACGAAACTTACCAGACAGGTAGACCATTTCCTGGAACAGCATATAGGATACTTTTTATTCCTTGGGTGTATTCCCTTAATTTTTATTGGGTGGGAAAATCATCTTATGACAAATCCCGCTCTTGGGCGGAGCGCGAGATAGTGTCAGACTTTTACTGACTAAAACCCCACTCCTGTTCCATCTTTGCCTTCGTCCCAGGGCCCCGGGTTTCGCTTTCACACTACCTGTGGCCCCAGTAGGCTTCGACCGTGCTGGGCCCCTACGATTTGCTCACATCTCCTTGAGGCGCGCGTGGAACAGTACCCGCCGTCGACGACTTGGGCTCGGTCCGGACGGTTACCGGACGGTCGGACGGCGAGCCACCCATTGCTCGCCGTCCGCAAGCCCGCGCCTACGGTGACCGGAAATCGGGATCGGAATCCCGGTGGCGGTTGGAGCGTAAGGACCGTTGCCTCACGCGATCGGCCGCCTTCTTTGCTAGCATTACTGCTTCGCAGAAGGAGGCTACCGCCTGCCACTTCTCCTCGCTCCGGACCACGGCCTGAACCAAGGCTCGGCGCGAGAGATCACCGCCGCCAATTGCCCCCACGAGGACTCGGCGTTGCTCTGCCCAAGCGGGGCACACCTCCACCGTGTCCTCCGGGCGGTCCACACAGTGGCGACACCCGGGCGTCACTTCCGCACGAATCCAGTGCAGGAACTCACCGAACTTACCATGTTCGGTGAGAACCTGCGTCATGCGAAAGGTGAGGACGCGGGTGTATTCCCTTGGGTCAATTTTCAACTTTTACGCGGGTGAAGCATCAACCGCTAGTAATAATAATAATTGTTGAAGTTGTAAAAATAATAATCGTCAGATCGCGTCTCCCAAGTCTTGAAGTTGAAAAAATCGGTAAGTACATTAGCATGTATTTCCTAAAACCTGAAATTTAGTATACAGCTACCATCAACGATTGCATCACTGCTTACCATCAGGTGGGATTACAGTCAAGCACTAGTATATATCAATTAAACAAAAAAATGTTAAAGAATATTTTATGTCCTCGTCTACCATGGAGATTGTGAAGATTAATTTAATATCTATGATAATAAGTACCTATATATTCCTGTCTCCAAATGAGAAAAATGTTGAGTAAATTAAATACGTTCTGAGTCCCGCTGACAAAAATATATTAAACGAAATGTTATTAATATTATTATATTTAGCACTGGCTGAGGAAGATGTTTCGTACATTTTGTGGTTTTTTTATTATAAGTAGTCCGTACTTTATAGTAGTGTTTAATGAAAAAAAAAAATATTAAGAAGAGTCCTTAGCATAGCATAGTCGGCCTTATAATGTTCCAACTGCTGGGACTCAGGCCTCCTCTCTAGGAGAGGGAATGGGCCGTAATCCACCACGCAGGTCCAGTGCGGGTTCGTGGATGTCTCATGTCTTCGAATTTTTGGTTCTAGGACGTGCCGGTTTCCTCACGATATTTATCTTCAACGTTTTGAGAGCAGTGGTTATGAAATAAATTACACAAAGTAATGCGCCTGGCTGGGTTTGAACCCGCGACCTACAACTCGTAAATCGGGGCCGTTATCACTCGGCCACCACTGCTCTGCTTGATTCTTTGTTTTATCCATCAAATCCCGGCTTCAAAAGTTGACTTGCTTTGAACTATTTTATTGTTTATACAATATTATTTTCATTATGATTATGTTGATAATATTTTCATTAATTAGCACCTAAGTCGCGTCATTATAGTCTACATACTACAATTTTCCGTTTTTACAAGATGTATTTTCATTGCGTGCTATAAACTTTATTCATCCTTCATCCCTTCTAATTATAATTCAGGTGTCTTCAAGGCTGCAGACCTGATTATATGGTTTTAATTTTCACTCGATACCTCCACGCATTCCCGAAAAAAGGGTTTTAACAGACAGACAGACAGACGGACAACAAAGTTTTTTGTTTGTTGTTTGATTCTATAACGGTTTCGTTTTTCCCTTTTGAGGTACGGAACCCTAAAAAAGGTCATCGACAAAAACTATAAGTTATCAGTACTAAAAAATACTAAAATCAATGCAAAATTGTACTAAAATGATTTTTTACTAAAATATATAAATACTTGGGCTAGAATTGTCTCTCACTGGATGACTAAGGGAGGTCGACGCCGTCGATGTCGATTGCGGCGAAGGTGATATGACGATCTGATCATATTCGCGGGACAAACCTGACCAGAGATTGTCCTAGACAGAGAAGTTTAGACCCCAAGCAATGGGGTAAGTCCCCACTGCTTGGTACAGAGCTCCCCTGTTTGACAATAGGCTTTTTTTATTAATGATAGGCTCGCGTTTGACCACCCTCTCGCCTGATGGTAAGCGATGATGCGGTCGACGATGGAGCACGCTTGCCTAGAAGTAACCTATAGCATAGCATAGTCGGCCTTATAATATTCCCATTGTTGGGACTCCGGCCTCCTCTCTACGAGAGGGAACGGGCCGTCATCCACCACGCGGGCCCAATGCGGGTTGGTGGATGTCACATGTCTTCGAATTTTCGGTTCTAGGATAGAAGTAACCTATTCACTCTTAAGCTATTACTTCTTAATAATTATTGGGAAATAATTCAAATAAACACTTAATGCCAGAGCCCAAATTCTTCTTATTTGGTGCTGAATGTACTAAAAACGTCATCCGAGTAGTCACAGCATTTCTGGGCCTATTAGCATTCAGTCTGACCCTGACACGTTACCAAATCGAGATAAGTAGACAAGTCAATACGTCATAGAGTTCTTTAAACGATAGGTTAAAGTAAATCCCGCTTATCTCTAGGTTTAATTATAACTATGCTGTTAAAAGATAAGAAATGATACCTACTATAATATTGGCTTTAGACGCCAAGTTCTGTATTATATTTTATTCATTTATTTATGTACACATAAACACTTAAAAATGAAAAGAACAAAAGCAGATAGAAGAGCACAAAGGTACTGCTTATTTCAAATGAAATTATATGTACAAGTTGGAATATTTAATATTGAAACTTTATTCTGGAGTGGCGACCACGTACAGGAAGACGCAGCGTTGGAAGGACTCTAACAAAATGGGCCGATAACTTGGTGAGAGTCGCGGGAATCCGACGGGTGCGAGACGTACCGTCGTTGTGGCGATAGTTAGGGGAGGCATTAGTCCAACAGTGGACGTCTTTCAGCTAAAATAATGATGATGAATATTGAAACTAAGCTATATTTTAGAATGTGTAGAAAATATATAAAAAAATATATTTCTTAACGAAAAAGTGTATCAATAAATATACAAAAATAGAATAACAACTGTAAGTAAAAACAATATCAAAATTGGTAGGAAAGCAAACGAAGTATAATAATTATATAGCATAGCCGGCCTTATAATGTTCCCACTGCTGGGATTCAGGCCTCCTCTCTAGGAGAGGGAATGGGCCGTAATAATTATATAATAATAAACAAATATATAATTGTCTCTCTCGCCATGGACCATATCGGTCTTCTGTTTCATAACAGCAGTTTTAAAGTTTTGAAGCTTCGTTTTTGATGAAGATATTTTTTTTTCAAATAATTTTATTGGCAAATAAAAAAATTACATTCATATTCCCCATTTAATTTTTTTTTTTACTTTGATATTACCGACTGAAAATGTTGAAAATTGTAGTGTAATTGCTTTATAACATACAAGCACATTTCTGTATATGATATGAGTCAATAATTGTTTTTTTAAATTGTTAAGTGAAATATTGATACTTAGCCGGCTGCATACATAAATATAATTTAAAAAACAACTTTTATTTTTTGAACTATTTTTTTTTTACGTACAAATTAAAAAACCATTTAGTTTTAGCGAGAAAAATAGTAATGCTAAAAACATTGACAAATATTACAATGATTTAATTACTACTGAAAACTTGCATTTCCATTATGTCGCTCACAATATTTAGTATTTAAGTTAAGCCACAAGTCAAAATGATAAAGATAACACAAATCATTAAAAAAATCAAAACTCAAACTTGGCTCGGCACTATCATGTGTCTTCAAATGTAATATCATATTTTCCTGTTATGAAATAATTTAACTTGATTGGACAGTTAAGTAAGATAATATTGTTTACAATATAGCTATGACTCAGGTCATCTCAAATATGTCCCCTTGTCTCCCAGAACAGGGAAATCACCTCAGATATTGAAATTAGTATAAATGATCAACTCGGGATTGGAGAAGGCATAGTTTGCAACAGTTCCCTGTGCTCAGAAGTAACACTTATCAGTTTTGAAAAGGTACGAATTTTTGTTTATGATTGATAGACTAGTAGATTCATCATTAAAAATAATTAATTTTTCATATGACTATTAAATTTTATGTGTAGGTTAATTTGATACTTTAGTTTCATATTCTTCTTCTTTTCTTTTTTATATATTGTCTACATTTTTTTTTTGTATTCAGCAACACCATCACACTAGTATTTATAATGTATTTTCTGTTTCTATGTATGTACATACTTAATAAAAAAAAACTTGTAATAATATTGTAAAGGAAAATTTCTTAATGAATCAGTTTATTTTTCTGAGATATTAACTCATTTGCACGGTTAAAAAAACTAGTACTTTAATTTATTTCTTTAAATTATATCACACACGCGTTCGCTCTCTCATTGTCTTTCTATTGTCTCTAATTACGAAATTCGAAAGGTTAAGAAAAAAAAAGATTAATAATGAAGGACCTAAATTATGCTATCCAGCTTCTACTTAGAATCATCGCATTCCAACATCATAGTCTTCTAGATCTTTTTGTTTCTGTTACCCATGCTATCTTCTTTCATTAACTTTCTCATCTGGTTCTGAGTGTACATTTTTATGATATGTAAATTTTATTAATTTTTTCTTCAGATCATCATGCAGTCCCTCCTTCTCTTCTGTATCGCTGCCCTCGTGGCTTGCACTCACGCCACAGTGTACTACCGACCACCACCCCCGGGCTATGTAGTAGGTCATCCAGATGCTGATATGAACTACTATCCAAACCCACACCGTCGCTTTGCCAGAGATTTGAACTGGCACCGTGGTGTTGCTGGAGGTCAAGTCTTCGGCACTTTGGGCAGCACGGATGATTCAATATTCGTGAGTATTATTTACCGTTTTTCTAATTTTATTAACTGTTTTACTATCTTAAATTTTGCCAGCAGATTCCGTAGCATGTCTTTAATTGAAACTAAACCCGACAAATATGGTAACGTAGTACAAAAGGACACTGAAAATACTTTATAACGATTGAAATTGAAATGGCCTTCAAAAAGATGAAAATATTCCCCGGTCGTCCCGTAATCGTAAATCCACGCGAAGCCTATAGCGCCATGGGCTTTCGGAACCCCGGGGAACGTAGAACGTAGGACGCAAAGCACAGAAGGAACATAGCAGTGGGTTTGAGTCAGAAAAAGTCCGACGCGCCCTCTCACTCCGCCCAAGGGTGGGTGAAGTCACAGGATTTTCCACCTAAAAAAACTCTTTTGTACTTAATATGTTATGCAGGTAGAATAGCATCATCCATTTTTCGTAACAGAATAACCAAGACGGCTTTGAAACTGAAACACTCTTCTGGTTTCCTTGACAGTCTTTAAATTTCCTAATATAACAATCTGTCTACAGGGTCGAGGCGGTTACAGACATGACATCTTCAACGACCGCCGTGGTCGTCTTCAGGGTGAAGGGTACGGCGTCAGAGTGCTCGGTGCTGGTGGTGACAGCAGTATCTTAGGAGGCAAGCTGAACTGGAACAACGCTAACGAAAACGTTAGAGCAGGCCTTGATATCCAAAAGGAGATTGGAGGACACAGTAATGTATGTATTCCGAATAACTTTTAAAATTTAATATATTTGTGTTCATTTATATTGCAATGCCATAACAGTCTACTAATTTCTAAGGACCAAGCACCAGTTGTTAATATCTCCAAATTCTACACTTAGTTCGCAATGAAGGACCTAAATTTGTGCGATTGACTCAACTGCTTCTTAAGTTTAGTGATTGCTAGATGAACTGAGCTTAATCCCACGGTTAGGAAGTATCATAAATTTGTTAATTTAGACGATGGAAGCAAAGTGTTTTGCAGCAGTTGAATGTGAGTAGATAAGAATTGAGATAAATAGCGTGTAAATGTGAAGGCTTTTGTTGAAACTGTAAGCTGATGATGACAATTGGATTTGTTATTTCGGAAGCTGACTTGTTAATGACAATATTAAATAGTTGCCCCATAATAGATGTTTTAAAATTATTAGCGAAATTATGTTGTTATTCTTTCATCATCATCATCATTTCAGCCGAAAGTCGTCCAATACTGGACATAGGCCTCTCCTAAGTGTCGCCACAACAAACGGTCCTGTACGTCTCGCATCCATCGCATTGCCGCTACTTTCACCAGGTCATCGATCCACCTTGTGGAAAACCTTCTAACGCTGTCTCTTCCGATGCGCGGTCGCAACTCCAGAATATTTCGGCCACATCGTTCTACGAGCAATGTGCTCTGCTCTCTGCCACTTAAGTTTTGCGAATCTTCGGGCTGTGTGATGTGTGTGTGTGACCTTGGTTCTCCTGGGGATATCTTCATTCCTGATGCGATCACGCAAGGAAACTCCGAACATAGCCCCTTCCATTGCCTTTTAGGTGACTTTAAGATGTCTGATGAGGCCTATTGTAAGCGACCACGTTTCAATGCCATATGTTATCTCTGGCAACATGCAATGGTCATAGACTTTCGTTTTGAAACATGGTTGTTCTTTATGACTGCTTATTTATGAATATATATATTATTATTTATAAATATATATATATATATTTCGTTTTGGAAAGCGTGAAATAATGTTCAGTTTTCTTAATGTTTTATTTAAAAAGTAGTTCTATACAGGGTTATTTGTAAAACACTAACAACCTTGCAAGACTGTATTACTAATATCATAAACAACAACTTTTGTTCAATTACTTTTTATAAACCATAATTAATTTACCAAAAACCAACCTTCAAGATTTCGTTGTTCTATCTAACACATTTCAACTCTGTATTTTGCTATACCTATAATACGGTCGTTCTAACTTGGCGCCCGTGAACATAGGCTCTGCGAACTTTAGCGCATGTACAGTCGTAAAAAAAACTGTTATTGACGTTATTTTTTTTAAATCTAAACACGAATAAAATTTTACTAATACAGGGACCAAGTACAAATAAAATAAATATTAAAACACTTTGAGACAGAAAGCTACAAAAATAACTTATGAATTAAAGAAACAAACCTAACACTACACAAAAAACTTAACAATGTATTAATAAAAACCAACGAAAACTTTTGTCACCGCCTGTGCTCAAGACAGAGACAGCGACACGAACACGACACCAATGCTAACGTGTGAGTGAGACACATTACCGCGTCCCGAGCATTGCCGATTATGCACGAAGTTTTACGGAGTAAAGAAAAAGGGATGTCCAATATGGTGTTGTTTAATCGATTATTTTTCAAATTGACTGAAATCTAATTATAAAAATATATTTTATTAAATTTTATAAGGAGGTTTAAAATATTCTCAAACAGTCGTTATTGTAGTAGTCGTTTATAATTAACTGATATTTAACTAAATCATATCTTTCAACCAAGAAAATATAATATTATTAGTTTTTTTTATTATTAAAATCGAAGTCTCGTTTACTAACGACCACATTTACTATGTTTGTAAATCTATTTCGTTCAATATGTCATATAAACAAAAATCAATAAATTCCAAATCGATAAAAATCGATTGCGATATTTGATTGAATAAAGGGTCGATTGTGATTAAATAGAGTCAATCTCTAGCTTACACCTCCGCCCCGCGCACGTCGCCTCATGCCACCATTTTGTTCCTAAAAAACGTTCGTGCGCAACCTTCTGCGCAAACTTCAGGGCCGCCAAATTAAAACGGCCGTACTGTACCTACGTCTGTATAACGTGACGTAAGCGCATCAAGCACCCCCGCCGCCCGATCCCCGCTCCCCTCCCGTATTGTACTATCGCTTATTTCACATAGACTTCGTAATATTTAGAACGTTCAATTTAAATATTTTTATTTTTTTATGAAAATCTGATGAACTAAAATATGATAAACGATTATTATTATTATTAAATTAAAAAAAATCATAGAGCAAAAAATGTTATTTATGATGTTAGTAACATAGTCCTGAGAGGTTGCCAGTGTTTTACAATTAACCCTGTATGGTTGTGAATTGGGGAATCGTTTGTACACTTTTTTTGATATTTTTAAACATTGTTTTCGATCCATTCTAGGTGTTTCATATGTAGCGACATCTATGACGTCACATAGAAATTAAACTACTAAATCCAGCATCACGCAATTCGAGTTCTCCGCGAGATTTGAGCATATTATACTGGCCTGTTGGTCTAGTCGTTAGTAGCCCTGACTGCTATGCCGGAGGTCGTGGGTTCGATTCCCACCTAGGAAAAATGTGTATTATGAGCACGATCATTTGTTCTGTGTCTGGGTGTAATTTATCTATAATATTTATTATTATTTTATTATATTATTTATTATTTATAGCCCATTTATGTACCACTGCTGAGCAAAGGCCTCCCTTTCCCTTTTCCACACAAGGCTGTCTTCGGCCATTGCGGGCCAGTCCTTCTGGTATTTATCCAGTTCATCTCTCGACCTTCGCCTTGGTCTGCCGCGGTGCTCTGTCTATAATATTTATGTATTTAGAAATATATAAGTATGTTTATCAGTTGTCTAGTACTCATAACACAAGCTCTGCTTAGCTTGGGACTTGACGGCGTTGTGTGACAATTGTGGAAAATTATATTGCACCGATTGTACATAATATATGTCTGTACAACTTGAGTGACCTTGAAAAACGCTAAATTGTCGTACTGTACACACGAGTGTACGAAATTTATTTGGCCAAAAATTTTGGTCTCTATATCTTCGTTTTTCGTAGAAAAATCCTAAATAAGTTTTTTTTTTATTCTTTTTAATTTTTTTAGTGATTTTACTTCAAAACGCGCAATGACGTAATAATAATACCCCTATACGCACGAGGGGTTAAACAATAGCCCAAAATTATTTATCGGGCAATTGCCCAAATCAGACAAAACATCTGTTCGCTCGGAGGATCCTCCTTTTTCAATGAAGGTGTGCGGGACTTTACACTCTGTTCCGCACTCCTCCCAAACATTGTTTTCATTTCAGTATGCAATGAAATGGATATCTTGTCTTTCCAGATGAGGCTGACTGGTGATGGAGTATGGAAACTGGATCATAACACCAGATTTGTTGTTGGTGGTAACGTGCAGAAGCAATTTGGACATCACAGACCTGAGGTTGGCATTCAAGGTGGCATTGAGCATGACTTTTAAGGAGATTGCATATCAAGTATTATCCATTTCATACAGACTTGTGTAAATATTTTTTTCATTGCATTTTTCGTACGATTTCTTTTTTAAGTATAGAATATGATTTTTTTTAAATTTATTTATTATTTATACAAAATAACACAGGATTATTTAAGTTAAATAGCAAAAAAAACCACTAAGGTTTAAAACTTGTGCTATCATGAATCTATCTGAATATCGAAACTATACAAAATGAGTTTTTTATATGTGTACGTTATTGTCGATAACAATTTATAAAATCTTACACACTCTCTCATCTTACGTACATATTCATTAAAATGTAAATAATATTATAAATTTCTAAGTATTAAAAAAAATACTACAAAACTTTTTTTTGTATTACTTTTTACCCTGTTACCCCTTAAAAAAGTACTCGAAAACTATTTTCTCCTTCTCTTCATGGAAAGTTTGCTAAGAATAAAATTATTATCATCATTCCGTCAGGTGTGAGATAAAATAAAAAAAACCTAGCAAAACTCATAAAAGACGCTATTTGCCCCACACTACGAGTTACTCATATATACCGTGGTTGCGTACACAACCCTTTAAAGGTACAGTCAGGGGACAAAATAGCAGTTGCACTTTACCAATGCTAAAGTGCCTAAAATTTCTGTATAGTAGACGGTCAATGATCCATAAGTCGTTTATTCAATACTTTTTGATGCTACGCTACAAATTAAATAATTCATAAACCATTGTCACCCTTCTATAAAGAAATGTTAGTCACTTTAGCATTAGGCATTAGTCAGGGTTCAAAAGTGCAGTTGCACGTCTAGTGCAACTGCACTTTTGAACCCTGACTGTTCATACATATAAAAAATGCCCGGAATAACTATATGCAGGCCATACAAATATTTTTTTCGTGCGGGAATACGATAAGTTGATATAGCGGTCCCTCATGACGAGAACCTCGTGAAAGCTGAGAAAGATAAGCAAACTAAGTATCTTGACTTAGCTCGCGAGGTTGTCGATATGTTCAGTGGATAGAGCAATCATTGTGGCGATAGTTGTAACGGTCAATGGCTTAATAGCCAAGAGCATTGAACAACATCTAAGGAGGCTCTCTTTAAGCAGCTGGATCAAGGGCCTGATCCAGAAAGCAGTACTCCTAGAAACGGCGTGCATCGTTAGGAGCCCTGACCGCCGGCAGCTTGGACTCTGTTCCCGATGCCGGTAGGGTATTATTTTTTATATTTTTGAATGTTTTTTTTAATGTGTTTTTTTAAAGAAATATTTAAAAATATAATATGTATGTCATCATCATCATCATCATCTTCCTGCCCTTGTCCCGTGTTATTGGGGGTCGGCGCAACACGTTTTTTCCTTCCACTCTGCCCTGTCACACACACACACAACACATAACATACATAATACATAATAAATGTATGTATATAAAATAAATAAATGGGATAATACTAATATTACACAACTATCACATAACGCTATCTAGTCCTAATTTGAGCAGAGCTTGTGCTATGTGTAGGTACTAGACAACTGATAAACATACTTATATGTTTCTAAATACACAGAACTAACGATCGTGCTCATCACACAAACATTTGTCTTGAGCACAACCTCCGGCATAGCATAGTCAGAGCCACTAACCACAAGATCAACAGGCCATTCTTGAAGATATAACCAATAAACTAGTTACTCAATTTGTGCCCTAACCACGTATCCTTTCAAATAAATCACCCACAAAACATATAAATCTTGTCTTCAGTATATTTGCAACCAAAAATTGTTTCTTACCGTTCATTAGATCTGGCCCTTTCAGCTTCAGGAAATCGAACGGCATCCGTAGCTCGAAGAGCGACTGAAACAAGGAAATTGACTCAGTTAGAAATGATTTTCTAGGAATGAAAAAAGTATTTTGTAGAATCGAATGAGGTAAGATGTAAATAGTGGCTTTACGTGTTGTTTGCAGTGTGACAGTCGAAACTTAAGTATGTACATATTTGTTGAGGGTTTTCTCTCATGGGAAGAGGCGTGAGTAGATGTAGCAGGGATATTCGTTTCTGGACTTAAATTCAGATACACATTAAGTTCATATTCATATTCTTTATTGTACACACAACTTTTATAAAACAATTAAAAAAAATAAGACAGGATAGTTGTATATGTATAGCTTTATTATATATCTGTATTTTATTTTCTGAGGTGGGAAATCATTCAATCAAAAAACTACATCTGTGTCCTTCAGTTGCCGTTTGCGTTGTAAAACCAGGGTTACCTTTCCTAAAATTCTCCGTAGCCCTAGCGGACATCAGCCATACTGAGCACCTACGTTTTTGCTGATATAATTTTAACGTGCGCGTGGATCATTATGCACAATCGATGACTTGGGATTGCTTATCGTCCGCAAACCCGAATCGCCCTGTGACACCCCCTGCCCGAAGAGTCTTCTGTGTCAATGGATGATGATGTCCGTTCCTTCACGTTTGCAGTCATCATCTTTGCTAGCATTACGTCTTCGCAGAAGGAGACGACCGCATCCCATTTCCTTTTGGGTACCATAGCCTGTACCAGGACCCGGCGTAAAAGTTCACCGCCGCCGATTGCCTCCTCGAGAATACTGCAGTGCTCTGCCCAAGCGGGGCACACCTCCACTCTGTCTAGGATCTGTAGTCTTATTCTATACTTTCTTCAAACAGCTACACAATTAACGTAAAGACTTCGAGATCTCCTTGAAGTCTCAAGCAATAACCGAGCTCTGACGTCACAAGCAAGCCTCGTTTAAACTTGCTCTATTAAGTCTGCAGTTACATCGCATGGCGGTTGTTAGTACTTTGAACTAACACAGTCTTCTTGCAACTTTGTTATTGCATAGTGGATCGGTTTTGGTTATTTTCTTGGTCATAATAATCACCATCTGTTTACTACCCTATCCTGTTTATTGAAAATATATTTAAAAAAAATGAAGTATCATCTGCTTACTCTTATCACGTGTTGTCAGGGGTTGGTACAACACGTCTTTTATATCCATTGTGTCCTATCATCCGTTACGGTATCACTAAATCCCTTTTCTTTCATATCACTCCTTACGCAATCCATCCATACTTTCTTTGGTCCTCTCTCCCTCTCTATTCATTTAACTATTAAATAGTAACATGCATTTTGATCCCTCTTCTTCGTATGATCATACCAAGAAAACAATTACCTTTCAGTCACCGGCGCTACTTTAAAATTATATCTAATGTAACTATTCATTTCTCAATCTATCCAATCTCGTCACACCACACATCCATCTCAAAATTCTCATCATGGAGCGGACATGCAATCTTCTTTCATTCGTTTTTTTTGTAATCCAACGTTTTGACCTATACAGTATTATCGGTCTTTTTACTGACTTGTAGATTTAGCCTTCAACTTGAGAGGCAGGATCAAAAATTATAATCTTGAGGCAATATCATCATATTCTCAAAAATAACACCTATGAATTTAGTGGAGATATGGACGCGGACTGCGAGATTATTTGTGCAAAGAGTCACCTCGACCCAGGAACGCAAAGGGCAACTGAAAAAAATGGTTAGAACTAAAATCTACTAATTAAAAAATTACTTATTCAATGATTTGCCACACAAAAAAGGCAGGTTACAGCCTTTATATTCTTATAAACACTAGACAGTGACTTCATAAAATTGGTCTTCGTATGAATGACAAATAATAATGAAATGAAATGGTAACATTAGTGTTTCAATATTTGAGCCCGTGACCTAGTGCTTATAAAGTGGGTTAGTTACTCCGAGCAACCACGTCATACATTACCTAGATGCGCGTGTTTTCCAAAAAGTTTTTTTTTTTTAATAGTCAGGTTGGGTGAAATCTTACAGTATATCATAGCCAGATTTAAGAAAAATAGCTTAAAGGTGTAGCGACATCTATCGCGTCACATAAGAACTAATCCTGAATCGCGCAATCAAAGTTCTCCGCGCGATTAAAACATATAGAACAGCCCGAAATCATCTATCGGGCAGCTGCCCACCAGACATAACATCCCGTCTGGCAGGAGGATCCTCCCTTTTCAACGGAGGTTTGCGGGACTTAACTCTCTGTTCTGCCTACCTCCAAACTGGTGACCCTCGACAAAGAACGTCAGCGCAGCCTTCGTGCAGCTACTACTTCGTGACGTCATCATCATTTCCTCAAGCTTTCGAGCAGCGAGCCATACAGCCAGCACCCACGGCTATAAAGGGTATCCTGACCACCAGCATGCCTACCTAGTCATACCCGGTCACCACCCTCAGCCTCATCAGCCACCTTGGCGAAGCACACTGCACCTTCGGCCAGTCACATGAAGAGCCACGAAGAACCTCTCCTGGTCGACGCCAGCAGTCAAGCCTACGTCGCACAGCACCGCTCCGACTCACTGGAGCCAGCAGCACTACTCCGACTCACTGGAGCCTGCAGCATCATCCCGACTCACTGGGATAGCGCCACCCCGACTCACTGGGGCATCACCGCAGACAGTTCCGACTCACCGAGAACTATGCGGCATTCGGTTCCGACCCACTGGAACCAACTTACCACAGGCTTGGCACGCATCAAGAAACATCAAGAACCATCGATCTCCGATCTCCGGAGGGGAGTGATGTAGCGACATCTATCGCGTCACATAAGAACTAATCCTGAATCGCGCAATCAAAGTTCTCCGCGCGATTAGAACATATAGAACAGCCCGAAATCATCTACCGGGCAGTTGCAGCCCACCAGACATAACACCCGTCTGGCCGGAGGATCCTCTCTTTTCAACGGAGGTTTGCGGGACTTTACTCTCTGTTCTGCCTACCTCCAAAAATGCTATATAACATCATGCTACGATCCACGAAAGCGGAACAGTAACCAAAGAGGCAGGTAAAACTGCGAGAAACAGTTATAGTTTAATTATACAGCCGGCAACAGAACTTACAATAAGTTTACAATTTCGTGAAGACTTCTACAAGAAGCCAGCAATAAGGTCATAACCGCTACATAGTTGGAACTTGCTCAATTAACTCTGTAGTTGCAGAATTTAGTCCCATGTCATTTGCGAACGTTCAGAAGTTCTAGATTTGTTTCACTGAGTTCTGTACTTGAACTGGATTATGTAAAACTAGACCACGTTTTTAAGTTTAATTGGAATATTTTTGATGTCATGGATTTTTTTTTTAATTATATAAGCCAGTGCTTGACTGCGTTCCCACCTAATGGTAAGCAGTGATGCAATCGTTGGTGGTGAATCACACTAGTTTATTAAGAGCCTATACACCCTAGTCTTTCTAAATTATAATGGGACGAGAAAACCACAGCAGATGTTCGCGCTGTACGCGGTACAACCAACGAGGTAAAACGCTTTGTCCGGACCGTAGAGGTGTTAACGACTTAAGGGAGGACACTCGCCGTGTATGTCGGCGTCGTCGGGTTGGTTTTATTCAGATGGAATATCATCCAATGACTTCCCTCGCTGTAAAGTGGAGCGAGAGGGCGTGACCGATTTTTATTGACTAAAACCGACCAATGTCCTTCAGAGGTTCTTTGCTTTCTATGCCCACAGTCACTCTTTCAAACGTTCCCTCAGCCATAACAGGCATCAGCTCTACTGAGTCCCTTCAGTTTTACTGACAACACTTTGAAGCACGCGTGGAACACAACGTGCTTTCTACTTCGGCTTGATCCTCACCGGACGGTCTGACGGCGAGCTATCCATTGCTCGTCGTCCACAAGCAACTCCTGCGACTTCTGTTACCCGGGGCATCTCCTTCGTGGGTGGTTGGGACGTGAAAAAGTCCGTTACCTCATGGTTGTGGCCATCTCCTTTGCTCACTTTACTGCTACGCAGAAGGAAGCGTCTGCTTCCCATTACCTTTCGTTCCAAACCTTGGCATATGTCAATTGATATATCTGTGGATAGCGGAATCTCTAAAAACTTTCTTACAGTCCACATTAATTAAATTACTTTAAAAAACATATGATATTCAAAAATAAGACAACCAAAATCATTCTTTTTTCAAATTAAAGTAATAAAAATGGCCAGTGCGTAATGTGATCATGCAATCACATTACGCACTGGCCATTTTTAATGATTAATAAAATATGATTTCACCTTTGTTTACATTCATCTAAATTTGTCCACGAGAATAGTTTTGATCGGACGCAAGCGCCATTGTAGACTGATTTAACATTTGAGTTAAAAAACGTCCATTGCTGGACATAGGCCTCCCCCAAGTGTCGCCACAATGAACGGTCCTATGCGTCTCGTATCCAACGGACTCCCGCAACCGTTACCAAGTCATCGGTCCACCTTGTAGGAGGCCTTCCAACGCTACGTCTTCCGGTACGTGGTCGCCATTCCAAAACCTTTCGGCCCCAACGGCCATCCGTTCTGCGAGCAATGTGCCCTGCCCATTGCCAATTAACTGACTAAACAAGCATAATAGAAAACACCACAAGAACAAAATAACTGTAGTATCTAGTTACGCTAATATGGCATTTCAAAGTTCCCGTCCTAGTGCCTTGGTTCTACCTATAGACTTGAAACTTGTATATCTGTTTTGTAGAAGCGCTTTGAAGCCAGTCGGGCGGTTAACGAGGTTCTGAACTAGACAATTTAATATTTATTAGGAGATTCGTAATATGAATATAATTTATATGGTCATTTCTGTTTTGTGTTTTATGTTTAGTGACTGTGTTTGTGATTTGTTGTACCTACTAGGAATACAGGCTAAACATAAGTGGCCGTCGGTAGGCTCATACAACGGATGGTAGATGGGGCCGAAGGGTTTTAAAGTGAAAAACGCAGCGTTGGAAAGCCTCCCACAAGATGGACCAATGACCTGGTGAGAGTCGCAGGAATCTGATGGATGCGAGACGCACAGGATCGTTTGTTTTCGCGATACTTGGGGGACGCCTTTGTCTAGCAGTGGACATCTTGAAGAGGGGGAATAGGCCGTAAACCTACTCGCGGGCCTAGTGCAGATTGGTGGATGTCACATGTCTTCTGTGTACCACCAATATGCTTTGATTTGAGGAATTCCCACCTAATAAAAGAAGTCGACGAAGAAGAAGCCAAGTCGTCGACGGCGCATACTGTTCCACGCGCGCCTCAAGGAGATGTCAGCAAATATGGGGGCCCAGCAGGGTCGAAGCCTAATGGGGCCAAGGGTACGAAAGGCAACGAAGGAACAGGAGTGGGTTTTTAGTCAGTAAAAATCTAAAACTATCTTCCGCACCGCCCAAGAGCGGGGGATGTCATAAGATGATTTTCTCACCGAAAAAAAAAACATATCTTCTGTAAATTTTTGGTTCTAGGACATGCCGGTTTCCTTACGATGTTTTCCTACACCGTTTTGAAAGCTAGATGTTGAAAGAAATTACACAATGAACCTGGCTGGGTTTGAACCCAACCTACTACTTTTTTTTTTTTTTTTTTTTTTTTCCGGTGGGAAAATCATCTTATGACATCCCCCGCTCTTGGGCGGGCCGGGAGATAGTGTCAGACTTTTACTGACTAAAAACCCACTCCTGTTCCTTCGTTGCCTTTCGTACCAGGGCCGAGTCTTCCTTTCAGAATCAGACCCTTGGCCCCAGTAGGCTTCGACCCTGCTGGGCCTCTACAGTTGCTGACATCTCCTTGAGGCGCGCGTGGAACAATACGCGCCGTCGGTAACTTGGGCTCGGTCCGGACGGTTACCGGACGATCGGACGGCGAGCCACCCATTGCTCGCCGTCCGCGAGCCCGCGCCTACGGTGGCCGGTAATCGGGATCGGAGTCCCGGCGGCGGTTGGGGCGTGACGACCGCTGCCTCACGCGATCGGCCGCCTCCTTTGCTAGCATTACTGCTTCGCAGAAGGAGGCGACCGCCTGCCACTCCTCCTCGCTCCGGAGCATGGCCTGAACCAAGGCCCGGCGCGAGAGATCGCCGCCGCCAATCGCCCCCACGAGGACACGGCGTTGCTCTGCCCAAGCGGGGCACACCTCCACCGTGTGCTCTACCGTGTCCTCCGGGCGGTCCACACAGTGGCGACACCCGGGCGTCGTTTCCGCACGAATCCGGTGCAGAAACCTCCCGAACTTACCATGTCCGGTAAGGACCTGCGTCATGCGGAAGGTAAGGACGCCGTGTTGCCTTTCCAGCCACTCCTCAAAGAGGGGAATTACCGCCATGATTATGGCGTGCCCAGCACTGGGTTGCGACAGTCGCTGTCGCCATTCCACCATGAGACCCCGCCGGAACTCTGCCCGCCATGCCGCGACTTGTCGTGGCAGTGGAGTTTCGCCCCGACGTTGCATCTCCACGCGCAGATCGTGCATGTGTGCAAGGCCTGATGCTTCCAGATCCCATGGTGACTGGCCAGCAAGGAGGCTCGCCGCTTCGCGGGAAATCGTCCGGTATCCCCGCACCATCCGTATGGCCATGACCCTCTGGCACGCGTTCAGCTGGGCCGCCGGTCGCTTTCGCAGTGACGGCGCCCAAACCGGCGCCCCATAAAGGGCCATGGACCGGACGATGCCTGCGTAGAGCCTCCGGCAGGAGGCGTCTGGACCTCCGAGGTTGGGCAAGAGCCGCTTGAGGGCAGCCCCAGTCCGATTCAGTTTGGGGGCCAGACGTCGGAAGTGCTCCTCAAAATTCCACCGGCTGTCGAGGACGAGTCCCAGGTACTTCATCGTCGACCCGACGCCGATGTGAACTCCTCCTACCGTTAATTGGGAATGCCGAGGCGGTGCGCTCCGAGGGCCGTGAAAACACATGGCCTCAGACTTGTGCAGCGCCACCTCGAGTCCCAACTGCTGAATCCTATCAACGACTATCGCAACCCCGCGTGTCGCTAATTCGACCGCCGCCTGGTACGACTCTCCCCGCGCCAGGACCAGCGTGTCATCTGCGTAGCAGATCACGCTGACCCCGTCAGGGAGGTTGCCGCGCAGCACGTAGTCGTAGCCGATGTTCCACAAGGGCGGTCCTAGTACCGATCCCTGCGGAACACCGCACGACATCTCTCGCCGTTTCCATTCTCCCTGGTGACCGGGGTAGATGATGTACCTGTCCGACAGGTAGGCCTCGATCACGCGACAGAGGTAGTCGGGCACCCGGTGATATCGGAGTGCCGTCCTAATGCTACTCCAGGGCAGGGAGTTGAAGGCGTTGGCGATGTCCAAAGACACCGCCACGACACACCTGCCCTGGGACACCGCATCCCCCGTCGTGAGAGCTCGCACGCGCATGATGGCGTCCACCGTGGAGCGCCTCCTGCGAAAGCCGAACTGGCCGTCCGCCAAGTCCGGTCCCACCCGTGTTAGGTGCGCGACGAGGCGGTCTGCAATTACCCTTTCAAAGAGCTTGCCCACCTCGTCGAGCAGCACAATGGGCCGGTACGCGGACGGAGAGTCCGCAGGGCGCCCCGGCTTTGCGATAAGAACCAGTTTCCCCGTCTTCCAGCGAAGTGGGAACTGGCCCCTCTCCATGCATGCGCTGAAGAGCCCTCTTAATCGAGACCCGAGAGCCTCCATGGCCAGGACCCAGGCTTTACCAGGCAAGCCGTCGGGTCCTGGGGCGGTATTCTTGGCACTCAGCCTTCGTACCGCCACACTCATCTCTACCTCAGTCACCTCCGGAGCATTGTCATCGTCGTCGCCATCGTGATCCGCGTTAGACACCGCTGGTGGCGGAGCCATGAGCGGGGGAGAGTGTTCCCTTCGCGCAGGGAACAAAGTGCTCACCACACCCTCCACAATCTGGGGCCGAAGACTCTGCGTGAGTGGGGGAGCCCAGGGGCGGAGTTTGTCCCGCACCACCTTGTAGGGGCGTCCCCACGGGTCTCCGTTCAGAGTCCCACCCAACCTACTACTGGTAAGTCGGGGCCGCAACTACTAGGCTATCACAGGGCCACATAATTAAAAATCAATTGCTGTTGGTTGGTAAGCATCACTTGAGACCTAAAAAGTTTTTAGGTTTAGAAAATTTGAAAATGTTACCCGATAAATTCGAGAAAACTGGGCAAGTGCGAGTCGGATTCGCGTACTGAAACACAAATTTACTGGTTTTAAATTTTTTCCTATACTTGTGTTATGAAACCTTGCTTCATGCTAAATTTCAGGATTCTAGGTCAACGGGAAGTTCCTACCCTATGAATTGATTCTTGAAAGTGTCGATATACACATTTTTTGCGACATAAACCAATTTTTTCACAGCCTCAAGGGACTGCAGACCTGAGTATATGATTTAAATTTCAACTCGATACCTAAACGCGTTCATGAGATAAAGGGTGTTGAGAGACAGACAGATAGGCAGACAGACAGACGGACGGACAACAAAGTGATCCTATAAGGGTTCCGTTTTTTTCTTTTGAGGTACGGAACCCTAAAAAACGGAAGTTGGTTTTTCCACTAACATTCTTAACCGAAATAGAAAGAAAAAAGTGTTTTAATACCATTCAAAATGAAATAAGTTAATAACCTTTCAAATCTGGTGGAAGGGAAAACTGTCAAGTATACTGAATAAGGACGCACATAATGAAATGTGACGTCACCGTCATTAGGTTTTATGTATGCAAAAGAGATAGCGAGATATCCTCAGTACACCCCCAGTCTTCGTTATACCCATATTTCAAATGCTCATTGCCGCTTCATTTAATAACCAATTGGCCTGTCAATTGGTCTAGTGGTTAATGGTTCTGGCTGCTATGCTGGAAGTCGTGAGGACGAATCCCACTATAGACAAATGTTTGTATGATGAGCACAATCATTTGTTCTGTCTGGGTGCAATTTATCTATTTACCAGTTGTCTAATACTCATACCACAAGCTCTGCTTAGTTTGGGACTACATAGCGTAGTGTGAAAAAAATAAAATGGTGTTGTTTTCAGAATAAAAATATATAAGTGTTATTTTTAAGGTTTCTTACTTCAAAATGAAAAAACGGAACCCTTATATGATCATTTTGTGGACAACAAAGTCCAATAAGGGTTCCGTTTATGCGTCTGTCTGTCTGTCTGTCAAGACCCTTTATCTCGGGAACGTGTGGAGGCATCGAGTTGAAATTTAAACCATATACTCACGTCTACGGTTTTTGAAGTTGTGAAAAAATCAAACTTCTAAGTTAACGGAAAAAAAAGTTAAGGTCGTTTATGTCGCCAAAAACGTATATTTTGACTCTCTCGATGGAATCAAAATGCTCGGGTACTTCCAGTTGACCCAGAATCCTGAAATTTTGCATATAGCAAGATCTTATAGCAGAGGTACAGGAATAAATCTGAAAACTGTAAATTTGTTGTTATGTCACAACAAAAAAAAAGTTTTGAGATTCGGAAAAATCTTCGAGACACCATTCGGGATTTGAACTATTTACATGGGTAAGTTTGTACGAAATCCTCAGGGCGTGAGTCCGACTCGCACTTGCCGAGTTTTTTTCATTTAAGTTTAATGTGATACAAAATAAAAAGTAAAGTACTCAAATAAGTTCATCCCAGTTGATGACACAAAGTTTATAATATACACATGACTTAAAGTAGACTGCCAAGTCGTTAAAACTTTGACAATATTGTGATCAAGTTGAATACAGACTGCTAGCCTCACTAATAGAGATTGTAACTAGTTACAAAACTGTAATATAGTATGTCTTTAAACTTTAAACTGATTTTCACGGATTTGTTGTCTAAAGAGACTGAGAGGTGAGTAATTTGAAAACACAGTTCTACGAAAATAGAAGCTATGGGATTTGGAAAAGAAGTAATGATTTCATAACTGGCAGGTAATCTAATGTATTTCAATGTGACAACCTAAATGTTTCTCTTGTCCATCATAACTTACGGTGCTCAGAGATGGTCGCTCACCGAGTAGCAAAACTTTCGCCTTGAAGTTTGTTAACGATCAACGGAGAGCAGCATTCTGGGTGTTAAAATCGCCGACAGAATGAGGAACACTACGCTGCGCTAGACGGGGATCAGAGACGTAGGAAAAAAGACTGCTAGGCTAAAATGGGATTGGGCAGGTCACACTAACCGCCTGCACACTGACCGATGGGCAAGAGTCTCCACAAAATAGATACCAGAGGATAGACGACTTTTTTTTTAAATGTTACCCCATTTATGGAATTTTGCTTCACTCACATACATACACTCGAAGTTTTGGACGACTACGTTTACTTGAGCCAGACGGTCCAACGACGGTCCAATTGGGTAGGTCTAACTTTGAGAAAGAGGTCAATCGTCGAATCCGACTCGGCTGCGCAGCGTTCGGGAAGCTGCGCGGTGTCTTCTTGTCCAATATACCACAGTGTCTCAAGACGAAACCAGGGCGTGTTGCCAGTGATGACATATGGCTCCGAAACGTGATCGCTTACAATGGGCCTCATTCAAAGGCTTAAAGTTAATCAAAGGGCAATGGAAAAGGGCTATGCTCGGAGTTTCCTTGCGTGATCACATCAGATATGAAGATATCCGCAGGAGAATCAAGATTACAGACATAGCCCGAAGAATCGCCAAACTTAAGTGGCAGTGGGCAGGGCATATTGCTCGCAGAACAGTTGGTCGATGGGGACGAAAGTTTCTGGAATGGCAACCACGTACCGGAAGACGCAGCGTTGGAAGGCCTCCCACTAGGTGGAACGATGTCTTGGTGAGACGCACAGGACCGGTTATTATGGCGACACTTGGGGAAGATCTTTGTCCAACGTCTTTAGGCTGACATACCTACATAAAACACTAGGCAGCCGCTCCATGTCATCTGACCTTTAACCTTTGCGACCCAATTGTTCGGTAACTGAGGTCAGTGGTACTTTTATAAAAGCAAAATATATTTTTAGTAGCTAGTACTCACGACTTTTTTGTTTCAAACTCGCAAATTAGCTCAACGCCATTTGGTTACAAATTCATAAGTTTGTATTTTCCACGCAACCCTGAATCTTTTTCTTTAATAAAAGCAAACTAAATGCTACTTACAACATCAGTTGTAAAAATTCCATCAAAATCGAAAAAGCCGTTTTAGTGATTACAGTTTTGTTGTAAGTATCGAATTTTAGTTTTTTTAAACAATCACTGCAATTTCATATATGTCGTATAGAAAATGTACAGATTAAAGGATTTACATCGCTTTAAGGTTCCATTGTACAATTCATTGCATTCAAAAGTGTTACAATAATATTCACTCTCCATGATAATTGACGATATTTTAATGACGTCACGTGCACACGGTACACATATGAGCTCAGTTATGACGTCATCGCATCATCTATCACGTACAGTGGCGTACAGAAACCGTTCACGAATTTAATAACAATACTATTGTGAATATATTGAAGCGAATTGTTTTTTGTTGATAGATGTACGAAAGTACGTTGAACGAATGGGTAGGTACTTTTTAAATGGACGTGCGCGGTAGCTAGGTGTAGCGGCACTTGTGAAAATATGTGATTGTTTCTATTAACCTTTTGAGTAGCGTAATAAAAGACACAATAGAAAGACAATGACAGAGCGAACGCCGGCGTTCGCTCGGAGTTTAATGAATGCTGTGAAAGAAACCGCGATGCGTGGATACGAATTGAAGTTGTGGAGCGGTGAGTAGCTAAGCGGTGCGAGGATGCGTTGTGAAGTGTCTTCAAATATGCGCGGGTGGGGTTTTTTAAGGTGGAAAATCATTCAATGACTTTTTCAAGTCTTCTTGTCAGACTTTTACAGACTGAAATTCGGAAATTACAGGCTTTAAGACATTTAAAAAAGTTATATGAGAGCTTTTCTTGTTCTTTAAGACGAGGACTATAAAACACATCATCTTCTTGCCCTTGTCCCATCTTATTTGGGGTCGGCGCAACACGTTTTTTTCTTCCATTCTATCCTGTCAACCGTCATACTATCACTAACTTCCTTTTCTTTCATGTCACTGTTCACACAATCCATCCATCTTTTCTTTGGCCTCCCTCTCCCTCTCCACCCATCCACATGTATATTCATAACTCTTTTAGTAACATGTGTTTCATCTCTCCTCTTTACATGACCATACCAAGACAAACAATTCCCTTTCAACTTTTCAGTCACTGGCGCCACTTTCAAACTTCCTCTAATATATTCATTTCTCACTTTATCCATTCTCGTCACACCACACATCCATCTCAACATTCTCATCTCCGCTACATACAATCTTTTTTTATCCGTCTTTTTCACAGCCCAACATTCTGATCCATACAGTATGACAGGTCTTATCACGGACTTGTAGATTTTACCCTTCAACTTGGGGGGCATCCGTGGGTCACAAATTGTTCCAGTGACCTGTCGCCATTTCATCCATCCATAACATTACATATTATTCCAAAACATCATGTAAACTCTTTTTTTTACCCGACTGCGCGACGCAAAGGAGGGTAATGTATTTATCAGTCTATGTATGTATGTTAGTTTCTATGTGGCGTTCTAGAGACCAAATGCGTAGGCCGATTTTGATCACTCTTGCGTCAATCGATTCGTCTTAACCTTGCGAGGGTCACTAAAGACATGAAGAAAGACATGACAAAATTTACCACAGCGACAACCAGACGCCATATTGTCAAAATGAAAAAAAAAGTAGAGAAAAAAAAAAGTAAAGAAACTATGTCAAGTGGGGTGTCGTTGAATAGGTATTTTAAAATTATCTTTAGGTTTCTTTTATGATTTTTCATTTTAAATAATAGTTTAGGATATATAACGATTTAAAGTTGTTTAACAAAACAATCATTCTCGCTAATTTTCTTACTTATTGATTTAAGTTTTTATTTCAAATAAAAACGATATACAAACAAAAAAAAACAGTGAAAAAGCATGAAGAACAAATATTTTTGGTAAATGAATAGTAACTAAAAAGTTTAAAATAAAAAAAAATAATTTAAAGAAAAACAAAAAACCGGACTGCGTTAAAACTAATTTTATAAAATACGTGAAAAAAATAATAAAACAAAAACTAAAAAGAAAGAAACAAGCCCAGTAGTTTAGAATTCTGTTGTAGAACTACACAATTGAAATAGTTTTATAATCGATTCATACATAAAATCAATCATAAATTCTAATGCAGAACAGAACGACTCACAGTCGGGGCCCATTCAAATTTTACCAATCAAATTTTCCCAAGTCCCCCGACTGTGAGTCGTTCTGTAACCGAGACTAAACGTTGTACGCACGGCAGCCGACAGAGGAAAGAGCCCCGGACCTCTGCGATCGGCACTTTTACACTATACAACATATATATATAACTATGCTTTTTCTTATCTTAAACCTTAAATGTATAAATTGCCAGTTTGCAAGTTACAACCACCGGTTACACCGGTAGCATCGGCTTATACCTTAAAAAAAAAAAAGTTAGTAGTATTGGCGTGGCCGCCATGCTCGCCACAATATTTTAACCATTCACAAAGTCATTGGTAATTTTTTCCTGCAATATCAACTAATATTTTAGAAAATAAATCTTTCATAAGAACGGGATTGACGTCCGCATCTCTAAACCGTTCGAGAACGACTAGACTCGTTTATTTTGTAAATCGAGCGCCATCAGGATATCGAATTCGCAGCAGAATAAATCATGAACTATTCGTGCATACAATACTATCTCTTTACTTTGTCTCTTTATTTATTATTTTGTATCTGGATTTAGACTTTCAATTCTTTTCAAATAGATAAATATTATTGTGAGAACTATAGTTTCCATGGATTTGTGCATGTTCATGGATATTTTCATTTGCGAATTTGCTTTTTTTATATATAAACTAGTGCTTGCAATCCCACCTGATGGTAAGCAGTGATGCGATCGTTGATGGTGAGGCGCACTAGTTTATTAAGAGCCTATTCACTCTAGCCTTGAAGACACCCAAATTATAATCGGATGGGAAAACCTCAGCAGGTGTTCCAGTCCTTCGATGTACGCGGCATAAACGACGAGGCGAAACGCTTAGTTCGGACCGTAGAGGTTTCAGCAACGTAAGGGTGGATACTCGCCGTAAGTCGGGTTGTCCGATGGTAGAAATGAGATTGCGGAATCAAGTCATGCAATTCCCGCGCACACTCTCCAAAATGCAACCTGTAAAACACCGAAAGGCTGGCTACCCTGCGCTTGTGCTCAAGGCTTTGAAGATTGCATTTAACCAGTTCTGGATCTCCAATTAGCCTCTCTCATTTAACAATCATATTGAGAATCATCTTACAAGAACCAAGCGACTAAATTTAGAAATGCTAGAAATCTAACCCAAAACTCTATGCTCATCGTGGAGCGCGCAGTGTTCCACGCACGCCTCAAACAGATGTCAGTAAAACCGTAGGGGCCCGGCAGGGCTGAAACCTGCTGGGGCAAGGGCAAAGAAAGAACAATGGCGTGGTTTTAGCCAGTTTGAAACGTCCTCCCTTTTCGCCCTAGAACAGAAGTATTGGATGATTTCCCAAATTAAAAAGAAAATGCTCATCGTGGTGAAGTTTGGCGGTGAGGACAACTCGCAACATTCTTATTTTATCTTTGTGATCTGTTTTCCGCTCTTATTCCTTATCTAACCATTGTACGTGGGCCATAGCGGCCTTTACTCGAGATGATTATTATTTTTGCGTAAGTATTCGTTTTGACATCTGTCAAAACCCCCCCTTTATTTTTTTCCCTGGCCTTTTTATTTTTTGACAACTTTAGTAACCGGTGGGACAGTGTTCTCTTGGTACTATTTTCTGCATTCACACGGGCGGAGCCGCTGGAAATAGCTATTAATTAATATTCTCAATAAATAGGTAAAACAAAATGAAACAATCACCTGTAATCCACATGAATGAAAAGGCAGGTTTCAAAAATAATTATAAAACCAGAAACTTAATTAATGTTTACTTCAATTATTAAACTCAATACTGTTTTCATCGATCGATTTGTTTTAATTTCCGAGTTGATTTAAAATAGTAGGTCGTAATAACACGGCTCATATTTGATGGGACCTTTCTCATAAAATATGAATGTCATTTTGGACCAAATTTTATTTTGTAACTTTTTCAGTTTTAAACCGACTTCAAGAAAAGGAGGAGGTTCTCAAGTCGGTTATATTTTTTTTATGTTTGTTACCTCAGAACTCCGTCCTTTATGAACCGATTTGCCAATTTTTTTTTAAACGTAAAATGATATGTTATTATTATTTAATTATTTTTATTTAGTTATTATGCACACCTACCACAGTGTTGTTTTTTTAACCTAATGGTTGACTGGTAGAGAATGCCTTGTGGCATTAAGTCTGCCTATGTACTACCACTGTACATGAAGTTTAAATAAATAAATAAATATGCTTCTAAATAGGTCCCATTTTTTCCAAAATCTAATTCTGATGGTGGAATCTATGAGGAATCGATCGAATTCCTCAAATACAACCATATGGTGATTTTGGTTATTTATCAAGAACTCAAGCATTTACAGTTAAAAAGTAACATTTTATTGAATGGAACTGGTGAAGAAGTCCATAAATGGCTCACGGAACTTCACCCTCACATAGATATCACAATGTAATGTAGGTTATGCAACTATGACAATACAAATAATTAAATGGTTCTGAATAGTTATGTTGAAAAAGGTACGATCGAATTGATCTGATGATTACGATGGAGCCAGATGGTAGGCACTGAAACTTCGTAATCAATCAATGTAACCTAGCCGTGTTTGGGTTAATTGGAATTGTCATGAGAAATTGATGCTCTGGCTATTATAATTATAAGTGTATCACAACTAAAAAATGTGGATTAAAAAATCTTTTACAAAAAAAATATAACTGACTACACAACAACAAAAAAAAAACACTAAAACAATCAAAATAACTTTAATTTCGGAAGTCAGTTAGTTAAGTAAAAAGTTTTTTTTTTAACTGTATATTAAATAAGAAATACCTAATGCAAGTTCTTAGTGTCCTTGCGTAATCGCTTCAGTAATGAAGATATTCGCAGGAGAACCAAGGTTAACAACACAGCTCGAAGAATCGTCAAACTTAAGTGGCAGTGGAAAGGGTACATTGCTCGCAAATCAAATGGTCAATGAGGCCAAAAGGAACTAGAGTGGCGACCACGTACCGGAAGACGCAGCGTTGAAAGACTTCCCACAAGGTGGACAGAAGACCTGGTGAGGGTTGCAGAATTTCGATGGATGCAAGACACACCGGACCGGTCATCATAGCGATGCTTAGAGAGGCCTAAGTCCAACAGTGGACGTCTTTTGGCTGAAATGACGAGGATGTGATGTGAAAATTTTTTGTACCTATTGGGTCGTGATAAGACAAATAAAAGTTAAAAAAATTACTTAAAATAAAAACTGAAAAGAAAAAAAAACAAGTTCAGTCCAGTAGTGGTGAATATCAAGCTCCAGGTGTGCTGCTGGTGGTCTTGACTACGTAATAAAAATGCTTGATTGATTGTTTTATAAGGACTGTATTAGCGTAGGTATGCGTAGTAACAAATTTTAGGACAACCGATATAATGTGTGCGTACGCGCAAGGTGTCGGCGAGCGAGTGGTCGGAGAGGAGACGTCCGCGACTGCGATGTGGTGTGTGGCCCGATGTGACGTCAGGAACAGTAGCGTAGAAAACAATTTAATCAAAACAAAACTGCAACAGTCGGAACCCATATTATATGGAATAATTTTAGTCTAGATTATTTCAATGGGTGCCGACTGTAGCACTAGACTTAATTCCCAGGTGGATATAAAAACGGGGAGTATCAAAATCGCGAGTAACAGTTAGTAGATAATAAATAACATATTTCCTATTGTATTTATTCTTAATATGGTCATGATGTACCATTTTGAAATCGTCATGATGAGCCCTTTACTTTGATACACATATTGCAGTAACAAAATAACAAAAGAAAAATTTACCTTAAATTATGGCATCTCACAGTCGTTATGTCGGTTTTTTTTTAACATCACCTATCTAAGAATTCTTGAGTTATCACGACGAATCTAACGATATCTTAATTATGTAAATCCATTCACCGGTTTCACATGATAAAGTCCGTCAGCGCGGAAGATATGAGGTAATAAAGAATATTACATACATACATACAAGATGCGCACGAAAATCATAACCCTTCTTGTCATTGGGCACGCCACAATTATGGCGGTGGTTGGAAAGACCCCACGGCGTCCTCACATTCCGTATGACGAAAGTTCTCACCGGACACGGTAAGTTCGGGAAGTTCCTGCACCGGATTCATGCGGAAACGACGCCCGGGTGTCGCCACTGTGTAGATCGCCCGGAGGACACGGTAGAGCACACGGTGGAGGTGAGCCCCGCTTGGGCAGAGCAATGCTGTGTCCTCGTGGGGGCAATCGGCGGCGGCGGCTCTCGCGCCGGGCCTTGGTTCAGGCCAAGGTCCGGAGCGAGGAGGAGTGGCAGGCGGTCGCCTCCTTCTGCGAAGCAGCAATGCTAGCAAAGGAGGCGGCCGATCGCGTGAGGCAATGGTCCTTACGCTCCAACCGCCGTCGGGATTCCAATCCCGATTACCGGCCACCACCGTAGGCGCGGGCTTGCGGACGGCGAGCAATGGGTGGCTCGCCGTCCGACCGTCCGGTAACCGTCCGGACCGAGCCCAAGTCGTCGACTGCGTGTACTGTTCCACGCGCGCCTCAAGTAGATGTCAGCAAATCGTAGGGGCCCAGCAGGGTCGAAGCCTACTGGGGCCACGGGTAATGTGAAAGCGAAACCCGGGGCCCTGGGACGAAGGAAACGAAGGAACAGGAGTGGGTTTTTAGTCAGTAAAAGTCTGACACTATCTCCCGTTCCGCCCAAGAGCGGGGGATGTCATAAGATGATTTTCCCACCCAATTAAAAAAAAACCCCTTCTTGCCGCGGGGTAAAAAACCACTACCAATTTCCCAAGGCTGGCTGGTAGAATGCCTTATTACATTAAGCCTAAATCATATTTATTAAATATTTTGAAATGTTATGAGAATATTGATTCTATATATTATACTTTCATAGAGGTTAAAATCGTAGCCATATTTTAGGCTTCGCGTAGTCGGATAAAAAATAATGTTAGTGATTTTGTTTAGAAATAAAAATGTCTCGTTCTATTTATAAAAAAGGAGAAGTAAATTAAATGGCATTCAAAAAGATTCGACGCGGGTGGCTTAAAATAATTCAGTAATTAGGTCGCCTAATTGGTTTGCAGGTAAAAAGGGAATTTTTAAAATCTGTTGCTGGTATATTTTAAGATGAAACCTGGTTTTATTTTTCATAATCGGTTTTAAATTACCCTACCTACCCTACCCCTCTTTTATCAGTACCCCTTTAGAGCGTTTAAAACTAATGACAAATCTATACATACATCAGCCCCCAGCTCCATGTTACAATATTAATTTAATAGATCATATAAGAGGACAATGTAGACCGGTCTACTTAGTAGGCAAAAGCACAATAAAAATAGTAATCTATATACAAGTTACAATCGTTTCGTTCACACCGAACGCCTCGAGTAGGCCACGCCTCCGATTCCTTTGTTCTGACCACGTAACTGTGCGTTGAGATGACGTCGGAACAAAAGAATCGGAGGCGTGGCCTACTCGAGGCGTTCGGCGCGAACGATACGATTGTAACTTGGCTTGGGGGGCTGTTCGCACAATCAATCCATCTTTTCTTTGGCCTCTCTCGCCCTGTCCATCCACCTACATGTAATGTTGCTAATTTTATAAATATGACCTTTTAAACCTCAGTAAAACTCACTGCAGTAAAAATGGCAACATTTTAATCAACCATCAAGTGTAAGTACCTTTCAAAGAAAAAACATTTTTATTTTATATATTAATCTTTATAATGAACCAGTACTTTAACAACAACTTCGTTTGAGAGTGTTTTCATAAAACTTTAACATCTCTCAAACTGTATTTTGATGGCAGTTTTGAAAAACTATTAATGTATACCTTTTAAGGGTTCCATACCTCAAAAGGAAAAAACGGAACGGAATCTTATAAAAGATCACTTTGTTGTTCGTCCGTCTGTCTGTCTGTCAAGACCCTTTATCATGGGAACACGTGGATGTATCGACACTCTCAAAGGAATCATAATTCATAGGGTCATTTCCATTGACCTAGCATTCTGAAATTTGGCATGAAGCAAGGTCTCATAGCAAAAGTATAGAGAAAAATCTGAAAACTGTAAAATTGTAGTAACGTCACAAAAAAAAAAACTTTTTTGCGACTCAGAAATATCTTCGTAAATCAATTTGGGAATTCAAATGTTATCATAGGTAAGTTTGTACGGAACCCTCAGTGTACGAGTCAGACTCGCACTTGCTCGGTTTTTTATTTAATTGGGTTATTAAAAGAGGTCGGATTAGGTAGAGTTATTCACGTACTTATACTGATTTTATACAGCGAAAGAATAAAGTGGATATGCCTCAAATCCCGAGATTAATTTTAAAAAGATTTTATTTATTTTTTATTTCGTATTTAGATTTGATTTATGACACTATCAGATATATATAGCAGAAAAAAATATCCTGCACTAATGACGAGAAGGAGGAAGTGTATAAATTTGTTAACCTCACCTCAGTTGACGTAGAGAGATTTTTTTCAATGAAAAATACTGATAAAAATTGTATGTTAATCTTAATAATAGTTATCTTTGTTTTTTTTTTTTAATTTTATCTATCTCTGAGATTTTTATTATTTTTTCATTGAAAATCGCGGCATGATCAGAGGAGTGGGTTTTTAGTCAGTAAAGGTCTGACACTATCTCCCGCTCCGCCCGAGAGCCAGAGAGAGGGATGTCATAAGATGATTTCCTCACAAAAAAAACTGAGTGCCAAAAAATTTTATATTTTCTACTCTCACGCAGACGAAGCCACTAGCAAAACCTACTAAGCTAATAAACAAAATAAAACAAACTACAAAATTTCGCTCCACGAAAACCGGATTCGGGAATCCGTCTTCAATCTTTAAAGAGCCCCCGCTATTTGGCCTCAAACGCTAGACGCTTTTAAGAGTAGTGCTTCTCAGGGTACTTTTCAATGAGGAAGGTAGAGATGTAACCTAGATAACGGTATTCATAGAGGCCTTTGAAGCGTCTAAGCGCTCCTACCTACCTGAAGTTTGGACACAAAGAGGTTTTGAAGCGGGTGAGGTAAGTTTTTTGTGACGGCTTACTATGGAATGAATTAATTGGTAATAGATGAGTTGGTGTTTATTGGATACCTGTGTGCTAATGTAGCGTCATCTATAACACCAAATAGGAACTAAACTTCAAAATCCTGTATTGCGGTATCAGAAAGAAAGAAAAGAAAAAAAAATATTTTATTTGGCACACGTACACAGATACACACAATGTAGAAACAATATGTTAACATTGTGTCTCGCGCCTGCACCAAATAGGTCCAGTTCAGCAAAAATGCCAGACAACTTCGTGGTAGTTGCCTGACGCTAGTTTTCAACTGCACCTTATTGGGAGTATACGGTGGGAAAGTTAGATTATTTATTTAGTTGTTAGTGTTAGGTTATTTACCTTGCATGAGCATGATCAGCCTTTCAATGTTCCCACTGCTGGGACTCAGGCCTCCTCTCTAGGAGAGGGAACGGGCCGTAATCCACCACGCGGGCCCAATGCGGGTTGGTATTTACCTTACACACATATATATATACATGTTTAATAAGTGGTAAATAACAATTAAATAAATAGATATTTGTTCAGTGTACAAAATACATAAAACTTTAAGAAAAAAAAAATGTCCACGCGATTATATCATAAATACTGTTGTATTTATCGATATTAAATCAGTTAATAGACAGTTAATATCGGGCAGCTGCCTGGACCAGACACAACACCCGTACAGTAGTTTTTTTTTCGGTCGGAGAATCCTCCCATCTCAATGAAGGTTTGCGGGATTTTACACCCTGTTCCGTCAGGACCCATTTTTTTTTAGATATATATATTTTTTTTTAATTTCTTTAATAATTTAGGGACTTTTATAACGCACAGCGTATGTCAGTCATATAATTATTTTAATGGTCTATAATTATTTTCAGATTATTGCTTTTCTAAGGCCCCTCGCCCACGGCGAGCTTTTTGTAGTAATACCGTAGCGCGTTCGCATCGATACAGTCGCGATGCTGTAGCGCGTTAGTAGCGTGTTGGCATCTTTTCTATAGAGCTTGCAAATGCGACTAACGCGCCTTAGCAGCGATGCTGTCGCGCGCTCACGAAACGCGCGACAGCATCGCTACAAAAAGTAGCCTTGGGCGAGTGGCCTAGTGGGGCTTTGGGGTACATTGGTGGATTGCTAAATCTATATTGGACACTGGTAGATTTTTTTTGTGTATTTTATGTGAACATTGCTAGATTTTTTGTGTGTTTTTTAATATTAGGACTAATGACTAGGCTTTAGACAAAAGTGCAAAATTATATATACAAACTTTTGTCGTTTATTGCTCTTTCTTTTTGTGAAAACCGCATCAAAAAGTGATTTTAGAAGAGTTAGCGGATAAACATATAGACGGCGAAAGCGACGTTGTTTGATATTATTAAAAAAACTTTTGTGGGTGAAAGTAATCACCAGTATAAATAACTTTTATTTTGAGAACAACTAAAGAAAACGACATGGCGATATACATGTCGTGGCTAAATCTTAGAATTGATCACTTTATAATATGGCCAACCATTTTATAAAATGGTGGCATTTCATGATATAGAACCTTGCCGGTTGGCCACATCATGATATGGGCAAGCCAAATCAATGAACGCTCTGCGTTTAACGATATGAACAGCTAAACACACGATTTTTTCATGATATAGTCAAACATAGCTGATCATATGGTAAAATAAAATGATGTTGTCCATCGGTAAAGGGGCTGATTAGGCGGGAGACATTCTTTACCAAAAGCGAAGAATGGAATTGTAAGATAAAAGTGTAATAAAATATATTTACGACACAAAGCTAAGTATTTGATCTAAATAATATGAGCCTGAAGTCAATCAGCATTTAGAATGCAGATGAACTGTCAAACGCGCGAAGATTAAATAGACGTTGTAGTTCTGAAATTTTCTGTGAAACTTTCTTGATTTCTCTATTCATAAGAACGCTAACCAAACAAAATAAACACAACAAAAAAAGCATTAGCGAAATTGGTCCAGCCGTTCATGCGTGATGACGTGACCAAGGGAAATGGGATTCATTTTTACATTACAGATTACATCGAGCTCCTGGTACTGTATTCTTAATGTGATTATTTATTACGTAATCCATAAACATCGGTTAAAAAAGTTTAATAAATTACACAGATCAGTAAAAATTAAAAAACAGCTCTACAAAAAAAATGTACACACATTACATTTCATTTTACAAAAAATAAAATTAACATTATTTAACGTCAGCAGCTAGTGCACGGTTCCAATTGGTCGTTTCACACGGAAAAGAACCGGATTTTTCAAAATTTACTCTATAAGGACATGAAAAAGGAATCCAAAGTTTATATGGAGATACCTATTTTCACATTTAAATAAATACAAGATGGAGCAAAATTAATCAATCTATCGAAAGAAAAAAAAAGAAAATAAAAACGTTTATTCGTGACTCACACAATCGTTTAAACTAAAGATACACAATAAAAAAAGAAAGGTATAATCAGTGCGAGACCAAAAAGACACCTACCAAAAAAACAAGAAAAAAGAAAGATGTCATAATTATTGCAAATGGCGTCGTACGTAAATTATATTTGGTATTTATGAACTAGACAGATTCAGAATACAAACAGACAAGCAATGGAACGCTATACAACGCAAGAGCGTGGAATAATTGTGTCGATTCTTTTAACCAATAATAATCGGTTGATAGTGTTCGCTGAGCGTGGACTTTGTCGTCGATTTCCTAATCCTGTCATGCCAGCTGGGCTAACATTAACTGCTCAATTCGATCAGATTGGAAGCACAAAAGACCTTTCAGGGTGTGGCCGCTACCAGACTGGTCGTTCTGCCGAGAATATCGACGCTGTGGCCGCTGATGTCGTTGAGAACGAAAAATCATCATCAAACCGACCCTACTGCGAATTATAGTGAATGACTTCGACTATTGCTGCTGGTGTTGGAGGAAAGAGGCTTGGTGAACACGTGGTTTCAACAAGACGATGCAACCGCACACAGCACGAGCTGCGAGCTGGTCGCGTTATCTCCCTATTTGGCGATTTGGCATGGCCAGCAAGATCGTCCCATTTTAACCACCCCAGACTTCTTTTTTGAAGCTACTTGAAGTTGCGGAGTTATGACAAAAACAAGCCTCAGACAATCTCATCCCTTCAAGAGACTATTCGACAGGAATGCGAACAGTTATCATCAGAAATCTCGATAAAACGGGCACAAATGTGTATCGACACTGGTGGCAGCCACTTGACGGATATCATCTATATCAGTTAACAAAAAAAAAATTACAGGTCCTAATAATGACTTCCATTACTCAAAATTATTTTATTTAGTAAAAAAGTTACACCACCTTGTACTATTAGAGGTAGTTTGAAAATGGCGCCAGTTACAGAAAAGTGGTAAATTGTCTGTCTTGGTATCGTCATGTGAAGAGAAAGGATGTAATGCATGTTACTAAAAGAGTTATGAGTATACATGTCGATAAATGGAGAAGGAGAGGAATGCGAAAGAAAAGATGCAATAATATAAAAGAAAAGGGAGTTGGTGATAGCATGACGGGGGACAGTACAAAATAAAAGAAAAAACATGTTGCACCTACCCCAAATAACACATGAAAAGGGCACGAAGACGATGCTGATAATATACCACTAATGTTTTGGAAACACATTTGTTGTAAGTACAGCTAAGGAGTGGAATTCCTTGCCGGAGTCTGTGTTTCCTGATTGCTGCAACCTAGGGATCTTTGAGTCAAGAGCGAATGGGTTACTTCCAGACAAGCGTGCTCCATCGTCGGCCACATCATCGCTTCCCTTCATACTACTCTTAAAAAATTCTTATTTTTAGGGTTCTGTACGTCAAAAGGAAAAAAAATTACCGTTAAAAATGTCCGTCTGTCTGTCTGTCTGTCAAGACAATTTATCTCGAGAACGCGTAAACGTATCGAGTACGTAAAATTTAAACCATATACTTAAATCTGCGGTTCCTAGAAGCTTTGAAAAACTTTAACTTATAAGTTAACGAAAAAAAAAGATACGGCCATTTATGTCGCAAAAAACGTACATTTCGACACTCACAAGCGAATCTAACTTCATAGGTTACTTCCCGTTGACCTAGAACCGTGAAATTTGGCATGAAGCAAAGTCTTATAGCACAAGTATAGGAGTAAATCTAAAAACTAAAACTTTGTAGTTGCGTCACAAAAAAAAACACTTTTTTCTAATCGAACAATCTTCGAGACTCGATTCGGGAATTGAACTATTTATATAAGTTAGTTTGTACGGAACCCTCAGTGTGCGAGTCCGACTCGCGCTTACCCAGTTTTTTTTTTAATAGAAACAATAGAGATCCTCAGTATTTCCCCCGGCGTGTCCCGAAAAATCTTTATAGAATTTTTTGACTCAATTTTTTTCTAAGCCCTTCAATTTACCCTATTACTCCCTAATGCAAAATCTCCATTGCTTTCTTGAGATGCGATCAAGCTTAAAAAACAAGGGATGAGTAGATTTTTTAAGTCAAACCGTTGGTTATAATTTTAATCTATATATATAAATGAAAAACTGTTCGTTAGTCTCGCTAAAACTCGAGAACGGCTGAACCGAATTGGCTAATTTTGGTCTTGAAATATTTGTGATAGTCCAGGGAAGGTTTAAACAGTGAAAAAAAATGGAAATAATCACAAAAAAAAACAAAAAAATCGCTTTCTCTAATTAAAATGTCATTATAAAATTAATTATGCTATTCTGGTAATGCCAGTAGATGGTGTTATCCTTACTATTAGGCGGTACGAAGTTCGCCGGGTCAGCTAGTTTAAGATAAATAAATATTCTTGGAAATATTCTTTTTATGAAGTCTGATTCTAATAACAAGATTTGGTACTCGCTGCCCAGGATTGTTCCCGAGTTAAAGTGGCTCTGGAACGCAAAGGGCAACTAAGGGAAAACGGGGGATTTTACCAGTAAAAGTCTGACACTCCCTCTCGTTCCGAAGTATCGCCAAACTTAAGTGGAAGTGGGTACACACATTATTCGTAGAACAGATTGTCAATGGGCCGAAAGGTTCTGGAGTGGTGACTGCGTACCAGAACATCAAGCGTTGGAAGGCCGATGACCTGGTGATAGTCACAGGAATCCGATGCATGTGAGATGTACAGGATCGTTCGTTGTAGCGACACGTAAGGGAGGGCTATGTCCAACAGTGGAAGTCTTTCGGCTGAAATGATGAGGATGATGATTCCCTCTCGATCCACCCAGAGTAAGGCCAAGTTATTGTATGATTTTCTAACTCAAAAAAGTACTACAGCTATCCCTTTGATGTAGTAGTAAGCACAAGAGATTGACATGCTTATGAAATAAATTCAATGCAACTGAGGCCCAGTATATTGATGTGAACCTAAGAAGAATCTAGACTCCGAACTGCTACTCAGAATTTTCTACTGGATAAAACAAAATGACACTTTTTTCCACCCCAGGAATTGAACCATAGGCTTCGCATTCAGTAATCGTACTTGTTACCCGTATGACATTAAACCATAGCAGCCATATTTATATTTCTCGCGCCAAATATACAATAAAATATAATAGAACCCCTGAGAACTCCGACCCAATTTGCAGTAATGTAAGCCTTTGCCAGTCTTTGATATAAAAGATTCAATTGAATAAAGAAAAAGACAGTCTCGAAAAAAAAAAATGGTGTCTGGCCTTCATTTTACTTTAGAAGTAAATAACAAACATTTTATACACATCGTACAGCACAAAAGCGCTAAAATCTTTGAGAACAAATGACAAACATTTACATACATTTTTGTCCATACAGCCCTGCAGCGCTTCAAAAGATTTTATAACGCCACAGACGTTTAGGCAATGTTTAGCTGAATCGCTCCCACGGGCCATGAATTTCATTCACGGGTTACACTGGCGGCCAGAGTACACAATAACAATAAACATTTATAGTTATTTTTTCGCGTTTTGAAGGGTATAGATAAGTTTTTTAGGGTTCTGTACAGAAATAGGAATAATGAAAATCATTTATAATTCTTGTATCACAATTTGCAGATGGAAGAAATTCCATTAAGGGCTAACTTTCCAGTCGTTAGAAAACTTTTCTTTGAGACTGTTTGACATATTTTCGTAAAGTTATTTAAGGATTGAAAATTTGATTTTATGATAATAATGGCTCAAACAAATTTACAAGAACTGTCAACTTACTTTATTTAGTTTAGCCTTGCGTCTCAGTTAGAATTTATTAATGGGTTTCTAAACTAATAAAACCAGCCCTATATAGTAAGGATTTGAATAGTTTGTATGGAATTATGCCAATATATTTCTTGTAAAAGCTAAAATGATGTTGACGTAATTAATATTTACAAAATTACTCGTATTAACACGAAAGAAGACAATCATGAAATAGTACTCTTTATTTTTTTTATGTTACTTGCTTGTACCAACGGCTTCACTCGCGTGGAAGTAGGCATAAATATTCACCTGTAAATTCACCTGTGTGTGTGTTTTTTTTTAACATCGGTTCAGTAGTTTTTGAGTTTTTTTATAAACAAAAATACAAATCTTTTCTCTTTGTATAAAATTAATGATCAATAATTACATTTAGTAAATTTGTCTAATTGATATAAACTAGCGCTTGACTGTGCTTGTTCTTCTAATTTCTATGTATTGTATTTGTATAAATAAATATGGTGAAATATGCTATTGTATCCCTATTTACACCTTCGAGAATTCTGGCGTAATGCTATGTAACGAGTATAATTATTAACCTGTTTTTTATTCAAATCTCACGATTTGTAAAGACCGTAACCTATTTCGAAATGAAAAAAAGAAAAAACTTAAAAAAGGAATTTTGAAGTACGGAACCCTCAACGAGTTTCCGATACACGGTTCATCGGACTTTCCGTTTCAACGTCCATCGAATGTTTGTGAAAATAGGAAAGTGTCAAGATTGTTCAAGAGTTTTATGCGACAAAAATGGGTTTTTGTTATATTTTTTTTTTGTTTTTATTTTTGGCCATTTTTGTTGGATAGGAAAAGGAATGGAGTCGATTTTCGGATTATGGGGAAAGGTTTGGTAGATTTACGTTTGTAATAGGTTTGGATTATGAGAGAAATAGTTTTGTGATTGGTACTTTTTTTCGTTTTTTTTTCCGGGTTAGTTAAACTTACCTGGAGCTTCGACTATTTCAATACTAGTAACTAGCCTCTGCCAGTGGCTTTGTCCGCAAAAATTATGATATGCAAATAAATAATATAAAGCACTCAAGGATAGTTCAGATACCATATTAGTGATAGAATCTTCAGAATCGTTTCAGTAGTTTCAGAGATTACCTCCTACACACAAACTTACAAATTTTAACACTAATTTATTATATTAATTCAGAAATTACTTATGCTAGGTATATTAAGTCGACATATAGTTTAGTAAAAATATATTCTACAAGTCTACAATTTTATTATTATGTTTAAAAAAAATCGTAATAATTCCAGGAAAAATGGTCTCATATTTTAAAAAAATGTCACATTTATTTAACAAAAACTCAATTAGATTTTTTAACACTTCAAAGGGCCACAGTTTTATTCGGAAATAAATTTGCAAAATTTATTTATTTATTTCTTCAATTATATTATCCTGTATTTCAGGCCGCTTATAAAACATTTTAAGCTTTATTTTCGTTGGAATTATGGATTGTTTGAAAGAATTACTGTGGCCCTCAAACGTAACGGAAGGAACATAGTTAGGTTTTAGTTGGTACAAATCTGACTCTTCCCCTCGCTTTTCCCAGAACGGAAGAAGTTATTTGATGTATCTCATCTCAAAAAAATCATAATTTTCATAATGTTCCCGAAAAACAAAGAAAGCGTTTAATTATTTCGCTCCAATAATTTGTAAAGAAATATAAGACAATTTAATTTCAAAGTAACGTTGATGTTACTTTGAAATTAAATTATTATCCTCACTGAAGTGAGGAAAAACTCTTGGAAAAATGGCAATCTTAAACTGGAAGAGACGGAAAAAACAGCTTTATAAACACGAAGAAGGTATAAACAATCTTTTAAACTCACCAATTAAAAACAAAAGAAGACGTCTCCAAAAATTCAAATCCATTTCGAAAGCCACTTCTTAAAAAAAAAACTTAAATCAGAAAAGTTCGAAACACAAAATAAACCGTTCCATTTTTCATAAACACAAGTTGACACAGATAAGGAAAAGAAAAATGCTTTTCTTTTTTTTCTCAAGTCGCGTAGTTTAGTTCGCGGATTCTCGCTTTCGGGAGAGCATACGTCCTCTCCCGAGTGCGGTTCGCGGCAAACTGAGGGTGGATGGTCGTTGTACTGTATAGTACTACGAGTGTACATCTGTTCAGTTCACCCCATTTGTATATCCCGTTCCTAGAATTTGATGAAGCGATAGTTTTAGTACGGTTCGAAATTTTGAATTTAGTATGTTCGGGGAAATTTTGTGGTCGAATATATTATGGAGCAGTAATGAATGTGTGGTATACATATAAACATGGGAAAGCGAATAAATTTATTGGAGAGTTCGTCATGAATGCGAAAATGCAGACAGTCAGTGTATACATTTCGATGGATTTAACATACATTGAAAATTATATGGACACAGCTATTGCTTGCCTTTTCGTAATAAAGGAAAAAATGAAATTGTAAGATAAAACAAAAACAAATTGTGTGGTGTGCGTCTCATATCATATAAAGTTATTTGGTATATTTTCATTTCAATAAAATTCACGAAATATAATAAATGTGAGATACACCAACTGTTGATATATTTTTTAGATTTAAAATTTATATACTCTAAAATTTATTTCATCTAACGTTATATATATATATACAGTTTTCATCGAAAATCATCATCATCATCTTCGGTCTATCTTTTAAAATATATATTGGTCGCAGCTGTATCATTACACAGTGTTAGTACAACAAGCTGGCGCAGCGTCTTTAAAAACTTTACTGTAATATAATGCGGCTGCGGAGCCTCGCGCCTGTATTTGGTCAGTTTAGAATATTGACCATTAGAATGCAATGGCGAGCGAACGAAGCGATCATGTGGGTTAGGTTAGAACAGTGACCATTAAAGTGTGAAGGCGAGCAAGCGAAGCGAGCATGCCGCAGCAGCGTCCACCGAGTGCCAGATCCCCTTCTAATGTTAACGAATCATTTGGATTAGGTTAATTAAAAAACCATTATGATTTATAGAAAGACTTTTATGTCTTTTGAGTGGTATATCTAAAGATTTTATTTTATTCAGTTGTTATATCTTGTAAATATTAGAGTTTTTGTAAATTCATTATATTACATACCCAACTGTGACACAATATGATAAAAATTAAAATGTAACTAAGAGCTAAATTCTTCTTTCTTCCGCTTCAATAATAGTTTTTACTTTTTGGCCTTCTTCTTTTGGAGTCAATTGTAAACTTTTTAAATTGTTTGTACCTAGTAAGTGGCTAGTGTCTACGTCAACTGCAGCACCTTTGGCAATCTAACGAGTACCCAATACACACAGTGTGTTTCCAGTGGGAACCTGTAAACCTTTTGAAGACTTAACAGTCTTCCAAAGTGCTGGTTTATGGGTACACCAACATGTGGCTCATGTTCTGAACAAGGGCACTGCCCTCACATTGGGTCCAACAATTTTAAAATACCGCATTTTGGCCAGTTATTTTAGCAGCTAATTGGGTGGGCAATCAATTTCGTGCTTTCCATAGGAGCCTGTACAATTCACGTCCAGGCGGTAGATTTTCCTGGCCAAAAAGTCGGATGGTGGTATTTCTCGTTAATACGTATCTGTACTATGTCTGAGGGTGGCTAAGCACCCCCCACACCTTTCTTTACTCTAGACTTGGACAAAATCCATTAACAAATTTCAATTAGTAACATTTTAGTGTTTAGAATGTAAATCTATCTATAGGTACTAATTATAAAGAGGAAAAATTTGTATATATTTTTTGTAATGATAATTCATTACAAAAAATATACACAAATTTTACTCAAAAAATAACGAACCGGTATTCAAAATCCTTTCACCAGTATTATACTATTTTATTACTGTGGGACACAGGCTATATACTTTCTACTATTACATAGGCAAAGCTGTTAGCATAAGTTACTATATCAATATTCACTAATGTATCTTTCTACATGTCGTAAACGAATTTTTCGAAATCACTTCAAGAAAGTATTGCTGCAAGCCCAAATACTCAGAAAAACAAATGAATGTTTTAAATGTTCAACTCAAACAATTAACAATCACGAGTTCTCCAATCCTTCTATTCATTCAACAAATGAACATCAGATTCACAATCAGTCCCATATGGATTCCGTTTCAGAATCGGATTGCTTTCCACTCCGTTTCACTCCGACAATCCGTATTAGAGGGTACTTGTAACAATTCTATATTTATACACCCTTGGGTAAGGAGAATGAGGGATCATCTTTGTAGCTCGCGCTTCAAAGCAACCTCAGAATAAAAATGACACAGAAGGTTAACTTCTTAACAAGGATTGTGCATTTAAATATTTTTATAATATAAATCAAGTCAGATTAAATTTTTTCAATACACTTACTCGAAAATCCACCATTACATCGAAATTACGTGCCTACCGCTTTTAGGCCCGCAATTTCACCTTTTCCGCACTAGTGCGGAAAAGTGCGCGAGTTCACCCCTGTCACCATTTATTGTATTTATCGTATCAGGCTGGGCCCTAAGTGACCACTAGAAATCAAGCATCAACCTTTGTCACTGCAGCACTCGGCTCCACTCTAACACTTTCGCCTACAATTTGGGTGAATTCTGCCTCGGTGGTAATGACAAACTTTCCCCACTTGTGTACTAATTCGATCCGGAGACTGGAAACTGATATCTACATGAGAAAAAATCAAGCATCATTAAGCCAAAACTTAGACAAGGGCCTAGCCAACTACACAAAAACTTTTGTTTAGTGATCTATATTCATTATATAAAAGAAGAAACTGACTGACTGCCATATCAACACACAGCCGAAACTACAAGGGCCTAGGAGCGTGAAATTTTGCACAAGGCTTTCCTTTATGACGTAGGCGAGCACTAAGAGAGGATTATCTAAAATTCACTCCCCAAAAGGGTGAAACGGGCGTCCAAAGTTTGTATGGTGGAGATATCTGCTTACCTGCAGGCGAAGCCGCTAGTATAAAATAAAATACATGGAAAGTACATGGAAACCTGTCCAATAGGCCTCTGCAATTGAAAATTACAATAAGGTCCCAACCCTTTTGCATTCTGAAAGCAAGACTCGACCCTGGTAAGAAAGGCAACGAAGCAACAGGAGTCGGTTTTTAGTCAAAAAAAGTCTGACACTATCTCTCACTCCGCCCGAGAGTTGGAGCGACATAAGATAATTTTCCCATGAAAAGAAAAAAAATACAAAATGCTTTCTAATAACAGTAAACAATGTAGTATAATCTTAACATTACTGATGCCCATTTGAATTCTACCATTACATGTGATGTGCAAATTCAATTCCAGAATACATACAATTTATTAAAAATGTCATAATATTTCTTCAGTTATCAAGTTACTATAATTGTTACAAAATGTCAAATTAAATAAATGAATTTTAAATATTTAATTTAACGAAACAACGAATAATTAAAAATGTCAGAACATTATATCAGTTTCCAATATAATCACCATAATTATGTCAGATTATAAACAATGTCTTATTGTATTATTATATTTTATTTTATGCAATTTATTTCAATACTAGATATATACCGAATGATCGATTATGTAATTACAATTTAGCCAGCTTTAGCCCGCAGCTTCGCTCCCGTTAACTGATTACTCTATTCTGCTCTACCCAACTCTACTCTACTCCACCCTACTCTGCCCTCCTCTACCCTCCTCTACCGTACTCTACCCTAATCTACCCTACTCTACCCTACTCTGCCCTGCTCTACCCTACTCTACCCTACTCTAACCTACTCTAACCTACTCTACTACCAATTTTTTCTTTGTTAAGAACCTTCTCTTGACAATAACAAACACAACAAAAAAATAAATAATTGTGAAATCGGTCCAGCCGTTCACGCGTAATGGCGTGACCAAGGGAAATAGGGATTCATTTTATATATATAGATGCCATTTAATATTAATCATTTCAGTTTTATATCATTTAATTTATCTGACAAAATTTTACTGTAATTGGAAACATACTGTTTGTAATGTAAGTATTGAAAAAATTGGTAAATTATCACTTAAAATAAATAAATTTGAATTGAATTTAATTAAGCCCTTTGCTACCTGTACATAAAGTTAAAATAAACCACATACGTACGTTACTAAGAATAATAAATCTTAATCATTGAGAATTTTACAAATTGTTTTTATATTCCTCTTTACTTATACTTAAGACTTTTTAGCCCAGAAGCTAATAAGTTAGATAATTAATTGTTCGAGATAAGTAGCGGCGCATTTGTTTGTAAAAAAATAAATTTCTTTGCTTTGAGCTTTCCTTGCCTCTGTAAATGAGATAAGCTTTCCTTAATTCAGTAAATGAGATAAGCTTTTCTTACTTCAGTAAATTAGACAAGCTTTTCTTGTCTCTGTAAATGAGACAAGCATTTCTTGCTTTAGTAAATGAAACAAGCTTTTTTTGTCTCTGTAAATGAGACAAGCCAAATGAGACAAGCTTTCCTTATTTTAATAAATGAGACAAGCATTCCTTGCTTTAGTAAATGAGACAAGCTTTTTTTGTCTCTGTAAATGAGACAAGCTAAATGAGACAAGCTTTCCTTATTTTAATAAATAAGACAAGCTTTTCTTGCCTATGTAAATGAGACAAGCTTTCCTTGCTTCAGTAAATGAGACAAGCTTTCCTTGTCACTGTAAATGAGACAAGCATTCCTTGCTTTAGTAAATGAGACAAGCTTTTTTTGTCTCTGTAAATGAGACAAGCTAAATGAGACAAGCTTTCCTTATTTTAATAAATGAGATAAGCTTTTCTTGCCCCTGTAAATGAGACAAGCTTTCCTTGTCACTGTAAATGAGACAAGCATTCCTTGCTTTAGTAAATGAGACAAGCTTTTTTTGTCTCTGTAAATGAGACAAGCTAAATGAGACAAGCTTTCCTTATTTTAATAAATGAGACAAGCTTTCCTTATTTTAATAAATGAGACAAGCTTTCCTTGCCTCTGTAAATGAGACAAGCTTTCCTTGTCACTGTAAATGAGACAAGCATTCCTTGCTTTAGTAAATGAGACAAGCTTTTTTTGTCTCTGTAAATGAGACAAGCTTTCCTTATTTTAATAAATGAGACAAGCTTTTCTTGCCTCTGTAAATGAGACAAGCTTTCCTTGCTTCAGTAAATGAGACAAGCTTTCCTTGTCACTGTAAATGAGACAAGCATTCCTTGCATTAGTAAATGAGACAAGCATTCCTTGCATTAGTAAATGAGACAAGCATTCCTTGCATTAGTAAATGAGACAAGCTTTTCTTGCCTCTGTAAATGAGACAAGCTTTCCTTGCTTCAGTAAATGAGACAAGCTTTCCTTGCATTAGTAAATGAGACAAGCTTTTTTGTCTATGTAAATGAGACAAGCTTTTTTGTCTATGTAAATGAGACAAGCTAAATGAGACAAGCTTTCCTTATTTTAATAAATGAGACAAGCTTTCCTTGCTTCAGTAAATGAGACAAGCTTTATTTGCCTCTGTAAATGAGACAAACTTTCTACCACCGCTAGTCTACAGTAAACATGTAATGGTAAAATTAAATGAGAACCATGCAAATTAGTGTCTGAGGTGGTCTTTTTGAGAACCTCTACGCGTTATTAACATAAAGAGTCTTGACAGACGGACAAACAGAAAGACGGACAACAAAGTGATCCTATAAAGTTTCCGTTTTTGTTGACTGAGGTACGAAACTCTAAAAACAAGTCAGCTACCCACAACCCTCCCTTCACCTCCTGTCTTTTCACAAATTAGCCTTCTGTCTATTTCAGTTCATGTGTACTACATATTCTGTAACAATTGTCTTTACTTAAGTCTGATTGTCCCAAAGTGGGTATTATCATATTTTATTGCTATTCCTTTTATGTTCAGAATATTTAGCTGAAAAACGTGCCTATATTATTCATTCGATTCATAAGTACACAATGGCAAAAATAGCTTCCTAATAAAAGCTTCCACCAAACCAGTTCCATTAACGGACGACGAACAATGGGCAGTTCGCCATCCGGACGTCCGGCAACCGTCTGGACCAAGCCCGGGTCGTCGATGCTGCGTAGTGTTCCACGCCCGCGTCAAAGAGATGTTAGCAAAACCGTAGGGGCCCAGCTGGGCCGAAGCCTAATCGGACCTTAGGTTTACTTTCAAAAGGGAAATCCATGAATGAAATCCTGGAATGCAAAGGGCAAAGAAAGAACAAAGGTGTGGTTTAGGTAGTGATAATCTGAAACACCCTTTCGCACCGCTTTAAAGCGGGAGAAGCCAAAATATAGCGACGAGCTACATATTGCCCGTCGTCCGCAAGCCCACGCTTACGTGGCTGGAAATTGGAGTCGGGATCCCGGCGGACGGGGTGTGAGGAAGTCCGTTCCCTCAGCAACTGTGTTAATTAGGTTAACAATTTTTATTTTCAAGCACTTATTTAAAGAGAATAATATGTAACTTATGCATAATCAGCCTTATTAAATGATCCCACTGCTTACAATCAAGCCTCCTCCTTACCGGTAGGCTGGACGGCAAGTTACCCATTACTCGCTGTCCACAAGCCTAGAGTGACCGACATACGTGGCGTCTCCGGCAGTGTGACTGAAACTCACCACATCCTTCAGTTGCCTTTTGCGTTCTAGGGCAACTCTAAAAACACGTTTAGATTTTAGTCAGTAGAATTCTAACACTCCCTGTCGCTCCACCCAAAGCAAGAGAAGTTATCAAACGAATTAAAAAAAACATTCGATAATTTTTTTTTAATTTTTTTCTTGACCTTGTCTACAAAGGCCTTTAGTCGGAATAATAGATATTGCATGTTTATAAATAGTGAATTGGCTTACTATTAGAATATAGATTTAATACACATTCTAATGTTTTTGTAGTTGGTATTTGGCAGCAAATTTGTCAAGTCAACCTTCTCGTCAAACTTCACTGAGGTAATCAACACTACAATAAAATTCTCAGCTCTATTTTACCGCAATCACGCCTGCTTCAATGATTTCACATATGTCTAGTTGCACAGACACTTAAGATACAAAACTACACCAATTTTACTTCATAATATCCAATATCCAATATATCACAGTATCCCAAGACGGAAGTCTATGACCAGTGCGTGTTGCCAGTGATGACATATGGCTCTGAAACGTGGTCGCTTACAATGGGCCTCATCAGAAAAGTTAGAGTCACCCAAAGGGCAATGGAAAGGGCTATGCTCGGAGTTTCCTTCCGTGATCGAATCAGGAATAAGGATATCCGCAGGAGAACCAAGGCCACCGACATAGCACGAAGAATCGCCAAACGTAAGTGACAATGGGCAGGGCACGTTGCTCGCAGAACGGATGGCCGAAAGGTTCTAGAATAGCGACCACGTACCGGAAGACGTAGCATTGGAAGTCCTCCTACAAGGTGGACCGATGACTTGGTAACGGTTGCGGTAGTCCGATGGATGCGAGAGGCACAGGTCCGTTAATTGTGGCGACACTTGGGGGAGGCCTATGTCCAGCAGTGGACGTCTTTCAGCTGAAATGATGATGATATCCACTAGGAATCAATTTGCGAATAATTAAAACAGCCACTGAACTTCACTCGATGAAATCTCGCCGAAGAAAAAACAACTTAAACACGATACATACACATAAGTAGGTACAAGTAAAGTTTTAGACCAAAAAGGCCTCAGCTTATAATCTACGACACAAGAAAGCCTACTTAAAATATAAATAAATTTATGAAACTACGCTTCAACATAGCCCTTTTAGCCTACTAAAAACCTAATGCATTCATCCCACAACGAACTATAAAAATAGTACACCTGCACCACTTAAGTTCAGCACTTAAGCGCGTTACCGTTACCGCAACCCCCGCCTTACGTTCAAAGGAATAGGAGTCATAATCGCATGATCTAATTAAAATATCACATGTACCAATTCTGCTATAAAGACAACCACGTTGTAATGTTGGTAGCAGATGTTGCAGTCGGCCATTACTGTATGTCATCTCTGATAAGGAGGGGCAAGAGTCGATAGGTTTTATAAAACAAGTTATCGATATTGCTCACTTATTTATGTTAGTTTATGGCTACTTTGATAAAAGTATTTTTGAGTCATCATCATCATTTCAGCCGAAAGACATCCACTGTTGGACATAGGCCTCCCTCAAGCGACGCCACAACGACCAATCCTGTGCGTCTCGCATCCACCGCACTCCCGCAATGCAAAGAAAATGAAAAGAAAGGATGATGATGTTGATCATGCTTGCGTGATCGCATAAAGAATGAAGATATCCGCAGGAGAACCAAGGCCGCCGACATAGCCCGAAGAATCGTCAAACTGAAGTGGCAGTGGGCTGGGCACATTGCTCGTAGAACGGATGGTCGATGGGGCCGAAAGGTTCTAGAGTGGCGACCGCGCACCGGAAAACGCAGCGTTAGAAGGCCTCCCACAAGGTGGACTGACGACCTGGTGATTTTTGAGTAGAACGAAGCAATTTTCTTTTGATAAGAGTGATTACTAGCTTGGTCAATCTCAATCAAAACGTTATTGCAAACAAAGTGTACTTACCTGTTTTTTTTTTCTAAATATTTATTTGAAACCAAAGTACAGTAATAACCAAGTTTGCTAAGCATATTACCTAAGTTAATTTGAAGCACATACAATAAGCCATCATACACGGCGACGTTGCAAGTTAACTTACTTAAGTTTTAAGTGAATTCATTGTTAATTTCAAGCAATTTCTGGAGCTTTTGTAATCTAATTCGCCTTCGTGAAAGTTGGTAATTATCCATGGAAACGCACTACCAGGATAAAATTATCCTTTCTTTTTTTAGGTGGGAAATTATCAAATGACTACTTTTTGATTACGCTATTAGCGTTTAACGTAATCACTTTTACATTTATAATATCAGTTGGATAGAATAGGATTTATAAAATTATTGAAAAAAAAAACTGCACTGATTTTATAGAATACCAAACAAACATTTATAAATCTCTCCAACAATGGATGTCTTTTGGCTGAAATGATGATGATGATTTATAAATCTCTACTTATTTTATTTTAATAAGTACCGAGACAGACTACGGACTAAGACAATCAGTTAAGACAACATACAGTACATAAATCTGAAGGTCAATTATTACTGGACGTACACATCATTCAATATTTAATATGCTTCATTAATGACAGTATAGCTAGAACTATACTGGGCACACGTACGCGTCTGTCTCCATACATTTTATATGGAAACTAGACTTGTAGAGCTACACTTAATCCACGCCACGCGACGTCGTTCTACGTACAAATCAGGTGTGTTACACGTGTGCGTCGGTCTAAATTAGTTCTAGCTTTAAGGTTTAACTATATATGTGGAAGTTAATAAATGAAACTTGCAATTCAAAGTCAAAGTCAAAAGTTTTTTATGTCACATAGGCCTACATGGGCACTTATAAAACGTCAGAAGCTAGTGCACGGTTCCAAATTGGTCGTTTCTTATGGTTTTCCATAGGAAACGGCCAATTTGGAACCGTGAACCGGCAAGAAACTCCAATAATTACAATTTATAAAAATAAGTCTACTTTAGGATATATTGCATTATATTGACGGCACATTTTGGATAACAAATTGTTTTCAGAAACATTAAAATTACTTTTACATTACTTACATATATCTTACATTGCTGTTGAATCCATTACTGAAAGATGACTTGATGAACTTTTGAAATACATTACGCAATGCCGACGTCAGCTACGCCGTAGCACATTGCAGAGAGCTACGCAATGCTGTAGACCGAATACAGGCTACGGCCTACGACAGTTTTTTAAAGTCCATTTTGATTCAAGTGTTATGGAGCCGAGTGCTGCATTGACAATTACCAATAAATAAATTAACGGGGATTGATGCGTGACCCGTAGGGGGGGTCCCTTAGCGCCCGGCTTGATATGGTAAATACAATCAATTGTGGTGGGGGCGAGCTTGCGTACTTTTTGCACGCACTAGTGCGGATAACAGTCAATTGCGTACCTAAAAGCGGTAGGGATTAGAGCGAATTTTCGAGTAAGAGTATTGACAAAGCTTTGTCCATAGTGAACCCATGATAACCCCATACGGGCGCAACTTGTTGAAGCGAGCTGTAGAGCCAGACGTAGTTTCTCAGGGTAAAATAATTGACGATCGCTTTACTAGCGAGGCCGTTCTGTCACTTCACGTTAAGCGTCCCCCTTAGTCGCCTCATTATGGACGCAAACGTCTCTGTTTCATATGTTTGATTATGACTAAATCGCGCAAGCGTTGCGCGTGCGAAGCGTTATATTTTCGGGTGCGTATGGGTAGTATTACTAATATCCAATAGAATTTCGATTTAACCGACACTTAGATAACTTGACTTAACTTAACTGTGACTTATAATTTCTCAAATTTTAAATAATTACATTTTCAGATCGAAACATTAAGCTCTGCGATATATTTCGAAATTATTGTTATATCGATAAAAGATCGAACGAGTTGTTTTTTTTATGGCTTACGGACTGGTTTGTAAAATATACTTTTAAGGATTTTGCATTACTAAATTAAGTTTCTAAATTTAACAAAAAAAAAAGGTCTGTGTTGTTTTTTTTAGTATTGACGTGACTTTTGTATTTTTTTAGTATTGACGTGACTTTGAAAGAACTTGAAGAAGAATATAAAAGTCTTCCCTTCAAAGTCGTTTTTTTATATAAAGATCCCGAACCGAGGCCTATCAGAGCTGTGCTGCGACACTATTACCGCTGAAGAAGGCTTAAATATGCAAATGGATAAGCAAATGTGCAAATGCATATAATCCGGTTTCTAGTTATTATATATGTCCATTCAATATTTATGGAGTAAAACTTCCAGAAATCCATCACCTAAGGATAAGTAAAACTAAATAAAAGTTTAAAAAACTATCGAAATTCCCCCCTCACTAAGCCATCTAGCTGTCTAAAAGCTATTAGCAGTTGGCGACGGAGCCACCTGTGTCTGTCATTTCCTTACGAGAGATTACGTACAAGCATTAAGTCGTATAGAGGTTCTATAGACGTGTTTTAGCCAATTACTCGGTTCGAATGACTTGGGGATTTCGCTTGAAAAATCTAAGAGGCCTTGGCTGTTCTTGTTAATTCTTGAGCGGAAATTTTGTAATTATGTGCTTGTTTATAAGAGGAAGTAATTATTCTCGGCAGTAAAATATGGCTTTTTCAAATCATTACATAATTTCTGAGTTCTGCAAAATTACTAGTATTAGTTTACCGGCTTTCTTTCTTACCCTCGGTTCACGGCTTTGAGATATTAATCAGGAATATCCTACCTCCTTCACTGATTGGTTACGGAACCCTCAGTGCGCGGGTCCGACTCGCTCTTGCCCAGTTTTTTTTTGTTATTGATAAGTTTGTGCTAGAACTCACCTGATGGAAAGCAACGATGCGGGATAGAAATGACCTATTCAGTCTTGATTTTAAGATCCCAGGTTGTAGCCATCAGGAAACACAGTCTCTAGCAGAGAATTTAGTGAAATTCCCTGCTAAGCTAAGCTAAGGAGTGCCTTAGCTGTACGCACAATGAATGTGGGTGGTTCTATTTTTAAACGTGTTTTTGTAATTATGGGCTTGTTATAAAGAGAAAGTGGATATTCCTGGCAAAGATAATTTGCCTCTTTTTTATTATATACTTTCTAAGTTTATTTTAGACATGACTGACATCGATAAAGGAAAAAAATGTAGGACAACCAATTACCCCCAGGCAAATTCCCCGGTTCGAATTACTTGGAAGTTTTGCTTAAAAAATCTGAGAGATATTTGAGAATGTTGTAAATTAATTGTCGCTACATCGATCAACCTGTGCCACCACATACAGATTCTAGCGATGTAAGTATACATTTTAATGAAATTGAAAACCATTCTAGTATCAGAGCTTTTCATAGTGTTCGCAAAAAAGTATAACTTCTACGTTTCTATTGCCAATTAGCATTCGTTTAAGCTATAACTGTATAAAATCCTCGTGTTCCGACTTACGACAACTTTAACGTTAGAGTGCCAACAGTCGTTCAATATGACGTGCACGAACGTTTGGCGTCCATCAACGATTTGTTGAGGCACTAACAACGATGTTATCGTAAGTCGGAACGTGGGATATGTATGGTATCATAAGGGAGACGTGACATCAACTAAAATAGCTTTACCGAACTATGTTGGGTTCGGCTGCCAGTCTAACCGAATACAGCTGAATACTAGTATCTTATATGGAGCGACTGCCTAACGTAATTCAGCAATTAGGTAATACAGTCACTGACAGTCCAGTCATCATCATCATCATTTCAGCAGAAAGACGTCCACTTTTGGACATAGGCCTCCCCCAAGCGTCTCCACAACGTATTCCTGTGACTCTCACCAGGTCGTCGGTTCACCTTGTGAGAGGATTTCCAACGCTGCGTTTTCCGGTGTGCAGTCGTCACTCGCGCAAGGAAAGCGCGATCATGCAAAGAAATTCTGAGCATAGCCCTTTCCATTGCCCTTTGGGTGACTGTAAGCCTTCTGATAAGGCCAATTGTAAGCCACCGATTGGCCGAAGGCGATGTTTCAGTGCCATATGTCATCACTGGCAACACGCACTGGTCTGGACTGGTGAGACACTGATATATTTGACGAGAAGATACCGTGCAGCTTCCCTAACGCTGATGATTGACCTCTTTTTCAAAGTTAGACCTACCCAACTGGATTGTTTGTCTCAGGTAAACGTAATCGTCTACAACTTCGAATGTCGAGTCTTCGAGTGGATGCTGCATGGATAGACCAGTATCCCCTGGTAATACTGATGCCAGATATCTTGGCTTCTGAGTAACGGAACGACTGTCGAAGATTTACATATCAGCCGGGATCAACGGCTTAGCGTTTTTTTTTGTTTTGTTGATAATTTTTAAATTTTCTATTTTAAATTATTACTGATAGGCTCTCGCCTGACCACTATCTTACCTAACCACCTGATAGTAAGTGATGATGTGGTCGACGATGAAACACGGTTGCCTAGAATTGACCTACTCACTCTTGACTTAAAGACACCTAGGTTGTAGCTATCTGAAAACCCAGACTCCGGCAGGGAACTCCAGTTCTTAGCTGTGATATCCTTGTAAGTTTTTCTGATTTCGATTCCCAACCAGGACAAATGTTTGTGTGATGAGCATGATCATATCATTTGTTCTGTGTCTGGGTGTTATTTATCTATAATATGTATGTATTTAGAAATACCTATATATGTTTATCAGTTATCTAGTACCCATACCACAAGCTCAGCTTAGTTTGGGACTAGATGGCGTTGTGAAAGTTGTGGAATTTTTATTTATTTATTTAAACTTCATGTACAGTGGTGGCACATAGGCGGACTTAATGCCACAAAGCATTCTCTACCAGTCAAACATTGGGTTAAAAAGACAACACTGTGGTAGGTGTGCACAATAAATAAATAACAGATATTTTTGAAATAGAATGTTTATAGTATCGTTAAATTAAGTGGCTTATAATAATAAAATACGTATTTATGCTAATATAATAAACTAATAAATACTATGATAAATAAGAAATCATTCTAACTAAGAGAACTTAAAATATAACAATTATGACGAAGACCGAAATTAGAAAAAAAAATATTATAAATATTTTTATTACTTTTAAAATATTTACGTAAACAGACGTCCGTATCCTTAGATTGCGTTGACTTAGAAGTCTGATTATTCATTGCTCCAAGGAGTAGCATATCTGAGTAAATTTGATTTTAATTGCAGTTTAATACTTCTACTCGTTCTTGAGAAAAGGGGTCTTGGCAGACGGACAGACGGGCAACAAAGTAATCCTACAAGGGTTCCATTTTTGCCTACTGAGGCACAGACTCACAAGTTTGAAAACCACACTGATATTTTTATTTCTCCAATTCCATTTCAGTGCATTCCTCGGCTGTTATGCCAAAAAATTCGACAAATCCATCGAAGCGAGTAACACTTTGAAGTTTTACCAAAAAGATTTCTAAAAAAAGTTGCTTTGAGCTCTCGCTCGATCTAGGACATCCTATGTTACATTTTGAAAATAAATTCAATTTCAGTTTTGAATAAAAATAGAAGTAATGACATTGTTGGAAAACCTCTCACCGGCGACTTGGTGAGGATTGCGTCAATACTTCGACCAGTGACGATACAGCGCCGGCAACGGAGGAGCAAGATGCAACGCAAGTATTATCAGCAGCGGGTGACGCACTGCATCTCGCTGACTCAAAACTGCCGATGTTTACATTTTGTGCTCCGCGACGTATGTTCACGCTGGAGTTGTTAGACGCCCTACTTTCCGAAACAGCGTTGCGCCAGAACTCCACTTCGGCAACGGTGATATTGGACACCTCCAGCTTGGATTGTACCTCGGCCAAGCTTCAGGGAGTTTTTCAGGGATGTCATGTCCTTCAGCAACCTGGTGACATCGATGTGGTCGAACGTGACGCGAGGCAATTTATGCAGCTTCTTCGCCATGAAAGCAAGTATGTCGTCCGGCTCGAAGCTTTTCATCATTGTGATGATATCCTGCACAATTTTCTGGCCGCCATCCCTCCGTCGGAATTGCATCTGGTCAACTTTGCCCAGCGCTTGGAACAGCATCAACTTGGCACTGCTTATCTCCTCCTCGTTGAAACTGGACTTACAGATCTGCAGGATGCTGACCTCGTCCATGTAGTCAATGGCATGTTTGATGAATGCCAACAGCTCGTTGGCTATGAGTGGTTAACTCATAGCGACGAAAAAGGGGCGAAGGCTACTGCCGCGCCAAACGCGAATATAAAATTCGTATCGAGCAGCGCAAACACGTCCGTACTTGACTGCGCATTGAAGTGCAATGATATGATAATGCTTTTGTACTCTTATTTTCAAAATGATATTTCTTTTTTTTATGCACTAGCCATTTATTGTCTTACCGTCACTCTTCAGTAAATAAATAATGACTAAGGCATTACATACGCCTCTGTGTTGCATGAAGTTTTAATAAATAAATAAAACCTATTCACACCTTTATTTTAAAAGAGCAACGGCCCCGACTTACAAGTTGTAGGTCGTGGGTTCAAACCCAATCAGACGCACTACTTTGTTTAATTTATTTCATCACCACTGCGTTAAAAACGGTGAAGGAAAACATCGTGAGGAAACCGGCATGTCCAAGAACTAAAAATTCGAAGATATGTGACATTCACCAACCGGCACTGGGCCCGCGTGGTGGATTACGGCCCATTCCCTTTCCTAGAGAGGAGGCCTGAGTCCCAGCAGTGCGAACATTATAAGGCCGACTATGCTATGCTATGCTACACCTTTTAAAACAAATGAAACTCTTTCAATCAGCAAAAATGGTTCTAATCTTAATTTTCTCGCTCACAAAAGAATACTTTTTACAAAATTACTTCGTACTTAGACCCAAACTACTTTTCTAGAAGCATAAAGTTCGAACTTACTAATTGTTTCACTTACAACTTTTTATAACTTACTCGATAACTAGAAAGGTACGATTATTGCTTCCGTTCAGCCAAAGACTAGGGAAGTTTGAGTTTAAGTATAAGAAGAAAACTTTTATGAAAGCTTACGCTATGTTACGTTACGTAAAGGGTTAAGTAAGAATTGTATTTTGTTAGTCATCATTATCATTTCAGCCGAGATACGTCCACTGTTGGACATAGGCCTCCCTCAAGCGTCGCCACAACGACCGGTCCTGTGCGTCTCGCATCCATCGGATTTCAACGACCCTCACCAGCCCCCCTAGCCAAGTTACAATCGTTTCGTTCGCGCTGAACGCCTCGAGTAGGCCACGCCTCTGATTCCTTTGTTCTGACCACGTGACTGAGCGTTGAGATGACGTCAGAACAAAGGAATCGGAGGCGTGGCCTACTCGAGGCGTTCGGCGCGAACGATACGATTGTAACTTGGCTAGGGGGGCAGGTCATCGGTCCACCTTCACTTACCGCTATTTATCTCTGTTTCACCCTACGATTGACTGGTAGAAAATGCCTAAGGCATAAAGTCCGCCGCTGGTATAAAGTATTTACTAAATAAATGACAAATTGTATTGATCAAACGATGTTCTTCAAAATACTTGCAAAGGAAAACCTAATAAAGAGTTTCATAAACATAGTAGGTATAATTTTTTTTAGGTGGGCAATCATCTAATTACTTCTCTCGCTTTGTGGTAGAATGAGAAGGCGAGAAGGCGTATCAGATTTTTTCTGAGTAAAACCTACCTGTGTCCTTCAATTGCCCTTTTGATTCCAGGACCACGGAATCCCTTTCAAAAATTTCCTGTGGCCTTAGCGAGCATCGGCCATTTTGGGCCTCTACAGTTTGACTGACCTCTTTATGAGGTGGACTCACTAGACGACCGGACCAGCTAAGCATTAATTCCGGGGGAGAAACCTCTCTGTAATGGATAATTTAGCCGTTATATGTGAAAGTAAAATAAAGCACAGAATTATTAGTTACCTACATTTGTGCACTTTATCGAACTTGACTCGGACGATTTCACGTGTAACAGCTAGTTTGAAGATAAAAAAGAAACACACTGCAGAAGCTTTCTTTAATATAACTTTAGATTAAACAGTAAAACATTATTAAATAAGCATTAATGGATTTCCATTGCATCGCTAGGTACCCTCGCACCACTAGACACACTCGCACCGCTAGGCAACGTCGCACCACTAGACACACTCGCACTGCTAGGCAACGTCGCACCACTAGACACACTCGCATCGCTAGGCAACCTCGCAACACTAGGCACACTCGCACCGCTATGCACCCTCGCACTAGCTAAATCGCACATTTCTGTCAAAATATCACATTATATTTACTTTAAAATTATTGTAATACTTTAAAAGTACTGTTGTCTTCTTCACAGACTTGAAATAAACAATAAAGTTTCTAAGAATAACGAATCATATGCCAAGTCCTGTGTTGTTTAGTTTCGGCACACGTTTTAAAAGCTGCATAAATCTGACTTGTGGCAGATTGTTTTTAACGAGACGGCAGAGTTTGGCACAAAATATAAGCGTCGTGGTTTCGATTCCCACATTGAACAAATATTTTTATGGCCTACACTCTACAGTTAGGTTACTCGCCGCCACGATACACGAGTAACATCTAGAGTAGAGCAAAATTATTTTAAAGAATATAAATATAAAAAAGAACCATTATTATTTTAGAATGGACCACTAGACTTACGGCATTGCGCCACCGGTACGTTGTGGACATCCCACCCATACGCACAAAGCGTTTCGAGAACACATTTACTATGCGTACAGCCAAGTAGTGGAATTCCTTGCCGGAGTCTGTGTTTCCTGATAGCTACAACTTAGGGGTCTTTAAGTCAAGAGTGAAAAGGTTACTTCTAGGCAAGCGTGCTCCATCGTCGACCACATCATCGCTTACCATCAGGTGAGATGGTGGTCAAAGGCGAGCCTATCATTAATGAAAAAAAAAAAAACAATGTATACGTATGTTTTCTCTCCTAGAGAGAAGGCCTAAGTCCCAACAGTAAGAATTTTATATAGCTTTTTTGAGGTTGTAGTGTTTACCTTATTTATTTCCTTTCTCGTGACTTTTTATTGTCATAATATCTTCTGTTACCTTAAGACTTCGACTTACACGACTCTCACAGATGAACATGAAAGTTTTCTTCCTGTAACTTGGACCACAAACTAAAGAATTGCGGATTCAGACGAAGTTGAGCTCGTGATTATTCAATTATTAAGATACTTAAAATTCGCGGCGTGTTTGTATTTAAAAAGGTATTATTTAATGAAGGGGTCGAATTTATAGTTTTTTGCCTAAATTAGAATTAAAATTTCTTACTGAGCAATATGATCTGTATGGTGCCGGACGTAAAGAATAGCACCATCCCATTTCTTCCCGTGGGTGTCGTAAGAGGCGACTAAGGGACATTTTCAAGACTGTGTGTACTGTTAAGCACCTCAGGTCACCGCGTGGTGGCGGGTAAACCACCAGCAACAGGCGGCCGGCCGTAAAACAGTAGCCATATCCTTTGCAACATATTAAGTTTAAATAGAATGCGCGATAGGGTTAGGGCGTACCCCACAGGCGACGCGCAGGGGCAGCACCCGGCTCCTGTGGGAAATGGACTAGGGTTGTTGCACCATCACGGGCGGGGGCAACATAAGAAGCTAGCTCGAGAAATGATGTTGAGGTATGCAAGTTGGAATGTAGGGACAATGACTGGAAGGGCCAGAGAGTTAGCGGATGTATTAAAAAGAAGACGAATAAACGTGGCGTGCTTACAAGAAACAAAATGGAGAGGAACAAAAGCGAGAGAAATTGGTGAGGGATTAAGTTTTATTACTGTGGAAGTGATGGTAAAAGAAATGGTGTAGGAATAGTGTTAGACAGCAAATTAAAAGAAAGCGTGATGGAAGTACAAAGGATTAATGATAGGCTTATAGTTGTGAAGATTATGTTAGAGAATGTAATGTTGAATGTAGTTAGTGTGTATGCACCACAAGTAGGATGCGATGAAACAGTGAAAGAGAAGTTTTGGGAGGATTTTGATAGAGCTTTAATGGCCATCCCTGTACATGAGGAATTGATTGTTGGAGGTGACTTTAATGGACATGTGGGAAGAATGAGAGGTGTTTACGAAAGAGTACATGGGGGATGGGGTTTTGGAAGTCGAAACAGTGAAGGGGAGACGCTGCTGCAATCCGCTACTGCATTTGACCTGGCAGTAGCCAATACTTGGTTCCAGAAAGGAGACGAACACCTGGTCACGTACAAAAGTGGTAATCATAAGACCCAAATCGACTACTTTCTAGTTCGGCGCAACCACTTAAAGCACGTCAAAGACTGCAAAGTACTGCCAGGAGAAGACCTAGTCTCACAACACAGACTCCTGGTTATGACATCAGTGGTCAAAGTACTCTCTACCAAATACAAAGAGCGTCCTCCCCCTAAAATAAAATGGCATATGTTAGAGAGGAATGATTGTGCGAAGAAGTTCAGGGAGCGAGTGGTGGACAGAATGATAGAGATGGGAGACATGAATGATCGAAGTATAAATGAAAGCTGGAATGAGATTGCTGAGTGTATGAGACATGCAGCGAAAGATATTTTTGGAGAGACGAGAGGAAAGGGTACAATAGATAGGGATACATGGTGGTGGTCGATAGATATACAGAATGTGTTGAAGGAAAAAAAGAGGAAATTTAAGGAATGGCAGCGTATAGATCCGGAAAACACTAGCTTAAAGTCTGCGAAAAAAAGTGAATATGATGCTTTAAAGAAAAAAGCCAAAAAAGCCGTGGCAATAGCGAAAGCAAAAGCACATGACAAACTATACAACACACTAGATAGTCCGGCAGGCCAGAAAGATCTATACCGACTTGCTAGAGCAAGAGAGAGAAATGCGAGAGATGTTTGTCAGATAAGATGTATAAGGGATGAAACTGGAATGATTCTATGAGAAGATGAAAAAATCAAAGAGGTGGAAGGACTATTTTGAAAGACTGATGAATGAGGAAAACCACTGGAATGGGATTTTAGAGAGCAAACCAGTGAATGTGGGTTTAGTGAGAATGATTGGTATGGATGAAGTCAGGATAGCTGTAAATGGAATGAAGAATGGTAAGGCAATTGGTCCAGACGGAATACCAGTTGAAGTGTGGAAGTTGCTGCGAGTGGATGGATGGATGTGGTTAGCTTTGTTCTTCAATAAGTTGTTACGGGAAGAAGCCATACCTGATGAGTGGTGCAACAGTTCCCTGGTGCCCATCTTTAAAAACAAGGGTGATGTGCTTGAATGCAACAATTATAGAGGAATAAAGCTAATGTCACATACTATGAAAGCCTGGGAGAAAGTTATTGAAAGGAGGCTGAGAGAAGAGAGTGAAATTGCACAGAACCAATTCGGTTTTATGCCTGGTCGGGGTACAACGGATGCCATTTTTGCTATACGCCAGCTGTGCAAGAAATACAGAGGTGCGCATAAAAACTTGCACATGGTATTCATCGACCTCGAAAAGGCATACGACCGGGTACCTCGTGAGGTTTTGTGGTGGGCCCTTAAGGAGAAAAGTGTGCCTGGGAAGTATGTGCAGTTGATCCGAGCGATGTACAGTCGATGCAGTACCCAAGTCCGGTCTACAGTGGGCAACACTGGCAGCTTCAATGTGGCTGTCGGCTTACATCAAGGGTCGGCTCTCAGCCCTTACCTCTTTCTGATGATAATGGACGCTTTGACGTTGCACATTCAGGAAGAGGCACCCTGGTGTATGCTGTTTGCCGATGACATTGTGTTGGTTGCCGAGAGTGGCCTAGAGGTCCAGAACAGATTGGAGGTGTGGTGGCACAGACTGGAGAGTGTTGGCCTGAAATTGAGTAGAACCAAAACGGAATACTTGTTCTGCGATTTCGGTGGTCTCTCCGGTCCTATGCCCTTAGCTCTCGCTGGAACGCCCATACCAATCTGCTCCGACTTTCGGTACCTCGGATCGCTTATCCAAGGAGATGGCGAGGTAGACCGAGACGTATCACATCGGATCAATACAGGATGGATGAAATGGCGACAGGTCACTGGAACAATTTGTGACCCACGGATGCCCCTCAAGTTGAAGGGTAAAATCTACAAGTCCGTGATAAGACCTGTCATACTGTATGGATCAGAATGTTGGGCTGTGAAAAAGACGGATGAAAAAAGATTGCATGTAGCGGAGATGAGAATGTTGAGATGGATGTGTGGTGTGACGAGAATGGATAAAGTGAGAAATGAATATATAAGAGGAAGTTTGAAAGTGGCGTCAGTGACTGAAAAGTTGAAGGGGAATCGTTTGTCTTGGTATGGTCATGTAAAGAGGAGAGATGAAACGCATGTTACTAAAAGAGTTATGAGTACACATGTGGATGGGTGGAGAGGGAGAGGGAGGCCAAAGAAAAGATGGATGGATTGTGTGAACAGTGATATGAAAGAAAAGGAACTTAGTGATAGTATGACGGTTGACAGGATAGAATGGAAGAAAAAAACGTGTTGCACCGACCCCAAATAAGATGGGACAAGGGCAGGAAGATGATGACTGAGCAATATGATATACATCAAATCATTTATATGAGACTTGGGCAGTGTTTACTGTAAGTGAAAATGTAACGAGTTTGTAAAAACGTACAGGATTGAACCCATTTGCACGCGATTCATTATCATCTTCCTGCCATTGTCCCGTGTTATTTGGGGTCGGCGCAACACGTTTTTTTCTTCCACTCTGCCCTGTCACTCGTCATACTATCACTAACTTCCTTTTCTTTCATATCACTCTTCACACAATCCATCCATCTTTTCTTTGGTCTCCCTCTCCCTCTCCATCCATCCACATTGCACGCGATTGATACTGTTTAATAAACCAGAAAATGTATGAAAGATTTTTTCCATATTGACACCAGTGAATAATCTTCAGTTCAATTTGATCAGATACGATCCGATCCGATCCAATCCAATCCAACCCAATCCAATTCAATCCAATCCAATCCAATCCAATTTAATTTAATTCATTTCAAAAATATTTATTTCACATAGCTTCTGTAAAAAAACACTTAACAATCACACTCAGAGTAAATTTTTCAAACTGCTCGTGGACTTATATTTGCTAACCAGTTTGAATTGAATTTCATACGAATTTTCAAAGGTTACATTTAAGAGTTTAATTCGTATAAGACGATTGCTTTTGCGATATTCTCTGCTATATTTTCTAAAACGTCTTTCATTTGCGTTTGTTAAAAATAACTGAGCTTAAAACCATTTCGGAGCGAAGTTTCTGGCTATTACGAATATTAGCTAGATATGCATGATGCTGGTGCATTAAACGTAGCAATGGATTGAAAGTCCGTGTGCAATATGAGAATATTCTATACTAGTTTTTCTAATGGCTTCGTTCGCGTGGAACTCATAAAGTATCCCACGGGAACGTACTACCGCTGAACCAGGATAAAAATGTACTCTATATCTATGTACGCGATCTGAATGAGGATTCAGGTCGCCTACCTGCTTTTCAAATGTCATTTAAATTAGTCTCACTCAGTTCAGTCGTGAAGCGAACAAAACAAAAAATAAAATCTGGGCAAGTTTGGTTCGGGCTCGCGCACTAAGGGTTCTGTATAAACTTACCTATGAAAACAGTTCAGTTACGAAGATTTTTCAGAAAAGCAAAAAAAGTTTTTTTTGTGACGTAACTACAAATTTACAGTTTTAAGATTGTTTCCTTTATTTGTGCTTCAAGACCTTACTTACTTCATGCCAAATTTCAGGTCAACGGGAAGTACCCTATGAATATTGATTCCCTTGAGTGTCGAAATACACGTTTTTGGCGACAAAAACGTCCGTATCTTATTTCGTTAACTCAGAAGTTTGATTTTTTCAAAACTTCAAGGGTCTGCAGACCTGACTATATGGTTTTAATTTGAACTCAATACCCCCGCGCGTTCCCGAGATAAAGGGTCTTGACAGACAGACAGACTGACAACAAAGTGATCCTATAAGGGTACCGTTTATTTCCTTTTGAAGTACTGAATCCTAAAAACAAACAACTAACAATTACAAAACCAAAACATACAACACAACACACACACATACTTTTTTCATCTTATCATCGACGGCGCATAGTGTTTCAAGCGCCTATGTCAGCAAAACCGTAGCGGCCCAGCATTGTGGAAGCCTACTGAGGCCATGGCTTCTGGATCAGGATCCTGGAATGCAAGGCAATGAAAGAAAATAGAAGTTAGTTTTAGTCAGTAAAAGCCTGACACGCCCTCCCACGCTAGAATTACAAGCATGCAAAAATATGTAACAAAAACTCTTATTTACGGTGAAAAAATAATGAAAATTTCCCCTAAAAGAACCACATGAGGTTCGAACAAATATTTGTGTCACATGCAAATCTAGATACGAAACCACTGCGCTACGGTCTTCGATGATTATCGTTTAAAATAGACGTTCTTATATAAACTTCATAATTGACTGGTTGGCTCCTTATCGATGATAGCGTGATGATTTTTATTTCAGAAGTTAACTTTGCAGCTAAATGGAATAATGTAATATTATATTACGTGATTTTTGTCGCTGCATTGATTTTATTATGTGGTAAAAACTAATTTTTTACAAAACATTTAGATGATATCGAATAGAAATGTCAATATTGTATTAAAAAAAAAACAGGTAAAACTTATTTTATACAAAAAAAAAGAAGATAAAATAATGACCAAATTTTTAACTGTAGTCGGGGATCGAACTCGCGGCAAATATCGTTCAATACCGACATTTTGGATTATTGCTTACCCCCCATAGCAAATAGCGTGATAATTTATAGCCTATAAGTTGCCCTGACCTATAAGGATTATGTATGCAAAATTTGAACAGGATTTTTGCGCCAATTAATACCATCGGAAAATAATTTTACTGTGTTATTATATGTATAGATATAGATAGATAAATAGTGAATTATTTACTTTTCGCAAATAAACTTGGTTACATACATTATGGAACATACATGGGATGCGATGGGATGTCTGTTGCTAATGCATTAAACGTAGAAACGAATTGAACGGCCGAGTGTAGTATAAGAATATTCCATATCCTGCCTGAAAGCTTTGCAAAGTTGGCAATGTATTTTTAAAACGTGAGGTTTGAGATAGCGGGTTATAAGCTATCGCGGTACAAACAAAACTAATGGAAAATATTCTTAAAGCGTTAGAAATATCAAGAGCAGTAGTGGCTGAGTGGTAACAGCCCCGACTTATGAGCAATAGGTCGTGGGTTCATCATCACGGCGTACAACCCTAAGGTTTTAAATCCAACTCGCACTTGGCAGTTTTTTTATTATAATAGTTTTATTACGTTTCTCCTAATTCAAAAAATCTGTAAATCCATTCGAAATTCAAACCGAAAACCAGTATAAATTATATGCTCTAAATTCAAAATTCGTATTGTCTTCAAAACTTGCGGATTCGTTCAAAATTTCGAACTACCCACTAAGTTATTGCTATTATCTAAAGTTTTAAGCTTTTGAGTCGAGTTGAGAGCATCATACCCGTTCTGGAACGATGAAAAAGTTTTTCAAGCGTCTGAAAATTTCAATATCACTAAAAGGATTTTGCGATTCGGCTGTTTTTGAATAGCCCTTGTTATTTTGAGTAGATTGAAGGGCCTAGAGTAAAAATGTGTAGATGTTTTTTTTCTATTTTTAAATGTAAGTGGTTTTAAAGGTTTACTAGTCTTTTTTATTTATTTTGTATCTACATTGAGACTTTTTAGCTAGCTAGGTATATAGATACGTTACACTTTTGAAAAAACATTACCATATTGTATTCAAGGAGATAGGCTAATCTGTAAAGTACTGAGGCCCATTTTCACTATAACAGGAGATACTTACACAAATGTGAACCTACACTTAAACAGGCTTCCCCCAAGTTTCGCCACATCAACTGATCCTGGCGTCTTGCATCCGTCGGATTCCAGCGGCCTTCACCAGGTCATTGGACAACCTTCGGAAGGACTACCAACACGGCGTCTAGCAGTACGCAGTTCCAACTCCAGAACCTTTCGACCTCAGCGGCCATCTGTTCTGCAATGCATACTGCTATTTAAATTTGGCAATTCTTCGGTCTAAATCGATGAATAATAGTAATAGTAAATAAGCAGGCATAATTTATTTAATACATTTTTACTATTTGTTTGTATCCTGATTGTCGCCATCCCAATCATAAATATACAAAGGGGTGACCAGACGTTTGCAAACTAGCGTTCCAACCAAGGTGACCTTGGTTTATGTGTTTGTTTTGTGTTGCGGCTATATGAATGTAAACCACGTGCCAACACGTTCGGTAGTTAGGAAAACGCGCCCCCCAACAAAGGCCGTTGAAGGTCATGGTTTACAACTGCTGTCTACACGGATTGAAACTAGCAAGGTGACCTTGGTTGAGACGTTGGTTTGCAACTATCTAATCACCCCTTTCCTGTAACCGACATATAATACATAACATGATGGAAAAGATTGTCCTTGAAGTTTCTTACACATTCTTCTCCTTAGAGATCTACGCTTTGGAATGTGCAATTAGCATCATTTTTCTGACTGACTGACTTCTTGACATTTCAAAAGTGTGTTTAAATAGTTTATTTGAAATACTATGTTTTGAATCTTTGAATCTTTGAATCTTTTAGCTTTTGGCGAGTTTTTTCGAATGAAGTTAAAAGATCTTTTAATTATACTCAAATTGATCCCTAGTGGGTATTGTGATGGTAAATTAGTATTGTTTTGAGTCTCAAGTGTTTATCATCATTATCATCATCATTTCAGCCGAAAGAAGTTCACTGGCCGATCCTATGCGTCTCGCATCCACCGCACTCCCGCGACTCTCACCAGGTCATCGGTTCACCTTGTGGGAGGCCTTCCAACGCTGCGTTTTCCGGTGTGCGGTCGCCACTCTAGAACCTTTCGGCCCCATCGACCATCCGTTCTACGAGCAATGTGCCCTGCCCACTGCCACTTTACTTTGGCGATTCTTCGGGCTATGTCGGCGACCTTGGTTCAAGTGTTTATACAACTGAACAATACGTACCTAACATAGCGAAACATAACGAAAGGGGGCAAGCAGAGCGATGAGGATGGCTTCACTAAGGTAGAAAAGAAGAAGAAGAAGCCTACTTGTCAGAACTAGTGCGGTACCGCGCTGGCAGGACCCAACATGCTGCTGCGTCCAGCAGTACCTACGACGCAGCTGTACGTTTCGAGGTTACATCACACCACGAAGGCTGAGGAGATCATGGAGTATGTACGCGTGAAGACAAACTGGACTTTGAGATTCGTGCAGTTGGAGCCGCGCCATAACACTAATTTCAAGTCGTTTGTGGTTTGGGTGCCGACTCACCATTTGGAGACCTTCCTCAAAGGAGAGTTTTGGCCGAAGGGTGTCATGTATCGACGATTTCGTGGAAGGATACCGACCTCGCAGCGGAACACGACGCCGTCACTTCGTGTGCAATAGTACCTAATAATTGTTATAGTTTCTTTTATACATATGTATTAGTTTATTATTTTGTAAGATTATTTGTGTATTTTATCTATGGGCCTTAGTTGCCTGATAATAAATGATTATTATTTATTATTATTATAGAATCACTCAAAAAGGTACGGCTCGGTAAAATGGAGTGGAGAACCACATTGTGCTATTGATTACCTCAGCGTAGCTTGTCAATTCATCATCATCATCATCAGCTTGTCAATTAGGTTGACTTAATACATTTACTGCTACATACTGTAAAAAAAGAGCAGTGGTGGCCAAGTTGTAATGGCCCCTGACTTACGAGTTGTAAGTCGCTGGTTCTAACCCAGCCAGGCGCATTAATTTGTGTAGTTTATTTCATTACCACTGCTCTCAAAATGGTGAAGGAAAACATCGTGAGGAAACCGACATGTCCTAGAACCAAAACTTTTAAGCCATGAACATCCATCAATCTGTACTAGGCCCGCGAGGTGGATTATGGTTCATTCCCTCTCCGCGAGAGGAGACCTGAGTCCCAGCAGTGGGAACATTATAAGGCTGATTATGCTATACTGCAAAAACATTAGAGTGTGTGTGTTATATCCACATTCTAATGGAAAAGAAAGTTTTTTTTTTTTGGTGAATTAATTTTTCCTATACTTGTGCTATGAGACCTTCATACCAAATTTCAGGATTCTAGGTCAACAGGGAGTACTCTATGAATTTTGATTCCCTTGAGACTGTTGAAATACACGAATCGGCCGTATCTTTTTTTTTATTTAATCCAGAAGTTAGATTTTTTCACAGCTTCAAGGGACCGCAGACTAAAGTATATGGTTTTGATTTTAACTCGATACCTCCACGCGTTTCCGAGATAAAGGTTTTCGACAGACAGACAGATGGACAATAAAGTGATCATGTAGGGGTACCGTTTTTTCAAAATCTCTTCCGAGAAAATCTCGGGAATAACTTGTTTTATAAGAAACAATCCATTTTAGGCGAATAGCATCAAATCCGCAGCGCGGGAGCTATCGGACGCCTCAGGTCTCTTAACCTCATCTTTTATTCATTCCCGATTTTTTTACTGTCCGTACACAGTGTGAGTGCTATGTTACCAGATTTGGGAAAACGATTTGAACTTTTTTTTTAAGTATATTTAGTAATATGCGGCACATTGTTCGTAGAACAGATGATCGAGGGGCCGAAAGACGCAGCGTTGGAAGGCCTCCCACAAGATGGATTGATGACCTGGTGAGGGTCCTGGGAATTAGCCAGCTGCATCTCACACAGAACCGGTCGTTGTAGCGATACTTAAGCGAGGTCTGTGTGTCAGCAGTGGAAGTATTTTGTCTGAAATCATGACGATTATGGTTCTTATCTGTCAATCATCATCAGCCCAGTCTTTTTCAAACTACGTTGGGGACGCCTTTTAGTCTAAAAAATAATCTATTTGCCTAGCCATTCCTCAACTATATTGGAATTAGCTTCTAGCTTCTTTAAAACCAGCTGATTACCAGGTCTTGAAGTAAGTGCCTGCATCTTTCAACGTTTTATCGTTCGGTACGCAGTACCACCACTCAGAAGTTATTGCCCCCATCGAGCATATATATTAAAGCACTAGCTTTTGCCCGCAGCGTTGCCCGCGTACATAAAATATAGCCTATATCACTCAGGAATAAAGCAGCTTTCTATCGGTGAAAACAATTTAGCAATCGGACCAACACTTTCAGAGATTACCTCTATAAACATACTTTATCTCTTTATAATATTACTGTAGATTAACATAGATAGTAAACCTCTACGGTCCAGACTAAGCGTTTCGCCTCATCGTTTATACCGCTTATATCGAAGGACGAGAACAATTTGTCTGCTACGGTCTTCCCGTCCGATTATAAGTCAAGTGTTTTCAAGGCTAGAGTGAATAGGTTTTTAATAAAATAGTACGCCTCACCATGAACGATTGCATTACTGCTTATCATCAGGCGGGATCGCAGTCTAGCACTAGTTTATATCAATTAAAAAAACACATAATTATGATCTCATCCACAAAGCTTCTCACACATCTCGTCACAATTTAGCACGTTATGTAGTACATAGGATACCCCTTAGGCCTTCAGTATCCTAAGAGGTACTTACATATACTTGAGGTATCGTGATCGCAAGGGGAAGCGTCTGTAGTAAGTGATACCGTTGCTTTGACTTGTGAAGATAGCATCTTGGTTAGAATCAGTGTATAACATCGTATAACTCATACATTTGAGCCTTATATTTAAAAATATACAATCGGCCTTATCGCATTCCATGATCTCTTCCAGGCAACCTGGTATGGAAAAATATTGTCTGGACATAAAATGGGGTTGCACTTGATACATCACAAAAATTGAAAAAAAAAAGAAATAAAGTACATACTTAACACTAAAATACATACATACTAAATAATTATAATGGCAAGAAAACAAGGGACAACTACAATTAATACAAATAAAAATGAGACAAAAACTTTACAAGACTTTTATGCTAAAATTTTCTTTTTTCTCTCATTTTGCCTTATACCATTGCTTTCTCTCGTCACGTGCACCAACATCATTTTTAGAGTCTTTTTGTCAGCCTTCTACTGTCTAAAACCTACCCGTGTTTCTGGAGTTGCTCTTTGCATTCTAGTGCTGCAATTACTTTTTCAAAATATCCCACAACTCTGGCAGTCATTGGTTCTAGCGAGCCAGGTCGATTAAGCTGACATTTCCATAAGGCACTTGAAACATAACTATAATAGTCTGGCCGTCATTGGACGTGCTTAAAATGTCCTCTTTAACAAATCCAGGAGTAAATATAACAAGGCTTATGTTACACAAATTTCGTGACACCAAATTATGAAACGTAGCTACTAGAAAAATCTGTTTTCAAATTCGAAACAAAAGTCAGCAAGCAACACGCTTTTAAAACAAAAACATGAAACATAATAATAAAGGGTAATAAAAATGTAACTTTTTCATTTTAACACCAAAAATTCCAATTACAAATTTTTCCTTTAAAAAGTGTTGTATTTTTTCGGTTTGGCAACACAACAGAAGTACGAATCGGCGGTCCAATAAATCCGATATAAAATACGAATCGGTGTTTACCTTGTTTTCTTTTATTTTCAACTTTTTTTCATTGTTTTCACTTGTGTTTCGTGCGCTGCATTCGCGATAATGTCAATACATTTGATTTTTTTATACCTACCTACTTCTTTTTTATGCTTATTTTATTTGAATGTGGTTTTCAATCACACTGCTTCACTGCGGAGTGTTAGCTGAAAATCAGCGCTGGGTGTCTGACGCCCAGCAATAGCTGAGTTGGCGACCCTTTCCATTCGGGCACGGTCAGCGCAACTTTTGATTATCCTGTTGGTCTACTGGTTAGTGGCCCTGACTACTATGCCGGAGGTCGTGGGTCCAATTCCCACCCAGGACAAATGTTTGTGTGATAAGCACAATAATTTGTTCTGTGTCTGCGTGTAATTTATCTATATTATGTATGTATTAAGAAATATTTAAGTATGTCAGTAGTCTAGTACTCATAACATAAGCTCTGCTTAGCTTGGGACTAGACGGCGTTGTGTGATAGATATGTGAAAAAAAAAAACTATATTGTATCTAATCTGTACTTTTTATTTTTCATTGTGTAGTTCCCTATTGTATTGCCTGTATCGAATAAATCTTATTTTATTCTATTCAATTACAACTTAAGTAGCAGTGGACAGGGCAAATTCACATTTTAACTGTTCAAAAGAAAGAAAAGAAGAAAGACAGAAATCTTTTTATTACGTTGTTTTTGTATTCTTTTTGTTTACGTAGTAACGCGAAAGAGTTACTATTGCCCTAAAACGCAAAGGGCAAATGAAGGAATATTTCGGTGAGTTTTAGTCAGTAGGTATAAGTCTGTCACACCTCAGAACGAGACAAGTAACTAATTTAATAATTTCCCACCTCAAAAAAGATACTGGCACGCCTTAATTATGGCGGTAAGCCCCTCTTTGAGGAGTGGCTGGAGAAGCAACACGGTGTCTTCACCTTCCGCATTACGCAGATCCTTACCGGACATGGCAAGTTCGGGAGGTTCCTGCATCGGATTACACACAGACACAGACACGGTGGAGCATACGGTGCAGGTGTGCCCCGCTTGGGCGGAGTACCGCCGTGTCCTCGTGGAGGCAATCGGCGGAAGCGACCTTTCGCGTGGGGCCCTGGTTCGGGCTATGGTCCGAAGCGTGGAGCCTCCTTCTGCGAAGCAGTCATGTTAGCAAAGGAGAAGGCTGCACGCGTAAGTGAACGAAGGTCCGACTTGCCACACCGACTACCAGCCACGGTAGACGCGGGCTTGTGGACGTTGAGCAATGGGTAGCTCGCCGTTCGGTCGTTCGGTAGTTAACCGGACTGAGCCCAGTCGTCAACAACGTGCTCCTCAGGGAGATGCCAGCAAACCGTAGGGGCTCAACAGGGCCGATGCCCGCTAGCTAGGACCGCGGAGAATTTCTGAAAGTAAAACCTGTAGTCCTAGAATGCAAAGGGTAATTGAAGAGAACAGGTGTGGTTTTAGTCAGTAAAAGTCTGACCCGACCTCTCGCTCCACTCAGAGCGTGAGAAGTCATAGGATAATTTCCCACCTTAAAATAAAAAAAAAACCCAAAAAAGGTAAGCTAACTTTTATGGGCAAAAAAAATGCTTTATGGGACCATTACATAGTGCCATATCCATGAAACTGTTCGAAAAACATTTCACAAAGCTGAGCACGAAGCCAAAATGAGAAAAAAGTCCGAAATACCATTAAAAAACGAATAAGACAATGAAATAGTGAAACCGACACGGCGACACGGAGACCAATTGCGATTTTTCAAACAATTGGCTCGAGTCCAACGTGATTACCGCGAATACAGAGCCAGGTGAAATATGTATGAACTATGAACAGAATAAAATCTCTCCCTTGGATTGTTTTCATTGATTGGGTACGGTCGGATAAGAAAGAGGCAGAGCCTTTCTGACGATATTTTCTATAAGCAAAAGGAAATATTGCTAAGGCAAGTTGCTTGCATTTTACGCGCAAGAGCGTTTGGATGGGATGTGCGAGTATGTAGCACTAGTATCTCAAGAACGCGCGAGTAAACGGGCAAGTGCGAGTCGGACTCGCGCACTGAGGGTTCCGTACAAACTAACCTATGAAAACAGACGACTTGCCAATTTTTTTTACTACAAGTTTACAGTTTTCAGAATTTTTTCTTATACTTGTGGCGTGAGACCTTGCTTCATTCATTTCCTATGAATTATAATTTCCTTGAGAGTATCGAAATACGCGTTTTTTGCGATATAAATGTTTAAGTCGCAAAAAACGTATATTTCGATACTCTCAAAGGAATCAAAATTCATGTTTTTCCCGTTGACCCAGAATCCTGAAATTTGGTATAAAGTAAGGTCAGGAACACAGGTATAGGAATAAATCTGAAGAGTCAATTTGTTTTTACCTACGTCACAAAAGAAAATACTTTTTTGCAATTCGGAAAACTCTTCGAGACTCTTAGAAGAAAATTCGGGAATTGTAGTTTTAACGGAACCCTCAGTGCGCGAGTCCAACTTGCCCTTACCCAGTTTTTTAGTTATTGTTACGTTCCAATCGGTTGTAGCGTGATGTTACGTATATAGCTTTTTTCAATACACTTACTCGATACCCGTTAATACCCGCTTTTAGGTACGCAATTAACTGTCTTTCGCACTAGTGCGGAAAAGTGCTCGTACTCGCCCCCACCACTATTGTATTAGATCTATCGTACCAGTTTGGGTGCCAAGCGACTCCAAGAGTCGGACGTTAACCCCTCCTACGAGTCGTTGGTTAGCCCCTGCTTAATTAATCTTCGCAAGTGTATTGAAAATAATAATCTACTTTTTTTGCCAACCGTACCCGGATTTCATACGATTTTCGGTTGGGATCAGCCCTAACTATGTTTCAGAGGTATATTTTTGGAGGATTATGTCGTTAGGTATATGTTATGAGGAGTAGTTATTTGATTTCCTAGAAAAAAGGTTTTGGTTCTATTTAATTTGTTTGAGCCTCGGATCCAATGGGAATCTTTATTTGTTTTTGTTTTTCTGAAGGTAATATTGGATGGTTTGATTTGTTTAGATTTTCATGGAAAAATCGTCCAATGACATCCCCCGCTCTTGGGCGGAGCGAGAGGCACACCCTCTCGCTCTGCCCACTTGACTCAAGCCCCTCTGACTTTACTGACTAAAAACCCACTCCTGTTCTTTCGTTGCCTTTCATACCAGGGCCGAGTCATTGCGCGTGGTTAGACGGCGAACTACCCATTGCTCGCCGTCCGCAAGCCCGCGCCTTAAATGGCCGGGATCCCGATCCCTCGTGCGTGAAGAGTCATCGCAGAGCTGGAACGCGAAGGACAAATGAAGTACCTACATAGGTGGGTTTTAGTCGGTAAAAGTTTGACACTCGCATTTCACCCAGAGCGGGAGAAGTCATTTGATGATTTCCACCTCAAAGATAAGAAACTGGGCAAGTGCAAGTCGGACTCGCGCACTGAGGGTTTCGTACAAACTAACTATGGAAACAGTTCAATTAACGAATTGAGTTAAGAAGATTTTTCCGATCCGCAAAAAAAGTTTTTTTTTTGTGACTTAACTAAAAATTTACAGTTTTCAAATAGACGGACAGACAACAAAGTGATCCTATAAGGATTCCGTTTTTTTCCTTTTGAGATACGGAACCCGGAACTTGCAATCTTTTGTAAAACTTTTTCAATAAACTTTCTCGAAAACCCGCTCTTATCCCTATCGCTTTTAGGCAAGTAATTTACTGATTTCCGCACTAGTGCGGAAAAGTTTGCCAGCTCGCCCCCGCCAAAATTAATTGTATTTATTGTATTGGGTCAGTCGCCAAGCGACCCCACGCGACAACCCTGGTTTATTTATCTCTTCATAAGTGTAAAAAACGTCGTTTGATACACGTGGAAAATTGTCACTGCAGAACTCGGCTCCATAACACCTTCCGAATTCCGCTTCAGTCACAATGACAAACTTTCTCCATTCTTATTTCTGTCATTACCTGACCTTTCTGCATATGGTCACATTCCGAGGCCACCTTACCATTCCAATGTCAATATTGATCCTCGCCCTCTATTGATATAATTCCAGGATACAAAGGACCACAATTTATTGTTCTCTTCCTTTGTTTGGTGCTCGAAAGGCCAGCTCGTTTGCTGAGCATAATTGTAAGGGCTCTAAGTATGAATTACGCACGCTTTATTTACTGTTCTACATTGTCCCTACAATATTTGATCTGCGTTAGTTTGTTTTAAAGCACATTTAGACTGGTGTGGTGTGTTGGATTTAAGTGGGTTGTCGTCGTGCTGATTATTTAGATTTTACACAGCGTGTAGTGAAAATGTAATCATGTACTGGTTTCTCTCGCTTAAAGGTGGGCGAGAGGGCGTTTCAGACTTTTACTGACTAAACCTCACATCTATGCTCCTTCTTGGGCCCGGGGTTCCTTTTCGGACAATTTCCTTCTTTTTTTCAAAGTAAATTTTTTTTTTTTTTTTTTAATTGATATAAACCAGTGCTTGACTGCGATCCCACCTGATGGTAAGCGGAGATGCAATCATTGATGGTCAGGCGCACTAGTTTATTAAGAGCCTATTCACTCTAGCCTTGAAGACACCTATATTATAGTAAATATTTTATATGTTAAAATATAGACCTTTACGAATATATCCCCCCCCCCCCCCCCGAGGGGGGATAATTAAAGATTAGTTGTCAAAGGAAAAGGGAGAATGTCATGCTCTATAAGTGTGTAGCGACATCTATGGCTTCATATAAGAACTAATCCTACATCGCGCAGTCCAAAATCATCTATCGGGCAATTGCCCACCAGACATAACACCCGTCTGACCGTCAGATACACCCTTTTCAACGGAGGTTTGCGGGATTTTACTCTCTGTTCCGCCTACCTCCGGACTGGTGAATCTCGATAATGAACGTCAGCGTAGCCTCGTGCTGCTACTACTTCGTGACGTCAGCTTCCTGCCATTGCCTGAATAAATTCGTACTCACTTACAACTCATTATTTTTTATTGTAACTCCTGAGCCACCACTGCACGCTCGAACAGTAAATATTACTTAGGTTTTCATTACTATCGTATTATTTCAAACAGAACTAAACAAACTCCTTTACCTGGATGTCAACAATATTTTTAAAACTGTTACATGCCAATTCAAGGTGAGATTGTGACTGCTATCTCAAATTTAATTTCAAAATCAATAATACTTAAATTATTTTTTGTGTGAATATTCATTTAAAAAGAAAGAACCATCAAAATCAGTTCACACTAGGCGACAATATCGCAGACCGAACAAACATACACACTAAAAAAAAACCGGGCAAGTGCGAGTTGGACTCGCGCACTGAGGGTTCCGTATAAAAAGATTTTTTTGGTGACGTAACTACAAATTGATAGTTTTTAGATTTTTTCCTATACTTGTGCTATGAGACCTTGCTTCATACCAAATTTCAGGATTCTAGGTCAACGGGAAGTACCCTATAAATTTTGATTCGTTTGAGAGTGTCGAATTACGCGTTTTTTGCGACATAAACTGCCGTAACTTTTTTTTTCGCAGCTTAAAGGGACCGCAGATTTGAGTATATGGTTTTATTTTCAACTTGATACCTGCACGCGTTACTGAGATAAAGGGTCTGACAAACAGACTGACAGAGAGACAGATAGACAGACAGACGGACCACAAAGTGATCCTATAAGGATTCCGTTTTTTCCTTTAAAGGTACGGAACCCTAAAAAAACAATTTTTTTTTTTTTTTTTTAATTGATATAAACCAGTGCTTGACTGCGATCCCACCTGATGATAAGCGGAGATGCAATCATTGATGGTCAAAACCGCTAGTAGTTAGTACCGCTTCTTCTCAAAAGTCGGGTAATAACATAAAATTATAATACAGTGTGATTACTTATCAATCGTAATCCGCTTGTTGTCTTTTGATAACAAATAAATGTAGGAATATAAATCGTAATAGAAGCAAAGAATTCTATTCAAATAAAAAAAATAGTCGTATTTCGATCGCAGTGCTATGCACTTGACTACCTGAATTATTTTGCAGTCATTCAGTAATTTCGAATGAGAAGAGAGCCTTATCGAATAGCATTACAGAGACCAACCGACTATCAGTCAGCTGTTAGAAGAACCTACTGGACAAAGGACTCCTTCAAGCATTACCAGTCTACCAGACTCCTGTAATTCTCTGGATTTCCGCATCACTCACCAGAACATCAATCGAAGTCGTCACTGCAATTATCAAGATCACCGTCTAGCTTTGTTTGACTTGACAAGGCTAGAGTAAATAAGTTCTTAATAAACTAGTGCGCCTCACCATCAACGATTGCATCGCTGCTTACCATCAGGTAGGAAAGAAAGAAAAAAAGACTTTTACAACAGAAGAAAGTGTTACCTCGAAGATTTATTCAAAATAGGTACGTGTTTAAGTGAAAAAGTGATTCGGTGCTACAATGGAAAACGATTCAACAAATAAATCAGCAATGGGTAATGAAGCTCCACCAAATAATGTATCGAACGCAGAAACTCCACTAATCTCTGATATGCGATTGCTTACGGAAGGAATGAGAGATATAAAACAACAAAACTGGAATATGGAAACAAAAATTGCGTCGTTGACTGAAAGTATGAGCCGAAAATTTGACAGACTAGAAAGCCGATACAATACGAGAAACGATGAAGCATCGATACTGAGACAGAGTTTATTGGAAAATCAGAACAAGATAGAGAATATCATGCAATCGATAAAATCGTTTTTGTTATGTCTAGTCTTGCTGGCATTAGTTTATTTTTATGTAAAAGTGGTATCTAAGCAGAGGTTTGATTGGTCCGAAGTCTTTCAGCATTATTTTGACTTATATTTCATTAGAAGGAATTAAACTCATTTATATTTTTTTTTATTTTGGTTATGTCCAATCTACAAAGCCTCGAGCATAGGCGCAGGGTAGCCAGCCTATCGGTATTTTACAGATTACATTTTGGAGAGTGTGTGCGGGAATTTGCATGACTTAATTCCGCTATCTCCATTCTACCATCGGACAACCCGACGAACGGCGAATATCTACCCTTACGTTGTTGAAACTTCAACGGTCCGGACTAAGCGTTTCGCTTCGTCGTTTATACCGCTTACATTGAAGGACTGGAACAATTTGCCTGCTGCGGTCTTCCCGTCCAACTATAATTTAGGTGTCTTCAAGGCTAGAGTGAATAGGCTCTTAATAAATTAGTGCGCCTGACCATCAATGATTGCATCTCCGCTTACCATCAGGTGGGATCGCAGTCGAGCACTGGTTTATAAGAATAAAAAAAATAATTATATATTGTTTTATAGTAAAGTTAGCTTCCGCCAGCGGCTTCGTCTACGTGAAAAAGGGTTTCTCTATACAAATTTTGGAACCCCGTTTCAACCCCTTAGGGGATTCATTTTGGAAAATACTCTCTTAGTGCTAGCCTACGTCATAAAAGAAAACTGTGTGCAAAATTCCACGCTACTAGTCCCAGTAGTTTCGGCTGTGCGTTAATATATCAGTCAGTTTCTCCTTTTATGAAATACTAGGTATGGCCTGTGGCTTATCCCGCGTACCTACATAAAATATATCTATTGTTACTCAGAAATAAACCAGCTTTCTATCGGTGAAAAATTTTAGCAATCGGACCAGTACTTTCAGAGATTACCTCCTACAAACAAAAAAATGAACTTTACCTCTTTATAATATTAGTGTAGATAGACAAAATTTTTATCATATTCTGAAGAATCTTGAAGGACGAGAACGAAAACCTAAATGAATGAATAGTCCATGATGTTTGATTTAAACAATATATTGATATGCTTTGCATTGCATTATAATGCTATATTGCTATGTATGTTGTTTGCACTAATATGTGATCAGTTTGTGATTGGCGTCACTGAGTACGGCCATGTTTTGTTAATATACTCAATTATCATATAATAAATTAAATGATACTCTTTATATCGCATTGTATATCCCATTATCAAAGTAAAAAATCATCAAAAACCTCGCTCTGAGTGAACCCAGAGTGTCAAATTTTTACTGACTAGAACCCACCCGTGTTCTTTCAGTCGCCCTTAGTGTTCCAGAGCCACAGTAACTCTTTCGAACAACCACACAGCCTGGTATTGCATGTTCTGTCATTTTTAAGCCGTATATTTCGGCATTGGCAAAATAATAAAAACCTTTAATGCTCCTTCCCATTATTCTACATTAAAGAAGTCAAACAATAAGCAATCATAGCATTAGTAAAGGAATACTTTCGAAAATCGGTAGTTTGTAGATTATGACACATTATCATCTTCCTGTCCTTGTCCTATTTTATTTGGGGTCAGCGCAACACTTTTTTTCTTCTATTCTGTCCTGTCACTCGTCACGCTATTACTAACTTCGTTTTCTTTCATATCACTTTTCACACAATCCATCCATCTTTTCTTTGGTCTCCCTCTCCCTCTCCATCTATCCACTTGTAAACTCATAACTGTTTTAGTAACATGCGTTTCATTTCTCCTCTTCACATGACCCTACCAAGACAAACGATTCACTTTCAAACTCATTTCTCACTTTATCCATTCTCGACATATCCATTGTAGATTTTGACACATTTAATAATACATTTGCAGTTGGAGCATCGCCGATGTTGTAGACACCGGTCTTCGTTAGGAACAAATTTTGAACCACTACAACTTTAAGTTAGTTCAACCATTTGACTTATCCACCTTTTCGTAAGTAGAGCGTTGGTTAAATGGTTACTTTACCTACAATTCATGACTTCATTTCCTTAATTCTTTGGCGCCAAATGACTTATTTGTTTATCTTAGTCCCAGCAGTTATCCCTCCCTAGATTTCATCTTTCACACAGTCTATAAATATATTTTTTGTCATCTCGTACTCTAATAACCAGTCACATAAATTCATAGGGTTCAAAGTACCCTATGAATTTTTACTCCCTTGAGAATGTCGAACCATACGTTTTTGCGATATAATCGGCCGTATCTTCTTTTTCCGTTAACTTAGAACTTTTATTTTTTCACAGCTTCAAGGGACCGCAGACTTGAATATATGGTTTTCATTTCAACTCGATCCTTTGACGCGTTCCTGAGATAAAGGATCTTGATAGAGAGACAGACAGACAGACAGATGGACAACAAAGTGATCCTATAAGCGTTCCGTTTTGTCCTTTTGAGGTACGGAACCCTAAAAATAAAGTTCGCAGGAAATTATAAGACTCATAAAGCGAAGGATTTCGCTTAGACTCTGAGTTCTAACTAATGTTATTTGCTTTCATCTCCTCTTCAGTTGTTTTGAGAGGTACCTACGGATGAGTGCTTTACTGAGTATTTTGAAAGCACTTTCATGTAGAGGTACTTTTAGTTCTTGATGAAATTGTCAATGTGTGGTATTTTTATGTAATACCAGTGTAGAGCTAGAATAATTCTAAGGGAACAAACATAGGTACTCTTGGGACAAAAGTATCCTATATTCTATACCAAAAATTCATCTACCCCTGTGCGAAGTTTCTTCCAAATCCGTTCAGCCGTTTGAGCGTAAAGAAGTAAGTAACATACACAGGATACATCATCACAAACTTTCGCGTTCTTTATGTGGAGGTGGAACTTTGTGCGTGTCAGTCACACTTCATATTTTATGTGTGACTGTACTTACACTCTCACTCTGTCAACGACATCGCCCCGTGCCTGTCAAAATAATAATAATAATAATTCGTTTATTTTTCTCACCACAATATCACAGCAATTACAAAATTAAGACAATGACAATAATTGGGTTCATACTGTGAGAGACTGGTGCTTGAGGTAGGCTTTTGGCCTGTATTTCAGGTCACCAGGTCTTCCCCTCTTTTAATGGATGAAATTACAATATTGCATCATCATTAATCTCTCTCAGACATATTCTATACAAGTTTGGATCATGGAAATGGATCAAAATACAAAATATTTTTATTTCTCATAGGCCTACATGTGCACATATATGTATTACGTCAAAAGCTAGTGTAGTGTAACCCAAGGGAACATAACAATAATCTTTACTTATTTTATTTAACACGTTGAACGCCACACTGAAAACCATATTTACACACTGGTGTCTGCCATTTGGCATTTCGAAAAATAATAATTATATCGCTGTTTCTGTACAACGCCCATTATTTTTGAGTTATTTCCTAATGATATTTGCAAAAAAACACCCCAGTAATTTTTGAACGATTCCTAATTAATTTATTGGTGCGGCCTCGGAGGAATGCGTACTGTCGGACACATGGTGTCCGTTATGGTGTTTAACAGCGTATATAAATTATAGCCTATGTCACTGAGGAATAAAGCTGTTTTATATCGGTGAAATTTTTTTAGCGATTGGACCAATACTTCCAGAGAATCCTACAAACAAAAAAAAAAACAATCTTTACCTCTTTATGATATTAGTGTAGATTTCCGTCCTGGCATTTACGAGAGATGTAAGAATTTGGGCGTGAAATTTACCGGAGACGTGGTAACCATTCTTTATGGAAGCCTTTGGCCAGCAGTGAACATCTTCCCTCAGAATTTTAATGAATAGTGAGCTGATATCAATAGTACCATTCGCTAATTCTCCGGACAAAATAGCTAAACTCTTTGTAATAAAAACGAAATACAAACGGTTGTTATTATTAACTTTAGATATTGTTGTGGCTATTTGCAATTTATTTACCTACATATATTCATTTAATTTAATGTTTAGTCTTTTAAGAAGTTAAAGTACTCAAAAACTAGACTTTTTATGTCGTGGCATTACTTATCAATCGTAATTCTTTTTTTATCTTTTGATAATAAAAAATCTCTTCAATAAAATAATGATGGCGAACGATTAACAGTTGTTGATCGCCCGGTGAGCGGGGCGTATCAATATCGCCACTCGCGCTTCGCTTATGTGTCGCCTATCTTATTCATATACTTATTATTACCTATATTACCTATTAGTTGAATATCATCATTCAGTCGAAAGACGTCCACAGTGAGACCAAGATTATCCAAAACCATCACCAGTTCAACCGATCTTGTGCTTCTGGCATTCAATGAAATCCTGCCTCGACCTTCACCAGGACATTATCGTTTAATCTTATGAAAACATCTCGTATCAAAAGGTGGGCTACGTTTTTATACATGGTCATGACTTCACTAATATAACAAACATACCAAAATGCAGTGACGTGTCCGAGAATCGGTATCTAGAATAAATAAACATTTAGTGAATCAATATCACAACAGTTTTCAACGATCCAGAACGGCTTGAGTTAAAATATGGCCTACCGACCACCAAGCTGGCGTAACAAGGAATCCCTAAGAAAAAATGAAGAAGACGATTTTCGTAATTACCTGGAGTGCTCAATTTGTACTTCACAATTTGAAATAAGCTGCTTTAATATTGACAAGGAGACCTTTGACAGGTTCACACCAGACGAAAAGAAAAAGTGGACTTGTGAACATTGTACGGCGAAGCTTGCAAAATGGAGACCTGAAATGACCAAAGGTGCATATATTACGGTAAGACCAGCAAGATCAGGGCAACGCTCACAAAGCCAATCGAGGTTCGATGATCCTGCAAGCCAATATGATGACGAAACAAATATAACGTTAGACAGGACAATTCCACTGAAACCTGTACCATCCATGGCTACACATACTTCAAGAAGACCAGAAGTAAGGATAGGACAACACTCGATCAGCCAGACAAAGCTCGACGATTCCGCAACCCATTACAATGAAGAAACTATCATGACAGTTAGGACGAAACCAGTAAAAGTCACAGATGTCACAACACAAGCACAGAAAAATTTGGATCAAGACAATGCTCTCCTCTTCGAAATTCGAATGCTTAGAGAAGAATTGCAAGAAATCAATGCAAAAATTTCCTCGCTGTCTGAAAGTATGGATCACAAATTCAGTGAGTTTGAAAGACGAATCAACGCAAAGGATGATGAGACCTTGATTCTAAGGCACTCGTTGCTGGAACATCAGAATAGAGTGAACAGTACCGTACAACCAATTAAATACTTTTTATTCTTAATGGTGTTGCTGTATCTTATAACTTTCCTACACAACAAACGTACTTAATAATTTATTGTGAAGATAATTGTTAGGTATGTTTTTTTAATAGGCATATTTAGATAAGTATTTTTTTTTAAATTAAATTCTCTCATTGATCTCTCTTCTTTTTTTATTAACACAATGACTGTCCCATGTGTGTTCTGCTTAATATTGTACTTGGATATATGCGATGCCAATAATAGAGCCGTACAAGTTGCCAAATTGCGCAATACTGCTCAGAAAAAAATTAGTAAGAGTACATCGCCATGCAAAGAAGAAGAATTGTACTTTATGACGCAATTATAATTTCAATGACAAATAAATACCTATTCTAAAATCCCAGAGCCATAATTATGACGATTCCCTCATGATTCAGATCATGAGGAGTTATTCAATGATTTCTCTACTCAAAATAAAAAGCTAGGTTCGCCATGGATTCGGTTTAGGCCTACTTTGTTCCCAAAGAAAGCAAGTGACGGGCAAAAACGACGAGCCAAAGGTTCAGATCAAAGGTTAGAATTTATGTACAGTCAGGGATCAAAAGTGCAGTTGCACTCTCCCAATGCTAAAGTGAATTTCTTTATTGTTGAAGTTCGATGGTCCACAACTAGTTTATTCAATACTTTAGATTCTATGCTACCAATTAAATCAGTCATGAACCATTGACCCTCTTCTACAAAGAAATTTTAGACATTTTAGCATTGGTAAGGTGGAACTGCACTTTTGACCCCTGACTGTACATGTACAGCTCTCAAAACGGTAACAGAAATCGTCGTGTAGAAACCGGTAGTACGTCGGCGTCGTCGTAATGTAAAAAATTCGAAGATATTCCGTCCACCAACCTGCATCCCAATCCACTGGGCCAGATCCATCTGGTCCAGCGAGTCGAGGGACTATGGTTCACTCACTTTCACATAGAAAAGGCCTATATTCTAGTAATGGGAACCTAATTGACTGACTACGTATTTTTGTATGCACCTATTCAATTTAAGTAATAACATTGTTTAATTGAACATACATTCACAAAAATCTGCATTTTTTTATCACTATTCATGTCATTGCAATTCTTTATCTGATAGTAGATATTTATGTTAATCTAAATTTTATTAATGATAATTATTAATAAATAATTGTTATCATGATTATCGTATAACTTGATCAACGTATGCATTCACATAATCTGTCATACAATTATGCGTGCTACGGGAGCATATTATACAAAGTTAAATAATACCAGTTAACCAGTAACAACAACTTAAAAAAAAATCTAGTTTGACAGATATATACGCTACTGGAATTTCACGACCTTAAACCCAAATAATTATATTGACATTACATTCAATTATAGATATTTATATTTATATTCAATCCTATAAATTGTTTCTGCATGTGACTAAATATGATTATTCTGTACTTAACTTTCAACACAATATTTTAAGTTTGTTAATCACAATATTTAAAGATTACATTTTTTTTAAATTGATATAAACCAGTGCTTGACTGCGATCCCACCTGATGGTAAGCGGAGATGCAATCATTGATGGTCAGGCGCACTAGTTTATTAAGAGCCTATTCACTCTAGCTTTGAAGACAAATTGTTCCAGTCCTTCGATGTACGCGGTATAAACGACGAAGCAAAACGCTTAGTCCGGACCGTTGAAGTTTTAACAACGTAAGGGTGGATACTCGCCGTTCGTCGGTTTGTCCGATGGTAGAAAGTCTCTTCTGGTACGTAGTCGCCATTCCAGAACCTTTCGGCCCAACGGCCATCTGTTCTGCGGGCAATGCGCCCATTGCCACTTTAGTTTGGCGAATCTTTGTGCTATGTCGGCAACCTTGCTCCTGCGGATATCCTCATTCTTTATGCGATCACGCAAGGAAACTCCGAGCACAGCCCTTTCCATTGCCCTTTGGGTGATGTGATATACACATTAAATGTAGACCGGCTGAGGTGTGGCGTCGTAGGCACACTCGATCCGTTCTCGAGGACGATTAGACGTCACTCTGAAGTTGCGCCTGCTTACTGATAATTTGGTTGTTTCATTTATATACCCTAATCCCTAAATAGTGATTTTAGTGAACACCACATTGGCGACGAGTAAAAGCGCAGTAAGTAAAGTGATCATAAATCAAATAATGTACTACTTACGAATATTGGTCAGCAATGAAATTATTATGTCATAGCACAAAGTGTTTTGAAAGAAAAAAAAGAAAGAAGTGACCGTTAACTAAGTGAAATTCAGTAAATGTTTCATATTTCTATATTCGAATTTCTGTTGTTATCTATGAGCGATCTGCCTCGGTGGTTAGCTGAGGGATGTGCTGCATAGATCGATGAAATCATTACGTCACTCAACACATAGACGGACCGTTTATCGAAATGTGATTACGACATACAATTTGTTTCTACATTTCGATAATAGATAAAAAATAAAAATAATATTAACCAAATACGATGTTTGTTGACCAAATTCGTTTGTGGATACATAATATGATATTGAAAAATCGAAATAAAAGTACCAACGAGAGATCGTTAATAGATCGAACCAAATGGAAAGATATTCGATCAAATGTACCAACGAGAAATCGTTAATGGATCGAACCAAATGAAAAAGATATTCGATCAAAATGTACCAACGACAAATCGCTAATGGATCGAACCAAATGAAAAAGATATTCGATCAAAATGTACCAACGACAAATCGCTAATGGATCGAACCAAATGAAAAAGATATTCGATCAAAATGTACCAGCGATTAAACGTTAATTGATGCTAATTTTATCGGAAGATATTATTAGATCTGAAAAATGTTCCAACGTTAATGTCGTTAAATCAGTACCAGCGATTAAACGTTAATTGATGCTAATTTTATCGGAAGATATTATTAGATCTGAAAAATGTTCCAACGTTAATGTCGTTAAATCAGTACCAGCGATTAAACGTTAATTGATGCTAATTTTATCGGAAGATATTATTAGATCTAAAAAATGTTCCAACGTTAATGTCGTTAAATCAGTACCAGCGATTAAACGTTAATAGAAGCTAATTTTATCGAAAGATATTGTTAGATCTAAAAAATGTCCCAACGTTAATGTCGTTAATATGTACTAGCTATAATGCTAAGTACCACTTCGATACTTCGGAGTTAAGTGATGCCTGATTAGGCATTACTATATTTTTAAAACTAAATAAGTGTCATGAAATCCTTCAAAGGCTAATTAGATCAAATACATTTTGTACTGGCTTTACTTATCAAACAAAGAATTCGTCACATCTAAAAGGCGATGTAACGCCCCGATGTGTTTGGATCTAATCTCTGTTTCTAAGGGCCGATTTGCTGAGTAGCGTTTAATAGATATTAATGGACCTTTGTGTGACTTACTAGCTAGAGTTTGTTTATTTAAAATGTTATGGGAACAGTACCCATAGAGCTCTTATCATCAGCCGGCCACAATCAATTCAGTGTTCAAACTAAAGTAACGAGATGCTGTGTACCTAATTGATTCTTTCATTTTAGTTTAGTACACCAAGAACAAGATGAAAATTAAGAAAAATAACTGATTTGAATTGTAGATACAAGTCTTGATTCTATTTCAAATAAATGATTTATATTGTAAATATAATTTTGGATTCAATGAAAAACCATAACTATACCTAAACCCTTTAAAAACAGCAAACTCGCCATTGAACTACTTCTACATCCACTATCGCCAGAGTCAAAATGCAAAATGTACCCGCCATAAAGGAGTTGACACTTGAACAGGAAGTGTTGCCGATGCGGCAATTAAAATCACAAACGTGATAAAAGTTCCTTTCCTATAAAAATATTGCTAATTGCACAAAAGGTGTTTTCAAATGTTATTTTCAAAAACACTGCAATTGTACCTAAAAAGGTACCTACTAACCTCATGACAAATAACAGCATAAACTGGTTGCTATCATGCATGTCATGAAAATTGTAGTAATCACAAAAGTGGTTACAGGTCGAGCAATTAATGAAAATTCAGTTCATGACCTATAATTAATGCAAATGGCATAAAGAGAGTGCTAACATCTTGTCAAATATCAATAATGAATTGGTTGCTATCACGCATGTCATGAAAATTGTGGTAATCACAAAAATGATTATAGCTCGAGCAATTTATAAAAAAATCAGTCATGCTCTATAATTAATGCAAATGGCATAAAGAGGTGGTTTAAGCGTTATTTGCAGAACGAATGCGAAACGAGGGTCAATAAAAGAGAAAATAATAAGACTAGCTTTCGTCAAATGACAACAATAAAACTAAAAATTAGAAACACAAAGTACTAAAGAAAACGTCTGGTACTTACTGGTAGGTAGGGTCCCACCTACTTATCTAAATTGCCACGTGTCGCGTCGACGACAATGCAACAAATTGATTCTTACATGCTAAATAATATACGTGTAAGGGTTATTCTCTGGAGTATTACTAGCAAAGATTATGTTGTAGATAAAATATAAAACAAGGCTTTGATCTGAATTCTATTGCCAACTTAAAGATCTCTATTGATAAAAAGCAAATCTATCAGTTAGTCCGGCTTCTATTTGATTAAAATATATAAAAAAAGACGAGCTAGTCAAAATGGATAATAAACGAGCTAGTCAAAATGAACTTCATAGGACCTGAAGTGTAAATAAAACGATCATTCATTTTGGATTTCTCCGATAGTTCGGGTAAGCCTGATGACGACATTCTTATTTATCTGGAGATACATGTAAAGAATTCACAACAAACAAAGAATTCTCATCTCAGTGAACTTTATCATGCCTCGACGTTTCAAGCGGCTGTTAAAGTGGCCGTTGAGCTTAGTTCGCACCTAGCAGATGTTTATCAATGAACTAGCTTAAGTTGTTTATTTAATAAGTTCCTGTATAAATAATTCCCACAGTGTTCACGTTATGAGTCGAATAAGATCAATTGAAAAGTTATAAATAAGTTAAGCGTAGTATTTCTAGCAAAGCCAATCAATGTCTTCCAGGAAAGCTATATTTCCATTGAAGCACTGGAAACACTTTTTACATGTTTAAATCAAATTTAATAAATAGTTAACAATTGAAACTTATTCAATTTCTGGGCGATGAATGTCATCAGGTAGCAAACTAGTTAAAAATAAGACAGTCGATCTAGACTTTCATACAGAAATCCAATGTTTCCTGGAACAGTTTCATTGACAAAGAAAACTCTAATTTTCGACCCTAAAAATCAAACAATTGCTTTTAAAAAATTATTATAAATCCCTTAACTGTAAAGAAAAGAGATCGTACGTAGAGCTGACGATAGTTCGTTTAGCTAATTCAGTACTCAGCCAAGGGACTCACCCACAATGACTTCGGAGACAGAATCTGATAAATGGAAAATGGTACTATTAGATAAAAACGAGGCATAAGTTTTGTGTATCAAATTGAATTCCTGAATTGAATTGAATTTAATACAAATTAGCACGTTAAACGTGGAAGAAACTCTACTGACACTCGGATAAATAAATCATTACACGGACATAATGAATAATTCAAACAAACCATGGTACCTAGTTGCGAGGTGACCAGTCCTAATTGATGGCATTAGTTCATGAACATGACTCATGTCCTAGAATCATCCAGCACCAGCACTACTCTCCTGTAGGGAAATGAATGACCTAGCATATGCGCCACCATAAGCAAAACTTGACATTCCAAACCGCCAGAGCACATCCGACTCAAAGGCCAACCAGTAAATGGTAACTAATGTATCTAGAACTCACATAGGTAGTGGGAATCCAACAATTGCGTATGTAATAAAGTATAGGTCATAAACATATTCCCTAGCTACAATAAACAAAGACCGTATTTAGAAATTAAAAATATATATTTTTATGCCCTGAGGACTATATAAAAGCAAGCACAAACAAGTCTATCAGGATATTATATTTAGGCTAAAATCGAAACCAAACAACATAATTGTGTTATGTTTAAAAGAAACCAGTTGCCGATTCCCATAGTTCACTGCAAAGCAAAATTGTTTAAAATATAAACATATTTCGAAAGTGCATATCCTGAATTGTCCTACGGATGGTTGTTCCGAGTCTGGGTGTCTTGTGCATGGGAGTTTACATGTCTGTAAACGCACCCACAATACAAGAGTAAATCCTAATGTGAAAAAAATAAATAAAAAGAAAGAGCACCTGATAACGGCAAAAAAAAAAAGTGTAATCAGGAATTTAATTACATGATAACACACATCATACAGCATACAGGAATAATGTTCTCAATACTGCATTCCGAATCCAGAATTTAAAAAAGTCAAAGCAATAATAGACTGTAATAATGGCTTCAGGTGTCAAGAAATATCCAAGGCGAGATGTTTAATGGACCCTAAAAGAAAATTCATATCCAGAAATTCATCGATTTATTACCATTGTGCTATACTTCAAAACTAAGAAGTTAGATACAAAAACCAAAATATAAATTAATAAACAAAGATACCCTCACTCCTCATAAAAGAAGCCAGATATCGAAGCTGGACAAAAGATCAAGAGAAACATAAAATAGACAAATAAGCCATAAGACCATGTAAGACGAGTGTCGAGTATGAAGCATCACCTTCAATTTAAAACACGTAGAAACTAGAAAGCAAATGGAAATGTTTCTTGATTAAATAAAATACTCCTACATAATATATTGCTAAATGCTACAGTATATCTGTAAGTCTAGTGTAAATACTAAATGAACTCAAATCTGTGTGGTTCTTTACTCAAACAATCATCTCAGACACTAATCTGCGCGGTTCCCATAAATGATTTGACCATTACACGTTTACTGTGGATTTTAAAATGACTTTGACCTCTGATTTTGTTTCTGTGTTTCTTCTCAGAGTAGTCAGCTAGGAAACACAGGCCTCAACTAGTTAATTAAAATTACATGTTTTAATTTCATATTTATAAATCCAAAATAAGAGCAGTACCTTTGTGCTCTTCTAACTACTTTTGTTCTTTTCATTTTTAAGTGTTTGTGTGTAGATAAATAAATAATAAGATAATTGTACTTTAAAACTCAACGAATGTTTAACTGCAAAACATAGTAAATTGTACTTTAAAATTCAAAGAATGTTTAACTGCAAAACATAGTAAATTGTACTTTAAATCTCAAAGAATGTTTAAATACAAAACATAGTGAAATGTATGTAAAACGCATTTAATTTCTAAATCTTAAATACTGTAATTGCATTAACCACGTATGTAAAACCAAATTAGCGTCTAAATGCTAAATATTGTAATTCCACTTAAAATCTTAATAATGTTATAAAAAGGAAGACATGTGGTATACAAATTAGAAATCCTAAATACCTACTGTACTGTATTGTATTGTACTTCAAAACCGAACCAGCGAATATTGTAAATTACCATCTGAGTGCTAAATATTTTGAAATCTAAATCATTTTATGAAAAGGAAGAGATGTGATATACACATTAAATGTAGACCGGCTGAGGTGTGGCGTCGTAGGCACACTCGATCCGTTCTCGAGGACGATTAGACGTCACTCTGAAGTTGCGCCTGCTTACTGATAATTTGGTTGTTTCATTTATATACCCTAATCCCTAAATAGTGATTTTAGTGAACACCACAGGTGACTTTAAGTCTTCTGATGAGGCCCATTGTAAGCGACCACGTTTCGGAGCCACATGTCATCACACGCACTGGTCATAGACTTTCGTCTTGAGACACTACACTTGGTATATTAGACGAGAAGTTACCGCGCAGTTTCCCGAACGCTGCTCAACCGCATTATTATTACTACAAGTCTATTGTTATTACTATAATTATTAAGTGTATCTTCTACGTTTCATCCGGCTAAGTACTGTTTGTATGTATCCATGAAAACATTTGCATTCACTGATTGCGACGTCTTTCGTATTACTATATTCAAAGCATTTGCCTTTACAAAATAAACTATAGTCCCTTTTGATTTAAGTGCAAGAGCTAAAAGAATGCCTTCAGACACCATTGTGATAAAGAGAAGCGTCGATTTTCGATAAATATCAACACCTACCTAGCTGACTAGGGAAAGGGGGGAACCCCCCATTTTTAATCTAAGATAAAGGGTACATTGAGTGCTTAACCATCGTGTCTGGCTATAACAATATTACATTAACACTTCATTTGCACCTTAAAATCAAAAGCGTAGAGTCTATTTTACATCTTTCGTATGTGCTTGGCAAGTTTGTATCGCGATATTTCAAGACTATTTTAGTTGTGTGATTGCAAATACTCTAAATTTAAAGCAGTAAGGTTGAGTTTTGAATGATTGGAGTGAAGTGTTCAGTTTGGTTTTTTCCGTATCTGTAGATAGTAGACTTGACAATAGGGCCTCTTGTTTCACCGGTCGGTGAACGTACAGGTAGCGATTTTAGTGCATAAGTAATAGCGATTAGTTAGATTTCCTGCAGAAATTATAATTCAGTTCAACTCGTTTATTTCAAGTAACTATGCCCTTGGATTTTTGACCAATTTTGCACATAAGATTATATGTATATAAATATAAAAGGAGAAACTGACTGACTGACATATCAATGCACAGCCGAAAATATTGGCACTAGGAGCGAGAAATTTTGCACAAGGCTTTCTCTTATAACATAGGCGAGCACTAAGAAAGGGTTTTCCTAATTATTGTTTTCCTAAAATTCAACTCCTACAGTAAACGAGGGTCCATAGTTTTAAGGAGAAACCTTCGTTAACGCGGGCGATGCCGCTGGCAGAAGCTAGTAATAAATAAAACAAATGTCGAAGGGGCCGAAAGCTTCTAGAGTAGCGACCGCGCACCGGAAAACGCAGCGTTGGAAAGCCTCCCACAAGGTGGACTGATGACCTAGTGAGAGTTGCGGGAATCCGGTGGATGCGAGATGCACAAGGCCGTTTGCTGTGGCGACACTTGGTTGAGACCTCTGTCCAACAGTGGACGTCCTTCGGCTGAAATGATGATGATGATGATGATGAAATAAACTATTAAAATTTATAAGAAATGTCAATGATTAGTCTTTGACTGACTAAATCCATATCTATGTCCCTTGAGTTGCTCTTGCGTTCTAGGACCACGGGTTTCCCTTCCAGACGTGAACCCATGGCACCAGCAGGCTTTGGCCCTGCTGAGCCTCCACGAGAAATGTCAGCAAAACTGCTGACATTTCTTTGAGGCACGCGTGGAAAACGTGTCAATCGCGTTAATGTAATGTGCGTGCAGAGTGCATATGGCTATAATGTACCGCAACTTATGCTCAGCGTAGCTACGTTACTATGGCGTCGCTAATCACCATCGTCGCGGCATTCCGTACTCTGTGATCTGATACCTTACTGTGTGATAGAAAAAAATGGAGCTATACAGGTTAAATAGCATTATCCCTTTCTCAGCTCGGGACACAATCAAGATGACATTGACACTTCGTAGTCTGGCCTTGAGCGGATGAGCTCCGCTTTACCCAAAGATTACCCGCTATTCGAGCACCACTATATCCTAAGGCTTTACATCTCAGTCAGTCCTCCTCTTCATTGACAATAGATTATCTAGGAGCCGGACACTTCATTATACTGTATTATATTCACGAACTACGGCGCGGTGTACAAACCTGCGTTCGATGCACTAGGTCTGAAAGATACACAAAGAGTTTACCTACAACTTACTTAGATAAAAAGGTATCTTATCTTATACATTCAACAACTTCTTGATACCTGTCACCGTCGCACTTATACTGATTCTCTTTCTTTTATCACTCTCACACAAACCATCTTATCTTTAGCTATCTCTCTCTGCATCCATCCATTTGTATACTCATAACTCTTTTAGTACCATACGTTTAATCCCTCCGCTTCACACAATCGTCTTCCTGCCCTTGTCCTGTCACTCGTCACGCTATCACTAACTTCCTTTTCTTTCATATCACTTCTCACACAATCCATCCATCTTTTCTTTGGTCTCCCTCTCCCTCTCCATCCATCCACATGTAAACTCATAGCTCTTTTAGTAACATGCGTTTGATCCCTCCTCTTCACATGACCATACCAAGACGATTCGATTCTCTTTCAACTTTCAGTCGCGCCACTTTCAAACTTCCTCTAATATACTCATTTCTTATTTTATCCATACTCGTCACCCACACATCCACCTCAACATTCTCATCTCCACTTCATATTTTCTTTGGATCTTTTTTCGTCCATTTTTTAATAGCCTAACATTCTGATCCATCCTTGTAGATGACTTATAAGCACATCATATAACATCATCATCTTATAACAGGTCTTATCACCGACTTGTAGATTTTAACATTTTACTATAATTTTTTTAATTGATATAAACCATTGATTGATATATTGGGTGTTCGAATTTCCGACCGTGTAAGGAACAAAATGCTGCGCGCCAAAACTAAGATACAAGATGTTGCCCGAAAAGCTGCCACTCTGAAGTGGGATTGGGCCGGACATGTCTGCCGCATGTCAGATGACCGGTGGGCTAAAAGAGCCACTTATTGGGTCCCACTAAACGCAAGGCGACACCGCGGCAGACCAAGGCGAAGGTGGAGAGATGAACTGGATAAATACCAGAAGGACTGGCCCGCAATGGCCGAAGACAGACTTGTGTGGAAAAGGGAAAGGGAGGCCTTTGCTCAGCAGTGGGACATAAATGGGCTATAAATAATAAATAATAATATAAATAATATAAACCAGTGCTAGACTACGGTCCCACTTGATGGTAAGCAGAGATGCCATCATTGATGGTGAGTGCACCTCATCATCAATGATTGCATCTCTCTTGCATCTCTTCTTCGACTGTCGATGGAACTTTGTGGAGCACTTTCGACGTGTGCGAGTCCCAGTTACTTCATCGTCGACCCGACGCCGATGCGAACCCCTCCTACCCTTACTTGGGACCACAAACGACCACGGGGAGGGAACCAAACCCAGCGAGCGTATTGTTTCACGCGCACCTCAAGAAGATGTCAGCAACTGTAGGCCCAGCAGGGTCGAAGCCTACTTGGGCCAAGGGTCTGATTCTGAAAGGAAGACTCGGCCCCGGTACGAAAGGCAACGAGGGAATAGGAGTGGGTTTTTAGTCAGTAAAAGTCTGACACTATCTCCCGCCCCGCCCAAGAGCGAGGGATGTCATAAGATGATTTTCCCACCGGAAAAAAAAACCCTTACTTGGGAAACCGGTGGTGGCACGTTCCGAGAGCCATGATAACACATGGCCTCGGACTTGTGCAGTGCTATTGTGTCAGCGTTTTTTTTTTTTCTTTTGTTTTTTCTTAGTTGTCTTAAATTTAGTTTTTACAATGTCTGACTTAAAATACAAAACTACACTTCGAAGACTCGTAGTGTAGTTTTGTATCTCAACTGTTTCAACGTTTTCTGTGGAGGAAACACTGTTTCCTGATAGCTATGAACCTGGGAGACTTTAACTCAAGAGTGAACAAGTTAATTTCAGGCAAGCGTGTTCAATCGTCGACCACATCATAGTTAGTCAGGGTCGCCGGCTTTTAGAAAACCTCATGGGTGCTCATTTGATGACTCGGAAAAGTGGCGAAGTGTGTGAAGAGAAAAGCACAGTGATCGACCGATAAATAAATAAATGTCTTACTTACATACTGCGGAACAACGAAGGTACCACAAACACCCAGACCCAACACAAATATCTGTTTCATCAACAAACATTTGTGTTGGTGCGGGAATCGAACCCGCGACCCTTGCGTCTCAACCGGCGCTATAAACCACAGCGCTAAATGGGTCATCGAGTAATGAAAAAACGTCCATCCTTAAAAGGCGATTACTGATCTGTTTCTTGATGTCTATTCTCAAGGGTGCTCGGCACCCACTGTTTATTTCTCATGGGTGCTCGAGCCCCCGAGCACCTACAGAGTCGGCGCCCCTATTACTAGTTATCAAGTGACATACTACTTGACAAAAATAACTATATATATATAATATTTAGCATAAAATTTCCTTCTGATCAAAGTGCTATTACTTAGGCAGAAGAAAATCTACTTACATAAATCAGCAAATATTCCCTCAAGGATATTTTGAAAGAGGATATTCTTTAAAATAATATTAGTAAAGTAATTTGCCTGTCTCAATGTTCATTAATTCTTCATCTTTTTACAAAGATTATGTTAAAATTCATTTCCCCTCATTTCCGTAAACATGACATTATGGTGGGGCCACGGAATTAGCGGATTAAATTATGTGTGCATCGAAAATTAAACAAAACGTATGATTCTCTTCTTTCTTGTTTTAGAAACTGTGTAAGGCGTTAGTTCTAATAGAAAATAATCATTCGGTGCATTTGTTTATTAAAACTTGAAGGTGGTCAACGAATTTTTTTACGGTGGGAAGTTATCCAATGAAATCTCCTGCATTTCGTGTCAGACTTTACTGACTAAAAACCAACTCCTGTTCCATCTTTGCTCTCGTTTCTGGGCCCCGGTTTCTGGGCCCGGTTGCTGACATCTCCTTAGGCGCGCGTGGAACAGTACGCGGCGTCGACGACTTGGGCTCGGTCCGGACGGCTACCGGACGGTCGGATGGCGGGCTACCCATTGCTCGCCGTCCTCAAGCCCGCGCCTACGGTGGCCGGAAATCGGGATCGGAATTGCAGTGGCGGTGGGAGCGTAAGGGCCGTTGCCTAACGCGATCAGCCGCCTCCTTTGCTAGCATTACTGCTTCGCAGAAGGAGGACCGCCTGCCACTCCTCCTCGCTCCGGACCATGGCCTATATACCAAGGCCCGGCGTGAGATTTCGCTGCCGCCGAGGTACAGTAAAGTCGGGTTACTTATTTGGCCCTTGAGTATAATTTTGACTCAAACTTATTAACCAATAGAAACACAGGACGCGGTATTAACTTAATAATTAGTTAACGAGATACTTCAGGACCAAATTAACAAGACTTAATTACGATAGTGATGATGGTCTTAAATAAAAGGACGGACGCAAATACATGTTGTAACATTAGTAAGAGATTTATTTTTGACTGGCCTGTTGGTCTAGTGGTTAGTGGCCCTGACTGCTATGCCGGAGGTCGTGGGTTCGATTCCTACCCAAGACAAATGTTTGTGTGATGAGCACAATCATTTGTTCTGTGTCTGGGAGTAATTAATCTATATATGTATGTATTTAGAAATATATAAGTGTGTTTATTTATTTATTTAAAACTTTATGCACTAATGAAACATTTTACAAAGGCGGACTTAATGCCTTAGGCATTTTGTCCGCAGTCGACTTTAGGGTGGTGCAGAGATATAACATGGCAGGTGCAGCTTAAAAGAAGACTGACAGAGAGGAAATAAGAACAATAAAAAATATATACTTAGATACATACATACAAATAAAAAATGATATTGAGAGAAAAACGAATACAACAAATCAAGAGTGTGATGAATCTACCAACTTCTTGCGAAAGTGTTCTCGTGCTTTCACTTTAAAGGACAACCGACTGGTTGCCGTCTTGATGTTCAGAGGGAGCGCATTCCAAAGGGAGATCGCCTGAACAAAGAAAGAGGAATGGACAAACCCAGAGCGGTGCGTCGGACACCGTAGAAGACGATTATTTGTAGATCGAAGATTTTTATTGGGCGCAGAGCAAAGGAATTGAATTTCTGAAGTCAGATAAGAAGGAGAAGAAGGGTTATCTAGAAAAGAAAACAGGGTTGTCAAGGCTCTTAACGCCCTACGCTGGCGAATGGGTAACCATTTTAAAAGTGATCGATGCGTTGACACATGATCATACTTACGAAGGTTGAAGACGAATCGAATGCAGTTATTCAGAAGGCGGTCCAGTTTATTAAGCAGATCTGCATTCAGGTCATAGTAGCACACATCACCATAGTGAATTATAGGAAAGATTAGGGACTGTACAAGCATTGCCTTTATGTGAGCTGGGAGAAGATTCTTCAGTCGATAGAGCGACGGTAACGTTCCGGTGACTTGTCAGTTGTCTAGTACCCATAACACAGGCTCTGCTTAGCTTGGGACTAGACGGCGTTGTGTGATAGTTGTGGAATATTATATTATATAAATTATATTATATCATATTCTAACAATCTTTTTTATATTAGGACAATCGCTGATTTCAAAACCCCAACAAAAACGAGGTCTTGCTCGTATGTAATAAAAATTAAATTCTACCTCATAAAACGACGCAATACACATGTAATTCTAGAATAAAATAAATTAATTTCAACGTTTCTGTACTAGTGCGGTAATAATAACATTGCAATTGTGAAACGTTTTGAGCACGCTTCATTTAGCGACAGAGCGAGTATGAATTGAATATAAATGTGCTGAAACAGAGGCGTAACGTAAACTGGTTTAGACGTGGGCGAAGGTACATCAGCGAGGCCTTTTTCCTTCATAAATTCGAAAACGAGACAGTGATTGTCGCAACCCAGTGTTCAACTTCATCGTCGCTTACCATCAGGTGAAATAGTGTTCAAACGAGAGCCTATCAATTATAATAAAACCCTCGTTGCTAAAGAGCCCCCGCTTGTGCGAGGCCCCTTTGCGTGCGAGGTTTGTGGGCGAGGGCCCGCTTCGCCCACGCCTAGCTACGCAACTGTGCTGAAATATATATTTAATTTTGTCCCTGTTAATTTTAAACTCGGGCAGGTATTATAGTTGAGTTGCGTGATTGTTCAAAAGAATTACCACGGCCCTAGAACACAAAGGGCATCTGAAGGCACACAGGTAGGGTTTAGTCAGTAAAAGTCTGACACTCCCTCTCGCTCCGGCCAGAGCGAGAGAAGTTGTTTGATAATTTTCCATTTCTAAAAAAGAATGTAACGAATTAAATACTAAAACGAGAACAATAAAAACTCATAATTAATTCAAACTACCTTTAGATGTCACCGGAAAATTACAAAAGCCGTAAGATTGTGTAATATTGCGAGAAATTGTTAATTATATTTTGTTAAATAAGACACGATTATGTTGGAAACTAATTAATTTGGATGTGATTTATCGTATAGCATAGCATAGCATAGTCGGCCTTATAATGTTCCTACTGTTGGGACTCAGGCCTCCTCTCTAGGAGAGGGTGTGGGCCGTAATCCTCCACGCGGGCCCAGTGCGGGTTGGTGGAGGTCACATGTCTTCGAATTTTTGGTTCTAGAACATGCCGGTTCCCTCACGATGTTTTCCTTCACCGTTTGGAGAGCAGTGGTGATAAAATAAATTACACAAAGTAATGTGCCTGGCTGGGTTTGAACCCGCGACCTACAACTCGTAAGTCGGGGCTGTTATTACTCGGACACCATTGCTCACATTATTGCTGATTTATCGTATACAAAAAGATTTTTTTCTTATTATATCGAGAAATTATAATCTAATAAAGATTTATTACAATCGCACGGAATCTTCAATTTTCTGGTTAGGTTAGAACTTAAGTATATAAATTTATATAAAATTCTTAAATAAAATATGGTGTCAAAAAATTCCTTAGCATCACAATCGACAGGAAGTGTGCCCAAAAGCCTGGCGGCATTGTCACGTTGTATGGCAATGTTTATTCTCTGTTCAAGGTAGAAGCCAGCACTTGGGTCAAGTAAAGTGTCAATTAGGTGTTTAAATAATTCTTTCGTAACAATTACACGCTTATGTGTATTAGGGATGCGCATCGCGAATCAGTGTAACTTCATTGACAGCAGTACGTGCGCGTGCGCTCGTATGAAGTAATGAAAAATATATATTTTTTTAAATTCAAAACAAAAGAGTGCGTTTTTTTCTGAATTGTCATTTGACATTAGGGAAGTTCCTGCACCGGGTTCGTGCGGAAGCGACGCCCGGGTGTCGCCACTGTGTAGACCGCCCGGAGGACACGGTAGAGGTGTGCCCCGCTCGTGGGGGCGATCGACGGCGGCGATCTCTCGCGCCGGGCCTTGGTACAGGCCATGGAGCGAGGAGGAGTGGCAGGCGGTCTCCTCCTTCTGCGAAACAGTAATGTTTGCCAAGGAGGCGACCGATCGCGTGTGGCAACGGTCATCACGCCCCAACCGCCACCGGGATTCCGATCCCAATTTTCGGCCACCGTAGGCGCGGGCTTGCGGACGGCGAGCAATGGGTAGCCCGCCGTCCGACAGTCCGGTAACCGTCCAGACCAAGCCCAAGTCGTCGACGGCGAGTATTGTTCCACGCGCGCTTCAAGGAGATGTCAGCAAATCATAGGGGCTCAGCAGGGTCGAAGCCTACTGGGGCCTTGGGTAGTGTGTGGGTTTTTAGTCAGTAAAAGTCTGACACTATCTCCCGCTCCGCCCAAGAGCGGGACTTGTCAAGAGACGATTTTCCCAACTAAAAAAAAAACAAAAAAAATTTGACGATACATTAATATGGTTTTCAACACACTTGCTCAGAAAGTGACTATATTTTCACTACACTTGAAAGGCATATAATGTCACTTATAATCAACTAAAAGCATTTATCTACTTTATTGCACTAGTGGGATAATGCAGATAAAAGCTTTTTGTTAAATCTCTGTTCTCAAAACAAAATTTTTAATACGAAAAAATTCGCATAATTTTTTTTTTATTACCTTTTTTTGGCTGGTACACTAAGTCCTTTAATCAACGTCTTCGTATGAATAGTTAATTAAGCTCGGCAAACTTCGCTGAGGTAGTTAATACTACAATAAAATTCTCAGCTTCATTTTACCGCTGGAAATCAATTTGTGAATGATTATTTACAAATTGATTACGTAGAACCAAAACGGAATACTTGTTCTGCGATTTCGGTGGTCTCTCTGGTCTTATGCCCTTAGCTCTCGCTGGAACGCCCATACCAATCTGCTCCGACTTTCGGTACCTCGGGTCGTTTATCCAAGGAGATGGCGAGGTAGACCGAGACGTATCACATCGGATCAATACAGGATGGATGAAATGGCGACAGGTCACTGGAACAATTTGTGACCCACGGATGCCCCTCAAGTTGAAGGGTAAAATCTACAAGTCCGTGATAAGACCTGTCATACTGTATGGATCAGAGTGTTGGGCTGTGAAAAAGACGGATGAAAAAAGATTGCATGTAGCGGAGATGAGAATGTTGAGATGGATGTGTGGTGTGACGAGAATGGATAAAGTGAGAAATGAATATATTAGAGGAAGTTTGAAAGTGGCGCCAGTGACTGAAAAGTTGAAGGGGAATCGTTTGTCTTGGTATGGTCATGTAAAGAGGAGAGATGAAACGCATGTTACTAAAAGAGTTATGAGTATACATGTGGATGGGTGGAGAGGGAGAGGGAGGCCAAAGAAAAGATGGATGGATTGTGTGAACAGTGATATGAAAGAAAAGGAACTTAGTGATAGTATGACGGTTGACAGGATAGAATGGAAGAAAAAAACGTGTTGCGCCGACCCCAGATAAGATGGGACAAGGGCAGGAAGATGATGATATATTTACAAATTGATTTGGCAGTTTTAATTATAATTTATACAGTCACTGAATTTCACTAAAAAAAAAAACACGCCAAAAACAGCGAGCAAGATACTTTTGTTGCCAAAATTGTCAAGATGTGGACATTGGAGTAGGTTACATGTTTGTGCGTCTAGTTTTAAGGATTTTTTTTTTTGTATTTTTTCTAGCATGTAACTGTTTTTAGTCCCCAATAAAAAAATGCGGCAAGAACATTAGAATGTGTTGTATCCGCATTATATAATTATTACTGATGTTGGGGCGATATGATCTAAAGACCTTAGCCTGCCCAAATGGAGTGAAGAAAAAGAATCAATTTTTTACCACCATGTCACCAAAAAAAAAAACATAGTTTTGCTGTTGATAAAATAAATGATTAATTTAATTATTTTTCTTCACAAGTGTGTTGAAAAACATCGTATGATACACGTGAATATTGCTGATTACCATCTTCGGCACTTTTAAGATCCTCGCGTTCGACTAGGATCTATCGCCTCAGCGGTAATCACCAACATTATACACTTGTGTCATAATGTACTATTACATCTATGTCATGAAACAATTTTTTAATTTTCACTCAGTATACTAACATGTACTAAATCATTTTTTTAAATCTACGTTATTGTCCACAAACTCAAGAAAAAATATATACTACAGATGAAATGGTTATGAAAAAATCATCCTGTATATATTTAAGCGCACACACACAGATACAGGCGCAGGGTAGCCAGTTAAGCGCACACACACAGGCGCAGGCGCAGGGTAGCCAGTTAAGCGCACACACACAGGCACAGGCGCAGGGTAGCCAGCCTATCAATAGTTTACAGGTTACATTTTGGAGAGTGTGCGCGGGAATTGCATGACTTGGTACCGCCATCTCTTTTCTACCATCGGACAACCCGACGTACAGCGAGTATCCACCCTTACGTTGTTGAAACTTCAACGGTCCGGACTAAGCGATTCGCTTCGTCGTTTATACCGCGTACATCGACGGACTGGAACAATTTGCCTGCTGCGGTCTTCCCGTCCAACTATAATTTAGGTGTTTTCAAGGCTAGAGTGAATCAAAGTCAAAGTCAAAGTCAAAGATTTTTATTTCACATAGGCCTACATGGGCACTTATAAAACGTCAGAAGCTAGTGCACGGTTCCAAATTGGTCGTTTCCTATGGAGAAGAACCGGCAAGAAACTCCATGGTTACTCTTTTAATATATATATAATAGAATAGGCTCTTAACCTGTGGATATCTATAGGTATATAGGGAATAACGGAAAGGTTGGCTTATTTTCGATATTTAGTGACTACTTTATGAAGAACTTCTTAATTATGTACTTGGATAAATACCCTATAAATAAAACGCTCAATATTTTATAATCCATGCGGACGCTAGCGTTTAACCTAAATGGCGCGAAATCACGCGCGAACGCCGGCGTTCGCTTGGGGGTTTTGGCGCGAATGGAGGCGTTCGCTTGGGTTTGAGTGGAAACTAGTGCGCCTCACCATCAATGATTGCATCGCTGCTTACCATCAGGTGGGATCGCAGTCAAGCACTGGTTTAAATTTTTTTTTTAAAAAGCGGCGATAATGTGACTGTATCTAACATCATAATGTATAAATACATAAGAAAACCATTTCAAAACCTACATTAGAAATAAAAGGGATAACCATTAGAACACCCGCAAACGTGACGATGAATATTTTATACTTTATAAAATCCTTAATGAATCCCCAACTAAATCTAAAAGCAATTTCAAACTTTGTATTCATATTTTTAGCGGCCATTTTAATAGGGAAATATTCCATTTTTAAATATATTGCGAATAATTGACAAGCGTCTAATTTTTTTTTTATTGTTTGGCCACAACAGACGTGAGTCTAAATACACTTGAGTGCAAAGTAATAGACCCATGTTTCATTTGTAAGACTTACTGAAATGTATTAACTCTCTTGACCATTTTCCGATTTCAATTTTGATAGTTTGAGAGTGTACACTCTCTAGTCCTTTACTCTCATAGTGGACAACGATAAGACACGACCGGAGAGGCCAACGGCTTTGCGGGCTTTCGGCTTTAGGTGTCACGCCACCAACTTCTAATGTCCGGGCTACTACAGACTAATTCATAATGGAAAAACCCAATAGCAGTTTTTACCTGACCCTGGTTCGATACCACAGACCTCACGCTCAACTATTTCGTTGGTCTCGTGTTCGAAAGCGCATCTATTGATTTCAGTGTATAGATAACTTTATACATCTTTGCCTCACAGAACAATAAGATCGTCTAGAAAAGGCGAATTTGTCGCTATTCTCTTGTGCGTATCACGCGCGACTTGCGTGCAATACGCGCTTGTAGCGGCTCTAAGTGCACGTGATTAAATATTTTTATTTAGTATTTTGCATTCGCGATGCTTGTGGACGCGATGTATTGGTGCCTAGTATCTCGCAAACGCAATTTTTGGACAAACTTGTAACCTTGATGACAGTTTGGCTGTCGGCAAAGTACGTAGCGAAGCAGATTTGGAGAAGTAACCATTTTAAAGATTCGTTCAGTTTTCATGATTTTGACTGGCCAGTAGACTACTACGCGAAACTATGTGTAAATTATGTACATAAAACGTTAAAGTAACTTTCACGCTATACCAGTAGCAGATTTGGGCGACCGCATATCATCATCATCATCATCTTCTTGCCCCCTTGTCCCATCTTATTTGGGGTCGGCGCAACACGTTTTTTTCTTCCACTCTACCCTGTCACTCGTCATGCATGCATCACTAACTTCCTTTCATATCACTCTTCAGACAATCCATCCATCTTTTCTTTGATCTCCCTCTCCCTCTCTATCCATCCACATGTAAATTCATAACTCTTTTAGTAACATGCGTCTCATCCCTCCTCTTCACATGACCATACCAAGACAAACGATTCCCTTTCAACTTTTCAGTCACTGGCGCCGCTTTCAAACTTCCCCTAATATATTCATTTCTCACTTTGTCCATTCTTGTCATACCACACATCCATCTTAACATTCTCATCTCCGCTACATGCAATCTTTTTTCATCCGTCTTTTTCACAGCCCAACATTCTGATCCATACAGTATGACAGGCCTTATCACGGACTTGTAGATTTTACCCTTCAACTTGAGGGGCATCCGTGGGTCACAAGTTGTTCCCGTGACCTGTCGCCATTTCATCCATCCTGCGTTGATCCGATGTGTTACGTCCCGGTCTACCTCACCGCACATCAACATGCAAATAAAAAAAACGGTTCAAAAAAAAAAAGCAAGCATTAAACACAAACTGCAACGCAATACAATTTAAAACATTGTCGTGCATCGTGTGGGTACCAATTATTCTGGCTTGCAGTGCGCGTATGTACAATACACGTCAGGGCCAGATTTCCACCACAGTTGCACCGTGCTTTGTTTTCCCGTTTCATTATATTACCCACTTCAACATTTTTATGAAAGCTTTTTTTCTATTATTATTTTTTAAAGAAATCCGTTTTCAATATTTTTGAATAATATTTGTAGAGTTGGTACTTTCACGTATTTTATTGAAATTCAGAATGAAATACGGAAGCAACGACCGAAACGAACGAAAACCGTATTTCATTTCAACTAGTAACATTATCAAATAGTATTTATAGAAATCCACAACGTATTTTTTTATAATGATACAAAATATGGGTTCCTACATAACAAAAGACATTAGCGAAAGGGCATTAACCGCTGTTGCTATGCTAAACGAGCCTTCTACACTAGCTTTTCTTAAGGGCCTATTACAAAATCAAAAATCAAAATAGCATTTATTCCAAATAAACCATTTACAGGCACTTTTGAAATGTCAAGAAGTCAGTCAGTCAGAAAAATAAAAATAAATGATGCTAATTGCACATTCCAAAGCGTAGATCTCTATGGAGAAGAATGTGCAAGAAACTCCATGGACACTCTTTTCAATCATATTTTGTAATTACAAATATCTCTGTTACATGTTTCTTGTCGCTATCATGTGAGAACAATGTAAATAAAAATAAAAACTAAATATAGATATTAAAATAGCAATACACTACGCGATATTCAGCACACGATATTCAGACTGTCTTATTTTTTGTTCCGAGTGAGACCGGTCTAACCCTTATTACATTACGCGGCCCTTTATATTTTCCACTCAAACGAATGGAGGTTTCTCTATTATTGAATTTTTTTAAAAACGCGATTTTTTGGGGGTTTTCTGTTGAAGTGCAGTTGCAGTTTTAATTATTTGCAAATTGGTTCTTAGTGGATATTGATAGATTTAAGATTGGTTTAGTTTTGCCCTTTCAAATGATATCAAACACTGTGTATTTATCTTAACATAACCTTTTAAAATCATAACCCTCCTTTGGCTTTGCCATAGTCGGGTAAAAAGGAGAAACTGACTGACATATCAACGCACAGTCAAAATTACTGGGACTAGGAACTTGAAATATTGCTCAAGGCGTCCCTCCATGATGTAAGCGAGAACTAAGAGAGGATTTTCCAAAATTCACCCTCTAAGGGGATGAAATGGGAACTCCAAAGTTTGTGTTTACAAACCCGCTATCACGCGAAGCCGCTGGCAGAGCTAGTTCTGCATAAAAAAACGAAACACTTTCTAAACTCGATACTAGCCAAATGAACAAACCGTGCGAAGTTCAAAACAAAAAATAGAAAGAAAACCTACTCCATTTCAAGAACAGTGTGTGATTAAAGCCATACAAAATGGAGTAGGCACTTAAACGGGGTAAGTACGAGACCGCATCGCTTAAATTACTGAGGATTCAGAAGACAGCGAAGTAAGAATCGGTAGAATCGGCTTTTAAGAGGGCTATTCCCGATCGGTTTATTGTCAACATGATTTAAGAGCTTGTTGGTTCATCCAACACAATGTTTGATAAAGAGAGAAAACATTTGATCACTCTGTTGGTTTTTTTTAATTTTCATTATTCAGAATTTCGATTTAATGTGAAAGGTTCCTGTAAACATATTTTCTTTACTTTTTTAAATTTATGAGTACATTATGAACGTAACATTTTCAGCCCCTCTAGCCAAGTTACAACCGTTTCGTTTCGATTCTCTTTTCGTTGATCGCCTCGAGTCGGCCACGCCTCCTATTGCCTTTGTTCTGACCACGTGACTGATCCTTGAGATGACGTCAGAACAAAGGAAATAGGAGGCGTGGCCGGTTGTAACTTGGCTAGGGAAGCAGGTTGGATTAGTTTTACATAAAATGTATGTCTTGATTTCAATAGAAACCTAGATAATAACCACATGATATCTGTGTTTCCAAAATATCTATAGAGAGATGTATGACGTCATCACTCGCGTAAGAGCGGTTGTATGGCAAGTATCAAGAGTTGAGCGCTCTTATCAAAATTAACTCTCCGGACTTCGTAGCTCAAAGACCACTTGGACACAAAGAGGAACATGTAGTTTAGAACTTCAATAGCCCGTGAGCCACTATCCCGGTAGTTTCACTACCAAACTATAGCCCTAAAGTTAGTTAGTATTAAAAGACTTAAAGGTTTATCTAATCGATGTTTGTCTAGTGTTATTATTCGGCTAATAGCTGAAGATTTTCAAATTTAGAATTACAAGCAATTGTATGTTTGTTTATTTTAAACTAGCTGTTGCCCGCGACTTCGTCCGCGTCAAGTTCGTAAATCTGTACAATCATTCATTCCGAAAGCATCGCAATTATTTATTGTACTTTAACATAAAACGGTTAAAGGTAAAAACGCAAATTACCTTCAGGAAATATGTTGTGTACTCGTCCAGATCCAGATGTATGAACGTCAATGAATAGAAAGAGCATGTATGGGTCGTAGCAGTTGGTTTTCAAAAAGTCTCCATTAGTAAATCTATATCTGCAATTTTCCTAACTCAAAGGATGTGAAGACGTGACATTTGTCACTTAAATTGTCTGTAACCTGAAGCTCACTCTAATTTTATTGGGTAAGTATTTTTTGAGGTGGTTTTTCCCCATCTAGGGTGGGGTGAGAGGGCGTGGTGTCTAACTTTTATTGACTAAAACCCACCTATTTCCTTCAGTTATCATTTGCTTTGGATAGACTCTTCCTGGAACGCAAAAGGCAACTGAAGTAACTTAGGTATTGTTTTGGTCTAACTCGCCCTCTCGCTCTACTCCAGAGCAGACGAAGTCATAAGGTGATTCCACCACAAAAAAAATTAACAAAAACATGAAGCTTGTATTTCGAAGAGCTTGGAGGAAGAGTGTCCCTATATCCGCGTCATCTCGACTTCTATAGACTACTGGACTATAGTAACTCACTAGTGCGTTCCAAGACCAAGTAAACTGGGCAAGTGCTAGCGCACTTACAGGGACGCCGTCTTCGTGGGTGCTCGGGGGCTCGAGCAACTATGAAAACTAAACAGTGGGTGCTGAGCACCCCTGAGAATAGACATCAAGAAACAGATCAGTAATCGCCTTTTAGGTTACATATAAATTATAATATTACTTGTTAATAAAAACTAATTTCATTTTTTTAAATGGTTTCATTTTATTATTATATTTTTATCAAACATAATTAGTAATTAAGTACCTACGTAGTTTGACTTTGGTCGCAAACGTATTTTGTAAATATTTTTTTTATTTTGTTAAAAAGAAAATATTATATTGGTTAAACATTAACTACCGGAACAATGCGTTTTATTAATGTCAGCCTTTGGTCTTGGAATTTGCATGTAGTCTGAAGTAGGAAATTTATTTATTTGTCGGTCGATCAGTGTGCATTTCTCTTCTCACACTTCGCCACTTTTTCGAGTCATCGAATGAGCATGAGCCGGCCCCTGCGCACTTGGATTCCCGTACAAACTTATGCAAGTAGTTTAATTCCCGAATGAAGAATCGAAGATTTTTCGAATCGCAAAAAAAAGTATTTTTTTGTGACGTAACAACAAATTTACTGTTAGGTTTAATCCTACAGGTATAGGGTTATAAGACCTTTCTCTATACCAAATTCCAGGTTTCTGGATCAACGGAAAGTACTATATGAATTTTGATTCCCTTGAGAGTGTCGAAATGTATGTTTTTTGTGACATAAACGGCCGTATCTTTTTTTTTCGTAACTTAGAAGTTTGATTTTCTTCACAGCTTCAAGGAACCGCAGACCTTACTCTATGGTTTTCATTTCAACTCGATACTTCCACGCGTTCCTGAGATAAAGGATCTTGACAATTAAAAAAAAAAAAAAAAAAAAAGACATACGGACAATAAAGTGATCTTATAAGGGTTCCGTTTCTTCCTTTTGAGGTACAAGAGATAAACATGCACCATAAAACTACACATATAAGAAATTTCCGTCTCCAATACTAAACTCCTTATTCAAAATCAGTTGATCCCACCAATCAGTCTTGTCATCAATATATTCATAGCGTTTTCCAGCAGTACTGTGTAACAATATTTCCAGCCATTTCTCTTCAGAGGGAATTCTGTTGGAGTTTTCTTTTTCAATTTCAAACTGTCTCTAGTCTGGGGCTCGCGAAACAAGTGCGGAAGTAGGGGTTGAGACTGTTTTTGTGTGGATAAGACTGAAATAAACTTTCATTACAAATATTGTCAGTTCATATTACCGAAGGAGGCCGCCGCAAGGGTGAGGGAACAGATTTCCTCTTGGATGCCCCAGCCGATAGGACCCAGACTCCGATTTTCAGCTACCGTAGGCGGACGACAAGCAATAGGTCGCCGTCCGGTAACCACTAGTACTACTGATAGTATTCCACGCGCGCCTCAAACAGATGTCAGCAAAACCATAAGGATCTAGTATATAGAGCCGAACCTTACTGGGGCCTTGGGTTTACTTCCGAAAGGGAAACCTGTGGTCCTGAAACACAAAAGGCAAAGAAAGAGCAACTCCATAAGTGTGGTTTTTGTCAATAAAAGCCTGACACGCTTTCGCGCTCCGCTCTAAAGCAGGAGAAGTCAATAGATACCTTAAAAAAAAAACGAGGGCTGAACTGACAATACTTATAATGAAAAATAATTGAAGGGTAAAATCTACAAATCCGTGATAAGACCTGTAATACTTTATTATGGATCAGAATGTTGGCCTGTGAAAAAAATAGATGAGAAAAGATTGCACGTAGCGGAGATAAGAATGGTGAGATGGATGTGTGGTGTGATGACAATGGATGAAGTAAAAAATGAGTATATTATAGGAAGTTTGAAACTGGTGCCCATGACTGAAAAGTTGAAAGAGAATCGTTTGTCTTGGTATGATCATGTGAAGAAGAGGGAAACGCATGTTACTAAAAGAGTTATGAGTATACATGTTATGAGTATAGATGGAGCCAAAGAAAAGATGGATGGATTATGGATTATCTGTGGAGTGATATGAAAGAAAAGTTAGTAATAGCGAGATGGTTGACAAGACAGAATGGAAGAAAAAAACGTGTTGTACCGACCCTTTGTAACATGGAACAAGGGTAGGAAGATGATTTACAGTTCACGAGAAGCGAGTGGACAAATAATAACAGTCCTAAGGTTCGATATTCGAGGTTTATTGCAACGCCTCCCGAGGTCAATTGGGCAATAGAGAACCATCTTAAGCGGGAATTACATAAGACCGACGTACACGTGGGCCACGTCCGATTTGTACGTAGAGGCGATTTGTGTGACGTCGCGTGGCGTGGATCCAATGCAGCTTTACAAGTCTAGTTGCCAAAAAAAATTATGTAGACTGACGCGCCCAGGTCGGCGTACGTGGCCCACGTGTGCGTAATGTAGTTCCTTTAATATATCCAATTTCCTTCGTTTCTCAGAAAGCATGTTAAGCGCTTGGTCCAGCTGTAATTTACAGTTTTCATCTTTCTTTGACAGTAACTAAAAAATGAGATATCATTTTGTCAGATTGGCAACATGTCCTTATCAAAATACTAGTTCTAAGCTACATTTGGTAACCTTGTACCTTTGTGCATGCGAGCGAGAAAGAGGGGTGGAGCTATACAACCTGTATAGCTCCAATGGAGCTCCATCCCTTTAATAGTTCAGTTTAGGTCATCAAATGGATCGCGTTAATAGCAAGGTGCCTTAGGACTGGAAACGATGCTATAAAGTTGAGAAAAGGCTACGCAGGTTGATTGTGGTTAAAAAATATTGCCATGGTAACACGATGAAGCACGCGCTCGGGAAACGCTCACGATCAGATTTTTCGACTGTTCAAATGACGAAGAACAGTGTCCCTAATTTTCTTTTAAGCTATGATTTAACTTTAGATAACTAACTAACAAGTTAAAGTAGGTAACAGATACTTTCCAACTTAGTAAAGATTTACATGACCTATTTCCTTAATACATTTATAACGTTAACAACAGTATGACTATGATACGTTGCTAATGTTTTTTAACAGGCACTTTTACTATACCATTTTCATCACGTTTTCATTGTATTAATTTAATCTGTATTTAAGAAAGCGAAACTCCACTCACTGATTAATCACGAAATGTCAAAAAACTTAAACACCTACAAACTGAAAATTTGGAAGGTTATATAAGTTATAGACATCCGCAAGGAATGGGTTTTACGAAAATCCACCCCTAAAGTTGCCCGGGTGTCGCCAGTGTGGACCGCTCGGTGGACACGGTGGAGCACACGGTGGAGGTGTGCCCCGCTTGGGCAGAGCAACACCGTGTCCTCGTGGGGGCGATCGGCGGCGGAGTTCTCTCGCGCCGGACCTTGGTTCAGGCCATGGTCCGGAGCAAGGAGGAGTGACAGACGATCGCCTCCTTCTGCGAAGGAGTAATGGTAGCAAAGGAGGCGGCCGATCCCGTGAGGCAACGGTCCTTACGCCCTGACCGCCGCCGGGATTTCTATGCCGATTTCCGGCCACCGTAGGCGCGGGCTTGCGGACGGCGAGCAATGGGTGGCTCGCCGTCCGACCGTCCGGTAACCGTCCGGACCGAGTCCAAGTCGTCGACGGCGCGTACTGTTCCACGCGCGCCTCAAGGAGATGTCAGCAAATCGTAGGGGCCCAGCAGGGTCGAAGCCTATTGGGGCCACGGGTAGTGTGAAAGCAAAACCCGGGGCACTGGGACGAAAGCAAAGAAGGAACAGGAGTGGGTTTTTAGTCAGTAAAACTCTGACACTATCTCTCGCTCCGCCCAAGAGCGGGATATGTCATAAGATGATTTTCCCACCCAATAAAAAAAAACCCCTAAAGTTAAAGCCCCTGCTACTCAAAGATAAACTACAACAGCGTTAAGATTTTCTTTTATCTTGTTATGAACATAGAGGCTACGAAAGAGTAGACCAACAAGACAGCTAGTTCAATGTAATAGTGGTTTAGACAAAGTGACATTAAACAGAACCAAGAACCAAAGTCGCCGACATATCCCAAAGAATCAACAAACTTAAGTGGCAGTTTTCAGGGCACATTGCTCGTAGAACGGGTGGTCGATGGAACCGAAAGGTTCTATGGCGACCGCGCACCGGAACAAGCAGCATTGGAAGGCCTCCCACAAAGTGGACCGATAACCTGGTGAGAGTCGAGGGAATGCGATGGATGCGAGAGGCCCAGGATCGCTCGTTGTGGCGACACTCGCTTTTTTTAAAGGCACAGGGAGACTTACCATGACGCGTCAAAGTATCAGTTGGGCGAGCGAGAAAGAAGAAGGGAGCTAGGAGCTATACGCCCCATATAGCTCCATCCCTTTAACAATTTAGTTGAGGTCGTCAAACGGATCGCATTAAGAGCTCATAGTACGACCTCCATCCACAATATTTAAAAAAGATTAGAAAAAAAGGCACTATTCAAGCAGTTCATGTAGTTACTGACATTTATTTTAATTCAAAACATACCTAAATAAACTAACGTCTTTTCCCGTAAAGTAAGCAGAAAGTCAGAACCCAACTGCTACGACCCTACCGACGCTGCGTTAAGCGTGTGCCCGCGACGAGCACCCGTCGTGTGACGTCACGCGTTTGTCGTATGCTCGGGTCCCCGTCACGAAAACGGGATTATTATCTGCGCAGTGTCGCTAGTTAAACTTTAACGGTGTGCATGTTGTCGTATCAATGGAGAAATTTAATGTATTATTACGTAGTAAAACAGGCCCGGTGCGCGGCTCTCGGCGACGGGAGATCGCGCGGCGAGCCGCGACACAGCACTTTTGTACGGGACCGGCAACCGTGTAACGCAGTTTCGGCTCTTACAAGTTTTACATACATACATAACTTAGATACTGAAAGTAATTTGCGTTTCGGCCTTTAACCGTTTTATGTGAAAATAAATTAAATGAATTAATAAAATAAATGATTCTTTTGGCATAAATCACAAGCACAGAATTATTAGTTAGGTACATCTGAAAGTTTTACGAACTTCACGCGGACGAAGTCGCGGGCATCAGCTAGTTCAAAATAAATAAAATAAAATTTCATCAGGCATGTCCACATATTCTTAACGAATATCAAAGCGACGCGATGTCTAAAATTCGCTGTTATAGGAAGAGCTTCGAAAAAAGAGCAGCGAGACACTCTGTCTAATAGAATTTAAATTGTTGGTACTTCAGTTTGTTTATATTTTGTCTGATTTGCATGTCTTGACTGTTTTTATTTTATGTCGTGAAAATATATTGAAGAAATCGTGTCATGTGGTACTGAGTACCTACCATTTGAATTTCCTATGTATTAGGTAATCAGGAGAACCAAGGTTACCGACATAGCACGAAGAATCGGGCAGGTTACATTGCTCGCAGAAAGGATGGCCGTTGGGCCGAAAGGTTCTGCCCCCCTAGCCAAGTTACGATTGTTTCCTTTGCGTCGAACGCCTCGAGTGGGCCACGCCTCCGATTCCTTTGTTCTGATGTCATCTCTACGCTCAGTCACGTGGTCAGAACAAAGGAATCGGAGGCGTGGCCTACTCGAGGCGTTCGACGCAAACGAAACGATCGCAACTTGGCTAGGGGGGCTAGAATAGCGACCACGTGCCGGAAGACGTAGCGTTGGAAGGCCTTCTACAAGATGGACTGATGCCCTGGTAAGGGTTGCGGGAATCCGATTGATGCGAGACACACAGGACCGTTCACTGTGGCGTCACTTGGGGGAAGCCTATGGCCAACAGTGGACGTCTTACGACTGAAATGATGATGATGATGATGATAGGTAATCACATCATCATCACATCCTTCTTCTACGTTAATTGCAGGATCGGTAGCATACCTAAATTACCTACTGAAGGGGCCACGCATCAGCCCACTAGGGCTGATGCGTGCTAGGGCCGCGGGAACGTAACCACGTACGTCGGATATAGGTATCCGATAAACACTCTCGCGTTTATTCCGCCAAGGTCGCACGTCTATGACCAAATACCGTCAAACGGGGTAAATAGGGACGTAGGGGTAAATAGGAACAAAACTTCGTCTAGGTTTTTCACTTTGGTATATTTTTAAGTTAGTATAATAGCTTCTGCCAGCGGCTTCGCCCGCGTAATTGTGGGTTTCTCCATACAAACTTCCAACACCGTTTTACCCCTTTAGGGGTGCGTTTCGTAAAATCCGTTCTTAGCGGATGTCTACGCCCTATAAAGATCCTACCTGCCAAGTTTTAAGTTTGTATGTGTTATTTCTGAGAGTTCGTGATTAATTAGTGAGTGGTATTATACAGATGATTGAATTCTATCAAAGCATACGTTTTATTATAATTAACGGATTAAACAGAGAATTAAGCTATAAAAGAGTGACCGGGGCTCTAGAACTTCTAGAGCCACGGCCACTCTTTGACTGACTGACTGTGCCCTTTGTTGTTCTAGTCTAGAACGCAAAGGGCATCTGAAGGACACAAATGAGTTTTAATCAGTAAAAGTCTTACAAGCCCTCTCGTTCCACCACAGATCGGGAGGAATTATTATAAGTAAGTATGACTTCCCACCTAAACAAAAAATCACTGGAATACACCTACATTAAGTCCACCAAATTGCACTTTTATGGCCATTTAGGGCACTCTAACGCGTAGTTCTTGTTCTGAACACCACACTCGCATTAAAACGGGTTTTTTTTTATATATGATCGTCTTTACTTAGCATCATTAAGTATCATTATTTCGAAAGACAATCACCGCATCGCGTCGATCTAGCTTTCGCATTCAGCACACTCGCGCGCCCACACATGCATATCATCGGTCAACTTCATTCGGACCAAACTCGAGTCGTCGGCGGCGCGCAGTGTGCACGTGCGCCTCAAAGAGATGTCAGCAAAACCGTAGGGGCCCAGCAGGAAGTGGTTGAAGCCCAATCTACTGAGGCCAAGGTTTGTGCGAAAGAGAACCTCGGGTCCCGGAACGAAAGCAAAGAAGGAACATAGAAGTGGCTTTAGTCAGCAACAGTCTGAAACGCCCTCTCGAACAGCCCAAGAGCAGGTGACGTCATTGAATGATTGATTTCTCACCAAAAAGAAAAGTTCATAGCTCTACTTTGTAGCCTTCCAAGATTCCAATATTGCAACTTGAGGGTAAGTAAAGAGTAAGTAGGGTAAGTAGGGTAAGTAAAGTAAAATACGCGCGGATTCTCTTGAAATAAAAACGGAGTAGCCTACTCCATTTTTATTTTTAGAGAGAATCGCGTAGGTACTTACTAGTATAACCATAATAAACCTCACTTTTAAAATAATAATTTAAAAAAAAATTAAGTACTTAAGACCTGAGTAGTAACCGCTCGCGCTCTCATAAAATGAAAGCTTCACTTTATAGATTTTAATACAGTGGGTGTTTAAACAAGAAGGTATTTATGTTATCGAGGAGTTTAATTAAGCTTTGATATCTAAGGAATTCGCTTTTTACAAACAAACAATTGATAATATTCCTAAAAAGCTTTCGTATCAATATCGAAAGTAAAAAAGAAAAAGAAGACAGAATCGGCGCTTGTCATTGTCTCCGAGAAGCGTAGAATATTGAAAATTGAATTAACGTCAAACGTCACTCGGGTGTGGAATGTTTTGTTATGCAAAAATGTGCTTTATTGGACTGTGAATTGAACGTCCTGTGTGAATGGCAGGCAGTGTTGAAATGTGACTTTAGTATTTAGGCGATTTATTTAACTAACGGTAGGGTTGCGATGCACTTTTTTTTGAGATGAGAATACATGAAAGATCGAGAGGCGGTGTCTTACTTTTACTGACTAAAATGGAAACCCATCCGTGTTACTTCAATTACCCTTGCGTTCCAGGGCTGCGGTAACTCTTTCGAACAATCCCGCAGCCCTAGCAGGCATCAGCCCTAATGGGCCCCGTCCATTTCAACACAGCTTGCTCGTATCGGGTTTGATCCTAATCGGATAGCCAGGCGGTAAGCTACGCATTACTCTAGCTTTGTTATTTTATTTTAGTTTATTTTGCTTTTAATATCAGAGAATTCTAATAAATAACGGAACACCAGTTCTTGTTGGACCGAGCCCAAGTCGTCGACGGCGCGTTTTGTTCCACGCGCGCCTCAAGGAGATGTCAGCAAATCGTAGGGGCCCAGCAGGGTCGAAGCCTACTGGGGCCACGGGTAGTGTGAAAGCGGAACCCGGGGCCCTGGGACGAAGGCAACGAAGGAACAGGAGTGGGTTTTTAGTCAATAAGAGTCTGACACTATCTCCCGTTCCGCCCAAGAGCGGGGATGTCATTAGGAAGATTTTCCCACCAAATAAAAAAAAAAAAACCAGTTCTTGTTCATAGAAAACCTTCGAATTCAAGTCGCAGTCTCATTTCGGCGACAAACAGAACTTGTCAAATTAAAGGTGCTGTGTACTGCAAATTAGATTAGAATATGAATTTCCTAAATAAGTGCCTTCTTAAGGAAGTTGCTACACGTGCGTAACAATTCTCGAATTCCGATACACCTTATATAATCTGTAGGTAGACCTTAATCGAAGAGAAGTGTATGTTTTCCCCATGACTTTTTTCCTAGACTACGCATTCAGACTGGCACCTCTTAAGCAGGTATTTAGTATCATATCGGGCAAATCTTCGTGAGTCTACCAGTGGTACATCATCGCTCCATAATTCTTGCCTGGTGTGAAGCACCACCAGAGAACACAGTTAAGGATCAGCACTAATTATGCATTCGGTATTAATATATGAAACATTTAGGAGAGTGAGCGCGGGAATTGCATGACTGGATTCCGCCATCGCCTTTCTACCATAGGACAACCCGACGTACGGCAAGTGTCCACCCTAACATTGTTGACACCTCCACGGTCCGGACGAAGAGTTTCGCCTCGTCGTTTATATCGCGTACATCGAAGGACTGGAACACCTGCTGCGGCCTTCCCATCCCATTATAATTTTAGGTGTCTACAAAGCTAGATTGTAAACTAGTGCAATTCACCATTAACGATTGCATCACTGCTTACCATCAGGTGGGATCACAGTCAAGCACTAGTTTATGCCAATATAAAAAATAAATTCTCTTTTTCTTGTTACATCATTAGTCTAGTGTTAAGGGACACGCCACCATGTCATAATTGACATGGCGGCGTGCTCCACGGGTGAAACACGCCAGCCTGCATTAAAATATGAATCATAGTAAGGTTAAAGACTGCTATTTTAATCGATAAGGCGCTAATAGCTTTTGCAACCTGAATCCAGTTTTTGCAAAGGACTGTTTGTATATTTAGCTTCAGACTTTTTATGAGAATCTATTGATGATTGCAATACCAATTTAATAGCGTTTTAAAACTTTGTCCATTAGATTGATGTTTTTTTTTTTTAAGTTGCATAATCATCCAATGATTTCTCCCGCTCTGGGTGGAACGAGAGGGCATCTCAGACTTTTACTGACTAAAACCACACATGCGTCCTTCAGTTGCCCTTTGCATTCTAAGACTAGGTACGAGTTTCCTTTTCAGAAAATCCCCGCGCCCTAGCGGGCATCGGCCCTGCTGAGCCCCTACGGTGTATCTAACATCTACTCAGGCGATAGATGATTTTTTTTTGTGGGAATTATTCATGGATCGTGGTAGACCGGGAACAATTAATATATTTGTAGGCCGCACATATTTTTCCCTGCTCCAATTGAACTCGTAGTACCTACGCAACGCAGCAGGGAATCGCTCAACCACTACTGAATAGAAACAAACATTAAATCACGGACATTTATTTGCTTATATAATACTTACAACTCAAGGATCAAACAAAACGTAAGTTTACAATATCAAAATCAAAAACGACAAAGATTCCAATGAAATTCTCATACAAAAACAATTTGACACACTCTTTATCTTCCAACTTGTACAGATTTTAATCAATAGCGAGAGGATCTTCGTCTTCACATTGAAACATTTCATCTTCAGACGCCAGCTTAAAATCAGTTTCAATAGTAGTAACATTTTCTTCATCTGAAAGATGTTCAGAAGTACAGGAAATTTCCTGTACTTCTTCATCATCATCTGATGAATGCGGATCAGGACTGGCCGAATCCGCTTTAAATTCGGTTTCAACAGCAGTAGAAGTTCTTTCAACTGAAGGAACTTCAGGACTACAGGAAACTTCCTGTACTTCATCTGATGAATGCGAATCAAGACTGGCAGAACCTACGTTAAATTCGGTTTCCATAGCAGTAGAAGTTCTTTCAACTGAAGGAATTTCAGAAGTAAAGGAAATTTCCTGTACTTCATCTGATGAATGCGAATCAGGACTGGCAGAACCCGCTTTAAATTCAGTTTCAATAGCAGTAGAAGTTCCTTTAACCGAAGGAACTTCAGAAGTACAAGGAATTTCCTGCACTTCATCAGTTGAATGTGAATCAGGATTGGCTTGTCTTGTCCCGGTTAAAAAGCGCATGGCATTGAAATCTATCGGTGATCTTGTAGATACTGCTTTATCAACTAATTCAACATCACTTGGAATAGAAATCTCAGAACTGACCAATTCCACTTCAGTCAAATCTTCGACTACGCAAGTTGTTATTTTCTTGAAAACGCTGTCATATGGTGACTTTTTACCATGTCTATTTTCCTTATTCAAATGTAACTGGACCCCATAACAGGCTAAGCACCAGTTTTCAAAGTTATTCGCCACCATCCATGCTCTGATCTTTTTACGGAGCTGATTTAATTTCGGATAGTCCATATTAACTTTAATAATTTCTATTGATATTGGTGCGTATGTAGTTATGTGTTCAATTTGTTCCAGAGCTGTTATAAAAACTTCATCGCTTATAACTACTTGTTTAGGTGGTCCAAAGTCCATAAAGATTCTAAAAAGTTCCATACAAATTTCACTGACTTTATTATCAGCGCATAAGGGTCTCAAGTGAATGAATCCAGTGTACATATCTTGGCAAACCATTAGGTGACTGAATGCGAAGTCTGTTCCTGCCATTGTTATTAAATCTAAAGAACAACAGTAATATGGCTTTTTTGGACCCGAACAGGTGTAACAAATTTCACTTAGACATTGAATGGCAAAATCATTTACTATGTAATCACGTCGCAAGATATTTTTAAGCGACATCGCTTCGGTATGACCATATTTTACGTGTGTTTCCCAATAAACATCAAATATATCTTCCCAAGGCAGAATCATTTTGAATTTGAAATCTTCGTCTTTAAAAAACAACCTTTCTTTTCCATCCTTAGATTGAACAATCTTGTATTTATCGTGATAAATATTGTTGTAGTTATTATCCAGACGTGAGTTCTCCTCTTCTTTTTTTATCTTTTGAATCATAGAGTCGACAGATTTCGAACTCTTTAAATTGGACATTATCGAGAATTCTTCCCCATTTTTCGTTGATAAAAAATGTTCATGAACTTTTTCATTGAATTCTTTTTTAATTAATTGTATTTCTTCTATATTTAAATTAATTGAGCCCTTGATTTTTTCGCGTTTTTTGGCATTTCTTACCGGTTTAGCTGTACTGGTTGACGCCATTTTGTTATACACTACACTCACTGTAACGTTGCGTCGCGTCGGTTTAGTTAGAAGTCAGACAATGAAATGAAAACCCATGCAAATAAACAGAAGAGAGCAATATTCAGTATTTTAACCTACACGACTGAGATGCAAGATCGAACGGTTGTAAATACGGCCTCGTCACTTAACCCCTTGGTTAGAGTGAAATAGCATCATTAATGTATACGAGTGAGCGAGATAAATAGTCGCTTTCGTTCCAAGTCACAACGTCATATGATGTAAGATACAGAATGCTCAGTTTATTAAAAACACGAAAACATTTAGGATTAAACGGCCTATTATACTACGCGTTACTCAGACAGTCTTAGTCTATGTATTTCTACGTATCTCATCGTTCTGTTTTATTTCTTTACACGACATTGGCGTAAGTTGCTCTTTTTCTTGTGTGACGCTACATATACTAAGACCGTTTGATTATCGCGTAGTATAATAGGCCCATAAACTTCACCGCCCTTTGACGTTTATTCTGACCCAGCGTCCCGAATGCGCTAAGTGATGTTATCGCGAATCCGACCAAATTTAGTAGTCCTAATACATAAGGGCTATTAAGTAATAATTATTGTGACTTTGCGCGTTGGTCGGATTCACGATATTTTCACTTTCTTTTGTCCAACTCGGAACGCAGGCAGGACCAATCAGTCAAGTTGAGTCAAGCATGTCAAAATACCTGGCATTCTGTTTTCTCGAATGACGTTTCTTTTGTTTATTGTTGGTTTGCGTTTGAGGTTAAGTATTTCATTTTAATACTAGCAATTAGTATGTGCTAGCCTCATATGTTATTTGTAAAGGGTAAAAATAATGTGCAGAATGTGTATTGGATTGTATGACAAGGAAAATATAATACGCAGCGTACACCAAAAGTGATTTAATCTAATGATTATGATTCGAGTCAGTATATAACTCCAAGCCTAGCCCCTATTATCACATTTTTGTTTATTAACGAACGAGCGTAGAGGAGCAATATATAGGCAATTTTGTGAAAATTACGGTCAGTGAATCAGAAAAGCCAAGAATCTAAGACAACGTACTTAAGTTCTCAAAATATAATGTAGACAAAATTGATAGGTAAGTTAAGTAGGTAGGCAGGCTTAAAGAAACGTAACTGAAGCAACACAGGTGGGTTTTAATCAGTAATAATCTGACGCTCCCTCATGCTCCTTACCCAGAGCACGAAGTCAAATGCTGATTTCCTATGGTTTTTTTTTTAGTTAATTTGGCTTCACACGGTTGCATTTAGCCAATATCAAGTTCAGGATTTGCCATGTAAAGGTACCTACCTAAATAAAAGTACAAATAGCTAAAAAGTTCCTGTAGTCAAATGTTTCAATGTTCTCAATTCAAAAAAATACAGGCATGTTAGAACAACCAACAGGTACCCATACTTTTAATCTTAAATGGTTCTAAAAAGTATGTCATATTAAAAAAAAAAATGTGAGCTCTTTAATTTTTGAGGCTGTCAAATAAACAGTGAGTATACCTACCCTATGTAAATAAGTAATATTACTTACTTTACTATGTTAAAGCTGAAGAATTTCTTTGATTGATAGGAAGCGATAATCTCAGGAACTTCTGTTTTGAACAGAAAAAATGTAAGTATTGAGGGTGGCTATAAGCTGTATAATATTACAACCCTTGGGAGTGGAGCATATAATATAAAACTTTTCTAAATTCTGTTATTGTATCTTTTTTTTTTATGCGGGAAAATCATCTAATGACAAATCCCACCCTTGGGCGAAGTGGGAGATAGTGTCAGACTTTTACTGACTAAAAACCCACTCCTGTTCCTTCTTTGCCTTCATCCCGGGGTCCCGGGCTTCGCTTTCACACTACCCGTGGCTGATAATGTATCTGTGATCCAAAAAGTTGTGTGGAAAGTGGCCATCAAAAATCAAGCATCATAATATAATGTTTCTTACTAAAAAAAAGGGGAGCAGTGGTGACTGAGTCGTAACGGCCCCTACTTACGAGTTGCAGGTTGCAGGATCAAACCCAGCCAGGCACATTACTTTGTGTAATTTATTTCATCACCACTGCTCTCAAAACATTGAAGGAAAACATTGTGAGGAAACCGGCATGTCCTAGAACCAAAAATTCGAAGTCAAGTGACATTCACCAATCGTCACTGGGCCTGCGTGGTAGATTACGGCCCCATCCCTCTTCTAGAGAGAGGAGGCCTGAGTCCCTGCAGTGGGAACATTAAAAGGCTGAATATGCTATGTATGCTTAAAAATAAAGTGTCCACTTTATGGAAACTGAGGGAAAGTCATGGAAGCTCAAGGTGGTCAGGGAAAGTCAGAGAAATTGAGGGGTCACCTGGAAAGTGAGGGAAAATTTTGGATATTTATTGTTCTGTTTGGGTCCCAAAATTACCCAGTGACTGTAAAAACAAATAAAAATAATTCATGCTCTAGTCTGACCTTTTAAATTAGTGTAGATTGGAAGTTGAGAGGACAAAATGGAGAAAATAAATTGTATTACACATACAACAAAACACATGGAACAAGGACATAGTGATGATGGTCTATTCTGACTTTTTTTTATTGATATAAACCAGTGCTTGACTGCGATCCCACCTGATGGTAAGCAGAGATGCAATCATTGATGGTCAGGCGCACTAGTTTATTAAGAAATCGGAAATCTTTAAGTCAAGAGTGAATAGGTTACTTCTAGGTAAGCGCGTTCCATCGTCGACCGCCTCATCGCTTTCCATCAGGTGAGATGGCGGTCAAGCGCGACCCTATCCAGAATATAAAAAAAAAAAAAATTAAGAGCCTATTCACTCTAGCCTTGAAGACACCCAAATTATAGTCGGACTGGAAGACCGCAGCAGGCAAATTGTTCCAGTCCTTCGATGTACGCACGCAGTATAAATTGTCAATTAGGGTTGACTACCATACTATAATATATAAGATTGTACTGTATTTTGGGTCTGTGTGCTATTATTATTTTACTATAGTTATCTGACAGAATGCCATGTCTTATTTAAGATAAGACATGGCTAGTCTTGTTAAGTTTTATTTTTAATTTATGTTCAAATTCGCAGTATATGTTCCATTCTTATATTAAAAACCACAAAAGCCTTTACTGACTTACAGAGGCCTTTGCCAAAAGGCACACTGAACTCCGGGACATTTTATAACCCAAATCATATATAAAATCAACATCAAAAAATCAAATAACAATGGAGTCTTCAGGACTTGTATCCTGAAGACTCCATTGTTATTTGATTTTGGCTATTGAAATTGAAATTGATATGCCTAGTGAGTTCGAATAAATTAAATTATAAATTATATAGTGGTATTAAGTTATCCGGTACCTAGCACCATGTAAAATACTATTACTAAACTAATTGCAACATACTTGGAAAAAAGTACTGTGGGATTTTTAGTAAGAATTACCGCTGGCCTTGCAATACCTTCACATTACAAGGCCAGCAGTGATTCTTTATACTTATTTGTTTAGTTGCCCTTTGAAAACATATTAAGTAGGTTTTAGTCAGAAGAGGTCTCACTCCATCTAGAGTGGGAGAAGTTATTTGATCATTTCCCACTTAAATGAAAAAAGACTTTTTTAGGTGGGTAAATCATCTAATGACAAATCGCGCTCTTGGGCGGAGCGGGAGATAGTGTCAGACTTTTACTGACTAAAAACTCACTCCTGTCCCTTTTTTGCCTTCGTCCCAGGGCCCCGGTTTAGCTTTACACACTACCCGTGGCCCCAGTAGGTCTACTGACATCTCCCTGAGGCGCGCGTAGAAGAATACGCGCCGTCGACGACTTGGGCTCGGTCCGGACGGTTACCGGACGGTCGGACGGCGAGCTACGTATTGCTTGCTGTCTGCCCGCGTCTACGGTGGCCGGTAACCGGGATCGGAATCTCCTTTGCTAGCATTACTGCTTAGCAGAAGGAGGCGACCACCTGCCACTCCTCCTCGCTCCGGACCATGGCCTGGCACGCGGACACGGAGGTGGTCTGCCCAGGTGGGGCACACCTCTACCGTGAGCTCCACCGTGTCCTCCGGGCGGTCCTCACTGTGGCGTCACCCGGGCGTCGCTTCCGCACGAATCCGGTGCAGGAACTTCCCGAACTTGCCGTGTTCGGTGAGAACCTGCGTCACGCGTCTTTCCAGCCACGCCTCAAAGAGGGGACCTACCGCCATAGTTGTTGTTTACCCAGATATATTGATTGATTGTGGGCATGTGATTGATGAGGAGGAACAACGGACATTTATATTTTGTATTTCGGGCTGGTGTTACTGACCATTTTGCGGAGGGTACCTGGGTTTTCGAAGTCTTTGCCCCGTATCCAGCTACCACTAGATAGCTAGAAGCAGATGAACTGCGGTTTCATCGTCCTCCATGCAAGCTCTGCAGAGTGGGCTGTCTGACTCAGTAACAATGGACATGTGGTTAGGAAGTATTGGTTATGGCTGTTAAAGCTATAAAAGAGTAGGTAACCGTGGAATTTTTTGCCAGTTCTTCTTTATGGGAAATATCCAATTGTAACTGTGCATTATGCTGTGCTATTTTCATCCAGACAAAACAAATGATCATGCTCACCACACAAACATTTTTCCTGGGTGGCAATCGAACCCACGACCTCAGGCATAGCAGTCAGGGCGACTAACCACTAGACAAACAGGCCAGTCAATTGAATATATTGTTACGCCGTGAAACTTGAAAACGCCTTATCTTCGATGAAATCAAGAGTAGGATCAAATAATTAAAACGCATTGCTGTACGAACCTTCTAGAATGGAAGTACGTACCCAGGCCTGGCAAGTTCTAGAAAAGTCCGACATAAAGTACCTACCACTATTTTTATTAAAGGGTTAGTGGGAATAAGGGAATTCGTACCTTAGTGAGAGCAGTGGTGGCCGAGTGGTAACGGCCCCGACTTACGAGTTGTAAGTCGCGAGTTCAAACCCAGCCAGGCGCATTACTTTGTGTAATTTATTTCATCACCACTGCTCTCAAAACGGTGAAGGAAAACATCGTGAGGAAACCGGCATGTCCTAGAACCAAAAATTCGAAGACTTGTGACATTCACCAATCCGCACTGGGCCCGCGTGGTGGATTGCGGCCCGTTCCCTCTCCTAGAGAGGAGGCCTGAGTCCCAGCAGTGGGAACATTAAAAAGGCTGATTATGCTTATGTACCTTAGTTCATTAACAATATAGTCGAAATTCGCGTGAAAGGAGGGAGGTACAGGTTTGTAATCAAAATAATTTATTACCCCGCGATTCGACGACAATTTTCTAGAAACGTCAATACCTATCTAGAATGTTCCTGACTTCGTATAGAAATACGAGCTCCCGACCGGAAGTGAGTCAGTTTGTTTGCTACTGCGAAACGAGTGGGACACCTAAGTGTATGAAGTGATAATTCCTAACGACCTAAGCGATACTAAAACGGAACTTTCTCAGTATACATTGTGATTTGGATTATTTCATACATATTACCATGCAATTCCTTCAGAACGTCGTGATATTTGACTGCTTTGTAAACAGTGATCTGTTCATGGTAAATTTGTCCTATAACTCTTTAGTTACTAACGCAACATCATTGATACTTGGCAACATGTTGCAGACACTTACAAGGTTTGTATAAACGTGAAAATCTAGACCCCAAAGTGCATACTTTAAGAACTAAGACCCAATAAGCGTATTTTACGTTTATATTTTTATCTTTTAAGCCCTACGATTTTTTCTAAATCTGTTTTTTAAACAAATATAAACAAATTCAAAACAACGTATGTAAAAATCTACAGATCTCTATGTAAGCGCTTTATATGAAAACTAGCTAATGGCCAAACGTTCGCGTAGCGGAAACTTGAATTTCTCCGAAGTTTATGCATGCACTAGTTTTATTCATACATACACAATTACACACAAATACACACTAATTTTTGGACACATCTCTTTTCTTCTAAAGTCTATGGATTAAAAAAAGTTCCGCCAGGACAACGTTCGCCCAGCGGAATCAGTTTTTGGTGAATTTCTCCACAATGGTTGCGTGCACAAATTTTTTTTTACCATACACAATTATACGACGTCATACACTAAATATCTGCATAATTAAAATCTTTAAATTCAACAACATTCCGCTGCGCGTACGCACACGATTTGTACGTAGAACGACGTCACGTAGATCAAACGTAGCTCTGCAAGTCTAGTTTCCATATAAAATGTATGGAGACCGACGCGTCCAGATCGTCGTGTGTGGCACACGTGTGCACAGTGTAGTTTTACCTTAACTGAATTGATTAAACATTCGTTCGTTATAAAACTACCACCATTCGCTCGTCGGGCTCCAGAGCGAAATAGAAAGTAAATATTGTTTCTACTACGATATTAGTTTTCAGAGTTCCGTAGCTAACTGACAAAAAAAAAGAACCTTTACAGTAACGGTTTGTTAACCAAATGTGTTATTTTATTTATATTGGTAGGAGTCATAATTTCAGCCCAAAACACGTCCACTGTTGGACATAGGCCTCCCACAAGGGTCGCCACAACGACCGATCCTGTGCGTCTCGCATCCACCACATTCCCGAGACTCTCACCAGGTCGTCGGTCCACCTTGTCGCGTGTCGCCACTCTTGAACCTTTCGGCCCCATCAACCATCCGTTCTACGAGCAATGTGCCTTGCCCATTGCCACTTTAGTTTGGCGATTCTTCGGGCAATGTCGGCGACCTTGGTTCTCCTGCTCCCTTTCCTTTGGTTGCGGTGAGCTTGATATTATCAGGACTTAATTTTGGTATGTTGTGGGCTTGTGGCATGACTTACCTACTATGAAGTAGGTAAGTGGGTACCTTAATCATAGTTTGAATCACTAAAGGACAGTGGGCAAAAATGTATAGGTACTGTGATATCGAAAGGAGATCGCATGAGTTAGGTTAACGTACTGGCAAGTAAAATATACTTCTAAGGAATTTGTTGTTTTAGAATAGGTTTAAAAATTAAGTAAAAAAGAGAAATGTCTAGTAAAATGGCGATCTGACATGACTATTGTATAAAAATGTGCTTTTATTGAATTAATGAAGAGTAATACAGAGATCTTACACAATATCAAGCATTTCATTGTAATAAAAATACGATCCCTCACACAAACCGTCGCAGAGTGCGACAGTACCTACCTACCTACCTAAAGATTGCCAAGGATAGCCGTCGTCGAAACTCATCCATAAATGATTTGAAATGATGATAACGTAATACATACCAGACGTTAGACGTTACATTAACTATTCGCTACGTCCCGTAAACAATGATTCTTCAAACGCTGACCTAGATAAAAAAAAACATGTCCCCTAAAAATGAGGTGGAATCACCAAAACACGGAGCATAAATAACAATAATTTAGGCAATTTCAGTCCATTTTAGTGTCATTTACCTCTGTTATGTCCTTTGTATTTTTTAATATACTGACGCTGGGCGATTTAATAGGGGAAAAACAAGATGGGTAGGCGCGCAAATGGTGATGTTACCTTATGGATGGACATATACCTACGTAATGTAAATCACAATTTATTTTTGCACGCACAAAGTTATTTTCTTTGTTTTTTTTTTTTGTTAGGTTGTTGAAAGTGTTATTGCCGCATTTTGTTCCATTGTGTGCATACAGAAGCGTTTTCTACATCTATTCGGTTGAATAATGCGGTTCTTGATGATTTTTGGAATGAGTTACCGCGGCATTGGAACGTAAAGGAAAGTTTCTAGGATAAAACGGGACCAGGCCCGTCTGTCTGTCCGTCTGTCACCAAGCTGTATCTCACGAACCGTGATAGACAGTTGAAATTTTTTCACAGATGATGTATTTTTGTTGCCGCTATAACAACAAATACAAAAAACAGAATAAAATAAATATTTAAATGGGCTCCCATACAACAAACGTGATTTTTTTGCCGTCTTTTTGCTACGGACGGTACGGAACCCCTTAGTGTGCGAGTCCGACTCGCACTAGGCCAGTTTGGTTTTTTGTAACTGCCATTCAATTCAATTTTCAAATATTTTATTTCACTTAGACTTCCGTGCACTTATCATCATCCGTTCAGCCGAAAGACGTCCACTGTTGGACATAGGCCTCCCCAAGTGTCGCCACAACAAACGTTCTTGTGCGTCTCGCATCCATCGGATTCCCGCGACTCTCAGCACGCTATCGGTCCACCTTGTGGGAGGCCTTCCAATGCAGCGTCTTCCGGTGCGCGGTCGCCACTCTTGCGGCTCTTCCACCATCTGTTCTAATGAACACTTATAAAATTTTAAAAAATAAGCAAAAAATGGGAGCTGAGTACGAATTCGTTGTGAAAAAGAAATAGTAGGTATACTATTCATAGACTGTCACCTAAAGGGCAATGGATAGGGCTATGCTTGGAGTTATTTTGCGTGATCGAATCAGAAATTTCTCACTTAGGTAGGTCACCTACGTATTAGGATTTTGCTTATTGCCATTCCATTTACCATCATCCACAGCATGACTTTACCCATGGCTGAGCGTAAGGCTCTTTTTTGCACCAATCTCTAAGTTCTTGGGCCGATTATGCTGGCCGGCAACAAAGTGGTTTGCCAAACGACGAACCGTTTTTGGAGCCCTTGGACACCATTCAGTCACTAGTTTACTCCACCTATTATCACCACTCTTCACCAAGTGTCCTGCCCAATCTATTGAAAAGCGAGCCAAGAGGATGATTGGCAATGACGCACTCATCGAGTCGACGCTTCAGTCTTGAACATCGACGCCGAGTTGCTAGCCTGTCTTTCTAGCCTAGTTGTCTTCCGGTTGCATTTCTGGGAGTGTGTGTCGTAATTGCATAGCCTGATTCCTCCAAACCCGTTCCATCATCGGACCACCAAACGTACGGCGATGCGCCGCCGGTACATGGTGGACATCACCTATACGCACAAAACGTTTTGGGAACACATTAGTTGTGCGTACAGCTAAGGAGTGGGATTCCCTTCCGGAGTCTGTTCCCTGTTAGAAACGACCTGGGGATATTTAAGTCAAGAGTGAATAGGTTGTTTCTAGGTAATCGCGCTCCATCATCGACCGTATCGTTACTTTCCATCAGGTGAGATAGCGATCAAGCGTGAGTAACAACAATAAAAAAAATATCCCATTATGAGTTCCATAATTCGTTTAACGCTGTATAAAATCGCCATTTTTAACTACAACCATAAAATTTAACATCTGCAACTCTTCAGTAACTAAAACAATGCTGTTTCAAGTACCTACTGCCCAATCAAAATCATTTGTTGCCGAACTTGTCAAGCAATCAATAGGTATCAATCTAAAACTAAGGACCGTTTCGTTCGGCATGCAAATCTCGTGGTATTTGAACAACTTACGGAGTGTACTCGAAACTTCTATTGTTCCAACACATTTGTGGGTTGTGGCATAATATAAAGATCGTCAGAAGTTCCATTTAATATATTTTTCTGTACACTTAAGTACTCGAATACCCACTCTTATCTCTACCGCATTTAGGCACGCAATTTACTGTTTTTCGCATTAGTGTGAAAAACAGGTGAAATGGTGGTCAAACGCGAGCCAATCATTAATTTAAAAAAAAGTACGCGAACTCGATCCCGTCACAATTTATTGTATCGGGCTGGGCGCTAAGCGACGCATAATTATTTTGATTAGATTTGTTAAAGAAAATATTCCGAGAGATAAGTATGTACTTATACCTAAAGCTTTACTAGAATTTCTTTGTTGGTTGTAGACAAAGAGCCGGTTACTGAATTGCATATTTGGAGGTGTCAGACCCACTTTAAATCGAAAGCAGATTTTCTAATTACATTTGAGTGTGATAACCAAATTTTTAATTTAGAAATCGAGGGAAGGTGATCTGTTATTGTAAACCGTGGAGTTATTTGATGATTTCCCACTAAAAAAGGTACGGTATCAGTTTCGATATGATAAGATCAGCTCCCTCGGGCGCCCGCGCTTGCGCCCGTCGCGTGACGTCGCGCGTGTACCGTGTCCGGCGGTCCCCGTTACGGAAATTACCTACCGAATTATTACCTGCGCAGTGTCGCTAGTTCAATTTTAACGGTGTGCATGTAGTCGTGTCTATGGAGAACTTTAATGTGTTATTACGTAGCAAAACGGGCACGGGGCGCGGCACTTTTGTATGGGACCGCGCGGGCGACCGCGTAACGCAGCGTTTGACCTAATAGTTCAGTTTAGGTCGTAAAATGGATCGCGCTAAGAGCTCGTGGTAGAATTGCAGTCGCGATTGTCTTTTAAGTCCAACTGAGTCAAGTTACCCAGAAATGGATTGCTAGGATTATCGACCTTACCACTTTGTATGTACGTTGTACAAAAGCTTATTTTATCATACTTTCCACATGAATAGAACTTCTAAACTCGCTCTATTCTATTTCCGCTCAATAGAACTGAAACTATAGTCATTGTTGCGAAACAGAGATAGCATCAAACGTGTATACATCCATCTTTGTTCCGCAACGAACAATGTTAGGTCCCTGAACTTTCAATCTCGTGTTGAAGAGTTTTAAAAGGGACTTAGAGGCTTCAATAGTACTTACACATGTGGCCTCTGTATATCAATGAGTTTTAGATGAATATAGCGAATGGAAAGTGATTTAAATGTGGCTTAAAATGAGCCCCGGATTCTCGGTCACTAGGAGGGTACGGAGCGGTATTTCAGGGATTATATAAGCTTGGAAGGTGAAGGTATTACTTTGAGAATAAAGTTAGTGCGGAAATGTGGATGCTTCTGGGTCATGCGAATTTAGGTCTTGCATAATCGTCTCTCCTGTCGGATTTAAGCGCATTGAAATTTTTTAGGTTATTTTCTCGTAACTGCTGGATAGGTAGGACGTTGGTTTGACCAGGATTATACTTTACTAGTACTAGTCTAAAATCCATGTCATTACTTCTCAGAAATTTGTCCTAATTGGCGACGGTATCGGATGGTGTAATAATACAGGCTATGCTTTTTTTCCACTATCATCGAGTTCGATTCCTAAGGAACATTGATTTTCCAAAAATCTGATAGGTAATGCTGTTTTAATTTTCATCGGAATCGGGCCCGAGATACTAGAAAGAGACCATGGCCTGTACTAGGGCCCGGCGCGAGAGGTCGCTCAGATCGCGAATCAGATGCAGGAATCACTCGCACTTACTATGCCCGGTTCTCACCGGGCAGGTCCTCACCTGCGGCATGTGGAAACTATTCCTCATTCATAGTGCCATGTTTTGGTCATCCACCAGTTGACAAATTCACTTCTATAGTATTCCTTTGCACGTTGTTACCCACCAACATTAGTCTTTCAGTGTCAGCCCAATTTAGTCAAAATGTAAATTTTCAAGTCCCAGTATTGAGTAGCAACCTGTAACAATCTTTACAGGTAGTCTCTTCCCATGTTTTTGTCGATGTTGGAAATCATTTAATAACTATTCCTGCTCTTAGTGGAATAAGAGGGAGTATCAGGCTTTTACCTACTGATTACAAGCCACCTGTTGCCCTGTGCGTACCAGGGCTGCGAACAGTCTTTCGAACAATGCCGCAGCTATCTATGCACCATCTCCCTGCCCTTGTCCGATATTATTTGGGGTCAGTGTTACAAGTTTTTTTCTTCCATTCTATCTTGTCAGCAGTCATGCTAGCATTTTATTCTATTCTATTCTATTCTATTCTATTTTATTCTATTCGGGAAAAATAACAGTTATACATTAAAATCTTATACTAAGTTTTAAATATGCAAAAAATATAAATGTATAACCTACGACATTTTCCACAACATACTATGAGTTATATTTCACAATGCGCTATTCTAAGCTGTTAAAACAGAAAAGTAATTAATAGTAAACATAAACATAAGCATGCAAGTAAAAAAAAAGATGAAGGGAGAGAGAATGTGTAAATACTAAACGAACTAGTTTAAATTAGTTTATAAAATAAGCTTTTTAAATTTTTGAGCAGTAACTAAAAAGAAGTCGATGTCTACACAGAACTTATTATATTAAGACGGCGAAGAGGTTGTGAGCAAGCCTGCGTTTGTACGACAAGAACTTACTGCAAATAAAGGTCTTGCGCGCACCCCCCGGTATATCGTTGCTCTAGGCACTACATAACTAATCTTATTACGCAAATCGATCATCATTCACATCATCAACAACGTCATCATTCACTCCCTTTTCTTTCATATCACTCCTCACACAATCCATCCAATTTTTCTTTGGCCTCCCTCTCCCTGTCCATCCATCTACCTGTATATTCATAAATTATTATTTTAGTAGCATGTGTATCATTCCTCCTCTTGACATGACCATACGAAGAGAAACGATTCCCTTTCAACTTTTCAGTCACTGGCGCCACTTTCAAACTCCCTCTAATGTGCTATTTCTCACTTTATCCGGTTTCGTCACTCCACACATACATCTCAACAATCTTATCTTCGCTACATGCAATCTTTTTCATCTGTTTTTTTCACAGCCCAACATTCTGATCCATACAGCATCACAGGTAGATCTTACATTTTAACTAAAACGGCATCCGTAGGTCGCAAGTTGATTCAGTCGCAAAATCTTATTAATATTGTCAATATCAAAATATCATTCGTTGCAGAGTTCCATGATCTATCTCCAAAGTTCTTCATCAGCCCCCCTAGCCATGTTACAATCGTATCGTAACTTGGCTAGGGGGTCAGATCTTTACCAAATGGGATCATCTGGGGAAAATATTCTTCTAAATATAAAAAAAAAAATATTTGGCGAAGATAATCCTGAACAAGATACAAAAAAAAACATTCAACCGAATTGCGAATCTCCTTTATTTGAAGACGGTTAAAAATAGTTCTGAATGGTTTCTGTGTAATTTGTGGTTCTCGTGTCTTCCTACTTCAGCTTCAACAAATATCCTAAAACAACAGCAATATAACATAGTTTTAAAGAAGCCATTTATTTGAATTAGCTCTCAAGCTTAGAGACAATAGATTCTTCTTAGGAAGGCGTGTAGGTATTGTACAGAGTGTGCTGGCTAGCTGACTAAATGATTGATTTATTACCGAAGTAGCTAGTAGCTTTTCTCTTTGATCTTTTCGCTTTTGTGTTTCCAATTTCTCTTGTGTTTACAGATTCCGTGTATTTTTAGCGTCAGCGCACACCAAGAGCAGAGCAACCCCCCTAACTAAGTTACAACTATTTCATTTCGATTCTCTTCGTTGATCGCCTCGAGTCGGCCACGCCTCCTATTCCTTTATTCTGACCACGTGACTGAACATTGAGATCAAGTCAGAATAAAGGAATCGGAGGCGTGGCCTACTTGAGGCGATCGACCAAAAGAGGATCGAAACGAAATGGTTGTAACTTGACTAGGGGGGGCAGAGCATTTTCTGAGACTACGGAAAAATGAATATTATGACTATACCATACATTGCAAAGGAAATACACAACACGCATCTTACACGCTCGAACATGGTCGAGCATCAAGTTTGGACATGTATTTCATTTTGCAATGTGTGGTATAGTCGTAAGATTCATTTTTCCTTCATCATCATCATCATCATCATCATCATCATTTCAGCCGAAAGACGTCCACTGTTGGACATAGGCCTCCACCAAATGCCGCCACAATGACCGGTCCTGTGCGTCTCGCATCCATCGAATTCCCGCGACCCTCACCAGGTCATCGGTCCACCTTGTGGGAGGCCTTCCAACGCTGCGTTTTCCGGTACGTGGTCGCCATTCCAGAACCTTTCGTCCCCATGGACCATCTGTTCTGCGAGCAATGTGCCCTGCCCACTGCCACTTAAGTTTGGCGATTCTTCGGGCTATGTCCGTAACCTTGGTTCTCCTGCGGATATCCTCATTTCTGACGCGATCACGCGAGGAAAATCCGAGCATAGCCCTTTCCATTGCCCTTTGAGTAACTTTAAGCCTTCTGATGAGGCCCATTGTAAGCGACCACGTTTCGGAGCCATATGTCATCACTGGCAACACACACTGGTCATAGACTTTTGTCTTGAGACACTGTGGTATATTGGACGAGAAGACACCGCACAGCTTCCCGAACGCTGCCCAACCGAGTCGGATTCGACGATTGACCTCTTTCTCGAAGTTAGACCTACCCAACTGGACTATCTGTCCCAGGTACACGTAGTCGTCCACAACTTCGAGTGTAGAGTCTCCGATCTTGATAGGAGTGGGTGCTACATGGATGTTTACCATGACTTTGGTTTTGTCCATGTTCATTTTAAGTCCCACTCTTTCGGAAGCTCTACCGAGGTCACCGAGCATTGTACTGAGCTCCTCCGTAGTCTCAGCCATGACTACTATGTCGTCGGAAAATCGAAGGTGAGTGATGTACTCGCCATTGACATTGATGCCTAGCCCTCTTCACTCCAGAACCTTGAAGACATCCTCCATTGCGGCCGTGAAGAGTTTCGGAGAAATAACGTCTCCTTGCCTCACACCCCGCTGCAGGAGGATAGGTTTCGAGGTCTGGTCCTGAAGTCGGACTGACATGGTGGCGTTTTTGTATAAACACTTCAGCACTTCGATGTACCGATAGTCAATCTGGCACCGTTGGAGAGACTGCAGTACAGCCCAAGTCTCGATCTAATCAAAGGCTTTCTCATAGTCCACAAACGCTAAGCAGAGAGGCTGATTATACTCCTCGGTCTTCTGTATAACCTGCCGCAGCGTATGTATGTGGTCTACGGTGCTGAAGCCTTTTCGAAATCCGACTTGTTCGGGAGGCTGGAAGTCGTCGAACCTGCGCGCGAGACGGTTCGTGATGACTCTGGAAAACAGCTTGTAGACATGGCTCAGAAGTGAGATGGCAGCAGGATATTGTCACCCTTCTTAAAGAAGAGTACCACCACACCTCTGCTCCATGCCTGTGGCGTTTTTCCCTCGAGTATGACGGAATCGAACAACTTCTGAAGGGCCTTTAGGACCGGTTTTCCACCCGCCTTCAGGAGCTCGGCCGTAATTCCGTCTTCACCCGACGCCTTGTTGTTCTTCAACTTCTTCAGAGCCATCTTAATCTCGTACAGGCTGACGTCCGGGATATCTTCGGTATAGTGTCGAGTCAATCAGTGGGTTCAGAGATCGACGTGTACAACTGTCCATAAAAAGCCTATATCTCTCCCAGAAGCTCCGATTTGGCGGATATGACTCTGCCATCGTCGGTCTTCAGTTTCGTGAGCTGACTCTGCCCAATAGACAGATCTCGTGCAAATACTTTAGAGCCCTTATTCCGCTCAATCGCATCCTTAATTCTCTCGGTATTAAATCGGCGCAGATCGCGTTTCAGAGACTTTGAGATCTGTTTATTGAGCTGCCGGTATGTGCACGCATCATCTGAAGACTGCAAAGTCATCTCACGCCTTTTCTTCATAAGCTCGAGAGTTTGTTCTGACAGCTTCTTGTTCTTTTTTGTACAGTGAGTCTTGAAAAATTTAGACCCCACCGTATGGACAGTTCCCACGAACCCATCGTTATATTCGTCCACGGAGCTTCCTAGGCACTCGAAACGATTGTGGAGTTCGAGCTGAAATCTCTCGGAGTTATGGATCTGGATCTGTGCTGGACGGAGCGTAGACTTCACTAGTCGAGACCTTTCAAGCTTAATATTGATATTCAATGTGCCTCATTTTTCCTTAGTCTCAGAAAATGCTCTGCTCTGCTTTTGGTGTGCGCTGACGCTTTTGCCCCGTCTACACGTGGGCCCAGTATCGGCCATCGTCATCCCTAGCCATTGTGTAAACGGGAAAACCCCGTTTAAACAATGACGATTGGCCGAGGCTTGACCCACGTGTAAACGCACCATTAGAGGTGTGGAACAGAGTGCAAAGTCTCGCTAACCTCCATTGAAAAGTGAGGATCCTCTGACCAGACGGTAACTGCCCTATACATGATTTAGGGCTGTTGTATATGTTCAAATCGCGCGGAGAACCCTAATTGTGCTATTTAGGATTTCGAATTTTTAGTTCATATATGGCGCCATAGATGTCGCTACATATTTATGAGAGTTATGCGCACAAATATGTGCTGAACAACTGACTTTTGACATGGAGTATCTCATTTTAGGATGGGAGATCATCAAATAACTAAATATACTAAAACCCACACGTGTTCTTTCAATTGCCCTTTGCGTTTCAGCGTCACGATGATTCTTTCGAACTATCCTGCAGCCCTCGATATGGAATTTAACATATCTAGCGAAGTGTGGCTGTAGTTACACCTCAGCTTAACTCTTCGGGAAATACAGGCTTGTTGTTATTTTATAATGTAAATGTCAGTTCATTCTAGAGGAGACTGTGAGGGGTTTCCTCTGAGCCTCGCTGTGCACGGCAGCACGTGATCACTGTGCTACCGTCTTTCCTGACGTCACTCGGTGGGCGGACAGAGTCCCCTTTCTGAGAGCCCGTGATCACGGAGTCTTGCTTACCTTAAGGCGTCCACACGGTCATGCAGGCGTCAATCAATTCCATCAATCATGAATGATGTTTGAATGACCGAATTTTATCGCCATTCGTTTTTTGTCATGCAAATGTCAATCATCGCATTAGACGGTTGGTTTTTCGTCAATCAAAAAATTGACTGTGGCAAAACTGACAGCAAAAGCTATCGTGTAATGGACGCCTTAATGTTGCAAGCGGGGTTGTGCCCTAAAAGGCGTTTTACAGAGGGGGTTCCGGGGTGATCTTTTAAGAGGTCACGGGGAACCTCTTCCATGTGCTGATGTTGATCACCAGGATGGTTTAAGAGGTCACGAGGCCTTCTTCCGTGTGCTAATGGTGATCACCAAGGTGGTTTAGGAGGTCACGGAGCCCTCTTCCATGTGCTGATAGTGATCACCAGGGTGGCTTTTAGTGAGGTAAGAATCGCACACTTCCTGGTCTTTTCCCTAAAAGTACATGCGCCTTTTGAATGGTTCCCCTTGAAACCAAAAAAAAAGAGTTCATAATTAGTACTTGTAAGTAGGACCTGCTCGGGTCGTGGGAATTTTCGAAAGAGTTAGGCACTGTGGCCCTGACGCGCAAAGGGCAACTGACGGAGTATAGGTGGGGTTTAGTCAGTAAAGTCTGACGCGCCCTCTCGCTTACCTCTGGGTAGGACGTGTCAGACTGACGCGAGAGAAGTTATTTAATGATTTTCCTCTTCAAAAAAAAGGCAGGACTTGCTCAGTTCCCATAATTTGGGAGGGAGTGAGAGATTGCACAATATAAAGTGGTAGTTTTCGAGTAGACAGGTAGATACGCAAAAGGACTAGAGTTTACATTAGGACGGCTTACGTTTAACATCATTTTATCGATCTGGGGCCATACACGAAGGTATAGTCTCCTTTAGTAGACTGGCAGGTTAGAATCGGAAAATAAATACGAAACTTAGACCCATCAATAGTCCCGCCATTTTGTACCCGATCATAACATTTTGGCGCCACTTATGTTCCATATTGGAATCAAAATGGCTGCCAATCTAATCACATTGGCTCCAAGAATTGGGACGAACCGGACCAATCCAGATTTGATTGCTATCCGTACTGTTGTATTCGAATCCAATTTTCTTTACTAGCAATTTATTTTTTTGAGGAGAACGATATTTTTTGAGACAATGCGAGGTTGCGTGATCTTTTTAGCGTTTGGAGGGTCGATGTTATTGGCATGATGTTTATTTCTTATTTGCTACGTCAACGTACGTACGTCTATTTTCGGTTAGAAAGGTGACGGCAGAATCAAGTCGTGTAATTCCTGCGCACACTCTCCAAAATGCATCGTATAAAATACTTATACATAACAACAACATGACATTAACATTATTTTTAGTAGATATATGCGAAACCCGAAACACGTGTCTAGTATTTTTATGTAAAAAATCTATGTACAACATTTTATAACCATATCATGAAAAATCACAAAGTTATAAGCTTGTTATGTTACCTGGTTGTCCGCAAAAATACATGGTTACCGGGCCATCCGGGCGACTGAGGAGTCGTTTTGCTCCCGTAACACACTGTGCGCTGGCATCTAATGCCTTCTATGACCTGCCGTGCCTGTGTTGTACTTAGTGTCGATGGTGTCGAACTAGTGACTTTTTTTAAAATATTTTTGGGAAAAAATATAACATGGTGTAAAAATTGTTGGAATCGACTCAGTTACTGATTCTGAATCAACGATATTCAGGTTTCGCATATACTAAAAATAAAGTTTTATAGATTGATGTTAACCAAATCTGGATCCCCAAATGTTCCTTGATCACCAATTAGCCTCTTCGTATTGCTTTCCACTGAGTCCAAAGCTGCTATTACCCAAAATACAACTAAAATCTAACTCCATAATAATAATAGGCTCATGAATACGGTCCTTGAGCAAATCAGTCGCTCCCTTTACGAGTCCCTCTGTTGAACTAGTCATTTACACGATGTTACTAACATTTATGGTCCCGACGTGTATTCAACCCCTTAGTTTTACGTGCGACATGAGAACGAAGTTACTAGGTAAGGGAATACTGCCTAGTTGGCTTGCATCTGATCACTTTTGGTTGCATGATGTTCCTAGTTCATGAGAGTCTACTGCATTAGCATTATCAGCCTTATAACGTGAATTTAGGGAATCAAAATTCATAGGGTACTTCCCGTTTTTTTGTTGTTACTTTATCCTTAAATTTGGCATGAAGCAAGGTCGCATAGCACAAGTATACGAAAAAATCTGAAAACTGTAAATACGTAAGTTACGCCAAAAAAAATCTATGAAACTCCATTCGGGAATTGAACTATTTACCTACATAATAGGTAAGTTTGTACGGAACCCTCAGGGCGCGAGTCCGATTCGCACTTGTCCAGTTTTTTTCTTTCCAAGAAAATCGGCGAAAACCGAGTTCTCCGTACGATTAATGCATATAAGTACCAAAAATACCTGCTTCATCCTCCATCCACCAGACACCAGTCTGGTTGGAGAATCCTCCCTTTTCAATGGAGGTTTGTGGGACTCTAGACTTTGTTCCGCAGACAAAATCATAACACTATATAACACTGACCTGTTGGTCTAGTGGTTAGTGGCCCTGACTGCTATTTTTTTTAGTTCGATTCCCACCCAGGATAAATGTTTGTGTGATGAGCATGATCATTTGTTCTGTCTAGTTGTAATATATCTATAATATGTATGTATTTAGAAGTATAAAAGTTTGTTTGTCAGTTGTCACAAGCTCTGCTTAGCTTGGTACTAGACGACGTTGTGTGATAGTTGTGGAATATTATTATTATAGATTTCTTCTCACATGTAACTTCTACCTCGTAGCAACCTAACAATAATACCGCTGCCCCATCTCAGTCTCAGGGGCATCTAAAGAAAATTTATTGTTATTAGTCCTGTACTCATTTTTACTGACACTAAACTTAGCGTAGGTATCTGTAGAATTCCCAGAGGAGAGTAGTACGGATATAATTTATTATAGTGTCCGGCTAACATGAGGATTATGTGGGATTACGAGTTTTTTTTTAAGGAATAACAGGGCAAGTGTGGATGGGTGGAGAGGGAGAGGGAGGCCAAAGAAAAGATGGATGGATTGTGTGAACAGTGATATGAAAGAAAAGGAAGTTAGTGATAGTATGACTTTTGACAGGATAGAATGGAAGAAAAAAACGTGTTGCGACGACCCCAAATAAGATGGGACAAGGGCAGGAAGATGATGATGAGGGCAAGTGTGAGTCGGACTCGCGCACTGAGGGTTCTGTACAAACTTACCTATGACAACAGTTTAGTTCAGTTCCCGAATTCAGTTATGAAGATTTTTTCGAATCGTACAAAAACTTTTTTTTTGTAACGTAACTACATATTTACAATTTCCAGATTTTTTCCTATACTTGTGCTATGAGACCTTGCTTTATGCCAAATTTCATGATTCAAGGTCAACGGGAAGTACACTATGAATTTTGATGCGAATAAGAGTCGAAATATGCTTTTTTTGCGATAAAAACGGACATATTCTTTTTTTTTGTTATATTAGTAGTTTGATCTTTTCATAGCTTCAAAGGACCGCAAACCTGAGTATATAGTTTTAATTTCAACTCGATACCTCCTCGCGTTCATGAGATAAAGGGTCTTGACAGACAGACTGACGGGTATGTTTCTATTTTAGCGTTTTTTTTTTTTAAATGATATAATGCAGTGCTTGACTGCGATCCCACCTGATGGTAAGCAGCGATGCAATCATTGATGGTGAGGCGCACTAGTTTATTAAGAGCCTATTCACTCTAGCCTTGAAGACACCTAAATTATAGTTGGACGGGAAGACCGCAGCAGGCAAATTGTTCCAGTCCTTCAATGTACGCGGTATAAACGATGAAGCGAAACGCTTAGTCCGGACCGTTGAAGTTTCAACAACGTACGACGAACGGCGAGTATCCACCCTGGATACTCGCCGTTCGTCGGGTTGTCCGATGGTAGAAAGGAGAAGGCGGAATCAAGTCATGCAATTCCCGCGCACACTCTCCAAAATGTAACCTGTAAAATACCGATAGGCTGGCTACCTGTTTTTTTTTTTTTTTTTTTTTTTATTCACGATAGGTTCGCACTTGACCGCCATCTCACCTGATGGAAAGCGATGATGCGGTCGACGATGGAACGCGCTTACCTAGAAGTAACCTATTCACTCTTGACTTAAACTTACCTGTTAACTTAGTTTTAAAATGCACCAAGTGCAACCCCATTTTTTGTCCAGGTAATCTCTGCCTATTCCAGGTTGCATTGCCTAGGAGAGATCGCTGAATACGATTAGACCGCCAAAAGACTAAAACTGTAATATTTATTATCTCGGTGTACAATAAAGTATAATATATAAATAAATCATCATCATCATCATCATTTCAGCCGAAAGACGTCCACTGCTGGACATAGGCGTCCCCCAAGTGCCGCCACAATGAACGGTCCTGTGCGTCTCGCATCCATCGTACTCCCGCGACCGTTACCTGGTCATCGGTCCACCTTGTAGGAGGCCTTCTAACGCTACGTCTTCCGGTACGTGGTCGCCATTCCAGAACCTTTCGGCCCCAACGGCCATTCGTTCTGCGAGCAATGTGCCCTGCCCATTACCACTTAAGTTTGGCGATTCTTCGTGCTATGCCGGTGACCTTGGTTCTCCTGCGGATATCCTCATTCCTGATTCGATCACGCAAGGAAACTCCGAGCATAGCCCTTTCCATTGCCCTTTGGGTGACTTTAAGTCTTCTGATGAAGCCCATTGTAAGCGACCACGTTTCAGAGCCATATGACTTTTATCTTGAGACACTGTGGTATATTGGACGAGAAGATACCGCGCTGCTTCCCGAACGCTGCCCAGCCAAGTCGGATTCGACGATTGATCTCTTTCTCGCAGTTAGACCTTCCCAACTGGACCCTCTGTCCCAGGTAAACGTAGTTGTCCACAACATCGAGTATAAATAAATGCCAATATATAAATAAAATAAACATAATATTAACCACCATACCCCTCTCTATGGTCCTCCCCAAATCCCTTCCATACAAGCTAGCACAATAATTCTTATAAAGCCTAACATTACTTGAATCTTGTCTGCGGTACATCTTGGAGTGTTCTTACAAAACGTGATGTGATAAAATGGATTTATGTAATGTAACTATAGGCGTGTTACTTCGTGACGTCTCACAAAATGGCGGAGACATTTTGCGTGTTTTTTCTTTATTATATTAGAGGGACTGCGGGTAGTTAGGGAAAAGACGGGTGTATTTTTTTTGAGGTTGGTTTGGGGAAATCGTGCTTTCTGTTTTGTTTTTTCTTCATAAACATCGATACAACTAATTGTTGTAGTAAGCACTGCACTTATTGACCTTTAGTTTCACTTCAAAATCAGAGTCAAATCTAATGGTGTTAACGTTCGCATAAGTTTGGTCCATCGTACCAAGTTTGAGCGTGCGACATATATTTTCACTGTTTTTCATACAACCGCTCTTACGCGATTATGACGTTATTACACATTTTTCATTAGATATTTAGGAAACATAGTATCTTATGGATATTAGCTAGGCTTCTATTGAAATCAATTTATAAATTTGTGTAAGACTAATCCAGTAAAGACCTCTGAAAATCTGCTATTTTGCATCAACTTAAACACTCTTCAGAATTTACTCAAAAATTTAAAAAGTCAATAAAGTATAACAATAGAAGCCTTGCATATTTAATCAAGATTCTGAATAAAGAAAATTTTTATACAAAAACTTTAAAGAGTTTAAAAAAAAAACACGTATTTTTTGGAACAAGTTTTGTGAAATATTCAAGTAAATCACGAAAGTTCCGAATGCCAATTACAGTGTTTTCAGGCGTTATCTCACTTTTTTTGCATTGCTTCTTCATCAATCAGCGTTGGATTGCGTTAGATGAAGCAACAAGCTTTTAAACCATGCTCGATGTTGACGATAGGCAAGTAGAAAAGGAGCCTCTTAAGAAACTCGCAAGCTACAGACTTTCGATAATTTGGTTGGTTGCTTAATCAGTATGAAGTTAAACTTTCTTGTCGGCCGATTCTGAATAGTTTTGTCTGCGCACTTCCATACATCTTCATGGCTGACAAGCCATCAATATAATAGTAAGGATTTCGCAACCGTTCTCCTAAGACCGATTTGTCATTGGACTAATCGTCGACAGGACGATTCATTTATTTCCATTTCCCTAGCAGAGCCTTTCACCTACAGACATTTCGCCGACAGGAACTTTCATCTACGACACTTTAAACGACAGGACTTTTCAGCTACCGAATGTTTGACTGACACGACGATAAGCCATCCATACCATCTATGTACATAATATGGAATGCAATAAAGTATTGAGTATTGTAGCCTATATATAAGGTGTTAAAAAATTAACTGTAAGAATTTCGAGGGGACATTGTACTTCTCATTATGAACAACATTTACTAAGGGACCAAACCTGAAATCACGAAAAAAACAGCTGCTCCATACATTTTGACGAGTTATGCGAACATAAATGTAGGGAGGGGTTTAGGGTTCCGTACCTCAAAAGGAAAAATCGGAATCCTTATAGGATCACTTTGTTATCCGTCTGTCTGTCTCTCTGTCCGTCAATACCCTTTATCTCAAGAACGCGTGGAGGTATTGAGTTGAAATTAAAACCATATACTCAGGTTTGCTGTGCACGCCACAATTGTGGTAGTAAGTCCTTTGAGGAGTGGCTGGAAAGACAACATGGCGACCTTTCCTTCCGTATGACGCAGGTTCTCACCGGAAATGGTAAGGTCTTGGAGGTTCCTGCAACGGATTCGTGCGGAAGAAAACGCCCGGATGTCACCATTGTGTGAACCGCCCGGAGGACACGGTGGAGCATACGGTAGAGACGTGCCCCGCTTAGGCAGAGCACCGCCATATCCTCGTGATAGCGATTGGTGGCAGCGATCTGGCCTTGGTCCGGATCGAGGAGGAGTGACAGGCGGTCGCCTCCTTCTGAGAAGCAGTAATGCTAGCATAGGAGGCGGCCGCACGCGCGAGGGAACGCTCCTCAAGCCCCAGATTTTGATCCCGATTTCTAACCGCCGTAGGCGTGGTCTTGCGGATGGCGAGCAATGGGTAACTCGCCGTCCAACCGTCCGGTAACCGTCCGGACCGAGCCCAAGTCATCGACGGCGCGTAGTGTTTACACGCACCTCAAGGAGATGTCAGCAAACCGTAGGGGCCCAGCAGGGTCGAAACTTGCTGGAGCCATGGGTGATGCGAAAGAGAACTCCGGGGCCCTGGAACGAAGGTAAAGAAGGAACAGGAGTGGGTTTTAGTCAGTAAAAGTCTGAGGCGGGAGATGTCATTAGATAATTTCCCACCTAAAAAAAAAAAACTCAGGTCTGCGGTCCCTTGAACTTGTGAAAAATTAAATTTCTGAGGTAACAAAAAAAAAGATAGAGCCGTTTATGTCGCAAAAAAAACGTATATTTCGACACTCTCAAGGGAATCAAAATTCATAGGGTACTTTCAGTTGACCTACAATCCTGAAATTTGGTCAGGTCTTAGAGCACAAGCATAGGAAAAAATACGTAAACTGTAAATTTGTAGTCACGTCATAAAAAAAAAATACTTTTTTTTTCCTATTCGGAAATATCTTCGTAACTTCAATTCGGGAATCGGACTGTTTTCATAGGTAAGTTTGTACGAAATTTTCAGTGCGCGAGTCCGTTTCGCCCTTTTTTATCTTTTCTTTTAATGATACTAAAGAAAACTAGTGTAAAACCAAGTTTAAAGTCAATGTGAATACAAAAATTGGTTTATGAAAGCGAATTTAATGAAAATCAAAATGTATAATGATATTATATGATGATAGAGGTATATGAACTTTGGGTCGGAGCTCTTCATTACACCTTATTCAGACATTTGCACGGAAATTAAATTTCAGTTCATCATACGTTGAGTTGGGAGCTAAACAAATTGCATTTGGGTAATGTTCAGCATCTAACTAAACAAACTGCTGGGGAAAAAGGTGAGTCATTTGAAGGGAATTTAAATCTATATAAGTTATTCTAGCTGACTTTACAAACATTGTTCTGCCATATAAATTATCAAAGAAAAATCCAGGCAAGTGTGACTTGCGTATTGAGGGTTCCGCACAAACGTACCTATGTAGATGGTTCAATTCCCGAATAGTCTCGAAAATTTTTCCGAATCGCAAAAAATGTTTTTATTTTTTGTGACGTATCAACAAATTTACTATTTTCAGATTTATTTCTAAGTATATTTGTACTATAAGACCTTATGTTATACCAAATTTAAGGATTATGGGTCAACGGAAAGTACCTTATGAATTTTGATTCCCTTGAGAATGTCAAAATATACGTTTTTTGCGACATAAACGACCATATGTCTTTTTCGTTAACTTAGAAATTTAGTTTTTGACAGCTTCAAGGGACCGCAGACCTAAGTATATGGCTTAAATTTCAATTCGATACCTCCACGCGTTCCTGAGATAAAAGAGCTTGACAGACAGACAGACAGATGGACGGACAACAAAGTGATAAGGGTTCAGTTTTTCCTTTTGAGGTACTGAACCCTAAAATATACTTTTTTGGAATTCGGAAAAATCTTTGAGATACGGGAATTGTAGTTTGTATGGGACCCTCAGTGTGCGAGTCCGACTCGCACGTGCCCAGTTTTTTTCACAGCTATTATTTTTAAGACGTAGGACGAGGAGTAATTTTTGTTTTTTTTTTGATAAACTTTTCCCCGTTCTAGAAATTACTCCTGTTTCATGAGTGCGTTTACAAACAAGTAGGCTCACAAACACGAGATACCCAGACCCGGACCAACTATCTGTAGTCCATACAAATATTTGTTCTGAGCGAGAGTCGAAGCTACGACACGCAACACAGCAGCTAGTTGCTCAACCACTGCGCCAACTGTGCCATCAATAAGAACGAATCTTTCAAAATTCAACCCCTAAGGGGGTGCGAAAGAGGTTGAAAGTTTGTATGGAAATTTTGATTTTTTTTCCACAACTTTCACACAACGACATCTAGTTCCACACTAAGGAGAGCTTGTGGTATGAATACTAGACAACTGATAAACATAGCATAGCATGGTTGATCTTATGATGTTCCCACTGTTGGGACTCAGGCCTCCTCTCTAGGAGAGAGAATGGACCGTAATCCACCATGCGTGCCCAGTGCGGGTTGGTGGGTGTCACATGTCTTCGAATTTTTGGTTCTAGGACATGCCGGTTTTCTCACGATGTTTTCCTTCACCGTCGTGAGAGCAGTGGTGATGAAATAAATTACACAACGTAATGTGCCTAACCCGCAACCTACAACTCGTAAATCGGGGCCGCCCGGCTTTTATCACTCGGCCACCACTGCTCTCTTACTGATAAAACTGATAAACATACTTATATATTTCTAAATAGATTCATAATCTAAATAAATTACACCCAGACACAGAACAAATGATCGTGCTCATCACTGCATCACACAAATATTGTTCCTGGGTGGGAATCGAACCCACAGCCTCCGGCATAGCAGTCAGCGTCACTGTCAAATAGACCAACAGGCCATTTTGAATCATGAAAAGTATGTTACCCATAACTTTATAGTATTTATATTCGTAGTCAACGAAATCTTACAGTAATGAAAAACACATAACAATCGTCCTGGGGACCATGTACCATGTTACGTGAGGGTCGGCGCAACACGTTTTTTTCCGTTTCATCTTGTGAAGGGTCACGCTATCACCGACTCCCTTTTCCTTCGTATCATTCCTCATATAGTAAGTGTACATGGTTGATTTAGTATACGTACGACGATATAAATAACGTAGGTACCTATTTTTACAAGCTTTTTATCAACTTGAAATCAGTGGCGGGGTAAGTTCTAAATCAGATGTGGGCAAGGTACATTTTGCGAGGCCTTCTGGTGGCGTAAGAAGACGGATTTTTTCAAATATATCACAATCGAACAGTGCGAGCTTGACGTAAACTTAAAACGTCCACTGTTGGGTATAGGCCTTCCACAAGTATCGCCATAATGAACGGTCCTGTGTGTCTCGCATCCATCGGATTCCTGCAACTTTCACCAAGCTATTGGTCCACCCTGTAGGAGGCCTTCCAACGCTGCTTAAGTGGCAATGGGTAGGGGCACATTGCTCGCAAAACAAATGGCCGTTGGGGCCGAATGGACCTGCGGAGTTACCATGACGTTCAAAGTAAGATTGTTTCATTTTTATTTTAGTGTGGGTAAGAGACAGAGATATACAGGCTCTCTAACGCCATCTCTCACCCACACTGGAAATAGGAATGAAACAATCTTACTTTAAACGTCGTGGTTCAGGTCCTGCCCCCTTAGCCAAGTCACAATAGTTTCGTTCGCACCGATTGCCTCGAGTAGGCCACGCCTCCGATTCCTTTGTTCTGACCACGTGACTAGCGTTAAGATGACGTCAGAATAAAGGAATCAGAGGCGTGGCCTACTCGAGGCGTTCGGAGCGATCGATACGATTGTAACTTGGTTAGGGGGGCTGGAGTGACGACCGCGTACCGGAAAACGCGTGGATAGGTTAACTTGTTTTAATTACTATTTCTACACAAAGTAATAACAGTACCTGTGTTGTCTCACGCAAAAATGATTAAGAACTAAAAATACTTAGGCTGTAATAGAGAATAACTAGAGACAAGGCTTTAAAGTAATATAGTTTCAAGTCAGGTGCGAGGCCCCCCGGACCACGAGACCCTAGGCGGTGGCCCAGGTCGCCCAAGCCTTGCGCCGCCTCTGCTTGCAATGTATTAACTATGTATGTTCGGCTCAAATCATGCAACTCAATTTTGAAGCAGATATCTTCAACCAGTTGAGCTGAGAATGATGTTGTAAGTTAATATTAAAAGTTTTAAAGGAAAACTTTATTTTTATTCTTTTCAGCACACTTAATTAAAAGGTTTTTTTACTTTTAACTTTATTTCATAAAACTTTAAAAAAAAGAAATTTATTGCAAAGTGATTTTGCTTAAATAACTCGACAAAATATAAGAACAGAAGATGATTTTTCTTTTTAGGTATTCATTCCCAAAGAGTATTTAAAAATTACCATATTGCTATAACTCCACTGTCCGTATGTCTTTCTTCGGGCTGCATCTCATGAACTAAAAACCGAATAAAATAAATATTTAAGTGGGTACCCACATAACAAACATGATTTTTTTACCCTTTTTTTGCTACGAACGCTAAGGAACACTACGTGCGCGAGTCCGACTCGCAATTGGCAGGTTTTTTTTTTGAGTATTGTTTTTTGCATTAGGTAAGTAATCGTGTCGTTGAGTGATGCCTAATATGTAACTTAATAATGTTCAATAATAAAAAAAAAAGACAGTGTTAGTTCCTAACGAGAACCGAGTGTATAATTTACGCAACAAGGAAATCTGCCAAGTTTCAAATAAGTTACATTTCCCCAATCCCAGCACCCTCGTTCATAAAATAGGATTACAGGACGCACACCTCTATTTTCCCTTACTGAAACTAATTAACATAACAAGGAAATTCCTACGAGTCCGCAAACATACTACAGCAATAAAGTTGTCAAGCGTACGTAACTCCAAAACTTACGTTATTATGTCTCCATGTCGCCGTAAATTATTTTCAAGTTATGTTATTTCGTTCCGGGCAGGCAGCCATCTTGGAATTTTGCCGTTCGGTTGGTAGTTAGAGAAAGAGATGGTGGAATCGTGCGTGATAGTTTTGAATAGAAACGTTATTGCAATGATAAAAAGTGATCTAAGGCAGCGTTCCCACTATGTCGTAATGGTTAATTTATCTTTGGACGACAATCGTCTCTAGCTGTTCCCATTGTAACAACCGTGGTGACAACAATCTTTTGTCACCGCAACAAATGTGAACATCAACATCATCATCATCATTTCAGCCGAAAGACGTCCACTGTTGGACATAGGCCTCCCTCAAGTGTCGCCACAATGAACGGTCCTGTGCGTCTCACATCCATCGGATTCCCTCAACCCTTACCAGGTCATCGCACGAAGAATCGCAAAACTTAAGTGGCAACGGGCACATTGCTTGCAGAACGGATGGCCGTTGGGGCCGAAAGGTTCTGGAATGGCGACCACGTACCGGAAGACGTAACGTTGGAAGGCCTCCCACAAAGTGGATATGTGAACACAAATATATAAGCCACGACACTAAAAACTACACGATTATGTGTCGTGACGACAAAGTGGGAATACGGCTTAAGTCAGCGATGTCGAAAGTTTCTATGTAATAAGTATTTGTGTGTATATGTTTGTTACTCCTTCACCCCCAAACGACTGCACAAATGGGGTGAAAATTGGCACACGAGTAGATGATGTCCTGAAATCTCTTTTTCGTGGTCGTTTCACTCTTGTCGTGGACGTGGTTATCACGAAGGTAGCTCTCCGGAAGCTGTCAGGGTACGCAGCATGACTTCCCGCCACCTACCACCGCTTCCTAGAATAGTTAATAGGGTAGTCTTTTGAGCCCGAAGGTAGGTATGCTCTCTTGACATAATTTTCGGCTTTCACTCGGTTAAGGCCGATGTTAGAAGTTAGTTAATATTATGTATGTGATAATAAATTGCTACAAAGGAGAAACCCATTTCTGGGCTTGAGCGTTCCACGAATGAAATATGTACCAAAATAATCGTCTATTTTGTTTAATTAACCCATTTGAATCTTAGCCTCATTAGCATTGGACAAATGTAGAAATTAAAAAGATTTCTGATTTTTTAGTCTTAAACAAGCTTTGTAAACTATTACAGAACTTATTTCTTAATATCTCACTAACTTCACAAACACTGTCATTATGATATTAGGGCGCGGGCGTATTCTAAGAATGTACTTGATTTAGTAGAAATCGATACTTTTTCAAATTATTAAATATTGCGCTTCCGTTTTAGTATAACTGTTTATTAGATGTCAAAAACGTAAAATAAGCAAACGACAATCTCAGCGCCTGTCAATGATATGGCTTTGGTCTCACTTTTGGATATTGATGATGAGTAGATATGGTCTAAGACCTTAGTCTACCCAAAAAGGGCGAAGGAAAAAACATTGTTGTGGTTATGTCATTTCCGTTTTTGGCGGGATTTCTTCGAGTGAAGTTCAGTGGCTGTTTTAATTATTCACAAATTGAATCCTAGTAGATATTGTGATGTAAAATTGGTGTAGTTTTGTATCTCAAGTCTCTGCGCAACTGGACTATATGTGGAATCATTGAAATAGGCGCGATCTCGGTAAAATGGTGCTGAGAATTTTATTGTAGTTTTGGCTACCACAGCGAATTTTGCTAGGATGGCTGAATCGATACATTTGCTGCCAAATACTACAAAAACCTTAGAATGTGTTACACCTACATTCTAATGTAAAAAAAGAAAAAACTATGATGTTCAAATACGAAAGACATTATTACAAGAAAACATGGACGAAGAGTAGGTGATATGGTCGAACAACTATAGCCTTGCATAAGGGTTAAAAAGGAAAAAAAATACATGTCATGTCATTCAATATTATTAGCTTTTTTTGTATTTTGCGCAAGTGACTATTTACTTTATGTTTCACTCTTACGGGTTTCTGTCATGTACTTAGTATTTACATAGTCATAGTCTCTTGTCTGGTCATAATGTCGGTCTGCGTCTGCGAAGAAACTCTTTTATTTTGAACTTTAGTGTTTAGAGATATATATTTATTTCACTGTTAATTCACACCAAATACTCTCCAGCGTTTGAAGTGACTTCTTCCTATGGGGAGCCAAAAATCTCATCATCGAGTTGTTTTAGCTACTGTATTTAGGACCATTCATGTTTGTTCCAGATTTATATCAGAAGCAAAGCTTAAAAATAACATTTTTTATTTAAGGTATTTAAATATATACCCACATTGCACATTGCTCGCAGAACGGATGGCCGTTGGGGCCGAAAGGTTCTGGAATGGCGACCACGTACCGGAAGACGTAGCGTTGGAAGGCCTCCTGCAAGGTGGACCGATGACCTGGTAACGGTTGCGGGAGTACGATGGATGCGAGACGCACAGGACCGTTCATTGTGGCGACACTTGGGGGAGGCCTATGTCCAGCAGTGGACGTCTTTCGGCTGAAATGATGATGATGATGATGAAATATATACTAAAAATAACCTATAATGTGTGTGTAATGTGTATTGCCTGATTTTACTAATTTGGCCAATGCTGAGAAGACTGAAACTTGGGCTCGTGAAACATTTTTATATGCTCTAAATTATGGCCAAATTTCAGCCCTGGAACCAGTCAGGCCCAAGTATGTATGGAGTATGCGTTTGTCCTTTACGTGCCTCATCTTCGTCGATTGAACATTGAATACGTGCTCTTCACCATCAACGATTGCATCACTGCTTACCATTAGGAGGCATCGCAGTCAAACTCTGGTTTATATCATTTAAAAAATATGTATATGTGTTATAATATGTTATGACTTATAATATATATAATTATATCCTTTTTCTTACACGATGCGTTAGTTATTCCTAAAGACAGTTAGGAAAAGGAATTATTGTGTTACCAGCAAAGGCCGACATTCCTTTCCATACCGCAGTATAGAAACGCAACCAAAATTCCACTGTTGGCTGCATTTCCTGAATGTAAACCATTTTAAACGAAATAATAATGTTTGTACTGGGGCGTTTGAGGTCCATACTTTAATTCAGTGGTTCCCAACCTGTTGTTTGCGGACCACTTTTAGTCCAAAAGAACTAAAATCATAATCACCATAATTTCAGTCGATTGATGTCTGCTTGTTGGACATAGGCTTCCCCCTAATGTCGCAATAACGACCGGCCCTGTACGTTTCACATCCAATAAAAGTCTCGCATCCAGAGCTAAACCATTTTCCGTGAAAGGTCTTACAATTTCAAACTTTCCAACTAAAAAGTAACACTGATGCGAACTGATTTTAAGTTTCTGACAGAAATAGATTAAATTCCATGTCAATAATCGTTTAAATACACGATTTTTTGATATTTTCAATGTACAGAATTTTCTCTTCTACAGATTTATTATAAGTATAGATTAATATAACCAATACTGCAAAACCAATACTTTCAATATTACAAGCATGCAGGATAATAATTTGTACAGTATTCCAATATCGTGTCTGAGGCGTACCTACCGACGGTCGTATGTCTAAAATGGTTGTGAGGCAGGGATGGCAAACTTTTGGCTGCAAATTCAGAGTACAGCTTTGATTTAACTGCAAAATCTTTGTTAACATTTATAAAAGGTGCAGATTTTAATCTGCATGAAGTTTCAGGTGGTTGTTATAGAACTCGTACCTAAATAATCATATAAAAATACGATACCTGGTCAATAATGTCAATACTTTTAGCTTTTTTTCTTGAATTTTGAGTGTAGTATTTAGAATAATTCTTTTAATAAATCCTTTTAAAATATCACTCGTTGCGATTTATTACACGTAATTTCTTTGTACACATGAGTGTGACAGCCTGTACGAGGCGCCGATATTGAGTAAGTACTCTACGAAACGCTTTTACCGATTTCCGTAAAATTAGAAAAAAAATCGTACCCATTTTCCTCCTGAAATGTTTTGCAGATACAAAACTGCACTATTTATTAGAGAAAAAAAAAACAATATATACTAACCAATCAAAAATAGTATTACAATAATGGTTAGTATAAATCTATCTCAAAGTGCAAGTTTAACGGATCATCACACCGTGTCGCTACATGACCTCGGCAGAATTGTAGTCACAGAGTATTTTGTATGAACTCAGGTCAGGATCCCGGCGGCTGGAGCGTGAGGATGTTTGTTTCCTCATGCGTACGGCCGCCTTCTTCGCTAGCATTGCTGTTTCTTCTCGCTCTCGCTCTGGACCATGGTCTGTACCAGGGCCAGCTTCCGCGTGGACATGGTGGCGATCCGCTTAAGCGGTGCCCCGCATGTTTTGTAATTACAAATATATCTGTTACATGTTTCTTGTCGCTATCATGTGAGAACAATGTAAATAAAATAAAAACTAAATATAGATATTTAAATAGCAACTGGTAGCTGAGTGATGACCAGTCTCAACTGACAGTGCCCGTTCACGGACATGACGCGAATATTAGCACCACTTAGCTCAACCATTTTGAAGGGAACCGAATGATCCAACACACGCGCCACCATCAGTGAGACATTTGAGTGAGCATAACAAACTCTTAACTGCCATGCTCATTTATGTCAAACAAGTCCAATAGTAACCTAAAAACCAAAAAAATAGCTCCATGGTACTCACATTGACAAACTTTGAAAAAATGCTGTTACATGATACAATACCAACTATAATAATATTTTACAATTGATTAACTATTTTCAATTCTCAAAATGGTTAGCATCGATCGTCATGGCACAAAGTTGGCCATCCCTGTTGTAGGGTATTCGATACATAAACCTGCGTTCTAACAAGGTAGGTTATCTGTGGCTCTGTATTTATACGTGTATCTATGTATGTGGGTGTTAGAAGTGTCGCATGCGTTTGTAGCAAGCATTTTGGTGAGATCGGGTCGGTTTGAAAGTGACTGATTGAATTTTGGGGGATTTAGAAATGTGTGTCGGCTGTCTTTGTTTGAGTCTTGGTTGTCATTTGAAACAGACGTTTTAATAGTGCTATGTATTTTGTACTGATAACCCCATCCACGATAAGTTCGTTAGGTCGCCCGGGTGTCACCATTGTGTGGACTTTCCGAAGGATAAGGTGGAGCATACGGTGGAGGCGTGCCCCGCTTGGGCGGAGTACAGAAAATAGAAAGAGAGAAAAATAGTTTATTTACGACAAACATGGCACATAACTTAAATAATATAACATTATAACAAATCTATACAATAGAGTGAGTTATGCGACATATCCGCGCAAAACGGTCAGCGCTCTGCAAAATGCTGGGGCTCATGTATTGAACAGATCCACAGCGCTGATTTTCGCCGTGTTCTCATGGGGGCGATCAGTGGCAGCGGCTTCTCACTCCAGGCCCTGGTACAGGCCGTAGTCCGGAGTAAGAGGGATTGAGAGGTGGCCGTCTCCTTCTGCGAAGCAGTAATCCTCATGCCCCAGCCGCTGTGTCGCCGACTACCGGCTACGTTAGGCGCGCGGTTACGGATGACAAGCAATGGGTAGCTCGCCATCTGGCCGTCTGAGAAGTCGTTGGATGATTTCCCGCCTCAAAAAAAAAAAAACATATTTGAGTAAAGGCTAGGCATATTGAACGACAAGTGCATTAAGTTTCAATAAGAACATGTAAGTACCTATGACATTACGTTTGTAGTCTTAAGTTGATAAGTAAAGTTTGACTTGAAAGTTACTTACCTCTTTTTTTAAGGAGGGAAATCATCCAATGATTTTTCCCGAAACTTTTTATGGATTTGTGTGTATGTCTTTTTTTAGGCTTTCTTACCTCAAAAGGAAAAAACGGAACCCTTATAGGATCACTTTGTTGTCCATCTGTATGTCTGTCAAGACTTTTTTTCTAGGGAACGCTTGAAGGTGATGAGTTGAAATTAAAACCATATACATATATAGATCTGCGGTCCCTTCAAGCTGTGACAAAATAAAATTTCTGAGTTAACGAAACAAAAAGATATGGCCGTTTATGTCGCAAAAAACGTGTATTTCGACACTCTCAAGGGAATCAAAATTGATATGGTACTTCCCGTTCACCTAGAATCCGGAAATTTGGCATGAAGCAAGGTCTCATAGCACAAGTATAGGAAAAAATCTGAAAACTGTAAATTTGTAGTTACGTCACTATATTTTTTTTTTTTGCGATTCGGAAATATCTTCGTAATTCAATTTAGGAATCGAAATGTTTTCATAGTTAAGTTTGTACGGCACCCTCAGTGTGCGAGTCCGACTCGCACATGCCCTGTTTTTTAGTTGGATAGGCATCCAATATCTTCTCGCGATTTAGGGCGGAGAGGGGAGCGCGAGGGCGTGTCAGACTTTCACTGGCTAAAACCACACTTATGTTCCTTCTTTGCCTTTCATTCCTGGACCACCGGTTTCCCTTTCGAAAGTCAACCCATGGCTCCAGAAGGCTTCGGCCCTGCTGGAACCCTACACCTACCCCTAAATCTTTCCTCAGAAAGATTGGAGTACACTGGTACACATAGCGGCACGAATCTTGAGCGCTCGGCGAAAGAGCGCATCGCAGGCATCGTACACATCAGCCAGCCAATCACTGTACAAGGATTACACTCCTCGCCCCCACGTCTCTTTTCATACCACTAAAGAAACCCGATATTTCATTTCTGAATGCTTCTGTGCAAGTAGAACTGTAGAAGTTACTACTCAAGATCCGTGCCGGTATCTATACCATACTTCAAGATAAAACCGGTAGAAAAAATGTCAGCAAAACAAACATATTTTCGCCTAAATTTATCCAATCCTAGTCACTTTATATTCTTACTAAATATCGTATTCTACAACTACACTACAAACGTCTCGGCTCACAAACGTTTACGAGCACCGTCAGTGAAGTGTGAAACATACTCCGCTACTAGATACACTGTACTGTAGGTAGCTCGTCACATACGATACAGGGGGAAGGATAGGCTGGTACGTCGGTTTGTGGATATTTATCTGATAACTAGTGTGAACCAGTGGTTAGGTCGGGGTAGTCACCGAAACAAGGATAGATACTTCGACATTGGGTTGAATTCTGAAAGGGAAACTCCTGGAACTCAAAGGTGGGAAAATCATCTAATGACAAATCCCGCTCTTGGGCGGAGCGCGAGATAGTGTCAGACTTTTACTGACTAAGAACCCACTCCTATTCCTTCTTTATCTTCGGCCCAGGGCTCCGGGTTTCTTTCACACTACCCGTAGCCCCAGTAGGCTTCGACCCTGCTGGGCCCCTACAGTTGCTGATATCTCCCTGAGGCGCGTGGAATAGTTCGCACCGTCAACGACTTGGGCTCGGTTCAGATGGTAACTGGACGCGGTTGCGGAAGGCGAGCAATGGGTGGGTCGCCGTCCGCAACCCCGCGCCTACGGTGGCCGGAAATCGGGATCGGAATCCCGGCGGCGTTTGGGGCGAGAGGACGCCTCCTTTGCTAGCATTACTGTTTCGCAGAAGGAGGCGACCGACTGCCACTACTCCTCGCTCCGGACCATGGTCTGTACCAAGGCCCGGCGTGAGAGATTGCCCCCACGAGGACACGGCGTTGCTCTACCCAAGCGGGTCACACCTCCACCGTATGCTCCACCATGTCCTCCGGGTGATCCAGACAGTGGCGACACCCGGGCGTCGCTTCCACACAAATCCGGTGCAGGAACTTCCCGAATTTACCGTGTTCGGTGTGAACCTGCGTCATGCGGAAGGTGAGAACGCCGTGTGGTCTTTCCAACCACGCCTCAAAGAGGGGACTTACCGCCATAATTGTGGCGTGCCCAAAGGAACATAGGTGCGATTTTACTAATTAAAAGTCTGATACGCCCTCACGCTCTGCCTTAGAGCGGGAGTTGTCATTAGGTAATTTTTGACCTCCAAAAAAATTCCCACGTGGCTGTTATCACTTGGCCAGATGAGTTTTCCATCTTTTGATGCCAATTTAACATAAATTGGTACTTCTGTGCCTCATTTAGCTACCAATATCCCTTCAAAGGAACAGTTGATCAAAGAGGAAGATATAAACTTCATAACAATTTTATAATATTCCCGTCCAGTCAGTTGAGCAAAATTAATAAAAAATGTACGTAGTAGTGGTTCTCGGACAACGTGCTGGGGTTCCGTAGCTGTAACTCTTATTAATATTTGTTTCAGTATTCAAAGGGGATCCATCGGATTCCCGTAACCTTCATCAGGTCATCGGTCCACCTTGTAGGGGGCCTTCCAACACTGCGTCTTCCGTTACGCGGTCGCTACTTCAGAACCTTTCGGCCCCAACGGCCATCTGCTCTGCGATCCGATGGATGTGAGACGCACAGGACCGTTCATTGTGGCGACATTTGGGGGAGGCCTATGTCCAGCAGTGGACGTCTATCGGCTGAAATGATGATGATGATGATGATTCAGAGGCATCATGTATAGGCACATGGTAGCTTCTTAGCTACCCTAGAGTCGCCAGTGTGAGTTAGAAGAACTTACACTGGCGACTATAAAGATCTACGCTTTGGAACGTGCTATGCCTCACTTTTTTGACTGATCGACTTTTGACTATTCAAAAGTGCTTGATTGGGTTTATAGTACTGCATATTTTATGAATGATTTGTTTGGTTTTTTTTGGAACAATTTTTTTTTAAGAACTAACGACGACGAATTAATTAACTTATGCATTTTAATACTATACTAACGTAATTTTAAGTTTCAGACACTAACATAATTCGGACATAGAAAGTCTAAATTTATTTATTTAGGACTTTCTATTTTTATTATTTTATATAGAATGATTGTATCCCATGTTTTCTTAAAAAATATTTAATGCACAGGTATTCCTTTGTGTTTTTACAGACTTAGTTTACCTAGTAATAATAATATGTGCATCTAGTGGTCTCTCATAACCAGAGGTCGGAATTAGGTAGAGTTAAACATGTACTGTTCCTTCTCCTAGAGAGGAAGCCTGAGTCCCAACAGTGGGAATATTATAAAGCCTACTATGCTATGCTATGCTAAACATGTACTTAAACCGATTTCTTACAGCGAAAGAATAAAGTGAATATGCCTCAAATCCCGACAATTATTTGTAGGAGCAGATTTTATTTATTACACTATCAGAAATATAGCAGAAAAAAAAATCTTCCTGCATTAATGACGAGGAGGAGGAAATGTAAAATTTGTTAAACTTACCTCAGTTGACGTAGACAATATCACTACTATTAATTGCGCGGTGTAGATATACACTGCGAAATTTCGAATTTAAAATGTCACCAGAAAAGTACCCTAACAGGCGTTGTATAGAGCGTATATCTGATTGGTCTTTTAAGAGGTCCAAGGACCGAGGTGGTTTTAGTGAGGAAAAAATTCCACACAACCTTCATCTTTTCCCTAAAATCCCGAGTTTTCCTCCAATGATAACAAAAAGGCTCACAGTATATATGTTATCTGTTTTTTTTTGTTGTCGATGATAAATGATAAATAAATGATAAATGATATTTATTTTATAAGTAGGTTTAAAAAAACACTTTTACACGTAATTTTTTTTTTTTGTCCTTTTAAACTAGATGAGGCCGGTGTTTCCTAGCTGACTACCCTGAGAAGAAACACCGAAACAAACTCAGGGGTCAAAGTCTCTTTTAAAGTCCATACAGTTAATATGTAATGGTCAAATCACATGAGAACAGTGCAATGTTCTTTTGAAGAAAGAACCATACATATTTGAATTTTTTCACAGAATGTGCTGTTGAATAGTTTTTGATTAAAATGTCACAATTTTTTAGTGTGACTTGGTACATGTCCTTATGATCTAAAAATCCTTTTGCCTGGTCTATCCTGTCATAACTGAAAAAAAACAACAAATTCAAATATTACATCGAATGGTTTCCTTGTTTCAATGCGGAACCTTAAAAATTCTGCCTGCAAAAGAAACTAATGCATAAATTAAATTTTCTTTGAAAGTTTTCTATTAGCATACGTCGGATTTGTACTTGAAATGGAATGTAAGTAACTCGGTTATTTAAAATTCTTATTTTTTCCTTCTTTTTTTAAATACTTAGTTCTTTCGAAGTGCAGTACATAAGTATTTTGTACAATTTTCTACTTTACTAACATTCTTTTTGAGTATGAAATTTCTGTGATTCTTTAATAAAGTACGAATAAAGGAATATTATGAGTTTTCGTTCACTTTTTCGCTCTTAAGACCACCTTTTTTTCAATAATTACAATTTTTTGGAAAATAGAAACGCTACGATGAGTGTGATTTAGGGCATTGCCTGATTTAGGACAGCACACGCGTCAGCACAGCACTGTTGCCGTCAGACGCGGTGGAAGACGCAATTAGCGGATTCCTATGGCCTTCACCAGGTTTCTATGACCTGGTGAATATTTATACCTTCTAGGAAGGCTTCCAATAGGGCTGCGGGATGATTCGAAAAAGTTTCTGAGGTTCTGGACCACATAGGCTAGCTGGAGGAATACAGCTGGGGTCAGACTTTTGTCTGATACTCCCTCTCACTCCACCAAGAGCGGAAAGAGTAATTTAATGATTTTTCACGTAAAAAAGAGGCCTTCTAATTTTTTGGGCCCACGGACCATCCATTCTACAAGCAATGTTCCCTAATTCTTCGAACTATGAAGGTAACCATATTTCTCCTATGGATCTATTATCTTTTTCCTCTCTGTTTGCTATTGTTTAATAACTCATCATCATCATCATCATTTCAGCCAAAAGACATCCACTGTTGGACATAGGCCTCCCTCAAGCATCGCCACAACGACCGGTCCTGTGCGTCTCGCAGACCCTCACCAGATCATCGGTCCACCTTGTGGGAGAATTTCCAACGCTGCATCTTCCGGTGTGCAGTCATCACTCCAGAACCTATTGCCCGCATCGACCATCTGTTCTGCGGGCTATGTGTCCTGTCCTTCAAATAAGTTTGGCGATTCTTCATCACTCAAATGTTTCATTACTGTCCCACTGCTGAGTGAAGGCCTTCCTCTCTCTTTTCCACACACGTCTGTCCCCAGCCATTTCGGGCCAGTCCCTCCGGTAGTTATCCAGCTCATCTCTCCACCTTCGTCCAGGTCTGCCGCGATGTCGCCTTGCGTTTAATGGGACTCAATAAGTGGCTCATTTAGCCCGCCGCTCATCAAACATGCGGCAGACATGTCCGGCTCAATCCCACTTCAGAATGGCAGCTTTTCGGGTAAGATCTTTTATCTTACTTTAGGCGCGCAGCACTTTGTTCCTTACATCATCTTCCTGCCCTTGTCCCATCTTATTTGGGGTCGGCGGAACACTTATTTTTCTTCCATTCTATCCTGTCAACCGTCATACTATCACTAACTTCCTTTTCTTTCATATCACTGTTCACACAATCCATCCATCTTTTCTTTGGCCTCCCTCTCCTTCTCCACCCATCCACATCCATACTCATAACTCTTTTAGTAAAATGCGTTTCATCTCTCTTCTTTACATGACCATACCAAGACAAACGATTCCCCTTTAACTTTTCAGTCACTGGCGCCACTTTCAAACTTCCTCTAATATATTCATTTCTCACTTTATCCATTCTCGTCACCACACATCTATCGCAACATTCTCATCTCCGCGGATACCTCGACCCTGGACCTCTGCTGAAGCGACATTAGTATAATAAATGAAGCTTTAAAAACTTTATTCAATCAACCGATTCATAAAGATCAAAATTGAGCATCATTAAGGAAATATCCGTCATAACTCAAACTCAAGGCATTCCTGCCCAACGTGAGTTATTTTAAACAATTCATTAAATAAATTGTTTTACCCAAAGCGGCAATTCACGGAGATATTAGGTCCCTAACAATTATTAAAATTATCAACGTGGACCTTTTAAGAGAAGATTAAATTTTCGGCAGCGTAAGCACCATCTTTTATTTTTAATTGTGCAGTAGTCAGCAGCTTGCGAATGGAGAATTTCTATTAGCATCTCAATTTAAGAGGATAGGTTCTGAGCTTTGGCTAATTCAATTATTAGGGTAGCTATTATATCAAACTTTGTTTGCGTATTTTCAGCTGGGTTTATACGATTTTGGAGTTAATCTACTTACATCACTTTCATCCGACAGAACAATGATGTGATTTCATTTTGAGCCTTTTTCAGGAGACGTTTTATAAAGATTGGAGATAAAGATTTTTTTAAACTTATTTGTTTATTGTCTAGGTAATAGAATAGAAATACTCTTATTTGGGACAGATAAAGCATAACGGTTATAAAAATAAAGTAAAAAAGAACAATGTGCGCCGAGCGTGCCCGCACGGAAAGGGTGACCACCTCAGCATTTGCTGGGTGTTAGACACCCTGCGCTGGTTTTCAGTTGGCATCCCGCAGTGACGCACGGACTAGGGTAATACTCGTATGTAATTGAAATAAATACTAAGAGGAAATACTAATAAAAACTGAACTGAATTTATTTAAATTTCGATTTTTTTGCAATTGCATTGTTTTATTGGATGAGTGTGTAGCGACATCTATTGCGTCACATAAGAACTAATCCTGCATCGCGCAATTAAAGTTCTCCGAGCTATTGTATTGGAACATATAACAGCCCGAAATCATCTATTGGGCAGTTGCCCACCAGCCACAACACCCGTCTGGCCGGAGGATCCTCCCTTTCCAACGGAGATATGTGGGACTTTACTCTCTGTTCTGCATACCTCCAAAAGTGATCTGTTCGTCGAAAATTAGATCTGGGTACTTCACCTTCTTTTCAATGCTAATTTAAAATTTTATGAGTACACGTTCATTGTGCGTACAGCTAAAGGGTAGATTTCCCTACTACTTTTCCCCGTTACATGTTTCGTAATAGCTACAACCTGGAGCTGTTTAAAAGAAGAGTGAATAAGTTATTTCTCGGCAAGCGTGCTTTATTGTCAACCGCATCATCGCTTACGTCAGGTCTTCATTTAACTTTGTTGGCGGCTATGGTTTTACTTAGCCCCATCTGAACAGCTAAGACTTTTCGTTTACGCACGGGATTTTGTTCGACTCACGCCCCACTAGTTACTGCTTTGATGACCACTGGCGCTGGTGTCCTAACTGTGCGAGATTGACTTCATCTGTAACGGTCTTCGAAGCTTGCAGAATTTCGAAAATCCCTTTTGCCGTAACCACAATAGTACAATAACCGCGATAACCGCGACTAACTTCCTTCTTCGACTACTCCGTATTTCAAAACTGTATTTCTTTTTTATTTTTGGCAAGTGCGAGTATTCTACTTTAAAAGTCGAATTATATCTGGCCCGTATTCTAAAATTAAAAATTTGGTTTTGACAGAAATTAGGTTCTGATTAGGTATATAACGTGCTGTTTTAGATTTAATCGAATCTCTAAACATGAAAAAGCAAGAAAGTGCGAGTCGGACTCGCGCCCTTAGGGAACAAACTTACCTATGTAAAGAGTTCAATTCCTAATTGGAGTCTCGAAGGTTTTTCCAAGTCGCAAAAATAAATTGTGACAACAAATTTTCTATTTTCAGATTTATTCTTTTACAAGACCTTGCTTTATGCAGGATTCTGGGTCAACGTGAAGTAGGTATTCTAGAATTTTGGTTCCCTTGAGTGTCGAAATATACGTTTTTTACGACATAAACTTAATTAAAAGAAAAAAGATATGTCCATTACTTTTTTCTTTTAATTAAGACGTTTGATTTTTTTGTTTGGTTTTAATTTCAACTCGATACACCACGTGTTCCTGTGGTAAAGGGTCTTGACAGACAGACAGACACACGGACGGATGGACAACAAAGTGATCCTATAAGTGTTCCGTTTTTTTCTTACGAGATCATATTCAGTCGGTCCCAATTCCATTTTCCATTATTTTCAATTTTTTATTTTCAACTTTAAAGTCTGACATACAATTCCAGAGCAGAAGAAGCTATTTGATGACATATCAATTAAAAAAAATATCTGTTTCTAATCTCTTTGTGTTTGACATTTTAGTGATCATAATTATCGTCTTCATTTCTGTTGAAAGACATCCTTCACTGGACACAGACTTCTTCTAGCGTCTCCACATCGACCGTTTATATGGACATGGTATAACAAAAAAATCGTTCAAGTGCGAATCAGACTTGCGCCCCGAATCGAGTTGACCCGAGTTTTTCCGAATCGCAAAAAAAGTAATTATTTTATGATGTAACTAAAAACGGTTTTTGGAATTTTTCCTTTCACTTCTGTCTTACTAACATCTGGGTATTTGTATTTGTTTAGATACTAACATAGTTTTGTAAGTAAAGGGCCTATTACACTATTCGATACTCAGACAGTCTTAGTCGATGTCGCGTAGTGTAATAAGGGTCTTACTCGGAACAAAAAATAAGACAGTCTGAATATCGTACGCTGAATATAGCGTAATGTAATAGGCTTTTTATTATGATACTAACAATTTTTTTTTTTTTGGAAGATAATTCCGAAATAAAAAGATTATTATTATTTAGCAATAATAATAATAATAGCAACGGGGGTCCAAAATTTGTATGGAGAAACCTACATTCACGTTGGCGACGCCGCTGGCGGAAGCTAACTTTACTATAAAACAATATATATATATATATATATATTTTAATTGATATAAACCAGTGCTTGACTGCGATCCCACCTGATGGTAAGCGGAGATGCAATCATTGATGGTGAGGCGCACTAGTTTATTAAGAGCCTATTCACTCTAGCCTTGAAGATACCTAAATTATAGTTGTCATTGCTGATTCTTAAATTTAATGATACTAAGTTAACGGAGAGTCCGCTATTTAATTATAGGTTTTGATTTCCATGTGAGTTTTTTTAAATTATTGATAGGCTCACGGTTGACCACTTACCCTCAGGTAGGATCGCAGTTACGCACTAGTTCGTATCATTTTAATACCGTTTTTTTACGTTTAGTATCTAGTCTTTTTCGGAAATAGGAAATCACCAAATAACTCCTCACGCTCTGGGTGAAAAGGGAGAGCGTGTTAGAGTTTTACTGACTAAAACCCACCCGTCTTCGTTCACTTGCCTTTTGCGATGCAGGGCCGCTTTCTTTTTTATAAAAAAAACATACATAGCATTTTTTTTTATTATTGATAGGCTCGCGTTTCACCACCATCTCACCTTATGGTAAGCAATGCTGTGGCCGACGATGGAGCACGTTTGCCTAGAAGTAGCCTATTCACTCTTGACTTAAACCCTAAGTTGTAGCTATCAGGAAACACAGACTCCGGCAAGGAATTCCACTCCTTGGCTGTACGCACAATAAATGTGTTCTTAAAACGCTTTGCGCTTGGTGAGTGAAATTGGCGCCATAGGTGCATGAAGCTTAAACGACCTCATTTTTCGATTGCGTTCATAGAAATTTTATCTCAACGCATTCCAGAGAAAAAGGGTCTTGACAAACGGACAAACGAACAACAAAATGAATTGTAAGGGTTCCGATGTAATGATTGTAAGGGTTCCAAGTCTGGAACCTTAAAAATCTAAAACAAGAAAACTCTGAGTTTTCTGAAAATTTAAAATATCTACACATGTTAGCCAAACCCTCGGGCATAACTAGTCCAGTATTCTTTAATAACATGAGTTTTTTGTATTTATTTATGACACACTGGCTTGTCGGCGCGGTCCACAAAAAAAGAGCATTATGAAAAAAATGACAGAAATGTATAATTCTGCGGGCACTTTTAACTGTGGTCTCGCGGGGTGACAGTTTTTTTTCTTTGTTGCATATTTTTGGCAGGCAGTATCGTGGTAGGGGTGGGCTGCTGTGTAAGCGGGGTTTTGTTTAGTGTAAGAATCAATAACCATTGTTGGTATCGACTTATATTCTAGATAAAGACAAGCACGTTCATGGAAAATTTTGTCAAAATACTGAAAAATTAAAACAATTTCGCTGTAGCGCTAGATTGGCATTATGCCGTTTAACAGAACTATTAAAACATACAGTGCTAAGATAGCTTTTAGAGGATACTTTTTTCGCGACCAAAATGTCTTAAGCGCCATCAATTTCGTGGCACTTACGCGTTTCGTTCAATACTCAATACTTTATTGCATTCCATAGTACATATAGGGGGTATAAACATTGTCAAGATCAATATGGACCCTGTCGGGCACAGCAAAGTTAGGAGAGAGGACGAAGACCTAATAAGTAACAATTCATGGTATTAATTAATTATTATTATAGGTACATATTTTATTTTTTATTTTGTCATCGTTATTTTTTAATTATGTGTCTATATTTAAATGAAGTTATTTATGCATGTTTTTATGTTATTATATTGTTATGTCTATGTATTGGTAAATTATATCTAATATTTAATTTATTTTTGTTTAACATAGTGTAATGTTCAAGGTGTATGGATTGGGCACGCCACAATTATGGCGGTAAGTCCCCTCTTTGAGGCGTGGTTGGAAAGACCTCACGGCGTCCTCACCTTCCTCATGACGCAGGTTCTCACCGGACACGGTAAGTTCAGGAGGTTCCTGCACCGGATTCGTGCGGAAACGACGCCCGGGTGTCGCCACTGTGTGGACCGCTCGGAGGACACGGTAGAGCACACGGTGGAGGTGTGCCCCGCTTGGGCAGAGCAACGCCGTACATGTATATATTTATGTATGTAGGTATGTATATATGTATGTATAGGTATATATTTTATTAAATATTTATGTATGTTTAGTTTTAGCATTTGTAGGGACGTTGATGTTGTATAGACGAAGGCTTGTCTATACAAAATCAACGTACGACCCATGTTGGATAGCCCATTGATCGAGATAGGTAGGCACCTATCTCGATCAATGGGCTATCCAACACTAACAGATTTTTTAAAATTTGAACTGGTAGTTCCTGAGATTACCCCTTATATACAATTTTGTCGCCGTCCGGGCGTCCGGTAACTATCCGAACCGAGCCCTAGTCGTAAACGGCGTGTAGTGTTCCACGCGCGCCTCAAAAAGATGTAAACAAAACTGTAGGCGGCCAGCAAGTCCGAAGCCTACAGGGGCCATGGGTAGTCCGAATTGGAAATCCCAGGGACCCCAGGGACCTCCAGGGTCCTGGAACGCAAGGGAAAGAGGAAACAAAGGTGTGTGTAGTCAGTGAAAGTCTGACACGCCCTCGCGCTCCGCCCCTGGGAAGGAGAAATCATTGATGATTTCCCACCCTAAAAAAATACAATTTTAATCTTTTGACCGCCAGTCATGTGTACGTGACAAAACTAAATGTGTCCACTACGCCACGGACATAACCATAGACGCAGGTTTGCAACGTCGTTTGGACGTCGAGCAACGGGTAGCTCGCCGGCCGGCCGTCCGGTAATTAACTGGACCGAGCCCAGTCGTCAACACTGCGTGGTGATCCACACGCTCCTCAAAGAGATGTCAGCAAACCGTAGGGGTCCAGCAGGGCCGATGCCCGCTACCTAGGACCGCGGCGCGGGGAATTTCTTTCGCAAAGGACAACTGAAGTATACAGGTGTGGTTTTATTGCTCAGACTCCGCTGTCCGTCTGTCTGACACCAGGCTGTATCTCATGAACCATGATAGCTAGACAGTTGAAATTTTCACACATGATGTATTTCTGTTGCCGAAAAAAATAAATATTTGAGCGGGGCTCCCATACAACAAAAGTGATTTTTTTGTCGAGTCCGACTCGCATTGTGCCGTTTATCTTATTTTACCTCTATAACTTTAGAATAGACACCAGACTTAGGATAGGTATCTCAATTGTTATTTCAACAATTTTATTTGTGTCTCGACTGCCTCACAATCGCACATGAACTCATTACCATAATGCACAATCACCACTCTTCCTACACACAAACCACTTTCCAGTCGCAACAAAATATTTTCAGCTCTAAAATATTTCCTCTGGACAGACATTTTTGTACTAACATTCTTTTTTCGCACACTCAGCAGTTTCCGTCGCTTCGTGCCGCTTAAAATCTGAGCTTTAAAACGTTATATGCTAGCTTAAGGGGGAGTTGTTTTGGATTTTGTTAAGGATTTGTGACATTCCCACTTTTATACAACCCGATCAAGTTGTATAAAAGTGGGAATGTGAAATAAATAGTTGATCTAATTGTACTGACTGTTTGGTTTGTACTCGTAATATGTTAAAGACGTAGATATATTTTTCATTTCTTTTGATGTGATAGTTACTTTTTTATATGAAGCTGAAGTACACACATTAAAATCTAAAACCCGACTTACCCCCGACTCCCCGACTTACGAACTGGACGGTAGATATTTTTTAAGGTTTTTTTTTTTTATTGGGTGGGAAAATCATCTTATGACAAAACCCGTTCTTGGGCGGAGCGGGAGATAGTGTCAGACTTTTACTGACTAAAAACCCACTCCTGTTCCGTCTATGTCTTCGTTTCAGAGCCCAGGTTTTCGCTTTCACACTTCCCGTGGCCCCAGTAGGCTTCGACCCTGTTGGGCCCCTACGATTTGCTGACATCTCCTTGAGGCGCGCGTGGAACAGTACGCGCCGTCGACGACTTGGGCTCGGTCCGGACGGTTACCGGACGATATCTTTTAAGGTAAGTAACATAAAGTATATCTATTTATCTGTCGACGATAGTACAATAGTTTTTCTGTTGCTTGATATAAATTTATATTGAAATTAGATTTTTTCGCTTTACCGATTTTTTTGAGACCCCAAATTTTTGGATCATATAGTTACAGCACGTAAATTACATTCATATAAAATATGACAACTGGACGTTATCAACAAATCGTTTGACAACTTGTTGATTAAAATTTGTTCAATAGTTCAGAAGCTACTGCAGAACATAGGTACCCATAAATACATAGGTATATTTAGGCTATTTAAATAATTTTCAGTAGGATTATTTTGACTTTGTCATCACTATTATCATCATGCCTACCCCTAATTCACCCGATGCTGGGCATAAGCTTAAGTAAGTACCAACGTAATCCAGGTTTTACTACCTTGAATTTAGACGTGTGTACGTGTCGTTTTTAAAAAAATTGAATAGGAAAGAAGGGTATTTTAGTTATTTCAAGTAATTTTTACACATGACCAGCATTTTTTTAAATAATAGAATAGAATAGACTTTATTGTACACCAAAATAGTAACAAAACTTTTACAAAAACTTAAATCTATGAGTACAAAGACGGTCTTATCGCTGACAGCAATATCTACTAGACAACCTTAGGGTGGAATGTAAGAATTTGAAATAGAAAAAGGGGGGTAGTCTGCGGTGTACTGCAAATTAATAATGTCACTAGACTATACATAGATATAATATAACTATTATATATAAAATATAATATATAAATACCTTGAATGTACTTAGTCGTTATAGTTATTCACAATGAAAACTAAGCTAATGTACTCTGAACAATAATTATTGTTTCGAGTTCTGAAATACGCAATAACTAACGGTCCTTCGGGACATCGATGAATGATGCTATAACTTAGTATCGCTAGACAGAAAATTATGCCTGCTCTCTAGACAGACCTGCAATTACCTAAGTGGTAAGCCTAAGAAATTGTGAATTAATTTGCCCTCTTTCATTTTTTAATTATTAATTTTTTTCTAATCCTATCATACACACCTACTATTATTTTATAGGATAGTACATTTTTGTTAATAACATTCTTGAAGCTGCTATATTTTGCGCAAATTCTAATCCCTTACGGAAAAACCAAAAACCCAACACCTAACCTTTATTTTAAGGTGGGAAATAATCTAATGACTTTTCCGTTAGGGCGGAGTGAACAGCCGTGTCAGACTTTTACTGACTAAAACCACAATTATGTTCCTTCAGTTGCCATTGACGTCTCCCTTTCAGAAGTCGACCCATGGCGGTAGTAGTCTTTGGCCTAGCTGGGCCCTGGGGTTTGGTGACGTCTCTTTGAGGCGTGCTACAAACACTACGTGCCGTCGACGTCTCGGGCTTCGTTCGTACGGTTGCTAGATGGCGAGCTGCCTATTACTTGTCGTCCGCAAGTACACACCTACGGTGGCTGATAATCGGGATCGGGGTCCAGGTGGCTGGGGGTGAGGATTTCGGTTCCGTCACGCGTGCGGTCGTCTCCTTTGCTAGCATTGCTACTTCGTTGAGAAAGGCAACCGTCGTCCATTCCCTCTCGCTTTGACTATGCCTTGTACCAGCGCGCAGCGTGAGAGGTCTTCATTGCTGATTGCTCCTATAAGATAAAGTTAAAAATTAATTTTAGTAGGTATATTAAGAATTAAATCGAATCATGTAATATCAAAGATGAAGAGAGAAGAGAAGAATTTTTACCTAGAAGTAACCTATTGACTTAAAGATCACCCGGTTGTAGCTATTAGGAAACACATAGTCCAGGAGGGAATTCCACTCCTTAGTTATACTCACGATTAATGTGTTCCCAAAACATTTTGTGCATATAGGTGGGATGTCTACCATGTCCCGGATAATATATAATTCTACCCAGGTTTGAAGAAAGAGCTACCCCTTAACAACGGAGGACGAAAACCGTGCATAATTAATATCTTTGAGCGGACACACATTGCATATTCATGAGCGAGACGCCTCAGCATAAAACTAGATTATTAGACTGTTTTCTATCATTCTTAATTGTTATTAATTGTGTGCTAATATTCAATTGAAATTGAAAGGACAGTTAGAAACGGTTGGCGAATTACAGAGTCATATTTAATTAATAAATGGCACAAAACAAAATTATATAACTGTGTGTGCAATGTCGCCTTGCGCCAGTCATTTAATAAATATTTAGGCACGAGTCCATTCTCCTGTCTCTCGTACTCTCTCTGCACTCACATTGTTTTCGGCACCAACCCTGACTGTGATGTGTTTACGGACGAATGGAAGACAATCATATCATTTAATGTGAAATGTGTACAATTTAATTTAATGTGTAATTTTAAAATTTAATTCAATGTACAATTTTATTTTAATGTAATTAATAAATTTAATTAAATGCATGTTTTTGCTTGTTTTAATAATTTTATATGTAATTTTCGACAAATTGTAGTAGTAATGATTTGATATATATATACTTATAATAAATCTGTAGAAGTGAAAATTCTGTACATTGAAAATATCAAAATAAATAATATTAATAAATGGCAGCAAGGGGCTGTTACTAGACCGACACCGAACCCAAAAATGTGATTAAAAAAAATGTTGTCTGTCTGTCTGTTTGTTCAGGCATCACGCAAATACTACCGGTTCGATTACGATGAAACTTGGTATAGTTATTTTTTAATATCCTGGGCACCACAATGGGTACTTTTTATCCCGAAAAAGTATATACAATAAAAACAAACTTATTTTTGCGGTTCGATCCCTAGACCCGATTACTGTAACAACCGCAAATAATAAGTTGGTCGTAGGTTACGTCACCCGCAGTGGAGTACAATAAGGGGCGCTGCACACGGCTAAGATACTATAATATTTTATCTTAAGATACAATATCGCTCGCCATACAATTCAATGGACTATCACACACGACGAAGATAATAAATAATATTTCATATTTTCGTATCTCAAAAAACCTAATAAGACCATTGTCGACTTCTACGCGGACGCTAGTAGCTAGTAGTATATATATATCTATTTATCCAGCGGCATATACTGCCGGCAATCTTATGTGTCAATATGTAGATAACGCAGTGGGCTGCAATATTGTAAACTCGTTTGTACTGTTTTTTTTTTCTATATTTATGTTGTAGCTGTTTTTTGTCCCACAAATAAATAAAATAAAATATCAGTACCTATGTTTGGAGTTCTGTGAAATGAGTGTGTGAATTTTGTATACACAGAAATATTATTTAACTATTATGGAAAAAACACACACAACAACAAATTTCGAAACCGGCCCTCATAATATGAGGGCCGGTTTCGAAATTTGACACCAGTGGCTTTTTTTTTGTAGAAAATCATGAAATTTCTTCGGAGCGGGTAGTGGGAGTATCAGACCTTTACTGATTAAAGCCCACCTATATTCCTTTAGTTGTCCTTAGCGTTCCAGGGCAGGCGTTGGTCCTGGCGGCCACGTCACTTACGCATTACGCATTTGGTGTAAACGCTAACAGAAAAGGCATTTATCTAAGCTTATTGGGCCGCGTTACCTCTTTCAAAAAATACCGCCGCATGTAATGGCACCCTTAGATTCTACATCAGCCAAAAAATTTTTCAAAATTATTTGTTGTTTGGTTTCAACCTTTAGATAACATTTCTATCAACCCCTTATCAATCCTTTGTCTGTTTCCTCGACTAGAATGAGACAAAGTGGAAGTGAAGAGCAATTTAAAACAATTAAACACCCAACAATACGTGGGGAAGCAGAGGATAGTCACAATAGCGCGTAGGTAAGCCAACGAGCGTAGAACCCAAAGCGAAGCAAGTAGGGAATTTGACGCTTGAGTATGGGCAAACTGTGCCTAAATGATTCGGAAGTGCCAAGGTAGCCCGTAAAATTTAAATTTACTTATGTTTGCCCCTTTTTGCGTGTCAATGTTAGGTTATATGTCCATTAAAATATGATTAGCGACCTTAATACGTATTTAATAATGGAAATAGGTACAATCATTAATTAAAATCATCAATAATAATAATGTTGGACAACTATCACACAACACCGTTTAGTCCCAGAGCTTGTGTTATGAGTATTAGACAACTGATAAACATACTTATATAATTCAAAATACATAGATAGATAGATATTCTTTATTGTACACCAAAAATACAATTTACCTTAGGAAATTAACATTAATAGGGTGTCACAATGGGCGGTCTTACATACATACATATTATAGATAAATTACACCCAAACGCAGAACAAATGATCGTGCTCATCACATTAACATTTGTCCTGGGTAGGAATCGAATCCACGACCTCCGGCATAGCAGCCAGAGCCACTAGTCACTAGACCAACAGGCCAGTCAAATACAACCCTCATAGTTTGTCAAACCCTACCAAATGGCTATTTCATGAAAAATCATTCAACAGGGTTAGCGGAACTGAGAAAGCTGATCGATTCAGAATTAACATTTCTATTTTATTTAGTATCTATAATATTATAGTATTGGTATTAAGGTATTTGAAAACATTTGTAATATTAAAAGTTACGATATCGTCCCTTAGCTTACAACACCGCTCAAGTCGAAAATTGGCGGTTTTCATATTTGATTACCTTTAGATAGAGTTGCTCATTGCGCGTCTAACCATTGGTCACATGATATAGATTTTAGCCAATTAGAAGCCATAATTCGAAAAGTAGTGACAGCGTGCAAGTCGGCGGGCCTCTCAACACCGCACAGTTTTTTTCGTTTCCTGTAAAGTCGACAATTGGCGGTTTTCACATTTGAATGCCTTTAGATGGAGCTGCTCATTGCGCGTCTAACCATTGGTCACATGATATAGATTTCACCCAATCAGAAGCCATAATTTGAAAAGTAGTGATAGCGTTCAAGTCGGCTGGCCTCTCAACACCGCACAGTTTTTTTCGTTTCCTGTAAAGTTGGTAAAAATGACTTATGCGGTGTTGTTAGCTAAGGGACGATATTATAATATTATAGTCAGGAAAGTTGGAATTGTATGTAGCTAATGGATATTAATTTTAAAGGTTTCCAATATACCTTTTATAGCTATATTCCTGTAGGTATTTAAAAGTCTGGAATTTGTTAAGCTTCATTTAATCGTCAAAGTTTTGATATTCCAGGTTTCAAGGTTCGTAAAGGTATAGCTGTGCAAATTAGGTGGGCGAATATTGTAAATTTTCCGTTGTAACCGATTAAGTATCGTAGATACTTTGGGGAAATTTTGGCCGTGGCCCTAGAACGTATAGAGCATCTGAAAGAACAAAGGTGGGTTTTACAAATCTAATACGCTCGCTCCACCCTGAGCCCGAAGATTTCCCACCGGGAATGTTTCCTTGACATAATTTTTTATCCTGGGATGTTTTCTTGACATAATTTTCTACTCCTACGCGGGTGAAACAGCTAACTGCAGCTACTACAAAATAAAACTTCTAACCTCCATGTCAACAACAACATAAGCACAGATAGACGCCCGTCCCCTTTTGATTCGGAACACTTCATTTACACTAGTACGGTGAACAAAACATTGTTATAGTGGTTTTTACTTAGCGCTACACACGGTTGGGATATACTGAGAGATTCTGATGTTTAACTTACGTATGGAAAGTATTTAATAAGTTTTGTTACCTACAGAATACTCTCTGGCTGGATCTCAGGTAAGTCCCCTCTTTGAGGCGTGGCTGGAAAGACCTCACGGCGTTCTCACCTTCCGCATGTCCTCATCGGACTAAATTCGGGAGGTTCCTGCACTGAATTCGTGCGGAAGAAACGCCCGGGTCTCGCCACTGTGTGTACCGCCCGGAGGACACGGTGGAGCACATGGTGGAGGCGTGCCCCGCTTGGGTGTGTCCTCGCACCGGGCCTTGGTACAGGCCATTTCCCGATTTCCGGCCGGCGAGTAATGGCTGGCTCGCCGTCCGACCGTCCGGTAACCATTCGGACCGAGCCCAAGTCGTCGACGCGCGCCTCAGGGAGATGTCAGTAAATCGTAGGGGCCCAGCAGGGTCGAAGCCTACTGGGCCCACGGGTAGTGTGAAAGTGAAACCTGGGGCCCTGGGACGGAGGCAAAGAAGGAACAGGAGTGGGTTTTTAGCCGATAAAAGTCTGACACTATCTCTCGCTCCGCCCAAGCGCGGGATTTATCATTAGATTTTCCCATCTAAAAAAAAACCTACAAAGTACTCGTAACGTTAGATTCAGTAATAAATTGTTACAGCTAATAAACAAAAAAGTTCATTTGATTAAATAATAAGGGGGCTTATGTCCATAATTATGTCATTCAGCCAGGTGGGACAAAACGAGATAAGATAGGACAATGGGGGACAAAACGGGATAAGACGGGATAAAGCGTGTCATGGCGGGGCAAGGCGATGGCATTTGGATAAGACTAGACCAAACTCAGCAAAACGGGATAGGATGGGGTAAGACAGAGCAAAGTTGGAACAAGGCGAGGCAAGATGGAACAAGACGGGACATACCTATAGCATTATTTTATTATATCAAAATTAATTATGTTCCCCTAACAACACACAAACGTTTTAACAGTACAACTTCTGTAAGTTAGGTCCGCTAGTAATCATAGTACAAATATTTATTAATATTTAGGTTACGTTTATTAGGTACCTACTTTAAGATTTAACATAGGTTCTTATTTCCTCATTTTTAATACACTGTAGTGGACAATAGTAATCATGTGACAAGAGTATTCAGAAAGCTTAAAGTCACCCAAAGGGCAATGGAAAGGGCTATGCCCGGAGTTTCCTTGTTTGATTGCGTCAGAAATGAGGATATTCGCAGGAGAACCAAGACGGACATAGCCCGAAGAATCGCCAAACTTAAGTGGCAGTGGGCAGGGCACATTGCTCGTAGAACAAATGGTCGATGGGGACGAAAAGTTCTGGAATGGTGAACACGTACCGGAAGACGCAGCGTTGGAAGGCCTCCCACAAGGTGGACCGATGACCTGGTGAGGGTCGCGGGAATCCGATGGATGTGAGACGCACAGGACCGGTTATTGTGGCGACATTTGGGGGAGGCCTATGTCCAACAGTGGACGTCTTCTGGCTGAAATGATGATTTTGATGATGAGACAATAGTGTATTAAAAACGAGGAAATAAGAGTGTCTGAAATCTTCATATATTATATAAAAGGAGAAACTGGCTGACTGACATATCAACACACAGCCGAAACTACTGTGACTAGGAGCGAGAAATTTTGCTTTCAAGGTTTCCTTTTATGACATAAGCGAGTAATAAAAGGAGATTTTCGAAAATTCACCATCTAAGAGGAGAAAACGGGTGTCCAAAGTTTGTATAGAGAATCTTATTTTCACACAGGCGAAGCCGCTCGCAGAAGCTAGTCCTAAATTAAAGTACCTTACACATTTTTTTTTTTATTGGGTGGGAAAATCATCCTAATGACATCCCCGCTCTTGGGCGGAGCGGGAGATAGTGTCAGACTCTTACTGACTAAAAACCCACTCCTGTTCCTTCGTTGCCTTCGTCCCAGGGCCCCGGGTTCCGCTTTCACACTACCCGTGGCCCCAGTAGGCTTCGACCCTGCTGGGCCCCTACGATTTGCTGACATCTCCTTGAGGCGCGCGTGGAACACTACGCGCCGTCGACGACTTGGGCTCGGTCCGATTAACCTTACACATGTAATTACATTTCTTGTCAAACGTTTCGCAGATCAGCTAGAAGAAATTTCATTTGAAATAAAATTTTTCGTTCTACCCATAATATGTTCCTAAAACTCAAAGGCAAAGAATATTAGAGGCAGAACCTACTTATTTATTAATGTATCTTCTAGCTGACCCGTGCTCGCTTCACCGGGCGTGAAATATTTTTGGGGTAGAAAAATATTATTAATTACAATCAAGGCCTCCTACAAGGTGGACTGATGACCTGGTAACGGTTGCAGGAGTCCGATGGATGCGAGACGCGCAGAGTCATTCATTGTGGCGGCACTTGGGAGAGGCCTATGTCCAGCAGTGGACGTCTATCGGCTGAAATGATGATGATGATGATGATGACAATCAAATACAGGCTATGACCCTCAGCAATAATATAGCTTGATACTTGTGAAATAATTTTCAAAATCGGTTCAGTAGTTCCAGAGATAATTTCCTGCAAACAAAATTACAAACTTTACCTCCTAATAATATTAGTGTAGATGTATTAGATTTTTTTTTATAGGTTCGCGGTTGACCGCTATCTCACCTGCCCCCCTAGCCAAGTTACAATCGTTTCGTTCGCGCCGAACGCCTTGAGTGACCACGTGACTGAGCGTTGAGATGACGTCAGAACAAAGGAATCGCAGGCGTGGCCTACTCGAGGCGTGCTTACCTAGAAGTAACCTATTCACTCTTGACTTAAAGATTCCCGGGTTGTAGCCATTAGATAGACAAAGTAACCAACCGAAGATTAAAAAAAAAATCAACCGTCAAAATCTAAAGTCTAGATTACTGACGAATCAATCACACTTCTATCCCATAAAAATATTCCTCATTTTTTATCTCCGTTACTTTACCAGCTCCCTCGGTGTACTCCAGCCTGTCTGAATAACGCTGAAGAGAGGAACAAAGCAAGGAGGATGTTAGGGTGATATCATCCGCGCCATATGGAGCATTAACTGACCATTGCTAGCGAGAGGGATTGCCAGTATTGGTGAGTGAGTGGTTTTCTTTATCTATTGTGATGGGGTTTGAGTTGCTGTTTACCTGTTGGGGTACAAAAAGAGTTGGTACTCACCTCTTTTTCTTAGATAAAATCTATGTACATGCGAAGAAGTGTTTTTAACCAACTTCTAAAAAAGGAGGAGGTTCTCAATTCGGATCTTTTTATTTTTTTTATGTTTGTTCGCGCATAACTTCGTCACTTGCCAACCGATTTAAAAAATTCTTTATTTTAAACCCGATTTTCATTAATAGCTACAACATGGCCCTGGTACAAGCCATGGTCCGGAGCGAGGGGGAATGGGAGGCGGCCGCCTTTGCAAAGCAATAATCATCATCATCATCATCATTTCAGCCGATAGACGTCCACTGCTGGATATAGGCCTCCCCCAAATGTCGCCACAAAGAACGGTCCTGTGCGTCTCGCATCCATCGGATTCCCGCTACCTTCACCAGTCATAGGTCCACCTTGTAGGGGGCCTTTCAACACTGCATCTTCCGCTACGCGGTCGCCACTCCAGAACCTTTCGGTCCTAACGGCCATGTGTTCTGCAAGCAATGTGCCCTGCCCATTGCCACTGGCAAACTTGGAAACAGTAATGCCAAAGTAAATTTTTGGTTTTCGTAAAGTCAAATAATCAAGCTATTTGTCAATTTTCGAGAGCGTTCTATTCGTACTGTTAAATCCATGAACATAAAATTACTTTTGGTTACTAATTTAGTGATGTGACTTTAACCTTAATGGATTTAGTTTCAGAGTCACATTACTAAATTCCTAACGCTGACAATTTCCGTTTCTTTTTTATTTGATTTTGATCGTTGTCATGCACATTGAGCAGTGGTGGCCGAGTGGTAACGGCCCCGACTTACGAGTTGTAGGTCATGGGTTCAAACCCAGCCAGGCGCATTACTTTGTGTAATTTATTTCATCACCACTGCTCTCAAAACGGTGAAGGAAAACATCGTGAGGAAACCGGCATGTCCTAGAACCAAAAATTCGAAGACATGTGACATCCACCAATCCGCACTGGGCCCGCGTGGTGGGTTACGGCCCATTCCCTCTCTCAGAGAGGAGGCCTGAGTCCCAGCAGTGGGAACATTATAAGGCCGACTATGCATGCACATTGTGCTCCTTTTTTATTGTAATTGACAAAAATACAAGTACGCTTTAGTATCTTTCACGCTTTTGGTGGGAAAATCATCTTATGACATCATATTTATGATGAGATGTCATAGTTTAGATATGTGGTATAGTAGAGATAGTGTCAGACTTTTACTGACTAAAAACCCACTCATGTTCCTTGGTCGCCTTTCGTAACGGGGCCGAGTCTTCCTTTTAGAATCAGACCCTTGGTCCCAGTAGGCTTCGACCCTGCTGGACCCCTACAGTTGCTGACATCTCTCTGAGGCGCGCGTGAAACAGTACGCGCCGTCGACGACTTGGGCTCGGTCTGGACGGTTACCGGACGGTCGGACGGTGAGCTACCCAATGCTCGCAAATCTTTTCAAAAGAAGGAAAGAAACCAATACTTATTAGACACAATACAAAACCCTCAAGTCTACTATTCTAAACAAAAACATAGTAAAGAAGGAAGGCTTCTTTTTTCATAAAACCACGGTACAACACTAAGTGTCATGGCAGACTTTTCTTACAAGAACTTGAGATAAAAATAGGTAAACTCGTGAACAACAAGTACTTACTAACTTACAAAACAGGATCTGAGTTATTCAGCAAAAAGCATTACTTCGCAAAACTGAAACAAGCTTATGTTGGATTTTTTATTTTTTTCATAAAAAGGGCGATGTTACAGTAAAAGCTATCTTCTATACTTATAATGAATCTGTAGAAGTGAAAATTCTTTACATTGAAAATATCAAAAAAACTAAATGTCAGGGGGTGTTACTAGACCGACACCGAACCCAAAAATGTGATTAAAAAATTTTTGTCTGTCTGTTTGTTCAGGCATCACGCAAAAACTACCGGTTCGATTACGATGAAACTTGGTATAATTATTCTTTAGTAACCTGGGCACCATACTTGGTACTTTTTTATCCCGGACAAGTATATACAATTAAAAAAAAAAACTTCGATCCCTAGACCCGATTACTGTACCGACCGTAAATAATAAGTTTGTCGTAGGTTACGTTACCCACAATGGAGTTCACTAAGGGGCGCTGCACACGGCTAAGATACTATAATATTTTATCTTAAGATACAATCACGTCCAATGGACTATCGCACACGACGAAGATAATAAATAATATTTCATATTTTCGTATCTTAAAAAACCTAATTTTCGACTTCTACGCAGACGAAGTCGCGGACAAAAGCTAGTGCTTAATAATTCCACCGTTCCATCATCGGACCACTAGACGTACGGCATTGTGCCACCGGTGCATGGTGGACATCCCACCCATATTCTTTACAGTTTTGGGAACACATTCATAATGCGTACAGCTAAGGAGTGGAACTCCCTGCCGGAGTCTGTGTTACCTGATAGCTACAACCTAGGGGTCTTTAAGTCAAGAGTGTTATGGGTTACTTCTAGGCAAGCGTGCCTCATCATCGGCCACATTATTGCTTACCATCAGTTGAGATAGTGGTCAAACGCGATCCTATCAATAATAAAAAAAATCTATTTATGTTTTTTATTAAAAGAAAGCGGCCTGGATCGCAAAAGGCAAGTGTACGAAGAAGGGTGGGTTGTAGTCAGTAAAACTCTAATACGCTCTCCCTTTTCACCCAGAGCGTGAGGAGTTATTTAGTGATTTCCTATTTCCGAAAGAGTAGACACTAAACTTAAGAAAAAAAAAACCGTATTAAAATGATATGAACTAGTGTGTAACTGCGATCTTACCTGACGGTAAGCAGTGATGCAGTCGTTGATGGTGAGGCGCACTAGTTTATTAAGAGTCTAGCCTTGAAGACACCTCCCCGCTTGGGACAAGCAACGCCCCCGCTTGGGAAGAGCAACGCCGTGTCCTCGTACAGGCCATGGTCCGGAGCGAGGAGGAGTCGGTCGCTTCCTTCTGCGAAGCAGTAATGCTAGCAAAGGAGGCGGCCGATTTCGTAAGGCAACGGTCCTCGCGCCCCAACCGCCGCCGGGATTCCGATCCCAATTTCCGACCATAGTAGGCTTGGGCTTGCGGACGGCGAGCATTGGGTAGCTCGCCGTCCGACCGTCCGGTAACCGTCCGGACCGAGCCCAAGTCGTCGACGGCGCGTACTGTCTCACGCGCGCCTCAAGGAGATTTCAGCAACTGTAGGGGCCCAGCAGGGTCGAAGCCTACTGGGGCCAAGGGTCTGATTCTGAAAGGAAGACTCCGCCGCGGTACGAAAGGCAACGAAGGAACAGGAGTGGGTTTTTAGTCAGTAAAAGTCTGACACTATCTCCCGCCCCGCCCAAGAGCGGGGGAAGTCATAAGATGATTTTCCCAACGAAAAAAAAAGCCTTGAAGACACCTAAATTACAATCGGTCGGGAAGATTGCAGCAGCCAGGGATATCTTGTCTTGCACTGGATGCTCAACTCCAAGCAGCCGAGGACTTTATCAGATTACGTAGACGGCGCTCTACAATGAGGAAATACGTTTTTTAAATGAATTTCATGCAAAATAAAAATATTTTATGCGAGAGATGTTTTGACTTTTTCGCTTCTTTTATCATTTCGAATTCGCAATTAATTTTCTTGTTGTGAAACTCGTTGGTAAATGTTAAATGGCGTGATGATACCTCTCATTTGTAAAAACGTGCGTTCAAATCCCGGTTTGTATTATAATAGAATCATCAAATGACTTGTCCCGCTCTATGCTCCATTCACTTCTGCATTAGACAAGAGAGGTTCATAGAAGCAGGTGTGCACAACATTTAATTTTCGAGATAAATTCAATAAATTTTAATAAATAACGGCTTCAATATAAAATACATTATCTACTTAGATTTTGATAAATGAATTGATAATTACAAAGTGTACTTTGAAACCGTTTTTTTTAACTTCTGTCTAATGCTATCGCGAATAGTGTATACGGTGCAGCGAGAGCGTGTATCAAACTTTTTCTGACTAGATTAAATTTCACCTATGGTCCTTCACTTGCCTTTTGCGTTCTTTCAAACGTGTAACTCTTTCAAACGTTCCCGTAGCCCGAGCAGGCATCGGCCCTAAAAGGCCTCTTCAGTTTTGCTGACTACTCTTATGGGGCGATTTAATGCTCGTAAAGAACACTTAGCGCCATCAACTTTGGTCCTTACTGTATGGCCGGACAGCGAGTTACCCGTTGCTCGTCATCTGTAAGTCGGGTGGCCGGAAATCACCCTGATGTCTGTTCCCTTACGATTGCAGTCACCTCCTTTGCTAGCAGTTCTGTTTCGCAGAAGGAAGCAATCGCTTGTCATTCTCTCTCGCTCCGGATCATGGCCTGAACCAAGACTGGATGCGTGAGGTCATTGCTGCCGATTATCTCCATGAGAACACGGCGGTGCTCCGTTCAAGCGGGTGAGACTTCCACCGTGTTCTCTGGACGATCATGATCATGATAGTCAGGCGTTTATTCCACTTGAATCCAAATTAGGAACCTCCTGAAGTGGCCATGTCTGGTGAGGATATGCGTTAGGAAATTCTGTAAATCGCTTCTCAAACACTCAGCCATTAAAAAGCCTGCTGCAATAAAATATGAACTAAAAACGATGTTTTTGATGAAATAGATTTCGTTTGATCCCCTATATATCAGGCTGAATTAGGTATGAGCTGAAAACTCATAAAACTTAAGTACCTGACTGAGGGAAATGGCGTACGATGATAGCCTAATCGATCGGTCTCTTCACAATCTTTACTCAAACTCGTAGAAAGTCTTGATAAAATAGCAGTATCTGGTAGTATTATAGCATAAGCATAATAAGCCTTTTAATGTTCCCACTGTTGGGACTCAGGCCTCCTCTCTAGGAGTGGGAATGGGCCGTAATCCACCACGCGGGTCCAGTGCGGGTTGGTGAATGTCACATGTTTTCGAATGTTTGGTTCTAGGACATGCCGGTTTCCTCATGATGTTTTCCTTCACCGTTTTGAGAGCAGTGGTGATGAAATAAATTACACAAAGTAATGCGCCTTTCTGGGTTTGAACCCGCGATCTACAACTCGTAAGTCGAGGCTGTTACCACTCGGCCACCACTGCTCACTAATAGTAGTAACAGTGGTAGTATTTGCTTTTTTTATTCACCCGCCATGTTGTTTCTTCCCTTGGTTGATTGGTAGAAAATGCCTAAGGCATTATGTCCGCCTTTTTACCTTTGTGTTGTGTAAAGCTTGATTTCGTTCATTCTTCCTTTCATATACAGTCCATAACTTCTATGGAATGCGCTTCCTCTTGACATCAGGACTACCACCAGTCAGTATGCATTTAAGCGGAAGTTGTGGCTTTATTTTCTACACAAATAGCGAAGTAGTCTCAAAAATCCTTTCATTTTTTCTTATGTCAATAATATATATATATATATATATATATGTTGGTTTATATTATATTAAATATTTATGTATGTTTATTTTATAAATATACATTTGATCCCTTGTTTTATTTTTTTTTTTTTTTTTATGCACGTACCATATTTTCTCTTCACTACTCTCGGTTTACTGGTAGAAAATGCCTAAGGCATTAAGTCCGCCTTTGTACCTTTGTGTTCCATGAAGTTTTAATAAATAAATAAAGCCTAAATAAATAGTTGGACTTCGGTACTTAATGGTATCTACTTAAAATCCACAGTGTCACCCATAGAAAATGACGGCCCGTAAGGCGTTTCGCTACTGGTACATGGTAGATTGTACTTACATCCGTACAAAACGTTATAACGAATTCGCCGAGCACCGTATTCTGTATATTGTTCTATGTCTAACAGTGGACGTCTTTCGGTAGAAATGATGACAATGATTGATATTTTTTTAGTTATTCACATTACCAAAACACTAGATGACAAAAAAAATCTCGTATTATATTGGAAAATGGATCGAAAGTAAGCTTGTTAGTAAGAAGCGTTCAATAAACGTCTGTGTCAATCGGCGTATCGTCTTTCTATAATGGATGACCTGTCGCTGCCAAGCGCTGGGTTAATCTATTATAGTGTGTCCATTGATGTACGGCTTTTAAAAACGTGTTTTTATTTTTAAAGTCTACCTTTTCTTTTAGATTTTTGTTTTTTAGTAACTCCTCTCGCTCTGGGTAGTGCGAGAGGGAGTTACTGACCTGTGATACTTGCCCTTTGCGTTCTATTGCCAAAGTAACTCTTTCAAAGGTTCTCGCAGCTCTAGTAGGTATCGGTCCTACTGAGGTTCAATTTTGCTGGTGGATACTTGAGTTTCTTTAGTTGCCCTACGCGTTCTAGGGCTGCAGTAACTCTTTCATCTATCTGCTATCAGCCACCCTGTAGGGTTATTACACGACCTAGCTTGAGGCCTTAACCTTTTTTTTTAAGTGGAAAATTAATTAATGTTCCCTCTGGCTCTGGGCGGAGTGAAAGAAAGAGTCAGACTTTTACTGACTTTCAGTAGGGTGTACCTGGAATATGACGTATCGTCGATCCGGGCCTGGTTCTTATCAGACGGCCAGCTTCTCATGACTCGTCGTCCACAAGCTCGCGCCGGGTGTCTAGCTGCGTGAGGCCTTTGGAGGTATGCGGAACAGAGAGTAAAGTCCCGCAATCCTCCGTTGAAAAGGGAGGATCCTCTGACCAGACAAGTGTTATGTCTGATGGCCAACTGCTCAATAGATGATTTCGGGCTGCATCACGCCATAGATGTCGCTACATTACTCCCCTCTGGAGATCGCAGATAAATGGGTCTTGATATTTCTTGACGCGTGCCAGGCCAGCAGTAGGTTGGTTCCAGTGGGTCGAAACCGAACGCCGCATAGTTCTCGATGAGTCGGAACTATCAGCGGTGATGCCCCAGTGAGTCGGAGTGATACTGTCCCAGTGAGTCGGTAAGATGCTCCATTAAGTCGGGGTGATGATGTCCCAGCGAGTCGGGATGATGCTCCAGTGACTCGCGGTGATAATGTCCCAACGTATCGGGATGATGCCCCAGTGAGTCGGGGTGATGATTTCCCATCACGTCGGGGTCACCAGTTTGGAGGTATGCGAATCACAGAGTAAAATCTCGCATACCTCCGTAGAAAATGGAAAATCCTCCTACCAGACGGGTGTTATGTCTGGTGGGCAACTGACTGATTCGAATTTTCGGCTGTTCTATATATATTTTTTTTTAGTTTATTTTACAAATTTTGCCTGAAGGCTAAAAACCTTTGTGAGAGCTGGAGTCTGAACTAGGTTCGAGATCTCCAGGCTTACAGCCTGGAGATCTGTCATACAGATCTTTGTCATACAGAGCCCTTTTTACCTTTTGATCTTGTCATACAGAGCCCTTTTTATCATGATTGCATTTTGCTGCACATAAACATGAATCTTATGTTTGTAAGATTATGAGCAGGTATATGTTCAAATCGCGCGAAAAACTTTAATTCCGCGATGCAGGATTAGTTCTTATGTGACGCCATAGTTGTCACTACAGGCCTTCCCCCTTTACGTTTAGCGATATACTGTCTCCACTCGCCGTATCTATTGTCGGCATATTGTAGGCCACTGAACTCATAACGAAGTTGTATATTTCTATGGGGTTTCTACTAAATCTAACTTGAATAGCCTTGCTCCAAAATTTGCTTGAACAAATCTTTTAACGTTGTTTCCACGTGAACAAATACTACATAAAGATGTACCTCTCTATTATTAGTTACGACTTCAAAGACTTATGGATGAGTACCTACTAATGAAGGCTGTATAATATGTAATACAGGGTGTAACAATAGAAATGTGTGGTCGTATTTTTAAAACTACTTCTTCACGTTAAATTAAATAAAAAAAAACATTTTTGTAAAATCATAAAAATACTGAAAAAGAAATTGGATTTTTCTTAAAAAGTTATTACTACTAGTTGATTCGGCGAACGATGTTCTGCCATATAAATTATCAAAGAAAAAAAATAGGGAATGGGGGAAGGGCGGTAAAAAATGTTTGTCCTATTTTCAGATCTACTACTGAATATACACACAAAATTTCATAAGAATCAGTCAAGCTTTTTCGGAGGAGTTTTGTTACAAATACTGTGACACGAGATTTTTATATATTAGATTATTTATTTGATTCAGATACAAGATTCATGTTTTGTTAGAAGAGAAGGCACTTAAAATTATGTTACTAACAAAATGTACAAATAGGTACACATTACATTCCAACAAATGCCCTTTATAAAAACAATTACATTGCAAAATAAAAAGTCTAGATTAAAATTAAGTAAAAGTTATATATTAAATTTAGTTATTATTAATCTCTTATATTTAATCCAAAAGTCAATATTATATTAACGAAAACAAATAATTAAAATCTCAAAAAAAAGTGTTAATAAGATTGTACAATCAGCTAATTAAAATTAGTGCGGGGCGTCCTTGTACAAAGTGGTTAGAATCCTTTCCAAGAGCAGAAGCACTTTTAAAAAAAAAACCACGTCTTTCTGTTACACCCTATATAAATAGTACCTACCCAGTATAATTTATCTGCTCATAAATACACACAAAAACAATAGTACTTGATGTTACTGTGTTACTTTTACGCGGGCAAAGCCGCTGGCAGAAGCTAGTAAGCTTAAATTACTTATTTCAACTAGTAGCAGTAAGCTTAAATTATTTATTAACCCATACGTCACTATTCACGTGTCCCTTAAACGACACCTCATTGTTTCGATGCTTATTTCTCACCATTATTCAAACATAATATCTCTATGTATACAGTCTACTTCTTATTCATTCATCTCACTGAGACCCTGAAAATCCTTTTTTCCTCCTGCTGTCTGCTTTCCTCCCAAGCAGACCTTGTTTGAAGGTACCATCATTATTTCCGCTGCAAGAAATCCACTGCTGTACATAGGGCTTCACCATAAACCTAAGTGTCGCCAAAACGACTAGTCCTGTGATTGTCGCATCCATCAGACTCTCGTGACTTTCACCAGACCGTCTTGCAACGTACTTACTCGAAAACCCGCTCTTGTCTCTGCCGCTTTTTGGCACGCAATTTACTGTACTAGTGCGGATAAGTGCGCGACGGCACGTAGTATTCCGCCCTTCAAAGAGATGTCCGTAAAACTATACGGGATGAGATACCGTAGTTCTGGAACGCAAAGGGCAACTGAAGGACACAGGTAAACTTATTAGTTAGTAAAAGTCTGACACGCTCTTTCGCTCCACCCTAAAGTTGGAGAAGTTGACCTAAGTCTGAAATGTGTATGTGTGAATTATGTAATGCTCGAGCGTTCTCTGTTTGATTATTTTTTAAATTGATATAAACCAGTGCTTGACTGCGATCCCACCTAATGGTAAGCAGTGATGCAATCGTTGATGGTGAGGCGCATTAGTTTATTAAGAGCCCATTCACTCTAGTCTTGAAAACCCCTAAATTATAATCGGACAGGAAGACCGCAGTAGGCAAATTGTTCCTGCCTTTGATGAATGCGGTGTAAATGAAGAAGCGAAACGCTTAGTCCAGACTACGCTGCGTTTGAAGTCACTTCAAAATTTTTCAATAATATTGTTTTCAACTTTTTTTACTAATAAAAATAAAATTAAAAATTTTGAAAATCCCCGACTCAAAAAGAAATTAAAAAATAGGTTAATAAATTACTCTTTCAGCCTTTTAACTTCATTAAAAGAATCTATAAATATTTTAAAGATGAGCGTCCTACAGCAGTTAACAAACGAGCTGATGACCTTGAACACCTGGACAGATCTTCATAAATTGTAGCTAAGAACCATCTCGATTAGGTCAGCTTTCAAACAAAAAAAACTGCATCAAAATCTGTCCATTCGTTTGGGAGCTACAGTGCCATGGACAGACACACAGACACGTCAAACTTATAACACCCCCTTGTCCGTCGGGGGTTAAAAATAATCTCGGAACAACCAAGACAGTGGAAACGTCCACCGTTTTTGATGATCGAATCTTCAAAAGGGGTTAATGATAGCATCATTTTTCACACCCAGACCCTGATGTGTAGTGATAAAACGTTGCAAGTTTATATTGAATTTATATAAAGACTTTATTCTGATACCGAACTCATTTTCGACACATTTTTGCTTCACATACGTAGTTTTGATAGGTAAATTCTTGTTTGTATTTTACTTATTGGATTTCTTTTTTTTTCTTTTCAGGTATATTATAGTTACTTTTTTTTGCTGGTGTCTTTGATTCGTTTGATTTCAGAACGCAGATCCACGCGAGACACTATAACTTTTTAATTGTTTCTTTTGTAGCGACATCTATGGCGCCATATAATAACTAAAATAGCTCGTAGTCCTGCACCGCGCAATTGAGTTCTACGTGCGATCTGAACATATAGAACAGCCCAAAATCATCTATTGGGAACTGGCCCAGATCAAACATAGCAACCTGTCTGGTCGGAGGGTCCTCCATTTTTGATGGAGGTGTGCGGGATTTCACACTATGTACCCCATATCTCTAAACTTTAATTATGGAAGATACGACTTTCCTTCACACCGGGACACCTTCTAATGTTATACAAAGCACAGGTACGATCGTGTGTTGGGTACTGCATCCACATATGAGCTGGTGCTGCAAAATACCATCTAGCAGCTTTAGACTCGGTGAAAAGGCGTGTGAAGAGGCTAATTGGTAATACAGATTTGGTTAAGTCCAATTTACAAAGCCTTGAGCACAGACGTAGGGTAGCCAGCGTCGGTATTTTACATGGTAAATTTTCTGTAATATTCAAGACATACATTTTCATTAAGTTTGTTATTAACTATTCCTACACAATTCATGCCACTACTGAACACTATTACGTAACATCTGCCATCAAGACGTTATCTATGGCCGTTACGTGGACGCATTGACTGTTGAATATTCTCTACCACGATCTCCGACTGGTACTTGATATACGACTATAGGGTAACTTTCAAGTTGGCATATACCTTAAAATTTTCTTTATACACATATAATTTACATTTAAAAAATACTTTCCTAACTATAATTACAGCAAAGTCAAAAAATTAATAATAATTAACCTAAACTAATTATAACTAACTAAAATATACCATCGAAAAACTCCTCCACATCGCTGTCTACTAGTAATGTGCCCAAAAGACTGGCAGCATTGCCACACTGCATGGCAATGATTATCCTTTGTCCAAGGTACAGGTTTTTTTTTTTTTTTTTTTTTTTTTTTTTTTTTTTTTATTGGGTGGTAAAATCATCCTAATGACATCCCCGCTCTTGGGCGGAGCGGGAGATAGTGTCAGACTCTTACTGACTAAAAACCCACTCCTGTTCCTTCGTTGCCTTCGTCCCAGGGCCCCGGGTTCCGCTTTCACACTACCCGTGGCCCCAGTAGGCTTCGACCCTGCTGGGCCCCTACGATTTGCTGACATCTCCTTGAGGGAGCGGCGCGTGGAACAAAACGCGCCGTCGACGACTTGGGCTCGGTCCGGACGGTTACCGGACGGTCAGACGGCGAGCCACCCATTGCTCGCCGTCTACAAGCCCGCGCCTACGGTGGCCGGAAATCGGGATCGGAATCCCGGCGGCGGTTGGAGCGTAAGGACCGTTGCCTCACGCGATCGGCCGCCTCCTTAGCTAGCATTACTGCTTCGCAGAAGGAGGCGACCGCCTGCCACTCCTCCTCGCTCCGGAGCATGGCCTGAACCAAGGCCCGGCGCGAGAGATCACCGCCGCCGATTGCCCTCACGAGGTCACGGCGTTGCTCTGCCCAAGCGGGGCACACCTCCACCGTGTGCTCCACCGTGTCCTCCGGGTGGGCCACACAGTGGCGACACCCGGGCGTCGTTTCCGCACGAATCCGGTGCAGGAATCTCCCGAACTTACCGTGTCCGGTGAGGACCTGCGTCATGCGGAATGTGAGGACGCCGTGAGGTCTTTCCAACCACGCCTCAAAGAGGGGACTTACCGCCATAATTGTGGCGTGCCCAGCACGGGGTCGCGACAGTCGCTGTCGCCATTTCTCCATGAGAACTCGCCGGAACTCTGTCCGCCATGCCGCGACTTGTTGCGGCAGCGGAGTTTCGCCCCGGCGTTGCATCTCCATGCGCCGTTCGTGCATGAGTGCAAGGACTGTTGCCTCCAGTTCCCATGGTCGCTGGCAAGCAAGAAGGGTCGCCGCTTCGCGGGAAATCGTCCGGTATCCTCGCACCATCCGTATGGCCATGACCCTCTGGCACGCGTTCAGCCGGGCCGCCGGCTGCTTCCGCAGCCCCGGCGCCCACACCGGCGCGCCGTAAAGGGCCATGGACCGAACGATCCCCGCGTAGAGCCTCCGGCAGGAGGCGTCTGGACCCCCAAGGTTGGGCAGGAGCCGCGAGAGAGCAGCCCCAGTCCGATTTAGTTTGGGAGCCAGACGTCGGAAATGCTCGTCGAAATCCCATCGGCTGTCGAGAACGAGTCCCAGGTACTTCATCGTTGACCCGACGCCGATGTGGACTCCTCCCACCGTTAGCTGGGAACCCGGTGGTGGCGCGTTCCGAGGGCCGTGAAAGCACATGGCCTCGGACTTGTGCAATGCCACCTCGAGTCCCAGCTCCTGGATCCTGCCAACGACCGTCGCGACCCCGCGTGTCGCTAGTTCGACCGCCGCCTGGTACGACTCTCCCTGCGCCAGGACCAGCGTGTCGTCTGCGTAGCAGACCACGCTGACCCCGTCAGGGAGGTCGCCGCGCAGCACGTAATCGTATCCGATGTTCCACAAGGGCGGCCCTAGTACCGATCCCTGCGGAACACCGCACGACATCTCTCGACGTTCCCACACCCCCTGGTGACCGGGGTAGGTTATGTACCTGTCTGACAGGTACGCCTCGACCACACGACAGAGGTAGTCGGGCATCCGGTGATACCGGAGTGCCCTCCCAATGCTACTCCAAGGCAGGGAGTTGAAGGCGTTGGCGATGTCCAAAGACACCGCCACGACACACCTGCCTTGGGCCACTGCATCCCCCGTCGTGAGAGCTCGCACGCACATGATGGCGTCCACCGTGGAGCGCCTCCTGCGAAAGCCGAACTGGCCGTCCGCCAGATCCGGCCCCACCCGTGTTAGGTGTGCGACGAGGCGGTCTGCAATTACTCTTTCAAAGAGCTTGCCCACCTCGTCGAGCAGCACAATGGGCCGGTACGCGGACGGAGAGTCCGCGGGGCGCCCCGGCTTCGCGATGAGGACCAGTTTCCCCGTCTTCCAGCGAAGTGGAAACTGGCCCCTCTCCAAGCATGCGCTGAAGAGCCCTCTTAGTCGAGGCCCGAGAGCCTCCATGGCCAGGACCCATGCCTTCCCAGGCAAGCCGTCGGGTCCTGGGGCGGTATTCTTGGCACTCAGCCTTCGTACCGCCACTCTCATCTCTACCTCGGTCACCTCTGGAGCGTTGTCGTCGTCGTCGCCATCGTGGTCCGCGTCGGGCACCGCTGGTGGCGGAGCCATGGGCGGGGGAGAGTGTTCCCCTCGCGTAGGGAACAGAGTGCTCACCACACCCTCTACGAGCTGGGGCCGGAGACTCTGCGTCAGCGGGGGAGCCCAGGGGCGGAGTTTGTCCCGCACCAACTTGTACGGGCGTCCCCATGGGTCCCCATTCAGAGTCCCCAGCCACACGTTGCGGGCCTCGAGTTTGGCCCGCCTTATCTCCGCTCGGAGGGTGCGCTTTGCAGCTCTGTATCCCTCGTACAGCTCCGCCTCTCTGGCCTCCGCATCCGGTGGACGGATGCGGCGCCTGCGGTACCTGGCATACCGGCGTCGCACGGCATTGCACGCGTTGCGCAATGCCGCAATCTCCGGCGACCACCAGTGTACCTGGCGCTGGGCACGTCCTGGAGGGACGGTACAGGAAGGTACAGGTTAGATTTTGGAGAGTGTGCGCGGGAATTGCATGACTTGATTCCGTCATCTCCTTTCTACCATCGGACAACTCGACGAACGGCGAGTATCCACCCTTACGTTGTTGAAACTTCAACGGTCCGGACTAAGCATTTCGCTTCGTCGTTTATACCGCGTACATCGAAGGACTGGAACAATTTGCCTGCTGCGGTCTTCCCGTCCAACTATAATTTAGGTGTTTTCAATGCTAGAGTGAATAGGCTCTTAATAAACTAGTGCGCCTGACCATCAATGATTGCATCTCCGCTTACCATCAGGTGGGATCGCAGTCAAGCACTGGTTTATATAAAAAAAAAGAAAAAAGCTAGCCCTTGGGTCATAAACCAACAAAAGTACTTAAAAAATATGCATATTCTTCTTAATTGTGCCAAAGTTTTTTATAAGCTTTTATTTAGTGTCACCCTGTGGTTTCACCTGTTCCGATGTTTGTATGTCTGTAATCAAATCTTGCAAATTTTTGATCCACTTCCCGGTTACCGATTGAGCTGAAATTTTGCATGCATGTGTAAATCAGATGACAATGCAAAATTATTATGACATGGAACTATCTCAAATTTGTGTCCCAGTTAGATATAACCGCACCAGGAGACCGCTATTAATTTTAAGCTCATAATATACTCGTAATTTTTATGACATGTATATCTTTACCTACATGTATATCTTGTTCGCTATGCCTGCAAGTCAAATCGTTGCGCGAGCTCAGTCCCCTGTCCTTCGCACTCTCTGCGCTCAACGCTCTCATGGACAAGAATCCTGACTGTGATGTGTTCGCGGACGAATGGAAGACGATCATGTCATTATGCTTGGAGTCCTGTTACGTGGGGATGAGTGTGTGTATTTTTTCTATATTCTTCAATTAATGTAGTTAGCGGATAGTAATTTTAGGTATAGTTTAACAAATAAATAAATATACGAATTGAATAGAACTGTTCAATTCGAACGGCAACAAAACGAAATAATGATAGGCCAAGTGCGGATCGGATTTGCGCACGAATATTTCCGTATCAATATCTATACAATTTTTTTTACACAATTCATTTTATTCTATTTTTTGTATTATGTCGTTATAGCAGCAACAGAAATAAAAACGTGGAAGATAAAAACGTGTTGCGCCGACCCCAAATAACACGGGACAAGGGCAGGAAGATGATGATGAGCGGCAACAGAAATACATCAGCTGTGAAAATTTCAACTGTCTAGCTGTCATGGATTATGAGATACAATCAGGCAGACGGCCAGCTTTACTAATAAGGATTCTTTGGGTATGGAACCCTAGAAAAGGAAGGCGAGTACAGAAATACCAAAATAGAGAACCAGCTACAACTTCAAGACATAAATCTAGTAGTAGACAACGACTCTCAGAGTTTATTGACTGATTGATGAACTACTTACTCAAAGTGAATTCTCCAGAACAGTTCTACTCGGCAAAAGCTAATAATTCTAGATTAATCACTAAAGCAGAACATCAATAAACTAGACCACTACAACAAATGATCGTATAAGTAGATAAGTTTTATTTCGCTTTTGTTTTACGTCTCATGTTCTAAATCTGCTAAGCAAGCAATTCCAAGATTAAATTCCTGGAAACCGGGTCGCGAGCTTCAGATATAAAAACTTTGCCGCGACAGCACTGTGTTACTAAGTGTCTTTATTCGAAGTTCTCTCACTAGAAATAGTTTTTGTGAGGAAATTATATATTTATGCATATATTATAGATAGGCTCGCGTTTGCACGTGATGGTAAGCGATGATGTGGCCGACAACGGAGCACACTTGCCTAGAATAATAATAATTCGTTTATTTTCTCACCACAATATCACAGCAATTACAAAACTAAGACAATGACAATAATTGGGTTCATACTGTGGGAGACTGGTGCTTAAGGTAGGCTGTTGGCCTGTATTACAGGTCACCAGGTTTTCCCCACTTTTAATGGATGTGATTACAATATTGCATCTTCATTAATCTCTCTCAGACATATTATATACAAGTTTTGTGAATATTGTGCTTTGTTGTTTCTATGTGCATGTGTATGTATGTTCGTAGAAGTAACCTATTCACTCCTGACTTAAAAACCCCTAGGTGGTAGCGATCAGGAAACATAGACTCCGGTAGGGAATTCTACTCCTTAGCTGTTCGCATAATGAATGTGTTCCCAAAACGCTTAGCTCGTATGGGTGGATATCCACGATGTTCCGATGGCGCAACGCCTTACGTCTAGTGGTCCGATGATCGATCGGACTTGGTGGAATTGATTGTGCAATCCCAACGCACACACCCTGAAAGTAAACAATAGGAAATCGACAGGCCAGCAGCTGGGTGTCAATGCTCAAAAAACCAACGAGTGTTCTAAAATGACTTTCACCAGATGGCAGCGCTGAGGTGTCAGGTCCAGGCACCTGTCAGAATCTGGGTGCACGGTAGTGCCCCCGCCTAGACGAGCCAAGCGAAGCGCAACGGCACTATCTACCTTTTCTCGAAGTGTTTCGTCGTTTTTTTTTGGACCCTCATAGAGTTGGTTTCCGATGTACCAGATAATTCATATTCTCAGAATATAATGTCAATAATAGACTAATTAAACATACAAAGTCTCAATTGAATAACTCTAATACTTTAGATTTTATTGATATCTAAAATACACCGATTTCGTCACTGACACACTGATGGTCATCAAAATGTTTGGCTACTTCCTAAAGTGCTAAAAAACTGAAATGTGGTATGTAATCTAAGTTTAGTATACAAATATCAAAAAAAAATCATAAACTTATAACTTTCGCCCCCATCTCCTAAAATGGGGGGGTAAAGTTTGTATGAGAGTTTAAAATGTTAGGGTACTTCCCGAAGTGCTAGAAATTGTGTCAAAATGTAAACAAAGTTCAGTATACAAAAAAACACTACCGTGCCCCCAGATAGACTTATAACTTTCACCCCCCATCCCCTAAAATTGGGGGTTTTTTTTTTTATTGGGTGGTAAAATCATCCTAATGACATCCCCGCTCTTGGGCGGAGCGGGAGATAGTGTCAGACTCTTACTGACTAAAAACCCACTCCTGTTCCTTCGTTGCCTTCGTCCCAGGGCCCCGGGTTCCGCTTTCACACTACCAGTGGCCCCAGTAGGCTTCGACCCTGTTGGGCCCCTACGATTTGCTGACGTCTCCTTGAGGCGCGCGTGGAACAATACGCGCCGTCGACGACTTGGGCTCGGTCCGGACGGTTACCGGACGGTCAGACGGCGAGCCACCCACTGCACGCCGTCTGCAAGCCCGCACCTACGGTGGCCGGAAATCGGGATCGGAATCCCGGCGGCGGTTGGAGCGTAAGGACCGTTGCCTCACGCGATCGGCCGCCTCCTTAGCTAGCATTACTGCTTCGCAGAAGGAGGCGACCGCCTGCCACTCTTCCTCGCGCGGGCTTCCAAGGCCTGGCGCGAGAGATCGCCGCCGCCGATTGCCCCCACGAGGACACGGCGTTGCTCTGCCCAAGCGGGACACACCTCCACCGTGTGCTCTACCGTGTCCTCCGGGTGGGCCTCACAGTGGCGACACCCGGGCGACGTTTCCGCACGAATCCGGTGCAGGAACCTCCCGAACTTACCGTGTCCGGTGAGAACCTGCGTCATGCGGAATGTGAGGACGCCGTGAGGTCTTTCCAACCACGCCTCAAAGAGGGGACTTACCGCCATAATTGTGGCGTGCCGCCATGCCGCGACTTGTCGCGGCAGCGGAGTTTCGCCCCGGCGTTGCATCTCCATGCGCCATCGACATCAAATGAGGTCATCAATTGAGGTTCGTGCATGAGTGCACAAGGACTGTTGCCTCCAGTTCCCATGGTCGCTGGCCAGCAAGGAGGCTCGCCGCTTCGCGGGAAATCGTCCGGTATCCTCGCACCATCCGTATGGCCATGACCCTCTGGCACGCGTTCAGCCGGGCCGCCGGCTGCTTCCGCAGCCCCGGCGCCCACACCGGCGCGCCATAAAGGGCCATGGACCGAACGATCCCCGCGTAGAGCCTCCGGCAGGAGGCGTCTGGACCCCCAAGGTTGGGCAGGAGCCGCCCGAGGGCAGCCCCAGTCCGATTTAGTTTGGGAGCCAGACGTCGGAAGTGCTCCTCGAAATCCCATCGGCTGTCGAGAACGAGTCCCAGGTACTTCATCGTTGACCCGACGCCGATGTGGACTCCCCCCACCGTTAGCTGGGAACCCGGTGGTGGCGCGTTCCGAGGGCCGTGAAAGCACATTGCCTCGGACTTGTGCAATGCCACCTCGAGTCCCAGCTCCTGGATCCTGCCAACGACTGTCGCAACCCCGCGTGTCGCCAGTTCGACCGCCGCCTGGTACGACTCTCCCTGCGCCAGGACCAGCGTGTCGTCTGCGTAGCAGACCTAGCAGACTTTCACCAATTTTATGAATTAGGACATTAAAGTTTACTCGGGACTGTAAACAGTTACTTCAAAATCTATTAATAATTACTTACAAGAACCTCCGCCTTAATCTAGAGTCTCATGAGAATGGGCTATGAAAACCGGCACTGCTGATGTGCAAGAAATACACCCCAAAAAAAGAAACACTAAAAAGACTGCCTAGCAACTTATAAAAAGAACTGAAATCCCACCAAAAACATTTCATGTAAAATGTTGCCAAGACGACCACATAAAGTTTGCCCTGTGAAAAAGATATCAGATCTCATGTAAAGCCAAGCTTCTGAATCTACACGGCGTAACTCTACCGACTCTAACTCCACAAATTCTACATATCAGTAAAAATGTATGGCCCTTCAAGTAGCACTTGAAGGGCTTATTACAAAAGATCTAAGTAATGTTTCAATAAATAATATTCATAAACAGCAAAGTTATGAGCGTTTGTAATTCAGTTTATGGAAATATTGTTTAGGCTATTGATTATGAATGAAAAACAACGGAAAAACACTGCGCGTAATATTTTCTAGTAGCAATTGTTATGAATAATTGATTCAATTATGAATTTAACAATCTTGACAAATTTTCGTGGACAATGTTGGGATTTCGTTTCTTTAACTTTTGACTACAAAAATATGATCAGTGACAAGTACAGATAGAACCAATTTTTTTTTGTATTAATAAAAAATGGGGAGATGATAGAGAGCAGTGGTGGCCGAGTGGAAATGGCCCCGACTTAAGACTTGTAGGTTGCGGGTTCAAACCCAGCCAGTCGTATTACTTTGTCTCATTTGTTTCATCACCACTGCTCTCAAAACGGTGAAGAAAAACATCGTGAGGAAACCGGCATGTCCTAGAACCAAAAATTCGAAGATGTGACATTTACCAACACGCACTGGGCCCGCGTGGTGGATTATGGCCCATTCCCTCCTAGAGAGGAGGCCTGAGTCCCAGCAGTAGGAACATTAAAATGCTGATTATGCTTATTATGCTATGCTAAAAAATGGGGGTGTATAAATAAAATACCCATATGTTTTACCTATCTAAGTTTCGAAAGTAATTCCTTTCAAACGACCACTAACCAATAGTAAGGGTAAATCCAGTATGTCACAGAGTAATTGATGTTCTGTCGAAGCTTCCTGTACTGTGCGAAACGGTCCGATATTGCGATAAGCTTTCCGATACTATAAATATTTTAATAGGATTGTATCGGCCTTTGAAAATAGAGGCTTCAGTCCGAGAAAAGTGGATACTCTGGTTGATGATTAGATTCTTCCATTTTGATTAAATTAGAGGATTTTGGTAGGAAAATTTTGATATTACGGTAAAATTAAATTATGTAACGAAATTCTGCACATGAGATAAGTATCGATGTAAAAATTTTACATGTTTTTTTCTCCTTTTTGTTAATGCCATCCGTCCTAGGACATAATTGAGGAATAGGTTTAAGTTGTTTTTAATAATAATAATATTTTTTTAATTTGGACAATCAGAGTCCATAAAATTGCATATACAGAAACAACTTACACATATAGAAACAAATTACACACATAGAAACAAATTACATAATAGTCTTGGGTTTTTTTTTTATTGATAGGTTTGCGTTTGACCACTATCTCACCTGATGGTAAGCGATGATATGGCCGACGATGGAGCACGCTTTCCTTGAAGTAACCTATTCACTTTTGATTTAAAGACCCCTGGGTTGTCAGGAAACACAGACTACGGCAGGGAATTCCACTCCTTAATATTTTATTTATTTATTATTAAGTATTTATATTGTTAACGTATTATTTATTAATTATTGTAATTATTTATTTTACTTGCTTTTATTTATATAGCCTCTTTTTTATAATGTGAATGTGAGAACACTGTAGACTCCGCGAATTCTTAGGTTCCTTTTTATTATGATTATTTTTATTGTACTTTATAGTACAATATTGACCAGTCTACACTGTCCTTACATAATATCTATATGAAAACATTGTAACCACAAATTCTTTTTTAAAAAGAGTAACCATGGAGTTTCTTGCCGGTTCTTCTCCATAGGAAACGACCAATTTGGAACCGCGCACTAGCTTCTGACGTTTTATAAGTGCCCATGCAGGCCTATGTGAAATAAAAAACTTTAACTTAGCTGTACGCTTGATTGATGTGTTTCCAAAACGCTTTGTACGTATGGGTGGGATGTCCACCATGTACCGATGCATCGGTACATGGTGGACATCCCACCCATATCGCGATGGTGTCCTTCTTTTTAGTCTTGAGAAAGTCACTGGATTAGACATAAGCTCCAGTGCCAGTTGATTTGGATGTCTTTTTAATTTGTGGTGTATGTGGTAATATTTGCCTTGATTTTCTTTTTCATAGTTTTATGTTAAGGTCTATATGAACCTTTTTGTTTCTGACGTACAAAAGTGTGTTAACAATTTGTTATAGAGCTTTGGACTGAAACCTTTGAAAACCTTTTTTTGATATTCGACTTGAAATTTATCGAATGACAATAAAACCAAAAATCTAGTCTTCAAATTTTCAGTTCTACAGGTAAATCAATGGCATCTGCTACGGTTGTTTGTTGAAATAATGAATAACGATCTTCTGCCAACGGAAAATAGTGTAATCATACATTTAAAATAGACACTAAAACACACATACATTTTATGTGGATGTTATATTATTTCATTGTTTACCAATTATTTTGTGTGTACCAATTTTCCTTTTACTTCACACAGTGTCTACTTCTCTATTTTCTCCAACTCTCCTTTCGCAGGTATGCTGGAAGTGATTTCTTTAGAAATAAGCATCACCTTTGTACGATTCTTCTGTTTCCTTCTTCTTTTCTTTTATTATTGTGTGTACATAAATTGTTAAATAAATAAAATTATAAAATATTAAAATTGCTGGAACATTTTGTCTGCTTTAGTCTTCCCATCCGATTATTTATAATTTAGGTATCTTAAAGACTAAAGTAAATAGGCTCCTAATAAACTAGTGCAACTCTTCAACGATTGCATCACTGCTTACCATCACGTAGGATCGCAGTCAAGTACTAGTTTATAATTATATATGTATGGCCAGATCTTAGAAATTGATCACTTCATGAAATGGCCAAGTAAATTAGGTCAGAACGTTTTAAACATCAAAGTTTGATGACATTTCAATCTTCGTTTGGCCTACTTTCTTTAGATCTGTTATTGTCATTCAGAAATCACAAACGTTTATTTCAAATAGACCAATTACAGGCACTTCTGAATTGTCAAAATGTCGGTCAGACAAAAAAATAAAAAAGTGAAGCTAAATTGCACGTTCCAAAGCGTAGATCTCTATGGAGAAGAAAGTGCAAGAAACTCCATGGATACTCTTTTAAATCATATTATGAATTACATAAATCTTGGTTACATATTTCTTGTCGCTACTAATATGTGAGCACAATGTAGATAAGTAAATTGAAATCCCACATCAATGATATGGCAAAACGAGGATTGACATATCATCAAATGTTAACGTTTAAACGATCTGGCCAGTTTAAGTTGACCATATCATGAGGTGATCAATTCGAAAAAAAAAAAAATTGTGTGGTAGAACTATTTACAGGGCCCCAAATCTTCTTCAATGCAGAGCAGCCAAAAAAGCCTATACCACAAATAATAATAAAAAACAGTATAAAAAGCAAGCATTAATCCCTTGATGGTAGTAATTAGCAAAATTGTAGCTTGCCGACTAACTTATTATCACGTTACGTCAGTACTCGCGGCGTCTCGCGGCAATTTGTGCGAATTATAATGCTCTAGTTAAAGTTCTGGCTTTGCTTGTAGTTTTTGTAAAATACTTTTGGTTGTGTTCATAGAAATATAAGTTGTAGATCATAGATTCAAGCCCAGCCAGACGCATTACTTAATTTATTTCATCACCACTGCTCTTAAAACGGTAAAGGAAAACATGAAAACATAGTGAGGAAACCGGCATGTCCTAGAACCAAAAATTCGAAGACATGTGACATCCACAAACCCGCACTGGGCGCGCGTGGTGGATTACGGCCCGTTCCCCTTCCTAGAGAGGAGGCCTGCATCCCAGCAGTGGGAACATTATAAGACCGACTATGCTATACTAATGAGTTGGTGTGGACCAGTGAGTGTGGCTAACCCGTCTCAATATTTGGATCGAGAGAAGTAAAAATAATATTTTATTGAAAATAGTAATGCTTACTGAGTAACATACTAGCGCTGCGTTATTGATTATCTTTAAACATAGCAGTATAATATGCTGCTTAAATCGCCATTTTATAATAATAAGAATAATAATGTAAACAGTATGTGAAGAAAACAAATAAGGAAATAATAATAATGAAAGTTGAGAATGATAAGCAAACTAAGTATCTTGACTTAGCTCACGAAGTTGTCGACATGTGGGAAGTGGACACAGCAGTCATTGTGCCGATAGTCGTGACGGCTAGTGCCTTAATAGCCAAGCGCTTCGACCAACATTTGAGGGAGGCTCTTGTTGGACAGTTTTATCAAGGGATTGGTCCAGAAAGCAGCACTCTTGAACACAGTGCATTTCGTTTGGAGATTCCTCTCTCAAGAGGCCCGAGCACCGGTAGCTTGAAACTTGTTCCGGATGCCGGTGGGTTACTATTTTTCATATTTTTAAATTACTTAAAAATGTATTAAAAATGTAAAAAAATATGTTAAATGAAATAAATGGAATAAAAATAAACATTAATTTCAGTCCAGGACTTCATTAGTAAAAATGTACTTAAAAAGTATGTTAAGTTATTACGACATGAAGTCACGTCCATCTATGCGCCTTGGGGGACTCCTACCGATCAGTTAAAACATCCAGCATAGTGTTGGTAATCACTATCGCAAGTGAATAGGAAGGCGCATCTTTTTCTAAAGATATCATCTTTTTGGCCCCACACAGTTTTTTTTGGTTTTAATAAGTTCTTGTGTAAGACACAATTTTTTTTCTTTGTTCTTTCTTAGTACTTCTCATTAAGTAAACCTTTTCTTTCAGGTCTAGGCAAGGAAACATATTTTTTTCCTTTCCTAGAAAAAAAAAACTGTTCCACGCGCGCCTCAAGGAGATGTCAGCAACTGTAGCAGGTAGGGTGTGTAGGCCCAGCAGGGTCGAAGCCTACTGGGGCCAAGGGTCTGATTCTGAAAGGAAGACAGGGCCCTGGTACGAAAGGCAACGAAGGAACAGGAGTGGGTTTTTAGTCAGTAAAAGTCTGACACTATCTCCCGCCCGCTATCGGCGGATGTCATAAGATGATTTTCGCACCGGAAAAAAAAGGCAAGGTAAAATATTTAGTATAATCATGTGGTGTCGCTCATGTGCGTCATTTATTTTCATCGTTTATATCGATTTAGTTTCAAAAGTACCTAATGTATACGTCAAACACACAAACCAACCAACCGTTTTCTATATAAAACTCTTCCTCAAAATACCCATAAGCTTTTTGAAACATCACGAAGCGTGATTGCTAATGCAATTGTCTAAAATTGTTAGTGGTGTGCGAGGGTGAATCCAATTGTAAGGCTTTTAAATGTGCTAATTGGCTTCGGGTGATGTTAATCAGTATCCTGGCGGCAGCCAAAGAATAAGATTAGTACAGAAATGAGACGCTACTAAACGCTCCTGCTCTGGTTGAAGTGAGAGAGAGTGTTAGAATTCTTCTGACACTCACTCACTCACTCGTACACAGGTGGGTTTTATCACCTTTGTACCTTTAGTTGCTCTTTGCGTTTTAGCACCGCGATGAGTCTTTCGAACAATTCTGTAGATTGACGGATAACCTACAAGATCTGAGGCGAGTAAAAGATATAAGGTAAAATTCCTTCATTCTGCCCATAATAAAAATCTCAGATCTACTAATAATCGTGTACAGCGATGTCCTTTACATCGCTCTCGATTTATCTGTCCTCCTTATTTGTTCCGGTGATTTTTCTTTGGAATACGCATGCTGATCATCAATCAGGACAATATCCATCCGAAAGCTCGTGAACACATTTGCAAGAAGTTGGTGAAATCATCACAGCATTGATTTGTTAAATTTGTTTCTTCATAATAACGTTGTTTATTTCTATGTATTTATTATTGTATTTGTTTACCATTAAGTTGCTCCTATCACGATGGTTGTAAGCACTGAGTGTATATTACGCATCTGCACGGTATCTTTGTTCTATGGCACGTCTGTCGGAACGGTGGTAATCATTTTGCCGTGTAATTTTGATGTTTAGCAAACTTTTCGTATGAAGAGAGTATTGTTTTTTGAGTACTGTTTTGTTTACTGTTTTTATATGACTTATTTTTTGCATTCTTTAAGTTTACGAAAGGTAGTCAGGGGTGAAAAATAAAAATAAAGTTTAAGTTACTTTTCGTTTTATTAAATGCTGACTTAATTCCTAGTATTACAATTTATAAATCTTATTAACATATTATAATATAAAGTAGATAATTATGACAAAAATATACTACATGTCATAATGTTTTACTTACAAGATGCTTTGGCATAAAATGTTGAAAAATGTTTAAAGTACAGTACGAAGGTTGATTGAAATGAAGAAGTTGCAAATCTAAAGTTTATTTAAAAGTCATGTTCAATGCCTCCTTGGATACCGAACTCAGGTCTGTGATGTCCAAACTGCTTCTGCACGTTACCACCAGCAACAAATCTAGTGTTATGATCCAGTTTCCACACTCCATCACCAGTTAGCTTCATCTGAAATGTCAAGAAATATATGCTTTAGCTTATTTGCAAGATCACATTAATTAGACTAAGAAAAGAAGATAAGATAACGATCTACCATCTAATCAATATCATATTTTTAACCAAAGGACGATTACTGTTGAAAACAGACTTTCTCAATGTTATAAAAGCGGTTCCCATTTTTATTATCTTGACAAGTCTAATACTACCAGAAAGAAAGAAACAAAACATGTTTATTTGGTACACAGATACACTCAATGAAGGAACAAATATGTAGAAACTTAAAAATGTAAAACAACAAAATTGTGTTCACTTGTAAATGCCAGACTAAAAAGCAATTTCTAGATGCTGATTTTCAACGAAACCTTAAGTATCTAGCATCCAGCGGAAAGCCTTTATTTACTATGAGCAAGATATAAGTCCACACTGAATCAATGAATCTAAAAATTTTATTTTTTCTTACCCCACTGTGTCCTCCAATCTCCTTTTGAATATCGAGGCCTGCTCTAACGTTTTCATTAGCATTGTTCCAGTTCAGCTTGCCTCCTAAGATACTGCTGTCACCACCAGCACCGAGCACTCTGGTGCCGTACCCTTCACCCTGAAGACGACCGCGGTGGTCGTTGAAGATGTCTTGTCTGTAACCGCCTCGACCCTATAAGAAAATTGCAGGTTTAGAACAGACTACAAGAAAAACCAGTAGGTATTCAGCTATTACCATTTAGACCAGAACCCGACGCCAATAGAGTTGAGAAAAGTTTAAGTTAATTTGCTAGAAGAAACCACACAAAAGGCCATATATCATGTAAACTATTGCCAGCACTGTTCTGTTACGAACAATCAAAGGATGCTACTATTCTTTAGAAGTAAATTAAAATCTTAAAAAGACCCTCCATTCTAAAATTATGAGGTCACTGTTTAAAAGTTTCTGAATGGGCACCAACATACAACCATTCACATTTCTGCCATCTTTCAAAACAATTCTTTAATCTTTCAATGGTTCAAAATTTAATGGACATTTGTTTGCGTCCTACATTTCAGGTCTATTTCCAACCATGCAATATCTAACAGGTAAAGCAGCCTGCGAAAGTGCCTGGGTAGTACAGAAACAAAATCGTGTGAAGCGAGAAATTACGCCATCTAGCGTAAACTCAGATTGAAATGTTGTTATCGACAACATTACATTGTACCGTTACTAGATGGCGTTGCTGTGCTTCAAATGCTAATGTTTATTTTTGTAGTTTCTTTTTATTTCTTCAAACATGAAATAATTTATAGTTTATTTTAAAGAGATGAAGATATTAAAATTGAATATTAATTTAAAAATATCTGTTTTTCCATGTGTTACTTTACAAACTTGAGAGGGTAGGTTGAATATGGATTTATAAATAATAATTAGTAGGTAGTATAAATAATACTTATACCGAAGAATTGTGACTAAGCTTAATTGATTGTTCGCTAAGTTCATTCCGATTACCCGTTCGAGCTCCTTTCGTTCAATTTTATTTTTAATCAGGTGAATTTATCTACTTGTTTTATCAAAATGAGTATGAATTATTGTAATATCGATTTAGTAACAAAAGCTCAAATAATTGCTTTGAATAATCAAGGTAAAAACTTGTCAGAAATAGCTAGGGAGACCGGTGTAAACGTAAGTAATTTTATTTATACTCTTTTATATAACAATAAACTCCTATAAAATAATCATAATTTTGGGGAATTATATATTTCTGTTTTATTGTTGCAGAGAAAAACAGTTGTTCTATGGGTGCGACGATTTGAAGAAGAGGGTTCTTTGAAACACCGTCAAAGAACTGGTAGACCAAAACTCATAAACATGTTGCAGCGTCAAACCATGGTAAGGGAGTACGAAGAAAATGGATTTCTGCCGACGAACCACTTTGCTAGTTTATTTGACACAAGCGTTGACACTGTCCGTCGTGCTCTTCATAGCGAAGGGCTGCATTATCGGAGGCATGCTGTGAAACCCTTGCTTACGGAAAATCATAAAAGAGCAAGATTGCAGTTTGCTATGGATCATATAAACTTTGATTGGAGTAATGTCATCTTTACTGATGAAAAAACTTTTAAGTCCAGTGAACACGGACGGTTATGTTTGTGGCGTCGAGATAATACGAGATACACAAGTGGTCATGTAGTGCCCAATATGCAATCTGGCCATATAACAGTGAACATGTGGGGGTGGATGAGTGCAGCCGATCCGGGTGAACTGGTCAGAATACCAAGTCGAGCAAATAGTGCAAATTATATAGAAGTGCTGGAGGAGATCATGTTGCCTACAGTTCGAAATGTGTATCCAAGAGAAGAATTACCACAGATAAAATTTGTGCAGGATAATTGTCCGATACACCGTTCCCACTGTGTGCAGGCTTGGTTTCGTCAGCATAATGACATTTGCGCTATTCTTTGGCCTGCTAGATCACCTGATTTAAATCCAATCGAAAATTTATGGGGTGTTATTGTTCAACGGTGGAATAATCAAAATGAGCGTACTCCAGATGCGTTAGAGGCTCATTGTTTACAAATATGGGATAGTATTCGTGGTTCAGATTTGTGTAAAAATTTGATTAATTCAATGCGTTCCCGAATGCAAGCTGTTATTGACCAAAATGGTGGTTACACGAGATATTAATAAATAAATATACCTAATTAAATTATATTATTTACTCAGTACTTATTTTCTGTAGTAACTGGAGATCTCGTTATGTGTGTTTATCTTAATATTAATTAAGGTATTTAAAATAACTTAAAAAAGTTATGAACACTTGCAAGTTACAACACAACATAATTTTATTTTTTTATGTTACCTACTAACCATTTGATATCTCGTTGTGCAATTTTGTAGTTTTTGGCCTACATTTAGTCCTTTTGACTTTTGTGATAAAATTATGTAGTCTGGTGTTTGTTTTTGTAAAGGTTACAAAAGCTTCAATCCTCTTTCCAGTTTTGGGAACGAATATTTAAGCTATGGCCTCAGTAATAAATTATATATAATATTATAATGTTATTCAATAATTATTAAACTGACAGGTTAAATTTGAATAATTAACTGTTAGAAATAAACATCTATATATTTTCAATAGTGCCTTTTTGTTTGGTGAACCTATTTACCTGCTCTTTTATTCTTTTGATGACTACCGACTTGAATATTACATTACAAATAAATATCCACTTGTTAGCTTCGATATAATTCCTACCGATTTCGTTTGTTTGTTATTCATAACTTCCAAAAAGTGTAAGTACTACGTGAGATTTGAACTCACGGCTCATTGATTCACGCCTCTATTTGCACATGCTTAACCGCTAGGTCATCTTGACTTTATCTTTAATGTTGAAATTACGAACTACAATCAGTTGTTGACGTTCGACAATGATGATGCATGTGCCTATATCTTGTCAAACTAAACATCATCTTCCTGCCCTTATCCCGTATTATTTGGGGTCGGCGCAACACGTTTTTTTCTTCCACTCTGCCCTGTTACTCGTCATGCTATCACTAACTTCCTTTTCTTTCATATCTTTCATATCTTGTCAAACTAAACATCAAATTTATATTTTGTGAGATTGCCTTAGGTCGCCACTTAGCTGTGAAGAAACAAGCGCCATCTAGTTTTATTTTCGAAAACTTGAACTCTAACGTGCAAAGGAAAATAGGCACTAAGGTATCCACGCAATTGTACTGGCGATTGTACCTATATAAAAAAAAATAAAAAATAGTACTTAAAAACCTAAAAAGTCAGTATATACTTACAAATATCGCATCATCCGTGCTGCCAAAAGTGCCGAAGACTTGGCCTCTACCAACATTATGCTGCCAGTTCGTATCCCTGGCATGGCGATGAAGTTGCCGTGACCGGCAATAGATCGAATCTGGATGGCCTACTACACAGCCTGGGGGGTTGTACACTCTAGCGTGAGCGCAAGCTACGAGGGCAGCGACACAGATTAGAAGGAGAGACTGCATGGTGAACTAGAAAAGAATACAGAAAAGATAAGTAACAAATGGGTTCCAATATAATATTCAAGAAGAAATAGTTAAGATATAAGGTAGGAGAAGAGATTAAAAGACCGTGGTGTTGGTAAGACGTGATCCTAAGTCAAATATTTTGATGATCTTTAAATAATTGAATGCTGAAAATCCAACAACAGCAATTTTCGTTAATCCAATCAAAAAAGACAGATCTAATAACATTTAGAGTGATTGAGATAAAAAGAATATTATATGTTAATATTGGTATACAGCAGTCTTGAATTAGACTTCATGACATGAGCATTTTCCGTCTTGAAATATTGAAGAAAAATATACTGTTAATCGAAGGTTATTTCTGCGAGTCTTACAATTTTTAATGGTTTCAGTAAAGTTTAAGTTAAATAAATAAGCTAAATTAGGATTTTTTTAATACATCTACACGCTAATGTGTATTAGTAATAAATAAATACATACCTAATATAGTTGTAAGTACTACTTCACAACACAAGAAATTCTCGTAAACTGTACCGTCCTCAATTCCGACGCGATCATTTATACTAGCTTCAATACTTATCTGAGGTGAATTCCCTGTACTGAGAGACATGGGGACTTATTTGAGATGACCTGAGTCATATTACTTGTAAATAATGTCTTGTATTTCCATAAAAAAATCCCTAATCTTTCTTTGCTCTTCTATGAAATATTTTTTTTTAACAGGATAAAATATGATAATATGTATGTACATGGTAGTGTGGAGACAATTTAAAGAATTAATTAAAATTATTTTTCACACGATTGACTAAAATTCAATATTCTGGACGGCAGTGAGAGCCATATTCAATTTGACTTTATCTTTAACGACTAAGAAATAGATTTATTAAGAAAGTATTATGTATTTACTAAACCACCCGTAATATTTGGTCACATAGTCATTCCGTTTGGTGTTTAGGTTAAGGAAATAGGTCTACATTTTGACACAACTCGACTAGCGGAAGCAGGTTGGTAGTGTGTCGGAAAGTAACCGAAACGTTGCGGCCGCTCTGTCAATTGAAAAATCTTCTTCCAGCGTACGTAAAAGTACACTTCGTCTTGTACGATCCCAAATTTTTCCCATTTTGACTATGGTGGTGTATTCTACTATGACTTGAATATAGATCCTTTCAATAAACTTGACCATCCTTCTGAACAACTGCGTTCCATTTGTCCTTGACTACCGTAACTATGATCATGTATCCGAGTATAGATTACTTTCAAAATGGATTTCAGCGTAGAGTGGTAAGGACTTTGACTACCTATCCTGTTTTTTTTTTCTAAATGAGGCTTCTTCCTAACTGACTTCTCAAATCCCTTTACTTTGGTCACAGCAAAACTCTCCAATTTACCAATAATTCTCTACTGTGGGTATAATTGGTATATTGGTATATTCGCTGTGGGTTTATTCATTTCTTCTTCTTTGCACAAGCGATCTCTCTTTGGGATGTGTTCCCGCTGGTTATCAATCAAGATGGTATTCAGTTGGATCTCCTTGAAGGCGAAAGCTCGTGAACACATTTGCAAGAAGTTGGTGAAACCATCACGGTGAAACCATCACAACTTTAATTTGTTAGATTTGTTTTTCATAATAACATTGTTTATTTGTATATTTTTATTTACTTAAGTATTTACTATTGTATTTCATTCCTTTTTTTTACCATTTAGTAACACCTACCATGATCTATTTCTGCACCACCCTAAGGTTGACTGGTAGGATATACCGTTTTTTAGGTGAGTAATCATCCAATCCACTCCTACAGAGCAGAGTGAACACCTATCGGGACCCAAGCCAACCTCACCAGCAAGTAGTACACCCTGCTGACAAACAAACGTGGCTATGGCGACCCGCCAAAAGGCACTGTACCAGCGTGCTAGATTATGGTCAAACCCCCCAAATGCATAATGCAACAAGAAATAGGCCCCAAGTGCCCGGCGAGTCCAGCGGTTGTGCTAGCGTTGACAGGCATGGGCGCAGCCCCGGATCTGGGGTGCTAAGAATTTCCGAGCGAGATCGATCAACCGTCGACGACTGGACCTGGCGACGTACAATAAGCGTACACTCCTGTCGGATGAGAAGGTCACCGAACTTGAGCAGGTTACGATGGAGTGTTGTAGGATTATCCGAAGTCCGAAGACGAGGGAGGGGGAGGGCACGATAATCGTAAAATCTGGTAACCTGCTCTATTTCCGGCAGGGTGACCAGCAGTCCCGAGGTGGTGTCGGGTTTATCCTCCACAAGTCCCTTTTGAACAATGTGGTGAAGATCGAGAGTGTGTCGACCAGGGTGGCGTACCTTATACTCAAAATATCATCAAGATATTCTTCAGCAAATATATTGATGAGATATATATATATATATCGTCACACAGGTTTACGCTTCGACCTCGACACACCCCGACGACGAAGCAAAGACCTTATATAAGGATGTATCCAGAGCCATGCATGGTTATAAGACTCACTTCACCGTCGTCATGGGGACTTTAACGCGAAACTGGGCAAACGAGACGGTGACGAGCTGCGAGTGGGGCAATTTGGATTTGAGCGTAGAAACTACCGGGGACACCTACTGGCCAGCTTTATGGAGAAGGAGGGCCTCTACATGATTAACTTCTTCTTCAGAAAGCGTGAACATAAGAAGTGGACCTGGCAAAGCCCTGATGGTGCAACTAAAAATGAGATTTACTTCATCATGTCAACGAAGAAGCACATATTTAATGATGTCTCTGTGATCAATGCGGTGAAAACCGGAAATGATCATTGCATGGTAAGAGGCACATTGAATATCAATGTCAAGCTTGAAAGATCTCGACTGATGAAGTTTGCGCTCCGTAATGCACAAATCCAGATCCAAAACTCCGAGAGCTTTCAGCTCGAATTTCAAAATAAATTTTATTATTATATTATTATATGGTCGTTTCTAATCATTCACATCATTCTATAAGACTCGTACAAATAAGAACAAGAGGCTCACAGATCGAACTCTGCAGCTTATGAAGGAGAGGCGTGAAATGATTCTGCAGTCTTCAGACGATGCGTGCTCATATTGGTAGCTCAATACAGGGATCTCTAAGTCCTTGAAACGCGATCTCCGTCACTTATCCAATCTTTCATACAAGTCACCAATTAAATGACAAATGATTATGCTACCTTTGTACAGTCAAATTACTGCAGGCCTTTAATATTTATCAGTGTTGGTTGGTTTCCCTTTCGGAAGTCAACCCATGGCCCCCGTAGGCATTGGCCTAGCTGGGTCCCTGCGGGTTTCTGAACACTACGCGTTGTCGACGACTCGGGCTCGGTCTAGATGGTTATCGGAAAGCCGTAGGTTAGCTACCCATTGCTCGTCGTCCGCAAGCCCACGAAATAGGATATGCTTTAAGCAATAAGTCTACCTTAGTGCTATGTTTCTCACTAATGCCTAAAGATTTAATAAATAAAACTATTGGTTACAAGTATTACGTATCTGCACGGTATCTTTATTCTATGCCACATCTGTTGGAACTGTGGTAATCATTTTGCCTTGTAATTTTGAAGTTTAGCAAACTTTTCATATGAAGTAAGAGAGTGTTGTTTTTTGAGTGCTTTTTTGTTTACTGTTTTCTTTTGTGAATTATTTTTGGTAAGTTAAGGGTGAAAATAAAAATAAAATTAAGTAACTATTCGTTTTATTAAATGCTGACTTAATTCCTAGTAATTTACAAATTATATTTACATTTTATATACAATTGATATGTCAAAAATATTCTAGATGATGTACTCGTATTTATAAGGTATTTTGTTTAAAAATTTAGAAAAGCGTTTAAAGGTACAAAATGACGCTTCTAATTTTAAACGTTGGTTCATTGAAGTTGAGAAGTTCTAAATATAATCTAGTCAAATAGTCTATTTAAAAGTCATGTTCAATGCCTCCTTGGATACCAAGCTCAGGTCTGTGATGTCCAAACTGCTTCTGCACGTTACCACCAGCAGCAAATCTAGTGTTATGATCCAGTTTCCACACTCCATCACCAGTTACCTTCATCTGAAATGTCGAGAAATATATGGTTTAGCTTATTCGTAAGATCAAATTAATTGGACCAGGTATGGGTAAATGTATCAAAAATTCAAATAACGATCTACCGACTCATCATTATCATATTTTCAACCAAAAGACTACTGTGGAAAACTGTCTTCACTAAAGTTACAACAACGCTTTCTATTTTTATTACAAGTCTAAAACTATCAAAAAGACAGAAAGAAAACATGTTTATTTGGCACACAGATACACTCATTGATGAAACAAATACGTAGAAACTTAAAAATGTAAAACAACAACATTGTGTGCGTCACTGCTGCACCAATTTGGTTCAGTTCAGTATATGCTAGACGTCGAAGCAATTTCCAGACGCTGATTTTCAATGGAACCTTAAGTTGAGTGAACAAATGCTAATCAAACCTCATCGATAAGTCATGTACATCTTGCGTCTAGCGGAAAGCCTTTACTATGAACAAGATATAAGTTCACTTTGTGGGGTCCTATCTGCACTGAATCAATGAATCTAAAATAAGATACTTACCCCACTGTGTCCTCCAATCTCCTTGTGAATATCGAGGCCTGCTCTAACGTTTTCATTAGCATTGTTCCAGTTCAGCTTGCCTCCTAAGATACTGCTGTCACCACCAGCACCGAGCACTCTGGTGCCGTATCCTTCACCCTGAAGACGACCGCGGTGGTCGTTGAATATGTCTTGTCTGTAACCGCCTCGACCCTATAAGAAAATTGTAGATTTAAAACAGGCTACAAGAACAACCAGTAGGTACTCAGCTATAACCGTTTAAACTAGAAACCGACTCCAATATATTTCAGAAAGGGTTAAGTTAGGCAAGGCTAGAAGATCGTCATATAGAACAATGTCAGCACTGTTTTGTTGCGAATAAGGGATGCTTCTAATCAGTTTGCATAGTTTTATCATGCTAGAAAGAAATTAAAGTCTTCTAAAATATGGTGAAAAGGTCCTCTATTCCGAAATAATGGGCTCACTCTATAGAAGGATTCTAAATAAGCAACATAACACATTTATATATCTACAATATTTTTTATGATAAAAATTTACTGCCTGTTCATAATTCAAAATTTAATGGATTAGTTTGCGTTCTACATTGCAAGTCTATTTTACCACTTTATTCCATGCAATATCTGACAATAATATACAATAATGAATACTTAAAAACCCAAAAAGTCAGTATATACTTACGAATATCGCATCATCCGTGCTGCCCAAAGTGCCGAAGACTTGACCTTTACCAACATTACGCTGCCAGTTCGTATCCCTGGCATGGCGGTGGTGTCGCTGTGGCCGGCAGTAGATTGCATCTGGATGGCCTACTACACAGCCTGGGGGGAGTGGTTTGTGCCATTTGGCATGAGCGCAAGCTACGAGGGCAGCGACACAGATTAGAAGGAGGGACTGCATGGTGAGCTGGAAAAGAATAAATAAAATGTGAGTTAAAAATTGGTACCGAAAGAACCAAAAATGATTTGGTGTGTGTTCAAGAAGGAGTGGTTAAGATATAAGGTAGGGAAAGGGATTCGAAGAGAATGATGTTAGAATGCAATGATCCCAAGTCGAATATTTTGTTGATGTTTGAATAAAGGAAATAAAAATTAGTTTAGTAGTCTTATCTAATATGCTGATTAGCCGTTGGTAATAGAATTGATTGCTTATCAAAAGCCATTTTTGTAAGACCAACAAAAACGAAATCAAAAAATTCGACAGATCTAACAACATTAAGAACGATAGAGATGAATAGTATATGATGATGTTGGTATTCAGAAGTCTCGAATTAAACTGCATGAGCCTTTTTCGTCTTGAAATATTAAAAATAAAAAAGATTGGTAATCAAAGCAAATTTCTATAAGCTTAAGAAATTTTAATGGTTGCAGTAAACATTTAAGAGGAGTGAAAAATTTATTATTACTTATTTTTGTACTGAAGAAGAGTTTTCGTACTACTTTGCCTACATGCTAATATGTATCAGTAATAAATAAATACACACCTGATTTAGTGGTAACTACTTCTTCACAACACAAGAAATTGTTGTAAACTGTGCTTTCCTCAATCCCAACCCGATCATTTATACTAACTTCAATACCTATCTGAGGTGAATTCCCTGTACCGAGAGACAAGGGGACTTATTTGAGATGACCTGAGTCATATTGTTTGTAAATAATATTATCTTTCTTTGCTCGTCCGTTACATCTTTTGAAACAGGATAAAATATGATTATTTGTGTAGATGCATGGCAGTGTGGAGCCAAGTGCAAAAATTGATTAAAATATTTTTTTAAATCATAAATATTGATTCAATAAAATTCAATGACTGGAGTCAGAGCCTGATTCGATTCGACCATAGTTTTAACAACTAAGAAATAGATTTAATAAGTAGGTATGATATATTTTCTAAAAGCTAAATTATGACACTAATATTATAAGGCAAAAGTTTTTTGTAGGTGTGAAAGAAAGAAAAAAGAGTTTATTCACGCCAAACATGGCGCATACCTTAAAAATAAAAACAAATAACAACAAACGACTTATATTATAAGTGGTAGGCTAAGCGCTGTGTGTGTTTGCATGCACATTTTTTTTTTGGTGGAAAATCTACAAATAACTCATGCCACTCTAGTTGGAGTGAGAGGGAGTGTCAAACTTTTGTTGCCTAAGACCCACCTGTGCTCCTTTAATTATAGAAAAGGCTTTATTCATACACGTTAAAGGGCTTGCTTAATACATGCCAAAATACGTAATCTTTATTTTCGTAGATATTTTTGCGGTTGCTTTCACAAGCAAAATAACAGTGATCAGACTATTGATTAGATCTGCAGTACCACGAGCTCTAAATGTGATATATTTTACGATGTAAACTTAACTGTGAACTGACGGAGCTCTATAGGGTGTATATAGCTCTATCTCTCTTGCTCGCCCAACTGACTTTTTATCACGTCATGGTCGGCAGTCCCTGTTTGAAATAAGAACTGCCGTGTTAATATTTTTAAATCATAAAAATAATCATACATTTAAAAATTAAGCTGTATTATTGAATAAAGAACTTGGCTTTCACTGCCAATGAGTAATTTCTTATCTTTTAACTGTACAAATAATATTTAACTAAAGATAACCGGGATTTCCTCTGATCTATCGTCCAAAGAACTTTGTGATATATTACCACGCCTACATTACTAGATTTGATAACGTACTGTTGACAGATGTTTTGTCCAGAAAAGGGGTTATATAGAAATTGAAAGCATGCTAAACTCTTCAAATGAAGGTTTTTTGACTGCGGAAACGTTTTAATGAGTTATCGTGGGTCTGAAAAGGAACTGAAGGATACAAACGGGCCTTACTTAGTAGACTAGCTCTTTTGTTCCACTCACAAAGAAAGACATAGAAGATATTTGATGATTTTTCATGTTCTTTATCAAAGAAAGAGGTTTCATTTTCGCTGAGGGCTTCTTGTCTTTTTTTTTGGTAGGAAAATCATCCAGTGATATTCCCCGCTCTTGGCTCTTGGGTGGAGCGAGAGATAGTGTCAGACTTTTACTGACTAAAAACCCACACCTGTTCCTTCGTTGCCTTTTATACCAGGGCCGAGTCTTCCTTTTTAGAACCTTGGCCACAGTAAGCTTCGACCCTGCTGGGCCCCTACGGTTTGTTGACGGGGCACACCTCTACCGTATGCTACACCGTGTTTCCCGGGCGGTTCACACAGTATTGGCACCCGGGCGTTACTTCCACACAAATCCGGTCCAGGAAGTTCCCAAACTGACCATGTTCGGTCAGAAGCTGCATCATGCGGAACGTGAGGACGCTGTGAGGTGTTTCCAGCCACTCCTCAAATAGGGGACTTACCGCCATAATTATGGCATGCCCAAGGGTCTATTGATAGGGTCGCGTTTGACCACTACCTAATTTGAGGATAGTAGGTAGCGATTATGTGGTCTCGCTGGAACGCCCATACAAATCGGCTCCGACTTTCGGTACCTTGGATCGCTTATCCAAGGAGATGGCGAGGTAGATGCCGAGACGTATCACATCTGATCAATTCAGGATGGATGAAATGGCGACAGGTCACTGGAACAATATGTGACCCACAGATGCCCCCCAAGTTGAAGGGTAAAATCTACAAGTCCGTGATAAGACCTGTCATACTGTATGGATCAGAATGTTGGGCTGTAAAAAACACGGATGAAAAAAGATTGCATGTAGCGGAGATGAGAATGTTGAGATGGATATGTTTTGTGACGAGAATGGATAAAGTGAGAAATGAATATATTAGAGGAAGTTTGAAAGTAGCGCCAGTGACTGAAAAGTTGAAGGACAATCGTTGGTCTTGGTATGGTCATGTAAAGAGGAGAGATGAAACGCATGTTACTAAAAGAGTTATGAGTACACATGTGGATGGGTGGAGAGGGAGAGGAGGCCAAAGAAAAGATGGATGGGTTGTGTGAACAGTGATATGAAAGAAAAGGAAGTTAGTGATAGCATAACTGTTGACAGGATAGAATGGAAGAAAAAACGTGTTGCGCCGACCTCAAATAAGATGGGACAAGGGCAGGAAGATGATGAGGCACTAACAGAGGATTTTCCAAAATTCATCCTCCAAGCGGGAGTCCATAGTTTGTATGGACAAACCTACTTTAACGTGGTTGAAATCACTGACAGAAGCTATTTTATTTATATAAAAGGAAAACTCTTCATCTCTCAAGACCTGTGAAGTAATTGCCGGCCATCATTTCTCGTCATCTAGAGACAATCGTAAAATTGCTGTAAAATACTTTAGTGTCTATTTTATATCTGTCATTACCTTTTTGTGACCAATTCTACACTTAATGCCATATAAAAGCTATTTATTGCACCTTTTAATGATAAAGTATTACTTGGGTTTGATGGCTCAATATAGATTACAGCGCCAATCGAAGTTAAGCAGCAATTGTTAAGGTGAAACTTTGGATGGGTGACCGTTTTGACCTTTGCGTTAATTAATGTTTCATTACGGCTTTCTTAATCGTCTTTATGAAGACGTTTTTCATTCTTTAATTATGAAAGTTAATAAAACAGATGTGACTTAACGGGATCCATTACTGAAATTATCTACATAATTTTTTGCAGATAAGTTTTTGTCTTTCATTTATTTCATTACTTTAATGGTCCAGACTACTTTTTTTTAGGATAAACTACTGCTTGACTGCGATCCCACCTGATGGTAAGCATTGATGCAATCATTGATGGTAATTGCACTATTTATTATTTAATAGCCTATTCACTCTAGCCTTGAAGACACCCAAGTTATAAGCGGGCGGGAAGACCGCTGCAGGCAAATTGTTCCAAAAAGAAAAGTCAATAGATGATATTCCAGCTTAAAAAAAAGTCAGAACTGGGTCGTCGTTAGTCGACATCTTTAAAAAAATATATAATTGTGTTAAAAAATAAAATCCTAAATAAAAAGAATTTTTCAAATTCGTTCAAAATGAAAAAGTTAGAAACCTTACAATCTGAAAAGATGCACAAACTGAAATGTGACGTCACCACCATTAGGTTACGCGCGTGAAAAAGAGATGATGACGTGTGTGATGTTCCCACGCCCCCCTTCTTCCTCTTATGTACCAATATTTGAAATGATAATTTTTAGTATTCATTGACAGGTTTGTATGGAAATTGCACCCTTAGCCAAGTTAATAATCTGCAATCGTTAACGGTAGTCGAAAACTAATCAAATGTATGGGAATGACATCGTTTCAACGTTAAGTCACGTGGTCAGAACAAAAGAATAGAAAATTCGTAGCCAATTTCACATCGTTCAAAATTATAGAATGAGTTGTTATCGCTTCTACAATATTCAACGCTACATCCTTTGTTATTGTAGAAGAACATTGTAGAACGAGCGGCCGACTCAGGCGCGCCAACATGGCTACCAACTTATCGTTTTCTACAATTGCTAACACCGAGGCGTTACCGATTGGAGGACGGAATTCGACACGAAAAGGTTGTAAGTTGGCTAGGGGGTCTGTATACAATACCGTGTCTTGCTGTAGCCACGGAGACTTGTCTATACTCTGTGGTTCAACTAAATGAAGCAACTCATCCGATTTGAAAGGCGCTGTGAAAAATGGAAGGATTTCAGAAAAGCTATTGGCTTGGTGTATTAGTGATGAATTGTTTGAAGACTGGTAGCGAGATGCATTTTTGATGGTAATGTGCCTGGACGATGAGTTATTGAGACTTGCTTAGCTGAAGGTAATACCATATTTTTAGAATTTGTTATAAAATTGTGGAGGGCAGACCTTCAATCGCTCCATGTCAAAATTTGGCGTCGGCTTTTAGTCTAGTTGTTTTTTTTCCTACTCTAGGTTCGAGAGAGAGGGCGTGCAAGACTTTAACTGTGATTAAAATAACATCTTTGTCCTTCAGTTGCCCTTTGCGTACTAGGACCACAGTTTTCCTTATCAGAAATTCCCATGGCACTAGCGGGCATTGGCCCTGGTGGACCCTACGATTTATAGTCTGACTTGTCTGGTTTGGGTTAGCCTAAATACAGACATTACAAGGCAAGGCTGGTGATGATCACCATCCCACGTCGACGTCCACTGCTGGACATAGTCTTTCTCTAAGTGTCATCACAACGACCGGTCCTGTGCGTCTCGCATCCATCGGATTTCCGCAACCTTTACCAGGTCATCGATCTACCTTGTGGAAGAAGGCTTTCAACGCTGCGCTATTCCAGAACCTTCAGGACCTCGACAAAATAATAATAATAAATAATAATAATAAAGCCATATTATTTTCACACTTTAATTTTTCATACATTTTTTGGAGTTGTTAGTAGTATTAGTAGGTTTTGTTAGCAGAGTTAGTAATCTGTTCACTGGTATGAATCTCATTTTGAGTAAAGGCCTCCTCCAACTGTTTCCATTTTTTTTTATGTTGGCCATTTGTTGTAATTTATTTGTACGTTTTGCCTATCCAGTCTTTCCCTGCATTCATTATATATTCATATTATCATATTCATAATGTCACCAGCCCACCGTTTAATTGGTCTTCCAACTTTCCTATTCCCAGAAGTTGGTCCACTCTAGAAGTTGTTACTCCGTAACATGGGTCATCATCACCATCATCATCCTGCCCTTGTCCCGTGTTATTTGGGGTCGGCGCAACACGTTTTTTTCTTCCATTCTGCCCTGTCACTCGTCATGCTAACACTAACTCCGTAACATGGGTAATATGTATTAATTTGTCACATTTTGATTTTTTCTATATTTGTAAGTAGGTAATTAAAAACTAAAACGTGAGAAATGGGAGAAACAAAAACGCTGGTCTTTCATTGGGTTGCAGAATTTTTTGAAAGGATTACTGTGGCTTTGGAACGTAAAGGGCAACTGAAGAGACACAGGGTTTTAGTCAGTAAAAGTCTTGCACTCTGTCTCACTTCACGAAGAGCGGAAGAAGTTCTTTAATGATTTCCCACCACAAATAAAAGATATACAAAAAAGCTGGGCTTTATCACGGTACGGTATAAGTTGAGAGTAAGCAGACAGTCATAGTTAAGTGCTTAATGTATCCGTGGAGAGGCAGTCGCGCCGCTTCAAATTGAAATTGCTTAAGGTCTGGTTTCAAGCGCGCAAATTTTTGGGATTATGCAAGTAATACACGGTGGAGCGAACTTCTCTATTTTCCCAGAACAAAGTATGTTTTTACTTTCTTTTGGGTTTTTACCCGACTACGGCAAAGCCAAAGGAGGGTTATGATTTTGACAGGCTATGTATGTATGTATATATGTGAGTATGTTCATCTGTTCCCTCATTGCTCTTAATCTACTTATCGGAACTCGATGTATGAAGTATTGTTAGAACCGTCTTTATTGTCCACTGAAAATAGGCTACGTGGCGTGTTACAAAACTCGATATGGCGCTCTCTGGCGGACAAAAAGTATTGTGTTAAAAAATAAAAATGGAGATAAATACGCCGTGTTTGGTATCATTTAAAAGGGCTTCACTTGTACATTTCCAAAATATTGCTCAAATTTAAAGTAACGGCCTCTGGCGGACAAAAAGTCATATGTTAAATTTAACACCAAAATTGTTTAAATAAAAATAAAGTAAAAAACTCAACTACGACAAAAAAAAAACGACGCTGAAAAAGTATGAAACAAGATTTTCACACTTCGAACAGAACAAAAAGAAAAGCCGCAGTCACACGTTATAGGTACCAACCGAAACACTTTAATAACGTATGTCTACGGTCGTTTTTTTTTGTCGTAGTCGGGTTTTAGTTTTTTATTATATTTATTTTTTATATTGATGCGGGATTTAGGGATTGGGAAAATAAAACAGAGCTATTTTATCAACGTCATATACTGCGGACTTAATGCCTTAGGCATTCTCTACCAGTCAACCTAGGGTGGTGAAGAGACAATATGCTTTTGCACTCGTTCATCGTACCGATGCTGTCATCGTTATGTGTCATCTTCTTTTACGTCACCTGTCATCGATAAGTGCCTGCACTGCCATATTATCACAGAGTACTTTGTAACATACTGAAAAAGAGAACAATCTTGTTCCATAAAACGGGACATAGAAACTAGCGCCACCTGGCGTTGTGAGTTGGAACTACACCTTTGCACACACACACAGCAGCATTATAATACGTATATAGCAGCAGCAGTATACGTATTATACGTGTACTGCCCCCCTAGCCAAGTTACAATCGTTTCGTTAGCGCCGAACGCCTCGAGTAGGCCACGCCTCCGATTCCTTTGTTCTGAACATGTAACTGAGCGTTGAGAAGACGTCAGAACAAAGGAATCGGAGGCGTGGCCTACTCGAACCGTTCGGCGCGAACGATACGATTGTAACTTGGCTAGGGGGCTGTTGCTGCTGTGTGCGTTTGTGCTGCTGTATGCGCATGTGCTGTTTTGTGCAGTTTATAATATTCTTACAATAGCATATTATACATGAAGCCGAGTTCAAAATTCCCACATTGATTAATTATCTTTTGCCAGCGGCTTTAGCCACGTGAAGCTAGAAAATTCAAGGGAACATACTCTCGGCATAAAAAGTAAGAAAAACTGAATACCTCGACTCCGTGATGAATTTTGGAAAATCCTTTATTTGCGCATGCCTACGTCATAATAACTTTCTGCGAGCCAACGAACACAATCCTTTCAGTGGTTTAACTTATGTGTTGATATTTTAGTCAGTATCGGTTGCCTTTTATATTATGAAGATTATATCGTGAATAGCTATTCAAGTTATAGAATGAGGTAGTTGTAGTTTTATAATGGCTAAGGGTTCCTCTTATTCTTTCGATCTTTTATTCTGCCTAGATTTTCTATGACGTAGACACAATTGAAGAAACATTGCTAATACCAACACTATAGTATAGACAACGTAGCCACTACTCAAGTAGCTATTTAATTACAAATGACAATAGAATAGAATAGAATAGAATGGAATAGAATAGAATAGAATAGAATAGAATAGAATAGAATAGAATATAATAGAATAGAATAGAATAGAATAGAATAGAATAGAATAGAATAGAATAGACTAACTTTATTGTACATCATAAAAGTAACACAATTTATACATACACTTAAATCTATGTGCACAATGGCGGTCTTATCGCTAACAGCGATATCTTCCAGACAACCTTAGAATGGATCGTAAGAACTTAAAATAATACAGGGGGTAGTTTGCGGTGTACTGCTAACAAATTATCAGTGGTTGACAATGTCTTAATGTAAATATATAAAATAATCACAAGCTACTAAATAGTTATATTTAGTAATCAATTAACCCTCTATTTATTTCTATCTATTTCTTTTTCTACCAGTTTGTACATAATATTATTTTCAATTTGTTTAAATATTTATTAAGTTATAATATTTATTAGTTAAGATGTATATAACATAAATAAAGCCACATTTTATTTATTTACAATTTCAAAAAAAAAAAAAAAAATTAACCCTCTAACACTTATAGAATGTATGTAGAAATAAAGTAACCAAATTCTCAGCATGAACCACCTAGCAATTCTATTTTAATGAATGCTTAGTTGACACTTCGCGTAACCCAAGGGCTGGCTTTTACCTTGGTCAGAGATTAAGCATTGCCATACAACGTGGCAATGCCGCCAGCCTTTTGGGCACACTTTCAGTCGACAGCGATACGGAGGAGTTTTATGACGCCATATTTTAGTTAGGAGTAGCCGTTAATGTATATAGTTTTAATTAGTTAAGTGTTTTTGTATATAATTTTGTATATATATAAATATAATATGTAATAAATTCTCAATCTTTAAAACAACCTAAATATAAAAAAAAATTAATGAAAATTCTTTAATATCAAAATCGCCGCAGTGAAACCCACCACTAAACAAAGTCTACTTTATGAGAGTTATTCAGTTTTAATATTTCGCTAGCGAAATAAGCTCTAATGGCAAACGTTTATGATAAAACCTTTCATTAGAATATTTAAATGATTCTGTTTTATTTCTAATAATATAAGCTGGTATGAGATGCATTTTAAGAGAGCACGAGAGATTACTTTGAGTGCCTCCGGTGCATTTTGAATATTAAGATATGATACGATGCCATTTAAAGCGAATAATGAAACATTCGAAATGCGTAACATTTCAAATTTTGTGCTGTTTCGTTTTCATTTTTAGGTTTCCGTACCTCAAAAGGAAAAAACGGAACTCTTATAAGGTTATCTTTTTTCTTCGCCTCTCTGGCTGTCTGTCAAGAACCTTTATCTTAGGAATGCATGGAGGTATCAAGTTGAAATTAAAACCATATACATATACTTAGGTCTGCGGTCCCCTAAAGCTGTGAATAAATCAAACTTCAAAGTTAAAGAAAAAAAATATGGCCGTTTATTAAAAAATATATATTTCGACACTCTCAATGGAATCAAAATTCATAGGGCATTTCCCGTTGACCCAGACCGCTGAAATTTGGCATGAAGCAAGGTCTTATTCCACAAGTATAAGAATAAATCTCAAAACAGTAAATTTGTTGTTTCGTCAGGAAAAATACTTATTTTACAATTCGGAAAAATCTCCGAGACTCCATTCAGTAAGTTTGTATGGAACCATCAGTGCGCGACTCCGACTCGCACTTGCTCAGTTTTTTTAAATTAATACATGACCAAGCACGCTAGTGCTCTAGCAGCACCAGCGTGGCTGTGAGATTACCTGAAAGAGTGACTGGGCTCTTGTAGACAAACTGCTACTGAAGGGTGGGTTTTAGTCAGTTAAAGTCTGACATTCCTTCTCACCCCACCTGGAGCAGGTATTACACCCATAGCGGCGATCATTCCACACCTAAAAAAAGAAAAAGGAATTTTTATTAAGCTACTAGGGAAATGGGTTGTGCGAAGAGAATCCCGGGGGCCGAGAACGAAGGCAAAGAAGGAACACAGGAGAGGGCTTTAGTCAGTAAAAATCAGCCATGACGATTTCCCACACCTAAAAAAAGAAAAATGACATTTCATAAAGCTACCGGAGACATAGGTTGTGTGAAAAAGAACCACGAGGTCCGGGAACGAAGGCAAAGAAGGAATATAACACCACTTCTGTTTTCTCCCTTTGACTTTGATCGATTCGTTAGATTTTTACTTACTAAAGCCCACGTTTTAGTCACTAAAAATCTGCCCTATGTAAAATACCTAAAAAAAGAAAAAGGAATTTTCATTAAGCATTTAGGAGTATAATAGCATAATCAGCCTTTTAATTTTCCCACTTTTGGGACTCAGGCCTCCTCTCTCTAGGAGGCCGTAATGCACCACGCGTGCCCAGTGCGGATTGGTGAAGGTCACATGTCTTTGAATTTTTGGATCTAGGACATGCCGGTTTCTTCACGATGTTTTCCTTCACCGTTTTTGAGAGCACTGGTGATGAAATAAATTACACAAAGTAATTCGCCTGGCTGGGTTTAAACCCGTGACGTACAACTCGTAAGTCGGGGCCGTTACCACTCGGCCACCACTGCTCTATAGCATTTAGGAGTGATTAGTGAAAATTCTTTTTTTTATGGTAGACTTATTACATTTTCACACAACTCCAATCTCTAAAACTCATCCACAAGGAAAACAAAACCGAAGAATGTAATAAATATGTAAAGAGTAGAGAGGAGCCCATTAAATTTGAGCGAGCCCTCGCTTAGTCACATTGAGTGTTTTTATAACAAATTGCTTCTGAATTTAGTCCTGATATTATATTTTAATGTTATGGCTGAATTTATTACTTTTAAAATTTATCGCGTTTCGATTTTAATGTCTTCTTCGTCTTGAGGCGTTTATTTTAAGGCCTAATGTTCACGGACGCGTAGCTTCATAGACGCGTATTCGTTATTAAATGCTTAGTATACGTCTGCTCACAGTTTATTTATAAAGCTATGAGGCGTCAAGCGCTAAGTCCACCTAAAATGAAGAAACTCTTCATTTGTAATAATGTAATTCTAGATATTAAATATATATATTTTTTTTTTTAATGAAAAATCCTTTTTTCAAAATTTTTTTTTTATCCAGTTTTCATGATGGGTTTTAAGAGGAATTGAGAGAACTCCTCAAATATTATAGGCATACATATAATAATTTTGATATTTTTATTAAGCACTCCACCATTTATCATCATTCATAATCATTTGTTGAAATGGAACTGATGAACTAGAAGATCAGAAATGGCCAACAGAACTTCACACTCATACACTCATAGATATCACGATGAAGATAGTTAAGCTACTCATCATCATCTTTCTGCCCTTGTCCCGTGTTATTTGGGGTTAGTTAAGTTAAGCTACTATGACAATAAAAAGTAATATGTCGGCGCAGGAAGCTGATCACTATCAAAGTTCTGTCCAGGGACTCTTTTTTGTGGGCGATGACTGGGTAACGAGCAATAACCAAACTATTCCAGATCACACAACTGATTTATTATGATGCAAGCTTTAGGTATTTACTTCACAAAACGAGCCGTGAGACATTCGACGAGACTAGACGTTGTTTGCGCGGTTGCCAACAGAGGAAAGAGCACCGCGTCACTTTTCACTTAGCTTGTTCATTCGTTCTCAAGCTTCCGTACTATTGACTTCAACGACAAGTAAATATTTCTAATTGGTTCTGATAAAAATGCTATGGCTAGAAGACAGGCACCAGAACTCCGTAATGAATCAATGTATTCTAGTCGTGTTTCGTACTACGAAACTCTTCTGATGATGGCTGAGGAAGAAAAAGCTTTCAAAGCAAGAGTAAACAGGTACATACCTTTTAGGCTTACTGGTTTCACCATAGGCTAACACAATAAGACCAACTCTGAACTTTCAAAATCTGCGGCAAATCCAAACCCACTGCACTACTTAAGCCGAGTAAACATCATAACACTGCTGGAACGCTACTGTTCCAAATTCACGCTTACCACATGGCGTTCCACAAACACTAGTGCAATGTAGATGAAGTCTGTACACGTAAGACGAGACTCGAGCGAAATTTCAGACTTTACCTGATTAAAACCAATGCTTCTTTTCTTTGTGGTGAAAAACACCGTTGTTGGTTCAGCGTTTGATCTCTCTCCGTTCGTGTGATCATGCCAGATTAGCGTCCAATCTCATCGAATTATGAGAGTAAAGAGTCAGAGAATGCAACATTGCCGTCTTCAAGCTATTTTTTTTTAGGTGGGAAAACGAAATTGTACTGACTTAAACCACAAAGCCGGACACAGCTGGGTGGTTTAAGTGTGGTTCAGTAGCCCTTTGTGTTTTAGGACCACGAATTTCCTTTTCAGAAAATTCCCGTGGCCCCAGCGGGCATCGGCTCTACTAGGCCCCTACGGTTTGCTTACATCTCTTTGAGGAGACCATGGAAACCTATGCGTTATCGACGATTTGGGTTTACTGCTCCTTCAATATTGACTGTTTCGAACAATCGCGCAGCTTACTGCCCCTACCCCATGTTATTTACTGTCAGTGCAAGACGTTTCTTCTTTTATCTTCTCTTGTTAAATGTTGGTTCTTCCCTTCTCTTTTATCTTTTTTTGTTCGTACAAAGTGTTTTGGGAACAAATTCTTTATGCGTACGGCTAAGGACTGGAATTCCCTGCCGGAGTCTATGTTTCCTGATAGCTATAACCTAGGCCTAGGGGCCTTTAAGTCAAGAGTGAATAGGTTACTTCTAGGCAAACATAATCCATCGTCGGCCACATCATCGCTTACTATCAGGTGATAAAGTGGTCAAACGCGAACCAGTACATAATAAAAATTAAAAAAACATTTTTTACACAGACTGTATTTTTGTTTTTTACAATGTCTATCCCTCACCATTCATTCTTCGCGTTAATGGTTCACTTTATTTTTTTAGCCTTTTTTTTTAATGACATAAACTATGCTTAATTGCGACTCCACCTGATGGTGGCAGTGATGCAATCATTGATGGTGAAGCGCACTAGTTAATAAGAGCCTATTTACTCTAGCCTTCAAGATACTTAAATTGTACCCAGATGGGAAGACCGCAGCAGGCAAATTGTTTCAGTCCTTCGATGTATGTGGTATAAACGACGAGGCGAAATGCTTGGTCTGGACCGAAGAGGTGTTAAACACGTAAAGGCACTCGCCGTACATCGGGAAGTCCGATCCTATGTTATCCATGTTACTCTTTACATATTAAATAAACACTCAACTATGATCATTATCAATCTAAATAAAACCTATAAACAACTAATTAAAAGTGTGGCGTCGAAAAACTCCTCCGCTTCGCTGTCCACTGGTAATGTACACAAAAGATTGGCGGCATTGCCACGCTGTATGGCAATGCTTATCCTTTGTCCAAGGTAAAAGCCAGCCCTTGGGTCACGAGAAATGTCAACAAGGCGATTCAAAAGTTCTTTAAAAACAATTTGTGAGTGCTCAGCCTCCACGATTCGATAGTTTCAAACCCAAACGGCTCGAAAATATAATTACCAACAAGGTTATTATATTTCCGCCACTTGAGGTTTTCTGCAGCCGCTGCGACAGCATCAATACAACACGTCGAGTTATGAAGATGAGATAGCGCAGTAGTATCGATACAAGTAGCGCCCCACACTAAAATCGTATTCATCTTCCATGGAAGTAAAGACATGTCGTCCGGTTTCTTACCATCGTTGCCTGCTAGGCCATGTGGTTCCAATACGGCAGAAATACTTTTAACGTCTCATGCCTCAGTGTACCAAAAACGGTACACTGAGGCCTCGTACCAGCTAAATTAAACCTAATTACGTAACAATGAGGTTTAAGTTAGCTGGTACCAAGGTGTACCGTTTTCGGCACACTGGGGCCTGAGAGGTTAATTTATGTACTATTATTATGGACTTTAAACTTACTTAAACTTTAGATTAACCTTACCCAAAATTCGCTTCAAATACGAACACACAGCGCTGCATTCGCTAAGCAAACATATGTGTCCCAGATCCACGTTCACCGCATGGCGTTTTACAAACACTGGTATACAATGTAGTGACTATCATTCTGTTTGATTCGCTTGTTAAATAGTAGGGAATTGAACCTTTCACTATTCAGGCCGGTTTCAATGGAATGTGGTAGTACGTTTGAAAATGATGTTTCAATACACTTACTTGAAAACCCGCTGTTACCTCCACTACTTTTAAGCACGCAATTTACTGTCTAGTGCAGAAAAGGACGCGAGCTTACTTCTGCCACAATTTATTACATGTATCTTATCAGGCTGGGCGCTAAATGCCAGGAGTCGCGCGTCAACTCCTGTTTATTTATATCTTCGTAAGTGTATTGCCTATAGTATAAACGCCGTTTGATACACGTGGAAATTTGTCACTGGAGCAAGCTCGGCTCCTAATACCCTCGCTTATGGCTCGGGCGAATTTCGCCTCGGTGGCAATGACAAATTAATTTAATAGTGACTCTTTAGATGTAAAAGAAATGACGGGTGGATTCTATGAAAGATGGTGTTATATTAATAAAAAAGTGGGCAAGTGCGAGTCGGACTCTCGCACTAAGGTTTCCGTACAAACTTGAAAGGTAAATTGCGGTTTACGATTTATGAGGTATTCAAAAAAACTATTTACTAGATCTCATTCAAACCAATTTTTGGTGGAAGTTTGCTTGGTAATGTACATCATATATTTTTTTTTAAGTTTTATCATTCTCTTATTTTAGAAGTTACAGGGGGGGGGACACTCATTTTACCACTTTGGAAGTGTCTCGCGCAAACTATCCAGTTTAGAAAAAAAAATATTAGAAACCTCAAAATATTATATATATACTATCCATAGATACCCCATACGTATGGGTTTGAAGAAAAAAAAAATAAGTTTCAGTTCTGAGTATGGGGAACCCCCAAAAAATGTTTTCTATTTTTATGTGAAAATTAATGCGGTTCACAGAATACATCTACTTACCAAGTTTCAACAGTATAGTTCTTATAGTTTCGGAAAAACGTGGCTGTGAGATACGGACGGACAGACAGACAGACATGACGAATCCATAAGGGTTCCGCTTTTTGACGTTTGGCTACGGAACCCTAAAAATGGGTTTATAATGAGATGACGGCTGATGCAGAAATTTGGATTACTTAAAAGGAAACTATCATCGTCCGCGTATAAAGTTTCTTACAGCTGTATGCGTGTGCCAAGTTTATTAAAGCCTGTTTAGTGGTTTTGACTCGTAAACACTAGTTTGGATTGGAATAAGACAATAGCGATTGTGGTAGTGGTAGTAATAGCCAGGAGTTGGGTGGGTAGCTGGATTGTTCGAAAAAGTTATCGCGGCCCTGAAACGCAAACGGCAACTATAGGAACATAAGTGGGTTGTAGTTAGTAAAAGTCTGACACTCCGTCTCGCTTCACTAAGTAATTTTAGACTTATCACCTCAAAAAAAATGTGTCTTTGTAGTAATGGTCCCGACTTAAATCCTACGTTATTACGCGGAAAAACCAATGTTATCATTCTGGATTTTTACAATATTTACCTACCTACTATCAGTCTATTTGATTTGCTTGTAAAATAGCTAGAATTGATTACATTGATGATTATTTCAACAGAACTAATATTGCGGACGTAGAATTTGGCAGCGCGTTTAATGATGGTTCTATTTCAGTGATTCAAATTATGATATATACATAGATACAATAGTCCAAAGCTAAAAAACTGGGCAAGTGCGAGTCGGACTCACGCACTGAGGGTTCCGTACAAACTTGAAAGGTAAATTAATAAACTAGTGCACCTGACCATCAATGATTGCTTCTCCGCTTACCATCAGGTGGGATCGCAGTCAAGCACTGGTTTATATCATTTAAAAAAAAAATTACGGTGTACGATTTATGACGTATTAAAAGATAACTACTTACTAGATCTGGTTCAAATTAATTTTCCTTGGAAGATTGCATAGTAAAGTACATCATGTATTTTTTTTTAGTTTTATCATTCTCTTATTTTAGGAGTTATCAGGGCCAAAGTTCACGTAAAATAGCCGATTTTCAGAGGTCTTTACTAGATTAGTTTTACACAAATTACGTTTTGATTTCTATACAAGCCTAGATAATATCCACAAGATAGCTGGGTATCCAAAATATCTAGAGAAAAATGTGTAATAACATCATAATGTCGTAAGAGCGGTTGTATGGAAATGTATCTCGAAAAGGACGTTCCTAATGTCGCCAAGTCTTTTCCATCATCGGATCACCAGACGTCACCAGATCGACCACACATACACATAAAACGGCACACAGTCATTGTATGCACAGGTACAGAGTGAAATTTTCTGACCGATTCTGATAGCTTCTACAAATTAGGGGTCTTAAAGTCACCGTGGACTGTTCGAAGGAGTAAATAAAATAAAAGCAACTGAAGGAACACTGTGAGTTTTAGTCAACAAAAGTCTAACGCGCCTTCCCGCTGCGCCCTAGAGCGCAAGATGTCATTAGAAAATTTCCTATCTTAAAAAACCTACATACAGACAAATTACTTAATGAAATTAAGTAAAAACTTATAATCTATATCGGAAATAGTAATAACAAATTCTCTCAAAATAATGGACATTTAAAATAAATGCTCTGCTTTTCGTAACCCAGTTATTCGATTTGACAAATGAAATGTCATGAGATTCGTGTCAAAGAATAAGAGGAGACAATCTCTTGAAATTGAACTGGCATATTTTTCGTTATGGTAGAATCTCGATTTTCATTAAAATATTTCAAGGTGGATGGATGACCTGGTGAGGGTTGCGGGTATCCAATGGATGCAATACGCACTGGACCGTACCTTGTGGCGACACTTAGGGGAGGCCTATTTTCAACAGTGGACGTCTTTCAGCTAAAATGATGATGATGAAAATATTTTTTATTAGAGACTTACCTCAGTTAAGCTTGCTTCAAATTATATTAAGGGAATATACCTCCGATACAAATAATATGCCTTGTAGGTGTGTGTTAGTCCAGTCCAAGACCCAAGAGAAGAGTCTAAGTCGTCGACGGCGCGTACTGTTCTACGCTCGACACAAGGAGATGTCAGCAACTGTAGTGGCCCAGCAAGGTCGAAGCCTACTGGAGCCAAGGGTCTGATTCTGTAAAGAAGACTCGGCCCTACGAAAGGCAACGAAAGAACAGGAGTGGATTTTTAGTCAGTTAAAGTCTGACACTATCTCCCGCTCCGCCCAAGGGCGAGAATTGTCATTAGATGATTTTCCCACCTAAAAAAAAAAATGGGGCCCGGCAGGGTTGCAGCCTAAGGGCCATGGGTTAACTTCCGAAAGCTAAACCTGGGAACCCTGGAATTTTAGGCAAAGAAGGAACATAGGTGTGATTTTAGTTAGTAAAAGTCTGACACACCCTCATTTCAAGTCATTGAATGATTTTAAATTTAAAAAAGGCACTCGGTGAAAATTCCTACCTATCAACATATTCAATACAAAGCTAACTCTGTATTCAACATCGAGAATTGAATTCATTCGCCAAATTCGGAATCAAATCCTCAAACAATTCGAGTTGTCGAGTACTGTGCCATGTAACACAAATCCTTGATATGTTGCCGTTCGACGGGCGTTTAGACGAACATGCTATAATCACAAAGCTTGTTGTTTCAGAGCTGTATTTACTCTACCTATAAACTAGGTGAAATTTTTGAGACGAGTTAATAAGAGCCTTAACCATTACAGTTCCTAGGAGACCATCCATAACTTTAAAAAATATTCTTTTACTGCAGACATTTTGAAAAAAAAAACACACAGTCAAGAAAAAATGCAAAATTATCAAAAAAATAATTCATGTAGGAACCAAAAGAATATACGGGACCATTTAAGGTATGTTTACTAGAAAAAAAATATGGATAGTCTCGAAGGAACGTTTTCCTGTAACTATAAGGGCCGAAACTGAGCAAAGTGGTAAACCTAATCTGTCCGTGTCGGGGCGCCCTAAAATTACGTGAATTCCTTCCCTGCTCTCGTTTTCTCCACACATTGATTTTAAGTTTTATTTGCCCATCATTTTATAGGTAGATCGGTTTACATTGATAAATATAGATCAAAATCTATGTATTTTACACATTGCCGGTGGACCAGCAGGCACTCTATACAATTCCTAGAAATAGTGTACATTATCTTGGTAATGGACAATAATATCCATAATATTTTTTCCAGGACGCTCCAGATATTCTATACATTACCTATGTATTCAATAGAATATCTGAATTATACCCGTCTGTGAAATGGACCCGAACCGCAGCTAACATGCTTCAATCAAAGTGCATAGAACGCGTCGTGAACTGTATGTATGAAGTTCGTGTTCAAATGGAAACCACTACCGGAATATTGTAGAGTTGAGTATATTAATTTATCGTATAATGTCTATGTTAATAACATAGATTTACTCGTATATAGGAAAGATGGGTCGATGAGAATGAATAAAGTGAGAAATGAGTAAGTATATTAAATGAAGTTTCGCCTTGAGCACAGGCGCAAGGTAGCCAGACTATCGATATTTTACAGGTTACATTTTGAAGAGTGTGCGCGGCAATTGCATGACTTGATTCCGCCATCTCTTTTCTACCATCGGACAACCCGACGAACGGCGAGTATTCACCCTTACGTTGTTTAAACTTCAACGGTCCGGACTAAGCGTTTCGCTTCATCGTTTATACCGCTTACATCGAAGGACTGAAACAATTTGCCTGCTGCGGTCTTCCCGTCTAACTATAATTTAGGTGTCTTCAAGGCTAGAGTGAATAGGCTCTTAATAAAGTAGTGCGCCTGACCATCAATGATTGCAACTCCGCTTACCATCAGGTGGGATCGCAGTCAAGCACTGGTTTATATCAATTAAAAAAAAAAAAGTTTGAAATTGGCGCCAGAGACTAAAAAGTTGAAAGGGAATCGTTTATCTTGATATAGTCATATTCTTCTTCTTTTCGATTCGATGGTAAACTTGTCAAACTGTTTGGGTCCAATAAGTGGCTACATTAATAGCAGCATCGGTAGCACACATTAAATCCTCCAAAGTGCAGGTGTATGGGCACTTGGGGCATTCTAATGTGTGGCTCATGTTTTGAACGGGAGCACCGCACTCATATTGAGTATCCTACGGGTCTATAAAACCCACCCCATTTTGCCAAGTTGCGTTTGCAACGGCCTACGTGATTGCGCAATCGATTTAGTGCTTTCCATATAGGCCACTGCAAATCGCGACCATCCGACTTCTTGAAACCCCAAGAACATCTTCTTGGGGTTTCAAGAAGTCGGATGGTGGTAGGTAATGCTCTTCCCAAAGCTTTATTCTTTCTTTAGGTGGCAGGTCATCGATGGCCTGTGTGCTACGCAGGAAGCTCTTCCGGCTCTTAAGCCTACTTGGGGCTGTTTTGTGTTCGAAAAGGGGATGTCGAGAATTGGATTCTTGAACTTTATTTTCAATCGCGCATGCGACATCCCTATGTACAGCAGGTGGAACAACACCAGCCAACGGATAAAGCTTATTAAGCGGAGTCGGTTTAAGGCATCCCGATATAATTCGACACATCTCGTTCAGGGCGATGTCTACTTGTTTTGTGTGTACTGATCGATGCCACACGGGGCATGCGAATTCACCATACGGTCATATGAAACGGGAGGGATTAAACGCATGTTATCAAATGAATGATGAGTGTACATATAGAAGGACTAGCTTCCGCTCGCGGCACAAAATTTGGATCCCGGATTCATCTGTTTAGGGGGTGAATTTTGGAAAATCCTCTCTTAGTGCTTGCCTACGTCATAAGAGGAAACCTTGTGCAATATTTCATACACCTAGTCCCAGTAGTTTCGGCTGTGCGTTGATTTGTCAGTCAGTCAGTTTTTCCTTTTATACATATAGATGAAGAAGGATAGGGAGGCCACAGAAAAGATGGATGGATTGTGTGCAGATAAACTTTGAAATCAATTTAAATATATATAAATACTGACCGATTTGGCTTAGTTTGGTCTTAAATTTTTTTTTGATAGTCCAAGGAAGGGTTTAAAGGGTGAGAAAAAAATATGGAAAATTTAACGAAAAAAAATTCGAATACAACGCCATCTCTAATTAAACTGTCATTTTAAAATGAATTATGCTGATAAGGTAATACTAATAGATGGCAATATTCTTTGACAGTCTAACTAACACAACAGGCGGTACGAAGCTCGACAGGTCAGCTTTAGTAATAGATATAATGATATAATATAACATAGAACAACAAGGACGTAAAGCACGCGTGGATATTTTTTGTAACACCTTCCATACAATAATACACTCGCAAATGGAAAAAATATTAGAAGCAGAAACAGTTACGTACGAGCAAACTCTTTCACAAAAACCCTCAAATACTCTTCAATATAATTAGAAATCATAGCCCGAGAGGCCAGCTCGGCTATGTAACCCAAATCCATGCATTTTGTGAAATGGACCCGAGCGGACATGTAACATGCTTCAATCACAGAGCACACTCATGTATTTACTCTGTATGTAGGGGGGTGCGTGTCCATTACGAGTGTGTGGAAATAGTACATTTTGATACAAGTGGAAAAAGTTTGTCACTGCGACCGACGCGGCATTCAAAGTAATAAACGGGGGTTCTCGTGGGGTCGCAGCACCCAGCCTGATAAATACAATAAATTGTTAGAAAACAGTAAATTGCGTGCCGAAGCTAGCGACAAGAGCGAGTTTTGGGGTAAGGGTAATAAAAAGGCTTTTTTTTCGAGGTGAGAACTCATTCAATGACTTATTCTCTGTCGCTCTAGGGTGGAGCGAAAGGGCGTGTCCTTCAGTTGCTCTAAGCATTCCAGGATCCCCTTCAGGTTTCCCTTTCAGAAATTCTTCGTGGACCTAGCGGGCATCGGTCCTACTGCGTACCTACGTTTTTTTTACATCGCTTTTAGGCGCGCTTGAAACACTTCGGCGCCTCGGTTCAATCCTTACCGGACGGCCGAACGGCGTACTACCCTTTGTTTGTCACCCGGCCAGTGATAGCCCGGCGATGCCACTCCCGATAGCCGGTAGCGTCTCGTTTGCAGGTATCTCCTTTGCTAGAATTACTGCTTCGCAGAAAGAGGTCGCTGCATCACAATTTTTCTTGCTCCGGACCATGGTCTGAACCTGTCTCCATAGCCAAATTACAACCGTTTCGTTTCAATTCTCTTTTCTTTGATCGCCTCGAGTAGACCACGCCTCCGATTCCTATATTCTGACGTCATCATAACGCTCAGTCACGTGGTCAGAAAAAAGGAATAGGAGACGTGGCCGACTCGAGCCGATCAACTTAAAGTGAATCGAAACAGGCAGGGGTCACCTATACCACTTTCGTCTTATTTATTTAAAACTTCATACTAAAAACCAATGGCTAATCAAAAAGACCCTCTCACAAGTCCAATGACCTCAAAATACTCCAAAATTTCGTGTCGTACGACAACGTAACCGCACCACTTCCCGTGCAGCGCCGAGTCAACATAATGGATGAGCATTGCATTTGGCGAACGCCCAAATTTACTGCTAGATACAGTATGTACCAGTATATTATGTACCTGTCTAATGTTCCGAACTGTTCCTATGTTTTGATATCGATACGTGCTAAATGTTGCAGGATATTAATACAAGTATAAACGTTCTCAGGGGATGATATAAATGGACACGCCATAACCACTCATCAAGCCCTCTTTGAGGAATAGCTGGAGAGGCGTCACGGCATCCTCACCTTCCGCTGACGCAGGTTCTCACCGGACAAAGTAAGTTTGGGAGGTACCTGTACCGGATTTAGGCGGAAGAAACGCTCGGGTGTCATCATCGTGCGGATCACCCGGAGGACACGGTGGAGCATACACCCTTCCGGTACACTCTAGAACGGGAGAAGTGACTTGATGATTTTCTACCTCAAAAAAAGAATCATTCTCCCTTTTATAAATAGGAGTAAAATATTTGTGAGAAATTTTATTATTGGTAGACTATTAATTTTTAACTCCAAGTAGACATTTAGGCAGTGTCAAGTGGCAGTGGGTAAGTTTGTAGGTAGTGAGCAGGGAACATTACTCGCAGAACAAAGGGTTAATGGGGACGAAAGGTTCTGGAATGGCGACCACGTACTGGAAGACGCAGTGTTGGAAGGCCTCCCACAAGGTGAACCGATGACCTGGTGAGGGTCGCGGGAATCCGATGGATGCGAGACGCACAGGACCGGTTATTGTGGCGACATTTGGGGGAGGCCTATGTCCAACAGCGGATGTCTTTCGGCTAAATTGATGATGATGATGATGAGACATTTCTACAAAGCCAACAATATGGGTCGTAGAGTGTTGAGATTATTCGAAAGAGTTATAAAGGCCTTTGAACGCAAAGGGCAACTGAAGAAACACGGTTGCATTTTGATCCGTAAAAGTCCACTCCTTTCCACTCCACCCAGAACGGAACCAGTTATTTGATGATTTTCCGCTTATAAAAAAATACATGAGTGTGTGTATGCTTGTCACTCTTTTATGCTCAAACGGCTGACGAGCATTGGGTCGCCATCTGGCTGTTCGATAACCGTCCGTCATACGCCATTCAAAGAGATGCCAGCAAAACCGTAGGGGCCCAATAAAGCCGAAACCTACTAGGGCCATGGATCAACTTCTAAATGGAGGACCCATGGACCTGGGATGCAAAAGGCAACTTAAAGAACATAGATGTTGTTTAAGTCCAGTAAAATTTAGACTCTCTCGCGCTCCAAACTGGAGCGAGAGTCTACATGACTTCCTACGTAAACAAAAAACGCGTAAACGGCTGAACGAATTCGAATGATATTTGACAAACGAGTAGACTATATCTTAGCACAAAGGATTTTACACAGTTTCCATTAAAAAGAATAAAGTTTTTTTTTTAAATTGAATCATGTACTGGATCCGTGGTATTCGTTTGTGCGTCGATGTCAAAGACACCGTGTATATGTATATACATATATTAATCATCTGACCATTATTAAACCAGAATAACGCGGAACCATCCCTACAGATTAATTAGAACAGTACGTCCATATTTCATTATTAATATATGGCGGCATTTATGCCAAACCGATAATGTTGCGTAAACTGCTTAATTACTGTATAACTTGCAATAAAGCAAACCAGTACGGCAGTATCCACCCTTACGTTGTTGAAACTTCAACGGTCCGGACTAAGCGTTTCGCTTCGTCGTTTATACCGCGTTCATCGAAGGACTAGAACTATTTGCCTGCTGCGGTCTTCCCGTCTAACTATAATTTAGGTGTCTTCAAGGCATTACATCTCTGCTTACCATCAGGTGGGATCGCAGTCAAGCATTGGTTTATATCAATTTAAAAAAAACCCGGAGTACAAGGGCTTTTTTTGAGGTGGGAAATTATCTTATGACTTCTCCCGCTCTAAAGTGGAGAGAGAGGGCGTAAGTGCAAAATAGTACATTTTGATACAAGTGGAGAAAGTTTGTCATTGCATCCGAGGCGGAATTTGCATGAGCCGTAGGCGAGGGTGTTATAGAGCCGAGTGATTCAGTGACAAATTTCCACGTGTCAAACGACGGTTTTCAATACACTTACGAAGACATAAATAAACGAGGGTTGACGCGCGACTCGTGGGGTTTGCTTGGCGCCCAGCCTGATACGATAAATGTAATAAGTTGTGGGGAGGCAAGCTCGTGCCCTTTTCCACACTAGTGCGAAAAACAGTAAATTGCGTGACTAAAAGCAGTAGGTACAATAGCAGGTCTTCAAGTATGTGTATTGAAAGGTACTTTTTTTGTGACGTAACAAAAAATTTACAGTTTCTAGAACTATTCCTATACATGGGCTATGAGACATTACTTCATACCTTTTCAGGATTCTAAGTCAACAGAACAGAAGACCTAAGTTTTCATACATCTACAAGTTCCAAAGAAAAAGGGTCTTGACAGACGGACAGCAAAGTGATCCTATAAGGGTTCCGTTTTTGCCGAATTAGGCACGAAATCATAAAAATGAAATAAAATCGCATTGTGTCCTTATCTGAGGATTTGAATATTATGGTCAGAAATTGTACTTACTATTTGTGTTAGTCACCGTAGGCGTGGGCATTCAGACGTTGAGAAATCAGTAGCTCGCTGTCCGGATGTCCGGAAATCATCTGTGCCGTAGCTGAAGTCGTCGATGGCAGGTGACGAGCCTCAAAGAGACGTCTGCAAAAGCGTAGGGACCCAACAGGGTCGAAGCCTACTCGGGTCATGAGTTTACTTTCGAAAGCGTAACCCATAAGGCCGTGGCCCTAGTACGCAAAGGGCAAATAAGGAACATAGGTGTGATTTTAGTCAATAAAAGTCTGACACGCCCTCCCACTCCACCCTAGGGCGAAAAAAGTCTTTGGATGACGTCTTAAAAATAATCCACCTATCTAAACTCCTGTCTTGCTTGAATTATAGCACTATCCTTAAACAGTATAGTTATACTACAAGGAAGATTCAAGGAAAATCAATTTGTAGAAATACTTTGTTTGTATAGCAATAATAGTTAGTAATAGCTCAAGGAAAATAAAACTCTAAAAACTAAAATAATCCCCGAGAAATATTAGGCACGTTTGACGTGCCTTAGATCGTGACACAGACCACGGTTACGCCTCAGCGGCCACTACTTCAGACAGAATTGTAACGTTTCCTACCTACCTACTCATAGAAATCGACGGTCCTGGAGTGATTGTCAAAACTTGAGTAAACAAAGTCACTCCAGCACTAATTCTCGATTTAATTTATGTATTTGGATAATCGCAACATGTCATTTATTTCATACTACTAATTTCTAGCAATGTCATTTTATAATCTTTTATCAATACCACAATACAACCGCACCACTTTCCGTGCAGCGCCGATAACACAATACAATAGTTAAAACCCTTTTTCTCAACATAATTATCACTTTTGTTTGACACAACCACTCATCATTTCCTTGATCTTTCATTACTCTGTGCGCTAGCTTCTGTTTTAAAAGTGTCCATGTCGGTCTATGTTAAATAAAAAAATATGAATTTAAATTGTCTATCTATCCACATTCACACTTAAATATTTTAGAATTTCTTCCGCCTTATCACAAACCGGGGGCTGTGGTGTTTTTAAAAGGTTCTTCTTGGTCCTGGAACCCAAAGGGCAACTAAAGGCAAACTAAGTGTTGTCTTTTTTAAACCCAAAGATTGACTAGTAGAGAATGCCTTGCTGCATTAAGTCCGCCTATGTACTACTACTATACATGAAGTTTTAATAAATAAATAAAGGAAGAATTCTCCCCACTGAATCCGAAACAGCTACGGATAGCGTTATTTTTTTTTTTTTTTTATTCACGATAGGTTCGCGCTTGACCGCCATCTCACCTGATGGAAAGCGATGATGCGGTCGACGATGGAACGCGCTTACCTAGAAGTAACCTATTCACTCTTGACTTAAAGTTTACCGGGTTGTAGCTATCAGGAACTAATTACCAACAACTAGTTATCAACTAATTGGCCCCCTTTTCTAGAGTATCTTAAAGTGAGAAGGGTAGGTACCAAATTGATGCGGCTGTCTGCACCTCCTGAAACACCCAAATTAGGTAAAAGAAACACTTCTTAAAGAGGAGAGAACTACCGCCACGATGGTTGCGTGCACAGCTTACCGTGGCCTTGGAACACAAATATCAATTGGAACATAAGTGAGTTTTAGTCAGTAAAAGTCTGATACTACCTCTCGATCTACCTAGAGTGGAATAACATATTGTTATTTTTTATATGATAGAAACTTCTGCTTCACTGGTAAGCAATGATGCAATCGTTGATGGTGAAGCGCACTAGTTCGTTAGTAATATTTACGCGTGTGCTTTACTAGTGCGCTTCACCATCAACGTAACCTTGTAGACCTTAAAATGATAATTGCGAACGGGAAGACCGCAGCAGGCAAGTTGTTCCAGTCCTTTGCCTCGTCATTTATACCGCGTACAAACGCGGTATAAATAATAATAATAAATCATTTATTTTCAGGCATCTTGGCCCATAGTTACATACCTTACAGACTAACATATATATAGAGTAAATACAAGTAATCTTTAGTAAATAAGACTTAGGACTACGTCAATAACTCTTCATATTGCACTAAGTTCACTTCGTGCTGTTCTGTGGCACCTGTTGGCGGAAGCGACGGAACACCACGCCTTGCGGTCAAAAGTCTTCCTTCAATATGAGGGGCAGAAAAGTGTTCGGGACTCGCACCACGAACGCCCTGAAATTGACGTTGTGACTCCAGAAACTGTACCCTCAGTGCGTACTTCATCTTTTGGCGCACGTAAATGACGAAGCGTAACGCTTAGTCTGGACCGAACATATTGGATAATTTTCCATACCCAAAAACAGAAGCTCATACCGTGTCAAACATAATTAGTAGCACTGGCATTAGCAATATAATGTTCAGTTGCTGCTTCTCGCGTCGTTCCGTGTTCTATGACTCAGACACTGTCAAACAAAAGCGAAACTAAAGAAGAGTGAATCCCCCTATCAACACAAGTGACATCGACTGACCTTGTTATCATTGTAGTAGTAATTAGCACGGCTATGTTTATATTTGGTTTTGTCGTAAGATCAGCTGAGATGAGATAAAGGGGGTTTCTCGGTTATTTTTGTTTGTGATAATAAATGACGCTTGTCTGGGTATTGCATAATGCAAGGTGCATTGACGGAAACGGGGAATCAAGACGGTTCACGGCGCAGTTGGCAATTGATCGATTTTAGTTGCTGCGCTACGCGTCGCGGTTTCGATTCTTGTATGGAACAAATATTTCTATGTATTCCATGCATCGCATCGTTTGTGAGGAGGATTCGGGGGAGTGATAATAGCATCCTGAAAGTCATTGCTGAGGATCCGAGAGCTGAGGCATCTCATGAGGAATTATTGTCCGCCTGAGGTGCCTCGTAAGTACAAGACTCACTAATTTTTTTTTGTCAGTTGTAATTTATTGTCGATGAAATTATAGTTACTAATCCTAGTGTTTAAGTTTTAGCATGTAAGTTACTAACGAAAATGGTTCCATTGTTGTCAAAAAATTAAACAATTTATTATTATTTTATTATTATTATGCTCTAAGGATTAAAGCCAGTTATCAAACGGAGAGAGCTATAATAGGAATTTTCTTGAAAAATCGTATCTAAAATGAGGATATCAGTAGAAAATTACTAATATAGCCCTACGAATCCACAAACTTCAGTGGGCCGGGTGCATTGCTTGCAAAAAAGATTTTCGATGAGGTCGAAAGGTTCTGGAGCAGCTACCGTGTACCGGAAAACGTAGCGTTAGAAAGTATTCCACAAAGTGAGCCGATGACTTGGTGAGAGTCGCGGGAATCCGATTAATTCGAGGCGCAATGGGTCGATCGTTGTGGCGATACTTGATGGTGGCCTATTTCCAACAGTGGATGTTTATCGGCTGAAATGATAATTATAATTAAGAGAACTTTAGAAAATAAACGAACTATAGGAATGAACATAGTAAACAGTAACAAGACAAATCAAAGCATATTCAGAAGTAAAAGTGAAATTATCAATTTGGGTACAGATAGAAACTGATTTAGCCGAGGAGAATTTCTACACATCCACATAAACTCAGTGTAATGAACCTATTCCTAAGGGCTATATTTCACCGGGACACCAGAGCGGCGCAACTGGTTGCGCCATAGTGTCCGCCAGCTATCAAACTAGACACCATACAGAGTCTAGAGTCGCTACACGACACTGAGACAGTATCAAATTCAAAATGAACCTTAAGGCTTAAGTGCACGTGTCCGAGTTGGTCGCGTCGCCAAATTGGTTGCGCAACCAAACAGACACCAGGCTCTCTATAATGCTGTATACATTTTGTTGGTCACGCTACCATGATGTCCCGGTGAAATATAGCCCTAAGAGTGAAACCTGTAATATTATAGCTACGAGTAGTACATCGTTAGAGTACGAACTCCGTTGACCAGCAAAAACAAAATGACGTAGCATTTTTTGCGCTTTAAGAAATTCTAAAGCCTCACGTCATTCAAAATCAAGATAGACCAATACGTATAATGTGTTTGTGTGTATAAGATATGTTAATTGCGGTCAGTGAGATTTTTTTTAACCTTTCGAATACTGTAATAAGAGACACAATAGAAAGACAATGGCAGAGAAAAAGCCTTCGCTTGAGGTTTAATAAATTAAATGATATAAATGAGTGCTTGACTGCGATCCCCCTTGATGGTAAGCAGTGATACAATCGTTGATAGTGAAACGTACTAGTTGATTAAGAGCCTATTCATTCTAGTCTTGAATACACCTAAATTATAATTTGACTTCCCGTCAAATTATACCATAGACCATAGCAGATAATTCGTCAGTGCTTCGATGTTAGGGTTGTAAACGACACGACGAGGCGATAAGCTTTGTTGTGGTTTCAAGAATATAAGGGTAGGTACTCATTATACGTCGGGTTGTCCGGTGGTTGGAAGGTGACGGTGGAATCAAGTCATGTAATTCCCACGCACACTCCAAAATGCGTCCTATAGAATAGCGAAAAGCTGGTTACTCTACATCTGTGCTCCAGGCTATGTAAATTGGTGTTAACCAAATCTGGATCACCAATTAGCCTCAGAGGTACTTCATCATCATCATTTCAGCCAAAAGACGTCCACTGTTGCACATAGGCCTCCTCCAAGTGTTACCACAATATATGTGTGCGTCTCGCATCCCTCGGAATCCCGCAATCCTTACCAGGCCATCGGTACACCTTGTAGGAGGCCTTCCAACACTGGGTCTTCCGGTATGCGGTCTTCACTCCAGAACCTTTCAGCCCCAACGCCTATCTGTTCTGCGAGCAATGTGCCCTGCCCATTGCCACTTAAGTTTGGGGATTCTTCGTGCTATGTCGGCCACCTTGGTTCTCTTGCGCATATCTTCACTCCTGATTCGATCACTCCAAGAAACTCCAAGCATAGCCCTTTCCATTGCCCTTTGGGTAACTTTAAGCTTTCTGATGAGGCCCACTGTGAGCGACAGAGGTATTTGCGTTACAAATATTCTATGACAATTATTTTAAATGCAGCGAAATGTGATTGTAGGTATATACAATCAAAATATAAACTTTACTGGCTGACTGATTTGTCAGTAGCACCACTAATTGGGATTTGGAAGGATTTTCCAAAGTTCACACCCAGCGTTGAAACAGGAGTTCAAAGTTTTTAAGAAAAACCTACTTTTGCGCCGGCGAAGCCACTAGCGAACGCTATTTACAATAAATACTTAGCTCTGACAATATCTTTTAATAAACGAACGCGATATGTACTGCTAATTTTACTTCAATCGTTATCCCCATATTACACCATACAGCGGTTACCGTGTATTTGGGATTTCAAAATTATGTCGTTTTTTAATGTGACTCTGTTATGCACATGGATTTATGGAAGTACCAATTCACTTTTCCAATGACTATTTTGAGAAATTGGTAAATAAATATAAAAATAGGGATCGAAAGAAAATAAAGTTTTTAGACAAACGGATTTTATTTACAAAAACTATATTTAGTATTTACAATTTTACAAAATAAAGTGTAATCTATTAACAATACGAAATAGTTTGGCACGTTAACTTAATAGTTAAATATAGATAAATTAAAAAAATACAATTAAGATCACAATTAAGTCACCTACAAAGTATATCACAATAAACGTAAATGCAGAAAGTGGGTAATTAAATTATGGTTATTGAAAGCCGTATCGTAGCCGATCTTGAAAAATTTGACTTGACTCAAAAAATGTAGATCTTGACTGAAAGTTTTGTCTAAGTCAACTGATTTGATAAGGAGTCTTTTTACATATTTAAATCTACTTAAAAGTCGTGTTCAATTTTAGCTTCCAGTCCGACTTGAGGCTTGTCATGTCCAAAGGTCTTCTCCAAGTTGCCTCCAGCAACGAATCTGGTGTTTTTGTCTACTTTCCATACTCCATCACCTGAGAGGGTCATCTGAAATGAAGAGTATTGTGTTATTCGTTTTTTATCTTACTTACTTCTTTGTTTTTCCTTACATCAGCTGGATCCCAGAGCTCACATGTCCGTAAAGAAATGATCATCAACAACATTATTTCAACCCAAAGACGTCCACTGTTGGACATAGGCCTTTCCCAAGTGTCGCCGCAATGAAAAGTCCTGTGCGTCTTGCACACATCGGATTCTCTCAACCCTTGCCAGGTCATCGGTCCACCTTGTGAGAGGCATTCCACTGCCGTAAAGAAATATATGGTGATTTCTAATGTTTTAATCGATGTGATCTTATATTCAGCAAATATTAAATAGTTTTATAGCTCAGGAAAAGTACGGACTTTCAATAGAAAAACGGATATATTAGTTTTAATACTACTAAATCGAATTCATCCTCTTTCATACTTTAATGTAGACGTTAAAGGTAATAACCATTAAGCCCTTAGAAGCTTTTCAAAGTTCAAACAAACAACTTTACGTTATCAATGATACGATCATTATTACTCTTAATTATTGAACTGAATAATGGCAAGCAGTTACTGATCTCTAAGGTATTTTTTAAGAACTGTATACTTACACCACTCCCGCGTCCAATCTCCTTATGAACATCAAGAGAAGCTCTAGCATTATCGTTAGCGTTATGCCAGTCGAGCTTGGTGCCTAACACACTGCTGTCGCCAGCAGCACCGAGCACTCTCTCTCCGTACGCTTGACCTTGGAAGCGGCCGCGCTGGTCATTGAATATGTCTGCCTTGTAACCGCCTCGACCCTGTGGAAATATGATTTGGATAGAAAATGATTTGTCATTATCATCGTGCTCTTCTCTCAGGTTATTTTTGGAGTACATCTCTTTCATTAGATATCATATAATTGTAAGTATGTTAGGTTTATGAATTTTCTGTTAAGTCTTACATAAATCATGTTCTATGATACAAAAGGGACGCAATTGGTCGCATTTGAATGCGTCACTCTTGTTTTGGTAGATCCAAAACGATTTATAAACCGACTCTTACCCATGTACAACCATGTACGACATTTAACCTGATGACAATTAATTTGTAGTTGTACTCACGAATAGTCCAGCATCATTGCCTCCCAAAGTGCCAAAGATTTTGCCCCTTCCAGCGTTACGTTCAAAGTGTAAATCTTTGAAAAACTGGTTTTCATCCATTCCTGGTAGCCTGTAGACTTGAGCGTATGAGCAAGCCACGAGGGCAGCGAAGCATAAGAGAACTGCGGACTGCATTGTGTATCTGAAATAAAATGATAAAGAAGAGATTGTTAACACAACATAAACAGAGAAAATAGTTCTTAAACAAGCAATATCACGCCTGAAGAGGTAAACCTTTATTTTGACCTGGTGATGATATTCTATAGTATAGAACTTTAACTTCAAAGATAGAATTCAAGACGATAACGATTTCCGAAACATACACAACACGACGATCTTTCTAAGTGCTCCCGGTTATGTAATATCAAAAGCTACGTCAATTGATTAGGAATTTATAAATTTTTAGTTAAGCCAATATTAATAATTTATCTAATTATCTTTTAGCAATAACTTTTATCTTGGCCTTAATCATGCTTGAGCAAAGATTTTGATTAAACAAATAGGCTAAGCGGTGAGTGGTTGCTTAGAGTAGTGGTGGGAGTGGTAACGGCCCCGATTTACGAGTTGTAGGTCGCGGGTTCAAACTCAGCCAAGGCACATTACTTTGTGTAATTTATTTCATTACCACTGCTCTTAAAACAGTGAAGGAAAACATCGTGAGGAAACTGGTATGTTCTAGAACCGAAAATTCTAAGACTTGTGACATTCACCAATCTGCACTGGGCCCGTGTGGGGGATTGAGGAGGCCTGAGTCCCAGCAGTGGGAACATTAAAAGGCTGGTTATGCTTTATGCTTATGAATAGGCTTAGTTGGAGCCTGTCCACAGTTGCTATAAAGACTGTGATAACCCGGCTTTTATACACACCTTTCAGTAGAACTGTTACTTCTTCTCTTCTCAAGGAATTGTTGTGAACTGTGCCTTCCTCGATCCCGAGAGGATTATTTATACTAGTCTCGACGTCTGAGGTAAGTTCCCTGGACCGAGAGCATAGGGGACTATTTGAGATGACGTCGTGAGTCATGCGAAGCTCGTTCGTTTTGAATTGAACGATTATTTTGTAACGGGGTAATTAGACGGTAGTGTGTGTGAATGTATAAGTGGTACGGAGATAAGACTGGCGACCAGACCTGTACCATGACGTTCAAAGTAAGATTGTTTCATTCTTATTTTAGTGTGGGTAAGAGACAGAGCTATACAGGTTGTCTAGCGCCATCTTTTCACAAACTGGAAATAAGAATGAAACAAACTTATACTTTAAACGTCATGGTACAGGTCTGATACTTATCCATGGTTACATTGTATTTTCCAATCTTTAATTAGTTTTGGAAGCGACCTTCCAATAAATGGCACCATATAAAATATATTGTCGTAGTTTCTTTTTTTTTTTTTTTTTTTGTTGTAGTTCACGTTCTCTGGTACTGGTCCAGTATGTGCCATGTTTTTAGGCGTTTGGTGTTTTCTCGTGACTGCAGTAAATTTTATGCCAGTTCATTTCTTTCACATCGGTCAAACCGTTTAGGAAGAGTTAAGTCTACTGACCACGGACGCATAGCTTCATAGACGCGTATTCATTTAAATTTGGTGTACGCCTACTTGAAGCTACATACAAAACTATGAAACTCTGTCGACGAAGCGGCAACGACACGACGGCACGAGACGTAGGGATTAAGGGCCTATTACACTACGTGATATTCATGATACGATATTCAGATTGTCTTATTTTTTGTTCCGAGTAAGATAGTCTGACCCTTATTACACTACGCGATAAGTCGAATCATAGACTAAAATTGTCTGAATATCCAGTGGTGTAATAGGCCCTTTAGGTGACGAACGCACGTACAGAAAAATTATACACGGTGTTTTTGACATCGACGCACAAACGAAAACCACGGATCCATCCAGTACGTGATTCTGGACCCCCTAGTGGTGGAATTTTTCGTCGGCTTTATCCTAATTAAAAAAAAATATATGTTTTAATTTAAAAAAATAAAAATTATTATATTAAAATTATTATTGTTGTTCTTTTTTTATTATTATTTTTTAAATAAAAAAAAACAATGATTTTTTTCTTTAATTTGTACTGTGTAAAATCGTTATCCTATTCCAAACCAACACCAATGATATTTTTAGTAAAAAAAATAATATTAAAAATTAATTAGTTAAACTCATCGGGGTAGATAAAATCGTTATCTAATCAATCCCGATGACATACTTGATTTTTAAAGCGACGAAATGTTCCACCACTGGGGGGTCCAGAATCATGTACTGGATCCATAGTATTCGTTTGTGCGTCGATGTTAAAGACACCCTGTTCATATATTTAAAGACATTACATAGAATGAACCAAGTTCTTAAACAAAAAAGTAAGCTAAGTCAATAACCTCGACATTAACCGGGAGTTCACGTGAGGGTAATTTAGGTGTCTTCAAACTATAGTGAATAGGCTCTTAATAAACTAGTCCGCTTCACCATTCAACGATTGCATCACTGCTTACTATGGTACCGTAAAACGGGGTGAATAGAAACGCAGGGGTGAATAGAAACAAAACTTTGGCTTGGTTTTTCACTTTGATACCATATTATCGGCTTCTAACAATAAGCATCGACTTTTTAGAATAACAATTCATTAATAAATTTTTAGTTAAATGCTGCAAAAAATATTTAAATGTCGTGAAAATACCCTTTGAAGTTTTGTTTCTATTCACCCCTGAGTTTCTATTCACCTCATTTGAATGTAACTAAAGTTGTCAAAAAATAAAAGCCCCGTTTTGACATCTGTCTAAACGAAAAAAAGAACACTCGCAATATATTCCATTATATTAATTACCGCAACTAAAAAAAGAATTTTTTTTAAAACACTACAAAATTAATTATTATATTATTGTTTCTTTCAGTTTCGTTTCAAGTTACGTTCAAGGGTATTTCTCAATGCAGGCCTTCTATTTTATAACGAGTTTACTGCTAAGTCATCATAGCATGACATAACATGAGAGAAGTACTTAAACATTCTTTATTTCATTGAAATATTTCAAGCTGGTTAAACATATAATTCACCACACTTTTGATCTTGACCTTGACCAATTCATTCATATATATATACTACACTAGCACTTTGGCAACGACTTCGTTTGTGAGAGTGTTTTCATAAATACCCTTGAAAAGCTTATTAGTTTTAATGACAGTTTTTTCATTAGTTTTGATTAGATTTTGTGCTTTTTTACTTTTTTAACTTTTTTATTTACCTACATGTGTCACTATTACCTATATATTTATGCTATGTTTCAAGTATACAGGTCCAAGGAATAAAATTTTGTCTACAAAAGAATTTACGTCTTTTCAACTCCTTAAAAGTTGAATTATCAAAATCCTCTTCTTATTACTCGCCCACATATAAGGAAGCCCTTTTAAACAAAATAACCTACATATTAAAAATATCACAAAAATTAAACTACGATTTTTTGGCTTTTATTGCTACACTACATCGAACAAGCCGCCAGGTAGTCAAAATACAAATGTCAAAACGGGTCCTTTACTTTTTTGTCAACTTTATAAAGTATAGATCATTTATTGCATAGTTTCTTCACTTACATTTTTAGATAACCGGGACTCCAAACTTATCTCACAAAGTACACAATTATTAGCAGATCATATCGTTTCTGATGACATAATGATTCAGAATTTCGTCAAGTGCAAACAAAATGAATGTTTTTTTTTTTGTTAGTGCTATTCACCATCATCATTTTAGCCGAAAGACGTCCACTGTTGAACATAGGCCATAACAAGTGTCGCCACAATAAACGGTCCTGTGCGTCTCGCATCCATCGGATTCCCGCAACCCTTACCAGGTCATTGGTTTCCAAGCGCGCCTCAGGGAGATGTCAGCAAATCATAGGGGCCTAGCAGGGTCGAAGCCTACTGGGGCCATGGGTGAAAACGAAACCCGTGGACGAAGGCAACGAAGGAGCAGGCGTGTGTTTTTAGTCAGTAAAAGTCTGACACTATCTCCCGCTCCGCCCAGGATTTGTCATTAGATGATTTTCCCATCAGAGCTGCAAAACAAACAAACCCCCGTAACAAGTGGAGACGCATCGCGGGGAACTCACTCGCCAGCGAAAATGCAACCACGACCACTCTGTTAAGAGTGAACGACTAAGTAAAAGGAGGATGGGGTGTTTCGGTGATTTCATCGAGAGCCGAAGCAGTTTCTATCCTAATCTTAAATATTTTTTTTTTACTTGGTAATAGATAACACTACACACTAGGGTGCTAGTCGTCGATGGCACGCAGTGTTCCACGCGCGCCTCAATTATGTCGAGATGTTAGGAAAACTGTAGGGGCCCAGCAGGACCGAAGCCTACTGGGGCCATGGGTTGACTTCCGAAAGGGAAATCCAGGGTCCTGGTACGCTAGGCAAAGAAACTAGGTGTGAAAAAGAACTTATGTGTGATTTTAGTTAGTAAAAGTCTGAGACCCCTCCTGCTCGGGCTCCTAGAGCGAAAAAGTCATTGGATGATTCCTTAAAAAAAGTGCAAAAATTCTGGCTAACTGGCTATACAGTCACATTTTCATTCAACCAACCAAGAAACATTGGAGAGGGCTATACTCGGACTACTTCGTTGCATGGTTGCAATACGAGCAGCACAGCCCCCCAGCCAAGTTACAATCGTTTCGTTTGCGTCGAACGCCTAGAGTAGGCCACGCCCCTGATTCTTTTGTTCTAACCACGTGACTGAGCGTTGAGATGACGTCAGAAGAAGGGAATCGGAGGCGCGGCCTACTCGAGACGTTCGATGCAAACGAAACGATCGTAACTTGGCTAGGGGGGCAGGATCGGATGTTGTAGTGCCACTTGCGGGGGAAATGATGATGACAAAACAAGAAAATGATCATCCGAGAACTATTTCCCATTGAGTTTTTTATATAGATACTTATTAAAAATACGGTTACAGACTGATGACAGCTATAATATAAATTATGATGTAAATGCTAGCTCACTTTATCCTATAGTTCAAACACATTCTTGCCAACATCGCTGCAACAAAAACAAACAATTCCTCCACTCGGAATGCTAGTAATTATCAAAGTTTTGCAGTTTGCCGAGCTCGCCCGAGTATCCACGAGCGTACCCAAGCGACGCCGACGGTTGAATAATTAAATAAGTTTAGATGTGAGTGTATGTATGTATGTGGATAAGTGAGGAGCGAAGACTCTTGGGATTGAAGGGTCACTGGGAGCTGCAACAAAGATCACGATAGCTAAGGTTTGTGGTGAAAGGTTGATATGGATTGCCCTGGTGCATGAATTTAAAGGATCTACCTTTAAATTCGTGCACCGGGGCGACACTCAGTAGTAGTGTAGTTTTACGAGCTCATGTAGAGTATGACGAGGTCGCGGTTTAAGCAAGCAATGTAAGTCACTCGAGCACAAGAAGGTCGTCTAGAAATTTCATGGTTTTTTTTTTCGGTGGGAATATCATCTTATGACGTTCCTCGCTCTTGGGTGGAGCGAGGGATAGAGTCAGACTTTTTTTTAAATTGGTATAAACCAGTGCTTGACTGCGATCCCACCTGATAGTAAGCAGAGATGCAATCATTGATGGTGAGGCGCAATAGTAGAGGCGCGTAGTTTATCAAGAGCCTATTCACTCTAGCCTTGAAGACACCTAAATTATAGTTGGACGGGAAGACCGCAACAGGCAAATTGTTCCAGTCCTTCGATGTACGCGCTATAAACGACGAAGCGAAATGCTTGGTCCGGACCGTTGAAGTTTCAACAACATAAGGGATACTCGCCGTACGTCGGGTTGCCCGATGGTAGAAAGGAGATGGCGGAATCAAGTCATGCAATTCCCGCGCACACTCTCCAAAATGTAACCTGTAAAATACTGATAGGCTGGCTACCCTGCGCCTGTGCTCGAGGCTTTGTAGATTGGACTTAACCAAATCTGGATCCCCAGTTAGCCTCTTCGCACGCCTTTCCACTAAAAAACCACTCCTGTTCCTTCGTTGCCTTTCGTACCAGGGCCGAGTCTTCCTTTCAGAATCAGACCCTTCTCCCCAGTAGGCTTCGACCCTGCTGGGCCCCTACAGTTGGCCGCGTGAAACAGTACGCGCCGTCGACGACTTGAGCTCGGTCCGAACGGTTGCCGGACGGTCGGACGGAAATTTCATGGTACTATGCGATTCAAACAAGAATAGATAATTTTTTTATTTAAGTAATAAGTAATTAGTAAAAACAAACTTTAATTTTGATTGTTAGCGACAATTCACCTTCTTCTTATACACTTCACACTGTTTCTGCATCTCTGTGTGAAATGTAAGTGGAACTGAAGAACTAAATTCCGATTAAACTTTTTTCGTCCATTATTCGTAAATAAATTTAATTTGCTCACCCTTCCTATTTCCATTAGACAGCTGACGTCACAACATGGCGCTAAGTCAATCCAATTCTCATTTGAATCGCATAGTACCATAACTTTCTAGTCGACCTTCTTGTGCTCGAGTGACTTATTATTTACTGCTTGCTCGTCATATTCTACATCAACTCGTAAAACTGCTCTGCTACTGAGTGAGTGTGAGTTTGATAAAAACTTCTGTGCTGGCATTAGTTGCAACTAATTTTTATTTTTAAAATACACTTGCGTGCAAAAAAATCGGCCCACATTTTAAACGTTTTGGTTTGAAACACACGATAGATTAAAAACGAAAATTAATTAAATAAAGATGATTAAATAATAATATAATAAAAAGGTAAAGTTTGTTTTTTTTTGTTTGTAATCTCTGAAAGTACTGGTCCGATTGCGAATTTTTTTCACTGATAGAAAGCTGCTTTATCTTTGAGTGACGTAGGCTATATTTTATGTATACGGGCGAAGCCGCGGGCAAAAGCTAGTTTATAGATAAAGAAGGAAAGTTTTATTGCACGTGTTTTAAGAGCGAGTCTTTTTTTTTATTTTACAGATTTAGGAAGAAAAAAAAAACGACTAGAATAGCTGGTAACAATTTGAGATTTTATTTATCTATAGTAATATTATAAAGAGATAAAGTTAGTTTTTTTTTGTTTTTTACGTTTTTTTTAAGTACTGGGCGGATTGCGAAAATTTTTTCATCGAAAGAAAGCTGCTTTATTCTTGAGTGACATTGGCTATATTTTATGTACGCCGGCGAAACTGTGGGCAAAAGATAGTATAAAATGAAGCAATAAATTAAAAAAATTAAATCAATAATTTTTATTACCACCTCTTATTTTTCGGTGGGAAAATCATCCAATGACATCCCCTGCTCTTGGGCAGTGCGGGAGGGTGTTTCAGACTTTTACTGACTAACGTACCAGGGCCGAGTCTTCCTTTCAGAAGCAGACCCTTGGCCCCAGGAGGCTTCGACCACGCTGGGCCCTTACGGTTTGCTGACATCTCCTAGAGGCGCGCGTGGTACATATGCGCCGTCGACGACTTGGGCTCGGTCGGGACGGTTACTGGACGGCCGGACGGCGAGCAATGGGTAGCTCGCCGTAAGCCCGCGCCTTCGGTGGCCGGAAATCGGGATTGGGATCCCGGGGGCTGGTGCGTGAGGGCCGCTCCCTCACGCGTTCTAAAATTTTTGTTTCGCAAAAGGAGTCGACCGCCTGCAATTCCTCATCGCTTCGGACCATGTCCTGTACCAAGGGTCGGCGCGAGAGATCGTTGCCGCTGATCTCCCCTACGAGGACACGGCGGTTCTCTGCCCAAGCGAGGCGCACCTTTACCGTGTCCTCCACTATGTCCTGCGGGCGGTACTTAACTTAAAATAAAAAAATAATAATAAAATACCTGTGCGAGGCCAAATAGGCTCATATTGCAGCCAAAAAAGTAAAATAACGCAGCGCAGTATTCTGCTGGTATTCTGATAGGGCCTGATGCCATGGACACAATTACGGAATACGGAGACGGATGAGAAACATATAACTCATAAAAGAATATAATAAAATAAAATATACTAAACATCATCATCATCATCATCATTTCAGCCGAAAGAAGTCCACTGCTGGACATAGACCTCCCCCAAGCGACGCCACAACGACCGATCCTGTGCGATCTATCTGTGATACTAAACATACATATAAACAATTCAATTCAACTTCAAAAAAGTGTAACTTAAAAGTACTATTTTAACATCCATAGGCCCGATGCTGATAAAGCTGATTATGCTATGTTGTTATGCCTACCTCTATTCATTCACACACACTACTATAAAATTAAACCGTAAGAAAATAATCATTCAATTAAAATTAAACAAATTAATGAACTTCGTATGATTCACGATGTTATCTCAAAAAAGTCCCCGTTCTATTGGGTATAGGGCATTCACCTCTAACCTCAGAATATGTAGAACGAATCTCAATCAAAAGAAAATAATGTAATTGCTGCTATCCGCGCCATCTGTTTCATAAATGTGGAAATGCGTTATAAAAACAGCACAGAATTTTCATAATAGGTGCTGGTGGTTTGCTTCCAACCCGGGGTCCTGGAACGCAAGGTAAAGAAGGAACATAGGAGTGGGTTTTAGTCAATAAAAGTCTGGCACGCTCTCGCACTCTAGAGTGGATCACGAGAGCGTGTAGCAGACAGAAGTGTGCGAGCAGACAGAAGTCATTGATTGGGTGATTTCCCACTTAAAATAAAAGTTTATAAATAGGTTAGCACTTACAAAAAAAATACGTCAATTGTACCTAATTTAATATATAATTTCATTGATTATTGATAATAATAATAATTTTTTATCAATAATCAATGAAATTAGATTGACAATTGTTTAAGTAATTAGCAAAAATTCAGAGCCATCTGTATTGGCGGCTATAAACTGTTTGCACCGCTACCACACCCACGCATTACCTAGCAAGATAGTTCTAATAAAACATACTAGATGGCGCTAACTACAAACTACTTATTAAGTTTTAACATTGATCACTAGATGACATGATATTAAATAATTAAAACGAGTCTAATTTTATTGAAATAAAAAAACAAAACACAATAGTACACTGGGGGGGTACGCGTGCCTGCTGTATTTCAAACAATTATAATTGTTAGAAAATGGTCAGAAAGTCTGGTTTATCTTGCTTTTCTTTTTTTTATCTATAGAAAATTGATTTTATCGGTGTCAGCATGACTTCGTTACAGTAATAAATTGATTAACCTCGACTGATCTTTCCACAAAAGATTTCTGTTTACGCTTTTTTTTAAGAAGAATATAAATGTGCCTACTGTTAGCTAGATTTTCATTCATCAATAAAATTGTTCGCCTGTAGTGACTCGAGTTCAAACCCAACATCGTGACTTCACACCTAATAATAACACAATAAATTAACTTAATAAATAGGCGTTCTAAATTTACTTTGGTAGAATTCAATAAAAATACTTAACTTTATTAAAACTATACTTACATACATTAAAAGCAAAAACTACTGGCTAAAATATGGCGTCATAAAACTCCTCCGCATCGCTAGATTAAGCATTGCCATACAACGTGGCAATGCCGCCAGCCTTTTGGATACACTTCCAGTCGACAGCGATGTGGAGGAGTTTTACTTAATAAATTGAGTATTAGATAGTATATATATTATATTAATACAAGAACTATTACTTCTTGTACTTTATACCCAATTTATTAAGTTTTGTTATTGTAGTAAATTTGAAATATAAAATAGTGCTAATAAAAATGTTACGCTTCGGAGACATAAATCAATGTTAAACATATATACCTAACTACATCAAATCGACGCTTTTTGAAGACTTGTTGGATAGAAGCTTATACCTACAAAACAACTAAGTATTGCCTTCAGGAAATGAATGAAGACATAAAACAATTAATGTCAAGTCAGCACGCAGAATGAGTTGGATAATTAGCTTAGAGAACTCTGATCAAAGAAAACAAATAAATAATCTAAGTCAAGAAATTACCATATTGAAGCAGATTTGTAGAATAAAATAAACATGTTGAACTAACTGTATTGTATGTATATATTTATACCTACAAATAAATGATCTTATCTTATCTTAATTGTAGGGACACCAAAATAGTAACAATATGTTGTGAGTGTGTACCATATCGTACAAGTCCTGAAAAATATGTCCTCTAGCCTTACAAAAGGATCAAGACAGCGAAAAAAAAATGCGTCTTGACGAACTTCGCATTGAGGGTGCAGCTGCTAGAGTCGCACCTTAACGTCAATTGCAAGTAAGATTTTTGGCCGCAGGGGTATTCCATCGCTTCCGCGGACAAGTGCCACAGAACAGCAAGAAGTGAACAAGTGCAGTGTGAAGTGTAACAAAAATAGTCATAAGTCTTATTTATTAACAATAAATTGTATTTAATTTACTTTAAATATATGTTAGAGTGTAAGGTCAGGATAGGATCTATGGGCCAAGATGCCTGAAAATAAATTATTTATTATTATTATAATTTAATTTAAATAATTTAATAATAATTACGACACAAAATAAACACAAATAGGTACCTGACATAATTTACTTATACTTACACAGACATATTATAATGATGTACATACATAATTAAACACCCAATTAAACGCATCACATTAGATCTACAATACTATTGAATTCCGTGAATTGCTACTTAGCCGTCTTCCTGTTTCCTAATTTTGCTGTGCCCGAAAACCTCAATATTAATCTGTGACAATTTTCAACATCTATATGGATTGCAATAAAGTATTGAGAACAAATCTAGACGCAACCAAATCTGAAACTAAATCAACCAGTAAGTCGCATTACCTGACGATGAAGACGGCGAGTTTCCATCTTTATATCAAACAGTTAGCCGCATAGAGGTCACCAAAGTCTGCTGACTAAAGAAAAGACAAACATTAGAAAACTTGGTGCAGTAGTGAAGGTGATGGAAAAAAAAAATAGCATCAAAAGAGAATTAATTAAAAAATATATTGTCTGAGAATAGTTTATTTAAAGATTTTTTTTTTGCTGTCAAGGTGAAAATTTCAAAGAACGCTAAATATTTAGAGGAAAAGACGGTTCATGAAATGGGTCCCGTGACCTCTAGAAGACAACGACGTAACTTCCTCTGTACAATGGCTGTCAGGGCACATTCCTGTAGAGACTGAAAAGCGATCACTGCAGGCCGAGCCTGTGCACGGCACCACGTTAACATTTTTCTTGTTGTCATTAGGTGAACAGACAGAGTCCCCACTCTGATCACCAACCTCGGAGTCTCCCTTGCCATAAACATGGCACCATTTTGAATCTGCATAGAATTTCAGGAGGCTGTCATAGAACACAAAAACAATCATATAAAAATACGATACCTGGACAATAAAATAAGGTTCTTTTCTTATGTACCTTTGTATGTATTTCTAAACACTTTAGCCATAGTTGTCGTTGTGGAAGTGACTCCATCAAACGCCTTGTTATATAAGGAAAGGTGGACCGGACGAGGCCGCGTTAGATCACCGATGCGATGGACTGACCAGATCAAAGCGGCTGTTGGCGGCCCATTGAACTAGTGCGCCCACATGACTGCCAGCTGGCAAAAGTGGCGGGTAGTCGCGTGGCGTAGCCTGACAGCTTCCAGAGGACTACTTACATGATAACCACGACCACTCTGGCAACAGTGAAACGACCAAGAAAAATAAGAAAAATCTGGGTGTCTTCAAGGCTGGTGAATAGGCTCTTAATAAACTAGTGCGCCTCACCATCAACTGTCAGGTGGGATCGCAGTCAAGCACTTGTTTATGTCAATTAAAAATTAAAAAAACAACACCATTGTAGGAGTTAGCCAGAAAAAAAAGAAAGAAAAAAAAGAAGAAAGTATATGACTGATAAGAATGATAATTGTTAGTCGTATACCTACTAAGTTAATATATTATAAGTTATAGGTGTGTGTTCGGTACCTAACCGAACACACACTTATAACTCTCTCATCAATCACTCTGAAATATGTGTAAAAAAAGAAACAATAAATCATCTACTGTCAAAAATTGTCACAAATTACCTTCTAAAATTTAATTAAACACCTTTCATTGTAAATGTGTGTCCGAAACCTGAATTAAATAACATTACGACCTACTCGACTTACATAAGTGAATGTAAGTATTAAAGGGGCGTTTACACCGCTCTTTAGTGTTGGTTCGAACTTTCGTTTGACTTGTTCCTAGTTTCGGCGAATAGTTGAGTTTCGGCTCAGCAGTGGTTTGCCTGCCGAAACTGAAGTTTAACGGAGGATTAGCATGCAATTTTTATTTATTAAATTAAATACTTTTTAGCTTTAGTAAAAAAATGTTTAAAAAAAATCTTCATCAACAATGAAGATGTTGCATTAAGTCCGTCTATGAAACACTACTAACTGTACATGAAGTTTAAATAAATAAATAAGTTATAAAGAATAAAAAAAAAAATAGAAAATAGTTACTCTTCGAGGGCTGTTTGTACATACGTCTATAAAATTTGAGTGACCTTGAAAAACCCTTAATTATCGTTTTGTATACACGGTTGTTCGAAATTTATTCAGCCGAAAATTTTGGTCTCTTTATCTTTGTTTTTCCTAGAAAAATGCAGAAAAAGTCTTTTTATTTCTTTTTTTGTGATTTTACGTAAAAAACGAGCAATTACTACAATACGCGCGAGCGGTTATGATTGACTATTTTTCGACCGATGAAAACTGGGATCGATGCTAAAGTTCGGTTTCCAGCATGTAAACTGGTTTCGGTAAAACTCTACGGCTCTCTTAACTGATGTTAGGAAGCAGTAAATCTCAATGGATATAACTAGAGATTTACAGCAAGAAATAGATTTGATATCTGTTTGAATCCTAGATTGTTCCTATCTCGTTTTTGCGGTCGATTTCTCTGACATAAATTTATTAGGCTTAGTCACGAGCACCTACTAGGTTAGTTGGTAAGTGGTTGCTATGCTAGATGGTAACTTCCCGTACCAAAATAGTTGTCCGACAAATTTTTGAGCGTAGAATTTTTTAAAATTATTTTTTCTGGTTTTATTGTTATTACGAGCTACGCTGTACATTGAACTTTGCGCTAGGTTTTACGCCACACTTAAGAACTCACATATTGTTTACCTGTACGTTTAACATATATGTGCGTTTAACATAGTATTTAAGTCAAATTATTATGTAAGTAATTATATCAATTAGCAATAAATCCATCGAGGAAAACGGTAACTTAGGAAACGCGGGTTAATTTTAGTCAGCAGAAGTAAAGGGTAACTGAGGAAACACGAGTTAATTTTAGTCAGTAGAGGTAAAAGGTAACTGAGGAAACATGGGTTAATTTTAGTCAGTAGAGGTAAAAGGTAACTGAGGAAACATGGGTTAATTTTAGTCAGTAGAGGTAAAAGGTAACTGAGGAAACACGGGTTAATTTTAGTCAGTAGAGGTAAAAGGTAACTGAGGAAACACGGGTTAATTTTAGTCAGTAGAGGTAAAAGGTAACTGAGGAAACATGGGTTAATTTTAGTCAGCAGAAGTGAAGGGTAACTGAGGAAACACGGGTTAATTTTAGTCAGTAGAGGTAAAAGGTAACTGAGGAAACATGGGTTAATTTTAGTCAGTAGAGGTAAAAGGTAACTGAGGAAACACGGGTTAATTTTAGTCAGTAGAGGTAAAAGGTAACTGAGAAAACATGGGTTAATTTTAGTCAGCAGAAGTGAAGGATAACTGAGGAAACACGGGTTAATTTTAGTCAGTAGAGGTAAAAGGTAACTGAGAAAACATGGGTTAATTTTAGTCAGCAGAAGTGAAGGGTAACTGAGGAAACACGGGTTAATTTTAGTCAGTAGAGGTAAAAGGTAACTGAGAAAACATGGGTTAATTTTAGTCAGCAGAAGTGAAGGGTAACTGAGGAAACACGGGTTAATTTTAGTCAATAGACCTGTATGAATAGGCTTGCGCACACTTGAGACAAGACTGTCTTAGACAGACTTGTCTCCGACGACGTCACAGACTTGTCTGCGACAAGACTGTTTTGTCTACGATACGGCGCACACCATCAAGACAAAACAGTCTAGCGGGGCGCACAGCCAATGCTGCCAACTTAATGGACTTTCCACTAAAACTGGTGGTTTTAACCCCCCATTTAGTTGCGAAATATTGGTTTTAGTGGCTAGTGAATTTTTCTAGTGCTTTAGCAAAATTCAATTTCATATTAAAAATGAGATCACTCGGGTGTAAATCAGCACCATAGAATCCATAATTATCAATCTGATACCAACGATGGTTGTGCAAACAAAAATGATTCGTCTGAAAACCAATTAATGCATAGCTGTTATTGAATAATTTGTATGTTGACTTTCCTCCTTATGTTAATTTACCCAAAAATGGTATTTTAATCTACTGATTATTAATTTTTTATCACTTATTATTAAACGAATCTAAAAACCTATATGCCTACTTATTTTACTTCGTACAACACATGGGATTTTTAGTGAGAAATTTTGTGATTTTGTGTGTGGGATAATTTTTTGTTAGTGGTTTTCTGGTGGTTTTAAAAGTTGATTCTAGTGGTAAGTTAGTGTAACTGTTGGCAACACTGGACGTCTGAAAACATTCTTGTCGCAGGAAAGTCTGCGGTGTCGTAGACAAGTGTGTCTAAGATAGTCTTGTCTCAAGTGTGCGCCGGCCCTTACTCTCGCTCCTCCTAAAACGTGTGAGGGGATACTCACACAGAAGAAACCTGGGATTGTTATAGGTCTATTATCTAAGGGCGCATCAGGTGCAAAAGTAGCCACCAAGCACTCCTTACTTACATCATGATCAGCCTTATTGTTTCCACTGCTGGGACGCAGGCCTTGGAGAGGGAATTGGTCGTAATCCAACATCACAAGGCTAGAGTGAATAGGCTCTTAATAAACTAGTGCGCCTGACCATCAATGATTGCATCTCCGCTTACCATCAGGTGGGATCGCAGTCAAGCACTGGTTTATATCAATTAAAAAAATAATAAAATCGCCCATTGTTTGTTTTAGCGGATGTCATTTTATCTTTGATTTTTTTATTCTAGGATCGGAATGCCGGTTTTTTAATTTCAATGTTATCCTAATGGATGCTCTCGGAACGCTAATGCGTTCCGAGAGCATTGGTGATGAAATAAATTACACAAAGTAAAGCGCCTGGCTGGGTTTGAATCTGTGACGTACAACTGAGCCACTGACTGCTCTCCTATGTTCCGAAGTGTTTTAATAACATTATTTTATTATTATTTTGCATTTACTGCAAATAGTAGTGGGAACTACTGAGAAAAGGCTTCCCTCCATTCTTTCCACAGTTCCTCGCTCTAGGCCACATATTGCCAATTCCTAAGAAAGACATCTAAGTCCGGTACGTTTTTTTCTTTTTTTAGTGCTTCGTCTTGGGCGGCGCGGAAGATAGTGTCAGACTTTTACTGACTAAAAACCCACTCCTGTTCCTTCGTTGCCTTTCATACCAGGGCAGAGTCTTCTTTTCAGAATCAGACCCTTGGCCCCTGTAGGCTGCGACATAAGGCGCGCGTGGAACACTGCGCGCCGTCGATGACTTGGGTTTAGTCCGGACGGTTACTGGACGGTCGGACGGTAAACTACGACTTGGTCACCACTCCAGAACCTTTCGTCCTCGTTGACCATCTGTTCTGCAAGCAATGTGCCCTGCCCACTGCCACTTAATTTTGGTGATTCTTCGAGCTATATCGGTAGCCTGTTCAGAAGTCACCCTATAAATCCCGTAATCCTAGTAGGCATCGGGATCTCGTCGTGCACTTACAGGGTCACAGTAACCCACGGCGCGATATATTTAAAACTATTAAATGTTTCCGGATAGACACCTTTTACTCACTGCTAATGCTTGCTTACCTAACAACCGTTAACATAATGTAATCGACATTCACAAAAAAGAAAAAAAATACAGCTTTTGAGTCATTCGTTCAACTAAAATTAGAATATCCAAGGCAGATTGAGGCTGTATTTAAAAGTACTGTTTTAAAAGTTCGATTATATATTGACGACTAAATCGGTTCAGTCTGTGTTTAAATAACTGAAGAGTTTATTAAAGCGTAAAATGATTATAAAAGTTTACAAAATAATAGAATCCACAAAAATCTGTCAAAATATAAACTAGCAAGGCATTGAGGATGTCAAGAATCTTTGCTAAGATGTCCCTTCACTGGGCCACCGCATCTCTCTGGCATCTACCGTGGAGCGCCCCCTGGAAACCAGCTGGCCCTCTGCTAAATCTGCCCCACGCGCACCAGCCACACGTCGGATGAGGCAATCTACAATTACTCTTTCAAAGAGCTGGCCCATATCGATGAGCGAATGAAGAGTCTGCCGGGCGCTCCAGCTATCGAATGAGGACAAGTTTTTCCGTCCTCGTCAAAATGTTCCCAAACTTATTGTTCATAAGTTCAAACAGCTTCTAAGCGCGCCTCAAAGACGATGTCTGCAAAATGCACGGGGTCTACTGGGGCTGTTAGATTGTTCGAAATAGTTACCGTGGCCCAGCCCCCCTAGCCAAGCTACAACCGTTTCGTTTCGATTCTCTTATCGTTGATCGCCTCGAGTCAGCCGCGCTTCTATTCCTTTGTTCTACTTCGTGACTGAGCGTTCAGGTGACGTCAAAAAAAGGAATCGGAGGCGTGGCCTACTCGAGGCGATCGACGAAAAGAGAATCGAAACGAAACAGTTGTAACTTGGCTAGGGGGTCTGAAACGCAAAAAGCGACTCTTCAGTCGAACACAGGTGGGTTAGTAAAAACTTGACACGCTCCATTCAGATCGAGAAAAGCTATTTGATGATTCCATTTTAAAAAAAAAGTTCAAACAGAGCCTCAAGCCTTGGATAAAGTCACTCCTTCAGTTACATTCATTAGCTGTAAGGAATTGAAATTGAAATTCCCTACCGGAGTCTGTGTTTCCTGATAGCTACAACCTAGGGATCTTTAAGTCTACAGTGAATGGGTTACTTCTAAGCAAGCGTGCTCCATCCTCGAATCACATGTGTCACCCACAGTGATGAGTGGTGAGATACTAGTCAGGCGCGAGCCTATAAACATATACCCAGATACGGAGCAGATTGTAGTTGTGCTCCAGTGACACTATCGAGCCCGAGTCGTTGATGGCGCGTAGTATTGTACTCGCTCCTTAAAGAAAGGTCACCAAATCGTAGGGACCCGCAAGACCGAATCCTACTGGAGCCATGGATTTGCTTCCGAAAGGGAAACCCAGGGTTCTGGAACGCTAGGCAAAGAAGGAACATAAGTGTGGTTTTAGTTAGTAAGTCTCACACGTCCTTTCGCTCCGTCCTATAGCGGGAGAAGTCGTTGAATGATATCCCACCAATAAAAAAAATACATGAATCAAAAATTCAATAGATGACATATCAAAACCATTTCACAATACACAAATAACATTCATTATTTTTCTCGTGCAGTCTTTGATTTGGGTACTTTCTGATACAGACACAATCAGACAATAGGTAATTCTAGACAAAATGATTCGGAAGTGAATTGGATTCGAGATCAGAATTAGCTAACGACTCGTCCGTCACGCTTCAAGCAGTATTTAGTTCTCACGTTTTAGTTTATTAAATTATTTACTTAATTTTTTTTTTTTCTGTGGATACCTAATTATTTCTACAAGTACAATCATCCATCATCTTCATTCAGCCGAAAGGTCAATGCACCTTCTGCTACATACAGCTGTCATGACATTATATAATCAAAGGTTTTTTTTTTTAGGGTAGGGAATTATCTAATAACTTCTCCCGGTCGTCGTGTAAGACTTTTACTGACTAAAAGCCTTGTGCACAGGCGTAGGGTAGCCAGCCTTTCGGTGTTTTACAGGATGCATTTTGGAGAGAACAGCCCCCCTAGCCAATTTACGATCGTTTCGTTTGCGTCGAACAACTCGAGTAGGTCACGCCCGCGATTCCTTTGTTCTGTCCACGTGGCTGAGCGTTGAGATGACGTCAGAACAAAGGAGTCAGAAGCGTGGCCTACTTGAGGTGTTCGACGCAAACGAAACGATAGTAACTTGGCTAGGGGAGCAGGTCCGATTGTGTATGGACTACTGCAGTCACATATGGGCTGGTGCCGCAAAATGCCACCTAGCAGCTTTGGACTCGGTGGAAAGGCGTGCGAAGTGGCTAATTGGTGATCCGGATTTGATTAAGTCTAATCTAAAAAACCTTGAGCACAGGCGTAGGGTAGCCAGCCTTTCGGTGTTTCACAGGATGCATTTTGGAGAGTGTGCGTGGGATTGCATGACTTGATTTCAAGATCTCATTTCTACCATCGGACAACCCAACGAACGGTGAGTATCCTCCCTTACGTTGTTGAAACCTCTACGGTTTGGATTAAGTGTTTCGCCTCGTCGTTTATACCTCGTATATCGAGGGACTGGAACAACTTGCCTGCTATGGTCTTCCCGTCCGATTATAATTTAGGTGTCTTCAAGGCTAGAGTGAATAGGTTCTTAATAAACAAGTGCGCCTCACCATGACCGATTTCATCACTGCTTACCATCAGGTGAGATTGCAGCCAAGTATTAGTTTATAACAATTAAAAACAGTATCCTTCAGTTGCCGATATGTTTTTTATATGGAAGGATGCGTGCTATACCTACTGCTATGAATATGTGCTATGGATGCATGCTATAGATGTATGCTATGGATGCGTGCTATGGATGTGTGCTATGGATGCGTGCTATGGATGTGTGCTATGGATGTGTGCTATGGATGCGTGCTATGGATGTGTGCTATGGATGCGTGCTATGGATGCGTGCTATGGATGCGTGCTATGGATGTGTGCTATGGATGCGTGCTATGGATGCGTGCTAGGGATGCGTGCTATGGATGCGTGCTATGGATGCGTGCTATGGATGTGTGCTATGGATGCGTGCTATGGATGTGTGCTATGGATGCGTGCTATGGATGTGTGCTATGGATGCGTGATATGGATGTGTGCTATGGATGCGTGCTATGGATGTGTGCTATGGATGCGTGCTATGGATGTGTGCTATGGATGCGTGCTATGGATGTGTGCTATGGATGTGTGCTATGGATGCGTGCTATGGATGCGTGCTATGGATGTGTGCTATGGATGTGTGCTATGGATGCGTGCTATGGATGCGTGCTATGGATGTATGCTATGGATGTGTGCTATGGATGCGTGCTATGGATGCGTGCTATGGATGTGTGCTATGGATGTGTGCTATGGATGCGTGCTATGGATCTGTGCTATGGACGGTCGTGAGTGGTGTAGCTATGTGCCGTTTCCCTACTATAGATACATTGTTAAGTTCGAGTTGCGTATCTTGCTCGCACCGCTAAATAGCTTAGTATCGGTGGAAACGGTCACATAGTTTCACAGCATAGCTATTACATTATTGCTGACATTGTTTTATCTTTTTTGCATGATTTTTTATTTTTTCTTGACAATTATCATATATGATTATAATATATGATTTTGTACATTTTTACAATTAATTTCATTTTACTAGTTTACATATATTGCATCCCTATTTTGTATGTCTTTCGGCGGAACATAGGATGGACCAAACATTATATATATATAAGATCATTGTACCCTTTCACAAAATAAATAAATGAATTTGAATTTACATTTTTTTTTTTTGCGATTATAATTAATTTAATAAGACATATATATATATACAATATTATATACAAAAACACTTAACTAATTAAAACTATATATATACATTAACGGCTACTCCTAACTAAAATATGGCGTCATAAAACTCCTCCGCATCGCTGTCGACTGGAAGTGAGCCCAAAAGGCTGGCAGCATTGCCACGTTGTATGGCAATGCTTAATCTCTGACCAAGGTAAAAGCCAGCCCTTGGGTCACGCGAAGTGTCAACTAAGCGTTTGGATATTTCTTTAAAAAGGGTATGAGCACTCGGACCCCACGGCCCAAGAGTTTCAACCCCAAACGGCTCAAAAATATAACTACCGACGAGGTTGTTATATTTTCGACGCTTGAGGTTCTCCGCAGCCGCAGCGGGATTTACATACTTGTAGCATAGCTGCATAGCACATCTCAGGTGGAAAAGCAGCCTAAGTCCGCCTTTGTACAGTGTTACTTACTAGTACATAAAGTTTTAATACAATATTAAAAAAAATCCCCGCGGATATAATCAAAGGCTGGCATTTCTTTTTTCTATTCGCCAAAAGTGAAACTTAGGCCATATCTTAAAAGACTGTAAGTATGAAAGAAATCAAAGGCAAAAACACTATGTCTATCAACCGTAACCGAACCAAATTAAAGACTATTTAGTAGATTTATAGTTTATTTTTCCAACTCAACCCGCACTAGGCTCTGTTTATGAATATTATTTTTTGAGACTTTATTTGAATAATAACAAGACCTTTTCTAATATACCCTTTAAGTTTTTGTACTAATGAAAAATTTGTGGCGTATATTTTTTATTTTTCTTGTTTTTGTGTTTATAATTATGTTATGTAAATGAGAGTTATGAGTTTACATGTGGATGGATGGAGAGGAAGAGGGAGGCCAAAGAAAAGATGGATGGATTGTGTGAAGAGTGATATGAAAGAAAAGGAAGTTAGTGATAGCATGACGAGTAACAGGGCAGAGTGGAAGAAAAAAACGTGTTGCGCCGACCCCAAATAACACGGGATAAGGGCAGGATGATGATGATGATGATGAATTATGTTATGTAAATATTAAATCAACAGCGTAGTGGATTATGGTCCATTCCCTCTGCTAGAGAAGAGGCCTGAGTCCCAGCATACTTAATTAATATAGGGTCATTCTTGTCAAGATTTCCAACTTTAATTGAGAAATGTCATAGAAAGCCATAAATCTAACCAAGCTATTCTTTTTTACTCACGAACCCTCCCAGCTTCGTATGTTAGAAATATTTGAAATTCTTGGCTTTTCTCTAATAATGCTTGTATATATAGGTATACACTGGTTGGAATTCAATTGTTTGGATAGGGTTTTAAGTTGGTTTGTGACTTGTTATAGTGTGCGACAGCTGTTATTTTAGGGTTAGAAATGACTGTCGTCTTTTACAACTAGATGGCGTTAGTTTTGGTATATATACAATTCATTTATTTTTGTCAAAATGATTTTCCATTTAATTCATTAGACCCCAAGCGAACGTTCTCTCATTGTCTTTCTATTGTGTCTCTAATTACGGCATTCGAAAGGTTAACGTCGTGCATTAAGTAATTCTTGAACTTCATGTGACATAAAATCAAATGTTTCCGATATTAATAATTTTGTAAGGATTGTTCTGATTGTTTTTATACATGTACTGATTTGAATAAGTAGTTGGCTGTTTTTGCCGAGGTGACGCTGTATCTGGTCCTCACTAAGTATCTATATTGCTTGTGCTGCGCACGTGGTTCGAGCAGGCAGTTATCAGCTGTGTGGCGAGCAAGTCGGGGAAGTGAATGGTGATTTATGTAAGCAGGGTCAGGAATGTTGCAGTAGTCTAACACTATAAAATACTATATATGAGCTTCCGAGGAGTTATTTAGCCGTTCTACTCCTCGAAGACCCAGTTTCAGAACGAGCCAGTAGTTTATTCAATTAACTGACAAGCCTATTTGAAATGAATACTTAGTCTTGTCTTTCTGTGCTTTTCTTCATACACAGTAAATAACCGTTATCCATCTTGAAATTTTAGCATGATATTAAGGATATAAATACATTCATCTATATAGTTACACCCACAACACCCTTTGCTATTCTAACACTTATTTAAACTACCGAATCAATGTGAAAATATTGAAACAAATTATCTTCGTCTATGAAAATACAAATCCTCAAGTTCTTCGGGCATATCACCTGTAATGAGGACTCGATGGAACGATTGGTGGTGCAAGGGACAATCGAGGGCAAAAGATCCCGTAGACGCTCTCCAACACCGTGGATGGATCTCATCAAATCTGTGACACACTCTAGCATCAATATCAACTCTCAAACCGTCAAACACAGCTGCATGGTGTCGCATCATGAGAGAAGTGGTGGCGCAAGACTCGACCACTCTGTCAAAAGTGCACAACTGAGAAAAACCGTGTAAACTTTCTTCATGAATCACTCTGTCTATTAGTGAAAACCGCAAGAAAATCCTATCAATACTTTTTGAGTTAATCACAAAATGACAGACAGACAAGGTGGGTGACTTTCTTTACAATGTGTAAGAATATTTAAAGTCAAAGTCAAAAGTTTTTTATTTCACATAGGCCTACATGGGCATTTATAAAACGTCAGAAGCTAGTGCACGGTTCCAAATTGGTCGTTTCCTATGGAGAAGAACCGGCAAGAAACTCCATGGTTGCTCTTTTAAAATAATTGTTGTTCTTACAATGTTTCCATATTACAGTATACGTAGATATTATGTAAGGACGGTGTAGACTGGTCAATATTGTACTAAAAAGTACAATAAAAATAATCATAATAAAAAGTGAGTCGTAATAGGAAGTAACCTAACAATTCGCGGAGTCTACAGTGTTCTCACATTCACATTATAAAAAAGTGGGTATATAAATAAAAGCAAGAAAAATAAATAATTACAATTATTAATAAATGATACGTTAATAAAATAAATTACTAACGAATTTATGGTGGTTGGGGACTAATAATATAAAAAATATTGCAAAAGCAATGTGTTAAAAAGAAAAAAAAAGTATATATTACAACAAATGTGGAGCAGTTAATAGATACATTTACACAATAATATGAGTTAGCAGGGATTTAGTATTATTTTATGTGGAAATTTATGTTTTTAGCATAGCACAATCAGCCTTTTAATGTTCTCACTGCTGGGACCCAGGTACAAGGGCAGGTCTCAAATAGCAATTGTTATGATTGATTGATTCAATTATGAATTTACCAATTATGACGAATTTTCGTGGTCAATTTTTGGATTTTGTTTTTTTTTTTTTACTTTTGACTACACAAATATGGCTAGTAACGGGTACAGATTGAGCCCCATTTTTTTGTACTAATTAAAAAATAGGGGTGTAATATTATGTAAACAGCTCTGCATCGCCGTCGACTGGAAGTGTGCCCAAAAGACATTGCCACGTTGTATGGCAATGCTTAATCTCTGTCCGAGGTAAAAGCCAGCTTTTGGGTCAAGCGAACTGCCAAGAAAGCATTTGGATTTTTAAAAAGCGTATAAGCATTCGAACCCCACGCCACGCCCCAAGAGTTTCAACAGTGGTTTCAACCCCAAATAAAACTATAGTCTCATCTTCTTTGTCTGAGAATGGGGAAACCCGACCGGGTTTCCCCATAAATCGGCGCCAGGATATTCTATCCTAGATTGTCGGCTTTGGCAAATGGGCTAACTTGAGGTCTCTCTCGATTCTTGACTACTAGATCAATGGTGGGCGACCTCTGCCTTTCATTTCTTAAATTAATTATTTTTAAGAAAATATAATAGAATTTTAGTATGAAAGATGATGTAAGTTAAATCTCGGCATCTAAATACTTCTGCAGCTGACTCGCTCAAGGTCGTTTGCTAGAGGTCACTAGTGAAGGTCGCGTAAAATAGCTGACTCATTTGTTAACCTTTTTGGCAATCGCCTTTATTATTTCTGACACGCGATTCCTATTTCTTTTTTAAGTCGAGTTTCGATCTTATTACTTCTCCAAGAGGGCAGACTGGGCTGGACTCACAGATTTCAGACTTTTACCGACTGCACTTTGCGTTCTAGGGTTTGCCTTCCAGAAGTCAATCCATGGCCCCAGTAGGCTTCGGCCCTGCTGGGCCTCTATGGTTTTGCTAATATTTCTTTGAGGCGCACGTGGAACACTATACACCACGACCACTCAGTCTCGGTCCGGATGGTTACCAAACCACTGGTTATAATGTGTCTCACAAATGAAGGTTACCTTCTTTATCTTCTTGCGAAATTGTGGAGATTTGGCAGATGCTATATAGCATAATAGCTTAAGGAAAGGGCTTTAAGCAAGCAAAGCAAGGGCTACAAGCAAGCAAGACAAGAGCTACAAGGAAACAAGGCAAGGGCTGTAAGCAAGCAAGGCAAAAGCTGTAAACCAACAAGGCAAGGGCTGCAATTAAGCAAGGCAAGGACTGCAAGCAAGCCAGGCAAGGGGTTTAAGCAAGCTAGGCAAGAGCTACAAGCAAACAAGGCAAGGGCTGTAAGCAAGCAAGGCAAGGGCTGTAAGCAAGCAAGGCAAGGGCTGCAATTAAGCAAGGCTAGGGCTGCAAGCAAGCAAGACAAAGGCTGCAAGCAAGCAAGGCAAGGGCTGTAAGCAAACAAGGCAAGAGCTGTAAGCAAGCAAGGCAAGGGCTGCAAGCAAACAAGACAAAGGCTGCAAGCAAGCAAGGCAAGGGCTGTAAGCAAACAAGGCAAGGGCTGTAAGCAAGCAAGGCAAGGGCTGCAATTAAGCAAGGCAAGGGCTGCAAGCAAGCAAGGTAAGGGCTACAAGCAAGCAAGGCAAGAGCGACAAGCAAACAAGGCAAGCGCTGTAAGCAAGCAAGGCAAGGGCTGTAAGCAAGCAAGGCAAGGGCTGCAATTAAGCAAGGCAAGGGCTGCAAGCAAGCAAGGTAAGGGCTGCAATTAAGCAAGGCAAGGGCTGCAAGCAAGTAAGACAAAGGCTGCAAGTAAGCAAGGCAAGGGGTGCAAGCAAGCAATACAAAGGCTGCAATTAAGCAAGGCAAGGGCTGTAGGCAAGGCAGGGCTGGTTCGAGGTGGCTCGAGAAACAAATCAGGTATTTGTTTTTACACGAATCTGAGGGATTCATGTACACAGCAGCGGGACCACCCTGTGTCTACCAGCCACAAGCCACAAATGAAAAAACCGCAAGACAAACATTGTTCATATTCAAGTAGGCACGAGCCATTTAAGCGGTGCTAGACATGAATAGCTTAACATATTTTAAATGACAAGACTCACTCGTCAGTCAAAGAGAATGTTATAAGTCGTTCGATTGATAAATTTATGTCAAGTGACGGGCAAAACCGCACCGGAACTCGAGCGTCCAAAGAAAGATTGACAACTTGTTATTATGTGTCTCTGCTCACTCTAAACCTGTGCTTTGCAAGCGTGAAGATTATGACGTAATGCAATACAGAGAGGAATAAAAAATACTACATTCGCGAGCCTACCAACAATAAAAAAAAAATGCTTTGAGATTGAAAAAACCTACGATTTTTTTCGGTTGTTAGTTCGTTCATGGTTAGTGATATCTTTTTTTTAAGTGGGATATCATTCAATGACTTCTTTCGCTCTGAGACGAATCGGGAGGGCGTGTCAGACTTTTACTCACTAAAAACATACTTATAGTCATAGTAATTTATGTTCCTTTTTTATCTTGATTTCCAGGACACAGGTTTTCCTTTCGGTTATTAACCCATGGCCTCAGTAGGCTTTGGCACTGCTGGTCCCTATAGTATTGCTGACATCTCTGTGGAACACGCGTGGAGAACTACGGGACTCGGGCTCGATCCGAATGGTTACCGGACGGCTGGACGGCTGGACGGCGAGCTACCCATTGCGTCATCCGCAAGCCCACGCCTACGGTGGCCGGAAACCGAGGTCGGGGTCCCGGTATAGTTAATAACATAAATGGGTTATTGATCTACACATACCTGTTAACGCTATTGCAGGGAAGGGAAGACTACTGCCTCGTCTTCGAGATTGTTCAGAAGAGTTACCGTAACTCTGGCAACTAAAGGAACACAGTTATTATAGGTTATGTTATAGGTATTGTATTTATTCCTATACTTGTGCTATAAGACCTTACTTCAAACAAACCAAATTTCAAGGTTCTAGGTCAACGGGAAGTACCCTATGAATTTTGGTTCCCCTTAAGGGTGTCGAAATATACGTATTTTTGCGACATAATACGTATTTTTTCACAGCTTTATGGGACTGCAGACTTGAGTATATGGTTTTAATTTCAACACAATACCTCCACGCGTTCTAGAGATAAAGGGTCTTGACAGACAGACAGATAGACAGACAGACGGACGGATAACAAAGTGATCCTATTAGGGTTCCGTTTTTTCTTTTTGAGGTACAGAACCCTATAAATACTCTAGTAATAGCTTATTTTCCAGAAACTTACATCTATGAGTACAATGGTGGTCTTATCGCTGACAGCGATATCTACCAGACAACTTTTAGATGGTCTACAATAAATTGAACTAAAAAAATTATTGACTAATTACATCACTATAAACACAAACGCGTAGGCCGATTTTGATGATTCAAACGTCAATCAATTTGTCTTAATCTTTTAAGTTTCACTAAAGATATGACAGTAATTCAAATTCAATATGACGCCATTGCCTAACCGGACGTCATATTGAGAAAAAGAAAAAACGAATTCGACGAATTATGTCGAATAGTAGATACACTATTTAATAGATATTTAATAAAAAATATAATAAAAAGAATTAGCGAAATTGGTCCAGACGTTCACTCGTGATGACGTCCACAATGGACCAGGAGAAGTCATTGGATGATTTTCAGGCTAAAATAAAATAAAAAAATGAAACCCAGGGCCTCTTAATAGGCAGCAGGCAGCTTACTTTCCAATCACGCATGAAGGAACGGACATCCTCATGCCCCAGCCGCCGAGACCCCGACCTCGACTATCAGTCACCGTAGGCGTGGGCTTGCGGGCGACGAGCATTGGGTAGCTCGAAGGCCAGCCGTCCGGTAACCATCCAGACCGACTCCGAGTTATCGATGGGGTTTTGGGTTATACGCGCGCATTAAAGAGATGTCAGCAAAACCGTAGGGGCGCAGCAGCGCAGAAGCCTACTGCAGCCATGGGTAGACTTCTGAAAGGGAAACCCATGGTCGTAGAACGCAAAGGGCTACTGAAAAACACAGGTGTAGTTTCAGTCAATAAAAATCTGACACGCCCTCTTACTCCGCCTTAAAAAGAAGTCACTGGATGATTGCCCACCTTAAAAAAAGCTTACTTTCCAATAAGTTATCACCACGATTGACAGACTAATTTGTTAGTAAACTGTAATATGAATTTAATCAGTTTGAAGAAAGGCGCTTGTAGCCAACGTCGCTAATTGCCAGCCTTTAATATCGACACATTTTAGAGCCAATAAATTGCAACTAATTAAAGTAAACCTTTCTAATATAAATGGCATTAATTAGTTTATTTTGTAACTGTAACGTTTAGTACGGAGGAAATGCTTTTATCACTGAGTGTACTCTAGAAGTTTTTTGTTTATTCTTTACTTGCTTTTGCCCGCGACTTCGTCCGCGTAGAAGTCGAAAATGGTTTTATTAGGTTTTTTGAGATACGGAAATATGAAATATTATTCATTATCTTCGTCGTGTGTTTTTTTTTTTATTTCGTGGGAAAATCATCTTATGACAAATTCCGCTCTTGGGCGGAGCGGAAGATAGTGTCAGACTTTTACTGACTAAAAACCCACTCCTGTTCCTTCGTCGTCTTTCCGTTGTCTTCGTCCCGGGGCCCCGGGTTTCGCTTTCACACTACCCGTGGCCCCAGTAGGCTTCGACCCTGCTGGGCCCCTACGATTGATAGTCCATTGAATTGTATGGCGAGCAATATTGTATCTTAAGATAAAATATTATAGTATTTTAGCCGTGTGCAGCTCTCCTTAGTGAATTCCACTGCGGGTGACGTAACCTACGACAAACTTATTATTCTCGGTTGGTACAGTATTCGGGTCTAGGGATCGAACCGCAAAATTAAGTTTGTTTTTTATTGTATATACTTTTCCGAGATAAACAGTACCGAGTGTGGTGCCTAGGATATTAAAGAATAATTATACCAAGTTTCATCGTAATCGAACCAGTAATTTTTGCGTGATGTCTGAACAAACAGACAGACAGACAGATAAAAAAATTTTTAATCACATTTTTGAGTTCGGTGTCGGTCTAGTAACCTGTCATTTATTTTTTGATATTTTCAATGTACAGAATTTCCACTTCTACAGATTTATTATAAGTATAGATTATGCAGGTTCAAAATACGAAAAACATCTGTAGTTTCTTTAAAGAATATTATGATACTAGTTCTTAAGCTATAATGTGGTCGTAATGAAGATATCCACAGGAGAACCAAGGTTGCCGACATAGCACGAAGAATCGCCAAAATTAAGTGGCAAAGGGCAGGGCACGTTGCTCGCAGAACAGATGGCCGTTGGGGCCGAAAGGTTCTGAAGTGGCGACCGCGTACCGGAAGACGCAGTGTTGGAAGGCCCCCCACAAGCTGGACCGATGACCTGGTGAAGGTTGCGGGAATCCAATGGATGAAAGACGCACAGGACCGTTCTTTGTGGCGACATTTGGGGGAGGCCTATGTCCAGCAGTGGGCGTCTATCGGCTGAAATGATGATGATGATGAATGTGGTCGACGATAGAAAACTTTTATAGTCATTTTAACTATTACCTTCTTTATTAAGCTACCAATTTTTTACCTAATAAGTTTTAATTAAACTTGACAATGTACATAACTGTATACAAAAATATTTAACAAGTATTTTCTTGTATGTACGTCGATATTAATTATCTCAATATGCACTCGATAGCAGACGAATTCACTTTCTTTTATATAATGTAGGTATCTACTTTCAATAAATCTCTTGCAATAAGAGCAAACGGAGGACTAAGGAGTTGACCTCAAAATGCAAATCAACGCTTGAAAGGCAAAAATTACTAAGCGACAATGAATAAACTTTACCAGAGAATAATTAAAAAAAATTGTTAAAAATGACGAAGTAGTTTTTTTTTTTTTTTTCTATCCTCATAAAATCATCCTAATGACATCCTCGCTCTTGGGCGGAGCGGGAGATAGTGTCAGACTCTTACTGACTAAAAACCCACTCCTGTTCCTTCGTTGCCTTCGTCCCAGGGCCCCGGGTTTCGCTTTCACACTACCCGTGGCCCCAGTAGGCTTCGACCCTGCTGGGCCCCTACGATTTGCTGACATCTCCTTGAGGCGCGCGTGGAACAATACGCGCCGTCGACGACTTGGGCTCGGTCCGGACGGTTACCGGACGGTCAGACGGCGAGCCACCCATTGCTCGCCGTCTGCAAGCCCGCGCCTACGGTGGCCGGAAATCGGGATCGGAATCCCAGCGGCGGTTGGAGCGTAAGGACCGTTGCCTCACGCGATCGGCCGCCTCCTTAGCTAGCATTACTGCTTCGCAGAAGGAGGCGACCGCCTGCCACTCCTCCTCGCTCCGGAGCATGGCCTGAACCAAGGCCCGGCGCGAGAGACCGCCGCCGCCGATTGCCCCCACGAGGACACGGCGTTGCTCTGCCCAAGCTGGGCACACCTCCACCGTGTGCTCTACCGTGTCCTCCGGGTGGGCCACACAGTGGCGACACCCGGGCGTCGTTTCCGCACGAATCCGGTGCAAGAACCTCCCGAACTTACCGTGTCCGGTGAGGAAAAATGACGAAGTAGTCGGATTTATACAGGATGTTGGTGCATTGTGTGCCAAATTAAAATGGTCGACTGGAGGGGTCATCTGCTATCTTTTCAGACCCCTGAACACTTCTCATGCTGTTTTCATCGACTTTTTGTTATTTTATGAAAATAAGACCCATTTTTTCATATAAATACAAATTTAAAAATATATGTACGGCGTAGACTCTGAATTTTAATTTTATTTAGATGTATATTGTATTAGATTAGGTACTTTTAATTTTAAAATTAGTGACATTAGCTATCTAGTTTTTGTAATTATTTTTTTTCAATTACTCGTAAAGTTTTGGACTTAAATTAAAGCTGTCCGTCCATGTTACAGCTATTAACATGTCTATAAAAAAAAGCCAAAAGCGACCAGAATCTTCCCAAAATAGATTTAAAAAAAATATAAGTAAAATTTCATTTTTTTTATCTTGAGTGTCAAAGTCATCAAATAACTTCTCTTACTCTGTGTCAAATTAGAGAGAGACCGCAGACTTAAAACCTACATTTACTCCTTCAGTAACCCTTTGCGTAGGTTCGTGATGACTATTTCGAATACCCCCGTAGCCCTGGCAGGCACCAGTTTAATCGGGCCCAGTCACGTGCTGACTCTTTGAGGTGTGCGTAGAACACGACGCGCCGTCGACCCACTCTTTACCACCTTCCTGCCAATATTACGGCATACTCATTCACCAAGCATTCACTGAAACGGCTACTAGGAACTATTTACAGTTACGATACATTTGTTAATGATAGAGAGTAACAACATGATTAGCTCCGAGATCAATTACCTGACTACTGGGTAACATGCACGATTGAACTCAAATGTGTTATTAAACAAATGAAACATGACTCGCGTCGCATATTTATTTATTTAATACTTTAGGTACAAACGTACAGACACGACTTAATCCCTTAGGCATTTTCTACCAGTCAACCTCAGGGTGACGCAGAGATAAATAGTGGTAGGTGCAATAAAAGAGAGAAAAGGCGTATAGGTACAAGAATAGATATACTAATAAACCATAAATATCATACAATTATACAATACATACACAAATTAATTAACTATCTACATATATATCTATACCAATAAAGTCAAACAATTGGTTCAAATCGACAATTTGAAAACATTAACGCTGTGATGACACTACTGCCAACTTCTTACGAATTAGCTCGCAAACTTTGGTTTTCAATGATAATCAATTTGTTGCCATCCTAATCTCCTGGGGGAGCGCATTCCACAAAGAAATAGCTTGAACAAAGAAATAACAGTGAAGAAAATCAGTATGATGAGTGGGAAATTGACTCAGAAAAGATTTGAAGAAATCGTGGCTTTTAATTGGTGAAGAACATCACATTTATTTCAACCATCACAACTTCTGGAATTCAGAATCAACAGCGGCTACTAAAATGGAATTTTAATAGGAGAGACTAAGAAGAATATCGATTCTGGAAATATGTAATAACGTAAGTGACGTATAAATTAGCATGTCGTGTTAGCCTATAATTAATTGTACACTAATGGATGTCAGTTTCGTTTTAGTACAATAGAAATGTTTTGTGTAGTGAGTTGTTGGCTGACCAAATAAATAAATAAAATGTAAAAATTCACCTCGCAGTGATCGATGTAAGGGTGTTTTTCGCAAAACATAAAAATGTAATTGTGTGTAATTCTACTATCGATATGAATTTGTAATTTTGTAATTTTACGATTCTTTTAAATCACCGGCGAATTGGCTGAACGGATTTTGATGAAATTTGGCACACGGGTAGACCATGTCCTGGAATAGAATAAGTATAAGATTTTTTTTATTCTTTGTGTATGCTTCCTTGGGGTAATTAACACGAGAACGAAGCCCTTGGCAGAGCCAGTATGTTTTTTTTTTTCATTTACATATAATACTTAGAAACTAATATCTCATAAAGCTTAACAGCTGCTAACAACAAATGTAAGGTGGGAAATCATACAATGACATAATAAAAAAAAAACGTCTCTATCAATAACACCCACCGTTTTATTCACGTTACAAATTTTTTTACTTTCGCAATTAAAAAATGTCGTCCGATGAGCCGCAAATCAAGTTTCGTCCTGCAACCCTTTCAAATCGAAAGCTCTTACAAGTTCGAAGTAAGAACTAGTTCCAGAAAGGCAGCACATAATACGAACTGCGCCAAAAAATTAAAAAAAGTAAAGGTAATTGGTACCAAAGAAGTTAGCCGCGGTATGTGTATAGAGTTGTTGATACCGCGATTTTAAATGAATTAGTTTGATTTTAAAGTCTCTTGTTTTATGTTAGCTTTTTCTCTTCTTTTCAGTCGTATATTTTATAGCAAACAGGATAAAAGTAGCAAATGGAACACGTTGAAATTGTTAGTAAGTAATCATTGATTGAGTAAAAAGATTATTAGCCTATAAGTAATATCACATCATGTTTTTTGAAGTTTCATACTTCAAAAAACGGGAGTGACTATTTCGCATAAATAAGATCAATATCCCAAATAGGTTTGGTTTAATTTTTAAATATTAAAATTAATGGTTTTTTTTATATCTTTATTTTTTTATTTTTCTCTGTATAACCCAAAAGTTCACCGATAGAAAATGCCTAGGGCACTTTTTTTTTTCGGTGTGGAAATCGTCTTATGACATCCCCCGCTCTTGGGCGGAGCGGGAGATAGTGTCAGACTTTTACTGACTAAAAACCCACTCCTGTTCCTTCGTCGCCTTTCCTTCCTTTCAGGGCATTAAGTCCGCCTTTGTATTTTTGTGTGCACCTAGCATTTAATAAGTAAATAATAATATTTTTCCCGCGTTTATATCCACTTTGCGGCTTCCCTCCTGTGACTTTTTCTGGATGTAAAGTATAAGATCATTTGTTACGAGAAGTACATTCCCACGGGACGATTGTCTCATTTTACGTGGGCGACACCAATGGCGAAAGCTCGTTGGTTCTATTTTTTTTTTCATTATATCTAGCAATATTCTTTATTAATAAAGTAACCTACTATCTTTACTGTTCTATTAAATTATTATTAAAAAAAACTGGGCAAGTGTGAGTCGGATTCGCGCACTGAGGGTTTCGTACGAACTTACCTATGTAAATAGTTCAATTCTTGAAGATTTTTCCGTTTTTTTTTTTCGTTTCTACAAATTTACAGTTTTCAGATTTATCCCTATACTTGTACTGTAAGACCTAGCTTCATGCCAAATTCCAAGATTCTGGGTCAATGGGAAGTATCCTATGAATTTTGATTTCCTTGAGAGTGTCGAAATCAATGTGTTTACGGCCGTATCTTTTATTTTCATTAACTTCGGAGTTTGATTTTTTCACAGGTTCAAGGGACTGCAGACCTGAGTATATGGTTTTAATTTTAACTCGATATCTTCACTAGCTCCCGAGACAAAGGGTCTTGTCAGACAGACTGACGGACGGACAACAAAGTGATCCTATAAGGGTTCCATTTTTTCCTTTTGAGGTACGGAATCCTAAATAAGGACGAGATACCTAAAATAATAGAAAAGCAAGTTTCTACCGAGAAAATAGAATGGAATAAATGAAAGTAAATATAATTTATTGTACAGATATTGAAACAATCTTCTCTCTATTTACGAAGTTCTTGTTCCGGGCAATAACTTTTCTATTCACTATGTACCATTTATTTTTATTAAAATACGAGAGGTACGTTGCTAACAATCAGGCGACTAGTTAATTGTGATATTATAAAATATTATTTTTAGTATATACGAAAAAAACCCATTTCAGTTACCTAAGTGTTTAGTACATACCTAACAATAATCAAATTTACCTAAGCTGGTAATGTTAAAACGTTATATGGAAACCATTATTTATTAAAACTATTTGAATTTATATCGAAAAATAAATGTTGTACACACCTGCTTCTATGAACCTCTTTTGTCTAATGCTAGTGTGAATAGAGCATATATACAACACAGGTCTGTCATAGCGGGCATCACCAGAGCACAGCTAAGTGCGTGAGCCAAACTACCCCTTAGTCGCCCGGATGGCTCTGTGACCATGTATTTGTGCGGACAACAAGGTAATTTTGTGATACATTTTGTATATAGATTCTTTACATAAAAATACTAGACACGTGTTTCGGGTTCCGCATTTCTAAGACTAATGTTAACTAATGCCGGAACTTGGTATATGCTTTCTTCATTTTTTTTCACCGCGCCACTTACCGTTACTTAAGGCCGGCTTTCCTAGGCTTGATTTACCATTTATTTTGCTAGTAGGCATCGTCAGTAATAAGCCACACTTAGTATATATCTAAACAAACTTTTTCAAAATAGACTATGATATATAAGTAATTATAATACTCGGCAAAAGTTCAAACATTTTTATTTTTCGAACAACATTTTTATAAATTATATTTAATTATAACTAGCTGTGTTGGCGAACATTGTTCTGACTCATAAATTATCAAAGAAAAAATGCGAAGTGAGGGTAGAAGGATGAAAAATTGTCTACTTTCAGACCTACCAAATGTACTCAAAAAGTTTTATAAAATCGATCAAGCCGAAAGGAGTTTGATTACGAACACTGTGACACGAAATTTTTTATACATAGTAGATTACACAAAAATATAATTTTGATGGCTAAAAACACAAATGGATGCTATATCAATTGGATCTTGGACACACGACATAATTATGGCGGTAAGAGGGGTCCTCTCTTCTTTTATTAAGACATAATTATGGCGGTAAGTCCACTCTTTGAGGAGTGGCTGGAAAGACCTCATGGCGTCTGCACCTTCCGCATGACGCAGGTTCTCACCGAACATGGTCAGTTCGGGAAGTTCCTGCACCGGATTCGTGCAGAAGTAACGCCCAGGTGTCACCACTGTGTGGACCGCCCGGAGGACACAGTGGAGCACACGGTAGAGGTGTGCCCCGCTTGGGCAGAGCACCGCCGTGTCCTCGTGGGGGAGATCGGCAGCAACGACCTTTCGCACCGGGCCATGGTACAGGCCATGTTCCGAAGCGAGGAGGAATGGCAGGCGGCGGCCTCCTTCTGCGAAGCAGTAATGTTATTAAAGGAGGAGGCCGCACGTGCACGCGCGATTGTGCGGTCCTCATGCCCCAGCCGCTGGGATTCCGATCCCAATTTTAGGTCACCGTAGGCGCAGGCTTGCTCACCGTCCGATCGTCCGGTAACCGTCCGGACCGAAACCAAGTTGTCGACGGCTTGTACTGTTCCATGCGCGCCTCAAGGAGATGTCGATGATATCGAGATGAAGACTCGGCCCTGGTATGAAAGGCAACGAAGGAACAGGAGTTTTTAGTCAGTTAAAGTCTGACACACCCTCCTGCCCCGCCCAACGGCGAGGAATGTTATTGGATGAGTTTTCCCAGAGGAAAAAAGAAAATCAACTGGATCTGGCTAGACAAAAAAAAACAACCAGTAATATCAATTGAGAATAGGTCCCTAGAGAGTTAAGGGTTCCTATATTTTATTAAGAACATCATTACACTTCAATAACCAAGTACAATGTCTGGATGGTCTGTCTCAAATTCCGTGGAATTCAATAATTTCACTAGGGACAACGGGTTTGAAACTTGGAATTTATTCAGATGATTCGGATCGCAAATTTATTTGACCGGGCAAAATTATCAAGGCCCTTGTATTTGACCGTCTTATTTATATTCATTAGTTTATATAGATAATGAAACTTTGATTACCAAGGCCCGAGGATATTTTGGTTTATATATTTCTCTGGAAGTTAATTACTTAGCTGGTTTTCCCATTTTCAGCGAATTTATGGTTGGATTCATGATTGATTTTGTTTTAATAAGTTTGTTCATTTTGATTGCGTATTTGTTTTTCATTTAGGTAACGATTGAGTTTTGGTGGCATTGCTTTTTTTGACGGCAGTAGTGTAAATTAATAATTGGTGCTGTTTCAGCGTGTCATTGTAAAAAAAAACTCAACATGCTTTTTTTAAGGTTCCGTACCCAAGGGGTACTCACGGTCCGTCTGTCTGTCACCAGGCTGTATATATCTCATGAACCATGATAGCTAGACAGTTGTAATTTTCACAGGTGATGTATTTTTTCTGCTGCTATAACAATAGATATTAAAAATAGAATAAAATAAATATTTAAGTGGAGCTTCTATACCACAAACATGATTTATTTGCCGTTTTTTGCTCAATATCAATAAAAGTTATAATATAGTGTCTAATGTTGTATAGATAATAGACGAAACCTTTCATGTATGACTCGATTCGCACTTGCCTATTTTTTGATAATTAAGTTGACAATTTTTTTCTCGTTTAATAAGATTTTTAAAGCAATGTCAACAACTTATATCACAGACAAAATAAGCAGCAGACTCAACAATAACAAGTACCTATACATGTCTGTTACATGTATGCTGAAGGAAAATTTATATTATTACGAGGCAAAAATATTGCTGTAAGAAAAATGGAGACACAAAGGACTAATGAGGGCTTAGTGGCAGTATTTTTAGAAATAACTGAGTAAATTGCTGTCTTCTTTGTAATATCAATAAATCATGTAGTTTGATTATTATGATTGTATATTTTTTTATTACAAATATGTGAAGTGGGATTGGGCCGGACATGTCTGCCGCATGTCAGATGAACAGTGGGTTAAAAGAGCCACTTATTGGGTCCCACTAAACGCAAGGCGACACCGCGGCAGACCAAGGCGAAGGTGGAGAGATGAACTGGATAAATACCAGAAGGACTGGCCCGCAAGGGCCGAAGACAGACTTGTGTGGAAAAGGGAAAGGGAGGCCTTTGCTCAGCAGTAGGACATAAATGGGCTATAAATAAAATAATATATTAAATAAATAATTACAAATATGTTGCTAAATATGGGTTTGAAGAGAAAAAAAATCTGAGAAATATTTTATTGAAAAGCGTTGTTTGTTATAAGTCTATATATATATAACGAAATATCACTCACTAATTAACCACGAAATCTAAGAAATTATAACATCTTCAAACAAAAAAATTTGGCAGGTAGGTTTCTTATAGGGTGTAGACATCTTCTAAGAACGGATTTTACGAAACTCCATCCCTAAGGGGGTTAAACGGGGGTTGGAAGATTGTATGGAGAAACCTACTATCACGCGGGCGAAGCTGCTGGCAGAAGCTAGTAATCTATATTTATAAAAGGAGAAACTGACTGACAACAACACGCAGCCGAAACTGCCGGATTTAGGAGTATGAAATTTTGCACAAGTTTTCGTTTTATGTCATAGGTGAGGGTTTTCTAAGAGAGGATTTTCCAAAAATTCTCCTCCTAAGGGAATGAAATGGGTGTCCAAAGTTTGTTCGGAAAACCTACTTTTAGGCGAGTGAAGCCAATGGCAGAAGCTAGTCATGAATAGAATACCTATAGCACCGCAGCAGAAGAATATGATATATTTTTTTTGAAAAAGTAGCTCAGCTTTTTGTAAGTACTTAGGTTATTCATGAAGCAACGGCCTCATGTTTCAGTTACTAAACATTTTCACGTTTTTCTTTGCAAAAAAAATAAACAAGTCAGACATACTAAAATATCTAAATTAGACTAGACTTTTTTAGGTCTGCGATAATATTTGAAAGAGGTAGGTACCATGCCCGCTGGCACAGGTTTTGAGTCAGTAAAAGTCTGATAAGCCTTCTCGCTCGAGGGAAAATTTAATTAGTGAGTTTCTACCTAAAAAAAAACCTAGAATTTTAAACCTTTTTATAGCAGTTCCATTTAAACATTGAATAACAAAATAGCTCAAAAAAACAATCAGTCTGCCTGATATTCGCCTTTTTTTCACATTGTAAAAATAAAGACTTGCTTCCAAATTAAACGAAAACCAATCTTGACACATACCTACTTAATAACTAAAAAAAAAACGCGTTCGCAAAAAGAGCATAATCAAAAACACTCGGTAACAACATCTCTATAGAATTCCCGCCACCTTTCTACCTCACTCCTCTCCGAGACAGTCACTTCCGGTCTCTATAAAAATGTTTGTGCATTTGTCTGAAGCTATCACTGCAAGCAACGCCGGCAGATACGCCATACCAAGCTCTAGAAACATGAAGATTTTTGTAAGTGATCGATATTTATTTTTTCTCTAAAGTGTTAGAAGTGCGTGATGTGACTTATAGATGGCGGTACTGGATTTTGGATTATTTTTTTTCGTGATCCTGGATATTCAGTGGTTTTTGAAAATTAAATAATTGTTACTTACTAAGAAATATTTTTAAAACATTTTTGTGACGTCATAGATTTTAAAAAACTCAGTGATATGGTTACATCAGAAAAATATGCTAATTTTTGCACATTAAAATCATAACATCTTCTGATTCTGAACTGCATTACTGCCATCAAATTAATTTAAATCAGTATCAAAAGTGTTACTGTTAAAGCGAATTCGCCAAAATATTAAATTGATAAAAGTGTTCTAATTAGTAATAAAAATAACCACTCCCAAAATCATTTAAAACTAGCATAAAATCGTTACAAACTAATAAACAGACCTATCAAAACCACAAAACCGATAATTACTAAGGATATCAAAGAATAAACTCCATCAAACCGCAACACGGTTAGAATACCACATTCATTCCTTTGTCTTATAAAACACTATCACAATAGATTATAATCAAAATTACAGTTTAGTCACGATAAAGATATAATCATCTTTTTGTTAGCAAACGTTTTAGTTACGTATAATGAAGACAATCATGACACCCATCTTGCTAATGATGAAGCTGCTGCAATTAGAACTGTTTAAGAGATTGTAGATAGCAGAGATTTTAGTATAGAAAATGATATTGTACTCTTATCTGTGTGGTTCTTTCCTCAAAAGACCATCTGAGACACTAATCTGCATGGTTCTCATATGATTTGACCATTACATGTTTACTGTATGGACTTTACAAGAGACTTTGACCTCTGAGTTTGTTTCGGTGTTTCTTCTCAGGGTAGTCAGCTAGGAAACACTGGCCTTATCTAGTGTAAATTGTCGAAAAAAATTACGTGTAAAGTGTTTTTAAAAATGCCAATATGTGGCAAAATAAATATCATTTATCAGTTATGAACTTTTGAGCAAGACTCGACCGGGTTTTCCTGGATTTGCAGTCTGCCTGAGTTTTCAATGGTAGCCCATTGTCGATCTGTGCCCGATTTATGGCAATAGGCTCGTCTCCTGATACGTAGAACTTGAGAGCAGCTGGCAGAATGTGGGTCAACTATAACTAACGCCTGCGGTGGCCGGGAGTCGGCCCTGCGACTTCCGACACCTAGGGTATCGTGAGCATTTCCTATCGCCCACGCTTTTCGCAACTTCCTTTGCTCGCTTTTCTGCTTCGCAGAAAGACGTGACTGCTTCCCATGCCCTTTTGCTCCGTACCATGGTCTGGATTAAAGCCAGACGGAAGAAGTTACAGCCACCGATTGCCTCAGCTTATCGTTTTAGAGACTATAAACTTATTGTTATCTTATTCACATTTTTTTCATCTTCATATATTGAAAAACGACATCCTTGTTTTAAAATTGGTATCCATTTTGAGTGATTTAATGAACTGAACTCCAATTAAAGATTTAAATAGTAAATATAATTGTAGGGTAATGGGTAATATGGTCGACGTACGGCGTTGCCACCAGTACATGGTGGGTATCCCACCCTTACGTACAAAACTTTTTGTGTTTCCTCAGGATATAACGATATAAGGCTTGTTAAAATATTGGACGCCTAGATAGAAATAGATATTCAAAAGTCTTTATAACAAGTGTCAAGAGTGTCCATAATGTTTAAATTCAATATCTTCCTAGCCATTTTTCACACAATCATCTCCAACAAATTACAGCATGCAAGAATAAAATTATAACAAAACCAAGATAAAGTGGCAAATTTTGTATCAAGTGGTTAAATATTTAAGAAATATCTCCCAGTGAAATCAAACTCTAGTATTAGGCGACCCAATACTTAATTAGATTTGATCCGAAAACTAAATATAGACACAATTTTGTTAAGTCATATTAATTTAGAAACACCAAAATACTAAAAAGAAGGTAATAGAAACAAGTCAACGGACTTAGAACCAAAATTAAATTTGCATAATCACATCATCAATCAATTTCATAGCTTATGGCTGACAATTCCTAGTGTAATTTTATTGGCTACTACAGAAAAATTGACTAACTTATTTTGATAATCATAAAATTCAAAATCTAGTGGCTTTTACAATTTTGACGGTAAAATTTTGAATTTAAGTTTTATGGTAATCAATTTCTAACTTATAGTGTATCTGTTGCTCTTTAGTAATATAAAAGTTTTTGTAGTAGATAGTTACAAACTGGATATTAATATCTAACTTTGAACTTTGTTAAAGGCTACTTAAATATTGTTCCTTCGAACGATGTTTATTATTTACTTCGTCCTAGTTTTAACCTAAATTTTTAGTTAACCTTTGTCTGGATAATATAGTTTTAATTGAATTATTACACTCTATGATAAAGATCAATTAATTGAACTTTTCAATCATACCATTTATTCGCTACGTTTGGTAGCAATCAATAATCACTATACATGTGACCTTTACAACTTTCTTATTTAAATTCATTATTTGACTGCAAATATCAATACGGATTACAGAGATAAATTTTAAACTTATTTACAAATCAGTGCATCGAACTTGGACCGGTTTTGCGAGGAACAAGTAAAAGGGATAACACCTTCGCTATCTCTTAGACCAGTTTCGGAATCACATAAGCTACCTTTCTCTTTCATTATATGAGTATTACTCTCCATGTTTTGCCATTCAAAGATTAGCAGATTTGCCAAGTAAGCTTAAAAGGAATGCATATGTCCATATTAATTACCGTGTTTCTATGGATATGAAAATTTTTAAAAAGTTTTCGTAGATGGTGAAACACTCCCTTAAATTAAGGGAGTTATACATAAGTGTACGAAAATAATATACTCAGGCTTAGGTTGTCTCATTAGGGAAATGTAAATGAACACCAGTTCTGTCTTTTCTCGGCCCAAAACTTCCTACACTTATGAGTCCAGATAGCAGGGATCTATTACGTCGTAAACCTGGAATTTCCTTAAGATAATTTGTGACAGCCATAACTCGGGCTATCCCGGCTCACATAGACATAGCTTCACATATAACCTTGGCATTCTTCCCTTACATTTTCCGCCTAGTTACCGGTGCTTTTCACGGGAATATATAGTCCATAAAGTTACCCATGTTCTTAGCGTATGAAGAAAATATACTGATTTATTATACGTACCTACAAGCTTTTTTGGAAGACAAATAACCTTTCTTAGTTTGTTTGTTAGACTTTCTGTTGTAATAATATTGTTCAAACAAATTATAAGAGCAATGGTTTGTGTTTTTAGTAATAGGTATAGCGTGTCTCGTTAAGTTCGGTTGACTGTTTTCTGATCTCTTCAAAGAAAATAATTTTCATCGTAATCTTATTAATTTATTTGTGAAAACTGCTTCTCATCCTTTTGATATTAATCATCTTTTATGAAACTCACTGTGTATGGCACTTACTTGAGTCACCCTCTATTGTATATTCTCGAATATATATTTAATTCCATCAGCGTTGTTACTAACTCCTTACAAAAGCACTATACCACACACAAAAGTCTTCTAAATCCATTGCACTATCCTTTACCTCATTTAGCACCCACGTTGGTATTGTTCCAAACTTTAGTTACCCATTTGAACAATTTCAACACCTCATTTGGCGTACCTTATTTCTCTGATCCTGCCTGTTGGCAAAGTGCCCGAAACTATTTCGTGGGTTTATTAAGAAGATACCTTATGAAGTAGGTTAGTAGAAATTATAATGCTAAAAGTAAAAATTATGTTAAATGAGCGTAATAATATTCCATATTGTTCACTGACTCTAAAGACATACATTCTCAAATCATGCTCCGTTAATATCGTAAATTAGACATGGTTAAATGGCTGAAAGTAGTAATTACAAGTTGGAAACCTGTAAATGTTAATTGTGTTTTCATGCAAAGAGTAGTCCATTCATAGGTTCCGTAGAAGGCAATGAAAGGAAACAGTCTTTTTGTATATTTGCTAAACTGTGTTCAAATTACATGTCTATAGAGTACAATATCGCTAAATATTTTAAAATTAGTTATTACATTTTCTAAGTATCTCGTTGCCGACTTCCAACCAATAGTATGTTTCCTAAAACACCAAAATAAAATATACGAATTTTCTAAGAGAATTGAATTCACGAAATTGAAATTTCTCAAACAGCATTGTCCTATTCGGCTATATTTACAACTAGAACAAACACAGAAATCAAACCGATAAAGTGAAGTTTACTCTGAGCATACAAAACTAATAGTACATTGAGAAATTCTACGCTAGAATAACTTCGACACTATTTCAGACATTTTTTGCTCTTCGCTAAGGAAATTGCAAAACCAATTCTGACACAATTTCCCTCCAGCATAATTCGTTATTTATTACGTTGTGTTACATAAATATGGCATTGTATTAAAATTGAAAGTTCAATGGCACAAAGGCAGAATCAACAACCCGTGAACGAAAGGTTTTTATGAGACAGTTTCGTGTGTTTCCATTCCAACGATTGCATAGTTAGGTGTGTTTAAAAGAATGTTATGCAAATGCTTCTATGTATATAGTTTTTTCGATGCTATAACATAATTCAGATGTTCTGGTACATTGTCCCTTTAGAGTTCATTGGAACTTGCTCCAGTTTTCGGATTATATATTTATTTATTTTTTTGGCAGTGTCATATTTCTCTGAATAATAGTTTAATCAACCGTGGATACATGAGCAAATATTGCTTCCTTATTTGCAAAATATTCACCAATTTATGGATCTTCAAGCAATACCACTAAGTTTGGGTGGTTTTGCTTTCTTGATAAGATTTTCGTCCTTTCTTTTTTATTGAGACGATTGTGATTGCATTACTTTATTTTTATATTTGTTTTCTATAACATTTTAAAATGATTTAACATCAGATTATTGGAGACCGATATCCAAAGGAAAACTTAATTTTATTTAATGATTTATCCAAACGCCTAATTGTCACTTCGTGTGACCCAAGGGCTGACTTTTACTTCGGTCATCTTTAAGAATTGCCATACAGCGTGGCAGTCAATCTTTTGGGTACAGTTCCAGTTAACAACGATGAGAAAGAATTTTTTGATTCCATATTTTAGTTAGGAGTTTTTGTTTTAAGTGTTTCTACGTATAGTATAGTTAGTTAGGTATATTGTCATTCTATAAATTATCAATTTCAATACCCTTTTATTTAGACGTGAAAAGTTTTGAAAGATAATCATCAACACGGATCAATCTATCGATCAGACAGACCCTTTTAAAACCCTGACTCTACTCAACGCTATCAACACAGAAGCTACTAGTAGCAAACCATTTGAGCCACCGGAGAAAGACAAACAATCAAAACGATCCGGAAAGGGAACCACGTAATGTAATGTAACAAAACAGCGAAGGTGAACATTAAAAGATCATTAAATCGTCCACTGTTACATCAATGTTTGCAAACCCTGATTGCACAGAGAAATGTACTTGACGTAACGGCAAGATAGTGTTTATATGATCTGGCTTGGTCTATAAATTTTTGACGTTATCTAGTCTCATAATATGGGAGATTGTGAAATTATTATGAAACTAGCTAATAAGCGTGAATAGTTTATTGCTAGTAATTAAGTAATTCAGTCTACTTACAATATTCGCTACATTGTAGAAAAATTATCTAACTTTCCTCAAAGCATACACTAGTTCAATGTAATATAATTTTTATTGAGATTTCAGTAAGCAATCTTATTATTTTTTATTGACTATCATATTATAACGTATTTTCTTTATTTTGCTATAACATTATTAAAACGATTCAATAGTATAGCCTTGTTAAACTAGAATCATGCCATAATATCAGAAAAAAGCTAAACTTGTTTGAACTTAATGATTGGAAAACCAGTTCGATTAAAAACATCCGAAATAATCATAACACATAATCATAATAATAGCCACTGTTTTTTGTAGATTTTAAAGGACAAAAGAATATCACTTACAGTAATGAGAGCTTTAAGTATATCGAATCCATTAATTTGACAATGATGAGGTAGGTAGAACGGCCGGTGAATGTATAGTGAAAGGAGATTGTTTGACACTAAAATTCATTCTTTTTTTAAATATGTTAAAAAATAGAGCGGTTCTGAAAGTAAACTAAATTGCGCTAACGTAACGAGTTCACATTCACATTGCTTTGACGTCATCAATGTGGACTAGTAAAGTATATATCGATGTATTCATTAATTGAACAGAAACTTAGATTGGTATTATTGTAGCAATTGAATCATTCATCGGTACCGCTTGTTTTTTTATATATAGTATGCCACTTTATCGTACCTTAGCAGGGGTGCCGATTTGTAGAAAACCTCATGGGTGCTCATGCTCATTTGATAGATTTGAAAAAGTGGCGAAGTGTGAGAAAAGAAATGCACACTGATCGACCGACAAATCATATTTAGTACTTAATTACTAATTACGTTTGATAAAAATATAAAATGAAACTAATTATATAAAAATTAAACTAGTTTTTATTATCAAGAAATATTATAATTTATACGTAACATAAAATGCGATTACTGTTTCTTGGAGTCTATTCTCAGGGGTCCTCGGCCCCCACTGTTTATTTCTCATGGGTGCTCGAGCCCCCGAGCACCCACGGAATCGGCACTTCTGGACCTTAGGCATATGCCAGTGGCAATCTGTCAGCAAAAGTATGGCCACTGATTTAATAAAAGTCTGCCAGAGTCTATGTTTTCTAACAGCTATAATCTTGAGGTTTTTAAGTCAAGAGTGAATAGGCTGCGTGATTTATCGTCAACCATATCATGACTCCGCACTGGGTCCACGTGGTGGATTATGGCCCATTCCCTCTCCTAGAGAGGAGGCCTGAGTCCCAACAATGGGAACATTATAAGGCCGCCTATGCTATGCTATATCATGACTTACCCATCGGGTGAGGTAATGGTCAAATTTGAGTTTAGTAATGATTAAAAAATAAATAAAAAAAATATCACGATAATGAAGGAAAAATGACAGTGGTTTGTAGATGATGAACAACTTTGTTACCAAATATTAATATTAACATAAATATTATCTGTAATTTTCATCGTGACTGGCGGTTCAAAAACGAAACTGAGTTATCAAACAACAAAATAGTTCTTGGAACACGAACGGCCTTTTGTAAAAAATGACTAAATAATCTTTAGTTTACTTTCAATTCTATCCACCAAGTTACGTGTAACGAACAGAAAATTCCTGATCGAATTCATATAATAGCAGGCTGTTATGCTGATTTGAGAACAAAGAAAATCATGTAATTTGATTATAGTATTCGTTTCGGCGTAACAGACAAAAATGAAGGCAGAAATAAAAAAAGTTGATGCTTGTTTTTAATAAAAAAGTTAATGGGAATTTGGTATGTCACCCATGATTTTTGATACTTACGATGTATTTTGAATTGTGATTGACAGATTATGATTATATTATTCCAAAAAAAGTATATTTTAAATGGTTTTTAGTAGGTTTAAATTATTTAAAGGTTTTTTGGCTCACTTTGTATGACTAACAGTTAGTTGAGTATTTTATAAATAATGTAAATAGTATGTAGCCCCGCTTGGGCAGAGCAACGCCGTGTGGGCTCGTGGGGGCGATCGGCAGCGGCGATCTCTCGCGCCGGGCCTTGGTACAGGCCATGGTCCAGAGCGAGGAGTAGTGGCAGGCGGTTGCCTCCTTCTGCGAAGCAGTAATGCTAGTAAAGGAGGCGCCCGATCGCGTGAGGCAACGGTCCTCACGCCCCAACTGCCGCTGGGATTCCGATCCCGATTTCCGGCCATAGTACGTATAGGTCTGATTTTGAAAGGAAGACTCGGCCCCGGTACGAAAGGCGGTGAAGGAACAGGAGTGGGTTTTTAGTCAGTAAAAGTCTGACAGTATCTCCCGCTCCGCTCAAGAGCAAGGGACGTCATAAGATGATTTTCCCAAAGAAAAAAAAATATATCAACATCACCTTTCTGCTCCTAGTTTAACACAATACCGTTTCATCTTTCATCTATTCAAACTACTATTAAATTTATTTATTAAAAACTAGCTTTAACTAACATAAAATATTTATATTTATATTTGCCTATGTAACTTAAGAATAAAGTAGCTTTCTATCGGTGAAAAAATTTTAGCAATCGTACCAGTACTTTCCGAAATTACCACTTACAAACAAAAAAAAAAAAACAAATTTTACCTCTTTATAATATTTGTGTAGAAAAACAGTTATAAACAATGAAATACACTCAATATTAAATAAACGTAAAGAAGGCAATAAATGAAGACGTTGAAAAACAAACAGTTGTCACTCAACAATATTACCTACTGTTTAAAACGCCAGGATCGTTCGGCTATAAAAAAAGACAATTTAACACAATTAAACTTGACAACATTCATTCGAGTCAATTCTCCAAATAAGCCTTAAAAAGGTTACTTCAAGAAGTAATTGTGAAAGTTGTTTTCAGTATTTTTTATTATTCTAACTTCGCAATTAAGTCGGTCATTCAGTTCGAATTGGCTATTAAGACACCGGTTCTAAAGCTGATTTGTTTCTTTTGTTTTTAATTATCCTTTTGTATTATGAAATCTGCTCGTTGAATGTGCTAAATGAGTGGAATGGCCCATCTTGGTGTTTGAAGTCTGTTTTGGTATGATTTCAGTTACGTTGAAATGATTTTAGGAATTTTGTTAAGCGTCGTGTTTGTTTGTGAAGATTAGGAATAATTTGGGTTGCTTTTCAAGGGTTAAGAATATACTAAAATTACTCATAAAATTATATTATTGATAACTTTCTTTGACGATTTTAATAGCTATTTCACCTAGACACGGTCAATAACTCGTCTAAAATTCTAATATCCTGACTGAAGGTTTTCAATAAGTCTTCAATGTTATTCTAAAATATCCATTTTCTGCTGGATTGTTCAAAAGAGCTACTGCGGCTCTTATGTACAAATGGCAGTTGAAGGAACCCGGTTGAGATTTTAGCTAGCAAAAGTCTGACACTCCGTCTCGCTCTACCCAGAGCGACGGAAAGCCAAATATTGCGCGCCTCAAAGATATGTCAGCAAAACTGTCGGGGCCCAGCAGGGCCGAAGCCTATTGTGGCCATCGGTTGATTTCCAAAAGGGAACGGAGTCCTGGAACGCAAGGCAAAAGAAGAAACATAAGTGTGGTTTTAGTCAGTAATAGTCTGATATGCCCTTTCAAAGGTGGAGCGGGAAAAGTCAATGGATGGTTTCCCACCTTAAAAAACACCCAATAAGCGTTTTAAAATAACGTTTTTTATTGCGCTCTAAACATACCTAAAACAATAAACCAACGAACGAAGACAAAATAGATATTTATCACCTCTCTCCTTTTTTCCAGGTGTGTTTGTTGCTGGCAGCTGCCTCTTGCAAGGCCGGAATCTACTCCAACGAAGTAGCAGGAGATGGTGGGCACGGCGGGGGTGGTAGCTCAGGATACGAATATTCAGCCCCAAGCGGCGGCGGAGGCGGTGACTTCTCTGGTGGCCAAGGACATGACCTAGGAGGACTTGGCGGACAAAGCTTTGGAGCCAGCGGCGGCGGTCACGATTTCTCTGGCGGCCAAGTACATACTCTCGCTCTGACCCAAGGACATGATGGAGGCCAAAGCTTTGGCGGATTTGGGGGCCAGTTCCACGGAGACTTCGGTGGCGGCAACGGCGGTGGTCATGGCCAATTTGCTATTCAAGACAGTGGAAACCATGGAGGACAGGATTTTAGCGGAGATTCGTACCTGCTAGCTGCTCAAGAGTCTGGTCATCAAAGTCAAGGTGATAGTGGTTCTCAAGGTGATGGAGGACATGGTTTCGGTGGTCAGGGAGGCAATGGCGGACATGATTTCGGAGGTCAGGGAGGCAATGGTGGTCACGATTTTGGTGGCCAAGGAAACGGTGGTCATGATTTTGGTGGCCAAGGAAACGGTGGTCATGATTTCGGTGGTCAAGGACAGGGTGGTCATGATTTTGGCGGTCAAGGACAAGGCGGTCACGGATTCGGCGGTCAAAGCGAAGGCGTCCATGGATTCGGACCTGGCTCCTTCACCCTACAGGATGGTGGTCAGGAATACGGCCACGGAGACGGCCACGATTTTGGCGGTGCTGAAGCTATCCCTGTTGGTACCCATGTTGATGAAGAGCACCCTGTCGAAGTACCCAACTACAAACATGTCACGTTCAAAATCCCTAAGACTGTCCATATCAACGTGCCTAAACCTATTCTCATTGGCATACCTCATCCTTACCCCGTCAAGGTTCCTGTCAACAAGCCCGTCGCTGTACCCGTTGAGACTGAAATCTCTATCCCCATTGAAAAGGTTGTGCCCTACCCAGTCGTCAAGCACGTTCCCTACCCCGTTGAAAAGCACGTGCCAATTAAGGTCGAGAAGACTGTGACAGTGCACGTGCCCCAACCTTATCCTGTGAAGATCCCCGTGTACAAAACCATTCACCACCATAAGGATCATTAAGGAGTAGATACCATAGACGTTCTTTGGAGAAAGTAACAATTTTTTTTAGTTGAAACTGAATTTTGATATATTTTGTTCGCTTTTTATAAGTAGATTGTAGATTTTCTGAACTATAAGTCTGATTTTTGTGTGGAAAGTTTGGGAGAGAGTAAGATTTGGTTATGTTGACAATATTATAGAAGATGATAGGAAAAAATTGTTAATTTTATCAAAGAACTGTTTTAATTGAGTGCCTTGTAAATAATTTGTTGTTAATTTTAAGTCATTTTCAACTGTCTTCATGTTGTAGTTGATTTATTTATTGTATGTTGTTGTTGTTGTTACTGTTGTTATTGTTGTTGTATGATGTTGATTATACGTTTACGATTGTTAATATTTTCTTTTATTTTATTTGTTTATATCACCCTTAATAGTTATAACATTAAAAAACTTTTTACAACAAAAAAGTAAAACCGACTTCAATGTAAAAAAAAAAACACTAAAAAGTGCAAAATAACTTGTATGTTGTATTTTATACTTTTTAGTTATAGTACCACCACTAAATGTATCGCTCAGCTAAACTTAAATACCTTATAGCCAAAGTGAATCTCATGACAATTCTAATAATAAACACGGTTAGATTACATAAATTTATTATAGAGATCAGTTTGATATATTTCCCCTTTTCCTTCATCCAGTCGTCGACTACACGTATAAACAAAGCAATTTTACTTGTTACGACGGTTCTGCTATGGTCCTATGAGGAGTTCTCTTTCGTATCTTCAAAGTTCATGATCATATCATAACATATTTCGATGGGACCAACTCGAAAGCATAACCTTTCATTCAAAAAATAGATTTTCAAAATTGGTCCACTATTGACCGAAAAATCGGTGAAAATACATTAAAAAAAATACATTCACCCGAACATCGAAACTCCTCCTTTTTGAAGTCGGTTAAAAAGTACACGGTACTTTGTATAGGAAAGAAGAAAAAAGCTCAATGATTCTGCACTTTATTTGGACGATTAAAATTGCTCCAAAATTTTTTATTATAGTTTCGTAATATGAAAAAGTAGCTAAAAACAGTGGCCAATCTTTTATTTATTTATATACCTTATTTGTGACTTGCATAAGATAAATTTACTAACCGTAGTAACTAACTAAACCACTTACTAAGAGAAAATACTACAAGTGTCGTGATAGTTCAGTGATTAAGGCATCCGCCTCTCATGCATGATGTTGCAGGTTCGGAACCGGGCAAGTACCAATGTGAATTTTTCAATTAATATGTACTTTTCTAAGTCTATCTAGGACGAAACAAAAGGGAACCTAAAGATATTGTGGGTTTTAGTCAGTCAAGTTCTAAAAGGCTGATTCATTACACTCTGGCTGGAGCCAGAGGGAGCTTTCGCTTTACCGAGAGTGAGACTTTTGATGATTTCCTATGCGCAACCGGAAAACGCAGCGTTGGAAAGCCTCCCACAAGGTGGTCCGACGACCTGGTGAGAGTCGCAGGAATGCGGTGTATGCGAGACGTACAGAATCGGTCGTTGGGGTGACGCTTGGGGGTGGCCTATGTCCAACAGTCTTTCGGCTGAAAAAATAATATGCTCAAAAGATAAAAAAGCATTGTAGCATGTCAGTTAATAGGACTAGACCCTACTCTTGATGCTGCGATGATGAACCTTTGTGAATATGTTACTACATTTTACTTAGTTAAAATTTTGAAAACTCATTCCAGTCTCAGGCTCAAAAACGCTAAAAGTAAAATACCTTCCACGTGATTTAACAAAGAAAAGGTGGACGTAGAAAAGAAAATAACAAACTTAACAAAAGCAATCGTAACACAGAGCTGAGTATAAAAACTTTATGTAACTGAGTTAGTATTCGTTTCCTGCTATTTTAACATAATGTGCCCCTTACCTTTAGCGCCTAATCAACATGGATGGAATAAAATTGTTTATTACGAAAACATGTTTGTGTGAGAGATATAGGCCGAAAAATCGCCAAATTTAAGTGTCTGCGGGCACGTTTTCCGTAGAACCGAGAAGTCGAAAGCAGGTGACTATGAACTGGAAGACACCTGAGTAATATTTTCTTCATATTTGTGAATAAGTGTGGCAATTTTTCGGGCTATTACTAAAGTGGCAGTGGGTAGGGTATACTAATTGCAAAATAGATGGTTGGTGAAGCCGAAAGCTTCTGGAGTGACGACCGCGTGCTGGAAGACGCAGCGATCAAAGGCCACCAAAAAAGTGGACCAATGACCTGATAAGGGTCGCGATGGATGCGAAACACACAGGGCCAATCGTTGGCGACACTTTGGGGAGGCCAAAGTCTATCAGCGGACGTTTTTGGACTGAAATGATTATAATGATGACGATGTATTTGGGAACATAAAAACTAATAAATATTAATAACGTTATAGGAATATATACAAACTAAAAATAATAATATTTACAAACGGGTAAAAAAAATTATTGGGCATCAAAAAATTCATCCACATCGATATCAATAGGAAAAGTGCCCAGAACGCTGGCAACATTGCCATGGGCACTTTTCCTATTGTATTTGGGTAAATAAACTATAATTGAAGAAGGTAGATTAGGCAGTTTTCAAATTCTCACAAAACACATAGAAAATAATGTGTGGTGTTTTTTGAGTCGCGTAATTTACGAATGTGATTTATCTTTTTCAGACAAAAGTCTTGTATGTTACACAGCGGCGCAAATATTAAATATTTCAGTTGAACGTAAATAACGTAATTCAAGAAATGCGACAATCAACTTACAGAATTACGTTCGTTTGATCTCACATTTATTGAGACAGGATACATATTAACACTTCTTGTAATGATGTAACTGTACAGAATACTAAATAGAAAACGAAATCCAATCACTTATCAGCAGTGATCGGAGTAGGTAGATTAAATTGGGGTCATTGATCCGAAACGTATATATTAATATGGACATTCATCCGGAATTGGTTGATTATTAAAAAAAAAACCGGAACTTAGGTAGGAATTGTATAAAAATGAGCAATATTATATTCTTCATAATTTTTTAACGGCACACAGTTACGATTACGGCCATATCTAGTCTCCAACATTTCTGTTAGCATCATAATATTTCTTAGTCCTTACTTCCTGAGAAATCCGACAGCGAATAAGATATGCCAGTAATGATGTTGAATGTTTCTCTTATTAGACTTCCTAACGTAGGTATTTATCTATCTATCTATCTAAATAAAAATGAATAGCTGTTCGTTAGTTTCGCTAAAACTCGAAAACGGCTAAACCGATTTGGCTAATTTTTGTCTTGAAATATTTGTGACAGTCCAGGAAAGGTTTAAACGGTAAAAAAAAAAACATCCGAATACAACGCCATCTCTAGTTAAAATGTCATTTAAAAATGAATTATGCTGTTCTGGTAATACCAGTAGATGGCGTTAGTCTTACTATTATTTTTTTTTTTATTTTTTTTTTTCCACAAATATCACACAACGCCGTCTAATCTCAAGCTAAGCAGAGCTTGTGTTATGAGTACTAGACAACTGATAAACATACATATATATTTCTAAATAGATACATATTATAGATAAATTACACCCAGACACAGAACGAATGATCGTGCTTCATCACACCAACATTTGTTCTGGGTGGGAATCGAACCCACGACCTCCAGCATAGCAGTCAGGGCCACTAACCACTAGACCAACAGGCCAGTCAATTAGGTGGTACCAAGTTCGCCGGGTCAGCTAGTATTTGAATAATAATTTGAAATAGGTATTTTTGTATCGAATTAAGTACCTTATCACAGTCCAAAGAAGACTTTTCTTTTACAATACTTTGCACTGGTATTTCTGTATGTATCGTGTCTGCATTCATATACATGTAAACTCACAGTATACACAATAGATACCTAGATCCGAAACAACTATACAGATAGGCCATACAAATATTTCGCATGCTTAATAAAAAAGAGACCTAACTCAAAAAAAAAAAGTATTTCAAAATTAAACCTTATTATTGAAACATATTTCTTAAGATTCAAATACCTTATTTTTGAGTTAGGTCGTTTTATGATTAAGCATGCGATTTGTTCGGTGACGGAATTGAATTCGCGACACGCAACGCAACAAATATAACGCCGATTTCATATGTAAGTACCTAATAGAAGTTTGATCAATCGAACAGATACCTAAAGTCCAGCCCGTATTAGCAAAGGAGGCGGCCGCATGCGCGAGAGAATAGCCCTCACGCCCCAGCCGCCGGGATCTCGATCTCGATTGCCAGCCACCGTAAGCGCTGGCTTGCGGACGGCGAGCAATGGGTAGCTCGCCGTCCGACCGTCCGAGAACCGTCCGGACCGAGCCCAAGTTGTCGACGGCACGTAGTCTTCCACGCGCGCCTCAAGGAGATGTCAGTAAAACCGTTGGAGCCCAGCAAGGTCGACGCCTACTGGGGCCATGGGTGATGCGAAAGAGAACCCCGGGGCCCTGGAACGAATGCAAAGAAGGAACAGGAGTGGGTTTTTAGTCAGTAAAAGTCTGACACTATCTCACGCTTCGGATGTCATCGGATAATTTTACCAAAGAAAAAAAACCCGTGTTCGTTCTTATGTCCTTATACTTTTACCTCGTTCAACATACCTTCAATCTTTTACTGCAAATAACATCCTAAGGGAACAAAATTATGACTGTTTTTTCTTTCAAAGCGTTGCATGAAAGCAGACATTTCACATTTGCATGTGTCGAGTTCAGAGAACCTTGTTCTGTCTCTTGAGACGTAAACTTGAGGACATATTAAATGGGACACGATAAAATAAATGTTTTTTTGTTTTTCAAAATATTTTTTGTTTATTATTTTATTTATATTTGTTTTTAGTCTCAGAAGATTTTTCTGTTATATAAATTCAATATTTTTTTCTAATATAGTTAAAAATCTTACTCACACAAAAAATTCACGTTAAATTTCTAGTTGTTGTGCAAACAGTAATCTTAAATTCACTAACACCCAGCTCCGGGAAATGTATCTACTGTACACTGAACAAATATTTGGTCGAACCGGAACCGGCTGGCACACAAGCCAATCCCAACCAAGCGATCTAGTTCAATTTTAAGTCTATTTTGTACTGTTTACAGCATGGAAAAAGCTTTACAAACTTTCAAAAAAAATTGTTTAAATAGATAGATTGATATATTATTCTTTATTGTACACCAAGAATAAAAATTACAAATAAATTTTCACTGATTTTGTATTTTTTTGTTTTTTTTTTTCAATTTTTTTTTAGATTTTGCTTAATACTGCAGTTAATTTACAAGTACATAGGGTGGCCTTAACGTTAAAATTAAATAATTAAGATAACTGTTTTAAACGAACCATAATATTACAAAAGACAATTACGCTACACTACACTACTTAGCACCATAGTGTTAAGTAGGTTAGGTAGGTAGGTATATATTACGGACTAAATGGATCATTAAATTGTCCTCCAGTGTACGTCGGCTGCACTCAGTAGCTCAGTACAGCTGTAATGTGGAGTAAATGGTAAACGTTTGTTCCATTTTATTTTCTATTTTGCAGTTAATAATAAAGTAAGTACACATTTATTTTCCTCGAGACTGCATAGATATTTGTATTTGACGCCAGAATTGGAGTAAAATCTGTATAATTGGCACCTGCATTACGGGTTAGGATTATTATCATACGAATAAAATACGATACGATGACATACAGCAGTTGTTTTAAATCGAGTTTGACACTTGATTTGGTTTGCGTGGAGTATATAAAAATTGAATAATGTTGTAACTATCATCAACTTTTTTCTTATTCTCAGTTTTTCTCTGTATACTTAATATACATGTACACTCACATACTTTTACGTTTTTCATGAATCACTTTTTCTTTTGGTGAAAACCGTATAAAATTCCTTTCAGTAGTTTTTGAGTTATTCGCGAACATACAGAGAGACAGATGCGGTGGGGTAGTTTGTTTTAAAATATGTTAAGATAAGGATATATAAGTTTTGGTTTTTGGGTAACAAATAAATATTTATAGGGTTCCGTAATTTAAAAGGAAAAAAACAGAACCCTTATAGGATTGTCCGTCCGTCTGTCTGTCTGTCAAGACCCTTTATCTCCAAAACGCGTGGAGGTATCAAGTTGAAATTAAAACCATATTCAGGTCTAAGGTCCCTTGAAGCTGTAAAAATCAAAACTTCGAAGTTCACGAAAATAAAAAGATACGTCCGTTTATGTCGCAAAAAACCTACGTTTCGACACTTTCAAAGGAATCAAAATTCATAGGGTACTTCCCGTTGTCCCAAAATCAATCAAAATTAAGTCGCAATAAAAAACTTTTGCGATTCAAAAAAATCTTTGAAACTCCGTTCGGGAATTATACTATCCACATAGATAACAGTTTGTACAGAACCCTCAGTGCGCGAGTCCGACTCGCACTTGCCCCAGATTTTTTAATTTTTTTTTAAATGGATATTTGTGGTTATAGTTACTCACACTATAATCTTTTTGTGTCCAATATAAAATAAATTCTATAAAGCACGCGGTTTCAGGGTACCCGTTTAGCCGGTTAGTTCTGTTGCCTTGCCTAGAATCAATTTATTAGGAAATTCCGGCTAAGCAACCGGCCACCTAATAGATCGACTAGCAAAAGACCTCTAAAAAAAAACAAATGAATAATTCTGAGAAATATTTTCTGATAAATTTAGTGGGTCATTAATTTGTTCGCCACTGTACCATAATATTACACCCGCACGTGTACACACTAAGTAGCACTTTAGATCGCAGAACTAGGGAGATGTGTTGAACGTGACTGCAAATTACTAATGAGGCATGAATGGGATATAATTTTACTGCCAATGTATGCGTAGATTCACGACATGAGGGAGAGTCAAGAGATTTTTGAGAAATCACATCCTGAGTAAAAAGCTGAGAGCAGAGTACGTTTTTTTAAATATATTTATCATTTATATACAAGACCAACAAACAAGACAACAAAAGGTACCAAAAACCACTAAGATTTAAACTTGTGCTATCATGAATGATAGATAGATTCATGATAGCACAAGTTATCATGAATCTATCTCAATATCAAAACTAAAAAAAAAAAGTTTTTTTTTATAATGCTGTGTATATTATTGTCAGTAACCATTTATAAAATGTTTAGGTCTTTAAATAAGTAAAAACATTCCTAAATAATACTTAAATAATATTGCTTAAGTTTTATCATCAACACAATTTTAGTCAAAGGACGTCCACGGTTGGACATAGGCATCTCCCAAGTGTCGCCATAATTAACGGTCCTTTTCGTCTCGTCTCACCAGGTCCTCCTTGTGGGAGGTTTTCCAACCGGTAATCCCTTTCTTCTCCTGAAATAGTTTGTCCGAAAATCATTATCCCGTTACACGTTTGCTATAAACTTCAGTAACCATAATGTTCAAAGTCCCGAAATTTTGTTTAACATAATTATCTTTAGTTCTAAAAGTATTCTGTCATAATATCGAGTACTATAATAATTGAATCTCCTAATTTTACATGACCTAAAATCATATGTCCTAAGTCTTGTGTCAAATAAAATGTATTATTCCGAATATTCATTTAGGTCTTAAAAAAATTGCTAACAATTAGGTTTTAATGACAGAAACGAATCGCTGTACATCCGACTCCACACAGTCTTGTCTGCTCTATCCCTAGAGTGTAGTTCAAAATCGCGTAAGCGCGTGGGACCATTGTAAGCGACCATGTTTTATTGCCATATTTATGTCATCACTGGCACACGCACTGGACTTTCGTCTTGAGACACTGGCTTCCCGAAGTCTCGAACGCTGCCCAGCCGAGGGATTCGACGATTGACCTCTTTCTCAAAATTAGACCTACCCAAATGCATTGCTTAAGTTTACATTTGATATTTTTGTGTAATATTTTTTTTTAATATTATTATGGTACACTATTAATAATTCTTGGTACAATATAATCGGTAGTTCGTTCGATATGCGTAGCGCCAGCGAGCCAACAGTTCGTTGTGTAAGAAACTTGTTCTCAGAAACTGCCCGATTGCATACAGTGTTCGATTTTGTTTCTTAATTGTTTATTGAAATGTTCTTTTAATAACAATAAAAAACATGGATCGTGTAGATTTATCTATCAATCAAGAAAAGTATAAAATATTTTATTTATTTATTTACTTATTTGCTGACATGTAAAACACTGGATATTAAGCATGCATTTAAATATAATATGAGACTTGTTGGCTCTTTCCTGTAGTGACTGACCGAGGGTTCAGTTTCGGCAGAAAATCTGCCGATCTTTCGCCCATACCGAAACTTTTATTTTACGTGAGAAATCAACAAATGATTTCTCTACTCTAGTGAAGTAGTGGTAGTGAGAATTTTAGAATTTTCTGACTAAACCCTTGCTATTTGCGAGAGCCACAGTAATTCTCTCGAATAATCCTCAGGCAGGCCGCTCCGAAATTGCGTTCGTGAATTATCGTGCCTCATTCGGCTGATTTCGCCATCATCAGCTTAGAACGCCGGCCGGCTCTCGGGTCGAGTCAGTCGTTAAAATAGTTATTTAATGAGGTCCTTTAATTGTAAAGTAAACGTTTACAATGTATTTTTTTTTTGTTTTTTTAGCAGAAAGATCATCGTCATCACCATCGACTATTCCGTGTTATTTGGAGTTGGTGCAACACGTTTTTTCTTCCATTCTGTCTTGTCATCCGTCATGCTATCTCTAACTCCCTTTTCTTTCTTTTTATAGCAGAAAGATACAAAATGTCTTTTCTTTTATTCAAATAGCTACTTTAACTATTGTTTTTATTTCTTTTATCACTGTTTTTATGAAAGTTTAAAATATAAGCCAAACAAGAAGAGAGAGAGAGAAAGAGAGAGTGAGTGAGTGTGGGGGGAGAGTTCTAATAGTTTTGTTTTTCCAGTTTCGGCAGTCCTGTTTCCATTGGACACTTCTGTTCAGATTTCCAAAAGGGACAATGTAACATCTAGGTTTTTTTAAAATGCTTGTCGTTACCGTTTTAATACTGGGCTGGGTTAGTCGCTCGGTAAATCTAATCCTACATTCCGAGTGACTAACCCATAGTCGCTCGGAATGTAGGATTAGATTTACCTTTACTTAATTTTATTGAAATTGATGACTTTTATTCTATTTGGCCTAGTATTTTCATAGTACACACGTCATAGTATCATTTACTATACATTAATATAATAATGGTAACGGTTATTATCGTTACCATATTTGGTAACGGCCCTGACTTACGAGTTGTAAGTTCAGGATTCAAACCCAGTCAGCAACATTACTTTGTGTAATTTATTTTACCACCACTGCTCACAAAACGGTGAAAGAAAACATCGTGCAGAAACGGCATGTTCTAGAACCAAAAGATTCAAAGGCATGTGACATTCACCAATCCACACTGGGCCCGCGTGGTATCCACCACGGCCCATTCCCTCTCCCAGAGAGAAGGCCTGAGTCTCAGCAGTGGGAATATTAAAAAGCTGATTATGCTTATCTTATATTTAAAAATCAATGCTACTTTTCTTTGTAATTTTATAACTCAAGAACGGGCTCACCTATCCAAACCAAATGTTTACGCTTTGATCGGACTATTTAGTAGATAGTTTATGTGAAGTTTGCACAAAATCGGTCGAGCTGTTCTTCATTTATCACATTATTAGGCGGTACGAAGTTTGCCGAGTCAGCTAGTATGCTTATACATTAATATATACAGCATATATGATATGATAGCCTAAGTTCAACGATCTCTAACGAAACTTCACAAAGTTACCGTCGCCGGAAAACAAAAGGTTTTCGTAGGTACAAGAACAATAATAAATTTCTCGTACAAGGATACAAAGAAAATAATGTTTAACATGTGTCCTTACCACGAGAACGGGAGGAAAATTCTCACCTTTTTTTTTTCGTAAATAGGTATGTGTAGTTTAATTTATTGTTGCCTTATTATGAGGACGAGGGGATGGCAAACAAGGATATAGTGATGGGATTAGTCGATACACTCGATATGTCAAGCTATCTTGGTAGGTAGCAGGGTTTTTTAATTTTAGGTGAGAAATCATCCAATGACTTTTCCTGGTGTTGGGCAGAGCAGGAAGGCGTGTCAGACTTTTACTGACTAAAAACCACTTAAGTTCCTTCTTTGTCTTCGTTTCAGGGCCCCGGGGCATACTTTCGCACAACCCATTAGGTAATAGAGTAGTTTCAAATACTGTAATTTTGCATTAACGCACTGTCGAATTACAGTTCTGGCGTAAGTAGTAGTCACATAATGGTTTGTCGCACTACCGTAGGGTCGATCTACCGTAGGCCGAACTTTTTATAGAATATTTGTTATTACGAACTTTTTATTGTGAATAATTGTTATACACTTCTGGACACATCTATTGGCCCAACTTGTATTTTCAGTTTCGTTTGGTCCTAGCAAAAATTTTATATTAGGTCGAGCAAAAAGTTTTTATGCAGTTTTGAACCTGGCACATTCACAATTTTATTCAATAGTCTTTTTTTGAATTTCGAACACAGAATTTAAAGAAACAAAAGACAATTTGGAGCCTGTTTGTTGATATCAAACAATCGAATACTAAGAAAACTTGGTTTTATTGGTTTACTTGGATTTAATTCTTGAAAAAGTGATTGATATCTTTGGTTTTGCAACAAACATTACTTATTCTTAACATTAAGGTGAGGTTCTATCAATAATCTATGGATACTTCACCTGAAGTCGCCGCCCAAGCTGTGGCACTTATTCAGGCCGGACACAGCCAAAGACACGTGAGTGCTCAACTTAATTTAAGTCGATCTGCGGTCCGAAATGTTTATCGGAGGTACCTAGAGACTGGCGGCTTTGTTCGTCGCCAAGGAAGGTCACGATCTCGGGTCACAACTGAAAGGCAGGATCGATTCATCGTGTCGACCAGCTTGAGAAATCGTCACCTTACCTCCATTGAGATACAAAACCAACTTCGCGACTTCCACGGAGTATCTGTGAGCGCTCGAACTGTTCGGAGAAGGTTAAAAGAACGCGATATGGTACCACACAAGCCAGCTGATAGGCCCAAACTAACGCGAGCCCACCGAACAGGGTGCCTTCATTTCGCACGCAGTCATTTAAATTGGACACAGCAAGATTGGAGCCGTGTACTCTTTTCTGATGAGTCTAAAATTGTGTTACATGGCAATGATGGAAGGAAGAAGGTCTACCGACTAAGGGAGAGCGTTTTGCACAATGCTGCTTTGAAGAGAGGGTTGCTTATGGCGGTGGCTCATGGACTGTCTGGGGCGGTATATCCGCGAGCGGAAAAACTCAACTTGAGGTTGTTACAGGACCACGGCTGCCAACATTAAATGCTGAAAGGTACATTCGTGAGTGCTTAGAACCTCACGTGATACCATACGCGGACTATGTGGGCCCAAATTTCCTTTTTATGCATGATAATGCAAGAGCCCATGCGGCCGGCATCGTCAGGGAATATCTTCGGGATGTGAACATCACAGTTATGGACTGGCCAGCCAGAAGCCCAGACATGAACCCCATTGAGCACATGTGGGACGAGCTAAAAAGACGTGTTAGGGCTCGTCAGCCAGTTGCCCAGACGATGCAGGAGTTGAAAACTGCCATAGAAGAGGAATGGGAGATGATCCCTCAAAATTTCACAGAGCGGTTGATAAACTCTATGCCTAATCGTATGAGAGCTGTGGTAGATGCCCATGGAGGCAACACGCGTTATTAAATTAAACCTTTATTTGATAAAACATGTTTTTTATTCAAAAATCAATTGCCTTTAACAAGGCGCATATCCGACTTGTTAGGCATAGCTACATGTCGTATGGTATTCTGAATTCAAATTTAAAACAATACGATCGAAAAAGATAGTAAAATGTATCAGGTTTAAAACTGCATCAACAGTTTTTGTTCAATCTAGCAATCATATTTCGGTAGGGGCCATCTAAACCTAAACTCTAAGGTGGGCCAATAGATGTGTCCAGAAGTGTAGAATAGAATATCGTTTAATTTATATAAGTAACAAATTTTAAGTAAAATTCATAAAAACATAGTTGGATTTTTACCTAAAATTAACAAACTGAAAGCAAAGTATGTTTTATTTAGAAATTAAAAGGAGATCTTCTGTCTCTCTGTACGAGATGCTGAGTAAATATTGAACTATAATCTTTATACAGCTAATTTAATTTATAGAAACCTGATTTTCTATTTATTAGATTATACAGAAATGGGCCTAAGAATGAAAAAAACATTTTTACAAAAACATATTTCCAAACCGTATTGGTATTGCATACAATATCATCGTCTCTTATTCATCATCATCATCATCATTTCAGCTGAAAGACGTCCACTGTTGGACATAGGCCTCCCCCAAGTGCCGCCACAATGAACGGTCCTGTGTGTCTCGCATCCATCATCGTCTCTTTTTAGTAACTAGCTTTTGCCAGCGGCTTCGCTCGCGTGAAAATAGGTTTCTCCATACAAACTTCCAACCCCCGTTTTACCCCCTTAAAGGTGGAGTTTCGTAAAATCCGTTCTTAGCGGATGTCTACACTCTTTAAAGAACCTGCCTGCCGAATTTCAAGTTTGTAGCTGTTATAGTTTCTGAGATTTCGTGATTAATCATTGAGTGGTATTTCGCTTTTTTATATAGTATAAATTTCAGGGTAAAAGAAAAGCATGGTGTACTGTTTTAGCACCAGACGCATGACGATTTGGTTTTTGTTGATTGTGGGTAGGTGCTTTTGAAGATTGAGTGGAAAATGAGTTGAAATTCAATCCTAGGGGTTTACTGGCGGACTGCGAGATCGTTTGAAAGGGATACCATGGTCCTGCAACGCGAAGAGCAATTGAAAGAACACGAGTAGGTATTAGTCAGTAAAAGTCTGACGTGGGAATCGTTCTACAAAGACCGTGGTAAGTAAAGGATTCAGCCATGCGAGCGAAGGAGGTAGCTGAAACTGTGAGGGAAAGGTCATCCTCCGTGCTTCGATAGTCGTAGGTCGGTTACTTGACCCCATAGGCGCTAGTTTGCGGATGGAGAGCAATGGATAGCTCGCCGTCCGGCCGTCTGCTAAGCTATCGGCACACTGTGTTCCACGTGTGCCTTCAAAACGTGTCAGCAAAATGGACGGGGCCTAGTATAGCCGATGCCTGGTAGGTCTGTAGGATTGTTTAAAAATTGTTCTCCATACAAACTTTGGACCCCTGTTTCATCCCTTTAGGGGGTGAATTTTGGAAAATCTTCTCTTAGTACTCGCTTACGCCATAAAAATAAACCTTTTGCAAAATTTTACGCTCCTGATCTCATTAGTTTCGGCTGTGCGTTGATATGTCAGTCATACCATTTCTCCTTAAAAAAAAAATCTTTAATTTCCGAAAACAGTCCATAAAAGTTGTTAGTAATAAGAATTAAACTTATAATTAATAAACCAGTAATAATATAAAGCTCCATCTACCACCATCTATTTTATATAGATACCATTTAATATTCAAAACCTCTACAAAATATTCGATCAAAACGATCATCTAAAATATAAAGACAATAGGAAATTCGAAGGCGTGATAATCGAATAAAAAAAAATCGGCTCCATTGCAAACGTTGTCGTTATTAGATTTTCGTCGAATGACAAAATTGCAATCGTTCCCGAATCGATTTCAATTCGAATAAATTTGGAATGCTCTAGTTGGAATGTAATTATTGAATACAAATGGAATATTTCTACTACGTTTTATTTTTCGATAATACGCCATTCTTTTAGCGCCAGGTTTTTATTAAAATACAAAGGCCTTTGTCTTATTTTGTCCCTGTTCTTATACAAAAAATGAGCATTCGAGCAGAGGTTCGATTATTCGTACCTGAATCATCGCATATAATTTTAAAAAATTAGTAGACAGAGTATTCATTATACGGTGTGTAAAGTTCTGCATGTTTTTAAATTATTTTTTTCGTGTTACAGTACTATATTTGATCATTAGATTTATCATTTATTGATCAAAACTAATTTCTCGACTTGCCTGCACACTATTGTGATATGGAATTTGAACTACTTTGGCAATCTTAGCCTGTCTATTATGCAGTAGCATTTATGAAGTAGAGTGTCCTAAATACTTAAAACTTTAAGAAAGAAACAGACACAAGCGAGCCTTTGAAAAACTACGATCAACAATGACGCGTTAACAAAAAAAAGATAAGAACCTCACCGTTTACCGTAAAATCAATAGCTCTAACAATACATTCACTCAACCCGATCCAAATCGAATGACACACTTGAATCGATTACGTAACAATATCGAATAACTCGAATAAAGTTACATTACATCACTAGAGACGTAATTTTGTGGTTAAAACGTAATACTTTGTTAAGGTAATTAGGCTAGAATTATTTTGTGTACCACATCTGGCTGTCTGAATTATTCGAGACAAGACGCCAGCGTCTTGTTTCGAATAATTTAGTCGAAACAATGAGACAGAAGTAACGTGAATTTTGTGAAGAAGCTATCTTTTTTTTTGACTGAAATTATTTCGCTTGAGTTATTTTCTTTGTCTGGTGATATTATACTTTAGGGTTAAAATGTTGGGCCATTTTGTTGTGAAGCAACAAGAATTAGGTAAACTAAAAATATTATACTTTTTTATTTTAAAGTTCCTGTCCAAAGAACCTCAGCAGAGTTTTAGACTAAGTGAAATTATATCAGCCAACGTTATTATTAAAATACTAAAATAACTGAGATTGACCGCATGAAAAATTCGATATTTCACCATTCACTTTGGACCTTTTTTAGTCGTTATAATTTTTGCTATGAAATATTGAGAGAACGTGACCTTTGAATAATGCGTTTTTAGGTACATTGTTGTGATATTTTGACTATTTATATAATATTTTGTATAGAATAAAATGAAATAGAATATTAATTTGTACACCAAAACAGTTAGCGCTCATTGTTCATGTACACGATGCCGCCGCCGCCGCGTCTTCGCCGTTTCGCCACCGCTCCTCTATTTTGTGCATATGTTCGCCACCGCACCGCACCGCACCGCAACCGCACTGCCACGGCAGCGCCACCGCACCGCACCGCCGCCGCGCCACCACCGCACCGCCACCTATTGTGACATGTGACTCTGTAATTCCTCGAAAATATATACTTTGACTTCTGGAATATTATTTATCTCCTGTACACGTAACATAATTCCGAACACAGAAAAGAATCGAAGGGCTGGAACGATTTGCCTGCTGCGGTATTTCCGTCCTATTATAATTTAGATGTCTTCAAGGCTCTTGTGTAAAGGCCATAAATAAACTAGTGCGCCTCACCAACAACGATTGCAACATTACTTACCATCAGGTGGGATTGCAGTCAAAGACTATAGTTTGTATTAATAAAAAACAAAACTTTTTACAAAAAAAATACAACCGACTACAATGTAAAAAAAAAACACTGAAAAGTGCAAAATAACTTTAATTAATTATTTGTTAATTTTTTTATTTTTACAATTTTTAGTTATGGTACCACCACTTAAAAGTACCATACTTAAATACCTATACAGCCAGAGTGCACCTCATGACAATTCTAATAATACCAAACACGGTTAGAGAGTTCTGGTGCCTAACTTCAGGCTTCATCATCAGATCAGTTCGATATATTCCCCCTCTTCTTACAGTCAGTTATCGACTACACGTATAAATAATTTTAAAAATTTGATTTGTTAAGATAGTTCTGCTGTGATCCTATGAGGAGTGCTGTTCCATATCTTCGAAGTTTATGATCAGATCATAACAATATTTCTATGGGACCAACTTAGAAGCATAAAGTTTCAATTAAAAAAAAAACATTTCGGTCCACAATTACCGAGAAATCAGTGAACATAATTGCATAAAAAAATATACCTCCAAAACATACCTCCTTTTTGAAATAGGTTAAAAATAAATGTATTTTTCGTGTCAAACTACAAACTTACTAAAACAATATACACGCAATCATATGACTGCGTTAGTACCTAGGTAAGTGAGTTTGCAATACAATTCACTCTACAATATTCACAAAGAGACAGTCCGGTCCCAATTAGTTCCAGTTTCCAGTGAAGCTCACGTTTTGTGTTTTGTCGACTATGTTTCTTGGATTAATTAGCTACCAATGTACATTTTAAGCTCAGAAGAGCTCGTGGGTAGAATAATAACAGCCATCCAGGTCGACCTGGACGGCTGTTATTATTGTTGGCGATCGCTCTCTGCTCTCTTTGCAAGGCTAAGGGCTATGGTCCGAAGCGAAGAGTAGTGGCAGGTGGTGGTCTCCTTCTGTGAAGCAGTAATGCTAGCGAAAGAGGAGGCCGCACGCGTGAGGGAACGAATGTCTTCACGTCCCAGCCGCCGAGATTTTGACCCCGACTACCAGCCACGGTAGACGCGGGCTTGCGGACGTCGAGCAATGGGTACCTTGCCGTCCGGTCGTCCGTTAATTGATCGGACCAAGCCCAGTCGTGAACACTGCGTATTGATCCATGCGCTCCTCAAAGAGATGTCAGCAAACTGTAGGGGTCCAGCAGGGCCGATGCCCGCTAGCTAGGACCGTGGAGAATTTCTGAAAAGGAAACCCGTAGTCCTAGAACGCAAAGGGCAACTGAAGGACACAGGTGTGGTTTTTGTCAGTAAAAGTCTGACACGCCCTCGCGCTCTACTCATAGCGCGAGAAGTCATTAGATGAACTCCACACTTAAAAAAAAAGGTGATATAGCCCCCTACATCACCTTTTTTTGCGTTGGAGTGCTGGGTGACGTCGGGATCGGCATGTTGGTCGACGGCGACGTTTAAGTTCTAACCTTTTGAATCATGGAGAACTTTAGCGCTACCAGTGTTTCCATCAAATATTAAGATATTATTCGTTGAGTTTTGAACTAACCTCAGTGTAAGACAGTCATGATTGTGATTTGTATTAATAAAGTCTTAGTTGTAATTAGTGTAGGGTTTTTATTATTATTTTTTACTTTATTGTTATTATAGTTAGTATTTTTAAATGATAATTATAGTCTTTGTTTATGACCAAAGTTATTTCACTTTAAGTAAAGTGATAAAATTTAAAAGAGTAGTTTTTTTTTGAGGTCGATCTTAACATACCGAGACACTTCCGTGCCTCGGTAAGCACAGTATTGAGATACTACTTATACACACACTACACTACACAACACAAAAATAGTAGAAAGATACTTATTCAGCAAGTATCTCGGAATAGTAAGGAGCTAAGCCAGTCCGAAATAGAGGTAAAGGTAAAGCGTTCGGATGTCTCGCTTCAGGCTGTCTCCAAATGAGGTGAAGCCAATCTGGTAGGATTCAACGCTGCCAAAACACAAGCGTGTTTGTTCACTGCCAAAAGGTGAATACCTTGTTTTCTGCTCTTCAGAATGTATCCTTGGAGTGCACCGATCAGCTTCAGCTTTCTTAGTAATTGAAATTTTGAAACCTTTACTTTGAGAACTTTGAAATTCAGTGTTCTTGCAAAGGACCTCAAAAGTTAAGTAACGATTGCCGAGGTCAGTCTGTGGGTGGGTGACCATCTTAATATACTGAGACATAGACTGGTCATCATCATCATCACTTCAGCCAAAAGACGTCCATTGTTAGACATAGGCCTTCCCCAAGTGTTGCCGTAACGACCGGTCCTGTGCGTCTCGCATCCATCGGATTTTCGCAACCCTACTCGCCAGGTCAACGGTTCAACTTGTAGGAGGCTTTCGAACGCTGCGTATCCGGTACGCAGTCACTACTTTAGAACCTTTAGGCCCCATCGACCATCTGTTCTGCGAGCAATATGCCCTGCCCACTGCCGCTTAAGTTTGGCGATTCTTCGAGCTATTGTGAGTGACCACGTTTCAGAGCTGAATGTCATCACTGTGACGACACGCACTGATCATAGGACTTTTGCCTTGAGACGCTGTGGTATGTTTGACGAGAAAACACCGCGCAGCTTCGCGAACGCTACCCAACCGAGTCGGATCCGAAGATTGACTAATTTTCGAAGTTATACCTACCCAACTGGAGCGTCTGTGGGACAGACAGAAATTACGTTTGCCTGGAGCTAAACGTAATTTTTAGAAATTGGTACCAGCTGTCATTTGAAGTTCTTTGACTGCCGTTACGCACAATTAGAAGCCAGGAAATCTAATACCAGTTTTACTAAACATTTATAACTGGGTTGTGGAGATCAGATATTGAGTCGCTCTATGTAAAAGACTTAATTTCCTTAGCTTTGACCTTTGAATTTGTTTCAGTATTTATTCTTAGCGTAGTCAGCCAAAAATTATCGGCCTCATCTAGTTCAAATTGACTAAAAGCGACTCTAGAATTCAAAGGGTAACTCAAGAAATACAAGTGGGTTTTAGTCAGTAGATAAAAATTTGACACTCTTGCTTTACCCAAAGCAGCTTGATTTATTTATGGCAAATTATCAAATGCTCCTCGTATTTGATAATTTCCCATAAATAAGTCAAGTTTGAAAAATATTCATTACTCGTAAGAGAGATGTTATAGTGGAGCTCTTTTCCTTAATCTTTAGGTAATCATGCCGTAGGCGTAGGGCTTGCGGACGACGGGCAACGGGTAGCTTGTCTTCCGACCGTCCAGTAACCGTTCGGACCAAGCTCGAGTCGTCGACGGCAAGTAGTGTTCCACGCGTGCCTCGAGTTACGAGATGTCAGCAAAACCATACGGGCCCAACAGGAACGAAGCCTACTGGGGTCACTTCCGAAAAGTAAATCTGTGGTTCTGGAACGCATAGGCAAAGAAGAAACATAGATATGGTATTAGTCAGTAAAAGTCTGGCACACCATCCCGCTCCGCCTTAGAGCGAGAGAAGTCATGAGATGAACATTTATTGCAACATTAAAAAAATGCTTTAATCAAGAATATCAGGTTCTCACCGAACATAATTAGTTAATCTATCATTCCTTCTATGAACTCACTCACTGACCAACTCCAAAATGGCCAGCACGTTACACACAAACAGACTAACAATAACAAAGAGAAGTTTCTGTCTGAACAGACGTGTCACCACGTTGTCCGCCTTGATTTCTGTGTCCCAGTCACTACAATTTCACAAAGGCTAGATTTTAGTGGCGTAGCTACTAAGGTGCAGAGTGGTGCAATCAAACGGTCCGCAAGACTAGGGTCCCCTTCAGTTTTGCCATACTTCGCATTACCAAGACTAACGTCACAACCGAAATCTTCTACTTATTCGTTTATCTACTTCATCAGTCTTACAATATTTATTTATTTATTTATTAAAACTTTATGCACTAGTAAGAAACACTGTACTAAGGCGGACTTAATGCCTTAGGCATTTTCTACCAGTCGACCTAGAATATTCCTACCGAATACAAAGTTCAGCGGTGCAGTAGCAGATTGGAACCACAGTAATGTTTAAACGCAACATTTGGAACAATTGGCACACTGAAACACTCGTTACTTTAAAGTGACCTGCAGTCTTTTTAAAATTCAAATTAAAACGTAAATAATGTCAATTCTAATGAACTGAACTAAAAACATTTGCTTTAAATGATTCTCAAATCAAAATTCAATTAAATAAAACTATTGGTGTATATATCGCAACGTAACAGATCATGATTCATAATAGTCAGTATTTGTGTTTGTATCTTTTAAGCCGTTGTTCCAAATGTTCCGTTTGTATCTTGTGAGCCGATGTTCCAAATGTTCCATTTGTATCTTTTGACCCGATTTTCCAATTGTAACATATCACTGTTTCGGAACATTTCAGTGATACAGATGCAAATGTTCCAATCGCTAAGATGACACATTTTGCCCACGCCTAATAGTAAGTAGCAAGATATACGTGCCGTCTTCGCTTTCTCCCTTGCATATTTTTATTCTTTTACACCAACTTGTTTTGCGTACATTAGTTATGCGTATAGCTGTAGAGTGGATTTTTCTGTCGGAGTTTGTTCTTTCTGATAGCTACAACCTGGGAATATTTAAGTAAAGACTAAATAAGTTACTTCTGGGAAAGCGTGCTCCAACATCAAAAGCTAGCTTATGAACAAAATGAAAAATAGTACTTAATCGACATGTTAATGTCGCACATTTGACTCATGACTCACTACTCATGACTCACTAAACATAACTTGAATTAATTAAAAGCTGACCGAAAAACTTCCATGGATTGTAACAAAGAAAAAAAGTTGGGGTACTCGTTTGCAGTCTTCTCAAGATAGAATAAGAAAAAGAGGGGCCCATTTTCGTTTCTACAACAATTACAGGGCCCCTAGCACGGTAGTAACGCCACTACTAGGTTTCGGTCTGAACATTTATTAGGTACACTGGTTTTGGGTCCAAAATATTTCCTTTGATGCAGGAAATAGAAGCAGGTTAGTGTGTACAATTTATGACATACGAATTGTTTGGTGGATTAAAATTTGCAAGTATACTAGAAGTGAGCCTTTCTGGTACTATGTTTATTATTTTCAAGTTCTTTATCCTGTAAGAATTTGTTTTATTTTTCGGTATATTTCCAGAAATTATCCTGTAATTATTATATTATACAATCATCATCTTTCTTCCCCTGTCCCGTGTTATTTGGGGTCGGCGTAAAATGTTTCGTTTTTGTTTCATTGTATCCTGACACACGTCATGCTATCTCTAATTCCCTTTTCTTTCATATCACCCCAATTATATTAGACAATATAATTATCCTCAAAAATAGCGTTTTCTGCACGTCTAAAACACGCCAAAAAAGTTATAATTAAAAGATGTCTACAGATCTTCAGTTTTTTCTTCTTCTATCAATATAAGTATTTTTACAGTTTTGGTTTATGTACCACTAGCTTCTGCCAGCGGCTTCGCCCGCGTGAATATAGGTTTGTCCATACAAACTTTGGACCCCCTTTTCATCCCCTTAAAATTCACCCCAATTTTGGAAAATCCTCTCTTAGTGCTCGTCTACGTCACAAAAAAAGCTTTGAGCAAAATTTTACACTCCTAGTCCCAGTAGTTTCAGCTATGCGTTGATATGTTAGTCAGTCAGTTTCTCCTTTTATATAAATATAGATTAAACCGAAATTTGTTTATTCAACATTATAAATTCATTAGCTTGCAATACAATACTTGATCTATCTATCTTAACATTTTACCGAAGTGAAACTATTTTAAAGTTGCATAAAGCAACGTCAGGACCAACTTTACCTATCAAAACAATAAGAAACAAAAAGATAGATAGCCACTGAACTTTAGAAACACTGAACTGTAGAACAATGTTCTAGTCCCTTGAGATGTTACACACATTTGAGAATCAATAACACAGAGTAAATAGGTATGTACAGAAGGCTAGCTTTATATGACGACGAGCGAAAACAGCCATACGCATATATAGACGTGTGCGTACAGATACGGCGATCTATAATAAATAGTAGATAGATAGATATTCTTCTTCTTCTTCTTGATTCTTCTTCTTCTTAATAGTTGAATGTACTTGAAACGTACATGAAGAATATAATTCTATTATTTCTATGTGCGATGTGCCTTCTGTATTTGTTGGTCTGGTCATTGTAAGTGTTATTGCTTAGTATGGAGTTGGGGTCATTTTTTGGGGACATGCGTCATGCGGAAGGTGAGGACGCCGTGAGGTCTTTCCAGCCACGCCCCAAGAGGGAACTTCCAGTCATAATTTTGGCGTGCCCAGCACTGGGTCGCGACAGTTGCTGTCTCCAATTCACCATGAGATACCGCCGAAGCTCTGTCCATGCCGTAACTTGTCGCGGCAGCGGAGTTTTGCTCCAGCGTTGCATTTCCACGCGCATGTCGTGCATGCTTGCAAGGCTCGCCACTTCGCGAGAAATCGTCCGCTATCCCCGCACCATCCGTATGGCCATGACCCTCTGGCATGCGTTCAGCCGGGCTACCGGCTGCTTCCGCAGCACCAGCGCCCACACCGGTGCCTCATAAAGGGCCATGGACCGAACGATTCCCGCTAAGGGCCTCCGGCAGGAGGCATCTGGACCCTACAGGTTGGGCAGGAGTCCCAGTCTGATTCAGTTTGGGAGCCAGACGTCGAAAGTGCTCCTCGAAATCTCATCGGCTGTCGAGAACGAGTCCCAGGTACTTCATCGTCGACCCGACGCCAATATGAACTCCTCTTACCGTTAGTGGGGAACCCGGTGGTGGCGCGTTCCGAGGGTAGTGAAAGCACATGGCCTCGGATTTGTACAATGCCACCTCGAGTCTTTTGGATCCTGTCCACGACTGTCGCAGGGTTGCGTGTCGCTAGTTTGACCACCGCCTGGCACGACTCTCCCTGCGCTAAGACCAGCGTGTCGTCTGCGTAGCAGACCATGCTGATCCCGTCAGAGAGAATTGGATGTCACGGCTGAAATTCTGTCAGGATGCGCATAACCTTCTGTACTTATATATTCTGTGGCTTTGACCTAACTCCCGGTCTATTTATCTGACAAATCGAAAAAAAAAATCTTTTCCACCATTTTGTGTACAAATTCTCTGAACGCGTTTGAGGTTCCACTTTATCTGACCGCTAATCGTTTGTGCTAATAGATTTTCCTTTTCTTTTTGCTTGTTCGTATTTTGGTGTTTAATCAGCTTTTATTAAACGGCATCGCTTTTAAAAATTATTTCAAAGATTTTTTATAGGGACTGTTTATTTCCAGTTTTTTTATTTTTTATTATAGTCGCCCCTGTCTCATCATATCTTTTTTTTATTGATATAAACGAGTGCTTGACTGTGATCCCACCTAATAGTAAGCAATGATGCAATTGTTGATGGTAAGACGCACTAGTTTATTAAGAGCCTATTCACTCTAGCCTCGAAGAATCCTTAATTATAATACAAAAAAAAAGTCTAAAGTTTTTTAGTTCACATAAGCCTACATGGGCACTTATAAAACGTCAGAAGCTAGTGCTAATTTGAAATCTCTCATATCTTAAAATTAGGTTAGGTTACCATGGCTCTGGAACGCAAAAGGCATCTGAAGAAACACGGGTGGGTTTTAGTAAGTAAAAGTCTGACACCCACTCCACCTAGAGCGTGAAAAGTTAATTAATGGTTACCTACATGAAAAAAAAAATGGAAGACAGATCAAAGATATTTTTGAAGTTAGGTATGAACGTCATGTAATGAGAGAGGTGATCTAGTGGTACTGTGACTACAGACTCCCGGTTTCAACCTAGAAAGTTTATTTTTGTAATTTATTTCATCACCACCTGTTTTTGTAAAGGTGAAACGAGAAATTTGACCTGACCTGGGACCACTTTGGTATTTTCATTGTTAGCAGGGACTAGAATCATTTTTTTCAGGAAAATCCACATACACTACTTGAGACCACCAGTCTCAAGTAGTGTATGTGAATGGTCTACTACTTTTGAAAACGTATTATGACGTTGACGTCAATTAAACTAATGTCAATAACATAAGCGTTTTGACAGGTGCCTGGACCTGACGACTCAGTGGTGCCACTTGGTGAACGTCATTTTCGAGAACCCTCATTAAAAATGAAAATTATATTACCCATGTCGATCTAAATAAAACTTTTATCATAAATTCTAAACTTGAAGCATATTTACTTGTTCTTTAAAGTCAAAAATAACAAGCATTTTCGTAGAAACACAAAGTTTGTTAGAAACTTGAAATCAGATCGCATCAATGTAACTTTTCAGTTTGTAAAGTTTGATATTAGTAACCTTTGCAAACTTTATTTTAGCTCTTGCGAACTACCAGTGGTTCATGTATCACAGATTGGAAGCCACTCATCATCTAGCCTTTTCTCAACTTGCTTGACGACACGAGGATACGGTGTTGCTCCGCCTAACTGGGGTATACCTCCACCGTATATTCCACGGTATCCTCCGGGTGGTTCACACAAAAGTGGCACCCGGCCGTTTCTTCAGCACGAATCAGGTGCAGGAACCTCCCGAACTTTACAATGTCCGGTGAGGACTTGCATCATGCGGAAGGTGAGGACGCCGTGACCACTTTCCAGTCACTCCTCAAAGAGGAAACTTACCGCCATGACCACGGAGTACCCAATGCGGCTGAATAACTGTGTTTTACAGGGAGTGACTGCCTATCAGACTTCCACGACCCAGTTGCTAGGCAGCACGATACTCTTTAGATAAGAGTGATGAACAAACTTTATGGCGTCTAACTACCTATAATAATTGTCAAAGATCTACGAATAATAACCAGGACCAACGGCTTGACGTACTTTTTGAGTCACGGGGTGTCAGTAATGTCCGAAACACAGCACAAAAGATCCAGAAGGGTCGAAGTGCTCTGGCCCAGGGCCAGCCCCACAACAAGATAATGCCCTAAACTTAAAAAAGTATATATGAATTGAAAAATTCTCAGTGTAACTTGCCCGGTTTTAAAACCGTAACCTAATGCATAAGAGGCGGGTGTCTTAACTACTGGACCATCACGAAACGTCAAATAATTCAAACATAATGTGTTGTGTGTCCATAAATGATTACCACCCGCTCCTTCTTATAGAGGGACGGCCTATGTACTAGAAGTTGGAAAGCTACAAATTGCAATGCTATGCCATATGAAGTAATACATATATAAAGTGTCTTCAACATATTCCACAGACTTTTCTTCTAAATCGCAAATCATAAAATTATTTTGTCCGAAAAAGATGGGAATGAGTGTCAGACTTGTCATATCATCATCATTTCAGCCGAAAGACGTCCACTGTTGGACATAGGCCTCCACCAAGCGTCACCATAATGGCCGGTCTTGTGCGTCTCGCAGCCATCGGGTTTCCGCAACCCTCATCAGGTCTTCAATCTAACCGATTATGCCGATGTCAGTTATTTAGACCTAACTGAAGTGCAGCTAGATAAGTTTGAGCAACTCCAAACCTTTTGTATTAGATTCATATTTGGATTGCGCAAATATGATCACATATCTGAATTTCGCACTAAGCTCAAGTGGCTGCCAATACGCCTTCGCCGGAAAGCTCATATTTTATCGTTGCTTTACAGTGTTCTGTTTATTCCTACAACTCCCTCTTATCTTAAAAACGTTTCAAGTTCCTTCATGACACACATTCTAGACACTTAAGATCATCGGAGAATTTGAAACTTTTAATGCCCTCGCATTCTACTAAGTTCAGTGACAAATCGTTCACGGTCCAAGCGGTGCGACTGTGGAACGCGTTGCCGGTGCCAATTAGGCAAGCCCAGTCACTAGCTTCTTTCAAAAATCTGGTCAAAAATCATTTCTCTAATTGCTATCCTGCCTCTACTGTTTTGTTCTGTTATTGTTCTTTTTTTTCCATCTCTTTGTATGAAATTGTGCAACTTATAATATATGTATAATATTTATATATTGTCTTTTATATATAACAGCTATATTATATCTATGTATAGTCTAGTATAATTTGCAGTATACCACAGACTCTTTATTTCTTTTTCAAATTCTTACATTCCACCCTAAGATTGTCTGGTAGATATCGCCGTCAGCGATAAGACCGCCTTTGTACCCATAGATTTAAGTTAGTATAGAAGTTTTTGTTACTATTTTGGTGTACAGTAAAGTAGAATAGAATAGAATAATCTATTCTATTCTACCTTGTGGGAAATCTTCTAACGTTGCATCTTCCGATACGTGGTCGCCACTATCTAGAACCTTTCGTCCCATCGACCATTTATTCTGCGAGCAATGTACCCTGCCCACTGCCATAGAAAGGGTTATGCTCAGAATTTCCTTGCTTGACCGCAAGATAGAAGAAGATATCCGCAGGAGAACCGAGGTTACCGAGATAGTCCGAAGAATCGCCAAACTTAAGTCAGACTTTTACTGACAAATACTACCTTTGTCCTTTTAGCGGCCCTTTGCGTGAAATAAATTGACCGAAGAGTCTTTGAGAATATCCATAGGTCATGTAAACACGATTTGGTACGTCCTAATTTTTTTAATTAAATTATGGATATGCTTGCGTTGGACCTATATCTCATCTGAGGGTAAGCGATGATGTGGCCGTCAATGGAGCATGCTTGCCTAGAAGTAATCTACTCACTCTTGACTTAAATAACCCCAGGTGTAGCTATAAGAAAGTTATGAGTATACATGTGGATGGGTGGAGAGGGAGGCCAAAGAAAAGATCGATGGATTGTGTGAACAGTGATATGAAAGAAAAGGAAGTTAGTGATAGTATGACAGTTGACAGGATAGAATGGAAGAAAAAAACGTATTGCGCCGACCCCAAATAAGATGGAACAAGGGCAGGAAGATGATGATGTGTAGCTATCAAGAAACACAGATTCTGGCAAGGAATTAAAATCATTGTCTGGACGTACGATGAACGTGTTTCCGTTTTATGCGTATGGGTTGGATGTCCACCATGCCGCATTGCCGTACGTCTGGTTGTCCATTGATGGAACGGATTTGGCGGCTATTCAATCTAGACTTATCAATAAAATATAATTAAGGCATTTACATAATGCCTTAATTGTGTATTGTAGTAATAAAACAATACAATTTTCCTTTCATTCCATATTCCCCGAATAAGAACAATGTAACAATGCTGTTATCTTCCAAAAATATGCGTACAGCGAAAAGAAACAAATTAGTTCAAAAGCCTTTTATGAAAAAAAAAGTTCTCGCAAACCTTTTGTTTGGTCCACATTAGCATATTTCGTTCATTTGTCAAAGGGTAACCGTGGCAATGAAAAATGTTACATTAAATGGGGGTGTGAAGCAATTCATTTCGTTTTTTCTGACCCTCAGTTTTTTGGTGTCACTCAGATCCTTCCTTGTTTGTATTTTGGTGCGTTTTATTTTCGACTTTTCCTGAGAATTTCCTCCTTTTCCTTGTTCGTTCTAATGATAAGTATGCTGTTGTGGGAATGGATTAATGTTTTGTTTTTTTAAAAGGATCTTTTGAAAGATGGGTTTTTGGTAGTCCCTTCAAACATCTCTTTCCTTGTTTCTGTCTTGATGTTACACTTATAAGTTTTGATATTGAATAAAATACAAAGTTTGAGTTTAAAACATCGGTTTTTTTTATTAAGGTTCCATAACCAACGGGTAAAAGCGGGACCATATTGCTGAGACTCCACTCAGACTGTACCTCATAAACTGTGATAGCTAGACAGTTCAAATTTTCACAGATAATATATTTCTGTTGCCGATATAACAACAAATACTGAATACAGAATAAAATATATATTTACGTGGGGGCTCCCATATGATACAACAAACGTGTTTTTTTTTTTGCTACGGACGGTACGGAACCCGTCTTGCGCGAATCCGACTCGTACTTGACCGATTATTCATTATTATTGATGAGCTTTCGTTTCACTACTATCACAACTGATAGAAAGTGATGATGAGGTCGACGAGGGGGCAAGTTTACCTAGAAATAACCTTGACTTAAAGACCCCTAGTTTTTACTAGTAGGTAACAAAGATTCCGACAGAGAATTCCACTTCTTGGACGTGAGTATTATTTGATCACGAATAACGTTAGAGGAAGACCAAAATAACAATGGATGGATTTTGTGAAAGTGGCTAGAAAGAAGGTGACTAGGGCTACTGAGATAACGTCAAATAGAGACGTATGAATGAAGTTAATATACTGCGGAAATTAGTAATCAAAACAGGAGAGTGATTAGAATAAATAAAAGCATGATTTAGAATCATTTCTGAGTGAATTATTTATTCTCTTGTATAAGTAAAAACCAGTTATTTTTAATTTGTTTGCGAAGTGCCTACTAGATTTATGATAGCAATGTTACTAACCAGTTACTTATTGCATTATTTATTTATTAAAACTATACAACACAAAGTGCAAAGCCGGACTTAAAGCCTTAGGAATTATTTGCTAGTAAACCAAGGGTCACCACTCTTGTTAACTCTCCACCAAGAGAAAATATGGGAAGTGCATAAAAAAAGGAAATATGAAGTACCAACAAAATTAAATACCTAACTTAGTTTAAATAAGTATGCATATATTGTTATTAGCATAGCATAGCATAGTCGGCCTTATAATGTTCCTACTGTTGGGACTCAGACCTCCTCTCTAGGAGAGAGAATGGGCCGTAATCCACCACGCGGGCCCAGTGCAGGTTGGTGGATGTCACATGTCTTCGAATTTTTGTTTCTAGGACATGCCGGTTTCCTCACGATGTTTTCCTTCACCGTTTTGAGAGCGGTGGTGATGAAATAAATTACACAAAGTATTCGCCTGGCTGGGTTTGAACCCGCGACCTACAACTAGTAAGTCGGGGCCATTACCACTCGGCCACCACTGCTCCATATATATTATATTGTGATTAGCACGCGTTATTGGGTCATTCAGTTCCCTTCAAAATGGCTGAGCTGAGTCATGCTTCTGAACGGGTGCCGTCAGTTGAGACTGGTCATCTCGTAGCTGCCATTGGCTTATATTATAAATAATTTAATTTTTATTTTTTAATTCGTTTTTTTAAATTATTATTACTTATCTACATTGTGCTCACATATTAGAAGCGACAAGAAATATGTAACCAAGATTTATATTACTCATAATATGATTGAAAAGAGTGTCCATGGAGTTTCTCCCACGTTTTTCTTCATAGAGATCTACGCTTTGAAACGTGTAATTTAGCTTCACTTGCTTTTTTTTTGACTGACGGACATTTTGACAATTCGAAAGTGCCTGTAATTGGTCTATTTGAAATAAACGTTTCTGATTTCTGATTATAAGGCGAGTGCCCACCCTTACGTTGTTAAAACGTCTACGATCCAGACTTAGCCTTGTCGTTCATACTGCGTACATCAAAGGCATCAAAGCAACAATTTGCCTGCAGTAGCCTTTTGGTGAACTTGTACGATTCACCATCAACGATTGCATCACTGCTTACCATCAGGTTGATCGCAGTCAAGCACTAGTTATTATAATTTAAAAACATATATACCTATAAGTACATATTAAATTACCTAGTAAAATAAAGGGGTGTTTGTCTAACGTGTTTCTTTTGTTTTTATTTATAAGCCTCGCAATGAATTATTTAAGCCTACTCCAATATCGTGATTGTATGGAAACAAAAGATTTACGTCGTTGGCACATTTTATTTTCTGATTTTTCCTTATAAAGCTACTCCGCTGAACACAATATTCTCGAGACCACGAGAAAAAGGTTATCATTTATTTGTTAGCGCTTGCATCCGGACAAAAAGTTGGTGTCACGCACTTACAATCACAATTACTCATCCTATTTATTAGGCGCTTATTTTTAATATATTTCACACTTAATTTTGTGTAAAAAACAACAGTTTAAAGAACGTATTCTTCCTCTGTTCGTAAAAGTAAAAAAAAATCGAGATCCAATAATTTTTAAATGGATTTTTGGATGTTGACACATTATAATTTTATTTGGTCTCTAAATCAATCTATGGTGGACAGTTTGTGAATTCTATTTAAATATGTGTCATGCCAAATAATGTTATTGGTAACAATTAACTACAAAATTAGCGCTACCTACTAGTTTTGGTTTTTTAATAACATAAACTATTGCACGACTGCGATCCTATCTGCTGATAATCAGTTATGCAATCATTAATGGTGAAGCGCACTAGTTTATCAAGAGCCTATTCACTCCAGCTTTGAAGACACCTAAATTATAATCGGACGGGAAGACCTCACCAGGCAAATTATTCAAGTCCTTCGATGTAGGTACGCGGTTTTCTCTGGTTATAGAATCAATCCCTAAACACTAAACTAACATTGTTCAATCAATCAATATTGTCCAAATGGTCGAATTTTGTATCCAGAGTTTGCATCTACAAACCCTCGTTACAAAATTCAATCATAATCCCAATTTATAACAAACTAAACTGTAATAAACTACAGATTTTCACCAACAACACTCAAACAGGAACCGACTCAAAAATACTATCCAAACTTTCTACTTCAGCTTTTAAAAATAGTTTAATATTTTCCGGACATTTTTGTATCCATTGGTACTATAAACAAGTCTCGTAGAAACTTTGTTGGCTAGTTGTGAACTCGATAATAATTTCCTGGATTTTTCTGGATGGTTCCACGCGCGGTTTGAAGTTACAGAAAGTTCGTATATAAAGTGATTGGGTAAACGAGAGACTTCGCGTAAAATCTACCGCTAGGTCGGATGTATACTATACGGCACAAGACTGTCATGCTATTTTTTTGGTAGAATTTCATCAAAAACTTCTCCTGCTTTGAGTGAGAGGGAGTATCAGACTTTTACAGACTAAAACCGCCCTGTGTTTCTTTAGTATCAATATAACTTCAGTGCAGTCCAGTGAATCTCTTTTATTTATCCCCGAAACCACATCACCTAAAGTCTGTCGTTATGTTTCACCTGTAGGATTGACAAGCGACTAAGGTCACCAATTCAAAAGTTCCCTTTTCCAACAGCTTTTGGAGTTACTACTACGGATTACAGCTTATCACCCACAGGTCAATGGTGCTATTGAACGTTGTCACAGAACGCTGAAAAAAAGATGCGCTGATGGCACACTTGAGCACTAAGTCATGGGTTGACGAGCAAATAAATAAATAAATTCAGTTGTTTTTTGCGTTCCAGGGCCACGGTAACTCTTTCGACTCCATCATCATCATCAGATCACTTTGATGATATCATTTTCAACGTAACTATTCAGAACCATTAATTTATTAATTGTATTGTCATAGTCGCTTAACTATCTTCATTGTGATATCTATTTGAGTATGAAGTTCTGTTGACCACTGGGCTTCTTCTTTTACACTTCATCAAATGTAACTTAAAGAAGAAAAAATAATTTGCATCTCGGTCCATTAACGACGGAGTTTTGAGGTAACACAAAAAAAAAACATAGGCGGTTAAAAAGCGTTTGCCACGTAAACTACGCACACAGTTCGTTTCTTTGCCAGGCATTCATCCGTGTGTAACAACATCTATGTGGCCACACAGGAATTATCTTCAGTTTAAAGAGATATTAATTCTCTTAAAGAACACAAATCGTTCACTTAAATATGAGATTATAAATAGATCATTTACTTACCATATGTGATAGGGGAGACGCAATTGAAAGGCTTGGGGTTCTTAAATACTTATATTTAAATTGTGTGAAGCATTTTATAATATATTTTAATATAAAACTACGTCCGCCTATATTTTTACTTATTTGACATCTGTTATGCGCGCTTGTTGACCGTACTCAGATATTGATTTCACAAAATGATTCGTCTCGTTACCTCTCGAATTAGGCTCAAGGCCTTACCGGACGGCGAACTCCGTATTCATTGCCACAAGGGCTGATCCGTGCACCATATTTTAATGGGCTAACTACTCGACTCGAAGCCGAGTCTGGAAAGATCAGTGGTTTTTTCCTCAACAATACATGCTTCCATTGCTGCACCTGCTGCACGTTGTTAACAAACAATACATTCGCATGGGAACTCTTCCTCCAATTATTAATATTTTTATAGGTACACATACTATAATGGTATGAAGTTCGAAACGTTATATTACGGACGAGCAATAATAACTTCTGTATTTTTCTTTTGACTTGAACCATATAATATTTCATTTCAAAAGGCACTTTAATACTGATAAAAACAACACAATTCTTTTTTTCTATCAAATTTACAAACCTATTTTAGAAATGCAAAATCCTTAAAGTACATTTATCAAGCCAGTCCGTTAACTATTAAGAAAACAACTAATGCGATCTCTTTGTTTAATAAAATATATTAGTTTATCTTGATTGCACTGTGGGACTTTTTTTTTTATTGGGTGGGAAAATCATCTTATGCCAAATCCCGCTCTTGGGCGGAGCGAGAGATAGTGTCAGACTTTTCCCGACTAAAAACCCACTCCTGTTCCTTCGTTGCCTTCGTCCCAGGACCCCGGGTTTCGTTTTCACATTACCCATGGCCCCAGTAGGCTTCGACCCTGCTGGGCCCCTACGATTGCTGACATCTCGCTGAGGCGCGCGTGGAACAATACGCGCCGTCGACGACTTGGGACGGTTACCGGACGGTCGGACGGCGGGCTACCCATTGCTCGCCGTCCGCAAACCCGCGCCTACGGTGGCCGGAAATCGGGATCGGAATCCCGGCGGCGGACAGGGCGTAAGGAACGTTGCCTCACGCGATCGGCCGCCTCCTTTGCTAGCATTACTGCTTCGCAGAAGGAGATGACCGCCTGTCACTCTTCCTCGCTCCGGACCATGGCCTGAACCAAGGCCCGGCGCGAGAGATCACCGCCGCGGATTGCCCCCACGAGGACACGGCGTTGCTCTTCCCAAGCGGGGCACACTTCTACCGTGTACTCCACCGTGTCCTCCGGGCGGTCCACGCAATGGTGACACCCGGGCGTTTCTTCCACACGAATCCAGTGCAGGAACCTCCCGAACTTAACATGTCCGGTGAGGACCTGCGTCATGCGGAAGGTAAGGACGCCGTATTGCCTTTCCAGCCACTCCTCAAAGAGGGGACTTACCGCCATAATTATGGCGTGCCCAGCACTGGGTTGCGATAGTAGCTGTCGCCATGCTGCTGCCGGAACTCTTTCCGCCATGCCGCGACTTGTCGCGGCAGCGGAGTTACGCCCCGGCGTTGCATTTCCACGCGCAGATCGTGCATGCGTGCAAGGACTGTTGCCTCCAGATCCCATGGTGGCTGGCCAGTAAGGAGGCAAGCCGCTTCACGGGAAACCGTGCGGTATCCCCGCACCATCCGTATGGCCATGACCTTCTGGCACGCGGTTAGCTGGGCCGCCGTTCGCTTTCGCAGTGCCGGCGCCCACACCGGCGCCCCGTAAAGGGCCATGGACCGGACGATGCCTGCGTAGAGTCTCCTGTAGGAGGCGTCTAGACCCCCGAGATTGAGCAAGAGCCACTTGAGGGCAGCCCCAGTCCAATTTAGTTTGGGAGCCAGACGTCGGAAGTGCTCCTCGAAATTCCACCGGCTGTCGAGAACGAATCCTAGGTACTTCATCGTCGACCCGACGCCGATGTGAACTCCTCCTACCGTTAGTTGGGAACGCCGGCGTTCGCCCAGGCGAGGCACACTTCCACCGTGTGCTCTACCGTGTCCTCCGGGCGGTCCACACAGTGGCGATACCCGGGCGTCGTTTCCGCACGAATTCTGTGCAGGAACTTCCCGAACTTACCGTGTCCGGTGAGAACCTGAGTCATGCGGAAGGTAAGGACGCCGTATTGCCTTTCCACCCACTCCTCAAAGAGGGGACTTACTGCCATAATTATGGCGTGCCCAGCACTGGGTTGCGATAGTAGCTGTCGCCATGCTGCTGCCGGAACTCTTTCCGCCATGCCGCGACTTGTCGCGGCAGCGGAGTTACGCCCCGGCGTTGCATTTCCACGCGCAGATCGTGCATGCGTGCAAGGACTGTTGCCTCCAGATCCCATGGTGGCTGGCCAGTAAGGAGGCAAGCCGCTTCACGGGAAACCGTGCGGTATCCCCGCACCATCCGTATGGCCATGACCTTCTGGCACGCGGTTAGCTGGGCCGCCGGTCGCTTTCGCAGTGCCGGCGCCCACACCGGCGCCCCGTAAAGGGCCATGGACCGGACGATGCCTGCGTAGAGTCTCCGGTAGGAGGCGTCTAGACCCCCGAGATTGAGCAAGAGCCACTTGAGGGCAGCCCCAGTCCGATTTAGTTTGGGAGCCAGACGTCGGAAGTGCTCCTCGAAATTCCACCGGCTGTCGAGAACGAATCCTAGGTACTTCATCGTCGACCCGACGCCGATGTGAACTCCTCCTACCGTTAGTTGGGAACGCCGGCGTTCGCCCAGGCGGGGCACACTTCCACCGTGTGCTCTACCGTGTCCTCCGGGCGGTCCACACAGTGGCGATACCCGGGCGTCGTTTCCGCACGAATTCTGTGCAGGAACTTCCCGAACTTACCGTGTCCGGTGAGAACCTGCGTCATGCGGAAGGTGAAGACGCCTGAGGTTTCCAACCACGCCTCAAAGAGGGGACTTACCGCCATAATTGTGGCGTGCTCACACTGTGGGACTTCAATCTTCAGCTGAACCAATGGTGTTAACTAGATACCCTTTGCGAAGCCTATGTCTTATCAGCAAAGTCGGTACCAGCATTGACTGACACTCCAATATTCGTATATATATATAAACGTATATATATAATATATTATATATAGAAAAATACCAATAAATATACATAATTAGGGTTCTGAAGAATTTGGGTAGTTACATACGTTTAGTTATAAAATTTTAGGCACGTAAGCTTTAACATTTTTTAAAGATATTTGTACTTTTACGTTAATCACGGCTCCCTCGTATAAAATATTTTTCTTTCCGTAATTGCTTCAGGGTAATCTGAGTTCTAGCTTGTAAGGGTTTAGGGGGTGATACCCAAGTTTTTTTTTTATAGCGATATCGGAGTTCTCCGCGCGATTAGAACATTTACAACGGGCCGAAATCAGCTAGCGGGCTGTTATTTGGCCTAGATGCAACACCTATCTGGTCGGAGGATTCTCCCTTTTCAATGGAAGTTTACGGAAATATACAGCCAGTTTTGCATACCTCTACACGTGCTAAGCGCGGCTGTGTGAAATTTTGCCTACAATTATAAACTTCTTCCGAAGTGAAGATCAGAGCCCAATGCCAACCATGCAGGTATGTAGTTATGGCGTGGGGCGCTTTTACTTAAGTACATATGCGTTCACCACTGCTCTCAAAACGGTGAAGGAAAACATCGTGAGGAAACCTCCATGTTCTAGAACCAAAAATCCAAAGACACACACATTCGCTCACCCGCACTGGGCCGGCGTGCCATTCACTCTCCTAGAGAGGAAGCCTGAGTCCCAGCAGTGGGAACATTGAAAGGCTGATTACGCTTATATGCTATGCTATCTTTAATTCTATTTTTTTTCCGGTTCCTGGCAAATTATTCATTCACAGTTTATTATTTGTAAATGTCGCAGCCATATTGTATAACACAACGTATTACAAATAGACGCGCCAGATTTAAAAATGTCGCTGTAATGTCCTCGTGAGGAACCCAAATTACACTTCTTTTTTAGTGTAATTATGATAGTTCAGTGTTTTTTTTTTATATTTGTCATTATTAATCAAAGAATAAATAAGAAAAAAAATATTTTGCCTTTATATATCGTAACTGATTACGATATTTTCTTAGGTCCCTAGTTTACCCACTCATTTTGTATAACTGGTAATAAAATTCGAATTTGCGCTAGATCGTTGGCGGTTATTGTTTTTTACACTATCTAGTCCTTAATTTGTTTTGGATGAGGGTGTGCGAAAGGGCGAGCCCGTTTTCCTTTTAGTTATGTAATAGAAGCCTGTTTTTCGTGTAAAAATCTTGGTAAATAGCCTTTGCTCGGAGAAGGTTGAGGGTTGTGTCGGGTCTCGACAATCAACATAACATCACGGCTGTATATTTATCTGAAGGTAAGGCAGAAGTGTATACTATCACTTGGGCCAATTATGTTGTGTAATAAGGGTGTACTTGGGCTGTGAGAATGTTTGAAAGACTTACCATGGCTCTAGAACGCAAAGGGGAAATGAATTTCTTCATTTGTAATACAATTATTTTTTTTGAAGTGTGAATTCATCTTATGACTTTTTCCGCTTTAAGGTAGAGTTAGAGGGCGTGTCAGAAATTTACTGGTTAAAACCACACTTGTGTCCTTCAGTCGCCTCTTGCGTTCCAGGACCACGGGTTTTCTTTTCAAAATTCGCCGTGGCTCCAGCGGGCATCGGTCTTACTGGGCCCTTAAGGTTTTGCTGATATCTCTTTGAGGCGCGCGTAGAACACTAAACGCCGTCGACGAATTGGCTTTCGTCCTTACCAGACTTCTAGACGGCGAGCTACCTATTGATCGTCGGTAACATACTACTAACGAGTGGCTTCAATTGTGTGTGTAGCGACATCTATGGCGTCACATAGGAACTAATCCTGCATCGCGCAATCAAAGTTCTCCACGCGATTAGAACCTAAAGAACAGCCAGAAATAATCTATCGGGCAGTTGCCCACCAGACACCACCCGTCTGGTCGGAGGATCCTCCCTTTTTAACGGAGGTTTGCGGGACTTTACTCTCTGTTCCGCATACCTCCAAATATGAAAGTAAAAAAAAGGTCTAATCTAAGCAAAAATCTAATCATGATAAAAAGTATTATTTATTTGGGTAAATCCTTTCAACCATTGAGTTATGATGGATGAACTAACATCTAAATATACAGAGATAGTCTATCATAATAACAATAGGGAGGATGGGGATGCGATAGGGCTAGACTTATATATAGGACTAACAGTAGCCAGCTTAGCCTGCATGATAGCATATTTAAATTCTGTACATGGCCAGAACCCAAGGGTGTGAAAATGGTCGCGTATAGATTGGAAATCACTTTTTAATCAAGGTCTTTCAATGTATACAAGAGTAGTACGCAAACACTCGCGTATACTTCGTAGTGACCTAACTACCTAACCTTATTCCATAACATACAGTGCCGGTACGAATATGGACAGACAGACAAATAGACAGACAGACGGACGGACAACATGTGATTCTATTAGGGTTACGTTTTTTCTTTTTGAGGTAAGAAACCCTAAAAAAAGGACCGTGATAATTCTGTCCAATACTCCTGCAACTCTAGCAGGCATCTGCTTTGATGATGGGATGGATTAAGGAAAATAGGAATTAATTCATTCCAAAAGTAAAAAAAAAACAAACCCTAAAAGGCAATTAAAAGTTTTCAGTGGTCTAGAAAATAAAACACTGATTATTTTTTTCCTTACTTCGGGTATAAGTCCCGAAACTTTAGAAATCCTTCTTAGAATTTAGAAGGTAACCCAAATAATCCTTGAAGTTTTAAGTAACGTTAGGGGCCTTAAGTTTTAAGGTCAATATTACAATATCATCAAAAATTATTTCTTTTTTATAATTGAAATTCGAACGGCCGATGATGTATCATATCTATTTGACTGGCCTGTTGGTCTATTGGTTAGTGGCCCTAACTGCTATGCCGGAGGTCGTGGGTTCGATTCCCACACAAGACAAATGTTTGTGTGATGAGTACGATCATTTGTTATTGTGTAATTTATCTATAATATGAATGTATTTAGAAATATATAAGTATACTTATCAGTTGTCTAGTACTCATAACACAAGCTCTGCTTAGCTTGAGGCTAGACGGCGTTGTGTGATAGTTGTAGATAGAATATCTATATATATAAAAATCAATGCCACTTTTCGTTGTAATTTTATAACTCAAGAACGGGCTCACCTATCCAAACCAAATGTTTAGGTTTTGTTCGGACTATTTAGTAGATGGTTTATGTGAAGTTTGCACAAAATCGGTCGAGCGGTTCTTCATTTATCACATTATTAGTCGGTACGAAGTTCGACGAGTCAGCTAGTAATGTAGTATTTTTGCAGTTGTGATTACAAATTGTACGTTTATTGAAAGGATATACGCGGAGCAACATTCATTCATTTGGTGGCGTAACACATAGTACTTTTTTTTTTACATTGTTGTAGGCATACTAAACACGGGAAAATTATCAGATGTCCTAAAATGGGACATCCTCGTGGAATCCTTTTTGTACTGGGAGTGATGTAGATCATCGCTTGAGATATTTTTTGACTTTTACATGGGCGGAACTGCTACGAGATTTTATTTTGCAAAAATGTCTATTTCTCGTGTTTTTTTAAAGGAAAAATTTCATAATAAAATTTAGTATAAGTCTTTTATCAAACAATACAGCGATGGTCCCATCGCGCTAAAAATAAATTTTTCCCTGACACCTGAAAGCCTTGAACCCTGGTGTGACCTTTGAAATCATCAATTAAATTCTTTCGCTTTAAGCGAAGCGATATAATATTTCTGATACTCTCTCTCTCGCTTTAGTCTGTAAAAGCAGACTTTTACTGACGAAAACCCCATCTGTGTTCCTTTAGTTGCTGCATTCTAGCGCTAACGTAATATTTTCGAACAATCCATGCCCTTGATCATGATTTCAGTCGAAAGACGTCTATTGTTAGACATAGGCCTCCCCAAGTCTCGCCACAAGCACCGGTCCTGTGCGTCTCGCATCCATCAGATTCCGTGACCATAACCACGAGGCTTTCTAATGCTATTGCTTCCAGTACGCGATCGCGACTCCAGAACCTTTTCTGCTGCCCAGGCAAGGAATAAACTGTAGGTGTCTAAGTATCCATTTTCAGCTTCTGTTGCTAGATTTTCTTTTAAACCATAAAGTTGATGTTCGAGGTAAATGACTTTCCAGGGAATAGTAAAGATCTGCGACCATACCACGTGCTCTTAACGCGACTATTTGACACCCTAAACTGAACTGATAAAGGAATGGAGCTATATAGAATGTGGAGCCCCATCTCTCTTTCTCGCTTGTACACGTCATGGTAAGACCCGAGGAACCTATCAGTACCATTTTCCGTGTAAACAATTTGTAAAACAATTCGTAACCCACCTTGTGCCCGCTGTCGCTGCTAAGTAAAATGAGGAAGATTTACAATTTACGGTTGAGACGGGGCCTTGAGATGTGCGATTTAACTGTGATATATAAAGTAAAAGTAAGGGGCGTATTGGAGATCTTAGAAGTTTCTCTACGAATTCAATCAGCTGGATGGCACTGAGTGCGTAATAACTGAAAGTGATGACTTGAAGGTTTGATTTCCACACGGGTCAAATATTTGTATGGCCTACAGATACGTTTTCCGGGCCTGGGTGTCTTGTGTATATAAGTTTGCATGTTTATGAATGCACCCACGATACAAGATTTATACCTAGCAGTGTGGAGGCAAAATACTATGAATGTCACTGAGGTACAATCAGTTTTTAAGAATAATTATGTGATCCATGAAGAAGAAGAATCCATGTCGTGAGTGTTGCCAGTGATGACATATGGCTCTGAAACGTGATCGCTCACAATGGGCCTCATCAGAAGGCTTAGTGTCACCCAAAGGGCAAGGGAAAGAGCCATGCTCGGAGTTTCCTTGCGTGATCGAATCAGGAATGAAGATATCCGCGGAAGAACCAAGGTTACCGACATAGCTCGAAGAATTGCCAAGCTAAAGTAGCAATGGGCAGGGCACATTGCTCGCAGAACAGATGGCGGTTGAGACCGAAAGGTTCTGGAGTAGCGACCACGTACCGGAAGACGCAGCGTTGGAAGGCCTCCTACAAGGTGGACCGATGACCTGGTAAAGGTTGCAAGAATCCGATGGATGCGAGACGCACAGGACCGATCCTTGTGGCGACACTTGGACACACTTATGCCTAATAGTGGACGTTTTTTGGCTAAAATGATGGTGATGAATCCATAAAATATTCTGAGAAAGAAATTTACGGTTACGATACTCACGATGTTGAAATTACGTCAACGGTAACAAAACCATGCCATACTCATCTAGATTGCTTTTCAGAACCAAATACGTGTTTATTAGTACATTTTTGAGAGTTCAATACCAAATCAGTAACACCACACAGGTCGTGGGTTCAAACCCAGCAAGGCGCATTCATCATCTTCCTGCCCTTATCCCGTGTTATTTGGGGTCGGCGCAACACGTTTTTTTCTTCCACTCTGCCCTGTTACTCGTCATGCTATCACTAACTTCCTTTTCTTTCATATCACTCTTCACACAATCCATCCATCTTTTCTTGATGTAAGCAAGGCGCATTACTTTATGTAATTTATTTCATCATCATCAAAACCGTGAAGGAAAACATCGTGAGGAAACCGGATGTCCAAAAATTCGAAGACATGTGACTCCACGTCCACTGTTGCCAAAATTCGGTCAGGATGTATGTTAAATATTTAGTTACAATCGCGCTTTCTACGGCCACGCCCAATGTTTAACATTCCCGGCTAGCGTTGACAGAAATTGGCCCCTACAAAATGAGAGTGATAATTTCAGGAGGCCGTGACTGGAGTGACAACACTGCAGATTTAATATCACGGAAGCCCCGAATCCACATTTACTAAATTAGCTTTGGGGTAAATGAAAGGATACAGGAGATATAAAAATAATCATTTGTGTTTGTTGTGATTGGATACTGCTTTAGAAGTATACGAAATAGGTTGCTTAGTCCCACATACCTCCAATGCAAAGGAAGGTTCCTCCGACCAGACGGTATTATGTCTGGTTTAACCGTATGCGTGGGCTTGCGGACGGCGAGCAATGGTTAGCTCGCCGTAAGGAATGTAAATAATACAAAAATTTGTGCAGTTGTCGACGTGTTAAGCCGATGATCGATCCACAAACAATCAAAAACAAATACACACCACATTTTGCTATATTACAGAGAATAGCATAAACAAATATCGTGGGTGTAACAATCCTGTGTTATTAGCCTAATAGAAATATGGCAAATTGGTTCTCATGTTTTATTTCGTAATTCGATTTGAGCTTTTCCGTTGATGCCTTGTTTTATTTTGGGCAAAAGGACGAATTCCACTAATATTGGAATTTGCGTGGCTGTGTTGAGGATAGAACAATTTGAATAAGTATGTCGATGGTGTAGTGGCTTATAAATTTTTTACAAAGAAATACAAACGACTTCAATAAAATAAAGTGAAAAATAATGATAACAATAAATAAATATAGGTAATCACAAAAACTTCGAGTATGATTGATTCATCTTGATTGCCAAAAATGATTATCTTTTTAAGCGTTAAACTGATTATTTTTTTGCCAACACTGGTCGTGGAATATCATCACAATAAAAAAATGAGTGTATCTATCGGTTATGTTTTTTTTTAAAGTGTATGGGTGAATTTTAAAGTTCATATAAAAAAAAACCCCTATAATAACAATATATTAATCAAAAACATTATGTATATCTATATATTGTTTATTTGCAAAAAGTGGTCATAGACAATTTTAATTAATAATTCTTCTAACCTTGGCAGTAGTGTAAGTATTTAATGAGATGGCTATTATTTCCTTTAATCACAGGCTACGACCAGAAACCCCGTTATCAATAATATTGTCATAGCCAATCTATCTATAAATATACAAATCAATGCCACTTTTCTTTGTAATTTTATAACTCAAGAACGGACTCACCTATCCAAACCAAAGTTAAGACTTTGTTTGGACTATTTAGTAGACGGTTTATGTGAAGTTTGCACAAAATAGGTCAAGCGGTTCTACATTTATCACATTATTAGGCGGTACGAAGTTCGCCGAGTCAGCTAGTACTTTATAAATATCGCCTACGCTGTTTTCTGTATTGCGATTAATTAATTTTATTTATGTATGTTGCAAGTCCTCTAACCTTCCTTTTTCAACGAGTACCTATCGAGTGAAAGGGCATGAGCTATAATCGTAAACGTTTGTGGAATGACATTTCGCTAACACCCACATTTTTCAATGGCGTCGTTGACTATTCCTAGGAACGCCGCGCTCTTCAAAAAAATTCGAAAATCAAGTGAAATTTGGTGTTTGTGTCCTGATAGAAGAGACATAATATGAGCTAAGCTGTGCCTAGGATAACCAGATACTGTGCCAACCCTTCCTTTTAAGGAACTTATCGGGCCTATTTTTATTCCACACGACATAACAAGTTTTACACTGTAACCAGCCAAAAGCGACTGTACCCAATACCAATCTTATTTCACATTCTCTATGTCTATGGAGAACTCATTCATTCTTGCGAACCTGTGACGTAGTGCAATTAGATTTTTAGGTAAAGGCAACTTTCGGTCTTATGCTTACTTTTTTTGCAATATTCACTTTATACCTATATAGGAGAGCATAAAAAAATATAATTAATCTACTGCTTGGAATAAGGCCTCTTCTCTAGGAGAGAGAATTGACCGTAATCCACCACGCGGACTCAGTGTGGAATGTCTTCGAATTTTCGGATCCTGTATAGGAAAGGCTTAGTCCATTTTCTATGTCTACATAGTAAACAAACGAGTCTTCAAACAGATATAGACAAGAAAAATAAACAATTTACAATTTTCTCAGTATATTGACCTACATTTTCCTTAACTAAAAACAATAAGCAAAATACAATCAAATTTTACAGGAAAACACAATATTTTTTTAATCCAAATGAAAGGATAGAAAATAATCCCATTATTATTTTCCTATACCCTCTGTCAATCTTGTTCGACATCACACATGGTAGGAGATTTATTTAATCGTGTCCTTCTATTACACCATACTGTACCATGACGATGCAAAAGGCCTTTTTCGTTTCTACAGCATTTAACATTCTAAACGCACATTTTGAAAGTAGTGTATTCAGAATCGGCTACTGATTTAGCCTTAGAACGCTAAGACCACGGACACGAAAGGCAGCGGAGCGCCGGTGGCGGCGGAGGGCAAGCGGAGCGTAGATTTCTTGATTACCTATAAGGAACTGCCCCCCTAGCCAAGTTACAACCGTTTCGTTTCGATTCTCTTTTCGTCCATTGCCTCGAGTAGGCTACGCCTCCGATTCCTTTATTCTGATGTCATCTCAACGCTCAGTCACGTGGTCAGAACAAAGGAATAGGAGGCGTGGACGACACGAGGCGATCAACAAAAAAAAATTGAAACGAAACGGTTGTAACTTGGCTAAAGGGGCTGGCCACGAAGGCAGCGGGGCGGGAGCGGCAAACTAAAATTAATAATACGAAACATACGAGTATTATTATTTTTAGTTTGTATGTAAACCTATTATGTTATAATATTTATTAGTTAAGATGTTTATAAGTAGTTCTATAATTAACATGATTTCTAAATGAATGAAAGGTGGGTAGTAAACATTTCACACTCTCTCTATTCATCAAGAGCGAGAGAAGTTGTTTGATGATTTTCTACCCCATAATAAAGGGAAATGGATGATGGAAGTGTGCGTGAAATTGGTGAAATTAACAGTTACAACAACAAACAAACAATTTGACATGTCTGACTTGTATACTCTTGTATACATTTGATCTAATAATAGAACTCTATCGAATAGGTTTCCTCTCAATATTTTCCTTAACCATTTCAAGAACAATCGTGGGCGTTGTAATTTGAAATCGTTCTTGCGGATAATTTTATTAATATATAAATGTTGTTTTATTCCTGTCTCCCACAGTTTCATCCACCTCTTTAGTTAATGTACCGCTTCCGTGAGTGTGTACGTGTATAGCCTAAGTTAAGTCTTTTTTTTTCGGTGGTAAAATCATCCAATGACATCCCCCGCTCTTGGGCGGAGCGAGAGATAGTGCCAGACTTTTACTGACTGTAAACTCATTCCAGTTCCTTCGTTGCCTTTCATACCAGGGCCGAGTCTTCCTTTCAGAATCAGACCTTTGGCCTCAGTAGGCTTCGACCCTGCTGGGCTCCTACGGTTGCTGACATCTCCTTGAGACGCGCGTGGAACACTATGCGCGTCGCGTCGCGTTAATTTATTTAACTACTAGCTTCCTCTCCAGCGGGGTGTGAGTCAGGGAGATGTTATTTCTCCGAAACTGTTCACGGCGGCAATGGAGGATGTCTTCAAGTTTCTGGAATGGGGAGGGCTAGGCATTAATGTCAATGGCGAGTACATCACTCACCTTCGGTTTGCCGACAACATAGTAGTCATGGCTGAGACTACGGAGGAGCTCAGTAAAATGCTTGGTGACCTCAGTAGAGCTTCCGAAAAATTGGGACTTAAAATGAACATAGACAAAACCAAAGTCATGGTAAACAGCCACGTAGCACCCACTCCTATCAAGATCGGGAACTCTACACTCGAAGTTGTGAACAACAACGTTTATCTGGGACAGACGGTCCAGTTGGGAAGGTCTAACTTCGAGAAAGAGATCAATCGCTGAATCCGACTTAGCTGGGCAGCGTTCGGGAAGCTGCGCGGTATCTTCTCGTCCAATATACCACTGTGTCTCAAGACGAAAGTCTATGACCCGTGCGTGTTGCCAGTAATGACATATCGGATGACATATGGTCGCTTACAATGGGCCTCATCAGAAGACTTAAATTCAACTAAAGGGCAATGGAAAGGGCTATGCTCGGAGTTTCCTTGCGTGATCGAATCAAGAATGAAGATATCCGCAGGAGAACCAAGGTCACCGACATAGCACGAAGAATTGCCAAACTGTGTGTGGCAATGGGCAGGGCACATTGCTCGCAGAACGGATGGCCGTTGAGGCCGAAAGATTCTGGAATGGCGACCACGTACCGGAAGACGTAGCGTTGGAAGGCCTCCTACAAGGTGAACCGATGACCTGGTAACGGTTGCGGGAGTACGATGGAAGCAAGACGCACAGGACCGTTCATTAAAGTGCCGCCACAATTGTGGTGGCACTTGGCACTAAAGCAAATTTCTATCGGTAAAAAATTGTTCGCAATCAGAAAGAAAGAAAGAGAAAGACAAATATCATGAGGAAACCAGCATATCCTAGAACAAAATAGAATAGAATAAACAGAAGCTAAAGCGAAAGTAATTCCGATTTGAAATCAACCAACCAGCACTGGGCCTGCGTGGTGGATTACGACTGATTCTCTCATCTAGAGTCCCAGCGGTGGGAACATTATATGATAATTTATATAGATTATGAAATATGTATTAGTTGGCAGTAGTATCATCATAACGTTAATGTTTCTCTGTTTGTCGGTTTGGACCAATTCTTGTTATTTTTTTTTAAATATATTTATTTAGTTCATTAAATTAAGTATATATTATGTAGTATTTATTATACTTATTGTATTGTATCGATGATTCATTTGTATATTTTTTTTATATTAACCTTTTTTTCTCTCTTTTAATGCACCTACCACTATTCTTCTCTGCATCACCCAAAGGTTGACTGGTAGAAAATGCCTAAGGCATTAAGTCTGCCTCTGTACCTTTATGTGCATGAAGTATGTAATAAATAAATAAATATTAGCGGAGGGTTTTTTTTCTAAATGTGATGCCAATCATGGCGTCACGTTCATGGTGTGAGACGGTGTGATAGAAATCTATACCGGAACAAAAATAATCCACAGGGAATCAGTTAACTTCGACAAAAATAAGCGCGAAATCGGATTGACATCAGCCGTCAGCTTGTCACCGCTTGTTTCAACGTTAAATCCATAAAATGGATGTCGCTTTTTGGTATTGCATTTTTTTTTTATTTTGTAATTTTATTTTTCCAGACTTATTATTCAATATGGCCGCTTGTAAGTCGATTTGCGTGTTCGCTGTATTTTTTATAATAATATTTTTTTTTTTTATCTTCGTGTTTAGAAATATTAAAAAATATGTATAACTAGCTGACCCGCCGAACTTGGCACCGCTTAATATTTATACTATTACTGATTCTGTGCTAATAGTAAGGATAATGCCATCTACTGGCATTACCAGAACAGCATAATTCATTTTATAATGACATTTTAAAGAGATGGCGTTTTTTTTTTATTGGGCGGGACAATCATCTTATGTCTAATCCCGCTCTTGGGCGGAGCGAGAGATAGTGTCAGACTTTTACTGACTAAAAACCCACTCCTGTTCATTCTTCGCCATTATTCCAGGGCCCCGGGAATCTCTTTCGCATCACCCATGGCCCCAGTAGGCTTTGACCCTACTGGGCCCCTACAGTTGCTGACATCTCCTTGAGGCGCGCGTGGAACAGTACGCGCCGTCGACGACTTGAGCCCGGTCCGGACGATTACCAGACGATCGGACGGCGAGTCACCCATTTGCACCCATTGCTCTCCGTCCACAAGCCCGCGCCTACGGTGGCCGGAAATCGGGATCGGAATCCCGGCGGCGATTGGGGCTTGAGGACCTTAACCTCACGCGTTCGGCCGCCTCTTTTGCTAGCATTACTGCTTCGCAGAAGGAGGCGACCGCCTGCCACTCCTCCTCGTTCCGGACCATGGCCTGTACCAAGGCCCGGCGCGAGAGATCGCTGCCATTGATCGCCCCCACGAGGACATGGCGGCGGTGTTCTGCCCAGGCGGGGCACACCTCTACCGTATGCTCCACCGTGTCCTCCGGGCGGTCCACACAATGGTGGCACCCGGGCGTTTCTTCCGCACGAATCCGGTGTAGGAACCTCCCGAACTTACCATGTCCGGTGAGGACCTGCGTCATGCGGAAGGTAAGGACGCCGTGAGGTCTTTCCAGCTCCTCAAGGAGGGGACTTATCACCATAATTATGGCGTGTCCAGCGCTGGGTTGCGACAGTCGCTGTCGCCATTCCACCATGAGATCCCGCCGAAAGCGTTTCCGCCATGCCGCGACGTGGCGCGGCAGCGGAGAAAGAGATGGCGTTGTATTTGTATTTTTTTTATGCTCTTTTTTCCATTTTTTCTCACCGTTGAAACCTTACCTGGACTTCGATTCAAAAGTGTCTGTAAATGGTTTATTTGAAATAAATGCTTTAAATCTTGATTCTTAAAGGTGGACCGATGACCTGGTGAGGATCGGGGGAATCCGATGGATGCGAGACGCACAGGACACATGAGCCTCTCCCAAGTGTCTCCATAACAGATACTTAGGGGAGGCTTATGTCGAAAAGTGGACGTCTTTCAGCTGAAACGATGATAATGATGATGAAAATATAAACAAACAACTAGGTATCTCTTTATCATATACCACTGCAGAAAAATGTTGCACAAAAAAACCTTATTTTCTAAGAATTTAGGGCACCAAAAGAGTGTTACATTAAGGTTACATTCAAGCTTAACCAACATTATGTGGTACAAGTAAAACCTTTTGTTTGCAGAGAACTAGGAGTGAGGGTTAATCTTAAAACAACAGTTACTGAACGAAGGAAAATGGTGTGAGCTTAAGCAGAGTTGGGTAATGTAAGGTGTAAATTACCTGCACTTTAGTACTTACATACGATTTGTTAAGGGTACATTCGAATAAAAATTTTGCAGGGTTGAGAAATGAGAAAAAAAAAGTCGACAAAAATACAATTTTTCATTTGATTGAGGGGTTCTAGCCAAGCGTTTTTTTTTGCCTTTTTCTGTGAACTAGTAATGCTAGCAAAGGAGGAGATCGTACGTGCGAGAGAGCGGCCCTCACACGGCTGTGATTCCGATCCTGATTTCTGGCCACTGTAGGCGCGGGATTGTGGACGGCGAGCAATAGGTGGATGTCAGCAAACCGTAAGGGCCCAGCAGAATCGAAGCCTACTGAGGCCAAGGGTTTGTTTCTGAAAGGAAAACTCGGCCCTAGGACGAAGGCAAAGAAGGAACAGGGGTGGGTTTTTAGTCAGTAAAACACTGACACGACCTTACGCTCCGCCCATGAGCGACGTCATTGGATGATTTTCCCACCTAAAAAAAAGGTTATAGCTATTAGGAAACGCAGACTCCGGCAGGAACTGCCATTTATTGTAATTATAACCAAATGGAGTTGCTCTTTCAAAAGTGTAACGTGGGTGAAGTCACGGGCACCCGCTAGTTCATAAAATTAATAAGTTTGGCGATTCTTTGAGCTACAAATGAAGTCACAGTCAGGGCCTATTGCTTGCAGAACACATTATTTATGGCGTAGTATAGTTAGGTGTAGATTTTATTGTGATATAAGTTAAGAAATTACATTTATCGCAATGGGTTTCATATAAAACCTGTAAAGATAGATGCAAGATGAAGAAAAATATAGATAAAAATAAATTATACATAGTGTATTTAAAAGACTAAATATTTTGGTGGTGGCCGAGTTACAACCGTCCTGACTTACGAGTTGTAGGTTGCGGGTCAAAACCCAGCCAGACGCATTACTTTGTATAATTTATTTCATCACCACTGCTCTCAAAACCGTCAAGGAAAACATCCTCAGTGAGGAAACCGGCATGTCGTAGAATCAAAAATTCAAAGACATGTGACATCCACCAACTCGACTGGGTCCGCGTGGTGGATTACGGCCCATTCCCTCTCCTAGGATGAGGCCTGAGTCCCAACAGTGGGAACATTATAAGGCAGACTATGCTATGCTATGCTGAATATATATATTTTTTAATTCTTCTTCATATAGAATGAAGAAGAATTAAAACTTATTCTGAATATAATTTTATAGTATAATTTTGTTCAGAGCCTTGTGGAAACGGGTCATCAAAACGAAAACAAATAAATTTAGTGGGATTTGCGTTCGGTCCTGAATTGCGAACAATGCCCATTTGAAAAGCCATGGTTTTACCAAGAGAAAATTATCTTGGGTGGAACCAACCTGATTTGGGTCAAAAGGTACAGACAGCAATAACATGGAAATTAAGGGAAAACTAATACCATTGGTAAACTTTATTTATTTTAATAGGTATGCAATTATTTTCAAGTATCTAATTATTAAGCAATTAATAGATGATGATGACGACATCATCATCACCATTTTAGCCGAAAACATCCGTTATTCAACATTGATCTCCCCAAGTGTCGCCATAATGAGGTCCTGTGTGTCTCACATCCATTGGATTCCCGCGACCCTCACCAGGCCATCGGTGTCTCATGGTGGAATGGCGACAGCGACTATCGCAACCCAGTGCTGGGCACGCCATAATCATGGCGGTACTTCCCCTCTTTGAGGAGTGGCTGGAAAGGCAACACGGCGTCCTTACCTTCCGCATGACGCAGGTCCTCACCGGACGTGGTAAGTTCGGGAGGTTCCTGCACCGGATCCGTGCGGAAGAAACGCCCGGGTGTCACCATTGCGTAGACCGCCCGGAGGACACGGTGGAACACACAGTAGAGGTGTGCCCCGCTTGGGCAGAGCAACGCCGTGTCCTCTTGGGGGCAATAGGCGGCGGCGATCTCTCGCGTCGGGCCTTGGTACAGGCCATGGTCTGGAGCGAGGAGGAGTGGCAGGCGGTCGCCTCCTTCTGCGAAGCAGTAATGCTAGCAAAGGAGGCGGCCGATCGCGTGAGGCAACGGTCCTCACGCCCCAACCGCCGCCGGGACTCCGATCCCGATTTCCGGCCACCGTAGGCGCGGGCTTGCGGACGGCGAGCAATGGGTGGCTCGCTGTCCGGCCGTCCGGTAATCGGACCGAGCCCAAGTCGTCGACGGCGCGTACTGTTTCACGCGCGCCTCAAGGAGATGTCAGCAACTGTAGGGGCCCAGCAGGGTCGAAGCCTACTTGGGCCAAGGGTCTGATTCTGAAAGGAAGACTCGGCCCCGGTACGTAAGACAACGAGGGAATAGGAGTGGGTTTTTGGTCAGTAAAAGTCTGACACTATCTCCCGCCCCGTCCAAGAGCGGGAGATGTCATAAGATGATTTTCCCGCCGGAAAAAAAAAAAAACCAGGCCATCGGTACACCTTGTGGGAGGTTTTCCAACGTTGCGATTCCGATACGTGGTGCTCTCGTGGCCACTCCAGAACCTTTCGACCATCTGTTCTGTGAGCAATGTGCTCTACCTGCGTGCCATGTGTAAAAAAAATCTGTATCTACTTAATTTATCATTGTTCACAATTTCTCATGCACACAGCATTGCCATTGAGCCATCCCATTGAGAGCATAGCTTTAGTGTCTTAAGAGAATTTTATCAAACAATGATATTTACTCGAGTGTAAAGATTACAGTGTTATTCCACTAAGATTGCTTCACTTGATATCTGGGTTCCGGTCTATGGAAATGGTTAATTAAGCCAGTATCTTGAAGATTATTATTTTTGCTTGTTTATCGTCTTTTTATTCACTTCTTCTTCTTCTTCTTAGCGTGTCGATGGCAAAACTAGTTAAATTGCTTGTCTGGCCCAGTATTCGGCCACGGCAATGCCGTCCGCTGATGCTGTCATTAGGTCTCTACGTGAACAGGTAACAGGGGCACGTGATGCAGGATCGAAGGTGAGACATGGATTGCGGAAATTCACTTGATTTAAATTCTAGAATACACATTCACGGAAATATTTAGTGAAACGTCATCATATCCCTAACCTTTTCCCATACCTTGATGTCGGCTTTCAGTTCAATCAGATGCTATTGCGACTGCCTATAAGACCTTTTCAACCCAATTCCTGGGTAACACAAGACTCCTTGGATAGACTGATTGCCAGACCTCCAACGACTGTCATAGATCTTCGAATGACAACTGGGACCAACGGCTTTACGTGCTTTCCTAGGCACGGGGTATCAATTATGTTCTAGATAAATTTCTACTTTAGAAACCCTAGAAAAATACAAATACCCGCACGGATCTTGAGCGTTGACTTCTACAGTTCTATTTATGCAGAACCACGCAGAAGTGAAATATCGGGTCTCTTTAGTGGTATGAAAAGAGATGCGGGGGTGGAGAGTGCAATCATTGTACAGTGCCGCCGATGTGTACGATGCGCAAAGCGATCCCCGCTCTTTCGCCGAGCGCTCAAGATTCGTGCTGGTATCTGACTTCGAGCCCGAAATCTAATGCATAAGTTAATGGGCCTTTACTGCTGGGCCATTACATATTTAGAGGAACGTAAGAATAAAACTATAATTTATTTTATATGGCGTCACAACACACTGGTCATCTTGATTACTATAGATACTTAGAAAAAAGAAATATTTGACTGTTTTTATTTCCGACTAACTTTTGCCCTGCGTCTTCGCCCACATACAAAAAATATAGCCTATGTCACTCAGAAATAAACCAGCTTTCTAACGGTGAAAAATTTTTTGCAAGCGAAACAGTACTTTTAGAGATCACCTTATACAAACAAAAAAAAAACTTTACCTTTGTAAAGTGTAGACAATTTTTTTTTACTATAAGATAATTTAACTAGCATGAGCAATGGTGTCCGAGTGGTAAAAGCCTTAATTTACGAGTTTGTAGGTCGCGGGTTTAAACCCATCCAGGCGCAATACTTTGTGTAATTTGTTTCATCACCACTGCCCTCGAAACGGTGAAGGAAAACATCGTGAGGAAACCGGCATGTTCTAAAACCAAAAATTCCAGTACATGTGACATCCATCAACCCGCACTGGGCCCGCATGGTGGATTAGTGTCAGCAGTGGGAACATTATTAAGCTGTTTGTTTATGTTATGCTATGCAACTTGACTAATGTGTAATGTAAGAAAGCTAATGTTAACTGTGTTTTTCAAATATTCAAGTTTTGTTGGTATTAATAAAAATAATAGTAACTATTACGAATTTATCGAAAATTTGTAGGGTTACGTAGCCTAATGGCAAAAAACGGAACCCTTATGGATTCGTCATGTCTGTCTGTCCGTCCTTATGTTACAGCCACTTTTTTCCGAAACTATAAGAACTACACTGTTGAAACTTGGTAAGTAGATGTACTCTATGAATCGTATTGAGTTTCTCAAAAATAGAAAAAAATGTTGGGGTTTCCCCATACTTAGAACTGAAACTCAAACATTTTTTTTTCATCAAACCGATACGTGTGGGGTATCGATGGATAGGTCTTTAAAAATGATATTGAGGTTTCAAATATCATTTTTTCTAAACTGAATAGTTTGCGCGAGAGACATTTCCAAAGTGGTAAAATGTGTCCCCCCCCTGTAACTTCTAAAATAAGAGAATAAGAGATAAACTTAAAAAAAATATATGATGTGCATTACCATACAAACTTCCACCGAAAAGAGATATAGGTAGTTTTTTTTAATACGTCATAAATAATAAAGTAAACCGCAATTTACCTTTCAAGCTTATACGGAACCCTCAGTGCGCAAGTCCGACTCCCACTTGCCCAGTTTTTTATTTACTACCTTTTTAAGTAAACAGTAAAACACCGGATTTGTTTTTATTTAGCTAGTTTTAAACTTATCACTCAGAAAAAAAGTCGACTTCAAACACTTTTTTCAAATAGCTCCTCAATTAACTAAGTTGAGCATGATGATTTACATATAGTTTAATGCACGAAAGCCTTTAAATATCTTTTGATAAAACCAACTATATCTACAATTAACATTTTTTCTGCAACGACAGATATCTTTGACCAGAAGATAATCCCGAAAGAAACTTCACCAATGAAAAACGGATATCTTAACCGACCCACAAGTTTTCCAGCACTCCTATCAAGATCTTCTCATATAAAACTAGTACTTCCAAGAGCTTTTTTCTTTTGTGCAGTAGATATTCCCAAGTTTGAAGCCTGGTTGCATACATAACGAGTACGTTTGTGCAGTCGGTAGGACGTGACGGAAATACTTATGTGACTGGAAAAGGTGGAATTTGTAAAATGGGGGTATCGGATTTAATGGTTTAGTCGCTGGTCAGAGGTTTAACACTCACTTTTTTATTTTATTTGTATGGTAGGGAAAATGAACAGTGGCACAAAGTGTGTTCTGTGCAGGAATCGCATCGCAGCAGGCAAACGCTTAACCAAAGGCCTAATGGTGCGTCCAGATCTGGCGAATGCGCCGTTCGCGAGCCATTCGCGTGCATTTCATGTTCGTACGAAGTGCGCATGGCGCAGGGGCTTTATACGAACGAGTCGTGCGCGTAATGGACGCACGATCAAGCGGCGTATTCGTCAGGTCTGGACACACCATAACAATAATGTGTACCACTCAAAACCCAAGCGAACGCGCGTTCGCGCGTGATTTCGCGCCATTTAGGTTAAACGCTAGCGTCCGCATAGATTATAAAATATTGAGCGTTTTATTTATAGAGTATTTATCCAAGTACATAATTAAGAAGTTTTTATAAATGTTGTTATAAGTTGTTCTATAAAGTAGTCTAGTAAATATCGATAATAATCAAACCTTTCCGTTATCTATACTAATATTATAAAGAGGTAAACTTTGTTTTTTTGTAATGAATAGGCTCAAAAACTACTGGACCGATTTAAAAAATTCTTTCACCATTCGAAAGCTACATTATCCACGAGTAACATAGGCTATATTTTATTTTGGAAAAAAATAGGGTTCCGTAAGATATTTGAGTTTTTCGGACACAAGGTGTAAAAAGTCAACCAGAAAAGTTACTTATTTTGCGTACGCTGCCTAAACTATAAAAGACAGAACCATAACATGTTCTAATTAATTGTAGATCTTATAAATATCTATCAAACTGTGTTAGAAGAAACCTACTTTCACGCGGGCGAAGCCGCTGGCAGAAGCTAGTTCCCTATATACCTATAGATATACATAGGTTAAAATGACAAGCGTGCGAGCGGGAGTAGCTATACACCTTAACCTAAACAGCTCAATTTAGGTCGTAAATGGATCACGTTGAGAGCTCGTGGTAGGCCTCAGTGTACCAAATGTACCGTCAAAATGGACTATCTGCAGTCTGAATTTTCAAGTAATGTGTTAGTGTAAAAAGTAAAGTTTTTAGTGATCCAAAGTTTTTTATTACTTTTCTGTTTCTAGTTATGACAACGTGTCATTAGCTTAAAATCTCATATACTATTTTTATCCTTTTGTTAGCTGCTGGTTCTCCTACGATTGAATAAATAATTCCAAAGAACCTTCAGAAGCCGGCCGCCGAAAAATAAATTTTATCCAAAAATGTGGGTCACACATGATATTTAGATTCGTATTATTGACTCCAGTACTCAAACATCACTTTAGACACAGCCTTGAAACTCGATCATAGTCAATTTAGCGAAGCCACAATTTTTATTCCATCTAGCGTTGAACTCTGCAAAGATTTGAGAAATGAAAACTACGCAGATGTAGAAACCAGCCAAAAGCGTGTCGGATACCGCAGAGGGTTCCGCGGTTGGGATAAGTGAATTACATCTGTCACGTTTTGATATGTAATCAGATTATTTACTGTTTTTTGTAACATAGAATATTATTTGATATATTTTGTTTTCGATTATTCATTGCAATCGACTAATTTTACTGGCAACATCGATAGGTATTTGTGATTATTTGTAGTAAAGCTGCCGATGTAGTATAAGCCTTCTTGTTCAATTAGAAATCATTGAGGTAGGACGCACAATTGGTCTCTTGCATGCTACGGGTAGACGCACAGTTCGCAATGTTTGTCCATACATTAAATGTAAGACTGCATCAATGCGAAACTCTACAATAACGTTAATACGTTTCTAAAAATAAATCAACTTACACGGAATAACTTCAAACACAAAATAAAAACTGTTCGCAGACTGAAAAACTCCTAGAGTAAAAATATGAACCAGGTTTTATTTTTGTTATTTTTTTTAGATTTTTTATTATTATTTTAATTTTTATTTTCAAGCATGTTATTATTCTTTCTTTTTTCTAACTTTTTGTTTTTAAATTGAATATAAGGAAGAGTCACTTCGACTTCGATAATTAAGTGACACTAATGGGACACTGACTCCTGTAATACAGGTTTCTAGTGTAAAATAATTGTTTGTGTCAATAAATTATTTGATTTGATTGTCGAGCTCACGTCACCCTTCCGTTTTTGTCATTTAACTACAGAACCTTAAAATTGTCGGCGTGAAAAATACATTTTCGCCAATCAGGATTCTAGCCACGTCGCTTGAGAATGTCAACTGGAGCGGGTGACGGAGGAATTTCATTTCTACCCGCGATCGAACATCTGTGACTCGTCGAAACAAAAGATACGCTTTTGTTACCACAGACTAACTAAATGAGTATTAAAACCGCTGTAAAAATATAATGATATCAAACAAAGCCGTCTAGTCTCAAACTAAGCAGAGCTTGTGTTATGAGTACTAGACAACTGATAAACTTACTTAAATATTTCTAATACATACATATTTGGAGGTAGGCGGAACAGAGAGTAAAGTCCCGCAAACCTCCGTTGAAAAGGGAGGATCCTCCGACCAGACGGGTGTTATGTCTGGTGGGCTACAACTGCCCGGTAGATGATTTCGGGCTGTTCTATATGTTCTAATCGCGCGGAGAACTTTGATTGCGCGATTCAGGATTTTCTTATGTGACGCGATAGATGTCGCTACATCACTCCCCTCCGGAGATCGGAGATCGATGGTTCTTGATGCTTCTTGATGCGTGCCAAGCCATTGGTAGGTTGGTTCCAGTGAGTCGGAACCGAATGCCGCATAGTTCTCGGTGAGTCGGAACTGTCTGCGGTGATGCCCCAGTGAGTCGGGGTGGTGCTGTCCCAGTGAGTCGGGATGATGCTGCAGGCTCCAGTGAGTCGGAGTAGTGCTGCTGGCTCCAGTGAGTCGGAGCGGTGCTGTGCGACGTAGTGGCGGCTTGACTGCTTGCGTCGACCAAGAGAGGTTCTTCATTGCTCTTCATGTGACTGGCCGAAGGTGCAGTGTGCTTCGCCAAGGTCGCTGATGAGGCTGAGGGTGATGACCAGGTATGACCAGGTAGGCATGCTGGTGGTCAGGATACCCTTTATAGCCGTGGGTGCTGGCTGTATGGCTCGCTGCTCGAAAGCTTGAGGAAGTGATGATGACGTCACGAGGTAATAGCTGCACGAAGGCTGCGCTGACGTTCTTTGTCGAGGGTCACCAGTTTGGAGGTAGGCGGAACAGAGAGTAAAGTCCCGCAAACCTCCGTTGAAAAGGGAGGATCCTCCGACCAGACGGGTGTTATGTCTGGTGGGCTACAACTGCCCGGTAGATGATTTCGGGCTGTTCTATATGTTCTAATCGCGCGGAGAACTTTGATTGCGCGATTCAGGATTTTCTTATGTGACGCGATAGATGTCGCTACACATATTATAAATAAATTATACCCAGACACAGAACAAATGATCATGCTCATCACACAAATATTTGTCCTTGGTGGGAATCGAAACCACGACCTCCGACATAGCAGTCAGGGCCACAGACCAACAGGCCAGTCAGAAAAGTTACGAATTTTATATTTTAAAGTACTTCCAATACGTTTTGGGATAGCCAGCCTGATGCTTTCACAAGGTTCACATACTTAGTAGTAAGTAAGTAAGTACAGAAGTAGTGGCAGGCGGTCGCCTCCTTCTGTGAAACAGTTATGCTATCAAAGGAGGACGCCCCTTGTGCACGCGTGAGGGCGCGGCCCAGCCACCGGGATCCCGGTCCCGATTTCCGGCCACCGTGGACGTGGGCTTGCGGACGACGAGCAATGGGTAGCTCTCCGTCCGACCGTTCGGTAACCGCTCAGCCAAGTAGTCGACGGCGCGTTCTGTTTCACGCGCTTCAAGGAGATGGCAGCAAACCGTAGGGGCCCAGCAAGGTTGAAGCCTGCCCAGCATATATTTAAATGAATATTTTCGAAGATATTACAGATTTAAAATTCAGAGACGTAGCAGTAGCGGTGGTATCAGCATTGCATCCGTGCGAAGCCGGGGCGGGTCGCTAGTAGGGTAAGATTTTAATCAATATACAACTTGACACAGAAATGCACTATGCAAATAATTTAAGAGAATTCAAAATTCGTAAATTTGCGAATTTCTTAACTGAAATACGCACAGTGTGCTCTATTTCATGCCCGCGTTATAGCCGCGATAGCAATAATGAAGTCACCCACAGATAATGGAGTCGTAAATAAATAAATTGGCATTGGAAGGCTTCACACGAGCAATCGTTCACCTGGTAAAAGCCATAAAAATCAACTGGATACGAGACGCACAGCACGTCTGGTCGATATGGCAACCCAAGGCCCGAGAGGGAAGTCTTATTCCGGCAGTAGACCTGTTTCGACTGAAATGATGATGTGATGATGATGATGAAGTGGCATACGACTGCGGCCATAACCTGAATGTTCACTTTGCGTTGATTTGATTTTGTTTCAGTAAATTGTATTCCAAACGCTTTGGTGTTGCCTATGCGGCATAGATCACGATGAAACGTCAACTGTCAACTGCATTCGAAATCGGAATGCGTGAATGTCACGTTCCGAGATGGACATTGATGCCACAGATAACATGACCAGATGCTCTAACACAAGCTTTTAACGTAATCCATTCGACGAGCTTAACTGAACTGGTAAAGGGATGGAGCTATATAGGGCTGTGTAGCTCCTTCAATCTTTCTGGCTCGCACGCTTGACATATTATGACGTTATGGTAAAGCCCCTGTTTAGTTGACTTACTGCAACATTATATGAGACTGTGATGCTTAACAGCAGTCATAAAACGCTTGGCGTACATTTTTAATAGAGTTCATGTCAATAATCCAATGATTCGCGGGCCGAAAAAGAGGCACGAACTTTTTTCATGCTTTTGACTGAAATGCGAAATTCACTTTGCGTGCTCAAAAATAAACATAATTCAATTGTGGAATAAATATAATGAAATGGCACAAACGAACTCCAAATTACATTAATTTTGATATAATTAGTCCAACTGTATTTGTATGAATTAATGAACGGTAAAATAAATGAAAATGTAGTCTGCTGCCCTTTGATATTGTTACTGGTCGTATACAAATGAAAACATGGGTAGGTATATTTTTTATATTGTTCATTTTTTTCGATACTTTTGTGGATCAAGTTTCAGGTCTGGTTTCAAATGAGTGTTATGAAGGTTGCAGGTATGAAACAAAGGATTGGGCTGATGGTAACTTTAGAAATCAATTTGATTTTTTTTTCGGGTTCGCAGTTGTCAAAAACCCGCTTCTGCTCTGAGTAGAGCGATTAATTGGGTATTTGCATGTGCTTATTTTTGTACAATATTTTATAAGCCACAAATAATACTAAAAATAAATCGTTTTCTGAAAACAGCATTATTATTGGTTATTAAATGAAGCAGCAATTAGCATTCTAAATATCCGTTTGTGGAAGAGTAAGGTTGTGGTGTTCCCACCATGGTGTGGTGTCATCATCATCATTCATCATCATTTCAGCCAAAAGACGTCCACTGTTGGACATAGATCTCCCTCAAATGTCGCCACAATGAACAGCCCTGTGCGTCTCGCATCCATCGGATTCCCGCGACCCTCACCAGGTCATCGGTCCACCTTGTGGGAGGCCTTCCAACGCTGCGTCTTCCGGTACGTGGTCGCCATTCCAGAACCTTTCGTCCCCATCGACCATCTGTTCTGCGAGCAATGTGCCCTGCCCACTGCCACTTAAGTTTGGTGATTATTCGGGCTTCGGGGTGTGGTGTGCTCGAAAGAAATAGTGAGATGTTCCTATCTCACTATCACTTTTGAGCACACCACACCATGTTCTTCGTTTCTTCTGTTTTGAAACAGAAGAAAATAAAATAGTATAAAATAAAATAGTATAAAATGTAATATTACATAAATTTTGTCTTTTACACTTAGGCCTATTCAATCAACGCCAGACAAAATGTAATTAATTCATGCCATGAATCGTGTTACTAGATCAGATCCGAATTAATTTGCCAACTAACAAAGGCAATTATGCTATTACTACACTAGCTCGTGTCCGCGGCTTTGCCCGTATGGAAGTACGATATCGTCCCAAGTGGACATATTCCTGGGATTATCTAAGCTAAGTTAAGGAGTGGAATTCCTTGCCGGAATCTGTGTTTCCTGATGGCTACAACCCGGGAATCTTTCAGTCAAGAGTGAATAGGTTACTTCTAGGTAAGCGCGCTCCATCGTCGACCGCATCGTCGCTTTCCATCAGGTGTGATTACGGTCAAGCGCGAACCTACCAAGAAAAAAAAATGTAAGTGTGTTGTCCTCTATGTAACTTGTGTCGGTTCTCCAAGGCGTTGCTTGAGACTAAGCATCAATTACAGGCTTATGTACCTAAGTTGCTTGCTCTGATAGGTATGTGATCATTCTGAGAGTTGCGTTTCTGAGCGCGGCTATTTTGCGACCACTTTTGTTACCTTTGGTCTAAACCTGTTAACACAATTCTGTGTTAATTGTTAACCCCTCGAACGCCGATTGTACATACGTCTGTACAACTTGAGTGACCTTGAAAAACGCTTAATTGTCGTTTTGTACACACGGGTGTGCAAAATTTATTCGGTCGAAAATTTTGGTCTCTATATCTTCGTTTTTCATAGAAAAATCCGGGAAAAGATTTTTTTTATGATTTTACGTAAAAACGCGCAATTACGTTATAACAATAACCCTATACGCGCGAGCAGAAATTATTTTTAATGTTATTAAATTGTTAATTAAATAATTAAATCATCATCATTTAAGCTGAAAGACGTCAACTGTTAGACATAGACCTCCTCCAAGTGTTACTATAACGACCGGTCCTATGCGTCTCGCATGTATTAGATTCCTACGACCCTCACTAGGTCATCGGTCCACCTTGTGGTTGTTCCAACGCTGTGTCTTCCGGTACGTGTTTGCTACTCCAGAACCTTTTGGCCCCATCGACATCTGTACTACGAGCAATGTGCTCTGCCCACTGTCACGAAGTCGGCAATTCTTTGATAACTCCTGGGATTGAAAAGTATTTTATGTACTTTTTCAGGACGTGGTTTTTTTTTGTTGGGTGGGAAAATCATCTTATGACAAATCTCGCTCTTGGGCGGAGCGAGAGATAGTGTCAGACTTTTACTGACTGAAAACCCAATCCTGTTCCTTCGTTGCCTTCGTCCTAGGGCCTCGGGTTTCGCTTTCACACTACCCGGGGCCTCAGTAGGCTTCGACCCTGCTGGGCCCCTACGATTTGCTGACACCTCCTTGAGGCGCGCGTGGAACAGTACGCGCCGTCAACGACTTGGGCTCGGTCCGGACGGTTACCGGACGGTCGGACGGCGAGCCACCCATTGCTCGCCGTCCGCAAGCCCGCGCCTACGGTGGCCGGAAATCGGGATCGGAATCCCGGCGACGGTTGGAGCGTAAGGACCGTTGCCCTACGCGTGTGCCAAACATTCAAATCTGATAACCCGTTTGAACATAAAGGCAAAACAAGCAACACACACACACATGCATATTTTTTTTGTCTTTATAACATTATTAGTGTGATTGGAGCAAAGATATATAAGAGAAAAAAAACAATATCCAATAAATGATGAATGTACATAAAAATGTCGTGTAAACAGAGGTTGTTTATTGTCACTGTGAAAATATATTGTTTTGTGTTTATTGGGACTACATTTCATTCGCACATTTTACTGTCTAGTGTTATAATATTGATTTACAACAAATTGAGAAGTCCTATTATAGTATTTACCAAGACTTTACAGTTATGTCAATCATTCTGCCTAGATTTTAATCATAGTTGTTTTTAAGTTGGGAAATCAAAATCCAATGTCTTCTCCCGCTCCAGGGCGGGGCGCGAGGGCGTGTCAAACTTTTACTGACTAAAACCAGACAGTTAGTTCATTAAACCCCAAGCGAACGCCGGCGTTCGCTCGCTCATTGTCTTTCTATTGTGTCTCTAATTAAAGTACTCAAACTTCCCGACAAAAAAAAACGACGGTGAAAAAGTATGAGACAAGTTTTTCAGGACGCTGGAATAAATAAGGTAACTGGAAAAACAAGAACAGAACAAAAAGAAAAGCCGCAGTCACACTTTATAAGAACGCGAAACATTTTAAGAACGTCGTTTTTTTTTTTTGTCGTAGTCGGTTTTTAGTCTTTTACTTTTTTTTATTTAAACAATTTTGGTGTTAAATCACTGTGCTTTTATACTCTTTATTTTGGTATGTACGAGTGAAGCCCTTTTAACACAAAACTTTTTGTCCACTAGAGGGCACCACATTGAATTATGATGATATTTTTTTATAAGTATCAGTGAAGCCCTTTCAAATGATATCAAATATTTATCTTAACATTTTTTTTAAACATATGACTATTTGTCCGCTAGAGGGCGTCACTTTAAAATTGAGCAATATTTTGGAAATGTAAAAGTAAAGCCCTTTCAAATGATTACAAATACGGCGTATTTATCTCCATTTTTATTTTTAACACATAATTTTTTGTCCGCTACAGGGCGCCGTATCGAGTTTTGTGTCACGTCACGTATCCTATGTTCAGCGGACAATTCAGACGGTTCTAACGATACCTTCTGATAAGTAGATTAGGAGCTATGAGGCAACATACTCACATACATACAAAGCCTGTCAAAATCATAATCCTCCTTTGGCTTTGCCGTAGTCGGGTAAAAATAAGCACTCTCTCTTTACATTATTTAGATAGAATAAGGAGCTTAAGAATACCATTGCATCATTTGAATGTAATGAAACAGCACTTAACATTTCTTCTAGTACCACAGCAACTAGTTACGGTAAAAGAGGATTTTCTGTTTCCACTAATGGGATTCTCATGTTTGCTGTAAGTGATGACACCACAATTCTCAATTGTTGTGAAACTATAATGTAATTACCTTGTTTACCATGCGATGTGTTAATGATTGATGATTTGTGTGAAGAATAGGAATCATGTGATAGAAAAGGGCAAAGGAGATTTATTTCTGTCAACCACAGTAGAGAATGTCAGATGAAAATTTCTTTCGCTCACCACGATTTACATAGGATTAGAGCTGGAAGAAAACAGTGTCGCCGCATACGGGCTACCGGCCACAATCACAAACGCCGCCACGAGAAGCTAGAACCGGCCACAAAGGAAGGTAAAGCGCGCGACAGTCGCTTGTGGCCGGTGGCTGCTACTTTTTTCAAACCCATACGCGCAGTATTATAATGGACTCTGACGAAGATGGTTTAAATGCGCGAGTGGCGTGTGTTTAGTGTCCAGTGCGGGCCACAAGAAGCGAGCAGCGGCGATTTGTGGTGTGTGGCGGCCACCAGCGTCAACCATGTGCGGCGAATTCATATAAAATGTATGAGAACTATATAGGATATGCCGTTGGCGGCGTTTTGTTGTTGTGGCTGGTGGTCCATGTGTGGTGACCCTTAGTGATGACTATGATGACGTCCGACCTTCGTAAAAATATATATATATTTAAAAAAAAAATAAAGACGAAAATTTTATTTACTCTGTCTTAACCTTTTTTAGGCGGGAAATTATTCAATGACTTCTTCCGCTCTTGGGTAAAGCTAGAGGGTGTGTTAGACTTTTACTGGCTAAAACCCACTCCTGTTCTTACTTAACCTTCGTTCCAGGGCCTCAAGGTTCTCTTTCGCACAACCCATGGCCCCAATCATTTTTGTTCTTTTCTTGTCCTTTTATTTAAATTGCATACATTGTATAATGTTAAGTAGAAGGGAGGAGTATACACAAGCATCTTCTTGCTTAAAAGGTGATCTCCAAATCAGGTTTCTAAAACTTATATGTAATTTAAAAAAAAAAAAAAATTCATTATTTATACACTAGCATTTGCGAGCGACTGGGCTGTATGTAAGTAGAAATTTATTTCAAGAGAATCCCAGGTCAAAAATTCAAATATTCTATATCCTTTTGCAAGATATGGTTTACCCGTGAGCCAAATTTTATTAAAATCCATTCAGCCGTTTAAGCATGAAGAACTAAAAAAAATACACACACATACACATACCAACAAAATAATCGCTTTTAAGGCCCTAACGCCCGAGCAGTGCCATAAAACACTGACTTTCTGAAGCCTACCTCTCGGTAAAGGCTGGGTTAATAAATTTAAGAAAAATATGTGTTCATAAATTGATGTACAACATTATCAACAAATATTTTTTTCGTGCAATTTATACTTTTGCCTAAAAAAATATTTAACAACATGATATATTTTTCGCTAGTTTTCCCTACTCCTTTCAAACGATCGATCTTTATTTTGATTTTCTTCGGTCTTTAGAAATATGTTTATACGAAAAAATTGCTGGTTAAGTGCCCAGACAGTTCAACTATCCATCACAAATGCATCTAATCAAATCAAATGGATAGTTGGCCGATAATAAGGTAAGTGGCTCGAATAAAATACTATGTCATTTGTGGAGATTGGTAGAAGGACTTAGAATTATAAGCATAAATATGGATGGATTGCGTGAAGAATGATAAAAGAAAAGGTACTTGTGATAGTGTGACGTTTGACAGGGTGGCCACCTTCTTCGAGCTTCTTCTTCTTAGCGTATCGATGGTAAAACTAGTTAAATTCCTTGCCTGACCCATTATTTGGCCACTGCAATGCCGTCCGCTGATGCTGTCATTAGGTCCCTACGAGAACAGGTAACAGGGCACGTGATGCAGGATCAAAGGTGGGACATAGTCTGCGGAGAGACGCCGCACAAACACTGAAGATCGGAACCATCCGAGAACCCCCATCTGTGGAGATTGTCTTTGCTGCACCCAACTTGGGCGAAATGTATTTTGGCTAAAATACATATATGCTGGATTTTTGGCACTGAAAATGTCAAATATTACGCCAGGTTCAAACGAAAGCTAAACGATCACTAATGAGTAAGAATAGAAGAATCCACGGACACCGCACGTTCTCACATGTCCACACACACTCATTCAATTATATCGGCCTGGCCTATATGAGGCATTAGATTCCACATGGATTAATGGTAAATGATAAATGATATTTATTTTGCAAATAGGTTTTTTAAAAACACTTTTACACGTCATTTTTTTTGTCAATTTAAACTAGATGAAGCCGGTGTTTCCTAGCTGACTACCCTGAGAAGAAACGCCGAAACAAATTCAGGGGTCAAAGTCTCTTTTAAAGTCCATACAGCAAACATGTAATGGTCAAATCATATAAGAACCATGGAAATTGGAGTCTGAGATGGTATTTTGAAGAAAGAACCACACACTTCTGAGCGGGCCTGTCCAGTCAGTGTAATATTCGTGTAGTCAGAACTACTAAAGAGCTCAACGACTTGACGAAAAACACCAAAGACAGGACATTTGAGTAGGCCGCAAAAAGTATTAAAAACTGCCAGATATTATGTTGTAATTAAATAAAAAAAAAGAGTAATCCACATAGTCATAATTTTATTATTGTGAATGTGGGGACTATGTGGATTACTCTTTTTTTTTATTATTATAACATAATGTATCACGTATCATCCAAGCTAACATCGCCATTATGGTAGTCAATCCTTATCAATTCTCATTTCTTATCTATCTAAGAAGTAACCTTTATCGAAATAACATGGCGATATTATTGTTCTAATCTTATCTCTCGTTCTGTATTGGTCTGACGTCATTGAAAATGTTGGTCTATTATATAAATGAAAGTTTTTAGAAATAAAGCTCAGTAGTGTCTCAAACCATTATGAAAAAAATGTGAATAGCAATCATTTTTCAAATATATTTCAAAAACACAAATTAAGTCTTCAAAAAACAGTGCAATGACTTCTGAGCAACAAAGAAATCTGTAGTGATTATCAAATAAAGAAAAAATTGAAACGAAGCAAATCAAAATTGAATAGAAAACTTGCAACCCTACACCATCACACGACGGAAGATACGGAAAAAATTGGCAAATTTGAGTGAATCCCGAATAAAAAAAAATGAGATGGGCAACTCTACAAAACATCCCAGAAATACCAGATGAAAATGAAGATAGTTCGGTCGACGATGAAAAATATGAAAGATTTCCTGTTATGCTACTAGTACTTGGGTTTTTTGTTGTTTTAAAAGTAACGATTTGCATTTCATATGCGATATACAAATCGTATAAAAAAATAAGAAACTGTTTAAGAAGAGCTGATGAAACAATAGCTTCCAACGTAGCGGTGAGACCGCCAATGTAACTATACAATAATACATGAGAAATAAAAGAATTGTGAAAATGTTTTATGGTCTATTAAAAGCAAATATTCGAGAAACCAAAAACGTAGATGGGATGACCTCAAGCTTGGTGGAGCAACGACCTTGCAGAATAGCCCGTAACTACTAGATAATAGTTGGTGAGAAAGTAGATAGAGAGAGCCTCTGGAGTGATGATGACGATGATGAAAGTATATCTGCCTAACGTTCCAGAGAACTTAAAAAGGTGGTAAAGATAAAATAGATAAATAATAATACAAGAGATTTATTAGGAGCTGAAAAGCTTGAAATGAAAATCAGTCTGAAAATAAAGACTCAAGAGTCAAGGCGGTAGAACTTCTTTGTTACGTAAGTGCTGTTGTGGAGAAAAATGTGCCATAGTAATAGATATAGAACCAGTTTCATAAGAAGTATGTATATTGAAAACGAGAAACTCCTAGATACTTCTCCAGCTAAAACCGAAAAAGTTGGAAGAACGCCATGGGATTCCTGATCTAAGCAAGTATGCAAACTTCTTAACTAACTTCTTCAGATCTTGAAAGTTTCGCTAAGGTATAGAAATGTTAAATGATGTATAGAAAAAACGAGAGAATATAGTGTTTTTAAGTTTTCAACAAGTGAGTCAGTTATCAAAGATTTTGTAAGACAAATAAATTTTAAGTTAATTATGAATTTTATTATTATTATTCATACTGTTGCAGCAAGATTTATTGAATATTTTTGTGCACCTTATAAAGTTTGAAGGATGTATAAATCATAGATTAGGTCAATGAGGCCATACTCGAAGGCGGCCTTATATATCCAGGAGTCTCTTGGATGAAATGATGACAGATTTTCATAGATTGTGATAAATAGGTACCTGAATTAAACTGACAAAAAACTTTAAACTTTGCTACACCGAAAAGCTATTATAACAGTAATAGGAACAATTAGCTTTACCTTATTAGTTTCTACCTACGTTAATCCTAAATCAATGTAACAACTAATGAAATATTAATGAGCCGGGTAACTGACATAGCGGTGACAATTTCGCGGTAACGGGAATCATATAAGCTTCTGTCTGACATATGATTTGCAACTACGGTAATGTCATAATTATGTAAATGATTACGAGAATATGTGTGGGTTTGTTTATTAGTAAGGTCTGAACAAAGGAAGGAGATTCTAATGTTAGATGAAAATGAAGAAGTCGATAAAAGTGTTGATTTAAAAAACTTTCCAATTAAATAAAAAGTAATGCATTAGACTTTTGAGTGATTTAAAATTTTGGAATTATCTTTTTGGACAATTTATTTAGACTTCATATCACTATATTACTCTTTAATCCACGCGCGCCTCAGGGTGATGTCAGTAAATCGTAGGGGCCCAGCAGGGTCGAAGCCTATTGAGTCCACAGGTAGTGTGAAAGTGAAACCCGGGGCCCTGGGACGAAGGCAAAGAAGGAACAGGAGTGGGTTTTTAGTCAGTAAAAGTCTGACACTATCTCCCGATCCGCCCAAGAGCGGGATTTGTCATAAGATGATTTTCCCACCCTGTATTAAAAAAAATATATATATCTCTCTTTAATTGCGTAATCGAGGTCTTGTTTCTTAAAGAAATCACTATCACTATATAGTATAAAACAAAGTCGCTTCCCGCTGTCTGTTCCTATGTATGCTGGAAATGGTCTATAAAACTCCGCAACGGATTTTAATGGAGCTTTTTTAATAGATAGAGTGATTCAAAAGGAAGGTTTATATGTATTAAACATGCATAATGTAGTAGAGAAACACTGGTAATTTTATAGGTTCCTCATGTGATGTCGTAAATAAACACATTTTTTTGCGCTTATAATGCAAACACAGGCTGAGAGTACGAGATAGATCAAAATAATATACTATAATATTGTACACCTCAAAAATGTCTACAAAAAAGTTAGTTAAAGTATATGTGATAGATATGCATAATATAGTAGAGAAACTATAAGTATAGGTTTCTAATGTGATGTCGTAAAGAAACACATTTTTTTTGCGCTTACATTGCGAACATTGGCTGAACCCTATGAGATAGATCAAAATAATGTACAACAGTATTGTACACCTTAAAAAGGTCTACAAAAAGTCCTTTATGGTTTAAGTCTATCTCTTAGGAATAACCCACAGTAATCATTTTTTATCTTTTACTTTTTACGATAAATAATGGCTTATTTACGAAGCGATTTAAAGCAATAAAGCATTAATCATTATCCAATTAAGTTCGTTAAATACATTGCGCATTTAATATAAGAACAATATGACCTTTGACAGCATGTAATTTAAATGAACATTTTTGAAGATATTACAGATTTAAAATGCAGGAACATAGCGGTTGCGGTGGTATCAGCATTGCACCCGGCGAAGCTGGGGCAGGTCGCTAGTAGACATTTAAACATAGTTTTGAAAAATATTACCTTCCTTATGGTTCTTCTTCTTAGCGTATCGATGGCAAAACTAGTTAGATTCCTTGCTTGGCCCAGTATTCGGCCACGGCAGTGCCGTCCGCTGCTGTCATTAGGTCTCTACGTGATCAAGTAACAGGGCACGTGATGCAGGATCGAAGGAAGGACATGGTCTGCGGAGAGACGCCGCACAAACACTGAAGATCGAAACCATCCGAGAAGCCCCATCTGTGCGGATTGTCTTTGCTGCGCCCAACTTGGGTGCGAAGTCTGTATAGAGTTTTCCAGGTGAGCCATGGCAATTCGTGTCCAGGAGAGAGGCTCTCCGACGGCTCGACAAAAACATCAGGAGGTTTAAACTTCTCCCGCCAGAGGTCGCATCTCAAATCATGAGGTCATGTTTCTGTTACGTCCGGCGCACCCTGGGCAATCGACTTCGGTCGATTGGCAAATCCTTTCACCACGATGGCAAACTTAAACTCTTTTTGGTTAAAAATCAAGTATTTAATTTTTAGAGGGCTCTTCCAGTCTAACAGCATAAATAGCTTACTACTAGAATTTTGTATAGAGCGACGGCCTATTTGACTCCTACAACCCAGTTACAAAAGTCATGCAGATAAAAAATGTAAGTAACCATTTTCATTTTTTTTTCGCATTTATTGAGCATAAAAACTGTGTGAGCTTTTTATATCCAGGTGTGAAGTAAGTTTATATTGGTAGAAAGTTTGAAAGCGATAAAATATTCATACGGCCAATAGTTATTATTTCTTGACTTCTGATTGCACCACGTTTCAAGTTTGCAGTGCTACCAATAACACAACTTGCTACATAAAAGAGCAAGCTTAGGTTTATACCGCACATTAATTTTATCTATTTCTTTCAAAGCAGTAATTTTTCTGTCGATATTACTCAGTCGACTCTCCATGTCCGTTTCAAAATCATATAATAGGTCTTAAAGTATGAAAAGGCCGTTTTTTAAAACGGGTTGCTTTGAAGTGTTTTTGGATTAACTTGGAATGTTATGTTCAAATATACTTTATATTAAAGGTACGTTATTCTTTTTCCAAATGAAGTATTTATTGGATTCTCTTTGTTTTGTATTTCCTGTAATATCACAGTTCTTATAACCATGAAATCTAATAAAAAACCCTTTTTTTATATTAAGAGTTCCAAGGGCAAGCAATATCAATTACGTATACCTACGACTTTATTCTGACAAAAAAACTTTGTGCTCTTGGTTTAATAGCTTTCATTTCGGAAATTTTGTCTTGTTGCCGCACTGAGGAGAAAAGTTATTCGTGAGATAAAATATTCCACGTGAAAGTGATTGAAACAAAAATAGACATCCCATTCATTAGCAGTTTTAAGTCCATATACATCATCAATATAGCGTACCGCTTGAGACACATTTTTTCCACGGTAGAACTCTTTTCTCTTTCATACAAAAATAGTTATAAAATATGCGATATTACCGACAATACAAAACACAAATAAACCAATAAATACCTAATTTCGAAAAAAAAATAATAACGTACCTTTAATATAAAATTTATTAGAACATATAGTATACTTCAAAGCAACCCGTTTTAAAAACCGGTAATTTCATATTTTATCCCATATTATCAAACTTAATTGCTACAAGATTCATGGCATCAAATATTGTCAGCTAATCTATCCTTTGATAATGGTTTCATATCAGTTCTGTAATCAATTAGCATCAATTGGAAAGCACTCGCTTCGGTATTAGGGGTATTAGAAACTCTATATTCATATAAATGTCTGTAGGGATTAGGGAATCAGGTTTGGATTAGCGTTTGAAATAGTTTAATATTAATAACATATGAGATTTAGTCAGAGGATCATCCACTTAGATGTTGAAAATTTTCCCTCGGGAATGTATTTATGGAATATAAAGTATCCTATATCCTTATTCAGCTGAATTTCTTAGCTCATTAGTTGATCATAGTCAACCCGTGTACTAAGTTTTAACTTTCCCGATGTTGATGAGTGATAAGACATTTTAATGAAGACTATATAATAATAAGAAGACTATAGAGATAAATATAAATTCACAAACTTTTTATCTATCTCTTCCTTTTTTTTTTTATTTTATTTATTAAAACTTTATGCACAAGTAGCAAACACTGTACAAAGGCGGACTTAATGCCTTAGGCATTTTCTACCAGCCGACCTTAGGGTGGTGCAGAAACAAAACATGGTAGGTGCAGCTTAATGGTAAAGAAATAGAAAAGAAATACAATAATAAATATATACTTAGACTTACTTACTTATTTTATTTCGATAGACTACTTAACGTCCGTAAGTGTGTTCGTGGCATCACAGCGGGCCCTAACAGAATACCAGCGCTGCGTTATTTATCGTTTTAAATAACGCAGCATATGCTGAGTTAGGTGCTTTTTGGTCTCGCACTGATTATACCTTTTTTACGATTTTTTGTCTATACGATTGTGTGAGTCACAAATAAACGTTTTTTCTTTTTTCTTTCTTTCTTTCTATATCTGTAACCGGTTGTTGTAGTGATAGATAGATAAATACTTGTACTCTTTATTGTACACCAATAATAAAATTACAATAGGAACTTAAAATTTATAGGGTGACACAATGGGCGGTCTGACAGAATGCGAATGAAAAAAACGGCAAAGTACAAAAAAAAAAGGTGAAAAAAAGCTGTTTGAGCAATGATTGCTTGGATTTACTATATTATTGAGAGAGCAGAGATTATGATTGATTGGAGAGCAGTGGTGGCCGAGTGGTAACGGCCCCAATTTACGAGTTGTAGGTGGCGGGTTTAAACCCAACCAGGCGTCTTACTTTGTGTAATTTATTTCATCACTACTGCTCTCAAAACGGCGAAGAAAAACATCGTGAGGAAACCGGCAGTTCCAAGAAGCAAAAATACGAAGACATGTGACATCCACCAAACCACACTGGGCCCGCGTGGTGGCATTCCCTCTCCTAGAGAGTAGGCCTGAGTTCCAACAGTGGTAACATTATAAAGCCGACTATTGTATGCTATGCTGTACTATATTATTTATCACGTAAATATCACTGAGTAAAAATATATAACTAATATTAAATATATAACTGTACAATCGCATTTAAATTTAGTTCGAAATACAAACGCTTAGTGTGTGATGGGTGAAAAATGCCTCTTATTAACCTTGCCCCTTAACCTTATTGTGGTTTAACACAAAAATGTTAAGCAAGCAAAAGCTTATCATCATTAATTTTATGATGAGTGTAGGTGTGTATGTTATGTGAAATAGTTTACTAATTAATTGATAAAAGGTTTTCCGTTTCAGTTTATAAAAATATATTTAGAAACCGGGCAAGTGCGAGTCGGGTTCGCGCACTGAGTGTTGTGTACAAACTTACCTATGAAAAAAGTTCAATTCCCGAATTGATTTACGAAGACTTTTCCAAATCACCAAAATAGTTTTTTAGTTTTTTTGTGACGTACAAATTAACAGTTTTCAGATTTTTTCTTATGCTTGTGCTATGAGACTTTACTTCATAACAAATTTCAAGTTTAGAATCCTGAAATTTGTCATGAAGCATAGAGCCCAGAGGTCAACGGGAAGTACCCTGTGAATTTTGATTCCCTTGGTTAAGTTAGTTGTAGTTAAGTTGAAGTTGACATAAAAAAAGATATGGACGTTTATGTCGCAAAAAATGTATATTTCGACACTTTCAAGGAAATCAAAATTCATACGATAATTCCCGTTGACTCAGAATCCTGAAATTTGGCATCAGGCAAGTTCTTATAGCACAGATATAGGAATAAATCTGAAAACGGTAAATTTGTTTTTACATCACGAAAAAAGTCTTGTTTTGCAATTCGAAAAAATCGCCGAGACTCCGGGATTTAAACTACACTTCTGGACACATCTATTGGCCCACCTTAGAGTGTAGGTTTCGATGGCCCCTACCGAAATATGATTGCTAGATTGAACAAAAACTGTTGATGCAGTTTTAAACCTGATACATTTTACCATCTTTTTCGATCGTATTGTTTTAAATTTGAATTCAGAATACCATACGACATGGAGCTACGCCTAACAAGTCGGATATGCGCCTTGTTAAAGGCAATTGATTTTTGAATAAAAAACATGTTTTATCAAATACAGGTTTAATTTAATAACGCGTGTTGCCTCCATGGGCATCTACCACAGCTCTCATACGATTAGGCATAGAGTTTATCAACCGCTCTATGAAATTTTGAGGAATCATCTCCCATTCCTCTTCTATGGCAGTTTTCAACTCCTGCATCGTCTGGACAACTGGCTGACGAGCCCTAACACGTCTTTTTAGCTCGTCCCACATGTGCTCAATGGGGTTCATGTCTGGGCTTCTGGCTGGCCAGTCCATAACTGTGATGTTCACATCCCGAAGATATTCCCTGACGATGCCGGCCGCATGGGCTCTTGCATTATCATGCATAAAAAGGAAATTTGGGCCCACATGGTCCACGTATGGTATCACGTGAGGTTCTAAGCACTCACCAATGAACCTTTCAGCATTTAATGTTGGCAGCCGTGGTCCTATAACAACCTCAAGTTGAGTTTTACCGCTCGCGGATATATCGCCCCAGACAGTCCATGAGCCACCGCCATAAGCAACCCTCTCTTCAAAGCAGCATTGTGCGAAACGCTCTCCCTTACGTCGGTAGACCTTCTTCCTTCCATTATTGCCATGTAACACAATTTTAGACTCATCAGAAAAGAGTACATGGCTCCAATCTTGCTGTGTCCAATTTAAATGACTGCGTGCGAAATGAAAGCGCGCTGTTCGGTGGGCTCGCGTTAGCTTGGGCCCATTAGCTGGCTTGTGTGGTACCATATCGCGTTCTTTTAACCTTCTCCGAACAGCTCGAGCGCTCACAGATACTCCGTGGAAGTCGCGAAGTTGGTTTTGTATCTCAATGGAGGTAAGGTGACGATTTCTCAAGCTGGTCGTTACGATGAATCGATCCTGCCTTTCAGTTGTGACCCGATATCGTGATCTTCCTTGGCGACGAACAAAGCTGCCAGTCTCTAGGTACCTCCGATAAACATTTCGGACCGCAGATCGACTTAAATTAAGTTGAGCACTCACGTTTTTTTGGCTGTGTCCGGCCTGAATAAGTGCCACAGCTTGGGCGGCGACTTCAGGTGAAGTATCCATAGATTATTGATAGAACCTCACCTTAATGTTAAGAATAAGTAATGTTTGTTGCAAAACCAAAGATATCAATCACTTTTTCAAGAATGAAATCCAAGTAAACCAATAAAACCAAGTTTTCTTAGTATTCGATTGTTTGATATCAACAAACAGGCTCCAAATTGTCTTTTGTTTCTTTAAATTCTGTGTTCGGAATTCAAAAAAAGACTATTGAATGAAATTGTGAATGTGCCAGGTTCAAAACTGCATAAAAAATTTTTGCTCGACCTAATATAAAATGTTAGCTAGGACCAAACGAAACTGAAAATACAAGGTAGGCCAATAGATGTGTCCAGAAGTGTATTTACATAAATATACCTGTATAGATATCTAAGTTTGTACGGAGCCCTCAGTGCGCGAGTCCAGCTCGCACTTGCCCAGTATTTAACGATTACATTTGCTTTGACATCAAACTTATGTTAGGCTTTTACCCTGCACACAATATCTTTTGGTTTATGATTGTTCGTAATGTCCAACAGTTTAACTTGCTTTCCAAGGCACGGAGATATCTAAATATGCAACGATGGCCACCCATCCACAACTTGACCTCGGCAAGTGTATCTTAACCTTGGAGTTCGATCTGAGGTACTTATAATATTATGCAGGAATCGTACGGTCCATGGCCCTTTATGGGGCGCCGGTATGGGCGCCATCGCTACGAAAGCGTCCGGCAGCCCGGCTGAACGCAAGCCAGAGGGTCATGGCCATCCGGATGGTGTGGGGATACCCCACAATTTCCCGCGAAGCAGCGAGCCTCCTCGCCGGTCAACCACCATGGGATTTGGAGGCAACAGTCCTTGCACGCATGCACGATCTGCGCGTAGAGATGCAACGCCGGGCCGAAACTCTGCTGCCGCGCCAAGTCGCGGCATGGCGGAAAGACTTCCGGTGGGATCTCATGGTGGAATGGCAACAGCGACTGTCACAACCCAGTGCTGGGCACGCCATAATTATGGCGATAAGTCCCCTCTTTGAGGAGTGGCTGGAAAGACCTCACGGGGTCCTTACCTTCCGCATGACGCAGTTCCTCACCGGACATGGCAAGTTCGGGAGGTTCCTGCACCGGATTCGTGCGGAAGAAACGCCCGGGTGCCGCCATTGTGTGGACCACCCGGAGGACACGGTGGAGCATACGGTAGAGGTGTGCCCCACCTGGGCAGAGCACCGCCGTGTCCTCGTGGGGGCGATCGGTGGCAGCGATCTCTCGCGCCGGGCCTTGATACAGGCCATGGTCCGGAGCGAGGAGGAGTGGCAAGCGCTTGCCTCCTTCTGCGAAACAGTAATGCTAGCAAAGGAGGCGGCCGTAGGGGCCCAGCAGGGTCGAAGCCTACTGGGGCCATGGGTGATGCGAAAGAGATCCCCGGGGCCCTGGAAATAAAATGGCAGAGAAGGAACAGGAGTGGGTTTTTAGTCAGTAAAAGTCTGACACTATCCCCCGCTCCGCCCAAGAGCGGGGATTTCATTAGATGATTTTCCCACGCGAAAAAAGAAAAGGTACTTATAATATTATAAGTAAGAGGTAGAATAAATTCAATTAGTATTTCAGATACATCTTTTGAGTGCTTTCTAGTAGTCTCAAGAGGCGAAAACATTTGCTTTTTAAGTAGTAAAATAAGATTTTACTTTATTTACTTTTTCGGTCTTTCACATTATATCACTACATAGTATAAAACAAAGTCGCTTTTCGTGTCTGTCTGTTCCAATGTATGCTTGAATCTTTAAAACTACGCAACGGATTTTGATGTGTTTTTTTTAATAGATAGTGTGATTCAAGAGGAAGGTTTACATGTATAATATACGTACAATATAGTAGATCAACACTGATGATTTTAGAGGTTTCTAATGTGATGTCGTAAATAAATACAATTTTTGCGCTTACATTGCAAACGCTGGCTGAACCCTAAAAGATAGATCAAAATAAGGTACTACTGTATTGTACACCTTAAAAAGGTCATACTATGACGTGACCAGCATTTCACCCGTGCGAAGCCGGGGCGGGTCGCTAGTAACATAATATTTCACAACGCCGTCTAGTCCCAAGCTAACCAGAGCTTCTGTTATGAGTACTAGACAACTGATAAACATACATAAATATTTCTAAATACATACATACGCTAATAGAAACTAGTACGGAATAATTGAAGCAGGATTAAAATATAACCATAGCATAGCATAATCATGAACTACAGAGAAGCTCAGTACAATGCTTGATGAGCTTCCGAAAGACTGGGACTTAAAATAAACATGGACCAAACCAAAGTCATGGTAAACAGCCATGTAGCACTCACTCCTATCAAGGTCGAGGACTCTACACTCGAAGTTGTGGACGACTACGTTTACCTGGGACAAACGGTCCAGTCGGGAAGGTCTAGCTTCGAGAAAGAGATCAATCGTTGAATCTGACTCGGCTTGGCAACATTCGGGAAGCTGCGCGGTATCTTCTCGTCCAATATACAGTGACTCAAGATGAAAGTACATGACTAGTGCGTGTTGACAGTGATGACATATGGCTCTGAAACGTGATCGCTTACAATAGGCCTCATCAGAAGCCTTAAAGTCACCATTTTTTTTTCAATTGCCATTCAACGCAAGGAAACTCTCTTGCGTGATCGAATTAGGAATGAGCATATCCGCAGGAGAACCAAGGTCACTGTCATAGCACGAAGAATCGCCAGACTTAAGTGGGAATGGGCAGGGCACATTACTTGCAGAACGGATGGCCGTTGGGGCCGAAAGGTTAGAAGGCCTCCTACAAGGTGGACTGATGACTTGGTAACGCAGTCTAATGTAGGTTGCTGGATGTCAAAGCCGTTCAATTAAAACAGTTATCCTTTGGAGGTAAGCGGAACAGAGAGTAAAGTCCCGCAAATCTCCATTGAAAAGGGAAGATCTTCCGACCAGACAGGTGTTATGTCTGGTGGGCAGTTGCCCGATAGATGATTTCTGGCTGTCATATATATTCAAATCGAGCGGAGAACTTCGATTGCGCGATGCAGGATTTCATATTTCTTGTACTTCTTATGTGGCGCCACAGATGTCGCTACAGTCCTTTTTTGAAATATTAAAAACTTGTTAATACACTATCTAAAAAGGTGAAACCACAAAACCAAAAATATAATAGATAAGAAGTTTCCACTAAAAGTCATGCTGTCGTGTCAATCTTGACAAAAGTCTAACTTTGATATTGGACACAACTATGTAAAATTCAAAGAAATCATGTGAATGAAAAACGGTTATAAATGAGAAATGCTAATTCTTTACGTCGTAACAATCCTTTTGGAAGGTTTTTATGGCGCCTGTGAGTACTATTCGCTTTTAGTTTTTCGCGACTGTCCAAAGAAGAATTGTTTTAGTATGTTCTTCTTTTAGAGATTTCGGTGAATGAAAGTTTTCTCTTGGTTGCAAAACAAGACCTAAGTTATCTCAGCTAAGATCATATAGGTTATGTAATTTTTCATGCTTGTGTTTAGGCCGCAAACCATGTAAACAAGTATGAAAAATTATCTAAACTATGCTTAACTTAACTGCATAAGCTAGACTTAAAAGAACTAAAGTTTAGGCCTGCAACAGTCTAAATTATTGGTGCATCTATGTTGAGTTTTAGGTGTCCTGCAAGGCGGCAAGTCGTCTGGTTTATCAGAAGCAGTATTTAAACTCATTTTATTTTGCATTTCAATGACAATCGTATGAATGGGCATTCTTATAACTTACGACGCCAGCTACTTTGTCTGGCTATTGCCCGTTAAGGCCCTAACTTCCAAGCAGTGCAATAAAACAGTGATTTTCTGAAGCCTACTCCTCGGTAACGGCTGGGTCAATAGAATTGAAAAATATATGTTTATTATACATTCATGCACAACATTACCAACATATGATTTTTCGTAAGACCAATCTTGTTTTCCCCATTTCTTTCAAACGGTTTTGATCATTAGAAATATGTTTACACAAAAAAAATGCTGGTTAAAGCCGGGTATTCATTAGGCAAAATTTGTTAATAAGCACCGTTTTAAACATTTTATAAACAGTGTTTCATAATGTTTCATCATCTCTGGAAACAGTTTATAAACAAAATTGTTGAAACATTGTTTAAAAAACATGTTGCTGTGTTTCCCACTTCGAATGGAGAGCAAGACGAAACATATAGTTTGTAAGCAAATGTCAACAAGTGTGGACGTATATTGCGCGAGCTTATAAACACAGAAGTGTGATACAACAACCAGGTTTCGATGCTCACAGAGTTTTATCAATATATCTACTATCTTTATCAGCTTTATCGTGTACACTGGATTCTCCAAATAAAGATTAAAAAAATAAAAAAAATAAAAAATGGTGGTAAAATGTATTTAAAGGACAGCGGGGCTCTATCCGGGCGCAGCTGGCCGGAATTAAATGCACAGATACTCGTACTGCGGCCTAGGTGACTACACCTAACCACACACGTACTAGCGACTAAGTATGTGTGTATTTTATTCCGGCCGGTTATTCAAGGGATTCAATACGCCTTAATAGAAGCTGTCAGGGTTCTGATTTTCTATGCCAAGGTTCTGAATCTGTCGTTTGCTATCATCGAAGTAAAAAGGAGCAAGTGACAAGACAGTATAACGGAGACTAGTGATTACCCGCTTTGTAAACTGAATGCAATTTTTAAAATTTTCTTGGTAAATCAAGAAAACCAAAATGCCAAGCTGTAGATGTAAATTAAAATTGCGTCGTATCAAAGTGGCAAAAACACTATGGCACGCTGTTGCCGCATCGTCGACACGGTTTCATAGTTTAGTATGTAAGCTTCACGCAGGCGTACACCAAGCGTTTAATGACGAATACAGCCCCCTAGCCAAGTTACAATCGTTACGTTCGCGCCGAACGCCTCGAATAGGCCACGCCTCCGATTCCTTTGTTCTGACCATGTGACTGAGCGTAGAGATAACGTCAGAACAAAGGAATCGGAGGCGTAGCCTACTCGAGGCGATCGGCGCGAACGATATGATTGTAACTTGGCTAGGGGGGCAGGTCTATAAAGCTACGCGTCCATGGACAGTAGACAGAGAGATAGACGGACAACAAAATGAGGCTATAAGGGTTGCGTATTTTATCTTTAAAGTATGGAACCCTATAAAGTAAAGAAGAATAGAATAGGATTTATTCGATGCAGGCAATACAATAGGCAAAAACACAAAAAAATAAAAAGCAGAGCTGTTATTTTGATAAAGCCTTTGATGTCATGGACATACTCACGGAAAACAGACTAAATAAAATAAAGAATAGACGTAAACGTTGTCACTCAGTAATATGCGTGGTTCATTAATTTTGACAATGCTGTCTCAAGCAGTGTCTTCTGAGGTGGATCGGGGCCCTTTGGTCTGAATAAAATAGTAGATAGCATCCCTTAGCTTACAATACTGGAGGAGGATGGAGCTGCTCATTGCGCGTCTAACCATTGGTCACATGATATAGATTTCAGCCAATCAGAACCCATAATTCGAAAAATAGTGATCACGTGCAAGTCGGCTTGCCTCTCAACACCGCACAGTTTTTTTCGTTTCCTGTCAAGTCTAAAATTGGCGGTTTTCACGTTTGAATGCCTTTAGATGGAGCTGCTCATTGCGCGTCTAATCATTGGTCACATGATATAGATTTCAGTCAATCAGAAACCATAATTAGAAAAGTAGTGATAACATGCAAGTCGGCTGGCGTCTCAACACCGCACAGTTTTTTTCGTTTCCTGTCAAGTCGAAAATTGTTGGTTTTTATATTTGAATGCCTTTAGATGGAGCTGTTCATTACGCGTTTAACCATTGGTCACATGATATAGATTTCAGCCAATCAGAAGTCATAATTCGAAAAGTAGTGATAACGTGCAAGTCGGCTTGCCTCTCAACACCACACAGTTTTTTTCGTTTCCTGTCAAGTCGAAAATTGGCGGTTTTCACGTTTGAATGCATTTAGATGGAGCTGCTCATTGCGCGTCTAATCATTGGTCACATGATATAGATTTCAGCCAATCAGAACCCATAATTCGTAAAATAGTGACAGCATGCAAGTCGGCTGGCCTCTCAACACCGCACAGATTTTTTCGTTTTCTGTAAAGTTGGTAAAAATGACTTATGCAGTGTTGTTAGCTACGGGACGATAGGTTATTGCTTTTTTAAGGATGGGTTTAAGGGAATTACGTTACAGTTTCCATCAAAGTCGATCTTAACAGTAACTTTGAACAATAACAATTAAATTTTATCTTTTGCTGTTGCATAATCATACAAAACATTCTTGTGATGTTATTTTAACAAACATTAAATTGATTCATCCCGAATTTCGCTTAAGAGCATTCATCCGTTAAAACCACGCAAAAGCCAAAATCAATGATTTCCGACGGACAATATAACAATAATGTGTTTAATTTCTAGATAACATATTAGCGTCATATTATTGGAAATGTTATAATCTATTGTTTGGTTTATAAACATTTTCAAATGGTCGTATAGTTTTTCCATTAGAACAGTTCTTATCCAAGCCATTTTTAAAACTAGCGGTTGCTAGATAGTAGTTAAACCGTGTATGATAAACTTACAAAAATTTTACATTAAAAAAAATGATAACATTGACTAGTGCATGAATGAAAAAAAAAAACACGATTGTTGTTAGTTTTCATTCAAGAAAAGTAATCTCAAAACTGTAATTTCTAGCCATTTTTCGAGATATTAAACTGTTAGTTAAGGATAAAATATGAGGCATTTTTGTTTTTTTTTAGACTTATTAATTGAACACATTTACTATATAAGATATGGTATAATAACTTTTTTAATAACTTATTTGTTTACACTACAATTAATTATTTAGTATCAATATATAATAGACGCGACGTCAGCGTCAACGCGTCCGTCGGAAATCATTATTTTTGTCTTCTGCGTAGTTTTAACGGATGAAATTTGACGAGCGATGAAGCATTGTGTAACTTCATAGAAATTATGTTGATGAATCTAAATACATTAAACGTACCAGGAATGTGTCGTTACAGGATAAGACCCTTAGGCTTATTTTTTGTTCCATGTTATCGGATGACGATGTTGCAGACGGCCTACCTGATGGTAAGTGGTTACTGGTGCCTATGAATACGGACCTCTTCAATTAAAAAGATACTTGGGATCCTTTACAGCCCCAAAACCAAACCGGTACTGTACCATATACCACTGTTATATGAATTGTAACGTTGCTTGATGGAGAAATAGGTATGGAAGTAGTATTTTTACACCGAAGATCCTGACTTGCGTGGAACGATATTTAATAATTATAGTACTCTATTACTTGTAGTGGTATAATACCTAAGTCCAGGAATAAAATCTTTTTGCTGGCAGCTGAAATCAATGTGTTCTTACTAAACCAAAATAGGCAAATTTTAAGTTGACTATAAATTATAAGCCAATTAACAGTCGAAATTTTGCGGGTAACCCACCCGCACTGGGTCCTCGTGGTGGATTGCGGTCAATTTTCTGTCCTCACAAGAGACTTGAGTCCCAACAGTGGGAACATTTCAAGGCTGATAATGCTTATACAGGCACAGTTGCTGACCGAAGAATTTTTTCTTTTGCAACTTTAATTTCTCAGTACTCGAACGCAACTCGAATCTTGTTTTTGTTCTCTGTTAGTTGGCATACATTTTTACATGGGTCTAATAACTGTCCATATATAGTTCCATGAGGTAAAACATAATCAAATAACTCTTTGGGGAAAGCATATATCAGAATTTTATTATCTAAAACCCATCTATGTTCATTTAGGTGCCCTTTGAGTTCCAGGGCCATGGTAAAGCTAGAATTACATTAGACCGACGCACACGTGTAATACGCCAGATTTGTACGTAGAACGACGTTGCGTGGCTTCGCGTGGCGTGGATCTAGTGTAGCTCTACAAGTTTTATGCCATCTAAAATGTACGGAGACCGACGTGCCCAGATCGGCGTATGTGGCCCACGTGTGCGCCGTGTAGTTCTAGGTTACCTCCTTCAAATAATCCCACAGCTCATGAGGGGTGTAATTTACGTTTGGATAATAGGGTCATACTTGTCTTACATTCAATATTCTGTTATAGATTTATACGACGAAGAAAGCCCTCGTATGTCAGCGGGCGATGACTTAGAATTTGAACCGATAATTACTCTAACGAAAGATAAAGAAAAAATGGTAATAGTGAAGAACATAAACTGTGACGACTTTGCAAAATACGCAATGAACTGTACATTTGAAGCTGCACTCATGTATAATTCTAGTAAGAAGTCTCCACCGATGCCCGCCAAAATTGGTGATTGGTGCAGGTAATTTTTTATGGATTTTGTAGCCAATGGGCGAATTTGGAACATAACTATAATATCTAGCTAGAATAATATGACAGGCCACTATTATGGCACATCTTCTTTCTTTTCTTTTCCTTTTAAAAAAAATAATTTTGAGATAGGCTGGGTAAACTTTTCTCGAGTATTAAAAATCAGCCAAATGCGAGTCGGACTCGTGCACGAAGAGCTCCATACCATTCTCTTTAAAAACGGCAAAAAATCATGTTTGTTGTATGGGAGCACCGCTTAAATATTTATTTTATTCTGTTTTTTTTTAGTATTTGTTGTTATAGCGGCAACAGAAATACATCATCTGATTTGTGAAATTACCAACTGTCTAACTGTCACGGTTCATGAGATACTTACAGACATAACCTCTTTACAAAAACTTTAGCAAACTCGTTCAGTGAATATGATGATTTTTCAGAGCAATACGCCATCTCACAAATTGTGCCATAGACTGGAATGCAGATTGTAAAGAAGTAACAGAAAGCCATTTCAATGAAGAGAGTATCCGTGGACATATGCACGTAGTAAACAATATTTGTGATGATGAGTGGTTTCTTACAAGTAAGTATGAATTTTAGTGGGTTCGAATTTGGGCAGTCATCATCATCATCATTATTTCAGCCAATAGACGTCCACTGCTGGACATAGGTCTCCCTTAAGTGTCGTCACAATGAATGGTTCTGTGCGGCCCGCATTCATCGGATTACCGCGACCCTCACTAGGTTATCGATCCACCTTGTGGAAGGTCTTCCAACGCTGCGTTTTTCAGCCCCAACCGCCATCTGTTCTGCGAGCAATGTGCCCTGCGCCCAATTTAAGTGGCAGTCCACTTAAGTTTGGTGCAGAAGAAATTATGTAACCTTGTTTTTTTAGGATACGATGTACTACCAGGATGTATAGAGGGCGCTGGTGATGCTTGGGAATGTTGCTACACAGCTTTCAAAAAGTTGGTAGACGACCAGAAGAATACCACACACGAATGGACACACTTTGATACACATTTTCATATGTGCTGGTTAGTAGTTTACGTTTATTGGTGTCCATTTTAGAAGTGATCTATACAATTATACAATTACAAGCTAAATTTGCATTTACTGATGCGTCACGGGGACCTATTGGATTGTGAATATTAGGTTCGAAAACAAAAAGAAGTCGTATACAGATAGCGGCACGAATCTTGAGCGCTCGGTGAAAGAGCGGGGACCGCTTCGCGCATCGTACACATCGGCGAGCCAATCACTGTACGAGGATTGCACTCCCCGGGTCCCGCATCTCTTTTCATCATATCTCTAAAGATACCCGATATTTCACTTCTGCGAGCTTCTGGGAAAGTAGAACTGTAGAAGCAGCGCTCAAGATTCGTGCCGGTATCTGTAACAAGTTTCCATTTTAGTCGGGGGACCTGTAAGAATTTTCAAAAATGTAAAAAAAAGTCGCGATTGTTTTTTTTTTATTTTGAAGGTAATCCTATCAAAATTACGAAAAACATATAATCTGTCGATTTTCGATAAGTGAATAATAATAATCAACGTTCCTAACAAACTGCGGTAAAAAAATTTCACTAATCAACAAAATATTAACAGCAGAACCTTGCAACCTAACTTTATGACACGCTCATTTGCTTATGCCACGCTCAAATTGTCAGATTATTGAAATATACACTTTTCTGCATGTATTTAACTTACCTTGTCTTAATGTGACGCGCTCGAGTTTTTCAGAGGATCAATTTTTTTTACTAATCTGACGGGCTGCCCTCAGTGCACCCCGCTATATTAAGGGTTTATATGTGGCAGGGGTACATTACAGGGCGGAATGATTCCATATGATTTTCTGACGCGCTCGAGTTTCGCGCAAAATTCCCATCTCTACTATCGCTATACAGCCGCCTCTACTATCTCATGCATGAGGTTGCGGGTTTGAAACGGGGCAATTACCAGTGTCAAATTTGGAAATTAATGAAGAATAATAATCTTAACAGTTATACTGTTTTCATATTTATTGGCAATACATCGTCAAAATACTACATACATTTTGCGTTCGTACTTTGTTCCATGAAGATTAAATACATGAATCAATACACTTTTCATGTCAACCTCACAAAATCAAAAAACTGATTGATTATACATACCTTTACGAATGATGCTCTAAACTCGAATTATAGTAGACAAGTATGTTACGAACGTCCATTGTACGCCATGTGGCTTTGGTAGTTGTCAATGATGGAACATTGCGCGAGGTTTAAACAAAAATTTCGTTTCGTGCGTGCAAGATTTTTCTTCATAGTTCGATTGAAATTCATATTTATTTACCATTTAAATACTAACGTCCATCGTACGCAATGTGACAAATTTACTATATGTCAGTTTGTTTTTTTTTTTTAAGTGGGAAAATTATCTAATGACAAATCCTGCTCTTAAGCGGAGCGGGAGATAGTGTCAGACTTTAACTTAATAAAAACCCACTCCTGTTCCTTCTTTGCCTTCGTCCCAGGGCCCCGGGTTTTACTTTTATACTACCCGTGGCTTCGACCCTGCTGGGCTCCTACGATTTGCTGATATCTCCCTGAGGCGCGCGTGGAACAATATGCGCCGTTGACGACTTGGGCTCGGTCCGGACGGTTACCGGATGGTCGGACAGTGAGCTACCCATTGCTCGCAGTCCGTAAGCACGCGCCTACGGATATATCAGTGATGGAAATTTGCAAGAAGCATATACCAAAATTTCGTTACGTGCGTGCAAGATCCCCCTTTTAACAGTTCGATCCATACTCGAACGATCACCATATTCGACGATACATCGACGAAATCCATATTCGACTACCGTACAAAAACGCCTATGTGTATTCACAATATTTGCCTTTTCATCATGTTTTTGGTTTATTTTGGATCTGAATATTACAAATTCCCTTTATTTGCTAAGCCTGGTGCAGTTAAAAGCATTCGAGTACGTGGACTCGTGTGTATCGTCGGATCGAATGCTTTGGTTAGGATGTATTCAATAGTCGGATCATTGCAGTGGATGAATATTCGCCACTTCTCGTATTGGCTGGAAAAGCAAAGATTTAGAATTTTTTAAATTGTTATGAACTAGTGCTGGACTGTGATCCCACCTGGTGGTAAGTAGTGATGTTATCATTGATGGTGAGGCGCACTAGTTTATTAATTCATTAAACCTCAAGCGAACGCTGGCGTTTGCCCTGTTATTGTCTTCCTATTGTGTCTCTAATTACGGTATTCGCCTATTCACTCTAGCCTTGAAGACACCTAAATTATAATCGAACGGGAATACCACAGCAGGCAAATTTGAAATTAGTTTAATTTGAATTAATTATGTAGCAGCCTGGAATCTAGATTCATGGCCTTTCGATGGCATATAGGCTCGTTATCTAATAGTTCCTATAAGATGGATTTTAAATGTAACTGGTGAAATGTACTTGTATTTTAGGTAAACCTCTTAGAGAGTCCAGGCAAAAAAAAAATTGCTTGGCAAAAAAAAATTACTTGTTGCAGTTTTTTTCTTTCTATAATATGTATTATATCTTTTCGCATATATAAGGTTACTCGAAGTTGAAGCTTTACGATTACACAAGGTGACAATATTAACTCTGAAAAATCCACAAACATCATTCACATAAAGTTTTATGACCACAGTCGGCACTAAAAGAAATCTATATAAAGTTTCTCTTTTTATATAAATATTATGTAAAAGGAGAAACTTACCGTCTGACATAATTATCACCCCACAGACAAAACTACTAGGATTAGGAGCGTAAAATTTTGCCCAAGGTTTCCTTTTATGACGTAGACGAGCACTGTACGAGTCATGTGTTGCACTATTTCGTCGCCTTGCACAAATTATATTTGTAAAGCGACAGTAATTAGCATTCACAGACGGCTGTACTCATTAGCAATCATTCATATATGATAAGTTACGCAATAAATCAGATCTTAATCGTCTATTAGTGACAATCATTTCAAAGTAACATCCAAGGTGTGTGCGACCCATTCAGCAGCGCATACATCTTTTTGGTCCTTCGAGCCGGATCTCCAAAATAAGAGAGGATTTTCCAAAATTCACCTCTTAAGGGGATGAAACGGGAGTCCGAGTTTCTAGGGAGAAACCTCTTTCACGCTTGCAAAGGCGCTGGCAGAGGCTAGTATATTTTTGTAAAATATAGTATGTATGTGTAGTAGGTTGTAAAGGGCATAGATTCCTGTCATATCAAATACCAAGTTAAAACAATCGATGATTTTTTTCTAACTGCCAATAAAATAGGACAATCGGTCCCTTTTATGTTAAGCATCTCCTACAAGTAAAGTTGGTAAAATTATTCGATATACCAATGTCACCAACTGAAGTATCGACTTTTTCGCTGTGTACCTATATTAAGTTGATTTTTATGTGTTGCCATTACTAATTTAAGGGTCTTAAAAAGTATGGTTTGTAATGGAATTTCAACTTTATTATTTATGACGTTAGGTTTTTTGTATTTAAAATAAAAAATATAGGTATCTCGAATTATAAATGAAAATATAGTCAAACAGAATACTAGCCACACAGATAGAACGCGAACACACATATTTGTTTAACAGGGCTAGAGTGAGTGCACTTCAAACAAACGAAGTTTGATTCCAGTTTGCATAGTCCATCGATCATTCAGCTTGTAGACGTTGCATGACCGACAATGGAATTCTGTCAGTACATCTGAAAAGCGATTCCCGTATATTTAGGAATTCGTATTTTCTGTTTTAGGTCACAAACACAAAGCTGCGATGTGACATCGCATCGTAAAAATCTGCGAACTCGCACGACGCGACGCATAATCCGTATCGCACATTGTAAACCTGAACCGATGTTTGGTCACATGAAATCTCATAGCAGTAATTCGCATCGCAGGTGTTTGAGGTGCAGCGTCATATCGCATCGCTTCGCAGTTTTCAGTGGTGGCCCTTAATTAGTTTTTTTTTTCTGACATATTCCCAAGTTTTTGTACTGGATTCTCAATGTGATGAGATTGTTGTTTATGACACTTATTGGCGTAAGAATTAGTTTTCTTATGATTCTTATCTTAGTTTAGGCGGAGACGCAATAATTGACAGTACTTGATATCCGTCTAAATGCAAGACTATACTATCTGTAAATACAGAAGCAATTAGGAATAGTTGAAACTCGGTCTTGTAGACAATCATTCTACATGGTCAGAATGCGTCTCGCTACTTAGCTAGTTGACTGAAAAATATAAGTAGAGTTTTTTTTGCACTACATGAAGTATTTAAATTTAAAATATGATATTCTTGGGCCGTGGGATCCGAGTGCTCATACGTTTTTTAAAGAACTATCCAAACGCTTAGTTGACACTTCGCGTGACCCAAGGGCTGGCTCTTACCTCGGTCCCAGAGATTAAGCATTGCCATACAACGTGGCAATGCCGCCAGCCTTTCCGGCACACTTCCAGTCGACAGCGATGCGGAGGAGTTTTATGAAGCCATATTTTAGTTAGGAGTAGCTTTTAGTGTATATATAGTTTTAATTAGTTAAGTGTTTTTGAAATAATCGTGAGAAACATTTGCCTTACTTGATTTCAATTTCTTCTTCTCAAAACGATGGTATTTTTTCTCTCTCAAAGTATTTGGGGCCAATAGGTGCCCACGTTTATAATGTAGATGTAGGCTTATTATGGGCACTCTAGAAAGTGGTCTATCGACTCGTCCGGAGCATTGAAATCGCACCGGGTGTCAGAGGGCTCTATAATCCCCATTTTGTCAAGTTGTCTTGGCAACGGCCTACTTTAATACCCATCAGGTGGATCAATGACCTGGTGAGAGTTGCGGGAATCTGATGGATATGAGAAGTTGTTGTGGCGCTATATCCAACAGTAGACATCTATCGGTAAAAAATGATGATGATGTTTTAAAAATTACATAATTTATGTGTATGTATAGATCTTACATAGATATGCTCCGTGCGCATTTAGAAAAAAAAATGTACCTACATAGATACCCGTGACCGGTTAAATAGAATAGAATGGAATAGAATAGAATAGAATAGAATAGAATAAAATAGAATAGAATAAAACTTTATTGTACACCAAAATAGTAACAAAAACTTAAAGAACAACCTACACTTTGTTTTGTATTTTAAATTGCAAACGGCTTCTGTTCGTAGTGTGCGGATTCTAAAATATAGGTAAGTATAATAGTTTCGGCCAGTGGCTTTGACCGCGTCAAAATAGATATCCCAATACAAACTGTCGTTGCACCATCATTTTATCCTTTAAGGGTTTGAATTTTGGAAAATCCTCTCTTTGTGCTCACTTACGTTATAAAGGGAAGCTTTGTGCAATTTCGCGCTCCTAGCCCTAATAGTTTTGGCTATGTTCGTCAGTTTCTCTTTTTATATACGAGATTAGTTTTATTCACAGATTTTTATTCGTAAATACAAGTTTTACAGTGTGCATTCAATCGTAGTTCAACTGAAGCTGCGTTCCATGCTCTGTGACAAAGTCCTTTTAAACTCCACTTAACACATAAAAAAAGATAGATACCACCATTTATCTATCTAATCCTTTGAACAAAAGCTATTCTACCGTTCATTCCAACCGCTGTAGCAATGAAGCCCGAATTCGAATCGACAACGCTCCAGTACTCAAACGCCACAGATATTTTAACAAAAAAATACTAAAGCCGGTGATAAATGCTATTGTTAAGGTTCCGTACCTCAAATGAAAAAAACGGAACCCTTGTAGGATCACATTGTTGTTCGTCTGACTGTCTGTCTGTCAAGACCCTTTATCTCAGGAACGCGTGGATGTATCGAGCTGAAATTAAAGTCATGTACTTAGGTTTGTCTGCGGTATCTTGAAACTGTGAAGAATCAAATTTCTAAATTAACGAAAAATAAAAATATGGCCAGTTGTGTCGCAAAAAAACGTATATTTCGACACTCATAAAGGAATCAAAATTCATAGGATACTTTCCGTTGACCTAGAATTCTGAAAACAATGACGGCGAGGAAACCTTTGATGAAATAATTAGGTGTCTACAGAAGTATCACCATGATATATATTTGCGAAATGATTTACTAAGTATTATCAAATCACGTAATTGCCATTCTAAGTAAAATTATATTATTTAGAAATGTTTTAAGTACGTTTAAGTATGTCTAGAGACTCACCGACCCCACAGTCAAACCATTGCAATGGTTTTGTGGGGCTTATCTTATAATTTACTTACCTTTTGGAATAAAGATAAATAAATAAAAAATAGCGGAAAAAATCGTCATAATTAGAAACTGAATTAACTAGATTTTTTACGATAGTAAATAATCATGACTAAGTTTTTCGTTTTGCTGGCTTGAGTTCATGACTTTTGGTTAAAGTGAACTCTAAATGTTGCCACTAATATAAATCTTGGTCAAGTAATATTATATACTTCGCTTAATTTATTGGGCGGTTTTTATTAATAGTAATGTCTAAGACAAAATTGTTTAGAAACTTAATCTATATAATTTTGTATATTTTTCATCACTATACGCTAAAAACGTATGCCAGCATAAAGCAAAAGTACAGTAATAAATCTGAAAACAGTAAATTTATTGTTGCGTCACAAAAAAAAAAAACTATTTTTGTGATTCGCAAAAATCTTTGAGACTCCATTCGGGAGTTTATTTATTTTTCCGGGTTCCGTATAAACTTACATAAGTTTGTATGGAACCCTCAGTGCACGAGTCCGTCTCGCAATTGCCCAGTTTTTTCTTTCTTTGTATTTGTTCGCAGTGCCCGAGCTCAATTCAGGCGATGCACGTTGAATTCACTCTTTGACATGCCCGAGGTATGTCCCTATGAACAAGCAGTGACGTTGCAGAAATTCTCAGTAATTGTCTCCGAAGGTGATGTATTTCAGGTATGGAGAGATTTCAGTGATTTTTTAAATTATCTTTTCAACACAAGGTGATCATCATGGTGCAGGTGTATGGACACTTGGAGCACTAGTCTAACGTGTGGCTCATGTTTTGAACAGGGGCACCGCACACACATTGAGTATCAGACGGAAAAACTTCATTTCCCCATGTTATATTTACAGCGGCCTACCTGGGTGCGCAAACGATTTAGTGCTTTCCATATATATAGGCTACTGCAATTCATGTCGAGGCGGGAGATGTTCCTGGGGTTTCAAGGAACTTTGTAGCTACAAGGAGTTTGGGAGTTGATGTTATGATACATTTTCGTACCTCGGAACCGCCGGGTAAAACTCAAAACATGATACAAATTAGTTGATTCGATAAAAAAAAAAAAACGTGAATCTGACCTTAACTTACGATTTCAAACGTGTATGTCTACGTGATTACGTTTTGAAAATATTTGAAAGTTACAAAAAATAATAAAGCTTGTTTTTTAAAAGGGCCTCGCAAAAACAAAAATCTTGAATAGTTTTTTTTTTATAAAAATAAAACTGCGGTTACGGGGCCGCAAAATCGACGTAGATCCAGGCGGAGTCCATACAAAATACTCAGTGACTACATACAAGCGGCCCTTAAAAACGCAACTGATACCTTTATATACCTACTTGGCCACATATACTATAAGTTTTAATTAGATGAACTAAAGTGATAGTTTCCTTGCGTGATCGAATCAGAAATGAAGATATCCACAGGAGAACCAAGGTTGCCGACATAGCACGAAGAATCGCCAAACTTAAGTGGCAATGGGCAGGGCACATTGCTCGCAGAACGGATGGCCGTTGGGGCCGAAAGGTTCTGGAGTGGCGACCGCGTACCGGAAGACGCAGTGTTGGAAGGCCCCCTACAAGGTGGACCGATGACCTGGTGAAGGTTGCGGGAATCCGATGGATGCGAGACGCACAGGACCGTTCTTTGTGGCGACATTTGGGGGAGGCCTATGTCCAGCAGTGGACGTCTATCGGCTGAAATGATGATGATGATGATGAAAGTGATAGCTATAACAATGGTTTAATGTCATCGGAGCATTGTAAATTGACAGCTCGGCATTGTTCACTGCTGTCAGTTTAGTATAGCTAATTAAAAATCAGGATATAGGTACTAGGCCCAAATACTTTAAGGAAAAAGAAAACCATCGATTCGAAAAGAAGAAGTCGATCGATACGTGTAAAAAAAGTGATTGTTTTTTTTTTTTTTAATTGATATAAACCAGTGCTTGACTGCGATCCCACCTGATGGTAAGCGGAGATGCAATCATTGATGGTCAGGCGCACTAGTTTATTAAGAGCCTATTCACTCTAGCCTTGAAGACACCTAAATTATAGTTGGACGGGAGGACCGCAGCAGGCAAATTGTTCCAGTCCTTCGATGTACGCGGTATAAACGACGAAGCGAAACGCTTAGTCCGGACCGTTGAAGTTTCAACAACGTAAGGGTGGATACTCGCTGTTCGTCGGGTTGTCCGATAGTAGAAAGGAGATGGCGGAATCAAGTAAAGTAAAGTTTGTAAAATATGTTTTTGATTTCACCAACATTTTCTGCGATTTCCACAAAGGTTCACTAAAGCGTGATTGTTTAATACTCTACTACCAATTATTAATGTTCGCCATTTTTTATTTATTTTAACAATGAAGCCAGTATTGGATTTAAGTATTTTATATTTTTTGCACACGTTGTCAAATAGTTGAATGGATCAGTAGTTTCATGGCGTTGTTGTCATCCGTGTTTGTTTTAAACAATGTTTGATTTTTGACGGGATTGTTATATTTATTATTGAAAAATATTTTCCTATTGCATATTTATACAGTAGGTATCAGGTAAAATCGTCTTGGTATGGTCATGTGAAGAGGAAGGATGAAACGCATGTTTTTAAAAGAGTTATGAGTTTACATGTGGATGGATGGAGAGGGAGAGGGAGACCAAAGAAAAGATGGATGGATTGTGTGAAGAGTGATATGAAAGAAAAGGAAGTTAGTGATAGCATGACGAGTGACAGGGCAGAGTGGAAGAAAAAAACGTGCTGCGTCGACCCCAAATAACACGGGACAAGGGCAGGAAGATGATGATGATGATGATATTTATACAGTAGGTATAAAATAACTGAATATCAATCGAATATACATTTTAAAATTATGCGGAACAGGGTGTAAATTCCCGCAATCACGTCTAAAATTTATGCTGTAGTCCCAAAAAACATTACTCGGTTAAAACAAGCTGAATTTAACAATTCAGTTTCATTTGCATTTAATATTACAATGTCCTACGTTTTAGTTTGACAAAAACCCCCTTTTCTATGCATTACATTCTTGTTTGACTACTCAATTAAGTTATGAACGAAGTTTCGCTGCTACTCCATTTATTTTGTACCATATGGTGTGCGTTGAGTTGGCGGCATCACTAAGGTGGATTGAGTTTGGTTTAAAGTTTTCGTGGAATGTTAAGTTTAGCGTATATTGCAGGTGTGCTGTAGCGCAATGAATTTGAGTATAAAACAATGTAGTGTAACTCGACTGTTTGTTTGTCTCACAAAACAAAGTACCTACCAATGTTTATGTGATTAATGCAGGTACTCGTAACATTGATGTTTGTAAATGTTTACATTTTATTTATTTTTTATTTATGTGCTTAGTTTTGTCATTTTATTGTGCTTTTGTATATCGTCTGTATATCTTTTTGTGCACCAAACAAATTCTATATCTATCTATCTATAAACCTACAAAATATAATGAAAGTGATGTGGGATCCATATTTTGGCATTCTAGTTAATTGTATCAGCCTTTTGTTTATCTAAATACTGATTAAGTATATATTTTGATCCAGATAGTATTCAGGTCTAACTAAAGTGATTTGAGTGGAACGATTTTCATGTCTGCATTTAATACAGAATAATTTAATACTTAATGACTTCACGATATAGGTCCGCTTGATAATGACTTAATAAATCCTACTTCACAACACAAAAACTTAAACTATAACATAAAATACACGTCAATTTCAAAACCATTAGGGTTTAACCTCATAACCCTTGACCATGACTCTTGAGGATTTTCCTCATTTAATTTGAAACCTATATTTTATTAGCGCCGTGGTCACGCCACGCCCGCGCACAATCTCATTTCATCCGCGGTCCGTCCTCAACTCGTCAGAATTCCTGGCAATTTCCGAATACCGAATTTTGTTGTGAAAGGGACTACAATTTTAACAATTTCTGCCACTTTTTGCTTTACGAACTTCGTATTACGCCTGTATTTTGGAATGTAAAAGTACGTTGCAATGTGAAACCGTTACTGTATTGTTTGTGCGACGCATTCATTTAAAATTTTGTTTGTAATGTTCATGGAAAATGTTGTTCAGTTTGCTGGAATGGGATGAAATTTTAACACCTGGAACTGTATCTTCAAATAATTTGTGATATGAATATGATAGAGATATATGAGAGTAATACCGAGCTTTATAGGACGAATATTACTGTTTATTTCTTTTACTGAAATTTTTACAATTATAAAATGTAACGGTATGAAATAGGAAAGCATGTGAAAACAATATTAAAATTAGTAAAAAAAAAACATAACAATTTTAAACAAATACCTATATAAATCGTTTCTCTTGCCAACACTTCGTTTTCTATGGGGCTCCTTTTTCTTTTTTTCGGTGGGAAAATTATCCAATGACATTCCCCGCTCTCGTGCGGAGCGGGAGACAGTGTTAGACTTGTACGGGCGTGATGAACTTTGACGTCAAAGACCATACGGTCTGATATTTTTGAAGTACGAATCAAATTATTTTTTACTTCATAAATACGTTGTAATATAACATATCCGAACACAAAACCTACCGAATTCAGTTTCCATTTCAGGTGAATGACAGCTAAAACCGATGCTAAGCCGAAACTCATCTCTTTTTCCAAAACCTAAACTGAAAGTTCGATCGGATTTTACATACAGATAGCGGCACGAATCTTGAGCGCTCGGCGAAAGAGGGGGGATCGCTTTGCACATCGTACACATCGGCGAGCCCATCACTTAACAAGGATTGCACTCCCCACCCCCGCATCTCGTTTCATACCACTAGAGAGACCCAATGTTTCACTTCTGCGTGCTTCTTGCACAAGTAGAACTGTAGAAGTCACCGCTCAAGATCCGTGCCGGTATCTATACCTGTATTTTTTTCTTCAGGACTGCGACACCAACATGATGTATACCAACTGCCCAGGAGGTGATCCCCGACCTTCAGGCAAGTCCCTCGCCAAGCTGATGAACGCTGGCGTGTCAGTTACCAATGAAAACACTCCTGTTGCTCTTCGAAATCAAGTGTCTGTTTTTAGTAGTACTAGTGGCTTCACTCGAGTAGCACTTATTGTATTACTTTGTGGTTTGGTAAATTAAATGTCCTGTTTATTTGGTTCGTTTTTATTGTAGTTTTTTTTTTTTAATAGCGCTTGACTTTCAATCTGGCGCTTGATGGTCTGGTGGGATCGCAATCCCACCTGATGGTAAGCAGTGATGCAATCGTTGATGGTGAGGCGCTCTAGTTTATTAAGAGCCTATTCACTCTAGCCTTGAAGACACCTAATTTATAATGGGACGGGAAGACCGCAGCAGGCAAATTGTTCCAGTCTTTCGATGCACGTGGTATAAAGGACGAGGCGAAACGTTTAGTTCGGACCATTGAGGTTTCAACAATGTAAGGGTGATAGAACAGAAGTATTTTTAGAGTTCCGTACCTCAAAAGGAAAAAAAGGAACCCTTATAGGATAATTTTGTTGTCCGTCTGTCTGTCTGTCTGTCAAGAACCTTTATCTCGGGAACGCGTGGAGGCATCGAGTTGACATTAAAATTATTTACTCAGGTTTGCGGTCCCTTGAAGCTGTGAAAAAATCAAACTTCTAAGTAAACGAAAAAAAGATACGGCCGTTTATGTCGCAAAAAATGTGTATTTCGACACTCAAGGGTACTTTCCTTTGACCTAGAATCCTGAAATTTAGCATGAAACAAGGTCTCATAGCATAAGTATAGGAAAAACTTTAAATTTGTAGTTAAACAAAAAAAAAAAAAACTTTTTTTGCGATTCGGAAAAATCTTCGTAACTCAATTCGGGAATTTAACTGTTTTCATAGGTATGTTTGTACGGAAGCCTCAGTGTGTGAGTCCGACTCGCACTTGCCCAGTTTTTTTTTGTGATGTCTTACTTTAAAATATAATTTATTTTTCCTACTATCCATCTTAACATATTTCCCTGTCTACTGCGACTGAAGGCCAAGATTTTTAAATTTCAGAGGCGTTACCATGACCTGCTGGGTTACCATGACGTTTAAAGTAAGATTGTTTCATTCTCATTTCAGTGTGGGTAAGAGACAGAGTTATACAGGTTGTCTAACGCCATCTCTTACCCACAATGGAATAAGAGAATAAAACATCTTACTTTAAACGCCATGCAAAATATCAAGCGTGCAAACGAGAAAGAGGGATGGAATTATACACCCTATATAGCTCTATCCCTTTAACAGTTCAGCTTAAGTCTTTAAATGGATCGCTTTAAGACCTTATGGTTGGGCTTCAGTTCATGCCGCCATCTCTTTTCGTAAATACTCCAGTTGAAAATTATCTTCATCTCTCATTCCATAACAAATTTTCTCTCTATCTAAAACCTCAGAACGGTCAAAAATTCAAAAGAAAAAAGAACCAGAAGCAATTACTTTAATGGGATCTGTAACATTACTTTGAATGCCAAGATGTTCGGGGGCACCATGGGGTCTATAAAGAAATTAGAGAGGGTGCCGGTGGCCGCTTTGTAAAAGTTGTTTAATTTTGGGCCAGTTATTATAAGGCCCGTTGAATTAACTTTAAATTATTTGATTTCTTACTGTTTCCTTTGTGAATTGTGTTATAGTGCATTTTTTTCGTTTCGAGATTTGAATCAACGTGTTTCATGTCAGGTACTAAGTTCTGTTGAATTTAAAAATAATTTAAAACTGTTTTTTTTTTAATCATCTTATGTCTTCTCTTACTCTAAGGCGAAGTGAAAGGGCGTGTCAGACTTTTACTGACTATAACTCACTCCTATGTTCCTTCTTTGCCTTCGTTCCAGGGCCCCAAGTTTCTCTTTCACACAATCCTTGGCCACAGTAGGTTTCAGCCCTTACGGTTTAGCTAACATCTCCTTGATGCGCGCGTGGAACACTACGCACCAGCTACGGCCAGACAGCGAGCTACTTATTGCGCGCCGATCCGCAAGCCTACGTCTACGGTGACTGGAAATCAGGGTCAGGATCCCAGTGGCTGGAGCGTGAGGAAGGCCGTTCCTTCTTAAAATTATTATAACTAGTATAGGTACTACTGGTATTGGAAACAGGATCCAAGCTACCGGTAGTCAAGACTCTAGAGATAGGAGGCTATATAAATAACATACAGGTTATTAAAGTAAATCAACCTTCGTTTCTCACTGTCTCAATTAACACATGTTCACGTAAATATTTTCTTCGTCATGTGTGTAAATTCTTCTCCATTAAAATGTATGTCTGGCAATAAGTACCTTACTTTAATTCCTTAATTCTTTATTGTACACAAAAACATACATAGTACACGGAGATAATACAGTTTATGTACAAAGGTGAGCTCAACTCAACAATGAGTTTTCTTACGTACTGTACGTACTTTCTTAAGTACTGTAAAATATGTTTTAAAATAGGTAAGTACTATTCTATAAATATTACAAAAATATGTTTACCATGTGTGGCCTATAGCAGGCAAGTTTTGAAAGTAACGAAAAATGTTTGGTACTTTTTTTTTGTACCGTGTTGCTATATTCAAAGTTTTTCATTCATTTTTGCATCAGTCATAATATCTTAATTTTTATTTAGAGAAATTGAAAGATTTACTTCAATATCGCTTGCCTTGTTTATGTTGCATCAAAAAATATTTTTTGTAGAATACTTTTTTTTCTAGCCATCCATAATTACCAAACGTTCCGAGTCTTCCTTCCCTCATCATCATTTATCTCAGCTTAGCTCTATTTTTTTCTAAAGTAAAACATCTGCCGTCCCCTAACCCACTTTCACGTAACAACTAACAAACCTTTTCCCTATGAAAACAAGTAACCCATCAAAATGTAATTCTGTATCCTTTTTAAGAAAGTGGGACGGCCACGAAGAAATTTTGGGTATATCAATTCGACCGTTCCTAACCAAAGTTTTACACCCGTGGGGATAGAAATTCCAAGGATTTTTTCCACATTGGTCCGCTCTAAGAACCCTTAATAAGTAGAAAGGTACGTGAGAATTGTCCTAACGATGGGCGAGGGACAAATTTGGGACAAATAAGGGGACACTATTGACGTAGACGAGACCATCTGTTTTTGGTTGGTAGTTATTTTTATTGCTTTTAAGGTTTTAATGAGAAAGACGCCAATGTTTTTGACGGTAATCATATTTTCTTCCAGATCAATCAGTATATCATTTTCAGAACTAATCCCATGGCCCTATCAAGCATCGGCCCTGCTGGGCCCCTACAGTTTGCTGACTTTAATTTGAGGCGCGCGTGGAATACTACGCGCCATCAACAACTCGGGCTCGGTCCTAACGGTCCTAAGTCCAGACGAGCGGACGGCGAGCTACCTTTTGCTCGTTCAAGAGATATGGTGATGGAGTTTATAAAAGGGGTAACTGTAGCCAGTTAATATATCAACGCACAGCCGAAACTACTGGGATTAGGAGCGTGAAATTTTACACAAGGTTTCCTTCTGTAACGTAGGTGAGTAGTAAGTAAGAATTTTCCAAAATTCACTCTCTAAAGGGATGAAGCGGGGGTCCAAAGTTTGTATGGAGAAACCAGGAAACCATATCTGCAGGTACTATAAGTAATCGACTGAAGCGCTGAATGTTGAAGGTAAGACATCCGCAGGGCACAACAAATATATATCACACTAACTCATCACTGCACTATTGTTGAGAGTAGTGGTTCTCAACTTTTAGTCCGTGGACTACCGGTGGTCGGACCGTAAGAGCCAAAATAATAATAAGATCCGCAATAGGTTTGAAGGAACTGTTTTGCCTCTCACCATCAACGGTTCAACTCGTGGGGGCCAACATTGCGTCTTCCGGTACGCGGTCGCCACACCAGAACTTTTCGGCTCCATCGACCAGCTGTTATACGAGCAGTGTGCCCTGCCCACACTGTCACTTAAGTTTGGCGATTCTTCGGGCTATGTCGGCAACCTTGTTTCTGCTGTGGATATCTTAATTCCTGATGCGGTCACGCAAGGAAACTCCGAGCACAGGCCTTTTCATTGCCCTTTCAGTGACTTTAAGCCTTCTCATGAGGATTTTATGACAATACTCGTTCCTTTTGATTTTAATTGTTAGGCGTAATCTGAGTTTTGATTTTATGATATCTTGTTTAGGGTTCTGTACCCAAAGTGTTAAACGGAACCCTATTACTAAGTCTCCGCTGTCCGTCTCTCTGTCTGTTATGTTAATTTTCACATTTTATTTTTCAATATATTTATCGTGAATATTGATATATTTGGAATTAAATCACTTTAAACCAATTTTTCTCAATACTCATAAGACAGAATTCAACATGAATCTACATATCCGAATCTAAAAAATATTTTTTTTTGTATGTGTTAACGAATATAAGTCGAATTTTATCTAAAACTCAAACCAAATCTTAAAAAAAAGTCTGTCCGTCTGTCACCAGACTGTATCTCATGAACCGTGATAGCTAGATAGTTGAAATTTTCAGATGATGTATTTCTGTTACCGCTTTAACAAAAAGTACTAAAAACAGAATAAAAAAAAAATTAAGTTGGGTTTCCATACAACAAACGTGACTTCTTTTACCGTTTTTTCCTACGGACGGTAAGGAACTTCTCGCACTTGGCCGGTTTTTTTTAATAAGGTAGGCAATTTTTTCTTCTGGATTTTTGGTCCCTGCTACAAACAAAAAAAAAAAAAAATCATTGTGTTCTGCGGTCAAAAAAGTTTGGGAAATACTGGTTTAGATAATAGTTAAGCCAGTTCACTGAACCAAAAAGCTATTAAACCAACCCTAGTACATTTAATTACGTAGAAATCATAACGTACGTGGTCATGCATAAAACTCATAAATCAAATCCCATTTTGTAGGTTCTGTCATGCATTTATTTGGGACCTATTATTAATATAAATCATCCGACTGCATTCTATGTATTATGACAGCGTTTTTGTTGTTTTTAACGTGTGTAATGGATTATGTCCGAAGTAAAATTAGCCACCTTTTTTTAGGTGGGAAACCATCAATTATCTTGCTCTGAGTGAGTGAGGGGAGAGCAGTGGTGGCCGAGTGGTATCGGCCCCGACTTACAAGTTGTAGGTCGCGGGTTCAAACCCAGCCAGGCGCATTACTTTGTGTAATTTATTTCATCACCACTGTCCTCAAAACGGTGAAGGAAAACATCTTGAGGTAACCGGCATGTTCTAGTACCAAAAAATCGAAGACATGTGACATCCACCAACCCGCACTGGGCCCGCGTGGTGGATTACAGCCCATTCCCTCTCCTAAAGAGGCGGCCTGAGTCCCAACAGTGGGAACATTATAAGGCCAACTTGCTCTGAGTGAAACGAGAGGGAGTGTCAGGCTTTGATTTACTAAAACCCACATGTTTTATTTTAGTCGCTCTACGTTCTTTGGGCATGATTAATCTTACTCTTAGTGCCTAAACACACTATGCCGAAGGTACGCGACTGAAGTTCGGCTTGATTACGCCTGCAATGCTATTTGAATTACTGACGACACATTATGCCGAAATTACGTTGCTTTATAGCATACAGCCGAACTTCGGTCCGGCGTAAGTTCAGCGGCAATTTGGTGGCAACGTATTCTGTAAAGCACACATTATACTCGACCGAAGTTCGATTCAATTGCCGATAAAAATTCAGGGCGAGGAGCAGCGGTAGGCAGGCATGCCCGTGCTCCGCGGGTCCACCCGTTGAGTTTATTAAAACAATAACGGAACCCTAACAGGATCACTTTGTTTTGCTTCTGTCTGTCCGGCTGTTAATATAACACGACACGATGCCACGACAGCGCTCGAGACACTAAATACACACAAAGATGCGCAACTGCATTTCTGCCGCGTAAGTTCGGCAGTTATGGTGTGTCATGTCAGCTGAATACGTCAGAACGTTAAATCGGCCGCGGAACTTCCGCCGCGAACTTTCGGCATAGTGTGTTTAGACACTTAAATACTCGTGCAAAATTACAGCTTTCAAGTACTAACAATTTTTAAGCTGAGCTGCGGACAGGCTGATATATGTAGATATCAGGAAACACAGATTTCAGCAGCAATGGATTTATAATTGAAATGATAGATGACACTACCCATTTTACTATTACGAAGACATTACCATAATTATAACTAGATTTGAAATCATCCTCCGCTATCTCAAATTGAATCTACACAAAATTAACTGACTATTAAGTGCCTACTTATCAGTTGACTATTAAATGTTAGTAGTAGTTTAGTTCTTCAAATCGTTGAACTTCTTATTAGTCCTGAGTTGGGCTACACGAACACTGACTGATCATGCACTGACTGGACAGGTCCACTCAAATCTGTGTGGTTCTTTCCTCAAAAGACCATCTCAAATACTAATCTAAAGAGATACCCGGGGCTCTGGAACAATGGCAAAGAAGGTAAAGCAGTGGGTTTTTATTCAGTAAAAGTGTGACACGCCCTCTCGCTCCGCTCAAGACGGGGGATGTCGTTAGATGATTTTTCCACCTAAAAAAAAATGTTCATAATCATCATCTTCCTGCCCTTGTCCCGTGTTATTTGGGGTCGGCGCAACACGTTTTTTTCTTCCATTCTGCCCTGTCAATCGTCATGCTATCACTAACTTCCTTTTCTTTCATATCACTCTTCACACAATCCATCCACCTTTTCTTTGGTCTCCCTCTCCCTCTCCATCCATCCACATGTAAACTCATAACTCTTTTAGTAACATGCGTCTCATCCCTCCTCTTCACATGACCATACCAGGGCAAACGATTCCCTTTCAACTTTTCAGACACTGGCGCCACTTTCAAACTTCCCCTAATATATTCATTTCTCACTTTATCCATTCTCGTCACACCACACATCCATCTTAACATTCTCATCTCCGCTACGTGCAATCTTTTTTCATCCGTCTTTTTCACAGCCCAACATTCTGATCCATACAGTATGACAGGCCTTATCACGGACTTGTAGATTTTACCCTTCAACTTGAGGGGCATCCGTGGGTCACAAATTGTTTCCGTGACGTGTCGCCATTTCATCCATCCTGCGTTGATCCAATGTGTTACGTCCCGTTCTACCTCACCATCCCCTTGGATGAGTGACCCGAGGTACCGAAAGTCAGAGCAGTTTTCATAATTAAGTAAATAATTGTTGAGCTCCTCAGTAATCCTGAGTTGAACTTTACCAAAACTGACAAATGCTTGTACTGACTGAACAAGTCCACTTAAATCTATGTGGTTCTTTCCTCAAAAGACCATCTCAGATACTAATCTGCATGGTTCTCATATGATTTGAATATTACAATTTCTTTGTATAGACTTTAAAAGAGATTTTGACCCCTGGGTTAGTTTTGATAGAAATACCAAACCACCGAAAATAAAAGAACGAAAGAAAAAATAGAAGAAATTTTCAGGGCTGTCAGTTAGGAAACACCGGCGACCGGCAAGTTAAAACTTATAAAAAAAATAACTAGTAAAAGTATTTTTTATAACCTATTCGCAAAATAAATATCATTTATCCTATAGGAAAAAATATTGGTTTATGTTATAAAAAATACATTACATTAATTGTGTTTATTCGCCCTAAACAATTACCTTCAAATATTAATTCTTATTTTTCAGGATACTCTCCGAAAGCAAATCTGTTCAAACATCCTGTCTTTACAGAAACAGGAAATAAAACATTTGAAAAGAACAAGCTCCCTTGGGAAATTAAGCTGACCGCAAAGAGGACATCGGTCCCACAAATTAAAAACAAAAAAGATAAGTATACTACATTCATTACAAATAAATTTTATAAACTTTCGCACTCAGAGTCGTTACATAATTATATTTATTTATTAAAACTTTATGCACAAGTAGTAAACACTGTACAAAGGCGGACTTAATGCCTTAGGCATTTTCTACCAGTCGACCTTAGGGTGGTGCAGAAACAAAACATGGTAGGTGCAGCTTAAAGGTAAAGAAATAGAAAAGAAATACAATAATAAATATATACTTAGATACATACATGGTTGAGCATTATTCTTAATGCAGGTAGCCTATTTTGTGCAGATAGAATTTAGAATTTAAAAAATACTTACATGTTACTGGACTACTGGGGCCACGGGTAGTGTGAAAGCGAAACCCGGGGCCCTGGGATGAAGGCAACGAAAGGACAGGAGTGGGTTATTAGTCAGTTAAAGTCTGACACTACCTCCAGCTTCGTCCAAGAGTGGGATTTGTCATAAGATAATTTTCGACCCAATAAAAAAAAAAAACATGTTACTGGAAATATGTTGATACATTATAGCTATATTTCTGCCTCACCCTGATGAAAATACAGTACAGGCGTAATTTTGCGTTTAATTTATTTATTTGATTCAAGTCTCTGAGTGCGGCACATAAATTTCTTTCGCAGCTTCTTCCTAAGAAAACGTTGAGCCGTTCCTATCATTGGGTAGATCTTGTTTTTCATTCTGTTACGTGACTGTAATGTTGAAATAAAGTGAGATTTTGTAACCATTATGTACCGCTAAGTTGTTGGTTTTGGGCTGGAGTCAGAATTAAATATATGGGCTATAAAAGAAGCTTGAAGTGCCGGGTTGCGGAATTTATTGACTGCTTTCTGAGAGATAACATTTGATAATATAAAATGTATGTTACTGCAGCATTGATTACTTGAAGATGCTTTGTATTTTTTTTCTCATTTTATTTATTTTATTTATTTGCCCTCTCGCTCTCGCTTAGAGCAGTGGTAAAGGCCCCGACTTACGAGTTGTAGGTTGCGGGTTCAAACCCAGCCAGGCGCATTACTTTTTGTAATTTATTTCATCACCACTGCTCTCAAAACGGTGAAGAAAAACATCGTGAGGAAAACTGGATATCCTAGAACCAAAAATTCGAAGACATGTGACATCCACCAACACGTACTGGGCCCAAGTGGTGGATAACGGCCCTTTCCCTCTCCTAGAGTGGAGGCCTGAGTCCCAACAGTGGGAACATTATAAGGACGACTATGCTATGTTGCTATGCCCTCTCGCTCCACCCAGAAGGCGAGAAGTCATTAGATGATTTCCACCCTTAAAAAAAAATAAGCTAGAGCGGGAGGAGTTATGTACAAGCAGTAGCACTTGCAACCATACTGGTACAACTATCTAAATTTGCCTTTTATTATAATCTCAAACGAATGCTTACGTTTAGCCAATTCTGGATTAAATAACCCTTTTACAAACCAAATGATAACCAATTGTATAATTCTCGTAGGTAATGCACACACTGCAGAGAAGTAGACATAAACACATACAATTTAAGTCAACACGAAGTATCCGCTAAGAATCTTTTGCAGTAAAAGTCTACATTTTACAGAATCTAAGCCCCTCTTGACCTCTATATGCTGCACTCAAGGCGTCCTTAATATCGTCCACTACTATCATCCCACCATCTACAATTCTGGTCTTTTATACCAGCCAGTATTTCATAAAATGCTCTTGAAAAATGTTTTGTAATAATATGATGGTCAACTCGTACACAAGTGTGGCTATCTCGCCTCGGCGGTCATCCTTCAGCTTTTTCCTTTAAAATAATATTTACATAATTTTCTACTTGAGATGTTTCAAATTTGAGGGACGATGTTTCAACGATATTTTAATTTTGACATGTTTTTTTTTTTGTTGTGTTTTATCTGATAATTTGTTGCTACATTTAAGCGTTGTTGCTAAGTCGTTTTTTTTTAGTGTAAGCGTACGGTTTAGTTTGTTGCTATTGAGCGCCATTTGACGTTGTTACTTACATATTTAAGAGATCTAATTTATGTACCATTTTTGATAAAACTTTGAAGAAGAAATGTCATGTTTATTTTAAAAGAAAGGTGAACAAAAACGAAAAGAGGGGGAATTTATACATATGTGTTTATATTAATAAACTAGTGTGCTTCACTATCAACGATTGCATCACTGCTTACCATAAAGAGGGATCGCAGTCAAGCGCTAGTTTATGTCAATGAAAAAAAAACTGGACAAGTGCGAGTCGGACCCATACACTAAGGGTTCCGTAAAAATTACTTTTTTATGTAAATAGTTCAATTTTCCAATGGAGTCTCAAAGATTTTTCACAAAAAATATTTCGAATCACAAAAAATATTTTTTTTTGGTGACGGAATAATAAATTTACAGTTTTTAGATTTATTTCTATATCTGTGCTGTAAGACCTGATTTTGTGCCAAATTTTAAGGATTCTAGGCCAACGGGAAGTACCCTATGAATTTTGATTCCCTTGAGAGTGCCGAAATATACTTTTTTAGCTACATAAACTGCCGTATCTTTTTTTTTCGTTAACCTAGAAGTTTGATTTTTTCACAGCTTCAAAGAACCGCAGATCTAAGTATGTGGTTTTAATTTGAACTCGATACCTCCACGCGTTCTCGAGATAAAAGGTCTTGACAGACAGACAGACTGACAACAAAGTAATTCTAGGGAACCCTAAAAAACAAATATCAATGTGTGAGTCTATATAACCTTTGGTTGTCAATCACGCCCTAACAGCTGAACAGGTTAAGATGAAACTTGGCAGTCGCGTAGATTGGCCTAGACTATTATTTTTTTTTAATTGATATAAACTAGTGCTTGACTGCGATCCCACCTGATGGTAAGCGGAGATGCAATCGTATGGCCCGTACTAGCCCTTATGTTGCTTTTCAACGCAAATATGCGCGTTTCTTATAGGAATCGACCAATTTAGAACCGTGCACTAGCTTCTGACGTTTTATAAATGCCCATGTAGGCCTATGTGAAATAAAAACATAATTATGAATTTTGTTTTTTTTTTTTTTTAAGTTAATGCCAAGTTGCACACTAATCGCCGCCGGGATTTCGATCCCGATTTCCGGCCACCGTAGGCGCGAGCTTGCGGAGGTCAGCAATGGGTGGCTCGCCGTCCGACCGTTCAGTAACCGTCCGGAACGAGTCCAAGTCGTCGACGGCGCGTACTGTTCCACGCGCGCCTCAAGGAGATGTCAGAAAATCGTAGGGGTCCAGCAGGGTCGAAGCCTGCTGGGAACACGGGTAGTGTGAAAGCGAAACCCGGGGCCCCGGGACGAAGGCAAAGAAGGTACAGGAGTGGGTTTTTAGTCAGTAAAAGTCTGACACTACCTCTCGCTCCGCCCAAGAGCGAGATTTGACATTAGATGATTTTCACACCCAATGAAAAAAAAAAAAGTTGCACAAGAGTGAAGCCGATAGCAACAATCAATATTAGATGAGGCGAAACAAAAATGTGTCAAACGCATACTTTTCCTTAACCGACGTAGTTTTAGCTAAGGATATAGCTTGTAGGTACACTATTATCGTAAACCTTAATATATTTCTTACTTATTTGTGTCTCTATAGCCCACGTAGGGTTCTTTTATGTTTCATGTTGACTCAGGCTCGTAAAATAATGGTAAAAGTAGTGCATTTGTTGCCTTTTGATGTATCTTTGTCATACATAACGTGACTCCTATTCTCTGTTACCCTGAGGGGCAACTGGGTGACACGTTTTGGGTTGAATATTATGTCATGTAAATGGGGTACCTTTGTGTTCTTCGCAAAAGTTGGCAAAGAAAAGCTTGGGATTTCTCGGATGTTGTTTAAATTGCTGGATTACTGGTAAATGATTAGGGATGGGGAAGTCTGGATATAAACTTTGAAGGAAGTTTTTTTTTTTCAGTAGGTTCTTTGGTTCTTTTGGTTCGCATTGCGTCGAATGTACACCGCTCCGCGATAAAAATCCCATATATGTTGAAAACCTGAGAATTCTCGTGTAATGAGTGCATCTGCTGCTGTGAGACATTGAGACCAAGTGCAGTGTTGATTTCACGAGTTCTGACCAGTACACCGGTGGATGAAACAAGTTAGCTCGCCGGCCGGCAGCCCACACAGCAACCACGCACCCGTAAACGAGGCGTCTTCCCATCATTCTGGTTGAAGTGGGGTCCCCTGGATTAGCAAGGTATGTGGGCTTTATTGCTGCAAATAGATGTTGTGGGTATTGGTGTCTCAGAGGAATCATCGACAGGGATTTAATTTTGTGTAATTTAAATTTACTTTCACCGTCATATTGGTTGTCCTAAAACACGTCCTATATTTTTTAGGTGAAGCTATTTACACGCCTCACCATAATTATTTGGACACTGTTATCCTAGTACCTTTGTGTTATTTTGCAAAAGTTGGAAAAAAAAAGAACCTTGCCATTTCTTGAATTTTGTTTAAATTGTTGGATTACTGGTAAATGATTAGGGATGGGGAAATGTCTGGATATAAACTTTGAAGGAAGATTTTTTTTCATAGTTACTTTGCTAATTTGGACTCTGTTATCCTGATCGATAATAAGGAAACTGTAATAAAAACAGAAAACAGCTCTCTCATATAAAATTACGATTAAACTGGCTCTCGACAAACTAACAGTCTATCAGGAATAATATTGTAATATTTGACGTCACATTTCTGCAGCGCATATTAGCTCTTATATTTTGAAAAACTATTAATGCTGATAGATCTTTCTTTGATTATAACCTCATATCACCATTTGTTCGCCCACCCTCTATCATATAAAATTTCGTTTAGAATGGCTCTCGACAAACTGACAGTGATGTAATCATTGATGGTGAGGTGCACTAGTTAATTAAGAACCTATTCACTCTAGCCTTGAAGACACCTAAATTATAAACCCATATCACCGTTTGTTCGAACCTCAGCATAGAACGACTTGATATAATACTGGAGAGCGCATTAGGGTCCCGTTCTAAGATAATGTTGATCTTGAGAGCTCTTTGGAGCCACTTACACTGTACTCAGATCAGTTTGGATTATGTACTCTTTTGCGTAAATTAAATTCGTTTAGAGCTAAAATAACTAAAGGTAACAAGTTTGTTTTTTTTCTAAAAAGTGTTGAATAGTACCTTAAAAAAAATACAAACACCGAATTGAGAACCTCCTTCTTTTTTAGAAGTCGGTTAAAAAAGTCAAAATGCTATTTATTTTTATCATAGTGACTATAAGCTAAAAACTGGGGAAGTGTGAGTCGGATTCGCGCACTGAGGGTTCCGTACAAACTTACCAGTTAGAACAGTTCAATTACCGAATTAAGTAACGAAGAATTTTCCGAATCGCAAAAAAAGTATTTTTTGTGATGTAAATACAAATTTTCAGTTTTCAGATTTATTCCTATATTTATGCTATGAGGTCTTGCTTCATGCCAAATTTCAGGTTTCTAGTTCAACGGGAAGTACTTTACGAATTTTGATTCCCTTGAGAGTATCGAAATAGACATTTTTTTGCGACATAAACAGCCGTATCTTTTTTTTTCGTTAATTTAAAAGTTTGATTTTTTACAGCTGTAAAGGGCCGCAGACTTTATTATATGGTTTTAATTTCAACTCGATAACTCCACGCGTTCTCGAAATAAAAGGTCTTGACAGACAGACAGACAGGGGGACAACAAAATGTTAAGGGATCCTCTGTTTTTACCTTTTGAGGTACGGAACCCTAAAAATAAATCATCAAAATACATTTATATGATTTTTTTCGATAAAAAAATTAACAAAACGAATAAATCTGCGATGACATGGTTAAATTGTACCATTAGCTTAGATAACATTACCAAATATCTAAGTAATATCGTTTCGCAGGTTTTTCTGACGAGAAATAGCATCAGATTTTTAAGTGAAATCTGATTATCAAACCATCACCATGTTAAAAAACCGGGTTTGTGCGAATCGGACTCGTATTCTGAGAGTTCCATACAACTTACCTATGAAAACTGTTCAATTCCCGAATTGATTTACGATGATCGAACCGAATTGCGAAAAAAGTTACACTTTTTTTATGAAAGAAAACTTTCATTTGAAATCCTCACAACAAGCCTTTACATTTATCGCTCGGAAAAGAACGGTGGAATATGCAGTGGAAGTCTATCCTGCTTAGGCAGGGCACTACCATGTTCTCGTGGAAGTGTTTAGCGGCGGCGACCTCTCCCGTTTGGCCCTGGTTCATATCATGGTCCGGTTGAGGGGAAATAGGGAAGCTGTTACCTCCTACTGTTACGAAGCAGTAATGCGCGTGGGGGAAGTGGCTGAAATCGTCAATTAGCAGACATCCTCACGCCCCAGCTGCCACCACAGGCGACGCCCTTAGGGTCGTCAGTCTCAAGTCAGTTCCCAATGTACAATGGGTAGCTTACCGTTCGGCTTCCGGTAAGAACCAAGCTCGATTTGAAGTCACGTTATATTCTACGCACATCTAAAAGAGATGTCGGTATAACAGGAGGGTCCCAGTAGAGTATTTCCGTGGCCTTGGAACTCAATTGGGTTTTACTCAGTAAAATGTTAACACATCTTCTTTTCTACCTTTAAATGTCATTCGATGATTTCTCATGTCCACACTTAACTATAATAAAGATTCGCAATTTAAAGTTTTATATTTTGCAAACGGAATCCTGAATCAAAAAATAATATTTGCCAAATATTTTTAAAATATTATCCAACGGTTACTCACACAATGACTTTATTAGTGTAGATATATATGCAGATATTTTATTAATTTGTGTATGTATTGTATAATTGTATGATATATATGATTTATTCTTATATCTATTCTTGTACCTATTCGCCTTTTCTCTCTCTTTTATTGCACTCACCACTATTTATCTCTGCATCACCTTAAGGTTGACTGGTAGAAAATGCCTGAGGCATTAAGTTCGCCGCTGTACGTTTGTGCATAAAGTATTTAATAAATAAATAATGGGTTGGGCGAGAAAAAACATTCCCACATTACATGTCGGGAACGCGAACGGATCGACGGCGACGAACGCATGTACGACGAAGCTACAAAGGTTTCTTGTTACGATTAAGAGTTCCAAAAAAAAAGAGCATTCCCAAGGCTCTAAAGCATCTTGAAAGAACATCCCAACAAGAAAATATAAAAACATCATTCAGGAAAGCAAGATATTGAAATTTCTCATATTTTTTCTTCGTTTCGCCTTTACAAGATGCTGTCGCATTTTCGCAATTTTCCCTTAATGTTTAACTTGACTCGTATTGTTTCGCTGTTCAACAAAGGTGTTTCTTTTCCTCGTGTGAAAAGTAAAGACTCAATTTTCTGTGGAACCCTCATTCCCGTCATCTAAAAATTACTCCTTTGTAGACAAGGGAATTACTTTGATTCCAATCGTGTTCGCAATGAGATTCGCGTTGGTTTGTAATCATTTGCCTTGTGATCTTGGATCATTGAAGTTTTTTGATTCAGGAAGGAAAATTATTGATGAGGCAATCGCATTTTCTTACGTGTTTGATTTATCTAGATTTAGTGTTTGTCGGGGTTTATACGTTGAGTTACTTATCGACGGCGAAGTGTCATTAACTGCTAACTGTCGAATAAAAAATAAAAATATTCCAGTAAATTAAAAAAAATATGTAATAAGTAAATTTAAAAAAATATATATTTTAATTTAATAATTTATTGAGGATAATATTAAATAATAACTTCTGTATTAATTATTACGCAGCATTACTATATATATGATAGTGTACTAATGTCCAGGAAAAGATTTCATTAATAGATGTTGCCACAATCTAATTTGATGCAATTGCAACTAAATATCTGCTTCGGAGACTTCACTAAAACATAAGGAAACATACATACATACATTTAAATATTAGAGGCCCAACTGGTGCCATGGGTTAAGTGAAAATGAACCCCGGGGCCCTGCAACGCAAGGCAAAGAAGGAACAAACGAGTGGGTTTTAGTCAGTAAAAGTCTGACACGCCCTCTCGCTCCGCTCAAGGGCGGGAGATGTCATTAGATGATTTCCTACCTAAAAAAAATTATGAATTTGCCATTTTTTAAAATAGGTTGCTTTAAAGTGTTATCTTTGGTTTGACTTGGAATTATAAGTACAAATAAACTTTATATTAAAGGTACGTTATTCTTTTTTCGAAATTAGGTATCTATTGGTTTCTTTGTGTTTTGTATTTTCTGTAATATCGTAGTATTTGTGATTGGGGATTGGGCAGGTCACATCAACCGCATTCAAACTGACCGTTGGACTAGAATCTCCACTAAGTGGGTACTCGAGGATGAGCGACGCCGCCGAGATCAACCTGGGAAGAGTTGGTGAGATCACCTAGACGCCTATCGCAAGGCCTGGTTCTAAGTGGCTCGAGAAAAGAATACCTGGAAGATTTTGGGGGAGGACTTTGCCCAAAAATGGGAAATTACAGTCAAAATAAATAAAATAGATAATAAAATCACAGATAACTAGCTTAATTAGCCGTTCAGTGCAAAAATTTAGCCGTTTTTGTGAACGGTATCATTCAATTAGCCACCCGAAAGATATTTAGCCATTCGAACGAAAACGTTTAATTGCCTTCGTTCGCTCGCTTTGTTCGCTCACTCTAATCTCTGTCAATTCCTTTGAACTTAACCAGTATGTGGTGTACTAAGGTGCACTTTTTTCATTACTCACTATCGGCTATTAGCTGGTGCGTGTGTTTAAAATAGTTTGGAGCCGTTTAGACTATCCAAACATTTCCGAGACCTGTTCCATGCATGGCCTAATTATTAGCCAGCCAACTAGATGTATCGGCTGAATATCATTAAGGCTGCTAATTGAACGGCACCATTTAGTTATCAGGCTGGGTAAATAAATTAATAGAAAATTATGCTAGTTAGCTACGACTGATATATGAGGCTTGTTATGGCACTAAAAACTGAATCTTTAATAAATCATATTTTAGCTGAAATTAACAATTTTTTTTGCATACGCTTGCGTAAGCAATGATGTGGGCGATGATGGAGCACACTTACCTAGAAATAATCTATTCACTCTTGATCCTAGGTTATAGCGATCAGCCCCCCTAGCCAAGTTACGATCGTTTCGTTTGCGTCGAACGCCTCGAGTAGGCCACGCCTCCGATTCCTTTGTTCTGACCACGTGACTGAGCGTTGAGATGACGTCAGAATAAAGGAATTGGAGGCTTGGCCTATTCGAGGCGTTCGACGCAAACGAAACGATCGTAACTTGACTAGGGAGGCAGTACACATAGACTCCGGCAGGGCATTTTAATCTTTAGCTGTACGCATAATGAATGTGTTCCTGTTCTTTATATGGAAGTCAGTCAGATATGTTTCGACAGCAATACGAGTGTGAACTGTGTTAAGTGATATTTGCTAATGACCAGAGTTAGGGTGTTTTTAATATTGTGCGGATTTCATCACGCATGCGGAATTGCACCGCATGCGGGGCTTCTGACCGATATCAAGCCCCACATGCGCATTCCACGCATTGCAATAAATACTTGTATGGAAAGGGCATTTGCGGGAGCTACGCGTGCGGAGCAATCCCGCATACGTGATGAAATCCGCACGATATTAAAAACACACACTGCACCACATCATCGCTTACCATGAGGTGAGATAGTAGTCAAACGCGAGCCTATCAATAATAATAATTAATAAAAAAAAAACTCCCTTAAGCTGATTCTAGTACTCGACATAGTAATTGATTAATTGATTATTATTGTTCTGTGGAAAAATTGTCATTGATTGTGGTTATCTACTTGTAAACTTGCATTAGATTATCCACGTTCGTAATAATACATATTTGCCTCGTTAAGCTTTACCCAAATCTTTCTTGGAAACAAGGAAACAGGAATCTTCATCATAACATTATAAAAGATTTTTCTTTCTACGTTCTCGCGGTCTAATAAAGAACAAAACATTTACTATAAAGCTGGTATATTTTCAAATAAGGGAAGGTTATTCCCGAAACCCGTTCGCATGGAAAAATCCACATAGCGGGAAATATGGTAACAGGTGTGTGCCAAAACTTGAATGAGTTACAACTGTGATATACGGGAGAATAGTTTGAAGGATTAACGCTCCATATTTTTTGTTTGGGAGAAAGTTAAACGTATGTTTGATGTGAACTTCTGTTGAAAAAGAAAAGCGAAGTTGTAACAGATGTTTGGTTTATGACTTTGTGAGGAGATGTTTTTGAAGTCAGGACAAGTCCTTATATGTTGTTTCACGTAGTTTGCTATAGCAAACTGGAGATAAATATACATCTATGTCTGTACATAAAAGGAAAAACTGACTGACTGATATATCAATTCACAGCCGAAACTACTGGGACTATGATCCTGAAATTGCACAAGTTATCCTCTTATGACGTAGGCGAGCACTAAGAGAGGATTTTCCGAAATTAACCCCCTATGGGAATGAAACGGAGGTCCAAAGGTTGTATGGAGAATCGTATTCATGCGCATGAAGCCGCTGGCAGATGTTAGTCTAATAATAAATCTGTAAACACTGTCGTGTTGTAGCTGTTGCTAACTCACATGATCCTTAGTTACCTATTGTAAAAGTTTTGTTACTATTTTGGTGTACAATAAAGTTTATTCTATTCTGTTCTATTCTATTCTATTCTTTTCTATTCTATTCTATTCTATTCTATTCTATTCTATTCTATTCTATTCTATTCTATTCTATTCTATTCTATTCTATACTATTCTATTCTATTCTATTCTATTCTATTCTATTCTATCAAAAGTATAGTCTCGCAGGTATTGGTATACTATTTTCTTTTCAGGGTTCCATACCCAACGGATAAAACAGGACACTATTACCTAATAGTGTCCCGTCTCCTCCTATTGCGGCCAAGGGTCTGCCTCTGAAACAAAGACTCGGCCCTAATATTAAAGGCAACGAAGAAACAGGAGTGGGTTTTTAGTCAGTAAAAGTCTGACACACCCTCGAGCTCCGCCCAAGAGCGTGAAATGTCATAGGATGATTTTCCCACCTACACCGCTGTTCGTCCGTCGGACCGTCTGTCACCAGGCTGTATCTCATAAACTGTGATAGCTAGATAGTTGAAATTTTTACAGATGATGTATTTTTGTTGCTGCTATAACAATATTTAATTGGACTTCCATACAACAAACTTGTTTTTTTTTTGCCACGGACGATAAGAAACCCTTCGTGCGCCAGGCCAATTCGCACTTGGCCGGCTTTTATCTAACAACAGCAAAGCCAAAAGAAGGGTAAAAAATGATGTGTCATTGAAAGCGTCTTATTAATTTGCTGTGTTATATAGGCTATGTAACGTCCGCGTCTAGCTTTCAATTCGCCTCCCGCTAGAGGACATGAAGTCATGAATATAAAAAAAGGTATGTAAATATAAAGACTTAGTAAGCAGTTCGTTAAATAGAGCAGAATTTGAAAAATACATTCGCTATAATATAACTCAAAATGATTTTATAAGAAAACTAGCTTCTGCCAGCGGCTTTACTCGCGTGAATGTAGCTTTCTCCATACAAACTTCATCCCCTTAGGAAGTGAATTTTGAAAAATCCTTCCTTAGTACTTGCCTAAAGGTTTAAAGACCTGATTCTTTTTACTATTGATTCCTCATATTGGCCTTTAAAATATACCTAGGTTTCATTTTTGGCGAAACGAAAAAAGTAAATCATCCCAATAGTTTGCATTGGCCTTTCAAAAGCCATAACTTTTGAACCTTACTTAAGTGTTCTATATTACTACAGCCCGCCGTTTGATGGTTCAAAAACGTTTCCTGAAACTGCCAAGCCAGTTTACTTAGTTGAATAGTTTTAGTTTAGAACGCCAAAGCATTCGTTCGTATGTCATCGAGCTTAACCCATCTCACAGAGAATTTAGATGCTCGTTATTTTCCAGTGGCCTCTCACTTGAGCAGGATTTATCGGGAGTTATATTCTTATATCTATCTCTCTCCCTCGTACAAATTTACACTACCCCAGAAAGGGATAGCATGATTATTATAACTCAAATATTGCAGGTGCATTGAGAATTTAAACTTTTATTAGTTTGAGCTTGGTTGTTGTCATGATCAATATCTTTTGATATCGAGAGTTCAGAGAGTATTTTGCTATTGGTAAGTATGTCAATAGGAAAGAAAGAAAATGTATAAGATTTATCTTTGGAATTTTCTGTAGTTTTTCCATTTGATTTTATCTTAACGACCTAAAGTAATTGGTAGACGAACTTTTTTTTTGAGCATTTAATCATCGAATTACTTCTCCCGCTCCGGGTTGAGCAAGAAGAACTGTCACATTTTTACTAACAAAACTCACCCATATTTTTCCAATTTAACCTTGCGTTCCAGGATCGCGGTATATACTTCCGAACAATGCCACAGGCCTGGCAAGCATCAGCAATCTAGCCCAAACCCTTGCAGCTAGAACGCCAAAATTTTATATAGGATGCATTCACGGTGGAGCACACGGTGGAGGTGTGCCCCGCTTGGGCAGAGCAACGCCGTGTCCTCGTGGGGGCAATCGGCGGCGGTGATTTCTCGCGCCGGGCCTTGGTTCAGGCCATGCTCCGGAGCGAGGAGGAGTGGCAGGCGGTCGCCTCCTTCTGCGAAGCAGTAATGCTAGCTAAGGAGGCGGCCGATCGCGTGAGGCAACGGTCCTTACGCTCCAACCGCCGCCGGGATTCCGATCCCGATTTCCGGCCACCGTAGGCGCGGGCTTGCAGACGCCGAGCAATGGGTGGCTCGCCGTCTGACCGTCCGGTCAGACGGCTCATAAAAAAAATATAGGATGCATTTTATGATGTATATGTTGTGATTAGATTTTTTTTTTTTTTTTTTTTTTTTTTTATTGGGTGGGAAAATCATCCTAATGACATCCCCGCTCTTGGGCGGAGCGGGAGATAGTGTCAGACTCTTACTGACTAAAAACCCACTCCTGTTCCTTCGTTGCCTTCGTCCCAGGGCCCCGGGTTCCGCTTTCACACTACCCGTGGCCCCAGTAGGCTTCGACCCTGCTGGGCCCCTACGATTTGCTGACATCTCCTTGAGGCGCGCGTGGAACAAAACGCGCCGTCGACGACTTGGGCTTGGTCCGGACGGTTACCGGACGGTCAGACGGCGAGCCACCCATTGCTCGCCGTCTGCAAGCCCGCGCCTACGGTGGCCGGAAATCGGGATCGGAATCCCGGCGGCGGTTGGAGCGTAAGGACCGTTGCCTCACGCGATCGGCCGCCTCCTTAGCTAGCATTACTGCTTCGCAGAAAGAGGCGACCGCCTGCCACTCCTCCTCGCTCCGGAGCATGGCCTGAACCAAGGCCCGGCGCGAGAGATCACCGCCGCCGATTGCCCTCACGAGGTCACGGCGTTGCTCTGCCCAAGCGGGGCACACCTCCACCGTGTGCTCCACCGTGTCCTCCGGGTGGGCCACACAGTGGCGACACCCGGGCGTCGTTTCCGCACGAATCCGGTGCAGGAACCTCCCGAACTTACCGTGTCCGGTGAGGACCTGCGTCATGCGGAATGTGAGGACGCCGTGAGGTCTTTCCAACCACGCCTCAAAGAGGGGACTTACCGCCATAATTGTGGCGTGCCCAGCACGGGGTCGCGACAGTCGCTGTCGCCATTTCTCCATGAGAACTCGCCGGAACTCTGTCCGCCATGCCGCGACTTGTTGCGGCAGCGGAGTTTCGCCCCGACGTTGCATCTCCATGCGCCGTTCGTGCATGAGTGCAAGGACTGTTGCCTCCAGATCCCATGGTCGCTGGCCAGCAAGGAGGCTCGCCGCTTCGTGGGAAATCGTCCGGTATCCTCGCACCATCCGTATGGCCATGACCCTCTGGCACGCGTTCAGCCGGGCCGCCGGCTGCTTCCGCAGCCCCGGCGCCCACACCGGCGCGCCATAAAGGGCCATGGACCGAACGATCCCCGCGTAGAGCCTCCGGCAGGAGGCGTCTGGACCCCCAAGGTTGGGCAGGAGCCGCCCGAGGGCAGCCCCAGTCCGATTTAGTTTGGGAGCCAGACGTCGGAAGTGCTCGTCGAAATCCCATCGGCTGTCGAGAACGAGTCCCAGGTACTTCATCGTTGACCCGACGCCGATGTGGACTCCTCCCACCGTTAGCTGGGAACCCGGTGGTGGCGCGTTCCGAGGGCCGTGAAAGCACATGGCCTCGGACTTGTGCAATGCCACCTCGAGTCCCAGCTCCTGGATCCTGCCAACGACTGTCGCAACCCCGCGTGTCGCTAGTTCGACCGCCGCCTGGTACGACTCTCCCTGCGCCAGGACCAGCGTGTCGTCTGCGTAGCAGACCACGCTGACCCCGCCAGGGAGGTCGCCGCGCAGCACGTAGTCGTATCCGATGTTCCACAAGGGCGGCCCTAGTACCGATCCCTGCGGAACACCGCACGACATCTCTCGACGTTCCCACTCCCCCTGGTGACCAGGGTAGGTTATGTACCTGTCAGACAGGTACGCCTCGACCACACGACAGAGGTAGTCGGGCATCCGGTGATACCGGAGTGCCCTCCCAATGCTACTCCAAGGCAGGGAGTTGAAAGAGTTGACGATGTCCAAAGACACCGCCACGACACACCTGCCCTGGGCCACTGCATCCCCCGTCGTGAGAGCTCGCACGCACATGATGGCGTCCACCGTGGAGCGCCTCCTGCGAAAGCCGAACTGGCCGTCCGCCAGATCCGGCCCCACCCGTGTTAGGTGTGCGACGAGGCGGTCTGCAATTACTCTTTCAAAGAGCTTGCCCACCTCGTCGAGCAGCACAATGGGCCGGTACGCGGACGGAGAGTCCGCGGGGCGCCCCGGCTTCGCGATGAGGACCAGTTTCCCCGTCTTCCAGCGAAGTGGAAACTGGCCCCTCTCCAAGCATGCGCTGAAGAGCCCTCTTAGTCGAGGCCCGAGAACCTCCATGGCCAGGACCCATGCCTTCCCAGGCAAGCCGTCGGGTCCTGGGGCGGTATTCTTGGCACTCAGCCTTCGTACCGCCACTCTCATCTCTACCTCGGTCACCTCTGGAGCGTTGTCGTCGTCGTCGCCATCGTGGTCCGCGTCGGACACCGCTGGTGGCGGAGCCATGGGCGGGGGAGAGTGTTCCCCTCGCGTGGGGAACAGAGTGCTCACTACACCCTCCACGAGCTGGGGCCGGAGACTCTGCGTCAGCGGGGGAGCCCAGGGGCGGAGTTTGTCCCGTACCAACTTGTACGGGCGTCCCCATGGGTCCCCATTCAGAGTCCCCAGCCACACGTTGCGGGCCTCAAGTTTGGCCCGCCTTATCTCCGCTCGGAGGGTGCGCTTTGCCGCTCTGTACCCCTCGTACAGCTCCGCCTCTCTGGCCTCCGCATCCGGTGGACGGATGCGGCGCCTGCGGTATCTGGCATACCGGCGTCGCGCGGCATTGCACACGTTGCGCAGTGCCGCAATCTCCGGCGACCACCAGTATACCTGGCGCTGAGCACGTCCTGGAGGGACTCGGGGTATTGCCGCGTCGCAAATTTGCGACATGGCCTCCCGGAACCACTCTGCCTCGACGTCTATGTCGACAGGCCTGTCCGGTGCTTGCACCCAGGCCTGTACCGTCGCGGCTTCCAGGAGGAGCTCCCGGTCCATCTGCCTCAGCGCCCACCGCGGACCACAAGGGTTCTGTCGGACCGGCGCAATCGAGGTTTGGGCGGAGACGTCGAACCGGATGTACCGGTGGTCTGAAAACGTCTCCACCCCCTCCATAACGCGCCAGTCGACGACACGCGGCGACAGAGTGGGGCTGGCGAACGAGATGTCCACCACTGAGTCGCCCCGCATCCGCACACACGTGGGGACAGAACCCCGGTTTAGGACGACCAGGCCTGTCTCCAGAGCCCAGTCCTCCACCATCCGACCCCGCTGGTTCGTGAACCGGGAACCCCAAGCCAAGTTCTTGGCATTGAAGTCCCCGCAAACGACCACGGGGAGGGAACCAAACCCAGCGACGACGGCTTTCAGCTCCATTAGGGAGATGTGGAGATCGCCGAGAGATCTGCTCGGGGACAGGTAGACGCCTACCACTGCAATGTCCCCGAACCGTGCTGCCACGCAACCCCGTCCCCTCGTGACGGCCTCGAGGGTCGGGGTGCCGGCGGCGGCCGACGAAATTAGGGTCACCGAGCCGTCCAGGTCCCGCACCCAGTCTCCCCTGGGCAGGACATTGTACGGCTCGGAGACCACGGCGATATTGATCGACCACTGCGCCATGCTCTGGAGCAACAGATCCTGAGCGGGGGCGCAGTGGTTGATGTTCGCCTGGAGGAGACGTAATGGAGCCGTTATTGGCAGTCCATCACAGTCTCCTCTCGAGCCCCCCGTGAGGGCCCTGCCGCGATGGTTGCGGCGGCGACAGCAGCAGCTGCCAAAGAGGAGGCAGCGGTGGTGAGGACATCGGCGGGGATGGGCCTCCTGACCTTGCCCTTAGCCTTGGTGGGGGGGTCGCAGGACCTGCTCCCAGCCCGGTGGTCGGCCGGCTTGCCTGCCGCCGCACATGCGTAGCAGTGCGGCGTTGCTCTGCATTCAACCGCCCTGTGACCAGGCTGACCGCACTGGAAGCAGCGGTCGCTGCGGTCCACCTCCGCGGCACAACTGGCCCCCACGTGGTGCCCCACGTGGCAGCGATAGCACCGCAGAGGTCTGGGCTCCAACAGTTTCACTTGGGCGGAGACCCAGCCCACCAAAAGCCGTCGGCCCTCCCCGGTGCTGGTCTTGGCCGCCGACACGGGGCAGCTTACCGTCATGGCTCGCATGCCCGTGCTGTCAGCGCGGATAGTGCCCGCCCGAACCTGCTCGGTAGTGCACCCACCCGCCCTGACGATGGCGGCCACCACCTCGTCCACCTTGACGGAGTCGTCCAAGCCCATGATGCGCATATCGATGCACTTGGTGGGCCTGGACACTCGGGCCTCTTCCGCATCCAGGGACGCCCTGATCCTGGCGGCCAGGGCATCCGCGGCGGGGCCACTGGCCGCACCAGGGACCTCCAGTATTCGGGCCCCGGTTACGGTGCGCCTCATACGGAAGCCCCCAGAGGCTCCGAGCTCGTCAAGGTGGGGCAACACCGCCTTCTTTGCCTTCTCCATGACGGCGTCGTATGTCACGCCCTTCTTTACCGCATCTGGCTGTAGTGTTATGACTACAGCCTTGGATTTCGGGGCGCGAAGTCTTGCCGCCATGGCCCGCTTTTTGCGCTGCTGTCGCCGCATGCGCTTTTTTGCCGCCCTGGCCGCTTTGCCCGCCTTCCTCTTGGCGCCGACAACCGTCCATTCAGCGCCAGCCGAGGATTCTTCATGCAGGGAAGGCGGCGGCGGGCGCGGCCTGGTCGCCACCACAGTAGGAGGTGCCGTCGATTTAGCGGCAGGCGCCGCCCTGCCCTTCTGCTGCCGCTGCTGCTTGGCCGGCGGAGCCGGTCTCGCAGGCTCCGACGCCACGGCCCCACGTCTGGTTTGTCCCGACGGGCCTGCTGTGGCTGCGGCGGCAGCATAGGACGCCGCCTTTCGCTGGCCAGGGGCCGCCAGCGGAGGACGCAGCACGATGCCCTCCAGCACGGAGAGCTGCTGCTGCATCCTTTGCTGGAACTGCTCCTGTTGTTGCTGCTGCTGCTGCCGGAAGGCAGCCAGCTCCTGCCGCACCAGCATCAACAGCTGGTTCTCCGGCTCGGGCTGGGGCTTGGGCTGACTTGGCCCTTGCCCCTGCTCGCGTCCTCCTGCCTGTTCGGAAGAGTTGCTCTTTGGCAGCTCTTGCTGGGCCGAGACCTTTCGAAACCGAGCATTGTCGGCCCGAAGTTTGGTGAGCCCCCTGCGGATGGGGTCCACCACCTCCTGAAGAGACGTCCTGGCCTGGGAGATCGCGCTCCTCTTGGAGGACCTCTCCCTTTTGTTGGCCACGCCATTCAGAGCGGATGCCAGGACCGACTCCAGTCGGTCGAGTGCCTCGTCGATGGCGGTGTCCGGATCACTGCCGGACGGCCCCGAGAGGTCCGTTCCAGCTCTGGCCGCTCCAGGGTGACGCCCCTCCACGGCGAGCCTGTCAGCTCGCTGAAGGGACTCTTGAGCGGTGAGCCCTCTCCCCTTGCCTCGCGCCCGACCCGCACCTCGCCCATTGGCGGGGATTTTTCGGGCCGAGCCCATCTCCGCATCGGAGGACGATACGTCCCCCGATTTGGAGCGCTTCAGGTAGGGGCGCAAGTCCCCAGCCGAGTCGCCGACTACCTCCTCTACCTCCGAGCCCTCCGAGCTCCTTTCGGATGCCGCGTCGGACTCCGACCGCGCATCACTCTCCATGGGTTTTTTATAAAATTTGGATTCCATTGCTGTTCCCACGAGTATTTTACATTCTGCACTTGCTCAATATCAGTGGTTCGCACTAGAGACTAATTTAGCTACCCATTAGTCAAGCTAACAACCTCCCTCACGGTGCGCCGCCGCTTGGAGGTTTGGGGTAATTTTTTATAGAGGTTGTCTTCCTCGCGGCCCAGGCGGTTAAGCCAAGACCCTCGACCCCCATCAAAAGTCAGAAACATGACCTTGGACAATCTCTGGGGCTACGAGACTAACGGTGGCAGAGGAGGAACAAGTCTTCCTCCTGCCTGCTCGGTGGCAGGGTGAGTGCGCACCGAGCCCGCTCTTACTTCGCCACTGTGCCCTCTGCTATAGCAGAGGGACACGCGTTGAAGTGATCCTTCAGACAGAACATTCGCAGGCGGACATCAAGACCCCTTAGGCAGAAGTACCCAAGGGGAGTCGTTGGCCGCCTCCCAGGGTGCACCGTCCCGCAGACTGGCCTTCACCTCGGACGTATCCGCAAGGGAACTACAGCCTGCGGGCACTCGTGGAGGTTTTCTGTCGTAGCACCCCTTGTGATTAGGTATTAGAATTGATGGCATCGATGGCCAACTAAAACTGGTCAGATCGTTTAAACGTTAACATTTGATGATATCTCGATCCTCGTTTGACCATATCATTGATATAGGATTTCTATGGTAATAAAAGATCTAAAGAAAGTAGGCTAAACTAGGATTGAAATATCATCAAACTTAAACATTTAAAACGATCTGGCTAGTTTTACTTGGCCATATCTTGAAGTGATAATTTTTTATGATCTGGCCACAGCATATATTCTTTTCTATTCTTTCTGAATAAGAAATAAGAAAGGTTTTTCCAAAATTCACGAAAAATGATAAAACGGGGGTCCAAAGTATAGAGAAACCTACATTCACGCAAACAAAGCCGCTGGTAGAAACTAGAACAGGTAACATTATACTCTCTTCATTAATGAAATAGCTAGAATAACTAGCAAGATTTTTTATCAGGAAATATCGTTTGAACAAGCTTAAGGTACTAAAATCTTGCTTCAGCTTTTATGGCAGGAACCAAACAATGTTAGTTTAAAATATCACACTGTGGATCTTCGTTGGAACCATTTTCCGTTAGGTACTGCAAGATTACAATCATAATTTAAATCTTAACTAGTTTTAGTTTATTCAGCAAAATGAAAACAGTGTTGTTATCTTGTCTAAATTTTTGAGAAATCTTCGAAGAAAGGTAAGGGAAGTCATAAAATATTTTGGCTATCATGTTCTGTGTTTAGAGTTTGGTTTCCACACTTATTCCTTGATGGAACATTGTACATGTATATTATCATCATGTCAATTTAAAAATTAATTGTGAATCTATTATATCTATATAGCTGTTCACAATGGAACCTTTTTTAATAATTTTTTTTTTTCAGTCAGTCGCATGGTATTGTTGTCGTTTCCCCTTATCCTCAAGTTCCTGGTCTCCCAGAGCAGGCTATCCAGAAACAAAAGTGTTACTATGCCACGTATGGCTGGGATTTTGTATAACTTTTGTTATAGCAGTAAGGACAGTTTTTTACTATATCAAAGTCATCACGATTGCATCATTGCTTACCATCAGGTGCGATCCGCCCAGGCCCATCTCGCTTCTGAGTCATGTCTACAAGCTGTTTTCCAGAGTCATCACGAATCGTCTTGCACGCAGGTTTGACGACTTCCAGCCTCCCGAACAAGCTGGATTTCGAAAAGGCTTCAGCACCGTGGACCACATACATACGCTGCGGCAGGTTATACAGAAGACTGAGGAGTATAATCAGCCTCTCTGCTTAGCGTTTGTGGACTACGAGAAAGCCTTTGATTCGATTGAGACTTGGGCTGTACTGCAGTCTCTCCAACGGTGCCAAATTGACTATCGGTACATCGAAGTGCTGAAGTGTTTGTACAAAAACGCCACTATGTCAGTCCGACTACAAGACCAGACTTCGAAACTGTTCACGGCAGCAATGGAGGATGTCTTCAAGGTTCTGGAGTGGAGAAGGCTAGGCATTAATGTCAATGGCGAGTACATCACTCACCTTCGGTTTGCCGACGACATAGTAGTCATGGCTGAGACTACGGAGGAGCTCAGTACAATGCTTGGTGACCTCAGTAGAGCTTCCGAAAGAGTGGGACTTAAAATGAACATGGATAAAACCAAAGTCATGGTAAACAGCCATGTAGCTCCCACTCCTATCAAGATCGGGGACTCTACACTCGAAGTTGTGGACGACTACGTTTACCTGGGACAGACGGTCCAGTTGGGAAGGTCTAACTTCGAGAAAGAGATCAATCGTCGAATCCGACTTGGCTGGGCAGCGTTCGGGAAGCTGCGCGGTATCTTCTCGTCCAATATACCACAGTGTCTCAAGACGAAAGTCTATGACCAGTGCGTGTTGCCAGTGATGACATATGGCTCTGAAACGTGGTCGCTTACAATGGGCCTTATCAGAAGACTCAAAGTCACCCAAAGGGCAATGGAAAGGGCTATGCTCGGAGTTTCCTTGCGTGATCGAATCAGGAATGAGGATATCCGCAGGAGAACCAAGGTCGCCGACATAGCACGAAGAATCGCCAAACTTAAGTGGCAATGGGCAGGACACATTGCTCGCAGAACGGATGGCCGTTGGGGACGAAAGGTTCTGGAATGGCGACCGCGTACCGGAAGACGTAGCGTTGGAAGGCCTCCTACAAGGTGGGCCGATGACCTGGTGACGGTTGCAGGAGTACGATGGATGCGAGACGCACAGGACCGTTCATTGTGGCGGCGCTTGGGGGAGGCCTATGTCCAGCAGTGGACGTCTTTCGGCTGAAATGATGATGATGATGATGAGGTGCGATCGCAGTCAAGTACTAGTTTATCATTATGATCCTGCAATTCTCGTATCACAGTTTCTGTTTTTGCCACGAATTCCTATCTGATGTCAAAAAAATAGTGCTTTGTATCATAAAGCTCCATCTCTATACAAGAGATCACGATGACTTTTAGCACGTCATACGGGGTTGCCATGACCTTCAAAAATATGATTGTTTCATTCTTATTTAAGAGACAGAGCTATACAGGTTGTCTAGCGCCATCTCTTACCCACACTGGAAATAAGATTGAAACAATCTTACTTTAAACGTCATGGTACAGGTTCTGGCCAAGATTAATACGGCTCTCGTCAATAGCAAAAATGTGTGTTGTAAAACAGTTGTTAAAGCCTTCATATTCAAAACAAAATAAAATCTAACCAACGTTCCATGTCCCAACAGTATCTTTTTTCACTTATAAAATGGCAAGAGCCCCTGAATATATTTTTATAACTATGAGAAACATAAAAATTTATGTTTCGCAGCAAAATGGACACTTGGACGCATCGTTGTAGCGACTAGCACGGCACAAAATTGCCTGAGGCTATGGGACCTTATCTCTTAATCTTTTCTTATTTTAGAGCTTCGGGTATCCTTGTTGATGTTGAAATAAAAAGGAACAATAATTGGCTACGTTGGGTTCTCGGGCAAAGTTAGTTTTGAAAGGGAAATAACGTTGTGAAAGGACGTCAATAATGTTTTTGAATATTAAATAGTTTTCAGTAGAGTTGCAACTGATTTAATAAAAATAAATTGGCTAGATTTTAGGATGGGAAATCATCTAAAGACTTCTCCCGCACTAGGGTGGAATGGATTTCCGTTGGTGTCAGACTTTTACTGACTAAATCCACACCTTCAGTGACCCCTTGCGTTCTAGGACTGCGGGTTTCCTTATCAGAAATTCCCCGTGGCCCTACTGGACCTCTACGGTTTTGTTGACAGCTCTTTGAGGTACGTTTGAAATATTACGCACTGTTGATGACATGGGCTCGGTCCCTACGATTATTGGATGGCCGGACCTTGAACTACCATTGCTTGTCACCGGCAAGCCCGTACCTATCGTGGTTGGTAGTCGGGGTTACGGCAGCTTGGGCGTAAAAATATTTGTTTCCACACGCGTGCGGCCGTCTTCTTCGGTAGTATTACTGCTTCGCAGAGGGTGGCGACCGCTCCAGACCATAACTTGAGCCAGGACCAAGCAAAAGAGGTTAGTTTTGAAAAGGAAATAGCGTTGTAAAAGGACGATAATATTTTTTTTGAATATTAGATAGTTTGTCGATCGCCTCCATGAGGAGACGGTGGTACTCCACCTAAGTGGGGCACACCGCCACTGTATGATCCACCTTATCCTCCGAGCGGTTCACATAATAGTGACACCCGGGCGTTTCATACGCACAGAAGTTTGGATATATTATTTATAAAGTTTTTATGCACTTTTCATGTGTATAATGTTATGCTTTGGTGTATTTAATAAGCATGTCAATGAGGTCATTTTAAATGTACTCGGGGCAATTTGTCCTGGCCTCAATTTATCTTATCTTATTGCTGGAACACAAAATATATTTAAGTGAGATGGAATGGTCCGTAAACCACCATTTTTTAGGTGGGAAAATCATCTTATGACAAATCCTGCTCTTGGGCGGAGCGGGATATAGTGTCAGAGTTTTACTGACTAAAAACCCACTCCTGTTCCATCGTTGCCTTCGTCCCAGGGCCCCGGGTTTCGTTTTCACACTACCCATGGCCCCAGTAGGCTTCGGCCCTCCTGGGCCCCTACGATTTGCTGACATCTCCCTGAACCAAAATTCTGAAGAATTAAAATTAATTAATTATTATTCTAGAATTTAGTAATTTTGGTTCTAGGACACACTAGTTTCCCTTCGATGTTTTATTACACTGTTTAAAAAATAGTGGTGATAAAATAATTTACATAATGGGCCTTTAATTGGACCTGTCATCCCCTACAACTCTTCAGTCGTAAGCTGGGTCCACCGGTCCATAATTATGATGCTATGATGTACTATATAGTTTTAAATGATTTTTTATCTCAAATATTTCACTCATGTAAACAAAACACCAATACACTAAAGTTGTACAAACAAAAGTAACTATCAGCGCCAAAAATAATACAATTTGTAACGTAAACTGAAAACGTAGTGGTTTCGAGTTTCAACAATGTTTATTTCAGTAAAATTAAACTTTACACATTTTTTAATCCAATATTGGTGATCAACAGCTTTTAGGGATATTAACATTTACCAATTTAATATTTGTGAGCATCTGAAATTAAAATAAAAGAAACAACAAATTGGGTAATCATCAAATAACACGTCCCACACTGAGTAGAGCAGATAAAGTGTCAGATTTTCAAACTAAAATCCACAGCTTTATTCATTCAGTTCAGTTGTCTTTTGCGTTCCAGTGCACTTCAATCGGTCTTGAGGTCTTAGACAAGTGACATTCTACCAGCAAAAGCATAGCAATAACGATTGTCAAAAAGTAAAAAACTGGGCAATTGTGAGTCGAACTCGCGCACTAAGGGTTCCGTACAAACTTGAAAGGTAAATTGCGGTTTACGATTTATGACGTATTAAAAAAAAATGCTGGGACTCAGGCCTCTTCTCTAAGAGAAGGAATGGGCTGAAATCCACCACGCGGGCTCAGTGCGGATTGGTGGAATTCACAGTCTTCGAATTTTTGGTTCTAGGGTATGCTGGTTTCTTCACAATGTTTTCCTTCACCGTATTGAGCAGCAGCAATGGTGATGAATGGCATAGCATAGCATAGTCGGCTTTATAATGTTCCCATTGTTGGGACTCAGGCCTCTCTCTAGGAGAGGGAACGGGCCGTAATCCACCACGCAGGCCCAGTGCAGGTTGGTGGATGTCACATGTCTTCGAATTTTTGATTCTAGGACATCCCGGTTTCCCCACGATGTTTTCCTTCACCGTTTTGAGAGCAGTGGTGATGAAATAAATTACAAAAAGTAATGCGCCTGGCTGGGTTTGAACCCGCGACCTACAACTCGTAAGTCGGTGCCGTTACCACTCGGCCACCACTGCTCTTATTATGGTGATGAATAAATATCACAATACATCTGCTTGGGTTTGAACACAACAACTACAACTTCTAAGTCAGGGTCGATACCACCGGGCCACCATAATATTATTATGAAAAGGATACCTAAAGCACTGGTTCGTGAAGATATAATGAATATACATTGACGAATGAAACATTTAGGACAAAAAATGATGATAATATCGTATTTATTAAAACAATACAAGGAGTCATATTATATCACACAAGTTGTGATTTTGTACAAACGTGGACCCAGTTTTGTTTCCTCCAGAGAAAATAACAACATTTGTGCGAGTGTTCTCTAAATTGCTCTAAGACGTGCTATGGAAGTGGAACAACGATGAACTGCCAGGAAGTACTGACAATATCAGAATATCAAAATAGCTCCCGCAGTCAGATCTACTGAGTAAGTTAAGTGTTCCTCTATTTCAATCACGTAAAACTTTATTGGGATGAATTGAGATTATGATTTGACTTTGATAGCAATTTGGAGAACATATTTGGACGATTACGCGATACCATGCAGCGCAACACGACGCCGACTACATTACGTGTATAAAATAAACATAATCAGTCTTTTAATGTTCCCACGGCTGGGACTCAGGCCTCTCTAGGAAAGGTAATGGGCCGTAATCCACCACGTGGGCCCAGTGCGGATTGATGAATGTCACATGTTTCGAATTTTTGGTTCTAGGACATGCCGGTTTCCTCAAGATGTTTTCCTTCACCGTTTCATTACGTGTATGACTATAGTTAAATAAGTTTTTTGACAAATGTATTAGTTTATAATGTATTTTATCATAGGGCCTCCGTTACCTGATTTTTTTTTTAAGTGGGATATCATCTAATGAGATCAAGTAAAGTACCTATTTGGGCGGATCAGGCGAACAATTGCGAACTATTAGAAATTTGGCTGGTTACAGTGATGGAAAAATAGATAGATAAATTTCATCACCATTGCTCTCAAAACGGTGAAGGAAAAACATTGTGAGGAAACCGGCATGTCCTAGAACCAAAAATTTGAAGACATGTAACATTCACCAATCCTCACTGGGCCTGCGTGAGTGTGGCACCAAGCGGGGCAGATTTTTTTTTTTTTTTTAATTGATATAAACCAGTGCTTGACTGCGATCCCACCTGATGGTAAGCGGAGATGCAATCATTGATGGTCAGGCGCACTAGTTTATTAAGAGCCTATTCTCTCTACCCTTAAAGACACTTATATTATAGATGTCCACCGTATGATCCACCGTGTTCTTTGGGCAGCCCTCACAATGGTGATCTGCGACGGGTGGAAAGTGAGGACACCGTGGTGCTTCGCTAGCGACTCCTTAAAGAGGGGAATTATTGCCTCAATTGTATCGTGCCCACTCATTAGGTATCTATGGATCTTATCATGTTAAAACATTAATTAAGTAGAAGAACAAAGTCATAATCTACTGTCAAAAACTGATATTGGTGATAATATCCCTACTAATCTCCACTAGCCTAAGGGTCCAACCTTAACCAGATGCGTTCCACCAAGGGACCGTACCTAATAAATGATGTGTTACAAACTTAGTTCTTCGTAACATGTGGCTAACATGCCAACATAGTTATCTCAGTAAACTTTGTAGAGGATTTTAGAGTAATTAAATATTAGGTATGTAAGTTGGTAGGTTGTTGCTACGTAACGAAATTATAATTTAAAATGAGAAGTTTGTGTAGTTCTGTTCTGGTCTAGTGGCCCCTAATTGCGTGTTTCTTTATCGTTATCACCAACCAGCAGTTGCTTGTAGCTTACACCCTCTTGGGCGGGGCGGGAGATAGTGTCAGACTTTTACTGTCTAAAAAACCACTAGGTACTGTTCCTTCGTTGCCTTTCATACCAGCCCCCCTAGCCAAGTTATGATCGTTTCGTAAGCGTTGACGTCATCTTAACGCTCAGTCACGTGGTCAGAACAAAGGAATTGGAGGCGTGACCTACTCGAGGCGTTCGACGCAAACGAAACGATCGTAACTTGGCTAGGGGGGCTGGGCCGAGTCTTCCTTTCAGAACCCTTGGCCCCAGTAGGCTTCGACCCTGTTGGGTACAGTTGCTGACATATCCTTGAGGCGCGCGTGGAACAGTACGCGCCGTCAACAAGTTGGGCTCGGTCCGAACGGTGACCGAACGGTCAGACGGCGAGCCACCCATTGCTCGCCGTCCACAAGCCCGCGCCTATGGTGGCCGGAAATTGGGATCGGAGTCCCGGCGGCGGTTGGGGCGTGAGGACCGTTGCCTCACGCGATCGGCCGCCTCCTTTGCACCCCGCATGATAGTAGATTATTTTCCCAAGGGAACATATTTCAGGATCTCAAATATCTTACGTGCTATTTCAGAATATGGTCGTCTGTGTACCAAGTTTCATCGAGATACGTTCAGCCGTTTGAACGTGTGTAAGATGCAACGCACACAATCACACAAACTTTTCCTTTTCAAAAATCAAAATCAAAAAGCATTTATTCCAAATAAACCATTTACAGGCACTTTTGAAATGTCAAGAAGTCAGTCAGTCAGAAAAATAAAAATAAATGATGCTAATTGCATATTCCAAAGCGTAGATCTCTATGGTGAAGAATGTGCAAGAAACTCCATGGGCACTCTTTTCAATCATGTTTTGTAATTACAAATATCTCTGTTACATGTTTCTTGTCGCTATCATGTGAGAACAATGTAAATAAAAATAAAAACTAAATATAGATATTAAAATAGCAACTGGCAGCTAAGAGATGACCAGCCTCAACTGACATATTATTTTATAAGTGTATTTCAGTATTATCGTCATCAGTAGATGCACCAAAACAGTGGTGGCCGAGGGGTAATAGCCCCGACTTACAAGTTGTAGGTCGCGGGTTCAAACCCAGCTAGGAGTATTACTTTGGGTAATTTATTTCGTCGCCACTGCTTTCAAAACGGTGAAGGAAAAACATCGTGAGGAAACCGGAATGTCCTAGAACCAAAAATTCGAAGACGTGTAACATCCACCAATCCGCATTGGGACCGCGTGGTGGATTTCAGCCCATTCCCTCTCCTAGAGAGGAGGCCTGAGTGCCAACAGTGGCAACATTATAAGGTCGACTATGCTATGCTAGATGTACTAGCTACGCTGTGTAGGTCATCGCTCCAACTAACTTGAGGGTTTCCCACCTTACTTTTGGCGATTTACAGTCTTCATTCAACACTTATCAAGCCCAGTAATCGTAACTCACCAATTTTTTAACGCCAACTGGGTATATATGTAATATTTCGTTACCTCTGGGGCCTTACTATGTTTACGTTTCGGGGAGTGTGCGTTGGAATTGCACAATTTAATTCCACCAAGTCCGTTCCAACATCGGACCACTAGACGTGCGGCGCTGCACCATCTGTGTTTCCTGATAGCTACAACCTAGGGGTCTTTAAGTCAACAGTGAATAGGTTACTTCTAGGCAAGCGTGCTCCATCGTCGGCCACATCATCGCTTATCATAAGGTGAGAGAATAATCAAATGTCTCACTGCATTTTGCGTGTGGTCACGGCATTATGCTGAGCGTTCGGTCGTTTTGCGCGGATGTGGCGCATATTTTTCTTACAATATACTTTTAATTTGTTAGTTCTAAATTTGCGCCTTGTTCCGCCAAATAAAATGTTTTTCTTTCTTTCTTTCTGGAAGAAAGAATACTAAAAAAATTGTGTTAATATGATCATGGTTTCCGTGTGTAAGTGAGAAAGAGATAGAGCTATACAAGCCGAATATCACACTTCCATCGTAGCCTTCATCATGCCTTCCTGTTTCTTTTTTTTTTAGTATTTCATTTATATTTCAGAAAAAGACACAGGGTTCAGCGCAAAAAAAAAACTTCTTGAAATTGTGACCAAGTTGCATTGTGCTGTTTTACTAGTCTAAGACAGCGTTCCCATTTTGTCGTGACGACATATAATCATGTAGTTTTAAGTGTCGTAGCTAAAAGTAAAGTAGTATCGTGGTTTTAAAGTGAAGTGTTCACATATAGGACGATACGACTTAATGTCGTATATGACTTTTTGTTGTGTCAGTGGGAACGGCTAGCACAACAGTCTTAAAACTATAAAAAATTGTCACCTGTGTGTTGTGTAGCTTGGTACTGATATATAAATGACAAAGTGGCTGCCGTGTAACGATAAAATGTCGTCGCATTCTAAGGGGGTCAGCTAGATATGAGAGTCACCAAACAATTTTATTTTTTTACAACAAACAATCGTTATAATGGGAACAGCTAGAGACGATAGTCGTCTGACGATGTAGTAAACATAACGACATATTGGGAACGTGGCCTTACACGGATGAAGTCGCAGGCTACAAAAATAAAATGAACAGAGCAAAATCAAAAAGAGATTCGGTCGCCATAACTTAGAAAGGACAGTAGAAAGAATTACGTTTCGGGAACTGACCGCAACAATGTGTAAGCCGGGACAGCACCCTTTGTACTAGAGGAAATGCCACAAATAATGGCTACGGGTAGGGGTGGCCAACCTTACGAGATAAGTGGCACGATTTGTGGAAATAAACGAATGATGTAAGCTGATATGTGACGAAGAAAATAAAATAAAATTAATGGAATGTACTTATTTGAAAACTTAAATAACACTGAGCTAGGCACACAGCTATTTGACAATCCTGTTGGTGTGGTGGTTAGTGGCCCTGATTGCTATGCCGGAGGTCGTGGTTTCGATTCCCTCGCAGGACAAATGTTTGTGTGATGAGTACGATCATTTTTTCTGTCTGGGTGTAATTTATCTATATATGTATGTATTAAGAAATATATAAGTATGTTTGTCAGTTGTCTAGTACCCATAACACAAGCTCTTAAAATGGGCTTCCCCAAACTATCCCTAACACAGTGCCAGTGTGGAACCGCTGCACAGAACATGCGTCACCTGCTATGCTGCCCATAGTGCCCATCCTGTATAATCACCTGCACTTCTCAGGATTTGTACGAGGCCAATAACCGAGCAGCACATGACAGTTTGCCAAAAACTGGTCAGAAAAAATTTTGTTTGAGTACATCGACTCGAAAAGAAGAAGAACATTTTGTACGCGAGTCTGACTTGTTGTCAGTTTTTCTTTCTTACAAAAGTCAATGTTAAAGTCTTAAAGTATCATTGTTGATAACAATATTATTATTTTGGTTTAGCATAATCATGTATTCATGTATGGCGCAACGTAATAGCAATAACAATACGCAATAAAAGCAATATCTACGTGTCTTTATCTTTTCACGACAACCTCTGTACACAGAACTCAACCATTTTAAATCTTGCCCCCCTAGCCAAGATACAATCGTATCGTTCGCGCCGAACGCTTCGAGTAGGCTACGCTTCCGATTCCTTTGTTCTGACCACGTGACTGAGCGTTGAGATGACGTCAGAACAAAGGAATCAGAGGCGTGGCCTACTCGAGGCGTTCGGCGCGAACGATGCGATTGTAACTTGACTAGGGGTGCTGTTCTAATTATTATCTTATCTAAACTAATATTAATTTTCATCCCGAACATTGCATAGTTGGTTGTAACAACACCGTGGAAAAGATAGTTGATTTTCTATCTACAACATGTTCAAAAAGTTTGCCACCCCTGCTCTTAACTCGACAATTTTTCTCGCTAACAGAATGGCTAGAAATTCATTAAGTTAAAATCTAAAGCTCTGGCTTCAGCTCTTAAGTGAGAGAGCTATATCCATTGTTCTCAGTAACTGAATACAAAATCTGGTTCTAAACACTGAACAAGATAACATAAGATATATTGCAGAGCATTTAAATGTTATTCAAACAAATATAAGTAGGTACGAGAAACTCTTATATCTTGATACAAAAATATTTTTTGGGGCTGTAAATTCAACATTCTCAAATTTTTATCCAATAAGACAACCTAATGTGGTTTAAAATTTATCTTCAATTAAGTCAAGTTCATGTAGCTCAGAAGGCTGCTTAGCTTTAGCAGGGCTAGTTGTCTGTATGCCGATCGAACGGTGGGTCAGTAAAAAATAATATTGGTGCCCTGAAATTGCACGACGTGGTCGCGGCAGACCAAAAAGAAGATATAAGCGGGACGACTTAAATATCTTTGTTAGGAATTTTCAAGAAGTGGGTCAGAGCCGTGAACAACGGAAGGAATGGCAGAAGGTCTTTGCCCAGCACCGGGAAAGTATAGGCTAGATATAATACAAGTAACAATATAGTAAATCAAGTCAGAAGTAGTAGAGTAGAAGTACCTGTACCTTGTATTGGTGTTCAAACTATCGCAGACGGTCGTATGACTTCCAAATAATGAAATCAAACACCGCGCACAATCACGTCTAGCAATCTTCGTGAACTTGCCTTAGTTTGATGTGATGTTAAATGTAACCCAAAGTCAGATATTACTGCAAGATGCTTCTAAGGAGTCAATGCGACCCTGAAAAGTAAATCACAACTGAAAGCACAAGGGTAGATTGTCAGTAAAAGTCTGAAAGTGAGAAGTTGTTTAATGATTTCTTATCCTAAAAAACAAATAAAAGAGACAGCTTACCTTCCTTATTAAGTGCCACGCTTAGATTACCTTGCTTATTAAGTGGCACGCTGAAACAGACCCCAGGGGTCTAATTGTGTACTTTTCTAAATTTAAGGAAAACCCTTGTTTTTATAAATAAATTAAAAAAGAATACCAATAAGTGAAATAGATTCCGCTAAACTGAAATCTCACTGAAGATAGTTACAAAGAATTGATTATTGAAGAGCCGGCAACTATTTGCATGGTTTAAGCCGTATATAATAGACTAATTTCACGTTATGAGGTCGTCACGAGGTATTAAATAAAATGACATACCGCTGGCCCCGGGCAATAAAGCGGTAATATCAAAAATCAGTTTTTACAGGAGAAATAAAAGAAGCTAATTTGTTTATAGTGCAGCGTACAGTGATCCAAAATAGGCGTGCAAAACGTCAAATGAAAGCTATTTTTTTTTACCTATTTAACCTTTTAAAAATAATTGTATTGGTATAAATATTTAATGAAATAATTGAAAAAATGTATAATACAAATTATAGACGCTATTGTTTCAATTGCAACATCTTTAATGACTTTATAAATACATCAACCACTGAGATTCAGGACTATAAGAATATAATACGACGTATTTTCCGCTTTAGATCTCGAGCGTACCAGCCGATTACCACCTTCTTCAGGGAAATTTTATAGCCAAAGCTTAGCTGTATCATCGGTTAAATTTATTACTGTTACTCTTTGTTTAGAAATGTAGTGTAAAGATGTTCACCGGTTTTTTGTGTTATGGTTCATAGAGTAATGCAATAAAACATTTTTAGTCGTAAGATAATTTTTCATGCAATAAAGCTGTTATTGTCATTTATTTTAAAGAAATATTAATTATAAAAAATTGAAAAAAATAAGAGTGATAAATAGACTGATACTCAGAGAAGCCAAAAATCAAATAACATTAAAAAGGGCGTAACCGGCGTTTACCGAATAATTGTCTAAGAGTACAGAAGGTCGCTAATATGTGCTTCTCTCATGTGACGCTATAATGTAGTATTGCTTACTGTGCGTCTCGCATCCATGGGGTTTCCGCGACCCGAAGTCATCGGTCCACCTTTTGGAAGGCATTCCAACGCTGCGACTTAGGTTACCAAGATAGCCCGAAAAATCGGGCAGGGCACATTACTCGTAAATATGGTAGATGGGGCTGAAGATGGTGGAGTGGTGATCTCGTACCGAGAATTTCATGTGGTCAATCTTGAACTGTTTTGTATTTTTGACAATCAGCATGTACAGCCCAAGCTTATCTCGCCAAGTTCGTTAGGCTTTCGAGATAAATCTTTTTTTTTTTTTATTAAGCCACGACGAAGATGTTGCGTAGGACATTAGATTACCAAACTTCAATTTCACAACTAAGATTATGTAAGTAGATCCTAAAATATAAAATTTCGGAGGGACAAAAGAATCCAATTTATTTCGTGTAAAAGTTGAGGGAAATTACCTTGCGAACTAAGTTTTGAACTTTGAATAATTGGACGATAAAAAATTGTATGATTTCTTTTAACGAGAGGGAGTTTCGGTTATATATATATGTACCGAAAAAGTCTGCAGATTTAGAGGAATTTTTTTTCGTTTAGGTATATGAAAGAAAATGTAGAAAAAAGACTCCTGAAGAATTGCTTAACTTTAGTGAAAGTAAGCAGGGTACATTGCTCTCAGAACAGAAGGCCGATGAGGCTGGCAGATTTAACTGTAGAGATCGTGTACTGGAAGGCGCTGCGTTGAAAGGCTGGTCAATATAACGTGGCTTAGGGTAGACATCTCCCGCCCTTGGGTGGGCGTGTCAGACTTTTACTGACTAAAGCCCACTCCTATTCCATCTTTGCTTTCGTTCCAAAGCCCCGAGGTTCTTTTTCGCATCACCCATGGCCCCAGTAGGCTTCAACCTTGCTGGGCCCCTACGGTTTTGCTGACATCTCCTTGAGGCGCGCGTGGAACACTACACGCCGTTGACGATTTGGGCTCGATCCGGACGGTTTCCGGACGTTCGGACGGCGAGCTACCATTGATCGCTGTCCGCAAGCCAGCGCTTACGGTGGCTGGATATCGGGATCGGGATCCCTGCGGATGGAGCATGAGGGCCGTTCCCTAGCACGTGCGGCCGCCTCTTTTGCTAGCATTACGGCTTCGCAGAAGAAAGCGACCGCCTGCCACTCCTTCTCGCTCCAGACCATGGCTTGTGCCAAGGTCAGTGTAAGTACTACTAGATGTCTTTCGGCTGATGATGATGTACATACGGATAGTTGCTGTTTCAGCTGATATTATATATAGTTTATAATATTATATTTTTGGAAAATAAACTGGAAAAGTTCGTGAGATATTAGCCAAGTGCGCAAAAGACAGTTTTTTGTTGCTATTGATAGGCTCGGTTTTACCTCTATCTCACCTCTTAGTGAGCATTTATGGGGTCGACGATGGAGCACGCTTCCCTAAAATTAACCTGTTCACTTTTAACTTAAAGGTCCCTAGGTTGTAGCTATCAGGAAACACAGACTCTGGCACGGAATTTCACTCCTTAGCTGTACGCACAATTAAGTTTTGTAGGTGTGGGTGGAATGTCCACAAAACCAGTCTCGCAACGCGGTACGTCTAGTGGTCTAATGATGGAGCGGTCTCAGTGGAATTAAATATTGCAATCCTGATGCACACTACCCGAAATGTAAACGATAGAAAACCATCGGCTAGCAACTTGGCGTTGATGCTCAAGATTTTGGAGTTTTGACTCGACAGTGTACAAGCGTGTACGCAAACACAAGTGCACTCTCTGTTCCTTTACTCTCATTTTAAAAGGAGCCCGTTCTTCCTGGTTCCTAATTTGCAGAATATATTCTTGGAGTGCACCGACCGCCATTAGCTCTTGGGAGTTGAAATTTCCTCAAACTTTAACTTTGGGCGGTTCATTGAGTCCAAAGCCTTTCGGTATTTTACAGGATGCTTTTTCGAACGTGTGCGCGGGAATAGCATGACTTGATTCCGCCATCTCATTTCTTCCATTGGACAATCCGACGTACGGCGAGTACCCTTAGAGCTGATCCAAAAAGCGCGCTGCGTTTGCGTTGCGGCGCCGCAGCGCAAATATTTCGACAAATTGGCGGGCACACGAGTGACGCCAGCCCGCTTGTACGGCCTACCGATTCGTCGAAATATTTGCGCTGCGTCGACGCAACACTGATGCAGCGTGCCGTGTGGACCGGCTTTTACGTTGTTGAAACCACTACGGTCCGCACTAAGCGTTCCACCTCATCATTTGCCTGCTGCGACTGGAACAATTTGCCTGCTGCGGTCTTCCCATCTAATTACATTTTAGGTGTCTTCAAGGATACACTGAATAGGCTTTATTAAAAGCCTATTCAGTCTGTGGGATCACAGTCAAGCACTAGTTTATATAATTAAAAAAAAAATATGTTTACATTCCACCCTAAGGTTGTCTGGTAGATATCGCTGTCAGCGATAAGACCGCCTTTGTACCCATAGATTTAAGTTAATGTAAAAGTTTTTGTTACTATTTTGGTGTACAATAAAATTTATTCTATTCTATTCTATTCTATTCTATGACTGTGATCCCACCTGATGGTAAGCAGTGGTGCAATTGTTGAAGGCGACGCGCACTAGTCCGATAATTCAATACGACCTAGGAGAGATCAGCCCCCCTTATCATGGTACGATCGTTTCGTTTGCGTCAAACGACTCAAGTAGGCCACGCCTCCGATTCCTTTGTTCTGACCACGTGACTGAGCGTTGAGATGACGTCAGAACAAAGGAATCGGAGGCGTGGACTTTTCGAGTCGTTCGACGCAAACGAAACGATCGTAACTTGGCTAGGGGGGCAAGTGCAGAGTGCCCACTAATGCACGGGGGTGTCACACAACCAAGTTTCAAACTCCGGATTTTTACAGAGTAATTAATAATCATAATCATTTCAGCCAAAAGACGTTCACTGTTAGACGTAGGCCACAACGAATGGACTTACAGGCTTAGATAAATAATTTTTCGTTTAATGTTTCCGTTTCTTTTTTATTCATTTTTTTTACTAAATCAAGAAAACTAGTAATGTAACTCCGAGACTAACGAGGAAGATACTCAACCAAGCATAGTCAGGTACTAAACTATTAGTTTTAAAATTCTGTCTTCCTATAACTTCAGATTACTTTAACAAGGAACAGTTCAAAGTTTTTTTCCGTAATATCCTTCGGGTATCACTTCTCGAAAGTTTCCACTTAAAAAGTTCTTTTACCGTTAAGAATAAAGTTGGATCTTCATTTATAATTTTGTATTCAAAACGGGTGTTGTGTGATTTTTGATCCTTATTTGGGATAGGACCAAGAAATATGTAAAAATGTATAAATATATTTTCTTGTAGTTAAATAATCAAAAATCAGAAGTCAAAAACGTAATTTCAATAAACCATTTATAGGACTTTTGAACTTTTGAATTGTCAAAATGTTGGTCAGTCAAAAAAAGTGTAGCTGAATAGCATGTTTTAAAGTGTAGATCTCTATGGAAAATAACCTGCTAGAAATTCCATGGAAATTCTTCATAAGCCAGTTTAATATCTATTTATTTTCTTTTAGAATAATTAAATATTAATTTGGGCTAAAAATGTTTTCTTGTCATTAATTGGAACTAGATGGCGCTGCCGTCACGTAAACAACGTGCTCCGTGTAATTAAATAGAAAAACATGTTTAAAGTGATAGTTTTGTAGTAACTGTATGATTAAAATAATCTAGACAGTGTAAATATCCTGTGGAATTGTTATCTTGATGGAACTTTAACCCAAGACTAAGTTATAATGTGTTTAATATGTGAACTGTGAGCAGTTGCTATTAATTCAGTTTTGTGGTGTTATAGTGACTTTACAACGTATATAAACTGAATATAACCCGTACAGTTTAAAAACAGTTAACTGAGGACAATAAATACCAATAAATATAACGAACAAACAGTAAACTAAAATAAAAACATACGCGTCGGTTTTTTGAATTTGGCTCCAAGAATTAGTGTCATAACGAACTTTTGAATTACGCAACAAACCAAATGAAAATTTCAACTCGTTGTATAATATCAAGTTAGTCATGCTCATTGTGTTTATGACTCCTGTGTGGGACGTCACGAGTTCAAACCCCGTGATCGACAATTTGTTTTTGTATCATCTGAACATTTTCTATTATTTAAGTGGTCTGACATTCGCCTAAGTTTATAGTGATAACCTGCAGTATTCTTTACTTTAAAACAATAAACAAAGTTTTGGGATAAAAATAAGAAGTGACTACGTGACCTCAGTGACCCACGATTTGCTTTCTTAAATACGCTTAAGAGACGCGCGTAATACGGCGCTTAGGACCCTCTAGCCACGCAGGTTCCGAGTAGTGTTCCTTCGCTAACTTCATCCTTAAATCCTAACATCGCTGCACTGTCATCGTGCTTCACTAAACGCCGACCGCTGCATAATTCGCTTAAAGCGCTGGCGCTGTACGACCAACGACGATTATATCGAATTGTAAACAAAAATAATAATAATATGGCGAACACCTGCACATTATGCAATAAGCCATTAAGATCGACGAACGCTAAATGTTCAAAATGTTTCAAGCTTTTTCATGTCAGCTGCATAAAAGGTGGAAACCAAACCAAAATAACTGAGGAAAATAAAAGTTGCTGGGTGTGTCAGTTTTGCCACACTAAGCAATCGGACAAAAATACTTCAAGTTCTCGGCTCTTGGCAACTGGTGATCGGGCAATTTTAAATATTATTCCAAGCTCAGAAGGATGTAATTCGCCAAATATGTCACAAAAGTCGCCTAGCACATGTAACTCTTCAAATATAATTACTGAGTCGCCAATTGCTACGCCCACCGGCGGCACTGATACTTTAAGCATACTGACATCCGAAATTAAATTACTCCGAGGTGATATGGGAGACCTAAAATCTCACATAAAACAATTGAGCGACCACCTAACCCATTGTTATGGCCGCCTGGACGAGTACGACGCAAGAATTAAAACTCTAGAAAAGCGTGAGGAAGAAATTATCTTTCTAAACAGCACAATAGTCAATCTTCGAGAACAACTAAACTCGCAAGCCCAATCATCCATCCGGAATGAGCTGGAAATCTCTGGAGTGAACGAATTTAAAAACGAGAACCCGCTTCACATTATCCAAGTAATGGCGCACAAATTTGGAGTAACCATGGACGATCAGGACATTGACTTTGCTACAAGAGTGGGTCCACGTCGCCAGGACAACAAAGCAACAGCTGAAACCCCCACACGTCCCCTCGTAGTCAGATTTGTTCGCCGCTACAAGCGTGATGAGTTTCTAAAGGCTGCTAAAACTAGAAAAACCATGACATCTTCTGACATGGAAATAGATGGGCCTTCGAGAAATGTATATTTCAACGATCGACTAACTCACGAAAACCGGCAGTTATTTCGTGTCACCAAGCAGGCCTCAAAGCAACAAGGGTATCGTTTCTGCTGGCATAAGAATGGCGCTATTCTCATACGGAAACAGGAAGGCAACCCCCCTATTCATATACGGAACATTGAAGACCTGGAGTTTCATCTGGGCCCTTCGACTATGGCGGTTCACCAGTCTTCTCCCTCAGCTGAATTACGTGACTGAAAATCACCCGGCCAGAAAACAGTACATTTTTATTATTTCTAGTTTTAATAGTTTTTATATCACATTTTCTTATATTGTAACATTTATTTTATTGTTTACCAATTTACGTTATGTTCCAACACATTCACACCAATCACTACGCACAAACGCTTATACTATGAAAACACATCACAATAACACCACCACAATTTTACCCAAATATGTCTGCCTGCAAACATTCACACCGCACCACGTCGTGACTAAACCTCCTATACACAGTACTTCCTCAGCTTTTTTCAGAAACTATGCCCATGGCGTCATTTGACATTGTCCAAAATATAGAGGAAATTACTGCAATAGACTGTCACGACCTCGAAAACTTGGAAGAATGCAGGTTTTACACAAACGATTCCGAGCCTAGCTTCAAAATACTCTCTTTTAACATCAGAAGTTATCAACGTAATTTCGATAACTTCTCTGTAGCATTTAATCGACTCGAGTTTGACATTGACGCCATTGTACTAACGGAATGCTGGTTAAGCGAAGGTTCTATACTGGATAACTTACCTGGTTACAATGTAACTCGAACTAATACTCAAAACAATAAAAACGGTGGGATAGTCATCTACACCAAAGCAAACTACGATTTAATTGCTATTGAATCTAAAATACAGGATACAGATAGCCTTCTACTAATCCTTAACAATAAAGTGGCTATACTAGGGCTGTACCGATCACCATCTTTTACTAACCTCTCAAATTTTATCGCTTCGCTAGACACTTTTCTTAAAACCGCAAATAAACATCCAACACTTATTATCACCGGAGACATCAACATTGACATATGTAGCTCGACTAATAATAAACATCATGATTATATGTGCCTTCTGGCTTCATATGGCTTACTTCCTGTGATCACCAAACCGACCAGACAAAAATCTTGTCTTGATCACATATTTGTTAAGTGCAGTACCAAACCCAAAGGCATAGTCTGTAAAAGCTCCATCACAGATCACGACATAGTAATAGCAAACATTCCTCTCAAAAACACTTATACTAGCCGCAATAAAAAACGCTGGGTGCTCAAATTAAACAAGGACGACTTGGTCACAGAGTTAGCCAAAATTGATTGGACTTATACCCTTAACCAACACTGTGTAGCTTCGGTGGCTGACTCCTTTATTGGAACCCTAGCAAAATTAATAGAATCACACACATATAAAGCCAAAATTCCTCGCAGTAAACGCAATATTCAACCGTAGATCACACCCGGACTGATGAGATGTATGAAACACCGGGACCGGCTACATCTATCGGTACGCAGTGACCCCACAAACGAAACAAAAAAACTAATTTACTGCCGATATAAAAACTTCTGTAACAAACTCTTACGCAACCTTAAAATTGAATACGACAGTCGACAAATTCAGGAAAATAAGCAAAACTCTCAAAAGCTATGGAAAGTTTTAAAATCAGTATACGACCCCAGTGTCCGAAAGTGCAATACATCCAACTTACTGTCAAGTTCAATCGACCCCGTCGAGTCTCTCAACAAGTGCAATCTCTACTTCACTTCCGTAGGCAAAAACCTGGCTGACACCATATTGACAAAATTATCAGAAACTCAGACATCCATCACTAGCAAGTACTCAACACCAACAACATCACCGTTCTCCTTTTTCCTACACCCTACTGATGAAACCGAAGTCACTAATTTCATCAATCAGTTGAAAAATGATAGCTCCCCAGGTCCTGACAAAATTGGCGTAAAACTTATAAAGAAAATCCTAACTCTGATTATAACACCTCTAACCCACTTGATTAACCTCAGCTTGGAAACAGGAGTATTCCCTGAACAATGGAAAGTGGCAGCAGTAAGCCCGATACACAAAAGTGGCCCAAAGGATAAACCTGAAAATTATAGACCAATAGCCCTTCTTAGCATTCTATCTAAAATTCTGGAAAAGGTTGTAAACATCCGATTAGTAAATTTCCTTGAAAAGCACAATCTAATATCAGAGAGACAATTTGGTTTTAGAAAAGGCAAATCTACTGAAGACGCAGCTTTACTACTAACTAACTCCATATCATCAATCATAGAAAAGGGTGACCGTTGCATGGCGGTCTTTTTAGACTTAGCTAAAGCATTCGACACAATCTCAATAGATCTTCTTCTTAAAAAAATAGATTCAGTTGGAATAAAAGGAAAACCACTTGAGTGGTTTCACAGCTATCTAACGAATCGCCGACAATACGTCAAATCGGACGACCACTTAAGTGATCAACTCCCTATAAATTTTGGAGTTCCGCAGGGTAGCTTGCTGGGCCCAACACTATTTATTATCTATATGAACGACATATTAAATCTTAAGCTAAAAAATGCAGAACTAATTTCTTACGCAGACGATACTGTTATCACATTCTATGGTAGGAACTGGGAACAGGTTTACTACCTTGCGGAAGAAGGATGAACAACAATTGCACATACTCTCAATCACAATTTACTAACACTCAACACAAAGAAAACCAAACACATCCCATTTTACAAAACACTTACATCTTGCCCTCCTCCCAACCTAACCTTAAAATTTCATACATGTCTGAACAATCCAAACACCTCACACGAAGACTGTACATGCGATTATATTGACCGAACACAGTCAATTCGTTATTTGGGTCTACTAATTGATGAGAATCTATCGTTTAAAGCCCACATCAAACACCTGTCTGGTCGAGTAAGGAAACTTATACACATAATTAAGAAATTGAGAGACCGCACTCCAATAGACGTAATGCGAACGGTTTACTTTTCCATATGCCAGACCATTATACAATATGGCATATCTATCTGGGGTGGAGCTGGGAAGACTACAATAATTGAGCTCGAAAGGGCCCAGAGAGCTGTTATAAAGGTTCTACTAAAAAAATCATTTTTCTTCCCTACAGACTCCTTGTACAGTGAATTTCCAGTTTTACGTGTTCGTCAATTGTACATACTCAATGCATTTCTCCATACTCATAAAACCATAAAGCTCCGACCAGACTATCGCTCATTAACTTCCAAACGTGTCTTTCATATACCGCTGCAACGAACAACCTCTCTTCTAGCTAGACGATGCCCCGCTTACCTACACATCTTCATTTACAACAGAGTCATTAGTAGTTTACCCTGCGATACAAAAACACTCACCCTCTCAATGTGTAAAAAAACAGTAAAAAAATGGCTTTTAGGACTTAATTATGATGATTCAGAAAACCTTCTCACGTCATTTAATTCACACTCGGAATCCCATCTCAGACACTAACACTTTCACACCATACTCACACCTACATACCACACTCACACCTACACACCACACTCACACCTACACACCACACTCACACAGCTACACCTTAGTTTTTTTTACTTTTTTAAAATTTTTACTAAGACTGTAAGTTCTGTGCAAGGTTCAGCACAATTTTAATTCTACTGTTTATTTTTGTTTCTTTTTCTCCTCTTTTAAATTGTTTAAATTTTAGATTTTACTGTTTTATATTCTTTTTATGTACATTTTGTTATATTCTCCAGTGGCAAAAATAGTATTATTGTTACTATCCAACTCCGGTCCCCAAGATACAGGCGCTGCCTAGTTTGGGGACCACTGTATACCACAAAACTTGAAGCCCACAATCAGCTACAGACCTATGTTTATTACACTAAGATTTTTAATTTAAGGTTCCGTTTGTAACAATGTTTCAATAAATTTATTATTATTATTATTATTATTATTTGAAACGCATCATATTGTAATTAACGCCTACAAAAAATATTATAGCAAATTTTCGCTACCTAGTGTCTTACTGCGGACAGAAAGTCATTGTAAAATTTAATTATTTTCTAAATCATAACACAAAAGATAAGCAAGCCAGTTAACAAAGTGAGTAAAAACAAAACCAATAATATTATATAGACGCCATGCTTTTAGCATCCCACTTAATATAGAAGACGGTTGTATCGCACTTAGAATGTGGTCTTAGTGGAAGCGGATAGAGCTACGGGGATGTTCGAAAGTGTTGACGTGGCCCTCAGGAACAGGTTCGTTTTAGTCAGTAAAAGTCTGACAAGCTCTTTCTCTCCACTAAGAGCGTCTAGAAGTAATAATCTGAGGATTTAAAAAAAAAATTGGCTCTTTTTCAAACGTTGGGAGCAAAGGAAGCAGTAATTTTTTTTTTGAGGTGGGAAATGATCAAGTAACTTCTTTTGCTCTGGGTAATCACCCAGATTTCGGTGAATTTTGTATTTTTAGGGTTCCGTACCTCAAAAGAAAAAAACGGAATCCTTATAGGATTTTTTTTGCGGTTGGAAAATCATCTAATAACATCCCCCGCTCTTGGGTGGAGCGAGAGATAGTGTCAGACTTACAAACTAAAAGCCCTCTCCTGTTCCTTCGTTGCCTTTCTACGGTTTGCTGATATTTGACGCTTTGTTGTCCGTCTGTCTGTCAAGACCCTTTATCTCAGGAACGCGTGAAGGTATCGCGTTGAAATTAAAACTATACATACTCGGGTCTACGGGCCCTTGAAAATGTTAAAATTCAAACTTCAGAGTCAACGAAAAAAAAGATACGGCTGTTTATATTTCAAAAAACGTGTATTTCGACACTCTCAAGGGAAACAAAATTCATAGGGTACTTTCCGTTGACCTAGAATCCTGAATTTTGGCATAAAGCAAGGTCTTATACCACCAGTATAGAAAAATATCTGAAAATTTGTCTAAACACTGAGAAAACTTCTCATAAGTAACTGCAAAGGTAGGTAATTAAGGTAAATTGGGTAATAACAATTAAATAATTTATTCTAATTGACAGTATTAAGCGGGGCATGCAATAAAACTTGTTACAGAATTTCTCTGTAATATCCAATATATAATAAGTAATCAAACCAATTATTTATCCGATTCTAAAGTAGGACGATGCTCTTAGAATGAGTTGTCATTGTTCAAAGTCATAATTGTGGTCGATCGATTTACTATCTATTATCTTTATTGGTGAAAAATATCATTATTTTTAAGAAAGCCACCTTGGTCTGTTCTAGATATTTCTCCTCTTACAGAATGCCTTTGTAAAAATAAATCTCCCCCTGTTCTGATATTGTCCGAGGTCGACATAATATGTGTCACCGTGGCTTTGCATTGTAACCACAACTATCACACAACGCTGTCTAGTCCCAAGCTAAGCAGAGCTTGTGTTATGAGAACTAGACAACTTATAAACGTACTTATATATTTCTCAATACACGCATCTATAATATTAGATAGATTACACACAAACACAGAACAAATGAGTCGTGCTCATCACACAAATATTGGTCCTAGGTGGGAATCAAAGCCACTAGACCAAAAGGCCAGTCTTAGACCGTCAAATGGTAACTGAAGGAACACAGGGAAGATTTAGAAAGTAGATAATTGGGAGTATCAGATGACACAATATGCCTCTCAGTGATGGCTCTTTCTCCTGTATGATTGGTTGTGTTTTACTAACTCTATTAAAGTCCACTTACTTCACCCAGAGCGGGAGAAGTTATAAGATTGTTTCTCACCCTCAAAAAAATTCCTATATGCAAACATATATGACCAGTGGTGGTCTATATGTAAAAAGTTCAATTCCCAAATGGAGTCTCGAATATTTTTCCGAATCGCAAAAAAGTAATTTTTTTTGTGACGTAACAACAAATTTACTGTTTTCAGATTTATTCCTACTGGTGCTATAAGACCTGGCTTCTAGCTAATTTTCAGGATTCTGGGTCAACGGGGGGGTCAACCCTATGAACGTTGACTCCCTTGAGAGCAGACCTGAGTATATGGTTTTAAATTCAACTCGATACATCCGCGCGATCTCGAGATTTAGGGCCTTGTCAGACAGTAAACAGACAGACAACATTGTGATCCTATAAGATTCGTTTTTTTTTTTGAGGTACAGGACCCCAAAATTTCTTCCTACTTAAAATCTGATCCCTAAAAATCCCTTAAATTATGAAAGTCTAAACTTTACACTCCAACTTCCCCAGCCTAAAAAAGTCTCATTACCATACATCAAATATAATCACAATCATAATCATTTCCACGCTAGCATTAAGGCCCCGCAAGTTCCGCTTATGTGTAAACTTTCCTCCACCATTACAGAGATAAGGGTGAGAATTGAACGCATTTAGTTGATATCTCGGAATTAAACGAACCTTCGGATGGCTAGGTATTGTGCTGATGGTGATGTAAGGGCAACTTCTTATCACTGTTACTTGACTGTGAATGTAGAGTTGACACGAGCTGGTTTTCAGACCGGGCGCTGGAAGGAGTTTTTTGTTTTTAGTTGGGAAAATCATCTAATGACATCCTCCATTCTTGGGCGGGGCGAGAGTGCGTATCAGACTTACTGACTAAAAACCTACTCCTGTTCCTTATTTGCCATTGTTTCAGGGCCCCGTGGATCTCTTTCGCATCATCAGCCCTAGTAGGCTTCGACCCTGGTGGGCCCCTACGGTTGCTGACATCTCCTTGAGGCGCGCGTAAAACACTACGTGCCGTCGACGGCTTGGGCTCGGCCCGGACGGTTACCGGACGATCGAACGGCGAGCTATTCATTGCTCGCCAACCGCCTGCCACTCCTGCGCTGGAAGGAGTTGAGTGTGTAAAATATGAGGACCGTATTCTGTGAATAGTTTTGGACTCAGAAAAGGATGCAGATTACGATTAAAGTATAGTTTGAGTTACAGGTGAAGCTGTTTCACACACACCCCGCTGCTATTCCATCGAAATAGCCCTAGTTTGCGAGGTTGGAGTTAAATCTTCCCACTACTCTGAGTTGCAGTTTCAGAATTCTAGCTATGGTTAAGGATCTTCCAAAAAAAATTATATAGTAAACTAGCTTCTACCAGCGGCTTCGCCCGCGTGAAAATAAATTTCGCCATACAAACTTCTAACCCCCATTACACCCCCTTAGGGCTGAAGTTCCGTAAATTCTTAGCCTTAGCGGATGTCTACGCTCTGTAAGGAACCTACCTGTCAAATTTTAAATTTGTAGGTGTTATAGTTTCAGATGAAACCGGCATGTCCTAGAACCAAAAATTCGAAGATATGTGACATTCACCAACCCGCACTGAGCCCGCGTGGTGAATTACGACCCATTCCCTCTCTTAGTGAGGAGGCCTGAGTCCCAACAGTGGGAACATTATAAGGCTGACTATGCTATGCTATGATATAGTTTTTGAGATTTCGTGATTAATCAGTGAGTATTTCGCTTTTATATATATGTCGTGGCCAGATCTTAGAATTGATCACTTCATGATATGGCCAACTAAAACTGGCCAGATCGTTGAAACTTTAACATTTGATGATATGTCAATCCTCGTTTGGCCATAACATTGATGAAGGATTTCTATGATAACCTAACGAGGATTTACATATCATAAATTTTTAACGTTTAAAACAATCTGGCCAGTTTTATTTGATGATTTCATGAAGTGATCAATTTCTATGATCTGGCCACGACGTATAGATAAACATCTGATAATAATTTCAATTCCTGATCAACTGCACCATAGGACCATTTATAATAAAGAAATGGTTTTTGAATCCCCTGGACGTGAATTGCAGTGGCATTTGGAAATCCCTTAACCGACTGCGGACCCAGGTTGGCCGCTGTAAAAACAATTTGGCCAAATGGGGGCTTCGACCCATCTCTAACACAGTGCCAGTCTTCTTCTTCTTCTTTTCGTGTCGATGTACTCTAACTAAATTTTTTCTGACCAGTATTTGGCAACCTCTACGGCTCTGTTATTGGCCTCGTATAGATCCTGAAAACTGCAGGTGGTTGTGCAGGATGGACAGCATAGCAAATGACGCATGTCCTGTGCAGCGGCTCCACACTGGCACTGTGTTAGAGATGGGTCGAGGAAGCCCCATTTGGCCAAATTGTTTTTACAACGGCCAACCTGGGTCCGCAGTCGGTTAAGAGATTTCCAGATTGGCCACTGCAATTCGTATCCAGGGGGGAGATGTTCTGACGGGGTGATGAAATGTGTAGGAGTTGGATGCTTCTGCTTCCATAGCGCGCATCTCTCGTCCTCTGCACTGTCTTTTGAAGAGGTCGTAAGTCGCATAAAGCTTTTACGACTCTTTGAACGTGCAGGTATGAGTTGATGTTTATGCAAGGGGTGACGGCCGTCCCGTTCCTGTTTACTCTTCTCGATACGGCTAACTATCTCGCGGCGAACTTCTGGAGGTGCTATACCTGCTAGAGGGTACAACATTGCAAGAGGGGTAGGTTTTAAGCATCCCGTTACGATGCGACAGGTATCGTTCAGCGCTATGTCCACCTCTCTAGCGTGAGTGGAACGATGCCACACTGGGCATGCAAACTCTCCTGCGGAAAAAGAAAGGCATAGACCTGAAGTGCGAAGAACTTGTGGTGATGCTCCCCAGGTGCTGGATGTGAGGCGGTGAAGGATACTGTTTCTAGTCCCGACTTTTTGTTTGGTTTTTAGGCAGTGAGACTTAAATGTCAGGGACCTATCCAAAGTAATGCCCAAATATCGAGGTTGAGAGCAGTGTTCTATATCAACTCCTTGCCACCTTATACTTAAAACCCTGTTTGACTGACGGTTGCGAAGGTGAAAAACACAGGACTGGGTCTTGGAGGGGTTTGGTCGTAGTGCATTTTCTACATAGAATTTGCCAAGTGCTTCCAGAGCTTCCGTCAGTTTTTCTTCGGCTTCTTCGAAAGTAGGTGTCTGAGCAGCTAATGCAAGATCGTCTGCGTATAAAAATCGTTGCGTTTGCGGTGAGCTAGGCTGATCGTTTGTGTAAATATTAAAGAGCGCCGGAGCTAACACACTACCTTGAGGGAGGCCGTTTTTCAGATTGCGCCACCTGCTTTTGGTTTGGCCGAGATGGTCTTGAAAGCGATGGTTATTTAAAATAGAGCTAAGAATATGAACAAATCCAGTATCCCCTGTCAGCTCGCCGACCTTCAGTAGGAGACGTTTGATGTTGACTGTATCATAGGCTGCCGAAAGGTCAACGAATACAACACCTGTGACATTGTTCACCTCGAAACCATCTTCAATAAATTGCGTCAGTTTGAGGGTCTGATTGGTACATGACTTTCCTGGCCTAAAGCCAGCTTGCTCAGGGATAAGATTTGGTTCGATTGTGGACGTAAGACGGTTTAGCAATAATCTTTCAAAAAATTTGAATGTGTGGCATAAGAGGGATATAGGTCGGTAACTTTTAGGGTCTTTTGGGCATTTTCCTGGTTTAAGTAAAGCAATCACTTTAGCACGCCTCCAAAGTTGTGGGATCTTATATGCTTTGAGGCATGCGTTGAAGAAGGAAAGTATCCAGGAAACAGCTACTGGTCCAAGGTGTTTTAACTGGTCGACAGTAATGTCGTCGAAGCCAGCAGCTTTGCCATTTTTTAAGTTTTTTATCTCATAAATCACGTCTGACAATGTAAAAGGCTTGCTTATATCGGTTGTATTATTAATTGCAATTTTAGACAGCTTTTTGGTTCTGGATAAGCGACGCTGTGGTTTACCATTAAGGAGAAGCTGGTGTGCAACTTGATTGGCAGTCACCTGGCCCGGGTTTTGGGCTTGAGGCGGGTTGTCAGTAAGCTTGTGGATAGTGTTCCAGGCCTTTTTGCTGTTGTGTGTCATGTCAATATCAGTAACAAGTGTCATCCATTTTTTTCTGCGGCTATCACTTACTTCACGCATTAGTTCCTCGCCGAGTTCTAAAGTTTGTTCGGAAAATGGGTCTGTGTTGTACGATTTCTCATAATCTGCTAGGAGTGAAGCGGAATCCTTGCTTAGGCCTGGGATGTAAGTAGTACGACAACCTCGAGGGATGCACTGTCGTGATATGGCCCAGACAACTTTAACAAACCTCTCGTAATTGGTCGGCACAGGTTCAAGGTCAATCAGCTTTGAGTCAATTCCATCAGAGAACATTTGCCAGTTGGCCTTCGAAAAATTGAATCGTCGCCTAAATGGCACGATCTGAGGTTTCACAGCGGCTTCAACGCGGCATCCTATTGGTTTATGTTGGGTTCTTGGTATAGGCTGGTGTACTATCTTAGTGCAAAGGGGGCTTATATTACCGCTGGCAAAGATTAGGTCAGGGTTATAGCCACGGCGCCATCGACCACTGTTAAAGGATGCAGGGAGTTTGGCATTGTGTATTAAGTTGAGGTTCTCTGCCTCCGCCCATTCTTCCACTGCATCACCATCCGTATTATTAAAGGAATAGCCCCATGCGGTGCTGTGGCTATTAAAATCACCCAGTATGATTTTAATTGGCCTGTCATGGAAATTGCTCGTACAATGAAAATAGAACGGTTGTTTTGGAGGCTTATATATAGACGTTATTGTGCAGCTGCCTGTATCGATAGTAATTATTTCGATGTGGTCGTCAGATTTGCAAGCTGAGGACTGCACAGCAACGTTTGGTCTAACAAAAACAGCACTGCCGTATTTTGCATGTGGGATTTCGGCTGTAAGGATCATTCCAGGCACTTGCGGTCTAGGTAGTTCACTGTCACGGTGAGTTTCTTGAACGCACAGTACGTCGCAACATAAGTCCTGGCACAGATTCGCGAGAAGCTGAGCCTTGTTGCTTGAAAAACCTTCTATGTTAATAGAGATCACGTTCAGGGCTGGTTTAGTGATTGAGAAACCAGAATTGGCGGGTGAAGATGCCGTCAAAGTTGGCATTGTTAAGTGCCTTTGGAGTGTTTGAGTTTGAGACATCGTGGTGAAAGGATTAGTCAGCTAGACTCTGCGTTATCGAGTGCTAGCTGTCCAGGGTGCGCCGGGCGTTTAGAATCGCTGTACGATATTTTTAACGCCGCTCGGGGAGGCTCCTTTCATGCACCCCCACACAGTGCCAGTGTGGAGCCGTAGCACAGGACATGCGTCATTTGCTATGCTGTCCATCCTGCACAACCACCTGCTGCTTACAGGATCTATACGATACCAATAACAGAGCCGTAGAGGTTGCCAAATAGTGGTCAGAAAAAATATAGTTAGAGTACATCGACACGAAAAGAAGAAAAATAAAGAAATCATTCAACTTATTAGACTTTATTTACAAAAAATAAACCACATCCCACTTTTCTTATTTATTTTTGAACTTAACACTTACACCCCTAGCAAAATATGTATATGAAAAATACAAGACTGTCAAAAATACTGCCAGTATAGCAAACAGACCTAGTAGTATTACTAATACTAGTTGTAGTTCTAGGTACTCTGCCCACGACATGTTGGCGGCGGGCGCACGCAAGTGTCTCGCTCCACCGTGACGTAGCACGTGCTCCGTCCAGAACACGGCGCGCTCCAATGGACGCATAGGTTCATCTATTATCACGTTGCGCAGTTTTTTAATGTTGCGGCGATAACTGAAAACATTTGAAATTATTATTATTTTAAAGTAAATAAAAACTGCCTATTCAAGCCGTAAAAAACATGTGGGATTTTATATCGGAAATTTTCGAGAGCCTTAGGCTTAGAGTTTCTAAAGAAAGATGATACTACTAACTTAAGAAGAAAGTTTTTCAAAAGAGGATGAAATTCTTTGACCTTTTTCTATTCCATATTGACCCTCCTTAAAATAATGCATGGAGGCTAAGGAATTCCACTAGAAAAAAACCCCAGGTAGGGCAGGCCAGCAGGCTACAACCTAGGGGTTTTTACATCAGGAGTGAATAAATTAGTTCTAGGCAAGCGTGTTTCAACGTCGACCGCATTGTCGCTTACCATCAGGTGAGACAGTGGTTAAACACACGAGCCTATCAGTTGTAAAAAAAAGATTTCCAAGAATACTCCTGAATCCATTGTCCTGTCAGTAAAATGATATTAAAAAGAAAGGAAATAAAGAAAAACAGTATATTTACGCGAATTAATGCAAACTAGCTAAGAAACATAATTTACTAACATCCCGGAGCTGTCAAACATAACTTATTTTTACATGGATGAAACCTTAGGTTCTCAGTTACCATAATACCTGTGTACTTGTGGAGCTCCCCTTTGGACAACATCCAGTCCGTGCATGAAATCGTCTCACTCGCTCTGAAACGCATGCGTGCTGTCGCGCTCATACTCTCGGCTGAATAATTTTGGTGTTTAGGGGATGTTTGGTCACTACAATTAGTCTGACTACTGAAATATAACTTTGTAATAGTTACCTTAGTAACATATTTAAAAATTAGACATGTGAAAATAAGTAAAGTTCATTTATTTTTTTTGAGTATTAAAGTGTCTGACAGAAGTTTTGGTCCATGGAAAGTGTCTGACACTTATGATACTACTTTAGAATAATATTCTACAAAATATCTATAAAAATCAGCCATAAAAAATTAGTTAAGTTAGTCTTATTTTTACTTCCCTTTCTCAGCTGGTACCTGCCCAGGGGCTCCAAGGAGAAGCTCCACAAGCACACAGGTATTCTACTGAGAACCTAAGGTTTCATCCATGTGAAAATAAGTTATGTTTGACAGCTCTGGGATCTTGGTCGGAAGATATGCGTCACATCCACGCAAAACGGCCGAACGCTTAGCATAAAGCTGTTAAAGTATTTTAACAAGTAGACGTAGGTTTGCAAAAGTTAGGGACTAGGAATTGTTTGTTACTGCAGCTCTGGAAGGCAAAGGGCAACTGAAGAAACTTCAACGGGTTTTATTCTTTAAAGGTCTGACAGTATCGTTTTTAACTTGATGAGAGCAGTTAGATTACGATATTTCCTCCGTGAAGGTAAAGGAATTGGATTAATTGATTACTATTGTAATAAATATAAATACCTGAATAATTATAAATTAATATGAATTATTATTATTTGTCTGCCAATCACGGTCTTTTCAACGGTGTTTAAAAAATAATAAGGTTATTTTAATTTGCTAAGAGATTTTCCGTTTTGCTTTTAGTAAGAGGAAAATTATGGAAACAATCTTTGATTTCACGTAAATTGATAATGAGGATATTATGGGCTCAACGAAGACGATTCAAAGAATTAGCATAATAGCATAAGCATCTATGTCATTGACCTAACAGAAAAAATATTGGACTGTATAAAATAATTATAAAGATATCGTAAAGAATTAATTGAGAAGTATAGAAGAATAAAAAATCAAGTCAATATCAAATAATTAAATCAAAATCGAGACCGGAGGAAAAACTGATATAAAAAGGCAGTGGTAAACACTATGATAAACATATCAATCTATTGACATAGCTTGAGTGTAGACTTTGTAGCCAGGGTAGCCAGCCTATCGGTATTTTAAAAGTTACATTTTAGAGTGTGCGCGGGAATTGCATGACTTGATTCCGCCATCTCTTTTCTACCATCGGACAACCCAACGTACGGCGAGTATCCACGCTTACGTTGTCGAAACTTCAACGGTCGGGACTAAGTGTTTCGCTCCGTCGTTTATACCGCGTACATCGAAGGACTGGAACTGGATTTGCCTGCTGCGGTCTTCCCGTCCAACTATAATTTAAGTGTCTTCAAGGCTAGAGTGAATAGGCTCTTAATAAACTAGTGCGCTTCACCATCAATGATTGTATCTCGGCTTACCATCAGTTAGGATCACAGTCAAGCACTGGTTTATATCAATAATAAAAAAAGACTTTACAAACCTGGCATCTTCTATAACCGTAGTGATAGCATTCTTAAACTGGTCTTCAGTCAGAGAATCTAAATCTAATCTCAGTCCAATTTTATGACGCAAATAGTTTTCCACATTGAACCATTGGTCTGCCAACATTGGTATACCAATCAACGGTACTCCTGCTGTGATGGCTTCATCTGTTGATTGAAGGCCTCCTTGTGTTATGAACAGCTTTACTTTGGGATGCCCTGCAAAATGGTAAGGAACACAGATTTAATGAGGAGCGTAAAGCATGGGCAAGACGGGTGTGATCTAGTATCCAAACAGAGGTCAACTTGGTGGAAACTAACTAAGCCAACCATTGTGTTGATTGTCCGTTTGGATTACATCTGCTGTCTATTCGGTTTGAAACTAGCAAGGTCACCTCTGTTGGGACGCTGGATTGCAACCGTCTGGTTCATGCTTAAGTAAATGTAAGAAAATTCTCTACATGAAATAGCATATTTAGTCGTTGAAACATTTATATAATATCCTTGTCAGTTGTTACGTAAAGGACACACGAATGTAATCTAGCGTCCCAACAGAGGTGACCTTGCTTGTTGCAATCCGTGTTAGACAAAAGATATAATCTAAATTTTAATATGATCTTCAAAGTCCTTAGATGGCGGGCGCATTTTTGCAACTGCGATTTCGACTGCAATGACTGATTTGTGAACGTGTTGATGCGTGGGTTACGTCCGCAGCACAAGGAGGAACACTTTAAACAAGTTCAGTAAAGTTTGTTGGCAACTTCATTTTCAATGATATCATGTGCAATTTCTGTGTCATCTATGCTTAAACATGAATAAGTTTCTCAAGTAATTGAACTTCTGAAGGAATTTCCGCACAAAATATGTTCAAATTTATGAACATATCTTGTCATTTCATAATAATCCATCTACTCAAAATTGGTGTATTATTTTGTGCATTTTTCTAGTTCAGTCATTTGAATAGTATATTTATCTGATTCTGTCGATGACAAAAAAAAATATGTAAAGATTTTTTAGCGTTTTATAATGTAAGTTTAGACAGCACCTTTTAATGGTCATCACCGTTAATAGGTGCTGTCAAGTTTGTTTTTTCAAAACTGTTACCCACCTATTGTTACAAAAATAATCAACTTACTCAGCAAATCAGACTGTGGCAGCCACTTGGATATCCTGATGTTCTCACTTCGCCCTGGCAGCTCATCTTTGTTCCACTTCCACAGTACATCATACGGTAACTGTGAGAACACTTTCACAAGGACTTCAATTCTGTCTGGTGGTAGAATTGAAGGGTCTACATTGGTTCCAAAGCTGATGTAGATCACGCCATTTTTAGATGAATCTAAGTATGATTTTAGTTCCTTGAACAAACAAAATAATGAATATATTGTTGCATCTATTCTAGAGTTGGTAATTAATACTGTTTTTGATGCCTTCTTCTTCGAAGCCTATACAACTTATGAGTTGAGGCAGTTACGAGTACTTAAAAAGTCTTATCTCGTCTGAGCAGTGTTTTGTTTAAATATAATTTTGACGAAACCATAAATTTTTGAAACGAATAACTTCGTCGTAATGAAGTTTTTTAATATCCAAAATCACGTTTCTAGTCCAAAGTTATTTTTTTTTTTGTATCACCACTCACATGTAGGTAATATGATAATAAATTTGATAATAATAATTATTATTTACTAACCCCATAAGGGCGCATCAGGCGGCCATCAAATTAGATACAAGTGAGGTTGAGAAGATCCGGCAATTCGGACTCCAGATGGCCCTACAAAATTCTAATTCTCCATGGAGGCGATGGGCGGCGGAGGATTCTAGCACCGAACCCTGCTTCAGGCCATGATATGGAGCGAGAGGGTATGGAAATCGGTCGCCTCCATATGCGAAGCAGTAATACTAACGAAGGAGACGGCCGCACGCGTTAGCGTGACCCCGACTACGAGCTACGGTAGGCGTCGGCTTGCGGACGACGAATAATGGGTAGCTCGCCATTCAGCCGCCCAGTAACCATCCGGATCGAGCCTCAGTCGTTAAAGGTGCGGAGTGTTCCACGCGCACTTCAAAAAGTTTTCAGTAAAACTGTAGGAGCCCTGCAGGACCAATGCCCACTGGGGCCGTGGGGAATTTCTGAAAAGGACTCAGGTATAAAAGTCTAATCCGCCCTTTCACCCCACCCCAGAGGAGAAAAATCCATGGGATAATTTTCCACCACAAAAAAAAAATACAATTCTGATCCCAAATAACGATAAGAGGGGTTCACATCGGCATCGAGTTGATGATGGGACCCGGGGCTTGAACTCGACAGCCGATGAAACTTCATGAAGCACTTCCGATGTTTGGCTCCCAGATTGAAATGAGCTGGAGCTACCTTGGAAAGGGGTAGCGGAAAATGTGAGAGAGAGGCAATCTTTACGCTCCAGTCACCATAGGAGACACCCTAAGCGTCGGGAGACGCAGAGCGATTCCCATTCACAGTAAGCACGGGTTTACTGATGGCCAGAAATGGGTAGGTCACCGTCAAACAAAGACCAGGACCAGTCGATGACGCGGTTCCACTAGGGCTGCTGGCGGTAAGTAGTCTTGTAGTAAATAATATAAAAACTATATGAAATACCTAACCTGTCTATCTATCTCTGTCAATAAGGCTAAATGCAATCTTTAAACGAAATAATAATGATGAACTTAAAGAGCACTTCCTTTCATTATTGACATAATATTAATATATATTAGTATGTATTTATATTATAATTATATATTAGACTTATGTATAATATAATTATATTTTAGATTTAGTTATTGCAAGGATTATATTGTGCACTGGTTCTTACCCTCGAATGTATTCTCACTGTGTAACTCAAAGGTTTGCTGGAAGAAAACTAATTGTTGAGTTAAGCTCGCCTTTGTACATAAACTGTATTATCTCCGTGTACTATGTATGTTTTTTTTTTATTTTGTGTACAATAAAGAATTAAGAATTAAGGACATTAAATGTTCAAATTTCAGTCATATCTTCTTCACGTCTTGTGTCTATGATGGCACTATAGATTATTTTCTTGGTAGGATATTAAGTTGTATGGTTACGGGAAGGTGTCAAAGAGTTATCGTGGCTCTGGACCGGGAAGAGCAACTGAAGAAACACAGATGGGTTTTGGTGAGTGTCTGTCATTCCCTTTGCTCCACTCAGATCAGAAAAAGTTATTTGAAGATATCCACCAAAAAAAAATAGCACTAACAAATGATTTTAATAATATAAGGATCGTCAATTTTTTGTAACAGGATGAAGTGGCGAACATCTGTTAGCAATAGATATAAAATAATAACCAACCATTTTTATTGAAAATGGTTTTAGAAAATAAAGTATTTGAAAAAATACTAACATACCAAAGATTTGAAAAAGTACTCACTGTCGGCAATTCCTTAGGAGATTTCTGATGCAGCCCACCCATATAAATAACAGACGGAGGAACAGGTCTGATCCCCTCAAATATCGGATGTATATTCAAGAATAACATATCCACATTTTTTTCCAACTCTTCAACAGGTGGTATATCAGGCCCAAAATTTTCTCTTAATATTTTATTTTCCAGCTTTTCATTTTTCTTATACAATTTCGCAATTTTATAATAATTGTACAATTCTGAAATTTTATCCCATAAAGTGAGATTATGAATCCTCTGTCTCATCATAAATGGGTATAAGATTGGATGGTCTGCAGCCCCAATTAAATCGTAGTTACCATAGGCAGCTCCTAAAGAACTTACCAAAATCACTGGCACGTTTTTGTAAACATATGAAAAAGCTAAAGCTGGCCTCACAAGGGCTTCAAGAAATATCAGATCAAACTGTTTACTTTTATCATTAATAATTTTTTGCACTTCTTTAGATTGGATTTGAGCATCGAACACCGTTGCAAATGTAGCCAAGATTATATCCATTTGTGGATGCAAATCATATTTGTTTCCCTTTGAAGTTGCTTTGACAACATTCTCGTTCCATATATTGTAAGAAATATCATGGACGTCAATTTCTGTTATGTTACGTGGTGCTCCCCCATTCTTAAAGATAGGGTCTGGTGTGACTACGGTGACTTCATGTCCTCTCTTGGCTAGTTCCTCGGTCAAAGGACGGAAGACAACTTGATGGCTGATAGATGGAACTGGGAACACTGCTAAGATTCGCGCAGCGTCATTTAAATTTACGAATAATATTGAACACGCGACTAAATGGAACACTGACATTATTACTCTACCACTGATGTCAACGTACTAAGGTAAATTAGTTTTCAGAAGCAGTTTATATGTAGTTCGTTTTATTGAATGTCGTGATTATTAGTAATCCATGTCAAAGCAAAGAAAACTGATAAGTTGTAGACATACTGGCATTAATTTAAATTTGATGAATGTTTGAGTGAGATACTGTAAATTAAATTATGAATAAAATTATTTTGACTAGAGGCGGCCTTCGCTGTATCAATATAACTAGGGACTAGGTCAAAGAGGCGATGAAAGGAAGTGTACAACCCGTAGAATAGTATAGAATAAACTTTATTATTCGCCAAAACTAGAAACAATTTTATAGAAACTTAAATCTAGGGGTACAATGCTGGCTATCTTAAAGTTGCCCTGTAGATATTAGTGACAGCGATATCTACATGTCGTCCTTAGGTTGGACTATAAGAACTCAAACTAAAAAAGGGGATAGTCTGCGCTGTACTACTAGCAGTAGACGCATCCGGCTGTGGGGCGCGGAACGATCCTCGGCTACCATAGGTTCTGGCCTGCAGATTATAGATGAAGGAAGTTGGTTGCCTGAACAGTGCTAGGCCTATAAAGATAGTGCAACTCTCTCATGAAAGTGGCCGCAGAGAGTGAAGGTAAGGGATCCACATGAATTCATGCGGGCCAAACCTGACCGGAGAATCGTGACATAATGTGCAAACACTGTCACAGAAATATTTTTTTTAATTTTTTTTTATTCTCGATAGGTTTGCGCTTGACCGCCATCTCACCTGATGGAAAGCGATGATGCGGTCGACGATGAAACGCGCTTACCTAGAAGTAACCTATTCACTCTTGACTTAAAGATTACCGGGTTGTAGCTATCAGGAAACACACATTCCGGCAAGGAATTCCACTCCTTAGCTGTACGCACAATGAATGTGTTCCCAAAACGTTTTGTGCGTATAGGTGGAATGTCCACCATGTACCGGTGGCGCGTTGCCGTACGTCTGGTGGTCCGATGATGGAACGGGCTAGGCGGAATTAGGTTATGCAATTCCGACGCACACTCCCCGAAATGCAGCCGGTAGAAAACCGACAGGCTAGCAACTCGGCGCCGATGCTCAAGACTTTGGAGCCTCGACTCAACGAGTGCATCATTGCCAATGATCCTCCTGGCACGCCTCTCAATTGCCTCAAGTGCATCAATATAGTATGAAGACTGAAAATAATAAAACTGTTCGGTTACTGTTAAGTCATAGAATAGTGAAGCACAAGAAAGAGGTATATTCGCCTTAATAGAGACAATAAGATAAGTGCTATAAGACAAATTCTTAGTAAAGACAGTTTATTACAGTGACTTATTGGTCACTGTATACATAACAGAACTAGAAAAAATGTTATAAACCATACAAGTGAATAAACGAAATGTTCTTTTAAGGTTGAAAATTATCAAATGACTTTTTCAGCTCTAGGATGGAGGGAGAGGGTGAGTCTAACTTTCACTGACTAAAACCCACCTGTGTAACTCTTTCAAATGTTTTCACAGCCTTAGCATGCACATGGTCCTACTGGGCCTCTTCAGTTTTCCATATCAACATCATAGAGAAACTAAATACACAAAAACAAGAGAAAAACTTCTTAATAAGAGAATTTGTTAATAACGGATTACTGACCGTGAAACAAGTCTCATCTCAGGAGCAATATGCAGACTTGTTTACCATATCGCTTTATAAGCCTAGAATATTATATGGTTAAATCCAATCAAAAATCCAATCCAATCACAAGTCCAAGTCCAATCTAGCCTTGAGTATAAGCCTAGGGTAAATACCTTTTGGTATTTTACAGGATGTATTTTAAAGAATGTTGGCGGTAATTGCATGACTTGATTTTGCTATCTAGTTTCTATCATCGAATAAACCGATGTACGGTAAGTCCCCACCCTTAGGCCCTTATATTGTTGAACCCTCTACGGCTTAGGCTGTTAATAAACTAGTGCGCCTCATCATCAACGATTGCATTACTTTTTACCATTAGGTATGATTGCAGTCAAGCATACCTAATACCTATGGTTATAACAATAAAAAAAGGAATGGAATATAGACGGGATGCGAAGATATGATGACCTTATTACGTCCTTATTTTTGTCTCTAGGCAACGTGTCTTGTTAACATATTTTGTTCGCCAAATATAATATACTTCAACTTTAAAGAACTTATTCTTATTTAAAACGTAATTTTTAATAGATAATCAGCTTATAATCGCTTGATGACGCTATTTTCACTAAATATTTGAGAATGTCATAGCAAAAACCCTGATTTTAGATGTAATGGTTTATTATTATTATCATTTTTTTTTTATTCTTGATAGGTTCGCGTTTGACCGCTATCTCACCTGATGGCAAGCGACGATGTGGTCGATGATGGAGCGCGCTTACCTAGAAGTAACCTATTCACTTAGATTATATATCACCTGGTTGGCCGTTTCTTCGGTATCTCCATCTACTCCCTTATTCACTTACGAGTATCATCATTTATGTATGTGTTCTCATATAAATATGTAGGTATAATATACCCACACTTATAAACAACTTAACTAATAAATCAAAAATAAAAATAGTTTATTTATCTCCACAAATTACACTTCAAACATCTAAAATGTTATTTGGCAGAAAAATTTAAGCAACAAAATAGATGATTTTTTAATTCGTGAGAGATCTGGAGTCTGAACTAGGCCTAAGCCTGTATCTTAAAACTCCAGGCCCATCTAATAATATTAATCCAAACCTAATAAACCGAAAATAAACTAATAGGTATGTATACAAGCTGACAATAATATAAAAATATCTACAAACGTGTATAAAAAGAATTGATTGGGCATCAAAAATTTGGCCAGAACATTGGCAGCATTGCCACGTTAAATTATAATATAAAATTCCACAATTTTCACACAACGCCACCTAGTTTCAAACTAAGCAGAGCTTGTGATATCAGTACTAGACAACTGATAGAGATACTTATATATTTCTAAATACAAACATATTATAGATAAACTACACTCAGACACAGAACAAATGATTGTGCTCATCGCACAAACATTTGTCCTGGGTGGGAATCGAACCCACAACCTCCGCCATAGCAATCAGGCCCACTAACCACTAAACTAACAGGCCTGTCGAAAATAGTAAATAGTAGTACTAATTTGTTGACCAGACGCGGGTAAATCCGTGGGGGACGGCCTGTGTAAATAAAAGACGGAATTAACTTATATGATTTAGTTTACACGACATAACTACATTCTCTTAACTACTTTTTAACTTAACAATTACATCACTAATAAAATATTTATACGAATAATACAAGACTGTAAAAAATACTGCTAGTATAGATAGTAGTCCTAGCAATACGACTAATACTAGTTCTAGTTCTAGGTATTCTGCCCATGACATTTTGGCAGCGGGCGAGCGCAAGTGCCTCGCTCCGCCATGACGCAGTACGTGCTCCGTCCACCACACGGCGCGCTCCAGCGGACGCATAGGTTCATCCCTCATCAAGTTACGCAGTTTTTCTATGTTACGGCGATAACTGAAAACAATAGGAACAAAGGTAAATACAAACCGACAACCGTGCTAATACAATTCGTTTACGCGTTGGGATTACCCATCGGTAATCCGCGGGAGGATGAGTTTCTAAAGACATAATATAATAGGACAAACTTAAAAATATACTATTATTCCCAGAAGTTAATTTTGAAGTTTGATTTTAGTAAAATTTTAGTGAGTGAATTATGACTGTAACAAATTTTTTTAATTGAGAATTGCATTATTTTAGATACATGTTGTATTGCTTGAACCTTATTTTTTAAGAAGACTTATTTTTCTGATTCTTAAAAAATCAAAGAAACATTTTCAAGATTTTTTTTTTTAACCATGGTTTAAAATAAATCATTGGACATAAGAACAGTAAATGACCTAACAGAAAATTGACAAGTGATTGAGAAGTGTGGAGAAAAAAATATCAACGCAATCAATTTAAAATGGAATCCAGAAGAGAATAGCTTAAAAAAGGAATAGGGAAACAATGCAGTAAGTAGATGAGTCTATTCATATAATTAGAGTGTAAACTTTACAAACCTGTCATCTTTTATAATAGTAGTAATAGCATTCTTAAACTGTTCTTCAGTGAGAGACTCTAAATCTACTCTCAGTCCAATTTTATGACGCTGGTAGTTCTCGGCATTGAACCATTGGTCTGTCATCATTGGTACACCAATTAGTGGTACTCCTGCTGTAATAGCCTCGTCTGTTGATTGAAGACCTCCTTGTGTGATAAACAGTTTTACTTTGGGATGCCCTATAAAACGTAAAATGACACACAGTTTTAATAAAGACAGCTAAGTAAAATCTACGGATCGATCTCCAAGATTACTAGCAGAGGTCGTTTTAAGGAGAGAAGACCACTTACAGAGCGATAGTGTGTTGTACGAAAAAATTTCAGAATGAAATAGCATGTTACGTGGTTGAATTATATTATTTTTTATATTATTATATTATTTCACAACTATCACACAACGCAGTCTAGTCCCAAGCTAAGCAGAGCTTGTGTTATGAGTACTAGACAACTGATAAACATACTTACATATTTCTAAATACGTACATATTATAGACTAGCTGTTGCCCGCGATTTCGTCCGCGTTAAGTTCGTAAAACTGTACAATCATTCTGTGCTTGCAATTCATTCCGAAAACCGCGTATTCCGAAAGCATCGCAATTATTTATTGTACTTTAACATAAAACGGTTAAAGGTAAAAACACAACTACCATCAGGAAACATGTTATGTACTCGTCTAGATCCAGATGTATGAACGGCAATGAATATAAAGAGTATGTATGGGTCGTAGCAATTGGCATTTCTGCCTACCCCGAGGGAAAAGGCGTTAGTTTATGTATGTTTCTGGTTAATGTTCTGGTAAAACAACATTGTATGATTTTAACCCCTCGCCACAGTGAGCACGCCACAAAGGCAGCGGTAATGCCTGTCTATGAGGAGTGATTACAGAGGCGTCATGGCATCCTCTCTTCATGCAGGACTCACCGGATGTGGGTGTTTCGGAAGGTATCTGTATCGAATTCAGTGGGAAGAAACACTCTGGTCTCACTGCCTGGAGAATATGATTGAGCTTTCGGTGCAAGTCAGTCCCGCTTGGTCGGAGTGCCGCCGCCGCCGTGTTCTTGGCGATTGGTGGAGAAAATAACAATCAGTAGCCTCCTTCAGTGAAGCACTACGATAAAAGAAGGCGGCTAAAACTATGAGGGATAGGACATCCTGACTCCTCAGCTGTCGCTGAAAGTGACGCTCCGGGTGTTGAAAGTCACAGGGCGATTCCCAGCCATCGCAAACACGGGATTGCGGTGGTGCCGGCCGGCCGTCTGGTCAAAGCAATCTTGAATCGACGGCGCGTGGTATTCTACGCGCGACTCAAAAAGATGTCAGCAAATAGATAAGCCCTTCTAGGGCCGATTTCTTCTAGGGCTGCATGATTGTTCGAAAGAGTTACTTCTTATAACAATTTTCACCTCAATAATGTTTCACTGAAGAGTTTAAGCAGTTAGACAGTTTTGGTAGAGGTTAACAAAGGAGCATATTCGGGACACCGACCTTCAGCTGGATTTGCTCTATCAGTGCACGTTGCACTGATAGTACAAAGCCTTAAGTGAATCCAAAACTACCATCATAACCATCAACTATCTTCCTCCACAACAGTACTTATGAAGAATTTGCGAGAGCATGCTTGCATTGATTGTTGCAGCTTGATCATTTTGGGCGTTAGAATTACTTGATCATTTACCTAGGATTTTTGGTGTGTATTTGGCTGACGTCCCCGTATATCAGACAAATGTTTTTTCCATAGTGGGAACTGCCCTATGAAGAGTCTCCAACTTTTGAATGAATTTCGGCGAAATCTTGTGCGCGTGTATCCCCGTCCAATCGAACTCGCACATTGATGGCCAAACCAAGAAATTACTGCCGCTGATTGCCTCTATAAGAACACGGTGGTTCACCGAAGCTGGATAGACCACCACCGCATGCTACACCGGGACCTCCGAGCGATTCGCAAAATGTACTCGTCCAGATCCAGTTGTATCAGGGTACTTCCAACCGAATCCGGAATAGAAACCGTTCGAAACAACCACAACAGTCCTGAGCATACAGAAAACACATTCGATCACGTTTTATATGAAGCAGTGACTGCAAATAATAAAATGTGCCATTATTAGGCCGCAAGGTGCCATCATCCCGGAGGACACAGTGGAAGCATACAATTGAGGGGTGCTCTGCAAGGGCGGAGCACCACCGTGTCCTCGTGGAGGCAATCGGCGTCAGTGACCTCCCGAGCTGGGCCCTGGTTCGGGCTATGATCCAGACCGAGGAGGAATAGAAGGCGGTCGCCTCCTTCTGCAAAGCCGTAATGCTAGTGAAGGAGGAGGCCGCACGCTGAGCCGAGATTCCGACCCCGACTACCAGCCATGGTAGACGCGGGCTTGCGGACGTCGAGCAATGGGTAGCTAGCCGTCCGGCCGTCCGGTAGTTAACCGGGCCGAGCCCAGTCATCAACAACGTGTAGTAATCCACGCGCTCCTCAATGAGATGTCACAAAGGGCAACTGAAGGACACAGGTGTGGTTTTAGTCAGTAAAAGATTGACACACCCTCCTGTTCCAACCAGAGCGGAAGAAGAAGGATGACTTTCACCCTTAAAAAAAGAAAACAAAAGGTGCCATCATCATCATCATTCATTTTAGCCGAAAGACTTCCACTGTTGGACAAAGACCTCCCTAAGTGTCGCCATAATGACCGGTTTATCCATCGGATTCCCGCGACCCTCACCAGGTCATCGATCCACCTGGGGACCTTCAAACGGAAAGTACCATGTAAAAGCTTCCGAAAATTTAGCCATGTTATTTTAAAGTTAATAATTAAATTCTATGTATTTTATCGCCTTAACTTTTATCGCCTTTGGTTGGTAATGAATAATCACGGTCAATTAGCTTGTTACAGGCATGGGAAAAAATAATAAAAATAAGCAGGAGGATTGTTAAAAATGCCTTCGTTTAACACCAGTTTAACCATAACTGTTTTCGTGCAACTTTAAACATTAGAAGTGTCTGCAAACGTGGGCGATGGTAATTCGTCCGCTACTCAGAAAATTACATAAATACACAATGCAATCTATCAAATTTAATATGAAGTTCTACTGTCATTGTCATCATTATTTCTACTTTGAGTATTTAGATGGCGTTGCGAGTATCTGAGTTGCGTGTGGTGTCATATTTTAGTTCTTGAAAACTTTAAATTCATACCGTTTGTATTTCATATGCTTTGTTTCATTGCGATGAAACAAAACCCAAGTAATATATCAAGTTACACACAATTTTTAACATTTTGCGTGATCCGCACACAACCAAAAACTTCTACAAATATATTATATGTATGTGTAGATACAAAAAAAAATTGTAAGCATGCAAAAATATATAAAAAAAACTTATTAACAGTGAAAAAATAAAATAAAAATTTCTCCTTTGAGAGCCACATGGGATTCGAACGACCTTTATAATACACGCAAGTCTATATATTAAACCACTGCGCTACGGGCTTCGATGACTTTGTTTTAAAATAGACGTTCTTATATAAACGTCATAATTTACTGGTTGGCTCCTTATCGATGATAGCGTGATGATTTTCTTTTAAGAAGTTAAATTTGCAGCTAAATGGAATAATGTATCATTATAGCACCTGATTTTACTTGCCACTTTGATTTTATTATGTGTTTTGATTAGTTTTTACAAAATATTTAGAAGATATTGAATAGAAATGTCAATTTTATTTTGAAAAAATGGTAAAAGTTATTTTATTACAAAAAAAATAAGATAAAATAATGACAAAATTTTTAACTATAGCTGAGGATCGAACTCGCGGCAAATCTCGTTCAATACCGACATTTTGGATTATTGCTTACCCTCTATAGCAAATAGCGTGATAATTTATAGCCTATAAGTTGCCCAGACCTATAAGGATTATGTATGCAAAATTTGAACAGGATCGGTTCAGTAGTTTTTGCGCCAATTAATACCATCCCAAAATAATTTTACTGTTTTATTATATTATGTATAGATAAATTACACCCAGACACCGAACAAATGATTATGCTCATCACACAAACATTTGTTCCAGGTGGGAATCGAACCCACGACCTCCAGCATAGCAGTCAGGGCCACTAACCACTAGACCAACAGGCCAGTCAATTGTTCAACAGAATTGGTTGTCATTTGTATATTCTTGCCAGTCGTTAAGGTAAAAGCCAGAAAATCTGTCACTAGTCTTGCTAAGGTGTATTTTGTTAGGTACCCAGTAACTGTGTTGTGGAGATCAAATAGACAGTTGGTTCACGTAAAAAAATTATACTCAGCTGTAGCCGGTTTTTATTAGAATATTCTACGATTAAAGCTTATGAATTTCTGAGTAATTTTCCTTTACTAAGATCAATGCTAAAGTGGAGCTAGAATGCCTTGAATAGTTCACTATCAGGATTTTTCATCATCATCATATCAACCGAAAGATGTCCACTGTTGGACATTGGCCTCCCCATATGTCTTCAGAACGAATGATCCTGTGCGTCTCGCATCCATATCATTCCCGCGATTCTCACCAGGTTATCGGTTCACCTTACGGAAAGCCTTGCAACGTACTGCCTATGATGGTGCGTGGTCACCACTCTAGCCTCAGCCTCAGCGACCATCTGTTCTACGAGCAATGTGTCTTGGCCATTGCCACGTAAGTTTGGCAATTCTTCGGGATATATTGGCGACCAAGTTTTTTTGCTACTTCATTTTCAATTATTATTTTGTGCAATTTCTATGAAACCTATATTCAAATGTTAACTTAATTTGTCATGTAGTTCAATTTTCTCCTCATAGAGTGTGTTCAGGTTTATGTTTTTATTTTAATTTTTTTTATGAAACTTAATCGACTTTGATGTATTGATTTGGGCATGATAGAGCATAAAAGTGGTCAGGAAATTTTGATAAGTTAATGATGGGTTCATTTTAGTTGCTCTGATGTCATATTTTTGTTATTAGCTTTTCCTTTATGTGTGGGAACAAGCAAACATTATTTGTACCACTTAATAATAAATTTAACACCTTTTAGTATTAATGTTTTTTTTTAATTTGATATAAACTAGTACTTGACTGCGATGCCACCTAATGTTAAGTAGTGATGCAATCGTTGATGGTGAGGCGCACTAATTTATTATTTATTAAGAGCCTATTCGCTCTAGCCTTGAAGACACCGAAATAGTAATCGGATAGGAAAACCTCAGCAGGAAAATGGTTCCAGTCCTTCGATGTACGTGGTACAAACGACGAGGCGAACCCCTTAGTCCGATGTTGTTGGATGGTTTGTTTCTCCAAAACGGTTTCCTAACTCTTACAGTAAAGATATACTTACTGAGCAGATCTGACTGTGGTAACCACTTGGATATCCTGATGTTTTCACTTCGCCCCGGTAGCTCATCTTTGTTCCACTTCCACAGGACATCGTACGGTAACTGTGAGAATACTTTCACAAGGACTTGTATCCTGTGTGATGGTAGCAAAGAAGGGTCCACATTAGTTCCAAAGCTGATGTAGATCACGCCATTCTTAGATGAATCTAAATATGACTTTATATCCTTGAATAAACCAAATATTTAATAATTAAACGAACTTACTTGTAAGTGAAGTTCGATCATAATTATGTGACGTATTTTGTTCGAACAGTGAGTATGGAGACAAAAAAAATAATTGGTAAACTGACATCGCTGCGTTTAATACGTAATTTAGTTCAGAGAGTAATACCATATGAATAATATTCATGTCAATTTGGGGTCTCAAGGGAGGGCGGGATGCTAATCTTTTCGAACGAAACACCACACATAATTATTGTGATCGAACTTCACTTACAGGTAAGTTCGTTACAGTACATGTAATTTTATACAAGAAATCGCAATGAATTAGGTAAATGAAATTTAAATAATAATAATTAAATATTAAAACTACAAAAATATACACTAAAGGAAAAATTACTAGCTAAAATATGGCGTCATAAAACTCCTCCGCATCGCTGTCGACTGGAAGTGTGCCCAAAAATTCATTGTATAAACGCAATGGCTTAAACTTATAACTTCATGCATTAGCAGCAGATGAAAACTAAACAATGATTTACTGGAGTTAAGAGTTCCATGCTCACTTTGCCATCTTGCTCTTGATTGGTCACCTCTCAAGTACCACGGTTTATTTTTAATGGTTTGGGATTATTTTTTTTAAAAAAGAAAAAAAAACTACTCACTGTCGGCAATTCCTTCGGAGGTTTCTGATGCAGCCCTCCCATATAAATCACAGATGGAGGAACAGGTCTGATCCCCTCAAATATCGGATGCACATTTAAGAACAACATATCCACATTCTTCTCCAACTCTTCAACAGATGGTATATCAGGACCAAAATTTTTTCTCAGCACTTTATTTTCCAGTATTATATTTTTCTCATATAGTTTCATAATTGTATAATAATTGTACAATTCTAAAATTTTATCCCAATAACTGAGATTATAAAGCTTCTGCCTCAAAATAACAGATGGGTATAAAATTGGATGAGTTGCAGCTCCAATTATATCGTAATTACCAGGGGTACCTCCTAAAGAACTTATTAAAATCACCGGCACGTTTTTGAAAAGGTATGAAAATGCTAATGCTGGCCTCACACAGGATTCGAGAAATATCAAATCAAACTGTTTACTTTTATCGTTTATAATTTTTTGCAACTCTTTGGACTGGATTTGAGCTTCAAACACTGCTAAAAGTGCAGTGAGGACAGCATTAATTTGTGATGGCAAATCATTTTTGTTTCCCTTAGGTGCTGCTTTGATGAAATTCTCCTGCCATATATTGTAAGAAATATCATGGACGTCAATTTCTGTAAGGTTTGGTGGTGCTCCCCCATTTTTGAAGACAGGGTCTGTTGTAACGACGGTGACTTCATGTCCTCTCTTGGCTAGTTCCTCAGTCAAAGCACTGAAGACAACTTGATGGCTGATGGATGGTAATGGGAATACGGCTAAGATTCGTGCCGCATTATTTGAACTCACATATAATATAGAAAACGTGACTAAATGTAATAATGACATAATTATTTGGGCACTGATGGCGACATACTAAAGTGAATTGGTTTCAGAAGCTGTTTATGTATGTGCGTTTTGTTTTATGGTGATCAGTATCAGTATAAAAAAAGAATAAATGGCTTAGATACTGTAATTAATAAAAACGTGTGAACTTATTATATAACTAATTACAATATATAAAAGTCGTAATTTCGTTTCGAGATGGCCTTCATTAATTCAAGAGAGCTAAGAACTGAAACAAGGACGGGGGGGAAAGGAAGCTAGAGAACCTTCCTGTGTATCCGTAGTAGATGTACTGGACACCAAGAAGCGCGGAACGATCTCCAGCAGCTCTAGGTTGTGGCCTATAGGTTACAGAATTGTGGAGTCGGTTGCCTGAACGAGTTTTTTTTGCCCTGAGTGATTTGAGAGGGCGCGTCAGACTTTTACTGACTAAAACCCACCTGTGTTTCTTCAGTTGCCCTTTGCGTTCCAGGGTCACTGTAACTTTTTCAAACATCTCCGCAGCCCAATATGATGTCCCACCTTAAAAAAACCAGGTATAAGACCGACAGTGACCCTTCAGTTTTGCTGATAACTCTTGCAGGTACACGTGAAACATAACGCATTTTCCACTCGGGCTTGGTCCTTACAGGACGGCCAGACAGCAAGCTACCCATTGCTCGCCGTCAGAAAGGATTACTTTGGCCCAAAAGTATAATTTTGGCTTAAGCTTATTAAATTAAACTAACAAGTGTCATAATTTTTTATAAATAATAATTAAATTTTTTATTTATTTTAAAGATTGAGCGACTCACATCAGTCTGATCTCATCATACTTAATTTAAATGTGGACGTTTTTTTTTTGTATATATTTTATACTAGCTGTTGCCCGCGACTTCGTCCGCGTAACGTAAGTTCGTAAAACTGTACAATCACTCTGTGCTTGCAATTCATTCCGAAAGCATAACAATTATTTATTGTGCTTTAACATAAAACGGTTAATAAGCGGATACCCAAATTGAGAACCTCCTCCTTTTTAGAAGTCGGTTAAATAAGCAAATTACCTTGAGGAAACATGTTATGTACTCGTCCAGATCCAAATGTATGACCGTCAATGAATAGAAAGAGCATGTATGTGTCGTAGCAGTTGTCATTTCTGACTATCCCAAGGGAAAAGGCATATGTATGCATGGGCATATGTATGTTTCTGGTTTATGTGTCTACAGAGGCGTCACGGCATCCTCTTTTTGTGCAGGACTCACCGGTTGTGGGTATTTCGGAAGGTATCCGTGTCGAATTCAGCGGGAAGAAACACTCGGGTCTCACCATTGTGCTAATCGCCCGGAGAATACGATGGAGCATACGGTGGAAGTCAGTCCCGCTTGGTCGGAGCGCCGGCGCCGCCTTGTCCTTATGGGGGCGATTGGTAGAGAAACTGACAACCAGTAGCCTCCTTCAGTGAAGCACTACGATCAAAGAAGGTGGCTGAAACTATGAGGGATAGGACATCCTGACTCCTCAGCGGTCGCTGCAAGGGACGCTCCGGGTGTTAAAAGCCGCAAGGCAATTCCCAGCCATCGCAAACACGGGATTGCGGTGGTGCTGTCCGGCCGTCTGGTCAAAGCAGTCCTGAATCGACGGCGCGTAGTATTCTACGCGCGACTCAAAGAGATTTCAGCAAATGGATAGGGCCCTCTAGGGCCGATGTCTGCTAGGGCTGCAAGATTGATCGAAAGAGTTATTTCCAATAACGTTTCACTGAAGAGTTTAAGCAGTTAGACAGCTTTGGTAGAGGTAAACGAAAGAGCATAATCGGGACACCGACTTACAGCTGGATAACGTGCACTGATAGTGAAAAGCCTTAAGTGAATCCAAAAACTACCATCATCATCCGGCAGGCATTAAGTCCGCCGCTGTACATTTGTGCATAAAGGATTAAATAAATCATCAACTATCTTCTTCCACAACAGTACTTATGAAGAACTTGCGAGAACATGCTTGCATTGATTGTTGAAGTTTGATCATTTTGAGCGTTAGAATTACTTGTTCATTTACCTAGGATATTTTGGTGTGTATTTAATAGACGTCCCCGTATATAAGACAAATGTTTTTTCCATAGTGGGAACTACCTTATGAAGAGTCTCCAACTTAGGAATAAACTTCGGCGAAACCTTGTGCGCGTGTATCCCCGTTCCATCGAACTCGCATATTGATGGCCAAACCGAGAAATTACTGACACCGATTGCCTCTATGAGGACACGGCGGTTCACTCAAGATGGATGGATAGACCTCCACCACATGCTACACCGGGTCCTCCAGGCGATTCACAAAATGGTAATATCAGGGTATTTTTAACCGAACCCAGAACAGAAACCGTTCGAAACACCCACAACAGTCCTGAGCTTATCCATAAAACATTGATATTACGGTTAACAAATGTAGCAGCCGATTAGTGTTATCCCTGAGACTGACCTCCCTTAGAAGGTTCTTCCAGTGTTGGTCACCAATCACTGCAAGGAGGTAATGTCCAGATGTCGACGTAAGGGTGCAAGGAATCTGAGATTCATCATACGTTGTCAAACTGTGATCAAAAAACACATTCGATACCGTTTTATAAGAAGCAGTGACTAAATAATAAAACACATCATTATTAATCCGCAAGGTGCCATAATGCCGGAGGACACAGTGGAGATGTGCCCTGCAAGGGCGGAGCACCGCCGTGTCCTCGTGGAGGCAATCGGCGTCAGTGACCTCTCGCGCCGGGCTCTGATCCAGAGCGAGGAGTAACGGCAGGCGGTCGCCTCCTTCTGCAAAGCCGTAATGCTAGCGAAGGCGGAGGCCGCACGCGTTAGGGAACGAACGGCCTCACGTCGAGCCGAGATTCCGACCCCGACTACCAGCCACGGTAGAAGCGGGCTTCCGGACGTCGAGCAATGGGTACCTAGCCGTCCGGTAGTTGACCGGACCGAGCCCAATCCTCAACAGCGCGTCGTGATAGACACAGGTGTAGTTTTAGTCAGTAAAAGATTGACACGTCCTCCCGCTCCAACCAGAGCGGGAAAAGTCATTGGATGATTTCCACCCTTAAAAAAAGAAAAAAGGTGCCATCATCATCATTATCATTTCAGCCAAAAGACGTCCACTGCTGTACATAGAGCTCCCTAAGTGTCGCTATAATAACCGGTCCTGTGAGTCTCTCATTCATCGGATTCCCGCGACCCTTACCAGGTCATCGGTCCACCTGGGGGCCATCCAACGCAAGGTACCCTGTAACTCCTCCCGAAAATGTGGCCGTGTTATTTTAAAATGAATAATTAAATACATATAGGTATTTACTTTTATCGTCTTTGGATGGTATCCCTTGAATAATCACGGTCAATTAGCTTGTTACAATAATGGGAAAAACATAATAAAAATAAGCAGTAGGATTGTTAAAAATGCCTCCGTCTAACACCAGTTTAACCATAACTGTAAACGTGGGTGATGGCCATTCTTCTGCCACTCAGAAAATTACGTAAAATACGCAATGCCATCTATCAAATTCAGTATGAAGTTCAACCGTCATTGTCATCATTATTTCTACTTTGAGTCTTTAGATGGCGTTGCGAGTTGCGTGTGGTGTCATATTTTACTTCTCGAAAACTTTGAACTTTGTTTGTCTTTCATATGCTTTGTTTCTTTGCGATGAAACAAAGCATAATATACCAAGCGTAATATATCAAGTTACACACAATTTAATGTATAAAAGTTATCTACATCGATTTCTAAAGTTAAACTTTAATAATACGCACTTCACTAAAAATTTCTACAGATATATTATATACGTATATTTATAAAAAAATTGTAAGCATGCAAAAATATATAAAAAATCTTATTCACGGTGAAAAAATAAAACAAAAATTTCCCCTAAGAAAGCCATATGGGATTCGAACCATCTTTACATTACATGCAAGTCTAGATACGAAACCACTGCGCTACGGTCTTCGACGTTAAAGACATAAAATAGACGTTCTTATATAAACTTCATAATTGACTGGTTGGCTCCCTAACGATGATAGCGTGATGATTTTCGTTTTAGAAGTTAAATTTGCAGCTAAATGGAATAATGTAACATTATAGTACGTGATTTTAGTCGCCGCTTTGATTTTATTATGTGTTTTGATTAGTTTTTACATAATATTTAGAAGATATCGAATAGAAATGTCTATTTTATTTTGAAAAATTGGTAAAAGTTATTTTAATACAAAAAAATAAGACAAAATAATGTCAAAATTTTTAACTGTAGCTGGGAATCGAACTTACGGTAAATGTCGTTCAATACCTACATTTTGGATTATTGCTCACCCCCCATAACAAATAGCGTGATAATTTATAGCCTATCAGTTGCCCTGACCTATAAGGATTATGTATGCAAAATTTGAACAGGATCGGTTCAGTAGTTTTTGCGCCAATTAATACCAACGCAAAATAATTTTACTGTTTTATTATATGTATAGATTAAAATATTTTCCTCTAAAGCTATGCTCGGCAAAATTTGAAGGACAAAATAAATATATTGTATTTTTTTATAATTTCGGTGAAAAAACTGTTTTTATTTTATATTTGATATAAACTAGTGCTTAACTACAATCCCACCTGATGGTAAGCAGTGATGCAATCGTTGATGGTGAGGCGCACGACTTTGCAAGGCGATGATATCCGATAAATAAAAACACAACATACGAAATTTCTTCCGGAAGTACCGCAGCGTTGGAAGGCCTCCCACAAGGTGGACCGATGACCTGATCTGAGGGTCGCGGGAATCCAGTGGATGCTAAAAAACAAAAAACAAGATGTAATAAAAATGAAAGTAGTCACTCATTCACTCACTGTCTAACAAATTTTAATTTAAGGCCTAGGTCCACGATGGCTCTGTCCAGTGTTGTCCTTGTAACTTGTGGATTGTCACGGCCCTAGATAATATAAGCGGTAGCATGCGGCGCTCTACTTTTCATTACATTACATGACACTTAAGCACGTCAAATGCGACTCTACTAGGTTCAATTTTGACACCCATACCAATAGTGTTGCTACGTACTGACTTGTCGTGGAACTCTACAAAGACGGCTTTTAGTAATTCTCCTGGTTCTAGTTGGTCAAGGCCATTTGAATTTTCGGACGATCCCCATTTTCTACCTAAGCCGTGACCAAAGTTCAGAAAAAGAACAAGAATCAGATCTCATCAGATCAGAGAATCAGAACAAGAACAGAGTTTTTTGTTTTTCTAGTAAGACACGACACAAGAAACTCTGGTTTTTGCCGCTGTCCATAAGTTTTAGCTTCTACCGACTTATCCATTGCCTTCACTTCATCTGGCATGTTTTGGAGAGCTCGTAGGTCATAAGGGCATTGTACTCGTCCACTTGTTTATAGTAGAAAATATGCGCACATACTTGCCGTCTGCAAACAGGCCATTCAGTGGAACTCGAAGACAATCCAGTACTTCGAGTTATTGCATGGTAAGTTGACCGACTTGCAAATTATTTAAGATGTCCACAAAATGCTGCCTGTCATCCGCTTGTCTCATATTTTGAAGCAGTTCACAGAAAATAAACAGCGCCCATAAATTTATTTCAGCGTTTAAATGTGATGGTAGCTTGAAACAATATGTGCCACCTGTAGCTTTAGCTACTAGTGGAAGCTGCATCAGGTCCCCAAAAAGTAAAATACCTTACACCTTTATAATAAGCGTCGCTTACTTTCATCAGTTGAAGTCTAAGATGTTAAAGTGTATATGAAACCAATGAAATATCATCTATAATGAGCCATTTTATGGTTTGCCACTTTTGCCTTTCTCTTTGAAGACGCTTACCTGTCAAGAGTCGCATCGTTTCAACTCTGCCCTTTTCAGTAGGGAGGGCAAAAGTGGAATGTTACGTAGAGCTCCCAATTAAACTCGCTGCTACGCCAGTTGGCGCCACTACGGGTTTGCCATTAGAATTATGGCTGAGGCGACATTTTGTTTTATCCGTGTCGATGCCACCCATTAGAAGTACTAGTAACGAGTCTTCCTTGTAGTTCGTAGACAACAGCCGTTATGAAATGGATCTGAACATCTCTCGCTAGCATAATTATATTCATTGATCATACTGCTGCTGCATACTGCTCGTCAGTCACCGACCTTAATTTAGATTCATCAACTTATTCAGCCATGATAGTCTCACCCTCACCTATTAAAATTGGTTTTGTATGGCATCATTTTCGATTATATCCACAGTTACATTTGTACCATTACTCAAATTTTCTGCAACAACGCGCAAAATAGCTTGCAACTGCAGCAAGCTATTTCCCATGTAGCCATTTCTTCTGTACTATAACCTTGTTGCTTCGGTCGAATCAAAATTCTTCTAGCATAATACGCGTCTCTTGACGTACTATATCCTTCCAAAAGCTCTGATTCTGACCGAAACGGGACGTAAGCAACCAGAAGAGAATATTAATAGCCCTCTGGGTCGGAATTTGGCGTGTAATACCTTGTACGTAATACTGCTGGATGGTTGCGCTTTTTCATCCTACCCTGATTGTCTAGTAATGTGATAAATGACTATCACGCTTTATCTTTTGATGCTTTTTAATAGGCATCAGGATCTTGATCATCTTCAGAGTGATTAAAACGTGTAATGGGCTCGTACCATATGCTGAACTCACCCAAGCTTAAAACCTCTAGTGTGAGCGAGCACGAAACGTATCGGTCATCTAAATTTCTATTCATTGACACTATCATCTACCCTGAGTATTCGATAGGAATACAGAAATTGATAAACACTACTTTTCGCATTTTGATGTGACATAAACGAACTGCAGTCTCGCATGCTAAAACTTCTCGATGAGTTGAAATTGCATTTTGCATTTCAAACACTTGCTTTCCGATACCACTAACCGACTCTTATTTTGAAATGTAATAGGCTATACCCGTTGTCATGCTACAATGTTTTAAGTTCATATGTTGCTTTCTACAAGCGTAACATTCGTAGGTTATAATTTTTGATATGCTCTTCGCCTTCTTTTCTCTGAAGCATATACAAACGTCCTCCGTTCCTGATCGTTTTTTACTCGTCTATTATTCGTGATTGATGCGAAATTGGCCTTGGAAAACTAAACCTATAATAATTATTATTGTTTTTGTAACATGTACGAGTGTAGTGATGTGTTTGTAATCGAGAAACCAGAATCTATAAATCCGAATCTTCGTTTGAATCAGGAAGTGTACATGATACAATTTTATTTTAAAGCGCAATTCCCTCCTCACTGTCAAAGGATCTCACACCAAATCACCATGTGTACATGAGGACTCCCTCAAAGCTGAAATTCTATGCACCACCAAAAGTCTACATAACTAGTCGGTAGAGAAAAGCGTCATCTCGTTGTTTCAATAAATTGAAGAAAGTGTTCTGTCAAAGCTTAAATTGCCTGCACAATGTTACGGGGTATGATTCCACTAGACGCAGTTTTTCTGCGAAAGTAAGATCAGACACCGGATAATCGGGGTGACCATCAGTTACTAAAAGAGCTCGTAACATATCTGACCAGTGCAGGTCATAACACGATAGTGTGATATAAAAATATGGAGCTCCCAAATTTCAGACCATGGCCATTAAACCTGTGAATATTTTATGCCCGTAAAAATAAGAGCCCCTAATATTCCTCATCACAAGATGTACATTTTGCACCATATTAGTAGGTTGTTCTGCACCATTTTGGTGCAAACGGCTACACACAGATAAATTTTGCTGAGCTTTATAATAATTCTATTAAAGACAGAGCAAAAAACAGATGTTCGATTGTTTGAAATCTTTTTTCCTGACTTATTACTCTTGTCTGGTAATAGTCAAGGGGGATTATGGGTATTTGGCTGGGTTCTTTAAATTCATTTTTTCCATCAGGAAAAAGTTTTACCTATTCTAATTCTTCAGAAGAAGATAGGGTATCTTCTCTGAGGGTACTTATTGGAGCGGCTGTTTTGCGCCTCAATTGACAAACGGGAATGGAGCGGTTTGTATTCACATCTTCCAAAATTGTAATTATGTTGAGCAGAGCAACATAAATAGAATTCAAACTGGTAGTCACAATTTCATCGTTGTGTAAATTCGGCAGAATATCGTCCATACAGCTATCATTAGTTTTGTCTTTGATATCGTTAATATTTGTTTCAGATAAATCTAATACGTGTGGAGACAAAACATTATTTTCTGGCGTAACCGCAGTTATAAAATATTGCAGATGTTTTTTGTCGGCGAACTTCAATCACAACCAGATGTCTGCATAATACTTCCTTAGCGGAAAATCTTATTACCATTGAAGTTTCTTTTGGAGGTAGGCGGAGCAGAGAGCAAAATCCCGCAAACCTTCGTTGAAAAGGGAGGATCCTCCGACCGGATGGGTGATATGTCTGGTGGGGAACTGCCTTTTAGATGATTTCGGGCTGTCGCATTGGATATTCTAATCGTGCAGGATTAGTTCTTATGTGACGCCATAGATGTCGCTACATCCCTTTTCGTTAACTACGAAACCTTTGGAAACTCTCGAATGGGAATTGAAAAGATAATATTGAGTATCGTGTTTAAATATATAGCCGTAATCGTAACCTGCCAAACTGAATATGCAGTAATATTCAGTTTGGCAGGTTACGATTCCAAATATGAATGTGGACTGGCTAATGAGTTCAATTACGACCTCAGTCTCAATGTGTACTCGTGGGTACATTTATACGAATATCAGCTACTGTTACACAAGACAGCAACTCCTCAGCATTTAAGAAATTAGGTATTTGTGTCTTTGCATTATTAGTTTTTCAAAACTACCCTCAAATTAGTATGTTATGAAAACAGTCTTGCGAATGAAGATATGGGTATAGTGCTAGTATTGATTGCATTACTGATAACCGTCAGGCAGGATCACAGTCAAGCACTAGTTTATATAGATAATAAAAAATGTTTCTTTTTAAAATGCACTCACACAAAACTAATTACTCTAACATTCGACAAAAAATTTCGTCTACTGTTTTACCGAAATGCATATAAATAATGATGGCATAGCCAGCTTATCAATCGCTTGATCAGTGCCTGATAAAAAAACTCAAATCACCATAATGCGAATCGTTCGGTGGACAAGATGGAACATACAGTCGAAGTGTGCCCTGCTTGGACGGAGTACAGTGTCCTCATGAAGACGATCAGTGGCGGCGATCTCTCGAGCCAGGCCCTAGATCAGGCCATGGTCCGGAGCGAGAAGAAATGGCAGCCGGTCGCCTCCTTCTGCGGAGCAATTATGCTAGCAAAGGTGACGGCAGCACGCGTGTGGAAAAGGACTTCCTCATACTCCAACCACCGCAACTCCAACCTCAACTACCAGCCACAGTAGGCGTGGATTTGCGGACGATGAGAAACGGGTAGCTCGCCGTCTGGCCGCACGGTAGTCGTCCGGACAGAGCTCAAGTCGTCGACACCGCGTAGTTTTCCACGCGCCCTTCAAAGAGCTGTCGGAAACCGCCGAGAGATCCAGCAGGGCCGATGCCCGTCGGGGCCGCAAGTATTTTCTGAAATGAAAACCCGTGGTCGTAGAACGCAAAGGGCAATTGAAGGAAACAGGTGTGATTTTGGTCAGGAAAAGTCTGATATGAATCTGTTCTCTGAGTGGAACAGGCCGTTCCCGTTTCACTCAGAGCGAGAGAAATCATTGGATGATTTTCCACCTATAGTATATTTGAGAATTTCATAGCAAACCCCTTATTCGGTCGTTTTTAAAGTTGTGAGCATCGACGCTGAGTTAGTAGCCTGGCGGTTTTCTATCGTTTAAATTTTTAGGAGTGTGTATTGGAATTGCATAATTTAATTCCGCCAAGTCTGTTCCATAATCGGACCACTAGACTTAAGGCATTGCGCCACCGGTACATGGACATCCTACCCATATTTACAAAGCGTTTTGGGTACATATTTAATAATAAGAAAGAAAGAAAATATGTTTATTTGGCACCCCATGATGAATCATTCATCATTCATGAACCAACAAGTAATTGATTTGCAAAGTAAAATTAACAATGACAATATGTCTCACGGCTACGCCAGAAAGGTCAAGTTCAGCATAATGCCAGACAACTACGTAGCAGTTTTCTGACGCTGGTTTTCAACTGAACCTTAGAGTGTAAGTACGGATGAAAATCAGTTAATCGTTCAGCTCGGGAGTGGAATTGCCTGTTGGAGTCTGTGTTTCCCGATAACTACAACCTCCCCGACGTTGTCTTAAGAGTGAATAGGTTACTTCTTGTCAAGCGTGCTTATGGGAAACCTTCCGATGCTGCGACTTTCGGTTCGTGGTCGTCACTTTAGACCCTTTCGACTGCATCGACCAACCTTTCTGCGAGCAATGTACCATGCTACATAAGCTTGGTGATTGCTTGCTCGGTAGCCTTGGTTTTCCTGCGGATATCTTGATTTCTGATGTGATCACGCTAGAAAACTCCAAGCATAGGCCTTTGCATTGCCCACACAGTATTGTCCATTGTCGCACTTTACCTGTCGTTATGGCGACACTTGAGGGAGGACTATGTTCCAAAGTGGACGTCTTTCAACTCAAATCATGATAACGATATTTTTTTTTTACATTTGACTGGCTCAAAATAACGCTATTTGTGGCAGAGTAGAGGTTTTTTTTAGGTGGGAAAATCATCTAATAACAAATCCCGACGGATTGGGAGATTGGGCGGAGCGGGAGATAGTGTCAGACTTTTACTGACTAAAAACCCACTCCTATTCCTTCGTATTGTGGCAGAGTAGAGGTCAAATTTTTGGGGCACAAACAGCAAAGTAAAAGGTGAAGTATGAATGTAAGTATGTTTATAGTTTGGGACACAGCTCCACATTGATACCCTGATGCCATCCCGCCGAAGTACTCTACTTTGCGAGTTTTGAGTTTCATCGCCCCGCTTGAATTCGGAGACAGTACATTCAACCCACCTATAAAGGTCATAGCTCATTAGATCTATCCGATACCCGTCCAGCAGCACCTCATCGCTCGGTATCCACTGGTTGTTGACAGGTGATCCACGCGTGGATGCCGTGTGTCAACCAGTAAACGTCACGTAGTCAACGAGTAAACATTGCGGTGTCCGCGAATAGATGAGTAGTTTATCAAGGAATGACACGAAAAGATGCAGTGTGTCGCCAATTCATCGTCTTTGCGGGTGAACCACTTGCAGACAGCACACGATCCATCCATCCGAGACCAGCTCATAAGCATACCTTGCTTAGGTAAGCGTGTGAGCAACTGATGACCGCCGAGTGGTCCACTCGCTGTCCGCGCATGGTCAGCCCGCGGGTGACACGCTCCAAAATGGATGTAGTGAGTGTATATCCATAGTACTATATAGAGAATACTGCGCGAGGTGATGCTGGTCGGGTGTCAGATGGCTCTAACTAGCAGGAATAATAATCTAATAATAATAATAATAATAATCGCCGGTAGCTTGGATCCTGTTCCCGATACCGGTTGGACAATTTTTTTTTTATTGAAATATTTAAAAATATAATTCATATGTTAACTAATGAATAAATAAATAATAATATCTACTAATAATCTACAATTAGTTGCCTGCAAATGTTCGATTGCAATATAATCTATGGTTATACAAGAAGGAAAATAGTTACACACACATCTAAATCAGTAATAAGATATTCGCAAGTCTTGTTGTATCTACAATACAATAGACATCAGCGCAAGGTCAGTTTCTTAAGTACATAGTCACGTTTCTTTAAACGTTTTCTCTTGCATACAATTATTCACTTACGATTATCATAATGTATTTGTTCTCATATATAATTATGTATGTATGTATAATATACCTAAAATAATATAATAGCTACATAATATAATTTTATATCTATATATAGTTAAATATGTTTCTTTAATTTAAAATTTTACATTTAACCCCAAGCGAACGCCGGCGTTCGCTCTCTCATTGTTTTTCTATTATGTCTCTAATTATGGTTTTCGAAAGGTTAATGAATTTATTTGCAGTACATCGCAGAATACCCCCTTTTTGTGTTAAGTCCTTACAGTCCATCCTAAGGTTGGTTGGTAGATATCGCTGCCAGCGATAAGACCGCCATTGTAACCATAGATTAAGTTAATTTAAAAGTTTTGTTACTATTTTGGTGTACAATAAAGTTTTATTCTCATAATTTCAGCCGATAGACGTCCACTGCTGGACATAGGCCTCCCCCAAATATCGCCACAAAGAACGGTCCTGTGCATCTTGCATCCATCGGATTCTCGCAACCCTCACCAGGTCATCGGTCCACCTTGTAGGGGGCCTTCCAACACTGCGTCTTCTGGTACGCGGTCGCCACTCCAGAGTCTTTCGGGCCCAACGGCCATCTGTTCTGCGAGCAATGTGCCCTGCCCATTGCCACTTAAGTTTGGCGATTCTTCGTGCTATGTCGGCAACCTTGGTTCTCCTACGGATATCTTCATTTCTGATTCGATCACGCAAGGAAACTCCGATCATAGCCCTTTACATTGCCCTTTGGGTGACTTTGAGTCTTCTGATGAGGCCTATTGTGAGCGACCACGTTTCGAAACCATAGGTCATCACTGGAAACACGCACTGGTCATAGACTTTCGTCTTGAGACACTGTGGTTTATTGGATGAGAAGATACCGCGCAGCTTCCCGAACACTGCCCAGCCGAGTTGGATTCGACGGTTGATCTTTTTCTCGAAATTAGATCTACCCAACTGGACAAGGTAAACGTAATCGTCCAGTAAATTTTATTCTACTTTATTCTGTATCTGAGCTGCAGTTTTAGAAATTCTGTGATTTAAAATCTCGCCAAAAGTAATATGTGAATAAAATCGTAGAATTTCTACGATTTTAACAACAATTTCAGATCAGCCGTACCTTACTACGAATAACCTATAGGTGCTTACAAACCTATAGGTGCTGTGGCGACCATGGAGGCCACGCTAATACTACTAACTTGCAAACTGGCAAGTTATACTTTTAAGGTTTATGGTAAGAAAAAGCATAGTGATAGATATCCGAAACAGATATTGATTAGTGATTCTCAAAGAAAAAAAGTTTAAGAAAATTATATATTTTTATAAATAATGTAACAAGGACTGTTTCTGACAATAGAATAATAGTAAATTAAACCGTAGAAGCTTTTCATTTCCGTCTCCCTTATCACAGTACTTTATCATCTTCCTGCTCTTGTCCCGTTTTATTTGGGGTCAGCGCAACACGTTCTTTTCTTCCATTCTGTCCCGTCACTCGTCACGCTATCACTAACTCTCATATCACTTCTCACACAATCCATCCATCTAGTTTGTTTGTTTGGTTGGTTGGACGCGCTAACTTCAGAAACTACTGGTTCGAATAGATTTTTTTTTCGTTGAAAACAATAACCCATTTATGAGAAAGGCTATAGGCTATATATAATATCATGCTACAACTAAATAGGAGCAAACCAATGACGCGGGTAAATCCACGGAAAACAGCTAGTGTAAATAAAAGACACACTCAAGTTATAAGATTTTGTTTACGCGAAGGTGGTTATGCCACCTGACATATTCCTCTTATCTTAATTACTTTTCAACTTAACACTTACACCACCAGTAAAATATTTATACGAAACATACAAGACTGTGAATAACACTATTTTTATAGCTAATAGTCCTAGTAGTACGACTAATACTAGTTCTAGTTCTAGGTACTCTGCCCACGACATGTTGGCGGCGGGCGAGCGCAAGTGCCTCGCTCCGCCGTGACGCAACACGTGCTCCGTCCACCACACGGCACGCTCCAGTGGGCGCATAGGTTCATCTTTTATTACGTTGCGCAGTTTTTCTATGTTGCGGCGGTAACTGGAAATAAAACAATCAATGGTAAATACAAGTCCACAAAAGTTCTCAAAAGTAACCGTATGAGATTTCCCATTGGCAATTCTCAGAAGCCATAGAGTTCTCTATCGAGACCTCAAATTAACTTAATTGCCAGTGCTGACCACCAAGGTTAGTATTTTTTTTTTGTTAACATTTTTGGCTTGTCTTTTAAGCCATGTCTTATTATGAATAGCCATTAGAATATGAATATGTATACATTTTTATGTTTTTGTAGTACCTATTCGGCAGCAAATTTATTGAGTTAACCTTATCGACAAACTTTAGTGAGAAGGTAGTCAACACTACCACTACCACTGCTCAAAACGGTGGAGGAAAAGATCGTTAGGAAACCAGCATGTCCTAGAACTAAAAAATCGAATACGCGTGACATTCACCAACCCGCACTGGCCCCCATGGTGGGTTACCGCCCATTCCCTCTCTTAGAGAGGAGTCCCAGTAGTGGGAACATTATAAGGCCGACTTTGCTATGCAGTCAACACTACAATAAAATTCTTAGCTCCATTTTACCAAGATTGATGAGTTCCTAATAAACGTTGTCATAAATAACTATAAAACCTACTAAAATTCTTAAGGCAACTGTTTAATCTGTCTATCCAATTTGTATCGTATTGCCCAGTAACTGGGTTCCGGAGATTTGATAGGCAGTCGCTCCATGTAAAAAATGGGTATTCCAAAAATTTAAACGCGTTTTTGGAAATCCTGTGGGGATTCCAGAAGTTAAGGATGCGGGATTGCCTGAAATTGTTATGTGGCCCTGGAATAGAAGGACACAGATGTGGTTTTAGTCTGTATAATAATATGTCTGACGCACCATCTTGCTGTAACTAGACCGGGAGAATTTATTTTATGATTTCCCAAAATAAAAAAATGTTTTTCAAAAGTTTAATTAAGAAGTTTTGATTTTTCTTGATTGCAGTTGTCATGCCGCAGATATTTCATTGCTAGCCGTAGAAAATAAGGAGCTGTCTTTTTGTGTTAAGGATAGGCTCGCTCATTGGAGGCGCCGCCCCAGAGACTGACACAGTATTGCAGTACAGAGTGACACAGAGAAGTGTACACTAGGATGCAGGTGTTTTTAGGAGCACAAGTCCGTAAAAGTTTCACTACATAAATGAATTTCTGAGTTTTTATTTCTGAGTGCCTGAATGTGTATTTTGAAGGACAGATTCTGATCTATTTTGACGTCCAGATTGTGGTGTGGAGTGAAGAGTGGTGTCCACTCTGTAAATGACGTTGCAGTTACAACTGGTGATTGACACAGATGCCCCTGATAAGATGTTACATTCACTGTGGTGTACCTTAATGGTTTCAAAGTTTGGTCTACTTGGTCGAGTCAGGTGGAAAGTCAAAAAGTGTGTTTTTTTTTAGATTTAAAGTAAGGAGGTTTTGCTCAAGCCTTGCTGCAATGACTGCCACCCCATTTCAGCTGCATTCAGAGCCTCAGCCCAAATCAGTAAGAAGAAAATTGTTTCAGTCCAATTTTATGTCGAGTATCAATAAGTTTAAGGTTATTAAAAAAATCAGATGCTGTCAACTTGATTAACCTGACAGCCTTTTTTCTCCCGTTTTTATGTGTAGCGTAGTATTTCATGTTCTATCACGTATTTTTTGCCTAGAAAGCTGCGCTCCAACACTTTTTAACAAACCGTAAGGTAAAATTATTAAATTCGGTTATCAACTAGGTTGAGTTGATATTTTAAATCAGACTGCAAACTTCTGCCATTTAAGAGTCTAGAAAAAGAAATAGCCTAATAAAACCATTATCTAGCCTTATCTAGACAATCGTTTTGACGAGTATATCTCGTAGTAGTTAGTCCGTAATCTTTTATCTAAATTATCTTTACGAAAGCTTAATTTTTACAGCCTCGCATAAACCTTATCTTTAAAAAGATCCATTAAATTGGTGTCTTTTCGAATCAAAGGAAACAAGAAAGTTATCAGCAATAATTTAAAAATGTTGAATATAGAAATGAATGGATAGTGCAAAAAATAAAGATGTGGTATAGAAGTCAGGATAGTAATATATGAACGCCATCTTCAATTAGTTAAATAATAATTATAACATAATATTCCACAATTTTCACACAACACCATATGGTCCCAAACTAAGCAGAACTTGTACTATGAGTACTAGACAACTGATAAATATCTATAAGATCTATATCTAAGTTTTTGTTACTATTTCGGACAACCCGACGAGTATCCACCCTTACGTTGTTGAAACTTCAACGGTCCGGACTAAGCGTTTCGCTTCGTCGTTTATACCGCGTACATCGAAGGACTGGAACAATTTGCCTGCTGCGGTCTTCCCGTCCAACTATAATTTAGGTGTCTTCAAGGCTAGAGTGGATAGGCTCTTAATAAACTAGTGCGCCTGACCATCAATGATTGCATCTCCGCTTACCATCAGGTGGGATCGCAGTCAAGCACTGGTTTATATAAATTAAAAAAAAAAAAAAAACATTGAACGAAAATTTTCTCGAGTTAAATTCATTTTGATAGCGACACACAATCTTTGAAAGGATGCCACAATGAAAAAACAAATGACAGTCTTGCAGATTAAAAAGTAACGTGCTCTAAAAGAGTTCCATTTTCGAATTCTATAATTGTTTTTTACTATAATTGTTTATTATTGAAAGTGGCCAAGTCCAGAGACTTTCAGTATTCCCCACGTATATTATAGATAAATTACACCCAGACACAGAAAAAAATATCGTTCTTGAGATGAGCACGATCATTTTTTTTTCAGCAGCAGCAGCATCACCTTTGTACTCTTGTTTACTTTGTATTGTATTTTTCTGTTTTTGTGTGTACATAAATAGTAAAATAAATAAACATTTGCCTTGGGTGGGAATCGAACCCATGACCACCGGTTTAGCAGTCAGGTTAGGACAGTTAAAATTGAGTCCAAAGGAAAATGTGTTAAAAAAGGTATTTACAAACAATACGTTAAGCAGATGAAGCTATTAACACAAAAAGAAACAAACTTTACAAACCTGCCATCTTCAATAACAGCAATGACAGCATTCTTAAACTGTTCTTCAGTGAGAGAATCTAAATCTACTCTCAGTCCAATTTTATGAAACAGATATTTCTCCACATTGAACCATTGGTCTGCCAACATTGGTACACCAATTAGCGGTACTCCTGCTGTAATAGCCTCGTCTGTTGATTGAAGACCTCCTTGTGTTATGAACAGCTTTATTTTGGGATGCCCTGTAAAACGATAAATGAACATTGTTTAAGTTATAACAGTTGCAAGGGGGATTTTCAAGAAAATAAATAAGTACTAACTGTGGTCGCTTTTAGGATAAGAGCCCAACCAATCAGCGATCATCCCTGTATAAAAAAGCATGTTAAGAGCTATTAATCTGAGATATATTTTCATTCAACTGCTCTTACAAAATTGTGACGTAATAAAAAAGATGTGACATTATTCTCCAGATATTTTGGAAACATTATGTACCGTGTTGATAGCTTCTACATAAAGTAAATCTGGATAACTTTGAAAAAGTTTGCTATGAAGTTCGTTAGCCACTTCATTTTCAACGGTATCATGTGCAGCTTCTATGAAGCAAGATGTGTTTGTCTTTTCTGTTTGTCTATTTATTTAATTGCATCTGCTATTTTATGTTTCTACACCACTGGTTGACTGATAGAAAATATTAGGCATTAAGTCCGCCTTTGTACTATGTTATTTACTAGTGCATTAAGTTTTAATAAATAAATAAATATGAATTTAATTTTTCAAGTAGTTCAACTTAGATGTGGACGGATGGAGAGGAAGAGGGAGACCAAAGAAAAGATGGATGGATTGTGTGAAGAGTGATTATTTATTTATTTATTTATTTATTTTTTTTATTTAGAGTTTTCCTGTATTTATTATATTTACTAGCTTTTTCTGTGTGAATATTGGTTCTTGCATTTCATCAAAGTTGGTTCCGAAAAGTGACCGTGAAAGCCAGTTTCACGATAAGACGAACAAAATCAGATATTTATATTAATTTTTAGTATGAATTTATCAAATTTGATGAAAAGCCATTACTGGAAACTGCTGTATCGAATAGAATTACTGAACCCGTTTACTGGCTCGTTTTCATTGCTCTGATGCTAATTTTTTTTTTTTACTTGTTACTAATATAAGATATAAGTAGCACCATTGAATAGTGATGGTTGGTTTGTTTCACTAAAACTATTACCTAAATATCGAAATCATCAGCATCATTATCATTTCAGCCGAAAGACGTCCACTGTTGGACACCGCTCCTCCCAATGCGTCTCGCATTTGTCGGATTCCTGCGACCTTACCCCAGGTCATCAGTCCGTCTTGTGGAAGGCCTTCCAATGCTGCACCTTCCGGTACGTGGTCGCCACTCCAGAATCTTTCGTCCCCATCGAGCATCGGTTCTGCGAGAAATATGTAGTTTGACGGTTCTTCGTGCTACCTACGTATTGTGATAAAAATAATCGACTTACGGAGCAGATCAGACTGTGGCAGCCACTTAGATATTCTGATGTTTTTACTTCGTCCCGGCAGCTCATCATTGTTCCACTTCCACAGCACATCGTACGGTAACTGAGAGAAGACTTTCACAAGGATTTGAATCCTGTCTGGTGGTAGCATTGAAGGGTCCACATTGGTTCCAAAGCTGATGTAGATCACCCCATTCTTAGATGAATCTAAGTATGACTTTAAATCCTTGAACAAAAAAAAAAATTGTTAGATCTATTCTAGAGTTAGAATGTAGATGTTGTGTCTGATACTTGTCGGTACATGGTGCATATGCTGGAGTTTTCCCTGCACTATTTAAGGCAGGTGGAATTCGGGGTCACAGGCTCTTAGAGTAGTTAGCTATTCGATTTTTGATGCTAGGATCTTTTCCTTCACCATTTAGAGAGCAGCGGTGAGGAAATAAATTCTACAAAGTAATACGCCTGCCTACGTTTGAACCTACGACATACAACTTGTAAGTCATGGTCGCTTACACTGGGCCACCACTGCTCTACGGACTGGGCTATCACACCGCGGACCTGTGACATCCATCAATCTGCACTGGGACCGCGTGGTAGTTTAGGGTCCATTTCCTCTCTTAGAGAAGAAGCCTGAGCCCCAGGCAAGGAACTGATTATGCTATGCTTTGCTTTTATTAATTAGGTAATAATTTGTTACCAGTGGCAAACCTTCAAAAGAAAGAGAAACAGTCTGTGGAATTTTGCTAGCTAGTTCAAATGTTTTAATTATTAAAATAAAGTTATTATTTGTTATTCGTGGAAAACCATACAAAGAAGCCCGAATTTTTCCCTCACTAAAACTATGCTAATGTTCACCTGCACATGGAAGCAGGAGCCCCTTATAAATACCAACCTGGATCCCCGGATTTAAAGTCTCTTCAGGGGTCTTCCCTGAACCTCGTACTACTTACGATGATGGTAAAGTGCCAACGTCTTTCTTAGGGTCACTGAGTTACTTCTCTGGGAGACCTTGACCTTGATCTTGGCCACTAGAGGTAACAAAGTTTTCTTTTCTTCTACTTATATTATTATCTTTATTTGTAAAACATATTATCCGCTTAAACAGGGTCCACCTAGTTCAAGAATTAAGTTAAAAAGTAAGCGTAAGATTTACCGTCTCATCGTACTTTGTAAGATGTTGGTTTCACTCTCATTCTAATATCTACTGTCTCACGTACTTAGTAAAAGGTATCATAATCATTTCAGTCGAAAAATGTCCACTGCTGGACATAGGCCTCTCCAAGGGTCACCACAAAACCGGTTCTGTGCGTCTCGCATCGATCAGGTTCCTGCGATCTTCAAAAGGTCCTCGGTTCACCTTGTGAAAGTCCTCACAAAGCTGCGTCTCAAAAGGTAAGGTCTAATACAAGGTACTTTATGCGGTCATTCAAGATAATTATAGATTATTTTAAATAGATACCTAATATTGTTCCGATTATTATTTTAAATAGATTTTATAGAGGCATTAAATTTGCGGTCATTAAAGCTAAAATTGTTTTATTGCTGAGCAAAGACCTGTCCAAAGTCCTTCTAGTAACCCCTCTTGAGTTTCGTTATATTATAATTATATTTTAGGTATTAAAATAAAAATGCTTACAACAGTTTACTTTTATTTTTTTGTGTTTCTTTGGCCCGAAAAACTATGGGCTAAAATTATAGCACAGAGTAGCAAGAGAGAAATTGGACCAATTCCGCTAGAACTTGAAGGAAAGAAAAGGTGAAAGTAGCGAAGGGAGACCTTTTCCGAGGTGTGGGATAAATCAAGCCAAATAATTTGTTAATAGACTGCTAGGACTCTCTATTTGAAAAGTGTAGGAAGTTGCGCTGCGGTTGGGCTACAGCTTTGGGGGTTGTGCGCACGGAACAAATATTTATAATATGTCCTTCGGATGGTTGTTTTGGGTCAGGGTATCTTGTGCACTTGTTCGTGAACGTATCCATGGAACGCACAAAAATAATTCATAGTGTAGGAAAATGTATAAAAAAAAAACATAAAAATATTTCTTATCTTATGGTCTACAACAGCAGCAAAAACATAATTTTGTATATTAATATATTTATTGAACATACCAAATTTTTTAAAATTGAAATTCCCTAATGTACTAATACTTTTGTTCCATGATGTAATTCGCAAGAATTCTTCGAATCAGTGTGTTATTTATTAAAACATTTTTTTTCGCAAAGTGTTTGTAGCTTGGTCTTTACTTTAGAGCGAAGGTCATAAATCATCATTTTTTTCTGTATCGAATTATCCTATTATACACACGCTATACTTATTTACTGATTAAGCAAAAACAATGTTCGTAGCTACATAATTATTTTTAACGATTTATATTATCAGCAGACTAGCTTTTGTCCGTGGCTTCATCCACTTACATCAAATATATCCTATTTCACTCAGGAATAAAGCTGATTTCTATTGGTGAAAAAATTTTAGCAATCGGACCAGTGCTTTCAGCGATTATCTCCTACAAACAAAAAAAAAACAAACCTTACCTCTTTATAAGTGTAGACAACAAAGATTTACTAGGTTAGTAACAATATTCTTATGCTATATTAATTAGTATTTAACTACAATGATAACGTATACTTCTCGAGTGCCCTTACAAACAGTCTATCTTGCGGAAGGCCAGATAGACTGTTTGTCAGTCACTACAAGTACGAATGGATGCATAATATTATTATCACGACTACATATGCATAATACAATAAATATAATATAATTATCGCAGTCAAGTACTAGTTTATATAATGAATGAAAAAATTATAAAATGCACATTCAAAATAACTGAAGACAAACGATGAAGATTATATTGTTGGTTAAATGTTAAGGAGAATCAAGAAAAATAAAACAACACTGCCGTAAACAATTTAAGAAACTGCTAGAAATGGTTACAAATAATACAAAACCGCTTCATTGAAAGTGCTCCTGAAATATAAGAGGCTAACTGACCTAACAATTTAGAAATGATAAGAAATTATATTTGATTTGGAAAATTACTTACTGTCGGCAATTCTTTCGGAGGTTTCTGATGCAGCCCTCCCATATAAATCACAGACGGAGGAACAGGTCTGATCCCTTCAAATATCGGATGTACATTTAAAAATAACATATCCACGTTGTTCTCCAACTCTTGAACAGATGGTATATCAGGACCAAAATTTTTTCTGAGTACTTTATTTTCCAGTATTTCATTATGTTCATACAGTTTCACAATTTTATAATGATTGTACAATTCTGTTACTTTCTCCCAAAGACTGAGATTGTGAAGCCTCTGCCGCACGGCTGATGGATACAAGATTGGATGGTCTGCAGCTCCAATCAAATCGTAATTGCCAGGAGTAGCTCCTAAAGAACTCACTAAAATCACCGGTACGTTTTTAAATACATATGAAAAGGCTAATGCTGGTCTCACGCAGGCTTCAAGAAATAACAGATCAAACTTTTTGCTCTTATCATTAATAATTTTTTGCACCTGTTCAGATTGGATTTGTGCGTCGACCACTGCTGCAAATGTCGAGAGGATTACATCCATTTGTGCCAGCAAATCATCTTTGCTTCCTTTTGATGCTGCTTTGATGAAATTCTCCTGCCATATATTGTAAGAAATATCATGGACGTCAATTTCTGTTAGGTTGGGTGGTGCTCCCCCATTTTTGAAGACAGGGTCTGGTGTGACAATGGTAATTTCATGCCCTCTCTTGGCTAGTTCTTGAGTCAAAGGACGAAAGACAACTTGATGGCTGATAGATGGTACAGGAAACACTGCTAAGATACGCGCCGCGTCATTTGAACTTATGAATAATATAAAACACGCGGTTAAATGTAACACTGACATTATTACGCGAACATTGATATCGACATACTAAGGTAAGTTGGTTTCTGAATCTGTTTATATGCAGTTTATTATGTTGGATGTCGTGTTTTGTTATGATCCACGTAAGGGCCGAAACTGCGTTATGCGGTCGCCCATGCGGTCCTGTAGAATAGTGCTCCGTCGCGGCTCGCCGCGCGGGCTCCCATCGCGGATACCCGTTTCGCTACGTAATAATACATTAAAGTTCTCCATCAACATGACTACATGCACGCCGTTAAAGTTGAACTAACGACACTGCGCAGGTAAATACTCCGGTTTTCGTGACGGGGATCCGCGTCGCACATGATACACGCGTGACGTCATGCAAGACGTCACGCGACGGGTGCCCTTCGCAGGCGCACGCTTTACGCAGCGTCGGCCCTTAAAGTAAAGAAAACGAATAATTTGTGGAAACACTGTCATTAACAAATTAAAATGTGATCACTACTTAGTTATAGTATCTCCAGTACAACTTGAATTATGAATTGATTTGTTTAGACATAACCAAAAAATTCATTAAGCCAAAACAGCTATGCACTCGAACAAGGAAGCGGCGGAAAGGCAGCGAAAAATACAAAAATAGAATACTATAATCTGTGAAAATTATATCAATTATTAATTGAAATAAAATTCAAAGAGTGCGCACTTAAACTACAGAGTCATTATATTTGTAACAATAATAATATAATTCTAATATATGTGTTTTATGAATTATATAAACGCTTGATCCTCATTAGAATCATTAAATTGACTGTCCCTAGGAAAACACTCGAATCTGAAAATTTGCATTGCATTTTTTGCATTATTAGTGTTTTAAGCTTAGCTTAGAAGTATTTTTTAATGTGCGTACCAAAAAACCGATAATTATCAGTGTTTATTGTTTTTTTGAAATCGAATAATATCGGAACGCAAGAGTTAAGCCGTCATATATGTACGAAAGTTAAGTATCGCCTGCATACGTGGTAGTGGTATTTTAAATTATACAATAAGTTATAGCATTAAAAAAATGTTTTGTTCTTTTCTGTGTTTCTTGGGTAATAAACCGGATCTGGTAGTTTCAATATTTCTCGGTGCAGTACATATTCAAAATAATATCGAAAATGCCGTTTCTGATTGTGTACGTGGAATGTTATGTGACGTAAACTACCTACCGATTATGGCTATTTCGGTATGTTTTAGTAAGTTAGTTTCCATATAAATAATCGAAATTTTCAGTTTCGATCAATAATGTCAGTGCAGTTACGTAGTATATGATAGTAACTAATTTTTAACCGACTTCTAAAAAAGGAGGAGGTTCTCAATTCGGATGTTTGTATTTATTTTTTTTATGTTTGTTCGCGCATAACTTCGTCGCTTGCCAATCGATTTGAAAAATTCTTTTTTTGTTGGAAAGGGTATACTTTCCAAATGGTCCCATAGTCACCAAATCGGGATCTGATGATGGAATCTTGGCGAAATCGAGGGAACTCTTCAAATATTATAGGCAACTATATAGTAATTTTGGTATTTTCATCGAAAACTTAAGCATTTACAGTCAAAAAGTAGCATTTGATGAAGTGGAACTGAGGAAGAAGACCAGAAAAGGTCAACGGAACTTCATACTCGCATAGATATCACAATGAAGATAGTTAAGTGACGTTAGAATAGTTACGTTGAAAATAGTATCATCAAAGCGATCTGATGATGTCGATGGAGCCAGAAGGTAGGCACTGGAACTCCGTAATTAATCAATGTAACCTAGCCGTGTTTGGACTTATTAGAATTGTCATGAGATGCACTTTGGCTATAAGGTACCATCGAACTGATCTGATGATGGAGTCGGAAGGTGGAAGGTAGACCCTGGAACTTCATAATAAAATAATGTAACCTAGCAGTGTTTGGGTTAATTGGAATGATCATGAGAAATAGGCACTCTGTTTATATGTGTATCGCAACTAAAAAGTGTGAAATAAAAAACTTTTTACAAAAAAAGAATAACCGACTTCACTAAAAAAAAAACAGTAAAAGGATCAAAATAACTTTAATTTCGGAAGTCGGTGTTAAATAAGATAGAAATCAATGTTAAATATCGAGAAACACCGACTTCCGAAACTTCGGTCATTCTTTTTTTGTAAAAAGTTTTTTTTCACAAAAAATATTCATAACTAGCTGTTGCCTGCCACTTCGTCCGCGTCAATTTCGTAAAAATCCACAAACACAAACGTAACTTATAAATATGTGCATGCCGAAAGCTTCTAATTCATTTGTTTTACTTTCACACAATGAAAATTAACTCCGGTAAATATGTTATGTGTAATGTATTCCTTATATCTAGATATATTTATTTTATTTATTTGGCTCACCAATAAGAATACACGTAAATGATATACATCAAATAAATTTAGAAAAGTCCATAGTTTTTATTTTAATTTTATTAAAGCTTATTCCAGGCTAGACTTACAACAACCATACCGGAACATCCGTATCCGATGTAACTGCAAAACATTGACTCCTAAGTCACAGGTCTCACCTAGTTTAGGAGGCAGGGTCCTAATATTAAAAGATACCTTCCAAAAATGTACCTATGTATGTAAGTCTGAAGTTTATAAGGTTTAATTGCTTCAATAAAGTTATTATTATTATTAATAATAAACAGAAACAGACGTCTTGAGGTCGCAATTTAGTTGGTGTTCTAAGGTTTTGCCTACCTCTATAAGGAAAAGGTTTTAGTATATATTTGTTTTTGATTAATATTATGATAAAACAACGCTGTCACCATCTTCATTATTTCAGCCGAAATGCCATCTAGCAGCTTTGGGCTCAGTGAAAAGGCGTGCAAAGAGGCTAATTGGTGAACCAGATCTTGTTAAGTACAATCTGCAAAGCCTGGAGCACAGGCGCAGGGTAGCCAGCCTTTCGGTATTTTACAGGTAGCTTTTTAGAGAATGTGCGCGGGAATTTCACGACTTGATTCTGCCATCACCTCTCTGCCATCGGACAATCCGACGTACGGCGAGTATCCTCCCAAACATTGTTAACACCTTTACGATCCGGACTAAGCGTTTCGCTTCGTCGTTTATACCGCGTATATCGAAGGACTAGAATAATTTGCCTGCTGCAGTCTTCCCGTCCATTTATAATTTAGGCGTCTTCAAGGCTAGAATGAATAGGCTCTTCATAAACTATTGCACCTCACCATCGACGGTTGCATCACTGATTACTATCTGGTGGGATTGCAGTCAAGCACTAGTTTATACTATTAAAAAGATACAATTATTTATTTTTTTATAATATAAACCAGAAATAATTAAACAAAAATTTACACGCCACGGAGTCACTGCCTGTCCATATGTTTTTACAATTGACTGTTTTCTTATATGTTCCTGCTTCGAGAAATTAATATTCATGTGTATTGTTGTCTATCTAGCCAAATGAAAATTAAGTTACGAGTATTTATTAATTTTAATAATTATATATTAGCATGCTAAGAATTTGAAAAAGTACTCACTGTCGGCAATTCCTTCGGAGGTTTCTGATGCAGCCCACCCATATAAATCACAGACGGAGGAACAGGTCTGATCCCCTCAAATATCGGATGTACATTTAAAAATAACATATCCACGTTGTTCTCCAATTTTTTGACAGCTGGTATATCAGAACCAAAATTTTTTCTGAGCATTTTATTTTCCAGTATTTCATTGTTCTCATAGAGTTTTGCCATTTTATAATGATTGTATAATTGTGTTATTTTCTCCCATAGGGTTAGATTGTGAAGCCTCTGCTTAAATACAGATGGATATAAGATTGGATGGTCTGCAGCTCCAATTAAAGCGTAATTACCAGGGAGAGCTCCTAAAGAACTCACTAAAATCACCGGCACGTTTTTAAAAACATATGAAAAGGCTAATGCTGGTCTCACGCAGGCTTCAAGAAATAACAGATCAAACTTTTTGCTCTTATCATTAATAATTTTTTGCACCTGTTCAGATTGGATTTGTGCATCCACTACTGCTACAAAAGTAGTGAGGATTACATCCATTTGTGCCAGCAAATAATCTTTGTTTCCCTTTGAAGCTGCTATGATGAAATTTTCCTGCCATATGTTGTAAGAAATATCATGGACGTCAATTTCTGTTAGGTTAGGTGGTGCTCCTTCATTCTTGAAGACAGGGTCTGGTGTGATAATGGTAACTTCATGACCTCTCTTGGCTAGTTCTTGAGTCAAAGGACGGAAGACAATTTGATGGCTGATAGATGGAACTGGGAACACTGCTAAGATTCGCGCAGCGTTATTTGAACTTATGAATAATATGGAACACGCGACTAATTGTAACACTGACATTATTTTGTGAACACTGATGTCATCATACTAAGATAAATTGGTTTCTGAACTTGTTTATATGCAGTTTATTCTGTTGAATGTCGTGTTTTTTAATGAACCGTGTTAAAATAAATAAAACGTTTAAGTTGTGGAGACATTATCATTAATTAATTAAAATATGATGACTGTTTAAGTTACAGTATCCCCAGCATAAATTGAATTATGAATTCTAATTACTTCAAATTGAGATTTTGTTTAGAAATGGCCTACGTTAAACCAACACAGCTAGATACTCAAACAAGGAAGCGGCGGAAAGGAAGCGAGAATACAACCTTTCTTCCTATCCGTAATAGACGCGGCAGGCACCGAGAGATATGGAACGACGTGCTATGGATCAGCTCTTCGTCCGGCCGTCCGCTTACCGTCCGGACTTAGTCCGAGTCGTCGATAGCCAGTAGTATTCCACTCATCATCATCTTCCTGCCCTTATCCCGTATTATTTGGGGTCGGCGCAACACGTTTTTTTCTTCCACTCTGCCCTGTTAGTCGTCATGCTATCACTAACTTCCTTTTCTTTCATATCACTCTTCACACAATCCATCCATCTTTTCTTTGGTCTCCCTCTCCCTCTCCATCCACTCGCGCCTCAAAAAGATACCAGTAAAATCGTAGGGGCTCAGCAGGCCCAAAACCTGCTAGAGTTTTAGTCAGTAAAAATCTGACACACCCTCCCGTTACGCCCTAGTACCGGATAAGTCACTGAACGATTTCCCATCTTAAAAAGGGTGGGGTCTACAGATGATAGACTTAGCAGTCGGTTGCCTGAATAATGATTTTTTCACATTTCTCTTGTAGCCGTATTCGATCGCAAAGAGTGACCTTGTCACCCTCGGCTTGATTCGGACCTGCTTACTTGACCTTTCCGGCAGTTGTAAAAAATTTAATAATAAGTGTGCCGTTTTTACTTCTTAACCATATAGAAAATCGAATTAAATATGATATAATCAGCTTATTAATTGCTTAATCAGTGCCTGATAAAAAAACTAATATCAGGAAATATTCTGACAGAGAATTTCATAGCAAAAACTTTGGTTTGAATTGATTTTTATCCAGCAGTTCAATCCCAAGCCTTTTTGTCCTCAAAATAGTCCTATACTATATAAAATGTATTTTGGAAAAGTTTTCGTTTTACAAAAGATTTAAATTTATTAAGGCATATGACCTTGAATATGACTATGAAGTTTATTATAATAATGCATACATTGGCATCTGAATGAGTTTCTTATTTTTTTGAGTTTCTTGTATATTAAAGTTATGAATATAAATGTATTTCTTAAACATGTTTTAATTCTTATGGGCAAACAAAATATTCTCGTAAGTATACTGAGAAGGTAGTCATTATATTAATATATTTCAATTTATCTTTGAGGGAGTATCTGGAACTTAATTTCAGGTCGATAGGGCTGACCCTCAAGCAGCTCCTGCCCAAACTAGAGGGTCCAGATGCCTCCTGTCGGGGTTTGTATCAGCGTCGGGTCGTCGATGAAGTACTTGGGACTCATCCTCGACACCTGATGGAATTCCGAGGAGCACTTCCGACATCTGGCTCCCAAACTGGAGTGGGCTAGAGCTGCCTTCTATATATTTAATCTAGGGGGACCGGACGCCTCCTGCCGGAAGCTCTACGTAGGAATCATGCTATTCATGACCCTTCAGAGGGCGCCGGGGTGGGCACCATCGCTGCGTAAGCGACCAGTGGCGAAGCTGAACGCGTCCTAGAGGCTCATGCCCATCCGGTTGATGCGGGTATACCACATGATCTCCCGTGAAGCGGCGAGCCTTCTTGCTGGCCGTGTCCACCTTAAAAAAAGAAAAAATGGGTAACATTTTCAGAAGCCGATGCATGGTCCTAGTAGGGTTCGGGCCTGCTGTGCCCCTATAGTTTTTTTGACATCTCTTTGAGGCGTCGAAGGCACGGGCTGGGTCTTGACGCTCATAGGACGGCCGGGCGGCGAGCAACAGGCAGTTCGTTTTCAAGCTCGCTCCTATGGTGGCTTATTGTCAGGGTCAGGGTCCTGGTGGCTGGGGCGTGCGGCCGTTTCCTTGGTTGAAGTAGCTGACCGCCGCCCATTTCCCGTCGCTTCGTATCATGTCCTGTATCAGGCCCCGGCGCGAGTGGTCGCCACCGAAAAATTTGTAGATAAATAAAATTAGCGATTGCCTGATGTAACATGGTTTTTCTTATTAGTTTTTTTTTAATATTTTCTGTTCGAATAAATGTTTTTTATACGTACACAAATATATTAAGGAAATATAATAGAAACAAAGTCGATTTAATTTAAACTTTTTCTCTTCCGTGCACGGACGAACAGCATGGTCGATTACCAGCATAACGTAAAGAGGGTTGTTGAGACGACCAATCTACGTTTTAATTACGTGACCATGTAAATTTAATTATAAGTTAAGGGTCAAAAACAGTAACAGCAAAAACTGGATAAAGAGTTGCCGTTTTTTGAAACGGACCATTTAGAGCAGCGATAACTTTGGAATAATATTTACAACAAGTTTTTTTTTCTATTTTATAATTAACTGTTCAATGCCGCCAGTTTTTTAAGGCATGACTTTTTTAATGGAGGAGTTTTTCGACACCTTATATTTGTTTTTAGTTTTAAATTAGTTAAAGGTTTTTATTGTTTTTTTTTTTGTTGTAGTCTTTACATAATTTATTAGTAGTAGTTTAGTACTTTAAAAGAATATGTATATATTATAAGCGATTCTTAGTAAAAATTTACATGTCAAAAAGTGTTTATATGTCTTTAAAATTGAATGTTTTCACGTTCTTATTTTCAGAAATTAGTATTCATGTCTGTTGGTCAGTCTATTTTTCAAAATGAAACTTAAGTTATTTCAATTGAAAAAATTCTAAGCAAATGACTTGTGGTATTTTCAAGTAGGAGACCGAATTTTGTCTTCCAAGTTTGTATACCTACACATTTTTTTATGATGTGGAAATCATCGTAATAATTACTTCTCCCGCTATAGGGTAGAGCAAGAGAGCATATCATACTTTTCAGACTGACTAAAACCCATCTGTGTTCTTCTTAACTTTTTGGAATATTCCCCCGACCCTAGCGGGTATCGGCCCTACTACTATGGGGCCTTAGTCAAGCGAGGTAGACTACGAGAGGATACGGCTCCACCGTATCCTCTCGGCAGTCTGCAAAAACCCGAATGTTTCTTCCGCATGAATTCGAAGCAGGAACTTTCTGAATTGGCAATGTCCTATGATGACCTTCATCAGGCGAAAGGACATGACTTTTCTATTCTTTAACATTATCGTGTCATCCTGTATCTTTGTGTAATAAGTACAATATAAGTAAAACAATATTTATTTCTTAAAAATCATCTTGGCTACCTACAAGCTGGCCAGAAGCTGTTCTTTGCTAACATACGCCAAAATAAAATGTACAAAATGTATTTTTAAATAAAGAAGATGTAGATGTCACTGAACAATATACAAAAAAAAAACTTTCAGTGGAATGAGAACTTTCTCCTTTCTTTGATGTCGGTTAAAAAAACAAAACTGCTTGTGATTTTTTTTAAAAGGTGAGGACGCCGCGTCGCTTCTCTAACCACTCCACTCACTCCACTCATAGAGAACTGAGACTTACCATTGCGATTATGTCGTTCCTAATATTTTGACTTTTGGACAATCGTTATTTCTAAAAGAATCTAGCTTTGTCCAAAGTTTCTTTTCCAAACCAGTTTCTGCAATGGACGTAGCTCATGATTCCGTTTATAGTCAAGTTTGCTGGATGTATGTATGCACAAATGTATGCGGTAAGTAGTGTGCGAACCCTCCTATCGAGGGCGTCAAGTTCTGTCTGAGTCCATTTGATTATGCCGAAAAAATATATCAATACCGGCATGACCTAACCATTGAAAGCGCGCACCTTGTTTCCACCTGATAAAAGATAGTACTTTATTCAGGCGGCTAAAGAATCGCTATTTCAGCGATTGTTTCACGTCATCAGTATTGATCTCAAACGCTTCCGACATACCCAAATACTTATAAGTTTCGGTTGAACAGAGGGATCTACGGTGTATGGAATCCGAGAGTTGTATTCCCACGGATTCCATAATCTCATCTCTTTTTAAATGTAGTGCAGTCATACTATGACTGCACATTTGTCCACACCAAATTCCATCCTGATGGCACTACTGAAGGTTTCATTAATATTATTATTATTATGTCTTCTATTCACTTTTGTAGTAAATAAACCATACCGTACCATACCAAACCGTATTTGATTGCTTTAGGTAAATAGAGACAAGACTATTAACAGTATATAACAAACGCCTATATAAACACGTATTAATTTGTATCTTCAGGTAACGTTAGTTATTAAACAAATATGCCGATAATGAGGCTATTAGCATATTTTGTATTGTTCTTGTTACAATTATGTGATAATTATTCAAATTTAAAAGTAAACTGTTTGCTTAAAAGCACTATTAGCAGAATGAAGCATGTGTATTAAGAACGAAATACGATTTTTGCTAAAAGTACAAACAAAGATTTTGTTTTGTTTCTTCATGGTTTTGACATCGACCTTTGAAGTTAAAGTTATTTTGCATTTTTTTTAGATTTTTTGTTGGAGGTGGGTTTTGAGTTGTATTTTTGTGTACGTTGTTTTTTTTTCCTTTTTTGCTTTAATATCCAAAATTAAACAAGTCCTGTGATAACCCACATAGTGCGGGAGGAGCTGTTTTATGATTTTCCATCTCAAAAAAAAGGTTCTTACTTATAGCAATGAGAAAATGCCTATAATATCAATCTACACATTAGCGGTGCTTTTTGTAGTAAAAGAGTTCTATTCTGTACCTTGGTAGTCCAAATCCCCCCGGGGATTCCGTTTTTTCCTTTTGAGGTACGGAACCTTAAAAATGGGGATTAGTGATAGCTTGACAAGTGACAGGACAGAACGGAAGAAAAGAAAAAATATGTTGCCATTGCACTGAACATAAATATGTAACATGGGATACGAGCAGGAAGATGGTAATAAATGTTACACATCTGCATTACCCATGTACCTCTTCTCGCAAACCAGCGTGATTTTTTGTTACGAAATAATAGAAATAGAAGGTACACACAGACAGGACGTGATTAAACAAACGAGACTATCTTCGAAAAGTATTCTTCCAAACGAAAAAATCTATCATCAGAACTTAGACCAGCAATGAGCATCGTAATCGATAAAAAAATGGATAGACAATTGTTGTCAGTTCTCTATTGATTTTTTTGCCAATTATTGGCAAAAATGTTGTTTAACAATGTACAGAAAAAAAATCCATCGAGACTTCTGTTTGTTTTGAAGTCGATTAAAAATAAAACTGCTTATGAATTTTTGAAGATAATTATTACCTTTAAATGATATGCTTTATTTTTATTATATATAAAAACTTAATGATAATTATATATGTACGAAAATACTACTCAACAGGTTTATTGATGACTAGCTGACCCTGCGAACTTCGTACTGCCTAACAGTCAATGAATGTAGTATATCTTTCGATATAGTAAACCGATTGCGATTAAACAAAGCCTAAGTAATATATTAATTTACACACAATTTAATTGTATAAAAGTTATCTATATTGATTTCGTACATTTTACGTCATGCGCGCACAACTAAAAACTTCTACAGATTTATTATATGTATAGAATAAAATCACGAGGTTTTTATTTTATTTCCTATTTTTCTTAAAAATTTACACAATGAATAAACGCCAAAAATGAATAAAGATATTGTAACTAATAATCCTATTAACATAGTTAGCACAAGTTGTAGTTCTAGATACTCTGTCCACGATATGTTGGAGGCGGGCGCGCGAAGGTGTCTCGCTCCACCGTGACGCAGCACGTGCTCCACCCACCACACGGCACGTTCAAGAGGCGGCTGAGGCCGATCGTGTATCAAGTTGCGAAGGTTGACTATATTGCGTCGATAGCTGAAAAATACAGAAGAAATCATTTTGATATTATTCTTAAAACTCAACTTGATGCTCCAGCCAAAATTATGTTCTTACAGAAATTACGATATCAAATGTAATTAAAAACATAAAAAAATATTAAAAGCACTTTTGATTTTGGTAATTAGTGTTTCTGGTTTTTGGACATTTAAATTTTTTAGCCACTTCCACTTCTTCTTCTTCTCTCACAATTGGAGGTCGCAAAAAACAAATGTTAATTTTGCCTTTAATATTTCTGACGACTTAGTTGCTATAGTCATCACCATCATCATTATTTTAGCCAAAAGACGTCCATTGTTGGACATAGGCCTCCCTTAAGCGTCACCACAATGACCGGTCCTGTGCGTCGCGCATCCATCAGATTCCCGCGACCTTCACCAGGTCATCAGTACACCTTGTGGGAGGCCTTCCAACACTGAGTCTTCCTGTACTTGGTCGCCACCCCAGAAACTATCGTCCATCTGTTCTGGGAAATGTGTCCTGCCTACTGCCACTTAAGTTTGGCAATTCTTCGGGCTATGTCGGTAACCTTAGTTCTCCTGCGGATACGATTATGTGATTGAAAATCGACCGACTTACGATCATGTTAATGGTAATTATGTGATGATATCGTTTGAGTTTAATTAGGTATATCGCAGGTCAGGATACATATTGTAACGGTGTTCCGTGATGATTCCAAAATAACTGTACCTTTAACCTTGTCTCAATATTTTTCATTCTGTGTTAGTATTATTTTATTTATAGCTGTAGGCACACAAAGTCAACATCCTGTCTCTATAAAATTGTAGAAATTTTGAAGGAATTTTGCGAGTTAAAAAAATCATAAGTTGTACATATACATATGCAATACATATGAATTTTAATTTTGTTAGCCAGGACAGTTTAAAATCATGGAGGTCAGTAATAAATCAACGCCTGATGGAATTGTTATAACTAAAATTCTTATATTCTAATAATTGCTATCTTGAAATGGACTGCAGAATAATGATGAATTGAAGTGACGCTTCAATATTATCATCGTTAGCCATTGTCAAAAGCTAAAAATGAACATTGAAATGCACTACCAGAATGTGGTATGGTCAATCTGTACATTTTTGTTATTTCGGTTAGTCCAACTCAGAGGTCAATCGTTAAATCCAACTCGGTTGGTCAGCGTTTGAAAAGCTGCTTCGTTGCATGATTGTAACCAAAATAACCCAAAGAATCGCCAAACTTAAGTGGCCGTGTGCTGGGTACATTGCTCGAAGAACATATGGCCGATGAGACTGAAAGGTTCTGGAGTGAAGGCGTACTAGAAAAGGCAACATCGGAAGGCTTTTCACAAGGTTGACTGATGACCAGATGAGGGTTGCGGGAATCCAATGGATTGGAAGATTTGAATCAAATGGACGCAAGACGTGCAGGACCGGTTGTTGTGGCGACACTTGGGGGATGACTATGTTCAACAGCGGACTTCTTTTGGTTGAAATGATGCTGATGACATGTGACGCTTTTGACTGATGTTGGTGAATAATGATTTCAATGATCGCTAATAGCTGATAGAAAGTCACTTTGATATCTTAAGTGGGTGTCAGTAACAGGATTAATTTGAAGAAGTTTTCAATTGTTAATTTCTTACCTGTCATCACCAATAACAGTGGTAATAGCATTCTTCAAATCTTCTTCAGTAAGTGTTTCTATCTCCAGTTTCATTCCAATCTTATGATGAACGTATCTTTCGACGTTGAGCCACTGATCACCAAACATTGGTATACCAATCAGAGGTACTCCAGCTGTTATAGCCTCGTCAGTTGATTGTAGACCTCCTTGGGTTATGAAGAGTTTAACATTCGGATGCTCTGGAATAACAAGATTATCATTGTGTTACCTTTTTTTTTTCGAGACACAAAGAATAGTGGTGGCCGAGTGGTAACGGCCCCGACTTACGAGTTGTCGCTCGGGGGTTTAAACCCGGCCAGGCGCATTACTTTGTGTAATTTATTTCATCACCACTGCTCTCAAAACGGTAAAGGAAAACATCGTGTGGAAACCGGCATGTCCTAGAACCAAAAATTCGAAGACATGTGATATTCACCAACCCGCACTGGGCTCGCGTATAATCCACCACACTACGGCCCATTCCCTCTCCTAGAGAGAGGAGGCCTGAGTCCCACTAGTAGGAACATTAAAAGTCTGATTATGCTTATGCTAGAGAAAAACAAAAATGCACTGAATTAGCTATCATTAATGTGACTTTCGTAATCACTGTCTGTCTCTATGTATGCTTAGATCTTTAAAACTACGCAATGGATTTGGATGCTATTTTTTTTTAATCGATACAATAATTTAAAATGAAGGTTTACATGTGTAATACATACATTATATAGTGAAGAAATACTGATAATTTTAGAGGTTTCTAATGAGATGTCGTAAATATACACATTTGTTTTTCGCTTACACTGCAATCGCTGTCTGAAGCGTACGAAATTGATCCAAATAATGGGCTACAGTATTGTATACCCTAAAAAGGTCTACAAAAAAGCCGCGACGGTATATGTCTATCTTTTAGGGATAACCCGTAATTACCATTTTTATCATTTACTTTTTACGAGAAATAATGGCTTATTTACGAAGCGATTTTAAGCATTTATCCTTTTTCAATTAAGTACCTTAAATATAGAGTGCATTTAATATGTCATCCCTTTATCATAGCATAGCATAGTCGGCCTTATAATGATCCCACTGCTGGGACTCAGGCCTCCTCTCTAGGATAGGGAATGGGCCGCAATCCACCACGCGGGCCCAGTGCGAGTTGGTGGATGTTACATGTCTTCGAATTTTTGGTTCTAGGTCCTAGATGAGAGCAATGGTGATGAAATAAATTACATAAAGTAATGCGCCTAGCTGAGTTCGAAACCGCGACCTACAACTCGTAAGTCGGGGTCGTTACCACTCGGCAACCACTGCTCAACCATCAACTTCCCTTTACAGCATGTAATTTAAATGAATATTTTTGAAGATATATGCAGGGACATAGCGGTTGCGTTGACACCGGCCGGGGAGCAATTTCCCGTAATTGTATCTTTTGAAATGGCCATTCATAAATCTGTGGTCAAACTTTCAACGTTGCAGGCTTAGATTTGAGCGTTGACTGTTTTTCATATGACATTTTATATGTCCCTCTTTCAAGAGTAACATCTAAAGAAAACATGTTTATATTGTCTAATGACAAAATAGCTGTAAACGTTGTAGACATTTTGTAGTATATTTAGTATCATTATTGCCCCCGTGCGAAGCCAGGGTGGGTCGCTAGTGTTACTAAAATAACTAGTGTTTAATATGTTAATTAAGTTGCAATAACCTTCGCAGCTGCGGTGGACGTCGATGTTAATATTAATAACATATGTGAAAGAACGCTATTTATAAGTATGTCACAAACTATCAGCTTACTTCGATTCAGTTAACAGTCTAGTCTGATAACTAAACAGCACCGTTCGACTAGCGCTTAAGTAATATTCATCTAAAACAAAATTTAATAAATTGGCTGGCGTGGCCTGACTCAAGGCATCTCGCTCTGCTGACTCTTTCTAACCCCCGTCATCTCCTTCATCTTAGTCTTTTAAACCCAATAGACAAAAATTTGGCTTTGCCCAACGTTATTTCAGTCAGTTTATTTTACTAAAAACCGTCGTCAGTACATCGCGGGCTAAACGCAAAAAAAAAAATACATTTTTAGGACTTGCCACGGCCTCTTTTTAATGTCTAAACTAGGTAAGTAATAAAAAAATATAAAAAAGTAATAAAACAAATCCTTCCTTGTTGTGCATCTTTGTTACAGATAGAATATATGAAATTTCATGCTTCTAGATCAAACAGTTCAGGCGGAGCTTCGTTAGTCACTAAAAATAAATTTAAGATTTATGTGAATAAAAACTGATTGTAAAAATAATTAATATGATTTACTTAGTAGGTCTGATTGCGGCCACCACTTGGATATCCTGATGTTGTCTGCACGTCCGGGTAACTCCTTCGCGTTCCATTTCAACAACACAATGTACGGCAATTGAGAGAGAACTTTCACAAGAATCTTTACTTTTTCTGCAGTAAAAAGAGACGTGTCCACGTTTGTTCCAAAACTTATGTATATCACACCTTCTTGAAATGAGTCTAATAATGATTTGATGTCCTGGAAAAATTGATTGAATCAATAGTATGTCATTCCATTTTTAATTATTTTTTTATTTAACACCACATTGAGAACCAATTAAGATATTTAACATTCACAAAGAAACCTGTTACAAGCATAATAGTAGCTACAAATATGTTATCAACACTTTCAGAAATGTCTCACAGTACTTCTGACTTGCCAATATTGTCAATTAATCTGAAGAACGTATGCTATTAACTTAATTTTTATGTTGAAAGTATCCAATTTTGTTAAATTTTTAAATAACAACCACACTCATGACAAGACAAAGAAAAAAAAATACCAAGGCAGCATTATCAGTTGGTTCCTAAGGTATTTAATATGCTATTTAATAGTTTGAAGGGTAAATAAAGGATTTAGTGTTATAATAAGTACAGAGCCCAATAAAGATAAGATAGAGAGATTGTGTGTGGAATATTATGAATGAACAAAGTAAGAAGTACACCGTTTGTCTGTCACCAGTTAGATGGAATGTTCACAGAATAGTTTTGATCGACGTTTGTTTACATTTAAAACGACCAATTCGATCGACTTTAAAAGTAGATTGACAGACATGCTTTTTATTTGATCAGTGAACGCTGACAAGACGAAATAGGAGAAAAAAACATGTTGCGTAGACTCCAAACAGCAGAAGACAAGAGCATGATTATAATAAAAATGATTAAGTAGGGTGTTTAAAACCTTACCGCTGGTAATTTATTTTCAGGCTTCTGATGTATACCACCCATATACACGACAGAAGGAGGTACAGGCCTTATGCCTTCAAATATTGGATGCACGTTCAAGAATAACATGTCAACATTATTCATTAATTTCGATACTGATGGCATTTCTGGCCCAAAATGTTTTCTTAGCATGACAGTTTCTAATTCCTCAAACTCACTATTGATTCTTGCTATTTGATATTCATCGTATAAAACCTCTATTTTCTCCCACATAGTCAAATTTAGATTTTTCTTACGATTGACTGAAGGATAGAGCAATGGATGAATGGGAGCGCCGACTGCTTCGAAGTTTCCATAAGATGCACCAAACGAACTTATTGTGATCAAAGGAGCTTTGTAAACAAAAGAAAATACAAGAGCAGATCTAACACAGGCTTCGACTAGCACCAGATCAAATTTTACACTCTTATCATTAATCAAGTTTTTGACATCTTTATGAGATAATTGTGCATCAACTCCTGCAAGACCAATACTCAAAAATAGTTTCACTTGATCCGTTAACCCTCCTTTACTGTCTTTTGGTACTGACATAAACTTTTCCATCCATATTTTATACGATATATCGTGTACGTCGATTTCTGTCAAGTTGGGAGGTGTTGCTCCTTTTGGGAAGGCTGGATCAGGTGTAATGACTGTGACCTCATGACCTCTTCTGGCTAGCTCTTGAGTGATAGGTCTGAAAACTATTTGGTGGCTAATAGATGGCACTGGAAACACTGCTAAAATTCTTGCCGTATCAATTATATTCACAAACAAAGCACTGAATATATATAAATTAAAAAACACTGTCATTCTGGCGGTTAACGATGCTTAACTAAGTATCGTCTGTGATTTTCTTCCAGACACTATTATCTTGCCTGAGGTTTTTTTCCAAGCAAACATAATCCAGTTATTGCACCAAATTTATCTCTAAATTAATTATTATTACTGCGCCTCAAAACTTCTGGGTCACTAATAAAAAGTGTAATAGTTTCAAAATATATAAAATGATTTAGTGAGACTGAAAAGTAATAAATGCTAAAAAAATGTTTTTTTTTTTCTTGTTTATTAAACAACAATAATAATACAATCATACTAACGTATTTACAAATCAGAACAAACCATCGCGGGTGTATGTCAGAAGTGACAAACTCGGCGCCAAAACATATTTTTAAGCGAACAGTAGGTATACATACATAGTTACAAAGATACTTTCAAAATCGCATTCCGTCTTCCGATTTCATTGTAAATCGCAAGCAAAAATAAAAGGCGTTTTTTTTCTCTGGATAAATTATCATATGGCATCCCCCGCTCTTGGGTGAAGCGGGATATAGTGTCAGACTTTTACTGACTAAAATCCCATTCCTGTTCCTTTGTTGCCTTTCGTACCGGGGCCGAGTCTTCTTGTCTTATTGGCCCCAGTAGGCTTCGATTCTGCTGGGCCCCTACGGTTGCTAACAGCTCTTTGAGGCGCGCGTGGAACACTACGCGCCGTCGACGACTTGGGCTCGGTCCGGACCATAGATATAAGAAAGGCCGGACGATTACTGGATGGTCGGACGGCGAGCTACCCATTGCTTGCCGTCCGCAAACCCGCGCCTACGGTGGCCGGAAATCGGGATCGGAATAGGCTTGTGTTAAAACGCTTACCAAAAACCTATTTTACTACCTAAATTTGAAATACCTGCCAAAATGGATCAACCAACACAAAAACTAACCAAATTTTGTATCATGAAGTATTATACAAATCAAGCTATTTTCGTTTTTATTCTATGCTACAAAAATAAACGCTTCTAAAGCTAATTTAAGACGGCTTGGGAAAGGTCGCAGTAGGCCCCTACGGGAGTCTCCTATTTCTGTCTGTGATATTTAAAGGCATCTAACACGAAAGGGATAATGGAGGCTTTATTCATTTGTTTTGTTCACTAATTCTTTAACTAAACCTGTCCGTTCCAAGCTCACTTCGTTCACTCTTGGAAATATTTTGATAAGTAAAAAAATTTGAATATTAATCGTACAATTATTCTGAGTGTATATTTATTGCGGGATTTAAAATGTAAATTTTTTAGACGCGTTGGTAAAGAGTGGGTTTATTTATGTAAAGTTAATATATGTTACTTGGAACTTATTCTTAGGGACAAAAAATATTTTGGTGAGCAATGTAATTACTTTTAATATTGTGCCTAAGCTCTTGCTTCAAAATGGAAGCGGGCCCGACTCATAGCACGCCTGCAAGATCAAATATGGACCAAAAAGAGTTAAAGAATGAAGGAGGACAGTAGGCAAAAGAAAAAAATTAGACCTTGCAGATTAAGGATGAAATTAAACGCACAGCGGGTCCAAACAGGACATAAACAGCAGAATCCAGAGAAAACTGGCTTAATATGAAGGAGGCTTGCAGAGAGATTCCTACATATTCGACATTCCTTTTTAGGGTTCCGTACCTCAAAAGGAAAAATGGAACCCTTATAGGATCACTTTTTTGTCCGTCTGTCTGACAAGACCCTTTATCTCGGGAACGCGTGAGGTATTGAGTTGAAATTAAAACCATATATTCAAATCTGCGGTCCTTATAGCTGTGAAAACTATTGAAAAAAAAAAGATACGGCCGTTTATGTAGCGAAAAATGTATTTCGACAATCTCAGGGGAATCAAAATTCATAGGGCACTTCCTGTTGACCTAGAATCCTGAAATTTAGCAACAAACAAGGTCTCATAGCATAAGTGCATAGGCTGCAGTATGATTTCTATACTTTCCCTAAAATAAAGAATAAATTGCGTGGACAGAGATTTTCATCACCTGAAGAAGCTGTGGACGCCTACAAAACGGCCATTTTGGAGACCTCAACTTTCGAATGTTATGGTTGCTCCAATTATTGGTTCCATCGTATGGAAAAATGTGTCAAATTTCGCGGAGAATACTTCGAAAAACAATAAATACATGTTTAAATAGTAATGTTGTGTCACTTCCTTGATTGCCGAAATTTTCAGAGCTGCCCTCGTATAGGAAAAAATATGAAAACTGTAAATTTGTAGTTTCGTCACAAAAAACCCTGTTTTTATAGGTAAGTTTGTACGGAACCCTCAGTGTACGAGTCCGACTCGCACTTGCCCGGTTTTTTTAAACTGTGACTACTAATTATTAAAATAATTAACTACTAATTTTTTTGACGCTAACAAAACTAATTAACTTTGCAAACTAGCATTTTCTGGAATATATAAATGACTTTTTTATTTTATTTATTTATTTATTGTACCCAAAATCAAAATAGTGATGCTTAGAGGAGGTCTATGTCCAACACTATTTCATACGAAGTAACCAATGAATTCTTGTTTAAGAGAAGCGTACTCGTAAACAATATAAAGTAATTGAACGATAAAAAAACATTGATAAACTATGCGTGTTTATGTAGTTATAAATTAAAACTGTTTTTTTTAAGTATATCTTGGTATTTAATTGAAATTAAATAGTAGGTAAAAAGCTACGTATTTTTTTAATGTAATCGTTCATAAATAATTATTAGGTCCTGTTTCAGGGATTAATTTTTCGTATGTATGAAACTATTACACTTTTTATTAGTGACCCAGAATTATTGCGGTACTTTGTATTGCTGTCAATGTTCAAATATTGGTGGGCGATAAGAACTATGTAGGCATAAAAGTATACAAATTAGTCATTTAAGTGGCACTAAACAGATAACAGGTACCTTGACGCAATGGGTAGATTGCGTTTCATAACTAAGGGTCGCCACACACGGGCCACAAGCCACAACTACAAAACGCCGCCACCGGCATCTTCATACATTTTATATGGACTCACCGCGGCCCGCTTTTTGTGGCCCGCACTGGTCACTAAGCACCGATACAAAACGTCGCCTTACGCTATTCGCGCATTTAAACCTTCTTCAATAGAGTCTTTTACAACACTGCGCGTATAGGTTAAAAAAAGTGTCAGCCATTGGCCACAAGTGGCTGTTGCGTGCTTCAGCTTCCTTTGTGGCCTCTTCTAGCTTCTCATGGCGGTGTCTGTGGCTGTGGCATGTGGCCCATGTGCGGCGACACTAATAGGACGGCAACGGCAACAACACTCCGCAAGCAACGGCTTCGAAATGTTGACGATACGACGATGCCTTTAATCAATAAAACTGGTAAATTTATAGTAAAACTATTTACTGTCAGCAGATTCATCTGCGCGAAAGTAGGTAAATTGTCCGAAGGGAATATCCTGTGGAGTAATTACACTAAAAAAGCCTATAGTGCTCTGTGCGTCCAGTATAACAACGCGTTCAGAGGTCAGTTGGGGCTTCCATGCATGTTCGTTAACCACAGCACAGATGGCTTCCAGGCAGTGCTTCGCAAAAGAACGGCCTCCCTGTGGTCTCGGGTAAAGAAGAGCACTAACACGCTTCTGCGCGTGGTATCGGACTGAGTGGACAGACAAATCCTGAGGCAGTGGTCGCTCATGCACGTCCAAAATAAAAATCATTTTAAATAATACTTACGTAGTTATAAGTTTGCAATAACATAATATGGATTTGTGTCAAAAGTGTGTCTGAAATAAATATTTTAAATTTCAAAATTTTTAATATAGTCGACGACGAGAGAAAAAGTATCCTATGTACTATTGCACTACATGGTCTAACCGCGTACCAGCATAATGTTTTAAGGTCTCAGGACTGAAAAAATAGATTGATGAACTGGTGAATTTAGTGAGTGCATCGTAATTATTATAGTAGCTGCTACTAGCGGCTTCGCCTGGTTGAAAGTAGAAAATTGTCTCAAGGGAACATACTTCCGGGATGAAAAGTATCATACGTTTTATTCCAGAACGTGGTTAACCCGTGTACCAAGTTTCATTAAAGTTGTTTAGTCGTTCGAGTGTGAAGAAGTAACAAACATACACAGACATACTGGGTTGCCATGACGTTTAAAGTAAGATTGTTTTTTTTTTATTCCATTGTGGGTAAGAGATGGCGCTAGACAACCTGTATAGCTCTGTCTCTTACGCACACTGAAATAAGAATTAAATAATCTTACTCTAAACGTCATGGTAACTCACATGAACTGTCGCCTTTATAATATTAGCGTGATGTGAGATTAAGGCGCTTTGATTTGTGCAAATTTTTCAGCATCATTCCTTTTAAATGGTAAAGGCGAGTCCTTAAATTTTAAATTTTATGCCATATCTCTCGATATTTTACAGGATATGTTTTGGACAGTCATCATCATCTTCCTGCCCTTGTCCCATCTTATTTGGGGTCGGCGCAATACGTTTTTTTCTTCCATGTGTGGACAGTGTGCGCGGGAATTACGTGACTAGGTTCCGCCATCACCTATCTAGAATCGGACCACCTGATGTACGGTGAGTGTACACCCTTAAATTGGTAACAGCTCTACAGTCCAAACCACGATACGTGTTCTACGATAAGCGTTTTGCCTCGTCATTTATACGACGTACACTGAAGATAAGGTCTGTGTATCAGTAGGCATATTATAAGCTATACCTAAGGGGGTTTATCTTTAGATTTTGGATGTGAAAAAATGATTAAACGTGCTAAGAAAATAGGTTGGCTTTTCAATCCAGTCTGACAATCCCAATCTACTGCTAGACATGGACATTGGCCTTTTTTTAAGTTTTGTAGCTATAAAATTCAAATGACAGAGGATAAGCATTGTCGTACAGCATGGCAATGCCGCTAGTCTTTTGGGCACATAAACAGTCGTCATGCGGAAGAGTTTTTTGACGCCATATTTTAGTTAGTAGTAATTAGTGTACCTAATCAGGTACTTAATCTGCAATATCTATTTGGTATTCTTCTCATAAAACAAATTTCATAATGATTAAATTCAAAATATAAAGGTCCCATAGATTTAAATTAGTGTAAAAGTTTTGTTACTATTCTGGAGTACAATAAAGTTAAATCTATTCTAAAGGTCACTAAATTTAATGACATTAAAAATAAAATAAAAAACTTTTCGAAATCTGAGCCATAAAATCCGAATCTCCATCTAATGCATCCGTCATTCGCCCCAGTCACCTTTTTAAAGTCATCGTTATCATTTAGTTAGCAGCTAATGGTTACCAATCGCAAGCACCATTGTTGTAAGCTTGATCATCAAAATTGTTTAGATTGTGTTTACACGAGCAAGAATTTCTAAAGCTATTGGTATCATTGAATGTTCATAGTAATGTAGCAAAAGGCGTTATTGGGTCAAAATAATTAATGATTAGAAAAGGGGTGACAGCTGAAATCTGTAAAATAAAATCCATGTTGCACATACAACTAATAAATTTAAAAAAGGGCAAGAGATTGTATCATGATGGTAGTATCATGTATAAATGCGTTGATATTGCTGCAATAAAAAGAATTAGCAATCGTTTTAATATGGACAACAAGTTGCTATACTATTGCGATAAGGCACATAACTTTGAACAGTAAAAAGAAAGGAATGGTAAAATTGCTATGTAAAACGAGCAAGGGTCAAATTATAGTCAATTTGTGTGAACAAGCATTCTTCAATAAAATCCAATCCCACAATGAAAAAATGAATTCCTACTTCTTGCATTGGTAAGTAAAGCGTATTAATGATTTTCCAATTTGTCACATGAATCTATAAAAGCGAAATACGACTCACTAATTAATCACTAAATCTCAGAAACTATAACTTCTACTAACTTAAAATTTGGCAAGTAGGTTCTTTATACGGTGTAGACATCTGCTAAGAACGGATTTCCCGAAATTCACCCCTTAAGAGGATGAGACGGGGTCCAAAGTTTGTATGGAGAAACCGACTTTCCCGCGGTCGAAGCCGCTGGCAGAAGCTAGTATAACATTTACTGAAGCGAAAGTTTGTGTGTATGTTTGTTACATCTCCAGACTTAAACAACTGACGGTATATAAGTGAAATTTAAAATACGGATAGTCCATGTCCTAGAATAGCACGCAGCACTTTTGATCCCGAAAGTATGTTCCTTTATTGGACTCTTTGGATTGGGGTTTGAGGATATGGGAGTGGGTATGTGTGTGGTGCTATTAATTAGAGGTATGGTAAAATCAGTCACGCCTGAGCGAATTTAGCTGATACATAGCACAAGTGTCTTCATCTATTACTTGAAAAAGGATATCATTTCGATCCTATGTTAGATTTTAGTAGTTTGTTCCCATTAATCTGTGTTGAGCTACACGAATACTGACAAATGCTTGCACTGACTGGACAGGTCTGCTCAGAACTGTGTGGTTCTTTCTTCAAAAGACCAGCTCAGACTCCAACCTGCATGGTTCTCATTTGATTTGACGATTACATGTTTGCTGTATGGACTTTAAAAGACACTTTGACCCCTGAGTTTGTTTCGGTGTTTCTTCTTAAGGTAGTCAGCTAGGAAACACCGGCCTCATCTAGTTTAAATTGATAAAAAAAAAAAAATTACGTGTATAAGTGTTCTTAAAAAACCTACTTGCAAAATAAATATCATTTATCATTAGATGATTTATACCATTCAAGCGGCTAAAGCTGTTAGCAAAAGTTCGATAGAACTAGTGTTTTACTTACCTCATTTTTGCCAATAAAAATTTGATGTAAAAAAAATCAAAGTATGTGCCTAATTGACATAAAGAACGCTTGGACTTTGACCATCATGTTGTCTGCATGCAATATACTGAGATTGAGTGTTGATAAACAGTTGCTATTAAAATATTATCAGTTGTAGGTATTTTCCGACGCAGCAGGATGGAAATGCAACCGTTTAAAGGCGGCAATCAAGATCAATTAATTGTTTGTCATCATTTCATAATATTGAATGTGTGCTAGTGTTGAAAATAATGTATAACTTTTAGTAAATAAGTACAGCGTAATCATGTGTAAAATAATTCTGCGTTAAGTGCCATATTAAAAATCGAAATTTTAAAATGTAGTATTTTTATTATTTGTCCTATGGATTGTGTGAACAGTGATATGAAAGGAAAGAAAGTTAGTGATAATATGACGGTTGACAGGATAGAATGGAAGAAAAAAATGTGTTGCGCCGACCCCAAATAAGATGGGACAAGGGCAGGAAGAGGAAGATGATGATGATGTCCTTTCCTTCAAGCTTGGCTTTTCTATTACGTTATCTATTTAGGTATTGGTCTAAAATTTTCTTATAAAATCAAACGCGTGTACTTTTGGATTACATTCATATGCCCAATAAGTTCTTAATTCTTTATTGTACACAAATACATACATAGTACACGGAGGTACATACAGTTTATGTACAAAGGCGAGTTTAACTCAGCAATGAGTTTTCTCCCAGCAAACCTTTGAGTTGCAGAGTGAGAACACATTCGAGGGTAGGAACCAGTGCACAATATAATCCTTACAATAACTAAATCTAAAATATAATTATACTATACATAAGTCTAATATATCATTATAATATAAATACTAATACATACTAATATATATTGATTATATTATTCTTGATAGAGATTTCGTAAATTGACCTTGAATACCTATAGTTCAATTTGTTATTATCATAGTACACTGCTAAATATAGAATACAATAGATAAGTCTTAAAATTGATAGGATTTACTAAACGTGCACCTTTGCGATAATTTATTTTATCAATATGATACCAAATATTGTACAATCATTATCGTTTTATTTTTGGATAATACAAGTGGATGTAATAAATGCTACAGCTTTTTTAATCGAAAATTTTTTTCACTCTGGGTGTAGCGTCAGTGAGTGTCAGACTTTTACTGACTAAAACCCACCCGTATTCCTTCAGTTACCCTTCGGATTTTTGAGCCATGGCGTCTCTTTTGATTAATTCCGCTGCAAATGCTAGTGCTGAGTCCAATCCCTGGATAGGACTGTTGTTTGGTTTTCAGGGTTCCGTACATCAAAAGGAAAAACGGAACCCTTGTACAATCACTTTGTTGTTCGTCCGTCTGTTTGACTGTCTGTCTGTCAAGACCTTTTATCTCGGAAACGCGATGAGGCAACGAGTTGAAATTAAAGTCATACACTCAAATCTACGGTCCCTTGAAGCTGTGAAAAAATCAAACTTCTAAGTTAACGAAAAAAATATATGGCCATTTATGTCGCAAAAAAAATGCATTTCGACACTCTCAAAGGAATCAAAATTCATAGGGTATTGCCCGTTGACAAAGAATCCTGAAATTTGGCATAAAGCAAGGTCTTATAGCTCAGGTATAGGAATAAATCTGAAAACTGTTAATTTGTTGTTACGACACAAATTTTTTTTGTAATTCGGAAAAATCTTCTAGACTCCATTCAGGAATTGAACTATATATTGTACGGAACCCTCAGGGCGTGAGTCCGATTTGCTCTTGCCTAGTTTTTTTTAAGAAGGCATCTCTTCCACTAGTAGCCTACTATTACTACACTAGGAGTCTACTTTTCCTGTTCGTCTGTACACAGGAATGAACATGCAACTTCATCATCATCTTCCTGCCCTTATCCCGTATTATTTGGGGTCGGCGCAACACGATTTTTTCTTCCACTCTGCCCTGTTACTCGTCATGCTATCACTAACTTCCAATGAACATGCAACTTAAGAAAAAAAAAAATACTTGTGCAATGTGTGGATGTACTGGCATTCTTTTTTTGTGAAAAAATATCAAAAAATCATTCTCGCTCTGAGTGGAGCGAGATGGCGTGTCAGACTTTAACTTTAACTAAAACTCACGCGTGTTCTTTCAGTTATCCTTTGTGTTTCAGGGCAAATGTTACTCTTTCGAACAATAGTAGCTAACTAACTTTAGGTACACTGTGCCAAACACTCCGGGTAATAATTATAGGAATGTTATATCAATGTATTTTTACAGGACGTAAAAATACATTGATCTCTATATCTGCCTGGGAAAGGTTAACAGGAGGTGTATTTTTCAAAATTGAGAAATTAATAAATTAAAATGTTTTCATAGAAATGTATTTAGATTACTAAAAAAACACCTTAAATTTACTTACATAGCATAGTCGGCCTTATAATGTTCCTACCGTTGGGACTCAGGCCTCTTATCTAGGAGAGGGAATATGGGCCGTAATCCAGGCGGGCCCAGTGTGGGTTAGTGGATGTCACGATGTCACGTGTCTTCGAATTTTTGGCTCTAGGACATGCCGGTTTCCTCACGACGTTTTTCGTTCATCGTTTTGAGAGCAGTGGTGATAAAATAAATTACACAAAGTCATTTGCGCCTGGCTGGGTTTAAACCCGCGGCCTACAACTAGTAAGTCGGGGCCATTACCACTCGGCCATCACTGCTCTTACCTCCTTGCATATTTGAATAAATATATAGCGTTATCGCTTTTACACAACTTTCTAAAAACTATGGAAGATAAAGAAATCTCGTAATACGAACATTTCAAACTGCTGCTGCCAAAAACCTTACGATGAAAATTAATTAATTTAAATAGTAATTTAATTAATTTAGTAACGTATCGTCAACTTCTCACAGATTACCATCCTTAATCCAAAATTAAATTTATTTGTAGTTTTCTTCTCCTTTTTTTAAGTGGTTTAAAAATGCGTGTAAGATATTCTTAATCTTAGCTTTTAATATATTTACTACTCGTATATCGTTCCCATGGCTGTTTTGAATTAGTAGTTTGTTTGATTTCAGAAGCTACAGAAATCATAAGATACATAGATAAGAAATTCTTACTGCTCATGAACGAACAGATAGAGACAATCATTTATTTATGTTACGATGACATGTACCTATATCTCTAACTGCGTTAATAGGTGGGTCAAGTTGAAGATCAGATAAATGACCGTCTGTCTGACCGTGAACTTGCAAGTCATTTATGTTGACGACTATCAACATAGATGATTTGCATCAATCGATAAACTTAAGATGTTGACTTCATTACTTAATAACACAAGGATATACTAGACTAGGATATACCTATATGTAACACCTTTTTATACTGCCTGTATTATGCAAATGAACGTATTGATTGATTGAAAGATTATCCACATGACAGTTTTATATTTTACTAGCTACTGCCAGTGGCTTTCCCCGTGATAGTAGAAATTTATCCCAAGGGAACATACTCTCGCGAAAAAAAGCCTACAGACATAGCTCAGATGTCCTTATTCAGGTTACGGATGAAGAGTAGACCCTTGTGCTATGTATCAGCTAACTTTTGCCTGCTGGCAGTCATCCGGGCACACTCATTCAGCGAGTTATCAGCAGGCGCTTTGATCTGGTGAGTCCATTGCACGAATGATCTGCCACGCGGCCTCGTCCCGTCCACCTTTCCTTGTAACAATGCGTTCGATGAACACCTATGTACTAGCTATACCCATGTTTGCAAAATAAATGATTATGATTATGATGAAGTCATTTCTACTCGTACGTCGCCAAATATGGCCAAAATATTAAAAAATACGACTACGCACCAACGTAGATACAATGTGATGTGATACAATAATTGATGGTGAGGTGCACTAGTTTATTAAGAGCCTATTCAAGACAGACACCTAAATTATAGTTGGACGGAAAGACCGCAGCAGGAAAGTTGTTCCAGCCCTTCGATGTACGCAGTATAAACGACGAAGCAAAACGCTTAGTCCGAACCGTTGAAATTTTTACAACGTTAGGGTGGATACTCGCCGTACGTCGGGTATTTATACAAACTTATGTGTTTATAATATTAGTATAATATAAGCCCACGGTTCTGCGGATTTTTTCGCCACCTTAGCAGACATGTGTGAATATAGTGAAGACAAATCTTTTTGTATTTGGTTACTAATGAATAAACTTAAATACTAAATGATTGATTAAAAAAATATCACCATCACTCACTAATTATGTCTATGTCACTCAGTGCATCTATGGCACTGAGTGACATAGACATATTTATGTTTATTTATTTATTAAAACTTTATGCACAAGTAGAAAACACTGTATAACGGCGGACTTAATGCCTTAGGCATTTTCTACCAGTCGACCTTAGGGTGGTGCAGAAACAAAACATGGTAGGTGCAGCTTAATGGTAAAGAAATAGAAAAGAAATACAATAATAAATATATACTTAGATACATAAATACAAATTAACAATCTATTTATGAAAAACGAATCCAACAAATCAACGCTGTGTGTGCGCTGTGTGTGTGTGTGTGTGTGTGTGTGTGTGTGTGTGTGTGTGTGTGTGTGTGTGTGTATGTTGTCTATTATTATGCAGGTGAAACCGTCGAAAGAAGCTAGTGTATAGTATAATTATTTATGATAACATACTTCAAGTCATTACAATTTCCGTATCACCAAATACTATTCGCAGCCTTACGCATCATTAATGTGCACACTCAACAGTAAAAACTTTTTACTGTTCATACAGGCATGACAAGCTAAAATACAATATGTTACTGATAAAATTCGAATTATGGTAAAGCTTTAACAACACCAAGTCTTAGGAAACGCTAAAGAAACTGAGGGATTTTACAAAAGGTCATCGTGGCTCTGGAATGAAAACGGTGATTAGGAACATGATTGCCTGGCGGCGGTTCGTTGTCCGGCTGTCCGGTAACCGTCTGGATCGAGCCCGAGTTTTCGACGGCACGTAGTTCGTTCCGTTCACGTGTTCCATGTACGCCTCAAAGAGATGTCAGCAAAACGTAGGGGTCTAGCAGGGTTAAAGCCCACTGTCATCAACATCATAAAGGCGATCGTTGGCGAGAACCTTCCGCGTCCAAGCCCCAGCCCCTGGTTCAGGCCGTGGTAAGGGGTAATAGGGAATGGGAACCTGTCACCTCTTTCTGTGAAACAGTAAAGCGAGCAAAGGTGGTGACTGAAACTGTGAGGGAGATAACATCCTCACGCTCCAGCTGCCGCCACAGGAGTTAGCCCGGGCGTCGACGGTCACCGGCCGATTCCTGGCCATCGTAGGTGCGAGCTTACGGACAGCGAGCAATGGTTAACTCGCCGTCCGGCCAAGGATCAAATCAACGGACGGGACCTAGTAGGGCCAATGCCTTCTAGGACAATGGGATTGTTAGAAAAAATTACTGTAGTAGGCCTGGAATGCAAAGAGCAACCGAAAGAACGCAGAAGGGTTTTAGTCAGTAAAATTCCCTCTCACTCCACCCATAAGGTGAGATGATACCCCAACCAATAAAAATAAAGTACCGATGAAATATCAAAGTCTGTATATTCTGACAATCGCTCTTGCTAATCTTTTTAATTTTTAAGCTAAGCTTTTCAATTCTACAATGAAGAATATTTAACATGTACTCGTACAAATAAAGACACAAAAAATTACCAATACTCAAACTTGTACGGTAACGTCTTGATACACTATGATAGTAAGCACGTGTATGAATCATGTATTACGAGTACCTATTTCTTGTTTTCTTATCTTGGTTGACGATATCTGAGTATTGACTCTGTCATTAAAATATGATAGTTTAGCCTTCCGCATTCAGAGTCACACACGCGTAAGGGGAGTTACACACTACGTTTACCGTTTTTCAGCTGTAAGATTCAGCAAAAATCAGAGTAGGTTCTTTCCGACGTCTGAATCCTTGATTGGAGCGGGCCAGGGCTGTGCTCAAACAGCTCCTACCCAAACAGAATGGTTCAGGCGCCTCCTGCCGGAGGCACTACGCGGGGATCGTGCGGTCTATGACCCTTTATTGGGCCGGTTTGAGGCTCAGTAGCTACGAAAGCAACTGGCCTGCCAGCTGAACATGTACCAAAGGGTCATAACGAGCCATGCTACAGCTCGCTGTCCACCTGTCCAATAAGGCCCTATCTCGGGTCAACGGCGCAATTTGTTCCACGAGCACCTCAAAGAGATGTCAGCAAAATTGATGGGGCCTGTTTAGGCCGACGCCTGGGAGGGCTGCGGGTTGTTTGGTTGTTTGAAAGAGTCATCGCAACCCTTACAACAAATAGCGATTGAAGGGACACTATGGATTTTAGTCTGAATACACAACCTCCCGCTCCACTTAGAGCTGGAGAAGTCTTTGGACGATTTTCGACCTTTAAAAATATACATACTTATTAAAAACATAAATTGATGAATTGATTGTGATTGGGCAAGCCCAGTCACTAGCTTCTTTCAAAAACTTAGTCAAATATCATTTCCTTTCACTCTAATTGCTATCTGCCTCTACCTAAACATTCAGTTCTTCCGTCACTAAACCTTATTGTTCTTTTCTTTTTTCATCTATTTGTATGAAATTGTGTAGCTTATAATATTTATATATATATTATATATAATATGTATATGTTATCTTTTATATATAATAGCTATATTACGTCTATGTATAGTCGAGTTTATAATTTTAATCTAATATTTCCTTTATTAATTTGCAGTACACCGCAGACTACCCACCTTTTTCTATTTCAAATTTTTACATTCCACCCTAAGGTTGTCTGGTAGATATCGTAGTCAGCGATAAGACCGCCTTTGTACCCATATATTTAAGTTTGTGTAAAAGTTTTGTTACTATTTTAGGTGTACAATAAAGTTTATTCTATTCTATTCTAATTCTACTCACTTGACAATTCATTCCACGTGCAAAATTTATCTACGAGTAGTATCATTATCATAATAGGCTTATTTACTCTGACATAACGTTTAAGGTCAAGTGCGTGCCTACTCGTGTATTAGATAAAGATTTTTACCGTGTCATTTTCAGATTATGTTCATAGTTACGAATTTAATAGTCCGCGGGACGGCAGACATTTTTGTTAGTTTTAAAAATTCACCCTTGAAACTTCGTGAGTGGTTTCGTTTTGGCGAGTCTATTACACTTTGCATCGATTAATTTTATTTTTAAAGTGCTGCAGTTTCCAGTGAGCTTTATAGTCCAGTGATAACAAAATATTTAAGTTATCGATCTAAAATAACGCAGAATTTGTCAGATACTGTGACCACTTGAAAACATTAATAAGCATTAAAAATCTAGTATTTTCGCCGACAAATTAATATACTGCACCGATGAATTGGTCACCTATTGGGAACATGACGTAATAAAGCATTTTTCGTTTTCAAAACATCAAAGAGTCCGGTGCCTTCAATCGGAGATCAAAAGCAAGCCACCAGCGGTTCATCTCAAAAACAGACAACCATTTTAATGTTTCGCATTAGAGCTAGAAGTAGCTACACCAAATATTGATAAATAGTTACCGCATCAATTTTCATTTCACATTGTTGGCACTATAGGTCTATTGCATGGAACCAATTGTCTTAAGTATTAAATTTTGTTGCTGAAATAAAATAAATATGGTTCCAATTTAAAACTGAAGTTTGTGTTATTTGGCATATCGTTTTTTAATAAGAGTTCAGTATTTTTTAAGAAAACATCTGTAAGTGTGCATTTATAGGTTGATTCGATTTGATTTCTCACGGGTGTATGTTTAGATATTATTGTATATTATTATACTTCAAATCGTATCTATGTTAACTTCAGTAACTTGTTGACAATCATTGATACGAGTCGGTTTGTTATAATAGAATATAAGAATGAAATTACTTTTATGTTTAGTTCTGTATCTTTTAACTTTCACAAGACACTATGAAGCGGCAAGAATTTTGGCAGTGTTTCCTATACCGTCTATCAGTCATCAGGTGGTGTTTCGGCCATTAACTCATGAACTAGCAAGACGAGGACATGACGTCACTGTTATCACACCAGATCCTGCCTTCCCTAAAGGTGGAACTCCGCCAAATTTGACAGAAATCGATGTTCACCAAATATCGTACGATGTATGGCAAAAAATATTCATGGCATCAACACAGGGAAACAAAGACGATGTTGTCATGGTGATGGATGTGATTCTTCAAGCATTGATTGCAGTGGTTGATGTGCAACTCAAAGACGAAAAAGTGCAAAGTTTAATTAATGACAAGACCAAACAGTTTGATCTTTTATTCCTAGAAGCTTGTGTACGACCTGCGTTAGTATATTCTCATATTTATAAAGCACCAGTGATTCAAATGAGCTCTTTAGGCGCAGCTCTCGATAATTATAAGAATTTAGGAGCTCCAATTCATCCAATGTTATATCCATCAGTAACTCGCCAAAGACTTCACAATTTAACTATGTGGGAGAAGGTTAAAGAATTTTATTATGAGTACCAGATCACCAGTTTGTACGAGAATAGTCAGAAAGCTGAGAATGCAATGTTGAAAAAGCATTTTGGAAATGATATCCCGCCAGTTTTTGAGTTAAATAACAATGTGCATATGCTATTTCTGAATGTGCATCCAGTATTTGAAGGTATTCGCCCTGTGCCACCAACTGTGGTATATATGGGTGGTCTTCATCAGAAACCACAGAAAGAATTACCAGCTGTAAGTACTTTTTTCACTTATAATGCTATCAAATTAAAAATAGAAAACTCTAACTTATTGGACCTATGAACAACTGATATCATAGAGTACCCAGAAAAAACATAAATGGGGAAAAATACTAAGTTCTTTATAACAGATTCGTTTATAATAGAAGTGAGATCTATCTGTACACCAAGTTCTCACGAAGTTCCTTATCATAGCTTCTGTTGCATACAATATGACACACACGCTATGACAGTAAATTGCAAAAAAAGATTGTAAATAAGGTTTTTTTTTTTTTAATATCGTCTCTAAGCTTACAATACGGCTCAATCAATTGGCGGTTTTCACATTTGAATGCCTTTAGATAGAGATGCTCATTGCGCGTTTAACTATTGGTCACATGACATAGATTTCAGCCAATCAGAAGCATTCGAAAGGTAGTGATAGCATGCAAGTCAGCTGGCCTCTCAATACCGCACAGATTTTTTCGTTTCCTGCAAAGTTATTAAAAATGACTTATGCGGTGTTGTTAGCTAAGGGGTTTGGTCAGAGGTCTTACTATACAAATGCCTAAAGAAGATGTCAGCAACCGCAGAAGCCCAGCAGGGTCGAAGCCAACTGGGGCCATGGGTGAAGTGAAAGAGATCCCCAGGGCCCTAGAACAATGGCAAAGAAGGAACAGGAGTGAGATTTTCGTCAGTAAAAGTCTGACACGCTCTCCCACTCCGCCAAGAGCGGGGGTTATCATTAGATAATTTACTCACACGATTAAAAAAAAAAAGCGTGCAAGTAAAATAGTTTTTTAAGATTTTGACGGGCCTAAAATGGCCTCAAGTGGCTCATGTAATACTTACATTGTGTCGTGAACTTAGCTCAGTGACAGCTGCGTATCAAGATACTTTGCTTACACCAAAATATAAGTATTTGCGCAGGTAAAATCTATGACAATAAAATCTCGATTTGCTTTTTTTTTTACATGATGGTAAACGATAATTTGACAATGGAGCACGCTTGCTTAGAAGTAACTTTTCATTCTTGACTTAAGACTCTTAGGTTGTAACTATCAGGAAACACAGACTCCGGCAGGGAATTCCACTCCTTAGCTGTACGCATAATAAATGTGTTCTTAAAACGCTTTGTACGTATAGATCGGATGTCCACCAAGTACCGGTGATGCAACGTCGTGGGTCTAGTGGTTCAATGATGGAACGGATTTGGAGAAATTAAATTGTGCAATTCCAATGCTCTCCCTGAAATATAAATGATAGAAAACTGACTGGCTATCAACTCGGCATCAATGCTCAAGATTTTAGAATTTTGACTCGACAAGTACATCTTCTTATCTGCTTGTCTATTTGTTAATTCTTGAACCGCTGAAAAGGTTTTATATTTAACTTGAAAATATTTAAATTAAAATTTCCATCCCGGTCACTTGGGATAATAAGATACTTTTTAACACTCAATCAAAACCGCGAGTAAATAATAAGTTAAAAAAAAATTGGTTAATTAATAAAATGTAAAGAATCAATATACATCAAGCCTAAATCAATTGAGAAGTAACCACCATCATAATCACTCTGCCCTTATCCTATTTTACTCGGCATCAGTGCAACATTTTTTTGTCACATTCTATCCTATTAGCCGACACGCTATCACCGATTCTCTACTCTTTCAAACCATCGATTTTTTCTTTAACCAGTATCAAAGTAATCAAATTGACAATATACTGAAATATCAATTTTCTTTTCAGGATCTCAAATCATACCTAGATTCTTCTAAGCACGGTGTAATCTACGTTAGTTTCGGCACGAATGTAGATCCAACACTTTTTCCTGCAGATAGAATAGAAGTTCTAGTGAAAACATTCTCGCAGCTGCCTTACGATGTTTTGTGGAAGTGGAACAATGATGTGTTGCCTGGACGCACTCATAATATCAGGATATCAAAATGGTTGCCGCAGTCAGATCTTTTGAGTGAGTATCAGAAAACAATAGTAGCCGAATACCTATTAATATAGCATAGTCGGCCTTATAATGTTCCGACTGTGGGACTCAGACCTACTAGGAGAGGGATTGGGCCATAATCCACCATGCGGGCCCAGTGCGGGTTGGTGGATGTCACATGTTTTCGAATTTTTGGTTCTAGGACATGCCGGTTTCCTCACCATGTTTTCCTTCAACGTTTTTTAAGAGCAGTGCTGATGAAATAAATTACACAAAGTAATGCGCCTGGCTGGGTTTGGGCCGTTACCACTCGGCCACCACTGCTCTTTGCCTACTAATATTTCATCCCTAAATTTATTCAGCCATAAAGTCTCCATGGCTGGATAAAGACATTTCAAACGTAGCCAAATAATTGTTGGCTTTTGTGCTTCAGATGTGGTCAGATGAATGTAGGTATTAAAAACTAACTCTTCCAATTTGAAAAAAAAAACATGGTCAAAAAAGTAAGTTTTCTTTTTTTATCATGCACGATGTGACGTTTATTTAAGATGTTTCTAATTTGCATACTTTGTCAATATGCGTCAGAAATCTTTGTGATATTGAACTTTATAATTACTGTAGTACATTTTTATTTGATTTTTTTTAATTATTTTATAAAGGACACTGTGACTGTGTTTAAACTTCCGAATCAGGAAAAGCAAAATTTTTGCTCCATGTGGAGGATCGTCTTGCTGGTTTTGCATGGTTTTATTATTGTTATAACGAATGACTGTTGTTTCATTTTGCTGTTATGAAATTGTGACTTTGGGTCACAGCCCTATCGTTAGGTCCTACTATTTTTGCCTAGAGGTTTATTTGATTATTAAGTTTATCTGTTTTTAGGCGACTTCTAAAAAAAGGAGGAGGTTCTCAATACGGATGTTTGTATTTTTTTTTATGTTTGTTCGAGCATAACTTCGTCGCTTGCCTACCGATTTGAAAAATTATTTGCTTGTTGAAAAGGGTATACTTTCGAAATGGTCCCATAGTCACCAAGTCGGGATCTGATGATGGAATCTTGGCGAAATCGAAGAAAATCCTCAAATATTAGAGGCAACAATATAGTGATTTTGGTATTTTCATTGAGAACTTAAGCATTTACAGTCAAAAAGTAACATTTGATGAAGTGGAACTGATGAAGAAGACCAGATATGGTCAATGGAACTTCTTACTCGCATAGATATCAAAATAAAGTTATTTAAGCGTCTATGACAATACAAATAAATGAATGGTTCTGAATAGTTACGTTGAAAATGGTATCATCGAAGTGATCTGATGATGACTATGGAGCCGGAAGGTAGACACTGGAACTCCATAATTTATCAATGTTACCTAGCCGTGTTTGGGCTTATTATAATTGTCATGTGACTTTGGCTATAAAATACTATCAAACTGATCTGATGATGGAGCTGGAAGGTTGAAGTTAGACACAGGAACTTCATAATAAAACAATGTAACCTAGCAGTGTTTGGGTTAATTGGAATTATCATGACAAATAGGCACTCTGTTTATAAGTGCATCGCAACTACAAAGTGTGAAATAAAAAACTTTATACAAAAAAAGAAAACCAACTTCACTAAAATAACTTTAATTTCAGAAGTCGGTGTTAAATAAGATACAAATAATAGCGAGAAACACCGACTTCCGAAATTAAAATTGTTTTGATCCTTTTAGTGTTTTTTTTTTAGTGAAGTCGGTTTTCTTTTTTTGTAAAAAGTTTTTTTTGATAGAATAATGTTTGTGTTAATAATTAGTAACAAATCGTTTAATTATCATGTTGGGTATATTATTTTTCTGTGTTATCACAATAATACTAAATAAATGTAAGTTTGTATGCATGTATCTATAGATTTGTGTATATGTGTTCGGTAGTTACTCGTTCACGCTCAAACGGCTGAATGGATGTCGCATACGGGTAAATCATGTTCTGGAATATGAAATGTGATACGTTTATTCCGATATGTTCCTTTGGGATAATTTTCAACTTTCACGCTAGCAAAGCCACTGGCAGAAGCTACTGTTAAATTTGATGTTAAATACTTTGTATACTATGGTATAAGTTCAAGTTCTTCAAACTTAACAGACAGATGTGTAGCTGGGGAGTTTGTTATTTCTTTCTTCTTAGCTAAAAAACTTGGAAGTGGTGACGTGCGGGCGTTTTGGGAGACTGTCTATATATATAAACTTTAACGTTTCAAAACTGCTCGGTTCAAATTAATGTAGTTTTAAAAGCGCTATTTTTTCTACATTCTTGTAATATCTGTATTCGCAGCTCTGCTGGAAGAAATTTTAAAAAAAAATTAATAAGCCGTTGCTCATATTTATTTGTACTCATAATTGTAACGTTTTACCTATTACTGCTTCCATATGTGTCATCATCATCATGTCAGCCGAAAGACGTCCATAGTTGATAGTTGGACATAGACATCTCTGTACTCTCACTCATAGTGCATCTTAAATCCATCGGATTCCCGCGACCCTCAACAGGAAATCTTCTGATTTTATGAAAATAATGTTTTTTTTTTATAGAACATCCAAAAATCAAGCTATTCATTACTCAAGCAGGACTGCAATCAACAGATGAAGCTATAACAGCAGGAGTACCTTTGATTGCTATCCCAATGTTTGGTGATCAATGGTATAACTCGGAAAAATATGAATATTTTAAAATTGGCAAGAAGATGGTCATGGAAACGCTTACTGTGGAACACTTTAAGAAAAGCATTGAAACCGTTATTCAGGATGAAAGGTTGGCATTCATTCTTTAAACTAGTTTTTTTTTAGATTGGTTTTTAGTTGATTTTCACAAATATTTGTTCGGTTTCTTTATCCTAATATTTTCAGTAATCAATCTGTTAGTAAGTAAATTATTGCAATAATTTCAGTTTATTTTTAAAGGGGCCATTCGAACGTCGGCTGCAGGCTGCAAATGCAGGTAGCATACAAATGACACGCGGCCATTGCCTGAATCCGCAACCGGGAGTGATTTCGAGGCAGGCTGCACGTGTTGCCAATCGCAAATCTATGATTAAATCCAATATCAGCGCTATCGGCTCCGAGTAGCGATTATATCAGACTTGTCTAAATAGGTTGGAGTGACGTAACTATGTGCGTATTGACTAGCGGCCGCAGCACTACTGGTCTGCGATCGGCAGCGGCTGCAGGTCGATGCAGCAATCGCAGCCGAAGCTCGGCATCACGTGTGGTCGCAGCCGCGTTGGGAATGGTTTTTATAAAAATTTGTACCACTACATAGAAAAAAAACCAGTCGTGCAGCTGCAGCCGCTGCATATGCTGCCTTTACCGGCAGCTTGCAACTAAGGTTCGAATGGCACCTTTTAAGCGACGTCTTTAGCAACCACTTGATTAAGTTGAAGAAAATTGAAATTTATATGAAATACTGACTTGGCAAACGTTGTTCTGTCTTATAAATTATCAATAAAAAATGAGGGGTTGAAGGTGAAAAATAGCCTTCGAATTATTTTCAGACCTAACAAACATACACAAAAAAAAAAATCGGTCAAGCAATTTTGGAGGAGTTCGACAACAAATACTGTACTACACACGAAATTTTTATAATTAGATTTATAAGCCGAAGTATCTTAAAAATTAGTTCTATAAAAGTTCAAGATTACAGAATTTAGTCTTTTGTAGAACTAATGAATTGATACTGTAATAAAAATGGCTACTTCTTGGTAGAGACTTATCCACTAGAACGAGGTATCTTAAATATATCGATGATGTTTTTTTTTTTTAGTTACCGAAAAAACATAGTCCAACTTCGCAGCGTGATGCGAGATGAGATCGAAAGTCCACTAGAGCGAGCTGTGTGGTGGACGGAGCACGTGCTACGTCACGGAGGCGCGAAACATTTGCGTGCTCCCGCCGCCAACATGTCGTGGGCAGAGTATCTTGAATTAGAACTAGTATTCACATTAGTGTCAGGAGTTTTGTTAGTTATAGCAATATTCATTATGGTTGGAATTTTGATTTATAAGATTGCTTTTGGAAATGATGTCGTTGTTAAAGTAAAACGTAGTTAAAAGATACTTTTTTTAAGAATTGTGATATGTTAAATTAAAAATATTAAATTATTTTTTTAATGCTTCCCATTTTTTTTTATTCCTAAATTATCCCAGAAATATCTTTTTGTGAGTGAAGAAATAATATTGGCTTAACAATACTGCATTCTCTGGAAAGATATCTTACTCAAACTTCTACAGTAATTTGCTTTTGTACCACAAAGCTAAAAAATTTAAGCTGATTTTTTATGGTAGTTTTAAGTTGCGAAACGAATGATCTAAACCAGTTTGACCCAGTTATAATTTTTTATTTATTATTAAGTATAAAGGTGGCTCAAAAATTTAATTTGTAATTATAACGCATGCAGGCAAATCGACAGTATCTATCAGTTCCTGCGCATTTGTTTGAATTGGCATTGCAGGTATTGGTACATCAGCACTATGAGTGACTGTATCACAGAAATTATTCATTAATTCAATAATAATATTCATTATTAATATTCATTCGCATATTTTATAGCGTATATTTGCGTCATGTTTATTTATTTATTTAACAATTCACGTACACATGTTATAATAAAAGAAAAAAAGAAGAAAACAGAAAAATAGGCACAAAGATTATGTTTATTTTTACAGAATCTCTTCCTGCATATTTATTCCATTTACACATACTAGTCTGGCAAAAAGACTACAGGTACGAGGTGTATCTATGGATATGTAGTCTGTAGGATCCTGTTCAAAACATACGACTTGCGAAGTCATTTATCGCGAACTTCTTAACAAAGTTTTAAAATGTATTTGCTCGTGTCGTAGATTACACATGATGGTGAATCTATCACCATACATTGTTGAGTCACAAAAAAGCCAAAATAATCACGATGGTAATTTTGATTTACCTTTTCAGCAATTTTTAATTAGTAAAAAGTATTAAAGGGCTTATTAGAAAAGTTCTTGTTATTATATAAGTAAAGTCTTAATAAATAATATTTATAAACAGTAAAATTATTTATTAGAGTGGTTTTATATCTCAAAATGTCAATCAATTTATGGAAATATTGTACAGGCTATTGTTTATGAATGAAAAACAATGGAAAAACACTGCGCGTAGTATTTTCTAGTAGAAATTGTTATGACAATAATTGATTCAAATATGAATTTACCAATTATGACAAAGTTTCGTAAACAATTTTGGGACTTCGTTTTTTTTTTACTACACAAATGTGATCAGTAACGGGTACGGATAGAGCCCCATTTTTTGTACTAATTAAAAAATAGAGATGTTCAGTAAAAACTGATAAGGTAATTTAATTAATTGATTTAATTGATCTGCCTTCTTTGGATATTGAAAAACAAAGAACGTTTAGCTTGTGTATGTTAATCCCACAGTTTTTGAACTTATTGCAATTCGACCGAACGTAGCGGAAAAAATGATAAAATTAATAGGAATAAAGCATGTTAGTGTATTGTAATTAAAGTAGGTATCTAATGGACCAGTGCCGTTAACTAGTGGTTTGATACTTTATAATTTTGTTGATGATGTTGATATATTTTCTTTTATCAGAAGTAATAACTAGTTAATTTAGCACTAGATTTCTCATGGCTTGGATATACTTATAATGAAAAGATAATTAGTAAAATAAATTACCTTTTCATAATTTTAATGATGAGTAGTTTGTTTCTCCATTATCTTTATAATAATAATAATATGTTTATTGACACTTCAAGACACATTTATCAGTGTAGCTCTGACTCTTGTACTAGGATTTCCTGTATCACAAGAGACAGACCTATCAATATGCAGGTTACATAACAGAGAAGTATATAGACAAGGACAAAGGGCAATTACAGGACTACAAAATTAGCAAAAGGCGTCATTTTTTTTAAATATATGAAAAAAAGAAAATAAGAAGGTACTCCCCGTGCTACATGCATGTTTACGTGAGTGCAGTGTGTATGCGAGGGTGTGTGCATTAAGTTGATGTGTATGTGCCAGGATGAGTGTGCGTGCGGGTTGAGAAATGTTCTAGTCATTGTGTCATTTAATGTTGTTGAGTAAGTTTTCTGTTTCATTGTAGTCATAATTGTCAAGCCAGTGCATTATTGCCTGTTTGAATTAATATCTTAAACCTTTTTATATTTGTCCCTTAAATTAAAGTCATTACCAGTATTTACTAGTTACCGTTTTGTAGCAGAAAAAATTAGTCAATCATAGATGCAATTTCTGTGTTTATCAGTTATAAGTCTTCCATGATAACTTAGGTATTATATAATACCTAGATAAATGACTTGCATCGTCATTGATATTAGATTCAGTACCTACTTTACTAAGATTGTCTATTTATTCATCATTTATATACAAGCCACTACAGTTAACAAATCATTCTTCAAACAAATATAAAGATTCCATTAGTGTTTGAAATGTTTGTGTTACATTATTTACTTGTTTGTGCCATACTAGTTCTAAATCGTAGTGAGGCGGCTAAAATTTTAGCAATGTTCCCAATTGCTTCTATAAGTCATCAAGTAGTGTTTCGGCCTTTAATTCAAGAACTAGTGAAGCGTGGACACGAAGTGACATTGATTACACCAGATCCCGCTTTCTCAAAAGGAGGTGCTCCAGCCAAACTGACAGAAATCGATGTCCATGATGTATCTTATGCTGTATGGAAAGATAAATTTATGTCACTGCCAAAAGGTCACAAACGTGATATCTATTTGCATTTTTCTGCGTATTTAGAATCAATAAGACTGATGTTTGAAGCACAAATTAAAGAAGAGAATGTTAAAAATCTGTTGAATGATAAAACTAAACAGTTTGATTTGATTTTTATGGAAGCTGCTGTTAGACCGGGAATGGTACTATCTCATATATACAAAGCCCCAGTGATCTTGATTAGCTCATATGGAGCAACATTTGACAATTACGATGTGATCGGTGCTCCAACCCATCCCCTGCTTTATCCAATGTGTGTTCGACAAAAACTTCATAACCTCAGTCTTTGGGACAAAATCAAAGAACTTTATCTTCACTATTATTTAGAAATTATACATCAAAGTAGCTATAAATTAGAAAATGAATTAATAAGGAAATATTTTGGACCTGATTTTCCACCGATTCAAGAGTTGAACAATAATGTGGATATGATGTTCCTTAATATACATCCAGTATTTGAAGGTATTCGGCCTGTACCTCCTACTGTGCTGTTCATGGGTGGATTGCACCAAAATCCTGAACAAGAAATACCTAAAGTGAGTATACTAATACTTTTGAGTTTCTTTATATCGCACAATATGTTTATTATATACAACCTTAGTTTTAGTATATGTAAAAACCGAAATACGTGTCTAATATTTTTAAGTAAAAATCTATGTACAACATTTCATAACTGTATCATGAAAAATATAAAGTTATAAGCCTGTTAGGCTACCTGGTTTTCCGCACAAATACATGGTCACCAGGCCATCTGTCAGCTGTGCACTGATGCTTCATGGCTGATATGACCTCCGTGACCTGTACTTAGTGATGGTGGTGTTCAACTTGTGACCTTTTTTTAATAGTTTTTAGGAAAAAATATAAAATGTTGTAAAAATTATTGGAATCGATTCAATTACTGATTCTGATCAAACTATATTCAGGTTTCGCATATACTAAAAATAATGTTGTATAAATTCCCTCAAATTCTTTTAACAATATGTATGCGATATACACATATCGCATACATATTGATAAAAGAATTTGTAATATATACACATATATATTACAAAATAACAATTCAAAAATTTATTTCACAGGATCTCAAATCGTATTTAGATTCTTCCGAAAATGGCATAATTTACTTAAGCTTTGGCACAAATGTGGATCCCTCCTTATTACCTTCGCAAGCAATACAAACACTAGTGAATGTCCTTTCTAAAGTCCCGTACGATGTGCTATGGAAATGGAACAAAGATGAACTGCCAGGACGTACTAAGAACATTAGGATATCAAAGTGGCTGCCACAGGCTGATCTACTGAGTAAGTTATTTTTAACAATCTATTTTTACAATGAAACATGGAACAAGATAGCCACTATGTAAACATTTTTCAACCAAAAAGCCACGCAAAATACGGCTAAAAAAGCTAGAAAAAAATAATAATATAAACACTGCGTGTACTACGAAACAGTGAACGTTATGGGGGCAGCCCTTACTTGAATAGTAGATGACACAGGGTAAGAATATTTAGTAATGACTTCAGATATTCGTGTTTACTGCTAGCTACCTACTTTAAATACTCGTACACAGAACTCATTAAATAATAGAAATATAGCAAACATAGTTTCTCATGTTCCTATTGATTAATAAGCTTATGCTGAAATTATACCCTAGGACCAAAGTTACATCCAGCTATATCCAGATAATTAATAATCGTACTCAAGTAAAAGAACCAATTTTACAAATTAACACAGGTGACAAATTAGTCAAGGATCCGCAGCAAATTGCTAATTCTTTTAATGATTTCTTTGTTGACCAGGTTAAACATGTTTCTAATAACCAACCGTGCAATATAATTGGAACTACCCATATCCAGAATTCTTTGTTTATGCCTCCAGTTGTGCCACAAGATATTGTACGAGTAATCCAAAAATTAAAAAATAAAAAAAGCTTTGGACTTGATGGTATTTCTACCATTGCCGTAAAGTTTGTTTCTGACATTATACCAAAACCACTAAGTCATATAATAAATGCAAGCATAAGCTCAGGTATATTTCCTGAAAAATTAAAGACTGTGATAGTAAAACCACTACATAAGAAAAACAGCAAAGAAGACATGACAAATTACAGACCAGTAGCTTTAATCTCAGTATTTTCTAAGGTACTTGAAAAAATTATATATGAATCAATGTACTCATTTATGACTAAAAACAATATATTATGCGATGAACAATACGGCTTCCGTAAAAATAAAAATATTAATTTGGCTATTTTTGATCTTCTGAAAGTGATCATGAATAATGTAGATAAGAAAAATCCTGTGTGTGCAATTTTCGCAGATATGACAAAAGCGTTCGATTACGTAAAACATGACATACTTTTAACTAAATTAAACTACTATGGTGTAAGAGGTAACATTTTAAACCTTATAAAATCTTACCTCACGGGTAGAAAACAGTACACAGAAATTACGAGAATTTGTAGTAGAACTAAACGTGAAGTAAAATATTTATCAAATTGCAGAATCATTAAATTTGGGGTTCCACAAGGAAGTGTCCTTGGGCCTTTATTATTTTTAATTTATATTAATGACCTGCCTCGCCAAATTACTCAACCGATGACATTATTTGCAGACGACAGTACAGCAATAATTCAATGCAGGGATAAAATTCAATACGAAAAGGAAATAAACAGTACACTTAAATCCATGATAGAGTGGCTCAATAAAAATAATTTAGTTATAAATTTACAAAAAACTAAAGTCATGCATTTTCAGCCACAGAATATAAATATTGAATATAATGGTCAAACTGTAGAATCAACCTTAGTGACAAAATTCTTAGGAATAAATATTGACCAAAAATTGACATGGGAATATCATGCTAATATCATATGCCAAAAGATAAGTAAAACTGCATTTGTACTTTACAATTTAGCTAAAAAAATGAATTTAAATTCCTTGCTCATAGCCTATCATGGTTTAGTTGCCTCATTGTTAAGATTTGGTATCATATTTTGGGGAAATTGCAGCGAGAGGGAACGCATATTTAGAGCTCAAAAGCGTTGCCTTAGGTCAATTACTGGTCTTAAGGTGACGGAAAGCTGTCGACCAGTTTTCAAATCTCTCAAAATACTGACTTTCCCATCGTTGTATGTACTAGAGGTTGCAATATTTGTTAGAACGAATCTACATTTATTTACGCCAATGAGTGATATAAGGCAACACTTAAGAGTAATAAGGGCCCAATATAAAAATCAACTATTTACCGGTGGTCATAAAACTGCTTTATTAAAAAAGAGTATTTTACACATGGGTCCCATAATATATAACACTTTGCCAAGAAACTTAAAGGAATTACCTATAAAAATGTTTAAAAAGCAGTTAACAAAACTTCTACTGGACAAGTGTTACTACACAATCAAGGAATTTCTGTATGACAAAACAATCACGTAAAATGTGGCTCCTTCAATGTGATTTTTTTTCCTTGTCATTGTTTTTTTTTTGTTTTTTTTTTTGTATAACGCTTGGTTCCTAGTAGTATTTTATCATTTCACTTTATATGACATTGTATTCTATTTGATGACATTTTATTATTTGTATGACATGGTATTATTTCGAGCATGACATTGTATTATTGTTATGACATTATTTTCTTTTATTTTATGACATTGTATTTTTTTTTTATGATATTGGATTTGAATTTTTATGACATGGTATCTGAATTTGTATGACATACCATTTAAGTTGAACGATTAAGTTGAGCTTAAAATTTTTAACCTTTTTTATATTTTCTTTTTTCCAATCAACTATGAATATTTTGCATGCCGTAAGGCAAAATGTAGTGGGACAAACAATAATTATAACACCTTATCTGTATACCTACATTACTAGCAAATAAATGATTATTATTATTATTATTATTATACTTCGGTCCTTTTATCAGAGGACTGCTAGAGAACTTGATTGCACATACACTGTAGCCACACATAAATTAACAGTAGCTACCAATTTAAATATGTTATGTTTTAAATTTCTATTTGCAGAACATTCAAAAATCAAGCTGTTTATAACACAAGGAGGTTTACAGTCAACAGATGAGGCTATTACTGCGGGAGTACCTCTGATAGGTATCCCAATGTTGGGTGATCAGTGGTATAATGTGAATAAATATGAATATCACAAAATTGGAGTAGGGCTGGATATGGAAACACTGACTGAGGAAGACTTACGTAATGCAATTGACAAAGTTATCAAAGATGGCACGTAAGTATTTTTTATACGTATTGTATTTTTGGTGCCATAGAATTGTTTTCAAAGCGAAAGAAAGTGGTAAAATTATAGTGAAAAAAATCCTAGTTCAATGGCCGTCACCATTATCATTGCAAGTTTATAAATAACCGTCTATTTTTTTTTTCAACCTATTTCGTCCCACTGCTAGACTGCCAGGTCTCCCACTGATCTGGATATTTTATCAGCGATAGGATATATTGAAATGCCACTTACAATTTTGGCAGCGCATGTCAATATCATAGTTCTGGATCTTTTCGACAATCTTTGTCCATGATGGAATGGCATACTATCTATAGTTCCAGGTTTCGAGTCATTAGGTTGAACTATTTCTTTATGTTTTTAGATATTATCGCCAGAATCTTAAAAAACTGCATAGTGTGATGCGAGACCAGCCTCAGCCTCCACTGGAACGCGCCGTGTGGTGGACAGAGTACGTGTTGCGTCATGGTGGTGCGAGACATCTGCGCGCTCCCGCCGCCAATATGTCCTGGTCACAGTACTTAGAGCTAGAACTAATATTAATGTTACTGCTAGGGCTTTTAGTAGCTTTAACTTTTCTCTTATTGATTGTTCGTTATACCTATAAGATTTATTTAATAAATACTAATATTGATTTCAAAAGGAAACGTAGCTAATTCTCAATTAAAATAATAGTGTTTAATAAAAAGTATATCAATGTAAAAAAACCTTGATCTCTAGACTGCAAATAAATAGGTACAATACTAAGCAATTTTACTGTACTGGTTTGTGTCTGATTACACCGCCATCTTTAAATTCGTTATCATTTATAATTAATTTTCCAGAATGTACGTATACAAAATAGTACAATATTAACATAAATACAGCGCATTGACATTCTAGCATTGCATATGATGTGCAAATCTCTAATTCCAAAATAAATAAACTTATTAAAAATGTCATAGTTTATTTCATCAGATACGAACATGATTGCTATAAAATGTCAGATAATAAATATATTAATTGGAACATTAATGTCTATTATATTATTATAATATCAAAATAATAGAGAGCAGTGGTGGCCGAGTGGTAACGGCTCCGACTTACGAGTTGTAGGTCGCGGGTTCAAACTCAGCCAGCTACATTACTTTGTGTAATTTATTTCATCACCACTGCTCTCAAAACGGTAAAAGAAAATATTTTTAGGAAACCGGTATGTCATAGAACCAAAAATTCGAAAACATGTGACATCCACCAATCCGCACTGGGCCCACGTGGCCGATTATGGCCCATTCTCTCTCCTAGAGAGACTGAGGAGGCCTGAGTCTCAGCATTGGAAACATTAAAAGGCTGATTATACTTATGCTATGCTATCAAAATAATAATAGTAAATAAATGTCAGTTTAAAATATTGGCTAACTTAATTGATATTATAAAAATATAATTTATTTCTCCACTAGCTGTTGCCCGCGACTTCGTCCGCGTTAAGTTCATAAAACTGTACAATCACTCTGTGCTTGCAATTCATTCCGAAAGCATCGCAATAATTTATTGTACTTTAACATAAAACGGTTAAAGGTAAAAATATCCAAATTAAGAACCTCCTCCTTTTTTAGAAGTCGGTTAAAAACGCAAATTACCTTCAGGAAACTTGTTATATACTCGTCCAGATCCAGATGTATGACCGTCAATGAATAGAAAGAGCATGTATGGGTCGTAGCAGTGGTCATTTCTGCCTACCCCAAGGGAAAAGGCATATGTATGCATGGGCAATTATGTATGTTTCTGGTTTATGTTCTGGTAAAACATCATTGCATGATTTTAACCCCTCGCCTCAGTGAGCACGCCACAATCAAATCGCAGCGGTAATGCCTGTCTTTGAGAAGTGTCTACAGAGGCGTCACGGCATCCTTTCTTTGTGCAGGACTCACCGGTTGTAGGTATTTCGGAAGGTATCTGTGTCGAATTCAGCGGGAAGAAACACTCGGGTCTCACCATTCTGCGAAAAGCCCGGAGAATACGACGGAGCATACGGTGGAAGTCAGTCCCGCTTGGTCGGAGCGCCGGCGCCGCCTTGTCCTTATGGGGGCGATTGGTGGACAAAATGACAACCAGTAGCCTCCTTCAGTGAAGCACTACGATCAAAGAAGGTGGCTGAAACTATGAGGGATAGGACATCCTGACTCCTCAGCGGTCGCTGCAAGGGACGCTCCGGGTGTTGAAAGCCGCAAACACGGGATTGCGGTGGTGCTGTCCAGCCGTCTGGTCAAAGCAGTCCTGAATCGACGGCGCGTAGTATTCTACGCGCGACTCAAAAAGATTTCAGCAAATGGATAGGGCCCTCTAGGGCCGATGTCTGCTAGGGCTGCAAGATTGATCAAAAGAGTTATCTCCCATAACAATTTTCCCCTCAATAACTTTTCACTGAAGAGTTTAAGCAGTTAGACAGCTTTGGTAGAGATAAACGAAGGAGCATAATCGGGACACCGACCTTTAGCTGGATAACGTGCACTGATAGTAAAAAGCCTTAAGTGAATCCAAAAACTACCATCATCATCCGGCAGGCATTAAGTCCACCGCTGTACATTTGTGCATAAAGGATTAAATAAATAAATCATCAACTATCTTCTTCCACAACAGTACTTATGAAGGATTGGCGAGAGCATGCTTGCATTGATTGTTGCAGTTTGATCATTTTAGGCGTTAGAATTACTTGTTCATTTACCTAGGATATTTTGGTGTGTATTTAATTGACATCCCCGTATATAAGACAAACGTTTTTTCCATAGTAGGAACTACCTTATGAAGAGTCTCCAACTTATGAATGAAACTACGGCGAAACCTTGTGCGCGTGTATCCCCGTTCAATCGAACTCGCATATTGATGACCAAACCGAGAAATTACTGACGCCGATTGCCTCTATGAGGACACGGCGGTTCACTCAAGATGGATAGACCTCCACCGCATGCTACACCGAGTCCTCCAGGTAATTCACAAAATGGTAATATCAGGGTACTTTCAACCGAACCCAGAACAGAAACCGTTCGAAACACCCACAACAGTCCTGAGCTTATCCATAAAACAATGAAATTACGGTTAACAAATGTAGCAGCCGATAAGTGTTATCCCTGAGACTGGCCTCCCTTAGAAGGTTGTTCCAGTGTTGGTCACCACTCATTGCAAAGAGGTAACGTCCAGATATCGACGTAAGGCTGTAAGGAATCTGAGATACATAATACGTTGTCGAACTGTGGTCAGAAAAACACATTCGATCCCGTTTTATATGAATCGGTGACTGCAAATAATAAAACACACCATTATTAATCTGCAAGGTGCTATCATGCCGGAGGACATAGTGGAGATATGCCCTGGAAGGGCAGAGCACCGCCGTGTCCTCGTGGAGGCAACCGGCGTCAGTGACCTCTCGCGCCGGGCTCTGATCCAGAGCGAGTAGTAGTGGCAGGCGGTCGCCTCCTTCTGCAAAGCCGTAATGCTAGCGAAGGCGGAGGCCGCACGCGTTAGAGAACGAACGGCCTCACGCCGAGCCAAGATTCCGACCCCGACTACCAATCACGGTAGACGCGGGCTTCCGGACGTCGAGCAATGGGTAGCTAGCCGTCCTGTAGTTGACAGGATCGAGCCCAATCCTCAACAGCGCGTAGTGATAGACACAGGTATAGTTTTAGTCGGTAAAAGATTGACACGTCCTCCCGCTCCAACCAGAGCGAGAGAAGACATTGGATGATTTCCACCCTTAAAAAAAGAAAAAAAAAAGTGCCATCATCATCATTATTATTTCAGCCGAAAGATCTCCACTGCTGGACATAGACCTCCCCAAGTGTAATATATCCCCAAGTATAATAACCGGTCCTGTGAGTCTCTCATCCATCGGATACCCGCGACCCTTACCAGGTCATCGGTCCACCTGGGGACCATCCAACGCAAGGTACCCTGTAACCCCTTCCGAAAATGTGGCCGTGTTATTTTAAAGTGAATAATTAAATGCATATAGCTATTTACTTTTATCGTCTTTGGATGGTATCCCTTGAATAATCACGGTCAATTAGCTTGTTACTATAATGCGAAAAATATAATAAAAATAAGCTGTAGGATTGTTAAAAATGCTTCCGTCTAACACCAGTTTAACCATAACTGTAAACGTGGGCGATGGCCATTCTTCTGCCACTCAGAAAATTACGTAAAATACGCAATGCCATCTATCAAATTTAATATGAAGTTCAACCGTCATTGTCATCATTATTTCTACTTTGAGTCTTTAGATGGCGTTGCGAGTTGCGTGTGGTGTCATATTTTTCTTTTCGAAAACTTTGATTTCATACCGTTTGTCTTTCATATGCTTTGTTTCATTGCGATGAAACAAAGCCTAAGTAAGATAATTATCAAGTTCCACACAATTTAAATGTATAAAAGTTATCTACATCGATTTCTAAAATTAATAATACGCACTTCACTAAAAATTTCTACAGTATATTATATACTTAGATTTATAAAAAAAAATTGTAAGCATGCAAAAATATATAAAAAAATCTTATTCACGATGACAAAATAGAACAAAAATTTCTCCTAAGAGAGCCGTACGGGACTTGAACCACCTTCACATTACATTAAAGTCTAGATGCGAAACCACTGCGCTGCGGTCTTCGATGAATAAACTATAAAATAGACAGTCTTATATAAACGTCATAATTGACTGGTTGGCTCCCTGACGATGATAGCGTGATGATTTTCGTTTTAGAAGTTAAATTTGCAGCTAAATGGAATAATGTAACATTATAGTACGTGATTTTATTCGTCGCTTTGATTTTATTATGTGTTTTGATTAGTTTGTACAAAATATTGAGAAGATATCGAATAGAAATGTCAATTTTATTTTGAAAAAATGGTAAAAGTTATTTTAATACAAAAAAAATAAGACAAAATAATGTCAAATTTTTTAACTGTAGCTGGGAATTGAACTCGCGGCAAATGTCGTTCAATACCTACATTTTGGATTATTGCTCACCCCCCATAGCAAATAGCGTGATAGTTTATAGCCTATCAGTTGCCCTGACCTATAAGGATTGTGTATGCAAAATTTGAACAGGATCGGTTCAGTAGTTTTTGCGCCAATTAATACCATCACAAAAGAATTTTACTGTTTTATTATATGTATAGATAATAGTAGTGTACAAATTCGAGCAATAAATTGAAGGTGACTTAATATAAGAAATAAAAATGTGCAACTGCGCCTGAGCTAGGCCAAGCCTGTATTTCAGGACGCAGTTCTCTTCCAAGAAAAGAAGTTATCAATATTACAGCATTTGCGTGTAACATCTATATAATTTAACACAACAAATATTAATTTGCAATCAAAATTGTGTGTTGTGTGTATGTTCTTCGTGTGTTTTGGTATAATATTATCTCATATTACTTTTCATCTTCAATATATGACGTAAACTTATTAGAACTATAAAAACAGTTTTCTGTAAGCCAAATAGATCCTCTTTTTTATACATATGCAAAATTATTTTCTTAAAGGCGTTTGACAATTTATTATTAACCATAATTTATAGTCATAAATGAATATCTGTTATACAAATTGAGTTTTTTAATATATTTTTCTATTATTTTTATTGTATTAATTGTATTGTTTATTTTGTGTTTTTAATTATATTCTGTGTATGTGTATTGGCACATATATCAGAGCAATAGTGCAGAAATTGTATTTTTGTTATTTTAAGTGTATGTAATGTGGCTGTTAAATAAATAAATATTAAATACAAAAGTAGTTTAAGAGGCTTCTTTTTCAAACTGGAATAAACTTTCATTGTGTACCTCCTCTTGCTGGCTATGACAACCTCACTTACCTTACTATACTAACATTTTTTTTTGCCACAGTGGTTTATTTTTAGGGTACCATACCTCAAAAGGAAAAACGGAACCCTTATAGGATCATTTTTTTGTCCGTCTATCTGTCTGTCTGTCTGTCAAGAGACTTTATCTCAAGAACGCGTGGAGGTATCGAGTTGAAATTAATCCTGCATCGCGCAATTAAAGTTCTCCGTGCGATTTGAACATATAGAACTGCCCGAAATCATCTATCGGGCAGTTGCCCATCAGACATAACACCCGTCTAGTCCGAGAATCCTCCCTTTTCAACGGAGGTTTTACACTCTGTTCCGTATACCCCCAAAAATTTTTATAATTTTCTCAAATTCACACAATTCTATTTGTAGTATTGTTATTACATATTATCTATTTGTAGGATATAGTTGGGTTTATTCACAAGGTAAATTTTATTACTATTATTTTGGAGTGTTTTTACAATAACGTCATTCGCAACGAGTTTGCTGATAATAAAACTCAAGTTGACTTTATTGAATTTCCTTGCACAATATCTAGACTGATATAAATAGTGACTTGTTATGTTAGCAGTTGTGGTAGATCAAGAAGCGTTTGATATCAAAAAAGAAAGAAATATATTTTTATTTGGCTCAGATAAATACACACAATGCAGAAACAATATGTAGACACTTAATATAATGACTCGTTAGGGAACATTACCTGTTGCTGTGAATATCCATAGTCGTGACTCATATTTCTGTCTATGGTTTTCAATAATTATGTATTTATATATGTATCTCGCCCGTATTGTGTTCGGACGTAAAGAATTGCACCATCCCATCTCTTCCCGTGGGTGTCGTAAGAAGCGACTAAGGGACATACCAGAGAATGGGCCTTCTCTGTGCATTATAACAACCACACTGCGATCGCCAACCCGTCTGCCAAGCGTGGCGATTACGGCAAACCCCCCCAAAAAAATGATAAGCAAAGCAAAGGAATGGCCCCTAGTGCCCGGCAGCCCGTCTACCCTTGACTCCGGTAGCGGTCAAGGCCACGGCGAGGCAAGGGGTGCTAAGAAGCAGCGTTGGAAGGCCTCCCACAAGGTGGACCGATGACCTGGTGAGGGTCGCGGGAATCCGATGGATGCGAGACGCACAGGACCGGTCATTGTGGCGGCATTTGGGGGAGACCTATGTCCAACAGTGGACGTTTTTCGGCTGAAATGATGATGATGATGATGATGATATGTATCTATTATATAGCATATGTATATATCCGTTTATCTATTATAATATAATTTGTTTAATGCTGGTTTTGTCACACCAATGACAGCCCCATTTCTTGTGCAGGCAATTACTGTCCTTTCCAGGTTGCCTGGAACAGATCGCGGAATGCGATAAGGCCGCCCATTGTATGTACGTATGTGTTTTAGTTTTAGTTTCCTTTAATGTTTGTATTGGTGTACAATAAAGCATTTACTAAATAAATAAATATAAAAAAAGAAAACTAACATTTTAAGAAAGCTGATTAGGTATAACAGTTGTGTAATTATTCAAATAAGAATAATCAGCATTTTAATGTTCCCAATGCTGGGATTTAAGCGTTCTCTCTAGGAGAGGGAATGGGCCGTAATCCACCACGCGGGCCCGGTGCGGGTTGATGAATGTCACATGTCATACATGACATACCGGTTTCCTCACGATGTTTTCCTCCACCATTTTGAGAGCAGTGGTGATGAAATAAATTACACAAAGTAATGCGCCTGGTTGGGTTTGAACCCGCGACTCACAACTTGTATGTCGGGGCCGTTACCACTCCTCTTATTCAAATAAATGAGTAGGTAAATATGAAAAAAAATTAGATTAAAAAAACATTTTATTGTTTTATGTTTAAGAAACAGAAGTGCAAATGACATAAAAAATGGGCTGGTTAATAATGACTACATAATTTTTTTATTACTTTATATTTAATTTATTTTTCAAATTTAATTCTTCATGCACAAAAGTGTATAATTGTGGACTTTCTTTGCTTGCATGCATTTTCTACTAGTACTACATCCTGGTGTTCATTTTGATTACGATCTGCAAATTAAAAAAATAAAATAATAATTATTTTTAACCTACACTTGTCGTCATTCTGTTTATTCTTACTACTAAAACTTACTGTAACTTTTTTTAACTATAAATTGGATTTATAGTTAAAAAAAGTTACAGTAAGTTTGTTTGCTGGTTTTTACGCCTCAACTGTTGAACCTATTACTTAAGAAAAATTTAAACTGTCTAGTTTGGTGACAGACAGACAGACAAACAGACAGACAGACTGACGAATAGCGAATTCTAAGTAATAGGGTCCCGTAATACCCTTTGGGTACAGAAAGAAAAAATCAACAAAAATCGGTCATCAAGTCCACTCTAGGGTAGAGCGATAGAGCGTGTCAGACTTAAACCCAGTTGTGTACTTCAGTTGCCTGCTACATTCTAGGGTCACGGTAACTCATTCGGAAATGCCTGCGGCCCTAGAGGGCATCGTCCCGACGAGGGCGGTTTCACTGATATTTCTTTGAGGTGCGTGTTGAATAATTATTTACCTTCGATGCCTAGAGCTTGACCTTTAACTTCTATAATGGTGAAGGGATTTGTATTGTATTTGAAGGAAATAGCAATTTAGGATGAAACTAGTTCCAAAAATTTTTTTTTTTTTAGTTGATATAAACCAGTGCTCGACTGCGATCCCACCTGATGGTAAGCGGAGATGCAATCATTGATGGTCAGGCGCATTAGTTTATTAAGAGCCTATTCACTCTAGCCTTGAAGACACCTAAATTATAGTTGGACGGGAAGACCGCAGCAGGCAAATTGTTCCAGTCCTTCGATGTACGCGGTATAAACGACGAAGCGAAACGCTTAGTCCGGACCGTTGAAGTTTCAACAACGTAAGAGTGGATACTCGCTGTTCGTCGGGTTGTCCGATGGTAGAAAGGAGATGGCGGAATCAAGCAATTCCCGCGCACACTGTCCAAAATGTAACCTGTAAAATACCGATAGGCTGGCTACTCTGCGCCTGTGCTCGAGGCTAAAAAAAGGTTATTGGTTATTTTAAAAAAAAGTGTTTATCAGAAATATACTTTAGCATTCTGAAGTAGGGATGCAAATCCCGAAGTTATTTCTTGCGTAACCATCTTCGCAGTAGCATGCATCATTGCAACGGACGTTTGAAATCGGACACCTCTGGCCAAGAGTAGCACACGTCGTTTGACAAGCACTTCCACATTCATAATGTTCATTTTGCCGGGTACAGTTTATAGGCTCTGAAAAAAGGAAGTTGTGATAATATGACGGTTGACAGGATAGAATGGAAGAAAAAAACGTGTTGCGCCGACCCCAAATAAGATGGGACAAGGGCAGGAAGATGATGAGTTTATAGGCTCTGTAACTGATATAATAAACGTGTTAAAATTTCAGGAGTTCAGGCGATAAAAAAGGGGTGGAGCTATACACCCTAAATAGCTCCATTCCTTTAACAGTTCAGTTTAGGTCGTCAAACGGATCATGTTTAGTGCTCGTGGTCGGGATTCAGGACGGCCACGAGTCAGTGTTCATTTAAGCGAAAGTTGCGAAATTATTTTCTCAACCAATAGCAGAATCGTCTCAAAAACTTTACTTCGTACATATAAATATACTTTTGTGACCTTTGTTTTTTAAATAATAGTACCCACTTTTTTATTCATGCACCTGTTATTTTTCTCCACCACCCTAGGTTGACTGGAAAATGTCTACGGCATTACCTTGTTCCCTTACTGGCATGAAGATTAAAAAAAAAAAATAGACGCCTCATAAGAAACAAAAAAAATGTTATTTTTAATTTAAGAATAAGTGCTTGCTGGCAGGTGGTATAAAGTGACAGTTTAACAAAAATACCTACTAATATCTGTGGAAAATTGAAACTGGCACAAATGACAAAAAAAGAAATTGTATTCAACAACAAATCATCGAACATTCTCTTAGTAAGAGTTTAGTTCTGATAAAAGGATTCTTTATTCAAATTCTCCGTAGGAAATTTTGAATTAAGAACCTAATATACTAAATAAGTATTTTATGTAACTAAAAGGTTTTTTTTTATTTAAATTAATATTCCACAACTATCACACAACACCGTCTAGTCTCAAGCTAAGCAGAGCTAGAGTTATGAGTAGGTACTAGACAACTGACAAAAATACTTATATATTTGTAAATAAATACATATTATAGATAAAAAACACCCAGACACAGAATAAATAATCGTGCTCATCACACAAGGGAATCAAACCCACGACCTCCGGCATAGCAGTCAGGGCCACTACCCACTAGACCAACAGGTCAGTCTCATATGCCCAATTATAATTAACTAGCTGTACCCGCAGTTTCACCTGCCTGCTTAGTTACTGGTCCGCTCATATCCACGAACAAATAAATACTTTATCTCGTCAGCTCTTTTGCTATCTCTTTTTATTGATGTAAACTAGTGCTTGACTGCGATCCCACCTGATGGTAAGCAGTGACGCAATCGTTGATGGTGAAGCGCACTAGTTTATTAAGAGCCTATTCACCTGGAACAAACACCTAGCCTGGAAGACACCCAAATTATAATCGGATGGAAAGACCTCAGCAGGCAAATTGTTCTAGTCCTTCGATGTACGCGACATAAACGGATGATCACCTATGGGGATTGAGGAGCTAAACGAGATGAAGTAGGTACCCAGTCGCAAACACACTGGCGAATAGAACACGAAAACAATCGTTGGACCATTTCGACACAAGTGGTTTAAGGCTTAAATTTAAAAAAAAAACTTACCTCCAGCACTCAAAACAATGCAAAATGACAAAAATACGATGAAACTCAACATCTTGACGACTCGATTTGTTTGACGTAAACTCAGGCTAATCGGCTCATTTTTATACCGGTTTCACTTGCCTCGTATCTATAATTTATGTACACCACATACCAATTATATTTAAATTTTTAAAATAAATTAAAAGATATGCTGTCTAGTTAAAATTTAAACGTTGCACTATGGTTTGTCTGCAATATACCTTGTAGCACATTTTTTTTGATATTTTTTTCATGATATCTTATTTATTTATTTAAACTTTACGTTCAGTAGCGGTACATAGGCAGACTTAATGCAACAAAGCATTCGCTACCAGTCAACCTTTGGGTTACAAAAGACAACACTGTGTTAGGCTTGCAAAATAAACAAATAACAGATAATTCAAAAAGAAACAATAAAATAAAATATAAGTTATTTATAATAATATAATACATATATATGCCATAATTATAAACTAATAAATACTATGAAAAATATCAAATCATTAAGAGAACTTAACAATAATTTTGATAAAGACCAAACTAAAGTTGAGAGGAGCTTTTTTGATGTCAAGGGGAAGCTCATTCCAGAGTTTTATGGTATATGATATCATAATCATTATTTGATTCGATAAACGTCCACTGCAATATATAGGCCTACCCCTTCTAGCATCCCGCGGATTTCTGTTGCTCTCACTTTATATAATGTTTTCCAAAGGAAGCGCAAAAGAAACTTTTTACTATACAAAATTTTTCTAGGAAAAAAAGAAGAAATAAGACTTACGACACATTTATTGTTTTTCAAAGTATATTCCCTCGCAATTAATGCATTTTTGCATTCGCTGAAACTACTGTACGGAACAGTTGGCCAGTCTTCTTTAGAAACCTCTTCAATGGCTTTTGGGAACGCATTCATCGCCGATTCAGGGCTCGTAAAACGTGTGCCTCTAAGTTTGTCTTTCATTTTTGGGAACAAATAGAAGTCGCAGGGTTCGAGGTTTGGGCTGTAAAGCGGATGCGTCATCAGTTCCACGTTTGAAGCCTTCAAATAGGCTTCTGTAACCTAAGCGGAATGTGAGAATGCGTTATAGTGATGGAGTTACATTGCTTCGAAGACGCTTTTCATGAACTTTTTCGCAAAGACTCTGCCGCAAGCAAGTGTTGACGTACCAATCTGCAGTATTCGATCTTCAAGCGATACTGTAGTGTAATGTCCTGATTTGTCGAAAAAAAAGCAACCATTTTTACCAACACTTGGACTTCTCTTAACTTTCGTCGGCCAATCTTCAAAAGGAAAAACTCACTCTGCCGATTGGCTTTTTCTTTCAGTTTAAAAGTACATTCAGGTTTCGTCTCCTATCACGATATTAGAGACAGCCTCCTCCATTAAACTTTGACTGTCCTCCATTAAACTTTTTTATGATTTTACGGCACCACTGGACACGCAGTCGTTTCTGGTCCTCCGTTAAGTCATGTGTAAAAGCCTCTAAACCTTCAGAGGCACATGTAAAATGTTTTGCACTTGACTCATTCCAATGCCTAACAATGCAAAAAATTTCTGGCAAGTATTTTTTTGGCAGTTTCAATAAGTTGTCGCACGGTGTCGATTTTCGAGTCTGTAACGGCAGTCGACCTTCACGGCATAGAGATGATCACGTCTACGTCTAAATCCTCCAAACTACGAATACACAGAGCTGCAATATGGTGCTTCATCACCAAATACCAATTCAAGTCACTAGAATTATTAAAAAATCATTGAACAAAAATGTTCACGTGTTAAATTCATTTTGATAGCGACACACAATCTTTGAAAGGACGCCACAATAAAAAAACAATTGAAAGTCTCACACATTAAAAAGTAATATGCTCAAAGAGTTCCATTTTCGAATTCTATAATTGTTTTCCCATTCTTTTATTGTAAGAGGCCAGATCCAGAGACTTTCAGTATGCCCCACGTAAATCACGTTCAGCTGAAATATCAATTTAATGTTTAGCGATTTCAGCTAAGTTGCCTTATCGAATAGGATATATTTAAAGTCATAAAAAAGCTAATTAAACTTTTATCTAATTACGCCGTATCTTTAAGTTTTGTTAAGATTTAATAGTCATATTTAGTGTTAATTTATTATTTTGTATTTAAGCACTCTCTACCATTATGCACAGGTTTACCTTAGCTCAGGCAAATAAGCATTTGTGTTCTTTTTAGGGTTTCGTACCTCAAAAGGAAAAATCGGAACACTTATAGGATCAGTTTGTTGTCCGTCTGTGATGTTTACTTGTCTGTCTATTTGTCTGTCTACCAAGACCCTTTATCTCAGGAACGCGTGAAGGAGTCGATTTATAATTAAAACCATATACTAAAATCTGCAGTCCTTTGAAGCTGTGAAAAAATTAAACTTAAGTTTACGAACGAAAAAGATATGGCCGTTTAAGTCGCAAAAAACGTATGTGTCGACACTCTCAAGGAAATCAAAATTCATAGGGTACTTACCGTTGACTCAAAATCCTGAAGTTTGGCATGAAGTAAGGTCCTATAGCACAAGTATAGGAATAAATCTAAAAACAGTGAAATTGTTGTTACGTCACAAAAAAAAACTTTTTTGGCTATTCGGAAAAATCCTCGAAACTCCATTTGGGAATCGAACTATTTACATAAGTAAGTTTGTACGGAACCTTCAAGGCACGAGTCCGACTTGTACTTGCCCAGTTTTTTAATATATAATATACTTTATTGTAAATGTGCCCTAACTTATAAATAAACTATTTATTTATTATTATTATTCCATTTATTTTTTTTACATTTAAGAATAAAAAAAATACTAGCCTACTGGCATCGGGAACAGGGCCTAAGCTACCAGTGGTCAGGACTCTTAAGAGACTGGGCTACTAACTAACGCCTACAGCTTGCTGGATCAAGCCCTTGATCCAATTGCCCAACTAGAGTCTCCTCTGACGTTGGTCGAGGGTCTTTGATATTAAACCATTGACCGTCACGACTATCGGAACAATGATTGCTGTATCCACTTCCCACATATCGACAACTTCGCGAGCCAAGTCAAGATACTTAGTTTGCTTATCATTTTCAGCTCTCAAGAGGTTCTCGTCATTATAAAAGTTTCCGTTTACTTGGAAAAATTGAGATATTTTGTGGTAATGATACAATACATACAATGTGCAGTTTTGAATCTGCACAAAACAGGTGGTTGTTATAAAACTCGTAAATAATATGAAAATAAGATACCTGGTCACTAATAATAATAATAATTTATTAATAAGACAACAATATCTCTTACTAATAAATAATACTATTTTTGTGTTAGTTTTTATTTTGAATGTTATTCAGGATTAGATAGATAGTTAGATAGATATATTCTTTATTGCACACTAATAATAAAATTACAATAGGAACTTAAAATTAATATTGTGTCACAATGGGCGGTCTTATCGCTAATAGCGATTTTTCACAGACAACCTTTGGATGGATTTGTCAGAGAAGGAGAAAAAGATACGCAGGCAGTGCGTAGTGTACTATTTATATATATATAATACATAATTTCCTCTCTTAATAAACCTCTTCGAAAAAAAAAACAGAATCACCCCATTGCGATTTACCTCACGTCACGTCACTGTGTACGTAAGTGCGATAGCCTGTACGAAGATCCATCCATTTACTATACGAAACATTTTTACCAATTTCCGTAAATAAGAATTAAAAATAAAATACCTACCTATTTTAATGTTGATTTTGTTCTAGAATCATTAACATAAATTATTGCCTCCTGATATTGTTTGCAGATTCAAAACTAAACCTTTTATATTTTAATGCTGTTACTTTGTTTTATTAAATACGATACCATTTATGCTATAAAATAAATAAACACTTACTTTAACATTTTGTACAAAATAAAGTTAAACAATAAAAAAAATAAAAGAAGGATTCAACTCAAATTAACAAATTGATTCTTGTTTACCAGTATTTTTGTTTTACAAATAAAAACACAATAACTGCTCCTAGCTTGACTATTTAAGTATATCGTTTTGAGTGTGTTGAGGATGAAGTTGTACTCGAACTCTTGTGATAGCCTGTCCGATTCTCGAATGGCAGCTTCTCAAATCTCTGATAGTCTCTGTGGATGTGGCTGAAGATACCAAAGAGCTCGCAGAAAAACCGCACAATTTAATTCGGATGTTGCACTGTCGACGAACAGTGTTCAGTAGTTCAGATCATAATGCAGGTGCATTATCATAAGATACAGGTTGGCATGTCTATGTTTTAGCAGTTATATATAAAAAAAAAATCTCATCAGTAGAGAGCGTTCTTCAAAAACTACTTACTTTAATTCTTTATTTTACACTAAAACAACATTTAAAATAAGTAGATAACAAAGTTCATGTACATAGGCGAGCTTAACTTAAATGAAATCTTTCCGGGAAATTAAATGAAAAAAAAAACTATGTAGTTCAAACAATTTTCATCATGATCTTGCAAAACGGCACTGAAAATACTAAATCTGAGTCATAAACTTGCCTTACCTTCGTCTTTTTTCCTAAAAAAATAATCGTATAAGATACTTAAAATAATGCGACATCCTCGTAGTTTATCACTACCTCTATAACTTAACTATGAGAAGGACCGTTTAGTTTATCGTTAGCTCTCATGTCCTTTGATAACTAATTGCAAAATAAATCTTTTTACATGTTATCTTTTTTCGAAAGTGAGATAGTAATTCTACCCTCTATTGTGATCTCTCTCTATCACTCAATGGTTTGCTGGAAGAAAACAACGTATCCCAGCCGTATTTGGGCCTATTGGAATAAGGGTTTTCTAAAATGACGTCCACCAAGTGGCATCACTGAGTCGTCAGGTCCAGACACTTGTCAAAACGCTTATGTTAATGACATTGGTTAGACATCAAAGTCAACGCGAAACTTTAGACGTCAACGTCGATAATATGTCGTGGCCAAATTCTAGAATTGAACACTTCATGATATGGCCAACTAAAATTGACCAGAACGTTTAAACGTTAACATTTGATTATACGTCAATCCTCGTTTGACCATACCATCGATGTAGGATTTATTTGATAATAAAAGATTTAAATAAAGTAGGCTAAACAAGGAATTAAATATCGTTAAACTTTAACGTTTAAAACAATATGGCTAGTTTTACTTGGCCATATCATGAAGTGATCAATTTCTATGATCTGGCCAAGACATACATTTTTAAAAGTAGAAAACCTCTCGGCTAATTGTCCTCAATGGTGGTGTGAATTTTTCTTGAAAACCCTAATTTTAACGACATAAACTAGAGTATCCATAATAAGCTAGTTAGAGCTAGGTATTAAGAACAAAAACTTGCACACTATTTACGTTTTGCTATTGTTAGAAAGAAAAAGTTTAAAATAAAAGACTTTTTACAAAAAAATACTACCGATTTTCAATATATATTAATGACACTCTTCCGCCCCTCCTTAGAGCGGAAGAAGTTATTGGATGATTGACCTTAAAAAAAAGCGTCCAATCATAAAAAACCGGGCAAGAAACATACCTATGAAAACACTTTAATTCCCGAATTGAGTTACGTTAACCGAAATGCAAAAAAAGTATTTTTTGTGACGTAACTACAAATTAACAGTGTTCAGATTTTTTTCTATACTTGTACTATGAGACCTTGCTTCATACCATATTTCAGGATTCTAGGTCAACGGAAAATACCCTATGAATTTTGATTCCCTTGAGAGTGTCAAAAAAACACGTTTTTTGCGACATAATTGGCCGTTTCTATTTTTTTTCGTTAACTTAGAAGTTTGATATTTTCACAACTTCAAAGGACCACAGACTTCAAAGGACCGCTAAATAGTTTTAATTTCAATTCCGATCCAATTTCCGCCGTATATAGTTTTAATTTCAACTCGACACAAATCTCAAATTGAATCTCAAATCTTTATTACAATCCATAATGTACATTTCAGGTGATAAATAAAAAATTGAAACAATTATGGAATCTGTCGGGCACAGCAACATTAGAAATGGTAGGAGAGAGGAAGAGTGCCTAGTACCTATTTAATTTTCCTATTTTGTATTTATTATGTCGTTTAATTCGTTTCAACTGATTACTTATTATTGCTATGAGTATATACTAAAGTTTTATATTTAAATTTAAATTAATACTTAATAATTTTAATCTTATGCTTAAATATCAGATATCTCCACGTAATCCCGAGATCGAGGACAGACGGCTAACAAAGTGATCTATAAGGATTCCGTTTTATCCTTTTGAGGTACGGAACACTAAAAACTAAATAAAAAACACCAACTTCCAACTTAAGAGAAGAGGAATGAGGGAGACTAAGAAAAAAATATAAATGCACTAGACGCCATGAAACCTCCATTCAGACTTTTCAGCCAGGATCTCTTTGTAGCCCATGCGGTTCATACTGCCATTATTGCAGTCAGTAAACACAGTCCAACAATAGCTTGGAGCCACGTCTTTCATCCATTGTAGGCCAGCTATTGAGAACGCTTGATACCGATTTAATAGATTCTTGATGATGATAGCACATTGTTCGTGGTTCTGAATTAGACGTTATATTGGTGTATTTTTATTAGTAATGAATGAATTTGTATTGAGTTAGTTCGTGGGTGTTTAGGATGAATAAAGAATAAATTATTTAGAGACATAGAGGCTTTACCATAAGCTCTTAAGACGATCCATTTTACGACCTAACTGTACTGATAAAGGGATGGAGCTATACAACATTAATTTTAGTATATATGCGAAACTTGAATATATTTTGTTCAGAATTTGTACCTGAATCGATTCCAATAATTTTTAAACCATGTTATATTTTTTCCCTAAAAAGAACCGGGCAATTGCGAGTCGGACTCGCGCACTGAGGTTCTGTACAAACTTATCTATGAAAATTGTTCAATTCCCGAATTGAGTTACAAACATTTTTCCGAATCACAAAAGTTTTTTTATTATTGTAACGTAACAAAAAAAAAAACAGATTTCAGATTTTTTTCCTATACTTGTGCTATGAAACATTGCTTCATGCCAAATTTCAGGATTCTAGGTCAATGGAAAGTACCCTGTGAATTTTGATTTCCTTGAGAGTATAAAAATATACGTTTTTTGCGACATAAACGGCCGTATCTTTATTTTTCATTAATTCAGAAATTCGATTTTTTGTCAGCTTTAGATTTTTTGGCAGATCTAAATGGTTATAATTTCAACTCGATACCTTCCCGCGTTCCTCTGTTAAAGGCTCTTGACAGACAGATAGACAGACGGACAATAAAGTGATCCTATAAGAGTTCCGTTTTTTCCTTTAGAGGTAAGCAACCCTAAAAAAGGTCACAAGTTAGACACCACCGGTACTAAGTACAACACAGGTCACGACAGGTTAAAACGGGCATTAGGCACCAGCGCACAGCTGTGTGCGGGAACAGAATAACCCCTTAGTCACCCGAATGACCCGGTGAACATGTATTTGAGCGGACAACTAGGTAACATAACAAGATTATTATTATATCTTTATGATTTTTCATAATACAGTTTATGATACAACATACTGAACATACTGCTTTTAAAATGTACGTTTATTATATCTATTATTCAATAAATATCTAGTTGCCTGGAGAATGAAGTAATTTGTAGGTACAGTTACAAACATTCGAACTAGTCTCGGAGAATATACGTAAAAGTTTGCGTTAAGTTTAAGTTTCCCGGCGACGTACTGCAAGCACATGGGTGCTACTGTAACAGTCAGTTCCAAATACGTTTACCTTTGCGTATGAAGATTTGGTTGTATTTATTGTCTCTTATATTTATTTATTTAAAAAAAAAACAATGTCAAATCGTAAAAAACTTTTTCAAAATAAAAAACCGACTTCACTAAAAAAAACACTAAAAGGATCAAAATAACTTTAATTTCGGAAGTCGGTGTTTCTCGGTATTGTTTGTTTCTTATTTCTTTTTTGGTGCCTTGAAGACACCTAAATTATAATCGGACGGGAAGACCGCAGCAGGTAAGATTGCGTATCAAACTTTTACTGACTAAAACCACATCATGTTCCTTCAGCTGTCTTTTGTGTCCCCAGACCACGACTCATAAGTAACCTTTTCAGAAATTGTCCCATGGCTCCAGTAGGCTTCGGCCCTGCTGGAAGCCTACGATTTTGCTGACATCTCATTGAAGCATTCGAGGAACATTTGACGCCGTCGGCGATTTGGACTCGGTCCGAACTGTTACCGGGTGACCGGACGACAAGCTACCCATTGCTTGCCGTCCGCTTCCCAACTAGGTTGGGGTCGGTTTCCAGTCCAACCGGATGTATATTAATAGCAGTATTTTTCATTGAGCGAATGCTTACCTCATTGCCATAATCCAGTAACTAGGTAATACAATACCCCTTGGCAAGACACGTGTCTAATTTTTTGGCTTCTGACTGACGAAGGTATTAAATTGTTACTGAATAAAATAATAAAATTGTTTTTGGCATAAAACTGTTTTACAAAAACAGAAAAACCCTATCTCCTGAAGTTGTTTTAAGAACCCGTATAACCCGAACTAATCAAGATAATAGCGGTCTATTTCTAATTCATATTTCAACACAGTCAGTTTCAATGTATGACCAAAGTTTCGCTTAAGTTCAATTTTAAAGTTTCGTCTTGTTTTGTTATGAATTCCTGCTGTAACTTTGTACTATATTCAATTATGTAACAATACTGATCTCAATTCTCTCTTACAAGTTGTAGGTCACGGGTTCAAACCCAGCCAGGCGCATTACTTTGTGTAATTTATTTCATCACCACTGCTCTGAAAACGGTGAAGAAAAACATCGTGAGGAAACCGGCATGTCCTAGAACCAAAAATTCGAAGACATGTGACATCCACCAACCCGTACTTGACCCGCGTGGTGGATTACGGCCCATTCCCTCTCCTAGAGAGGAGGCCTGAGTCACAACAATGGGAACATTATAAGGCTGACTATGCTACGCTGATCTCAACTGTCATGTGTTAAACACCCGAGTGTCACCATTCGGTGGACCGCCGGGAGGACGCGGTAGTGGTGTGCCCCGCTTGGGTGGAGCATCGCCGTGTCTTCGTGAGAGCGATCGGTGGCAACGCCCTGGACAAGACCGTCTCAAGGCCCAAGTGCTTCTCGCATTACGAGAGGCACTTGAGCCTTGAGAGGGTCCTGGTGCAGGCCATGATCCGCAACGATAAGGAATGGCAGGCGGTCGCCTCTTACTGCGAAGCAGTAATACTAGCGACGAAGCGGCCGCACGCATTGGGGGTGTTTGGCGTGGGCTTGCTAACTTTGACGGTAAGAATGAAATGTGTCACCCATGGTTCACATTTCTACAAAGTATAAAGGGGCTTTTATATCGAACAGTGACTCGCCAATAGTGTAAAATTGGCATGTCAATATTATCCTAATCTCATTAGGTAATGACTTCAACATTACTATGATTGGTGCAAATCGTCATGTTGAAGACTGTTTAGTCTACTCACTCGACTCGTCTACCAAAACAATAACATATATGCATGTCATCCTAACATAAATAAATGATTGTCACTGTCTATATGTTCATGAGTGATAAGAAGTTGTTATCTAAATGTAAAAAGGTAATAATATATTTATTATAATCTATTATAATAATATAATATGTTAGGCTCTTAATAAACTAGTGCACCTCACCATCAATGATTGCGTCTTTGTTTACAATCAGGTGGGATCGCAGTGAAGCACTGGTTTATATCGATTAAAAAAAAAAAAATTTATCATTACTGTAGCTTCTGAAACTAAGCAAACAACCAACTCAATACAACAAAAGAAATAATTAACAAATTAATCTGATAATAAATGTATCAAAAGTTAAGATTATAAATATCTATAAACATTTTTTGATGCAATACAAACACAAGTCATCACACAAGTCATCAGAGACGGCAGTACTTGAACAGTACTGTCGTCTCTGATGACTTGTGTGACAATCAAGACGTTGAGCGTGAGCGCATGGCGCTGACTGTACGGCAGGCTGTTTCATGTTTTTTTTTTTTTTTCGATTTTTGACTTTGCTCGAATTCTTGGCACTACTTAAGTACAATGTCCATATACCAAAAATCACCATAATCGGTTAATATTTAGAGGATGCACAACGCCAAGCTAACAACGCTATATGGTTGCCAATAATATCTGAGAAGATCCATCAATTCCTTATGGAACCTATCATCAGAACTGAATTTTGAAAAAAATGGTACTAGTGTGGAAGCATATCTTTTTAGGGGGAAAAACATAGCAAATCGGTCCATAAACAACGGAGTTCTGAGGTTGTTACCTCAGAACTCCGTTGCAACGTTGAACATGAAAAAATACAACCAAATTGAGAAGATCCTTCTTATTTTGAAGTCGGTAAATAATACAAACAACTCTAGTTACAAAAGTTAGTGTTAAGTAACGAAAGCAAAAAACCAGAAAAACTGACTCCTAAATTTTCTTTCCGAGATTTGTATCTTTTTGTAAAATAGCTTTTTTTAACGTATTATGTACAAAATAATCAAATTAGTTTCTGTGCACTCTATTAATCCTTAATCATGTATATAATAAATATATAAGTTTCATAATTAGTGCAAACTAAAATTACAAAAGACTTGCCAAATCAGAAGTAGAATCAAAAACTATTGAGTTGAAAGTGTTCTTATAACGCACACCTTCAGTAGCATGCAGAGTATAAGTTTCCAACCTTACCCCTCGAGCGCCGATTATACATACGTCTGTACAATTTGAATGACCTTGAAAAACGCTTAATTGACGTTTTGTACACACGTTTGTACGAATTTTTTTATGCTGAAAATTTTGGTTCCCTTTTCTGAGTATACTGATCATCTCTAATGATACTCTGAAGGTCATCTACACCATCTATTAACACTTCTCCTGCTATCTGAACTATTGACACTTCTGTTACTATCTTCAATGAATCATTCAGTTCGGATTCATTAGTCGTCGACGGCGCGTATTGTTCCACGCGCGTCTTAAGGAGATGTCAGCAAATCGTAGGGGCCCAGCAGGGTCGAAGCCTACTGGGGCCACGGGTAGTGTGAAAGCGGAACCCGGGACCCTGGGACGAAGGCAACGAAGGAACAGGAGTGGGTTTTTAGTCAGTAAGAGTCTGACACTATCTCCCGCTCCGCCCAAGAGCGGGGATGTCACTAGGATGATTTTCCCACCCAATAAAAAAAAAAAACCCGTGACCACAAAATTATTCTTTTGCACACATCGATTAGATACAATAAAGAATGGCAGAAATATGTATGTCATCTTGATATAGAAGTTATCAAATAACGAGTCTTAACAAACGAATATTATCGTACTCACTAAATAAATAACCTTTATCACTCACTCTTATTAATAATAGTAGATGTTTGTTTAATTATTTGGTCAACCAACAACTGCTTACACAATACGTTGATATTGTGTATTAATGTGGAGCTTCATTCATTACTCTAAGTAGCAACTGATTATAGGCTAACAACACGAGCACTATCTTCGGTTATACATAATTATTATTAATTATATTTTAAACAATTAACAACAAATTATAAAAATGGAATATTAATAAATCAAAAATCGTGGTCTGGGTCATTACTATACGATGACTTCTGACTCGCTGCTAAACTATGACCTGAATCAGTACAAAACGTTTTTCGTGGGTGTCACCCATCGATCACTTTTGATGGTGCCACCACAGAAATAAGTAGTTGAATATACATCTAATTTAAAAACCTTTATACTTTGAACCCGCCGGGATCCCGATCCTGATTTCCAGCCACAATAGGTGCGACCTTGCGGACAGCGAGAAATGCGTAGCTCGCCGTCCGATCGTTCGTACTTTTGAAAGAAAGACTCGGCCCTGGTATGAAAGGCAACGAAGGAACAAGAGTGGGTTTTTAGTCAGTAAAAGTCTGAAACTATCTCTCGCTCCGCCCAAGAGCGGGGAATGTCATTGGATGATTTTCCCAACTAAAAAAATAAATACTTTAAACAAAAGATTAGATCTCAAAAGACTATATGCGGAATGCATGCAATGTATGTATTATAATGAGGAAAATTTATCCGTATTATCGATACATGTGACTAAACAAAATTTAAGGCAAAGATATAATAAACTTTCTTAATGATAATTAGAATTGGCTTTAATTAGATGAATCGAGTGTTCTATAAAAAAACCACATCACGTTATCATTGCGGACTGATAGCAATATTAAAAGTCATGAGTACAGTTTCATGAGCATGACATTTAAATTCATTGCAATAAATAGATCCAGACAATATCTCCAAACACAATTCAGTATCATCACTTGACCGAACTAGTCGTCAGACATGTCAATACTTCTTCGAACAACTTTAGTTACGTGCTTAACTTTTGTAGTTAATCAAAATGAAGCTGCGAGAATATTGGGAGTTTTTCCATTTCCATCTATCAGTCATCAAGTCGTTTTCCGCCCTCTTATGCATGAATTAGCTAAGAGAGGACACGACGTCACTGTCATCACAACAGATCCAGCTTTCCCTAAAGGAGGAGCACCTGCCAATCTGATTGAGATTGATGTCGGAGATGTCTCATATAAAATCTGGAGAGAAGAATTTGTGGTCAAACCAAAGGGCCAGAAAAATAAGATGCAAGACGACTTCAAGATCATTTACAAAGTAATAAGCAACATATTTGATTATCAACTAAAGGATGAGCAAGTACAGAAATTGATACACGATAAGAACCAAACCTTTGATCTGATATTCACAGAAGCTATGATAAGACCAGCACTTGTTTTTACTCATGTCTACAAAGCACCAGCGATTATGATCAGTTCCTTTGGTGTTTTTAGTGATAATTATGAAGTGATGGGTGTTTCTATGCACCCCTTTTTATACCAACGTGGCATTAGTCGAAGATTGTATAACCTGACATTATGGGAGAAAGTAGTAGAACTATATGATTATTTGAGTATAGAATGGATTCATCGCAACAACTATAACCTTGAAAACAAAATAATTAAGTCACATTTTGGACCTGAAACTCCGACAGTTCAAGAATTGAACAATAACGTTGCAATGTTTTTTTTGAACTTGCATCCAGTGTTTGAAGGGAATACACCAGTTCCTCCATCCGTAATACATATGGGTGGCATTCACCAGAAACCTCGCAAGGAGTTGCCACAAGTAAGTACTTTTCCATTTATATAATTTTATGTGACGAATGAAGATGTTGTAAAATATGTGTTGTAAAAGATGACGACGATGAAAATGGTGTGGTTTTTTTTAAAAAAATAATTCTAGTAAACCGTGTTTTATTTCAGGACTTACAATCATATTTAGATTCATCCAAAAACGGTGTAATTTATATTAGCTTTGGTACAAACGTGGACCCAACCTTATTTCCTCCGGAGAAAATAACAACATTTGTGCGAGTGCTATCTAAACTACCTTACGACGTGCTGTGGAAGTGGAACAACGATGTACTGCCTGGACGCACTGAGAACATCAAAATATACAAATGGTTGCCGCAGTCTGACTTACTAAGTAAGTATATTTTTGAATCGAAAATTCTTCAATAACATCATTCAAGGGAAATATATCACAACTTTGATAATATCAGCAAAACCAGAATAATCAATGCCATCAAAAACATAACTTGTAAAAAAACCAAGGCTCGCAATGACTTGTAAGTTATTACTACCGTAAAAAGTTGTGAGACCCATAATAATACAATGTATCTCACAAGTAATACGTATTAGATTGTTTAGTCCGATTGCCAAGTCAATCTAATTGTTTAAATCATATTTGATACAACACTGAATGTATGTTTTAAGTGCATGATATAAAAAATTATATAAAAATAACAAAGAAAAGAATATATAACATTGACAAATCAATTTGATTGTTCGCAGGACATCCCAAAATAAAGCTGTTCATACAGCAAGGAGGTCTACAATCAACAGATGAGGCTATTACAGCAGGAGTACCGCTAATTGGTATACCAATGTTTGGAGATCAATGGTACGATGTGGAGAAATATGTAAAACATAATATTGGACTGCAATTGGACCTAGAAACGCTTGATGATGAAATCTTAGAAAACGCAATAAAGAAAGTCATTGGAGATGACAGGTTAGTGTTATCTATTTTAGATAAGTAATCAGAGCAGTTTCATAATAATTTCTACATTTCTACTTCAAAAACAATATCACTTGTGTAGATCACCTTAATTGCTAATACAGTTTTAAAGCACCCAGTCCAAACTTTCTCTTAAAATTTTTCTATTTTAAAATTTACTTAGAAAATCTTTTAGAAGTATGCGGAACACAGTGTAAAGTCCCGCAAACCTCCGTTGAAAAGTGAGGGTTCTCCAATTAGATGATGTTATGATCGATGTTATGACTGATTTGAGCAACTGCCCAATAGATGATTTCGGGATGTTGTATAATACGCTCAAATCACGCGGAGAACTCATGGCTTGATGCAGGATTTTGTTGTTAAGTTCCTATTTGACGTCATAGATGTTGCTACCTAACCTAACCATCCATTTACATTAACCATTCCTTTTTCTGTTTAGAAACTGGAGTTGCATTTTTACCATAACCTTCCAGTGTATTAAAATTTAGCATTAAAGTTGAGCTCTATTTAATGGAATCGTTAATCATATCAAATAGCTTGTCATCATAGGTCATTATGAGCGTCCTTTTCGAGGTTCATTTTCATACAACCGCTCATAAGTGATTATGATGTAATTACACATCTTTCTCTTGAAAACTTGGATACACAGTTATCTTGTGGATATTATCTAGGCTTCTATAAAACGAATCTATAAAGACCTCTAAAAATCTGCTATTTTACGGAAAATTTGGCCCTCCATAATGTAGTCATATATAAAAAAGTACATCAATGGAAGCCGTGCACATTTAATTGACATTCTGAATGACGACAATTTTTCTCAAAAAATTTTAAGGGTTTTAAAAAAAACACTTATTTCCTTGAATAAGTTTTTAGAATTATCGAGTAAATCACAGAATTACCGAATGCCAACAAAATTTTCAGGCGTTATCTCTCTTTTTTTTCTCTTCATCAAACATCGCGTTGGATTGCGTTAGATGAAGCAACAATTTTTTAAACCATGCTCAATGTTGACGATAGGTGAGTGGAAAAGGACCCTCTTAACTAAAGATATTGTTTATTATCAATTCCAGCTATCGACAAAATATTATTAGACTGGGCAAAATAATGCAAGACCAGCCAATGACTCCACTGGAGCGTGTCGTGTGGTGGACGGAGCACGTGCTGCGTCATGGCGGAGGGAAGCACCTGCGCGCGCCTGCCGCCAACATGTCGTGGGCCGAGTATCTCGAACTAGACTTAATATTTACCCTCTTATTTGGTCTCATAACAGTCTTAGCAGTCATCATTTTTGCAGTGAAAACTCTGTACGACTATACTCTAAGGCAATATAGGGCTGTGATTAAAATAAAACGTACGTGATATTGTTTTACGTTTAAATTACGTGTTAAGTAATGGATTCGTACTTTTTCCAAGTTACATTTTGATTTAGTTTTTGGGATTAGTAGACATAAAATAGTTATGAAATGAGATTGGCCGCATTGGCCTTGCCAAAATCACAAAATTGCAGAGTTGAAGAATAAGTTATTGAACTGTATACATCGTAAAAATATTATTAACTCTTTATAACAAGGCTAGTTGAAAAAGTTCACGTAAGGATAATTAGATTCTTAATTATTGAAAGTTTGTGGAAAAATACGATATATTTATTTTAATGTATAAGCAGGTTTAAGACATTACCTTAGTATTATAAAACTTAAAAAAAAAATTGTTTTTATTTCTCCATTCCAAAAATACATCTCTGTTTACTCTTCCGAGGTATAATTTGTATAATACATACATTGACATAACATCAGGCCTTTATGAGTCAAAACTTTTGGTACAGTTAACCTATAGTAGACTGCAGGATTGAAGATACATCGGTGGTTTTATTCAGTGCAAGTCTAAAAGCTCACTAGAGCCACCCGTCATACAACCAGCATCACCTCACTTCGAATGCCTACGTATGACTTGCTTAGTAAATAAAATACAGAATTTCCATTTAATTTTGTTTCTAGTTTTTTTCGGTACGCGATACTCAAGTAATGTTTTCCTTTGAAATTCTTAAAGTATTTGAACTCAAAGTAAGTGTCATTAGCTGGTCACTCAAAATATTAAAATGATCTGGTTCAAAAGTTTTAGTAGCAAATTTTAAATTTCAAGTAATTTTCGTTTCTTCAATATCTATATCTGTATATATAAAAGGCAAAGTCTTGACTCATTCACTGAAAAACGCATAGCCGAAACCCTTACACCTGGACTGCTAAAATTTAGCACAGAGGTTTTTTATGATATTATATGTTACGATTTTTAGAATAAACTAGTTTCACCCGCGATTCTTAGAATTTCAGGACACCCCGACAAGAAAAGGTTAGGTTAGAAGACTAAGGCGGGAACGAAGCACAGCGGAGCTCTCGTCTTAGCCTTCGTGGTTATTTTTTTTTATAACCTTCCAGAAATAGGAAGAGGGTCTCCACGTGTGTAGGGAAAACTGGTTTGGCCTAGGCGAAACTAGTTCATCCTAGAGTTGGGTTTGGCCTGTAACATATACAAAAATAAAAATGGTAGGTGTTTTCCAAAATTCACCCCCTAAGTGAATGAAATGGGAGTCCAAAGTTTATATAGAGAAATCTACATTCAAGCGGGCGAAGTTACGGGCTGAAACTAGTTTTCAATAAATATAATCTTGAAAGATCAATATTTATTGGTTCTTATTATGTTTTGAAACTAGATAACTGATCTCTTGGATTCATATCCAACAAACGATCTGTTTGCGGATGAATGGAAAATAATTTTATTGGTATGTCAGAAGTACTGTGAGAGGAATTGATGTAAGTACATGTTGTTTTTAACCTAAAACTTTTTGTTTAATTACTGTAATTGGTCGTTTAACCGTTGTAATTAATTAAATAAATAAATAACTATGTTTTATGTTCTAATCTATAAGATCCAAATACTGATGCCTGACATTGCCAAACCAGCGCGCTGAATGGGAGTTTTTAGGTCAACCTTATTGAAATGTTTACCGCGTTTGACTCTAATTGGTTAAGAGCTTGGGGTTTCGGATCTCAATCGGATCGCTGAACGTCATAAAAGTGCCGAGGAAGAGTGAGCAAGCAGTAATGCTAGCAAAGGAGGCGGCCGCACGCGCATCCGTGAGGGAACGGCCCCCAAGCCCCAGCCGCGGTCGGGATTCCGATCCCGATTTCTGGCTTCCGTAGGCGCGGACTTGCGGATGGTGAGCAATGGGTAGCTCGCAGTCCGACCGTCCGGTAACCGTCCGGACCGAAAACCAGGCCCTGGAATGAAAGACAACGAAAGAACTAGGAGTGGGTTTTAGTCAGTAAAAGTCTGACACGCCCTTCCGCCCCGTTAAGTTCATCCTTGCGATGACAGTTTTGATTGATATTGGACCTGTCAATGTCATTAAGGTGTCATTATTGTAGTGTGTTTTTGTTTCGTTTAAGAAACAATGAAAATGTGTTTGATTCTTGGAAAATATTTTTTTTTACAAAAAAAAGTACAACCGAATTCAATGTAAAAAAAAACAAGTGCGAGTCGGACTCGCGCACTGAGGATGTCGTACAAACTGTCTATGCCATAACAGTTCAATTCCCGAATTAAGTTATGAATTTTTTTCCGAATCGCAAAAATTGTTTTTTTTTTTGTGACGTAACAACAAATTAACAGTTTTCAGATTTTTCCCTAAACTTGTACTAGGAGACCTTGCTTCATGCAAAATAATGACCAAGAATCCTTAAGATTCTTGGTCAACGAGAAGTACCCTATGAATTTTGATTCCCTTGAGAGTAACGAAACACAAGTTTTTTGCGTGCCGTATCTGTTTGTTCGTTTATTCAGATGTTTGATTTTTTTCACAGCTTCTAGGTACCGCAGACTTGAGAATATGGTTCTAATTTCAACTCGATATCTCCATGCAATAAAGATAAAAGGTCTTGACAGGCAGACAAACAGACAGATAGACAGAAGAACCACAAAGTGATCCTTTAGGCGTTCCGTGTTTTCCTTTTGAGGCCCTAAAAACACTAAGTAACTTTAATTTCGAAAGTCGGTGTTTCTATAATAGTTTTGCCTCTTTGTTATGTAACACCAAAAATTAAAGTTTTTTGCACTTTTTTATTATTGAAGTCAGTTGTATTTTTTTATAAAGTTTATTAAATTTAAATTTTAGTTGTGGTACCACAACTAAATTTAAAAAAAAATAAAAATCTTTATAAAAAAAAATACAACTGACTTCAATAATAAAAAAGTACAAAAATATCCCTCAGCCAAACTTGATTAGAAAGAAAAAGAAAGAAAGAAAAAAAATTTACTTGGCGGAACAAGGCGCAAATTTAAAATTAACAAATTATAAGTATATGTGAGAAAAAAAAACAAAGAATTAGTATGCAAGTTTTTATAGTAAGCTATTTATAGAATTTAATAATTAAAATTAAATCATTGCATGACAATTCCAATAAGCCAAACTACGGCTAGGATACATTGTTTTATTACGGAGTTTTCGTCCTACCTTCCATTATCAGATTAGCTCAATGGTACCTTATAGCCAGAGTGCATCATATAACAATTCTAATAATCCCAAACACGGTTAGGTTACATTGATTTATTACAGAGTTCCAGTGCCTACCTTACGGCTTCATCATCATCATCAGATCAATTCGAAGATACCATTTTCAACGTAGCTATTCAAAACCATTCATTTATTTGTATTGTCGTAGTCGCTTAACTATTTTCATTGTGATATCTATGTGAGTATGAAGTTCCGTTGACCATTTCTGGTTTTCATCATCAGTTCCACTTCATCAAATGTTAGTCATTGTCCACATGTATAAAGAAATATCTCCATATCTTCGAATCAGAACAAAACAATATTTCTATGGGACAAACTCGGAAGCATAACCATTAAATAAATAAAAAAAACTAATTTTCAGCATCGGTTCACAATTGACCGGGAAATCGGTGAACATATATAATTTTAAAAAAATACAGCTGAACATAGAACCTCTTTCTTTTTGAAATCGGTTAAAAATATAATCTATAAATAGGTAATAAAAGAGCAGATTTAGTAAAAAATTAGCATAGCATAGTCGGCCTTATAATGTTCCCACTGTTGGGACTCAGGCCTCCTCTTTAGGAGAAGGAATGGGACGTAATCCACCACGAGAGCCCAGTGCGTGTTGGTGGATATCACATGTCTTTGAATTTTTGGTTCTAGAACATGCTGGTTTCCTCACGATGTTTTCCTTCACCGTCTTGAGAGCAGTGGTGATGAAATAAATTACACAAAGTAATGCGTCTGGCTGGGTTTGAACCCGGAACCTACAACTCTTAAGTTAGGGCCGCCACTCGGCCACCACTGCTCTAGGTGACAACGGATACAAGGGATATAGGGATACAACATAAGATACTTTTTGTGCCTACGGGATAATTTTCTGATTTCATACCGGTGAAGTCACTGAAAGCTATTATAAAATTTTAATGACTTCACCGGCTACCTACGAACCTACTTGATAAATGATAAGTATTTTAAAATATTTAATAGTTGTTAAACTTTGGCCATTCCTCAAGTCGTATCCGACGCATAAATATCTCTGGAATGTATATTAATTTTAATTCTATTTAGCTAAACTTTGTTAATTAGAGTTGGGAGACTGACGGATGAAACCATCACTCAGATTTAATATATTTAATAATTAATTGAAGTTTGTAAGATACTTGTTAATTTCACTCCTATCTCATGCTGTTTGTATAATAATACTATAATTTATTTCAACCAACATGAATCATACAACATCAATAGTAATTTTGTTACACACACAACTTACAAAAACATTGCACACACAACATATGACAGCAATACACACATTACGTTTAAAAACAATTGGTACACTCACATAATATAAAAATACACACACTTCGTACTTAAAAACTCCGATTGCTCAGCACATGCATCATACAGCAATGGTTCTGGTACTGGCAATCAAACCTCTGTGCAATTGCCTTAAGGAGGCTGTTGACTTGTTGCACATAAATTTTAACATTTACGCATATGCATTGTTTTGATAACCGGTTAGTGCACCACCCATGACCCTTTGTTCTGATTGGTCGTTCTGTTGTGTCAAGTTGTGACTGCGTACCGTTAAAAAAAATTGAAGAATATTATATTGGTCATTTTAATACAAATCCCACATAAATTTCGTTTTTTTTTTAATAATCAACTAATTCCGGAGCAATGTCCATATCAATATATACGTTTCAGATCAATGACCCTAATTCAATCTATCTACTCCGATCACTGTTTATGACATATACAGGATCTAACAGACAGTAGACATATTGTAATAACTGCTACTGCCCATAAAGACGAAAAACCTGCTTCAAGGAAGCTATAATACATTCATTCCCATATTATTATAAAGTTATCGTCAGATGGCTATAACTAATTTGGTAGTTTTTGTTTTTATTATGACTTCCATGAAGAAAATTGTTCATTTCCAAGAATAGAAACTGTACCTAACAAAGACCAAAAAATCTCAAAATAATGTGATTTTATTTTTTTTATGTTTCAAGAAACAAAAACAGTAGCTTTGTGCTTTTGGTTCATACGAATATGTCTATAAAACGCAATAATCATGCATTTTGTCGGTATAAAACTTATTGTCGCTTCATCTATCAAACAACACCTGCCATATGTTATTTTGACTATATAATCATCATCATCTTCCTGCCCTTGTGGCCTGAGTCGTCAAGGGCGCGTAGTGTTCCACGTGTGCCTCAAGGAGATAATCAACAAAACCAATAAAGTATGTGTGTCAGTATGATTTAAATCAGTAAAAGTCTGACACGCCCTCTCACCCCGTCCTAGGGCGTGAGAAGTCATTGAATGATTTCCCACCGTAAAAAAATATGATGTTGATGCATCATGGTTATTAAACAAGATAAAGGCGAGTGCTAAGGGAGACTTTTCTTAAATGTTTTAAGGTTATTTATGATACAAAAGTTTCTATCAAACAAACAGCATTGTTAACTTTGAGTAATGGTTTCATTTAATATCATTTTAATTCCAATACAAAGTTAACTAATTTACTGGGTCCAAATAAATTTGTGTTTTGAATTTCAGTAGTCAGCTGTCATCATCTTCCTGCCCTTGTCCTATCTTATTAGGGGTCGGCGCAACACGTTTTTTCTTCCATTCTATCCTGTCAACCGTCATGCTATCACTAACTTCCTTTTATTTCATATCACTGTTCACACAATGCATCCATCTTTTCTTTGGCCTCCCTCTCCCTCTCCTCCCATCCACATGTATACTCATAACTCTTTTAGTAACATGCGTTTCATCTCTCCTCTTTACATGATCATACCAAGACAAACGATTCTCCTTCAACTTTTTAGTCACTGGCGCCACTTTCAAACTTTCTCTAATATACTCATTTCTCACTTTATCCATTCTCGTCACACCACACATCCATCTCAACATTCTCACCTCCGCTACATGCAATCTTTTTTCATCCGTCTTTTTCACAGCCCAACATTCTGATCCCTAAGTAATAAAGTAAAAAAACCGAATAATTGATTGTAATAAAATGTATGGCCCGTTGAGATAACTATTTGAATACTGGCCTATTTGGTTGATTACCTTAAGCGTAATACGTAGTTTGATCAGTGATAAAGAGTTCACGATTCAAAATTTAAAGCATTTTTTCAAATAGACCATTTACAGGCACTTTCAATTTATCAAGAAGTCTGTCTGTCAGAAAAATGACGCTAATTGCACATTCCCAGGTCAGATCTCTATGGAGAAGAATATGCAAAAAACTCCATGGACACTCTTTTCAATGTTTTTTTTTATGTTTGATAGGTTCGCGCTTGACCGCAATCTCACCTGATGGAAAGTAACGATGCGGTCGACGATAGAACGTGCTTACCTAGAAGTAACCTATTCACTCTTGACTTAAAGATTCCCGGGTTGTAGTTATCAGGAAACACAGATTCCGGCAAGGAATTCCACTCCTTAGCTGAACGCACAATGAATGTGTTCCCAAAACGACATTAGTATTACAAATATCTAACTAGTTCTATTCGATGCTTTTAAAATTAAAAACAAACGAAGAATTATTACTCGACAGTAATTTGTTATCAAAATCCACTTGTCTTAATTTTTCACTCTCAACCTAGTTGGCAAGCTTATGCCTATTTGCAGCCGCATATGCGCTCAAAAGTTTTCTTTATAGCAATATTCTCGTACATCTGTATGGTATAGAAGTTTGAGCGCCTACCACTAGCCTAGATTGCCTTAATTACTTCAACTAAGCAAGTTATTTGGAATAAGCAGCTGGTGCACCAATGCACATGGCGCAAATTTGACTTTGAAATTGAGAGGTTTTTTTTGTGAAATAGTACACAGTTTAATGTAGCTCGTGGTTATAATAAAAGATATCGGTTCGTGGATGGGAAGAACCAAGGAAATTAGTACAGTTCGAAAACACATGCACAGACAATTGTCCTTCCATCCTCGCCGCCAAGACCCACTGTCACTTTCCCGTCAATGTCGGCCCCGACCGTCCTCGCTCGAGCCAGCCTATGTCTCTGAGCTTGTGGTCCAAAATCCCCTTTAATAATAATTGAGTACCCTAAAGGGAGTGTCCTTAGCATGTAGTCGCTTAGGCTTAGGGGAGGCTTTAATTTCCGAATTAAAGCCCCTGACAGGCAGGATCGGTTAAGTAATCGACAATCTCCTAGGTTCAACTACGAGCGGCTATACAAAATAAAAAGATGGGTGAGACCAACCATTACATCCCGAGTTTCCTTCGTCCCATGATCATCATCAACCTTCGTACGTTGATGTCGATAAATACGAATCCATCTTGACAAAGCGGCCTTGATTAAATTAAAAAGTCATAAAAACACAAAACATTAATAATAAATTATTATAATTAAAATATTGTGGTTGAACGCGTGTATTTTATATCATTTATACTTTTGTACTCTGTAGAAAGGGGAGTTAATGATAGCGTGACGAGTGACAGGACAGAATGGAAGAAAAGAACGTGTTGTGCCGACCCCAAATAAAATGGGACAAGGTCAGGAAGATGATGATGACTCTGATAGGCCTCAAATTTCTCATCGTTCAGTTCATTCAAAGGTTAATTTAAAATAACATAAGGAATCCAAAAAAACACTTAAGTAAAAAACCAGTTAGTCGAAAATCTGAACTAAATCTTAGAAGGAGAAAAAATGTATTAGTAGGATGTAATTATTTTTTTACGGTAGGAAATTGTCAAATAACTTTTTTCGCTCTCAGGGAAACAACAGGGAGTCAGACTTTTAATGACTAAAACACATTCTTGTTCTTTCAGATGCTCCGAACGTTATTGACCCAAGGTGATTCTTTCAATCAATTCTGTCGCTCTGGTAGCCATCGGCCTTAGCCGGCCCCGACACTTCTTTGAGGCTTTTTTTTTAAAAGTACGTTTATACTATTACAAATAATCTTTACATTTTCTGCCCCCCTAGCCAAGTTACAAGCGTTTCGTTTCGATTCTGTTTTCGTTGATTGCCTCGAGTCGGCCACGCCTTCTATTCCTTTTTTCTGACCACTTGACTGAGCGTTGAGATGACGTCAGAATAAAGGAATCTGAGCTGGGTATCCTCGCTAAGGTCAGACAGTACTTCACGCCGGAACAGCTGCTCAAACTATATCAAGCACAAGTTCGATCGTGTATGGAGTACTGCTCTCATCTTTGGGACGGATCTGCCCGTTACCAGCTTGATGCACTTGAGACAATTGAGAGGCGTGCCAGGAGGATCATTGGCAATGATGCACTCGTTGAGTCGAGGCTCCAAAGTCTTGAGTATCGGCGCCGAGTTGCTAGCCTGTCGGTTTTCTACCGGGTGCATTTCGGGGAGTGTGCGTCGGAATTGCATAACCTAATTCCGCCTAGCCTGTTCCATCATCTGACCACCAGGCGTACGGCAACGCACCACCGGTACATGGCGGACATTCCACCTATACGCACAAAACGTTTTGGGAACACATTCATTGTGCGTACAGCTAAGGAGTGGAATTCCTTGCCGGAATGTGTGTTTCCTGATAGCTACAACCCGGTAATCTTTAAGTCAAGAGTGAATAGGTTACTTCTAGGTAAGCGCGTTCCATCGTCGACCGCATCATCGCTTTTCATCAGGTGAGATGGCGTACAAGCGCGAACCTATCGAGAATAAAAAAAAAAATCGGAGGCGTGGCCTACTTGAGGCGATCGACGAAAAGAGAATCGAAACGAAACGGTGGTAACTTGCGTAGGGGGACTGAGTGCTCAAGTTTATTTTATAGCCCAGAAAAATGTTATATTCTTGGTTCGGTTTTTCTCTCATCATGAAAATCTGTAGAACTTATTTACCATATTTCATAAGTCTGTTTTTATGTAACATGTTCTTAGGAATCATTAACGTACAAAACAGTGAAAAATTACAGATTGTCAACAAATTTACGTAAACATTTTTTTTCTAATATTATTTTAAGAGTCATTACATTTTTATCGAAATTTATGCATTAAATGGCCAATTTGGCGTTTTTATTCAGAGAAACTGAAGATTTTGACTACTTTGACTTAATGATTGGTATAACATATTTGTTAGAGTTCATAGCAGCCTGGGTTTTTTATAATTTTTTCTCATCTTTTCAAAACCCCAAAAGGCCTGTATACGGGAAGTCTGTGGTTCAACTGTTCACGTGGGACGCTAAGCGCCTTGCGCGTCCAATATAATAATTTTTTCAGGATGATGTTGAAACTCCCTCGTTTCTGAAGTGCCTCGGGGATGTTTGCTCAATCGCGTATAGATGGTTTTCATGCGATCATCAGAAAAAAGGTGGCATCGCTTGTGAGGAGGATTCGGGGGAGTGACAATAGCATCCTGAAAGTCGTTGCTGAGGATCCGAGAGCTCCTGTGCTGAGGCATCTCATGAGGAATCATTGTCCGCCTGAAGTGCCTCGTATGTACATAACTCACTAATTTTGTTGTCAGATGAAATTACTATTACTAATCCTAGTGTTTAAGTTGTAGCATGTAAATTACTAACAAAAATGATTCCATTGTTGTCCAAGAATTAAACAATTTATTATTATTATTAAAACCATAGCATAGCATAGTCGGCCTTATAATGTTCCCACTGTTGGGACTCAGGCCTCCTCTCTAGAAGAGGGAATGGGCAGTAATCCACCACGCGGGCCCAGTGCAGGTTGGTGAATGTCACATGTCTTCGAATTTTTGATTCTAGGACATGCCGGTTTCCTCACGATGTTTTCCTTCACCGTTTTGAGAGCAGTGGTGATGAAATAAATTACACAAAGGAATGCGCCTGGCTGGGTTTGAACCTGCAACCTACAACTCGTAAGTCGGGGCCGTTACCACTCGGCCACCACTGCTCCACTCCACCACTGCTCCACTATATATATTAAATAAATATATATTAAAACCAAAGCTCATGAATTTGCTCGTGTAAGAAATATTTTTTGCGATAGCCCTCTTTATGTAACAGAGCTATTACGATCTTGAAATACTGATGGCCTTTAAACTCGCCTACACACAAGCCATATTTTCACACAGAATACAATAGAATAAACTTTATTGTACACCAAAATAGTAACAAACCTTTTACACTAACTTAAATCGATAGGTACAAAGGCTGTCTTATTGCTGACATGATTTATGATTTATAAACAAAAAAAAAATATTTGGTAAAAAAAAAAACACCGGAAAAAACATACTTATAGAGATCTGAAAATACATACTATCAGTGTGGAACCGATAGTCAAACCGTAAAGATGTTGTTAATTTTGTGCATAGTGAGTGTTGTCATAAATGCAAACAATGCAGCAAGAATATTGGCAGTATTTCCTACTCCATCCATAAGTCATCAAGTGGTATTCAGACCTTTAACTCAAGAACTAGCCAAGCGAGGACATGCCGTCACTATAATCACAACAGATCCTGCTTTCTCAAAAGGACAAACACCGCCAAACATTACAGAAATTGATGTTCATGATCTGTCATACAACATCTGGACACAATATCTTTTAAAAGCACTAGCTAAAAGAAATGACTTGAAAGAACAAATTGAAACGTATTTCCCAACAATATTAAATATAGTAATGGAACAGTTAAAAACAGATGAAGTACAACTTATGGTTAACGATAAAACAAATAATTTCGATCTTTTAATTATAGAAGCTTGTGTGAGACCAGCACTTTTATATTCTCATATTTATAAAGTGCCAGTGATCCAAATGAGTTCACTTGGAGCGATGCCTGGAAATTTACAAACAATTGGTGCTCCTGACCATCCATTGTTACATCCAAATATATTTAGACAAAGATCAAACAATCTTACAGCCTGGGAAAAAATTATGGAAACATTCAAGTTTTATATGTTCCATAGGATATCGGAAAAATATGAAGACGTTGAAACTGAAGTGATACGAAAGCATTTTGGACCTGATACACCAAATGTTTCAGAATTTTATAAGAATGTGCATATGTTGTTTTTGAATGTGAATCCAGTATTTGAAGGTATTCGGCCTGTTCCTCCAAGTGTAGTGTATACAGGTGATTTACATCAAAAACCTGTTAAAGAATTACCAACGGTAAGTACAGATACTCATCATTATTATTCTCTTGCTCTTATACTAATATATTTAAGGTAAGCGAAATATTAATGTTATCATATAATTATCTTAATTTATAAAGTGAATCAATTTAAATATAAAAATTTTAATTTTTCAGTTTTCTTCTTTCTTTTCCATAATATTAATGTGAGACCACTGTAGACTTAGTCGAGTCATTGATTCCTTGCTATTCCGATTCACGTTTTTGCGATATATTTATTTGGCATTATCGTCAGTTTAAACCATCTATACAATGAAAACGGTGTTTCCTAGCTGACTTCCCTAAGAAAAAAACGAAAACAAACTCAGGTTCATATTTTATTTTAAAGTCTATCCACAGTAAACATGTATAAATGGTCAAATCATATGAGAACTATGCTAATATGAATCCACAGTAAAAATCTATGCCTTTCTAAGAGATGAAATGTACAATGAATGCCATCTGAACCATGATTGATTTAGCTATATGCATGCTTTGTTTTTGACAATAAATTTATCGCAGAAATTAATAATTAATAAAAAAAACGTGTTGCGCCGACCCCAAATAATACGGGATAAGGGCAGGAAGATGATGATGATGATGATGCAGAAATTAATAATTGACTTTTTTATGAGATGTGACTTAATGTATTTTTGTCACTTATTGATGATGATTTATATGTTAATTTTTTTCTCAACTACATTGGAGTTGGCTTACAGTTACACTTACACCTGAATGCCAGCATTTTACATGGAGAATCTCCTAACTCTTACCTCTACAACCTAGTTATTTGGTACCACGATAGTCCCTTGTACAACTGACTCTAGACTTTAAACAGTTACTAGGACTATATTTATGTTATTTCAGGACCTCAAATCTTACTTAGATTCTTCCAAAAATGGTGTTATCTACACCAGTTTCGGCACAAATATAAGGCCAGATAGCATAACTCCAGATATTTTAAAGAAAATTGTTAAAGTTCTATCCGAGGTACCCTATGACGTTTTATTGAAGTGGGATGAAGATGATCTTGCCGGGCGCACTGATAATATTAAGTTATCAAAATGGTTGCCGCAATCAGATCTGCTTCGTAAGTTTCAAATATTATCTCAAATTTCTGTCTTCTGCTTATAAATGTGATGAAATGGGAAACAACTCGAGACGCACAGATGCCACTCAAAGTTTAAAATCTATATATTATCAAGTCAATTACATTCTGATCCATATAATTATCCATAATACTTATTAAGTCTTATACTAGTAATATTGTATGGATCAGAATGTTAGGATGTGAAAAATAAAAATGAAAAAGATTGCATGCAGCGGAGATAACAATGTTGAAATGGATATGTGGAATGACGAAACTAAAAGGAATGTGTATGGATGTACATGTGGATGGATGGAGAAGAAGAGGAAGGTCAAAGAAAAGATGGATGGACTATTGTGTAAGGAGTGATATTGAAGACAATGCATCGTGATGGATAACAAAACAGAATAGAAGAAAACAATGTATTGGGCTATGTACAAGTAACACGAGACAAGAGTAGGAAGATAATAGTTTTAAATGTACAAATATCAGTCATGGTATTCCATTTTTAAGAATCAATAAAGAATTTGTCGTGCTATACATTTATATTAATTGGCGTCAGATATTGTGTCAGTTTATACATACACGACGTTTTTTGTCTAAATTTCTTACTAAATATCAAAATAACAGACGTAAATGTCATAAAATTCAAATTCATACTAAAATGATTAACTATTGTGCTTTCAGGGCACCCTAATATCAAACTGTTCATAACACAAGGAGGTCTTCAATCAACAGACGAGGCTATCATAGCAGGAGTACCTCTAATTGGTATACCAATGTTAGGCGATCAGTGGTTTAATGCAGAAAGATATGAATATCACCATATTGGAATCAAAATAGAGTTGAAAACACTTGAAGAAGAGCAATTAAAAAATGCGATCACTACTGTTATAGGAGACGAAAGGTTGGTTAATTGTTTTGTCTACATGTTTTTAAAATATAAATTCAACAACAATCAATATATCGTTTATCTATTGAAGGCTGCTGAAAAGAGACTAGACTACCATTACATTTGTCAACGGTACAAAATCGTCGATATTTGAATTTGAGAGGTAGATATGATTGAGATAATTATTATCAATTGGTTCGCATGTAATATATTTTCGTTATCTTCCCATTGGTTCTTCACTATACTTCTAATTACGAATAACTTGGCTGATACTATGGACTGTTCTGTGTGTAATCTGATTTTTACCCTTTAAATTCCAGCTATCGTCAAAACGTTGTGAAACTTCGTACTTTAATGTACGATCAGCCTATGGGTGCACTAGAACGTGCTGTGTGGTGGACGGAGCACGTACTACGTCACAATGGCGCGACACATCTGCGCGCGCCCGACGCCAACATGTCGTGGTGGCAGTACCTAGAACTAAATCTAGTTCTAACCCTACTTATAAGTTTACTGGTTCTAGTATTCATATTCATCAGCTTTGTTTATTTTGTTTGTATAAATTATCTTACTTCGAAGAAACTTAAGGTTGCTTGATGAATAAACATGTCGATTTTAATCATAAGTTTGTAATTCAAACGTTTGGTTCGATGGTTGTTCTGAATTTTGATCAAGTTTTACAATCATTTGAGAATTAATTTTGTTTAGTAAAGACTTAAAGCCTTGAATGATTTGAGCATCTTTTAAATCAAGTTATTTTTGATGTTATGGTTTTGGTGAGGCGTGTAAATAGCTTCACCTAAGAAATATAGGAGGTGTTTTAGGACAACCAATATGGCGGTGAAAGTAAATTTAAATTACACAAAATTAAATCCCTGTCGATGATTCCTCTGAGACACCAATACCCACAACATCTATTTGCAGCAATAAAGCCCACGTACCTTGCTAATCCAGGGACCCCCTTCAACCAGGATTATGGGAAGACGCCTCGTTCACGGGTGCGTGGTTGCTGTGTGGGCTGCCGGCCGGCGAGCTAACTTGTTTCATCCACCGGTGGACTGGTCAGAACTCGTGAAAACAACACTGCACTATAACGTCTCAATGTCTCACAGCAGTAGATGCACTTATTACACGAGAACTCTCAGGTTTTCAACATATATGGGATTTTTATCGCGGAGCGGTGTACATTCGACGCAATGCGAATGGCGGCGGAAAAACGGATTTTTTTTCTTGGCGGGAAGACGCCCTCTATCGGTCTTTAGCGAGCGTCTCAAGGAAGCATTCGATACGCTGACCAAGGGGGCGCTGCGGTCGTAAATATTGGTGAACGAATTCATCAACAGAGACTCAATTGACTTACTTTTTTTAAACTAAATAATGTTTTTATTAAAGTGCGGAGAATGCGGGAAAAGTAACTAATTTACATTATTTCTTCTCTAAAAATATATACACATTGAAAAAAGGCATTGACGCTTCACCAGGTTTTAAAACTAAATCATGAATGTTTTTATTTTATGTCCCTGGTAGTTTGGCTTAGTAATAGATTCTATTATAACTAAACTCAAAAAGTTATTGATGAATAGAAAAAAGTGGGCAAATGCGAATCAGCCTCGCGCACCGAGGGTTCCATACAAACTTACCTATGAAAACAGTTCAATTCCCAAATTGAGTTAGGAAGATTTTTCCGAACCGCAAAAAAGGTTTTTTTTTGTGACGTAACTACAAATATGCCTTGCTTCATGCCAAATTCCAGGATTCTAGGTCAACGGGAAGTACCCTATGAATTTTGATTCCCTTAAGAGTGACAAAATACACGTTTTTTGCAACATAAACGGCCGTATCTTTTATTCCGATAACTCAGAAGTTCGATTTTTTCACAGTTTCAAGGGACCGCAAACCTGAGTTTATGGTTATAATTTCAACTCAATACCTCCACGCGTTCTTGAGATAAAGGATCTTGACAGACAAACAGACGGACGGACAACAAAGTGATCCTATAAGGGTTCCTTTTGAGGTACAGAACCCTAAAACGAAATTAAACGAGGTTTTGGGAACTATAATTATAAGTTATAAAACTATTTTTTACGAAATACTTTGGTTCGAAATCATTTGGTCAAGCTTTTATAAAAGTAAGCACCACTAGCTGATGTGGCTTTGCCCGCGTAATAGTAGATAATTATCCCAAGGAAACATACTCCCGGGATAAACAGTATCCTGGGTAAAGTATACTATATGCGTAAGTATCCTAAGACATGGTCTACCCGTGTACCAAGATTCATCGAAATGCATTCACTGGTTTTTGCGTTAAATAGTAACAAACATGCATACATACAAAACTTTCACGTTTGTAATATTATGTGGGACGAATTTTTACTGACTATTAAACTTTTAATATAGGTTAAACGAGTAAAAAATTTATTAACATTAAATAAATAATCGAATAACAAATACTACAGTAATTATACTACAGTATAATGAAGTGTGAAAAAGTATTTTACAAACATAATTACTAAGTAATGACTCTTCAAATTAATTAATTACAGCTCATGATACTAGAGCCCCAGACATTACTTATATTATGATTAACAAAACGTGAGAGAACACTCACGCTGAAGTGGTGTTAGACTTTGAACGTACACATAACTCCTAGCTTAGATTGTCGGCCATTTTACTGCTACCAAAACTTTTGTGATAAACAATATTCATTGTTTGTACGTAACTTCTAATGCCGATTTGCATTTTACGGAATATTATACAAAAATATTTTCGACTTTCGCTAAACTGTCAAGACAGAGAAACGTGGTAATGAAATAAAAGGAAAATCAAGTTAATGAAATAAAAAGTGCAAAACAATTTTTTTTTTGCAAAAAAAAAACATAATTACCGACTTCACTAAAAACACACTAAAAGGATCAAAATAACTTTAATTTCGGAAGTCGGTGTTTCTCGGTATTGTTTGTTTCTTAATTTAACACCGACTTCCAAAATAAAAGTTATTTTCATCCTTTTAGTGTTTATTTTTTTAGTGAATTCGGTTTTTTTTTGTAAAAAGATTTTTACTTCACACTTTTTAGTTGCGATAAACTTATAAACAGAGTGCCTATTTCTCATAACAATTCCAATTAACTCAAACACTGCTACGTTACATTGTTTTATTATGAAGGTCCTGTGTCTATCTTCCACCTTCCGGCTCCATCATCAGATCAATCCAATAGTACCTTATTGCCAAAGTGCATCTTATGACAATTCTAATAAGCCCAAACATGGCTAGGATACATTGATTGATTACGGAGTTTCTGTGCCTACTTTCCGGCTCCATTATCGTCATCAGATCACTTCTATGATACCATTTTCAACGTAACTTTTCAGAACCATTAATTTATTTGTATAGTTATTGTCGCTTAACTATTTTCATTGTGAAATCTATGTAAGTGGGAAGTTCTGTTGACCATTGCTGGTCTTCTTCATCATTCCACTTCGTCAAATGTTACTTTTTGACTGTAAGTGCTTAAGTTCTCGATAAAAATCAATCATCACTATATAGTTCAATCATCAAAACTGGATTCTGAAAAAATGGCACTAATTGGTGAGCATATCCTCTAAGAGGAAAAAAAAAAATTGTAAATCGGTCCATAAACGATGGAGTTCTGAGGTAAAAAAACGAAAAAAAAAAATACAACCGAATTGATAACCTCGTAATTATTTTTTTTTAAATCACGAATTAAGAACTTGGAAAGACAATTTTAAGATTCACGATCAATCGGTCTTCGGTCTGTCCACAATTCCACTCAGAGATTTAACTCGTCTCCATCAATTACCATTTATTTGAATTTATAATAGAATATAGTTGACCTTGCGCAGTATGTAAGGTATGGTACTATGAATTATATATTCTTCTTAGTTACATGCTGATTGACTCAATCTTCAAATTATAGCACAGCATAGCATAATTATCAGCTTTATAATGTTCCTACTTAAGCCTCTCTAGGAGAGGGAATGGGCTGTAATCCACGCAGGCCCAGTGTGGATGACACATGAACCTTCGAATTGTTTCTGACTAGTATTTGGTTAGGTACTTAGACCGATCGCTATGTCTTCTACCACACTCAGCCCCCCTAGCCAAATTACTTTCGTTTCGTTCGCGCCGAACGCCTCGAGTAGGCCACGCCTCCGATTCTTTTGTTCCGACGTCATCTCAACGCTCAGTCACGTGGTCAGAACAAAGGAATCGGTGGCGTGGCCTACTCGATGCGTTCGGCGCGATACGATTGTAACTTGGAAAGGTGGGCAGATTCGATAATAGATTGAAGACTGACGCTATGAGACGAGGCTGTGGTTTAAAATAAGTTGTAGGTATTGAGTCTCATCAAAAGTTTTGTACGCATAGATGGTTTGGTCACATTTAGAGATTAAAGAAAATGTGATAAAAAAATGTGTTTAGGTACCAGGCAGGATTCAAAGATCACCCTAAAATAACAGTGTGTTGGGTTATGATTTGGTGATATTTTTCACCTAGTCAGAGAACATAAATTAAACAAAAAAGAAAATATAGGTATAAGAATCAAGTATATCAATACAAGTGTTTTTTTTTTTCCATGAAAACATTATTTTTCGGCTCAAGACTTTATTGTTAAATAGAATTTACCTTGAAGACTATTCGTGTCTCACATTTGAATTTGTAAAAAGGCGTGTTTTTGTTATTACCATAAAAATGAAATTCTTTGAAATTCAACCTTGAATTACAAACGCGCACGAGAAAATATTATCGAATATTTCCATCTTTTCACAAAGTATTACACCTAAATAAACATCCATTGAAGATCCATTGCTTCAAAAATACCCTCTAAGATGACACTTTCCTTAAAGGTAAGTACAATCAATAACATTGACCTTCAAATATTTAACAATATAATCGCCTTTAATTTCATTTGTATCGGCGACCCGGAAACCTGTTCAAATAAACCTAATTAGATTTAAAACCTTTAATTTTTTGGACAGAAAAGTTCTGGAAACCATTTGAAACGTATTTTTATCGTGATAAAAGGTCTTTTCAGCCAGGAGTTTGTTTGATAGAGACCTCTAAGTGATTTCGAGTCTTTTTTGAACGAAACACTGATTGCCTCTTCCACTCAAAGTTTGGTTAACGAAGTGGATAAATAAGATTGAGTTTGCAATTAATGTTTCAGTAACTTAATTTTAGGTATTGTTAGAACCGTCTGAATTGTACGCTGAACATAGGCTACGTGATGTGTTACAAAACTCGATATGGCGCCTTCCAGCGGACAAAAGTAATGAGTTAAAAAATAAAAAAAAGGAGATAAATACGCCGTGTTTGGTATCATTTGAAAGGGCTTTACTTGTCAATTTCAAAAATATTGACCAAATTGAATGTGATGTTGATGTGAAAAAAAAATGTTAAGATAAATACACCTTGTGTGATACCATTTGAAAGGGCTTCACTGGTACTTATCAAAAAATCTTATCATCCAAATTCAATGTGGCACCTGTGGTTCTAGTGGACAAAAAGATTTGTATTAAAAAAAAAGATAAATACCTCACGTTTGTTATCATTTGAAAGGGCTTCACTTGTACATACCAAAATAAATAGTATAGAAGCACAGTGATTTAACACCAAAATTGTTTAAATAAAAAAAAGTAAAAAACTAAAACCCAACTACGGTAAAAAAAATGACGCTGAAAAAGTATGAAACAAGATTTTCAGGATGGTAAAATAAACAAGGTAACTGGAAAAACAAGAACAGAACAAATAGAAAAGCCGTAGTCACACGTTATTAAATATACGTAGTCATACATTTTCAGCGTCGGTTTTTTTTGCCGTAGTTGGGTTTTAGTTTTTTACTTTTTTTTTTGGAGGGTAAATGCAGTAGGGAAGCAAATTATTTATTGCGTTGTGTTGTATGAATAGACTTGTTTTAATTTACTCATTTTAAATCTTTATTAAGGAGTTTTGTTACAATATTGACTATGTCACTCCATCATGGCCAAATTTTGAACTTAAAGTCGTTGTAATATTTTTTATATAGAGCTCTTGCTTCGTCTGCCATAGGCTTAGCTAAGACGCTGTTGTGTGGCGCTAAAAGAATTTCTCCTTAGGCGTTTGCCTCTCTCTCACTCCAGCGGGACAGGACATGATTTACGTCTTCAAGAAATCCACATTTAGGTTTTAATTTGCAATTAGGTGAAGATGTGATACCCATAAGGAACCTAAACTTTTTCAATGCGATGTGATAAGGTCAAAGTCTCATGGAAGTCACAATGTTTTTTCTATTAAGCGCATAATTATCTATCCAGGGCATTCTTAAAGGTTCAGGTTGAATGGTCTTGCACCAGATATGTTTCTCTCTTGATCTATCTATAAATAGACTGCCATCTATATATATAAAAGGAGAAACTGACTGACTAATATATTAACGCACAGCCAAAACTACTGGGCCTACGAGCGTGAAATTTTGCACAAGGTTTCTGTCTATGACGTAGACGAGCACTAAGAGTGGATTTTCAAAAATTCAAATCCTAAAGGGCAGAAACGGAACTCCCGTTTCAAAGTTTGTATGGAGAAAACTACTTTTAGGCGAGCGAAGCCGCTGGCTGAAGCTAGTATAGTATAAAACTAAGTTGCTTTCGGTATTTGCGTGTTTATCTGTTGACGTTTTCTAAACCATGTCAGGCATAGGCTACGGATTAGAAGGGCCAAGGACGTTCGCAGTGGTGAAATCCCTGCGGATTGCTTTCGCTGTGGCTGCCAGCGGTATAACAGGCAGCGAAACGGAACAAAGGGCTTTGAAAACAAACCGCGTCAATCAACACGGAGCTATGGGGTACACGGGTGGGGCATTCTGCAATCTCAGTAATCAACTTATGTGCCGGCAATAAAACTGCTGATGTGGAGTTTGTTGACAGTATAATTATCAAGGCCAGCTCCATAATGTGTGTTTACGTTAGATGCATCGACTGACGACGTACTGCGTGTTACCAGTGATGACATGTGACACCGAAACTTGGTCGATAATGGGCCTCATCAAAAGACTTAATATCATTTGAGGGGAATGCAGTATGGTTGCGTGATTGCATCGGAATCCACAAGAGAATCAGGGATCGACACATTCCGCAGCTCTTGTGCAAATAATTTAAATTACTACCATGTTATAATTCTACTCTGTACGAATAAACTTCCCATTAGTCTGATCAACAGTATTCGTGATTATTATGTCAGACTTTGTTTGACATTTGTAATTTAATTTATTTATATATTTTTTTGTTTTCTGTTTTACATTTATAATTTAATTTATTGGCATTTATCTAATTGACATATTATACATAGGATTTTTTGTATAAGTTAAATGATTGTTTTTTAAAAGGAAACGAAATTTAGTTGAATTAAAATTTGCATGCTGAATATAAGGCGGAGCATGAAGAACCTTGTACCTGTTGTATTATAACCGTTTGTCTGTCACCAGTTAGATGAAATTTTCACAGAATAGTTTTGATCGACATTTGTTTACATTTACAGTATGCTTTTTTTATTCGATCGACTTTAAAAGTCGATTGACAGACATGCTTTTTATTCGATCGACTTTAAAAGTAGATTGACAGACAAACGAATAAGATTTGCACCATCATGTTTCCGGCAAATAAATGAATTATTATTAATAATAATAATATTTTTATTACAGACAACATAGTCCACACAGCACAATACAGGATGTTAGTAACAATTTTTAGCTTATAAACTATGTTAGTACGAATAAACTACTAAAGAGAGTGTGCTTTTAATGAGATGCCTCACTATGGGGCTCTCATCGTGTCTTTCTGCAATCACTATCAGGAGGCTGTTGCTACTGCCACGCAATCTGGCGAGAAGAGACGCACTCTTTTTTCGCATGACAGCTGAGAAGCTGTCGACTCTGGCTTGGGCGAATATTTCTGAAGCACTGCAATAACGTGGCAGCCGCATCAGTGCCCTGAAAGCGTTGTTGTATTGGACTCGCAGCGCACTGGCGGCCCGTTTCGTACAGTTGATCCACAGGGCGCTCAAGTACAGGGATGTACAGTAAGCATTAAAAAGCGTGTGTTTGACCGCTGCTGTACATCGGGCGAACCTACGGACCAACATGTTCGCCCGTACCGCCAATGCCCTGCGTTCCCGTTCCACATCAGCATCATCCCTAAGGTCGTCAGCAATTAAATGCCCAAGGTATTTAAACTGATGTACACGTCGAATTGGGATATCATTAATTTTAATCGATGGCACATTTACTGGACATTTCTTGCCAACAATCTTAAAAACCATGAGTTCAGTTTTTTGACATTATACAACAACCCGTGGCTTGCGGCGTAGTTTTCACAGATTTTAACCAGTTTCCTGAGAGCACTGACCGAGGGAGCCAACAAAACCATATCATCCGCGTAGCTTATGTTATTGAAACATATACCGTCAACGAAACAGCCCGCATGTGCACCGTTAAGCTCCCCAATCAATGCGTTCAGGTACAAGTTGAAGAGATTTGGGGAGGTTAAGCCTCCCTGCCTCACGCCACACTCTAACCTGTATGGTATGGAAAACTCATTCCCCCTCCTTACAACGTTTGTTTGGTTGCCGTACCAGTACCTAAAAACGTTCAGCAACTCATTGGGCATCCCTGTAGTCTTTAATTTATCCCAAAGAATGTCGTATGAGACTAGGTCAAAGGCCCTAGAAAGATCTAGAAAAATCGCATAAACTGGTGTACTCCTGTCAACGTAGTACCTGACAGTGTGCTTGAGGCAAGCGATTGCACTTTCAGTGGATAAGCCGGGTCGGAAACCAAACTGTGCATCGTGCAACTGCAGGTGTTTCTCTAGCTGTACGTTAAGCACACTGTCAAGCACCTTAGCGACAATCGTTGCCAGTGAGATAGGCCTATAGTTCGACCGATCTGACGAGTCCCCCGTTTTGTTTTTAATTACTGGCACGACCAACGTCTTCATCATACTTTCAGGCAGGTGAGAGTGCGCGATACACAGGTTAAAAAGTAATGCCAAAACCCTAGGCAGGTGGCAACCTGCATGCAGTAAGTGCTCAATACTGAGACCGTCATGACCCGGGGATTTTCCTCTTTTTATACGTTTTAAAGCTATCTTAACATCTTTAGCTGTTATAAGAGTTGAAACGAGTTGTATTATTATTATTTGTTTTTTTCCAAAGTGATTAATTATAATGATAATGTTAAATGCTATGTTTCTGCAATTTATAACAAAGACTTATTTTTTTTTTAATAATATAATATTTCACAACTATCACACAACGCCGTCTAGTCCCAACCTAGCAGAGCTTGTGTTATGGGTACTAGACAACTGATAAATGACCACGACCTCCAGCATAGCAGTCAGGGCCACTAACTACTAGACCAACAGGCCAGTCATGACTTGCCAATTATTTATTAATAACATTACTGTAAACCACATAAATCAATTGGGCCATGAAGTAAGAATAACAATAAACTAATCAGCCCCCCAGCAGCAGCGGTGCTGATGAGCAGTGATTGAGCAGTGGTGGCCGATTGGTAACGGCCCAGACTTACGAGTTGTAGGTCGCGGGTTCAAACCCAGCCAGGCGCATTACTTTGTGTAATTTATTTCATCACCACTGCTCTCAAAACGGTGAAGGAAAACATCTTGAGGAAAGCGGCATGTCCTAGAACCTAAAATTCGAAGACATGTGACATCCACCAACACGCACTGGGCCCGAGAGGTGGATTATGGCCCATTCCCTCTCCTAGAGAGGAGGCCTGAGTCCCAACAGTGGGAATATTATAAGGCCGACTATATAGCATAGTCGGCCTGACGCGTTAAGATGATGTCAGAACAAAGGAATCGGAGGCGTAACCTACTCGAGGCGTTCGACGCTAACGAAACGATCGCAACTTGGCTAGGGGGGCTGAGGTGCAATAGGTCTAGTTACATGAAACTCGTCCAAGTTATGGAGGTCATATAGAAATTAACAAGAAAATAAATTTACTAGTAGAATAATTGTTTAATAAATTATGCCGACGCCTTAGTTTACATAACTAAATACATTTATAGCCACAAAAATAAATAAACACATTTCGAGCAGTTGATTTCTCTCTCAATTAAACATTATTTATTAGTTTTGATTCCTTTCAGAAGCATCTTGCACGAGTACAAAGTAAATTAATCCTCTCTGCCTTTGTATTAACGTCAACCCTTTTCAACTGACCGGCCCAAAAGTCACTGACACATGGTATTGACAGATAGAGAATAGCTATTCATAAATTAGCTTTAAGTGGATTCAATGACGACCTTCCACCAATTACTTCTTTTCACCACTATCATTGTTTGTTTTTTAAGTGTTTCGTAGTGTGTGTATTTGATATGGAACAATCTGATGGGTTTTTGTTTATCAAAAGTTTATTTTTATCAAGTAAGCATCTTTTTTTTAGTGGGGAAATCATTCAATGACATTTCCCGCCCTTAGGCGGGGCGGAAGAGTAGTTTTAGTCAGTAAAAGTCTGACTAAACCTGTCAGACATTTACTGACTAAAACCCACTCCTTTTTTCTTCGTTGCCTTTCATTCCAGGGCCAGGTTTTTCTTTCAGAATCGAACCCTTGGCCCCAGAAAGCTTCGACCCTGCTGTGTCCCTGTGGTTTGCTGATATCTCCTTGAGGCGTGCGTGGAACACTAAGCGCCTTCGACGATTTGGGCTTGGCCTGGATGACCTGATAGTCTAACGGTGGCCAGAAATCGGGATCGAGATCGCGGTGGCTGGGGCGTGAGGGCCGTTCTCTCGCGCGTGCACGTGTGACCGCCTCCTTTGCTAGCATTACTGCTTCGCAGAAGGAGGCGGCCGCCTGCCACTCCTCCTCGCTTCGGACCATAGCCTGTACTAAGGCCCGGCGCGAGAGATCGTGGCCGCCAATCGCCCCCATGAGGACACGGCGGTACTTTGCCCAAGCGGGGCACACCTCTACCGTATGCTCCACCGTGTTCTCTGGGCGGTCCACACAGTGGTGAATCAAGTAAGCATCTACGGTTGACCTTGTCTATAAATATAAAAGTGCGTTTATGTAGACGTTGGTATTATTCTTGCTCTTAATCATTTCCTATAAACATCTATGGAAGATGAACATATCGAAATTTATAATTATATTTAAATAAAACTATGTTGTGTTTAATGTTATGAGTTCCATGAAATGTAATCTATTAGCAAGGACTACGAAAAATCTTTGCCGGAGCAACAAAACTGATGTAATAGTTATTACTACATTTATCCTTAAAATAATTTCTCTCTTATTACTATTACAGTTTACTTTTAATAAAAACGTATTGTTGATATAAACAGTAACTAGATAATAACATCAAATATTATTACATCGTATTATTGGATTTTCAAGAAGCGTAATTTTGGTACAACCTTATCAAATCAAAACTGAAAACATTAAAATTCTTGTAATACAGACTCATCTAACGAAAACTTATAATATACCAACTGAAACTCCGTAGTTATGATGATTAATTTATTCTTTATATTATAAACATAATCAGCCTTTCAATGTTCCCACTGCTAGGACTCAGGCCTCCTCTCTAGGAGAGGAATGGGCCTTAATCTACTACGCAGGCCCAGTGCGGGTTGATAGGTGTCACATGTCTTGGAATTTTTGTTTCTAGGACATGCCGGTTTCCTCACAACGTTTTCTTTCACCGTTTTGAGAGCAGTGGTGATGAAATAAATTACAAAAAGTAATGAGCCTTAACGCGTTCCCGAGACTAAAGGTCTGGACAGACTGAGAGACGGACAACAAAGTGATCCTATAAGGGTTCCGCTTTTTCTTTTTGATACCTCAAAAAGAAAAAAACGGAATCCTAAAAATGAGCACAAAATCTTTACATCTCCTGGATACTCTTAAACAACCTTTGGGTTAACTAAAATAAAGGAGATGGAATTACTGACCTAATTGTCAACACACCAGCAAATTTCTAGTTTTTTTACAGCCCGCGTGAAATATACTCCTGGCAACAGCTACAGAAAAAAAAAATACAGTACGAAAGAAACCGTAACAAACCACCCTAATGACGAAAAACATTATGTATATATCCAAAGACCCGGAGAATAATGAAGTGACATCTGGAAGCAACTCATAAGCTCCGCACCAAACATGACGTTAATAAAGGCATCCTTTTGCTTTGTTATTAAAGATTATTATTATGTTGTTCTTTAGGGTTCCACGGAAAAGAGAAAATGTATGAGTATTTTTTAAATAAAATTGTTCTGTGCCTGAGTCACACTGCAGAGGACTCGGCCCCGATACGAAAGGCAACGAGGGAACAGGAGTGGGTTTTTAGTCAGTAAAAGTCTGACACTATCATCGACATCCCCCGCCCAAGTGCGGGGGATGTCATAAGATGATTTTCCCACCGGAAAAAAAAAACACTGCAGAGAGCAGTGGTGGCAGAGTGGTAACGGCCCTGACTTGCGAGTTGTAGGTCGCGGTTCAAACCCAGCCATTCGCATTACTTTGTGTAGTTTATTTCATCACCACTGCTGTCGGAACGGTGAAAGAAAACATTGTCAGAAAACCGGTATGTTCTAGAACCAAAAATTCGAAGACATGTGACATTCACCAATCCGTGCTGGGCCTGCGTGGTGGATTATGACCCATTCCCTCTTCTAGAGAGGAGGCCTGAGTCCCAGCAGTGGGAACATTATAAGGCCAACTATGCTATGCTATGCTGAGTCACACTGTAGCAATGTTTATTTAAGTCACACTGGCCCTAGAACCCAAAGGGCAATTGAAGGATACAGGAAGATTTTAGTTATTAAAATTCTGATATGATCTCTCGCTCCACCCTAAATTGTGAGAAGTTATTTGATGATTTCCCACGAGACTAAAAGACGAATGCATCTAGGTTGTAAACTGGTCTGTTGGTTTAGATTTAAAGAATTTTATTTCTTATAAGAACAACAGTTCACTTAAAATGAGATACAAATAACGTATATCATAAATATCGTAATATTTGTATCTGCCCCCTAGCCAAGTTACAACCATTTCGTTTCGATTCTCTTTTCGTTGATCACCTCGAGTCGTCCATGCCATTCCTTTGTTCTGACCTCGTGACTGAGCGTTGAGATAACGTTAGAACAAAGCAATAGCCGCCTCGAGGCGATCAACGAAAAGACATTCGAAACGAAACGGTTGTAGTTTGGCTAGGCGGGCTGGTGTGTTGGCGACGTCATATATTTTATTTTATTAAGATTTTACTTGCCAATTGCAAGTTGGATAAAAAAGAAGATTTAAAAATACAAACTCTTTACAGTTTCAGAAAAACTAAAATGGACAAAAGTGCAACTATGAAGTCAGAAAAGTACACAATAATAATGATAATTAGCAAGAAAGTTCCTGTAATAATTTTATGCATATAAAAGAAAATTCACAAAACTTGAAACAAAATTCTTAAGTAAGGTACATTTTTACCTTCGCTAGCTTTTGCTAGTGGCTTCACTCGCGTGAAAGAAATTTATCCCAACTACTTCTGGGATAAAAAAGTGTGCTATTCCAGGATATGGTCTACCGGTGTGTTAAATTTCATTCGAATTCGTTTAGTCGTTTGAGCGCGAAGGAGTTACAAACATATATACATCATACATATTTGCAGGCAGTCTCCTCCATCTGCGAATGAGACGGCTGCATGTCTGAGGGAACGGACTTCCTTACGCCATAGTTGCCGTCGTTGTAGGTGTAGGCTTGAGTAATAGGCAACTCGCCATCCGGCCGTCCGTCAACCAGGCGGACAGAAAAAAAAAATTAAGGGAAGAATTCAAAATTTTAATGGTATTTCGCAAAGATTACTCCAAATTAACCCCTCGCGCATATAGGTTCTTATTATTACGTAATTGCGCGTTTTTACTTAAAATCATCAAAAAAACTTTTTCTGGATTTTTCTTAAACGATTTTCGGCCGAATAAATTTCGTACAACCGTGTGTACAAAACGGAAATTAAGCGTTTTTCAAAGTCATTCAAGTTGTACAGACTTATGTACAATCGCTCGCTTGCATTCGGCCATCGCCATAATTCGTTTCTGCTGTTTCGGCCCTAAACTAGCATTTATCCTTCGCGCTTCTCAGTTATGAAAACCCCGCTATCTTTTGGAAAAAATGGACCAAATTATCCTCTCGCGTCATGTCCGTAGTTTAAATGTAAGCTAAAAGTGTGGTTTTAGTCAGTAGGAGTCTGACACTGCCCAGACTGCTCGTCTGTGATTTCCCAATCCTGCCGAAAAAAACCGCCTCTCTGGTTCTTCGCATTTTGGCACTCCCTGCTGTTCTTCTCATCGCTGCCACTGTGGCCAAGTCGTCAACAGCCTCGGACATCACGGTTTGTCATGCAGCCGAAGTGCGGGTCGCATAGCGTGACACTCGAATATCAACGATATAATCAGACGAGCTCTCGGCATTTATAAAGGATTACCATTTTGAAGGGAACCGAATGATCCAACACATGCGCCACCATCAGTGAGACATTTGAATGAGCATGACAAACTCTCAACTGCCACGCCCAAAAACCCAGCGTATAGTTGACGTTTACAAGTTAACGCCTTATCTATCAAGTTCCATCAGTTTTAATTAACGATAAGCCTGCAAGATTCTCAGTTAAATACAAAATCCCATCGCACCCAACAAACTAATTACATGAAGTTATAAACTCAAATAAACGCAGCAACAAAATCCAATCTTCCCTGAGATTACTAATTCAGCGCAAACAAGCTGTTTACTAAAACCCGGGACCACATGTACTTACATCAAACTCATGAAGTTACTGTGACAAATAAACAAAAGTTAATTCATTATCACAGGCGTAAACTGCACCGGTGGGTACTAGCAGTTCGTTAGTTCCAAACTTTGCAGATGGTACAAGAGTGAAAGAGACAGCAACACGAAAAGATGATGTCCAAGACAGAGATGACGATAAAGGCGTAACGAGGTTAAAAGTTAAGAATCTAGGGACAGTATTAAAGCGGAATGGGGCAAGGGTTCGCGAGAAAAATGTTGCTCAAGGCGTTAATTTAGAAAAAAATTGTTTAGTTTTCGTCGCTTTAATATTTACGTAATCTGGGCTTGATAAACAAAGTCTAAGATGTTTTAAGGGTTTAGAGAAAAAAAAAGAAGATTTTTGTAAATTTAAGACACTTTTCAGACTAATGTCTGAGGCAAATGTCGGTCAAGCGCGAACCTATCAAGAATAAGAAAAAAGCACAAACCTTCTTTTAGTATTCTGAAGGTTAATTTTTGTACTTGATAAACATTCAAATTCAGGTCAAAATCTCAGATAGGTGACATTCAATAACAAAATAAGCAAGTGTGAGTCGGACACCCCGTAAAAACTTACCTATGAAAACAGTTCAGTTCCCGAATTAAGTTACGAAGATTTTTCCGAATCGCAATTTTTTTTTTGTGTCGTTGTAACTACAAATTTATAGTTTTCAGATTTATTTCTATACTTTTGCTATAAGACCTTGCTTCAGGCCAAATTTCAAGATTCAAGTCAACGGGAAGTAATCTATGAATTTCAAGTCAACGGGAAGTAATCTATGAATTTTGATTCCCTTGAAAATGTCGAAATGTACGTTTTTTGCCACTTAAACGACCATATAATTTTTTTCGTAATCTTAGAAGTTTGATTTTTTCACAATTTCAAGGGATTGTAAACCTAAGTACATGGTTTTAATTTCAACTCGATACCCCTACGCGTTCCCGAGATAAAGAGTCTTGGCAGACAAACAGAGGAATGGATGGATAACAAAATGATCGTATTACGTTTTCATTTTTTTTCTTTTGAGGTACGAAACCCTAAAAATAGGCAACATGTTGTGATTAAAGAGGTCTTATCTATCTTATCTTTGACAAATATATTAAAAACAAATTATGCTACAAAAGTTTCTTAGAAATACAGTAACTGCACTCCATAATGTTCAATCATCATCATTTCAGCTGAAAGACGTTCACTGGTGGACATAGACATAGAAAGTGTCGCCATAATGACCAACCCTGTGCGTCTTGCATCTATCGGATTCCCGCAATCTTCACGAGCCCCCTTACGGCCAGAATTAATAATCGATCTAATCCAAATTTTTTGGATTGAAGATCGAAAATAAAATCCAGATTGGTAAAAAAGCGTGCCAAAAAGCTATCCACGGATTGAAATCGCAATCTTAAAAACCAAGCTATCCTTGAGAGGACGGATCACAGATTTTGGATCAACCTCTGTTCGGAAATGACACTTTGAGCGTGTCAATAATCTATCCATCGAATTTGACAGTTGCTTTGATCGGTGTAAACAATCTCAATCGCAATCTTAGAATTTCGTTGGATTTAAGATTTGGTTTACGGATTTGATTTGTTAAAAATGGCAGTGTCGATATTCTCCAGTGATAGTGACAGTGATATGGAGGTCCTGGCTGAGTTATCAGATTGGGATAGTACAGATAGTGAAGCGGATGAAGAGTTACAACGCCGACGCGCTACTTCAAGGAGAATGAAAAGGATGAATTATATGCAGAGTCTGGATGATGCTGACTTTACATTTAGGTTCAGGTTATCGAAATCTGCAGTAAATTCCTTGTTGACTGAAATTATGCCGGTCGTCCGTGTAACCTCATCAAGGTGAGTTCAAAAGTTAATGATAAATGTCTAGTAAAAACTTTAGGAATTTTGTATTATGGTATAAAAATGTGTAAAAATGATTGCAGAAATCATGGAGTGCCACCGCTTCATCAACTCTTGATGACATTGAGATTTTACGCATTAGGCACTATGCTGATTTCCGTAGCTGACTTTGTTGGAGTATCAAAATCAACAGCAGGCCGTATAATACGGGATATTTCATCAGCAATCGCCTACTTCTATGATAAATATATTTTTATACATAGTGGGGCTTCAGAAAAATTCTATGAGATGGCTGGATTTCCCCGGGTTCTAGGCACAATAGATTGCACTCATATTCGTATACAATCTCCATGTAAGGAATTCAATTTAATTTAATTAACTTTATGAAACATAATTTTTTATGCAAATTAATATAGGTACTTATTTAAATGACACAAAACTTCTTTCAGGTCAAACATTAGGTGAGGAATATAGGAACCGGAAGGGCTACTTTTCTATCAATGTGCAAGCTGTTTGTGATTCCGATTTGAGGCTCATGAATGTGGTTGCTCGCTGGCCGGGTTCTGCCCATGATGCAACTATTTTCAATAATTCTATTCTCAGAGGTAACATTTTCACTATACGGTTTATAACTAGTTAGTGAAATATAATATTGAAACATGGTTCTATATTTTTACAGCTCAATGTGATGCAGGACAGTTAAACGGCCGCTGGCTACTCGGGGATAGTGCCTATCCAAACAGAAGCTATTTATTAACACCTCTATTAAATCCAAGGAGTGAAGCTGAGCGTAAATACAATGAAGCACACATTCGGACTAGAAATACAATTGAAAGGTAATCCTACTATTATTATAAATGAGTTTGTGAACATGTTTGTTTGTTACTCAACCACTGAAAAGTGAAAAGATTTCAATGACATTTGGCACACAGATGGACCGATTAACTATGAGTTACATTATAACAGAATACACATTTTTTCTTGGTATTGCATTATTTTATGTACACATTTAATGATCTTGGTAATTATAATCTAATCAAAGTGTATGTTTGTTTGCAGAACATTTGGTGTTTGGAAGCGTAGATTCCCAGTTGTGGCACTCACACTACGTGTTTCATTGCCAGTTGTCCAGGCTATTATTACAGCTACTGCAGTATTACATAATATATGTAGGAATAATAATATTGCAGAAGTTTCTCCTGAGGTTAACTTGGAAATAACAAATACAAGTGATGAAAATAATATTCAAAACATGGATGATCAAGATATCCAAACAAGAACTGATCTTATTATCAATTATTTTACATGAGTAAATAAAACATTATGTAACAATTCAGTTTTATTTTATTCTTTACAAATTAAATACATAACAAATTTAATTTACACGCTACCAAGAAACTTTGTTTAAATACAAAATAAGTACACAAGTAATTTTGTTATTTTTTTTACACACAAATGTAATAATGTGTTAAAAAAAAAAAAAAAATTACTTGTGTAACTGCTTTATTTCAAGTTCCAGTTTTATATTTTCTAATTTTATATGTTCGTTTTGCAATAAAATATTTTGTAGTTTTGCATCTAAACAAAGTTTCTTGGCTTTGTAATAGTCTGCTAGAGCAAGATTCCTGGACACCTTGCTGTCGTCTGCCATTTTAGATTTCTTCTTCCCTGGAAAAGAAATAAGTTTTAAGCAAATTTTCAGAAATATGTCTATCTTACCAAATACCAGTTCACTTGTTAGTTGGTTTTTATCAAAATGTGTATGCAAACTACTGAAAAAGCAATATTAGTAGTTATATTTAATTTAGATTGCCATCAATACTAAGATAAGTATTATGTTAGAAACTTTTTAACATATTATGTCTATTACAATCTGTTCCTGATGGTTTCACCTGAAAGGACAATAGTAGTTGCTATTACATGGGAACAATGTTTTCAGGAATGAGGTATCTAGATCTAAATTCAGTTAAATCTGTTCTCTCACTCCTATGTAGCTGCAGCTAAGTAACAATAAAAATGAATCCAAAAAAATAATTAATATTTTTGAGGCAAAACTGTTGAAATTACAATATATTCTTCACCGCTTCATAAACTAATTGCCTAAACGATTAATGATTAAACAAAGAACCATTACCTGTTCTAGGTGTACTTAATGTAAGCCTCTTGGGTGTTGCTAGACTTATAACTGGACCAGGAACTCCCGTCAGCACACATCCAGAAACTTCATCCAAGTCTAAAGAAACTGGGACTGAAGTACTTGCATCAGTGTCATTAGACACTGGTATTATAGTACTCATATTCGTATCTATAAACTTGGGCACTGATGTACTCATACCTGTGTCTATTGACATTGGTACAGACATTGAGTTTTCTAACCCTTTTTCATAGGTTATTGGTAAAACCTCAGCTTGTCCCCCAATAAGCCCATCACCACTACCATCACCATCACCACCAAAATAAAGTTCTGGCTCCTTATCACCACCAAACGGCACAATGAATCCAGTGGCTGTACTTCCAAGCAAATCTGCTACTCTGTCCAGTACATCATCGGGGGGTATGTAATCTGGTGCACCACCACCAGTCTGTAAAAATGAAATTTATTAGATAAATATCAATCACCTTATTATTGAACTTTGAAAAAAGCAACTGAGACTTACTTGGATCCGGTTCATTCTTATTTTAGTACTACGTTTACGAGCGTTCTTTTTTAAGTTCTCCCATTTCAAACGTAGTTGCTGTGGTGTCCGACGATGAACCGTGGCAGTGGCATTAAAGCGATTCGCTAGTCGGAGCCATTCTTCTGTCTTCATCTTGTTGTTGGTAGCGTTTGTGGTTTTTGACAGAATTACTGTGCTGTTTTCTATCAAACTCAGCAAAGATTTCGTCTCCTCTTTCGATAGGGGTTTGCCTCTCACCTACAATAAGGACCAATCGTTATAGTAAAAATGTTTATGATAAAGAAACGCGCACAATAACGATTCCAAAAAATGAGTCAATAAACCTCCTTAAGACAATAAAGTAAAACAAAATCACTTACTATTTCAGAGTCCATAGCTTGAATCGATTAGTCGTATTAATTAAAATCTAACATATAAATTAACAGGGAAATAAACAAAGGAACTAAGTTTTGGCGGCAGACACAGCGTTCGGCGTCAAGTCAATATTTCGTAAAAAAACAAACACCCGCGCGCCAAACTATCACAGATAAAAAAACGCGTCCTTTTGAGTCCGTACGTTCCATTTTAACCAAAATATTTAAATTTTTGTCACCATTGTAAAAGTTCATTTAACCATTCAAGTTTAATTTAAATAGATGTGTTACAAGAAAAAAATCCTACAATAAATAAGAACATTTGTTTAAGCATAATTATTTTATATTGTGCATAAATCAACGATAATTATATTCATAAGTTTTGCATAAAACGGAATGATCAAGAGGGAACGGATTGTCAGCTATCTGCGGATTGAGCAACAGATGGATCGCCTTTTTTCGTTATTGGGACATGGATTGGAGATCGATCCGTAGATCGTTGTATATCTGCGATTGATTTCTATCTTGGATTACAGATTGGTTATTAATTTTGGCCGTTAGTCAAGTTATCGTACGCCTCCGATTCCTTTGTTCTGACCACGTGACTGAGCGTTGAGATAAAGTCAGAACAAAGGAATCGGAGGCGTGGCCTACTCGAGGCGTTCGACGCAAACGAAACGATCGTAATTTGGCTAGGGGGTCAGGACCAGGTAGCCCTTCTGGAATCTTTAACAAGTAATTAACAATATGCGTTGTTTGTTGAACTGCAGTGAAACAAAAGACAGTCAATCAATAGCATTAGCCAGCAGTCAACAAACTCAGCTGCCTAAGTTTAACCGCATTAATCAAAATACCGTTAAAATCCAAAGGAAATTACTTTGGTAATTGTGACGATTCGCGGTTATCCCCGACCGACACCGGTAAGTAACGAGTATTCGGAAATTAGAAATGTAATTGGTGAAATTTTGCGACTTCGTCTTTCTTCGAAACTGAATTTTATTGGTTGCTTTCGAAAGATGACCTGACCCAGTTATTTATTTAAGATTGGTTTTATTTGAAATAATTTTATGTCCTTTGTGAGCATATTTTCTGAGTAAAGTTTAAGTTAAGCACAAAACGTTTTGGGAACACATTCATTGTGCGTACAGCTAAAGAGTGGAATTCCATGCCGGAATCTGTGTTTAAGTCAAGGTTACTTCTAACGGCCAGAATTAATAATCGATCTAATCCAAATTTTTTGGATTGAAGATCGAAAATAAAATCCAGATTGGTAAAAAAGCGTGCCAAAAAGCTATCCACGGATTGAAATCGCAATCTTAAAAACCAAGCTATCCTTGAGAGGACGGATCACAGATTTTGGATCAACCTCTGTTCGGAAATGACACTTTGAGCGTGTCAATAATCTATCCATCGAATTTGACAGTTGCTTTGATCGGTGTAAACAATCTCAATCGCAATCTTAGAATTTCGTTGGATTTAAGATTTGGTTTACGGATTTGATTTGTTAAAAATGGCAGTGTCGATATTCTCCAGTGATAGTGACAGTGATATGGAGGTCCTGGCTGAGTTATCAGATTGGGATAGTACAGATAGTGAAGCGGATGAAGAGTTACAACGCCGACGCGCTACTTCAAGGAGAATGAAAAGGATGAATTATATGCAGAGTCTGGATGATGCTGACTTTACATTTAGGTTCAGGTTATCGAAATCTGCAGTAAATTCCTTGTTGACTGAAATTATGCCGGTCGTCCGTGTAACCTCATCAAGGTGAGTTCAAAAGTTAATGATAAATGTCTAGTAAAAAGTTTAGGAATTTTGTATTATGGTATAAAAATGTGTAAAAATGATTGCAGAAATCATGGAGTGCCACCGCTTCATCAACTCTTGATGACATTGAGATTTTACGCATTAGGCACTATGCTGATTTCCGTAGCTGACTTTGTTGGAGTATCAAAATCAACAGCAGGCCGTATAATACGGGATATTTCATCAGCAATCGCCTACTTCTATGATAAATATATTTTTATACATAGTGGGGCTTCAGAAAAATTCTATGAGATGGCTGGATTTCCCCGGGTTCTAGGCACAATAGATTGCACTCATATTCGTATACAATCTCCATGTAAGGAATTCAATTTAATTTAATTAACTTTATGAAACATAATTTTTTATGCAAATTAATATAGGTACTTATTTAAATGACACAAAACTTCTTTCAGGTCAAACATTAGGTGAGGAATATAGGAACCGGAAGGGCTACTTTTCTATCAATGTGCAAGCTGTTTGTGATTCCGATTTGAGGCTCATGAATGTGGTTGCTCGCTGGCCGGGTTCTGCCCATGATGCAACTATTTTCAATAATTCTATTCTCAGAGGTAACATTTTCACTATACGTTTTATAACTAGTTAGTGAAATATAATATTGAAACATGGTTCTATATTTTTACAGCTCAATGTGATGCAGGACAGTTAAACGGCCGCTGGCTACTCGGGGATAGTGCCTATCCAAACAGAAGCTATTTATTAACACCTCTATTAAATCCAAGGAGTGAAGCTGAGCGTAAATACAATGAAGCACACATTCGGACTAGAAATACAATTGAAAGGTAATCCTACTATTATTATAAATGAGTTTGTGAACATGTTTGTTTGTTACTCAACCACTGAAAAGTGAAAAGATTTCAATGACATTTGGCGCACAGATGGACCGATTAACTATGAGTTACATTATAACAGAATACACATTTTTTCTTGGTATTGCATTATTTTATGTCCACATTTAATGATCTTGGTAATTATAATCTAATCAAAGTGTATGTTTGTTTGCAGAACATTTGGTGTTTGGAAGCGTAGATTCCCAGTTGTGGCACTCACACTACGTGTTTCATTGCCAGTTGTCCAGGCTATTATTACAGCTACTGCAGTATTACATAATATATGTAGGAATAATAATATTGCAGAAGTTTCTCCTGAGGTTAACTTGGAAATAACAAATACAAGTGATGAAAATAATATTCAAAACATGGATGATCAAGATATCCAAACAAGAACTGATCTTATTATCAATTATTTTACATGAGTAAATAAAACATTATGTAACAATTCAGTTTTATTTTATTCTTTACAAATTAAATACATAACAAATTTAATTTACACGCTACCAAGAAACTTTGTTTAAATACAAAATAAGTACACAAGTAATTTTGTTAGTTTTTTTTTACACAAATGTAATAATGTGTTAAAAAAAAAAAACAAAATTACTTGTGTAACTGCTTTATTTCAAGTTCCAGTTTTATATTTTCTAATTTTATATGTTCATTTTGCAATAAAATATTTTGTAGTTTTGCATCTAAACAAAGTTTCTTGGCTTTGTAATAGTCTGCTAGAGCAAGATTCCTGGACACCTTGCTGTCGTCTGCCATTTTAGATTTCTTCTTCCCTGGAAAAGAAATAAGTTTTAAGCAAATTTTCAGAAATATGTCTATCTTACCAAATACCAGTTCACTTGTTAGTTGGTTTTTATCAAAATGTGTATGAAACTACTGAAAAAGCAATATTAGTAGTTATATTTAATTTAGATTACCATCAATACTAAGAAAAGTATTATGTTAGAAAGGAGCTAAGTAACAATAAAAATGAATCCAAAAAAATAATTAATATTTTGAGGCAAAACTGTTGAAATTACAATATATTCATCACCGTTTCATAAACTAATTGCCTATAATAATGATTAAACAAAGAACCATTACCTGTTCTAGGTGTACTTAATGTAAGCCTCTTGGGTGTTGCTAGACTTATAACTGGACCAGGAACTCCCGTCAGCACACATCCAGAAACTTCATCCAAGTCTAAAGAAACTGGGACTGAAGTATTTGCATCAGTGTCATTAGACACTGGTATTATAGTACTCATATTCGTATCTATAAACTTGGGCACTGATGTACTCATACCTGTGTCTATTGACATTGGTACAGACATTGAGTTTTCTAACCCTTTTTCATAGGTTATTGGTAAAACCTCAGCTTGTCCCCCAATAAGCCCATCACCACTACCATCACCATGACCACCAAAATAAAGTTCTGGCTCCTTATCACCACCAAACGGCACAATGAATCCAGTGGCTGTACTTCCAAGCAAATCTGCTACTCTGTCCAGTACATCATCGGGGGGTATGTAATCTGGTGCACCACCACCAGTCTGTAAAAATGAAATTTATTAGATAAATATCAATCACCTTATTGTTGAACTTTGAAAAAAGCCACTGAGACTTACTTGGATCCGGTTCATTCTTATTTTAGTACTACGTTTACGAGCGTTCTTTTTTAAGTTCTCCCATTTCAAACGTAGTTGCTGTGATGTCCGACGATGAACCGTGGCAGTGGCATTAAAGCGATTCGCTAGTCGGAGCCATTCTTCTGTCTTCATCTTGTTGTTGGTAGCGTTTGTGGTTTTTGACAGAATTACTGTGCTGTTTTCTATCAAACTCAGCAAAGATTTCGTCTCCTCTTTCGATAGGGGTTTGCCTCTCACCTACAATAAGGACCAATCGTTATAGTAAAAATGTTTATGATAAAGAAACGCGCTCAATAACGATTCCAAAAAATGAGTCAATAAACCTCCATAAGACAATAAAGTAAAACAAAATCACTTACTATTTCAGAGTCCATAGCTTGAATCGATTAGTCGTATTAATTAAAATCTAACATATAAATTAACAGGGAAATAAACAAAGGAACTAAGTTTTGGCGGCAGACACAGCGTTCGGCGTCAAGTCAATATTTCGTAAAAAAACAAACACCCGCGCGCCAAACTATCACAGATAAAAAAACGCGTCCTTTTGAGTCCGTACGTTCCATTTTAACCAAAATATTTAAATTTTTCTCACCATTGTAAAAGTTCATTTAACCATTCAAGTTTAATTTAAATAGATGTGTTACAAGAAAAAAATCCTACAATAAATAAGAACATTTGTTTAAGCATAATTATTTTATATTGTGCATAAATCAACGATAACTATATTCATAAGTTTTGCATAAAACGGAATGATCAAGAGGGAACGGATTGTCAGCTATCTGCGGATTGAGCAACAGATGGATCGCCTTTTTTCGTTATTGGGACATGGATTGGAGATCGATCCGTAGATCGTTGTATATCTGCGATTGATTTCTATCTTGGATTACAGATTGGTTATTAATTTTGGCCGTAAGTAAGCGCGTTCCATCGTCGACCGCGTCATTGCTTCCCATCAGGTGAGATAGCGGTCAAGCGCGAACCTATCAAGAATAAAAAAAAGAGATTTTAGGTTTGTCTGTTAGGGATTATTGTAATCAGCAGTATACAAGAAGTACAGTACCAGTCGAAGTAGCGATGCTTAGAGGAGCCTATGTCCAGTATTGACCATGTATGATAAGCTTGAAGCTTTATTTGTACGATGTGTTACCCCTTCGTTTAATTCATAAGTGCTTTATAATGTGTATATTCAGAAGCAACTCCGGTGAAATATTTTTGGCAAAAGTCGTACAGCTTTTAAGGAGTAATTGATCCTCAAGTTTCTAAAACATGGGCACGCCATAATCATGGCTGTAAATCCCCTCTTCGAGGTTTAGCAGGAAAGTCGTGATGGCTTCCTCACATTCCGCATGACACAGGCCCTCACCAGACATAGTAAATTTGGTAGGTTCCTGCACCTGATTCGAGCAGAAAAAACGCCCGAGTGTCACCATTGTGTAGACTGCCCGGAGGACACGGTAGAGCATATATCGAGGCATGCCCCGCTTGGGCGGAGCACCACTGTCTCCTCGTGGGGTCGATCCATGGCAGTGACCTCTCGTGCTGGGCCCTGGTACAGGCCATGGTATGCAGCGAAGATCACTAGCAGACGGGCGCCTCCTTCTACGAATGAATAATGCTAGACTCTGACCCAGATTTTCAGCTATCGTAGGTGTGGGCTTGCTGATGACGAGCAATGCTTAGCGCACCGTCCGGTCGTCCAGTAGCCATTCGGACAGAGCCTGAGTCATTGACGGCGCGTAGCGCCACAAAGATATGTCAACAAAACCGTAAGAGCCTAGCAGGGTCGAAGCCTACTGGGACCATGGGTTAACTAAATCCTGAAAGGTAAATCCTTAATCATAGAACGCAAAGGGAAACTGGAGGAACATTGGTGTGGTTTTAGTCCGTAAAAGTCTAACATGCCATCCTTTTCCTTCCTTGTACGAGACTTCATTAGATGATCTTTTTTTTTATCACCATAAAAAAAAGTTTCTAAAACAAAACAGTAAATAAACGGATTCCATCCGTATAAGAGATAGATAGAGCTTACGTTTTATTAGACGTAAAACGAACTTGTCCTAGAAAGAAACACGGGAAATGCATTACGCGTATCTGCTGCAAACAAACGTGTATGCATTTCAGTTTGTAGGAGCTGTTTAGGGAACATACATGGATTTTGTGTTTTAAATATCATGGATTACTGAACTTCATTACAAGCAAATTCAAAATTTATGAAAGACAAAACAATATGTAACGCAGAATATCAAATATTTTGTCATTTAATTTGTTTTGTTTACAAACATTAGCTCAATAGTATTTTCATGTTACTAACAATTTATAAGGAGAAATCTATTCTATACATACATAATAAATATGTAGAAGTTTTTAGTTGTTGCTATATTACCTACTTACTGAGAGCAGTGGTGGCCGAGTGGTAACGGCCCCGACTTACAAGTTGTAGGTTGCGGGTTCAAACCCAGCCAGGCGCATTAGTTTGTGTAATTTATTTCATCACCACTGCTCTCAAAACGGTGAAGGAAACTGGCTTGTCCTAGAACCAAAAATTCGAAGACATGTGACATCCACCAACCCGCACTGGGCCCGCGTGGTGGATTACGGCCCATACCCTCTCCTAGAGAGGAGGCCTGAGTCCCAACAGTGGAGACATTATAAGGCCGACTATGTTATATTACGGCTTTGTTTCATCCTCTATAATCCTCTTACTGAGTAATACTTTACATCCTGGATAGTCTGATGGTCAGATTAACCGAGGTCAATGACTTTATGTGCATTCCGAGGCTCGGGGTGTCAGGAGGCGTCAGTAATGTCCTAGATAAGCTTAGAGGTGCAATATGAACCCCGCAATTTGAGGGGCGAAAGATGAGGTTGCTTTAACCATGACTTTGCCATCACAACATCACGAAGAATTACGAACTTAATAAGTCTTAGAAACTTCAATTGCATATAAATCCATGGAGAACATGGAGAACCAAGAACAGCGTTTATGTGTAACATGGCAATAAGTGTCTGACTCTAGACTTATTGACATTCCTTACTTCAAAGGATCACAATATACGTCTTGAATTGACAGCCTCGGAATCTTTGTTTTTTACTTACAACTAAAAACAGACTGTTACTTTATGGCTCCGTATTCTGCATAAAGACTTGAAAAAAAGGTAATGGCCGCTATTGGTATGCTTAAATTTGTTGTACATTTCAGTATGGCAACAGCGATCAATTAAACTTATATTCCAATTCAATTTATAATTGACTAGTTGACCCAGCGAAGTTCGTACCACGTAACAGTCAATTAATGTTGTATATCTATCAATGTAGATCAATGATAGTTCAAATACGACTACAAAAACCGGCTAGGTGCGAGTCCGACTCGCACATGAACGGTTTCGTACCGTCTGTAGCAAAAAAACAGAATAAAAATCTAGTTTGTTGTATGGTAGCCCCACTTAAATATTTATTTTATATTTGTTGTTATATCAGAAATATACTATCTGTGAAAATTTCAACTATCTAGCTATCGGTTCATGAGATAAAGCCTGGTGACAGACAGACAGTGGAGTCTAACAATAGGGTCCTGTTCTTTACCCTTTGGTCACGGAACTCTAAGAAGAAACTTTAGAAACCACAATTGATCAATATCTGAAAACTTCTAAAGTAGGCACATCTAGAATTCATATATTCTAGGACGCGAAGACTCACTTAAGCTCCGTCTCTAGCTTTCAAACGAACAAACTATATTGAATTAGGTGGGTGAAACTGAGAAGCGGTATAAAATGTGTCAAGAAAGGGGTAAAACCGTTTTCTTGATATAAGGGTTCTTTTGTGGGACAATAATATTAAATCGAATTAAATTGAAATTGAAAATATTTATTTCAGACCTAGTAATGAAGAAAGTGTGTGTGTGTGTGTGTGTGTGTGTAGTGTTGATTAAGTTGCAAAGTTAGGTTCGAATTCACGTAAACGTTTCAAAAAATAATTACTTAAATGATAACTTTTGGTATCTATATTATCCTCTACTTTCTATAACATTTTTTACTGGTTGCATTTTACACACCACCGTAGGGCCACCGTAGGGACAGCAACTGTAGGGGCCCAGCAGGGTCGAAGCCTACTGGGGTCAAGGGTCTGATTCTGAAAGGAAGACTCGGCCCCAGTACGAAAGGCAACGAAGGAACAGGAGTGGGTTTTTAGTCAGTAAAAGTCTGACACTATGTCCCGCCCCGCCCAAGAGCGGGGGATGTCATAAGATGATTTTCCAACCGAAAAAAAAGAAAAAAAAAGCCACCGTATCTTGCCTGACTGAACCTGAGTCGTTAATGGCGCGTAGTGTTCCACGTGTGCCTCAAGGAGATAATCAGCAAAACCAACAAAGTATGTGTGTCAGTGTGATTTGAATCAGTTAAAGTCTGACAGGCCCTCCCACCCCATCCTAGAGCGAGAGAAGTCATTGAATGATTTTCCACCAATCATGCTTTTTAAACAAGATAAAGGCGAGTGCTAAGGGAAACTTTTCTTAAATGTTTAAGGTTATTTATGATACAAAAGTTTCTATCAAACAAACAACATTGTTAACTTTGAGTAATGGTTTCATTTAAAATCATTTTAATTCCAATACAAAGTGAACTAATTTACTGGGTCCAAATAAATTAGTGTTTTGAATTTTCGTAGTCAGCTGTATTTTATTGAAATAAAAAGTCCACATTCTTTGTACGTTTCATCTTTATTAGGCCGTCAAGTTACAATACAAGTATCTTTCATAAAGCCCTTTATTTAATAGGTCAACGATCAAAAGACCTCCAACAACTTCCTGTTAAGTAGGTTTACCAATTGGAGCGCTCACCAAATAGTATGTTGCGAAATCAATCTAAATACTGGATCCCTTGTTCTGTCATAGACTAAGAATTTGTAGAAGCGAAATTTTTTGGATATACATAATATTTGAAATATTATCAATCTTGATGAACTGGTGAATTTAAACTCATTAAAAAACAAAAGGCCTGTTTTGACATTTCGGAAAAACTTTAGAATGTAACTTGGAGCGAAACTGAAAGAAACAATAAAATAATAATTAGGAGTCCCGCTACTACTAGTAGCTATTTTAGCTATTTCAGTACTAGCTACACTACACTGGACAAGCCGCCAGGTAGTCAAAATACAAATGTCAAAATTGGCTTTTTATTTTTTGACAAATTTAGTTTGTTCGTTGTTATTATTATATTACTAGATGCTGCCAGCTACTTTGACCGGATCAAAGTAGAAAATTGTCATAAGGAAACATATTCCTGGGATCAAAAGTAAATTACCTCTTCTCGTCTACCCGTGTGCCAACTGTTATCTTTTAGTGATGGCAGATTCTCGAACAAAATTTTGCTGGCGTATGTTTTAGTGTCAAGTGATGAAAAATATACAAATGAATATGGATTAAATTTCCAAACAATTTTCTCTTAGACATAACTATTAATAGAATCCTGCTAATAAAATTTTTAAAGTTGATAAGATTACGTATATTATGTCAATAATACCTACGTATTTTTGGTTCTAGGACTTGCCGGTTTCCTCACGATGTTTTCCTTCACCGTTATAAGACCAGTGGTGATGAAATAAATTACACAAAGTAATGCGCCTGGCTGGGCTTGAACCCGGGACCTACAACTCGTAAGTCGGGGCCGTTACTACTCGGCTACCACTGCACTAGTTTATTAAGAGCCTATTCACTAGATTTTTATCTCAAGCTTTCTGAAATCACTGTAACCCAAAAATGAGAGAGTTTTGCATCTATAATACGCAGATTTCTTATTCTATGATTCGCCAAGTTCACACAATGATCTGACACACATATAGATCGGTGATTGACCCAACTTGACATTTCTACGATCTACTTAACCTGTATAATATATAACGATATCAATTCAAAGACTTTTAATAGGTAGTTGAGAGTTTCCATTGAATAGAGTTCGAGAGTTATTTTGATAGGGTGTCAATTTGACATAAATATTTAACCTGGGAGACGTCTACTCGTACTATAATTGGACATAGGTCTTCTCCAAGCGTCGCCATAATGAACGGTTCTATACGTCTGCATACATCAGATTGCCGCAATCTTCACCAGGACCTGTACCATGACGTTTAAAGTAAGATTGTTTTATTCTAATTTCCAGTGTGAGTAAGAGATGGCACTAGACAATCTGTATAGCTCTGTCTCTTACCCACACTGAAATAGGAATGAAACAACAACTTTGAACGTCATGGTAACCCCGCAGGTTATCGGTCCACCTTGTGGAGGCCTTCTAGCGTTTAAAATATATTAAGAGCGTCCTTTTCGAGGAACATTTTCATACAACCGCTGTTACGTGATTATGATGTTGTTACAAATCTTTCTGTGGATATTTTAGATACACGGCTATCTTGTGGATATTGTCTAGGTTTCTATAGAAACAAAAACATGAATTTGTATAAAACTAATCTAGTAAAGATCTCTGAAAACGCTGCTATTTTACGTGAACTTTAGCCGTCCATAATGTACACATATATTAAAAATATAAAAAAGTACATCAATAGAAGCCTCGAACATTTAATCGTGATTTTGAATGATAACAATTTTTCTAATTAAATTTTAAGGGTTAAAAAAAACACATATTTCCTGGAATTTTATCTTTCTTTTTTTGCATTGCCTCTTCATCAAACAGCACGTTGGATTGCTTTAGATGAAGCAACAAGCTTTTTAACCATGCTCGATATTGAAAATAGGCGATTGGAATAGGACCCTCTTAATTGTAGGGTTTAACACTATGAATATTTAAAATAAGGGCCGTGTAACAGTGTGATCTATTTCCATATAAATTTGTAGTATTTTGGTTTTCTTGATGGTTCATATATTTAGTAAAAAAATGAATTTGATAAAAAAATGCAATGTTCCGTTCAAGAGGTCTAGCGTATATATTTTCTTAAATGGCGTCTTAAATTAATGGCGTCTGACAAATTTTACAATAGTCGAGATCGGGTGTGGGAACAATATGAACAACCAATCAGAAACGAGATCGCGTGATATTTCTGGTATCTTATTGGACAACGATTATTTGACGTAATGCTCCTCAACAGGCCATCAATGGGCAAACGATTGCATTACGTATATGACACTGTCTGAGCTAGTAGTTGGTGACATGTGAAACTAATAAATATAATTTAATTAATTTTCAGCTACAGGATATTCGGTTAGTCGATTGCAAGTAGTACCTAACATTCAAAACATTTTTTTTAGACTCGCACTTCATCAAACCAATTATCATATAAATTACGTTAACCAAGTACTTAAAACTTCTTCAATTTCCAGCAATATTATTCAAGTTTTAATAATATTGCTGAAGGTTAAAGAAGTTTTAGGGAATAATAATCGGGTAATACCTTCGATAGGAACACAAAACAAATAAGGTATAAATGATCTTAAAATTCTATTGTTAAGCTTGGCCCGAATTCAAACACCTGCCTAAGGGTTGTAAGACAAAAGCCTAGTCGAAGGAATATATCTCATGTCGAAAATCAACCTTGATAATCAGTAAAACGGTTGAGATTCGCTTGGGCAGAGGTACTGTTTAATTGAAGTAGGTATTGTAAGTTCGAGCCAGTCAACCTGAGAATTTCTCCAATTGAGTCGAAGTCAAATCTAGGCCGACGTCGTAGTACATATTACAGAAAATTTTAATTCTGTATGATATTTTTATTAAGTGTATATTAATATCTGCAGGAGAACCAAGGTTGCCGACATAGCACGAAGAATCGCCAAACTTAACTGGCAATGGGCAGCGAACATTGCTCGCAGAACGAATGGCCGATGGGGCCAAAAGGTTCTGGAGTGGCGACCAAGAACCGAAAGACGCAGTGTTGAAAGGCCCTGTACAAGGTGGATCGATGACCTGGTGAAGGCTGCGGGAATTCAATGGATGCGAGACGCACAAGACTTTTCATTGTGGCGACATCTGGGGGAGGCTTATGTCCAGCAGTGGACGTCTATCGGCTGAAATACTGGTGTATGATATTAAATATTATTATTTGGTGTAGGTTCAAAGGTCTTGAAGTTTAATGATCCGATCAGAATTCTTACCACGAGCTTTGGACACGATCTATTTGACGACCTAAACTGAACTGTTGAAGGGATCGAAGCTATATTGGGTTTGAAGCTCAATCCCTCTTTCTCGCTCTTATGCTAGATATTTTAACACGTCAAGGTAAGCATCCTGGACGATATTGAATGGTTTCGATACTTTTAAAGAGTTTGATCTATATTATGGTCTGTACGGTATGGTGGGTGATCAATTATAACATATGGAGACCTCTATATGCCTCAAACCTTTATAGGTTTAACTTGCAACTATATAGTCGAGATATTTAATAATTTGCGAACTAATGTCCCCAAATTTTTTCGTATTATTCAGTTACTCTAACAGTTATAACATCCGGCGACCTTTCCTGTCCTGTCCGGGTTCAAGCCATGGTCCGAAGCTAGAGGGAATGGGAAGTGATTGCCTCCTTGACACCCACATGAGACGCTATCGATGACGCATCGGGAGACCCAGGGCGATCTGCGGGCACCGTAGGCGCGGGTTTGCGGATGATGAGCTATGAGTAGTTCGCCGTGAAAATATTTATTCGTGCCTTAGAGAAAACTTCTTCTGAATTGTTACATATAAGTAACGAGCGCTTATCAATATGATATACTAGTTGTTTGCGTGTTCGTAATTTTGATTTGTGTGAAAAATAATAAAATTAAGAGGGATGTAACCATATAGACGACGCCTACAAGCAAACTAGAATAAAAGCAGGTGGATTGTACCAATCACCCTTAGTCAACTGCATGGTTGGTTACGAGAATTCGTCCACACACAAGCGGATAATTAGCGGTCTTCGTCATTGGATGCCAAGTTAAAGAGGCCAAGAAGACCATGCCATCCTTAAACAAAACCCTAACCAGGAGCCTTCTGTGACTAGGCAGACGAAGCCTGTTCTTGTTGACAGGAACCATCGCTTTACACTAATCACTAAATAAACACTAAAGCATCATGAATACTGCTCTGATCAAAGCAGCATGCATGGAGAAGGAGGAAACAGTAGCACTCGTGCTTTGTGATTGCACCGGCATCGCCGAAATATGCATGGAAACATTAGGATCTCCAAAATCCATCATAAGCACCCTGAATAAACTGGAAGGTCTAATCTGCTTCTGGAGAGAGAAGGACATATAAATTCGCGGTTAACTATATGCAATCACGTTGCAACTGACAGCAATTAGTGAGTATGTACTGTTAGCAACAGAGATAGTATGTTTTAAATTTAACAAGCCACAATATTTGTATGTGAGGAACAAACAAATACAACCGGTACGTTCAAGCTCGATTATTCCTCTGCCCCAGCAGTAGTTCACTAGTTAAACTAAGTCAATGTTAGATTTTGATCACAGGAATGAAAACAGATTTCTATCAGAATTTTCTTAGGCCTTGATTTTTTCTCTGGGTGAAAATATTCATGAATGTCTTCCGACTGGGTGAAAGAGTTTGTCAGAATCGTACTGGCTATAACCACCCTGGTTTTCCCTCCTACACCTTTTTTATGGAATTTTGTCTAATGGCTTCATCGCTCTAAGGCGGAGCGTGAAGGCGTGTCAGACTTTTACTAACTAAAACTTAACCTACGTTTCTTCAGTTGCCTTTTGCGTGTGGGTATGGTACTATGGGTTTCCCTTTCAGAAGTCGATCCATGGACACTTGCACACTTGCGTTGAGGGCTTAGGGTGCGATGTGATTTCCTCTGCTTTGGACTATTGTTGGACCAACGCGAGCACTAGAAGAGAGTGGGGTGTAACTCCCCTATATGTTTAAAAGACATGCGCGTGGAACACCATCCATATAGCAGCCTTGGTTGACATCCAAACTATTTGCTGTCAGCGCTTCTTGGGTACACCACCAAAGCGATTAAAGTAAGAAAAATACTGCCTTTAATTTGTCAGTTTTTAAGGAAATTGTTGAAATTCATTTTCTGGGTAGACTTGTTTCATTGTAGACCTAATCTATCTCTTTCAAAGAGGTCGAGACCGGGGTCTTTGCAAAAAATACGTATTGCCCTCTTGATAAAATGCGGTTTAGGTTTTAAAAATGTACTTTTGCCTGTATAATCTTACTCGTATGCCAACCGTACACATGGAATAGTATAATGACGGTTCTTCTTTCAAGGCATATTATTTAGCTTAGGATTTATTACAAGGGATATTAATTCAACACTGACAGATACAATCAACATATTTCTCTTCCTAAATGAAAGAGGAAATTGGTTTCATTGTATTGAATTGAAGAAAGTTTTATTGCTGCGATGAAAATTAGAATTACACAGTGTATATAGGCTATTGTAGGTTGAAGACCGGTCGGTGAAGAGACGCTTGAACGAGGTCAATGTCTTGTATACGATGTATTTTAGATGAATATTAAGCATAAGGGCATAATAATATATGATTTTGATCAGCATTCCACGTACCGGAAAACGCAGCGTCGGAAGGCCTCCCACAAAGTGGACCGTTGACCTAGTGAGGATCGTGGGAATCCAATGGATGCGAGACTGGTGACACTCGGAGGAGGCTTGTGTACAACAGTGGACGTCTTTCGGCTGAAATGATGATGATAATTAACTTTTACTGAAACTCAATTTTTGTAAGTAAATTACTAGATTTCCTTGAACAAAGTTGTCGATTTCTATTGCCAGAAGCAGTGTCCAAAATATGACACATTTTTGTTACACCATGTACATTTTGAGGGTTGAGGAAACCCGATGGATGCGAGATGCACAGGACCACTTATTATGACGACACTTGGCGGAGGCAAATGCCAACAGTGGACGTGTTTCGACTGAAATGATGATGATGATTATGTACATCGTCATTATCATTCCTCCATTGAGCAGGAGGATCCTCCGACCAGACGGGTGTTATTTCTGGTGGGTAACTGCCCGATAGATGATTTCGGGCTGTTCTATATGTTGAAATCGCACGAAGAACTTTAATTGCGCGATGCAGATTAGTTCTTTTGTGACGCCATAGTTATCGCTACAAGGTTTTTACCAAAACTGTAAATTGTGGTAAAAACCTTGTGAAATAGCCGCAAAATGAAATTAACAAATGGTTAATCAAGCATAAACTACTATTATTGATTTCTTTTTTCATGTTGGAAAACTTCCACTATAGGGCAGAGTGGGAAGGCGTTTCAGGCTTTTACTGACTAAAACCACACCTATGTTCCTTCAGTAACCTTTTGCATTCCTGGGCCACGGGTTTCCCTTTCAGAAGTCAACCCACGGCCCCAGTAGGCTTCGGACCTGCTAAACTCCTACGGTTTTGCTGACTTATCTTTGAGGCGCGCATTACATTACGCACCGTCGACGACTCGGGCATGGTCCTGACGGTCGTTACCTACGGTGGTTGAAAATCGGGGTCGGGGTTTCGGTGGCTGAGGTGTGAAGACGTACGTTACCTCACGCGTGTGGCCGCCTAATTCAATAGCATTACTGCTTCGCAGAAGGAGGCGGGGGGGCATTCCTTCTCGCTCCAAATCACGGCCTGTACCAGGGCCTCGCCCCAACCGCCACCGGGATTCTGATCCCGATTTCCGGCTACCGCAGGCGCGGGCTTGCGGATGGTGAGTAATGGGTAGCTCGCCGTTCGATCGTCCGGTAACGGTCCGGACCGAGTTAAGTCGTCGACGGCGCGTACTGTTCCACACGCGCCTCAAGGAGAAGTCAGAAACTGTAGGAGCCCCAGCAGGGTCGAAGCCTATTATTGTTAATATACATCGCATGAACTATGGCATGAACTATTATTATTAATATACATCGTGGCGGAACTTGCATTGCATTAAATGCAACGCGTCAACAATTTTCTTGGCAGGCAAAATATGATCCATAGAGCATAATACTAAGGGCTACATACAGGGCATAATACTAACATTTGGCTTGCATAATCGCCACTGTCACTAGTGTCACTTGTCTGTATTTTTCATTTGTTGAATTTTTACAAATGACACTAGTGACAGCGGCTAAACGCAATTATGCGAGCCAAACGTTAAAACGCGATTAGTTTTATTGGTGAATTCCGCCCTTCATACGACTTGAAAATCGTGAAGTTTCACACTCAATAAGAAAACTCGTATTATCCGACGGTGCCAACGATCATTTGTTAGCACTCACAGATAAAATGGCGGACCACAAACAGTAAACATCTTTAAAGTAGATTTATTGTACTCATAAAATAGAGAAATAGCCGTAATACTAGCAACGTCTTTAGTTTTACGGCTGCTTGGGAACAATACGTAACTGATTTGAATTTTTTCCTTGTTTATTATGGCATAAAAATAAAATTTACTTGATTACTGCAATATTTTTGTGCTTGTTAGGATAATTTTGGCCCATCGATAATAGCTTGTTATTTATGCTGTCTGTGGTCACTGTTTTTGATTAGTGGTGATAACATAAATTAAGCAAAGTAATGTGCCTGGCTAGGTTGGAACCCATGTAAGTCGAACCCGTTACCAATGTTATTGGTAACTTGTATTAGGTCTTCTTTTTTTAAATAAATTTAGTTTTAACGTGTATTCCTATTTTTTTTTTCATAACAAGAGAAGACACGAAGAGCAGTGGTGGCCGAGTGGTAACTTACGAGTTCTAGGTCACGGGTTTAAACCCAGCTAGGCACATTACTTTTTGTAATTTATTTCATCACCACTGCTCTCAAAACGGTGAAGGAAAACATTGTGAGGAAACCGGCATGTCCTAGAACCAAAAATTCGAAGATATGTTACATTCACCAATCCGCACTGGGCCCGCTCCTAGAGAGGAGGCCAGAGTCCTAGCAGTGGGAACATTAAAAGGCTGATTATGTTATGCTTTGCTATAAAAGGAGAAGACACTTCACCTTTTACAATTCTGTTAAACGATTAAAGGACTATACTATTGATATACCTAAAAACTCCCTTAAGTATCATTGAACGGTCAATAAAACTATTTACCAAAAACCGTGTACCGTATATTTTTGTTAATTAACTTTTGACAGAAATTCGTCAGTTTTAATCGTGTTGTGATTGCATTTGTGTTCACAAATTAAATCTTGGTTTAAAATCACTGTGGTAACTTATATTTTTTGTTAATACCATGGCCACTCCTTTTCCTTGTAAAGGCATACATATAGAAGATAAACATGTTTATAAAGAAATCGTCGCCTAACTTATGAGTATTTTAACAAAAAAACACTAGCTAAACTATTCGCAACAAGCAAAATTGAGAGAGTATCAGCAGGCATGTGAGTGACATGGATATTTATTTTCTTGTCTCACATATTTCTTTATGCACAGGATTTAAACCTTATCTAGTTATCAATAAAGTTTAATATTGTTTGCGTTAACCGCAGTAAGTATTATTGGGCAGGAATGCTGATATATTATATGAATATCGTTTTCATCTGTTCTCTATATTTTGTAAATATTTGAACAAGCTACAAAATAATGTTCTTGGGTATTACATTAATGGGTTATTGACTACAAAAAAACTGGGCAAGTGCGAGTTGGACTCGCGCACAGAGGGTTCCGTACGAACTTTTTTTTTTATTGGGTGGGAAAATCATCCTAATGACATCCCCGCTCTTGGGCGGAGCGGGAGATAGTGTCAGACTCTTACTGACTAAAAACCCACTCCTGTTCCTTCGTTGCCTTCGTCCCAGGGCCCCGGGTTCCACTTTCACACTACCCGTGGCCCCAGTAGGCTTCGACCCTGCTGGGCCCATACGATTTGCTGACATCTCCTTGAGGCGCGCGTGGAACAAAACGCGCCGTCGACGACTTTGGCTCGGTCCGGACGGTTACCGGACGGTCAGACGGCGAGCCACCCATTGCTCGGCTTCTGCAAGCCCGCGCCTACGGTGGCCGGAAATCGGGATCGGAATCCCGGTGGCGGTTGGAGCGTAAGGACCTTTGCCTCACGCGATCGGCCGCCTCCTTTGCTAGCATTACTGCTTCGCAGAAGAAGGCAACCGCTTGCCACTCCTCCTCGCTCCGGACCATGGCCTGTATCAAGGCCCGGCGCGAGAGATCGCTGCCGCCAATCGCCCCCACGAGGAAGGGTTCCGTACGAACTTACATAAATAAATTAAGTAAATAGTTCAATTCGCAATTGGCATCGTAAAGATTTTTCCAAATCGCAAAAAAAGTTTCTTTTTTTAACTTAAAAACGTGTCGCGCGTGTTCGCGTCCCTAGGCGTGGGCTTGCGGACGTCGAGCAATGGGTAGCTCACCGTCCGAACATCCGGTAACCGTCCGGACCGAGCCCAAATCGTCGACGTCGCGTACTGTTCTGTAACTGTAGTGGCCCAGCAGGGTCGAAGCCTACTGGGGTCAAGAGTCTCATTCTGAAAGGAAGATTCGGCCCCGGTACTAAAGGTGACGAAGGAACAGGAGTGGGATTTTAGTCAGTTAAAGTCTGACACTATCTCCCGTTCCGCCCAAGAGCGGGTGATTTTCCCACCGAAAAAAAAAGCCTCAAACGCACTAGAGGTAAAATCGTCGCCCAAAATGACGCGCAACGCTGTGAAATTGTCCACCAACATATCCGCCGTCACGTGAATGCGTTGTAAAACGTAGATTGAAGCTTCAAATATATTAAGAGACAAAATTCCCCCAACATGAATTTACTTGACGTTGCAACATTGTCCAGTGTCCTCCAACTTGTTCCCCAATATTTAACAATGCAATATTGCAACGCAGCACATGTTCATGGACAAATAGATAGAGTTGCGAGTTATATTCGGGGAAATTTTGTCCACTTATGTATCTAAGCCTTTTATCAAAGACCTCTTGAATTTTATTTTAATTTAGAGTTGATTTTTGTACCGAATGATAAATGTTTCAGAATCCTTATTTATTTTAAACTAAGGAATAGGCCCTTTTCTCTGGTAAGATAAAAAAAATCTAAGGCCTTTAAGAAAGATATTGACCTTTCAAGAATGAACCCTTTTTTCTATATTAAGAGTAATAATAACTTAGCTACATTAGAAATTAAACTTTAACCGTCTAAATCCTATTACTAGTATATTTTTCAGACTATAATATTATTTTGGGCACTCCACAATAATGGCGGTAAGGTTCCTCTTTGAAAAGTGGCTGGAAAGACCTCATGGCGTCCTCGTCTTCCGTATGACGCTGGTCCTCACCGGACATGGTAACTTCGAGAGGATCCTACACCGGATTCGTGCGGAAGAAACGTCCAGGAGTCGCCACTGTGTGGACCACCTGGAGGATATGGTGGAGCACACGGTGGAGGTGTGCCCCGCTTGGGCAGAGCAACGCCATGTGGAGGCGATTGGCGGCGGCGATCTCTCGCGCCGGTCCTTGGTACAGGCCATGGTCCGAGAAGAGTGTCAGGCGGCCGCCTCCTTCTGCGAAGCAGTAATGTTAGCAAAGGAGGTAACAGTCCTCACGCCCCAAACGCTGCCGGGATTTCGATCCCGATTTCCGGCAACCGTAGGCGCGGGCTTGCGGACGGCGAGCAATGGGTGGCTTGCCGTCCGACCGTGTGATAACCGTCCGGACTGAGCCCAAGTCGCGCGCCTCAAGGAGACGTCGGCAACTACAGGGGCCTTGGCCTACCGGGGCCAAAGGTCTAATTCTGAAAGGAAGACTCGGCCCCGGTACGAAAGGCAACGAAGGAACGGAGTGGAATTTTAGTCAGTAAAAGTCTGACACTATCTCTCGCTCCGCGCAAGAGCGGGATTTGTCATAAGATGATTTTCCCACCTAAAAAAAACATAATATTGTTTCGATTACATATAGGCACTCTACTCTACTTCTTCCTACTAATAATATAAGTATAATAATACTTATTATCAAGGGTTGAACGGATTTGTGAGAAACTTGGCACATGAATAAACCATGACGTGGAGGATATATGATACTTTTATTCCAATCCCTTGAGTGGTCACGCTAAGAGCATTTCGCATGAATCACTGTAATTATAAAGTTTAAGAATTTACAAATCAATATCATACGTTTGTTTTTTCGGGGTGGGCTCTAGAGCGAGATGACGTTTCAAACTTTTACTTACTTAAACCCACCCGTGTTCCTTTAACCTTTTGTGTAGCGTAATTAGAGACACAATAGAAAGACAATGATGGGAATGAATGGGGTTTAATGAATTAATAGTCCTTTGCATGAAGCTAAACAATCGATATAGCATGAGATGACATATCAAAATCTTCCGTATTTTTCAACTTAAATCAATTTCTTTGTAGAAACTCATCGAAAAAGATTTGACATTTCAAAATGTGTTCGATATGGGATTTGATACATGTGGAATCCTGGAGGAGCGATGGCCTGATGTTGCGTAAGCGAGCAACATGACCCTCCGCCACGCCGCTCCTTTGATGAATACCATTCCACTGCGCTCACGATGTTGGAAAGTAGCAGATTCTGGACTAATTGTGCTCCATTGGTGTAATTGCTGCAAGGCGTTCCGATGTCAGGATAAAAAAAAAATTAATAGCTTTGGAATCAATATCATTCCTCCATTTACATATCATAAATAAATAATCCTATATCTTCCATCGCCACACTCGGGACCAAAACTTGCTTTCTACAATTAGTTAGACAATATCTGAGTAACCAATTTCATTTCATATCCTGGTGCTATCACCATCTACTATGAAGTTCCATTTTCATGAATAACTAATAATCTCACTATTGACTTTTTGAGTGCAAAGTTTGTCGAGCTACTCTATACTTTTACACTATTTTCGTTCACTAAAGTTTAGATGGAACTTTGCCTGCCCCGGTTTTTACATTAGTTAGTTTAGATTAAACTATAAAGTTACCATGTTTTTACTTCACTGTGACTTAAAATAAAGATTATGAAATTTGTTTTGTTGTATATAAAATATATAAATATATTGGTCCTGTAACTATAACGTTTAAGATACCCTTACTAACACATCTCAAAAATCCACCTTAAATATACTGCTTTGTTTGAAATAGTCCTATGCATTTATGGTTTTCTAAGATTTCAAAATTACATTCTTTCTTACACAACTGGTCAATTCCTCGTGGTCGTGGATCAATGGCAAAGACCTTTCGTGCCGGACCTTGGTACAGGCCGTGTTCCGGAGCGAGGAGAAATGGCAGGTAGTTATTCGTTGTGGTTCTTCTGTAAAGCAGTAATGCTAGTGAAAGAGGCGGCCGCTCGCACGCGTAAAGGAACGACCGTCCTCACGCCCTAGCAAGGTTACTGACCCCGATTTGCAGCTACTAGTCGTGAGCTTACGGACGGTGAGCAATGGGTAGCTCGCCGTCAGGCCGTCTGGTAACGGTCCAGGTCAAGCTCGAGTCATCGACGGAGCTTAGTGTTCCATGCGCGACTTAAGAAAAAGCCAGTAAAACCGTTGAAGCCCAGCAGAGTTGAAGCTTCTGGGGCCATAAGTTCGCTTCTGAAAGGAAAACCTGGGGTCCTAGAATGCAAGAAAAGACGGAACCAAGGAGTGGGTTTTAGTCAGTAAAAGTCCAACACGCCCTCCCACTCCGCCCTCGAGCCGGAGAAAGCATAGGATGATTACTCACCTCACTTAAAAAAAAACCAAACATTGGTCAATACCACGCTCTATAATTACTTTTTGGTGAGTCTACAAAGAGGAGTTGACCAGAAAAACAAAATCTCTAATGATTTTTACAATAAACTATATTTGTAGAAAGAACTTATGCACAATTACATTTTGTGGAAATTCCAATAACATTGTAACAGTAAAAGAAATATTAATAAAATTGCAAAATTGATAATAAACTCCATTCCATTTCTTTTTTCAATTTTCCTCCGACATTTCTAAATCGTGCCACATAATTACGCACGGCAATTGTCCCTCCCACCCTGCTCTAATTACTCCACTATAGAGATCTCTGTTAGACAATTCAGGTCACTGCTAATGAGATTCTGAACTTGTCACGGAACCCTTTCATCGGTTGCATTACAAATTAATAGCGATGTGAAGAGCTGTGGGGACGATATTCCTATGAAGTTAAAGATATGCAGTAATAATTATAATGACTATAAAGCATCTTACTACAAAAGTTATGAGTGTACATGGGGTTGGAGGTAGAGGGAGATGGAGGCCAAAAAAAAAAATGGATGGATCGTGTGAGAAATGATATGAAAGAAACGGGAGTTATTGATAGTGTGACGGGTGACAGAAAAGAATGGACGAAATAAACGTGTTGTGCCGACCTCAAGTTAAACTAGACAATAGCAGGAAGATGGTGATGATTAAAAGAATACAGATTTAAAGATGTTACAAGGGCAGAATTGTTTGAAAAAGTTACCGTGGCTATAGAATGGAAAAAGCAACAGAAATAACACGGACTGGTATTATTCTTATTATATCTTGCCTATACTGTCCAACTACTGAGCAAAAGCCTGCCTCCATTCCTCGTTCTCGGCTCCAAGCAACTTCTTACTCATTCCTAAAGAGACCCAAGTCGTCCGATCTCCTTTGTGGTCTGCCGCAACCTCATCGTGCGATTTTAGGGCACCAAATTTGTGTTTAACCCGTAGGTGTTAAAGTAACGGATCGCGTTCGATACACCATGCTGCGCTCTAAAATACAGATCGTTGACGTGGTTCCTCAGAAAGCCGACCCAACATAAGTGGAACTAAGTTAGACATGTCTGACGTACGCTGATTTAGTTCCTGTCTATTCACCCAGAAAGGGAGAATTTATTTGACGAATTCCCTCATTCAAAAAAAATAATAAAATGTCATGGTGACTCATGTGAATGTTGATAGCTAGCTATGATAGTAAAATATGATATGGCTAGAAGGGTAACGACTTCTGAGATGTCGAGTAATTCAGAAGTATGAAAGAAAAATAGAAATTACACAGGCCATAGTATGTAAGAAATTATAAATCTGATAATATTAAAAGAATGTTGATGATTTTATTAAAATTAAAATCCTCAAGCCCTTTATTGAAATAGAAAATATTACACATTTACAAAAGATACATATAGCATAGTCGGCCTTATAATGTTCCCACTGCTGGGACTCAGGCCTCCTCTCTAGGAGAGGGAATGGGCCGTAATCCGCCACGCAGGCCCAGTGCGAGTTGGTGGATGTCACATGTCTTCGAATTTTTGGTTCTAGGACATGCCGGTTTCCTCACGATGTTTTCCTTCACCGTTTTGAGAGCAGTGGTGATGAAATAAATTACACAAAGTAATACGCCTGGCTGGGTTTGAACCCATGACCTACAACTCGTAAGTCGGGGCCGTTACCACTCGGCCACCACCGCTCCCTTAAGATACATATATTTGAATGCAGACAGTGTTGTCAAAAAATTGATTATTCCCAAAATTTATATATAACTCGCGATTCTGGCAAACATTGCCCTCCCCGAAAGCTGTCAGAAAAAAAAATTGAGATCCCGATTACAGCACCACCTAATAATTGTATTTTCAAACCATCCAAAGACCCACTCAAAAATACACTCAAAATTACTTTCAAATCGGTCTAACCGTTTAAGAGGAGTTAGGTGAAAAACACATTTACATAAGATTAACAAAATGAGAAAGAACACTGCTTCATCCTGTTCATCGTAGCAAAATGACCTTAACACCGATTACAACCGTAACTTTTTTATTATCATTGCAAAGCATAACGGTTTACTTGCTTAGACAAATCTTATAAGGTATAATATGAAGTCTTTTAACATTTTAGCTACACATTCCAAGGCAGCAATGTTCCCGATTTTGTGTATTCAGCCCATACCTGCATGCTTGTAAGTACCAAGGTAGCGCACTTACCGTGGAGCGCTACGAGTTTTAGTCTAAACACACGATTAGAATATCAAATTCTTCAAATTTTAGCTCTGCTTATGTTGCAGGTGCAGCTTACATAAACAAGTATAGGTGGTACGTGAGTCTCCTAAAATGCACTTTTCAGTTTATTTATGACGTATGAGTAATTTGCTGACGCTGGGCGTGTTCAAGTTATCTATCAATCTACACCGAGCCCTCGTAGTGGATTATGGTTTAATTTCTCTTCGGGCTATTTTTCACCAGGACACCATGGCGGTGCGACCTGTCGCCGCTACCACCAAAATGTATACAGCTCTATAGAGAGCTGCTTACCTGATGTCCGTTTGGTTGCGCAATCAATTTGGCGGCGTGAACAACTCGGATGTGTACACTTAGGGCTATATTTCACCGAGACACCATGGTGGTGCGACCAGTCGCCGCTACTAACAAAATGTATACAGATCTATAGAGAGTATACTCACCTGGTGTCTGTTTGGTTGCACAACTAATTTGGCTGTGCACTTAAGGTCCGTTTTGATACTGTCTCAGTGTGGTGTAGCGACGCTAGTATTTGTATGGTGTCTAGTTTGGTAGCTTACTGACATCATGGCGGCGCAACTGGTCGCGCTGCCATGGTGTCCTGGTGAAATATAGCCCTTACAGAGAGAAGGCCTGTGTACCTGCAGTTACAACATGACAATTTTCTTGCAACGATCTTCGTCCAATTATAATTTAGGAGTCTTCCAGGGTAAAGTGAATAGACTCTTAATAAACTAGTATACTTCACCATCATCGATTGCATCACTACTTACCATCAGGTGGGAACGTAGCCAAGCACTAGCTTATATCAATTTAAAAAAAGCATTTAAATGGCTGAACAGATGTAAATGAAATTTGGGACACGTATAGTACATATCCATGAATAGCACGTAAGGTACTTTTTGTCCTGGAAGTATGTTTTTTTTGAGATATTTATTTATTTTACCATTTATGTACACACAAAAACAGAAAAAGACAATACAAAGTAGACAAGAGTACAAAGGTACTGCTTATTTCCAAAGAAATTTCTTCCAGCAGACCTGCGCAAGGAGAAATTAAAAAAAATGTAGACAATAGTGTGTAAGGAGCAAGAGAAGAAGAATGTGTGGAATCTTAATCTAAACTGTCAAATAATACATATATTTATTTATTTGTACGCAAATAAATCCGCTGGTGGTGACTCAGTGTTATTTACATTGTTTCATACTTTTTATGCAAATAAACAAACCCCAGTCGCATTTGACCGCGTATTCAGTTCCATGTATATGCAAGTAAATCCTAGTTGCATTAATATTTGCATTGTAGTGAATATGCAGATGTTTTAAGCTGTCCTACATAAATGGCTAGAGGGACCAGTTTCTGTGAATGTTGGAAGGAGCTTATGCGATGAATTTTATTATTAATTCTTCAGTAGTGGGTAGGTACGATCTCGCCCTAAATACTTACTTAACCTCTCGCCTTTATCAATGGATGTCGGCAGACACTACAGTAAAACACGTCGTAATGTGCAATGGTTCTAAGCAGAGTAATTGTAATTGAGAACCATCACTTTAAAGTGAATGCCCGTGGACGGCGAGCAATGTGTAGCTCGCCATTTAGCCGTCCGGTAACCGTCCAGACCGAGCTTGAGTCATTGACGACGTGTAGTGTTCCACGCGCGTCAAGGAGATGTTAGCAAAACCGTGGGGGGTCCAGTAGTTTCAGGCCCCAGTGGGCTATGGGTGAAGTGAAAGTGAACCCCGGGGCCCTAGAACGAAGGTAAAGGAGGAACATAGGAGTAGATTTTAGTCAGTAAAAGTCTGACTTGCCCTCCCGATCCGACCAAAAGTGGAAGAAGTCATTGATTTCCCATCTAAAAAAAATGGGGGCCCGTGAAATTCAATTTTCGTTAGGTTTTTTGTAATTTGCAATTAAGTAGTGGATAATACGGTAATGATATGTATGTATATATTTTAGCAATTCATCATCTTCCTGCCCTTATCCCGTGTTATTTGGGGTCGGCGCAACACGTTTTTTTCTTCCACTCTGCCCTTCTTTATATATTTTAGCAATTATACTCACTAACTTAGAAAATAGGTAAAACGTGTTTTTTTAAATGCTATTAACTGGTCCTTAACTGTAATGCCACCTGATGGTAAGTGGTGATGCGATCTTTAATAATTAATCGTACTAGTTTTTTTTTTTAAATAAATCTTAATGTTTGTTGGTAAAGACGAGGTAAACATCGGTACAGAAGTCCTTTCCAGAGAATTTTGTGGGCGATGACTGGGTAATGAGCAATAAACAAACTATTCCAGACCACACAACTGATTTATTATGATGCAAGCATTAGGAATTCAGTTTACAACGATCCGTGAGACAGTCCCCAGACCAGATGTTGTTCACATGACTACCGACAGAGAAAAGAACCCTATGCCAGTGCAGTCGGAACTTTTATCTGCTCGGCTCGTGCAAACGTCAGCCCGGTTTCTGTAAAAAGTGACATGAAATATTTAGCTCGTTTCATTTGTTTTCAAGCTTCTGTACTATTGAGTTCACTGATATTTAAATAAATCTACTGTCATAAGCAGAATTTAAAAAAAATCAGAAAGTCAAAGCAACGCTTAATTTCAAAACCTTTTTCTAAATAAAACCTGAAATATTTCGAATGTATGTATTATACCATTTACCTGTTTCAAAGCCGAGCACTTTAGACTTACTTGGGCTGTCAAAATAGGATTGTCGAAAGTACTCCCCAGGACGAGCTGCTTCACAAAGAACTTTACTTTAGATTTTCTGTAATACAATGTAAAGGTATATGCTTACGTCATCATGCGTCTGAAGGTCACGTCACATTGTGTTACAACATAAGAAAGATTAACGAGCATCTATATTAAATGAAAGTAATGATACACATGTCATGTCATGTGTTATAGAGTTAACCCCTTGAACTATAAGGTGACCTTGCACTGCATAGGTTTTCTGAAGAGAGAAAGGTCATCTTAATCTTCTTGGATATGTAGGTGTAATATGTTACCGCTAATGTGCGGAAATTATTATTTGGAGTGCAGATTAACTAGTTAATCGCTGCGTTAACGTAGGCGTGGGGTTACGGACGAAGAACAATGAGTAGCTCGCCATCCAAATCGTCGAAGACGCGTCATGTTCCACGCACGCCTTAAAGAGATGTCAGCAAAACCTTAGGGGCACAGCTGCAGAGCCGAAGCCTATTGGGGCCAGGATTTACTTCTGTAAGAGAAACCCATAGTCCTGGAACGCAAAGTCAAACAAGAAGGAAAATAAGTGTGGTTTTAGTTAGTAAAAGTCTGACACGCCCTCGCGCTTCGCCCTAGAGTGTAGAAGTCATGTACACACGATGACTTCTACAAGTTACATGTATATGATGTTGTTAGATTACAAAATATGTTGATATTTGCATTAACTAGGTAATCTGCAAAATATCTGGTATAATCCGCTAAAGTGTGACATTTGACTTAAAGTTGCAGATATCTCCACTAATTAACCCAGTTAATCTGCATGTTAACCCAACGACCATATATCTCCGGGCTGTAAGGTCGATGATATGAACGAATGCTAATCGTTTAATTGCAGAAGACAGTGAGCGAAACACTTGTGTCTCATTTTATGTTAACTTACCAGCCAAGATAACTCGGAGCGGGGGGCTCCGGTTACTTTTGGGTGGTTATAAAAATATAACCATGAAGGCTAAGGTGAGAGCTCCGCTCGACTTCGCTTCCAACTTAGCCTTCTAACCTAACATTTCCATACCTCGACGCACCCCGACAACGAAGTAGTTACCATGTATGAGGATGCATTCAGAGACATGCATGGTTTTAAGTATCACTTCACCGTGTTCATGGGGGACTTCAACCCGGAACTGGGTAAACGAGATGGTGACGAGATGCGAGTGGGGCAATTTGGATTTGGCCATCGGAATCACCGGGGACACCTACTGGCTAGTTTTATGGAGAAGAAGGGCCTCTACATGATGAACTCCTTCTTCAAAAAGGAGGGACCTGGCAAAGTCCCGACGGTGCAACTAGAAATGAGATTGACTTCATTCTTTCGACGAAGAAGCAAACACTCAATGATGCCTCTGTGATCAATGCGATGAAAACTGGAAGTGACCACCGCATGATAAGGGGCACATTGAATATCAATATTAAGCTTGAAAGGTCTTGACTGGTGAAGTTTACGCTCCACCCAGCACAGATCCAGATCCAAAACTCCGAGAGCTTTTAGCTCGAACTCTACAATCGTTTCGAGTGCCTAGGAAGTTCCGTGGATGAATATAACGATGGGTTCGTGGGAACTGTCCATACGGTCGGGTCTAAGTTTTTCAATACTCACCATACAAATAAGAACAAGAAGCTGTCAGATCAAACTCTTGAGCTTATGAAGAAGAGGCGTGAGATGACTTTGCAGTCTTCAGATGATGCGTGCACATACCGGCAGCTCAATAGACGGATCTCAAAGTTTCTGAAACGCGACCTTCGCCAATTGAATACTGAGAGGATTAAGGACGCGATTGGGTGGAATAAGGGCTCTAAAGTATTTGCACGGGATCTGTTTATTGGGCAGAGCTAGCTCACGAAACCGAAGACCGACGATGGAAGAGTCATATCCTCCAAATCAGAGCTTCTAGGAGAGATCGAGGTATTTTATGGACAGTTGTACACGTCAGTTACCAAACCCGCTGCAAATCTAGCAAACGACTTAAGAGCTAGATTGACTCGACACTATACCGAAGATATCCCGGACATCAGCTTATACGAGATTAGGATGGCTTTGAAGCAGTTGATTAGTTTGAAAAAATTACGGACTCGGCCGTAATTCCACCCACCTGAAGGATGTGAAAGATGTGATGATGATGGCGGCTTTTACACGTCAAAAAAGTTGACGTGTAAAAGTATTTTTTTAAACCTATTTCATCATTTACGATTCATGAGATACAGCTTGGTTGTAATATATACATTGCTTTTGCAATATTTTTTATTTTTTTTATTTATTTATTATTGTTTATATTGTTGACATATTGTTTATTAATAATTGTAATTATTTATTTTGCTTGCTTTTGTTTGTATAGCCTCTTTTTTGAAATGTGAATGTGAGAACACTGTAGACTCCGCGAATTCTTAGGTTGCTTTTTATTATGATTATTTTTATTGTACTTTATTGACCAGTCTACACTGTCCTTACATAATAAATTCAATATATTGTAAACAGAAGGTATTGTATCAACAAATTCTTTTTTAAAAGAGTAACCATGGAGTTTCTTGCCGGTTCTTCTCCATAGGAAACGACCAATTTGGAACCGTGCACTAGCTTCTGACGTTTTATAAGTGCCCATGTAGGCCTATGTGAAATAAAAAAAAAAAAAAAAAAAAAAAAAAAAAACAGAGAGACAAACGAAAAAAAGGTTCAGTCTACGGATCATCACTTACTACTAAACCTGGCAACAGTAGTGATAGAAGCAGATGGAAGATAAAGTTTAATCCTCTCCACTGATTTTCATTGAAAGAGTTTTTAGAGAAGAGCATGTGGAAATACAATTTCTTCATCTTTCCTTTGTGAAGGTGGATATAAGGTTCCCCTTTCTTTTAAATAATTTCTCTCGCTCTGGGTGGAGCGAGTGGAAGGGTCAGGGGCCCTAGCACGAGCTTTCATCGCGATCCAGTTTAATGACCTAACCTGACTGAATGGAGCTATGTAGGGTGTATAACTCCATCTCTCTTTCTCGCTCACATGCCTGACATTTTAACACGCCATGGTAAGGCCCCCTAAACCCACCTGTGTTCCTTCAGACGCCTTTTGCAGTCCAGAGCCATGGTAACTCTTTCGAAAAAATCTCGTAGCCCATGCGAGGTTCTTTTTGGGTACTTTTCTACATGAGATGATTGAAGTAGCAAGGTGATGCGAGGATGTGAAACGGTGCTGTGAAAATATGTAATTATTTTCACTAAAATTGAGCAAGGAGCTTGCGCTGTGTGAAGATGCCTAGCAAATCTGTTAAAGCATGTGCAGCTTGTAATTCAGACTCTTTTGAAAAGACATAATATAATGTGATCCCTGGAACTTTCAGGGATTTTTGCTCGCTTGCTACTAGCCAGTTAGCACACAAATCTGCTGGAAAAGCTTCGGAACAAGTAACATGAAACCATGCGTGGAACTTTTGTTCCTCATGAATATAAAGCTTTACCACGAATTCTAGTGGCTTAACAGTCCGCTCTCTCTCACAAAGAGAAGTCTTGTTTACTAAAACTGGGAACATAATAGGCAACTTACGTTTTTGTTAATATATATCCGGCTCTAAACCATGCTTCGCGAAATTCAACCGTACCATGCCTTAGTTGTAAACGTATGAAACTTACACTGGGCCGCGAAAATAACGGGTTATTCCGTTTATTCACCCTAAAACAGCCACCCTAGGTAATAATATAATAGTAATAGGGTGGCTAGATCGCACCCTGGACTTTTATTTCATAGAACATGCATAAGATAAGCTCGAGAGATGCCTTCGACAAAGCTCTATAGCTTAGCTACCAGACACGAGACAAAGAATTCGTCAGTGAACGAATGGTCCTTGAACTTGATCGTCTTTGAAATAACTGCATTCGATTACTTTTCAATCTGCGCAAATATGACAATGTCTCTACACATCGGCCACTTCTGAAGTTATTGCCCATTCGCCAGCGCAGAGAACAAAGGGTGCTCAACTACCTTGTTTTCATTTCTCAGTTCTCCCAATTTATTTATTGAAAATTATTTAGCCCCTCACTATACATTAAGGATGCATTAATCTGCGCCAACCACAATAAAAATCTACGCTAGTCTCATAACCGATTTCTTCTATATCCCACTTATCACGCTGACTTCCTTGTCTGTTTTTATAATATAATAAATAATTGGCAAGGGATAGATCAGTAATTGCGTATTAATGCAGCTCATAGAGACAATAGAACGTATTAACACACAAAAAAAAATATTTTTGAAGGTAATCTACGATGTTAATTTTGGTTGTCATAAGTTAGAAGAGTATTTATCTGAAATCAAGTTGTAATGTATTTTATTTTATGTATTAATCAGTCTTATACAACATACTAAAATATCACGACTTAATTTTTTGTATTTAAGAAACTATAACACTTTTATTAGCGACCCAGAATATTTGCAGTCCAGTGTATTAAATGCTTGTAAATGTTTGTGAGTCAAGCAAGCTGGATGTTATTTCAAACCGTCCGGTAGAGTTCCTCTCTGACAAATCTAGCACTTTCTAGTTCCTTGTCGAAGTTTTAAATTATTCCAGCAAAGTGGCAGAGGAATTATAAATATGGAAACCTCACATTTGCATTTTACAAATGTTTTGATGCATTGTATGCTTATGACTTAGTTTTGTCAGTTTGGCTCGTTCTTAAGCAGTTTGGTTTTATTTATATGATAGATTAGCTTTTGTCCGCGGCTTTGCTCCCGTCAACTGACTACTATATTCTACTCTACACAACCCTAACCTACCCTACTCTACCCTACTCCACACTACCTCGTTACCTACCCTACCCTACATACCCTACGCTACTTGTCTACCTACCCTACCTACCTACCTTACAACCTTCCCTGTATGCTGGTAAACAAAACAAAAAAATATTATATTAAAATTGATTATAGCGTGACCAGGAGAAATGGGGGTTAATTTTTATTCATATAAACTTGTATAATATTCTAAGTTTATGTTTTACTTTTTTTTCAATATGGAATGTTTCGTATATTTGCAATTTAATTGCAACTAGTTTACTACTTTTGTTAGTAAGCCTGCCTAGAAAAAAAAGTATCATAATGAGGAAAAGGGGTGTAAACGGGGTCCCAATCAACATCTATCGGGACTTAAGCCAACCTCACCTGCATCTGGTGCACCCTGCTGACAAACGAACGAAGCTATGGCGACCCCCCAACACGCTCTGGACCAGCGTGGCGGGTTGCTACAAGGTAGACTGATGACCTGGTAAAGTTTGCGGGAATCCAATAGATACGATACGCACAGGATCATTCATTGTGGCGACACTTGGAGGAGGCCTATGTCTAATAGTGGACTGTGTGTCTATCGGCTGAAATGATGATGATGATGATGAGAAAAATGCGGAAATACTATATATAACCTATCACCACAAAAGCCGAATTACGTTGAACTATCATAATTATATTGTTTTATATTATTAATTTTTATATTTTCAATCATAAAAACGTCATTTTTTTATGTGAACTTTCTAAAATCTTTCTTTTTGACAATATTTGCAAAAATGTTTCCTTGAAATTGACTGTAAATCAGTGTTTTCTCTATTACCGACCAATAACAGATCCTGTTTCAAAATCACAATTGATAACCCATACCCATTCATATCCAACAGAGTAAGGACACTCGATATCACGACCATTGTTGTAAACCGAAGTTATTACTCCTTATGTCAGCTTAATTCATGAACAATAGATTACTAATAATATCTACGAGATCGAAGGCTTTATCCTGCTACGAGTAGGGATGGGTTGCTGTATCAAAAAATATCGATATAACGCTTTTATATGTCGACACTATAAAATCGTTGATAAACGAAATAAAATCAGAATTAAAGTATCGTTATCTTGATTAAAATAAATTACATTTTAGTAATCATTTATGATATAATCCACTAAAATTCAGATTTAACGCATTACCCATTTGGAGCAGTTATAATGATTTATAAATAACTATTTAACATTATTGGACATACATCTGCCGCCTCAGAATGCGTAAATATAAAAGCTTTTTTTTAGTTTTGATGCTGATTCTAGTCGCATCGTTCGTATTTCCCGAGCAAAAATGCCTAATTTGTTATTTATATTTCATAAAAATATACATCACCGCGGCACTATTACATTATTTATAAAGCTCCTGCCAAAAATATGGTTCAGTAAGTCTGCTTTAATTACTGAAATTATGATAGAGATTTAACTATATAAGTGTGCTTTAAGTAATCTTGCGCGCCGACCCAAATACCTTTAGATAGGACAAGACACCAAATAAATGAAACAACTTTTTCATAGCACTAATTTCACATGGTATTATCGCGTACCCGAAATTATTTATATACAAATATTGTGGGGATATCAAGATCAATTTACTGATTATCGATACCATTCAGTCATCGATAAATGTTTCAAATCCCTACAACTAGATGTACTTACAGTATTCGTAATTACTCTGTTCTTGTTAGCTAGTATAAAAGCTACATATATATGTATGTGGTTCATATTTTTGATGGACATTGGTGGGTACAATTAACGATAACGTTTCTACTAACATGAGTGATCACAAGTGTTTATAAGTTTTAATGGAACGATCAAAGTAAAGTAATTTATTTTGATTACATAATTTTGGGTGAAAGTTGCAGCACTAAAGATAAAAGGGAAATTAGTTACATCGTATGCTCATGGGGCTAATATTTCCAAAACTCAAGTAGCAGTGGCTAGGACACTGGGCGCACCACAATTATGACAGAAAGTCCTTTCTTTGAGGAGTGGTCGGAAAGGCGCCTTCACCTTCCTCACGATATTGGTCCTCACCGGGCATGGTAAGTTCGGAAGGTTTCTGTTCCAGGCCGCTTGGCGGACACGATGGAGCATACGGTGAAACATATGGTGGAGGTGTGCCTCACTTGAGCGAAGCACCACCGTGTTCTCATAGAGGCGATCGGCGGTGGTGACCTGAAGCCATGGCCTGTGATGGTCGCAGTCGTGAACATATCTTTCCGTATATCTTCACGCCCCAGTTGCCGTGACCAGAGGCACCCCGAGCGTTGGAAGTCGCAGGGAATATCTGAAAAGGAAACCCGTGATCCAAAAACGCAAAGGACTACTTTCTCCAGCCCTTCTTTAAAGAAGGACTTACCGCAGTGATTGTTGCGTGCCCATTCGGCTACCCGTGTACCAAGTTTAATCGACAATATCTAGCCGAAATCATTAAGGTTTGAACGCTGCAAGGATGAGGACGAAAAGTCTTTTACCTCACATATATTTCATCAAAATCCTTGCAGACTTTTTTTTTTTTGTTGGGTGGGAAAATCATCTTATGACATCCCCCGCTCTAGGGCGGAGCGAGAGATAGTGTCAGACTTTTACTGACTAAAAACCCACTCCTGTTCCTTCGTTGCCTTCGTCCCAGGGCCCCGGGTTTCGCTTTCACACTACCCGTGGCCCCAGTCCCTACGATTTGCTGACATCTCCCTGAGGCGCGCGTGGAACAATACGCGCCGTCGACGACTTGGGCTCGGTCCAGACGGTCGGACGGCGAGCCACCCGTTGCTCGCCGTCCGCAAGCCCGCGCCTACGGTGGCCGGAAATCGGGATCGGAATCCCGGCGGCGGTTGGAGCGTAAAGACCGTTGCCTCACGCAATCGGCCGCCTCCTTTAAATGATAAATGATATTTATTTTGTAAGTAGGTTTAAAAAAACACTTTTACACGTCAATTTTTTTTTTTGTCATTTTAAACTAGATGAGGCCGGTGTTTCCTAGCTGACTACCCTGAGAAGAAACACCGAAACAAACTCAGGGGTCAAAGTCTCTTTTAAAGTCCATACAGTTTTCTTTGCTAGTCTTTGCGTGGGTAAGGTTTGCCAGAGGCATGTTTGAGTTTATTCATCTACAATAGTTTATTATGAGTAGTCAGGATCCCGAAACTTGGCAGCAGATCCATCATTAGAGTAACATTGTTAGCTAGTAATTGGGTCGTTGTTAAGGTCAAATGGCAGACGCCTCGTGTAAGATATTAAGTAATATTATAACATACAAAGCGACAATCTATTAGCGTTAACGACTATCAAGCAATAGCTTACAGACATAACATGTCCTGACATAGATATTTCCCAAAGGTTTAAACAGAGTGTGTACCCATCTATTAATAGTACTCCTATATTTAGCTGCCGGGTTGTTAACGAACGAGTTAACGCACCTCCGGAACATAATGGGCAAGTGAAGGAATATATGTAAGTTTTAGTCAGTAAAAGTCTGACACTACTATAAAATTACTCTGAGAGGAGTAATTTTATGATTTCTATCTAAAGAATCGGGCAAATGCGAGTTGGACTCACGTACTGAGGGTTTCGTACAAACTTAACTATGAAAACAGTTCAATTCCCGAATCGACTTACGAAGATTTTTTCCGAATCGCAAAAAAGTTTTTTTTTTAGTGACGTATCTACAAATTTACAGTTTTCAAATTTTCTTATACTTGTGCTATGAGATCTTGCTCCATGCCAAATTTAAGGAGTCTAGGTCAACGGAAAGTACCCTATGAATTTTGATTTCCTTGAGAGTGTTGAAATATACGTTTGTTGCGACATAAACTAGCTGTATTTTTTTTTCAGAATGTTGATTTTTTCACAGCTTTATTTATTTATTTAAACTTCATGTACAGTGGTGGTACATAGGTGGACTTAATGCCACAAAGCATTCTCTACCAGTCAACCATTGGGTTAAAAAGCTTTAAGGGATCGCAGACTGAGTATATGGTTTAAATTTCATTTAGATACCTCCACGCGTTCCCGAGATTTCACCGGCATGGCGACAAACAGACGGACAACAAAGTAATCCTATAAGGGTTCCGTTTTTTTTCCTTTTGATGTATGGAACCCTGAAAATAACTATCTTTTGCTAGTAATTCGGAAGACCCAGATATTAGAGAGCAAACCCACTATTATCAACAAAACCAGACTTCGGGCTTTATAAATTTCAGCTGGAGCAACTGATCAACACTTTGTTCAACCTGAGAATCGGTAACCATGCTCAAAAGCAGCGCTTGCAATCACTAAACGAATGTTAGATGTTTAAAAAATCATTTAATATTTTAATGAAAAGAAAGAATGAAAGAAAAGATAGAAAATTACAACTAAAATTAAAAGTAAAAAAAAAACAAACAGCAACAATACTGTGTCTCACGTCTTTATTAAATAGGTTGATGCAGTAATGGCTCATATGAATCCATATATCGTCGCATGATACCGATATCATATAGCATAAGCCTTGCATAATCAGCCTTATAATGTTCCCACTACTGGGACTCAGGCCTCGACTTCTCTACTAGAGAAAATGGGCTGTAATACACCACGCGGACCCTGCGTGGATTGGTGGATGTCACATGTCCTCGAATTTTTGGTTCTGGTTAGGACATGCCAGTTTCCTCACGATGTTTTCCTTCACCGTTTTGAGAACAGTGGTGATGAAATAAATTACACAAAGTAATACGCCTGCGATACGAACCCGCGACCTACAACTCGCAAGTCGGGGCTGTTACCTCTCGGCCATTACTGCTCGGCATCACGCCTTGGCCGTTTTGTTTTAGACCTATTAATTGTTTGACTGCCTTAAAATTCACATCAAAATTCTAGACCGTCGATCACTCCTTCACAAAACAACTTCCCTCCTCCAACTTCGCCAACGCATATTATAAAACCGTTTTTACCCCAGAGGCATCAGCAGGCTCTAATGAATTAAGTTTAGGCTTGCCTCCGAAACTTTGGCACATAAACCTTGCCGAGAGGGTAAAAATTTAAACTCATTTTAAATAGTCTGTTGACAACTTAACGCGTTTGTATTATCCCAGGAGAAGTTATGGAGACGAAACTTTTTTTGTGAGCTTTAATTTTAACTTTGAAGCAAATGAAATTAGTAGACAAATAGTAAATTTTGATACAAATGGAAAAAAAATGTCATTGTGACCAAGGCAGCATTTGGGCTGCAGTGAAAAATTTCCACGTGTAACAAACGACATTTTTCAATACACTTACCAAGATGTAAACAAAGGGGGTTAATGCATGACTCGTGGAGGTCGACGTACGCCCAGCCTGATACGTTAAATGTAATAAAATTACATTTTATTTTCGTTACTTTTCCGCACTAGTGCGAAAAACCGTTAATTGTGTGCCAAAAGCGGTGGGATAAAAGTGCATTTCAAGTTAGTGTAGCATTGCCTAGATTTTTTGAAATCATAATTTTCTCTTCAAATTGTGGAACAGTCGTTATGTATGAAGAACGGTCATCAATTTAGGAGCTGACCGCGACAACCCGTCATTAGGTATGCCATCATCATTTACCCAGTCGTTTTCGAAATAAGTTGGGGTCAGCTTTTGGTGTAACCGGATGTAGTTGAGTACTTTATGAAGCGACTATCTGAGATTCACTATTTATTTAACATTACATAGAGGTTTTAAGAAAGAGGTGTACAAAGGAGAACCTTGGTTATCGATATAGTCTGAAAGCATCGCGAAACTTAAGTTTTATTGAGCTAGGGATACTACTGGCAGAACAGATGGTGGATGGGGCTGAAAGGATCTGGGTGAAGACGCAGCGCTGGAAGGTCTCCTAAATGGTGGTCTGATGACCTGGTGAGAAATCCAATTGACGCGAAACGAATACTGGACCGGTCATTGTGGTGACACTTGAGGGAGGTCTATATTTAGAAGTAAAAACTTTTGGCTTAAATGACGTTGACTCATAGAGAATCCCATCGATTGTTTTTTTTTTAAGGATGTACTCCCGTAACTTTCATCTACTTCAGAGTCAAAGGTTATTTTTTTAAAAACATTATTTTTAAGGAATCGATTTTAGGGACACATAGATTACACTCATAGCAAACAATAAATATTTGAATACAAAAAAGAATTCTTGCTGGTACTTAGGTATTACCGGTTTTTTGTTGCTCCGATCGTATGCTAGAGCTAAAAACTGTAGCAAAAGTTGTTGCACTTGCTCTTATTGTGTTTAAAATTATAACGCACAACACAGTTGCTGTCAACTTTATGAGTACCTAATTTGTAAGTGCTATATTTCCGCGAGTTACCAGCTCTAAATTCCAAAGATTGATTTAGACTATTCAGCTGTATGCAGTTAAGAGTGATTCGCAAAACAAACTATATATATATATATATATATATACAATGGAAATCCTTTCCTTTTTATTATTATTTTTGTGGGTGTTGAAAGGGTAGCGACTTTAGCGAGCAATAAAACTATTCCAGAAAACGCATTTGATTTATTATGACGCAAGCTTCACGTATTCACTTGACAACGAGCCGTGAGACAGTCCCTAGACTAGATGTTGTTCACACGGCTGCCAACAGAGAAAAGAGCCCCGCCGCCGTATGGTCGGAACTTTTATCCGTCCGGCTCTCGCAAACGTCAGTCTTGATTCCTGTCAAAATAACGTGTGACATCAGCATCACTTTGCTCGTTCATTTGTTCTCAATCTTCTGTAGTATTGACTTCCCCGACATACAAATTAACTCGCACCTTCCATGATAAGGACCCTATCCCCATGAAGGAGTATACAGAAACTGCAGAATGTCACCTACAACAGTTCTTACATATTTTTTATGCTTGTGGAACGTTCATTCAATAAAATGTGTTTAGTGAAACAAATTTCTGCTAGCGGCTTATTTATTTATTTAATTCTTTATGCAAACAAGAGTACAGAGGCGGACTTAATGCCTCGCCCTCGTAAAAGTAAAAAATTACACCAAGAAAACATATTCCCTAAATAAAAGGTATTCCATGTGCTATTCCAGAACATGGTCAAACCATGTGCTAAACATCCAAATCCATTCAGACAATTTAACATTAAAGAGTAAAAAACATACCCTGACAAGAGAATGAAGTTACAGTGCGTACTAAGTCACAGTATGTACGTGTAAAAAAAAATATACACGTACATACTGACTTAGTACGCACTGTAACTTCATTCTCTTGTTAGGGCGTGTAGTCCATTGAACATCTGGCCGGAGTTAAATGACACATACTTAGAATTCCGGCCAGCTGCACCCGGATAGAGCCCGCTGACTTTTAAATCTATTTTCTTTGCAAAATATAGATTAACTTATATATACTATGTATATTTTGAAGAATACTTAACCAGCTATTTTTTTGTGTAACCATATTTCTAAAGATTCAAAGCCGTTTGAAAGGAGTAAAGAAAACGAGCGAAAAAATATCATGATGTTAAATATTTTTTTAGACAAAACTATTAATCGCACGAAATAATCATAAGTTGATAATGTTGTACATTAATGTACGACAAACTTTTTTTTTTTCAAATCTATGAACCCAGCTTTTACCTAGGAGTAGGTTTCAAAAACCTACTGTGTTATGGCACTGCTCGGGCACTAGAGCCTTAATACTACTCAGCTAATTGATCTGAATAGCTTCAGTAATGAGGTTAGTGTACCTATTAAATCCCCTCTCGGGTTTTTCCACGAAATAATAAAAATGTATTTTTAATATTCAATTTTGTTGACAAATGAATAAGTAATAAGGACGGTGCCAAAATAATAAGCGTTGAAAAACCAAGACAAGAAAAGAATATCAATTTCATTATTTTGATGATACTGTAACAATATCAACAAAAAATTAAAAACTATTTATAGCGAGCTTCTAAATAAGACTACCTTTCACCGGGTTCCTGTTTCATGAAATTTTTAATTTTGCTTTGTCATCTTCTAAAGAATGGAAAAACTTTTCCGTAATTAAAGACTTAGTTGTTTTTAATATACGTTTTTTTGTTAGCAAGTAGGTACTAAATTACGTGGACAGAGTCTTTTGCTGTCTTTTGAGCGATGAGTTTTTATGTGAAATTACAAGTATTTTTAATTTAAGGTAGAAACAAGTTATTATATCACATTTTATGTAGGGACATGGGACTTGTTTTTGCTTCGTGATGCTGAGCAGTGTGAGTGTCATTTCATATGGAATATTTGAGATCTGGGAACGTCCAGAAAAACGATAAATGAAAATACAGAAGAAGAGGAGGTGAAGTATGCAACAAAAATATATATTTTTTGAGAAAGAAAATAAGATGGAAAAGGAAATTATACAGATGCAGATACGCAGACAATAACACAAAATAGGATATAATAGGTAGGACTTTTGGTGATCAATCATGGTAGTTATAGAGGAAAATGTAAAGTTTACACTTTAAGGCTATTTGCTTAATATTACACAGTACTGACTTTTAAAAAGATTGTAAATTCTATGTCTTAATCGAATCATTGTTTTTATATTTTCAGATATCCTGACAGCAACATTTTAAGTCTAATAAATATCGAATGAATAAACCTAAAATCCGTTCTACGAGCAATGTGCCCTGCCCACTGCCACACAGTTTGGCGATTCTTCGAGCTATGTCGGCGACCTTGGTTCTCCTGCGCATATCTTCATTCTTGATGCGATTACGCAAAAGAACTCCAAGCATAGCCTTTTCCATTGCCCTTTGAGTGGCCATAAGCTTCTTGATGAGGCCCAGTGTAAGCGATCATGTTCCAGTGCCATATGCCATCACTGGAAACACGCATATGTCATCACGGGCACATTGCTAGTAGAACGAATGGTTGATGGGGCCGAAAGGTTCTAGAGTGGCGACCGCGCGCTGGAAGACCTTCCACAAGATGGACCGATTTCTTGTTAAAAGTTGTGGAAATGCGGTGGATGCGAGACGCACAGGACCGTTCGTTGTAGCGACACATGGGGGAGGCCTATGTCCAGCAGTGGACGTCCTTATGCTGAAATGATGATGATGAAACCTAAAATAAATATAAATCAATAAACCTAAGCCTAATGAATTTTCGACACATATTAACAGAAAAACGCTGACTTTTCAAAATAAAACCTTCAACTTCTTATTAGGGGATAAATCACCTTTCTTAGTAGAGGGATAAATTGTATAAAATCAAGGAGGATATTGCGTACACTCGTGACGTTTGAATAGATGGCAAGAATGAAACGAACTGTGCAGTTAAACCGACACCCATTAAAGATGCCACGCCTTTAGACTGTGGTACAAAGTAAAAAGGAGACGGTCTTTTCAAAATAGATAATTTGAACATAGGAGTTTAAAACTTATTTAGTCTTTGTTATTATTCTTGCAGTATTTCCTCGTCCAACATAGCACAGTGTCTCAAGATGAAAGTCTACTGACCAGTGCGTGTTACCAGTGATGAAATATGGCTTTGAAACGTGATCGCTCATAATTGGTTTCATCAGAAAACTTAAATGACCGAAAAGACAATGGAAAGGGCTCTGTTCCGCGTTTTCTTACGTGATCGTATCAGAAATGAAGATATACGCAGGAGAATTAAGGTTACCAACATAGCCCGAAGAATCGCAAGACTTAAGTGGCAGTGGGTAGGGCACAATTATTCGCCGAGATTCCGACCTCCATTTCCAGCCACCACAGGCGTGGGCTTGCGGAAGGCAACTTATGGGCGGCTTGCCATCCGGCCCTCTAGTAACCGTCCGGACCGAATCCAAGTTGCCGACGGTGCGTAGTATTCCACGCGTACCTCAAGGAGATGTCACCAAAACTGTAGGAGCCCAGCAGGCTCTAAGCCTACTGGGGTCATGGGTTTGCTTCTGAATAGAAAACCCGGGGCCTTGGAATGCAAGGCAAATAAGAAACATAGGAGTGGGTTTTAGTCAGTAAAAGTCTGACACCACCTCTTGTTCCGCTCAAGAGCGGGAGAAGTCATTGGATAATTTCCTTAAAAAGGGTAAAAACGGAACTGTCCATCTGTCTATTACCAGACCGTATCTCATGAACCGTGATAGCCAGACAGTTGAAAATTTCACAGAAGATGTATTGTTATTGCAAATACTGAAAACAGAATAAAATAAATATTTAAGTCAGGCTCCCAGACAATAAACGTGATTTTTTTTGCTGTTTTTTGCTACGGACGATACGGAACCCTTTATGCGCGAGTCCGAGTCGCATTTGGCTGGTTTTTAACTATAAATTTCACTTTAAGACGAAAATAGATAATTACAGGGTTTGACAAGTGTTTGTAAATATTTGGGAAGCTCAGTACCTGAAAAATAAAATTAGGCTCACAATAATATACACAGTCAATATAAATTTTGTTATTTCTACAGATGATGCTGATAGCACAGTTCGGTTGCTTGCTACAGTAATATTGCATTTGGCTTTTGATAAATTAACTTTGACATCAGTGTTTACTTTTTAAAGTAAAACTTTTTCATTTTATTTTTTGTAATTTTTATTGTGAATGTGTGGACGATGTGAATTATTTTTCTTTTCAGTATTTTTTGGGTTTATTTGGCAGTTTGAGTACTTTATGAGGCCAACCTTAATGTTTTTTTTTTGGGTAATGTTTGTCGAAACGTGTGTTCTTTACTAGTCCTAAGTCGAGAGAAATACAGAAATACTTGTACTGACTGCATAGTTCCACTCAAATCTGTGTGGTTCTGTCCTCAAAAGACCATATCAGACACTAGTCTGTATGGTTCTCATATGATTTAATAATAATAATCATTAAAATTATTTTCTCTACAGAAGTCACTTAATGCTAGGGTTATAGTGGAGCACAAACCTGAAATTAACTTTGTGAGAGACTAGTGCCTGTTGTAGGGCTCTATAAAACCTGTATTGTAAGTCACCAGCGCCTTATTAGACTGCTATTTGACTACTACAAGCTTACTGTATAGACTTTAACCTTTTGAGTAGCGTAATTAGAGATACAATAGAAAGACAATGACCGAGCCAACGCCGGCGTTCGCTCGGGGTTTACTGAATTAAAGAGATTTTGACCTCTGAGTTGAAGTATTTCTTTTAAACAGTCAGTTAGGAAACACTGGCCTCATCTAGTTAAAATTAACAAAAAAAAAACATTTATCATTCATAACAAAATTTTGAGTACTTTTAGAATACACATTCATTAAAAAATAGTCCCTCCTTTTTCTTATACCACCCACCAATAAGTAATAACTCAATGACAGCTCCAAAGATATTTCGCCAATTTCAAGTTCTTAAGATTTAGGAATTCTCATTATAATTCTTTTGTTTTCAGTTTATTCAGACGCTCTGAAGTTTTAATAGGCAGACGGCATACATTATTTCCATTCGAAATATCAATAGGTAGAACATTTTGAGGGTGTTTTTTGTAGGTGAGAAAATTATCTAATGACAAATCCCACTCCTGGGCGAAGCGAGAGATAGTGTCAGAATTTTACTGACTAAAAAACCCACTCCTTTTCCTTCGTTGTCTTTCGTACCGGGGCCGAGTCTTCCTTTCAGAATCAGACAGTTGGCCCCAGTAGGCTTCAACCCTGCTGGGCTCCTACATTTGCTGACATCTCCTTGAGACGCGCGTGGAACAGTACGCGCCGTCGACGACTTGGGCTCGGTTTGGAAGGTCGGACGGCGAGCTAGCCATTGCTCGCCTTCGAAGATTCACTGGGTAGAAAACGACTTGTTTATTGGCGTAAACACAAAAAGTACTAGTGTTAGCAAATACTAATAAGCTAATTATTTTGTGATATGGCAATGATAATCTAAATAAAATTCATAACTATATTTATCTACATAAGTTTACAGGTATCGAAAATTTTAGGAAGTTGGGAAGTTGGGAACTTAGGAAGATGTTATTCAGCTATTGGCGGCTCCGCTCGTGCATAGCCCTTAGATAACTTCTAGAGACGTCAACGGCCGTGATTCTCAAATATTCTGCCACTAGTTGACAGCAGTTTCGCGTCACTGAATCGGTGTTGCCAACACTAGTTAATGTTTTATTTTGTTCAGTCAGTTGTAGAATAGAGCAGGACTGCAGTGTCAGACTTTTACTGACTAAAACCACACCTATGTTTCTTCTTAGCCTTTGCATTCCAGGCCCACAGGTTTCCCTTTCCGAAGCCAATCCATGGCTCCAACACCATCACTCTGCCAGTGTTGCGGGATTTTTCGATAAAATTACCGTAGCCCAGGAACGTAAAGGGCTTTAGTTAATAATAGGCTGAAACCCTCTCGGTTCACACAGACCGCTCCACTAATCACACCAGAATACCTCAGATTTATCAATAATTCGAAATAGTTAAAATAAAGTGTGTAAGTAATCAATGGCTTAGTGAAAAAATGTGCAGGTTCTGTCGAGGACCCAGGTATAAAGCGAGAACTACACTAGACCAGTGCACATTTGGACCACGCCTGCCCCCCTAGCCAAGTTACGACCGTTTCTTTTCAATTCTCTTACATCGAACGCCTCAAGTAGGCCACGCCTCCGATTCCTTTGTTCTGACGTCAACTCAACGCTCAGTCACGTGGCGAAGAACAAAGGCATTGGAAACGTGGCCTACTCGAGGCGTTCAATGCAAAATAATCAAAACGAAACGGTCGTAACTTATCTAGGGGGGCTGATTTGTAAGTAGAGGCGCGATGCGTGGCGTCGCGAGGCGTGGATCTAATATATAACTCTGCCAGTCAAATCTTTTTTTTTTTTTTTAATTGATATAAACCAGTGCTTGACTGCGATCCCACCTGATGGTAAGCGGAGATGCAATCATTGATGGTCAGGCGCACTAGTTTATTAAGAGCCTATTCACTATAGCCTTGAAGACACCTATATTATAGTTGGACGGAAAGACCGCAGCAGGCAGATAATTGCCATATAAAACGTGAGGAGACCGACACGCCCAAATATTAACAGATAGAAAGAAAGAAAAAACGTTTATTGGTGACAATCGTATAAACTAAAGGTACAAAATAAAGAAAAAGGTATAATCAGTGCGAGATCAAAAAGGCACCTCACTCAGCATATGCTGCATTATTTAAAACGATAAATAACGCAGCGCTGGTATTCTGTTAGGGCCCGCTATGATGCCACGAACACACTTACGGACTTTAAATAGTCTATCGAAATAAAATAATAAATAATGAAGAGATAGATAAAATTCATGAATTTATGTGTATGTGGTAATGTAAATTATAAGCAATTATATTTAAAAATAGTGCATACAAGAATAATTAATAAACAATCGACCGACGCCCGACGTTTCAACATATATCATTGCCATAAACAAACGGAGGAAAGCGAGCGTACGGTGAATCGAATGTCAAAAGAAGAGAAAAACAAAACAATAGGTGTGTAGGTAAATACATATGATTATAATGTAGCGACAAGAAACATGTAACAGAGATACTTTAATTACAAAACTTGATTGAAAAGAGTGTCCATGGAGTTTCTTGCACATTTTTCTCCAAAGAGATCTACGTTTTGGAATGTGTGCAATTAGCATCATTTTTTTCTGACTGACTGACTTTCTGACATTTCAAAAGTGCCTGTAAATGGTATATTTGAAATAAAATGCTTTTGTTTTTGATTTTGTATGTCTATTTTAAAAGTGATTCGGTGTATCTAAAATGTTACTGTGTTTAACTGTGAAGTGTAAATAGATAGATAGATGATATTCGAAAAATTGTTAAATTACTAACTTCTACTAGTGGCTTCGCCCGCGTGAAAGTATAAATTATTCCAAAGGAACATACTGGTCTATCCATATGTAATCTGTTCAGCAGTTCAAGCGTAAAAACTAACACACTTACAAACAAACACACAAACTTTCGCCTTTAAAACGTGTGTGATAGGCGTTATACTAATATGATTCGTTATCACACAAATCCAATGTTTACATTAAAAATCTCAGTGGAATGAAGATAAAACTTTTATGTTTGTAGATAGCTTATCTCCACCTGATTTGTTACAATAAACGACAATCTACAGTAAAACCACTTTAAAAAATCCGTCAACTAAAGCATAATGCTGGTAGCGCATCGGTATTTGCATCTACGCATACACACACAGCAAAACGTAGGGTCGAAGCATACTTGGGCCAAGGGTCTGCTTCTGAAAGGAAGACTCGGCCCTGATACGAAAGGCAACGAGGATGCAGGAGTGGGTTTTTAGTCAGTAAGAGTCTGACACTATCTCCCGTTCCGCCCAAGAGCGCACCCAACGAAAAAAAAAAACAAAAAAATAACGTGCTCGTATTAAGGAATTAAGATCTATCAAAATAAGATTTTTCTTAGCCTAAAGTAATTCTTAATTTTTTAATAAAAATATAACTATTTTAAAATAGCTAAAATCAAATCAGTAGCCGATTCTGAACATACTCGTATTACTCATACTTTCAGGTTGTACGCTTATTATTTACATAGTATACTTTTTTACCTTGCATAGTGAACCTTCTTTACATTCCATCTTTTTGCTCCCTTAAGCTATTTGTTGTTTAAAGATAAATAAATCAAAGAGAAAATAAGTAGATAGGTAATTTCGCCTGCTCAACACCAGCCTCGGTGGCGCAGTAGGCAGCGCGTAAGTCTCATAATCTTAAGGTCGTGAGTTCGATCCTCACCCGGGGCATATCTTTTGGATTATTCTAGTTTCTACATTGGTGCCTCAAAATGTTTTAGATAAAATCAAATGTTAAATATTTAAAATTAAATTCAATAAAACTCATTTATTTCAGGTACTATTGACCTATATAAAAATATTTACATTTAGATTAAATGAATACACACAATACGTTTACACAATAAATATAATAAATTTCTTTACTGCAGCAGTTTTGTTTGTGAAAAAAATGAAGCTTGACAGTTTCGTGTAGGACAGCTGTCAAAACATTCGCAGGATGATTTATAAACGAATTATTTTATTAACTCAACTAAAATAATACAATTTATAGTCATAGTTGAGATAAAAAAATATATGTTACTATTTATTTGTAACAGATTTATGTGTAATGGAGATGTATACCAATCAACAATTCCTTTTCTTTATTGGGTCTGTTTAATGAATAGGTACATGACGTCTCGTCTCTAAGGTCACGGACACAAAGTCAGGGAGCAACGGGGCGGACACAGAAACAAAGTCGCCGCTCTAGCGCCGCTCGAACTACCCGCTTCCTCGGCATCGTGAGCGGGGCATGGAGCCGGTCGCCACGTGATAAATAACTTTAAATAAAAACTGAAAAGAAAAAAAAAAAAGGTTCGGTTCAGTATTGTAGAAACAAAACCAATTTAATTACTTCAGCATTGAAATAATTTCATAATCGATAGACACATGAAATAAAACGAATAATAAATTCTAATACGGAACTATACCAATAACATACACTGGCAGATATTTGTATACACTGTGTCTACATTTCTCATCCAACTCTCCTGTCGCAGGTTTGTGTGTACATAAATAAATAAATGACTGCAATGGCCTGGGCCAATATTGGATGAAATGAATTTAGTCTAGATTATTTAATGGGTCCCAACTGTCGCAGTCAATATTTTAAAAAATAAATGAAAATTTTTCGTATTTGAATTTATTATTCTTTTATTTTATGTGTGTATCGATTATGAACTTGCATTTGGGTAAAAATGGCACGCGGCCGTTTGCGACATAGCGAGCAGTTAAATGGCTACGCGTGTCTTGTTAGGGATCCTGTCAGTGGCCGCCGGGCACCGGCTGGCAATGACGCGGCGAGCATTTTTAAAGTGAAATAATTTTAAACTTTATCTACATACCAAAAATACCATTATCTTATACATACTTAGAAGGTTCAAAAAGCCCGCGGCATTGACCACTGCCGGCTTCGTCGGCCTCTTTACGTCGCTACCGGCCGCTGTCATTCCGATGTGAATGGGCCCATAGAGATAATGAGCCAAATTGTTACTTTCATATTATTAATATTTCATTAAAACTAATATCATATATACAGAGTGGCCCGTTTACACTGGTAAAAAAAATAAGCAGTACATTTTTATACAAGTGAAGAAAATCTGTCATTGCAACCGATGCGCGCTTTTTAATGGAGTCGAGTGCTGCAGTGACCATGTATCAAACTACATGTTTCAATACATTTGCAAAGATATAAATAAACGGGGATTGACGCGCGACTCGTGGGGGTCACTTAGCGCGCAGCCTGATACGATATATACAATCAGTTGGGGTGGGGGCGAGATCGCGCACTTTTCCACACTAATGCGAAAAACAGTAAATTGCGCATCTAAAAGTGGTAGGGATAAGAGTGAATTTTTAAGTAAGTGTGTTAAAAAAATATAAGGTCACTTGCCCTTAACGTTCTAGGCCCACGGTAACTCATTCCATAAATCCTATAGGGCTGTTGGATATCGTCCCTTAGCTTACAACACCACACAAGCCAAAAATTGGCGGTTTTCACATTTGAAAGCCTTTAGATGGAGCTGCTCATTGCGCGTCTATCCATTGGTCACATGATATAGATTTCAGCCAATCAGAACCCATAATTCGAAAAATAGTGATAGTGTGCAAGTCGACTGCCCCCCTAGACAAGTTACGATCGTTTCGTTTGCGTTGAACGCCTGGAGGAGGCCACGCCTCCGATTCCTTTGTTCTGATCACGTGACTGAGCGTTGAGATGACGTCAGAACAAAGGAATCGGTACTCGAGGCGTTCGACGCGGACGAAATGATCATAACTTGGCTAGGGGAGCTGGCCTCTCAACACCGCACAGTTTTTTTTCGTTTCCTGTAAGGTTGGTAAAAATGACATATGCGGTGTTGTTAGCTAAGCACGATATCTGGAAACTAGTTACATATTTCGAACTTCCTTCCTAACTTCAAAACAAAAACAATCTATCTAGATTTCGTTCCGAACCAATATCTATAAACATTTGTCCACTAAACCCTAAAAACAACGGCCATCATTTCTTCTCGTTACAAATAAATAAAAACAATAAAATCGTATCAATTCTCTGGGGTATAAATTTCAATACAATGCTCAATACATTTCATTTGGCTCATACGATTTGCGCAGACGGTAGTATGGCGTAATAAAATTGGAAATAGGATGTTTTTCGGTGACATTTCTCTTGTATGTTTACGCTTGTATGGGGGATACAGGGTAAGGCTGTGATATAATATAATAATATTCCACGACTATCACACAACGCCATCTAGTCCCAAACTAAGCAGATCTTGTGCTATGAGTACTAGACAACTGATAAACAAACTTATATATTCCACACCACCGTCCGATTATCCGATAGCGCCACAGATATTTTTTTGCAACAAAATGAGAATCATACATCTACTTTCCAAGTTTCAACAATATAGTTTTTATAGTTTCGGTGTGGCTGTAACATATGGACGGACCAACAGACAGACCTGACAAATCCATAAGGGTTCTGTTTTTTGCCTTTTGGTTACGGAACCCTAACAAATATGAACTCCATTGTAGCGACATCTTTGACGCAACATTGGAAGTAACAATTCGAAATTCTCTATCGCGATATTAGAGTTTTTCGCGCAATTAGAACACATATAACAGCCCAAAATGAACTATCGGGCTAATGTTCAGACCAGCAAAACATCCGTCTGGTCGGAAGATCCTCTTTACGCCCGGTTGTGCATCTCTCTAAACTAGTGACCGTCGACAATGAACCGCAGCGTAACCTCCGTGCAGATACAACATCGTGACGTCATCATCTCTTCTTCAAGCTATACCCACAGGACGTCTACAGCTGCAGGTAAGTGTCGTCAAGCGTCGCCAGATTTTCTGCTCATTTGCTTATTTTTTTTTTAATTCTGGATAGGCTCGCGTTTGACCACTATCTCACCTGCAGGCCTAGCTAAGTTAAGATCGTTTAATTTCGATTCTCTTTCATCGATCGCCTCGAGTCAGCCACGCCTCGGATACCTTTGTTCTGGCGTCATCTCAACGCTCAGTCACGTAGTCAGAACAAAGAAATAGGAGGCGTAGCCAACTCGAGGCGATCGACGAAAGAGAATCGAAACGAAACGGTTGTAACTTGGGGGCTGATAGTAAGAAATGAAGTGGCCGACGATAGAGCACGCCTGCCCACAAGTAACTCCTAGGTAGTAGCTATCAGAAAACACAGACTTGCAGGGAATTCTACTTCTTAAGCTATATGCATAATGAATCTACCTACTCCAAAAACGCGAACTTATTGAAACAAGCGAACTAAAAAGCATCGGAAAAATTTGGGTGTATTGTATAAAAAATTAAACTAGGTTTAATAACAATAAAAAATAAAAATAAATAATTAATTATTTAGTCAGACAACAGACGTGAAAATGCTGAACTTAGTTATTTATATATTCAAATTGTACCTTTTAGTTCTAGTTGCTAACCAGAGTGGTAATTTCTTCAATGAAAACATATTGTGTGGGTGACGAGTGGGTTACGAGCAATAATCTGACTTGGTATTCCAAACCACGCTAATTATCTCTTTTGATGTAAGTTTTATGAATTGAATTCACAACAAAAAAAAGTTTTTAGGCGCTTGTAGACCGCGAAGGTCAAATTCAAGCATTTTGATCTTTGACCTTCGGTATTTTCAACCTCTGTTACCTCTGTCTGGTAATCGTCTGTTTAACCAGACTAACCTGTGGCGCCCATACACTTGAAGGTTTTTTTTTTTGGTGGAAAAATAATCTAATGACAAATCCCGCTCTTAGGCGGAATGGGAGATAGTGTCAGACTTTTACTGACTAAAAACCCACTCCTGTTCCTTCGTTGCCTTCGTCCCAGGGCTCCAAGTTTCGTTTTGACACTACCCATGGCCCTAGTAGGCTTTGACCCTGCTGGGCCCCTACGATTTGCTGACAACTCCCTGAGGCACGCTTGGAACAATACGCGCCGTCGACGACTTGGGCTCGTTCCGGGCGTTTACAGGAAGGTCGGACGGCGGGCTACCCATCGCCGTCCGCATGCCCTCGTCAATGGTGGCCGGAAATCGGTATACGAATCCCGGCGGCGGTTGGGGCGTGAAGACAGTTGTCTCACGCGATCAGCCACATCATTTGCTAGTATTACTGCTTCGCAGAAGGAAGCGACCGCCTGCCACTCCTCCTCGCTCTGGGCCATGGTCTGTACCAAGGCCCGGCGCGAGAGATCGCCGCTGACGATCGCCCCCCCGAGGACACGGCGTTGCTCTGCCCATAATTGTGGCGTGCCCAAAACACTTGAAGGGCCTTTATGAGAATTCAAATCATCATCATTATGGACATAGGCTTTCCCCAAGTGTCACTTTAGGGACCGGTCCTGTGAGTCTCGAGTCTTGCATTCAAATAAGTTATTCGATTTCAATTTGGCATACATAAAAGTCTATCTTTATCTCATTTGATTAAGCTCATAGAAATTTAAAAAAACAAGCTTGTTCGAAAATATTTTATTTTTATACGTTCCTTACTGGTGAGTGAATGAAATTAAACTTGACATAGAGGTCTTTATTTTACTTTTTTGACAGGATACGTCACAGTTTACGTCATTTGTTTTCTGATTTCGAATTCCTTCGTACTTTTTCAATCTCGACGTTTGAAGCAAAGCCTTTTCAGCTACAAGTGAAGCCACACAAAAAACTTCTACTACACAAAAACAGCAATATATTTTTTTATCACTAAAACTGGCTGGCATAAGTCTTGTTTTGGCTGCTCACATTTTGTGTTCCGTATTTGAATTTGCATGGAATGCGATAATTCAGGATTTGTTATTCCATTGCGCAATTTCAACTGTGCCTCGATAACTTTATATGAAGATATATTGCGATGGACTATAAGCCAGCGATAGTCATGCGATTGTAAAATATTGGAATAAAATATTACACTGTGAATTGGTCTGTTCTGATTTTGACTTATTTGACAACAAGAGAGATGAAACCGAATATTCTGGTACAGAAATAACGAACTGAAATAAATGAAATAGGGTATCCTGCTATTGACTGCGACTGTAATACAAAAAAAAAAAAAAAGTATTGTTAAAAGGGATGATTTTAAAAAATAACCGAGCAAGTGTGAGTCGGACTCGCGCGTCTGAGGGTTCCACACAAACTTAACGATGAAAACAGTTCAATTCCCGAATTGATCACGAAGATTTTTCCAAATCGCAAAACAGTTTTTTTTTTTTTTGACGTTACTACAAATTTACAGTTTTCAGACTTTTTTATACTTGTACTATGAGACCTTGCTTCACGCCAAATTTCAGGATTCTAGATCAATGGGAAGCACCCTATAAATTTTGATGCCCTTAAGAGTAGATTTGAATATATGGTTTTAATTTCAACTCGATACCTCCACGCGTTTCCGAGATCAATGAGAGACAGATAGACGGACAACAAAGTGATCCTAAGGGATACTTTTTTCCTTTTGAGGTACAGAACCCTAAAAATGGGGGAAGCCTAACATAACAGTTGGAAAAATGGAATATTCAAAATTGTTAATTTTGTATTGAATCAGCTTTCTCTTCGGTTTATAATAAATTACCAGGAAATCAGAATCACATAGAAATATTTTGCGGCTGAAATCATGAACTGTAAAAAATCACAAACTGCCAGAAGTTGAACCTTGAAATATTTAAAAATCAGCTGTCTCCAACAAAATTGTGACACTAGAACTCATTCATTAAACTCTTTTGAAGAAAATTTCCACTTTTTCACTCAGTGTTATATACGAGGAGACAGTTTATTATTTAAAGTTAACAGTAAATATTATTATTCGTTGTAGAAACACTTAACATATAGACACTAACTTATATATACATTTAAATAAAAAATCTAAAAGCTAAAATATGGCGTCAAAAAACTCCTCCGCATCGCTGTCGACTGGAAGTGTGCCCAAAAGGCTGGCGGCATTGCCACGTTGTATGGCAATGCTTAATCTCTGACCGAGGTAAAAGCCAGCCCTTGGGTCACGCGAAGTGTCTACTAAGCGTTTGGATAGTTCTTTGAACAGCTTATGAGCACTCGGACCCCACGGCCCAAGAGTTTCAACCCCAAACGGCTCAAAAATATAACTGCCGACGAGGTTGTTATATCTCCGCCGCTTGAGGTTCTCCGCAGCAGCAGCGGCAGCACCAGCACAGCACGAAGAGCTAGGAAGATGGGATGGCGCAAGAGTGTCGACACAGGTAGCGTCCCACACTAAAGGCCTACCCATCTTCCATGGAAATAAAGACATACCGTCCGGTCTCTTACCATCGTCGCGTGCCAGGCCATGAGGTTCCAAAACAGCCGGAACGCCGACGGTGACAAGGGCTCGTCGGATGATGTCGTTAATATTCGCGTGCCGTGCTATCCGTCCCGCGCTTCGACTGCATGACAGGCCGTGGTGACCAAGGCTGTTGACAACTTCGCCACAGTGGCAGCGATGAGGAGAACAGCAAGGAGCGCCTAGGCGTAGGGCAACAGCTAGGCGGAAAGTAGTATCGTCGAACAAGGTGCCAATATTCGACGACGGCAGTGCGTGAAGCCAAAGACCTGACTCCCAATTTTCCACAGCCAGGAGGCGCGCACGCTCTGCAGTAGTAGCAGAAGTAAGGATTAGGTTTTTCTGGACTACTTTGCAGAGCGGTTCATCCCACCGTCTCTGAGAGGTTGGGTTGTCAGGTAGATTTGTATTCGGGCAAGCGAGTCTCCAGGCATCCATAGCCTCGGTGAAGCACGGCACTTCAAAAGAAATCAGTGTGGAAGTTAGAATGTTCCTGATTAATTTATCAGTGCTGTGAACCGAAGATATGAATGCCGGTAAACTAATACTGGTAATTTTGCGGACGCCGAGGCCTCCCATCCGGATGGGAAGAGTAGCTTGATCCCAAGCTCGATCGTCCAAGGTCATATTTAAAATTAAAGTAAGTGTATGCCGAATAATTTGGTCCATTTTTTCCAAAAGGTGAAAGTGCTTCCATAAGTGGGAAGCACGAAGGAAATATATTAATTTAGGGCCGAAACAACAATAACGAATTAGGGTAATGGCCGAATGCATGTTAATTTGGAGTAATCTTTCCGAAACGTCACTAAAATTTTGTATTTTTTCCTCCACAAAACTGGGAAAGGAATCCTCAAAGATTGGGGACCCAAGGAGACGAAGAGAACTTTTATCTATAATTTTGATTGCAGGGGCTATTGCATTGAATTTTGGAAGAGTCAGATGTCTGTCAGTACTGTCAGAGAGGAATAATTCACATTTAGAGAAGTTGAGATCTAGTCCTATAGAAAAGAGTTGGTTTTTTAAAAACTGTAAATCATTTAAAACTGTGTCTACATCGCCTCCCAAGGTTCCATCATCGAGGTACCACACATTAAATTTGGAATTTAGTTTTCGAATGATTGGGTGTATAGCTAAACTAAAGATCACTGGCCCGAGGGGGTCACCTTGTTGACAGCCAACAGCAGATTCCAAAAGGTCGTCCCGAAACAGTAATTTAGATGGTTGTCTATAACATTGCCAAAGAAAACTATAGATTTGAGGTATTTCTTTTTTAGTTTCTGCCAGCAAGGTATCCCTATTAACCGAATTAAATGCATTTTTGATGTCAACCTTAATGATAGCCTCTCCTTTGCCAGAATTTAGATAGGTCGACAACGCGTGTACGGCAGCCTCACAGCCCCCTTTGGAGCCGTAACCAAGCTGTAGGGGCTGAAATTTTTCCGAAACTACCTCACCATAAAATTTGCAACAAATCTTGGCTGCCATACGACGGTAGGTAGTTCCCACGGCAATGGGACGAATACCGCCATCCCTCTTACGCAGGGCACATAAATTAGCCCCGTACAAGACGTCGATGACGGTTTCGTTCACCTTGCCAGAGAGCATTAGGTTTATCAGAGCCGTAAGCTCCTTCAAGAGCAACTCACCAGCTTCCCCGGCGCCTGAACAGGTAAGGTCCTTTAGGTGCTGAGGACTTAGGCCATCGAGGCCGCCAGCAGAGCCGCTCCGGAAAGAGCAAACGGCTGTGATCACTTCTCGACCTGTAATGGTGAGGGTGTGAATGTCCGGATCAGGGGGGTCGGGAAAAGAAAGGCCATCCGCTGGGGCAGGGTGTTTTCTCTCCAGATCTGCGAGAGTATCTGGAGAACACGGAGCCACCACATCACTACTAAAAAGAATCCTGGCTGCTCCGCTGATGTCACCTTCCCCCAACTTTGTTTCTACTAGATATAACTTTTTCACTTAGTTGCTTTGATAATGGTAAAAAAACTCGTATCAAAGATGTTTCTTTAAATAAATAAGAAAGTATGGTTGAGTTTAAATAAAGTCAAATAGAGGAAATAATTATTATTAAGAGTTTAAATAAGTTAAATTTATATTTTTAATTATTAATTCTTTATTGTATACAAAAACATAACATAAAATATTGAGATACAGACAGTTCATGTACAAAGGCGAGCTTAACTCAGCAATGAGTTTTCTCCCAGCAAATCTTTGAATTATAGAGAGAGAACATATTCGAGGGTAGGATCCAGTGCACAATATAAACCTACATACTAAGTCTAATATATAATTATATTAGAATTTTTTTAGTTATTTCCTTTCGACCAACTTTTTTGAGACCTTGAGCTAAGCTTGGTGAGAGTTGCGGGAATGCGATGGATGCAAGATGCAATGGACCGAACGTCGTAGCGATACTTGGGGGAGCATAGCACAGTGGACCTTAAAATGTTCCCACTATTGGGACTTGAGCCTTCTCTCTAGGAGAGGAAATGTGCCTTAATCCACCACACGGGCCCAGTGCGGGTTAGTGATGTCACATGTCTTAGATTTTTTGATTCTTGAATATGCCGGTTATCTCACAATGTTTTCCTTCGCCGTTTTGAGAGCAGTGGTGATGGAATAAATTACACAAAGTAATGCGCCTGGCTAGGTTCGAACCCGTGATCTACAACTCATAAGTTGAGGCCGTTACCACTCGGCCACAACTAGTCTCAACTTGTGGGAGGCTTATGTCCGCCTCAGCAGACGGTTTTCCGTTGAAATGATGATGATGATGAAATATCTCGAGCACCAATAAATAAATGATAAATAATATTTATTTTGCAAATAGGTTTATTAAAAACAGTTTTAGACGTTTTTTTGTCAATTTAAACTAGACGAAGCCGGTATTTCTTAGCTGACTACCCTGAGAAGAAACACTAAAACAAACTCAGGGATCAAAGTTTTTACAGCAAACATGTAATGGTCAAATCATATGAGAACCATGCAGGTTGGAGTCTGAGATGGTCTTTTGAAGAAAGAACCACATAGTTCTGAGGGACCTGTCCAGTCAGGCAACGTCTTTTTACACTAATATTATAAAAGTGAAAGTGTATTTGTATTGTCACGCCGTAAAATGTGAACACGCCATATATTCAATGAAATCAAGAATAGGATCAAATAATTAAAACGCATTACTACACGAACCTTCTAGAATGGAAGTACGTACCCAGGCCTGGCAAGATCTAGAAAAGTCCGACACAAAGTACCTACCACTATTATTATTAAATAAGGTTTAGTAGGTAAGTACGTAAATTGATAAGGGAATTCGTACCTTCCGAAATTGATAATAGTGTCGAAATTAGCGTGAAAGGAGAGAGGTACATGTTTGTAATAAAAATAATTTATTACCCCGCGATTCGACGACAATTCACGACGGAAACATCGGTATCTAGAATGTTGTTAGGTTCGCATTTAAATACGAGCTCCCGACCGGAAGTGAGCCAGTTTTGTTTTCGACTGCGAAACGAGTGGGATACCTAAGTGTTTGAAGTGATCTTACCTAACGACCTGAGCGATACTTAACGGAACTCTAGTGTTCATTGTGATTTGGATTGTTTGTTGATTGGACAAATTTGTTATTGTTTGTGGTGAATAAAGTTCTCTGCTAGTAAACCGGCATTTAATTACTCACGTTCGTAACAGTGTTTGTTATTTTTTTACTTTTGTTAGGCTGAACGTTGTGGGAAAAAGTCATACACAGATAGACCATATCCTGGAATAGCATATAGGATACTAGGAAGTTTTTAACCCGATAGTATGTTCACTTGGGACAATTTTCTAATTTCACCTTGGAGAAACCCTGGGCAGCAGCTAGTACTTCACAAGATTATTTTTTAACCGACTTCAATAACTTTTTCTTGAAATCGATTAAAAATAATCTTGAGGAGGTTATCAATTCAGTTGTATTTTTGTTTTATAATTTTTTTTTATATTTGTTACCTCAGAACTCCGTCGTTTATGGACCGATTTGCAACGTTTTTTTTTCGCCTAAAAGGGTAAGCTTCCAGATTGGATTTATGTTTTTCAAAATTCAGTTATGATGATGGGATCTATGAGGAATCTATATAATATATAGTTATTTTGATACTTTCATCATGAACTTTAGCATTTACAGTCAAAATGTTACTTCATTTGATGAAGTGAAACTGATGAAGAAAACCAGAAATGGTATGGAACTTCATACTCACATAGATATCACAATGAAGATAGTTAAGCGACTATGACAATATAAATAAATAAATGGTTCTGAATAGTTACGTTGAAAATGGTATCATCGAAATGATCTGATGATGATGATGGAGCCGGAAGGTAGGCAAAGGAACTCCATAATTAATCAATGTATTCTAGCCGTGTTTGGGCTTATTAGAATTGTCATGAGATGCACTTTGGCTATAAGGTACTATCGAACTTATCTGATGATGGAGTCGGAAGGTGGAAGGTCGATACAAGAACTTCATAATAAAACAATGTAACCTAGCAGTGTTTGGGTTAATTGGAATTGTCATGAGAAATAAGCACTCTATTCACAAGTGTTTCGTAACTAAAAAGGGTGAAATAAATTTTTTTTTACAAAAAAAAATATATAACCGATCAAAAGTCTTTAATTTTGGAAGTCGGTGTTAAATAAGAAACAAACAATACCGAGAAACACCGACCTTCCGAAATTATAGTTATTTTGATCCTTTTAGTGTTTTCTTTTAATGAAGTCGGTTATTTTTTTTTTGTAAAAAGTTTTTTATAGTATATGCGAATCTTGAATATAGTTAGTTCAGAATCAGTAACTGAATTGATTCCAATAATTTTTACACCATGTCATAATTTTTCCCAAAAATATTTAAAAAAGGTCTCAAGTTGGACACCGCCGACACTAAGTATAACACAGGTCATAGCTGGTCATAGCGGGCATTAGAAACCAGCGCACAGTTGGGGGGTTGGGGTAAACGAGCAAAACCACCCCTTAGCTGCCCGGATGGCCTGGTTGCCATGTATTTGTGCGGCCAACCAGGTAACATAACAAGCTTATAACTGTGATTTTTCATTATACTGTTATTAAATTTTGTACATAAATTCTGTATATAAGAATACTAGACACGTGTTTCGGGTTTCGCACATATTAAAACTAATTACAAAACATGTAAATAAACAGCCAATTTATAGTAACCACAACCTAAAATTTTCACCACCCCCGATCGACATCGACAAAATTTGTCCTAATTCTGGCAATTACCTGAACACGTTTATGCTAGCTTGGTCGCAATTTAGCGTGGTCTACATAACTGCGAATGCTACCTGCATTGGTAACAGCATCGGACATTTGGACCTGTGAAATTGCGAATGCGTTGGAATCTAATCGTAGCACGCCACGTTCTCATTTCCGTGGTTACGTTTTGCAGGTCCCATGTAAACAGTGAGATAAATACCAGCATATAGACTACCATTTTCATTTGGTCAAATAATTTGTTTTAGAAATGAAAGTGCTTGATGTAACTGCTGCCATTGTGTTTCATTTCGGCAGTAAAGGCCATAAATCTAAATCATATTAAATAACAGTATAGTCATCATCGTTCATCATTTCAGCCGAAAGACGTCCACTGTTGGACATAGGCCTCCCCCGAGCTTCGCCACAACGACCCGCCTTGTTCGTCTCGCATCTATCAGATTAAAGCGACCCTGACCGGGTCATCGGTGTCATCAGTGGTGGCTAAGAAAACAGAAATTAATTTACTTAAGAAACAAATATAATAATGAGAACACAAAACTATATGGTGAGTGTGTGTAGGTGTAAGTGTAGACTGTGTGTAGGGGTGAGTGTAGAGTGTGTGTGAATTTGTAGTGAGTAGATGTAGATATAAATAGACCATACCAGTCTATGAACAAATTTGAATAAGACCATCAAAACCGTGAGATACCCTGCAGAAGATTCTCAGTCTTTTCATAATTTAGTGTAATATAAATAATAAATAAGCGATGTATTGTTGTTTTATTTAAAAATAATATTAAGTTGTTTTAAATGTGTTATATTTTATGACTAAAGTTTACCAAGTAATATTATAAACTGTACTAACACATCAGTTCACCATTTGGTAAATAATATTTGTAAGCCCAGCAAGGCAACACAGATATTATTCATTATAGTGAGTCGACCCCCACGAGATCCCCGTTTATTTATATCTTCGTAAATGTATTAAAATAGTACATTTTGATACAAGTGCAAAAAGTTTGTCATTCCGATCGAAGCGGAATTCGGACGAGCCGTAGGTGAGTGTGTTTTGGAGCCGAGGGCTGCAATGATAAATTTGCACGTGTATCAAACGACTTTTTTCAATACACTTACGAAGAAATGAATAAACGGAGGTTGACCGGCGACTCGTGGGTGTTGACGAGCGCTTGGCCTGGTATGATAAATGTAATAAAATTGTATTTCGCGCACTTTTCTGTACTGGTCAGTGCGAAAAACAGTTTATTATTATTAGTCGCCGGGATTTCGTTCCGACGGCGAGCAATGGGTAGCTTGCCGTCCGACCGTCCGGTAACCGTCCGGACCGAGCGCAAGTCGTCGACGGCGGGTAGTGTTCCACGCGCGCTTTAAGGAGATGTCAGCAACTGTAGGGGCCCAGCAGGGTCGAAGCCTATTGGGGCCAAGGGTCTGATTCTGAAAGGAAGACTCGGCCCTGGTATGAAAGACAACGAAGGGACAGGTCGGTTTTTAGTCAGCAAAAGTCTGACACTATCTCCCGGTCCGTCCAAGAGCGGGGGATGTCACTGGATGATTTTCCAAACGAAAAAAATAAAGCACTCGACTACTAACATCCTCTCTCCTGGCTCGGGCGAATTCCACCTCGTTCGCAATGACGAACTTTCTCCACTTGTATCAAAATTAATATTCTAATACACAGATAACCAGTACCGAGAGAAAACCGTCAGTTACGTTACGTTTAACAGAAAATAAATGCATCCAATATTCAACTAGCGATTTCATCGTAGGAAAGTTTATATTAAATATGCAAGAATACGCGGATTACTGGATGTAGGTAATTGGCTTCCGGTACTGGAAAAGCCAATATCATTTTATTTTTCTTATATAAATCTTTGGAGGTATTACGGAATCGTGGAAGCGATGGCTTGGATTCTTTGTTTATTTTCAGAGCAGTGGTGGCCGAGTGGTAACGGCCCCGACTTACGAGTTGTAGGTCGTGGGCTCAAACCCAGCCAGGCGCATTACTTTGTGTAATTTATTTCATCACCACTGCTCTCAAAACGGTGAAGGAAAACATCATGAGGAAACCGGCATGTCCTAGAACCAAAAATTCGAAGACATGGACATCCACCAACCCGCACTGGGCCCGCGTGGTGGATTACGGCCCGTTCCCTCTCCTAGAGAGGAGGCCTGAGTCCCAACAGTGGGAACATTATAAGGCCGACTATGCTATATAAATCTTTGGAGGTATTACGGAATAGTGGAAGCGATGGCTTGGATTCTTTATTTATTTTCTTTTCATCGTTTTCCTAACCTATCACTAGCTATCTTGGTTTGGGTTTCCAATTTCATGTATTACTGAAATAAATTATTGAAGACAGAAAAAAATAGTATATTTTGATACAAGTGGAGAAAGTTTGTCATTGCAATCGAAGCGAAATTCACCCGCACCGTATAGGCGAGGTTGTCATGGAGCCGACTGCGAAAAACGTTTTTCAACACACAAAGAAAAACTTTCTCTGAAAATTTTTTATTTCTTAATTTTTTTTTTCCTAGGTTGCCATATATTTTAGTTTTGAATTAGATAGAAGCAGGCTATCTTTCTTGCCGGCGTAGAATCTAAAGAATTATTTTCACATATTAAATTTGATTTTTTTCAAAAATATTCTATTGAATATTTTTGAAAAAAATCTAATTCAACTAGCGATTTCATAATAACACAAATAAATAAGTTAATTTTTTATTTTGTTTTTTTCCCACGCTTAACCATTGCAGGTTGAAGGAATGGCAACAAGCCATTATACATCTTAATAAAATAGAAATTCAAATATTTTTGAATTAAGAACACAGATAATTGTTAGTTGGTTGGTTATAAGAAATTATGGTGTAAATAATCATATTTATTCATGATATTCTGTTCATAAACACAATTTAAATTTTCATTAAATATTAAAACCTTAAATATATCTCCAAAGTCAAAGTCAAAGTCAAAATCAAAGTTTTTTATTTCACATAGACCTACATGGGCACTTATAAAACGTCAGAAGCTAGTGCACGGTTCCTAATTGGTCGTTTCCTATGGAGAAGAACTGGCAAGAAACTCCATGGTTACTCTTTTAAAAAAGAATTTGTTGTTACAATATTTTCATATTACAGCTTATGTAGATATTATGTAAGGACAGTGTAGACTGGTCAATATTATACTATAAAGTACAATAAAAATAATCATAATAAAAAGGAACCTAAGAATTCGCGGAGTCTACAGTGTTCTCACATTCACATTATAAAAAAGAAGCTATATAAATAAAAGCAAGTAAAATAAATAATTACAATTATTAATAAATAATACGTTAACAATATAAATAATAATAATAAATAAAAAAATATTGCAAAAGCAATGTGTTAGAACGAAGAAAAGTATATATTACAACAAATGTGGAGCAGTCAATAGATACATTTACAAAATATTATGAGCTACCAGGGGGCCACATGTGCAGAAGCAGTCATTGCCAAACAAGCGTGTCTTCGACATAGTCTTTAACCTTGTAATACGCTTTTTTAGTTAGGACACGCTTAATATGGCTTTTGAACTTTCCTTCGCTAAGTTCAGTCACCACCTTTGGCCTCCTTCCTTGCTTTTAAAAAAAAAATATCAGCGTTGACCATGACGAAATAGGAAAGAAAAAAGCCTTTGTTGTGATAAATAAAAAAAAAAACACGAGAGTCATAACATGACATGTTGAACCTAAACGTAGTGCAATAAGGGCCAGTTTTCGAAGAAGTGTAATATAAAAATATTATCAAGTGAAAGTAAAATTTGTTTGCCGATGGATCCGTATCTAAAGTCGTAAATTTTGCATAAGTTAATATTTAAGTCAGCTTGCGCCTCTATCATTCATCATAATCATTTCAGCCAAAGACGACCACTGTTATAGGTTTCCCCCAGGTGTACACCTATACAGTTTCTGTGCGTCTCGCATCCACCGGATTCCCGCAAACCTCACGAGGTCCAACTTTCTTCCAGTACGCGGTCGCCACCCTAGAGCCTTTCGGCCTCAACGACAATCTAATCTGCGTATAATGCACCCTGCCCACTGCCACTTAAGTTTAGCGATTCTTCGAGCTATGTCGGTAGCGTAGGTAGTTATTTATATTATTATACAGGGTGTTTGGTGCATCGTCTGCCAAATTGAAATGGTCGACAGAAGGGATCATCTATTATCCTTTCAGACCCCTAAATACTTCTCATGTCCTATGATTTTTTTTTCTTCAACTTTTTATTGTTTTAATGAAAATAAGTTTGTTGTGTTTGTTTGTTTGTTTTAATTACTATTTATCTCTGCATCACCCAAAGGTTGACTGGTAGAAAATGCCTAAGGCATTAAGTCCGCCGCTGTACGTTTGTGCATAAAGAATTAAATAAATAAGACCCAAATTTTTCATTCAAATACAAGTTTCAAAAAATGTATAAGGCGTAGCCTCCTAATTTTAATTTTATTTAGATGTGTATTGTATTACAGTACTTTTAAATTTAAAATTAGTGACATAAGCTATCTAGTTTTTTTTTTAATTTACTTGCTAAGTTATGGACTTGAATTAAAGCTGACCAGGTTACAGCTATTTACGTGACTATAAAAAAAACCAAAAGTGACCGGAATCTTCAAACTCCCTCAAAAAATTTCTAGTTTATCCTCTTGCTAGTGATGTGCCACATGCCATAAAAATCTTTTTATAACTTTGTGAATTCGCTCGAATTGTGAATCGAGTCACATAATACTAATATTCTGAGAGAAAATATTTTTGCTTAAATGATACCTGAAAAATCTACTTAAAATGTTATCTCACTCTTATAAGGTGAAATCTGTCTCGTGTCTCTTTTTTCGCGTGTTTTACTAGAAATTAAAAAAGAAATGTAATTGCATTTTTAACATATATTTAAACCCTGAGAAAATCCTTTAAATCAAGAGTGAATGTTAGGTTACTTCTAGGCAAGTGTGCTCCATCGTCGGATACATCATCGCTTGCTGTTAGGTGAGATAGTAGTCAAACGCGAGCTTTAGACTGTCTTTTTTATTATTATGTATTGACATAAAAATAAAAAAGACAGTCTACCGAAAGCATCTAAAAGGTATAACCGATTTGATTGAGAGATGCTGAATCGAGTAGAATAAACGTCTAAAATTATTCGTGACTAATGATATGTAATGTTATGGTTTTCTTTTTAAAATACTGAAGCCTTAATAATATGTTGTACGTGCAAATAGGTCTCAGAACATTTTATGTGTCTCGTTATAACGCTGTGCTGTTTGTATATCATTACATGTACTAACCGTCTGTGAGAACACATACACTAGACTTTGTAAGGTTTTGTTCGCATATTTTCATACAAAATTTTAGCTAGATTAATAGAACAGCATTAAAATAATGAAACCTTAACAATATGTGTCTTGTAATATTCGGTGCTTTTTAGGGTTGCGTACCTCAAGAGAAAAAAAATGGAACCCTTATGCGATCACTTTGTCCATCTGTCTGTCAAGACCGTTTATCTCGGGAACGTGTAGAAGTATCGAGTTGAAATTAAAACTATATACTCAGGTCTATGGTCCCTTGCAGCTGTGAAAAAATCAAACTTCTGAGTTACGAAAAAAACGGCCGTACCGTTTATGTCGCGAAAAATGTGTATTTTGACACTCTCAAGGGAATCGAAATTCATAGGGTAGGTTGGGTTCCCGTTGACCTAGAATCCTGAATTTTGGTGTGAAGTAACGTCTCACAGCACAAATATAGGAAAAACTCTAAAAACTGTATAGTTACGTCAGAAATAAAATAAAAAAAAATCGATTCATAAAAATCTTCGTAAATCAATTCTAGAATTAAAATGTTTTCGTAGGTAAGTTTGTGTTTGAAAACTCAGTGCGCGAGTCTGACTTGCAGTTGTCCGGTTGTTTATTACATTTTTCATTTAGCCAATAATTTCTTACTGTTGTCAAAGGCTTTTCCTAATTTCTTCCAGGTATTCTTTTCTTGAGCTACCTCGAACCAGCCCTTACGGTAGGTGTCTAGGTCATCTCACCACCTCTTCTCAGGTCGGCCGCGGCAGCGTCGATCATCAGTGCTTGATACAATTTATTTGTGTAGAAGTTTTTTTTTGTGTATTTATGGTTTATAGATATTTTTTTTTAATTCTTGATAGGTTCGCGCTTGACCGCTATCTCACCTGATGGAAAGCAATCACGCGGTCGACGTGGAGCGCGCTTACCTAGAAGTAACCTATTCACTCTTGTCTTAAAGATTTCTGGGTTGTAGCCATCAGGAAAAACAGATTCTGGCAATATTCTATTATAAAGAGTTTTATAAAATGTAACATTAATATTGCACTTACCACAATTTGTCTCTGCATCACCCAAAGGTTGGCTGGTAGAAAATGCCTTAAGGTATTAATTAGGTCCGCCTCTGTACTCTTGTGTGCATAAAGAATAAATAAATAAATAAATTTTCCATATCACAAGGACTCAATTACAAAGTGACTTTAGTGATTGAGACATTGTCGAAAAGTTAAAGTTTATGGGATTGACCATATAATGACTTAGTAGCACTTGTTCGTAGATTTTTCAACATTCTGCCCTTCGTCGTATAAAGAATGCCACGTAGCTTCGAACCTAAGAATTCTTCACAAACCAACAAGGAGCGCAGAGCAGTGGTGGCCGAGTGGTAACGACCCCGACTTACGAGTTGTAGGTCGCGGGTTCAAACCCAACCAGGCGCATTACTTTGTGTAATTTATTTCACCACAACTGCTCTCAAAACGGTGAAGGAAAACATTGTGAGGAAACCGGCATGTCCTAGAACCAAAAATTCGAAGACATGTGACATCTACCAACCCGCACTAAGCCCGCATGGTGGACTACGGCCCGTTCCCTCTCCTAGAGTGGAGGCCTGAGTCCCAACAGTGGGAACATTATAAGGCCGACTATGCTATGCTATGGTACATTTATTCTATTTTAACACTTTAAACCTTAAAATTCAGCTGCGAAGTCTCCCTTCTTCGTTGTCCAAGATAAACTTAAAAAGTGAAAGCGAGTCTAAATTAAATCACTATATACAGTCCCTATCATTACATTTATACTGTAGATAGGTCGTTGAATCTCTATAAAGTCCCGGTCCAAACGGTTAAGGTTTAAGTGGTCATCCATCACACTGATTTCAGGACCCACCCATGCAGTGAAGATTCCAGATTTATTTAGTAAGAAGGTTTATTTGAATTTATTAGGAATTTAAAGGGTGAGTCTAGATTAAGGTTATTTTGGTGTAAAAAAAAAAAATAATATATGAGAAACGTCCCAAGGACCATAAAGTCTTTCAACAGTCAGGAGCCTAAAATTAGTACTATTTAACTAATAAACACCACTAACTTGGCCAAGGCAAGCACACCAAGGAGGCCATGTAAATTGTCTTATTGTTTTCGGTGAAATGTTCGTAAAAGGCTTGCACAAAATGTACAATTTCCCATAACCCTTCGTCCGGCTAAAGCCCGCATGTGCGTTTAAAGCGCCTATCCATATATCCAACACAAAATCCGCGACACGACTTCCCCGCGTTCTCTAAAACGACGATGTCTCAGAAAATACGCGTCCGAGCTCTACACACCTTACGTTCTTGAAATTGTTATAAAATAAGCTATCTGATTATGTAGGGTTTTGTGTAAATTGACCTTGTAATGTATTACTTATTTGAATTTGTATTAAGACAGTCAAAACTGTACAACAAATACAAAAATGACGTCCATTCGAATTTCGAATCTTAAACAAAGTATTTTTTTTCATCGACATAACCTGAAAAATCGCTCCTTAAAAATGAGTAGGGCACATTGTTTGCAGAACAGATGGTCGATGGGGTTGACAGGTTTTGGAATTGCAAGCATACCGAAATGTGTAGCGTTTGAAGGTGGACCGATGACTTGGTGAGCGTTGCGTAAATTCAATGGATGCTAGACGCACAAGACCGGTAGTAAAATGGACAGCTACCCTAGAGCGAGAAAAAATACGATGTGTATTTAAATGCTAATTAGACATTTATTACGTCATGTAATACTAATACAAAAAAACTCCTAAGAAAACTCAAGTCAAATAAAAAAAAAAAACAAATATATTTTTATTTCACATAGGCCTACATGGACACTAATAAAACGTCAGAAGCTAGTGCACGGTCCCAAATTGGTCGTTTCCTATGGAGAAGAACCGGCAAGAAACTCCAAGGTTACTCTTTTTAAAAAAGTGGTTGATTACTATATTTTCATAATTATTACAGTATTAATATATATTATATAAGAACAGTGTAGACCAGTCAATATTATACCCAAAAGCACAATAAAAATAATCATATTGAAAAGTGAGTCGTAATAAGAAGTAATCTAAGAATACGTGGAGTCTACAGTGTTCTCACATTCACATTATAAAAAGAGGCTATATAAAAAAAGCAAGAAAAATATGAATGCCGAAGCAGTTACAATGAACTAACTCGTGATAATCCAAAACAATAGGAAGACTTAGCAACAATTCCTGAAATACTCAAGGAGATAACAGACATAAGACTGTAAGGCAGAGTAATTAATTTTGATGTTATTATTTTGAAGGGTTCTATTGATTGACTGTAATTGTTTTCAGCAAACAACTTGATAAAGGAAATACAGGGTGAGGTTTTGTGTTTCGAGAAGCTACGGTTAATTTACTTAGCATAGCATAGTCGGCCTTATAATGGATAAAGTGAGAAATGAATATATTAGGGGAAGTTTGAAAGTGGCGCCAGTGACTGAAAAGTTGAAAGGGAATCGTTTGTCTTGGTATGGTCATGTGAAGAGGAGGGATGAAACGCATGTTACTAAAAGAGTTATGAGTTTACATGTGGATGGATGGAGAGGAAGAGGGAGACTAAAGAAAAGATGGATGGATTCTGTGAAGAGTGATATGAAAGAAAAGGAAGTTAGTGATAGCATGACGAGTAACAGGGCAGAGTGGAAGAAAAAAACGTGTTGCGCCGACCCCAAATAATACGGGATAAGGGCAGGAAGATGATGAGTCGGCCTTATAATGTTCCCACTGCTGGGACTCAGGCCTCCTTTCTAGTAGAGGGAATAGGCCATAATCCACCACGCGGGCCTAGTGCGGGTTGAGTAACTTATAAGTTAAGTTACTTATATCATTCTATTTGTATTTTTCCAGTACACTAGTAGCATAGTGTCGTCAGTGAAGTCCAAACAGAGCGTAAGTCACAAATCACCCCAATCTTTGAACCACGGGTAGTGTGAAAGCGAAGCCCGGGGCCCTGGGATGAAGGCAAAGAAGGAACAAGACTGTGTTTTTAGTCAGTAAAAGTCTGACACTATCTTTCGCTCCGCCTAAGAGCGGGGTTTGTCATTAGATGATTTTTCCACCAAAAAAAAAACAATCTTTGGAGCGAGTGATCTGACGCCTTGGTTGGCGCAGTGGTTAAGGCCCTAGTGCCCGAGCATTGACTTTCTGAAGCCTGCTCCTCAGTAAGGGCTGGATCAATAGATTTGAAAAAATCAAAAAAAAAAAATGTTTATCATAGATTCATGTACAACATTACCGACATAAATGAATTTTTCGTGCAATAAAACCATGATATTTTTACACTTATTTTCCCTACTCCTTTCAAACGTCTTTGATCTTTATAAATATGTTTACACAAAAAAAATTGCTGGTTATGTGTTCTTCAGAATGCAGCATAGCATATGTAATGTATTTAAAGGTCAACGGGGCTCTATCCGGGTATAGCTGGCTGGAATGAAATGCACACATTCTCGTATTTAACTCCCGCCAGATGTTCAAGGGACTACACGCCTTAAACGGTTGGCTACTGTGTTGTGTCACGGGTGTGAATGACGAACGGAACAAAATATTGGTATGGGTTACATCTGTAGGCCGTATCAAAAAACTATGTTTTTTTTTTATACTCGAAAACCAGATAGATTTTTGGTTCGGTCTAAGTAACTAAAGTTTTAAGTGTCTTGTGTATGTGAGTTCACATGTTTGTAAACACACTCACGATATAGGAGTAAATTCTAGAGTAGTGGTTCAACATTTAGGCGCCTTGACATTGTTTTTATTTTGCTATTCATTTATTAATTATTTTGCGTATTTTTATTTGAATAATGAGACTTGGCCGGGTTGATTATAAACTTCTCACATACGTTTGTACGCCCTCTAGCATAACATAGCGATTTATTACCTTGCTATACCTTTATTATTATACCTATGTTTAACAAATGAATAAATGACTTATGACTTATAACTCTATGACAAACATGAACTTTGAAAAAAATACCTCTAAGTAATATTCTAAGTTCTCCATCAACAAACAGGCATTGGACTGGAATCCTCAAGAGAAAAGGAAGCAAGGCCATCTTCGACAAACCTGGCAACGTACCGTATCGTGCTGGCCATAGATTTTTTATATTTCTCTGGAGCTGGCAGAGAGACGGCCATCGGATTGCCATGGACCGAGATGAAGCGTAAAACTCTAGATCAGTGCCGATGAGTGACTTCTCTGGACGCCCTCTGCCCCAGCTAGGGGACATAAGATCTTATGTCAAAGTAAGTCAAGTTCCCCTTGAAGTGAGGAATTTGCTGGCATATTATTATCATTTTTTTATTGATAGGAACTAGTGCTTGACTGCGGTCCCACCTGATGGTAAGCAGTGATGCAATCTTTGATGGTGAAGCGTAATAGTTTATTAAGAGCCTATTCACTTGCGCTTATTCACACACACACACCACTTAAATCATACTCTCTCACTCTTCACTGTTCTTCTGCATTTTATCTTCATTTATAACATTTTGGATCTAGTACATATTCGTAAACCACTTCACCCTAATATTTCATTTCATAATTATAAATCTATGCAGCTTTCTCCAAATCTTCAGACCGTATATTCCAATAAATAAGCATCAAAATAATAAATCTGATAAAGGTCGACTCCTGTTTATTCAGCGAACTCACTAAACAATGAACTTCTTATACAATTAAAAGCTGAACGGAGTCATTAATTAACTCCTTGAAGGCTGTCTAGGCGGTAAGTGTTGAGTCACGGGGCTTGAGAAGGAAATGTAACTAAATATAGGTACTAATATAAGATTTTATCCAGACCCTTTTCATTTATAAACTATACGTAGTTACAACATACAATTTTAACCCTTAAATAGGCCCTGAAGAGTCGACGCCCTAAATGATTCCATATACAAAATCTTGAGAAATATTGAAATGTCTGAAAAAAAATAAGTGGGGTATCCCATTGCCTGGGTAAATACAAGCCTGTAATAGATAAGTAACATATAAGAAATTAATAAAAAAAAGCACAAATTAAAAAAAAAATGCTAATTTCAGTATGCCATACGATTCACAAATTTAATATCATTTGTGTATTTTTTTTTTTGTGTAAAATAATCTTAATTATGCGTATTATCCAGTAGGAATTTAAGTTTGGTCGAAGCCTACTGGGGCCAAGGGTCTGATTCTGAAAAGAAGACTCGGTCCTGGTACGAAAGACCACGAAGGAACAGGAGTGGTTTTTATTCAGTAAAAGTCTGACACTGTCTCCCGTTTCACCGAAGAGCGGGGGATGTCATAAGATGATTTTCCCACCGTAAAAAAAAGTAGTAATTTACGTTTATTAAAAAATCACAGCCAATGAAAGGTGCAATAGCTAGTATAAGAAAATGTGTAATTTGAAGAGGCAAAGGGTACATAGCTCCCACTAATTAGGCAGGTTTGTACATAACTTGACTTTTTTGTTATTTTGTGTCTAAATTATTTCAATTAGTCATATTTTTTGTGAATGGTATTCTAAAACTGTGTACGAAACCTTATTTTAAGTTTTAAATAAATTTTGAGATTGATTTTTGGATTCGGTGACAGTTTTATTTATTTTTAGAAAACAAAGAATAGAAGAGAATATATTTAATACGCTCACTGTATTATGAGGTCGAACAGGCCACATGCGTAACTTCTCGCAGGTGCGGCAGTCAATATCGCTTTCAATTTCAATTTTATGTATATACTGTTATACCCATAGATATGTTGAAAAAAAAAAAAAATGAATACCTCTGTCCTAAAAAACCTCTCTTTCTTCTTGAATGTTGTCTCTGTAGACAAATATATAAAATTGATTCTCTCACGAAGCGTTGCGGTGATGTTTTTTAGAAACAAATATTTTGTGAGGCCGAAAAGGTCTCATACGGACTGCAAAGAAGTTCAACTTTGCCTCTAAAAGAGCTCATACGCACTGGCTGAAAGACAATGAAAAATGACTCCGCTGCGAACGTGTTAACTGAGATACAATACGACAGCAACAAACACGAAGTAAAGAGAAAAACAACGCAGAACAGAAACTGTATATTATATAAAAGACGAAGTCCTGACTAAAGATAGAACTAGACTGTGCATACGTTTGCCACACACGCCGATCAAGGCGCGTCGGTCTCCATACATTTTATTTGTAAACTAGACTTGTAGAGCTACACTTGATCCACGCCACGCGACGTCGAAATTGCGCTAAACGTGTTCGTACCGAAAAGATTACCATCTCAGCATTTGCCCAATTCACCCAGCGTTTCCAGAAGTGTGAGCAGGACAAAGCGATATGAGATTTTCTAAGAACCTAGATTCCTGGTGTGAGAGAAACATGATTATTGAAAGTGAGATATAAGATAAGAAGGAGAGATGGGAGAGTAACGGGGAGTTAAGTAATTAGGGATAAATGTTTCTGTACAGGTTCGTTATTTTAGCCTATTAGACACAGAATGTTATGGACGTAACGAGTTGTGTTAACAACACAGCTCATTATATTATTATATATGTTAGTCTGCGAAAACAAGTAGGTCACGGGTGTCAGTAAAATCCTATTTTTTTTGTTGCCGTGGTTTTTTTTTATTGGTTGGGATAATCATCTTATGACAAATACCGCTCTTGGGCGGAGCGGGAGATAGTGTCAGACTTTTATTGACTAAAAACCTACTCCTGTTCCTTCTTTACCTTCGTCCCAGGGCCCCGGGTGTCACTTTCACACTACTCGTGGCCCCAGTTGAGGAAAATCCTCATGGATGTCCTTCGCCTGGGGCAAGCGAAGGGGTCTGTCAGACTCTTACTGACTAAAAACTACCACGGTGTTCCCTCCCACACTTGGACCGGGGATCGTGGCAGCTGATACGCCATCCATGATCCCCGGCTAAGTCAGTAAAATCCCAGATTAACTTAAAAACCGATGACCGAGTGAGGGTCGCGGGAATCCGATAGATGCGAGACGCCCAGGACCGATCATTATGGCGACATTTGGGGGAGGCGTATGTCCAACAGTGCACGTCTTTCGGCTGAAATTATGATGATGAACTTAAAAACAGAAGTACATAATTATGACTTGAAAAATTCAGATTGGTAAGTACCCGATTTCGAACCCGCAACCTATTGCACAAGAGGCGGGTACCTTAATCACTGAGTCATCACAACACTGATTATCTGACTTATTGAGGCGTCTAACGGATGCCAAAACCAGTCTATTTGACCAAACCTTCGCCCAAACCACACAAAACAAATCACCCCACTGTATTTCACTGAAATCTATTCCGTACGTCCGGTCGACTATCCCATTCATTGTTATTCAGCTCAGGCGAACGAATAGTTACTGTTAATACTAAACTCAGCGAAGTTACATCAACAGGATCGACTCGCAGTCCGTTAGATATTCAACGTGTGTAAAACCATCCGTAAGTTATATGTCATTTAAAAAGTTTTATTTGAACACACTGAGTCGTAGGTTGGTCAACAATTTTGTTTTCTCATTATTTATATTTGTATTGACTTTAATTATTACATGTGAGGTGATCAGGAGACAACTCGGTTGTTCGACCACCTCAGTGAGGCCGCCGATAAGGCTCTGCATCGGTACCCTGATGCGCAGCTCGTCGCTCTGGGGGACTTTAACGCCTGCCACCAAGACTGGCTTTTCCCATACCAGAAGACCGACCATGCTGGGAGAGAAGCGCGAAACTTTGCAGTGTCGATGGGCCTTTCCCAGCTGGTTAAGCAAGCGACTAGGGTGCCTGATGTAGTTGGTCATACTGCCAATTGTTTGGACCTTCTGCTGACTACCGATCCGGACAGATGTATTGTAACAGTTTCCTCACCACTTGGAACTTCAGATCACTGTCTGGTGAAGTCTGTTTCGTGCTTCTCCCCACCTGACTGCGACTCACGTGGTCAACGGAGAATATGGCGTTACATGTCAGATTGGGAAGAGATGCGGCACTTTTTTGCGTCTTATCCTTGGTAGCTGGTCTGCTTCTCTTCTGAAAGTCCATCGAGCTGTGCAGATGCTATATCCGATGTGATACGTCAAGCTATGAAGTTTTTCATCCCTTATAGAGACGTACCCATCGGAGGCTCAGCTCAACCATGGTTCAACGCCGATTGCTTTCAAGCTGAAGAGCGTAAGCATTCGGCTTTTCTCGCATGGGTTGACGCTCGTGATCGCAAAGCTCCGGATCTGAGCTCAAAGAAGAGAGCTTTCAACCATGCTGCCAAGTCCTACAAAAAGGCACTGAAGAAGGCTCGGTTCGACCGCATTACCCATATTGGCGCAAAGCTCTCTGCACAGCCGTCTGGTAGCAGAGCATTCTGGTCCCTTACCAAATCGGTCGAAACGAACTTCTGTAGGCCCATATTGCCTCCGCTGGTTAAACCTGATGGAACACTGGCTCACACAGCGAGAGAGAAAGCAGGTCTCTTTGCAGCTCTCTTCGCCCACAATTCTCGTCTTGACACTAGCAGTGCTACTCCACCAACTCTACCTCACTGCAACACCTCAATGCCCGATATTCGCATAAGGAACAGAGAAGTTTTGAGAGCACTGTGTCGTCTAGACGTGAATAAAGCTAGTGAACCAGATGGTATACCAGCAATAGTTCTCAAGGCATGTGCGCCCCGTTCCTGTATTGACGCGCTTGTATCGCCTCTCATTTAGGACTGGTATAGTGCCCAAGTCCTGGAAGCTTGCCAACGTGCAACCCGTACCGAAGAAGGGCAGTCGTGCCGATCCTGCCAACTATCGGCCGATTTCAATAACCTCCATACTCTGCAAGATTATGGAGCGTGTATTGAACTCGCGCCTCTTGGCATACCTGGAAGGTAACGATCTCCTCAGTGACCGACAATACGGGTTTCGCCACAATCGGTCTACTGGGGACCTACTAGTGTATACCACTCACATGTGGGGCGAGGCCCTCGAGAAGAATGGAGAAGCGATTGCTGTCTCCTTAGACGTTTCGAAGGCCTTCGACAGGGTATGGCACGCCAGCCTTTTGAGTAAGCTTCCAGCGTATGGCATTTCCCCTGGCCTGATTAACTGGGTAAAAGACTTTCTGAGTGTACGGTCTCTCCGAGTTGTTGTCAATGGATGCTCATCAGAGCCCATGACGACTAATGCCGGAGTTCCTCAGGGGTCAGTTCTCTCTGCAACTCTTTTCCTGCTGCATATTAACGATCTGCTGATGCCCGGTATCTATGGGTATGCAGACGATAGCACAGTTGTAGAGAGGTACCTGCCAGGTCCTCGGGCCAGTAAGGAGCAAATTCGGTCCGAACGAGAGGCTATGGTAGAGCGTACGAATGTCTCACTTCAGGCAGTCTCCAAGTGGGGCGAAACCAATCTGGTAAGATTCAACGCCGCAAAAACACAAGCGTGTCTGTTCACCGCTAAGAGGAGCCCGTTCACCTTGGCTCCCACTTTTCAGAATGTATCCCTGGAGTGCACCGACCGCCTTCAACTCTTAGGAGTTGAAATTTCTTCAGACCTCAATTTCGGGCGGTTCATTGAGTCCAAAGCCAAGGTAGCTGCTAGAAAACTAGGCGTTCTTGCAAAGGTCCGACGGTACTTCACACCGGGACAGCTTCTAATGTTATACAAAGCACAGGCCCGATCGTGTGTGGAGTACTGCAGTCACATATGGGCTGGTGCTGCAAAATGCCATCTGGCAGCTTTGGACTCAGTGGAAAGGCGTGCGAAGAGGCTAATTGGGGATCCAGATTTGGTTAAGTCCAATCTACAAAGCCTCGAGCACAGGCGCAGGGTAGCCAGCCTGTCGGTATTTTACAGGTTACATTTTGGAGAGTGTGCGCGGGAACTGCATGACTTGATTCCGCCATCTCCTTTCTACCATCGGACCAACCGACGATCGGCGAGTATCCACCCTTACGTTGTTGAAACTTCAACGGTCCGGACTAAGCGTTTCGCTTCGTCGTTTATACCGCGTACATCGAAGGACTGGAACAATTTGCCTGCTTCTGTCTTCCCGTCCAACTATAATATAGGTGTCTTCAAGGCTAGAGTGAATAGGCTCTTAATAAACTAGTGTGCCTGACCATCAATGATTGCCGCTTACCATCAGGTGGGATCGCAGTCAAGCACTGGTTTATATCAATTAAAAAAAAAAACATTAAAGAAATAATGTAATACATTCACAATCTGCCAGAATGATCAATTACTCTGCCTGGAATTTTGTCAAATATGTTGGGGATAGCTTCCAGTGACCTAACGTAATCAAATGCAGCTGAACATAAATTTTTCATGAAGCATGAAGTGACTACCGATGTATTTGATTTTCACAATCCAATCACTGGGTAACATAATACCCTTTAGCGACACTGATGTCAGGTTTTTGGGCTAATCCGTAACAACTGTCAAAGTTCTATAAATAATATAATATAATATTCACACAATATTCACACAACTATCACGCAACGCCGTTTAGTCCCAAGCTAAGCAGAGCTTGTGTTATGAGTACTAGACAACTGATAAACATACTTAAGTATTTTTAAATACATACATATTATAGATAAATTACACCCAGGCACAGAACAAATAATTGTGCTCATCACACAAACATTTGTCCAGGGTGGGAATCGAACCCACAACCTCCAGTATAGCAGTCAGGGCCACTAACCACTAGACCAACAGGCCAGTCAAATGTATGTAGTGCATGTAAATGATAGCCGGGACAGTTTTACATTCTTATCAAAGCGCTTTATAATTTTGGAATGTTAAGATAACCATTACACGTGCCGGCTTTGGTAAGCTTTGGTAATATTTAGCAGGGAGCTGTACCTTCTTAATAAAACGTTACATTTAAACAAGTTCCAATGTAAGTCCGAAGTTAAAGAATTTCTGCTTACCCTCAACTGTGATATTCCGGAAGAATTTCTTAAACCCTAACCAGGGCCTCAAGTCTGCTATTACAATAGCATCAGAATGGTCTATCATAGACTTCATAATTGTTGATTTTGACCAAATTTGGTAATCTACTAATATAATGGCGTCATTATGACTTTCCGATGGTCAACCACTGACACTTAATTGAAAGAAATGGCATAGAATGGTAATCTCGTACATAGTGACAAATGAATATTTGATGTATGCGGATAACTGCCAAAATTTTGACAGTTCCTTTGATGAGTGACCTACTACTAGAACGTCATTGTGCAGTCATTGCTTTTAATTTTTTTCGAGACAGCTCGATATTGGCTTTTGACTGGCCTGTTGGTCTAGTGGTTAGTGGCCCTGACTGCTATGCCGGAGGTCGTGGGTTCGATTCCTACCCAGGACAAATGTTTGTGTGATGAGCATGATCATTTGTTCTGTGTCTGGGTGTAATTTATCTATATATGTATGTATTTAGAAATATATAAGTATGTTTATCAGTTGTCTAGTACCCATAACACAAGCTCTGCTTAGCTTGGGACTAGACGGCGTTGTGTGATAGTTGTGGAATATTATGTTATGTTATGTTATGTTATGTTATTGTCATTCTACCACAAGATCATTGACCGATCAATGATTGCCCATTATGAATTATCAGATTACAAACTTTTAGCAAAATGCCAATGGGATTGTGTTGGCATGACAAATTTTTAAAAATAGCAGACTTGGGCCCTAGTTAGGCATTCACATACACAGGTACAATACACACGACACAAAATTTCCCCCTTCTTTTCAGTTTATTTTTTTTTGCATTTTTCCTCTACTAATCCCCAAATTGTACTAGTTTAGTATATTTTTTTCCTTGTAACTACAGAACGGACGGATGGATGACCAGTGTAATACAGGTTAACCTAGCACAGGGGTCATTAATCATTTATCTTGTACCTCGCCAATTGTACCCTAAATTAGGTGTCACCTGAAACTGTGTACTTTTGAAAATAAATTATTATTATTATTTAATTGGCCTGAGCGGCATAGAATTTCTAGAACCCAATTTATTCAACAAAATAATAAGGTACTCTGAAATGGTATACCGAATAGAATTATGGAAATTATTTCCTACTTTGGACACTATAGAATGATAGGTTTTATGAAAATGATTTCAAAGAAGAAGGCTTTTAGAAACAGTGTGTCCACAAGATCTATAACACCTAAATCGCAGTCACTATCAGACAATGATTGCAAATATTTCATTAAATAATTTAAATACTATAACGGTAAAACGTTGCATGTCAATTAATCTGACCCGTTAATACCCGACGAATGGCGAATACCCACCCTTACGTTGTTGAAACTTCAACGGTCCGGACTAAGCGTTTCGCTTCGTCGTTTATACCATGTACATCGAAGGACTGGAAAAATTTGCCTGCTGCGGTCTTCCCGTCCAACTATAATTTAGGTATCTTGAACGCTAGAGTGAATAGGCTCTTAATAATCTAGTGCGTGCATCAGGAGAGGAGGGATCGCAGTCAAGCACTGGTTTATATCAATAAAAATAAAAATAAAACTGACCAACAAGCAGAACGATTGCATGTATATTAGTCTGCTTTTTAATCGATAAAAGTAATAATTAAGTGAAGAAATAACATATATTTTTCCGATTCTGTTTAATGTATTGTATCATAAATTATACTTTTACGCATTATAAAACTGGAGATCAGCTCCTGTTGTCCTCCTATAGTAGTAGATAAGATAACGTTGATTTTGAGACGGAAACAAAAGATTAATTGTGTTAAAAATGATTATCCTTTACGCCTGTATGTCCCAAAAAGCGAACATTGTCGACGTTGTAAAGCGTTCTGGGTGCTACAATTACCAATTTATTTCCCAGCTCAACCATCATTCAACATCTCCTCTCCCAACACAATAAGGCTCAAAATCCTTTGATTTTCAATCCAAGGATGGTAGTTATAAATTGGTGGGGATGACATGTCACCCTGTAAAGAAGTTTTAACAAAGTTCTGAGTTCTACAGCGGATAATAGACGAGTGGCAGAACTGAGCCCACGACAATATGATAGTTTAATATTCTCGGATTTTCTAGGCTCTGTTGTGAGTTTGAATTATATCTCACTTCTGGATGTTTTAAGTTTATTGTGTAAATTAATATTGTTGATCTGTTTTTAACTGACTTCAAAAAGAAGGAGGTTCTACGTTCAGCTGAAAGTATTTTTTTTAATATGTATGTTCACCGATTTCTCGGTTAATTGTGAACCGATTTTGAAAATTATTTTTTTGATTGAAAGGTTATTCTTTCAAGTTGGTCCCATAGAAATATAGTTATGATCTAATGAGGAACTTCTGAGGATCTGAGAGCAGTGGTGGCCGTGTGGTAATGGCCCGTACTTACGAGTTGTAAAAAACCCAGCCAGGCGTATGACTTTGTGTAATTTATTTCATAACCACTGCTCTCAAAACGATGAAGGAAAACATCGTGAGGAAACCGGCATGTCCTAGAACCAAAAATTCGAAGACATGTGACATTCACCAATCCGCACTGGGCCCGCGTGTTGGATTATGGCCCATTCTCTCTCCTAGAAAGAGGAGGCCTGAGTCCCAGCGGACGAACGGAACTTCTCTTAGGATCATAGTAGAATGGTTGTTACAAGTAAAATGGCTATGTTTATACGTGTAGTCGATGACTGACTAAAAGAAGTGGGGAAAGGGGATATATCGAACTGATTTGATGATGAAGCTAGAAGGTAGACACTGGAACTCTGTAATTAATTACTGTAACCTAACCGTGTTTGGGATTATTACAATTGTCATGAGATGCCCTCTGGCTATAAGATATAATATTGTGGTATAATAAGATCATGTCATGTGTACAAAATGATAATTAAATAACAAAGAGACAATAATAATGATCATTTGTTCTGTGTCTGAGTGTAATTTATCTATATATGTATGTATTTAGAAATATATAAGTATGTTTATCAGTTGTCTAGTACCCATAACACAAGCTCTGCTTAGCATGGGACTAGACGACGTTGTGTGATAGTTGTGGAATATTATTCTTATTATTAATACTATTATAGAAACACCAACTTCTGAAATTAAAGTTATTTTGTACGTTTTAGTGTTCTTCTTTTCTATTGTGGTCTGATTTCCGCACTTAGTCCTTGGCGGACCATTGTGCGTCAGCCATCGCGGCCTACGTTTTAGTGTTTGTTGTGTTTTTTTTTACATTGAAGTCGGAGGTTTTCTTTTTGTAAAAAGTTTTTTTTATTTTTTGTACTTTAGATAGCTTTGTGGTATCAAATCAGTCTTAATAATTATATCAGTCTTCAATTGTATCGCTAAAGAGAAAGGATTCTTATAAAGTGAAGGTAAAGCGTTACTCTTCACGGTTTCTCAAGGCGTTGGCGATTTCTATCTACTATTTCTTTATTTAGAGGTATGTGATCCTCCGACCAGACGCATTTTTTCCTGATCTGGGTAACTGCCCGATAGATGATTTTGGCTTGTTGTATATGCTCAAATCGCAGTTTAGTTCCTATGTAACGTAATAGATGTCACTACAAGCCTCTGTCCCACTGCTAGATCCGAAAATCTCCCCCAAGTCTTTCCAAAAATTTTTACCGCAGCATCACAGTACTGTTCGAATTACTCTACTCGTAGTCCGAGAACGTAAAAGGCAACTGAAAGAACACAGGTGTGGTTTTAATAAGTTGAAATCTGATACCTCTCGCCCCACCTTATGGTGGGAGATAGCTTTAGATGAATTCCCATCTTAAAGAAAAAGAAAACGGTATATTGTGTATTGGGTATATTCCCTTTTCTTACAGCAATAGACAGGAAATTCTGTACTTTTATTAAATATTCATCATTTGGGTCACCGTCAAAGGCACATTGTTTCCCTATATTTTTCTTCGCTTCCAGAATTTTCGGGATGTTATTGGCTAAAATCGGGAAAGCAATATATTGGAAGGGCGCGCCGATATGTCTACGAATAGTCTCATTTCGTAGTAGCGAATATAAATCATAGAACCATATTATATATTATACTAGATTTTCCTACGGTTTTGATTTCACTGTCTTATCCATAGGAAAAATTATGCAACTGATAAGCATTACTGAAATATAACGTAGTTGATACATTGGAGCGTTGGAAGGCCTCCCACAAGGTAGACCGGCGACCTGGTGAGAGTCGCGGGAGTGCGGTGGATGCGAGACGCACAGGATCGGTCGTTGTGCCGTCGCTTGGGGGAGGCCTATGTCCAACAGTGGACTTCTTTCGGCTGAAATGATGATGATGAATGATGATACCATGAATTATGATTTTTTACAGTTTTTTTTTTTTTTGTTTCTCTAGAGCTAGTTAAAAGAGTGTAGTTTTTATTAGAAAAATATTTTCATTTATGAATCAGTTTTTCCAGAGATGAGTTCAACAAACAAACAACTTCACTTCTATGTAATATTGTGTTTATATGACACTAATATTATAAAGGCACAACTCTGTATTAATGTGTGTATTACACACACATATTTTATATCTTTATAATATTTTTTTTTATTTTCAATGTGTGTGTTTTCTTTTATGGACAGGACATATTGCTCGCAGAACGGATGGCCGTAGGGGCCGAAAGGTTCTGGAATGGCGACCACGTACCGGAAGATGTAGCATTTGAAGGCCTCCTACAAGGTGGACCGATGACCTGGTACCTGTTGCGGGAATCCGATGGATGCGAGACGCACAGGATCGTTCATTGTGGCGGCACTTGGGGGAGGCCTATGTCCAGCAGTGGACTCTCGGCAGAAATGATGATGATGAAATGAATTTTTAGTTTGTAAGTTTCCATTGTACAACACCTTGATTATCCTCCATAACGTTGTACAAGTGCTTGTAAATAAATACATAAACCTACATAACAACTTTCGCCTTTATTTACTTAATTTATTATAAGGGGAAGTACTAGTTCCTCGCGAGTGAACCCGATTCTGTTAGCTTATATAATACATGGCAATTAGTTAACATATATATTGATTATGCTGATTTTGAGATGAGAGGAAATTACAGACGGCTGTAAAGTTGTAAATTCGAATGAATATTTGTAAAGGATACATTGTAAGGCAGAAATTATGATACTCTTATCTTTCCACCAATTTGTAAATTAAGGACTTGTGACAGAAAAATCTGATATCTATATATATAAAAGGGGAAACTGACTGACTGACATATCAACGCACAGCCAAAACTACTGGGATTAGGAGCGTGAAATTTTGCACAAGGTTTCCTTTAATGACGTAGATGAGCACTAAGAAAGGATTTTCCAAAATTCACTCCCTAAAGGGATGAAGAGGGGTCTAAAGTTTGTATGGAGACATCTACATTCACGCGAGTGAAGCCGCGGGCAGAAGCTAGTTTAAATATAAAGATGGATTATTTGGAGATCTGTATCTGACTCACTTGATGGTAAGTAATACCCATCATTACTTACCATCAAGTAAGCCAGATATAGATTGCCAATAAAATTCGTTGCCCTATAAGAAATTGGAAGATAGATTTGAAGACATTTTTTTTTATTTGATATAAACTAGTGCTTGACTGCGATCCCACCTCATAGTAAGCAATGATGCAATCGATGATGGTAAGACGCACTAGTTTATTAAGAGCCCATTCATTTTAGCCTTGTATACAACCAAATTATAATCAGATGGGAAGACCGCAGCAGGCAAATTTTTCCAGTCCTTCGATGTACGCGGAATAAATGACCGTAGAGGTTTCAACAACGTAAGGTTGGATACTCACCGTATGTCAGGTTGCCCGATGGTAGAACTGCGATGCCGGAATCAAATCACACAATTCCCGCGCACACTCTTCAAAATGCAACCTGTAAAACACCGAAAGTCTGGCTACCCTACGCAGACTACTGAAGTCAGTCTGATTACGTCAAATAATTTGACCGACAGCTTACTCAAAAGCATTTGGTACATTGATGAACGGGTTGGAAAATTTAAATAGATACAGTAATAATATAATATATAATAATATTCATTAGACTGTTAAGATAAATATAAGCAAAACTATAAAAACAGCCGTTCAAAATAAAGGCGATTGTGAATGTTAAATTAAGACAAAATAATATTCATGAGCATTAAATTGCTGTTCAGAACAATATTTATTATTCGTGAATAAATTAAATTATTCAATGAATGAGTTAGATTAAAGCTATATAAAATGTTTCCTTTGTACTTATTATACCTTTGTTAGATAATTTTGATTTTTTGTGGATCGTAGAATACTGTTTGTACTTTACTAGAATCTGCCTGTGGCTTTATCTGCTGTTAAACGTAAGTAAATAATTATCCCAAAAAGGCAGAAAGAAAGCAAAACATTTTATTTGGCGGAACAAGGCGTAAATTTAGAGCTTACTAATTATAAGTATATTTTGTGAAAAATATGCGTTACATCCGCGCAAAACGGCCGAACGCTCAGCATAATGCCGTGACCACACGCAAAATGCGATGAGTTTACTGACAGCGCTGTTTTTCAGCGTGGGCCGGTAACGGTATCGACAAAAAGAGATCGGCACAGTATTGTATACTTATAGATTTGAAAAAGATGGAAAAATAAAAATGAATTTCAGGGGAAAAAAACGATAAATAAATAAAGCGGAAATACGATATCATATTATGTATAAAGTGGCAACATTACGTTGCGTCTATGCTAAAGGCCGCGATTCTGTTTAAAGTGTATAGTCTATGGTCGCAATGAAGTAAAGAAAGCGTGTAAAGGATATGAGGCATGCCATGACGCTATGTCATTGTGACGAGTATTTCGACGGAAATGGAAATTCAAAATCTCAAAAAGATGCGTTGCTTGATCGTTGAATATGTTTGTGTTTACACTCTCAGGATAAGAGTAACCTCATATTCTATTCCAGGACACGGTGTGTTTGTGTACTAAATTCAATCGAATTCCAACCGAATACACATACCATCACATACATACAACCATTTTCCTATAAAAAATACTGACTGCCCGTGACTTTGGTCGCGTGAATGTCGGTTATTGCAGATGCAACTGACAACACTACGATGACGGACGGACGGTATTTTTTTTTCACGAATCCGGTGCAAGAACCTCCCGCACTTACCATGTCCGGTGAAGACCTGCATCATGCGGAAGGTAAGGACGCCGTGTTGCCTTTCCAGCTACTTCTCAAAGAGAGGACTTGCCGCCATAATTATAGCGTGCCCAACGGACGAACGGTATGGGCTACGGTTGACGGCTTCAGACGGTTGCATCTAGATGCGAAGTTGAACTAGAAACTAGATTTAAAGTAGCTTATAAGTCCTTCTTTGGAACTAAAGCTTACTCCGTACTAAATCTCATCAAAATCGACTCAGTAGTTTAACAGTGAAGACAGACAAAGTCATTTATAGTATTAATTTTATAGTATGGTTTAGTGTATCTTATGTTAAGGCATTAAATAAGTTAAGTAAAAGCTTATGTCCACCAGCGGACGTTTCGGCTGAACTGATGATGATGATTAAATAAGTTCAAAGTCGAAACTATAATGCATCTTTATATTCATTGTGTGCCCTTTTTTCAAACTATATTCCTGATTTTTAATCGGATTACAGTAAAACGAAATACAGCGAAGTACCAGTGTTTCACATGGAATGACTGCTTTTCCGACTTCCACGAACTTAATTCAGGGAACTCGATATCCCTTTATCAGACTGATTCTCGAATTTACGAACTTCGCTTCTTTGTGACTGTAATATACTTGTGGATGACAACCAAAGGTTTTGAAGGGCTTTCCGAAACTCAGTCAGAATGACTCACTGATTTTCTCAATAAATATCTAGCTCTGCACTATTATTCCTAACTTGAATGTATGCCTAGTATAGTGCGACCAACTTATTTGTTTTGTTAATGAAATTGTATAATATAGTAGGGAGAGTAAAAAATTGCTTACGACTTATTCTTAGACACGAAAAATTTCATAAATATCGGTCAAACCTATTATATAATATATACTAGCTGACCTGGTGAACTTCGTACCTCCTAATAGTAAGGATAAGGCCATCTATTGGCATTACCAGAACAGAATAATTCATTTTAAATTGACTTTGTATTCGGATTATTTTTGATTTTTGCATTTTTTCTCACCGTTAAACCTTCTGGACTATCTAGAATATTTCAAGACCAAAATTAGGAAAAATTTCGTAGGAATTCAGTGACAAACACTTTGATACGAGATTTTTATACATATACTCTAACATATTAGATATTATAATATTGTATCGTGGAATATTTAAGTATACGACTGCTATGGTGGGCTAAGTTAGGGGTTATTTATCTGGGTAGAGTAAAGTGTATGGCATCTTTTGGGTTCTCACAAAAATGTTAGTTGTTTGCTTGCTCATAAAACAGATGGTTGATGACGCTGAAAAGTTCTGAAGTGGCGACCGCGTACCAGAAAACGCAGTGTTAGAAGGCCTCCCACAAGGTGGAATAATGAGCTGGTGAAGGTTGTGGGAATCCGGTAGATGCGAAACGCATAAGACCGGTTATTATGACGAAACTTGCGGGAAGTCTATGTACAACAGTGCACGTCTTTCGGCTGAAATGACGATGATGTCAAAAAAACTTGGATTTAGCTATTTCTATAACTCTACCTCTTCTATTATTTTCTTCTAAGTCATGCAGAAGATTAGAATAGGATAGGATAGAATAGAATAGAATAGAATAGAATAGAATAGAATAGAATAGAATAGAATAGAATAGAATAGAATAGAATAGAATAGAACAGAATAGAACAGAATAGAATAGAATAGAATAGAATAAAACAGAATAGAATAAAACTTTATTGTACATCAAAATAAACTAAAAAATAAACAGAAATTGTTTTTTAAAGAAAATCAATAAAAAATAAAGTAAAATCAATAGAAATAAAATTTAAGATAAATAAATAAATCTATTCATTTATTCTATAGAACGTCGACTTTAAAGAATTAAAAGCTACCCATTATTAGCAAACGTACGCTTTAACGAAAACTATGATTTCTTTACAAAATTTGTGTGGGTTTTAAAATGTAAGTTTTAAAACCCACACAAATTTTCAAAATCAAATAATTTCGGCATGTGATTGGTGAGATATTTAAAACACGGCTAAATTAAAAGCCGTATTTCAGGATTACGGCCTTCCTTAATTAGCATTACAATGATCGGTAATTAAACTCGAACACAATACTCGCAGTTAATGGATCGTGGATACTGAATGTAAAAAATATGTAAAATCCGAAAATATGAAGTTGCATTTTTGAATGTTTTTATTATTTGCGTTGATAGATACACTTCCCGTTGAAATAATGACCACCGTAAATCTTTTTGTAAATGACTTAATTTAAATTACTAGATGTGAACCAAGGCTAATAATATAAAAGCTTCTTTTTATTCATACTCTAACAGAACTGTAATATACAGGGTGTTTGGTGCATCGTGATGGTCGACGGGAGGGTACGAAGTCGTATTTCCTTCACATTTGTATTGAAAGCCGTTTACATATTATTTAAAATTTGTATTTGAATGAAAAATTTGGGTCTTATTTTCATAAAACAATAAAAAGTCGATGAAAAAAAGTTTAAGGGTCTGAATGGATAGCAGACGATCCCTTCAGTCGACAATTTCAATTTGGCGCACGATGTACCAAACATCCTGTATATTACAGTTCTGTTAGAGTATGAATAAACAGAACCCGAAATAATTGTTAGGGACCTATCTGAGGACTAAACTAAAAGGCAAATTGACTGTAACTTGAAATGAATAAAATTCGCAGTACATTGTATGTTGTCGCTGTGTTGTTGTCATTGTTGTGTACGTTGTGTTGTTGTTTGTTTTTCATAGAATCGCTCATATGTCTAACTGTCCGTCAAACACAGCAAATTTGTTCTGATTCAGTTCAAATTGAATAGACACTGTTTTATTATTTTTTTTTATAAAAAAGTTACAGCAAACAGCTACAATATAAAACTTGTACTACAGGTATGTAAAACATATAAACAATATTGAAGCCCACAGCGCTGCTCACAGATTAACTATGGGATACTTAAATAAAATTACTAGGATGACTAATTTAAATTAACCTAACTATCCGGCATGATTAAAAATAAATACAAAGGGAAATAATAAAACAAACTTAAATAAGTAGAGAGAAAGACATAAACTTCCACAACTCGAAATCAGCGACTTGTGTGCCGACACCAAAGAGATGTAATAGAAATATAATAGAGCGGCTATCTGAAGAAAGGTCTTAGAAAAACTGTCATCCAAATGCTTCAGTGACGCCATCTAGCTTTAAATAGCAAACTCGTGAATTAAATTTGTCAAAATTTATTAATTTAACTATTGCTCCGTAGCTTGACTGCGATCCTACCTGATGGTAAGCTGTGATTCAATTGTTGATCGTGAGGCGCACTAGTTTATTAAGAGACTATTCACTCTAGCCTTAAAGACACCCAAATTATAATCGGATGGGAAGACCGCAGCAGGCAAATTGTTCCAGTCCTTCGATGTATGAGGTACAAATAACGAGGCGAAATGCTTAGTGTGGACCTAGACGTTTCAACAACGTAAGGGTAAATACTCACCGTACGTCGGGTTGTCGGATAGTAGAAATGAGATGGCGGAATCAAGTCATGCAGCCTGTTATACACCTGTTTATTCATTTCACCTGCGTCTGAATGAGGAAATTCATCCCTTTTTTTAAAAGCCAATACAATTTTTCATTACTGATATTATTGTTTATAATATTTTGATCTATTGATAAAATCAGAGGTACAAGTAAGATTTTGAGAACAAACACGTCTTAAATTCAAGTTTTATGTTAATAACTAAAACTCCCAAAAACATTTTTTTTTATTCATGATAGTTTCGTGCTTGACCGCTATCTCACCTGATGGAAAGCGACGATGCGGTCGACGATGGAACGCGCTTACCTATTCACTCTTGACTTAAAGATTCCCGGGTTGTAGCTATCACGAAACACAGATTCCGGCAAGGGATTCCACTCTTTAATAAAAATTTGACGAAAATTCTAAAATTTAAACTTTTCTATTGAAATTAGTAAAGTTATGTATTATGTTATGTATTATATTATATTATGTATATTTAAAGGTAGCCAAAATTACAAGTAACATAATCACAGCAGATATTGGTACAACTATATTATACAATCAGAACCACACACGTACCAATGTTGCCATATCAACAACTTTAAGATGTCAATGACTGTTCATTTTCAAAGCTGTTTATTTTGGACGGAAAATTGCTAGGTTAAATACCATGCAAACATCAAAGGCATTCATAAATACTGATATAGGGTAATTATAATCTGTATATGTAAAAGCGAAATACCACTCACTGATTAATCACGAAATCTCAAGAACTATAACACTTACAAACTTAAAATATGGTAGATAGGTTCCTTACAGAGTGTAGACATCCGCTAAGAATGGATTTATTGATATTATATGAATAGACGAAACTCTACCCCTAAGGGGGTTCGGGAGTTCCCCTTCCCCCTTCCCCTTCGACCCGGGGGGGTGTAGGGGGGTTGGAATGAGGATATCCGCAGGAGAACCAAGGTTAACGACATAGCACGAAGAATCGCCAAACTTAAGTGGCAATGAGCAGGGCACATTGCTCGCAGAACGGATGGCCGTTGGGGCTGAAAAGTTCTAGAATGGCGACCAGGTACGGGAAGACGTAGCATTGGAAGGCCTCCTACAAGGTGGACCGATGACCTGGTAACGATTGCGGGAGTACGATGGATGCGACACGCACAGGACCGTTCATTGTGGCGGCACTTGGGGGAAGGCCTATGTCCAGCAGTGGACGTCTTTCGGCTGAAATGATGATGAATGATGAAGGGGGTAAAACGGGGGTTGGATGTTTGTATGGAGAAACCTATTTTCACGCGGGCGAAGCCGTAGGCATAAGGTAGCGTATAATAAATTTTCGCAAAATTTAACTTTACGTAAGTACCTACTTGAAATTTGTATAAAGAAAAATGGTTGGGTACTAATTATAATCTTCTTATGTCATGGTAAATAGAAAATTAAGCCCTTAATTTAGGTAGAACTGGTCGATATATATGCCCCTTTTAGTTTACATTTTTATTATGACACACCAAATGTTTCACAGTTTGATTGGACTGACATAAAAACCCCATTAATTTGGTGTGAACTCAATCTTTCCAATATGGGTACTACTTCGTTAAACTTGATATGGTCTGTCCCCTAGCCAAGTTACAACCGTTTCGTTTCGATTCTCTTTTCGTCGACCGCCTCCAGTCGGTGACGCCTCTGATTCCTTTGTTCTGACGTCATCTCAACGCTCAGTCACGTGGTCAGAACAAAAAATAGGAGGCGTGGCCGAATCGAGGCGATCAACGAAAAGAGAATCGAAACGATACGGTTGTAACTTGGCTAGGGGGCCTGGGCAACTCTAAAGATTTAAACATATTGTAGTAAACTTTACGATTGGTTCTATTATAGCAGTTGTACCCATTTTTGTGTTTATTCACCCCCAGAAAGATGCAGGAAGAACCTTTTTTTCTTTGAGATGGAAAATCATTAAAATTAAATGATTTCTCTCGCTCTAGGGTATTTTTTTTTTCACGCTATTTCTGAGTAAAACAACACCTGTGCCCTTCACTTGCCTTTTGTGTTTTAGGACTACGGGTTTCCTTTTCAGATATTCCCCGCGGTCCTAGCTAAAGGGCATTGGCCCTGCTGTGCCCCTACGGTTTGCTGACATCTATTTGAGGAGCGTGTGGATCACTACGCGCTGTCGGTCCGGTCAGTTACCGGACGGCCGGACGACAAGCCATCGATTGGTAGACGTCCGCAAGCCCGCGTCTACCATGGCTGGTTGTCGGGGTCAGAATCTCGGCGGCTGGGGTGTGAGGGAATTCGATCACTCACGCGTGCGGCCTCCTCCTTCGCTAGCATTACTCCTTCGCAGAGGGAGGCTACCGCCTGCCATTCCTCCTCGCTTTAGACCATAGCCCGAACCAGAGCTCGACGCGAGAGGTCACTGCCACCGATTGCCTCCAGGAGGACACAACGGTGCTCCGTCCAAGCGGGGCACGCTTCCACAATATGCTCCACCGTGTCCTCCGGGTGGTCCACATAATGGTGACAGCCGGCAGTCGGGCGATCTTCCGCCTGAATCCGATGCAGGATCCTCCCAAACTTACCATGTCCGGTGAGGTCCTGCGTCATGCGGAAGGTGAGGACGCCGTGTTGCCGCTCCAGCCACTCCTCAAAGAGGAGACCACCATAACTCTCGCCGTAAGGTGGAATTATAGGACGTGTCAAATTTTTACTGACTAAAACCAATCTGTGACTTTCAGTTGCCTTTTAGGTTCTAGAACCAGTCACTTTTTCAAATGTTCCGGCAACCTTAGGTTTAATATGTATAGAAGAAAATAAAAAATATATAATATAATAAAAATCTTCATAACAATAATACTAAGTCCGACAGAAGTGGACGCAGGCAGTCGCTAGCTCGTAAAAGGGATAAAAAGCCATTGAAAATTTATTAGGCATACCTTTATTATAGTTACAGTTGGCTGGGACACAATTACAATGGGTTTCTTGTTACATAAGGCATATAATAATGAGAATTTGGGATTTATGTGATTATAGTCTAAGTAACAAACTGAAAAAGTAACCTAGTAAGTATTTTTAAGTACCCAGGACTTGTATTTTTGTTAGAAAAATAATTATTTGAATCCGTTTTGTGTTTAGTTACTTTTCGGGCCATTTCGCCAGGGTCATCATATTTGCAAAGTAGTGGTGGCCGAGTGGGAACGGCCCCGACTTACGAGTTGTAGTTTGCGGGTTCAAACTCAGCCAGATGTATTGCTTTGTGTGATTTAAGTCATCACCACTGCTCTCAAAACGGTGAAGGAAAACATCGTGAGGAAACCGGCATGTCTTAGAACCAAATATTTTGAAGACATGTGGCATCCACCAATCCACACTGCGCTCGCATGGTGGATTACGGCCCATTTGCTATTCTAGAGAGGAGGCCTGAGTCCCAACAGTGGGGACATTATAAGGCCGACTATGCTATGCTATATATTTACCACCAAGCACACCATCTCGTCAGCTCTTCTGATACATACCAACGATTGCATCACTACTTACCATCAAGTGGGATCGCACTCAAGCACTAGTTTTTTTTTCTAATAGCCTATTGCGTGTCCTACTGTAGGGCAAAGGCCTCGCTTTTCTCCTTCCAAACCTCTCAGTCTAGGGCGATCTCTCGCCAACTTTTCCCGAAACATGATCAGATCGTCACATCACCTTCGCCGTGGACTAGTTTATATCAGTAAATATATATATATATATTACACTAGATTTACTTTATTGAAACCTACCTATTTGAAGGTTAAATATATTTAACCTTCAAAGTAAGGACGACCTGAATCCGACTTGGAAATATCAAATTATATTGACGTTTTTGTATGCTCAAAGACGTTTTTAGGTAGCATCACCAATAACGCCAGTTATTGATTACGCCACCTCATTTTCTACGGTTTCAAAATGAAAGCGTCATAAATGAATTTCAATTCTTTTGATTCGGTTGTCTGTAGATAAAGTATTTTTAAGGGCTCTAGTAGGTATATCGTAACTCAGTTACTGGGTTACGAAGATCAAATAGACAGTTACTTTATGTTAAATACAGGCATAGTGCTGCATCTGGATAAACTGGAAACCGACCGCAATTTAGTTAGGAAAAGGCAGGTCGATAACGAAGTAGGTACACGGTATACGCAATCCAAAGCTGACTAAGTTTTGAGAGAATTGCCATTGTTTGTTAATATCATCATCATCATTTCAGCCAAAAGTTATCTTGCTGTTAACATAGGCTTCCCTCAATTGTCGTGACAACAACCGCTCCTGTGTATCTCATATCCGATGCATTGGATTTTCACAACCCTCACCAGGTCAATTTCCGGCCACCGTAGGCGCGGGCTTGCAGACAGCGAGCAATGGGTGGCTCGCCGTCCGACCGTCCGGTAACCGTCCGGACCGAGCCCAAGTCGTCGACGGCACGTACTGTTCCACGAGCGCCTCAAGGAGATGTCAGCAAATCGTAGGGGCCCAGCAGGGTAGAAGCCTACTGGGACCACGGGTAGTGTGAAAGCGAAACCCGGGGCCCTAGGACGAAGGCAACGAAGGAACAGAAGTGGGTTTTTAGCCAGTAAAAGTCTGACACTATCTCTCGCTCCGCCCAAGAGCGGGATTTGTCATAAGATGATTTTCCCATCCAATAAAAAAAAAAAACCCTCACCAGGTTCGATGACTTGGTGAGACGGACCGGTTGAGTTGTAGACCAATGTCTACCTTGCGGGAGGCCTACTATCAATGCTACGTCTTCCAGTACGCGGATACCAGGATCTTTCGGCCTCAACGACTATTTGTTCTACGAGAAATGTTCCTTGCTTACTGCCAATTAATTTTGGCAATTCTTCGCGCTACGTCGGTAACTTTGGTTTTGCTGCCGATATCTTCTTTCTTGATTCGATCACGCTAGAACACTCCCAGCATAGTCATTTAAGACTACTAAGGCCCATTGTGAGCAACCACATTTAAAAGCCATCATCATCATCAAAGTCATCACTGGCAACCAGAATTTTTGTTAATTTACTAATTTCTGATATGTACGATGTACATCGTACATAACAGAAATTTCTACTATGTACTATTATGATATTACCGGTTTCAATTAAAATCATCCCAAAGGACATATTCCTGAAATTTAAAAGTACCCTAAAAGTCCTTTAAAAGTGAAGAGTTAGTGTCAGGCTAGTACCATACTGTAAAAAACTGAAACTGAACAGTGATAGAGTGACGAGTGACAGGTGACGCGATAGAATCGAAGGAAAAAACGTTTTGTGCAGACCCTAAATAACACGGGACAAAGGCACGAAAATGATGATGATGTCCTACTCCTGGACATGATCTTCCCGATTACCAATGTTCATCCCAAGTAGTTTAGCCGTTGGAGTATAAAGAAGTAACAAACAAGCACACAAATATGATATTAGATTGATTTATTCACATAGTTAAAATTATCAAAAAATAAGAGCTCACGAGAAAAGATATACGTCATCGGTGAAAAGGGCGTATCGATTATGAATTGGCGTCTCAACTTAGGGTCAACTCATATTGGCAGAATCGAAGCTTTACGTTGCAGCCTGTTTTTCAACTGCAACGCATGGCGACGCGCGTCGTCGCGTAATTACCCTTGCATTAGCGCGCCTGGATCACATTGCTGAACCAATTAAGAGACTTTTGAAGATTCGTAAATGGCGCTCGTGCTCATCAGGCGACGCGTATCTGCACGCGAGTAACGCATGACGGCGCGTGAAACCGCTCGACTCTAACTAAGCTCGACTCCAACACGCGCATCGACGCGCGATTCCATGTTAGCATAACACAAATTTGTTCTTTAAAATCGGAAAATAGAGATGAATATGCAATAAACGAAAAACATGATGCGCAGCGACGCCGCTTTGATTCTTCGCTACTGTGTGTTAAGTCTTAAACATATTTCGGGATATTGACCGAAAAATTGAATATCCCGGAAAGAGTGAATAGGGAAAAACTCTGCCTAGTTGTGGGACTGTAAAAAGAAAATATATATATATTTGAACTAGCACTTTGCCAGTAACTTCGCGAGAATATTTTTTTATTAAACTTTAATACTCTTTAATATTTTGAAATGACAGTCTTTATTATTCATTTTGATTAGAATTTGTGCCAAGTTTCAAGTTTATTTATCAAAAAACTAAGTATCCTCCATACAATCTTTAAAATCATCTAAATTGTACAACTGACAGTAGTTCTAAAAAGCAATATGGACAATCTTTATTATTCAATAAGGTAACTATTTGTGCAAACTTTCAAGTACATTGGCACATGGAATAAGATTTTAGATACAAACAAAATGTTCCCTTTTTAACCCATTATAAATTTCCAAAAAAACACTTTAGTGCTCATCTACATCATAATAGGAAGCCTCGGGCAAATTTTCATGTTCCTAGTCCAAGCTTTGGACCCCAGTATCACGCCCTTAAACGTTGAATTTCCAAAAATCCTTTCTTAGTGCTATCCCTACGCCATAAAAGGAAGCCCTGGGCAAAATTTCATGTTCCTAGTCCCAGTAGTTCCGGCTATGCGTTGATATGTCAGTCAGACAATTTCCTCTTTTATAAATATAGATAGATTTGATACTTTCCACCTCTAGTATAAAAACGAACATAATTCTACTGCTGAACGACTGCCGAAGCTCTTAAAAAGTCTTCTAAGAAATTTTCCCTACTTTTCCCATAACAGTCTATCATACAATGACGTATTCACATTTACAACTTCACTCATCATATTCAATATTGCTTTACTTTAGAAACTTCATTTACAAAGCAATGTCAACCTTATCTTTCACAACACAGAGCTCAGATTCAAGTATAACATCGTTAATGTCTAAAAACTTTTCCCATACTTTTTGCTTCAATGAAAAAGGCCTTCCCATAACCATTTGACATTGTAAGGAAGACATTTTGAGTTGGAAACACAACAGGAGTCCTACGATAAAGTTTTACGATGAAATATAGATAAATACGGAATATCCTTACAGGAAAGAAGTTAAAAATTGTCGGAAAAAAGGTAAGCTTGCAAAAAGTTTTTATTACGGGTCTTTAGCAACGCCATAGAGGTGAATATCCTCATATGTTTCCTTGTAGGCACAGTTGAATGTATTTTTTTTTTTAAATTTTCCACTTCTTTGACACAACGCCATTTGATCCCAAACTAAGTAAAGCGTGTGCTATAATAAATGATAAATGATATTTATTTTGTAAGTAGGTTTAAAAAAACACTTTTACACGTCAATTTTTTTTTTCGTCATTTTAAACTAGATGAGGCCGGTGTTTCCTAGCTGGCTACCCTGAGAAGAAACACCGAAACAAACTCAGGGGTCAAAGTCTCTTTTAAAGTCCATACAGTTAATATGTAATGGTCAAATCACATGAAAACCATGCAGATTTGTCTGAGATGGTCTTTGGAAGAAAGAACCATACAGATTTGAGTGGACCTGTCCAGTCAGTGCGCGCATTTGTCAGTATTCGTAAAGCTCAACCCAGGACTACTAAGGAGGTCAACGACTTGACGAACAATACCAAGGAAAGGACATTTGGGTAGGCCGCAGAATATACTCAAATTGCCAGACATACGTTAAAATTACTGAAAAGGAAAAAAAAAGCAATCAACATTGTTATGAGTACTAGACAACTGTCTAACATACTAAAATATTTCTAATTACATACAAATTATAGATAAATTACGAGTACACCCAAACACAGAACAAATGATTATGCTCATCACACAAAAAATTGGTCTGAGGTCGTAATCGAACCTCCACGATCTCTAGCATAACAGTCAGGGCCACTAACCACTAGATCAACAAGAGAGGGAGGCCTTTACCCAAAGAAGGGTCCTCAATTAAATTAAATTAATTATTAAATCTGAAGTTAAACAACCAACGCTAAATAGTAATTAATGAATAAACTGGGCCTCAAGTCTACTATTACAATAGTGTCAGAATGGTCTATAATTGATTTCATAATTGTTAATTTTGGTAAGTTTAGTAATCTACTAATATAATGGCGTCATTATGACTTTTCAATGGTCAACCATCGGCACTCCATTGAAAGAATTGGCATAGAATGGTAATCCCGTAGATATTGACAAATGAATGTCTGACGTATACGGTAATCTGCTAAAATTTTGACAGTTCCTTTGATCAGTGACCTACCGTTAGAATGTCATTGTGCAGTCATTGCTTTTAATAAGCTCGATATTGTCATTTTACTATAACTCCGTTACGAGACCATTGATCGATCATTAAGAATTAGCAGATTAAGAACTTTAGCAAAAGGACAATAGGATCGTGTTGGAATGACGAATTTATAAAAAATGCAGATTTGGGCCCCTGGTTTTTTGTTATTTTTTACGTATGTTTATAATTTTAGCATGTATGTGTGTGTTTGCCTATGTTTTATTATTATAAGTTTAAAATATTATTTATTTCTTGTACTCATCTACCACAGTGGAACACAACTCTGGTACAGGATGCTTTTATAGGTACCACTATTGTACATAAAGTAAAACTTCATAAACAAACATAGGTAATATTTAAAATCTCACGGCAGAGCTGTTTACTAATTCACTATTTATAATTTATACAAATTTTAGTATTCAAAAGTTTATCTTTATCACTGCCCAAAGAATCAGGCCAATGATACCTCATTACATTATAAAAGAGAATATCACCAATTCTCAGGCCGGGTCAATTTCACCCAACGTTGCAAATGGCAGGTTAAATACACGGGGCGTTTTATTAAATTTTAATGCAAATACAAGGTGAGAACGGGCGTAGCTCAGTGAGAGACGGAGCGAGGAATCCATTTTTTATAGAATAAAATTTATTTTATTTCGTATCATCAAATAAATACTTCATAGCTAATTTGTTTAAATTATTCATTGGTTTAACTTACTGCTGCTATATACATATAATACAAAAACGCAAAATGCACTCAGGCGACGAAGTAATCCTCTACATCGCTGTCATCCGAAAATGTGCCCAGAAAACTGGCACATTTTTATTTCTGATGCAAAGAGATCCATACAGATGTTAGTAACTTAATAAATAACTTATTATCTAGCGTTAGTGCCACTTACCTTTTGAACAAGAAAGGCCAATGCAAACTATTGGCATGATTTATTTTTCCTAGTCCTAGTGGACAATCGAGGAATCAATAGCAAAAAGAACCAGATCTTTAAACCATAACCGAACGAAGATACATATCGAAGCATTGCTAGTATATTTTTGTCAGGCGTTACCTATTTTTGTTAAATTACAACGAAATTGAAATTAAATAGATGCCAGCAATGTATGGGAAAAGTTTCATGCCCCTTTTAAAATCGGAGAGCTATATAGGTAGCTTTCCGTAACAGTTCTCAGGATGCTGTTGCGACTACCTCTTACTCTCCTGAGCAGCAAAGTACATAAAAGAGAAAAAAAAAGTGAAAAAGAAATGTTCTTTTTCACTTTTTTTCTCTTTTCTTTTTTTATGTTTATAGGACATTTCAAAAGTCTTGTTTGAAATTAAAAGAATCAATGCGGAAATGCACATTCCAGAGAAAATTGGAATTAAAAAAAAAACACATATTTCGAATCGGAAAGAAGAGAAAATTGTAATGTTTAATATCAAAAATAGATTTGCACCTTGGTTTTCTTCCAGGAGATACAAGGTTCCAAAATTTGGTACTGAACCCAGAAGAGGCAGTAACCTGGAAGCAGAACTATGAAATTTATGTTATATCTCTGCATTTGCATAGCAAAAACTCTGTAATAACTTCTCTATAACCTTTCGGAGGTCTTTATGGGCGTACAATTTCTTGCAGAAACACCAAATGTTAGAAGGCGGAGGCGGGCTTCCATTACAACCTCACTCATTCCCACAAATGAAGATCATTTTTGTCCTGATGAGGTACCCGCTTATCGCTAGTCTCAGCACCCAGCTCTTAACGGGCAAGGTGAGAAAGTCTCGTCGCTCTTTTACGATACTATAAAAAGCTACTACAATATACATTTTAAGTCTTTCAAAATACCTCAACGAATTTATATTATTATTTATTTACGCAGAGCTGCTTTTAGTATTTTCAGAGAATTACCATGTAGTACCAGTTCGACTGACCTGTTGGTCTTGTGGTTTGTGGACATGACTGCTATGCCGGAGGTCGTGGGTTCGATTCCCACTCAGAACAAATGTTTGTGTGATGAGCACGATCATTTGTTCTGTGTCTGAGTGTAATTTATCTATAATATATATGTATTTAGAAATATTTAAGTATGTTTATCAGTTGTCTAGTACTCATAACACAAGCTCTGCTTAGCTTGGCACTAGACGGCGTTGTGTGATAGTTGTGGAATATTATATTATACAGTAATAAAGATTGGCTTTCACATTACCATTATAAAGAAATAGTGCTGGATATATGTCCGAGAATTGTCAACGAGATTCTTTTTAAATATGATTGGTGCACACTGTCCTCATATACCTTTTAATATTAAAATACTAAAATTACTAATAATCGTGAAATTACTAATAAGAGACGGAATGATATTGTATGCAATTCCAATACCTTTTTCAAAATATGTCTTTTAAAAAGGTATTTCACATTTTTAGGCCTATTTTTGTACAATACTAAAATAGAAAATTAAGTTTGTATAAATTAAATTATTATAGCTGTAAAAAGTTTATTGTGCAATAATAAATTTAGGTTAGTTAATGTAATAAATTCAATTATTGTTAATTTATTATTTCTCAGGTCCTTAGTATTTTTTAGCCTGACATACAGGTCCAACCTAGTTCAGGCAAAAATGCAATGTATGCGTTATAATTGTTTTTATTTATCTTAATTTAAATGTGCCACTTTTATTAAATAAACGATATTCTATACTATTGTATTCTATTCAAATCAAATGTTGTAATGTGGAAGTATTGTAAAAACAATCATTTCTTTAAATGAGTAACCATGGAGTTTCTTGCCGGTTCTTCTCCATAAGAAACAACCATTTGGTACAGAGCACTAGCTTCTGACGTTTTATAAGTGCCCATGTAGGCCTGTGTAAAACAAAAATATTTTCATTTGATTTGACTTTGAAAGTCCATCCCGGCCCAGGGACGCAAGAGCCAACTGGAAGAACACGGGTGGGTATTATTCAGCAAAAGTCTAGCACTCATTATCGGATACTTGTATGTGTTGGGAGTCACATGCATACTAAAATGTCTTGCACCTTGCTGCCTGGTGGCGCATGTCCTGAATCATAGAGTTTCTTTCAAAAACCTGAATAATGCCTAGACTCTTGCCCATAAACGGACGCCTTTAGTTGGGACGGGACCATCGGGACGGTAGAGATAACCCGTCCCGATGGTCTAATTCATTGAGAGCAATTGCCACTGTTTATTTTAATTGTAACGTTCACAACTTTCCGCATCTTTTCACATTAATGATGTAATCATAGTTTTTAAACTACGAGTATATATTGATTTAAAAAGTGTACCTGGTGTTTCTTGCACGTTCATTTACATTGAGATCTTACGCTTAGAAATGTGCAAATAGCTTCATATTTTTGTTGGGATTGACTGACCTTGGAAATATAAAAGGTAAGTTGTTAAATTGAAATAAACGTTTTGACATTTAGATTTGACTCTGCCTAAAACTTCAAGATATCAAAATAAAAAGTTTTTATTCAAAATTCTGTTATACAATGTTCTTCACCTTTACCATTACCTTTTGTAAATAAAAAACATGACAAATTTTAGCAGGTTTCACATTTTAACGAAATTCAAACGTCTATTTTCGTTTTCTCAGTTCAAGAATATTGTTTTTTGTGGCTTTCTCTTAACAGCAAAAGTTACAAAATAACGTTCATAGCGAATTTTCGAGCTAAATTCGGGTGAATTTCTTTTTTGGGAGTAACAAAAGTATTGTACTGTTTTGTGTGGCTCTGAAATAAGCGAAAAATATACAGAAGAAAAAAAAAACAGAAAATTAGAACGTGTAATGCTTCTGAGAAAAACAACTTACACCATTATAAAGTAGGTAGGTTTTTTGTTAGCCTATTTTGAACCACTGTTAAGTAAAGGTCACACTTCGATTGCTCTCTTTCATGACAGACATAAATATATTACCTGTGAGATCGCTACCTCGCAATTCTAGAAGCCCAACTAAATGCGTACAAAAACAAATTCAGTTTGTAACAACTTAAATAAACTTTTAGGCGAGACGCAAATTAAACGGTGACCAAAGTTAGGTTATATGATGAATAAATTTATTATCACGCCATATAAGCTTAGAGTTATAAAAATTAGTAAATATGAGATAGAGATTAAACTGAATATATGTGTATATGTGTTGTGTGTAGCATAGCATAGCATAGACGGCCTTATAATGTTCCCACTGCTGGGACTCAGGCCTCCTCCCTAGGAGAGGGAATGGGCCGTAATCCACCACGCGGGCCCAGTGCGGGTTGGTGGATGTCACATGTCTTCGAATTTTTGGTTCTAGGACATGCCGGTTTTCTCACGATGTTTTCCTTCACCGTTTTGAGAGCAGTGGTGATGAAATAAATTACACAAAGTAATGCGCCTGGCTGGCTGAGCAGTGGTAGCCGAGTGGCAACGGCCCCGACTTACAAGTTGTAGATCGCGGGTTCAAACTCAGCCAGGCGCATTACTTTGTGTAATTTAAATATCATTTAGATTAATATTTTAGACGAATAAAAATGAACAAATGTTTTTATGCATTGCTTTTATTTTACTACAATTCATCCATGAAAATTGTGCAGGCATTTGTGCATTGTTTTAAAAATTTGCCTATCATGCTCAACGATAGTGTGACAGGGTGATGCCCTATCTCCCCAAGTTCCAAGTTCCCCAAAGCTTATATTTATTAGATAAAATTGTACGACTCTCTCTTGACCGAAATCTAGAATGGTAAAGTAGCCAAATTAATGCTTAAGAAAATATTGTTTAATATTATTGTTTATTACTTTAGAGAATCAATGAGGTAAACATCAAATAATAAATATGTATTTTCATTGCATGTTTTTAAACACATATTTTATATTATTTTTCGATTAGTAATGCGTTTTACTAAAAGTAGCTTCGGCCGCGTGAAAGTAGGTATTCTCCATACAAACTTTGGACTCCCATTTTGTGTCATTATGGAGTGAATTTAAGAAAATCCTCTCTTAATGCTAGCCTACGTCATAAAAGAAAGCTTGTGCAAAATTTTATGTCTCTTAGTCCTCGTAATTTCGGCTGCGTTGCTGCGTCATAGTAATTTATTGGTAAGGGATTCTTCAAGTCATTTATAGAATGTTATATTATATTTAGGTAACAAATTATTACATAACAATGTCAAATAATAAAAAAATGTCAAACAAATAAAAAAAAATACAAGAAAAAATAAATAAATCGAAGTCAAATCACAAATTAAAATAAAAACAATCCTATTAAAAATCACAATAATTTCCAGTCCAAATTAATATTCTCGTTAAAGTTAAATTAAATTAAATCATCAATCAGTTTCTCGTTTAATATAGATAGTTAAATAAATTCCGTAAAGCTTAAGAAATCATTTTCATTTACCAAACAGTTTGAGTGAACTGAGTTGAAAATTCTAAATATTACAAACCTCTCAACCATCACAAATTTATTCCACAGACCTTCGACCATTTCCTTTATATTATTTTAAGAGGAAAAACGTCAAAAATATTGAAACTATGATAAAAATAATTCTTGCCGTACAGAAACCATTTCACGTCCAACAATCCAAATATAAATATGTACAGAGAAATTCCAAAAAATATAACTTAAATAACAACTAATAAAAACAAAGTGTGCCATCAAGAACCGAAAATAACAGCTCAAATAACTGGGTAAGAGCAACAAAATAAATAGAACAAAACAGACAGAAGTATTAACCCTTATTGAAATACTCTTATTCCACAAGTAGTTTTGAAAACGGCCCTGTTAAGACCTTCTATTGAAACATTTACAAATTCTATCCAACCGACTTGAAAGACCGAAAACCGTTAGTAACAAAACTGAATCCAATTCTTACGTCGGCAAAATTAAATTTGTAAAAGTGTACAGACCCATTTATTGGTCAAAAGAGTTCTTGAAAGGTCGTATGGAAGGACAATGGTGGGACCAATTGTTATTATCTGCAATTTATGTGGAAATAAGTATGGTTTTATGGTGTCTTCAATTGGGGACCTTTCTCTGAGCTATTGGTACAGATATACTGGATAAGGTCATGTTCATACATTGGTCTTTTGGCAAATTTTATTTAATATCCAATTTGCTAACAGCTTCAATTTTATGGACGTCAAGCGCTTTTTTAGATGTTATCATTATCATCATTTTAGCCGAAAGACGTCTACTGTTGGACATAGGCATCCCCAAGTGTCGCCACAATGTCCAGTCTTATGCGTCTCGCATCCATCGAATTCTTAGACATTGACCAGGTCATCGGTCCACCTTGTGCCTTCCAACGCTGCGTCTTTCCGTATTACAGTTGTTGTCTGGCAACACAGTACATTTTTTTTTAATTTCTACTAGCTTCTGCTTGGTCATGCAAAGAGGAGAGATGAAACGCATGTTACTAAAAGAGTTATGAGTATACTTGTGGATGGGTGGAGAGGGAGAAAGAGTCCAAAAAAAGATGGATAGGTTGTGTGAACAGTGATATGAAAGAAAAGGAAGTGAGTCATAGCATGACGGTTGACAGGATAGAATGGCAGAAAAAAAACTTGTTGCGCCGACCCCAAATAAGATGGGACAAGGGCAGGCAGATGATGACTAGCTACTGCTTGGAAGTAGAAAATATTAATATAAATATTATTATTAATAAGGCATAAAATAGCATTCTACTGATGAAAGAAATTTTAAGATCATTCCGGTAGTTTATGAGTTTATTTATTAAAAACAAAAATACTAATCTCTTTTTTTATTATTGGTAGGGTGGCGTTGGACCGCCATCCTACCTGATGGTTTTTTTTTTTTTTTTTTTTTCCGGTGGGAAAATCATTTTATGACATCCCCCGCTCTTGGGCGGGGCGGGAGATAGTGTCAGACTTTTACTGACTAAAAACCCACTCCTGTTCCTTCGTTGCCTTTCGTACCAGGGCCGAGTCTTCCTTTCAGAATCAGACCCTTGGCCCCAGTAGGCTTCGACCCTGCTGGGCCCCTACAGTTGCTGACATCTCCTTGAGGCGCGCGTGGAACAATACGCGCCGTCGGTAACTTGGGCTCGGTCCGGACGGTTACCGGACGGTCGGACGGCGAGCCACCCATTGCTCGCCGTCCGCGAGCCCGCGCCTACGGTGGCCGGTAATCGGGATCGGAGTCCCGGCGGCGGTTGGGGCGTGAAGACCGCTGCCTCACGCGATCGGCCGCCTCCTTTGCTAGCATTACTGCTTCGCAGAAGGAGGCGACCGCCTGCCACTCCTCCTCGCTCCGGAGCATGGCCTGAACCAATCCTACCTGATGGTAAGCGATGATGTAGCCGGCTATGCAGCAGGCTTGCCTAGAAGTGCGTAAGTACTATTCACTTTTGACTTAAAGACCCCTAAGTTGACTTTAAAACCCCTAAGTCTTTTCTCTCTATAATATTAAGTAGACATAGATTTCAAATTTTTCTCTTTTTAGATTTTTTTTCTTATTCTTTATAGCTGTAAATATTTATATTAATAACTAGCTTTTGCCCGCGACTTCGTCCGCGTAAAGTCGAAAATGTTTTTATTAGGTTTTTTGAGATACAAAAATATAAAATATTATTTATTATCTTCGTCGTGTGTGATAGTCCATTGAATTGTATGGCGAGCGATATTGTATCATGATAAAATATTATAGTATCTTAGCCGTGTGCAGCGCCCCTTAGAGAATTCCACTGCGGGTGACGTAACCTATGACAAACTTATTTTTTGCGGTTGGTACAGTAATCGGGTCTAGGGATCGAACTTTTTCGGGATAAAAAGTACCCAGTGTGGCGCCCAGGATATTAAAGAATTGTTATACCAAGTTTAATCGTAGTCAAACCGGTAGTTTTTGCGTGATGCCTGAACAAACAGACAGACGGACAAAAAATTTTTTAATCACGTTTTTAGGTTCGGTGTCGGACTAGTAACACCTAGTGACATTAATTTTTTTGATATTTTCAATGAACGGAATTTTCACTTCAACAGATTTATTATAAGTATAGATGATATTATTAATTCTTTTATTGCTATGAATGCCACTGCTAATAAATCGACCACTGTTCCTACCAAAATTTTATTTTTACACCTAAGCGGCTTTACTAAAACTAAAAACAGTTCATCAAAAAAAGTAACCCAATTTTATAAAAGTATAAAAATGTCTGATATTTGTGGTCCTATGCATAAGCCCTTAGAAAGTTTACAGGATAGCTCCGCCCAAGACTGTCGAGAATAGCTCACAGGCGTCACTTCCAGTGCTTCCCCAATATTAAAATGGAGATTTGTAGAAAGTCTGACTTATAAGTGAAACTTTACATGACAGATGGTCCTGCTTCAATTACTTAAAAGGACTACATACGAATTCTTGTGTAACTGAATAATGTTATCTAACGCTCTGTTTAAGTAAGATCCCAGAAGGTTTATAAATGATTTGAATAAGTGGGCGTGAATGAACGCATTTTCATATCTTTAAACATAGTTGGGTAGGTCTAACTTCGAGAAAGAGGTCAATCGTCGAATCCAACTCGGCTAGGCAGCGTTCGGGAAGCTGTGTGGTGTCTTCTCGTCCAATATACCACAGTGCCTCAAGACAAAAGTTTATGACCAGTGCGTTTTGCCAGTGATGACATATGGCTCCGAAACGTGGTCGCTTACAATGGGCCTCATCAGAATTCTAAAAATTACTATGCTCGGAGTTTCCTTGCGTGATCGCGTCAGAAATGAAGATATCCGCAGGGGAACCAAGCTTACGGACATAACCCTAAGAATCGCCAAACTTAAGTAGCAGTGGGCAGGCACATTGCTCGCAGAACAGAAGGTCGATGGGGACGAAGGGTTCTGGAATGGCGACCACGTACCGGAACACCCAGCGTTGGAAGGCCTCCCACAAGGTGGACCGATGACCTGGTGAAGGTTGCGGGAATCTGATGTATGCGAGACGTACAAGACTGGTCATTGTGGTGACACTTGGGAGAGGCCTATGTCCAACAGTGGACGTCTTTCGTCTGAAATGATGATGATGACGAAACATTATTTAATATTTAATTCGTACCTACTTCGTCATCGTTGATTTTTAGAAATTAACCTTGTTCCTTCTCGTAAGACTCCTTACAACAAAACATTTCATTCTTCACGCGTTGATAATGGTATGAAGCCACCTATTGAAAAACACAAACTTATCTCTAAAAAAAGTATGTCACAAGAACATTTGTCACTTTACAACAAGATAAGCGGACATGAACACGATTGGCGTTCTCGCAATTCCGAAACAAAAGTGAGTTTGTTTGAAAATTCCTCTATGCGTACTTTTTGACATTGTTATTACTTTAATAATAATAATTGTAATATTTTTGACATTATTTATTTTCATTTTTATTTTATTTATGATGTCTGGTTTTGAGAGCAGTGGTGACCGAGTGGTAACGACCTGGACTTATGAGTTTTAAGTCGCGGGTTCTAACCCAGCAAGGCGTATTGCTTTTTGTAATTTATATCATTACTACTTCTCTCAAAACGGTGAAGGAAAACATCGTGAGGAAACCGGCATGTCCTAGAACCAAAAATTCGAATACATGTGACATTTACCAATCCGCACTGGGCTCGCGTGGTAGGTTACGGCCCATTCCCTCTTCTAACCTTCTAAATTCTCCTCTTCACTAAGAGAGTAGGCTAGAGTCCCAGCAGTGGGAACATTAAAAGGCTGATTATGCTATGTGGTTTTAATAATGGTGCATAAATCAAATCTTTTTGACATTATTATTTTTTATACTAATGCAATTGAATCTTTAGTTTTTAAGCTTTAATATTTGCACACAATTGTTCTTTGAATAAATCAATCAATTTCACTAGTTATTTCTTGTGACTCATTGTACAACACAAATTGGTTATAAGCATTTGATCGATCTAATTTAGATAACTGCTGACATCTTTAAAACTTACAGAAAAGCTGTATACTATAAAATGTTTAATTATACTCGTAGAACAGATAGCGCATATACGTATGCGCTATCTGTTCTACGAGTATAATTAAACATTTTAAGTTAAGTGTGCAAAATGTATCTATACGTATAGATACATTTTGCTTATATGCGCTATCTGTTCTACGAGTATAATTAAACATTTTAAGTTAAGTGTGCAAAATGTATCTATACGTATAGATACATTTTGCTTTAATACAGGTGCTATTAGAGATGAAACCAGTTTTAAAACCCCTAACGTTACTAAACGATACATATTTTTTCTATCTCACCTTTCAAAGCGAAAACTATAGGTCAGGCTCTACCCTAATTCTCAACTCAACCCTAATTTATCTGAAAAGACTGAATAATGATAACATTGCAATGTAACAAAAAAATCATTTACATCAAATTCCACACAATATTGTATATTTCAATAACAAAGCTTTTTTTTCTTTTTTTTTACAGTCGGAAAATCATCCAATGATATCCCCCGCTCTTAGGCAGAGCGTGAGATAGTGTCAGACTTTTACTGACTAAAAACCCACTCCTGTTCCTTCTTTGCCTTCGTTCCGGGGCCCCGGGGTTCTCTTTCTCATCACCTATGGCCCCAGTAGGCTTCGACCCTGCTGGGCCCCTACGGTTTTGCTGACATCTCCTTGAGGCGCGTATGGAACACTACGCGCCGTCGACAAACGTTCGCAAGCCAGCGCCTACGGTGGCTGGAAATCGAGATCGAAATCTCGACGGCTGGGGCCTGGATCGTTCTCTCGCGCGTGCGGCCGCCTGCTTTGCTAGCATTACAGCTGCGCAGAAAGAGGCGCCCACCTGCCATTCCTCCTCACTCCGGACCATCGCCTGTACCAAGGCCCAGTGCGAGTGATTTAATAACAAAGCAATATCGAAATATTCAATAGCAGAATCGTCTCAAAACTTCTTTCTTTACTTTATATTAATATATATGTTTATATATTATAGTAAATATATAGGTATACTTTTTTTTTACCTATTCTTGTTTTTCGTGTAAAATTTTCTTTTATGCACCTACCATATTGTCTTTTCACCACCCTAGGTTGAATGGTAGAGAATGCTTAAGGCATTAAGTCCGTCTTTGTACTTTATGTTGCATGAAGTTTAATAAATAAATAAACAAAGCTAAATTTTTTTTTTAATGAAATATTGAACGAGAATTGGCGGACCGTTGTCTCGTACGACATAAATACACAGTCAGTGCGTTTCGTTATCATAACCTACTTACTTTTTACTGCGCTTTACCCATACCAACTACTTAAATGTTTGAAAGAGTTACTGTGGCCTCAAAACGTAAAGGGTAACTGAAAGACACAGGTGTAGTTTTATGTAGTCAGTAAAAGTCTGACGCGCCCTCCCAGTTCTCCCTAGAGCGAGAGAAGTTAATGGATGACTTCCCACCTCAAAAGAAAAATAACTAAACTAACAAATTTATTACCGTTTGTTGAAGATATTAAATGATAGATGACTCGTTTTTTATAAGAAATTAGTTTAATTCGGTTTTGGGTTAATTTTTAGTTACGTCACAAAAAACTTTTTTTGCCATCTTCGAAATTCAATTCGGGAATTGAACTTTTTTCATAGATAAGTTTGTACGGAACCCTCAGTGCGTGCGTCCGACTTGCACTAGCCTAGTTTTGTTGTTTAACGTGTGTTTTAAAAAATAATTAAAAATGATAAAAATATATAAAGAAAATAAATATACGAATAATAATAAGTTTATTTCAGACTACAAAGTACGTCCATAGTTTTGTTAGTATTGTAGTGTGTTAGTAACAATAGTGAGTGTAAGTAGGTTAGTATTGTTAGCTTTTATCCAAAGATCTTGATACAACATATCAAATTTTTAGCACATCTTACGCAGCATTTCTTACGCAGCATGACATACGCCGCACCTGCGAGTTCTTTAATGGCTGGTCGTGCAACGTACCGCCCCGTTACTTGCAGCTGTACGTGCACACCGTGCGTTCTCCGCCAACTCCTTCGCCTTGCTTAATGTTAAACTCGCGAGATCCTCCGCAAAGAGCTTCTCTCTGTCTGATCCCGGTAACATTCCTATCACAAATTTATCCCGTACAGCTTCCTCCATGTCCGAGAAACGGCAGTGCGCCGTCAGACCGCGCAACCTCGCCGCCCATTGCGCATACGTCTCTCCTTTTTGTTGCTTAGCTGCGTAAAACTTGTAACGTTCACCAAATCCACACCGCTTAGGAGTAAAATGCTCATCCAAAAGCTTAAATACATCATCGTATGATACGTCCTGCAACTGTTCTGGTAACGCAAGATCCGCTACTAACTTGTATGTGCCATCCGTGAGTGAGGTCAGTAGAATTGCTCGGCGCTTTATCCCCTCAGGATCATTGGTCTCCGTGATGTCGTTTGCCACAAACCACTGCTTAATACGGCACTTGTAGGACTCCCAAGACTGCACATTGTGATCAAATACCGATAAAAGACATAAAATTGAGCTAGACATTTTTACTTTTATTCCACGTTGCTGATGATAAGAAAAGAGAGGACGAGTGAAACAACTGCTTACTTGTAACGCACTGACGCGTGACTTTTGACGCGTTTATTAGCTTTTGTATTTAATAGTGCGTAGGCACACGCACGTATGCCTCAAAGGAATGTCAGCGAATGGACGAAGCCCGCTAAAGCCGATGCCTGTTCGGGCTGCGGGGTTATCAAAAAGAGTTACCATGACCCCGAAGAGCAAAAAGCAACTTCAAGAAAGACCTGCTTTCTGTGTGTTCGTTAGTGAAAGTCTGACACTCCATTTTGCTCCACTCAAAGTGCGTGAGTGAGCACACATAAATCAACAATTAGGTACTTGCATTATTTTGTAATTTCATTTCCTTGGTTTTTCTCAAAGGAACTGTTCTGTTTTTTGGAAAAAAAATTACTCGCGCGGCTTTTGTCAGTAAAAAAAAAGTTTAGATCGTGATCCGATCTCAACTTTTTTTTTACTTTAAGCCTAAGTGAGCCTATTTTCAACAAAAAACAAACAGATTTATCTGTTTATTAATTGGTTTTTATACATACTTAGATATTATAATATAAGAACGCATCATGTTTAATGTGCACATAATAAAGTGATCACCAAAAATAACACGATAAATAAGTACATTACAGAAAACCAAATTGATGTTCATAGCATATAGCATAATCTTTTAATATTCCCACTGCTGGGACTCAGGCCTCCTCTCTAGGAGAGGGAATGGGCCGTAATCCACTACGCGGGCCCAATACGGGGTGGTGAATGTCACGTACCTACAAATTTTTAGTTCTAGGACATGCTGGTTTTCTCACAATGTTTTCCTTCACCGTTTTGAGAGTAGTGATGATGAAATAAATTACAAAAATTAATGCGCCTGGTTGGGTTTGAATCTGCGTCCTAAACGTGGGTTGAGGCTATTACCACTCGGCCACACTGTTCTGTTGTAACAAGAGAATTGATACTCAAAATCCCTTATATAAAAATATATGTGGTTCTATTTCAAATATTTGGAATAGAACCAGCAAATTACACCAATTTTCAGATTTCAACAATCACGTTTACCACGAATTCGCCACAATACATGAAAACAAACCAATATTAGCTAAAACTGAGCCACCGATATACCAAAATCTCATAGTGAACATTTTCAGTCCAAAAGCGGCAATTGTTTGCTCCCGCCTTTTCGGCTATTATGGTCAAAACAATTGAGAAGTCAATTGTGTTACCGAAGCGTAGCCGTTGACCGTCGATTTCGAGGAAAAGGCCAAAGTTGTATGGAAACTGGTATATGAACCAACAATATAGCACAGTTTGGTTTTACTAGTAGTTTCACCCGCGCAAAAGTTGAAAATCATTTCACTTCAAATTTGGAAGAGCTGGATTTATAAATGTTTATCGACTTTAAAAAAGTTTTCGATACTCTGGACCATAAGGGCTTGCTATAGGATACGGATGAATTTGAAATACCAGGACTAGTAAAAAAGTAGTTTATAAAATTATTCAAAAAATAAAATACGCAAAAATATATCTACGAGTACATTGCCTACAAACTATATAATATAATATTCTATATAATATTCACACAACTATTACACAACGCCGTCTAGTCTCAAGCTAAGCAGAGCTTGTGTTATGAGTACTAGATAACTGGTAAACATACTTAAATATTTCTAAATACAAACATATTATAAATAAATTACACCCAGACATGGAATAAATGATTGTGCTCATCACACAAACATTTGTCCTGGGTGGGAATTAAACCCACGACCTCCGGCATAGCAGGCAGGGCCACTAACTATTAGACCAATAGGCCAGTCTATACCGTAATTTGGTAGAAAATTTATGTAATAACCATTTATAATGTACTAGTTGCTGTTAACGACTTCGTAGACGTGAAAGTGGAGATAGTATAAAAATTGTGGTCCATGGCATCCCCTTAGAGGTTGTAGTGACACAATACCAGTCACAAAACCACCAGTACTAACCACTTGGTCCGAAGCGAGGAGGAGTGGCAGACGGTCGCCTCCTTCTGCGAAGCAGTAATGTTAGCAAGGGAGGAGGTCGCATGTACACGCACAAGGAGGCGACCCTCACGCCCCAACCAACGAAATCCCGATCCCAATTTCCGGCCACCGCAGACGCGCTTGCGGACGGCGAGCAATGGGTAGCTCGCCGTCCGATCGTTCGATAACCGTCCGGACCGAGCCCAAGTCGTCGACGGCGCGTACTGTTCCACGTGCGCCTCAAGGAGATGACAGCAAACCGTAGGGGCCCAGCAGGGTCGAAACCTACTGGGGCCAAGGGTCTGTTTCTGAAAAGAAGACTCGGCTCTGGTCTGGTATGAAAGGCAACGAAGGAACAGGAGTTGTTTTTAGTCAGTAAAAGACTGACACACCCTTTCGCTCCGCCCAAGTGCGGGGGATGTCATTGGAAGATTTTGTTACTGAAAAAAATAAATAAATAAACAGTACCAAGAAATAAGCAGATGGCGTCGGCATCGGTGCGGCGAGTACATCGCGCACGCCAGTTCGCTCTGAAAAAAGCAATTTGTGAAAAAAAGCAATGTGACATCTTTGAGGCAGCAGAAGTAGACAATCGGTGGCACAGGAGTACGATGCACAGCTCGATATCCAAGCCATGACACTCAGCAATATTTCAACTTATTTTTTATATCATCATCATCTTCCTGCCCTTATCCCGTATTATTTGGGGTCGGCGCAACACGTTTTTTTCTTCCACTCTGCCCTGTTACTCGTCATGCTATCACTAACTTCCTTTTCTTTCATATCACTCTTCACACAATCCATCCATCTTTTCTTTGGTCTCCCTCTTCCTCTCCATCCATCCACATGTAAACTCATAACTTATTTTTTACTAGCTGTTGCCCGCGACTTCGTCCGCGTTAAGTTCGTAAAACTGTACAATCACTCTGTGCTTGCAATTCATTCCGAAAGCATCGCAATTATTTATTGTGCTTTAACATAAAACGGTTAAAGGTAAAAATATCCGAATTGAGGACCTCCTCTTTTTTTAGAAGTCGGTTAAATAAGCAAATTACCTTCAGGAAACATGTTGTGTACTCGTCCAGATCCAGATGTATAAACGTCAATGAATACAAAGAGCCTGTATGGGTCGTAGCAGTTGTCATTTCTGACTATCCCAAGGGAAAAGGCATATGTATGCATGGGCATATGTATGTTTCTGGTTTATGTTCTGATAAAACATCACTACAGTGGCGTCACGGCATCCTCTTTTTGTGCAGGACTCACCGGTTGTGGGTATTTCGGAAGGTATCTTCGTCGAATTCAGCGGGAAGAAACACTCGGGTCTCACCATTGTGCGAATCGCCCGGAGAATACGATGGAGCATACGGTGGAAGTCAGTCCCGCTTTTTCGGAGCGCCGGCGCCGCCTCGTCCTTATGGGGGCGATTGGTGGAGAAACTGACAACCAGTAGCCTCCTTCAGTGAAGCACTACGATCAAAGAAGGTGGCTGAAACTATGAGGGATAGGACATCCTGACTACTCAGCGGTCGCTGCAAGGGACGCTCCGGGTGTTGAAAGCCGCAAGACAATTCCTAGCCATCGCAAACACGGGATTACGGTGGTGCTGTCCGGCCGTCTGGTCAACGCAGTCCTGAATCGACGGCGCGTAGTATTCTACGCGCGACTCAAAGATATTTCAGCAAATGGATAGGGCCCTCTAGGGCCGATGTCTGCTAGGGCTGCATGATTGATCGAAAGAGTTATCTCCCATAACAATTTTCGCCTCAAAAACGTTTCACTGAAGAGTTTAAGCAGTTAGACAGCTTTGGTAGAGGTAAACGAAAGAGCATAATCGGGACACCGACCTTCAGCTGGATAACGTGCACTGATAGTGAAAAGCCTTAAATGAATCCAAAAACTAACATCATCATCCGGCAGACATTAAGTCCGTCGCTGTACATTTGTGCATAAAGGATTAAATAAATAAATCATCAACTATCTTCTTCCACAAAGTACTTATGAAGAATTTGCGAGAACATGCTTGCATTGATTGTTGCAGTTTGATCCTTTTGGGCGTTAGAATTACTTGTTCATTTACCAAGGATATTTTGGTGTGTATTTAATTGACGTCCCCGTATATAAGACAAATGTTTTTTACATAGTAGGAACTACCTTATGAAGAGTCTACAACTTATGAATGAACTTCAGCGAAACCTTGTACGCGTGTATCCCCGTTCAATCAAACTCGCATATTGATGTCCAAACCGAGAAATTACTGACACCGATTACCTCTATGAGGACACGGCGGTTCACTCAAGATGGATGGATAGACCTACACCGCATGCTACACCGGGTCCTTCAGGCGATTCACAAAATGGTAATATCAGGGTACTTTTAACCGAACCCAGAACAGAAACCGTTTGAAACACCCACAACAGTCCTGAGCTTATCCATAAAACAATGATAATTATTACGGTTAACAAATGTAGCAGCCGATTAGTGTTATCCCTGAAACTGGCCTCCCTTAGAAGGTTGTTCCAGTGTTGGTCACCACTCACTGCAAGGAGGTAACGTCCAGATGTCGACGTAAGGCTGCAAGGAATCTGAGATACATCATACGTTGTCGAACTGTGATCAGAAAAACACATTCGATTCCGTTTTATATAAAGCAGTGACTGCAAATAATAAAACACACCATTATCACGTTAACTGCCAAGCCATATTTTGAAATCCGTCAAATTATTTTTTTTGCGAATTGATTCCAAATGGTTTAAATTGAATAATTATGTTTAAAAAAGTGTTCCCTTTTCTTTATATCAATAAAATAAGAAAAAAAAATAACTGTCAGTCACCCGTGACTGACGTGGCCCAAATGGTACAAATTGCAGTCCGTGCGCCGTGTCAGGCATTTTGTCCGGCACGTAGGTAAAAATTCAAGAGTTTGAGCGCGCTTCCTTCTGCATTTTAGCGGGAAATAATCGCCCGCGTCCTGCGTTCGCTGCGTTCGGCTATCATCGGTCAGGTGTCGTGTTAGATCGTGTGATTCCGTGTGACACGATTCGCTTTGCTTCCTACCCCTTTACCCCGCCCACCTCCGCACTAATGTTTTGATTTGTAGTTCCATGCAAATAATAATAATAATAATAATAATAATACGTAATAATTCCCCAAAATATGTGATTTCCTCAGTAAATAATATAAGTTTAAAATATCATTGTGTTTTATTTCATTTTCCAAAAAAATACTTGATAACTTTTGTTCTAGATATAAAAGTCGAAGGCCATGTTGAATATGTCTTGCTTGGGGCCATGTCAGTCATTTCTAACAGAAAAGAACACTGTAGACGTGCCGGACGGCACACAACGGTCTTTTGAATTTGATGCTTCGGTGTCAGTCACCGGTGACTGACATGGCCTGAACAGGTAGTGAGTCTGTCAGGCACCGGTGACTGACATGGCAGTTAACGTGTTATTAATCTGCAAGGTGCCATCATGCCGGACGACACAGTGGAGATGTGCCCTGCAATGGCGGAGCACCGCCGTGTCCTCGTGGAGGCAATCGGCGTCAGTGAGCTCTCACGCTGGGCTCTGATCCAGAGCGAGGAGTAATGGCAGGGGGTCGCCTCCTTCTGCAAAGCCGTAATGCTAGCGAAGGCGGAGGCCGCACGCGTTAGGGAACGAACGGCCTCACGCCGAGCCGAGATTCCGACTCCGACTATCAGCCACGGTAGACGCGGGCTTCCGGACGTCGAGCAATGGGTAGGTAACCGTCCGGTAGTTGACCGGACCGAGCCCAATCCTCAACAGCGCGTAGTGATAGATACAGGTGTAGTTTTAGTCAGTAAAAGATTGACATGTCCTCCCGCTCCAACCAGAGCGGGAAAAGTCATTGGATGATTTCCACCCTTAAAAAAGAAAAAAAAGGTGCTATCATCATCATTATCATTTCAGACGAAAGACGTCCTCTACTGGACATAGACCTCCCTAGGTGTCGCTATAATGACCGGCCCTGTGAGTCTCTCATCCATCGGATTCCCGCGACCCTTACCAGGTCATCGGTCCACCTGGGGGTCATCCAACGCAAGGTACCCTGTAACTCCTCCCGAAAATGTGGCAGTTATTTTAAAGTGAATAATTAAATACATATAGGTATTTACTTTTATCGTCTTTGGATGGTATCCCTTGAATAATCACGGTCAATTAGCTTGTTACAATAATGGGAAAAATATAATAAAAATAAGCAGTAGGATTGTTAAAAATGCCTCCGTCTAACACCAGTTTAACCATAACTGTAAACGTGGGTGATGGCCATTCTTCTGCCACTCAGAAAATTACGTAAAATACGCAATGCCATCTATCAAATTTAATATGAAGTTCAACCGTCATTGTCATCATTATTTCTACTTTGAGTCTTTAGATGGCGTTGCGAGTATCTGACTTGCGTGTGGTGTCATATTTTACTTCTCGAAAACTTTGATTTCATACCGTTTGTCTTTCATATACTTTGTTTCATTGTGATGAAACAAAGCCTAAGTAAGATAATTATCAAGTTACACACAATTTTAATTTATAAAAGTTATCTACATCGATTTCTAAAATTAATAATACGCACTTCACTAAAAATTTCTACAGATATATTATATTCGTAGATTTATAAAAAAGAATTGTAAGCATGCAAAAATATATAAAAAAATCTTATTCACGATGACAAAATAGAAAAAAAAATTCTCCTAAGAGAGCTGCATGGGATTTGAACCACCTTCACATTACATGAAAGTCTAGATACGAAACCCCAGCGCTACGGTCTTCGATGAATAAACTATAAAATAGACGTTCTTATATAAACGTCATAATTGACTGGTTGGCTCCCTAACGATGATAGCGTGATGATTTTCGTTTTAGAAGTTAAATTTGCAGCTAAATGGAATAATGTAACATTATAGTACGTGATTTTACTCGCCGCTTTGATTTTATTATGTGTTTTGATTAGTTTTTACAAAATATTTAGAAGATATCGAATAGAAATGTCAATTTTATTTTGAAAAAATGGTAAAAGTTATTTTAATACAAAATAAATAAGACAAAATAATGACAAAATTTTTAACTGTAGCTGGGAATCGAACTCGCGGCAAATGTCGTTCAATACCTACATTTTGGATTATTGCTCACCCCTCATAGCAAATAGCGTGATAATTTATAGCCTATCAGTTGCCTTGACCTATAAGGATTATGTATGCAAAATTTGATCAGGATCGGTTCAGTAGTTTTTGCGCCAATTAATACCATAGCAAAAGAATTTTACTGTTTTATTATATGTATAGATATACAGAGTGTTTTTGAAATCCACGCACAAACGAATACTGTGGATCTAGTACATGATTCTGGACCCCCCAGTAAAAAGAAAGAAAGAAAGAAAAATCGTTTATTCGTGACTCACACAATCGAAAAGTAGTAGTGAAATTTTTTGTCGGACTTTTCCTAATTAAAAAAAAAAAATGTTTACGTTTTTTAATTTAAATTGTATAAAATTGTTATTCTAACATTTATAGTAAAAGAAATGAATGAATTACTATTAAAATTAACCGATGACTTTGTTTTTTTTTTGTTTTTTACTAATAATATCATCGGGGTTGGTTAAAATAAAGATTTTACACAGTTGAAATTTAAAAAAAAGTACAGATTTTTATAAAAAAAAATAGTAAAAACCGACGAAAAATTCCACCACTGGGGTCCAGAATCATGTACTGGATCCGTGATATTCGTTTTAGCGTCAATGTCAAAGACACGGTGTGAAAAAAAATGAACCTCCAAATTACAGTGTTCTACGTCTAAGGATTTAGACTAGGCGTTGAGGAGTCAGCAAATGAGTCAAAACGTTGCCTTTTCTAAATATTCTAGATATTCACTATGTATAATATAGAAATAATTCTCTTATCACTTAATAATTACATTTATTAACAAGCACACTTATCAGTATATATTTATCAATGCATCAACTTGTGTGGCAAATACTAATCTCTTATTTAATTGATGCTTTAGAATATTATTAGAAAATACCATCACATCAACATCATTATCATTATTAGTATTTTTCTGATATTGTACACTGACAGCCCTAAATTTATCTCCTTTATTTCAGTCCATCCAGGTTGTCTGTAAGTTGTCTATAATAAATTGCTCTGTGCGATAAGATCGCCCATTGTACACTTACTTTTAATTATGTTTCTCCTGTATTTTTGTTTATGTGGTGTACAATAAATAATACTACTTAGATACAATAAATTAAACATTTCTAAAACTTTATTCTCAACATATAATCCCTAGCTTTTACCTACTTCATAAATATATTGAAAATATTTTCCTCTTTTAATAATCACATCATAACAAAAGATACTTATGAATACTTAAAAACTTCATTAAAACCAAAGAGATTTAAAGAGATACAATAGAGCAGCTATCAGAAAAAATATCTTAGGAAAACTGTCATCCTATGCCTCAGTGACGCCATCTGGCATTGAATAGCAAACGCGAACTAAATTTGTCAAAATTTATAATGATTTAACTATTACTCGGTAGGTGGCCAGAGGCTTTACCATGGTAATATTAAAATGTCAGTCGTACGAGCGAAAAAGAGTGATGGAGCTATACTCCCTATATAGCTCCATCCCTTTATCAGTTCGGTTTAGGTCGTAAAATGGATCACGATTTGAGCTCGTGGTAGAGCCTCAGTGTGTGATAAACGTAAGGTTAAGCTTTTCAGCAACAGATGGCGTTATCACAAAATCAGCAAATGTTCTAGAACTATTTATAAAAATTATTGAATTCTAATTAATTATTGCGTAAATACCAAAAATATTTACAAAAATAAACCGAAGTTAGGTCCAGTTATTTTAGCATAACAAGATTTGTAATAGCGTAATGGGCAGTTCGGCATATTTACTCAAAAAATGATTTTCTTTTGATTTTTCACAACTTGATGTGTAAGAGTGTCATACTAGACTGAGCGACTTATGACCACTAAGTAATAAGTATCGAATTACGATTTTATCCGCTATGTCCTGTATATTGGTAGTATATAGTTAATGTCTTTGATTAAAACACTAAGTAAGCATTATTTATATGATATGAAATTATTCACAAAATATTTATTACTGAAGTCATATTATCAACAAAGAACACTTGTCTAAACACAACGTTGCACTAGTTACTTGCTTATAATGTTTATCGTCCCTAACATCATCATCTTCCTGCCTTTGTTCCTTGTTATTTATTTATGGACAGCGCAGCATGATTTTTTCTTCAATTCTATCATGTCATCCCCATCAATAACTTCCTTTCTTTCATATCACTTCTCACACAATCCAACTATTTTTTCTTTGGTCTTAGCGTCGCTAACACAAAATGTAAATAATTAATATTTTGTTTTCTTTTTGTTGGTGAAACATTTGTTATTCTGATAGTTTGTACACAACTGATATTGGTTCATTAACCTACATTTATTGATGAAGTCATTTTACTTATTTTTCTACTCAATAATCGCATGTTATTTATTTTAACCCTAACCTAGCCTTTACATTATTCCCTTCATCTTTTCTTTTTTCTTTTATCCCTTCTTTCTTCTGTGTTACTTGAACAAAGCGTATTTATCCTACATTATTTTCTTTTTTTATCTAAAACTTTTTATTGCCACTCAACTTTTTTTTTATGTATTTTTTTTTCAATTACTAGACAGTTAAATAGTTAAATCTATTGTTTTTCTACATTATGAACAATGGAAGCATACATTTTTACTTTATTTTTTGCCTCCTTTTTTAGTCGTTTATTTTTCTTGTCCATATATTTCACATCAAAGTTTAGGTTTACGATTGAGGTCACCAACAATTGGAAGTCTTCTTCAGTAGTAATTTTTGACAAAAGATAACCGGTTGCAGAATAGTTTTGCTGGGTGGTTTGCATATCACACAATGATATTGTACATTGCTAAGTAGCCTTGTCCAGTCATTTTCAACCTAGCTGATTTATAGACTCTCGGTTCTGACGTTCGAAGAGTTTTTGTTGAATAAAAATTACCTATTAAAGTACATGATCTGAAAATATACCTAAACTCCTTGAACAATGGCATTATCTATATTAGCTTTGGTACAAACGTGAAGCCTTCATTTATTCCACCAGATAGGGACTAATTATTATTGTATAGCTAAAGTCTTTTCTCAGTTACCTTAAGACGTACTGAAGCAGTGGGACAAGGATGAACGGCCAGGATGCTCTAAGAACATGAGGATAACCAAATAGCTGCCACAGGCGGACCTTCTAAGTAAGTAATAGATATTAGAATTTAGAACACTATAGTACATCTATTAAAGACTAAAATAACATTTGTCATTGCTAAAAATAAGAGAAAGATGTTAAGAGACGTTGACGTTAAGAACACCCAAAGTTCACAGTATTCATAAGATAAGGAAGTTTACAGTCACCTGTAGAGGCTAACACAGCGCGAGTACCTCTGATTGTTGTACCAATGTAAGGCGATCAGTAGTATAATTTTGAAAAATATGAACATCACTGCATTGGACTCATTCTTGATTTACTTACGATGACTGAAGAAGGATTACGAAATGCCCCTGTAATAAGTGATAAAAGGTGTTTCTTTGAAGTTTCTATCGTCATTATCTTTCTACCCGTGTCCCATATTGCTTGTAGTTGGTGCAACACGTTTTCTTCTTTCATCCCGTTTTGCAATCTATCATGTTATCAGAAATTCCTTTTTTTTTATTTATCAAAATCCTCACACAATTCTTTCGTTTTTTTTTTCGTCTCCATATTTAAATCTTTCCATCCATCTAATATTTATAACTCTTTTAGTCATAATTATGCGTTTCATATCTCCTCTTCACATATTTATATTTTAAAACCTTTTTATTTTTATAAGACAGTTTATTTTTTTATTTGATATAGAGGTAATTAAATACATGCGTACCCATATGAGACGTACGAATATTGTATTGATAAGATTCTGTGATATTACAACTAGACAATATACAAAATCGAAAATCACGATTATTCTTATCAACTTATTGGCAGAGAGCAGAGTACTCAACATCATTTAATGTATATTTCCATGTTATATTTCTGCACCACCCTAAGGTCGACTGGTAGAAAATGCCTAAAGCATTAAGTCCGCCTTTGTACAGTGTTTCTTACTAGTGCATAAAGTTTAAATAAATAAATTTAAGATAGCCTTATTGCCTATTCAAGATTTGCAATTTTCATCACAACATAGTAAAACTGGAAAGCGTGATGCGCGAACAGCCTCAGCCTCTACTGGAGCGCGCCGTGTGGTAGACTGAGTACTTGCTGCGGCACGGTGGTGCAAGACGCCTGCGTGCGCCCGCTGCCAACATGTCTTGATTCTAGTACATAAAATTAGAGCTAGTATAATCTTTGTATCAGCAATTGTTTTTTTTTTTTGTTGTAGGTACATTACTTAAGGAAGTTGTTTATTATATTATAAAAAAGAAATTGAATTCTTAATTTTTGAAAAACAAAGTCCAAAATCTTAGAATAATTAGAATTTCGGTTTTCAATAAAACGATCGATTAAATTTAAGATTAAGCTAAGATATTTCATGCTTTGCCGGTGTCAATCATATCTAAGATTTTTTTTTTAAATTCTTGATAGGTTCGCGCTTGAACGCTATCTCACCTGATGGAAAGCGACGATGCGGTCGACAATGGAACGCGCTTACCTAAAGTAACCTAGGATACTTAGGAATTAGACTTAAATTTAAAGTGGTCTTAGTTTCGAAGTTGAGTCATATTTCCTAATCAATTTCAATGACGGTAAAACAAGAAATTACCTAGTTGTAATATAATTCAAATAATTTTAATTTATCTAGAAACAACTTCACTTCATCATCATCATCATTATCATTTCAGCCGAAAGATGTCCACTGTTTGACATAAGTCTCGCCTAAGTATCACTATAACGACTGATTTTGTGCGTCTTGAATCCATCGGATTCAAGAAGCGTTTCAACGCTGCGTCTTCCGTTACGTGGTCGCCACTCCAGAACCTTTCGTCCCCATTAACTATCTGTTCTTCGAGCAATATGCCATGCTCACAGCTGCATTAATATTTTTTTACTAGGTAACCTCATAACAATATTAGCATAATCAGCCTTATACCTTATACCCTTTAATGGGTTCGATTCCCACCCTGGACAAATGATTGTGTGATGAGCACGATCATTTGTTCTGTGTCTGGGTGTAATTTATCTATAATAAGTATGTATTTAGAAATATATAAGTATGTTTATCAGTTGTCTAGTACTCATAACACAAGCTCTGCTTAGCTTGGGACTAGACGGCGTTGTGTGTCAGTTGTGGAATATTATTATTATTCCATTCATTTATTTTTTTTACATATTCATTACATTTTTAAATATTTCTTTAAAAAACATATAAATAAAAAAAACATTTAAAAATATAAAAAATAGTTGTCCGCCGGTGTCGGGAACAGGGTCCAAGCTACCGGTGGTTAGGGCTCCAGAGACAGGAACCTCCTCACAATGCGGGCCGTATCTAGGAGTACTGCCTTCTGTATCAGGCCCTTGATCCAACCGTGCAACGACAGCTTCGACAGATGGTCGTCGAAGCTTTTGGCTATAAGGCCATTGGCGGTCACGACAATCGGCACAATGATAGCCGAGTCCACATTCCACATGTCGACAACCTCGTGTGCTAAGTCGAGATATTTGATTTGTTTCTCTTTCTCAGCTTTCACGAGATTCTCGTCATGTGGAATGGTGACGTCGACTATCATTGCGCGGCGCGCTAATCGGTCTATCACCACCATATCCGGCTTATTGGCTACAATAGTCCGGTCAGTAATGATAGACCGATCCCAGTACAACGTGATATGGTCATTTTCGAGAACTGGGTCGGGCACATACCTGTAGTATGGTACCTCCGAATCCACAAGGTTGTATTTCAAAGCAAGTTGCTGGTGAATAATCCTGGCTACTTGATTATGTCTGTGCAAGTACTCGCCGTTAGCCAGACGGGAACAACCAGAGATAATATGTCTGATGGACTCACCAGGACGATGGCATGCCCGACACACGTCAACCGTCCTGTCCTTCATAATATGTCTCCGGTAGTTGTTCGTTAAGATAACTTCGTCCATAATTGCACAGACAAAACCTTCAGTTTCTCCAAAGAGGTCGCTGAAACGTAACCAGGCCACGGATGCCGAGAAATCTACATCAGGCTCATGAAGAGCCCGATAAAAGCGCCCGTGGAGCTCCTTGCCTTTTCATACTTCCTTGCGGTCATCAGTAGTAAGTATCACAGGTTTGCGCCAGTTCTCTTTAGCCATGGATAACGGGGTGAGTCCCTTGTCCATTGCGACCACATCGCGGTGTATACCCACGTCGTTTTTGAGAAAGTATTCTCTGAGGCTGCACACCTCGCGGTTGTGTAGAGTCTTTGCATTCAAAAAACCTCGACCTCCACACTTCCGCGGGATGTACAGTCTCATCACCGACGATCGTGGGTGATGCATCCGATTTGCGGTCAGCAATGTACGGACCCGTCTATCCAGAGCTTCTAGCTCGGTCTGAGTCCATTTGAGTATGCCGAAAGAGTACATTAAAACCGGCATGACCCAACCGTTGAAGGCGCGCACCTTATTTCCACCTGACAGAAGGCTGTTTAGAACCTTCTTCAGGCGGCCAAAGAAACGCTCCCTCAACGTTTGCTTCATGTCAGCAACGTTAATGCCTAACGCTTCCGACATACCCAAATACTTATAGGTTTCGGTCAAAGAGAGGGATCTAAGGTATATGGAATCTGAGAGTTGAATCCCCTCAGATTCCATAATCTTCCCTCGCTTTACATGCATGACTGCACATTTATCCACACCAAATTCCATCCTGATGGCACTACTGAAAGTTTCAGTTACCTTCAGTAGTTCCATCAGTTGCAAATTGTTGTGGGCAAAAAGTTTCAAATCATCCATGTAAAGAAGGTGAGATAGAACCTGACCACCTCTTCTCAACCGATAGCCTAGACCTGAATTCTCCAGCAACGTGCTTAGAGGATTCAGGGCTAAGCAAAACCAAAGTGGACTCAAACTGTCGCCCTGGAATATTCCCCGTTTAATCCATATTGGTTCATCATTCTCTTGGATCGGTCGACATCCTGGATAGCGAAGGACTGTTTTCCATTGCCTCATACATGACTCAAGGAAGGTGCGTAGAGTTGCATCTATTTTATACAACTCCAACACCCTCATGAGCCATGTATGGGGAACAGAGTCATAGGCCTTCTTATAATCTATCCAGCATGTCGACAGATCCTTGCGGGATCGACGAACCTGTTGGCTTATGGCCATGTCAATGAGGAGTAGCTCCTTAGTACCACGGGACCCATTCCTACATCCGTTCTGAGAGGTAGACATAATCAAGTTTTTCTCTATATGTACGTTAATTTTTGCTCTCAGAATGGATGTAAGAAGTTTATAGACCGTCGACAAACATGTAATCGGCCTATAATTCTTGGGTTCCGTGGGACTACCTGTCTTATGGAGCAGGTGGGTAATACCAGTTGTTAGAAACTGAGGTAGCGACCCAGATTCTAAAGATGACTGGAATTGCGACGCTAGATGCGCGTGTGAGCTACTGTACCATTTTAACCAAAAGTTGTGCAGTCCGTCCGTACCTGGAGACTTCCAATTAAGTAACGGACGAACTGCACTGGCTACGTCTAATGAGGTAATCACAATTTTTTCCATTTCTGGTACAGCTACGCACACGCGCTCGACATCACGCATCCAGTCACCCTCAGTGTGACAGACGGGCACCGACCAAATGCTGCGCCAGAATGCATTCGTGGTGGCATCATCCGGGCGGAGCACGTCAATCACACTATGATCAGGTCGCTCCCAAGCTCTATATACCCACCTCTCATCGCTCTGAAACATGCGATTCTGCGAGTACCGATCAACCCGCCGCTTATACCGGCGAATGCGGCTCGCCCATGCACAAACCTTCTGCTTCAGGAAGTCGATGCGCTCTGTGGCACGAGACATGTATTCTTGAGGGCTGATACCAGTCCCCAAGAACGCACGCCTCACAAAGCGCATCACTCGTGGTCGTGTATTACCCTCCCTGAAGCAGTGTAGTTTGCCGATGAGTACCCTGGCCCCATCAATACGCTTCTCGATCCTGCACTGCCAGGCTGGTACAGCAGGCTTTGGTCGAATAGTTCCATCAGAATTAGGTAACTTGATTTTGGCTAAACGACATGCCGCAACAGCCCCACAATACAGGATTGAGTGCGTATCAACGAGGTTCTCGCTACTCTCAAAGATGTTCTTAAGCAGCGAGTCCAGAGCACACACCAGTGCCCTATTTTTTTTGTGCATGGGTAACCGTGGCAAACGGGGTCTAAGCTCAGTCGGAGTTGATCTGTACTCGCGAAGCGCATCCTCCAGTGCGATCCTCAGTCGATCGTTGCACTGGCTACTTACTGTGACAACCCTATCATCTGCATCATCGTTGTTATGATTGGACCGCGGCGAGATTGGGTTAGTAGTCGGCGTTGCCGCGGTCTGTGTTCTTGTAGATGTCGAGACGATTTGGTTGCTCAGTACCTCTGAGCGCAGCCGATCAAGTGCAGCGTCGTCCAACCTGTGGTTGCATTGGATAACCCGCACCTGATCCGACAATCGTTGGGCCGAGACGTTCACGGTTGGTTCCAGGTCCTGAAAAAGAGACAGCATCCTTTCACGGTACGCAGTGAGGTTAGTTCCCCCCTTTGTAGACCCGTAATATGCGCGCATGACGTTCTCATTCATAGACTGAGTCCATCTCATGCGCTGCACACAACCACCGGCAGCGGGGACCCGGCTCGGGGCCGGTTGGCCCCTAGGTCCTAAGCTCCTCGGTGGCCGGCCTCTCCTCGCCCGACGTACAGGTGTTGGCGACGTCGGCGGGGAGAAATACTCGTCGCTCGAGCTCGACGCAACTGCAGCCGTCGGTGACACTGGTGCTCCGAGGTCCGGCGGCGGCGAGGCGGAGCTGAGCGACGAGCCCGGGGGTGAAGGGCGTGCGCGTCGGCTAGCTGCTCTCGTCAACATAATCATAAAAGTTTTTTCATTCTGTATTTCATTTTGTTATTGATGTTGATGACATCTGTCATTTGTCTGGTGTTCATATTTTATTCTTTTCTTGTGGATTTTCGCTTTATTTACTCTGGTTTTGATGAGTATTTATTGACTATTGTTTCTTGTTAGATATTACCAGCTATTACTGTAAAAATTGTGTAAAAATGGGTCCAGAAATAAATATTTAAAGGTTTTCGTCAAAGAAAAAACTTGTTGACATTGGGTGTTGCCAGCTTATTATTATTATTATTATAATGTTCCCACTGGTGGACTCCCTACCGAAAGAATGGTAGAGAAGAGGCACTTTGACCTAACATGAGTTTGTTTTACTTTATGATGATGATGATGATGATGATAATAATGATGTTTGGCGCTCCAGTTGACCCGCTAAAACGCTTTGATTGCTTTAACATAAAAAATAACATTCATTCTACTGATTGATCTCTTCTTTAGGAGAGTGAATGGGTCGCAGTCCACACCGCAAGCCCGGCACGGGTTGGAAACTGATAACCTTATATGCGTATTATAACCGACCCTCGATAAGTTTAATTACTAATATACGACTATTTACTGTCTCTTAATCGTGTCTTAATTCAGTAAACCCTTTTAAACTCTGAATTTTTTATTAAACAAATTCTTTTTTGTTAATTCAATATCAAAATCACTTTGTAGTAAGCTTATAGACAATGTGGTGTTCTATTTCGATATATTATTTTGTGAGGCAGCGTGTGAGTCTTATAATATTAAGATCTTAAGTGTAATCCTCCAAATCCAAATCCAATTAGCAATCAAATCTTTGCACATCACACGAATATTATAAAGGCGAAGTTCATGTATACGTTGGTTACTTTTTACTTTGGGATAATTTGATAATTTCGCGCTGGAGAAAGCCGTTGACAGAAGCTAGTTATAATTATAGATCAAAGAACATCTATACACAGCCAAACATAAATATAAATAAATAAATCATCAAAAAAAATGTACGTCCTGGAACTTCAGCCCCCCTAGCCAAGTTACGATCGTTTCGTTTGCGTCTAACGCTTCGAGTAGGCGAGCGTTGAGATGACGTTAGAACAAAGGAATCGCAGGTGTGGCCTACTCAAGGCGTTCGACGCAAACGAAACGATCGTAACTTGGCTAGGAGGGCTGAAGTTCCAGTGCATACATTTTTTTTTTGGTGATTCATTTATTATTTAACCATTCATTATTTATGACTTGTTTTTCTACCTTGTCCGAGTTTGAAATAAACAAATGTGGACAACATTTAATTAACACTATCAATGATATCGGCGTTTTGTTTTGTTCGCGAGTTTGAAAGTGGCGCCAGTGGCTGAAAAGTTGCCGGGGAATCGTTTGTCAAGACGCCATTGCTATACCAGGGCATGGTCATGTGAAGAGGAGAGATAAAACGTATGTTATCAAAAGTGTCATTAGTATACATGTGTAATTGGATGGATTGAGTAAGAAATGATAAGAAAGTACAGGGAGTTAGTGATAGCGTGACGGGTGATAGGCCAGAATGAAAGAAAAAAAAATTGTTGCATTGACCTTGAATAGCACAGGACAAGGGCAGGAAGATGATGATAATTCAATCCAGTCGGTGCATCAAGCGAGCGCACGAGTATTTTTCTACTACTCAGGTGATACACACTCACGCGCCGATCGAAAATCTACCAAAATAGTTTCAAAGTTAAAATGTTTCGGGAACATTTTTACATGATAATTTTATTTTTAGGGGCTCCGCACCTCATATGAAAAAAAGGAACCCTTATAGGACCACTTTGTTGTCCGTTTGTCTGTCTGTCTCTCGCGACTCTTTATCTCGGGAAAGCATGGTGGTATCGAGTTGAAATTAAAACCATAATTATACTTAGATCTGCGGTCCTTTGTAGCTGTGAAAAAATTAAACTTCTAAGTTAACGAAAAAAAAGATACGGACGTTTATGTCGCAAAAAACGTATATTTCGACACTCTCAAGGGAATCAAACTTCATATTAAGGTACTTCCCATAGACCTGGATACTTAAATTATAATTTAAAATTGCTTTGGCATGAAGCGAGGTCTCATAGCACAAATATGGGAAAAAATCTGAAAACTGTAAATTTGTAGTTATGCCACAAGAAAAAACTTTTTTTTTGCGATTCGGAAAAATATCTTGGCAAATCAATTCGGGAATTGAACTGTTTCATTGGTAAGTTTGTATGGAACCCTCAATGTGTGAGTCCGACTCGCACTTGCCCGGTTTTTTTTTAATACTAAGAAATATCAAAATAAAAAATGCGATTTCATTAAAATGGTTTGTGTCTATTTTTCAAAATTTTCGCACTCGTTACTAAAAGTGAACAATATTGCACTATGTTTATATTAACCGACCATTTACAATCTTTTCGATCCCCGGCTACAAGTAAATGTTTTTGCAATTATTAAATTTCATATTTTTTATAGAGTTACTAAAAGTTATACAGTTGTCAAAATTACTTTTTGCATATTTTAATGTACTATTGATATTTTTATTTGATATTTTCGAATATTTTTTTGTACAAAATAAACAAAAAATCAAAGTGGTTATAAAATATACATTAATTTTTTTTCTTAACTATTGCTCTCAGTATCGTTTTGTCGATTAATTACATTTCGATAAGCAGAATATAAGGCCTCACAAGGCGGACCGACGACCAGGGCCTCAAGTTTGCTATTACAATAGTGTCAGAATGGTTTATCATTGAATTCATAATTGTTGATTTTGACAAGTTTGGTAATCTACTAATATAATGACGTCATTATGACTTTCCAATGGTCAACCACTGACACTCCATTGAAAGAAGTGGCGTAGAATGGTAATCTCGTACATAAAGACAAATTAATATTTGATGAATGCGGATAACTGTTAAAATTTTGACAGTTCCTTTGATCAGTGACCTACCATTAGAACGTCATTGTGCAGTCATTGCTTCTAATTTGTTTCGAGACAGCTTGATATTGTCATTCTATCACAAGGTCATTGACCGATCAGTGATCGACCCTTATGAATTATCAGATTACGAATTTTTAGCAAAATGACAACGGGATCGTGTTGGAATGACGAAATTTATAAAAATGGCAGACTTGGGCCCCTGGTGAGAGACGCGGGAATGCGTTGGATGCGAGACGCACAGGATCAATCGTTGTGGCGACGTTTGGGTGAGGCCTATGTCTAACAGTGGACGTCTTTCGGCTGAAATGATGATGATTATGAATCAGAATATAAGAGCAGAAAACAATTTTATGTAACTAAAGTTTTTTTTGAACGTGGGAAATCATTTAATGACCCTAAATTGGTAGGTAGTCATTTGATTTAAGTCCCACCACAAAAAAAAAAATTACCGGTATGGACCAAGCCCGAGTCGACAGCGTGCTGTGATAAACACGAGCCTCAAACAGATGTTAGCAAAATGAAATGAAAATATTATCGGCCTTGTGAGCCCCTCACTAGAGCCGATGTCTGCTAGGGCTGTGGGATTGTGTGAAAGAGGTACCGGGTAAAACTAGATCGCGAAAGGCAAGTAAAAGAACACAATTGTGTGTCAGTCAATAAAAGTCTGACACTCACTCCCCCTCGCTCTATTCAGACTGCAAGGAGTTATTGCGCTTTACCAGAATTATTGCATTGCAAACGTGTTGCGCCGACCCCAAATAACACGGGATAAGGGCAGGAAGATGATGATGATGACCAGAATTATTGCATTACTGCTTACTATCATTTGGAATCGCAGTTAAGTACTAGTTTATGTCATTAAAAAAATCCCTGCTCCAAAAAAATGTTCAAGTCCCATGCAATAAGGACCAAACCTAGTGCCATCAATCCATCAAATCACCAATCAAGCCTTCGGGCTGTAACTGAGAAATTTGGATGGGAAGTTCAATATCATAGACCGAATCGAGTATCATGTTCAAAAGTACCGCTTGAGACCACTAGACCGACGAAGGAGTGACAAAATTAATTGCAATATCTTTACATACAACGCGATACTTGTAGATATTCTTTTTTAATATTTGTTTTCTTTGTTTTTCTGGGTAACAGCTAAGCAGATTGATTTTTGCACAACCCTGGATAAACTTAAGAGGAACGTTAGTTCCTTTTTTTAGAATCTTATAAAAAATTGTCCAAAAACAACAAATATGATTAGATTCTAAATTAAAATAATTTATATTACAAAATAAACACTTTTATATTTATTATTTAATCTATTTGTCCCTACCGCAGTCTGTGTTTTCTGTCACCTATTGACTCTTGACTTAAAGGTCCCCAGGTCGTAACTTGTTAGTTGTAGATTGTAGCTGGTTGCCAAATTGCTTTCGCCGAAGTGCAAATCACCATCCATGACCATCAATGATTGCATCTCCGCTTACCATCAGGTGGGATCGCAGTCAAGCACTGGTTTATATCAATTAAAAAAAAAAAAAAAAGTGCTCATAAATATTTTTTCTCTAATGTGCTGTTGTCCCCTCATACCTCTCTTTACTTTAAAAAAACGAGTTTCTTTATAGCTACGAAACAAATATTTTTAGTCATCAGATAATCAATGTATTCCACTACGTTTCTGGATAAGACCTTTGCTGTCCAGACCGTCTGTAAATGCATCGCCAATGTCAGTAAAACTCGTGCAATCACATCCTGTATTTAAAACGCTTGTGAAGGAATATTACTTGTCCTTGTTGTCATGTTTTCATTATTGCGGCACCTATTAAATTAAATCGTTAATTATCTTCTTGCCTTGCATATCCTTTGTCTTTCAACCAATTTTTTAACTCAATTTGGATTTTTTTGTAATGCACCAAGTGCTACCCTATTTTTGTTTCCTACCTGTACACAAAAATGCGAAATCACTTTTTTATTCACATCTCTGTTCATTCCAAGTCACCTGAAAGAAATCACGGCTTCAATTGTGTCATTTATTATCTTGATGTACAATATTTGTTATCTTGATATTCTTCTGTACGTTTGTTTGTCACCTAACTCTTCCTAAATGGCTCGACCGATTTGAATGAAAAATTGGGGTGTATATTTGAGTGGGTCTCTGAATGGTTTGAAAATACAATTAAACTCAGTAGGCGTCGCTGCAATCGGGTTCTCAATTTTTTATTCTGACGAAAATCTATCTCACGGATAGGGTAACATTTGGATGTGGATGGATGGAGAGGGAGAGGGAGACCAAAGAAGAGATGGATGGATTGTGTGAAGAGTGATATGAAAGAAAAGGAAGTTAGTGATAGCATGACGAGTGACAGGGCAGAGTGGAACAAAAAAACGTGTTGCGCCGACCCCAAATAACACGGGACAAGGGCAGGAAGATGATGATGGATAGGATAACATTTGTCGAGACTGGTAATAGTATAATATATATAAATAATCTTATATATAGGCCAAAAAATATAAAATTTCTCTATAATATTTTTTTTTTTCACGTAGTCTTAAAGAAGCCTAATTACATACAAAAATCAGAACTTAACATTTTATTTTATTATTTATTTATTTTATTGTCCGTTTAACGTGGAAAGCCCCTGGAGCATAACTCAAAAAAATCACTACGCAAAAATGTCATCACAATCATGCACAAATAAATAGAAAAACAATTCGAGGCAAACTCGCGGTTATAGCATGTTTCATATCATCGTTTAGTTGAATCTTATAAGTGGCTATATAAGAAAACGTATTCATTTATCTGTCATAGCAATCTGAAACACCGTGCAATAATGTCTGTTAAGGAAGCCTTGGTATTATTAATAGTATCAATCACTCTTAGTGATGCGGCAAGAATATTGGCATTTTTTCCAATTCCGTCTATAAGTCACCAAGTTGTGTTTCGCCCTCTAACTCAAGAACTTGCCAGACGAGGACATCAAGTGACCGTCATTACAACTGATCCAGTTTTTCGAAATGGTGAAGCGCCAGCCAATCTCACAGAAATCGATGTTCACGATTTTTCTTACGACAAGTGGAAGAAATTCTATGAAATATCTTCTACGGGTGATGACGATTTGGTCATACAAATGCGATTAGCATTTCAAATGATTGGTGAAATCATTGAAATGCAGTTGAAAGTAGATAAAGTGCAAAAGTTGTTGAAAGAGGACAAGTTTGATTTGCTGATGTTAGAAGCTTGTGCTAGACCCGCGTTGCTTGTGTCACACGTATATAAGGTGCCCGTAATTTTAGTATCATCCTTCGGTCCCTTGAATTTCAACGTGCAAACCATAGGAGCATCTTGGCACCCTCTATTGTACCCGGACGCTTTTAACCAGCGTTTGTATAATTTGACAAAGTGGGAAAAGTTATCAGAATTGATCAAAGCTTATAGAATGTCCAAAGTTATGGCAGAAATTGAAGATGCAGAAAATGAAATGGGCAAAACAATTTTTGGATCAAATATTCCTACCATAAGTGAATTAAAAAATAACGTTGATATGCTGTTTTTGAACACACATCCAATTTGGGAAGGAAATCGTCCAGTACCTTCTAGTGTTATTTTTATGGGTGGACTGCACCAGAAACCGAAGAAAGAATTGCCAAAGGTAAGATTTGTTCGAGTAATACTTAAATTTTATTTTAATGTTTCGATTTTACCGATTCTTTTGGGATAACAATACGTAGATTTATGCAGCACGGTTTTTTCAAAAAAATTGTCACACTCTAGAGCGGTAGACTTCGATAAATAACTACCTCCAAAAAAAAAGGAAATCAAAACCTAAATAGTACTTACCGTTGACCTAGAATCCTAAAATAAGGCAAGAAGCAAGATCTCATAGCACAAGTAAAGGAAAAAGCCTAAAAGCTGTAAATTTGTTAAGCCAAAAAATAATTACTCTTCTTTGATTCGGTAAAAACTACGAGACTCAAAATGGAACATTCTGTGCGTAAGTCCAACTCGACTACTACTACCGTGTCGCACTATCACCGACCACCACTACCAGATCGTTTTGGCTCAAATCGAACTTTGACCTTGAAATTACTTGACCGGTTTTCTCTTTCTCTCTTATCCATATCCTAAAAGTTTTTGAACTAACTTTTTAGTTCTACATATTTATATTCGTCGTCGCGTCATATTCGTCGTATAATCAATTAAAACATCTTATTAATTTCCAAGACGACCTCGATTGTACAAACACACGTAATCTACTCTTATCAATTTTTCATAATTCACAATTCATTCTTTTTCTATTTAAGATAATAAATTCATAAGTCTCCTTAAGTTTCAAAGTGGAAATTTTCAATACAGAGACGAGCGATGTGACAATGCAGTTCTGTTCTAATTATAGCGTCAACGATATATAATATTCTCCATAAGTATACCTTATGAACATGCACATACATTGATTGTCAAGGTTAGGGATAAATTGTTTGCTTCCTATTTCATTCTTAGTCAAATCGTTTAGTGTCATTTTAAATTATGCCTTTATCTTCGTTATAGTGATTCTTTATTTTTTTTCTGCTATTTCAAATTGTATGTAATTTTGTACTACATTATATAGTTAAGAGCTCTAGATAATAACCAATTTGGTCGTGACTTAGAGTTAGGACAGATATATCTTTATCTTCCTACCTGTGTGCTTTGTTCTTTTTGAATGGCATTACGCGTTTTTTTTTTCCATTAGTTCCTATTAGCTGTTGTTATGAAATCAGTCTTCACAAGATCAGTCAATATTTTCTTCCCCATTAGGTATGGAATGTAAGAATAAAAAATTATCAGGAATTAATGAAACGATTTCAGGTAATTAAAAAAATAATAATTTTATAAATTACAGGATCTCAAAACGTACTTGGACTCTTCGAAGAATGGCGTGATCTATATAAGCTTTGGTACAAACGTGAAGCCTTCACTTCTTCCACCGGACAGAGTACAATTAATGGCTAAAGTCTTCTCTCGGTTACCTTACGATGTCTTGTGGAAGTGGAACAAGGATGAACTGCCAGGACGCTCTAAGAATATCAGGATATCTAAATGGCTACCACAGTCAGACCTTCTAAGTAAGTAATATATATCAGGATTCAAGACAATACTTCAGCTATTCAAGACTATAATAACATTGTGATTGCTAAAATTTATCATGATTTTTCAGGGCATCCAAAGATCAAATTATTCATAACACAAGGAGGTTTACAATCAACAGACGAGGCTATCACAGCAGGAGTACCTCTAATTGGTGTACCAATGTTGGGAGATCAGTGGTACAATGTTGAAAAATATGAGCATCACGGCATTGGAATCAGACTTGATTTACTCACGATGACCGAAGAAGGATTTTGGAATGCTATAACCACTGTAATTAGTACTGAAAGGTTTGTTTTTAAAATCTCTTTGATCGTTATCTTGATATTTGTTGTGTTTGTTCTGTTTCATGTATACTCGGGGTCGACGCAATACGTCTTCTTATTTCATTCCGTCCTGTTATCCTTCACGCTATCACTGACTCCCTTTTCTTTTATATTATTCATCAGTTTTCTTATCTAATCTCTCCGTCTTTTCTTCAGCTTCCTTCTACTATGGCAACTGTTTTAGTCATATGCGTTTCATATCTCCTCTTCACCTGTCCAAGTCTTAAAATCCATTTCATTTTTATAATTTTCGTTTCATTTTGAACTTATTTTGACGAGACGTATGAGTATTGATAATATTCTGTGACATTAAAACGCCTTGTTGCAGTCAAAATAAACTAATATCTATCTATTGATTAAAATCTTTACACTTAGTAACATTTAATTTGAATTAATGCCATATCCGTAATTTGCAGTTATCGACACAACATAGTAAAACTGGGAAACGTGATGCGCGACCAGCCTCAGCCTCCACTGGAACGCGCCGTATGGTGGACGGAGTACGTGCTGCGTCACGGAGGTGCGAAACATATGCGCGCGCCCACTGCTAACATGTCGTGGGCAGAGTATCTAGAATTAGAACTAGTCCTTTTTGTATCAGCAATCGCTCTTGGGTTTATTCTGGTATTCATATTTGTTGCATATAACTTATGGAAACTGTTCAATACGTATCAAGTCCACACAAAATTTAAGAAAAATTGAATTTTTGTTTTTTTGAGAATTAGGATCAAAATCTTAGAAAAATTAGAAAATTTAAATCAATTATGTTGTGATATTGTAATACATAGATCAATTACCTGTTAAAAATAAGTACACAAACGATGTTATCCAAATAAATGTAGGTAATTTTGCATTTTTTTTTTTCTATCTTTAAGAGAAGGCAAATGAGCATTTAAATTATCATATGATGCACTTATCTATATACTATAGTAGCTTTACCAGCCGTCCGGTAATAGACCGAACCGAACCCAAATCGTCGACAGTGCGTAGTGATCCACGCGCTCCTCAAAAAAATACTGTAAGGGCACAGCAAGGCCAATTTTCCGAAAAGGAAACCAATAGTCTTAGAACGCAAAGGGCACCTGAACTGCAAGTGTGGTTTTAATCAGTAAAAGTCTGGTAAAAGTCCGAACGAATTTAAAAAAAGAACCTATACCAACTTGAAATTCAAGTTTCTTTAATATTTTTCCTTTATCGATGTCAATATGTCTTAACAATATTAAGTAAGTTCTTACATCTGAATTTTAATATTTCACATTGTAACTTTGAACCTTTAAGCATAAAAAGTAAGGGTGTAAGTTATACTGGACCATCTCAACTAAGCACAAGAAGCGAGGTAGTAATTAATAGACCATCTCAACATTTTCACAATCGCATTCATTGGACAATGTATTGGCAAAGGCTAACAAAAGACGATTAATTACTTCGATATGATTCGATAACTCATAAAACATCACAATGCTTGTATGTACAAAGTTTATTACACAATTTTCGAGGAATACGAAGCACTGTTGTTATTTCTCACGGAGTGTCGAAGTAATATATTTATTGTAATTCGGAATACAAGGGAAAATAGCCTGTATGCCGTTGAGGTAAACTTCAATATTATTTTGAACTTATAGGTGCCTTTTGTTTGGTTGTGTTAGTATGGAACATGGAATAACAATGTGCTATCTGTCTCATCGGATTAGGGTTGAAGAAGTACTGCTGTACATGAAGCTTGAAGTTCGATTCCCGTGTCGAGCAAAGTGATATTGTGCTTTTTTGGGTTACTGACGATTCGGACACAGTGTCCAAATCGACACATTTTATGTTCAATATTTTTTCACTGATGACTCAAACACAACTTAATTTATTGAAACTGTCTAGTACAGGCGACAGGCACATAAAAAAAAGGTTTTAAAATAATAAATAAAGAAATTCAGTACCCGAAGTTGCCACCTTAAATCCACCATAAAATAGTTTTGGTAGAGCTTTTTTCTCCATATTATATTAAATTTTAAAACTTATTACCTGACTGTACTAAACAACACGTTAATTGTGTGTCTGAATCGTCAGTGAAAAAAATATTGAAATAAAAATGTACCACTGTGTCCGAATATATAGTATCCAAATCGTCAGTAACTCGCTTTTTCAATTCAAATTTCTCTGTAGGAGCTCGGAGAAAATCACCAAATCTAAGTAACAATAGGATAAAATAATATTGCTTGCTGAATAGATAGTTGACAGGGCCGAATTCCCTCTCACTCCGGACCGTGGCCTGAATCAGGGCCCAGCGCGAAATGTTGCCTTTGCCGATCGCCTCCATGAGAACACGGCGATGCTACACCCAAGTGGGGCACACCTCCACCGTATGCTCCACCGTGTCTTCAGGGCGGTCCGCACAATGGTGATACCCGGACGTTTCTTCCGCCTGAATCCGGTGCAAGAACCTCACGACACTACCATGTCCAGTGAGGACCAGCGTCATGCGTAAGGCAAAGACGTCGTAACGCCTTTCTAGACTATCTTCAAAGATCACCATAACTATGGCGTGCCCAACAATATAAGTGACGATGTTTTCATAGTTTTTTCCCATAAATTTTGATACTCATTGATTAGTAGATAATATACTCAATGATTCCTTAATCAATTAGTATTTAAGTTTATTCCTAAAACTGGTCCTTTTGTTCCAACGTTCTGATCATGAAACTTTAATCTCTGTATTATAATTTCAATAGACAGTTTAATCTGATTATCCATGTAGATTACTCTATGAATAATAACTGTTACTGTTTGAATTCATACCTCCTTTCGTGGAAAATCTTCATTTGAATCTAGATTGCTTATTAGAAGCTCACACTTCTATCTAATACCCAGAAACTATGTATAACTCTAAGGCAATTTCCTCAGTAGGACGCAATAGCGGTGCTGCTAGTTCGAGCAGCTAAAAAAATGCTTGCAACTCTATAGTGGTACCTTATCTGGTCACTGTTGGTCAAGCAGTCAATCATACATTTTTTGACGTTATGACATGACTTCGCCGTTATGTTGTCCCAGTAAACACGGCCCATTTACGCGCGAGGGCGCTAATCTCGATCCCGATTTCCAGCCACCGTAGGCGCGGGCTTGCGAGCAATGGGTAGTTCGCCGTCCGACCGTCTGGTAACCGTCCGGACCGAGCCCAAGTTATCGACGGCGCGTACTGTTTCACGCGCCCCTCAAAGAGCCGAAGCCTACTGGGGCCAAGGGTCTGATTCTGAAAGGAAGACTCGGCCCCAGTACGAAAGGCAATGAAGGAAAAGGAGTGGGTTTTCAGTCAGTAAAAGTACTGACACTATTTCGCGCTCCGCCCAAGAGCGGGGGATGTCATAAGATGATTTTCCGACCGAAAAAAACACATGCGCCACCATCAGTGAAACATTCGAGTGAGCATGACGAACTCTCAACTGCCATGCTCATTTATGTCAAACAAGTCCAATAGTAACATAAAAACCATAAAATAGCTCCATGGTACAACCACAAATTTTGAAAAAAAAAAATGCTTCTACATTATACAATACTTATCATATTATACAATTACAAAAAAAAAACATTGCGACCTCATATTTCTGAAACACAACAATTTAGAATATCATATTCCTGATTTGATTTTGTCTCGTTCCACATAAATACCGTTTTTTACAAACTTTATTATTAACCGTAAATTGGTAGAAAAAGCAAAATGGCTATTACATCATTCATAAAAAACGTTCCAAACCCAGTTGTGTTATTGCAGTGGAAATTTCCAAGATCAGTGTCACTAGGCGTGTAGTGGTATCTTCAGATATGTCACAGTCAATAAAAGTTTACTGTATTTCGATCATGGAGGTCAATCTCGACGATGTGTAGTCAAGCGTGGACACCAATATAGGTGCACTTTTTGTTCTTTTACTGTCTTCATCCAACGGGACACGACCAGGGAAATGTCAGGCGCACCATCAACTTTCAAACTCCGGGCTGCGACATAGGAATTAAATTGTTAATGGAAATGGAATAGGATGGAATTGAACCCCAAACCCCACACTAGACAATCGGCCTTGCGATCACGAGACAAGCAAAGCAGCCAATAATATAAAAATATCAACTATCTCAAATTACTCACTGACTTATCAACGGTCAGCCCAAATCTTTGGACGTAGAACGCTAGACCGAATGTAAAAAAAAAAAATTTTTTTTTTTCCATCCAGTGGAATACTTTTTTAACACTGAGCGATATAGACTGTGTTATGTTTTCTACTTTAAGTGGGTAAAGCCGGGGACAGAAACAAGTTAACTATTCAACTGCACCTAACACGTTTTTAAACTGATAACCTTAAATGCATATTAATATTGACTTAATTGATAACCTTAATTCGTTTTTAACGCGCACATCAAAGGACTGGAACAATTAGCCTGCTTTGGTCTTCCCGTCCGATTATAATTTAGGTGTCTTCAAGGCTAGAGTGAATAGGCTCTTAATTAACTAGTGCACCTCATCTTCAACGATTGCATCTCTGCTTACCATTGGTGGGATCGCAGTCAAGCACTAGTTTTTTTTTTTTTATTGGGTGGGAAAATCATCTTATGACATATCCCGCTCTTGGGCGGAGCGAGAGATAGTGTCAGACTTTTACTGACTAAAAACCCACTCCTGTTCCTTCGTTGCCTTCGTCCCAGGACCCCGGGTTTCGTTTTCACACTACCCGTGGCAGTCAAGCACTAGTGTATATATCTTTTTTTTTTAATAACCTACTGGAAAAATACTTTTTATTGTTTCTGAATCATATTTCTATTCAGTATGACTTTTTGACTTGAGATATTTATTGTTTTTGTCAGTTCATTACCAAAGTCACTTTGAGATAAACTAACAGACAATGCGGTGCTCTATTTCAAGACATTTTTCATCAGCCTCGGTGGCGCAGTAGGCAGCGCGTAAGTCTCATAATCTTAAGGTCGTGAGTTCGATCCTCACCCGGGGCATATCTTTTGGTAATTATTAGCCTAGACGGAACGTCAGCCGTCAAAAACAGTATGAATTGCGTTTAATTAGAGAAGGAAGGAGGGATATATTTAGTCAAAATTGAATTTTTTTTTAATAAAAAAATACCTCGGTTAGAGATTAAATAAAGCATTGCCATACAACGTGGCGATATGCCACCAGTCTTTTAAACATACTTCCAGTCAAGAACGATGCGGATTATAATTTTTGTTACACATATTTTCAATAACAGTTTATTACTTTCAGTGTTTATTTAATAATACTTAATTAGTGAAGTGTTTGAATTTTTCTTATTTTAGTATTTAAACTCTCAGGCCAAATTTCAAGGTGTACCGAAAACGGTACACCTTGAAATTTCGTAAAAATTAGGTTTAAGTTAGCTGGTACCAAGGTGTACCATTTTCGGTACACTGAGGCCTGAGAGGTTAATTAATTACAATTTAAAAATATAATTAAAAAAAAATTGGATAATTTTTATTTTTATACGTGGAATTTGGGACCGCAGTCCCGGTCCAAAGGACTCCACGACCTTCAAAGATTACCTCTATTAAAAATTAAATGAATAATAATCTTAATAAGTCAAATTTAGTTTGTAGGTAAAACGTTTAAATTCTCATTATTATTTATTATATATTCCTCATTAAATCACATGACAGACATTTATAAAAAACTAGCTTCTGCCAGCGGCTCCGCTCGCGTTAAATTTGGTTTCTCCATACAAACTTTGAACCCCTGTTTTACCCCCTTAGCACACCCAACAAGGAACCCAAATTTTAATTATGTAGGTGTTATAATTTCTGAGTTGATTAATCAGTGAGTGGTATTTCGCTTTTAGAAGATAAGTGATGAGATATATTAAGGGCTGTCAGTATACAAACTTCAGAAATACTAGTTATCACAATAATTTAAAAAAGGCGGATGTTTGTAAGTGTATGTTTGTTACTTTTTCACGCTCAAACGACTGATCGATGTCAAAGAAACTTGATAAACAGCTAGACCATATTCTAAAATAGCACATAAAATACTTTTTATCGCGAGTGTATGTTCTTTTGGGTTAATTTTCTATGATTACACTGGCGAAGCCGCTAGCAGCAGTTAGTATTGCACTAATATTATAAAGGTGAAAGTTTGTGTCTGTATGTTTGTTACTTCTTCACCCTCGAACGGCTGAACCAATTTCGAAACAGCAGCCAGTAGTATACAGTGTTATTAGTAAAACACTAGCAACCTCTCAAGACTATGTTAAGAACATCATAAACAACAACTTTTGTTCTATGACTTTTAAAAATGTATCATACATTGGTTCATCAGATTTTCATACAAAAATAAAAATATTTAAATTGAACGTTCTAAATGTTAGAAAGTCTATGCGAAGCAAGCGATAGTACAATAGCAGAGGGGAGCGGGGATCCTGCGCGGGAGGCGTAGGTGGATACAGCAAAATACAGAGTTAAAATATAGTAGAGAGTACAACTAAATATTGAAGATTTGTTTTTTGGAAATGTATTATGTTTTGTAAAAAGTCATAGAACAAAAGTTGTTGTTTATGATGTTAGTAATACAGTTCTGCAAGGTTGATAGTGTTTTACAAGTAACCCTGTATAATAATAATGAGTATATTCACCCAAAACTCAGTTTCCTATAGAATAGTATAGAATATACTTTTTGTACACCAAAATACAAAACTACTCACTACTACTACTTGTCGAAAATCCACTAAATTCTCTTCAAAGCCCACTCCACACTATGAAACCTGCGGACAGTTGTAATTTGCGCTGCGGTTTCCACCGCACTGTCTAATTTTCAACACGTATGAAGGACATTTTGGACTTTACCTATTTCGTAGAATGTCTGCTACGTAATTGTGTTTGGTCCCTTCATGACATATTACGAAGTTTGCAGGATGTTCCGTTGCTAAGGAACCAACAGGGTCTGTTTGTAGTTTGTCGTAGAGATAACTTAATATGTTATGGAGGAAATTGCCGTTAATAGATGTAAGAATATGGGTGGAGACTAGTTGTTAATGGCACTGACTGCTACGCTGGAGGTCTTGGGTATGATTGGCTCCCAAGGCTTTTTTTTTGTAATGAGTACGATCATTTGTTCTGCGTCTGGGTGTAATATATCTATAATATGTATTTAAGAGTAGTGGTGGCTGAGTGGTCACGACCCCAACTTACGAGTTTGAACCCAACCAGGCGCATTACTTTGTGTAATTTATTTCATCATAGCTCTCAAAACGGTGAAGGAAACATCGTGAGGAAACCGAACCAAAAATTCAAAGACATGTGACGTTGACCAATCCGCAATGGGCCTGCGTGGTGGATTACGGCCCATTACCTCTCCTAGAAAGAGGCTTGAGTTCCAGCAGTGGGAAAATTAAAAAAAAGCTGATTATGCTATGCTATGCCATATATTATGTACAATTTGAATATCATAAAAATATCAGCTTCTTTGTGTTTGGCCACATTTCTTTTCTTTTTATATATTATAAATTAATACTTCATTGCAATCCCAACTGATGGTAAGCAGTGATGCAATCGATAATAGTGCGCACTAGTTTATTAAGAGCCAATTCAATCTAGCCTTGAAGACACTTAAATAATTATAATCGGATGAGAAGACCGCAGCAGGCAAATTAGTCTGAATTAGTCCTTCGATGTAAGCGGTATAAACGCGAGGCGAAACGCTTAGTATGGAACTTAGAACTTAAAAAAAAAAACTTTAAACATTATTATGAATTCACTAGTTCTATGCCAACGCAGGTCAGTGCTGACCGATAGTGAATGTGTTCCAATGGTCACTGATCAAAGGACCTGTCGAAATTTTAGCAGATTACCGCATACGTTAGATATTCATTTGTCAATATGTACGAGATTACCATTCTATGCTATTTCTTTCAACGGAGTGTCAGTCGTTAAACATTGGAAAGTCATAATGACGCCACTATATTAGTTGATTACCATACTTATCTCAATCAACAATTATGAAATCAATGATAGACTATTCTGACACTATTTTAATAGCAGACTTGAAGCCCAGGTGTGTTGTTTTGGGGATGGATGACGATTTGGCATTGGGTGGCTTTATTTATGCGAAAAAAAGTTTTGAAAAGGTACAAAAAGAAACCGAACTATATGGATTAAAGACTGGTTAAAAAAAAAACAGCATTATTTGCACATCAATTTATTAAATGAATTGAAATTTACTCCCAAAGACTTGCGTAACTATCTGCGTATGGATGAAGAAACTTTTTTGAAACTTTTGGTATGGTAACGCCATTTATAAGAAAACAAGATACTGATATGCGACAAGCTACATCTCCACACAAAAGATAAACAGCCACTTTAAAGTTTCTGGCAACTGGTAGGAGTTACAAGGACCTGAAATTAACAAAAATAATATATACAAACAAAATCTTAAGCTATATTATATTGGTATAGATTTTAACTTATAATTTACAAGTAAATACGTACATGTAGGCGACTAGTAAAAGCTTTTTTTTAGCCCATTGAAACTTATACAACACCGGCACACACGTTGAAATAAACTTGCGCAAACACAAGTTTGCACAAGTCGGGAATCGAACATTGGAACTTTTTTTTTTAAATTGTACAAGGCATAAATTTGCGCAAGTATCTTCCAAAACACTTTAAAGTATACTTGTGCAAGTCTTAACTTGCGCAAGTATACTGGAACGTGTGTGGCTATTAAGGTAGTCAGTAAGCCAAAGTACCTTGCCTTGTGCAAAATTTCACTTCCTAGTTTCAGTAGTTTCAGCTGTGCGTTGATATATCAGTCAGTTTCTACTTTTATTATTAAAATTAAAATTAAATTAAAATATAAAAATACATATTATTTATGCATCTACAAAGTGAATTAAATTCGCTTTCTTGATGAAAAAGATAACCTCTCCCAACTGTGAGGTGTGTGGAGTTGCAGACGATATGCATCACTTGTTAATGGAATGTGTTCAGTATGAGGCTGATAAGAGTAAGTTGTTCAGGGTTTTGAAGTTGAACAAGAACAATATACATGGTACATTCCACCAAATATTGAGCAAGCCGACTTCCGATGATGCGAGAAAGTTCTTCGACTTTATGGCCCTGATCCATTGATCTCGTTTGTTGTTAAATAATAATTGTCTTAGGGTACGATGGGACTGACATACGCTGTGCGTTATAAAAGTCCCTAAATTATAAAAGAAAAAAAAATGAATTATTTCTGAGACATTTCGTATAAATACATAAATGTTTAATAGCACCAATCTAACATGACATAAACTCGGCAAGCATAACCAATCTTCGAACAATGAGGCTGTACTATTTAACCACAATTCCGTAACTGTGTTGTGGGCAAAATAATTGATACTAGGGACTGTGATGTATGTGAAACAATTTATGTTATTCACATGATGTATCTGAAATTTTCCTGCTGCGGTCTTCCCGTCCAATCATAATTTAGGTGTCTTCAAGGCTAGAATGAATGGGCTCTTAATAAACTAGTGAGCTTCACCATCAACGATTCCATCACTGCTTACCATCAGGTGGGATCACATTAAGCACTCGTTTATATCGATGTAAAACAAATAACTAACATCAGAAGCTGTGTGGTTCCCAAGTAGCCAAGACAAGGCGATAATCACTAGTCTACTTCGTAATAAAATTTATGTAGAAAATTATCTCGCTTAATCCGATTTGATTGTAGAGGACTAAGTAATGACTCTTTTATATTACCTCGTAAAATTCAAAATGACTGTTTTGAGCAAGGTTAATGTTTTATTTGAATACTTTGTTTCGATTATATGGCCAGCCCCCCTAGCTAAGTTACAATCGTATCGTTCGTGCCAAATGCCTCGAGTAGGCCACGCCTCTAATTCCTTTGTTCTGACGTCATCTCAACGCTCAGTCACAACAACACGTGGTCAGAACAAAGAAATCGGATGCGTGGCCTATTCGAGGCGTTCGGCACGAACGAAACGATTGTAACTTGGCTAGGGGGGCAGGACTTATTAAGTATTAAAGGGTAACCAGACGGTTGCAAACTAGCGTTCCAACCAACGTGACCTTGGTTTGTTTGTTTGGTTTGTGTTGCGGCTACATGGATTTAAACCACGCATCAATACGTTGAGTATTTGGGAAAAATTGCCTCCCAACCAAGGGCATTAAAAGTCATGGATTACAACTCCTGCCTACACGGATTGAAACTAGCAAGGTCACCTTGGTTGGGAGGTTGGTTTGCAACCGTCTAGTCACCCCTTTAAGTGTGAACACTGAGTATTAAAATTTTATGAGTGGGTTCAGTTCCAATACCTCAATTGCTTTATGCCTATTCAGTTTTGATCCTGTAAATATTTAAAGGTCCGAAAATTTACTTGTTAGGTTATTTTGCGTTGTAAAGGTATGTTTTTATTCTTGAACAGACTTATGATTAGCCTGTGTGGATCATGAAATCATGGAAGAAGGCACACAGTATCGACCCCAACATAAATTTGAATAGCTATACTAGAATGAGTTACTGGGCGTAAAATGTAAACATAAAGCAGAACGGGAGAAGATACTCATCCCTCTATGTCCCGACCAGATAGATATTATGTGTGTGTACACTCACTGTGTTTGCACTGTTGAAGTGAAAGATTGTAAACCATTTTGGCTTGTTGCTAGGTGGTAAATGACGTGCCGTGTAGAAAAATAGAGTAGAACGACTCCTCCCTTAAAATGAAGGTTTGCACAATACCAGGATAATCCTAGGCACAGCTCAGCACAAACGATGATACAGTTTTTAGGGCACAAATACCAATTTTCACATGATTTTCGATTTTTGAATGCAAGCGCAACACTTCGCAGTTCAGTCAAAAAAAGCCATTGAATTTGCGGATTTCAACGAAATGTCATTCCATATTTGATTACGTGGGTCGCTTGGTCCCTTACGTGCATGTGCAGGAAAGGGGTAAGAATAGGAAATGCAAACAAAAACAACAAAAAATGAATTTATTGAAGAAGAAAGAAAAAATGAAAAACATTTATTTGGCGGAACAAGGCGCAAATTTAGAACTAACAAATTATAAGTAGGTATATTAAGTGAAAACTATGCGGTACATCCACGTAAAACGGCCGAATGGTTAGCATAATGCCGTGACCACACGTAAAATGTGACGACTCTACGGCACTTGTTCTCAGCGTGGGCCGGTAACGGTATCGACATAAAGACGCCGGCACGGTATTGTGTGCTAATAGATTTGAATAAGATAGATAAATAAAAATAAATTCTAGGCGGGGAGCGGACGGGGGTATTTTTTTTATTTAATTTAAAAAAATATGGCGAATTAGAATTAACGTAACCAGTGGGACAATGCCCGATAGTAGTGATTGTATTATCTTGAATACTTGCTATGTTAATTGCGTCGATGACTTCTACGTAGTACATACAACAATAATCGTCTTTTAGCTTTTTCTTCCAATAAATGTAAATTTATTGGAAGAAAAATTATTAACTTTCGTTAGATTTTCACCATCTATACATGTCATGTATGATATGATGTTTTTGCTCGCTGCTTACCTTGTAGAAAGGAGTCCCTGGTGTCCTAAAATACAAGCCATGGATTAATTTAGGCACCAGTCTCCCACAAATTAACATTGTTAAATCACATCGATATTCTAACTTTTAATTTCCTACTGTTACCGTTATTTGTGGTACATAAATAAATATTATTATTATTATCATAAGTTGGTGACTCATTTCATTTCAAGTGTCTAAGGGAGTCCAACCCTGGAATCTCGGATTTTTGGAAGCTATCTCTGGAAATATGGAAATGGCATTTAGACATATACATACTTGTTTTATGGGAGATTTGCGTGACATAAATCTGGTTTTTATGAGGTGGTAGGTTTTTTTTTTTATTGGTTGGGAAAATCATCTTATGACAAATCCCGCTCTTGGGCGGAGCGTGAGATAGTGTCAGACTTTTACTGACTAAAAACCCAATCCTATTTCTTCGTTGCCTTCGTCCCAGGGCCCCATGTTTCGATGAGGTGGAAGGTAAATGTGACTATGTAAAAAATTGCCAAACTTGAACGTGGCACTGGGGTGAGTGCATTGCTCGCAACACAGATGGTAGAGTCTGGTTTCAGACCTGGCCACAGCACTGTGACAACTCTCGTCAAAATTACTGATGACATAAGACTGGCCATGGATCATAAGTGTTTAACGGTATTGGTTTTACTGGACTTCAGCAGTGCCTTTAACTCAGTTGACTTTGACATCCTCTTAGGAATCCTTTTCTCCCTTAATATCTCTGAATCAGTTATTGAGTGGTTCAAATCTTATCTTCGGGGTCGCTCGCAGTCCGTTCGATTCGATGAGGACTCCTCTGAATGGTGTGATTTGACCGCGGGTGTTCCTCAGGGTGGAGTCCTCTCTCCTCTACTCTTCTCAGTTTTTATAAACGCTATCACTAAGGTCCTAACTTCTAATTTTCATCTCTATGCAGACGATTTGCAGCTATATCGGCATTTTAAAGTAGGCAAACTTGCTGAGACTCTGGTTGCCATCAATGAGGATCTTGAAAATATCAATAAGTGGGCTAAATGTTATGGACTCTTACTGAACCCAAAAAAATCTCAAGCACTCATTATTGGTGGCAGATACATGCTCAACTTATTAGATGACCAGTCGCTCCCGCCAGTAGTTTATGATTCTGCACCAATATTATACACCAAAAGTGCGAAAAACCTTGGCGTCCATATGGACACTAACCTCTCATGGGAGACCCATATTGCCGATGTGAGTAAGAGGTTATTTTATTCTTTTCAGTCTCTTAAACGTCTCCAAAAATTTTTGCCATTTCATACAAAGGTTGCTCTTGCTCAATCTCTTCTTCTACCGCTCATAGACTATGCGGATGTCTGTTTTCTAGATGCTACGGAGGTACTTCTAAACAAACTCGAGCGATTGCAGAATTTGTGCATCCGCTTGGCCTCCGCAAATACGATCATGTGTCGGAGTTTCGGACCAGGTTAAGGTGGCTGCCAATTCGGCGTCGGCGAGATATCCACATTCTATCCCTTCTCTTTACTATCCTGTACAATCCCAATGCTCCTCAATACCTTCGTGAACGCTTTGAGTACCTTGTGCCAAGGGGTAAACCCTGTCGCACTATCAATTCTCTTCTCCTTTGTACACCGTGTCATACTTCTAGCTGCTATGATGGCTCCTTTACTGTAACTGCAGTGCGTCTTTGGAACGCTCTCCCACATTCCCTTCGCGACAGCCCTTCTCTGGACGTCTTTAAGAGGAAAATTAAAGAGCACTTCCTTTCTCAATTGACATAGTATTAGTATATATTGTTATATATATTATATCTGTATGTATGTATATATATATATATATTAGACTTATTTATGTATGTTTATGTTGTACACTGGATCCTACCCTCGATTGTGATCTCTCTCTGTCACTCAAAGGTTTGCTGGGAGAAAACTCATTGTTGAGTTAAGCTTGCCTTTTACATAAATTGTCAAATCCATGTATTGTAGTTAAGTTTTGTGTGTACGATAAAGAATAAGAATAAGAATGGTCAATAGGGCCGATAGGTTCTGAAGTGACGACCCAGTACTGATAAACGCCATCTACAAGCTGGACTGAAGATCTAGTGGGAGTCGTGGGAAACCAGTTGATGTGAGAGGCATGTGGCATCCATTACACGATAGGTTTTGCTGTCAGTTTTGGCACAATCAAATATTTTAACTGACGAAAAACCTACCGTATAATGCGATGATTGACGTTTGCATGATGAAAAACGTATGGCGATAAAATTCCGTCATTCAAACATCATTCATGATTGATAGTTTTGATTGACGCTTGCATGACCGTGTAATGGACGCCTAAGACTGGCCATTGTGTCGACGCTTAGGGAAAGCCTATATCAAGCAGTGGACGTCTTTTGGCAAAAACAATGATGATTAATATATTTTACACAATTAATTGATAAACTCTTTTTGAACACTAAAACCAGACTTGGGTTTTACGCTAAATTCACCTCATCATAAAACGTTATCTCTAAAACGTTGTACAAACGCTTAAAATTTTCCAGAACATTCATCACACAGATATAGCCCTTAAACGAAACGCATACTAAGATTTTGAACCTTATTTATCAGCTAATATAATTGCTTTTCGACTGTAGAAAATTTTACTCAAACATAAGACAGTCGAAAAGAGCTTTATAGCGATAAAATATAATTTGAAAGCTGCCTGAAACAACGAATAGTTGAGATATGAATGAAAATTAAATACATTATTGCGTTATAAAGTTTTATTAATAATTAAAACGTTGTTTTATTGAGTATTGTAGTACTTAATTAGCTATAAGACTGTTATCGTCAGAAAATTAGCTTAGAATAATAATATTCTACAACTTTCACACAACGCCATCTAGTCCCAAACTAAGCAGAGCTTATGGTATGAGTACTAGACAACTGATAAACATATTTATATATTTCTTAATTAATACATACTATAGATAAATTACACTCAAACACAGAGCAAATGATCGTGCTCATCATACAAACATTTGTCCTGGGTAGGAATCAAACCCACGACCTCCGGTATATTATTCAAACCTAATTTTTAATGGTTAATTAAAACAATACACGTTCAATTAAAATAATTAACGTAGTCTATTACAATGTTGGAAATGATATATTGTTTCGAGTGTAACTGACTGTTGCTTAATTATTAGATATAACTGAATTATTTGAATAACATAATTTTGAATTAATAATAAATTTGAATTGAATATAATTGTAGTAACAAATTAACATTGAACCGTGGATACCCTCGCATACTGTCTCTCACAAAACTCCAGAAAATCATATTATAGTAACGAAAACTTAAAACATAATAGCCAATACCGTTATTACCAACAATACCAGCGCTGCATTATTTTCTTTGTGTTTTAAATCATCATCATCATCATCATTATCTTGCCCTTGTCTCGTGTTATTTGGGGTCGGCGCAACACGTTTTTTTCTTCCATTCTGCACTGTCACTCGTCATGCTATCACTAACTTCCTTTTCTTTCATATCACTCTTCACACAGTCCATCCATCTTTTCTTTGGTCATTACAGCATAATGCTGAGATAGAAGTATTTTTGGCCTCGTACAGGTTTTTTTATCTATTGAATGTTTTATTTTTTTTAAAGTTAAGTGTTAATACTAGTAATAGGGAAGTTACTTTGTATTTTATTGTTGTTTGTCCTGTGCGTGTCACAAATAAATGTTTTTCTTTATTTCTTGCTTACTCTTAATCAAAATCCAATTCACAACCTAAAACTATAGATAACTCTTCAAGAGACACAGACTATACATAGTGAGGTTGCAATAAAATGCCCACTAACGTTTCAGTCCGACCGCAATTGTTCGCGTAACGATCGCGCTCCCGTCAAGTGGGCCGGAAAGCGATAACAGGACAATTTATGTCATCGCTACTATGTTGCACGGGCTAGGAACCAAAATAAAGGACAAGAGGGCCTAAAGTTGCATTTTACTATACTGCACGGGTTAGGAACCAATACAAAGGACCAGAGGGTCTAAAATGCATTCTATAACTGTTTCGTTTTAGCAAGCATAAGCATATCAGCCTTTAAATGTTCCCACTGCTGGGACTCAGGCCTCCTTTCTAGGGGAGGGAATGGGCCGTAATCCACCACGCGGGCCCAGTGCGGGTTGGTGCATGTCATTGACATCACATGTATTCAAATTTTTGGTTCTAGAACATGCCGGTTTCCTCACAATGTTTTCCTACACAGTTTTGAGAGCAGTAGTGATGAAATAAATTACGCAAAGTAATGCGCCTGGCTAGGTTTGAACTCAAGACTTACAACTCGTAAGTCGTGGCCGTTACCACTCGGCCACCACTGCTCTTTTTTAGCAAAGGAACCTGTAAAAATAAACTGTCTTAATCAATTAAAATAAAATAAATTCAAAATATTTATTTCAAACTAGCAGCTTCACAGCGAGTGGCAGTGGGCTGGGCACATTGCTCGTAGAACGGATAGTAAAATTATTATACTTGTGAAAGAATTTTTAAAATCAGTCCAGTAGTTTTTCAGTTTTTTTATTACAAACAAAAATACATTGTTTTTTATAATCTTTATAATATTAAGTATAGTATACTCATATTTTTTTTCTCTTTATAATATTAGCATAGATTTATTTATTTATATATACTTTATCGCATACCAAAATTAAAAATTTTCAAATTTGAATTATAATACATAAGAAACATACAATTGGCGGCCTTATCGCACTCGGCAATTTTTTACAGGCAACCCAGAATGGATAGAGATTGCCTGGACACAAAATGGGGTTGCACTTGGTGCAAATATAAAAGAAAAAAAAAAACTTATTGATACTTAATACTAAAATAGATAGATATAACATTTACAGGCAAGATTCAAGATTCAATGCATTTTATTTCAAATAAACCATTCATAGGTACTTTTGAAATGTCAAGAAGTAAGGTCAGAAAAAAAAATTGCTAATGACACATTCCAAAGCGTAGATCTCTGTGGAGAAGAATGTGCAAAAAACTCCATGAACACTCTTTTCAATCATGTTATGTATTAAAAATATCTCGGTTACATGTTGCTTGTCGCTAATATCATATGAGAACAATGTAAATTAAATAAAATTAAATATAGATATTAAACTTTTGAATAATCAAAAAGTCGATCACTCAGAAATATGAAGCTAATTGCGCATTCATGCAAACATGTCAAGATCTTAATGGAGAAGACTACGTGCAAGAAACTCCATAGACACTCTTGAGGATTTCGATAAAATAGCCGTAAGGACTATCCAAGCCGTAATATGATGTACAAATGTCAGCCGAGACTGAGAAACAAGGTGGCTTTCTAAAGCCCTTTCTTTTACTATGGTCACCCTTCTACACACTAACCTCAGAAAGCATTGCTTAACCTTAAAGAGGAGCATAAGTAAAACGCAAGCAGGATCTTGGAACAGAATGTTTTTTTGATCACGTTGTTCATCAGTCGCGATCGAGATCAGGATCGTGAATGAATGAACGAAGCGTCGATGTCCATACGCACTCGCTTTGTTAGCTGTGCCATTAGCTCGGCTATCTCTCTCGTTTGTTGCATTACGGCGTCTCGGAGGTCCTGATCTCCGTGCGTTTTCTGTTCTTGTACACGTGGTGGCAACCATGTTTTGTATGACCTTGACAAGTGCAGGAACATACGGTTTGTACTTATGTGGCGGTTTGATGATGCATTTTGACTGCCATTAGTGCTAGAACATCGAGTGATGTTAGTTCACTTCTTTCCAGGACTGCTCGTGTTGACATCGGTAAGTGCTACAGTCATAAAATTTGAAGTGTTGAGTCGGGTATTTTCTCGCGCGTAGGTTCTCGCATGCGTCTGAGCACTTGTGACGGCTTTTGGTCACCGAGTTCAATCTCGTTAAGGAGTTTGTGTAGCTGCTTCGTTTCAGATTCCTCATACATGGAAAGAAGCTTTTCCTTCGCTTCCTCATATCTTCCAGTGTGGGTTTTGCCCATTATAATGTCACTGATTTACTCGACGTCCCTTTTTTCGAAATGGGCCACCATCAGTTTCATTTCCCAAACCATAATGTCGGTTGGTCACGCCAAAACAATAATGTGCGGGCTTAGACGGAGATAGTTTCAATTTTTTCTACCATTTCGAGATAAGGGTATGCACAAGAACGTTCATCGGGGTCACCATTTTACCGAAGGTTATGGTAAGTAAAACGCAAGCAGGATCTTGCTATAATCCTTATTCTATTAAATTCCTAAATTAATAGTAAGCTAGTGCGCAGGTCCACCGTCCTATAGTGATATGTCGCAGCTGTCGCCTCTTCGATCGTGAAGTTTACTAGATACGTAAATACATCTAAACAATACGCGGCCGGCTCGCGCGCCGTAGCGATTGATGAACGCGCTCCGCACGCGGTCGTTTATGGTGCCTGTAGGTGTCTGGTACAAGCATAAAGCATAAGCATAAACAGCATTTTATTGTTCCCACTACCGGGACTTAGACCTTTTCTCTCAAGGAATTAGCCGTTATCCACCACGCAAGCCGATTGCGGGTTGGTGGATGCCACATAACTTCAACTTTTAGTTCTAGGACATGTCTTTTTGCTCATAATGTTTTCCTCACCGCTTTAAGAGCAATGGTGATGAAATAAATTACACAAAGTAATACGCCTATCTTGTTCTTGAAGATAGACAATAAGCAAACCATTTAAGAATGATCGGCAATATAAATATTGCCTTATGTGACTGATTGACCTTTTCAGGTTCCATCTGACCTGGTTTTGCAAATGCTTATCTATCTTGTTCACACCAAACATTGTCGCGCACATTGTTTTAACTAACTTAGTCAGGAAGTCACTGGCCTGGAAAAGATCCATACTAAGTGGACACTTGAGCGTTGAAGTGAATAATGTATGTGTGGCGTATGGGACTGATACCTAAAGGCATATTAGATACATTAGGAGACTAAGACCTACTGTCCACGACCGCATAGCTTCATAGCCATGTATTTGTCATTATACAATTGATGTGCGTTTACGGGAGGCTAACATACAAAACTGTGGCCTACTCTCTATGGACGAATAGTTTCAAGACTTTAATGAGAAATGATAATTGATATTTATTTTGTAAGTAGGTTTAAAAAAAAAAACACTTTTACACGTCAAGATGTCTATGATTTTGGAAGCACCTGTAATTATAACTTTCTAATAAATACTAATAATTTTTTATTACTTTATCCTTTTATCCTTTTCTGACCAAATTTATAGAAGATTAGCAATTCGGTTGTATTTTTTTTTGCATTTGTTACCTCTGCGCCATATAAACTGATTTGGAAAATTCTTTTTCAGTTTTAAAATCCCTACTATATATGAGGTATTTTTACAGAAACATATACTGCTATACTTTTAAATATTCAATTCAAATAACGCGTTTCCATTATCTCGACTAAACCAATCTGCCCAGCACAATGACAATGACACGTTCTACAAAATCAAATCAATTCTAAATTGGGCTGGGGGTTCACATTCAGCAAACTATCCTTTTCCGAGCTTGTTGTGTTTTTTTTTTTTGGAGTGAGAAATCATCAAATGAGTTCGCTCGCTTTGGGTGGAGCAAGAGGCAGAGTAAGACTTTTACTGACTAAATCCCACTCAACAAGGCTGGGTTTCAGTTGCCCTTTACATTCCGAGGCCACGAAGATTGTTTCAAAAAACTTCGCAGAACTTTTGAGAAATTATAAGCCGAAGTTACACATTTCTTCATTGGCCACGTAATCGAGCCTCTTTTTTTTATAACTAAGCAACGGGAACATGATATAGCCTCTAGTGAACTAATTTTCCTTTTTTACAACGCCAACTAAAAATATTCTTACTTCAAGAGCGAGTGAAGCGAGCTCAAAACTGTAGGGCACATCGATAAGAACAAGTTAGGTTGGAAGTCTAAGGCTCGTTCCACTCCGCTACGCTTCTGTTTTAGCCTTTGTGGTTATTAACCACCCAGAAAATGGTTTACATAAATAATAACTAGTTTATAAGATAGTATCATTTAAACGCTCGTTAGTTATGGCTAACTTAGCAATTTAGAAGACAACGCAGTTAAAGAGTTTTAGAGGCGAGTAATGCTATTAAAAAGAAGTCTGTTTAATTAGCATCCATAAAATATAAAACAAACAAAAAAATAAAATAAAATATAAACAGTACAGATATTTCTTTGAAAATACTCTGTCCAATTCCAATAGCGTCCTTACTCTGCAGATGCCAATATAATGCATGCTTAGCTCGATCTAATTGATGGATGGTGGCGGCAATTTATGTCCTGTGTCGGTGAATTTATTTTCTAACACTTCAGTAAAGAGTGTCGTGTGTCAATCGTGTTTGGGAAGTAACGTTGTGTTTCGGTAGTTATGTGTGCCTTAGATGGTAAAAGGGTTAGACAGTGAGAGATTCTGTCAACAATAACGACTGTCGGCAAATCAAATGTTTACATTGGTGCTAGTGATGGGTTAAGAGAATATGCTTTCACTGAAAATGTTCTCCAACCAAAAGTTTACCGCAATATTCTTTTTGAAGGAGATGCGATAAGCGAGAAGGGTGACCAGGATAGACAGAGTACTTGCATGGGATAGTTTTTAGGTTACGCCTATTACAAATAAAAAGACAGACAGAGCTACGATTAAAATGGTATGGCCATATAAGGAGATGTAGCAAAGACCACGTAATAAATAATAATAATAATGAGCCTCGACCAACACCTTAGGAGGCTCGCGTTAGGCGGCTGGATCAAGGGCTTGATTCAGAAAGCGGCTCGTATTGTTAGGAGGTTCCTTTCTCTGAAGCTCTGACCGCCGGTTCCCGATACCGGTGGGGTACTAATTTTTATATTTTTAAATAATAATAATATATTCCACATGTGTTGTTCCACAAATGTTTTTTTTTTGTATGATACTGTTTAATTTTTTTTTTTTAAATGTAATTAATATGTGTTTAGAATGAATAAAGATAATAATAATAATAATCCTTTATTATTAGGCAACTAAGACCTATAGATAAAATACAGAAATAATCTTACAAGATAATAAACTAATACATATGTATAAAATAAACTATAACAATTACTAAACTATAGGTACTATTGCACACGAAGTGTCGGCGTCGTGTTCCGCTGCGAGGTCGGTATCCTTCCACGAAATCATCGATACACGACACCCTTCAGCCAAAACTCTCTTTTGAGGAAGGTCTCCAAATGATGAGTCGGCACCCGCTCAGAGGTAGAGGCCGCTGGCCATTGACCTTGTGGTCTAACATTGAGAGTATTTTATTTTAATGTCTGGTAAGGTACTGAAGCCAATGATGGTTCCAAATATGGCATGATTAGGCGGTTCGAAAGAGTTATCGTGGGTCTGGAATGCAAAAGGCAACTGAAGGAACAGAGTTAAGTTTTAGTCACCAAAAGTCTGATACTACTTCTGACCTCCCGCTCTATCCAGAGCGAGAGTAGGTGTTTGGTGATTTCCCATATTTTAAATTATTATTTATAGGCTCGCATTTGATTACTATCTCTCTTGATGGTAGGCGATGATGTGGTAGACGGTGGAGTACGCTTGCCTAGAAGTAGCCTATTCACTTTTTACTTAAGACTACTTGTAAAAAAACCGGGCTAGTGCGTGTCGGATTCGCACACCAAGGGTTCCGTACAAACTTACCTATGAAAACAGTTCAATTCCCAAATTGAGTTAGGAAAATGTTTTCCGAATCGCAAAAAAAGTTTTTGTTTGTATGTTACTACAAATTTACAGTTTTCAGATTATTCCTATACTCGTGCTATAAGACCTTGTTTCATGCCAAATTTCAGGATTCTAGGTCAACGGGAAGTGCCCTATGAATTTTGATTTCCTTGAGAGTGTCGAAATACACGTTTTTGCGACATAAACGGCCGCATCTTTTTTTTCCGGTAACTCAGAAGTTTGATTTTTTCACAGCTTCAAGGGACCGCAGACCTGGTTTTAATTTCAACTCAATATCTCTACGCGTTCCCGAGATAAACGGTCTAACAGAGAGACGGACGGACAACAAAGTGATCCTATAAGGGTCCCGTTTTTTCCTTTTGAGGTACGAAACCTTAAAAACATGGCCTGGTCTCACACACGCGTGTCTCTATACGCAAACATGTTACAATCGTTCGCAAGTCTCAACTCCCACGATCGTGAACAGAAGCAACATCGTAGGAACTAATATATTTAGTTCGAACGTGAAGAAAATACCCGTCGAGCTGGATCGCATGAGCGAAATGTAATAATCTAGACGTGTTGCTAATAGCCGTCGGCATTCGACGTGTTTGAGTTAACAGACGGTATGTTACTAGAAATAGAAATAAGTGTTCATATGATTACTTTGGAGACCTTGAAAATGATTGACATGACAGGTTATAAAGTTATTCAAGGCTTCGTAATTGTTCAAATGAAATACTATGGTTCTAAACTGCAAGTAGCCAATGAAAGAGAACTGGTGAGGTTAGAACCCACGACCTACTCTTTTAAGTCAGGGCCGTTACCACTCGACCATCACTGCTCTTGACAACATTCTATTTAATCATATTAAATATTATATGTCAATAAGTGGGCTGATTGCACGTGAGACAAAAAAAAATAAAATAAACGAAATCACTAAAAAAAAAACACTAAAAGGAATAAAATAATTTTAATTTCGGAAGTCGGTGTTTCTCGGTATTTTCGTTTTTTTGTTTAACACCGGCTTCCGAAATTAAAGTTATTTTGATTCTAAAAGGATCAAAGTAAGGAGTGTTTTTTTAGTGAAGTCGGTTATTTTTTTTTTGTAAAAAGATTTTTATTTCACACTTCTTAGTTGCGATACACTTATAACCTGAGTGCCTATTTATCATGACAATTCCAAAAAGCCAAACACTATAAAAAGCTCCACGGGTAGTGTGAAAGCGGAACCCGGGGCCCTGGGAAGAAGGCAACGAAGAAACAGGAGTGGGTTTTTAGTCAGTAAGAGTCTGACACTATCTCCCGTTCCGCCCAAGAGCGGGGATGTCATTAGGATGATTTTCCCACCCAATAAAAAAAAAGAAAACACTATAAAAAGCTAGTCTACCCTTTATGGTGCTATGAACGTGATTGAATAGATTTTTCATTAAACTATCGAATAAAAATATTTATGTTTTGTTGGCTCTCTGTCCATTAAAACTTAAAATTGAATGTGTCTTATCACCTATATAATTAAATATTTTTTAGTAGGAAGCTTTTATAGCGCGGTCTGTACTTATATAAGATAACTATATCAAAAACGATATGGTTATCATATTACGCTTATTATCGATTTCTTATGGCCATCTTCCAGCTTCATCATCAGACCCTGGTTACTATCTAGCACCAAATTACTCATCAAGACAAATCAACCGAACCCAAACTCACTGGAGTTGTGTCGTTTAACTCACGAGTCCCTATGGCCACCTCCCGGTTCCATCATCAGATCAACTCCTTGTCATAATAATTTTGCACTGTCATCTGATGTACACATACATGAAAAATTTCAGCTCAATCGGTAACCAGGAAGTGGATCAAATTTAATTTGCAAGATTTGATTACAGACAAGCATACATCGGGACAGGTGAAACTAAATGAAAGCTCGTTAAAAACGATTTCTGCATGCACTTTCAGAATTAATGTTCTCTAGGATCATGCAAAAATAATCAAAGGGAAATTTTAATAAAATGGACGACGTGCGCGCCTCAAACAGATGTCAGCAAAACCGATAGGCCCAGCAGGTCCGAAGTCTACTGGGGTCCTTGGTTTGATTCCGAAAGGCAAAAAAGTGACATAGGAGTAGATTTTAGTCAGTAAAAGTCTGACACGCCTTCCAAGTTATTGGATAGGGCATGGTCCGGAGCGAGGAGGAGTGGCAGGCGGTCGCCTCTTTCTGCGAAGCAGTACGGCTAGCAAAGGAGGCGGCTGATCGCGTAAGGCAACGGTCCTCACGCCCCAACCGCCGCCGGAATTCTAATCCCGATTTCCAGCCACCCTAGGCGCGGGCTTACGGACGGCGTGCAATGGGTAGCCCGCCGTCTGACCGTCCGGTAACCGTCCGGACCGAACCCAAGTCGTCGACGGCGCGTATTGTTCCACGCGCGCCTCAGCAAATCGTAGGAGCCCAGCAGGGTCGAAGCCTAGTAGGGCCATGGGTAGTGTTAAACGAGACCCGGGGCCCTGGGACGAAGGCAACGAGGGAACAGGAGTAGGTTTTTATTCAGTAAAAGTCTGACACTATCTCCTGCTCCGCCCAAGAGCGGGATTTGTCATAAGATAATTTTTCCATCTAAGAAAAAAACCTTAAAACCAAAAAATTTTTTTTGCTTTTTTATGTAGGTACATTTTTATTTCATTAACATATTGCGCGATTGGTAGAGAGAGGTCGATAAAAAAAAAAACAAAATAAATAAAAAAAATATTTTAAATATGAAAAGTAAGGCGAAACGACGAACGAATATTTACATTTCATCCGGTGATTATGCAAATATCAGTTGCAAGAGTTAGTTGGAGTCTTATTTGCATACACGACGCTTTGGTCTACCATCCACTGAGAATATTTAGTTTGGTAATTTAACTAGCTTTTTTCAACTAAGATAGGTTCGGTTTCTAGTTAAATTGAATGAAGCTGGATACCGGTACTTTAAATAAAGGTGCTCATCATCATCATCATTATCATTTCAATCGAAAGACATCCACTGTTGGACATAGGCCTCCCCCAAATGTCGCCACAACGAACAGCCCTGTGCTTCTCGCATCCTTCCGCAAAAAACGACACTCCAGAAAGCAACTGCCTATCTAATAATAATAATAATAATAGTTGATTCCTCTCTCAGGAGCCCTGAACACCGGTAACTTGGACCCTATTCCCGATACCGATGGGCTACTATATTTTTATATTTTTAAATGTTTTTTTAATGTTTTTTTTTAAGAAATATTTAAAAATGTAATCAATATGTATATAAATGGAATAATAATAATAAGTAATTCTTTTGCAAATTAAGTATCTTGACTTGGTGTGCGGGGCAAGCAATCATTGTGCCGATCGTCGTGACGGTCAATTATGGTGTAATATCAAAGAGCCTCGAACAACATCTGAAGAGGCTCTCGTTGGGCAGTTGAATCAAGGGTAAGCTGTAATCCTGGACACGACGTGCCTTGTTAGGAGATTCCTCTCTCAGGAACCCTGATAACCGGTAGCTTGGACCCTGTTCCCGATGCTCGTGGGCTACTATTTTTATATTTTTAAAAGTTTCTTTTTTATGGGTTTTTTTTTTAATGATATTTTTAATTTTTTTATAAAATATTTATTTATTTTTTAAATATTTATTTTCTCACCACAAAACATAATAATATAGGTAATTCTAGGCTAAAGTTGACACATTAAACATATTGTGGGAGACTGGTGCCTAAACTAAGCTTGGATATACAGGCCTGTATTTCAGAACACCAGGTCTCCAGACATTTTTTTTTTCAAATGGAAAATCATCCAATGACTTCTCCCACTTTAGGGTGGAGTGGGAGGGCGTGTTAGACTTTTACTGACTAAAACCCACTCCTATGTTCCTTTTTTGCTTTGCGTTCCAGGATTCTGGGTTTTTCTTTCAGAAGCAAACCCATGGCCAATAGGTTTGCCCTGCTGGGCCCCTACGGTTTTGCTGACATCTCCTTCAGGTGAGCGTGGAATGCTACACGCCGTCGATGATTTGGGCTCGGTCCGGACGGTTAAGTGTCAAATTTCTGAATCCCCGACTTAAAGTGCTTTCTAAGGCACAGAAGAATCTTGGTATGCTACATTAAATTTAACACACGTTTCTCTTCCGGAAAATCCTATTACAAACTAATTTAAGATTTGTTAAAGTCGTAAAAGTTTTGATGCAAGCGTGAGCCCATCCCAAAGTAACACCACCTCGGCGAGGTGCGACCTCTGGCGGGAGAAGTTTAAACCTCCTGATGATTATATCGAGCCGCCGGAGGGCCTCTCTCCTGGATACGAGTTGCCATGACCAACCTGGAAAATTCTAAACAGTCTCCGCACCCAAGTTGGGTGCAGCAAAGACAATCTCCACAGATAAGAGTTCTCAAACGGTTCCGATCTTCAGTGTTTGTGCGGCGTCTCTCCGCAGACCATGTCCCACCTCCTTTCCTGCATGACGTGCCCTGTTACCTGTTCACGTAGGGACCTAATGCCAGCATCAGCGGACGGCATTACCGTGGCCGAATACTGGGCCCGGCAAAGAAATTAACTAGTATTGCCATCGATACGCTAAGAAGAAGAAAGATTCATCGCCAGATTTCAGTTCTCAAAAATTGTCAAAACCATCGGACGTCAGATTTAAGTTCTATATATGATACAATCATCAATCAGTCCTTATAATGTTATTTTAGCTTTCCTAGTAATTATTCTGTAAAAATTGTGCTAGCGTAGTGGCATGATTTGTTTACGAAATTATTTTGTTGGGACATTTCTGACACCAACGAATTCCAAATAAAAAACTAAAAAGCTGGCCAGTTACATTCGAACGCTGAAGTACTGGGGAGGAAACAAAATACCAGTGACTAGACTGATTCATCAATTACATGCAAAATTCTTGTTTAATATTTTTTTCCTAAAGAGAAACATTTAACGTTATTAGAGCAAATAGTGGGGTACTACTAGGTTCAAATAATGACAATGCTGGTTTCGTAAAGACTTTTTTTTTTCAGAATCAGAAAGCACTAGCTTCTGCCAGCGGCTTCGCCGGCATGAAAATATAAAACATAAAAGCCGATGTCATTCATTGATGCAGTAGCATACTTCTGGTGAAAGAATTTTTTAAATAGGTCTCGTAATTTTTGAGTTTATTCATTACAAAATAAAAAACCAAAAATACAATTTTTTTCTCTTAATAATATTACTAGCTTTTGCCCGCAGCTTTACCCTACATAAAATATAGCCTACGTCACTCAGAAATAAAGCAACTTTCTAACTGTGAAAAAAAAATCCGCAATCGGACCAATACTTTCAGAGATTATCTCCCAAAAAGTAAAAAACATACTTTACCTCTTTATAATATTAAGTACGGAAGTCTAGATATAGATTATCATAGTACAGGCACACAGTCACGTAGTCGACAGCAGCGGCTTCGACTGCATGAGAGTCCAAAACAATCCCAAAAAAATTCTTCTAGACATGATCTACTCGTGCATTAATTTTCGGCCCAATGCATTTAGCCGATTTTCATGAAAATGACACTCCTTATAAAGGCAAAGGCGAAGTTTGTACGTAAGCTTGTAAAAATCATGTATATATAGTAATACTAGCTTTTACCCGCGGCTTCGCTCCCATCAACTGACTACTCTATTCTGCTCTACCCAACTCTACCTTACTCTACCCTACTCTACCCTACTCTACCCTACTCTACCCTACTCTACTCTACCCAACTCTACCCACCTACCACTAGTATGAAGAATAAAAGTACGAGAGGCATTCAAGCGAGAACTGGAATGAATGAGTATATAATATGAGGCATAGCAATGACTCCGATAACGTCGGAGAAAAACTGAAAAAAAAACCCTACTCTACCCTACTCTACCCTGTTCTACCCTGCTCTACCCTACTCTACCCTGCTCTACCCTGTTCTACCCTGCTCTACCCTGCTCTACCCTGCTCTACCCTACTCTACCCTACTCTACCCTGTTCTACCCTGCTCTACCCTGCTCTACCCTGCTCTACCCTACTCTACCCTACTCTACCCTGCTCTACCCTACTCTACCCTAGTCTACCTTACTATACCCTACTCTGCCCTACTATACCCTACTCTGCCTTACTCTATCCTACTACCAACTTTTAAATTTTTTTCTTTCTTATGAACCTTCTCCTGACAATAAAAAACAACAATAAAAAAAATTGTGAAATCGGTCCAGCCAGCAGTCCAGCGGTCCGCGTGATGGCGTGACTAATCGAAATAGGGTTAATTTTTATATATATAGATTGTAGAGGCCAGAGTTTTTAAGAATATTAGTGCTTCTAATAGGTATAACGATTTTCCATTATATTTCTTTGGATTTTACTAAATAGTGCGTATATATTATTATACACACTTTATCCAAATATGTTTTTAATTTTATCTTTGCAGAATATTTGAAATTTTCTATAATATTTTTAGGTTGTTGACAACCCTTGAAATATTTATTTTTTATAAAAAAATACTTTGATATCAGATAAAAGGATCTCTTTTTAACAATAGAAAAGTACTTAATAGAAGTAAAAATAAATAAAATTAGAATAATTCCAACGACGATCTTATCAGAGAGCTTAGCCAAGTTGATAATCTACAATCGTTAACGCTAGTAGAAAACTTCAAATGTATGGGAATGACAGTCATTATCTCAAAGTTAAGTTACGTGGTCAGAACAAAGGAATTGGAGGCGTTACCGACTGTAGAAAGAAATTTGAAACGAAACGATCGTTACTTGGCTAGATCTGCTGCTCAGCCCCCCCTAGCCAAGTTACAACCGTTTCGTTTCGATTCTCTTTTCGTCGATCGCCCCGAGTAGGCCATGCCTCCGATTCCTTTATTCTGACGTCATCTGAACGCTCAGTCACGTGGTCAGAACAAAGGAATAGGAGGCGTGGCCGACTCGAGACGATCAACGAAAAGAGAATCGAAACGAAATGGTTGTAACTTTACTAGGGGGCAGGCAGCAATTTCTTCCAAAAAACATATTTTATTGGATCACAAATGTCATAAAAAAAGTATTAAGCGCAGTATTCCGTGTGCTAACTATACCTACCAGATATCTAGACCCTAACGTTATACTTCTTATCGGTACATGAAAACTGTTTCGGAAAATTGCTAATTGAATGTTGGTTTTATCTCGTTTGCTAAAATAACTTTGTCTGAGCACGTTTGTTATGTACAGTAGCCGGCACGTAAGTTGGCAAAGATTTGGTGTAGTGAGGGTAATGCCGCGTATGTATGTTACACTTAGTGCAAAAAAAAATGATCCACTATTTTTATGATTTCTCAGTATTCCATGATTATTACCATAACTTCTTCTTAAATATACAGGATGATTGGTGCATCGTGTGCCAAATTGAAATGGTCGACGGAAGTGTATGGTGCATGGTGCATGCCTTATAATGTTCCCACTATTGGGACTCAGACCTCCTCTCTAGGAGAAGTAATGGGCCGACGGGAGTATTTTCATAAAACAATAAAAAGTCGATGAAAAAAAGCCACAGAGCATGAGAAGTGTTTAGGGGTCTGAAAGGATAGCAGATGACCTCTCCCGTCAACCATTTCAATTTGGCACACGATGCATCAAACATTCTGTATATGTTTAGAACAAAGTTAAAAAAAAAATGTAAAAATAAAGCTATTTAGATTCGATTGATCGTTTAATTTTTCTGCATTTTTTGGGTAACGAATGGTTATGATTCAGAAAGAATACATATAATAGAATAAAAGCGAATAAAAAATTGTAATCGGATCGAGTGTGACGTTAAATGAAAAAGGAAAAAAAATGGTCAGCTATAATAGAAAAATTTAGCAAGTGAAAAACCGATTTTATTATTTTTCATTTTGGTTGCATTTATAGTTGTTGAGTTTTTTATTGAAGGGAGATTGAAAGTGATCCTACAGTGTTTTTTTTTTTTGTGACTTGTATTGGGACTAAACCAACAACTCGAGAAAAAAATCAATCACACACAATATTTAACCACTTAATTAAGCCACTTAATTTAATGATACTACATTCTATTTCAAAAATATCTGTTATTTATTTATTGTGCACACCTACCACAGTGTTGTCTTTTGAACCAAATGGTTGACTGGTAGAGAATGCTTTGTGGCATTAAGTCCGCCTATGTACCACCACTGTACATGAAGTTTAAATAAATAAATATTTTTAAAATCAAAACATATTACCCAGCATGTACAACACAATACACCATCTATCCAACATGGCACCTACTTCAAAAATCTTATATATTTTTATTCTTTTTCACAACTCAGCGAGTTTAGCTTAGAATAATGGCTCTACAAAATATATGAGACCTCTCACCCTTTGCTGCTCTAGTATATAATTTATCACGACGAAATTCCTCTTTACTGCGAAATATTGGGGTACTGCTATTAAAAACCGTAATAGAAAATGATAAGACGATTCGCTTGACAGATTTCTAATTTATTTTCAGTTTAGAGTTTGTATAGCGTAATTTGGAACGGAAATGGAAATTATTAAAGGATGGAATCATTTGTTAGTTAACTGTTTTGAAGTGGTACTGCTGCTGAGTTATGAGTAAATGTGCTTTAGGATTGTTTGAAAGAGTTACCATGGCCCTTTTTTAGGATTCCGTACCTCAAAAGACGGAACCTTTATAGGATCACTTTGTTGTCCGTCTGTCTATCTGTCTGTCAAGACACTTATCTCGGGAACGCGTGGAGGTATCGAGTTGAAATCAAAACCATATACTTAAGTCTGCGGTCCCTTGAAGTTGTGAAAATTCAAATATCTGAGTTAACGAAAAAAAAAGAAACGGCCGTTTATTTCGTAAAAAAAACGTATAGTTCGACACTCTCAAGGGAATCAAAATTCACAGGGTACTTCTTGTTGACCTAGAATCCTGAAATTTGGCATGAAGCAAGGTTTTTTTTTTTAACACAAGTATAGGAAAAAACTCTGAAAACTGTAAATTTGTAGCTACGTCACAAAAAAAAAACTTTTTTTGCGAAGCGGAAAATTTTTCGTAACTCAATTCAGGAAATAAACTGTTTTCATAGGTAAGTTTGCACGGAACCCTCAGGGCACGAGTCCCACTAGCACATGCCCAGTTTTTTTTTTGAGGTAGGAAATTATTCTCTTGTTTTCTCTTCTTATTAGTCACTTATTTTCTTTCACAATGGAAGAAAAAAAACGTGTTGCGCCGACCCCAAATAACACGGGATAAGGGCAGGAAGATGATGATTTTCTTTCACAATGGATTATTGCAGCTTAGAACTACATATATAAATTAGGATTGTGCGTTTAGCGTTACAGCCCCCCTAGCGAAGTTACAATCGTATCGTTCGCGCCGAGCGCCTCTAGTAGGCCACGCCTCCGATTCCTTTGTTCTAGCGTCATCTCAACGCTCAGTCACGTGGTCAGAACTCGATACGTTCGGCGCTAACGAAACGATTGTAACTTGGCTATGAGGTGAGGTGACCTACAGGTCACCAGGCCCCACTTAGCGGCCTCACACACGTGTATTGGCAAGTAACATGAATTCCGCTAAACAACCGCAAAAAAGAAATATAAATGAAAGTTAAAAACAAAAACTAATCTAAACAATAATACACAAAAAAAAAACAATGAAATGGAACAACAGAAAAAATAGAGTTTTTTTTGTATGGATATATTATATGTATTTATTAATATTTAAATTATATTCGTTATTTTTTTATGTATTTAATTTAAGATTTTACAAACTCTTCTTATTTCTACACGCCATTATCTACATTTCTTTTGATATTTCCTTTAGCAGGTTTGCCGGAAGAAATTTCTTTATGAAATAAGCAGTGCCTTTGTACAATTTGTTATAATGTTTTATCTTGTTCAATGTATAAGTGTGTGTACATAAATTATAAAATAAATAAATAAAGAAAACGTAAAAAAGGGACTTCAATGTAATGACTTCTCGCGTTTTAAGGTGGAGTGGGCGTGTCAGATTTCTACTGATTAAAACTACACCTGTGTTCCTACAGTTGCCCTGCGTTAAGTCCATGAGTCGACCCATAGCCCTAGTAGGCTTCAGCCTTATTGGGCCCCTACGCTGATATTTCTTAGAGGTGTGCGCGGAACATCGCGACCATGTCTCAAAAGGCAACTGAAGGAACACAGCCGGGTTTTAATTAGAAAAAGTCTGACACTCCGGGAGATACTATTTAATGGTTTCCCATGACATAGGCTTCCTCCAAGTATCACCATAACGAACGCTCTTATGCGTCTCGTATCCATCTCATTCTTGCGACTCTCACCAGGTCATCGGTCCACCTTGTGGGAGGCCTTTCAACGCTGGCCGCTTATCGCCACAACCACCAACTGGGTATCACAATACCTCTTCATTATATTATTGTTGAATATTGTGGGTATAGTGAGCAATATAGTTTGTAACTACCGTGGCATATAGTATAATATTTATAAAAAGCAAAATTATCATACAAATACACTTGTATCAATTTTTTTTGTTTATGTAAGGGTTATATTTATATAGGTTTATGCATATGTTATATTTTATTTACCATCATCCGTGCGTCACTGCGAGGTGCCAGCTGAAAATCAGCGCTGGGTGTCTGACGCCCAGCAATTGCTGAGTAGGCGACCCTTTCGGTTCGGGCACGCTCAGCGCAACTATATTGTAAATCTGTACTTTTTTTTGTATTGTGGCCTATTGTATTGCCTGTATCGAATAAATACTATTCTATTCTATTCTTGCTAAGACTAATTGTCAAACTTTACGGCTTCTAGCTACCCGTACCGACTGCCAAAGATCTATATCCGGAATTCACAAGTCCACAAGGAATTCCTTTCTTTGTTATACCTGACAACGGAGATCAAAAAGAATGGTATTATGTTTGGCGTTGTCCTTATGTCTACGTATTCATGTATGTTAGTTCCACTGTGACGCTCATACGCCTACACAAAGTTGTCTGAAACAAAGAACGTCATGTTATTGTCTAGCAAAAATGTGGTTTAATTTTTATCTTTTATATTTTTATCCACCTGCCATATTTTTGTCTTCACCGCCCTAGGTTGACTGATAGAGAATGCCTAAGGTATTAAGTTCGCCTTTGTACTTTTGTGTAGCATGAAGTTTTAGTAAATAAATAATGCTGTCAAATTATTTTCTACGTAATAAATGAGAAAGTCTTAACGTCTTCTTTGTCCTGGCTTTGTCAACAGTACCGATTGCGTATGCCATAAATTATAAAGGCGAGTAGTGGAATTGTACCACAGATGCGTCGTTATTTTGCTACTTTATATAAATGTAATTATATTTTCTCCTTATTTTTGGGGTTCTGTACCACAAAAGGAAAACTGACTGGGAACGAGCAGTCGGATCAGGATGGTCACAGACAGAAAAACGATTCTTTTAACCAATAGGTTTTTTTCTTGATTCGAATATTACTTCTGAATATTCGAATCAAGTTCAATACAAAGTTATCTACTTAGTTAAAAAAAAAACCTTGTAGGATTACTTTGTTGTCCGTCTTTCTGTTTGTCTGTCTGTCAAGACCCTTTATCTTAGGAACGCGCGAAGGTACTGAGTTGAAATTAAAACTATATTTTCAAGTTTGCGGTCTCTTAAAGCTGGGAAAAATTCGAATTTTATATTTCGACACTCTCGAGGAAATGAAAATTCATAGGGTACTTCCCGTTGACCAAGAATCCTGAAATTTTGCTTATAGCAAGGTCTTATAGTACAGGATAAGAATAAATCTGAAAACTGTAAATTTGTTGTTACATAATAACAAAAAAAAAAAATTGCGTTTCGGAAAAATCTTCGAGACTCCATTCGGGAATTGAACTGTTTACATAGGTAGGTTTGTACAGAACCCGACTCGCACTTGCCCAGGTTTTTTAATTATGACTTTATCTTACATTTATTTTTCATTATTCTACTCAAATCTATTTACACAATTTTACCATTCTGACTACACTGAAAACTAGCGCTGTGGATTCGTCGCACTATGTATGTGGTCACGGCATTTTGCTGAGCGTTCGGCAATGTTGCGCGCCTGTGGTGCATTTTTTACCTATAGAATGTTTATAATTTGTTACCTAGTCTTAAGATAGCATCATTTTCCGTAAATTATTTTTATTCTTTCTTTAATATATTGATATTCCTTCTACACATACCTACACACGTTTTGAAAATACTTTAGTTATGCGAATAGCATAGGAGTTAGAATTCATATCTGGCATACATAAGCTGCGGGATTGTTTGAAAAAGTCATTGTGGCCCAGGAATATAAAGAGCAACTTTTAAGTCTGACACTCCCTCTTACTCCACCTAGAGCGGGAGAAGTTATTTTATGAATTGCATAGCATAGCATAATCAGCCTTTTTAATGTTCCCACTGCTGGGACTCAGGCCTCCTTCTAGGAGAGGGAATGGGCTGTAATCCACCACGCGGGTCCAGTGCGGGTTTGAATGAATCGCAGTACTAAAAAACCAGACTGACAGATAGAAAGGACCACCGAAAAGTAGGAGTGGCCTTTTCGCAGGACTAGCACAGATCAGGCTAACAAAACAAATGCAAGTCAGGATCGTAACCACTGGGCCACCATTGCTCCCCCTACATCCACTATATTATTATTAAAATTTTCTTTTATTTTGCATACAAATATTACAGGTCCCAGATGTTTCTAACTATGAATTTGCGGTCTGCATGCAATTTCATACAAAATTACTTATCATTACATGATTTTATTCCAGTTCAAGATCCATAGATTTTAATAGAATTGTTTTCTGCATTATATAACATACTCTAGCGCAGAGATGGCGAATCTATGGAATGTGTGCCAGTGGTGGCACGCGGCAAAAAATTCGAGCACGCCAATGCAAAATGTTGAGCATCTAGGTAATTTAAAACAACAGTAATCACTCCTTTGTCATGCACATTTTTGGGATGCAAATTTAGAATTGCTTCTATTTTAATTATCTGTCCAATAAATAACAAAGTCAAGATTATTTAGCGGCACGTCATGACCACAATTTTTTTTTTGTTTTTAATGGCACAGTCTCCAATTTAGGTTCGCCATCCCTGCTTTAGCATGTTTACAGGTAAGCAACAAGTTCGTGGATGGAGCTCAGATACACAGTAACTTTACACCAATATTATAAAGAGGTACCTATGTTTGTAAGTTTGTATGTAGGGGCTAATCTTTGAAACTACGGAACCGATTCTAAAAACAGTTACTCTAGTAGAATGTAACTTGGGCTTCGGGATTGTTCGAAAGAGTTACCTAGAGCACAGAAAGCAACTGAACAATCGCAAGGTGGGTTTTTGTTAGTAAAATTTTGACACTTTTTCTCACTCTGCTCAGAGCGGGAGGAGTTATTTGATGATTTTTTAATAATTAACTTCAGACAAAGAATTTATTGATCCATAAAGTATAATAATCAGCTAATTTAACCGTTGTAGCTAGAGAAAATCGAAGGGAAGAAGAAAGAGTTTTTTGAAGAAAAAAAAATATAAATAATTAAATAAGCGCATATTAAACTACCCAGATTCATTATTACTACTGTTATTATTATTTTCATTTAATTTCCATTTATTTTGACATTTTTATTTATTTTGACACATAGTAGTTTAGACATTTTTGATTTGACATTATTTCAATACTTGTAATACTAATAATTTTTGCTTCTCCTTTTTAAATGTAAGTGTGAATTTAGTGAGAATTTTGAAGTGTACTTTATTTTATTGAAATTTATTCAATTGTTTTGCAGTGCCCTTACAGGGTGCATGTTTGTAACTTTTAATTTGTATTCCAACCACTTTACAACATGTTTGCAATAAACTGATTTGATTTGAAGTAAAGAGTGTTTTTTTTTTTCGATTTGTATATTTATTTTCTAGTGCTCATACCTCAGTTGATCCTGAAGACACTTTAATCTATCTATTGGTGTTTGGTTTCCGCATTTTCGTCCGTGATAGACCATTGTGCGTAAGTCATAGCGACCAGATGATCGCTGATAGATATCAGAGGGCCTTATTCCAGTCAGCTCATCTTTCTCCAGAAGCAATAAAACTCTGACAACACGCTCTTTTCCTCCACCCAGAGCGTTTGATAAATTCCCTTCTTAACAAAGTTGAATGTTACTTTATAACCAAGAGACAAAGGTTTGTTTTCTACTTTCATGCGGGCAAAAGCGCTGGCAAAAGCTAGTGTAATACGTAGGTATTCATCTGTATTCAGTTAGACTGAGGCCCAACAACGGCATAAATGGACAAAGACTTATGCTTTGATTTTATGCACGTATTCTGAGAATTTAGCGCTTTTGTATTAGTTCTGCTGAAAATCCTATCCTACCTAGCTTTGTCCCTACTACGTTTGAGTTCGGCTTTGGCGAAAATATTATTTTTTCCCGGAAATAACGTTTTGAAGGATATTTAAAATACTCTGATGCTTTATTGGTCTCCTATTCGTATTAGTGTTGGACACGAGATCCGGATTCATGCTGAATCATTGGATTTTTATCATACTACGCCCCGGATACATCACTGGACCAAAATTGTATGTACTATAGATTGAAATTCATCCATACCTAAACAAAACCCTAACCAGCAACCTCTTGCGTTTGGACAGAGGTAGCCTGCGTCTGGTGGCTGGGACTATCACCGGACACTGTTCACTGAACAAACACTTCTTTGCAATGAATATCACGGATAGTCCTCTGTGTAGAGGCTGCATGGAGTCAGAGGAAACTGTTGCGCACGTGCTCCTCGAGTGCACAGCCGTCAACGAAATAAGAACACGAACTTTGGGAGCACCGAATTCACTCATAGATGCCCTGAGAAAATTGAAAAGCCTCATCTGTATCTGGAGTGAGGTGGGATGGTTGGAGTGAAGGCCGCGATGGCGCACGCACAATGGTCCGCCAAGGACTAAGTGTGGAAACCAGACAGAACCAACTGCTCCAGAAATACAAGTTTGATGGAAGTACACAATGTTTGAAGGACTTGCATCAGACAGCATTTCTCTGGCAATATTTTTGGAATGTTTTTTTTTTAGGACACGTCCGTAAGGCATGCACAAAATTACTTTTGTAACGATACATAGTCACTTTTTTGTTTTATTTCTGGTGTGTGTACCTGTTAACTATTACCATTTTTTTTTTTTTTTACACACTGAACGCAAAACAGATAGCAGTGTCACTGGGAATGAAAAAATCTGGTGAGGCGACCGAGTACCGGGAGACGCCACGTTGGAATGCCTTCCGCAATTTGGACCAAAGACTTGGCGAGGTTCGTGGATTCCCACGACCCTTTCCGACCGCATCCGCGATGGATGCAAAATGCACAAAACTGGTTGTTGTTTCGATACTTGCTGGAATGACGATGATGTTGATAAGGATGTATGAATCTAATTATTCTACAAGTGTAATACTGTCATCTCTTCTTCTGTCATTCTCGTTATTAAGAAACTGTCTTTTTTGTACATTCTTGTCCGTACATTAACAGGTATCACTGGCATTGATTGAACTGTAGATAGCCAGCTTTCAACTCCATGATGCAGTGCTACATCAATCGTTAGCCACGCTTAATCTACCACTAGTTTCAAAACTGATATGCTGCTACTAAATGCTTCGGGAGCAGAAGAACCACATGGAACAAAACATTTTCTAACTGTCTTTTTAAATATTTTACTTATTGCAAAATCTAAACTAGACATTATAAAGGTCATCGTCATCATCATCATTTCAGCCGAAATACATCCACTGTTGGACATAGGCCTCCCCCAAGTGGTGCCACAATAAACGGTCCTGTGCGTCTCGCATCTGTCGGATTCTCGCAACCCTTACCAGGTCATCGGACCACTTTGTAGGAGGTATTCCAACGCTACGTCTTCCGGTTCGTGGTCGCCATTTCAGAACCATTCGGCCTCAACAACCATCCGTTCTGCGGACAATGTGCCCTGCCCATTGCCACTTTAGTTTAGCGATTCTTCGATTCTAACGCCGTCTAGTCCCAAGCTAAGCAGAGCTTGTGTTATGAGTACTAGACAACTGATAAACATACATATATATTATTTCTAAATTGATACATATTATAGATAAATTACACCCAGACACAGAACAAATGATTGTACTCATCATACAAACATTTGTCCTTGGTGGGTATCGAACCCACGACCTCCGGTATAGCAGTTAGGACCACTAACCACTAGACCAACAGGCCAGTCAATATATCCGTGTTAGTTGGTTTTCGGTTCCCTTTTTTGTACTGTCAGTTACGGTAAAAGCTACAGTTATCGATCTATAAATCATACAGCTCGGATTTGGGGGAACGGCCCAGTTTTAGGAAAAGGTGGTAACGATGTAGTAGCGATTGATGATGTGTTGTAGCCAGAATATGCGTTTATGGAAAGAATGGCCCAGGTTAGTTTGGTAACAACATTGAACATGACAAAACAACGCTTAAGGGTCAGTAGAAATATTAGTAGATAGTATGAATGTTCTTTTACATTTTACTTTGAAGATCCAAAATGTGGGTAACATTATGGTGGTAAGTCCCCTCTTTGAGGAGTGGCTGGAGCGGCAACACGGCGTCCTAACCTTCTGCATGACGAAGGTCCTAAAGGACATGGCAAGTTCGGATCAGGCAGAAGAAACGCCCGGGTGTCATCACTATGTGGACCGCCCAGAGGACACGGTGGAGCATACGGTGGAGGTGTGCCCCGCTTGGGTGGAGCACCGTCGTGTCCTCGTGGAGGCAATCGGCGGCAGCGAACTCTCTCGTCGGGCCCTGGTTCGGGCATGGTCCTAAGCGGGGACGAATAGTAGGCGGTGGCCTCCTTCTGCGAAGCAGTAATGCTAGCGAAGGAGGAGGCCGCACGCGTGAGAGGACGAATGTCCTTACGCCCCAGCCGCCGAGATTTTGACCCCGATTACCAGCCACGATAGACGCGGGCTTTCGGGCGTCGAGCAATGGGTAGCCGTCCGGCCGTCCGGTAATTGATCGGACCGAGCCCAGTCGTCAACAGCGCGTAGTGATCCACGCGCTTCTCAAGGAGATGCCAGCAAACCGTAGGGGCCCAGCAGGGCCGATGCCCGCTAGCTAGGACCGCGGAGAATTTCTGAAAAGGAAACCCGTAGTCCTAGAATGCAAAAGGCAACTGAAGGACACAGTGTGGTTTTAGTCAGTAAAAGTCTGACAGCTCCGCCCAAGAGCGGGATTCGTCATTGGATGATTTTCCCAGATCTAATTTATAACGACGAGAAGTATTAATTCCATGCGATAAAACCACTTGTGGAATGTAGTCCAATATATACTCAAATATATAAACTATACACATGAATAATTGGTACAAACAGATAATAGGAAAACAAATTAGCGCTTTGACGATACTAATGTCAACTTCTGACGAATGTGATCGTGAACCGTAACTTTGGAGGTTAATCGGTTGGTTGCCATCCTGATTTCCTAGGAGAATATCAGAAATACGGAAACGTTATAGTCCCGAATAGAGGTAGCGAAGCAAGTTAGATTGTATGGTTCAGAGAATTGAGCTCCAATTACTAAAAACAGAGAAATCTATATATATAAAAGGAGAAACTGACTGACATATCAACGCACAGCCAAAACTGCAGAGCCTAGGCGCGTGAAATTTTGCACAAGGTTTACTTTTATGCGGGCGAGCACTAAGAGATGGTTTTCCAAAATTCACTCCCTAAGGGGATGAAGCGAGGGCCAAAGTTTGTATGAAGAAACCTACCCGGTCAATGGCCCGGCAATAGGACATAACAAGCTTAAAAATTGATTCTAAAATAATCTAGATTATCACCTTTTTTTAAAAAAATGTTATGGTGAATTCTTCATATTTTGGAACAACTTATAGGATAACCTCCTTTTTTATTTTATTATATTTAATTTACCTACTGGAGACAAAAAATACCACTGTTATATGCTAGAAAAAATACAATAAATTCATAAAACTAGAAGCATAAACGAGTATGGAGCCATATTTAGGGTACTCGTATTACAAAATAATATGTTTCTATTTAATTCAATTCAATAATGATAGTAATAATGTTTCTTTCGAATAAAATCCACATTACAGGCAAAAAGTAATTAAAAAGTCAACATAAAAAAATATTTAAATAAAATAATAGAATTAAAATAAAACCACAATTTTTGGTAGCAATCATACAACCTTACGTTGTTGTCATTAATAAGATACTAAATAATTATTTTATTATAACAATAAAAGCATTTCCCGATATGGATGGATTGTGTGAACAGTGATAAAGAAAAGGAAGTTAATGATAGCATGACGGTTGACAAGATAGAATAGAAGAAAAAATGTGTTGCGCCGACCCCAAATAAGATGGGACAAGGACAGAAAGATGATGATGATGATGATGAAAACCATTTCCCGATATGTTTGTTTTCCATATGTAGCTAATGATTTTGAGTCTAAGAGGCCAGTTGGTTTCGGCCCCTTGTACGCCTTACAAAAGTCCAGGAATAATAATAATTTTTAATTTTGATTTTTCATTTTATTTTAATTTTGTAGTTCGTATAAAATGGGTTCTAAACCAAAACTATTTCTCTCTCTAGTCAGTACCCATTTTGATTATTATTTTGAACACTACTGACAGCAATCAAAATGGTTCTCCAAAGTATCCCAATGGATGCTGAACAAAAACATCATATGAGGAATGAGATTATTCTTCAGGAACAATTTAATTACGCGCCTAGTTGGATTAAGCGGAATTGTTCCCTATGAATACATTTTAACTTTCAAATTCCTTTGCCTACTGTTGTTTTAAAAGATATCTACATTGTTAGACTTTATCTCGGAGTTTTTTCTTGATTGTTTTTTTGTCTTGTTGTGATATTTATTATTAAAACTAAGAAAAGGAGGAACAATTTAATTTCTTGTTTTTGTTTGAAACTACGTGAATATATTTTATGCTATTCTTATCCAATTTATCTATGGGGTATTTCACGTGAAACGGATAACGAAAAAGAAGTGAGGTCGTGAAATTATTTTGGCCTTTAATACATATAAATTAAAACATTTTATTTTTATGTCAAACTTATTTGCCGAGATATAAGCGCCCGCAAAAGTTGGGAGAAAAAAAAACAATTAATAATTGAAGCTATCTACATCAGTCCAGGTGAAAAAAGTCCGTTTGGAATACGCCTCTCCTAAGGCGTCCTGTAAACGGTCATGCAGGCGTCAATCAATTCCATCAATCATTAATGATTTTTGAATGACGAAACTTTATCGCCATTATGTTTTCGTTATGCAAAAATCAATCATAGCATTAGACGGTAGGTTTTAAGTCAGTCAAAAAATTGACTGTGGCAAAACTGACAGCAAAACCTATTGTGTAATGGACGCCTAAGAAATGCCTTAGCGACCCGTACTGTGGGTCTTACATCTGTCTGTTTTTTACGGCCAGGACATCGGTCCAACTTTTGAAAGGCCTTCCGACTCTGCGTCTTTCAGTACGCGATTGCCATTGCAGAATTTTAAGGAGCTATAGGTATATTTTTTTTCGCTGGGTAAATCATCCTATGACATCCCCCACTCGTGGGCGGAGCGACAGATACTGTCAGATAAAAGTCTGACACTATCTGCCGCTCTGACTAAAAACTCAGTCCTGTTCCTTCATTGCCTTTCGTACCAGGGCCGAGTATTCCTTTGAGAAGCAGACCCTTGGCCCCAGTAGGCTTCGACCCTGCTGGACCACTACGGTTTGCTGACATCTCCTTAAGGCGCGCGCGGAACTGTACACGCGGTCGACGATTTGGGCTTGGTCCGGACGGTTACCAGCCCGCGCCTATGGTGGCCGGAAATCGGGATCGGAATCTTGGCGGCGGCTTGGGCGTGAGGACCGTTGGCTCACGCGTGCGACTTCCTCCTTTGCTAGCATTACTGCTTCGCAGAGGGAGAGGTATAGGTATGAACAACTGGGCAATGCTTCAGATAGTTTTCGTTGAAAAATCTCAACAACGATGGTGCCCACGGGTAGTATGAAAGCGAAACCCGAGGCCCTGGGACGAAGGCAACCATGGTTAGTGTGAAAGCGAAACCTGGGGCCCTGGGACGAAGACAACGAAGGAACAGGAGTGGGTTTTTAGTCAGTACAAGTCTGACACTATCTCTCGCTCCGCCCAAGAGCGAGATTTGTCATAAGATGATTTTCCCACCCAATAAAAAAAATATACACCGACGGTGTGATTTAGGCAGAAAGAGGCGTTAGATAAACACCAACCGTACTCGTCCATCAATCAATCAATGAGTCATCCCTTTTTATACATATGTAATGTAGTGCATGCGTGTTACTATTCTATTAAATTACGAATGTATGTTATTTATCTTAACTTAAACTACATGCTATACGTGATGTCCTTATATACTACGTGACAACACACCACAACGGTCAGTATTAATCTTTGCCCCCCTAGCCAAGTTACAACCGTTTCGTTTCGATTCTCTTTTCGTTGATCGCCTCGAGTAGGTCACGCCTCCGATTCCATTATTCTGACGTCATCTCAACGCTCAGTCACGTGATCAGAACAAAGGAATAGGAGGCGTGGCTGACTCGAGGCGATTAACGAAAACAAAATCGAAACGAAACGGTTGTAACTTGGCTAGGGGAGCTGGTTTTAAATATAAAATTCGAAACTAAGAACTAAAACAATCTAATTTTGCACTAAAGTTTGGACAAGTTTGACTGGCCTGTTGGTCTAGTGGTTAGTGGCCCTAACTGCTATGCCGGAGGTCGTGGGTTCGATTCCCACCCAGGACAAATGTTTGTGTGATGAGCATGATCATTTGTTCTGCGTCTGTGTGTAATTTACATCTATAATATGTATGTTTATCAGTTGTCTAGTACTCATAACACAAGCTCTGCTTAGCTTGAGGCTAGACGGCGTTGTGTGGTAGTTGTGAATATTATATTATTATTATAGTTTTCACGCAAAATAACAATTTGACAGGTTCTCAAAATCAAATCCTCAATTCTTGTATTCGACGTAAGTTTAAGTAAACAAAAACAACTTAAAAGATTTTTCGGATCAAAGAAACCAGTTTTTTGTTTTTGGGGTTGAGAAATCATTTAACTACTTTTACCACTATGGGTGGAGCAAGAGGGAATATCAATCAGACTCTTACTGACTAAAACACATCTTTTTTTTTAGGTGGGAAATCGTCCAATACTTTCTCCTGCTCTTGAGTGGAGCGAGAGGGCAGAGTGTCAGATATTTACTGGCTAAAACCTATTTTTATGTTCCTTCTTTGCCTTGCGTTCCAAGACCCCGGGTTTTCCATTCAGAAGCGAACCCATGGCCCCAGTAGGCATCGGCCCTGCTAGGCGACTAAAACACAAATGAGTTCCTTTAGTTGGCCGTGGTGACTCTAACAAACGATCCCGCAGTCCTGGCAGGCATCAGCCCTAATGGGCCCCGTCAATTACAAACGACTGACGATGTCAAAAGCCATTAAAAATGTACTGAAAACTCACAACTTCGATCTACACACATCGGTTTCAACTCGATCTAGAACTCATTTTTCACGCGAAGTAACAGCTTTCAACCCTGAACATATTTGCTCGATAATACTTCACAAACTTTGTATCGATACAGTTCTTTACTTTGCGAAATCGATAGAGAAATGTTTTTAGTTTTGGATCGGGAAAATATAGGGGTGGGAAAGTATTCGTAGTAAGTTTTCTGCTTAAAAGTGGTTGTGGAAAAAAAAGATATAACTTTAATATGCACGAACAGTTTCATTGTTGAGAGTTATGATTAATAAATCAGTAGGATTAAGATTGATATTTATTGCTTGTCAGTTATTTAATTGTTGTGATAGTCCAGTGCTTATAGGATCACTTTGTTGTCCGTCTGTCTGTCTGTCAAGACCCTTTATCTCGGGGACGCGTGGATGTATCGAGTTGAAATTAAAATTATATACTCAGGTCTGCGGTCCCTAGAAGCTGTGAAAATATTAAACTTCTGAGTTAACGAAAAAAAAAGATACGGCCGTTTATGTCGAAAAAAACGTATATTTCGACAATATCAAGGGAATGAAAATTCATAGGGTACTTCCCGTTGACCTAGAATCCTGAAATTTGGCATGCAGCAAGGTCTTATAGCACAAGTATAGGAAAACATCTGAAAACTATAAATTAGTAGTTACGTCACTATAAAAACTTTTTTTATGATTCGGATAAATCTTCGTAACTCAATTCTGTAATTGAACTGTTTTAATAGGTAAGTTTGTACAGAACCTTCAGTGCGCAAGTTCGACTCGCACTTGCCTTTTGGTGACTTTAAGCCTTATCTAAAGATAAAACTTACTGTGGGTGCCCATATTACAGTGCCATATCGCATTAATTACTTGCAGAATAAAGAGTGCCGAAAGATTTTAGTGTGTTGAACGCGTACCAGAAGATGCAGTGTTGGAAGGCCTTCCACAAGGTGAACCGTTACCTAGGTGAAAATCGTTGAAAATTAATGATGATAACGATGATTTATTTAATTAGCAGGCCAATAATGTGCATATTTCGGTAATAAAAATACTCTATGAGAATTCTCGACGGGACTCTCAGTAATTATATTATTTTTTTAAATTCTTTTTACTTTGAAACATTAGCAATGTTTTCAATTCTATCTTGTAAGAGTTTTCATTGTCATTTTAAATTACTTAAATGTCTAAACCAAATTCTTTTCTCTACTGAAATTCATTTCAAGTTTGAAAAAAAGTTTAAAACATTTGAAAACCTTTTGAAAGATTAAAAAAAAAACAATTTAAAACAAATAAACGAGTTAGCGTAAGTGTCAATGGAGGGTAACGACACAAAAAAAGCATTTTGCAATACATCCTGCGAAGTTTTTTTGGAGTGTGGCAACAAAACCGACGGGTTTTAGTACTAGTCGTATTTATTCTGAAATACTCGTACCAGGGTATTTTTGAATAAATACCACCTGGTACAAATAATCTCTTTGTAGATTTAAAAATAAGCATGATTAAACTGCTTATAACATAGTATTCATACGAGCAATCTACGTATTTACCTAAATTAAGGAGATTATGTTGTTATTCTACGTGACCCGTTATTTTTGCGGCTCAGTGTATAAAATAGATATTAAAACAAAAATATTGAAGGTCTCGTTAGTCTGGCTGCGTCGTAGCTGTACTTTTCACGCCTGCATCACTACACGAAGGTTGAGAAAGTCGTGGAGTATTTGAAAGTGAAGCCAACAGGACTCTGAGGGTCGTAAGGTTGAAAACGAGCCAGAACATCTACTTCAAGTCATTCTAGGTACGAGTTCCAACCCACCAGCTACAGACCTTTTTAAAAGAGGACTTCTGACCGAAAGGTGTCGTATGCCGACGTTTCCGAGGACGGTTACACGATGCAACGCAGCGCAACACGACGCCGATTTAAGTGTACAATTATAGTTAATATTATTTATTGATAATATGTATTAGTTTATTATTGTTTAAAATTATTTTATGAAAAATGGAAATAAATTATTATTATTACTGCTAAATAGGTCCTGTGTAGTGCCTACGTAGGTTACTCTTTCACGCAATCGGCCTTTACTGACCTTGTAAATCTTGCTGACATCTCTTTGAAGCGCGCACCACTCGCCGCCGACTCGAGATTGGTCCTTCCTAGACAACCCGGGGCTATGATGGGTAGGAATCGCTTCTTTTGATCTCATTCCGTTAATCATACTGATATCTCTTTGAAGTGTGCTTGGACCAACACGTCATTGACCTGAGGTTGGTACTTAAGTATTCCTGGACGGTCCGGACTACGCGTTTTCCCTCGCCGTTTGTACCGCATACATGCATGCAATTTGCCTGCTGCAGTCTTCACGTCCGATTATAATTTAGGTGTTTTCAAAGCTAGAGTGAATAGGCTTTTAATAAACTAGTGTGCCTCACCTTCAACGATTGCATCACTCGTCAGGTGGAATCATAGTAATTTATATCTATTAAAAAACAATACTATTCTATTAGCGCTCCCACCAAACGCTATGCATAATGTCCAGCCCCCCTAGCCAAGTTACGATCGTTTCGTTTATGGCGGACGCCTCAAGTAGGCCACGCCTCCGATTCCTTTGTTCCGACGTCATCTCAACGCTTAGTCACGTGGTCAGAACAAAGGAATTGGAGGCGTGGTGCGACGCAAACGAAACGATCGTAATTTGGCTAGGGGGCAGTCATGTCACTTGTCACTTGACTTCCTCCTGTAATGTAATTTCCATACATTTTATACTTAGTGTTTGACGTGAACACTAACAGAATGATCATTTCTCTACGATGATCTTGCTGTTCAGAATTAAATAAATAGAATCATGCCTATCGCAATTTTCATGGCCAAACACAACAGCTCCCAAAGTTGCTATAAAAGTGTTGGACCAATCAAAGAGTCAAACTGTATCGCAAAACGAATTTGTTTCCAAATATTGAAGTTTGCCACCAGAGGAGCTGTAGGCCGGTCGAAAACTTATCCCCGAGGGATATTGGGTTATAGGAAAGTTCAATAATATCTTGTATTATATGAGAGAAGAGATTATATTTGTGTGGGCGATGTACGTAATCTGAAAAAAAAGGAGAAACTGACTGACTGACATATCAACGCACAGCTGAAATTACAGGGACTAAGCACAAGGTTTATTTTTATGATTTAGGCGAGCACTATGATGATTTTCCAAAATTCGCACCTTAATGGGATGAAACGGGGATTCAAAGTTTTATATGGATAAATCTACTTTCACATAGGCGAAGTCACTGGCAAAAGTTAGTATTTTATAAAGGTAGTATTAAATTAACTAGCGAAATACACAGAAGTTATGAATATGAAGATCTCAGTCTCATGTAAAGTTTTACCATCACTAAGATACTTTAAACTGACCGCTTAAAATAAAACTTAAATTATTTAAAATTTTGAAATATTTCAAACCTGAGACTAGTGTAGTAAGTTTAAAATATGGGTCCGAAAACATTAAAATCAATTGCAAACGGAAATAAAATAAAAAACGATAAATAGAAAATGTCGTTCATTTTCACGTAAATTCAATTTACAACTTAATGTCGTTCGAATGACAAAATGACACTACCAGAATGTCTTGAACATAAAATTAATTGCAAAACGTTTAAAAAAAAAACTACATAAAACTGATCTCGCATGTTCGAATATATTATTTGTAAAAAAATATACAACCTATTCTAAATTTGAAATAACATTTTTTTTTTCAAAAATTATTTGAGTTATTTTTCATGTTTAGGTTTAACTTATTCATAATCTATCATGCGTTTGTAAGTATTCTGAAAATATTTTAGTATTCCATTTATATATAACATCTTATTTTTATTGTATGAATATGTAGAATAATAAATAAATTATTGCCTATTGGGAAATAAGCACTATAACCCGTGGGAAGGCGCGCCTTAACTTGTTACACAGAGAGGCGCGCGTGAGCAAATGTCTCACACTACTTTAAATGCTCATATTTCTACTTTAATAGTAATTATTGACTTATTATGGATTTATATGAATAAAACCAGGTTTAATAAGTAGGAAAATAAGTATTGTTATGAAAACTAAGACACATAAATGTAATTTCTAAAACAAATAACGAAACAACTTTTTTTTATTTTCTAATTTGGTCAGTCTCCATATAAATCGCCTTAAAAAATATTACATAATAAAAAAATAAAAAAAATATTCTTCCATAAAATCTTGATGAGTGTGCCTCTCAAAACACATTGAACACATATATATAATATGTTCGGTGCAGAGTAATTCCTTGCATGAAGTGCAAGCTTTTTTTGAGCGTCTATTTTTACGTCTTGGACATATAGAACAGAATGCGCTTGGCCTAGACTCTGTACTAGGTCTAGGAGCCGGCACAAATTGCTTCATAAGAAGTTTGGGATCCGTTGATATGTTTTTCGTACAAATCCGGCGTGAAATATGTGGTTTTACCAGGTCGAGTGCCAAATTTTTTAGGAATGTCCGTCCGTCTTTCAATCAAAGTTGTTGTGTTAGCTTTATATATTATTTGGGTATTGATCTCAGTTATGTTCAAAATGGAGAAAAATATGCGCATTGGCCATCTTGAAGTGATTCTGGCAACGGAATAGTCCTTCTGGTCTACTACATCCACTCCTCTTTTTGTGGAATTGTAGAATGTTACAACCTCAGGTTTAGCTCCACTTCCAGTTTCTTCATCTATTTTGTCATCATCGTAAAGAGATGATAATACAAGAACAATTTTCATTGTTTTCTTTTTTGGAACATATCATAAGGTCATCATATCTTCAGCGAAACCAGATTCCTCTTCCAACCACGAACAAATTTGTACTTCACGTAGACCATCCATTTTATGTGTGTGTTTGTACCTAAAAACGAAAAATATTGTTATATAAATATTACTATAGAGTATTTACGTACAATTAGCCAATAAAATATAAATAAATAAACCAATATGTTCTAGAAACTACAATAATACTTTTTTTATTAAAAAAATATATACTTACACGGATAGGCGCGTGATGAGCAAATTGCCGCTACATGGTATACGGCTTCTACAAACTCTTCGCTGCCCAGTCGCAGCCGGACTGACCTTCATGAAAGTTGCACCAGGGAGGAGGAGATGAATATTTAGGGAGGTACCTAGGCGCTTGAGTCGTTACGGCGTCGGCATAATGAAAAATTTTTGCTTTTAATTTTTGTGTGAGCAAATTGCTCATAGCGCGCCTTCTCACGGGATAAAAACAATACTTATAGGAGACTCGGGCATTTAGAGCTAAAATTACGTGTGGGTAGAGTTGCACAGTGAAGGCATATATAATTTTAAAGATTCCTGTTAGTCACAATCACTGGTCACTTCTTGTTATGAAGATAGGCTTTTTTCGTGCATGGAAATCATCATGCCCTGAGGGTTCTGTCAAGCTCTCTCTGACTAAAATCACCTGCCCCCCTAGCCAAGTTACAACGTTTCGTTCGCGCCGAACGCCTCGAGTAGGCCACGCCTTCGATTCCTTTGTTCTGACCACTTGACTTAGCGTTGAGATGACGTCAGAATAAAGGAATTGGAGCCCATAGATCTCATAGATTTAAGTTAGTATAAAAGTTTTTGTTACTATTTTGGTGTACAATAAAGTTTATTCTATTTTATTCTATTCTATTCCTGTTCCTTTGTTGACTTTCGTACCAGGGCCGAGTCTGCCTTTCAGAATCAAACCCTTGGCCCCAGTAGGCTTCGACCGTGCTGGGCCCCTACATTTGCTGACATCTCCTTGAGGCGCGCGTGGAACAGTACGCGCCGTTGACGACTTGGGATGGTCGGACGGCGGGCTACCCATTGCTCGCCTTCCGCAAGCCTGCGCATACGACGGCCGGTACACATTTTTTAACAAAAACCTCATAACGAAGCATAAACCGACTACAAGAGTAAGTCCCTAAACAGTACCAAAATAAAAATAAGTAAAAGTTGTCCAAATTGGACTCTAGTGGTGACTTGGCAGTGTTCCAGTGTTAAAACTCTAAGTCAAACTTACAAACAAAATGCTACTACCGCGTAGGAAATGCTAATGTCCGTTTCTTTAGACGATCAGTGTGCATGGCACAGTGCCAGCTAGTGCAAAAAGTGGTCATGTGTATAAATAACCATTTTAGACGATAATATTCATGATCGATGAACTATACCAATACAAGAACTGGTTAGGTACGCTGATTTTATCTCAATAAATTCATATTTTCTGCTCTTGCTCGACGCACTTACCTTCTCTTATGATGTGAGCGTAAAGGACTAAGCTACACGTGTATTCGAATATCGTCGTTTTTAAGACCTCTTATGTGTAAAATCAACGTTATGAGAAAATCGATAAAAACCGTCTACTGAAAAAAATATAAAGATATCAATTACAATAAAAAAATATAGGTATCAGCCATATGATTTCCTGCTTTTAATTTTACTATTTTTAGTTGAATTTAAAAGTAGTTGAAAGTAAAATACTACTTTTACATTTAACTTTTTAAATAGCGTAATTAGAGACATAATAGAAAGACAATGACCGAGCGAACGCCGGCGTTCACTCGGGGTTTAATGAATTAAAGATAGTTTAAATGTAAAAGTAGTATTTTATTAGGAAGCACATTGTTGATCTTGAACTTGGTAATGACGTTTAAATTTTCGTATACACATGAGAAATTTGCATTTGATAGAGAAAATGGCATGATGTTGATGCTGTGGAAGATGGTTAGCTCTCAAGTGCACCCTTGTGCCATCTTATGTTCCAAGTACGATGGATTGTATCAACTCAGACGCTGTAGCCGCTGAGAAGTGGCGCTAATACATACAGTTTTGAGCCGTTTATGATCGAAACGCTTAGGGTCGCCACACACGGGCCACATGCCACACCTATAAATACCGCCACGAAAAGCTAGAAGCAGCCACAAAGGAAGCTGAAGCGCGTGACAGCAACTTGTGTCCGGTAGCTGCTATTTTTTTCAACCCGTGTGCACAGTATCATAATTGACTCTGTCGAAGAAGGTTTAAATGCGCGAATGGCAGCGTTTGGTGTCGGCGTTTAGTGTCCGGTGCGGGCCACAAGAAGCAAGCAGTGGTGATTTGTAACGTGTGGCGGTCACCGTCATCAACCGTGTGAGGTGAATCCATATAAAACGTATGAAAACTATAAGAAATATGGCAGCGTTTTGTGGTTGTGGTATTTGAAGACCCTTAGTTCTTGAAGTCCAAGTTCATGTCATCTTTTGAAGATATTTCTCGCCGTTTTTTTTTTAAGTTGTAAATCATACAATGACTTCTCACGCTCTTGGGCGGAGCGCGAGGGCGTGTCAGACTTTTAGTGACTAAAACCCACACCTAGTTTCTTCTTTTCCTTCGTCCCATGGCCCCATTAGGTTTCTACAGTTTGCTGACAACTCCTTGAGGTGCACGTGGAACAGCGCACGTCGTCGACGACTCGGGCTCGATCCGGACCACAGAACAAAGAATACAGAGAAGTGCCCCTACACTGGCTAAGCATGGGAACCAGTGTCGTCAAACTCACACATTTGCATTTCAAATTGTCCATTACAGACATAAAAAACAGTGATTTGATTGGATACAAATTACTAACGCAACTTTTACAAATCATCTTTTTATCGCTTTCAAAAATTAAGTCTTATTACAAGGAAAGAAAGTTGTTATTATATGACATGACACAAACAATAAAGTCGTTTTTCGTTTAAAAACTTTAAATAGATAAATTTACAACGAGTTCAGCTACTCAACGCTAGATGGCGTTGTATTCAATTCTTGCTATTTAGAACGCTAGTACCTTTGAAATAGATGTCATATTCCCATGCACATGTAATCTTATTCGCTACTCAATTAGAGATGTAGATATATATCGATATCTTAATATTGATGTTACGTAATTTATTCAGGTGAACAATGTAATAATTTGTTAACATCATAAAAATGCTTAATAATGGAAAAGGTTGATTATCTTTAAAATATCAATGTTAAAGAGGTATTTGTATGTTTGTATGTAGGGCTAGGAGGTAATCTTATTTTCATATAATCAAGTACAATGCGTTCCAAATAAAAATAGGATCGATTCCATTTTGTGACTTCACGTCATATTGTCAAATCAAAGAAATTGGGTAGAGAGAGCAAAACAAGAAATTTTTAAAATTTTATTTATTCGTAAATAAATTAAATTTGAACGTGAACTAAAAAAGTTTTGTCAGAATCCAGTTCCTCAACTTTGCTCATCTTTGCGTCCCTGTGTGAAGTGTCGTGAGTAGTGGAAAATAGAAGAAGGAAAATTATTCCTAACAATGAAAATAAGACACAAAACTTTTTATTTTTAACTAATTATGACTTAAAACCAGATATTTATTTCGCAGCTAATTTATATTAAACAATAAATTTTACTTCCCCTAGAGTTAACTAAGACATAGTAATAAAATGCAAAAAATAACATTTATTGATACGCAAATAAGTTTTCTTTGCAAACTGTACTTATCACTCAACATTTGACAGATTGAGGTTATTGGCTATCCTATCCTTATTTTGGAACGCATAGTGCGCGGGCGAAGCCGCTGACAGAAGCTAACGATAAATGAAACGATAACAGATATGTAGTACTAAAAATATTTACTGACCTTGAAATAACAACAACAACAACTTTCGTGACGTGGTCTACCCATGTACCAAGTTTTATTGAAATCCGTTCAGCCTTTCGAACGTGAAGTGAAAGAAAGTGATCAGCAACCCCCTACTTCGGACGGATGCAGGTTACGTGTTTTTAAAACCTCGAGATTTCTGTGCAATCTTAGTTAAATATTTATAAATTATACACATAAACCGTCCGACACAAAATGTCATGGATGGTGCCAGCCATGAAATGAAGAGTTAGAAATAAATAAAAATTATCGATACCAACCTACTTTACGGATGTGTCCCATCCCTAATTGAGTAGCGTCGAACTTACTAGAATTTATGTTATGATTATCCAGATGACGACCAAGTGCATTTAGACTTTCTGTCAATGAGTGTAAGGTTGTTTATAGTTTGCATTGAAGTCATAAAAAGTGGTATTGTAATTAAAATCAACTATATTAAAAATTAACAAAGTTTAGTACTTACCGATGATACGATACACCTCCACAAGATATATTTTTTTTTCTGCGTTCGTTTTAGCAGGTCAAAACCGCAGAATAAGGCTTAATTTGTAATTTTTCGGGTATTTCTGAGACAACCTATCGCGACAAGTATCTGACGGCGAATAAGCTAAATGTTTGCGCAGCTCTGCTTAATGTTGACACGCATGAGATATCTGAGGGGCACTTCCACTACCTTCTTTATTTCGTGATCCGGGCGGTTATCGAACGGCCAGATGGCGAGCTTCCCATTGCTCGCCGACTGATTGATACTTTGTGTGTTCAAAGGGCTAGCTAGTTCTTTACTCAAAGAATTATCATTGCCATACAACGTACGTAGTAATGCTGCTATTTTTCTGAGCACTTTACCGGTGTGCTCAGATGACAACTTTTTTTCAGACTTTTGCTGACTTACATCACACCTTCTTCAGTTGCCTTTGGTATACCTTTCATACTTTTCTCTATGGCTCTCGCTATCATCGGCCTTGCTGCTGGGCCCTAGGGTTCGTAAAACGCCATTGGGATAGCGGCCTAAGTTTATTTGTATATTCTTTGCACTCATGACACTAGTTTGCAGCTTGGATGACACTAGTTTCATAATAAACAAGTCTACAGTTCAGTAAGACTTATCATGATCCTCATAAACATTTCTGCCAAAAGATGTCCACTGTTGGGCATAGGCCTTCCCCAAGTGACGACCAGTTCTGTGTGTTAGTTAGAATAGTTACACAAAACTTTTGGATGAGCTAAGCAAGCTTGAAATATTTACCTACTTTCAATATTAATTCATAAATGAGTTTACTTTAGGGAAGTTGAAGCACATAAAATTTTTAAGTAACTTAATTTGATGGTATCTCAAATTGGGCTTCACTCAGAATTTATAGTTTATTTTCATGTTAATTTCCTGATATTCTATATATTCCTAATATTCAGAACTTGGCTCAATTTTAGGGAGGAGGATTTTTTTTATTTGATTATCATCTACTTTCACCTATTTATTATGCACTTAAACGTATTAGGAGAGCAGTGGTGACTTACGAATTGTAGGTCGCGGGTTGAAATCCAGCCAGGCGCATTACTTTGTGTAATTTATTTCATCACCACTGCTCTCAAAACGGTGAAGGAAAACATAGTGACGAAACCGGCATGTTCTAGAACCAAAAATTCGAAGACATGTGACATCCACCAACCCGCACTGGGCCAAGTGTTAGGATTACGGCCCATTCCCTCTCCTAGAGAGAGGAGGCCGTAGTCCTAACAGTGGGAACATTATAAGGCCGACTATGATAGTATTAGAAATTGAAAATTCAGAAACATTTTTCTTTTCCGTTGTAATTTTTTTGGGTTTCATACCCAAGGGTAAAACGGGACCCTTTACTTAGACTCCACTATCCCTCCGTCTGTATGTCTGCCTGGTAATCAGGCTGTATCTCATGAACCGTGATAGTTAGACAGTTGAAATTTTCACAGTTGATGTATTTCTATTGCCGCTATAATAAAGAATTCTAAAAACAGAATAAAATAAATATTTAACCCCTCGGGCGCCCCCGGGTATTATTATTACGTAATTGCGCGTTTTTACGTAAATCACTAAAAAAATAAAAAATAAACATAAGTAAACTTTTTCGGGATTAGTCTAGAAAATACAAAGACATAAAAAAAAAATCGGCTAAAAAAAATTCGTACAAACGTGTGTACATAACGACCTATTAAGCGTTTTTCAAGGTCATTCAAGTTGTACGCGTGATTTTTTTGCTCGTTTTTGCTTCGGTACAAATCCCTTCGTGCGTGAGTCCCACTCGCTCTAGTCTGGTTTTTTCCTACTTAGGATAAGGTTAATTTTCAAATACTGTCTGGTACTGTGTAGTTTAATGTATTCTTGCATAGTAATCTTCCTGTTATTAAACGTGCAACAATTTTAAAACGCTGGTGAACCTTAGTATCAGTCGTATGTTTGTTTACAGTACCAGAGACATACCAACACTTTTTTTGTTGACGATCATAAAAGATCAGCCCGGCTGCGTGTAGTCAGGACTTAATAGGCAGTAAATATTGTCAGGCACAGAATTGGTCAAAATCCCTTGAGAAATCAAAAAAAATTTTGACTAGAAAACTATTGTGTATCATCAAATAAGACCTAAAAAAAATAAAATCTGCTTGTCGGTGTTATATTATGTGGAAGACCAAAAAAAAGTAACTTAAATTGAAGAGAGTGGAAAGATCAAAACGTGCATACGATCCCGATATAATTACTCCCCTGATACCTTTACGCGTTCCCACGATAAAGTTTCTTGACAAACAAACAGACAGACAGACAACAAAGTGATTCTATAAGGGTTTCGTTTTCTCCTTTAGAGGTAAGGAACCTTAAAAAGGAAAATTTACCCGGGCAGGACATGACAATGTTAGCAAAAGATACCATGGGTAACAGCTTGCAAGTAAAATAATAATTTCCTCCACAGAACCCAAACCCCCATTAGTAGTCAGCACTCGGTTAAAAACGGCAAAATCCTATACAAACAAATTATGCCAGTGCCTCCGTAATTGTCCTCTTTTTACAAAACATTGATAAACATGTAGGGTACCATTTTGCCGCAAATTTGTCGTGTCGTTGTGTCACTCGGCAAAACCGCAATGCGTTCGACCGCAGTTTGGACTGACGACATTAAAGTCGCAGCTAGAGATATCCAAATGGCCATTTTGGATATTGGGGCTGCTGTTTTTGTTGATAAAACGCAACACGACATCGTGGTTTAGTTTTTATCTGCTTCATTGGTTGGTTTAGCTTATATCGAAATCATCGAACTAACATGATGACTTTTTCGTACAAATAATTCAGCACATCAATATACCGATAGACAATCCGGCATCGTTGCTTTTCTGCAGTACAGCCCAAGTCTCGATCGAATCAAAGGCTTTCTCCTAGTCTACAAACACTAACGGAGGACACGGTGGAGCACACGGTGGAGTTGTGCACCGCTTGGGAAGAGCAACGCCCTGTCCTCGTGGGGGCGATCGGCGGCGGCGAACTCTCGCGCCGGGCCTTGGTACAGGCCATGATCCGGAGCGAGGAGGAGTGGCAGGCGGTCGCCTCCTTCTGCGAAGCAGTAATGCTAGCAAAGGAGGCGGCCAATCGTGTGAGGCAACGGTCCTCACGCCTCAACCGCCACCGGGATTCCGATCCCGATTTCCGGCCACCGCAGGCGCGGGGTTGCGGACGGCGAGCAATGGGTAGCCCGCCGTCCGACCGCCCGGTAACCGGCCGGACCGAACCTAAGTCGTCGACGGCGCGTACTATTCCACGCGCGTCAAGGAGATGTCAGCAACTGTAGGGGCCGGCAGAGTCGAAGCCTACTGAGGCCAAGGGTCTGATTCTGAAAGGAAGACTCGGCCCTGGTACGAAAGGCAACGAAGGAGCAGGAGTGGGTTTTTAGCCAGTAAAAGTCTAACACTATCTCCCGCTCCGCCTAAAAGCGCGATTTGCCATAAAGTCTACAAACACTAAATAGAGTAGGTCTAACGCTATGCAAATTGAACTACAAAACTGAAAGTTAACAAACCTAACTTATAAATAAAACTGTTAGGTACACAAAACTAACAGTCGGTTACATAGAGAAACTCATTACCAACAAAACACCGAAAATTGCCCCTCAAATGGGAAACGTCACATGAAATAAAAACAAACGTACAGGCCATTGTACATGACAACCTCGAAATGCTACGCTAGAAAACAACTGAACACGAATAAATCCTTACTCCAACGTGTATGCGTGTTGCGAACAATAATGGCTATTCTTCATTCAAAAATCTAATAATAATAATAATATGATTATTAACTAAAAAGTACAGATACATAATGAAACAAACAGTAGGTTGAGAAGTTATACAGTTTTTTAGGTACGTATGTCGTAAATCAGTACTAAAAATTTTTAGAACCCTTCCTCTCAAACTAGGTTAAAACCTGTATTTTGAGAAACAGTGAACACCACACACCACAGCCACAAAACTCTTATACACTATTATTTTTACAACAACTGATGGACGATGTCATCCTACCGCTGAATAATTTATGTGTTCTCTTTTAATTTTTAATTGTGATGTGTGCAAATTATGTGTGTGATGGTGTGTGCGTGTAGTGTAAGGTGAGTATTATGTGAGATAGTGTGCATGTATGATAAGTTGGGGTGTTGGAGGGTGCGTGTGCGCATGTTTAAGTGTGTGAATGTTACAGAAAACGGGGTGCGTGAGAGATTAGGTGATGTATAGTAGATAGCCCCTTTCTAATAGCCACTCTTTACTTTAGTTTTTACAGCGTTGGCGTTCAGTTTTAGAATTTTCAGGTCTTTGTTAATTTTATTGTAGATATATTTGCCAAGTGTGAAAAATTGATGCTTAGCGAAAGTGGTTTTATGCTTAGAACCTGTGATAGGCTAAGCTGGTACTCTCAATAAAGTTTTGTACCGCTTTCGCTATCGCTCTATCAATTAACTAACCTTGACCTTTAAGTTTGGACACAAAACTTAGAATTACTCTGATTAGGTTTGCGTCAGTTTCCATTTAGTGTTTGAAGTGAAAATCTATTTTAACTTCGGGTCTAGACACTGGGTATGGTTGAACGGGTATGTATTTTTTTTTATTATTGTTACAAACTAGCGCTTGACTGCGGGCTCACCTGATGGTAAGCAGTGATGCAGTCATTGATAGTGAGGCGAACTAGTTTATTAAGAGCCTATTCACTTGAGCCTTGAAGACAACTAAATTATAATCTGAAGTCCTTCGATAAACGCGATATAAACAAAGAGGCAAAACGCTTAGTTCGCACCATATGTTCTAAGGGTTTATACACAAAAGATATTCAGAACCGGGTTTTCCGAAGCACAGAGGAATTGTGATCCTTAATGGATGATCAATTAACCACGGGTTGAGCTTAGCAAGCGTTGCTTACCTTTTTTTTCTTGTAATGTTGGAAATCATCAATTGGTTTCTCTCGCTTTAGGTTGGAGCGAGCGAGTGTATCAAACTTTTACTGACTAAAACCCACCTGTGTTCTTTTATTTGCTCTTTGTGTTCTAGGACCATGGTAACTCTTTCAAAATTTCCCATAATGCATTGCTTACCTCAAAGACTGAGTTTTATGGCTGTTATTGTTATGCATATTATTAAGAACTTCATCATCATCATCATCATCCTGCCCTTGTCCCTTTTTATTTGAGGTCAGCGCAACACGTTTTTTTCTTCCATTCTGTCCTGTCACTCGTCACGCTATCACTAACTCCCTTTTATTTCATATCACTTCTCACACAATCCATTCATCTTTTCTTTGGTCTTCCTTCCCTCTCCATCTAGCCACATGTAAACTCATAACTTTTTTAGTAACATGCGTTTCATCCCTCCTCTTCACATGACCATACCAAGACAAACGATTCCCTTTCAACTTTTCAGTCACTGGCGCTACTTTCAAACTTCCCCTAATATACTCACCATATCCATTCTCGTCACACCACACATCGATCCATTTTAGTTAGAACTTCCTAGACTAATAAAACTTCGTTGCTCAAAAATTATCTCAATCAAGACCAAAAAACGACACTCATTTTTTTATCCCTTTCCTAAGTTGATCCCTTAGTAAAACTATTTTATATTTATCAGTATTTTCACCTCTCAAAAATTGTCAATTAATAAAAAGTTAAATATACTTATGTAGCGACATCTATGGAGTCACATAAGAACTAATCCTACATCGCGTAATCAAAGTTCTCCGCGCGATTAGAACATTTAGAACAGCCCGAAAATCATCTACCGGGTAGTTGCCCATCAGACATTACACCCGTCTGGTCGGCAGATCCTCCCTTTTCAACGGAGGTATGTGGGGCTTTACTCTCTGTTTCGCATACCTCCAAACGTATATATAAAAAGTAAGTTCGTACGTCCATGAGAAAAGGTCTGTCAGGAAAAATCTTTTCTTGGAAATTGTGTGTTACGTAGTCTGAACGCTAGTTGATATATCCACTCCACCTTCTTCCCACTTCGCAGTGAACCCGAAATACACGTGCCCCTTTTACTCATAATATAACTAATTTGACCTCTTCTGACCTCTGAATATAATCCTTGATTTAGGCTAACACCTACAGGTTTATATCGAAATAGTTGCGAAACATATTGAGCTTAGTAAGGTCAACCGTCCACCACCAAGAAGCCTCGAAGGAGATGCTGGTAGCGGTAAAGGTTTGTCTGCAAAAAGTCGCTTTTAGCAAGGCCGCTCGTTGTTACATTTATTTGAAGCTCCTATTGTATTTTTCCTATCAATCTTTCTACAGTTAAAATTACTTATTTGTGTTGTAGAGCGGTGGTGGCCGAGTGGTAACGGGTCAATAAAAAAGAAAATGATTATTTTTCCACTTAACATAGGCTACGTGACGTGTCACAAAACTCGATATGGCGCCCTCTAGCCAATAAAAACTAATGTGTTAAAAACTAAAAATGGAGATAAATACGCCGTGTTTAGTATCATTTGAAAGGGGACTTGTACATTTCCAAAATATTGCTTAAATTTATAGTGACCGGAAAAGTCCTGTGTTAAATTTAACACCAAAATTTTTTAAATAAAAAAGTTAAAAACTAAAACCCGACTACGTCCGCGTCGTTTTTTTTTTGTCGTAGTCGGGTTTTAGATTTTTACTTTTTTTATGCAAAGCGAAGCAAAGCACACGTACGTAGCTTAGCTGAAAACTATGGAGTGATACCTTTACTCTTGTATCAACTACCCTAATAATTTGGGCTTGAAACACGACTGGCGGCAAACATAGTTAAAATTTCCCGTAAATATGTTTGAGGTAATACGTATTTAACTTGACGGCCACATTAGGGTAGCCAAGAGTTTTAAATATATGGGATACAAAGTTAAAATATAAATTTTAGAGATTCATGTAAAAAAATAATCACAAACGTCAGTTTTTTACTAATTATTTACATTAACGCAAAAATATTGCCTTATTGTAGTTTTAACTAGTTAAGTGTTTTTTTTGCTTTAGTATTTAATAAGTTCCAACAAATAAACAAAATGCATCACTGTTCGGGCGCCGTCGGCTACCTTCGCCACTTGCCGGGCAGCTGCGTGGGCGACGCGAACGGCGCACGGATACAAGCGAGGTTGTGAGACACACTTCCCTAGCGAGAACAACCGACGACATGCGCGTGCCTTGTAAATTCTAATTTCTATTTCTGTACAATGGCTTTTGTAACTTTTTACAGTTCACTATCTTTTATTCAAGACTTGAATCATGAAACTTCTCTTCACCTTGATGGACGACTATTGCCAAACTTATATAGAGTAATAATTTCTGTTACCTCCTTACTTACATAACTAATTTACTTTCTGATTGATATTATTCCCTTGAGCTTCACCCTGTTTCTTATAATTAACTTACTTTGAAATAGGAATCAGTTGCATCCAAACTTCTCCTTTAAGAAGAACCCACGTAATATAATTATCAAGTTTGTTAATCTAACTTTTAACCTTTAAATAGACACGAGATTCGGAACTCGTTTTATGGCTTTGAAGTTTGAATTTAATAAACTATTTTAAGAAAAACGTGGGCGTTATACCCATTATTTTTTGAGGTGGAAAATCATCCAATGACGAAAACCACACCGGTTGATCTATCCAGTATCCCTCCAGACCGGGCCCAAGTCGTCGACGGCACGTACTATTCCACGCGCGCCTCAGGGAGATGTTAGCAAATCGTAGGGGCCCAGCAGGGTCGAAGCCTAATGAGGCCGCGGGTAGTATGGAAGTGAAACTCGGGGCTCTAGGACGAAGGCAAAGAAGGAACAGGAGTGGGTTTTTAGTCAGTAAAAGTCTGACACTATCTCGCGCTCCGCCCAGAAGCGAGATTTGTCAGAAGATGATTTTCTCAACCAATAAAAAAAAAAACGTTTGATCTAGGACCACGGCTTTCTTCTGCAGAAATTCCTTTTGACCCAAAATTATACCCATAAATAATATACGAGTATGTCGTATCGAAATAAATTACTTAAGACTATGTATAACATCCAGGTTTCCTTCATAACTAATAGCTGAATTTGTAATAAACGTGGTCAATTTTGGAGAAAAATATAGAAAAAACAAACCCAAAAATTTTGATCAATACTCAATTCACAGTAAGGACAATAGTTACTATTTATCAATTAAATTCTGTATTTGAGGAAATCTCTCTTTATTTTGTGAAATAAGATAATTTTTTGCATTTTCTTCTTTTCAGTCGTACACTCTTGATAGAATGGTCGTGGTCATGTCTTAGTCGAGTCCTTAGTCACCACCTCTCTCGCGATACGATGCCATGCGGTTCTGTGTTTGGCGGCTTGGAAGTTTTCGTTAAAGCTGCAGTGTATCACTGATTTGATGAGGTCCATCCACCGTGTTCTCGATACGATTTTTTTTTTTTTAATTTGCATTTTATTTCCTTTTTATTCAATTAGACCCTAACCTCAATTCCATTTTGTTTCCAGACAATCTTTGTCTATTTCAGATGGCCTGGAAGAGATCGCGGAATATGATAAGGCCGTCAATGGTATGATTTTGAATTTAATGCTCAAATTGTATTATTTATTATCTTAGCGTACAATAAAGTATACGTTTATTACTGGGACTCCTATACACCTCCTTACGATAATTTACATTCGACAGTGACACATAGGATCTAGGATTTCTCTGTGGGTATCTTTATTTAAAAAAGTCCTGATTTTTTTCTTAAAATACATGGTAACTCTAACCAATCATCGACTTAAATTAACAGGATAATTTTATGTTTGCGAGTCCTATTTACAGAATCACCTGATATTTTATAACTTATGTTATATGTTGTGCTATCACAGCATCCCAACACATATATTAATATACGCAATTCAGGAAGAAAGTAATATTTTTCCCATAAGGCTTCCACGTTTTTGCAGCGCATCTGTGTTCTTCTAACAAGATCCTTCTAACGCTGCGTTTCCCGGAGTGCGGTCGCCAATCTACAACTTTTCGGCCCCATTGACCATCCGTTCTACGGGCAATGTGCCCTGCCCACTGCCACTTAAGTTTGGCGATTCTTCGCGCTATCGCCGACATAGCCCGAAGAACGGCCATCCGTTCTACAGGCAATGTGCCCTGTCCACTGCCACTTAAGTTTGGCGATTCTTCGCACTATCGCCGACATAGCCCGAAGAATGGGCCATCCGTTCTACAGGCAATGTGCCCTGTCCACTGCCACTTAAGTTTGGCGATTCTTCGCGCTATCGCCGACATAGCCCGAAGAATCAATCGAAACCTTGGTTACTTCTTCATGCTCGAACGGATTTGGATGAAATTTAGTACAAGTATTTTATGCTGCTATGCTATACTATATGGAAAAGCATATAGGATACTTTTTATCCTTGAGTAGAGTATGTTCCTTTGGGATGATTTTTACTAACACGCGGGCGAAGTCACTGGCAGCAGCTAGTTTAATGTAATGTTTATATTTATGTCGTGGCCAGAACTTAAAATTGATCACTTCATTATATGGCTAACTAAAACTGGCCCAGATCGTTTAAACGTTAAAATTTGATGATATGGTCAAACCTTGTTTGACCATATCATTGATGTAGGTTTTCAATGATAATAAAAGGTCTAAAAAAGTAGGCCAAACGAAAATTGAAATATCATCAAACTTTTACGTTTAAAACGATCTAGTCAGTTTTACTTGGCCATATCGTGAAGTGATCAATTGAAAACTAAGATCTGGCCACAACATATGCTAAGTTGAAACTGACTGACTGACATATCAACGCATAGCCGAAACTACTGGAACTATGAGTATGAAATTTTGCACAAAGTTTTCTTTTATGACGTAAGCGAGCATTAAGAAAGGATTTTCCAAAATTCACCCCCTAAAACGCCCCTGAAACGAGAACCTAAAGTTTGTATCGAGAAGCCGTTGGTAAAGCTAATTCAATTATAAATACAGAGCTAACAATCTCCGTACGCTTAAATTCTAAGAGCAATTATGTGAGGTGAAGATGTATTCGTTGTTTACGCTTTTAAATCCTTGAGTATACACAAATTAATAAATAAAATAACATGCTCACTTTCAACGTGTACGTTGGTCGTTGACGAAATTGTTACTAACCCTAATTGCTCTGCAAATTATCCAGGTCAACTTTGCACAGCCACCATTTAATATTAGCGGTAACTGCAATGAATTTTGATACAAACCTGACTTGTATTTACATAGAAATATTTGACTGATAGTTTTTAAATTTGAGTGATATGAAAGAAAAGGAACTTAGTGATAGTATGAGGGTTGACAGGATACAATGGAAGAAAAAAACGTGTTGCACCGACACCAAATAAGATGGGACAAGGGCAGGAAGATGATGAGTTTTTAAATTTGTGGTGCTTATATTTTAGCGGCCATAAAAAAAAAATGTTAGACTGGCAAACAGCAAAGCAGGAAAAAAAGCAAATCAAGAAGTAGGTAGGTATGCTATGTTTCCTTTCAGTGTTTAGCCCAAAGGCTGAAAGTAAACAATGGATAATGGGCACTTTTGTATGGATTCCGTACCCAGGGCTGTAAAGTCAACACAAGTTGTTAACATTTAAAAGGTTATAATAAAAAAAAACTATTTTAATATATGACATCAACTGTGAGCAATATGCAGTAGTAGAATTATTATTAAGTACATATTTTGTTTTAATAGGATGTCATTTTATGTCAATAGTGTTTTCATTTCGTTAACATGGGTAACTTGATTTCGATTTTCAGCTTTATTGCCATGAAAACTAAATCGTTTTGTGGTGAACTGAGCCTTAACTTCTTTACTAAACTCTGTCTAGAGTAAACTCAGGTACCTACACCTACTAATCGGAAGTAATCTGGGTGAATACAAGCAGTGCCTAACGTGGCGGTTAAAAATGGATGTCGCTAGGTTCAAAACGCTCATTCTCTTTTTTTATAAATGCTAAAAAGTATGTTCCTTTTTTTCGGGTGGGAAAGTCATCTAATTACATCCACCGCTCTTAGGCGGAGCGTGAGATAGTGTCAGACTTTTACTGATTAAAAAACACATTCCTGTTCCTTTTTTGCCATTTTTCCAGGGCCCAGAGGATCACTTTCGCATCACACATGGCCCCAGTAGGTTTCGACCCTGCTGAGCCCCTACGGTTGCTGACATCTCCTTGAGGCGCGCGTGGATCACTACGCGCCGTCGATGACTTGGGCCCGGTCCAGACGGTTACCGGACGATCGGACGGCGAGCTAACCATAGTTCGCCGTCCATAACGTATATGTTTCTAAAACCTCAAAGGAACGTATGTTCCTTTGTATGTTCCTTTGAGGTTTTAGGTATGTTAGTGATATTATACTAAGAAAAAGAAGATATCGTAACGGAAATCAAATATAATTAGTAAGTTAGAGTTTCAGATACACTACCAAAATTAATTTAAAGTTGTGGCTTTTGTCCCAAGCATCGATGTGTGTTTAAGATTTACTATGATGACCTGTCCCAAAATTAAACCGATATAATTAAATTTACCGTATTCACCTGCCTACAATACTCTTATTTCTTTCTTAAATTGGTCTCATACTAGGAATAACTTCTACATCGTGGGCGCGTTCACAAACATATGACTGGCCTGTTGGTCTAGTGGTTAGTGGTCCTGACTGCTATGCCGGAGGTCGTTGGTTCGATTTCCACCCAGGACAAATGTTTGTATAATGAGCACGATAATTTGTTATGTCTGACATATATAAGTATGTTTATCAGTTGTCTAGTACTCATAACACAAGCTCTGCTTAGTTTAGGTCTAGATGGCGTTGTGTAAAAATTTCTGGGATATTAGGATTGTTCCCAGAGGTCCACGACATTTTAAAATATTAATTATATTATTTCCCTACCAGTTCATCTCGTGGATCAATTGGGAATTGATAAATGAACATTTTAAAATACTCAAATTTTTATGGACCCGGTGGGAATAGAAGAACAATAGAATTATGGACCTCTAGGAACAACCCGGATATTATTATTATTTAAAAAGTCATTTTGAGAATTCTCTTCTTCGAGTAACGATGGTCCTCAATTAAAAAATAAACAAATATTATTTAACGCTCACCTCAATTTCACATGGTTTGTTAAACTGAGGTGAGCATTAATTATATTTGTTCTTCCCTTCAAAATAATTTTCCATGCGTAGGTACTACAAAAGGTTTTCATTTAATTAATATGCCGTAGCTCGTTTTCACAAAATTATTTCGTATAAAAACTTTGTTAAATGGACTGTACTGATTTTCAGAAACCATCCTACTGAAATTATATACGTGAATGTTTTTATCTATGGATGTTTGTTACTCTTCCACGCAAAAACTATTGAATGGATTTTAATTAAACTTTACAGTAATATAGCATGTACTTTTTGTTTTTTTTTTTAGGTGGGAAAATCATCTTATGACAAATCGCGCTCTTGGGCGGTGTGGGAGATAGTGTCAGACTTTTACTGACAAAAAACCCACACATGTTCCTTTGTTGCCTTCGTCCCAGGGCTGCGGGTTTCGTTTTCACACTACCCATGGCCCTGGGCTCGGTCCGGAGGGTTACCGGACGGTCGGACGGCGGGCTAACCATTGCTCACCGTCCGCAAGCCCGCGCTTACGGTAGCCGGAAATCGGGATCGGAATTCCGGCGGCGGTAGGCGTGATCGGCCACCTTTTTTGCTAGTATTAATGCTTCACAGAAGACCGCCTGCCACTCCTCCTCGCTCCGGACCATGGCCTGCACCAAGGCCCGGCGCGAGAGATCGCCGTCGCCGATCGCCCCCACGAGGACATGGCGTTGGCACACCTCCATTGTGTGTTTCACCGTGTCCTCCGGGTAACATGTACTTCAGAATAACACATTGGCTATTTATTGTTTAAATGGTCCGAAATATAACGATAACTGTCAACTTTCGACCTTGGAGAAGAAAATAAGCTACTCGAATTACTAATCCTGCGCAGACGGAGTCGCGGGTACCACCTAGTTATAAATACTTAGAAAAATGATATCGTCTGTTTTCTACTGTTACGGAACAATTTTGGAATATAAATATTTTTGTTTACTTTGTGTTTTGGATGTTCCTTTTTAGGGATTCGTACCTCATTTGCAAAAACGAATCCTACTGGAGCCATGGGTTATCGAAAAGGGAGCCCTCGGGGTCCTGGAGCGCAAGGCAAAGAAGAAACATAGGAGCGGGTTTTGTCAGTAAAAGTCTGACACGCCCTTCCGCTCCACTCTAGAGCGAGAGAATTCTTTAGATGAATTCCTACCTAAAATAACGTTTTGACTGGTAGAGAATGCTTTGTGGCATTAAGTCCGCCTATGTACCACCACTGTACATGAAGTTTAAATAAATAAATAAAAAAAATAGTGAAAACGAAACACTTATCAGATGACTTTGCTGTCCGTCTCAGGAACGCGTGGAGACATCAGCCCCTCTAGTCAAGTTACGATCGTTTCGTTTGCGTCGAATGCCAATCCACGCCTCCGATCCTTTTGTTCTGACATCATCTCAACGCTCAGTCACGTGGTCAGAACAAAGGAATCGGAAACGTAACCTACCCGAGGCGTTCGACGCAAACGAAACGATCGTAACTTGGCTGGGGGGGCTGAGGCCGTTTACGCCCCGTTCATGGCACGCTGGCAAGGGAATCAATTCAGGGGACTTCCTGTTGACTTTGAAAAACATAAAATTAGGCATGAAACATGTAGCATATGTAAATGATAAATTGAGGGTTTCTTAACTTTAGTTGGCCGAAACGGAATCCTTATATGATCATCATTTTGTTGTCCATTGGTCCGTTTATCCGTCTGTCAAGACCGTTATCAAATATTCAAGTTTACTACTTCTTGGAGTTGTGAAAAATTCAAACTTCTATGTCAACGTAATCTTATGATAAAACCGTGTATGCTCCGTTTAGGCGCATATTTTGACACTCATAATTCAAAATCTATAGGGTACTGCTATGTCAAAAAAATGAACTAAAAAGTTAAAAACAAGATGTTGGTTAAACTGTATGATCGATAAACTACTTGATCTACAAATTAAAATTTTTCATCACAGTCGGGGGACTTTTTATATAAGAAAGTATTCTACAGACTGGACCCCCGACGACGGCGACTAAAAATTTTGATTTGTAGATCAAGTACTTTATCGATCATTATCAGAGGTCCAACTTGATGGATTACCCTATCGATATCTTCTACATGAGTTTCGCTTCATACAGACGCTGCCTGTATATACAGTGCGAATAATATGTCTTTATATTTCGGTGTGTTTTGTCTTTGTAGTGTTCTAGATTTAGGTATTTTGGACACACTTTTTTGTTCTGTTTGTCTCTAATATTCATTTAGTCAATGTCATGCATACTTGTTATTTGCATGGTTACTGAAATGTCAATTTTAGATGTAAGTTTATTTGAATTGTAAGTGACTGTGCTGTTGGTGTGCTTATTATAAATAAATAAATTCAGTCTAACATCCTTTTTTTTCTTTTTAGTTCACTTTTTTTAAATGGCAGTCGTGGTTTTTATTATTTTTTAATATTTTTTTTTAATGTTCAAAATCATTATACAATCTTGACGTGTCAGACTTTTACTTACTAAAATCCACCTGTGTTCCTTCAGTTGCCCTTTGCGTTCCATAACCGCGGCATCTCTTTCAAACAATCACGCAACATAGCATCGAACCCTTCACGTACTAATTATAATTAGTCTCATTACCACTAATCAATTCAAGAGCCTCCTGTTGCTAAAGCTTGAGTGGTTAACAAAGACAAGTTATATCTGATAGATTTACATGAACAATATACATAATACATTTAGTTAATTGAGTAATTCTGATTTGCATGTATGATTCTCTTAGACAGTAGTAGGTACCAATATAATTATGTTATGTTGGTTGGATCATTAAATTTACTAATTAAGTACTTTACAAATTTGTCTGGTCAGTCTTTTCAAGGTCACGGTAATCGGTCTACCTTTAGAGTGTTTTGTGTTTTAATTATAATTTAATTCATGTGCTTAAATTGTTGTGCATTTATGATTACTCTCAAGTGCAAAAGCCAATGCAAACAATGGTGTGATTTTATTATTTCTTTACGCCAGAAATAAAATTTAGGTTATGAATGTTAGAGGACAATACGAGAAATCAATAGCAAAAAGAACCATGTTTTTAAACCGTAACCTCGCGAAGATATCTATAGAAGCAATGGTAGTATATTTATGACAGGCGTTACTTATTTTCCATATATTATAATGAATGAAAGTTAAATAGGTAATATTTTGAAGTTTTTATTGATAAAATAGATTAAGCCGGTATTACTGTTATAATTTTTTCACAAACGTTGTTTTTCATCACTAAAACTAAAAAAAAAAAAGTGATAAACAAATCGAAAAAATACGCGTTAGTGTTGCGATAGAGATTGACGCCATAGAACCACCATAAATACCGAAGCCAAAACTATATGTAACAATGACAAACTTAAAATATCAGACACAGAGTATTTTTATTTAAGAAAAATAACGCCGGATAATAAAACTATCGCAATCTACTAAATAGTCTCTAACTTCGTTTGATTAAAGTTGGTAGAAATTATTATTATTTCTCATACAGTCCTTTAAAATATGACCTAGGTTTTACTTTTGGCGAAGAGAAAAAAAATATATATACCACAATGTATGGCAAAAGTTTCATTTCAAAAAGGTTTGTTGTAAGAAAACCCAATTAAGGGTTAAGCTCGCCTGTATACATCAGCTGTCCCATTTTGTTTGTTTTATAAAAGTTGTGTGTACAATAAAGAATAAAGATATCACATGAGAAATTACCCTCACTATCATACGAGCTATTGTCGATTCAGCGTGAATTGAAAGACAGTCTAATTTATCCACAACTGTTTATGTACTTACGAGATTGAAAGCTGATTCTGCATTTATCGGTTGGTGGGTTTTATCTAAAGGGACGAATACGTGTAGGTATTTTCATACTAGAAGAAGAATATTTGTTGCTCTGATAGCGGGTTACCTAATATAATATGCGAAAATTTGATGAAAAACAAGCCAAAAAATCTGATGCCATTTTAGCTAGCAAACAAGTTAGAATTTGGTAGATATTTTCCTTACAATATTCCTAAGCTTGAATAATATCATTATGGAAGAAACCTGGTTAAGAACAATGCCAAGGTTTCTAAGAAATTTAGGCCCACCTTCCAATAATCCCACCTTCCATTTTAGTGGCCCTGACTGCTTTGCCGGAGGACGTGGGTTCGATTAGAATAGAATAGAATAGAAAACGCGGGAGTGAAGTGGATACGAGACGCACAGGATCGGTCGTTGAGCGTCGCTTGGGGGAGGCCTATGTCCAACAGTGGACTTCTTTTGGCCGAAATGATGATGATGATGATGAGAATAGAATAAACTTTATTGTACACCAAAATAGTAACAAAACTTTTACACAGGTAACCAACCTAGCCACCCAGGACAAATGTTTGCGTAATGTGCATGATCATTTGTTATGTGCCTGAGTATAATTTATCCATAAATGTATCTATTATAGAAATATATAAGTATGTCTGTGAGGTCTAGTACTCATAACACAAGCTCTGCTTATCTTGGGACTAGACAGCGTTCTGCGAAAGTTGTGGAATATTATTAATAGTGTATATCGTGCGTATGCGACTTTGAGTTGAATAAAAGTCACTATAGTACCAAATTCCAAATCTAACGATGGAACACATGCTTTTGAAAGGTGGGTTCAGGATTTTGCATCCTCCTTTCTTAGTGTTTTTTTTTTTTTTGTAGTTGTAGTATACAACTCAAGAAAGAAGATTCAAAACAATTATTACAAATTTAATAAACTATTTAAAGACAGTTTTGAATAGACAAGAAGTCATAAAAATGGTGCTAATTGCACATTCCAAAGCGTACATTCAAAAACAGATATAACCACCCTATTTTTTTAAATATCATTCAGTACTAATCAATAATTTTTTTTATGTTGAGAGCCTCAAGTCTTCTGCTGAATTTCTTTCAAAAAAACCCAAAGAAAATTACGCATGAATTTATCAAAACTGCTCTCTTCAACTAAAAACAAAATAAAACTCAGTATCTACCCCAAACTGTCCTCCATTTAAATTTTAATCTTGTTTACCACCCAAACTGCTCTGACTACTCTAGTTAAAAACAAAATAGACAAATACAAAAGGCTAGCTCTATACAACTAGCGAAAACAGACGCCCAATAGAGACACGTTTCACGAACTACAAGTGCAAGCGCACTATAGGTACGCCATAAGACATTTAAACACACCTTTTTTACTGTCACTTCAACCGATTTTGACTTTCATTGCGTTGGCATTATATTGAAAGGCGGCTGCCGTAAGTAGTTGGTATTGTAACCATTATTTTGCTTTTCTGGAGGCAACATTTCTTGCACGCATGCACGATCTGCGCGTGGAAATGCAACGCCGGGGCGAAACTCCGCTGCCGCGACAAGTCGCAGCATGGCGGAAAGAGTTCCGGCGGGATCTCATGGCGGAATGGTGACAGCGACTAACGCAACCCAGTGCTGGGCACGCCATAATAATGGCGGTAATTCCTCTTTGTGAGGAGTGGCTGGAAAGGCAACACGGCGTCCTTGCCTTCCGCATGACGTAGTTCCTCACCGGACATTGTAAGTTCGGGAGGTTCCTGTACCGAATTCGTGCGGAAGAAACACCCGGGTGTCGCCATTGCGTGGACCACCCGGAGGACACGGTGGAGCACACGGTGAAGGTGTGCCCCGCTTGGGAAGAGCAACGCCGTGTCCTCGTGGGGGCGAGCGGCGGCGATCTCTCACGCCAGGCCTTGGTACAGGCCATGATCCGGAGCGAGGAGGAGTGGCAGGCGGTCGCCTCCTTCTGCGAAGCAGTAATGCAAGCAAAGGAGGCGAGCAATGGGTAGCCCGCCATCCAACCGTCCGGTAACTGTCCGGACCGAGCCCAAGTCGTCGACGGTGCATACTGTTCCACGCGTACCTCAAGAAGATGTCAGCAGCTGTAGGGGCCAGCAGGGTCGAAGCTTACTGGGGCCAAGGGTCTGATTCTGAAAGGAAGACTCGGCCCTGGTACGAAAGGCAACGAAGGAACAGGAGTGGGTTATTAGTCAGTAAGTCTGAAACTATCTCCCGCTCCGCCCAAGAACGGGATTTGTCATAAGATGATTTTATCACCGAAAAAAAAATGTTTTGCTTTTATTGCCATTCTTATGCCTAAGGAATAGAAGTCAAAAACGGTTGAACGAACAGCAAAACCGGTTTGTTTACATGTCTAATCTTAACGCGAATGGAGTGTAACGACCGGTATTTGTACATATGTATGTGTGTGTTTTCGCTCACTGTATGGAGCCAACCTTCTGTACTTATTTTATGGGTTAAGTAACGAGTGAAGTTTTTAGTTAACTAATTAATTCTGGAGCACGGTGTTATCTTCGAGGTTGCTTGCAAGAAAATACGGCGTTATGTGAGAAGTAGCAAGTCATTATGTTAAATATTTGGTTGGTGGGAGAGATTGAATTAAGTAGTTGTTTTTAGAGAACTCTTAGTGGAACTGAAAGTTTTACTATCGTCTTTTGTTTATTGACTGCTTACAACTAAAATATAAGTATAAAAGTACATTTAACAAAAGTATGACACAGAAAGAAAAAAGATTTATTTATAAAATCAGTCAAGTGCGAATCGGACTCGCGCACTGAGGGTTCCATACAAACTTACCTACGAAAACAGTTCAATTCCCGAATTGAGTTACGAAGATTTTTCCGAATCCCAATTTTTTTTTATGACGTAGCCACAAATTTAGAGTTTTCAGATTTTTCCCTATATTTATGCTATAAGACCTTGCTTCATTTCAATTTCAATTTCATGATTCTAGGTCAACGAAAGTACCATATGACTTTTGATTCCTTTGACAGTGTCGAAATACACGTTTTTCCGTCGCCATCTTTTTTTTTTTGTTAACTCAGAAGTATGATTTTTTACAATTTCAAGGGACCGCAGAATTAAGTATATGGTTTTAATTTCAATTTGATACCTCCAAGCGTTTGCAAGATAAAGGGTCTTGACTAGACAGACAGACAAACAGACAGACGGACGGACAACAGTGTGGTCCTATAAGGGTTTCGTTTTTCCTCTTGAGGTACGGAAACCTAAAAATGACACGTCTCCAATTTTTTATTTTTATAATGCAACAGATATAAGAATTTGAAAGTAAAATTTATGGATTTTCAGTTGCATCTTAGTAAAGTTTTTCGAAAATTGTAAAAAAAATACATAGCACTGAAAGCATTAAAATTTTTAATTTGACCGTGTTAATTATCTTTTCTTTGAATTGTAAACTTTTTGAAATTAGCTGTTCTTAGGCCATTTTTAGCATGTATTTCAAATGAAAAAAAGTAGCCCGCTGATGAATTTTAACAACGTTATAAATGTATACTTATTGCATTTTTATGCTTTTTAAGATTCTTAAAAATGGTACCTAATACGGACTATTTACATACGAAATAAAATTTAGTATACATCAATTAATACAAACTGACTGTAATTATAATATAACAGCTTCGTTTCATCGAACTAATCAGTATATTTTTTAAACACATTTATTTTACGACTAAATATAACCATTTAATTTAACAACAATTATGCCCGACATTCGTGTCAAAGACCTCTGCAACAAACATCATCATCATCTTCCTGCCCCCCTAGCCACGTTACAATCGTATCGTTCGCGCCGAACGCCTCGAGAAGGCCGCGCCTCCGATGCCTTTGTTCTGACCACGTGACTAAGCGTTGAGATGACGTCAGAACAAAGAAATCGGAGGCGTGGCCTTCTCGAGGCCACTTGATCGTGGCCTTCTCGAGGCCATCGATACGATTGCAACTTGGGTAGGGGGGCTGACCTTGTCCCGTTTTATTTGGGGTGAGCACAACACGTTTATTCTTCCATTCGTCATGTGTTTGAATGTTATTAATACGCTTTGTTTGTTGTAGAGAAGGTGATAGGACACTGTCACCTACAACATACAACAAACAATCCGTTTAAATATTCGAAACCATTCTGTTACCGACACAATGTACATCAAAGGATTCTATTCTATATGATTAATAATATAACTAATCCGTAGATTATCATTTACGATCCCTAATTGGTATATCTCTTTGATCAGTGACTCGATACAGACAAATTAACAATCGAATGAACATCGGATTATAACTCGATAGTTTAAAATCAATTTGGATTTTGGAGCTTTTGAAAAGATTTAAGTCAGTACTTAAAACTTATTGTGTACCTTTTTTTTCTGTTTTCAACTTGAACAAGTAATTAAGTATTGAAGTATAAACGAGACTAGATTTTTAAATGTTTTATTTTACAAAGTTAGTTTTTTGTTCAAAAAGGGTTGTATTTTTACTGAATTTATAAGTGTTTCACAAATCTGTCTCGCCCATCTTTTCAAGGTCCAATGACCGTGACCTTGAAAAGATTTGTGACAGACAAAAAATAGCTAGGTAAGCCAATGCTTACCTAGCTATTTTTTGAGGTGGGTGTGTCCTTGCCCCACGTGTTCTAGTACCACAAGATTCCTATTCAGAAAATTCTGCGGTTTGAATGGGTACGGCCCCGCTGGGTTCTAAGGTTTGCTGACATCTCTTAGCCTATCTAGATGCGAGTAGGTATCAAGCTACGCTTAACGATATACGGTATCCGCTTGACTTTAGGCAAAATGTTTGACAAAAGTTTTTTTTATGTTTTGTGAAAATCTCAAATAACTTCTCCCACAGCTCTAAGTGAAGTGAGAGGGTATCTTTTACTAGCTGAAACTCACCTTAAGTGGCACCCTTTACATCCTAGAATATAAAGGGTTGCCCATTCGAACGATTCTGCAGCCTTGGCAGGAAAAGTAGCTCATACCTCGTTATCGTCCCTTTTTTGGAACATCATGCATCGTAAGCGTTGCGTCATCATTGCGACTGTTTGAACGTTTTGCAGAAACTGGGTTTTCATTTACATAATTAAAAAATATTCATGATTATTATGATTAAAAAAAAATGATGAATGATATTTATTTTTAAAAAATCACTTTTACGCGTTATATTTTTTTTATCATTTTATACTAGTTTAGGCCAGTGTTTTCAAGCTGACTACCCTGAGAAGAAAAACCGAAACAAACTCAGGGGTCAAAGTCTCTTTTAAAGTCCATACAGTAAATATGTACAAATCAATTTAGTAACTTATTGTTCACTAGCTGTTACCCGCGACTTCGTCCGCGTTAAGTTCGTAAAACTGTACAATCACTCTGTGCTTGCAATTCATTCCGAAAGCATCGCAATTATTTATTGTACTTTAGCATAAAACGGTTGGAGGTAAAAATATCTGAATTGAGAACCTCCTCCTTTTTTAGAAGTCGGTTAAAAACGGAAATTACCTTCAGGAAACATGTTATGTACTCGTCCAGATCCAGATGTATGACCGTCAATGAATAGAAAGAGCATGTATGGGTCATAGCAGTTATAATTTCTGCCTACCCCGAGGGAAAAGGCATATGTATGCATGGGAATATGTATGTTTCTGGTTTATGTTCTGGTAAAACAACATCGTATGGTTTTAAACCCTCGCCAGAGCGAGCACGCCACAATCAAATCGCAGAGTAATGCCTGTCTTTGAGAAGTGTCTACAGAGGCGTCACGGCATCCTCTTTTTGTGCAGGACTCACCGGTTGTGGGTATTTCGGAAGGTATCTGTGTCGAATTCAGCGGGAAGAAACACTCGGGTCTCACCATTGTGCGAATAGCCCGGAGAATACGATGGAGCATACGGTGGAAGTCAGTCCCGCTTGGTCGGAGCGCCGGCGCCGCCTTGTTCTTATGGGGGCGATTGGTGAAGAAAATGACAACCAGTAGCCTCCTTCAGTGAAGCACTACGATCAAAGAAGGTGGGTGAAACTATGAGGGATAGGACATCCTGACTCCTCAGCGGTCGCTGCAAGGGACGCTCCGGGTGTTGAAAGCCGCAAGGCAATTTGTAGCCATCGCAAACACGGGATCGCGGTGGAGCTGTCCGGCCGTCTGGTCAAAGCAATCCGAAATCAACGGCGCGTAGTATTCTACGCGCGACTCAAAGAGATTTCAGCAAATGGATAGGGCCCTCTAGGGCCGATGTCTGCTAGGGCTGCAAGATTGATCGAAAGAGTTATCTCCCATAACAATTTTCGCCCCATTAACGTTTCACTGAAGAGTTTAAGCAGTTAGACAGCTTTGGTAGAGATAAACGAAGGAGCATAATCGGGACACCGACCTTCAGCTGGATAACGTGCACTGATAGTGAAAACCCTTAAGTGAATGCAAAAACTACCATCATCATCCGGCAGGCATTAAGTCCGCCGCTGTACATTTGTGCATAAAGGATTAAATAAATAAATCGTCAACTATCTTCTTCCACAACATTACTTATGAAGAATTTGCGAGAACAATCAACAATCAATGCAAGCATGCATTGATTGTTGCAGTTTGATCATTTTGGGCGTTAGAATTACTTGTTCATTTACCTAGGATATTTTGGTGTATATTTTATTGACGTCCCCGTATATAAGACAAATGTTTTTTTCCATAGTGGGAACTACCTTATGAAGAGTCTCCAACTTATGAATGAACTTCGGTGAAACCTTGTGCGCGTGTATCCCGTTCAATCGAACACGCATATTGATGGCCAAACCGAGAAATTACTGACACCGATTGCCTCTATGAGGACACGGCGGTTCATTCAAGATGGACAGACCTCCACCGCATGCTACACCAGGTTGTCCAGGTGATTCACAAAATGGTAATATCAGGGTACTTTCAACCGAATCCAGAACAGAAACCGTTCGAAACACCCACAACAGTCCTGAGCTTATCCATAAAACAATGAAATTACGTTTAACAAATGTAGCAGCCGATTAGTGTTATCCCTGAGACTGGCCTCCCTTATAGGGTTGTTCCAGTGTTGGTCACCACTCACTGCAAGGAGGTAACGTCCAGATGTCGACGTAAGGCTGCAAGGAATCTAAGATACATCATACGTTGTCGAACTGTGATCAGAAAAACACATTCGATCCCGTTTTATATGAAGCAGTGAAGGCGAATAATAAAACACACCATTATTAATCCGCAAGGTCCCATCATGCCGGAGGACACAGTGGAGATGTGCCCTGCAAGGGCGGAGCACCGCCATCTCCTCGTGGAAGCAATCGGCGTCAGTGCTCTGATCCAGAGCGAGGAGCAATGGCAGGCGGTCGCCTCCTTCTGCAAAGCCGTAATGCTAGCGAAGGCGGAGGCCGCACGCGTTTTGGAACGAACCGCCTAACTCCGAGCCGAGATTCCAACCCCGACTAACAGCCACGGTAGACGCGGGCTTCCGGACGTCGAGCAATGGGTAGCTAGCCGTCCGGTAGTTGACCGGACTGAGCCCAATCCTCAACAGCGCGTAGTGATAGACACAGGTGTAGTTTTAGTCAGTAAAAGATTGACACATCCTCCCGCTCCAACCGGAGCGGGAGAAGTCATTGGATGATTTCTACCCTTAAAAAAAGAAAAAAAAGGTGCCATCATCATCATTATCATTTCAGCCGAAAGACGTCCACTGCTGGATATAAGCCTCCCCAAGTGTCGCCATAATGACCGGTCCTGTGGGTCTCTCATCCATCGAATTCCCGCGACCCTTATCAGGTCATCGGTCCACCTGGAGGCCATCCAACGCAAGGTACCCACCTTGCGTTGGATGGCCCCCAGGTGTAACCCCTTCCGAAAATGTGGCCGTGTTATTTTAAAGTGAATAATTAAATATTTATAGGTATTTACTTTTATCGTCTTTGGATGGTATCCCTTGAATAATCACGGTAAATTAGCTTGTTACAATAATGGGAAAAATATAATAAAAATAAGCAGTAGGATTGTTAAAAATGCCTCCGTCTTACACCAGTTTAACCATAACTGTAAACGTGGGCGATGGCCATTCTTCTGCCACTCAAAAAATTACGTAAAATGCGCAATGCCATCAGGCGAGATAGCGATCTAGCGCGAGTCTATCAAGCGAACCTAAAAAATAAATTGTAAATACTTTTTAACTATGGAATAGAAAACCTATTTTTGCAAAAAAAACGTATATTGTCGCTTACGATGTTCTTTTTGAAAAGGCTCGAATAATAATTTGATTTTCAATAATATTCATTGTCACTTTTCGAAAGTGGATAAAACTAAAGCTTTGACTCGTTTGCTATCTAAGAATTTCCATACAGAAAATATATTCAAAATATAATGTGCATGGCTCTCTCTCTCATACTCATACCAAAGTAAACCATCGAACACTGAGCAACGTGTTCCAACGCGTGCTTTATCGCATAAGTCTGGTAATTATTAGCGAGCCACGTAACTTGACACTATATATGTATTTTCTTAGTAAGTGCTAAGAAAGATAGAATCAAGTAAAACTAAGTTTTCAAGTTTAGTTTGATTTAAAAATCCAAACTTTGTGTGTTGACTCTTTTTTGTTTTTAATCACGTGTTTATGTCATGAGGACATATGAAGTATGAATAGTGATAAATATGAAGGAAAATCAAAAAACATAGGGTTAATTATTTAAAGATGTTTTTTTTTTTAAAGTCGGAAATCATGATACACGTCAATGACATCTACCGGTATAGGATGGGGCGGGAGGACATGTCAGACTTTTATTGACTAAAATCACATGCCCTTTGCTTTCTAGGACCACGGGTGTCCTTTTCAGAAAATCCCCACAGCTGTATGTAAGATGATGTGAACCAAAAAGAAGGTTAGATCCTTTTATTATGTGGCTGAAAAACCAGTATTATCAATTTAGCCAAAAAGTTACGATGCTGATGCTCGAAGCGAGGTTAAAGTCCAAAAAAACGCTATGTGCTTAATATGGGGTTAACCCATTGCCCTGATTACGAGGCAACAGGGTGCTCCCACGAAACCGGCTCTAATTGCACACCACACTTTTTTCATCACGGATTTTGAAGAAAATTTATATTCAAAATGAATTGGGTTTAATTAAGCTAAAACAGAAAACCTTTTGTCAATCAGTTATTAAAATTTTCATCATCATAATATGATGATGAAAATTTCAAAAAGTCATCTGGACCGTAAAAACCATTTTTTTTACGAACTTGAAAGAGTCTTAAAGACCAATCGATAAAGCGAAAAAATCAGAATAAGACTGCATTCATAACTCATTTTTGGTAAAATACTTTACGACCTCTCTAGCCCAAGGTAGCGATATATTTTAAGTTCTCTTAATTAGAATGATTTCTTATGTATCATAGTATTTATTACTTTATTATAGCATTTATACGTATTTTATTATTATAAGCCACTTAATTTAATGATACTACATATTATTTCAAAAATTTAAATTAAATTAATTAAATTTATTTATTTATTGTGCACACCTACCACAGTGTTGTATTTTTAACCCAATGGTTGACTGGTAGGGAATGCTTTGTGGCATTAAGTCCGCCTATGTACCACCACTGTACATGAAGTTTAAATGAATAAATAAATAAATATAGTACACTTTCACTCATCATAAAATAAATACATTTAATTATCCTATAGTGTTAAAGGATGCTAAAATCTTTATGCTTTTTAACCGACTGCGTCAAAAAGAGGGTTATGGGTTTTACCTAACCTTCTTTAAATCTTATTAGCCATCAAGAAAGATTGGATCCTGTGACACGGGATCTAGGATACTTTGCGGGATTAGTGTCGCACCTAATTATTGTAAAGAATCATGCCCGTTTGTTACTCAAAAAATGTAGAGAAGGTAAATTACCAAACTGTCCTAAATAATTATGATTACAATTACAATATTAAATTGAAATTTTATAAAGGACTCCATTATAAATGTAAAAATAGGATTTTTTGTTGATTATATTTTAATTTAGTGGCATTTTTATTCTTTTTATTTTTTCTTGTTACTCGGATACTGAGTTTACTTTTCTTTTAATAATTTTTATTTATTATTACTCCTTAGCAATGCAGATGTTTTACAATAATTCACAACGGTTAATAAAGGTGTTTTCTCTGAACATGCTTCTTTTCACTATAAAGATAGTTTTTATTTTAAGCTTTTTTTCAAGCGCATATTACTGCTGACTTTTATTGATTAAAATAACAAGAAAATTATACACCAAAGTCTACGATGAATTCTTTAAAAAAATATATATTTGACAACAGTCATGTCACAAATTAAGCTTAAACTCCTATTTTCATCCATTGCAGTGATGTTGCGATTATTTTTAGATAAGTTTTATTTTAGATCGGATTTGTAATATTTAAACCGATTATTTTTTTTCTCCTTATAGGAAATGACATTTTAGTATTCTCAAAGAAAAAGCCAAAAAAATGTAGATTACGCGTGTATCTACAATCTATGAATATTTTATATTATTTTTATTAGGCAACTCGGCCATGATTAAACGGCGCTTACTATTTCCATGCATTAGTTCCATGCCCGAGTCTTTCTTTTTGACAGTCATGTTGACACTTTTTTTTAATGACAACAAACGCCTAGTGAGTAATTAATAGTAAAGTTGCCTGAAAACCTGCACTTTTTATATCTCAGGTAGTCAATCCCTTCGTTTGGCAATCGTAACCGAGGATACAAAATGAAATGCACTATGCATAAAACCTCTGTATACAAAACAATATTTATAAAATACTATCCCTTTTAAAAACGCCTCCACATTTTTCAGCGAACACTTCTTATCATGATTTAATCAATCACGCTAAAGTCCTTAATCCCAGTAGCTTGGAGTTTTAAAAAGAGCCACAATATGACCTTGCGAAGATAATTCACTTGAAAGTTGCTCATTTCAGTCCTAATCTTGTAAAGGAACTGGAAGTTGGTGAGACACGCGATGAGCTGTGATGTAGAATCATTTGGAGGAGGCATTTTAATCGTCCATTGTTTAGGTCTTCGGTACATGGCTGAGTCATGATTATTTCAGCCAAAAGATATCCATAAACTTCCCCAAGAGTCGCTGCAACGACTGGTTCTGTGCGTCTTGCATCCATCGGATTCCCGTGACCCTTACCAGGTCGTTGTGTCACCTTGTGGGAGGCCTTTCAATGCTGCGTCTTCCGGTAGGTACATGGTCGCCAAACAAGAACCTTTCGGCTCCAATGACCATCTGTTTCGCGAAAAATGTGCCTTAGCTATTGCTATTTAAGTTTGGCAATTTCTCGGGCTATGTCGGTAACATTGGTTTTCCTGCGGATATCCTCATTCCTAATTTGATCTCGCTAGGAAACTCCAAGCATAGCCCTTTCCATTACCCTTTTTTTGTCGTGGGTGAGTAACAGTATCAAGATCACTCGGTATTTGTGGACTCCCGACTGGTATTTGTGAATCTTTTATAGTCGTTTCAGGTAGTCAGAAGCTTTCAAATCTGACATCAATCTTGATAAAAGGAATCGTATAATCTAATAAATGGGTTATGGCGCTCAAATAGGTACGCTTCTTCTTTTGGCTAGACTTTATCCCGTTTACTTAGGGCAAGTCCTTCTTGTCTTTATTTTCAATTGAGCACAATTTTGTGCCATGTCTGTGTTGAGATGAGTTAAGTTCTCTTTGGACTATCATGAGCCAGATGGGGGGTGTTCTTCCACACGTGAGCTTTATCGTACCCGGTTCGAAGGCAAGCTTCAATTCACCATAAGACTGGTGCTCAGGTGAGCTATCGTTCCACTTAAAATACTGTTTTATTACGGTATTCAGTTGGAATGGAAGCTGGCTCTGATTGATAAGCCTACCTTTGACCTCGATCTCTTCTATAGTAAGCGATAGAGGAGCTCTACGATAAAACGAGCGAGCCCATTATGCATGCCTGTAAAATTTTGTATAGGATACAGGTTATATAAGTGGTAGGGAGCACAGTTACTAGCAGAGTGTCTAAATTTTTGGCTGTGCATATATAATTAATGTTGAGGAGAAGTTTTCTCAGTTTTTGTCACAAAGAGTTTCTATTTCTTCTTCTTCTTCCTGCCCTTATCCCGTGTTATTTGGGGTCGGCGCAACACGTTTTTTTCTTCCACTCTGCCCTGTTACTCGTCATGCTATCACTAACTTCCTTTTCTTTCATATCACTCTTCACACATCCCATCCATCTTTTCTTTGGTCTCCCTCTCCCTCTCCATCCATCCACATGTAAACTCATAACTCTTTTAGTAACATGCGTTTCATCCCTCCTCTTCACATGACCATACCAAGATAAACGATTCCCTTTCAACTTTTCAGAAAAAAAAAGAAAAAGAAAAAGAGAAAAGAAAAGAGTTTCTATTTATTGAAGAAAAAAGATTGTGATACAACTAGATGACGTACTACTTCTATCTTTTACTGCTAATATTTACTGGCTTTATCTAGTCGCTGAATTTGAATGAAGGTGCATTCAAATGACTACCTAAACAAATAATAAATACATATTTTAATTAGAACATTTATTGAAACTGCTGAAATCGGTAGGTATTTCGTCAATCTATGCTGTTAAATGTACACACAATGGTAGTTACGCGTGAGTAATTTTTTCCTAGTCTGAATTACGCGTAACTTCCATTACCCTCATTTCACCCTCACTATTACGCGGTAAGCCCACAAAATTGATAATTTTCGGGCCCAAATCGATTATCACATTATCGGAAACCTTCCTTCCTACCTCATAACGTTGAGTGTATTACATTCTGACCGCAGACAATCTGTGTATAGTAACAAAGTTAAACAAGAAACTAAACTTGAATGAAACTCGGTTAACCACTGTGTTGAGGCTCGTCTCTTGGGAGACAGCGATACAGCGTTAACACTGAAAAATAATGTTTTTCTTTTTTGCGCCGCTTGTGAATATGGTTTGGTTTTTTAAATTGAAAGTTTGACGGTGTAAGTACTCGTAGAAACCCAATCTAATGTTATATTTGTTTGTTTGAAACATTTTTACGCCTTGATTAGGAGACTGATCATCATGAAAAGGGCATGAAACTTTTACCATACATAGCTGGTATTATTTTTTTTTCTTTTCGCCAATTGTGAAACCTAGGCCATTTCTTAAAGGACTGTAAGTGAAGTTAATAGCAAAAAGAATTATGTCTACCAACCGTAACGAGGCGTTATTTTTCTTAACCTATTGAGTAGCGTATTTAGAGACACAATAAAAAGACAATGACCGAGCGAACGCCGGCGTTCGCTCGGGGTTTAATGAATTAAATAAAAATACTCCGTGTCTGATTGATCAATCATTGCATCACTGCTTGCCATCAGGTGAGATTGCAGTCACTGGTTTATATCAATTAAAAAAAAACTGGTATATTAAGTTTCCCATTGTTAAATATACTACACGGTTTCTCTAATGAGTTATTCTGCGTCCCTCGCTTCCACATTTATCGCCGGGTGTGGTAGGGAGCGTCTAGTATTGCAAAGAACTCGAGTCCTCAAGTCGTCTTAATTATAATATAAAAAAAAAAAATTGGAAAAGCCTGACAAAAAAGTACAAGCAATATTTCTATAGGTATCTTCGTTCATTTACAGTTTAAAGACCTGTTTCTTTCTGCTATTTATTCCTCGTATTGTACTCTAAGTTATAACCAACGTTTCATTTCTGGCAAAAGGAAAAAAAAATCATGCCAATATTTTGCATTGGCTTTTACAAGTGTTTACAGAAAATTTACATAACTTAAGTGATCAGTGAACAAGAGCTTTTTAGATCAGCTGTCAACCTTTGAAATTTTAACACCTAGTCTGTAGTTTTAGACAGTCACTAGTCGAGTCATATCCAAAGTCATTAATATCATAATTTCTGTTGAAAGATGTCCTTTAGACATAGACCTCCCCCAAGTGACGCTACAACGATCAGCCCTGTTCATCTCGCATCCATCGGATTCCCACGACACTCACCAGGTCGTTGGTCTACCTTGTGGGAGTCCATCCAACGCATTTTGAGATACATGGTTGCGACTTCGGACAAAAGAAGAAAACTGTATAAAACAAAGAAACATCAAGTTCTAAAAATAAACTTGAGTCATACTTTAATAATATATGTATTTGTGTTGGGTACGGACTAACACTGGCATCCTAATTTTATTAACTGTTTCGGAATTCGTTCCCCATAGCAAAATCTGTATGCCAGTTCCGTCTAAATGTCTATAAGTAATTGAGTTATCTACTTCACATGCACACAGAACAACAATAAGGGTAAGGTATAGATGTATCCTCTCATATGGTACACACACGATGCTACTGCCATCAATTTGACCCAAATCCAAACTCCGAGAAACCCTGAGTAATTCAAAACACAATTACAAACTCAGACAATCACAATTGTAATATTTATGGGATACTAGCTTATGTTAGCAGCTTCGCCTGTGTAAAAGTAGAAAAATATCCCAAGGGAACATAATCCCAATTCCAAGAGTTCATTATCCCAATTCGAAGGGACCATAATGTCGATTCCAAGGGACCGTAATCCCGATTCCAAGAGACCGTAATCACGATACCATGGGACAATACTTTCGAGATAAAAAATATCCTATCCTAGATGGCGGGACATACTAGATCGATTTTGCCAGAACTGGAAAAAGGAGGCCCGCAAAAGATGGAATGAGTGAAGGGAGGCCTTTACCCAGAAATACGACCGAACCAGCTAACAAAAACTATTTTTTCTATCCCGGGAAATGGGCTACCCGTACACCAAATTTCCTCTAAATCCATTCAACCGTTTGAGCATGAAGGTATAACAAACATACATATATATACAAACTTTCGCAATTTCTCATACCGCCCACTGGTTTCAGAAATAGCTCCCAAGCCAACCACACCATTCAAGGAATGAAGGTTTCTATATAATTCATCGTTCTACTTGGAAGGCTTAAAATAGATCTTAGATCTAATTGACGCGTGACAGTTCTAATAGTATCAAATAACTAATTGTGTACTCAAACAACAAACTGAATGACGTCTTGGCCGTCTTTTGGTACAGTTTCGGGTTAATTTAGCATTTAGGACGTTTGCCAGATTTCCATCCACTTTCCGACAAAATTCTGTTTGGACCACTGAGATACCGATGCTTGATATGGCATTTCTTTATTTATTACTATTATTCTCTGCAAAATTTGAAACTACACAATGGTGAAGCAATAATTATAATATTTTATACAATTATTAAAATTACTCACCAAACAAAGAAAAGAAAGAAATAAATACTTTTATTCGGGTCAGACACAGCACAACGGTTATAAACACAAAGTAAAAAAGAACAGAAGTACAAAGTGCGCCGAGCGAGCCCGCACCGAAAGGGTGACCACTTCAGCATTTTCCGGGCGTTAGACACCCAGCGCTGGTTTTCAGTTGGCACCTCGCAGTGACACACGGTTTAGGGTAAACATATATAAATATAATACTTGAATGTAATTTAAATTTATATTGAAATTGCGCACCAAGTGGAGTATAATTTTATTAATATAAAATGCATAAATAACGATTTGATAAATAACAGCACAATAAAACTATAGTATTACGCCAACCCACCAAACCACCAAATAATTAAAGTTCTTTGCGGGTTAAGAACATTTACAAGATTTTCAAATGCAATTATCGACCAGACACAACGTCCGTATGGTCGATGGATCCTCTCTATTCAATGGAGGTTTGCGGAACTTAAAACTCTGTTCCGCATACCTGTAAACGACTAATTGAAATTTTCTTCCGTGCGCCATTAACTTTTTAATTTCTGTTACAATGTAATTGATATTGAGAACAGAAATTGCAATGGGAAACCAAAAGATTTCCTTGGGTTTGTAATTTATTTTAATGATAGGTTTTTTTACATTACACAAAAACATTACATTACATTAAAAATCCTCCCATTACATTAAATTCGGTAGTTGAATAAATTTTTAGGGTTCCGTACTTCAAAAGGAAAAAACTGAACCCTTATAGGATAACTTAGTTGTCCTTTTTGTCTGTCTGTCTGGACCCTTTATCTCGGGAACGCGTGAAGATATAAAGTTGAAATTAAAATCATATACTCAAGTCTGCAGTCCCTTGAAGCTGTGCATAAACCAACTTCTAAATTAACGAACGAAAAAGATACGGCAGTTTAAGTCCCAAAAAACGTATATTTCGACACTCTCAAGGGAATCAAAATTCATAGGGTACTTTCCGTTGACTCAGAATCCTGAAATTTGGCATGGAGCAAGGTCTTATAGCACATTGAAAAGAACAAAACTAAAAAAAACACTATTCGGAAAAATATTCGAGACTACTTTTGGGAATTGAACTATTAACGTAGGTAAGTTTGTACGGAACTCTCAGAGCGCGATTCCGACTCGCACTTGTTCAGTTTTTTATTGGTCCAAAAAGTAACTTTATTTAAAATCGCAAATAGAAAGAATTCCTAAAATCTATTCTACATTGAGTAAATTAGAATGCTTTCAAATCTTATCATGTCCGGTGAGAACCTGCGTCATGCAGAAGATAAGGACGCTGTGTTGTCTTTCCAGCCACTCCTCAAAGAGGAAGCTTACTGCCATAACTACGGCGTGCGCAACCAATCGGCATTGGATCACCTAATTACATCAAATTAATAATTACGGATAAAATCAAAGAATAAAATTATGCAAACATAAACAAAACAAAAATTAAATAATAAAAAATAATAATAGTAACATTATTCCGTACGTGCATGAACCATGCATGCTTCACGTACTGATAAACGAAACATTTGGCAAGAGAGTTCAGGATTCTGTTGCGGTTGGCCCGTACCCTACACATGAAATTCTCCCTGTTTCATCTAAAACCGTACGTGAAAATTGAACCTTTATTTAATCACCCACACAAAAAAGGGTGCATTGTTATCAAAGCCTAGGATCAGAACCATGTATTCAAAACAAATGCGATATCGTATATCGCTAAAAAATTCCAATCACAAAAATAAAAAACTAACGTACATAATATATACCTATTACAGTGTGCAGAATGGCGTGAAAAAAGTGACGCTCGCTTTTTTTTGTATTGTTGTTAACGGAATAGAAAGCCGTTGATAAATGCGTAAATTTTTGTATTTGACAATAGGCTTTACATAGCTTTTTTTAGGTGAGAAATTATCCAATGACTTCTCCCGCTCTACAACGATTTGGGAGGGCATGTCAGACTTTTAATGACTAAAGCTTACTCCTGTGTTCCTTCTTTTACTTGCGTTCAGAAGCGAATCCATGGCCCCAGTAGGCTTTGACTCTGTTGAGCCCCTACGGTTTTGCTGACATCTCCTTGCGGCGTCGATGACTCGGGCGCGGTCCGGATGGTTACCGGACGGCCGGACAGCAAGCTACCCATTGCTCGCTGTCCGCAAGCCCATGGCTTTACATAGTACAGTTTACCGAATCATTTGATTGGAAAGCAAGTGTGGGTGCTGAATTAAAGGATTTGTTTAATCGTGCAATTTACAGTTATTATAAGTGTGTATTTGTTTTTGGAATGCTTGTACAATAAAATGTTGTGACTATTTTTCACATTTTTTTTTTCTTCTTGATAGGTTCGCGCTTGACTGCTATCTCACCTGATGGAAAGCGATTCTAGAGATATTTTTAACAGTGCATCAAAAATCTTATTTTTTACTAAAAATAATAATTGTATACCAAATATTAATGGAGTTGTTAGAATTATTAAGGTACTTGGGGAACTTCAACTCGGACAATTTAGGTTAGAAGGGGATAGCGTTATTTTAGTGCACTAATAGTATTTTTGGTAGAACAAAAACTAGAATAAATAGGCTCCTCCTAAACTAATGCACCTCACTATCAACGATTGCATCACTTCTTACCATCAGGTGGGATCGCAATCAAGCACTGATATATATTATTAAATAAAATGTGTTCAGTTAAACAACCGGTATCATGATTTGAAACTCAGAAATCAGAAATGCTTATTTCAAATAGACCAATTACAGGCACTTTTGAATTGTCAAAATGTCGGTCAGTCAAAAAAAACAAGTGAAACTAAATTGCACGTTACAAAGCGTAGATCTCTATGGAGAAGAACGTGCAAGAAACTCCATGGACACTCTTTTAAATCATATTATGAGTTACATAAATCTTGGTTACATATTTCTTATCGCTTTTAATATGTGAGCACAATTCAAACACATACAGAGCTCAAATTTGACTTTTAACAATCCTTCGTTCACTTTTCATAATTTCAGTCATTCAAAAAGCGGAATACATTTAAAATTCGAAGAGCTCGAATTTCAAACTCATCTCTAAATTCCAGGACGAGAAAAAACAAAACAAAATCGGGGCTATTCGAACTCAAACGCCATGGAGAGTCTATTATCGGCTGCCAAAAGCCGTCCACTGCATATAGATAACCGAGTCGAAATGGAAATGTGCGACAGCTGTGTCTATGCAAATGCACTGGACAATTTAAATTTGGAATTCCGTGTAACCGCCCCTCGCTTCTAAAATGGATTTTAATATTGGAATCTCCAACTGGCTGGTTGGCAGATTAGCTTGAGTAGTTTTGGATTTACGATTTTTAAGTTTTATTTGAATTTGGAGCTTGACTTTTGTATGAAATATCACGAGTATAAAATTTAATAGGTACGTCTTCTGGAAATATATCGTTATGAATAGTCCAAAGTCAAATATAATATATTGGTCTCTACGAGTAATGTGCCCCGCCCACTGTCATTTAAGTTTGGCGATTCTTCGGGCTATGTCGGTGACCTTGGTTCTCCTTTGATATCTTCATTTCTGATGTGATCACGCAAGAAAACTCCAAGCAAAGCCCATACCATTTTTTTTTATTCAGGTGGGAAAATCATCTTATGACAAATCCTGCTCTCGGGCGGAGCAGGAGATAGTGTCAGGCTTTGACTGACGGACGGTTACCGGAAGGTCGGACGGCGAGCCAACCATTGCTCGCCGTCCGCAAGCCCGCGCCTACGGAGCCTTTTCCATTGCCTATTGGGTGACTTTAAGCCTTCTCGTGAGGCCAATTGTAAGCGACCAAGTTTCAGTGCCATATGTATGTAATTTCGTCGCGGTAGCGCACCTCAAAAAGATGCCAGCATAATTGACGGAACCCGTCAGAACATATGCCTACCAGAGCTGCGCGAGTGTTCAAAAGGAACAGAGGTGGGTTTTAGTCCGTAAGAGTCTAATAACTCCTCTCGCTCCATTTAGAACGAAGAAGTCATTTGAACTACCACCTCAAAAAAAATTTACATAATCCTATGTTTTAACATATTCTAAAGTTTTGCATGCAATGTAATCATCCAATCAACTTTCCCGAGGACCACAAAAAATATTTGAATAAACGTTTTTCTTTTTCATATTTAAATTAGATAACGTTCACAGACACCTTGCAAAATAAAAGTATTTTACATATTAAATTATGACTATAACTTTTTAGTGATTAAAAATGTATGCAAAATAACAAGAATAATTTTATATATATTTTTTGCAAAAAGACTGTATAATGTAGAGCCTAATCCCTTGTGCTTGAATTTCAATAATAAATATACCTAATTTCAACGTAACTTATAATATAATTCGTTTGGAAGGCTTATTCATATCTGTATAGTTCATTAAATTATGTATATATAATATTTACCTATGTTGTATTGTATGTATGATTCATTTGTATATCTTTTTATATTGGTTTTTTTCCCTTCTCTCTCTTTTATTGCACCTACCACTATTCTTCTCTGCATCACCCAAAGGTTGACTGGTAGAAAATGCCTAAGGCATTAAGTCCGCCTCTGTACCTTTATGTGCATGAAGTATAAATAAATAAATAAATAAATTCAGTTTAGCTAAAGAAAATATGTTGTTTTTATTCATAACATTTGTGTGGTATTAAAGATCTAACTTTATGTAATCTAACTGTTTTATACACAACTCTTAAACGTCGGAGAGCCCCTTGGCTGGATACAAGTTGCCATGGCCATCCTTGAAAATTTTAGCCTCTGGAGCTGGGACGGGAGCAGCAAAGTGGATGTCCATGGGTGGACGGTTCCGATCTTCAGTGTTTATGTGGCGTCTCTCCGCAGATCATGTCCCACCTTTCACTATTTACGTTAGCTGAACAGGTGGAAATCTAATGACAGCGTCTGCGTGGATGGCATTGTCGTTTTACAATACTAGACCAGGGAAGGAATTCAATTTGAAATAAAAAAAGGAATTAGTTTTAACATTCATTGTGCGTACAGCTAAGGAGTGGAATTCCTTGCCGGAATGTGTGTTTAGCTACAACCCGGAAATCTTTAAGTCAAGAGTGAATAGGTTACTTCTAGGTAAGCGCGTTCCATCGTCGGCCACCTCATCGCTTTCCATCAGGTGAGATGGCTATCCAGAATAATAACAAAAAAAAAAATAACATTGACACTCTACGAAGAAGAAAAGATAATAAAATTCTTCAATATAATAATTTAATTCAAACTGAAAGGAAGCGTTGTTTTGCATTAAAAGTTCGTGTTGTTGTAACTATTTACTAACAAACTCTAAAGAAGTCTGACAACTAAAGTGTTAAAAAACTGCAACACAGCCAAAAAAATATTTTTATTGCAAATTGTACAAGGGAACCTTTCTTTACGGACAGCTGGCAAGACTTGGCCCATTTTGCCAAGAAATTTCCGATTCCGCAAGTTTAAATTTGATCATAATCACTTGGTAGAACTCCAGTTATCTTGTAACATTGAATTTAGAGAGCCCTGTTTAGTGAAGATGATCTTTTAAATTAGAATTTGGTGGTGGGAATAGTCTCGTTTCTGCGAAACGTAAAATGAGTTGGAGAATCATTTAGACATTGAATTAAAAGTACTCATTTAAAGAATAAAAGTGAAAGAAAATAAAAAGAAATGTTTATTTGTGCCTCACATAATTGTGTAAAAATAAACTAAAAATGAAAACCTGATATAATAATCTATGTAAGACCAAAAAGGTGCCTAACTCCGCATATTATGTAAAAACAATGCATAAACGGAGCGCTAATATTATTTTAGGGTCCGATGTCATGCCACTGATACAGTCACGGAATGTTAAATACTCGTAGATTTACCAAAATATATATCTAATATATCTTATGCAGAAATACATAAAAGAAATGAATAGACTAATTATGAGAAATCATACGACGCGTCACCAATTAATAAATAATAATAATAAATTTATTGCAAATAACGTTTACAAAAAAGGTACATTAAGCCAACAGTAATAAGGATATTCATACAGTTCAGTGCCTTAAAAAAATATACTAAAACTAAAATATTATTAAAGGTGCAAATAATCGTGGTTCCGATGTGCCATGTTTGTTAGTGGACCGCCCGAACTAGGTTAATTTTAACCTGTGTTTCAGGCCATCACTTTACATATTAGTTTCAAAGCGACAGTAAAATTTAAAATTTGAGTAAAATTACAAAAATAATATATTCTATTTATAACTACGAAATTAAGCTTATGGTACAATAATACCTAAAAACTATGAATATGAGTGTATACAAAAATAAACATTAACGAGGGGATTAGATATGCATTATGCCAAAATTTCTAGAAGTTGTTCTGTGTCTGTGTAATTGAGTATCATTAAATATTCTGATAAAATCTTACTACATTTTTTATACCTTACACTATAGAAACTTAGTACTTTGTTAAGCCTATTATACAGAAAATTAAATGCAAAGCAAGTGATAAGATTGTTTATTTATTACTGGCCTGTTGGTCTAGTGGTCAGTGGCCCTGACTGCTATGCCGGAGGTCGTGGGTTCGATTCCCACCCAGGACAAATGTTTGTGTGATGAGCACGATCATTTGTTCTGTGTCTGGGTGTCATCATCATCATCATTTCAGCCGAAAGACGTCCACTGTTGGACATAGGCCTCCCCCAAATGCCGCCACAATGACCGGTCCTGTGCGTCTCGCATCCATCGAATTCCTGCGACCCTCACCAGGTCATCGGTCCACCTTGTGGGAGGCCTTCCAACGCTGCGTTTTCCGGTACGTGGTCGCCATTCCAGAACCTTTCGTCCCCATCGACCATCTGTTCTGCGAGCAATGTGCCCTGCCCACTGCCACTTAAGTTTGGCGATTCTTCGGGCTATGTCCGTAACCTTGGGACCTCGTCTGGGTGTAATTTATCTATAATATATATATATATATATAATTATATCTGTATTTAGAAATATATAAGTATGTTTATCAGTTGTCTAGTACCCATAACACAAGCTCTGCTTAGCTGGGGACTAGACAGCGTTGTGTGATAGTTGTGGAATATATTATATTATTATATTATATATTAAAACTTCATGCAACACAAAAGTACAAAGGCGGAGTTAATACGTTAGACATTGTCTATCAGACAACCTAGATTTGATTATCATCATTTCAGCCGAAAGCACTATCAGAGATATATCCCTCCAAGTCTCGCAAAGTCTTAGCAGGTCATCAGTCCACCCTGCAGAAGGGTTTCCAACGATGCATCTTCAATTACACGGTCGCCAATCCAGAATATTTTGTCCCCATCAACCATCTATTCTGCAAGTAATGTACCTCACCTTCTGCCACTTAAGTTTGGCAATTCTTTGGGTTATATAGGTAACCTTGACAGTCTTTAAATCAATCAATAATTTTCTTCAAGAAGCTGGACCTTGAAATAGCAATTTGTATACAAAACATAAACTTGTAACGTCATTGAATCGAAGAAGAATAATAGCTATTCTAAAACCGAGTAAAGATACGACTTCAAAGCAGCTTAGCTAGGCTACGATTTTCTCAGCTATGTCTCTCGCGCCAGGCACAGGCCATGGTCCGAAGCGAGAAAGAGTGGCAGGCGGTCGCCTCCTTCTGCGAAACAGTAATGCTAGCAAAGGAGGATGCCACACGCTTGAGGCAACGCCGCCGGGATTCCGATCCGCCACGGCGAGCAATCATGGGTAGCTCGCTGTCCGCAAGTCCACGCCTGCTGTGGCTGGAAATCGGGATCAGGATCCCGTCGGCTGGGACCGGTGTCCTTTAGTTGCCCTTTACGTTCTAGGGCCACAGTCACTCTTTCAAACGTTTCCGCAGCTAGCTTACTGTAACAGTGGAAGGTTGACTTAACGACCAACAAGAATCAAGCGCACTACATACATCACGATATCCGTAATTCCATGCGCCATACTTCAAAGTTATCTGTGACACTAATAGGCCATTCCGTGCTTCGGGCGTAAGGATAGTAACACATGCACTTCGGGAAATCTTTGACTGTGATGTGTTTGGTAGTTTGAGATATTGGTGATGTTATTGTTTTTAGAATATAAATTGATAGATCTACTTAAGAGGGTCCTTTTCCACTCGCCTATCGTCAACATCGAGCATGGTTTTGTTGCTTCATTTAACACAATCCAACGTGATGTTTGATGATGATGCAAAAAATTTTTCATTCGGTAATTCCGTGATCTACTTGAATATTTCACAAAACTTGTTCCAGGAAATACGTGTTTTCTTTTTAAACTCTTGGTTTAAAAAGGGAGTTTTTTTCAGAAAAATTGTCGTCATTCAGAATCCTAATTAACTGTGCAAGACTGTTGTACTTTTTCATATTTTTAATATATGAATACGTTATGGAGGGCCAGAGTTCACGTAAAATAGCAGATTTTCAGAGTTCACTAGTTTAGTTTTACACAAAATTATGTGTTGATTTCTATCGAAGCCTAGATAATATCATATCAGTATGTGTTTAGGATGCCGTACCGAAGTTGGCAAAAACGAAACCCTTAGTAGGTCACGTTGTTATTCGTCTATCCGTCTGTCAAAACCATTTTTTTCAGGGATGCATGAAGATTTCAACTGAAATTAATACTCTATTAAAAATTCAAATCTGCTACCCCTTAGAGCAGTGAAAAATTTTAACTTCTAAGTCTACGCAATCTAAAGATAAGGCTGCATATTTTGACGCTCGCAAGGGACAAAATCACGCAAAAAAAAAACCCATAATGTATTGGCTAAATAGCTCTAAATAATTACTGTTTTGTTTTGTGATTCAGAAAATTCTTGGAGACTCGATTCGGGAATAGTCATTTTGTACAAAACCTTCGGTGCACGCTTCTGGTTTGCCTTTGATCGTTTTTATATCTAGACGGAAGGTAAGTTCTACACCAACGAAACAAAACAAAAATGTTTCTGAAATATACAGGGTGTCTTTGACATCGACGCACAATCGAATAACATGGATCAAGTGTATGATTCTGGACCCCCCCAGTGGTGTATTTTTTATTTGGTATTTTTTTTTTTTAAATCTAAGTGTTTTAATTTAAACTGTATAAAATCGTTATTCTAAAATTTTTATGAAAAAAATTAATGAATTACTTTTCAAATTAAAAATGTCATCGGGGTTGATTAGAATAACGATTTCATCTACCCCAATAATAATAATAATTAATTGAACTGCAACATTTTGTACAAGCAAACACTTATGATTACTTTTTACTATTTTTTTTTATTTTTATTTTTTTACTAACATTATTATCGGTGTTGGTAAGAATAACGATTTTACACAGTAGAAATTTTAAAAAGTACAGTTTTTTATTTTTAAATTAGGAAAAAGCCGATGAAAAATTCCACCACTGGGGTGTCTAGAATCATATACTGGATCCGTGGAATTCGTTTGTGAGTCGATATCAAAGATACCGTGTATTTTATAAACTTTTTTCAACATGTCTGCAACAAATAGAACATTAACAACCGAACTTCTTTACAGAAAAGGCCTCTGAAATTAGGCCTTTTCCGTCTAAAGTTCGGTCTTGACCAAAACTTCCCAACATTCGCCATCCCTTGGGAAAGACACGAAGCGTTGAATTAGGCTCTAATATCTTCAAGAAAAGTTTTAATTATACTACTTTTTCTTTTCGAGTTGATTAACCTTACTTGGCTTGTGGTTTGTGGCAGATACTTACAAAACGCTACAATTTTTTAAGCTGATAAATAGTCTCAATGACCTTCGTTGTAAATTTGGATTTACAATGAACGTCGAAAAAATGCGAAGTTATAATTATTGGGTGTAGAAGTCTTGCCGCTAGTTCCAGACATCCTAACGCCTAACTCAGTCCTTTAATAGACCGGACCAAGCTCCACTCATCGATGGCTCGTAGTGATCCACTCGCTCCTCAAAGACCTGTCAGTTAACCGCAGGAGCCCAGCAGAACCGATGCCCGCTAATACCGCGGGAAATTTCTGAAAAGGAAACCCGTAGTCCTAGACCGCAAAGGGCAACTGAAGGACATAGGTGTGGTTTTAGTCAGTCTGATACGCCCTCCCGTTCCACCTAGACCGGAAGAAATCATTGGATGATTTCCCACTACAAAAAAAGTATGTTCAAAATAGACACTCGAAGTGATGCGACATTGACCTTGCGACCTAAAAGAGATAGAAACAAGTGGAGACGTCGTATGCAATGGCATGCTCAAGCCAATGAAGATAAGAGTAGATCAAAAAATATGAAAAATAAGAGCATTGGTGGCCGAGTGGTAACGGCCCCGACTTACGAGTCGTAGGTCGCGGGTTTAAACCCAGCCAGTTGCATTACTTTGTTTAATTTATATCATCACAACTGCTCTAAAAATGGTGAAGAAAATCATCGTGAGGAAAATGGCTTGCATCGTCATCTTCCTGCCCTTGGCCCATCTTATTTGGGGTCGGCGCAACACGTTTTTTTCTTCCATTCTATCCTGTCAAAAGTCATACTATCACTAACTTCCTTTTCTTTCATATCACTGTTCACACAATCCATCCATCTTTTCTTTGGCCTCCCTCTCCCTCTCCACCCATCCACATGTAAACTCATAACTCTTTTAGTTACATGTGTTTCATCTCTCCTCTTTACATGACCATACCAAGACAAACGATTCCCCTTAAACTTTTCAGTCACTGGCGCCACTTTCAAACTTCCTCTAATATATTCATTACTTACTTTATCCATTCTCGTCACACCACACATCCATCTCAACATTCTCATCTCCGCTACATGCAATCTTTTTTTATGCGTCTTTTTCACAGCCCAACATTCTGATCCATACAGTATGACAGGTCTTATCACGGACTTGTAGATTTTACCCTTCAACTTGAGGGGCATCCGTGGGTCACAAGTTGTTCCAGTGACCTGTCGCCATTTCATCCATCCTGTATTGATCCGATGTGATACGTCTCTGTCTACCTCGCCATCTCCTTGGATAAGCGACCCGAGGTACCGAAAGTCGGAGCAGATTGGTATGGGCGTTCCAGCGAGAGCTAAGGGCATAGCACCGGAGAGACCACCGAAATCGCAGAACAAGTATTCCGTTTTGGTTCTACTCAATTTCAGGCCAACACTCTCCAGTCTGTGCCACCACACCTCCAATCTGTTCTGGACCTCTAGGCCACTCTCGGTAACCAACACAATGTCATCGGCAAACAGCATACACCAGGGAGCCTCTTCCTGAATGTCCGACGTCAGAGCGTCCATTATCATCAGGAAAAGGTAAGGGCTGAGAGCCGACCCTTGATGTAAGCCGACAGCCACATTGAAGCTGCCAGTGGTGCCCACTGTAGACCGGACTTGGGTACTGCATCGACTGTAAAGTCTCATGTAAAAGTGCATGGATAGTACAGAAAAAAAATCGCGTGAAGCGGGAAATGACGCCATCTAGCGTAAAACCAGATTGAAATGTTGCTATCGACAACGTTACATTATAGTGTTAATAGATGGCGTCGCTGTGCTTCAAATGATTAATGCTTAATTAATGTTTATTATTATACTTTCTTTTAGTTTCTTCAAACACTGAAATAATTTATAGTTTCTTTTAAAGAGATGAAGATATTAAAATTGAATATCAATTTATACATATTTAATTATCTATGTGTCAGTTTTCAAACTTGAGAGGGTAGGTTGAATATGGATTTATAAATAATAACTAGTAGGTAGTATAAATAATACTGAGACCAGAGTTATGACATAGCTCAATTGATTGTTCGCTAAGTTAATTTCGATTATCTCGTTCCAGTGCTTTTCGGTGAATTTTATTTTTAACCAGGTGTATTGTCTACTTATTTTACCAAAATGTATAGATATGCATTGTTGGATTTACTAAAAAGAGCTCAAATAATTGTTATGCATAATCAAGGTAAAATTTTGTCAGGTATAGCCAGAGAGACCGGTGTAAACGTAAGTAGATTTTTTTTCTTCTTTTATATAACAAAAACCTCCTATATAATAATCATTATTTAGTATATTTCTGTTTTATTGTTGCAGAGAAAAACAGTTGATCTATGGGTAGGACGATTTGAAGAAGAGGGTTCTTTGAAACACCATAAAAGAGCTGGCAGACTAAAACTAATAAACATGTTGCAGCGTCAAACCATGATAAGGGAGTACGAAGAAAATGGATTTCTGTCGACGAACCACTATGCTGGTTTATTTGACACAAGCGTTGACACTGTTCATCGTGCTCTTCATACTTAGCGAAAAGATGCATTATCGGAGGCATGTTGTGAAATCCTTGCTATATGGATCACATAAACTTTGATTAGAATAGTGTCATCTTTACTGATGAAAAAACTTTTAAATCCAGTGAACACGGACAGTTATGTTTGTGGCGTCAAGATGATAAATAATTATAATACTGAATTAATATTATTTACTCAGTACTTATTCTCCGTATTAACTGGAGACCTTGTTATGTGTGTTTAACTTAATACCCGTATATAAAACAACTTAAAAAAGTTATGAACACTTGATATTTTGTTGTGCAATTTTATAGTTTTTAGGCTACATTTAATCCTTTTGATATTTGGGATAAAATTATCTGGTCTATTGTTTGTTAGTTAAGGTTACATAAGCTTCAATCCTCTTTCCAATTTTGGAAACGAATACTTAAGCTATGGCCTCAATAAGAAGTTATATATAATCATCATCATCATCATCATTTCAGCCGAAAGAAGTCCACTGCTGGACATAGGCCTCCCCCAAGCGACGCCACAACGACCGATCCTGTGCGTCTCGCATCCACCGCATTGGCTGGATGCAAAAGCGCAGGATCAGTTGATGAAGCGACCACGAGGTGAGAGAAGAGAAAGAAGAGACAACCTGACTATCCCGCGGTCAAATTCTTTAGTATTTGAAAGGGGTTGCAACGATTGCTGAATAGAAAATGATAATAATAATATTCCACAACTTTCACAAAACGCCATCTGAACTCAAACTAAGAGCTTGTGTTATGAGTACTAGACAAATGATAATAATACTTATGTATTTCTAAATTCCTTTTTTATATATATATATATAAAAGAAGAAACTGACTGACTGACACATCAACGCACAGCCAAAACTACTGGGACTAGGAGCGTAAAATTTTGCACAAGGGTTCCTTTCATAACGAAGGCGAGCACTAAGAGAGGATTTCCCAAAATTCACCCCCTAAGTGGAGGAAACGGGGGTTTAAAGTTTGTATGGAGAAACCTATTTATTTATTAGCCGCGGGCAGAAGCTAGTCTATTATATATATTTACAATCAGACACAAAACAAATGATTTTGCTCATCACATGAACATTTGTTCTGGGTGGAAATCAAACCCACAACCTCCGGCATAGCAGTCAGGGCCACTAACCACTAAACCAACAGGCCTGTCAGAAATGTTCAGTATTTAAAAAAAAAAATAGTTTTTACACTAATAATAAACAGGCAAAAGTATTTGTCTCTATGTATGTTTGTTACTTCTTCACACTCGAACAGCTGAACGGATTTCGATGGAACTTGACACACGAATAGACCATGTCCTAATAGCATAGCATAGCATAGTCGGCCTTATAATGTTCCCACTAAGGGACTCAGGCCTCCTCTCTAGGAGAGTGAATGGGCCGTAATCCACCACGCGGATCCAGTGCGGGTGCTGGATGTTACATGTCTTCGAATTTTCGGTTCTAGGACATGCCGGTTTCCTCACAATGTTTTCCTTCACCTTTTTGAGCAGTGGTGATGAAATAAATTGAGTTTGAACCCGCGACGTACAACTCGTAAGTCGGGGCCGTTACCACTCGGCCACCACTGCTCCTGAGATAGCACACAGAACTTTTTGTTCTGGGAGTATACACGTATTCCCTTGGGACCATTAGACCAGGCAAAGCCGATGGCAACAGTTAGTTATTACCATAAAACTTAAATAATATATTCAATCGAAGCAAGATGCTTTTCGAAATACGCTTAAACTCAAATTCAAACCGTATGTCCATTATATAAACGCTCTTTACTCGTATCTAGAAGAGTATCTCAAAGGGATTAATAGCCATATTCAAGAAAATCCTTGTAAACACACAGAGCGTTTTCGATCAAGTTCCAAGCTTCTACCGCTTTAAATAGAATGCATATTCTATTCAAAGCCAAACCATCTTGGTTAGCAAGATGAATGTCTTCTGAATCGGGACAAAAACTACAGCCGAACCCCTTGCAAACTAATTCTGTAATCAGTGAACAATAGTTTTGTCTCCAATCTGAGTGTTGGAGTATGAAGAAGAAAAGCCTTAAAAAATTGATCCTGTCAACTATAAAGAGTGGAATTTTAAGATTCAAAACTTTGTTTTTTAATTTTGATAGGTTCGCGCTTGATCTCTATCTCACTTGATGGAAAGCGACGATGCGGTCGACGATGGAGCGCCCTTACCTAGAAGTAACCTATTCACTCTTGACTTAAAGATTCCCGGGTTGTAGCCATCAGGAAACACAGATTCCGGCAAGGAATTCCACTCCTTAGCTGTACGCACAATGAATGTGTTCCCAAAACGTTTTGTGCGTATAGGTGGGATGTCTACCATGTACCAGTGGCACATTGCCGTACGCCTGGTAGTCCGATGATGGAACGGCGGAATTAGGGATTAAGCTTAACTTTTGGCAATGAGCTAAAACCTAACGAGATTTTTGATCTTATTATTTGTAGCTTAGCAAGATAAGACGTCCACAGTTGGATGGCTTCCTCCGAGTGTCACCACGGTCTTGTCCCGCGACTCTCACCAGGTCGTCGGTCCACCTTGTGGGAGGCCTTCCAACGCTGCGTTTTCCGGTGCGCGGTCGCCATTCTAGAACCTTTCGGCCCCATCGACCGTCCGTTCTGCGAGCAATGTGCCCTGCCCACTGCCACTTTAGTTTGGCGATTCTTCGGGCTATGTCGGCGACCTTGGTTCTCCTGCGGATATCTTCATTCTTTATGCGATCACGCAAGGAAACTCCGAGCATAGCCCTTTCCATTGCCCTTTGGGTGACTGTAAGCCTTCTGATGAGGCCCATTGTAAGCGACCATGTTTCAGTACCATAAGTCATCACTGGCAACACGCACTGGTCATAGACTTTCGTCTTGAGACACTGTGGTATGTTGGACGAGAAGATACCGCACAGCTTCCCGAACGCTGCCCAGCCGAGTCGGATTCGACGATTGACCTCTTTCTCAAAGTTAGACCTACCCTGTTAGACCTAAACTGGATTGTCTGTCCCAGATAAACGTAGTCGTCCACAACTTCGAGTGTAGAGTCCCTGATCTTGATAGGAGTGGGTGCTACATGGCTGTTTACCATGACTTTGGTTTTTTCCATGTTCATTTTAAGTCCCACTCTTTCGGAAGCTCTACTGAGGTCACCAAGCATTGTACTGAGCTCCGCCGTAGTCTCAGCCATGACTACTATGTCGTCGGCAAACCGCAGGTGAGTGATGTACTCGCCATTGATATTAATGCCTAGCCCTCTCCACTCCAGAACCTTGAAGACATCCTCCATTGCTGCCGTGAACAGTTTCGGAGAAATTACGTCTCCCTGCCTCACGCCCCGCTGCAAGAGGATAGGTTTCGAAATCTGGTCTTGTAGTCGGACTGACATGGTGGCGTTTTTGTACAAACACTTCAGCACTTCGATGTACCGATAGTCAATTTGGCACCGTTGGAGAGACTGCAGTACAGCCCAAGTCTCAATCGAATCGAAGGCTTTCTCGTAGTCCACAAACGCTAAGCAGAGAGGCTGATTATACTCCTCAGTCTTCTGTATAACCTGCCGCAGCAATAGTATATATAATATTATAATCTTATTCGGTGATTAATAAACGGTGAGTAATAAACAATGATTAATAAACGGTGATTAATAAACCGTGATTAATAAATTGTAAGAAATAAACATATAATTTTTTTAATAGTGCCTTTTTGTTTGATGAGCCTGTTTACCTGCATTTTTTTTTCGTTTTGCTGAGTAACTACCCACTTGAATATTATATTACAAATAAATAAATATCCACTTGTTAGCTTTATTAAAAGAAATCGGTTTGGAATATTATATCATTCCTACCGATTTCTTTTGTTTGTTATTAATAACTTACAAAAAGTGTGAGTACTACGTGAGATTCGAACTCACGGCTTATTGATTTACGCATCAATCTGCACGTGCTAAACCACTAGGTCAACTTGACTCTAATTTAAATGATGAAATTATGAACTACAGTCAGTTGTTGATGACGCATGTGTCTATTTACTGTCGGACTAAAAGTCAAGTTTATACTTTGTGAGATTGCCTTTGGACGCCACTTAGCTGTGAAGAAACCAACGCCATCTAGTTAAATTTTCGAAAACTTGTACTTTAACGTGCAAGGGAAAATAGGCGTTAAGGTATCCAAGCACTTTAGCTGGCCTCTGTACATCGCTCGGATCAACTGCACATACTTCCCAGGCACACCTTTCTCCTCAAGGGCCCACCACAGAACCTCACGAGGTACCCAGTCGTATGCCTTTTCGAGGTCGATGAATACCATGTGCAAGTTTTTATACGCACCCCTGTATTTCTCGCACAGCTGGCGTATAGAAAAAATGGCATCCGTTGTACCCCAACCAGGCATAAAACCGAATTGGTTCTGTGAATTTTCACTCTCTTCTCTCAGCCTTCTTTCAATAACTTTCTCCCAGGCTTTCATAGTATGTGACATTAGCTTTATTCCTCTATTAATGTTGCATTCAAGCACATCACCCTTGTTTTTAAAGATGGGCACCAGGGAACTGTTGCACCACTCATCAGGTATGGCTTCTTCCCGCAACCACTCATTGAAGAACAGAGCCAGCCACATCCATCCATCCACTCGCAGCAACTTCCACACTTCAACTGGTATTCCGTCTGACCAATTGCCTTACCATTCTTCATTCCATTTACAGCTATCCTGACTTCATCTATACTAATCATTCTCACTAAACCCATATTCACTGGTTTGCTCTCTAAAATCCCATTCCAGTTATTTTCCTCATTCATCAGTCTTTCAAAATAGTCCTTCCACCTCTCTTTGATTTTTTCATCTTCTGATAGAATCATTCCAGTTTCATCCCTTATACATCTTATCTGACCAACATCTCTCGCATTTCTCTCTCTTGCTCTAGCAAGCTGGTATAGATCTTTCTGGCCTGCCGGACTATCTAGTGTATCGTATAATTATTCCTGTGCTTTTGCTTTCGCTATTGCCACGGCTTTTTTGGCTTTTTTCTTTAAAGCATCATAATCACTTTTTTTCGCAGACTTTAAGCTAGTGTTTTCCGGATCTATACGCTGCCATTCCTTAAATGTCCTCTTTTTTTCCTTCAACACATTCTGTATATCTATTGACCACCACCATGTATCCCTATTTATTGTACCCTTTCCTCTCGTCTCTCCCAAAATATCTTTCGCTGCATGTCTAATACACTCAGCAATCTCATTCCAGCTTTCATTTATACTTCGATCATTCAGGTCTCCCATCTCTATCATTCTGTCCACCACTCGCTCCCTGAACTTCTTCGCACAGTCACTCTTCTCTAGCATATGCCATTTTATTTTAGGAGGGGGACGCTCTTTGCTTTTTTTGTTATGGAGCTTGGCTACTGACACCATAACCAGGAGCCTGTGCTGTGAGACTAGATCTTCTCCTGGTAGCACTTTACAGTCTTTGACGTGCTTTAGTTGATTACGCCTAACCAGGAAGTAATCGATTTGCGTATTGTGGTTACCGCTTTTGTACGTGACCAGGTGTTCGTCCCCTTTCTGGAACCAAGTATTGGCTACTGCCAGGTCAAATGCAGTAGCAGATTGCAGCAGCGTCTCCCCTTCACTATTCGGACTTCCAAAACCCCATCCCCCGTGTACTCTTTCGTAAATACCTCTCATTCTTCCCACATGTCCATTAAAGTCACCTCCAACAATCAATTCCTCATGTACAGGGATGGCCATTACAGCTGTATCAAAATCCTCCCAAAACTTCTCTTTCACCGTTTCATCGCATCCTACTTGTGGTGCATACACACTAACTACATTCAACATTACATTCTCTAACATAATCTTCACAACTATAAGCCTATCATTAATCCTTTGTACTTCCATCACGCTTTCTTTTAATTTGCTGTCTAACACTATTCCTACACCATTTCTTTTACCATCACTTCCACAGTAATAAAACTTATATCCCTCACCAATTTCTCTCGCTTTAGTTCCTCTCCATTTTGTTTCTTGTAAGCACGCCACGTTTATTCGTCTTCTTTTTAATACATCCGCTAACTCTCTGGCCCTTCCAGTCATTTTCCCTACATTCCAACTTGCATACCTCAATCTCGTTTCCCGAGCTAGCTTCTTACGTTGCCCCCGCCCGGGATGGTGCAACAACCCTAGTCCATTTCCCACAGGAGCCGGGTGCTGCCCCTGTGCGTCGCCTGTGGGGTACGCCCTAACCCTATTGCGCATTCTATTTAAACTTAACATGTTGCAAAGGATATGGCTATTGTTTTACAGTCGGCCGCCTGCCTGACACTAACCCTCCTTGAGAATGCTGTTGCTGGTGGTTTACCCGCCACCACGCGGTGACCTGAGGTGCTTATCAGTACACACGGTCTCAAAGATGTCCCTTAGTCGCCTCTTACGACACCCACGGGAAGAAATGGGATGGTGCTATTCTTTACGTCCGACACCATACAGAACAGGAAAAACAGGAAAATGGCTTGCAACAGAACAAAAAATTTGAAGATATGTGACATTCACCAACACGCACTGGGCCCGTGTGGGGGATTACGGATCATTCCCTGTCCTAGAGAGGAAACCTGAATCGCAGCAGTGAGAACATTAATAATATTTTAATAATACACTTAGGGGAGGCCTATGCCCAGCAGTAGACGTCTTTGGACTGAACTCCTAGAACTCTTAGATTATATGAATTGTAAGAAGGTTGAAATTGTGGAAGGAGAGCAAAGGTGGCCGAGTGGTAACGGCCCCGACTTACGAGTTGTAGGTCGTGGGTTCAAACCCAGCCAGGCGCATTACTTTGTGTAATTTATTTCAGCACCACTGCTCTCAAAACGGTGAAGGAAAACATCGTGAGGAAACCGGCATGTCCTAGAACCAAAAATTCGAAGACATGTGTCATCTACCAACCCGCACTGGGCCCGCGTGGTGGATTACGGCCCATTCCCTCTACTAGGGAGGAGACCTGAGTCTCAGCAGTGGGAACATTAAAAGGCTGATTATGAAGAAGGTAATTGTATCAGCTAAACGACTCAATAAAAAAAAAAATGGAGATGAATGGGTTCAAAGTGAAACACTCAGAATAACTTTCAATGGTTCTTCCTTACCTTCACATGTACGTTGCCTGTAACGCAATTTTCCATATGCCCAAAAAGTAAAACAGTAACCATCATGAGGAGCAAACAAATGCGATCAATGTGGCCGAATTGGTTGCACTAGGTGGCCATGTTAATAGCAGCGTTAATAGGGTGTAATTAGGTCCTAATAGGTACAGGTGTATGTATGCTTAGAGCACTTTAGCATATGGGCCAAGTATAGGACAGGGGCACTGCACTCACACTTAATAGGTCCATAGGTCAAATCTGTATGGTTCTTTCTTCAAAAGACCATCTCAGACAAATCTGCACTGTTCTCATGTGATTTGACCATTACATATTAACTGTATGGACTTTAAAAGAGACTTTGACCCCTGAGTTTGTTTCGGTGTTTCTTCTCAGGGTAGTCAGCTAGGAAACACCGGCCTCATCTAGTTGAAAATGACAAAAAAAAATTGACGTGTAAAAGTGTTTTTTTAAACCTACTTACAAAATAAATATCATTTATCAATATTAAACTGGTCTTAAAAGCTCCATTGATTTATTTATTTTGTACTAATTACGTTAAAATGATTTATGTTAAGTTTGAAGTGCTATTGAAATGTTAATATTAGTTTTAAGAGCATTCATCCGTTAAAACCACGCAAAAGCCAAAATCAATGATTTCCGACGGACGCGTTGCCGCTAACGCGATTTCGCGTTTATTACATAGTGATACTAAATAATTAATTGTAGTGTAATCAAATAAGTTATTAAAAACAATTATTGTACCATGTCTTATATCGTAAATGTGTTCAATTAATAAGTCTAAAAAAAAAACAAAAATGCCTCATACTTTATCCTAAACTAATACGTTTACAGGACCGGTCATTATGGCGACAATTGAGGGAGGCCTATGTCCAACAGTGGACGTCTTTCGGCTGAAATGATGATGATGATGAACACGTTTTATATCTCGAAAAATGGCTAAAAATTACAGTTTTGAGATTACTTTTCTTGAATAAAAACTTATAGCAATCGTGTTTTTTTTTAATCCATGCACTAGTTAATATTATCATTTTTATTAAGTAAAATTGTTGTAAGTTTGTCATACACGGTTTAACTACTATCTCACATCTGCGTAGACCGTCGACCGCTAGTTTTAAAAACGGCTTGGATAAGAACTGTTCTAATGGGAAAAGTATACGACCATTTGAAAATGTTTTTAAACCATACACTAGATTATAAAATTCTCAATAATATGACGTCAATATCTAATCTAGAAATTAAACACGCTCTTACGCTTTAACGGATGAATGCTCTTAAGGTATACATTTATTTTTGTTTTTTTTTTTTATCTACGCCTACTGGCAGGTAACATTATTTTAATCTACTTATGATTTTCTCTTTATGAGAATGTATAGTTCTTCTGAGAAAATAAATATCTATAACCGTATTTTGCAGTTTTATACTGGAAATGAAATTATGAAATATCAGCTAATTTATTTCTGTATGCAACATCCGTCTACACTGATTTTCTTATCATGAAAACAGGGCAAAACAAATTAAGTTTTCAAAGTAATTACCACATGTTCACATTTTCTTTGTACAAATTGTGAGGAGCAAATTATATCACATCTCATTATTTTACATCACCAAGCTGCAAAGTGAGTTGAGCTTTATACAAACAAAAAGTTTTGTTGTCTACCGTAGTTTTACAGTTCAAACATTCCAGCGTTCTGAATTTCAATCATCATCTTCCTGCCCTTGTCTCATCTTATTTGGGGTCGGCGCAACACGATTTTTTCTTCCATTCTATCCTGTCAACTGTCATACTATCACTAACTTCCTTTTCTCTCATATCACTGTTCACACAATCCATCCGTCTTTTCTTTGGCCCCCCTCTCCCTCTCCACCCATCCACATGTATACTCATAACTCTTTTAGTAACATGTGTTTCATTTCTCCTCTTTACATGACCATACCAAGACAAACGATTCCCCTTCAACTTTTCAGTCACTGGCGCTACTTTCAAACTGAATTTCAGCGTTCTGAATTTCAATAAAATAAATTATTTCGCGAATCCGACCAAATTTAATTGTAACTAAATATAAGGGCTATTGAGTAATAATTGTGTCGTTGCGCGTTGGTCAGATTCACGATATCATCGCTTTTGTCGCAATTCAGAACGCAGGGTTTGTATAGTGCAAGGATCTTTTAGTTCTTGAATGATATTGTCAGGGAGATTCTGATTGGCTGCAGAATTAAAAAAACACAGATGGGTTTTAATCAGTAAAAAACTGGCATTATCTCTTGCTCTACTCAGAACGGGAGGAGTCATTTGAATATGGAAAATATAGACCTCAAATAATAAACCGGGCAAGTGCGAGTTGGACTCGTGCTCTGAGTGTTCCGTTCCATCCAAACTTACCTATGAAAACAGTTTAATTGTCGAATTGAGTTACGAAGATTTTTCCGAATCGCAAAGTTTTTTTTTAATGACGTAACTACGTTACAGTTTTCAGGTTTTTTCCTATACTTGTGCTATGAGACCTTGCTACAGACCAAATTTCAGGATTCAGGGTCAACGGGAAGTACCCTTTGAATTTTGATTCCCGTGAGAGTCTCGAAATATGACAACAAAGTAATCCTATAAAAGTTCAATTTTTATTTTTAAGTTACGGAACCCTAAAAAAACAATGATGACATTCGTTTCGATTACGGGATAAGAGTTTCTTGTACTAAAATAATACGAGTATCTTTATTCTTATCTACCTGAACTTATCATAGATATACTAATATTTAAACGTGCCTGACAACTGAAAAATGGCCGTTAAATATATAGTAAATTGGCTAGTAATGACAGAACAGATTTGAGGTAATGCTGGGGACTGAAGATATTTACAATTGTATTGTACAGTTTAGAAAAGATCTATGCAGATTGATTATATTTTAGGGGTATGCGGAACAGGTTGCATTAAGTCTCAGTTAGGTCATAATCATCATCATCATTTCAGCCAAAAGACGTCCACTGTTGGACATAGGCCTCCCCCAAGTGTCACCACAACGACCGATCCTACGCGTCTCAGATCCATCGCATTCCCGCGACTATCACCAGGTCGTCCACCTTGTGGGATTCCTTTCAAAGCTGCGATTTCCGGTGCGCGGCCATTCTAGAACCCTTCGGCCCCATCGACCATCCGTTCTACGAGCAATGTGCCCTGCCCACTGCTACTTTAGTTTGGCGATTCTTCGGGCTATGTCGGCGACCTTGGTTCAGTTAGGTATTTCTGTTTAAAAAGAAGGATCATCAAACCAGACGGATGTTATGTCTGGTCCGGGCAACTTCCCGTTAGTTGATTTCATTCCATTGAGATGGAATGAAGAATGAGAATGTTAAGATAGATATGTGGTGTGATGAAAAAGGATAAAGTGAGAAATTACTACATTAGAGGAAGTTTGAAAGTGGCGCCAGTGACTGAAAAGTTAAAAGGAAATCGTTTGTCTTGGTATGTTCTTGTAAAGAGGAGGGATGAAACGCATGTTACTAAAAAAGTTTTGAGTATACATGTTGATAGATGAAGAGGGAGAGGGAGTCCAAAGAAAAGATGGACGAATTGTGTGAGAAGTGGTATGAAAGAAAAGGGGACTTATTATTTTTTTTAATTTGATATAAGCTAGTGCTTGACTTCGATCCCACCTGATGGTAAGCAGTGATGCAATTGTTGATGGTGAGTTAGTGATAGTGTGAAGAGTTACAGGACAGAATGGAAGATAAAAACGTGTTGCGCAAACCCCAAGTAATATGGGCAGGAAAAAGAAGTGTGTGTTCTAATCGCTTTAGATTTTTTTTTGTTTCTATGTGGTGCTACAAAGGTCGCTATAATATTAATCCTTCGTAGGATTTCTGAACAGCGGATATTCCCAGAAACAACAAATTTATCTAGAAGCTATAACTTACATTTTATATGAAGTGAAAAATATAGTTGAAACGAGTTCCCAATACAAACCGGTACCTACCAATATTTTTACTGTAGTAATTTACGTTGAAACACGTACTACAAAATTACTTCACAGTAAAGATCTTTTTTCACCAGAAATGTGCGAAGTTGAGAAGCGGTGCTGTAAAAATGCACAATTGTGAACTTGCAAGGTGCAAAAATGAAGTGAAGTGGTGTACTTGTGTAGTGCGAGGATGCCTAGTGCACTTTTTTCGACTATGCGCGCAAAAATTCCTTACTCAGGTCCTTCGCATACCTCTCTATACTTTTTTTGTATGTACAAATACCTAGCTCCACTAGCCCAACCCACACGAGCTGCGTTAAGCAAGACTAAGTGATCCCACAGATATTCGAGATATTGTATTTCTTAGCGCACCGCCTAGCTATCTCTCATATCTCTAGTGGAAAACCATCCTTATTCCTATGATTATTTTGTCAGAAATAACGATTTGTATACAAATAACCAGAACGCATCGTTATATTAATTGTGACGGATTTCTGTAAAAGTGCAAATTGGATTCGTTTGTGAAAACCCGAATCATTTGGTGCGAATAAACAATCGTGTGGAGGCCTGAAGGTTTGCTACGCACATTTATTAAAGAGTAGACAGGCTCATTTTCAAATTAAGGTTGCCGACATAGCCCGAATAATCGTCAAACTTAAATGGCATTGCAGAACAAATAGTCAATTGGGCCATAAATTTCTAGAGTGGCGACCGTGCACCAGAAGACGACATAGCACAAAGAAACGCCTTTAAGTAGCAGAATAGATGGTTGATAGTTGAATGGCGACCGCACATCAGAAGACGCAGCTTTGGAAGACCTTCCACAAGGTGAACCGATAACCTGATGAGATTCACGGGAATCCCGTGGATGCGAGTTACACAGGACTTCTTATTGAGGCGACAATTTGGCCAATGTCCTGCAGTGGACGTCTTCTGAATAAAATAATCACAATGAAAATCATCAAAAAATGCGAATTCTTAGACTACTTCCTATTACGACTCACTTTTTATAATATGGAAATATTGTAAAAACAAGATATTTTTTAAAAAAAGTAACCATCGAATTTCTCGCCGGTGCTTCTCCATAGGAAACGACCAATTTGGAACCATGCACCTGCTTCTGACTTTTTATAAGTGCCCATGTAGGCCTAAGTGAAATATTAATTTGAATTTCCTTTTGAATCTCTTTGGGCGATGCAATGATATGTTGTACAATGTCAAATATATGTTATTGTACCACTCAAAGAGATTTTACATTTCATTTTAAAAAAAAGCGCAATTTTACAAAGTGATATCTTTTTTATACCGAATCGAGTAGCTGTATTAAAATATCGAAATAATTTGATGCGTTGAGTTTTAAAGTTAAATTTTTTATTGGATAAAATTTGAAAGGGCATTTTTATATGTTGCCAATATGATTATATATTGTTTCATTATTCAGTGGCCAGAAACGTTTCATTTGTTTACGTTACTGGGTTTAATTCCCGGGTGTAACAAAATTGAAATTATTTTTTCAGGTGGGAAATGATCCAATAAATTCTCTCGCTTTTGGGTAGAGCTAAAGGGCGTGTCAGACTTTTATTGACTAAAACTTACTTCTAGTTTCTGCCTTTCATACCAGGGCCGGGTTTTCCTTTCAAAAGGGAACCCATGGCCGCAGTAGGCTTCGGCCCTACTGGGCCGCTACTGTTTGCTGACATCTTGAGGCACGCGTGGAACAATACGTGTCGTCGACGACTTGTACTCGGTCCAGACGGTTACCGGATGGCTAGCCGACGCCTACGGTGGCCGGAAATTGGCATCTACCGTATGCTCCACATAGAGTGGTGATACCCGGAAGATTCTTCCGCACAAATCTGGTGCAGGAATTTCCCGAACTGACCATGTCCGGTGAGAACCTGCGTCATGCGGAAGGGATAATGCCGTGGGGTCTTTCCAGTCACGCCTCAAAGAGGGGACTTACCGACTGTTGGACGTAAACCTCCCCCAAGTGTCGCCACAACAAACGATGCTGTGCGTCACACATACGTCGGATTCTCGCTATCCTCACCAGGTCTTCGTTCCTTGTGGGAGGCCTTGCAACACTGTGTCTTCTGGTACGCGGTCGGCTCTCCAGAACCTTTCAGCCCCATCGACCATCTGTTTTGCCATCAATATGCCTTCTCACTGCTAGTTAAATTTAGCTATTTTTAAGGCTATGACGTTAACCTTGTTTCTCCACTCCTTCTTAATGTGATAAAACAATGAAACCACATGGTCGCTTTCTATCAGGTGAGATAGTGGTCAAGCACGATCCTATCAAGAATAAAAAAAGAAAAAAAAAATCTTATTGTGTTGTCCTTTCTATTGCTCTTTTTATTCATTACATATTACGATCACTCCGTGTGCAATGCTGCGTCTTCCGGTACTTAGTCGTCACTCTAAACCCTTTCGGCTCCATCGACCATCTGTTGTGTGAGCAAGCTGCGTAGCTGCGTACAAATTGCTCCTACAATTATATTCATATTTTATGTATATAACATATCTGCAATCTGTATAATCCCGTATTCTATACAATACCTAGGCAATGTATAGAATACCTAAAACCTGCAGGTAATATATGAATTATTATTTATTTTATATTTAGCCTATTCCCTATTCAGAAAACCGTGAGATAAAAGGTAAAGAAACCTTTTATAATACGACTAAATTATAGACCACAGATACTGCAGTTTTACATTAAATTTTGACTTTTTGAAGAAAGTTTTTCGAAGGTACCTATATTCTTCTTCTTCTTCTTCTTTTCGTGTCGATGTACTCTTAACTAAATTTTTTCTGACCAGTATTTGGCAACCTCTACGGCTCTGTTATTGGCATCGTATAGATCCTGAAAACTGCAGGTGGTTGTGCAGGATGGACAGCATAGCAAATGACGCATGTCCTGTGCAGCGGCTCCACACTGGCACTGTGTTAGAGATGGGTCGAGGAAGCCCCATTTGGCCAAATTGTTTTTACAGCGGCCAACCTGGGTCCGCAGTCGGTTAAGAGATTTCCAGATCGGCCACTGCAATTCGCATCCAGGGGGGAGATGTTCTGACGGGGTGATGAAATGTGTAGGAGTTGGATGCTTCTGCTTCCATAGCGCGCATCTCTCGTCCTCTGCACTGTCTTTTGAAGAGGTCGTAAGTCGCATAAAGCTTTTACGACTCTTTAAACGTGCAGGTATAAGTTGATGTTGGTACCTATATTGTTTTCTTTGCTTACATTTTGTCTCAAGCTCAGATGAATAAGGTATAGGTATTCCATACAATACTCAATGCGCTGCCGGCAATGTGTGTAAAAAATAACAGCAGGGATAAGGTGAAGTAATTTTAAGGGCACACCGACACGGACAGCCTATTTTTTTATAACCACCCAGGAACAGGAACCTCACTTTAAACCCTGCAGACAGAAATAAGACCTGGGTAATTATACATTATAAAATTAATGTGTTAATTACAATTATTTTTGCTATAAGTAACACAATGTAATTTGCTTACAAGTACTCAGGTCTTATTTCTATTTGCGGGGATTAAAATAAGGCTGCTATTTCTGGGTGGTTATAAAAAAACCGCTTTGCCTTCTAACCTAACTTGTCCGTGTCGAGGTGCCCCAAAATTATGTCACCTCTTTTCTTGCTCTCATCTTTTACACATATTGATTTTAAGTACTTAATAGAACATGTTTCATTCGCCCGTTATTTTATAGGTAGATTGGTTAACATTGATGAATATAGACCAAAATCTATTTCTTTTACACTTTGCCGGTGGACTAGCAGGTATTTTATATAATCCCTAGGAATTATATATATTACCTAGGAAAATTAGGTAATAGACAATGATATTCATAATATTTCATACATTGCCTGAACGCCTCAAATAATATATATATTGCTTAGGTATTGTATAGAATTCCTGAATTATACAGATTATCGGTAACAATTGTATCAACAAACAATTAATTAAAACATTAACCTAATATAATTTTCTATTCGGTAATTCAATTTTCGTATACCGTGTTCGAAGTTGATCATTAATTTTGGACAATGTACACAAACTGATTTCCCGGGAGCGTAAATGTTGATTTTGATGCTAATAAAATTATTCACAAATAATTAATTTATCTTGCTTTGTTTTGATGACAATAACCGATATCTAAACTGATTTTCCGTGTCCCGGATTATGTTGGATTTATTTATATTCTAAACAGATGTGGGTTTAATATGAAATCAAAATAATTTAGAGTGATAAAGAAATATTATTTTATAACACTAGGTGTAAGAATATTTCTTACAATAAGAGTTATGAAAGAATGGAACTCCATGGCTCGTTTCGTGTAAACCATAGAACTCCAATAGAACTCACACAAAATGATATTGGCTACTTCATAGCACAAAAAAAAAATCCCATGTGTGAAAGTGGCCAGAAAACACAGTTTAACCTAATTGAGCAAAACATTATCCACTCAGTGAAATCGCATTTAATTCCCATCCAATTAGAGAACGTGCACTCAATTTCTTTACAGGAAATGCGGAAAAAATCGTATGAAAATTTCATATTTACTTCGGTCAAAGGCACGCTTCTCCCATATTAATATTTCAGAGATAAACAAAAATTTTCAGCCTTATATCCCGCACTAAGGCCGCAGATATAAATCATAAATACAAACTTGTTACAGCAAGTGAAATCTAACCTTATTTCTTTATGTTTAAAGTTTGTAATCGCTTGTTAAGTACTAGTTTAAAGTTACTTATAAATAACGCGTCTTCGGGTTGTTTGTAGAGGATATAAGTTTCATTTTAGAAGCATTTTAAATCTTTCTGCTCCAGAGTAGGTAAATTTGCCGTGGGAAACGTTTCTGCTGTTTTTCTTTTGTAGTGGGAATGCGTGATATTTTCATATCTATCATCTGGAACAACTTCATCTGCTTAACTTTTTACATTTGTGTTAGGGTCGATTCGGGATCTTTGAGTCAAGAGTAAAAAGGTTACTTTTAGACAAACGTGCTCAATTACCACATCGTCGCTTTCCATCAAGTGACATACTCGTAGTATACTTTAAGGGTTTCCACGGGTATTGTGAAAGCGAACCCCGGGGCCCCGGGATGAAGGCAAGGAAGGAACAGGAGTGGGTTTTTAGTCAGTAAAAGTCCGACACTATCTCCCGCTTCGCCCAAGGGATTTGTCATTAGATGATTTTCCTACCTAAAAAAAGGGTTAAAAAAAAATGTATTTCCTGGTACAAGTTTTTTTGTAATATTTGAGTAAATCACGGAACTACCAAATGCCAACAGAGTTTTCAGGCGTTATCTCTCTTTTTTCGTATTGCCTCTTCAACAAAAATTGCGTTGGATTGCGTTAGATGAAGCAACAAGCTATTAAACCATGCTCGATTCGATCGTTTTGACGATAGGCGAGTGGAGAATGGCCCTGCTGGGCCCCGACAGTTTTGCTGTCATCTCTTTGAGGCACACGTGCTCTACGCGATGTCAATGACTCGATGCGGGAGTGACTGGATGTGAATGAATACCCGTGTCTTACATATACACGACTGCCTATCTTATCGCCTTGACCAAGTTACTAGGCAACACGATATTCCTTAGACAGTCTGGATGGTCAAACTTTCTGACTTTTGACCTGTAACGACTGTCTAAGATCTAAGAATGACAACCGGGACTAACGGCTTCACATGCTTTTCGAGGCACGGAATATCTGTAATGTCCTAGATAAACTAAGAAAAGTACACACAAATTGTAAAATTCAAATTGATTCTTGCCAGGTTTCGAACCCACCCGCAGATGAAAAACTGAAAACAAATGACCTGACTTTTTGAGGTCTATTACACCCAAAAATAAATAAATTCTACCAAAAGCCAATAATGTGTGCAGGATAAGGGTTGCAAAATATGTAGTGCCTTAATTTTTTAATAAACTTCCAGAAGATTTACAATCATTTTATAAAACAAGTTCGAAAAAGTTTCTTTACACAAAAGTTTGATGTATAATCAGGTAATTATTGTTACATTTATTACATCATTATTACATATTAAATGAATGGCTGGCCATCACATAGATAAACCCTGAAAGGTTTTTGCTGTATGGCAAAAAAAAATGTAATATAAATTAAGAAATTAAGAAAAATAAAATAATAAAGATTTCGGTTGCGCAAGAGGCAAGCCTTATCCATTGGGACAGTATGACAGCGGGGATTTTCTGAAAAGGAAACCCGTAGTCTTAGACCGCAAAAGGCAAACAAGAAAGATAGAAAAACCATTTGAGCGAAATGACGCAATCTTAAGACTAACTTACAATAATAATAATTATTTATGAAATAAAATATGTGTCACATTCGCGAAAAAAGGTGTAGGTGCTGTTTTAGACCGTAAAATTTAACCTAACCTCCTGCTCCACCCTAGAGCGAGAGAAGACTTTAGATAATTTCCAACCTCTAAAATGGGCACGCCACAATTATGGCGATAAGTCCCCTCTTTGAAGCGTGGGTGGAAAGACCTCACGGCGTCTTCATCTTCCGCATGACGCAGGTTCTCGCCGAACACGGTAAGTTCAGGAAGTTCCTGCACCGGATTCGTGCAGAAGCAATACCCGGGAGTCGCCATTGTGTGGACCGCCCGGAGGACACGGTGGAGCACAAGGTAGAGGTGTGCGCCGCTTGGGCAGAATAACGTTAGCGAAAGAGGTGGCCGAACGCGTGAAGCAACGGTCCTCACGGCCTGGCAGCCGCCGGGATTCCAATCCCGATTTCCGGCCACCGCAGGCGCGGGCTTGCGGACGGCGAGCAATAGCTGGCTCGCCGTCCGACCGTCCGGTAACCGTCCGGACCGAGCCCAAGTCGTCAACGGCGCGTACTATTCCACGTGCGTCTCAAGGAGATATCAGCAAATCGTAGTGGCCCAGCAGGGAAAAGTTTGACAATGTCTCCCGCTCCGCTCAAGAGCGGGATTTGTTATAAGATGATTTTCCCATCCAATAAAAGCAAAAAACCTCAAAAAAAAACCGATTCTAACACAGTTGGAAAAGGTTAAGCAGATTTATTGAATCCTGCCCCACTTTTTACTCACAATTTATTATTTTGAACCCCTTACACCAAAATATACACATACAATCTTCTTGTTGTAAGCATGTTAAAAGCTTCGTGATTATTATTCAGAATCACGGAACGCGGCCGCGTTGTTGCGTATTAGACACGTTTTGATACGCTGCGTACTGGCGTATACTGTCGTATCGTACCGCGTATTATGTAAAGATGAAGGGTTAAGAATAATGAAGGAAGTAAACGTGATTGAAGGGAAGTTCGGAGGTTGTTTGCAAGCAGTCTTATTATGGGAACAAGAAATAATCTAATCAAATAAGTTCAACCTCGACGGCTGATTAAATTTGGATGAAATTTGTGCTGGGCTGGATTAGAAAATCTATATAATAATAACGTTTTAGCCTGGTAGTTTTTTTTTTATTGGGTGAAAATAATCGTATGACAAGTCATGCTCTTGGGAGAAGAGGGAGATAGTGTCAGGCTTTTACTGACTAAAAACCCACTCCTGTTCCTTCTTTGCTTTCATCCCAAGAAAGTGAAACCCAGAGCTTTCACTTTCACACTACCCGTGGCCCCAGTAGGCTTCGACCCTGCAGGGCCCCTACGATTTGCTGACATCTCTCTGAGGCGCGCGTGGAACAGTACGCGCCGTCGACGACTTGGGCTCGGTTCGGACTGTTACTGGACTGTCGGACAGTGAGCTATCCATTGCTTGCTGTCTGCAAGCCCGCACCTACGGTGGCCGGAAATCAGGATCGGAATCCCGGTGGCGGTTAGGGCGTGAGGACCGTTGCCTAACGAGATCGGCCGCCTCCTTTGCTAGCATTACGACGAGAAGGAGGCGACCGCATGCCACTCCTCGCTCCGGACTATGGCCTTTACCAAGGCCCGGCGCGAAAGATCGCCGCCGCCGATTGCCCCCACGAGGACACGGCGTTGCTCTGCCCAAGCGGGGAACACCTGCACCGTGTGCTCTACCGCCTCCTCCACTCGTCTCCACACTCCACACAGTGGCGACACCCGGGCGTTATCCCAGTAGTACGTCCTCTCATCTTCTACGTCTTCTTGAGCACCATATCCAGTTAATTAAATTGATTTCATATTTCAATTAATTCTATGGTTATACGTAGAGAGTACAGAAAAAATATCGTTATTACAAAAAATACACGTATTTTAATAAAAGGCTTTTCACAAATTGTTTTGTACGTAAAAAAACTTGATTGAAGCTGATTGACCTAGCTCAATCAACCTGTAACGTTTTCAAAGCTGAGTTACAACCTTCGCTTTGTGTCATCATTGTGCATAATTTACCACCTGGACCCAAAACCAATTAACAGGGCTGTGACTCTAAATTGAAACTACGATGGAACTAATCAAAAGGGTACTGGCCGGTTATATTTATCGGTTACCGTAGCCCTAGAAGTCAAAAAACAACTTTTTTTTTATTTTTACCAGACTACGGCAAAGCCAAAGGAGGGTTATGATTTTGACAGGCCATGTATGTATGTATGTGAGTATGTTCATCTATTCCCTCATACCTCCTAATCTACTTATCGGAACTCGACGTATGAGGTATCGTTAGAACCGTCTTAATTGTCCGCTGAACATAGGCTTCGTGGCGTGTCACAAAACTCGATATGGCGCCCTCTAGCAAACAAAAAGTAATGTGTTAAAAAATAAAAATGGAGATTAATACGCCGTGTTTGGTACCATTTCAAAGGACTTCACTTGTACATTTCCAAAATATTGCTCAAATTTGAAGTGACGACCTCTAGCGGACAAAAAATCATGTTGAAAAAATGTTTAAATAAAAAAAAGTAAGTAATATAACGTGTGACCACGGCTTTTATTTTTGTCCTGTTCGAAGTATGAAAATCTTGGTTCATACTTTTTCAGCGTCGTTTTTTTTTTGTCGTAGTCGGATTTTAGTTTTTTATTTTTTTATTTTTCTTTATTCCAAAAAGGTAAGTAACTTATAAGCTAAGCCCCATAAAACCATTGCAATGGTTTGACTGTGGGGTCGGTAAGTCTCTAGACATACTTAAATGTAAACTAAACTAAAACATTTCCAAATAATACTTATAATTTTAATTTACGTCTAAATCTATTTGTGTTTGTTTCACTCCTTATGTCTGCCGGCAGACTGTTCAATAGGAATGGTATTCTCTTTTTTAGTGTTCTATCACCAAAATAATTGGTGACTCTGGGTACATTGAAACTACCAGCAGCCATAGATCATGTATAATGATTATTGTATACGTGAGTTAAGCTATGCTCTAACTGAAAGCACATGGGTTAGTTTTAGTCAGTATAAGTCAAATATTCTCTCTGACTCTCTCTCCTTCAGAGCAAACTATGCAAATTTGTTGAAATTAATAAAAATAAGTTGTACTTAACTATTGTAACTACTTATTTTTTCTTTTATTTATTTTTTCTCTGTTTTACTCTTACGCATTTCTTTCATGTACTAAGCATTTACGTAGTCGTATTCTGTGGTCTGGTCATAATTTCGGTCTGCTTCTGCGAAGAAATTCTTTTATTTTGAACTTTAATGTTTAGAGATATATATTTATTTTACCATTAATTCACGCTAAATACGCTCCAGCGTTTGATGGTCTATTAATAGTTTGCACGTGTTATTGGCAAAATTATGGTGTCTTTTCCACAAATGCCATTGACGAAAAGTTAAAGTTGAAGTTGACTTTTAGAGCAAGAGACGTTACTAAATGATTTAGCAAAATAAAACGCCTAACTAATGATAACAATACCCACAATCAAGCCACGTGTTATGCCAATATGGATGCCCCTTGAATTCTGGAAAATATTTTTGTAGTAGGTACGGTAAAGGGACACAACACAACTCCAAGCAAGCACATCCATGAGACAGCGCTAGCGAGTTGTTACGAGCGTGAGGAAGATAAATATATTCATGCTAGTAAAATATTATGCACAGGAAACTGTATGGTATTGTGTTTAAAAAAATATCACCATATTACTTATATCACCAATAAAGCTCTCTTTACCTTACCGGGTTTTCGAAACGTAAAAATTTTCAACGTAATTTAAAAAAAACCCTCATTTAACTTCAGCTTAATTTTGCGTTTAAATTCTTTAACAAACTCTTTTAGCCACCAAAATGTTAACTTCGAATAAATTCCTTTTCCCGTTTTACTTCTCGTTGCGTAGATAAAAATTATCTTGGTGGAGGAATTAAAAAATGAAAAAAAAGAGGAAATACTTCGTTGGTTTTGTTTTTGGTTTAACTTCAAGATAAGACGATTTGTGTTCGAATTCACAGTTCATTTTTTATGCTATTTGGTTCATTATCTTTTTGCTTTAGTATCGTATTATATGGTATCACTAGAACACGTTTGCATTCATTGACGCCACTTTTGAAATTCCTATAATATACTGTTTTCTCACTTTATCCATTTTTGTCACTCCATTAGCATAGCATAGTCAGCCTTTTAATGTTCCCACTGTTAGGACTCAGGCCTCCTATCTAGGAGAGGGAATGGGCCTTAATCCACCACGCGGGCTCAGTGCGGGTTGGTGGATGTCACATGTCTTCGAATTTTTGGTTCTAGGACATGCCGGTTTCCTCACGATGTTTTCCTTGACCGTTTTGAGAGCAGTTGTGATGAAATTAATTACACAAAGTAATGCGCCTGGCTGGGTTTGAACCCGCGACCTACTTGTAAGTCGGGGCCGTTACCACTCAGCCACCACTGCTCATCATCTAATTTAGTAAGTAAAATTTATTTATTCTAGATTTAAAAAGATTCCCAGTACTTCCGTTATTACTAGTAACTAAAACTGACTACCTCCCTTTTTTCTATTTCAAGTTCTTATAGTCCATCCTAAGGTTGTCTGGTAGATATCGCTGCCAGCGATAAGACCGCCTTTGTACTCATAGATTTAAGCTAGTGTAAAAATTTTGTTACTATTTCGGTGTATAATAAAGATTAATCTGTTCTATTCTATTCTACCGCATCGGCCGCTGGTAGTATCATTATTATTATCATTTTAGTCAACAGATGTCCATTGTTTTTTTTTATTCATGTTTTTTTTTTAACATTCCACACACAAGCCTCTTTCAAATATTACCTTATCGACCGGCCTTGTAAGTGTAGATGCCCACCGCTTTTACTAGGTCAGCGATCTATATGGAAGGCAGTCCAATTCTAAGTTTTCCGGTACCACTCCAGAACCTATCGGTCCCTTCGTCCATCTGTTCTGCGAGTAATGTGCCCTGTTCACTTCACTTAAGTAAGGCGATTCTTCGGGTTTTGTTATAAACTTTGACTTATTTCTTTTCTTGTTGCGAATATCTTTAACTTTGTTTTGATCACTTAGAAAACTGACCAACAGAGTATAGCTGCTATTTCTTTTTGAGTCTTTTTAGCTGCTGAAGTACTTTCTTTAAATTATTTTGTTTGATTTTTTATTAGGAAAGTGTTAATAATAATCGTTTTACATTTCATTACTTAATTTAATTTGACGTTGTATATTTTTTTTTTATATATTAATTATGTATTAACCTTCTACTCAAAACATACTAGTAATTACAGGTATCAATTAGAATATCCAGCTGCCCAATTATACACCACTATTTTTTAATTAGTACAAAATAATGGGGCTCTATCCGATACTTTAATATTTGTGTTGTCAAAAATAAAAAAAACGAAATCCCAAAATTTTTCACAAAAATTTGTCATAATTGGTAAATTTATAATTGCATCAATCACACATAACAATTGCTACTAGAAAATTCTACGCGCAGTGTGTTTTTCATTTTGATCGCCATTCATTCATAATCAATAGCTCGTAAAATAAACTGAGTAATATTTTGGGATATAAACTAACAGCTTTTTATCAATAATTATTATTTACTGAGACTTAAATAAAAATTAATGATGTATATCACAAAGAAAACTTTCATTTTGCAAATCGCAAAAACTTACAAAACAGAAATTTATCCAACAAAAATTATGAAATTCAATGTCTGTATGCTTGCCATTCAAACACTACTCATATTTAATAGTTGAACAGATATAAATCACATTAATTAGCGCACGGTACCAAAAACGATACAATGATTGTTTTATATCGGTAGTAAATTTCCATGGGATAATCTCTAACTTTCACGCGGACGTAACCAGAAGCAGGAAACCGCAGAAAGCAGCTCCAAATAATTTCAGTGTCTTAAAGTCCTGACCACAACTCGACAGCTTAAGCTAAATTTATTCGAAAACCACATCAGGATAGCTGTAATGCCTTTGTTCGTTTGAATACTTTAGATGTATTCTCTGATCTGTAGAAGGAAATGTGGTAGGAACTACTTTATTTAGATTGACTTTCAATACATTGGCAATGTTTCAAGTGCTAACGATACATTTTTCTTTACCGATAGGCTCACTTTTGACTACCGTCTCTATATCGTTCGATATCTCATCGTCTGATGCAGTGAGATATCAAACGCTATCGATTCCACGTCAACCACTCCACCGTGCATAATATGTAGGGAAAAATTAAAAAGTGCACTATAATTATTGGTATGATTGCTAAAAGGCGTTACCCATAGTACTGTCATGTATGTCACAAGCAATATTGTGGTTGTCAATGGAATGTAAAGTAAAATTTCTTACATTTTGTGGAGTGAAAATACTATTTTGTTTGTAGCAGTTGTTAACATTATTTAAAAATCATCCATTCATTCATTACTTACAATGGACTATGCGTAGTGTTAAAGAAATAAAAGTAAGCGATCAATAATACATTTCCTCCAGTTGATGATTGTTTTTTGTTGTGTTTAGTTAATCATTATCCACTTTATCGCTTGTTTTTTAGTGTAATTTTTGTTTTCTCTAAGCACTCTTACACATCTGCTGTAATGTTAGAAGCTCCAAGCTCTAGTTTCGGGCGTGATGAACATAACGTTGCAACATAATTTTGCGGCATTGAGTATCCGTAGAATATTTTTTACTAAAAATATTATGTATTTAGGGATCTTTAGATTTAATATTTCTATCAAATAATTTGATATTTTTTTTGCAGAAAGCCTAGGTTTCAAAGCATTTTAAATATTTGTTTTCTAAATATAACAATTATTGAGCATTGATTGATTGGGAGCAGTGGTGGCCGAGTGGTAACGGCCCCGACTTACAAATTGTAGGTTGCGGGTCCAAACCCAGTCAGGCTCATTACTCTGTGTAATTTATTTCATCACCACTGCTCTCAAAACGGTGAAGGAAAACATCGTGAGGAAACCGCCATGTCCTAGAACCAAAAATTCGAAGACATGTGATATCCACAAACCCACACTGGGCCCGCGTGGTGGATTACGGCCCATTCCCTCTCCTAGAGAGAAGGACTGAGTCCCAACAGTGGGAACATTATAAGGTCGACTATGCTATGCTATACTAACAATTATACCACACTACCACTATTATAAAAGTATAGAAGTTTCAATAATATTATTTGCTAGCACATTAAAACAAGGTTATCACGTTTCACCACCACATAATATCAAAAATATACTCAATTTTAAAAACTGTAACTTGACTAGCCATAAAATTCCACGCTCACAAAAGAGCTCGATTTAATCGAATAACGCAGCCGCTCTAAAAAATATTCACCCATATGTGTAAAAACTAACAAAATTTTTAAAAAATATACTAAAATTGTTACCAAAAGAATCATCAACGATCCATAAATAATCCTATGAGAGATCCGTACATTTTTCGTGCGTCCAATTTCCATCGTTCAATTTGGTTAGCTCAACGTCTCTATCTGAACGGGATAGGGTACATAATTCTTTGCAGTCTATATCAATATTGTAACCGATGGATTCAGTGATCGGTTTATGTTATATTGCATTGGCAATTTCTTGTGTGGGAAAACCTGGGTCGTCAAGTTTCCGCAGTAAGGGTTCGGTTATATGTTACGGGAAGGATTTCTTTGGAAATCTGCGAATGAAATAAATCTTGTTGTGGAGCTTAGTTTGTGAAAAGGGCAGGAGGTACGTCTAGAGGCATAATGTAATAAGCGACAAAAGCGCTTTGACTAAGTGACATTAACCCTAAAATATTATATTACGAGTAACGTAAAATTTTAACTACTTTAAATTTAATGACATCCAGTTGAATTGTTATTTAAATTAAAGGCTTAGGTTTGTAGGTTTGTCACTGTTTTACGCCCAAATGTTGGAATTTAAAAACTAATTTGAATGAAATTTGACACACGGGTAAATAATTCGGGTTTTGGTCTTCGTCCTAATAGTTATTTTTAAGTTCTCCTAGTTATAATGTATTTATTACTTTATAATATTAGCATATATAAGTATTTTATTATTGCAACTTAATTTTGTCCTAGCTAAGAAATTATTTATTTATATAATGTGTGGGAATGGAAAGTGGGATGTTGTTTCAGACTTTTATTGACTAAAAATAAACTCCTGTTTCTTCGTTGCCTTTCTTACCTGGGCCGGTTTCAATTCAGTATAGACGTAGCCTATTCAGTTAGTCTTATCTCCGCCGAGACTTATTGCGACTCCATCTCACTGTCTCTATGCTACCAGTTCTATGTAAGTAAGCTTTACCTTGTTTTATTGATAGAATGCTTATCACGACGTGTCTTAACTTCATTTTATTTATAAAAAATTGACAGTTAGTGCGGGAAGAGCCACGGTTTTGAAGTCGTAATTAAAAATTAAAATCGTATTTGAAGTCTAGACTTTTCTGCCAAAGAAAAAACGTTACAGAAGTTAGGGTCTTCTACCATATGTATCGCTTAGATATAATATATTTTATATGTGAGTTTCCATGTTGATTAAAGCACCCACGATACAGGACGAGTAATTCGTAGTGTGAGTCAAAGTGTATTTTAAAAAGTTTGTGAATAAAGAAAAATAAGCAGTCAATAAATATACCAATACTGTGGCAAACATGGAGGCCACGCTAATACTATTAACTTGCAAACTGGCAAGTTATACTTTTAAGGTTCATGGTAAGAAAAAGCATATTGGTAGATATTCGAGACATAATTGAGGAGAGATTGTCAAATAAGAAAAGTTTAAGCAAATTAGATATTTTTATAAATGATGTCGCGAAGAGTGCTTCTAATAATGCAATTATAGTAAATTGAACATAGAAGCCTTTCATTTGCATCTCTTCACAATACTCATCACGTTTGCAGTTTTACTAGCAAATTAAATTCAATAGAGTTGAATAGAGTAAAGTTTACAGTACAACAAAATAGTATCAATTTAAAAGTTTGAAATGTGAATGAATTTTCCTTAAAAAAAAAAAACAAATATCTACTCGAAGGTAATCTAAAAAATATCATTTAAAAACATCGCTTTCAACGATAAGGGTGACCAGCCAAGTTACAATCGTTTCGTTCGCGCCGAACGCCTCGAGTAGGCCACGCCACCGATTCCTTTGTTCTGACCACGTGACTGAGCGTTGAGATGACGTCAGGAGTGATAAAGGATTTTTTTTACTTTTACGCGAGCGAAGTCACTAGCAGGAGCTACTGGTGTAAATAATAAACCATATGCTATCTATTTTATCAATCTGTCTATCAACAAACAAATTTTTAACTTTCTTTATAAAATTTAAACTTATTTGCATTCTGCACGAAAATAATCTTCAAAACTTTATCAATATTCTACAAACACACCCCCACAGCGCAACACACAATAAATCTTTTGAGAAGATTTATTTCGCCGCAAAGGGTACACGAAACGTTAGCATTTTATCTGATACAAACGCAAATTATATTTGCTAAAGTTCGGGCAAATTTTAATGCATTCTGGGCTTATACGAATGGAGATGAATGACTTATGGATAATTGTTTTGGGGAAGAAGAAATCGAAGAAGAATTTATGGAAAGTTCACTCTGAAACTGGTGGTGGCTTCAAATACGAGATTTAATTAAAATAATCACAAAATTACATAAACCGAGGAATCGCCAATTTTAAGTGGCAGTGGGCAGGGCACATTGCTCGCAGAACAGATGGTCAATGGAGATGAAAGGTTCTGGAATGGCGACCACGTACCGGAAGACGCAGCGTTGGAAGGCCTTCCACAAGGTAGACCTATGAACTGGTGAGGGTCGCGGAAATCCGATGGATGCGAGACGCACAGGTCCGGTCATTGTGGCGACATTTGGGGGAGGCCTATGCCCAACAGTGGACGTGTTTCGGCTGAAATAATGATGAATCACAAAATTATAATGTCTGAAACTTTTAAATGTATTTACCATAAAGCATGATCAGCCTCATAATTTTCCCACTGCTGAGACTCAGGCTTTATCTATGGGAGAAGAAATGAACCATAGCCCACCACGAGTGCTTGGTATATATTGGTGGATATCACGTCATGTCTTCGAAATTTTGATTTTGGGATATCCCGTTTCCTTATGATGTGTTCTTCACCGTTTAAGAGTACTGGTGTTGAAATAAATTACACAAAGCAATGCGCCTGCCTAGGTTTACCACGACGTTGTACATCTCGTAATTCGGGGCCAGTACCACTGGATGCATTTATCGTTTTTTTTTTTTTCAGTTATTCTATACTTCGTGTTCCTTTTTTTATTTTATGCATACGCATTATGCATCAATATTGTATTGTTTAGAGATTGGCCTGAAGATGGACGATACCGACAAGGTTCGCTCAAAAAAGTGGCAAAATCAAAGAAGAACCTAGACACTTACTACAAGGACTCAGTCATGGTGAAGTTCCAAAAAGGCTAAAAAAAACTCAACCGAACCTAAATCCAAAGTTACCATTTAATGTGCAAAAAACATGATTAAAAACAGGGTTGCTTGGTTGTATAGAGGTTAATGATGAATCCCTGAAAACCTTCGGGTAAAAAATAACGTAACTCTAGACACAAACTTAAAACTATAAGTACAATGGCAGTTTCATTGCTGACAGTAATGTTTATCAGACAACACTTCATCAGTGCAGCCGAAAGACGTCGACTGTTGGTCATAGGCCTCCTCCAAGCGTCGCCACAACAATCGGTCCTGTGCATCTTAAATCCGTCGAATTCCTGCAACCCTCACCAGGGCATCAGTATATTTTGTGGGAGGCCTTCCTACGCTGCGTCCAGAACCTATCAGGCATCAGTATATTTTGTGGGAGGCCTTCCTACGCTGCGTCCAGAACCTATCAGCCTTCGACCATCTGTTCTGCGAGCAATGTGGCCATCCCACTGCCTCTTAAGTTTGGCGATTCTTCGGGCTATGTTGGTAACAACAAACTTTTGATAGATGGATTGAAAGAACTTGAAATATAAAAGGGTTACCATCAGGTGAGATCGTAGTCAAGCACTGGTTTATATCAATTAAAAAAAGGGTATAATCGCTATTAAAATCCTTGGTAAACAAAGTATGGGCTAGCTCCAACGTCGTACTAGCGATGATTGCTGCAAGACTGGATTGTTCTTTCATCCGGCATTGTTTTGGCGCCTGTTCCATTAGCAAAACCAGAGAAGAAGTTTTGGGTTTTAATTTTAATTAATTTAAATTGATTATTTAATTTGATTGAATGTAATTCTTTTGTTAAACATAATTTGATTTACTGTAATTATTTTTAGTTGGGTTTGATGTGATGATTTAATTAGATTTTTGAAATTGAAAATATTTATTTCAGACACAGTAATGACACAAGTCCATATTATGTTAGTACAAACTTATAATTATGTTAGTAAAATTTAAAATTATTATTATTTTGGAATTGCATGAGCGACCACTGCCTCAGGATTTGGTTGTCCACTCTGTTCGGTACCACGCCAAGAAACGTGTTGGTGCCTCTTCATTGATTAATGTCAAATTTGGAAATTGGAAGGCCACCCACAAGGAAAACCGATGACCTGGTGAGAGTCGCGGGAATGCGATGGATGCAAGACGCACAGTCCTGTGCGTCACTGTGATGACCGTTGGGGGAAGCCTATGTCCAATAGTGGATGTTTTTTAGTTAAAATGATGATGATTATGTTGAATATGAAATTTTATATGCAGAAGGCAATAAGTGTATTCTTACCGGAATAAAAAGCATATTTATCAAAGTTTTTTGACTGGCCTGGCGGTCTAGTGGTCAGTTCGATTCCCACCCAGGACAAATATTTATGTGATAAGCATGATCATTTGTTCTGTGTCTGGATGTAATTTATCTATATACGCATGTATTTAGAAATATATAAGTATGTATATGTATAAGATAACTGATAACTTATCTAGTTATCTAGTACTCATAACACAAGTTCTGTTTAGCTTGGATCTAGACGGCGTTGTGTGATAGTTGTGGAATATTATTATACTAAAGTTAAACGAAACTTAAGGCAAAATTACATTCTGTGAGTAACAACTGTCTGGAATTCAAAATGTCTTCACCTCATGCAATGTCGATAGTGAATTTTGAACTTATCGCTGACAGAATTTCACTTTGTCTAGAAACCAAGGTAATTACGGTGCCCCTCGATCACATACCGGTAGTAGAACCCGAAATGATAAATGTCCCCGCTTATCTCCGTTTTCAGAGCATTACACACATTCAGAATTTATTAACCACGGTTGGGTTTTGTCTCACAATTTTTTTTTGGCGATTTTTCTTATTTATCTGCATGGTTTGGTCTTTATGATTTCAGCACTGTGGTGTAGAATTTTGTATTGTAGAACTATAATTACAGTTGTGGAAGAATGAAGCTACAAACAATCCGTTTTTGGATTTTGGAGCTAGGCCAACATAGGATTCTTGGAATTCGATATGTCATTCATAGATAACCAACCCACACTAGTCCCGCGTGATAGATTACATCCCTTTCTCTTTCCTAAAGAGGAGGCTCAAGTTTTAGCAGTGGGAGTTTCATAAGGCTGCTTTTACTATGCTACTCTATTCCCAGATACCAAGGTATATCGTTAACCCAATTTCATCTCGATGCCGTTTCGCGTTCCCGAGATAAAGGGTCTTGACAGGCAGACAAAAGGACAACAAAGTGATCCTATTAGGGTTCCGTCTCGTCGTATCTAGACTTTTTGAGGTACGGAAACCTTAAAATATTATTTTTATTATTATATTGCAACAAAACCACTGGCCGAACTCACAGATTAAAATGATAGCTGTAGGGAGCTAGGATTTTAATATAACTGGCAAACTGAAAGTACCTAAATAATCCGGTCAATAGAGTTAGGGTGTTTTTAATATCATGCGGATTTTATTACGCATCGCTTTATTCCGCAAGCAGAAAATTTTAAAATGCAAAAAAATCGCGTCCCGCGTACGTATTTCACGTATTACAATAAACACTTGTATGAAATGGACATTTGCGGGGCATACGCGTGCGGAGAAATCCCGCATGCGTGATCCGCAACGTAAAAAGCAACTAAAGGAACACAGATTTTTTTTAGGTGGGAAAATCATCTAATGACAAATCCCGATTTTGGGCGGAGCGGGAGATAGTGTCAGATTTTTACTGACTAAAAACCCACTCCTGTTCCTTCGTTGCCTTCATCCCAGGGCCCCGGGTTTCGTTTTCACACTACCCATACCCCCCCTATTTTGGTGTACAATAAAGTTTATTCTATTCTATTCTACCCATGGCCCCAGTAGGCTTCGACCCTGCTGGGCCCTTACGATTTGCTGACATCTCCATGAGGCGCGCGGGGAACAATACTCGCCGTCGACGACCTGGGCTCGGTCCGGACGGACACCGGACGGTTGGACGGCGGGCTACCCACGGAACACAGAAGAGTTTTAGTCACTAAAAAAAAATCTGACACACTCTCTCCTTCGACCCACAGCGAGGTATATGTAAGAATTATGTAGGTACTTCAATTTAATCTTTTGGGAGTCAGGCGTGATGCAATAATCCTTTGATTGCAAGTCAGAACCTCAGCCATCTCCTCCACTCAACTCAAACTCGACTGAGCTTCAACTCTTGCAAATTGACAAGGGATGATTAGTATTGACGACGAAAATGGATGTTTTTTTTTTCTTTTGTAATTCCGACTGACATTTCTGTTGAAAGTGAAAGAAATTTCCTCCAAAAGGACAAAATAGCAAGTAGGTGATGGTGCAGGAATCCAGAAATACAAAGAACAAGATAAAGGCCCGTTGTAGTACCTAGAACAAGGCATTATGAATAATTTAACGCAAAATTCGAAGCAGGAAGCGCAGCAGATGTTCTAAACAAATCAACGCTACGCATCTGCTAGCTTGCTCACATGAAATTCCATGCCATGATGAAGAATCAAATATTCAGGAAAGATTT